>JASKUP010000059.1:0-2763431 GCA_030448955.1 Trichopoda pennipes
CCATAGCACATAAACCAAATTCACAACGTGGCACTATCATTGGAGCTATAGGGGACCAGCAATCATTTTGAGGATCATATACTTCACCATTAGCCAAAATTTGAGCTCCTCTTTCACCGCCAATAACGTAAATTTTCCCACTTAAAGCTGCTACACCTGGTAAAATACGTCCGATTTCCATTGGCGCAGTTTCCGTCCACTCTCTACGAAATATATCAAATTTGGCAACCGTATCAAATATATCATCGGCTGGATTCCATGCAGAAGTAGTCTCACGTCTTGAACCCCCAATTATATAGATATTTTTCTTAGCCAATTGACGAGGACATACACGCAAAGGCACCAATTGGCCCCTTTTAGAGGCTATATCGCGGCATATAGATCTTAGGGCAATTTTAACCGACATATCACGACAATCTCTCAAAGCCTGATCTATAACTTTGACCGGCACTAAAGCCAAACGTACCAGTGACAAAATATCAAAAACAAAACATCTTCGTTGAGTGACATCGTGTTTTATCCAACGCAAGGCTGCTTGAAAAACTTGTGATTCAGAGTCAACTCGCAAAAGTTCTGAGGTTAAAAGTTGTGATAATAAAGTTTGTGGTGTTTCTAAAAACTCATCTTCCTGAGTAATCTTTTGTATAACAAAGCCAATAACAAAAACACAATTAACGATTTTCATTAGTCAATAAGAAACAAACAAAAAAAATGCTTATTACTTACAGCTGGGAAATTGGCATGCACAAAGTTTAATGCACTCTTAGCTAAGGCTTCGCAATTGTGAGCTTCAGCAAAGCGTAAAATACCCAAGGCGTTGCTAGCATGTAATTCACGACACAAAAATTCGCAACAACCATCTACCACTTCATGCAGTTGCAACATATCTGCAGCAGCTAATAATTCTTGGACGTTGGACTTTCGTGTTAAATAAATAAGCAAATGAAAACAAGAAAAATATGAAAATTAAGATGATTAAGTCTGTTTGTAGAAAGAAACAAGAGTTACAAAATCTTATTAAAATTATAATAACAGTGGTTCGCAATGATAGTCGAGCAATTAATTAGAGAAAAATTTAGCAGCTTTAAAATAAACATTTCATTAAAATATTATTTATTCTGCATATTAGTAAATGTAACAAAACAAAAATTAGTTACTTCAGCCACACTAAAATAGAAATAATAAAAAAAAACCTTAAAACTATGATCACACTCAAAGACGGACTGTCTTCAAATTCGATTGTTTGTGCATTAATATTTTTGTTGTTCTTTTTTCTACAGCTTTTAATCTGCTTGGAATAGATTGCACTAATTTTTTGAACACAAACTGTCATTTTAGTTTTTTTGTGCAAAAATTATTTATTGTGTTTACGCCACACGAAACGCCGGCTATTCGAATTACACAAATGAAATTTGCTTTAATATGGCATAAAAATTGTGCTCTAAATGAGAAATCTTAAGCTATCTATCTGAGCCACTGTATTTGAAATTATATAGCAAAAATAAATGAAAATATTAAAAACTGGTCTCATGTAAAAAAACCACACATATATTTTTTCGTTCAAAATTGATCTAAAATACATGTTCAAAAAAGCAATTCGCCGCATAAGCTTAATGCAATAGAGTATAAAAAATCAGGCTGTAACAAGCATTTACATTTTCCACATTACAATTCTATATAATTATAGTTAGTTTCTATTACATTCGCCTGTAAATTTGCAATTATGTGAGCCAGGACTTTTTTTACATGAGAGAAAGTGTAAGTAAAAAAATATTGTACCTGAGTTATTTCACATCTTCCTGTATAAATAAAATCTAATAATATATTCAAGATTTCACCATCAATTGTATGTAATACAACTGTCTTTTGGTTGACTTCATTTAAGCCCAATTCTGGTCTAAACATGGCCTCAAAGTAGGCACTTGCAGCACTTAAAATAACACGATGAGCTGCGTATGTGGCTCCACCGGCCACTATATCAACATCACAAAAACGACTTTGTGAGCGCAACTGATTGAGATTTGTCAAAACCTTAAAAGGATACTGGCCATTGCAATACGGTGGTGCTTTTGATGAACGTTGCGTATTTATGTTTAATGAGGTGGTACCATTAGAACTCGAAGCTGAAGAATCCGTCCCACTTGCTCCAGAGGCATCGGTAGGCGAGTTATTTCCATTTCCATTATATTCATTTTGTGGAGAATATGATTTTAATGGAGGCATTCTACAAAAAAAAAAGTTTCTTAATGAAATATTAGAAAATCATTATATTTTAGCTTATCACCCACTTGTTTGTTTTCACGCTGAAGTTTTCGTTTTGTTTGTTTCTTATTATCGTTATTTATTGCTGTTTGTTAAGGTTTCTTTAATTAGTTTTAATTACTTTTAATTGGCCAGCCAATTTACTTTTTTCGTTTTTACGTATATTTTGGTTTTTCTTTTACATGAACAATTTTTCTTGCTTCTTTTATTTTATTAATTTTCGTTTTACAACCAATTAAAAAAATATTTTGTGTGTTGTATGTTTGTCGAGCAAATATTTTTTGATGAATTTATTAAAATATATTGAATTTTCTTTTAAAGTTACATTTTTCCCAACAAAGTTATACGCCTTTTTTTCTGATTAGAGTAGAAAATTTGTGTACAAAAGACTGCCAGCTGAGCAATCTTATTTGACAATTGATATGATATCAAAGCTCTGGATTAAGCAAATAAGAGAAGTAAAGGGCCAAAAAGAAATACAACAAGCTGCCAGATCAAATTGTTTTATACTTCAGTTTACTTGTTCTTATATGTTAATATCATGTAATATTGAAGGCTGTTTTATGGAAATTTTATGAATAAATAAACAATTATATTTTCAGCTTCGAGCGAATTTCGGTTTTTTAAATAATTCGCCATTTTTATGGAAGTGTGCTAGTTTTGAAATCTTTGTGGGTATTTTTATTTTATTTGATATTTTCTTAACAGAAAAATTATGGCAAGCTAGGCCTCTATTACTCTTAAGTTTCTTGGATACATATTACGTTTCTTCACAAATCTGCACAATAAATTTTTCATCTAGAAGTAAATGAAAAATCTGAAAATTGAAATTCCGCACGAACTCTTTACACGGCCTTTACACGGAAAATTTATTTTATGTATTTTAATTTTTTAAATCAGCAGATTGGAAAAAAGCCAATAGTAGTGAAAGAATTAGTGACCAAAGGATGGTGCAATTGTAACAAAGGAAAATGAAAAAGCTTCAATTTTTAATGAATTCTTCTTTGATGCGATTCGAGATATACGGGAATATTTATCACAATCTTTAACGGATGATTTCAGCATGTTTGAAACAATTTCTCGAAGTGCTACACGTTTTAGCCTAGAAGAAATAGTATGATAACCTTTAATATTTAAAGCGAAATTGTTAAATGTCATGTTTTTTCATGTACAATTTCTTTAGAATTTTACTTTTATGTGAACTTTTATCACCAATTGTCGTTTTTTTAATATTGGTGATTTTTAATTTGTCTATTTAAAGATATTTTCAGTTTATTACGGTGTGATATTCAGCTTTAAGAATAATACATTGTTTTCGCTCCACATAACCGAATTTTTAGCTATACTGCAAAAAAAATCAAGTATACGCACAGTATACGCATTACAAAATAAATATGGCTGTAAGTGATGATGAAATGTTTGTTTCTAATTTTATTTTATGTAAAATTTTTTTTATTCTTAATCGACCTTTTTTATTTTAATTAAATAAAAAAAAATTTTTCAATTTGTTAATAATTTTTGTTATTAAAAATTAATTTTTCCTGAATAATCTTTCCATAGGAAAGCGAAATATTGAAAAAATATGTATATCGTTAAAATTTAATTAAAAAGACGTTTAAAAGATTAACACATATTTAATTTTCTGTAAAATATAAAAATATTACAAAAACTTGAATTCAATAATAAAAAAGATAAAATAGTAAAAAAGATAAAAATAAATAGCATAAAATCTATTTATCTACTTTTGAATTCATATTCATATTTACACTACAATAGCCAACTGAAGACTAAAAATCGCTCTGCAAAAGAAACACACAAGACCTGTGTTTTCATAAATGCATGTGTATTAGTTTTGTTTTCGTTGTGCGGCGTTAAAGCTGGTAGAAAAATTGTGGCAACCAAAAACTACCCCCCTCACCGAAAATGCCAACAAACTGCCAGCACAACTAATCCAATGTGAACTGGCTCAATGTCAATAATATTTTCAAAAATAATAGCAGTGTTTTTCTCGTATTATAAAGAAAAAAAATTTGAAGAGAATTAAAAAAACTCATTTACACAAGTTTGTTTCCGCCCGGGTTCGAACCGGGGACCTTGTGCGTGTGAAGCACACGTGATAACCACTACACTACGGAAACTCCTTGCAGGTCTTTAGTTAAATAACATATATTTGCACAGTTCGTGTCAAAAGAAGATTTAACAAACCTTAATGTATGTAACAGCCCAGTCTTTATTATTTATAACAATTCTATTTTACTATCTAAATAAAAACAGCTGTGTAATTTAATCTTTGCTATCGATTCTTAGGGAGTTATTTAATCCACATTGGATATAATTTTTAAAAAAGTAAAATCTAGTGGCAAAATGTCAATAAATAAATTAATGAGGGTGCCTTTCAGAAACGGTTCTGCGATTATTTGTAAAAGTGAAAAAATTGCAACGAATTTTCGTTTAGTGGCTACAACGACTGACAAACATATTTTAGATTTTCGTAATAGAAATATACAAAACTTTTTGGAATCATTGCGTAAAGAGTATTATGTGCTACGAACAAACACCTCTAACGGAGATGATGAATATAGAAGAATGGCTCAGTTATCGGATATTGTAAAAATATTAGAACAACATGGTGCCTTAAAGGGCAACATGCCATCGCAGGAAGATATAGATGCAGAAAAGGATGAAGATATGAAACAACTAATAAAAGAAGAAGCTGAAGTTTATACACAACTCTTGGAAAAAGCTGAAGCAGAGTTAATGGAAAAATTGCTTACACTAGCTAGCACAGAATGTTATCCCTCCTTAATATTTGAAGTTAACGCTGGAGCGGGAGGCCAAGAAGCTATGCTATTTGCTAGGCAGTTGTATGATATGTATATAAATTTCTTTGATAACAACAACTGGGATTATGAGATTTTGGATGAAGATTTAACGGATATTGGGGGCTTAAGACATGCCACTGTTATTGTTAATGATGAAGGTTCCTATAATCGTTTACGTTACGAAGCAGGAGTTCATCGTGTACAAAGAATACCGCTTACTGAAAAATCAGGGCGCTTACATACAAGCACTGCTTCTATTGCGGTTATACCAAGACCAGCAGATGTAAATGTTATTATAGCCGAAAAAGACTTAAAGATTGAAACAAAAAGAGCTAGTGGTGCAGGTGGTCAACATGTAAACACTACTGATTCTGCAGTGCGCATAGTTCATACTCCAACTGGGATAGCAATTGAAAGTCAGACCGAAAGATCCCAAGTAAAAAATAAGGAAATTGCATTGAAAAAACTAGAAGCCAAGTTGGTGCGAATGCAATTAGAATCCTCAGAAGCGAGCACCAAATCGACTCGAAAAGCGCAACAAGGAAACTTAGATCGTAATGAAAAAATTCGTACATATAATTTTGCGCAAGATCGTATAACTGATCACCGAATACTGGGTGGTACTGTGCACAATCTAAAAGAATTTCTAGAGGGAGGTGAACACCTCAATAGTCTTATACAAAAAGTTGCTATAGAATTTCGAAAAAAAAGTTTAGCTGAAATTGTAGAGAATTTCAATGAAAAAACAATAGCTAATAAATCTTAATAATTAAAAAAAAAGTAAAGTTAATTTAAAATTATTAATTATTTTTTATTTAGCAATGTTACTCCAATCACCAGCAGAACCCATTTGCATTAAATGTTTACGAACGGCGGTCTCCATTATTGCTTGAATTTCTCGACAACCTGCTAAAGCCTGTTCCATTACTATTGACAAATTATCTAAGTGAAAACGCTGGGACATTTCCATAAAAGCAATTTTATTCGATGTAGGTAAAGAAGCAACGGTTAGTGTGGGTCCACCCGAAACTTCTTCAAAGTGAGAAACATCCGTTAAAGGTATATTGTTCTTACTAAGCGAAGCGGTACAAGCTACCACATATTCCTTAAGGCAAATACCAGCATCAACTAGTGCCAGAGTGGCAGCGTTCAAACCGACGGCGTAATTAGCTCCATCAGCCTGTAAGACTTCTACATAAACATCAATTTGCGAACGTGGATATAATTCAGTTTTAATTGCAGCCTTTAAGGCCTGCTTTAAGTAGAGTGTAATTTCTTGCGATTTGCGATCACCACGGGGACGATTTTTTCTTTCAGCTGTAGAAAATGTGGCCATGCTATATTGGCAATTAATGACGACTTCATTTAAATCTAGTTTTTTACTGGTAGCTTGATGAGGGCCATAAATAGCAGCTAATACTTTAGTATTGCCTTGCTCTAAATATGCACTGCCATCCGGTTGCTCAAATACTCCTAATTTACATTTGATTCTACGCAATTCATGAGGCCTGCGCCCATCTAAACGTAACCCTTGGTTGCTTAATAATTCAAAATTAGACATTTTTAATTCAACTTATTTAAAAACTGCTGAAGCCGCGTGTTAAACTAGAAATAAAATTTAACTTTACGGTTTTATCACAAACTAAGACCCCTTTCAGACAGGCAAATTTTACTTTGCAAAGTTTTGATTTTATGTGAGAGCGAGGGAGAAAGCATGATTGAGAGTACAGACTTTGATATACTCGCAAAGTTGCTTTGTTTTTCTTTCGTCGCTTATACACAGTTGTACTTATACACAGATTACATTACAGATTACATTGACTAAAACAAAATTTGTAAAAGAAAACTTTTTGTGTTTGAACACCAAAGAAAGTTTAAAAGAAAATTAAAAAAACTTTGTCAAAGTAAAATTTGCCTGTCTGAAAGGGGTCTAAGCAGACATGAAGAAACTGGCACATAGAAAAAATTAAATCAAGTTTTCTCTACGTTCTCAAGAAAGAGACAAGTATAGTGTGTTGTTTTGTAAGAAAATGGGAAAATAAACAAAACAAAAACTTGAAGCACAACAATGATTAAACAATTTTTCTAGCAAAAAGTAATTTTAATTCTTAAATTTGTATTAATAAATGATGTGATAATCTAATTTAAATTGGTTTCATGAGAGAAATAAAAAATATAAAAGTAAAAATATCATGAAACATGCAGTGTTTTATGAACGCAAAAATGGTGCACTGTGACGGAATTACATTGTGTGTTAACAAACAATATAAAAGAAATATTAGAAAAAAGCTTGTCTGGTGAAATATTCTTAAATATTGCCCAGGGCACAATTTGTCTGTTCTTGTCGCTGTTAGATTGGCTGATCTTAAGACCTTTGACTTGGACCTTTTAAATAAGGAACCATCGGCCAAAGAAATTCTCATCAATAGTAATTCATATTATGAAAATACTGGCGCTCGCCGTTTTAACGGAACTGTAATGGGATTTGTGACACCAGTAGGTAGTTTGGGAAATAAAAATTTTCAACTATTGATTTTTTGTTAAATTTTTCAGTGGAATTCTCATGGTTATGTAGTAGCAAAAACATTTGGCAATAAGTTTGATTTTATATCGTAAAACAATCTGATAACTTTAAAGTAAATGGCCTCCACGATATTGATGCTAGATGAATGAAAGAGGTAAAAACCAATGGAAGCAATGACCAGAGATCTATTCAATGTAAGTTTTTGAGTTATATTGATTTAGCCATCTATTAAAGTAATATAATTTCAGTTCTTCCTCGATTTTTATTTGAACACTTCAGCGACAATGACTTTATTCTTTTACTATCGCCTGAACAAGAAATTACGAAACATCACAAATTCGACGGAATTGTGTTCGAATACTGGCTTCAGCTTGGCGGTCGAGTTGCCAATAAATTCTTACAAAAAGTAAGGCCTTAGCTAAAGATAATTTGAAATTATTTTGGTTATTCCACCTTATCGTCCTCAATTATTAAATATGTTCAATGAATATCATATGGATAAATTATATAAGAATGTCTATGCCTTCTCATTAATGATGTACGATTATTCAACGATTAAGCGTCCTGGCGCAAATGCTCTTCTTCATGGGATTAAACAATCTATTGAGCATATAGCTCCCGATAATACAAATGATGTGATAGAAAAACGTCAAAAGATTCGTATGGATCTAAACATGTATGGCAATGACTATACACCTAATGGCGGCGGGCCAATTGTTGCTACTCAATATTTAGATCTCCTTCGCCATGTTAAAAAACGTTTATCATATAATGAAATGTCGTGGAGAACTATTTCGAAATAAGGTAATATTTTTTTTGTAGTTAATTATTGCTTATTTAAGTTTATTTTTTTACAGGACAAATACTGGTCGCCATTATGTTTTTTATCCAACACTTTACTCCTTAAATCAGCGTATTAAACTAGCACTAGAGATGAATGTAGGTTTATCAATATGGGAACTTGGGGAGGGATTAGGCTACGATTTTTTCTTTCAGCTGTAGAAAATGTGGCCATGCTATATTGGCAATTAATGACGACTTCATTTAAATCTAGTTTTTTACTGGTAGCTTGATGAGGGCCATAAATAGCAGCTAATACTTTAGTATTGCCTTGCTCTAAATATGCACTGCCATCCGGTTGCTCAAATACTCCTAATTTACATTTGATTCTACGCAATTCATGAGGCCTGCGCCCATCTAAACGTAACCCTTGGTTGCTTAATAATTCAAAATTAGACATTTTTAATTCAACTTATTTAAAAACTGCTGAAGCCGCGTGTTAAACTAGAAATAAAATTTAACTTTACGGTTTTATCACAAACTAAGACCCCTTTCAGACAGGCAAATTTTACTTTGCAAAGTTTTGATTTTATGTGAGAGCGAGGGAGAAAGCATGATTGAGAGTACAGACTTTGATATACTCGCAAAGTTGCTTTGTTTTTCTTTCGTCGCTTATACACAGTTGTACTTATACACAGATTACATTACAGATTACATTGACTAAAACAAAATTTGTAAAAGAAAACTTTTTGTGTTTGAACACCAAAGAAAGTTTAAAAGAAAATTAAAAAAAACTTTGTCAAAGTAAAATTTGCCTGTCTGAAAGGGGTCTAAGCAGACATGAAGAAACTGGCACATAGAAAAAATTAAATCAAGTTTTCTCTACGTTCTCAAGAAAGAGACAAGTATAGTGTGTTGTTTTGTAAGAAAATGGGAAAATAAACAAAACAAAAACTTGAAGCACAACAATGATTAAACAATTTTTCTAGCAAAAAGTAATTTTAATTCTTAAATTTGTATTAATAAATGATGTGATAATCTAATTTAAATTGGTTTCATGAGAGAAATAAAAAATATAAAAGTAAAAATATCATGAAACATGCAGTGTTTTATGAACGCAAAAATGGTGCACTGTGACGGAATTACATTGTGTGTTAACAAACAATATAAAAGAAATATTAGAAAAAAGCTTGTCTGGTGAAATATTCTTAAATATTGCCCAGGGCACAATTTGTCTGTTCTTGTCGCTGTTAGATTGGCTGATCTAAAGACCTTTGACTTGGACCTTTTAAATAAGGAACCATCGGCCAAAGAAATTCTCATCAATAGTAATTCATATTATGAAAATACTGGCGCTCGCCGTTTCAACGGAACTGTAATGGGATTTGTGACACCAGTAGGTAGTTTGGGAAATAAAAATTTTCAACTATTGATTTTTTGTTAAATTTTTCAGTGGAATTCTCATGGTTATGTAGTAGCAAAAACATTTGGCAATAAGTTTGATTTTATATCGTAAAACAATCTGATAACTTTAAAGTAAATGGCCTCCACGATATTGATGCTAGATGAATGAAAGAGGTAAAAACCAATGGAAGCAATGACCAGAGATCTATTCAATGTAAGTTTTTAAGTTATATTGATTTAGCCATCTATTAAAGTAATATAATTTCAGTTCTTCCTCGATTTTTATTTGAACACTTCAGCGACAATGACTTTATTCTTTTACTATCGCCTGAACAAGAAATTACGAAACATCACAAATTCGACGGAATTGTGTTCGAATACTGGCTTCAGCTTGGCGGTCGAGTTGCCAATAAATTCTTACAAAAAGTAAGGCCTTAGCTAAAGATAATTTGAAATTATTTTGGTTATTCCACCTTATCGTCCTCAATTATTAAATATGTTCAATGAATATCATATGGATAAATTATATAAGAATGTCTATGCCTTCTCATTAATGATGTACGATTATTCAACGATTAAGCGTCCTGGCGCAAATGCTCTTCTTCATGGGATTAAACAATCTATTGAGCATATAGCTCCCGATAATACAAATGATGTGATAGAAAAACGTCAAAAGGTTCGTATGGATCTAAACATGTATGGCAATGACTATACACCTAATGGCGGCGGGCCAATTGTTGCTACTCAATATTTAGATCTCCTTCGCCATGTTAAAAAACGTTTATCATATAATGAAATGTCGTGGAGAACTATTTCGAAATAAGGTAATATTTTTTTTGTAGTTAATTATTGCTTATTTAAGTTTATTTTTTTACAGGACAAATACTGGTCGCCATTATGTTTTTTATCCAACACTTTACTCCTTAAATCAGCGTATTAAACTAGCACTAGAGATGAATGTAGGTTTATCAATATGGGAACTTGGGGAGGGATTAGGCTACTTTTATCACCTTTTTTAACATTGATTATTATGTATTTAGAGTTGCTCGTAATAAAAAATTTTTTTGCATTTGTATAACATAACAGCAGTAAAAATGTCTTCATTAAGCGATTACAATAAAAAGATTTAATTTAACAATTTAGTCAATATTTTTATTTAATGTATTTTTATAAAAATTATAAAGAATAAATGTAAATATACAGCGACTTTTTGCAACCTGGCAACGTTCCTTCTATGGATCTAAAATTAAAAAAGAAACATGATTTAATGCTTAAATAAAGATAAAATGAAAAGCTAAAAAGATGCATTACTGCAATCTAAGATTTTTTTTCGACCTTATCTGGTCTAGATCCATCATGTTCTGTTTGTAACAGTACCACCTCAAGTAGGATGTGGTTCTTCACCACGCATGATGGTCTTGGGCAAGGAGAAGCTTTTATTTGCGCTACACTTTCCCCTGGATTATCGCAATTAATATTTAATTTATATTTTACGATTTTAAATCCTTGGTACCAAATGTTTAAGGTCACATCTACAACCAAAGAACTGAAAACATATTTCATAAATACAAAAATTGATTATTATAAATTGTAAAACATATCAGCAAAAAAATAGCAAAACAATTCAACAAAAAAATGAGGAATTTAGCAATAACAAAATAAAATAACAATTCACCAATAATTCATGTTGGGGATCTCCTGGTCTTAACGGGGGCGACTCAGAATCAAATAATAATGTTGGGGTTCTCCTGTTCCTCTTGGTTTTATTTCTCGTTTGAAACAATAAGTAAATCAGGTCAATATATCAATAAAATAGCAGTAATCATCACGATTCTCATTGTATATAATTATTTTATATTGTTTATTTGTTATATGTATTATATTACTAAAAAATCCACTTTTTGTTTGTTTTTCTTGTTGTTGTTCACAAATAATAGTAAAGTTACTTAAATGTATAAACTTGTTCACAATTATAATTTATAAACTATGATTTTATTTGTTTGTTTGTTAATTTTGTATTTTTTCGTTTGACAACTATTGAATCCATTTGTGTAATACAACTTTTTACATAAAATATTCACACTTAATAACTTTTTAATTATTTACATTTTTTGTTAATTGTATAAGAGAACTATATATCGTATTAATAATAGTAATTATTTTTTTTTAATATATAATTTAAGATATAGACACTTATCTACACAAAGGAGCGTATACCAGAAATTTCACTTCTTGTTTTAATTTTTTAAATTGCTTGTGCATCGATTGACTGTTGATTTCCAATTGCATTTTAAGAAAAGCAAAACAGAATACATAGTTATTTTGTCAATTGTAAAAACGACAAAAAAAAGGATAGCTGTAAAAATACTGGGTTACACTCTGGGTACTTAGATAAAGGGCATAAAGTGCAACCCAGTATTTCCACATCTAAACAATTCATTAAATTCACAAATAATTCATTAATTAAACAATGGGATTAAAAAAATTATTCATTTTTATAACCACCCATTTATTTTTTATTCCATTTCTTACAATTATTCAATAATTCAGTCACCATCCCAAAGAATATTAATCTCTTAGGACACACACACGCACATACACACATTCACATAATTTAAATATTTAGCTTACCTTTTAGAATCCATTGGAAATTTATGGACCTTTTCTCCAGGCGGGCATCCTTTAATGCATCGGTGACTCCTAAAATTTAAAAGAAAGTGTTAATATTAATAACCTCATTAATTAACATTTTTGCAGGTTGCATACTTACATGTTATTTGCCAATAATTTATAAACAGCACAAACCACACACTATACAATTAACAGCCTTATCTAAACACAAACTATACAATATAACAGACTGCGCCTATAAATAAATTAATAAATATTTATATATTTTTCAAAAATTTTGTAAAGTTTACAAAAAACCTACCCTTATTTGTTCACGTAAAAATTGTTTAAGAGTTGTGGATCAATAAAAAAGGTGCAAAAAGCATAAAAGTAAAAATTTTACTATGTCTCGTGGTTTATAATTCCACACATAAATCAAATGTGGCCTCTACCAAATTTACAATGTTTTTAATAGCTTGAATTTTTTTATTTACTGCCATCATAAAATATTTAACACAAACACCAAATTGTACAAAAATTTAGGCACAAATAAATTCATAAAAAATGTAAACAAACAATGACAAGTTTTGCCGCCGCCGTCTTCCGGTGTATTGTGTTTATTTCTCTCTCCCGCAACGAGAAATCGCACCGCACCGCAATGGTTGTGTTTAGACTCTAAAATCTATTTTATTTTATTGCGGTTTTTTTTATTCTCTCAATTTTTTACACTCTTTCTCTTTCTGATGTTGCCATAGTTTTTCATTAATTGGCGGTGTTCACAACATTATTGTAAACAAAACACATGTGATTTTGAAGTTTATATTAATTGTTGTGGGATCAATAAAAAAGGTGCAAAAAGCATAAAAGCAAAAATGGACATCAACGAAAAAATTATTGAAGAAGTGAGGAAGCACGAGTGTCTTTATAATTTGCAGTCCTCAAATTATAAAAACACGCAGTTAAAAGAAGATTTGTGGTGCAAAATTGGCAATGATGTCGGCGTGCCAGGTAAGTGAATTTCTTTTAGTTATCTGCGGTTGTTGTCAGACTTTATTTAATTACAGCTAAGGAAGTCAAGAAAAAGTTCCGCAATTTACGGGACACTTACAAAAAGTGGAAGCAGAAAGAGAATTTGCCCTCAGGAAGTGCAGCGTTCTTGCGAAAACCGTATAGGTACGCGGAAGCCTTGAAGTTTTTAGAGGAAGTTCCATCGGCACGCAAGTAAGTTGAAGCAGATTTTTTGGCTAGAAACACATAATCAAAACGAAACTTGTGACTCCAAGTTATGCGAAAAAGAGATAGTAGTTTGTGGTATATATAGTGCGTTGTGTCGCGTCTGTGTTAGTTTGTGGGTTTTATGCTGTTGGAATATTATAAAGCATATGTTTAAAGCCGATGTCAGAATCACAGCTGTCTATCATCGTTTGCAAGGGAAAGACATGTTATCACTTAAGATGAATGTCAGAGTAAAATAAATATACACAAAAAGAAAAATCTTGCTGTTTGATGTACTGGTACTATTGGAAGTGGTTACTTGCTATAACTCGCTTTTTCCCTTTCATTTCCTTTTTTTCATGCCTTTTAACATTGGATATGTATTTATTACTTACAATACCTAAGAAAATACATTTTAAAAACGTTGTTTTTATATTGAGGAGAAGATAACAAACTTATTAGCAAACTTTTTTTCGTTTTGGTAAACTTTTTTCAGAGTTGCATGAAAGGTTCGCGTACAACAACATGCTTTCATGTATTAATTACACTAACAAAAAGTAAACAAATAATGACAAAAATATACCATTTTTAAAATTGATTTTAAATAATTAACTTAAATTGTATTTTAAATAAAAAATATGAATTGAAAAGCCGGTATATTGTAGAATCAGATTTTTTAGTTGTCATTTTTATTAGTTAAGAAACAATGGCACTGCACGTTAAACATGTTGGAGTTGGCTTAAACATTTATGATTTCAGTTTTCCATCAATAACTCGATAACCATTACGCGTGCACGAATAACACTATATACGATTGATAGTGATATACCCTATTTCTAAAAAGACTTTACGGAAAAAGTTATACGGCAGCAAACTTTTAAAATTGTTAAAAAATCGTCAAATTTTTTTGGTTTTTCGTTAACTCAAAAACCAGTCCGCGTGCACATACGTGCACGCCAAGCCCACTTTTTCGTTCCTTCATTTTTGCCACTTCCCTTGTATACTGGCCTCATAAATATGTTATCTTGTTCTAAAAATATTATGTTATGCCAATGTTCGGAATAGAAAAAATTTTACTTACCTTCACTTCATTAGGCCCAATTGTGGTAAAAGGTATTTCTCGGATTATATAAGCATTCGTGTTTCTGCCATAAACTGATCAATTCCACAACGGCTTCTTTTGACCAATCACACTAATATTAATAATTTTGCACTTGCTTTTAATTAAGCTGAACTTTTTTATTTATTTACCTTACCACAGCTGATGCTAACAAAGCTGACAACTTGCTTTCCACATTTTTTGGAGATTTAATAAAGCTGAAAGTAAAGAAAGAACAAGTTGCACCACTTGAAGACAGATGCTTTGTCATATAAAAATAGAACACGCTCTAAATGAAAATTTGTCATATGACTTTACACATGTATTAAACATAAGAAAATTTAAAAACCGTTTACACGATACATATTGTATTTTGCAATGGGAAGTCTGACAAGTCATATGTAAAAACACGTCATGTAAAGGCACCTTTATGCTACTACTTAGTACTTAAGAATACCTGTCATAAATTCACCTTATTAAGTTTATGGAGTGTGGCAGCCTTACATGTATAACTCAGCTGATGTATTAAACAAATTTGACACAGTAAAGACACGACTACAAACTACAAAATCCGACAACTACATTCGCCGCCGTGAACGTAGACAATTAATTATTTTGGGCATATCGTATTGTTTAAAGAACACAAAAAAATGCCGTACACAACGATTGTTAGCTGATGAACACAAACAGTAAAATAACGTACTGATTTTTTTAGCTTACTTTAGTGAACTTTCTATGTATGCATACTCATCTTTAACAGTTTATGTGAGGAACTTTTAGTAGTTGCGTTGTGTTCTTTAAAGTATGCAGTAATAAAAACAACGTAAGCACTGAAAAGCACGCTAGGGAACTACACAAATCTAAATACTTACTTTTTCGTCTAGAAATAAATGCAAAATTTACAATTACAATAAAATTTAAAAATTAAGCTTAGAAATCCCTCTGCTTAAACAATTCTCATATATAAAAGAAAAAACTTACCACTTGTTGTTAAAAAAAAAAAAAATTTTTCTTTCGAAGAAATTTTACATCAATACAAATTTAGTCTTATTATAATTATTTTATAAATCGGTTATTAAACATTTTGTGATTTGCTTGTCTTTCTTTTCAATGTATAACTTTATTTGATAATAGTTGATGTAACCTACGGAAATAGAAATAAATTTAAGTTAGCGGCAGCTACTACGGCGTTCGTGTAGCCAAAACATTGACATATTGCAGTCGGTAGCGCGCTGTGTCGAATGTGTTTAAGAAATGTTTGTTGACAACTTTTTCGTGGTGAGAAAGCTGTTGTGATAATTTCTTTAAAATATAGTTTTATGATTAAAATGGAATATAAATTAATTGAGTTTATTAAAAAGAACCCAGTACTATATGAAAAACAATATCGAACAATAAAGTTTTTAGATGAAAAGAAAGCCAAATGGCAGGAAATCGGTAGAATTTTACGCAAGGATCGTAAGTGTTGTGATGTTATTGCTTTGTTTAGCTTTCGAAACTTGTTGTATTTTTATAGCAACTGCGGTTCGTCTGAAATGGAAACATTTACGGGACACATATTTGCGTTCCTACAAACAGAAAATGAAAAAAGGAGACGATGGTGATGTGTTAAGCAGTAGAACCTGGCAATATTACAATGCAATGTCATTTTTAAACCATCAATTTGACGAGTAAGAATCATATGAAATATTTTTGACCAAAATCTATTTTAGCGAAAGTAGAGAATTGAAAAATGTTATTGGACTTAATGCCAAGGTATTCAAGGGTAGCCATTGACTTTATCGTTGAAACTATACTAAACATTTCTAAATATGTAAATCAAGTGAATATCTGTTTTGTTTCTATGAACTCATTATTAGAAATTGAATGCGGATAGAACAAAGACCTACAGCTCAATGACAATCCCAAGACGAATTGCTTTCGATACTATATAAAAAGACGACATATTTGTATAATTTATTAAAAGCATCTGTCAAATTGGTATAAAGAAAATAAAAATTTATCTGGCATTTTCACGAGTACTTTAATCGAAAATAATAGATGGGCAAATTTGAGGATAGGAATAAATTTGTCTATCAAATAATTAAATGCCAAGAATTGAACTGAATTCTTTAAAATTTGCGAAAGTTGGGAAATTTTAAGCATGGAAAGTTTTATTATTGAGCAATGAATTTCAATTGTGAAATTTTACTCTCAGAATGGTATAAATTTCACTGTAACACTCGGTAAAAATCGAGCAGCTTTTCCTTGTAATCATAGTCCTGAGACCACTGTGCGCAATTTAATTGATATTAGCGATGGCAGTATAGCCGCTAAACAGCAAAGTGCTGAGAATGAGCCTGGAAAATTAATGTGGACTTTCGCAATAATAAGGCGCACTAGAGTTACTTTGCCCAGCATTTTCTATAAAGATTTTCATCTTTACGCTTATAAAGTTCAACCCGTTCAAGAATTAAAGCATAAACGTTTGTAAATTGGGTGTTTTAAAAACTGTCGTTCAGGCATTTTTCAACAAAATTATTTTTAGTGATCAGGAGGGTTAACTTCAATCAGGGGGTTATGTAAACAAATGAAATTGTCGCCTCCGGGGCTCAAAAATATCACAAACAGTTTTCAAAAAACCATTGCATCCAAAAAAGGTTATCATCGATACGTATTTATTCGAAAATTAGTAACTTAACTCCGTCACTATAAATTCTCTGCACTATCAAACCATGATAACCAATTTTTATGGCCACAACTGGCCAATGTTGACATCAGTGACTTTTGGTTTCAGCAAGACAACGCCACAAGCCACTCAGCTACTAAAACATTTGCAGTTATTGCATGAAAAATTTCCAATTGGCCACCTAGTTCTTGTGATTTAACGCCGCTGTATTATTTTCACTGGTGTCATTTAAAACACTGGGTTTATGTGAACAACCCATAAATAACTGACGCTATGGAAGTTTAAATTAGGCGCTACATTGATTAGATAAGCGAAACTTATTGCAAAATGTACTTCAAAGTTCTGTAAAAAAGAGCGAACGGCTGTTGCCGTGGTAAAGATGAACATTTGCTCGACTTCATATTCCATTCTTAATTCCCATGTTTTTATTTTATATTGATATCAATAAAACAGGTTTTTTGTTTTTTTTCTAAACGTAAATTTGCCCATCCCTTCGTAACTGACTGCTTCTGCATATTTCGCGCTATTTTTTGCTTTAATTTACTTTAAACCATTAATGAACATATTTTTTTTAAATTCTTGCAGTAATCCCATGTTTAAAACAGAAGAAAATTACGACGATGAACCTGAACCTGCGAATAATAGTTTAAATCAAACAGACTCGGACCCTCATCAACTTGATGTTTCCATGTACCATGAACAAGAAGTATCAAATGAAGCGGATTTTGAAATCGAAAATTTCGATTTAAACGATTATGTTAAGAAAATAGATAATCCCAACAGCGCTAATATTAACACAACAAATCCTAACAGTACGCCAGCAAGCAGCAATGGTATACATGTGAACAGTTATCGTCCAGATAATGAACAATGTAGAAAGAAAAAATACGATAAGGAGGCTTTAATACAAGAGGCATGTCAAGAAATGACAAGCTTATTACAAAATGCAAAAAAACATTTTACCCCACCTTCCTCAAATCAAGTATTTTTTAACAGTTTAGCTCTACAAGTTGAGGAAGCGAATTTACCTGCTTTAACACAAATGCGTCTGCAGCAAAGGATTCTGGAACTGGTTACACTCGAAATTATTAATCATCAGCAGAATAATGATTTGCAACAAATGTAACAAAACACTTTTATTTAAGCTTTTCGTCGTACAATTAGTTTTTCTTTTTTTTTTATTGATTAACAAGTTTATTATACAAATAATCTTTTAATAAATCTCGGTGAGCAAATGCTTGCTCTCTGGCATTACTATTATAATTCATTTTCGAATGTGTTATTTCAAAATCTTGTTGGCGCCACAAACCCGGTATAAATTCCATAGTTGTTTCGTCATAATGATCTACAAATTTCTTATGAAAATAGGCAGCGTCATGTTGCATGGCAAAATTGTGCAAAATCATGGTAGCCTTAACAATATGTTCAACACCGATTTCCATGCGACAGGTAAATTTGTTTTGTAACACTTTCCATTTCCAAATCCACAGACCTAATGTGTTTTCTAATATTGTCGAGCCTACCTTTAAATATTCATTTATATTGTGTTTTTCTGGCGTTAACACTTTTCCGGGATATGGTTTAATGACATTATCAATTAGAGGAAAATTTGACGGTGTTACAAAATAAGGAGCCAACATTAAACCAGTATCTGGCATGATCATATCATTGGGCATGGGAAGTTTTTTATCTATTAGGCTTTTTACAAAGTTTTCTTTTTCTTTTAAACCTTTCGGCAGGGCCACATCTGCATGTGTGAAAAGGTATCTGGCACTGCAGGCTGTCATTACAATAATGGGTGAAAAACATTTCTTGTCATGTTGCAGTTCAATCGCATCAATACAACCAATGCAATTTGGCAATCCCAGATCTTTTTCGAATTCTTCTGCCAAACTAAAGTAGTCATCAGCGGTAGGAGATTTAAGATAAGAAGGTCCCAATTCTTCGCATATAACTTGACAAGTATCTAGAATTATTTCTCTTACTGTGGATTTACCCATTCGAAAAGCTAAAGATAATAAAGTTTTGGCGGAATCGTGGGCCAAATAGCTGAAATAGAAAACATAAAATGAAAATAATAGTAAAATCCCAATAAAATAACTATTAAAAACGATCAAGTCATTTAAAAATGTGTAAGAGACTAGATTTAAATTACTATTACTGTTATCGCCATCTTTAATAGAGGGTATTTGAGGCCTTTGCTACCAAATGTCGATTCATACTGATAACTGCCGGCGGCAATACGCATTCGTTCTTATGATGCATATATGTATAGTACTCCTAAAATACTTACATTAAAGTCAACATAAGCCTGCATTCCGGTGATATTGGTTTTCTCAGTGAATATTTACACAATTTCTTTTTTAAAATTCGTATTAAATATTGATATGTCGTTACATTTATACATGTAAATTTGCGAAATTCTCGACTATTATGCTGTTTAATTAAATCCAATAGATTATTATAAAGACTATATAATTCGCGTTCATTCTGGCGAAACTCTTCACGCGTCCATAGAGAACGATTACAATTTGGCACAACAGTATCGACGAAATTCACAAAGGCCAAATAAAATTTAAAGATTTCCATAAATTTTTCAACATAATCATAGTTCATTAAAAGCATGTTAATTTAATTTTTCGATATCTACGGCTATTTAATAAAATTCTATTTTATAAGCACAGACGTCTTTTACAACTGCAGCTGTCAATGTGTTTTAGCTATAAATTCACCAAGTTGCCACTCTAATAAAAATTTAAAATATAATAAAAAACGCCCAATTTAAAAAAAATTATTATAATTACAGATCGAATCCTTTGGAAAGCGGTGGACTCTCGTTATATCCGACAAGTCCATTACATACTTGGGACTCCTAAATAATAAGACAAAATGTTTTGTAAAAGAACATAAATTTTTTTATTGAATAAGAATGACAAACTTAGATTTTTCAACCCTCTCCTTATCGCTTTTTTGGCTTTCTCACAAAAACTAGGAATTTATGGCCGTTAACTTAAATTTGCTAAATCTTTGCAACAATTTGCATACAATTGTTAAATAAAAATTTAAACATAACCATAATCAGAAGGTACATGTACAAGCAAGATTAGTTTTTCATATACGCCAAAAAAGCCATCATATTATTTAAATTAAAGTTAAAAATTTATTTAAACTAAATAAAAGAAAAAAGAAATATATTTCAACAATAACGGGTGCAAAACCAAAACTATATGGATGTACATTATATGGCTTCATAGACCCAAAAAGGGATCATTGTATTTGCTTATGTAAAAAATTAAAAGTTTACGAGGAAAAATTAAAGAAACCCTTATAAATATTAAATAACATTTCCAACATATTCAACAAAAAGTATTTATTAGATTTTTTCTGGAGTGTGCAAGCTGATGGTAAATATTTTTTCATTTTGATATTTTCCTTACAACTCGTTTTATCAAAATAGAACTCTCTCTAATTTTAAAAAATTGTTTTTTGCTGCAACTACCTGCCTCCATCGAGTGCTTTTCTCTTTCATAATATCCACAAGATTTTTGAGTCTATAAAAGATTAAAACTTCTTTCAATATAAATTGTTTTAGCCGATAAAAAATTTACACAAAACTCTTACAATACAACAAACCATATATTTTGCGCAAATTTAAATTTATAAAGAAATTATTAAAAATTCATGATTTTTTAATACACGTGCCAAGGTTTTCAGATAATTATGAAATATTATATGAAAGCAAATATTTGTGCGAACTGCCAACATTTTTGTTGCTCTGGCGATGTTCTTTCTCATATTATATGAAAGTATACCAAATGTAGACACTATGTGACTAAACAGCTGCGTGTTGACATTTATTGTTTTGTTTTATTAACGACCCCTGCATACAATTTTGCGAAGAACTATATTTTTAGCACAAAATTCACAAATCAGAAATCTATTAAAGTCTATAGCATAAATAAATAAAAAACAAATTTTATAAATTAAAAGAGAAAAAAGAACTAAAAATGTGTACAACCACAGCCGGTTAGTAAAGCAAAAATGTTTAATATTTTTTTTAAATTTATGTTGATCTTTTTTAAAGTTTTCTAATAAATTTAGTTCATTATTGGCTGTAAAATATTAAATTAAAAATTAATATTTGTTTTAGGGCAATGGGTGAAATTTTTCAACGCTTCTGGCATACCCTCGCCGGCTGCAGCCAGTTATGCTCACATTTTTGTAGAAAATCGTATACAGGTTGACATGTTAATGGACCTGAATAAGGAATATTTAAGGGAAATGGGCATAACATTAATGGGCGATATTATCGCCATACTTAGGTAATTGAAGTTATTCATTTTAAACTCAAAACTAACAAAGTATCTTTAGGCATGCAAAAAGTGTGAGTGATCAAACGGCGCGAGAAAAAGTCTTAAGCTCGGAATCCCAGGTACCCATAGCAGCTGTGCCAGCAAATCCTATAACACCATTAGAAAAAAATAAAATTCGTCTTAAATGTAAGTGCCTTTCTTTATGCTTTTAACTATAAACAGTCTTAAGTCAGTTGTATATACAATGTTTTAATTTGTTAATAATAGCAACTGTAGCATCATCGAGTTTAGCTGTAGTTGTTCCTCCCTTAACAGCCGTTAAACCACGCCGTGTCTTGCCAGAACATGAGGGTAAATATAAAATCAAATTACCTTCCGGGACTACTGAAAGAAGTAAACAAATTTTGGCCAAACAGGCCTTGTGTAAGTTTGGTTTTTAATTTTTTTGTTTAATAAATAGTTCCCTTACTATAGAACTCTAATCTTTTACAGTATATTCTGATAGAGAGGCAGCTAAGGAAAAATCTGACATTTTTCAAAGATTAGCTAAAAATTCTAAGGATACCATTGAACTTGAAGATGAAAATGAATCGTCTTCTGAAGGTTCTGATAATGTTAGAATGAAAATAACGGGTGTGGGTAGCAAAACTATACAAACATCTGCCTCTATCTTTTCTAGACTTGGCGGGAAGTCTAGCGAAGACACAATAACAAAACAGTTAAAGCCTATATTAAAAAATACAGCCAAAAATGTAAGTAAAAAAGTTTATTAAAATGTTTTATATTTATTTTTTATACTTATACTGGTTAAAGAACACAAACTCGTAAATTTTTTTTACAAACACTAAAAACACTAACGTACACTATTTAGAGTTGGGTGTGTTATCGTAGTGTTTGTGCCCATCAAAACTAATCTAATTCTTTCTAATCCAAAAATTTAATATAATTTGTTTTAAAATAAAATCACTAAACAAATTGATTATTGGTGATAAATTTAATTGGGAAACCTTAACTGCATTTCAGATAAGCGAAAGCTTCTTATAATATCGGGTGTTTTTTTATAGAGGTATGTCAGCTGTCAAATCTTTTATGTTTAGTTTGCTTTGACTTTTTCGATCATTAACTGAATAGCCATGATGTGCAGGAGCTGTGATTTCAGGTTACGGCGCTTTTGCCTATATGTGTCGAAAATTTGATCTCCAAATTAGATTGCGTCCGGACTAGTCGTGACGGTTATATGATAGAAGTCATATTAAAATTTCTTTTTATTTCTTATACGCAATCTATCCTTTTACAATAAGGAAATTTGATAATCTAGCACATGTACACTGCTCAGTTTTATGGTTTCACCACCGTCATATTGCCAGTAGATTTGTGTGGTCCCTTAAACTTTAAAGATAGTTTTCGCTAATCCTTGATATTTCTTCAATAATTTTTTACATATTGAGATCGTTTTGAATTTTATGGCGCATTACTGATTAGTTTTAAAATTTTGAACTAGTGTTATTCTAGGATATCTACTTGATCTAGCCCAAAGTTGAATATCATATGACAAAATCGGTTTCACAGGGACATTTATAGATTCTTGTTTTTTGTTTAAGTTGAGTTCTGATTTTGATTGTAAGAGCCAGTACAATTTAGGAGTTCTTAAATCATTAAATTATTTTCTTTTAGCTTTTATGTGTGGTTTCCATGTAAGTCGCCTATTCAATGTCTTTCCCACACATTTAACAGTATATATTTTGTTTTAGGATTTCTTTGCCGTTTATATTCTAATTTTTTAGCTATTTTTAACACAACAACTTCTGTGTCGTGTGCATACCTGACTATTGCGACGTCATTAGTGCAAGGCATAGCTGCTTTCAAAGTTGTGTACAAAATAAACCCCCAAATGCGATACAGTGAAGCCTCTCATAATCCGACACTCATCGTTGCGGTATTTTTCTCCGGTTATGAGAGGTGTGTGCTTCTAAGAGGTACAGATTTATTATTTCAAATATTTTATTTCATAATATTTCATTTTATTAAAGCAATGCTAGGTTAGTCTATAGTGCTTGAACAAATTTATGCAGATTGGTGTCCGTTAGGAGACGTTTCGCTGTATTTAAATAATTGTCAGAAGATTTTTTTCGAATAAAGTAAATTTCGTTTTATGTCCTTAAAAAATTCATTTTATTTTATTCCATTTTAAATTGTATACCTCTATAAAAGCACCCTTAATTTAAAATTGGTTTTTTTTTGGGGTGGAGTAATTATTTTATATTAGTTCACTTTTCAGCCTGCCAATAACCTACATTCTATTCTAAAATAAATCAAAATTTAATCTAAAAAATTTTCTTCCCTCCTTAGCGTCTGTCAACTATTGTAAAAGCTAAAACTATAGCGCCCACAGTTGTTAAGCCTATTAAGCAAAAAGTTATATTGGTAAAAAAAGTTCCCTTAAAAAAAGACAGTGATGAAAGCGAAAGTATGGGCCTATCAGATGATGATATACCTGATGAAATAGACATTTCAGGGGGTAATGAAAAATTTGTAAAATTTGCCTCAACAGCTGAAGTGAGAGAAATTGCACCGCGTAGAAGACATAGATCACTAACAAGGAAATATCTTAAGGCTAGGCAGGATTTTTTAAAAGAAGGAAATGTTAAAGCTCGATTGGGTACAAGTAAGTATAAACAGTAGTGTGCAGAACTAAAGCAACAAACTGCATACCAAACTACATTTTTTAACTACTTGTGATTAGTGTTATTTTATATGAGATAAAATCGTTGCTATATTTTATTAACTACTTAATCAGTGTATTTAGCAAACACGATTTTTTTCAAAATAAGACAGATTGTTTAGCAACAAAAAATAAAAAACAATTTTCATTGGCCTTCAAAACGAATTATGGTGATTTCCATAGAAAAAATACCATTCTAATAACGAAACTTATTCGAAATAATTTACAAAGCAATAAGAGAATTATTAAATTGGTTTTGTGTCATAATTAAACAATGTAAACGGTGCTATTGAATGGCAAGGAACAAGTACAATCTTAAATTTAAAAAAGTGAATTATAGCCGGTTATATAAAAGAACACATACAACTTTTAATTGCGAAAAAAAGTAATAATCATAATAAATAATAATAATAATAATAATGGAACAAAAGATATATTACAGTACAGAAAGACAAAAATACGTTTTAGGCTTGTGATAATTAAGTCATTTATTAAATATTGCATTAATATTAGGTAGTAAAAAACTTTTTTTTTTCTTCTCAATAGTTATTTATTGTATCTTCACGAAAAGAAATAACAATAAGTATTAAAATCTTAAATTCTAAAAAAAGTTAGATTAGTCCTGACCATGTCAGGCCTAACGTTTTGGGTAAAAAAAAAAAATTGTCATAAAAAAAACAAAGCAAATATTTCTAAGATGTATCGCCTGTAGCATTGAGGATTAAAGTTGCGGTATCCCTCTTTTTTAATCGGCTATGTCCACTGTAATCCAAGATATTGCGAGCAAGGGGGTTAGGATGGTCTTCAAGCTTCATCAAGTATTTGCCTGCGTATTTGATGATTTCTGTAGTCACCAGCGGTATGTCTAAATCACAAGCGGAAGTTATTAACCGTAAAATTTTATTCTGTCTACGTTGGATTCTATCCACGTTTGAAGCTGAGGCAGTGCCCCAAAGTTGGATTCCGTAAGACCATATCGGTTTTAAAATAGTCTTGTAAATTAGAAGCTTACAATCTAGGCTAAGTTTTGAGTTCCTGCCAATTAGCCAATGTAGTTGTGTTAGTTTAAGTTTCATTTGTGTTAGCTTAGAGTCAATATGATGTTTCCATGTAAGGCGACGGACAAGATGTATACCAAGATATCTCACATAAGTATGGTGAGGAACAATGTTATTATTGATTCGAACGGGTGAACAATTATCTCTTCGCAGGGTGAAGGTCACATGAATGCACTTTTGAACGTTCACTTTAATTCTCCATAATTTTAACCACAACTCTAACTGAGTTATATATTGCTGAAGATTTATGGATGCTTGATGGGAGTTTTCATGCGAACTTAGACACGCTGTATCATCAGCAAACGTAGAAGTGTGGACAGTTTCACTTACAGGCATATCGCAGGTATATATCAAGTATAAAACTGGTCCAAGAATGCTACCTTGTGGTACGCCTGAGGAAATTGGTTTGGATACACTAACGAAGTCTCCTTCAACAACAGAAAAATTTCGTCCAATTATGTAGCTTTTTAATAGGTTGCTTATATTACAAGGCAAGATTTTATTTATTTTAGTTCACAGTATGAAATTGAATTGAATTTATTTTAGTTATTTATATTTAAAAAAAAACAACACAACAACAACAACAAAAAATAACTAAAAATTAATGTCAAACATAAAATGGAACAAACATATTTTTTTTTCCTCAAAATTTCAAACTAAACAAAATTTAATACTTTGTAGGCAAATTTTTCTGCTTTTTTACACTTTCTAAGCGGTTTGGCATCGATTTAACCAACCTTTCGCAATAAGACGGTTCTATTTGTGGCCATTCCCTGATTAGAGCAGCTTTTAGTTGTTCGCGATTGAAAATGGTGTATTTTTTTTTAGTTTTTCCTCAAGATAACTACACAAATGCTCAATAACGTTTAAGTCAGGAGATTGTGGTGGGGTTTCCAACACCGTGAGGGCAATTATACAAAAGCCATGACCTAACGTTATAAGCTTTATGATTAGGATCGTTACCCTGGTAAAAGTAAAGGATGTCTTTTATACATAACTTTTCGACACTTTCGTTTAAATTGGTCTTCAGTTTATCTAAATACACTGTTGGATTCATAATTTCATCTATGATATGTATGATATCCCGATCCTGCGACCGATACAGCACCCCATACCGTACTTTACTGTGAATTGCAAGTTATTCTTTTGTAGCTCTTGATTTACTTTTCTCCATACATAGGAACATCCGTCTGACCTGAAAACATTATATTTACTAAAATAAAACCATTATATTACATTTTATTTAAAAAGTACATGTTCTTCCAGAAAATAAAATTCATGTGGCGATATTTTTTGGCGAACTTCACACGCTTCTTTTGATTGCAACTGCTTACAAAAGGTTTTTTTTCTGGCTACTCGGCCATTAAAAAACCCTTCTTTCGGAGAACAATGCAAATTGTTTCTGGGTTAGCAATTTTCCCCAATATATTTTTGAACTTCTGCCGCCAACTTTGCTGCACTTAAATGCGGATTTTTCTTGATTTGCCTGCTTAACCACAGCTCATCTTCATCAGAAAATATTTTAGTTTTACTGGATTTGGATTTATTTTCGAAACAATTTGTATTTTTGTAACGTTTTATAATGTTAAAAACAGTTATTGGAGAACGATTTACCATTTAAGCAATATCGCGAACAGTTTTTTCTTCATTAGATAATCACTTCAATTAGTTCTCTAAGCTCTGGAGTTTAGTTACCACGTGGCGCCATTTTAAAACAATTTAAAAAAAAATTGCTTTGAATGTTTGTAAAGTTAACGGCATTTTAAATAGTACACAATTTTTAGTATTTTAATCTATATAAAGAACAATTTGGAAGTAAAACAACAGGTGTTGCATTATTACTTTGAGGTATTTTTCGAAATGCTGTCAACTTTTATGTAAGTGTGCAAAATTAATGCAGCAAAAACTAAAAATTTTAAAGTATTTTTGTTAATTAGTCTTTAATTTAATTAAAGTGATCAAATATTGTATGATTTGTTCATTAAAACTTGAATCAAATAAGATTGAGAGTTAAGAAAAATTTTTGTTCCATTATAACTTTCACCCTCTATATTTAAATTTAATTACGCAATACAATTATGCCAGTTAAATAAGAAAAACGTAAAAAGATATTCATCTTCACGTTTATAAAGTTCAGCTCGTTTAAGAAATTAATCTGTGCAACCATTGTTTGCGTAGAACGATTGTGAATTGACTGTTTGAAAAACTGAAGCTGAAAATAACAGTTTTTTTATCTATAAAATCGCCGTTTGTGATGAGGCGGCTCACTATGAATAAGGCGGTTATGCAAGTAAATAAAATTGTCGCCTAGAGGATTTAGAAAATACACAAAAAGTTCTTGAAAAAGCATTAAATCTGAAGAAAGTGACCGTAAGATGCGGTTTGTGGCCAGGGGTTATCATCTGCCCGTATTTTTCTCGAAAATCGCCATCATCATGCTACCAAACCATAATAAAAAGTTTTGTTTTGTGGCCACAATTTGCTAACGTTGATATCAGTGACAGTTAGTTGTACCAAAAGGGCGTCACACGCCACCTAGCCACTCAAACAATATACGGTTCTTGCATGAAAAATTTCCCAGTCGCGTTATAACTTGATCCGACGATATCAATTGCTGGCTTAGTTCTTATAACTTAAAGTCGCTGAAACAACCCAACAACTGATTCTCTGAAAAATGAAATTCTGCGCTGCATGGACGAGATAAGCGAGAACTTATCGTTAAATATGCCAAATGTTCCAAAATTTTGTAAGAAGAACGGACGTTTGCCGACGTGCTAGAGGTAAACATTTGGCCGACATTATATTCCATTAATTATTCACATGGGTATCAATAAAACTTTGTAACCTCAAATTTTTCCACCCTTTATAATTTGGTTAGTCAAAATAAATACAATATAATATAAAAATAATATTAAATAAATATGTATTAATCTTTTAAACAGTCTTTTTTAATTAAATTAACTAATATATTTTTATATATTTCGCGTTACTCTGGAAAACTTCTTCAGGAAATTAAATTAATTAAATTAAATTAATTTCATGAAGAAGCTTTGCAGAGGTAAGCGAAATATTTAAAAAATATATTGTTAAATTTAATTAAAAAAGACCGTTTAAAAGATTAATACATATTTATTTAATATAAATAAAAAAGAGGTCGAATTAAAATAATAATAATATAAAAATAATATTTTTTTAATTAAAAATTTATTTTAAGTTTTACCCTTTCTTGTTGCTTTTATTCTGCACAGTACTAAATATTTATTAATATAAAAATAAATATTATTTATGTTGTTTTTCTTTTATTACTTCAGATTCTAAGCTGCATACCACAAAGAGATCTATTTGTCTTAAAGCCTCAGCTTCATCACCCACAACCTATAAAACAATATCAAAAATGAAAGCCGATGAAATTATAAATCGCAATGATTTATCTGTACATAAGCGTTTGGGTAAATCCACTTCTAACTCTGCTGTATCAACCATATCAGAACGTTTAGGTAGAGTAAATATCGACAAACCCTTCCATAAGAATTCAAAAGCTGGCTCAGTTTTTGATAGATTAGGTTATAATAGTTAAACATGTTTGCAACATCATTACAACAATTTTATTCGCTTTCAAAACCTACAAGCCTTCAAACAACAAATTTTTGTTTAAAACTGTTTTTTTTTTTGTTCTTTTTCTTGTATTTTTTTTTGTTTAGTAGTTTTACTAATCTCCTCTCCTTTTTAAGGTATTATTATGTTTAGTTTTTTTTTTTTTTATTTTTCCAAATTAAACACTGTTTGAAAGTTGAGGAAAAAAATAGAAGGCAAATAAAAAAGATAACATGAGTAATTTAGCTGTAATCAAAAACAAAAAAAAAATCACATTTTCATTATTTTATTTTATTATAGATTTAAAAAAGAAATAATTTTTAATATTAATAAAATCATAAAATCTTAAAATCATGTGTAAATTCATGTACAGCAGTTAGTATCACTTTTAATTCTATGATTGTTACCATTCAGTGTTTCGGAAGTTCAAGGTAGGAAATTTTTAGGCTCGTTTCTATATTTTTTTCAGAAAGCCTTGCAAAAACCATCTCGCCAAAGTTTTGAAAACGATACCTTCTATAATGTGAATGTTTCCTACACCTAAAGCTGCCATTTAGCCTCATTCCATTACTGATAAGCCTCCTTACTTTACTGTTTTCTTAGTGTTTTTGTGCAAAAATTCTTTATTGTTTATTTCACACGTAGCGCCCGCCGGCCATCGGAACCAAACTTATTAAACTTGCTTTCATTCGTATAAAGAACATATAAGATCTTATCGTTTAAACCTTTTTCTATTAAACCTTGTTCGACTAAATCTTATTTTATTTATTCTTATTCGATTAAATCTTATTCGATTAAATCTTATTCGATTATTCTATTAAATAATCACCTTTATTCTGTTTGGCGACGGCAATACCAGACGACGTCTTTTTTTATCGTTTGTTGTAAATCCGTATTCTCGTTGGCAATATTGCCATTTATCGATGACTGGCAAGACATGTTTGGTATTGACGTTGACGTTGCCTTAAATTGTCGTTGATATTGCCGTTTGTGATTTTGGTGTCGTGCTGTGTTATAAACAAAAATTTAAAATGATTGAAAAAAAAAACTAAAAATACAAAATAAAATCTAAAAAAATACAAATAAAATTAAAAAAAAAGAAAAAATTAAAACTACCAACGCCAACCAATTTGTAAAATTAGTAGAAGCATTGGGTAAAAATCCATCACCTGCCAGGGGATTTCGAAGAGGCAGTGATCTTATTAATTTTAAGGAACAATGGGAAAGTATTGCGAATGCTGTAAACGCCCTTGGCGTTCTTTACAAATATATATTTGACAAAATTCTTTTTACAGATTTGGCGCAATTTAAAATTTAAAGTAAAAACAAAAACGCTGTTGAAAATTTCGATTTTATTATGTTGTTTGGACATCAAAATAACCGACAACAGGCGACTCGTTTCCTTTTATATTAAGGATCTACATATATACTTCAATACCAACACATGAAACCTTAGATATTCTACGCAACACACTAGACAATTTGTACGAAAGCCAATACATCGCTTATATTATAGATATTGCAAAAACGATAATAAAACAGAACTACTTTAGATTCAATAACAACTCTTACAAATTACCTGACGGACTCGGTATGGGAAACCCAACTTCCGCAATCTTTATGGAAATTTTCATGCAACATCTCGAATCACTACACGTAAAAACACTCATGGAAAAACACAAAATAACTCATTACTATAGATACGTAGATGGTATTATATGCATCCTCGAGCAAGACAACGGCGAACAAATTCTAGAAAACTTAAACACAATTCATGATAAGATTACATACACAATGGAAAAGGAACAAGACAGAAATTTACATTATCTTGACACAACACCTCAAACCACCCTACCCAACACAAACTAGCAGCGTTTAGACATATGATACACAGGCTTGGGATAATTTCACTTACTCCAGATAAGTACAGGAGGGAACTCGACACAATCTACGCCATAGCTATGAATAACGGCTACAAAACCACTACCGTCTAGACAATACAATACTAAGAACAGAAATAGAAAAGACAAGGAGTCAGCCGATACAACACGACGGCACACCTTTACTTACACAGGACCAGAAATATGCAGACTAACTAACCTTTTTCACAAAGAAGGAATATTCACAGCATTAAAAAGTGGAAACACCCTCAGACACTATCTCAGAACAACAACAGAAACAACTGACAAATTTAATTCCAGCGGGGTATACAGACTTACCTGTACCTGCAAACGAACCTATATAGAGCAAACTGGACGAACACTAAAAACAAGGTTTACAGAACACATACGCTCATACAAACGGAAAAGAGAAGACTCAAACTTTGCATTACACCTTGACACTCACGGACACACACCAAGGGAAATAGATGAATGTGTGACATTAGTTACATCCTAGTAAAAAAGGACGAAGACTACACATTCTTGAAAATATGGAAATCTACAAAACAAAAACATTCAACAACGACATTATAAACGAACAGGTAAACACGACCTCAGACACAATTTTCACACCATTAAAACTACTTATGCAAACGGGCAAACGAAAAACACCCTCAGACGGACACACGTACCTACATAATAGTAAAAGACCGAGATATCGGTAAGTTCACTTTGCACACAAATGCCAGGTGGCCGGTATTCTGCTTACCTGAATATATACGGACCTAATAACAGAACAACCTGAACGCCAACACTGACTCACCAGTACAAACTAAACCGCGGCTTGAGAATGATGCATTCGCATCGAAAGTGCTCGCCATCGGATACAGATCAGCCAGTTAGGACGGAAAATGGCAATATTATTTCGATTTTAATTTATTTTGATTTTTTAATTAATTTTAGGTCCAATTTAATACACACAGCTTATATTTTTTTCACAACAATTTTATCAAAAATACCACACAAATATATTTTATGATCGATAAACATAAGACTGTTAGGGAATACGAAATTAGTATTGATGTTGTATTAAAGTGATGTTGCCTCAAAATCGACGATGATGTTGCCGACGCCAAACAGAATAAGGGTACTTATTCTTAAACATAAATATATAAGCTGGTGGGTTACTCTCTATTGCAATGCAAAAGAAAAATTGTACGAATTGGTACTATTTAATGCGTTTTTTGCACGTTTGTCTCATGGCTCTTGCCACAAATGATTTATTGAAGAAAACGTTTGGTAACTGTACAGTTCACCTTTAACAATATGTAAAGTCGTTAGTCTACGCCACTATGCCTGAAACGATTGACGACTTGGAGGACATGATTCGCAGCATTATTGCCGATATAAAGCGCTGCAAACATTGTAAAAATCATCGAAGATTAAACCTTCAGATTAGACCACATCGGCTTGCTCTTCGAGACGGTCATATGCCAAAAGTCATTTAAATATCTTTCGAATAAAGTAAATTTTATTTCAATTTACAAAATCCCATTTAATTCTATTTTAAAGGTTATGGCCACTTTCTTGTATATTGTTACGAAGAAGCTCAGTTTAGGTTATAAAAATATTATTACTTAAAAAAAAAATAAGTAAAATAACTTATTGTGTCTTGCTTACACGTTAAGAAGTTTCTAAATCTTATGAACACAAAACAACAACAAAATGTTACAGTAAAATTTCATGAACTAAGATATATCGGGTGGCTCATCAATTAAGAAACTCAAATAAATTTTTGTTAAGTTTATGTAATTTGATGTGTGCTTAGATTTTCCGACGGGGTTGATTTTATTTTTATTTGGGTACAGTTTTCCGTCGATCATCATCAAATTTGGTTTGTAAACAAATCGGTTTCGGCCGTTTGCCATCTTCAGTGTTCTCTTCGTAGTTAATTTATTTTTTAATAATTTATTTGAAAAAGAATAAATTTTTATTAAAGTAATTGATGAAGTTTTGAAAATAACTGAATTCAAATGGCCTCCACCCTCGGTAACACATGTGCGTAATTTTATCAAAAAATTATTCATTACTGCCTGGAGTGTTGCTGCGGGAATTGCCTCAATTACCGTTCGAATGGATTATTTTAAATCATTCAAATTTGTTGGGTTGTTTTTGTAAACTTCTTTTTTGCAATAACTTGACAAAAAAAAAATCAGGCGCAGTTAGGTCAGGAGATCTGGGAGGCCAACGAAATAAGGAGTTTCTTTGAATCAGTTTATTGGGGAATTTTTGCCGCAATTCTGTCATAACAGGTGTGACTATGTGACAAGTTGCTCTGTATTGTTGAAACCAAACAGAGTTAAAAGGGATTCTCTTTTGGAGTAATTCTGGAAAGACAAATTCTTTCAGCATCTTTAAGTAAAACGGTCTCCAATGACCGTGACCGTGAAACCGTTTTCTTTGAAAAAGTAGTCACCGACAATGAACCTTGAAGAAACTGCACACCACACTGTGACGCCAAGTGGAGTATCTGAGGGTTAGATACTCCAAAATGTTTGTTAACATTGCCGTTTAAATCAAAGTGTGCCTCGTCAGACATAAAAATGCCGTTCAACACGTTTTCATTCTCTGACGCCATTTGAATGATCTTCTCACAAAATTCCAAGTGCATCGGGTTCAGTCTCTTGGGTTCAGTTTGTCTGTTATTTGAATCTTATATGGAAATAAGTTTAAATCTTGGTGCAAAATTGTCAGCAGTGACTATCTGCTGACACCCATTTGAGCAGATAAGCTCCTTGTCGAAACTCGAGGATTGGCAGCAGCTACAGCAGCGATAGTTTTCTGCGTACGAACTGAGGGATCTCGATGATAAATCCTTTTTGCGGTTGTGTACCAAACGTTCGCCTATATTCTCTTTGGACGATAACTACGGACTCTCTAAAGCGTGAAAGCGTTGCACTATCCAAATTCTTGTTTCATTGTCCCAATTCTCCATTTTAGTTAAATTTAAAATTCAATCTATAAAAAAATAAAATAAAAATGGAACAGATTGGTTACACAGAAACTAAGTTATTATTTTTTTTGTTGGCTTGTATCAGCCACCCTGTACAATCAGAAAATAAAAACAAGCGACAGAACCAAAAGATGAGATGATAAGTGATGTGTTTAATTAGACCTTTCGAGTAAATGTTAGAACCGCTCAAAACGTTATATAAAAGCTTCCTGTTTAGGGCATTAGCACAGTTTAAAGGCCGGGGCACATAGAATCCGTCATGCGTTATACTTTGACGTATTCAACTGAAGTCAAAGTAACGACGGATAATAAATCAGCTGTTTTTTTGTTTTTCTTATTTTTTATTTTTTTGCAGCAAAGTTTTATTAAAGTGCACATTTGAAATGGGGTTAGACGACATCTTAGACTTTCTGTTAATGGTAATTTGTACTATTTATTCCATTATTTATTATTATTATTTATAATTTATTTTAAAAATATTTTACTACGATACAGCGAAAAAAAAAATAAAAACAAGAAGAAATATCGAATGAAAAATGTTAAAGTACTCAAAGTACGTCAAAAGTTAAAAGTTGGTCAACTTTCGTACTTTGCGTTGACGGAGACGTATTGATTGTGACAACGCTGATAAGAAAACGTGTATTTCAACTTACTTGTCAGTTGAAAAATACAACGTATGACGTATGACGGATTCTATGTGCCCCAGCCTTAAGTGTGAACGTTGTTAAGTAATGACATAAAATTGATACAACAGCTTTTAATAGGTGTTAAGGTGGTAAAGTTGCCATCGTATATTTTTGTCTATAAACATGAATAATAAACAATCGTCTTAATGAGCCAGTTCACATTGGATTAATATTTGTTCCGCACAACTTTAGCTCTTTCCAAAACACACTAGACTAATTATTCTAGCACAAAATTGTATACGTATACACAGCTTTGTGTGTGTTAGTGTTTTTTATTCATTTTACGTTTGTTTTTCGTTCGGTTTACACCACAGTATACGCATTACAAAATAAATATAACTGGATTAAGTGATGATGAAAAGATCCTTTCTAATTTTATTTTCTGTAAAATTATTTTTATTCTTATTTGATCTTTTTTATTTTAATTAAATAAAATTTTTTTTTTCAATTTGTTATCAATTTTTGTTATTAAAAATTATTTTTTCCTGAAGAAGCTTTCCATTGGAAAGCGAAATATTGAAAAAATATATCGTTAAAATTTAATTAAAAAGACTGTTTCAAAGATTAAAACATATTTAGGTAAAAAAGATAAAAATAAATATCATAAAATCTATTCATCTACTTTTGAATTCATATTCATATTAACACGACGATAGCCAACTGAAGACTAAAAATCGCTCTGCAAAAAAAAAACACACAAGACCTGTGTTTTCATAAATGCATGTGTATTAATTTAGTTCTCGTTGTGCGGATTAGAAGCTGGTAGAAAAATTGTGCCAACCAAAAACTACCCCCCTCACCGAAAATGCCTACAAACTGCCATGTTAGACCAGCACAACTAATCCAATGTGAACTGGCTCAATAAATCGTAAAATATTATTTAAAACTCTAAAGTGTTGTTTAAAATTTATTTTGCAATAAAAAAGTCAATAAACTAAACGTAACATTGTTATTATATGTGTAATATATTAAAATTTTTGGTGTTATTTTGTGCCTTATTTGTTTTAAAATTATCACTACAGATCAATAAAAAAATTTAAAGTTACATATATAAAATATTTTTATTACTTATAAAAATAATAAATATATAATAAAATAACTTTAGGTAAACAAAATGTAGTCCTTTCCTTCCACAAATTTTAAACTTTGTAAGTTCATTTCAAAATCACCATTTGTGAAATCTAATTTCATGCAAATAACAACTGGTGGCTGAACTTTCGAAAAATGTAGTATCGGTATTGAAAATGTTATTCGCCGCAAAACACCATCATAATATTTATACAATTTGTTAATTTTATCTGTAATTAAAATAGAATTTGCAGATTAAATTTATTATTTAATTTTTATTTTTGTCATTTGTCATTTTACTTTTATCTACATCACAGAAAGTTTTAACATTCTTCTTTTGCTCCTCGGGCAAATCACGAAAGAATTTTCTACCCTGCCTTCCGGCATTCCATATAGAAAATCCCTTGCACCAGGGTGGCTTCTTTAAAACATTGTCTAATAAATGTTTAAGTCTTATTTGCCATATAGTTTTTGCTGGCACTGTAAATGTTGTTGCTTCCAAATGATAACGGTATTTAAGCAAAAACTCTTCAACACGTTTTATCACACCTTGATTGTCTAGATGTTTGTAGAAAAATATTAAATCTTCGGGACAACCCTTACCCTCTTCTGAAAATCCTCCCATTATATTTTCGTACACTTGACGATGACACAGCCAGGTGGGCATTATGATTGTGGGACCATTTGATGTATAGATTTGTAAGACTAATTTGTCCGCATGTAAATCATTGGCCCAACGTGTAAAGCGGCATGTTGAATTATTAGGTGTGCGTATAAATTTAGATCCAATTATCTGAAAAAATAATTTATAAAGAAAAAAGTATGTACAATGACACAGCAAAGTCTACATACCCCATTGAAAAGCAAGGTTTGGAGTTTTCTGTGAACATTGTAGCATTAAAATGTATTCCAAACTAATCCAATCTAACAACAAACAATAAATATTAAACAAAAAAATTTTAATCCAAAAATATTTTTTAAAAAAAATTAACAAAATTCATTTTTCAAACACAGAAAAGCCTGCATACGGCTTTGAAGTAGAGTATACAATATGCAGATTTGTACTCAAACACAGGTGATACCAGTCACTTCAGGCGCCTTTACTAGATACCGTTCGTTAGAAAGAAGTTTAATTGCTCGTTCGTTATTAAAATTGTAGTTGTGTAATTTAATCAAAATGGGTGTAAAGAAATCTGTGTATACACATGATGTCGTCCACGCAAGATATGTCGACGACATCATGTGTATACTAAGGGGGGATGACGATGTGCGAATTCTAGATTACTTGAATGGGGGACACGGGAACATAGAATTTACGATGGAAAGAGGAGAGGAGGAGGGGATTGATTGTCTGGACCTAACGATCAAGGGGAACATAATCTCGAACAGAATCGAATATGAAATATACAGGAAACCAACAGCAACGGACACAATAATACACAACTCATCAAATCATCCCCAGCAACACAAAAACGCAGCGATGAGGCAGTTATTAACAAGACTCGAGAGAACACCCCTAACACGGCAACAGTATATGAAGGAAATGGAAACAATATACACCATAGCGGGAAACAACGGATACAAAAAGCTTCGCGTAGATAACACCAGGAAACAAATTAGAACGAACAGAGAACACGAAGAGTGAAAGGAGAAAATGGGCTATATTGACGTATATGGCAGGATCAGCGTACAAACTGGCGGAATTCTTTGGAAAACACAACATCAATACCGCATTCGGAACAGGGGACAACCTAGGCAGAATACTACGGAATAGGACAACCGAGGCAAATATACTAGACGGACAAGAAGTGTACAAATTAACTTGTACATGCCATTATGGCTACATCGGGCGAACAGGACGAAGGATTAGGACTAGATTAAGGGAACACATTAGAGACAATGGCGGGGGACTACGGGGACCGGGATCAACTCCAGAGTCAAGCTTTGCGGACCATATATTCAAAAGCAAATGTACACCAGGGCATATAAAAACAACGGTTAAACTGCTTCACACACAGCACAAAGGAAGGAGACTAAATGTATTAGAAAACATGGAAATATACAAACAAAAAACAATTAACGGACGAATAATAAATGGACAGAGTGTGATTTGTTTTACATCCGCACCTGGCTATGTAGCCTTAATCAGATGGTGGACAAACCACTATACATAATTTGGAACGTCATGCTCGTTATAGATAGCCGAAGGCATAATTCTAAGCAACAGAACCACCTAGTTGCAACTTTAATGATTCCAGGACAGGGCTGCAAACCATCACACCTTGCTAAAGAGTTGGAGGCTTTCCTACTCCTGTCCAGAACACATGTCTAGCATGCTCACTGGACTGGATCATTCACTTTGCGTGGCATTATCAGTGAGATGATCCTGGCCACCATAATTTTCATAGTTCCCTTATGGGGCCGCAAAACCACAACTACCACGATGCTCCCATATAGGGGCCAACCTCAATGATCAGTCAGAGAACTATTAAATGTCTAAAGAGACAAATAATGAACTCTGCGGCTCACTGATCCCCGTGAAAATAAAGTGGAGTTTCCAGTTGTCTCCCTGTCTGACTTCAGGGGACTGGGCTCCCTTTTTCCCCCAGTTGCACAGGTCTAGATAGTCAAGTATTCTATAAAGACCGATAAATGTAACCCCGGGGGGGAATAATAAATGGACAGATAAACACTGCTTCGGACACAATATGTGAACCGTTGAAACATTTTTAGAGGAAAACAAACTTTACACCAACAGGAAAACGTTACGCAGGTGCACAGGACCAGGGCAATAGAGAACATCATAAACGAACAATTGCAGATTATTATGTCACATAAAGAAGGAAAAAAGGAAAAAAAACCCAATGGGTTCACACATAAACAAAAACGGACAACAAGCATGATTGTAAAAGGATTTAGTTAGAAAAAAAGACGAATGAAAAAGGGAGCGACAAATTAGGTAAAAAGAGACAAACGAAAAAGGAGAGATAGATGCAGGCAAAAAAGACAGAAAGTGACGAACGCCATAACACAAAGGAAGACACGAACTATATAAACACAACTGACAATAGAACGCAACTAGTACGAAAAGAACACTGAAGATGGCAAACAGCCGAAACCGGTTTGTTTACAAACCAAATTTGACGAGGGTCGGCGGAAGACCGTACCCAAATAAAAGTAATTTTAACCCATTCAAACAATTATTCAAACAATTATTCGAAAATATAATCAAACTAATAGTGCAGACAACAAACCAAGAAGTGGTCGCCCACCTAAACTGACTGCTCGTGCTAAGCGAAAAATTTTGTTACACGTGCAAGAAAATCCAAGAATAACCAGCAATAGAAATTGCGAAAACCCTGAAAAATCACTATATTGCTTCAATGCATCCAGAAACGGTGAGATATTTATTGAGAAGCAATGGAATCCACAACCGTTTGCCTCGAAAGAAGACATTCATTAGCAAAATAAATATGGAGAAACGTGTTGAATTTGCTGTTGATGCAGACGAAGCAAAGTTCGACTTGTTTGGCTATGATGGCAAGCAAAAAGTATGGCGTCGAAATAATAAAGCATTATTGCCCGAAAACTTGCTTCCTACGGTGGTGGCTCCATTATAGTTTGAGGATGCATATCAGCGGCTGGGATGGGTAATTTAACATTTATTAATATTAATATGTATCGCATGGTATACCTGGACATTCTCAAAGCTAATTTAAAGCAATCCACGAGTAAACTGGATCTTACCGTAGATTGGTACTTTCAGCAAGATAACGAACCAAAACATACTGCTTTTTTGAAAAGAGCAGTAATAATTCAGGCAACAATGCCTATTTAGGCAAGTACCGTGCTACATTCTTAAGGAAAGGGATAGAGAAGAGATGAAACAGGTGGTGAAAGTAGAAGGATAGTCGGAAATTAACTGCCGTATATAAGACAGCACAGCGACCAGTGACTATGCCTTCATCGCTGAGCAGCCCCACCAATAGTCAATTTTTATTTTTGTAGTGAAAAAAAACCAAGGTCTTTGTTGGGAATCGAACCCACAACCCCCATACTAACAAGCTAGTACACTACCTACTAGCCTACAGGGGCAGGTGTTGTCAAAGAATGTGTGCCATCAACTTCATTCCCCACCCCAGTCAGCCGATTTGAGCCCCATAGAGAATTTATTGGATGAGTTGCATCATCGCATTAGAAAAAGGACAATTAAAATTAAACAGGGCCTCAAAAATGCTTTACCCTAAAAGTGGACTTTAATTTCGAATAATTACACAAAAGTATTGGTAGATTCCATGAAAAATAGATTAAATGCTGTTCTAGAAAGTCGTGACGGGTCCACCAACTATTAATTCTGTTGTCTTTTTATTTCCTTTATTTATTTTCCTTTTTGTAAAGTATGTTGCCTTTTCGGTGTTTGAAAAATGAATTTTGTTTTTGTTAATAAATATTTTTGGATTAAAATTTTTTTGTTAAAATTTATTTTTTTAATATTGGATTTCTTTGGAATAAAGTTTAATGCTACAATGTTCACAGCAAAAACTCCAAACCTTGCTTTTCAAGGGGGTATGCAGACTTTACTGTGCGACGGTATATCAATTTAGCCAGGCAGCACTGTAGCTGTGTACTGTCATCTTCTAACTTCTTCTTCTATATATATATATAAAAAGAAGTGTACATTTTATTGTCGCTCCATAACTCTAGAACGGCTGGGCCGATTAGGCTCAAATTTTTTTTCGGTTGTTCGTAATTGCCAGGAGAAAAAAAATTAATTTTTAGTATGGAATTTTGTGTGCAATTGTTCCGTTGTAGCTTTTCGAATTGCAAAATAGAAAACTCTTAGTGGAAAACTCGGAAAATTCCTGAAAAACGTGATTCGGCAGAATTGCATTGAAATTACGATTTTTCCACAAATCAAATCAACAACATTTATGGCATATTTCAATCTGGGAACATTTAACTTCCATTACAAGTCGAACTATAACATAACATAGCACTTGTAAGGTATTCTCTAAACGAAAGATAAATTAAAATTAAGTAAATCCAATTTTTTCGTTATTACTATTGCATCTGATATGTAACAATTGCTCACTTTAAACATCTATTCTTTAAATTGCACTTACAATTTCTTCTTAATTCTTTACTTCGAAGTAGTATGTTTGCAAAAAAAAAAAAAATATTTTACCTCCTTATGTACCCGAGACAGGACACGGATATTTAAATGCTTCACAGGCGGGTTAATCCCACTAATCATGCTCCATTGATTGACTTAAAAGAAGTGATTAAACATCCTCATCGCACGTCAGACTTTTGTTTTGATAGGAACAATTCTATTGCTGCTGTTTGATGGCACGATCATTATTTATGTTATACTCTCAAATATGTTATAAAGGGTCCGCCATCAAGGACAAATTCCAAGGAGAGGAAGTCCTTATCCCACGAGTTCCCATTATTCCAATTCAAGCGGGTTCAGTTCTCCGTTCGATTGGCATTTGCGATGACAATTAATAAATCGCAATGCCAATTACTAGAAGTCTGTGGGATTGATCTCGCATTTCCCTGTTTTTCGCACGGTCAGCTGTACGTTGCATGTTCGCGTGTTGGTAAATCATCTTCGTTATTTGGTTTTGCCCCGGAAAACAAATCGAAAAACATTGTTCATCAAATCGCTTTCTACTGATTCCATTTAAATAAACCACATTGAAAATTTAAATATTTGTGTTGCATTATTACTGTAAAGTTTGTCTGAAGGTTTAAATTGGGGCGAGGCGAAGTTCGCCGGGTCCGCTAGTCTTTTATAAGAACTATTTTTTTTGTAACTCCTGAAAGTATGCTTTAATTTAGTTGTTTATTATAACAGTCGCCTTCAACATGCATTACTACAAGACAAGTTCTTTTTCTTGAAAATCTAACGTTTTTTTCTAGAGAAAAGGTGCTACATTTTCTTTTTTATATCACTGGCAAGACACATCTGTAAAAAATTTGGAAGCGTAATAAACCAACAAACAAGTAAATAAACAAATAAATAGCAAATAAACAAATAATAGCATGGCAGACAAGGCAGTATTTGTCAATGTTTATCCTTAACGAAAAACAACATAAAAGAAAATATTTTTATTAAAAAACTAGAGGACCCGGCGTACTTCGCCTCGCCCCTAGGAAAACAGAACAGAGTAGCGAAACCATGTATGCAAAATGTTAAACTTTTTCTGAATAAACTTTGACGTTTACAAAAATGAGTGAAGAGAACAAAGGAAAGACACAAAATAAGACATTTCAACTCGACTAATCACTCTTTTTACAATTCAAATAATGAACACAAACAAAAGATACTGACGAAAAATGAAGTAAGTAAGTAAGTAAGTAAGTAAGTAAGTAAGTAAGTAAGTAAATAATTAATCGTGTTGTCACTATGGTATGAATAACGAAACGAACCAAAAAAATTCGTATAATCGAGCTCAAAATGTGTGATAAAAAAAGAGGCACGATATATAAAAAACTTAGGGAAATAAAAAATTAAAATTTTTCACATTTTTCCGCAATTTTCATTTAAAAAGCCATTCAGGAATAATTCCATACAAAATTATCTATTTTCGCTTTTTTTTAATAAATATTGCACTGAGGCTCAATCTGGTTTTGTTAGGGGCAGAAGTTGCATAACGGCTTTAGTGGATGTGATCGAGAGCCTCAGAACTGAATTCGACATCAACAAAGTGGATTTCTTGATTCTACTGGATCACAGTAAAGCCTTCGATGCGGTAGATCACTCTATCATGTTAATAAAACTGCGTAAGTTATTTTATTTCTCAAGCTCGACCTGCAGTCTGATATCCTTCTATTTGACTAACAGAGTGTGATTTGTTTTACATCCGCACCTGGCCATGTAGCCTTAATCAGATGGTGGACAAACCACTATTGTATAATTTGGAATGTCATACATGCGTCCTAGATAGCCGAAGGCATAATTCTAAGCAACATAATTCTTGCAACAACACCTAGTTGCAACTTTAATGATTCCAGGACGGGGCTGCAAACCATCGCACCTTGCTAAAGAGTTGGAGACTTTCTTACTCCTGTCCAGAACACATGTCTAGCATGCTCACTGGACTGGATCATTCACTTTGCGTGTCATTATCAGTGAAATGATCCTGGCCACCATAAATTTCATAATCCCTTATGGGGCCGCAAAACCACAACCACCACGATGCTCCCATATAGGGGCCAACCTCAATGATCAGCCAGAGAACTATTATAAGTCTAAAGAGACAAATAATGAACTCTGCGAGCTCACTGATCCCCGTGGAAATAAAGTGGAGTTTCCAGTTGACCACCTGCCTGTCTTCAGGGGACTGGGCTCCCTTTTTCCCCAGTTGCACTGAGTCTAGATAGTCGAATATTCTATAAAGACCATATTTATATGCCCCTGGGGGGATCTATTTGACTAACAGATGTCAAATTGTGAGTGTTGATGATAGGAGATCTAATCCACTTGTAGTTAGTAGAGGAATACCACAAAGCTCTATATTGGGTCCGCTTCTCTTCTGTCTCTACATAAATGATCTACCTGAGACATTTCTAAGAGCAGCAGGCTGCACATGTATGCTGATGACGTTCCGGTTTATAACAGCAGCTGGATTAATGACGTTCCTATGTGTGTGAATGGGATAAATGACGATTTGCATATGATCAATCGCTGGGCCATGTCTAATGGATTGTATATCAATGCTTCGAAATCGAAATGTATTGTCCGCACGAAAGCTAGGAGCACTCTGATTAACTTTAATGTTAGAATTGACGGGAATGTGATTGAATTGGTAGAATTGGCATCTAATTTGGGCGTAGTTTTTAATAATAGAATGACCTGGACTAATCACATTAATTTTTTCGTTGGCAGAGTTTACAGTAAACTTCCCACCCTATGGTCGTTAAAGGACTCTACGCCGTTTGATATTCGCATGCTTTTGGCAAAGACTTATCTGATCCCTTCACTTCTTTACGGTTATGAAATCTATGCCAATTGTGACAGCACTAATCACCGCAGACTGAAAGTCGCATATAACAATATTGCCCGTTATATATTTCAGAAAGACCGCCGTGATCATATATCATCATACTCTAATTTAATTTTTGAAATAACATTCGATGATCTTTTAAAATATATGTAGGTGTCTAATTTTCTTGCACAGGATCATCATTTCGGAACGACCATCATATCTATTTGATAGAATAGTTTTTGCAAGATCTAATCGTGGTAGGAATATTATCCAGCAGAAATTCAAGAGTCTGCTATCTTAACGCCAGTTTTTCATAAATGTAACCAGTCTATGGAACTCTTTGCCAAATTCTGTACAAAAAAAAGACAACGCAAATTTATTTAAAAAGGAGCTTTATAAGTTATTTAGTTCTAACCAACCTTGACTTAATTTTATATTAGCACTTTTACATTACATTCCTTTCGATTATAACTTTATTATTGTTAATGCTTTGTTTCTAGATTTAAGTTTTATATTAACTCAATGTGTATATGTTAGGGATCAACAGCACCGTCACTTATAAGATCTTGTTGTGCTAGTTGTTTAAAGAATAAGGAATAATAATAAATTCCATTGATTGTAATACTTTTACGTGAATGCGTGATCTAGGACTATCCGGAATCAAAACTCCTATAAATTGCAGCAAGAAAAATAGCACATTTACTGTAGAAAATTACAATGCCAAAATGACAGCTGTCAGATTGCGCAAAGTCTAAGTCAACGTACAATTAAGGAAGAATTGCACACAAAATTTTATAAAAAAAAATCAATTTTCGATTTTTTCAATTTCCCAACTTTCCGCTTTCCGCAATTTTCCATGATTTAAACCAAGAACTTTCTTTTTTTTTTGATTTGGAAAGCCACGGACATTCCGTAAAATCCTTTTTGTCGGATCCAACGACAAAACTACAAAAACGTAACAATATTCTGGTTGAAAAATTGTTGAAGACAAACATTATAGATACAGTACAGAAATACAAATTAACTACAAATGTTGCTACAGCTCCAAGACTATATGGACTTCCAGAAATCCATAAAGATAATATGCCGTTTAGACCAATCTGCTCATCAGTAAATTCCCCCTCATACGGATTATGTAAATGCATAACAAACATTTTGCAAAATATTACAGCAGAGTCAAGATACAATGTAAAAGACGCAGTTGAGTTTAAAAACAGGATATCAAACACAACTATAGCTGATGACGAGATTTTAATTTCCTATGACGTAATATTACTTTTTCCGAGCACTCCAGTAAATTTGGCAATTGAAATAATTTATAAAAAATGGGACAAAATTACAAATTACACAAAAATGGACAAGGAATTATTTTTTGACATTTTAAGGTATTGTTTAAGGGAAAATCGATATTTTAAGTATGACGACAAAATATATGAGCAATTGAAAGGAATGCCAATGGGCTCACCTGCATCGCCAGTAGTAGCAGATATTATCATGGAGGAACTGTTAGATTCGGTAGTAGAAAGATTAGAAGATAAGCCACGACTTTTGAGCAAATATGTTGATGATATTTTTTGCATTGTTAAGAGAAAGAACACTGAAACAACGCTGGCAACCCCTAAACAATTTTCATAGACACATCCAATTTACGAAGGAAATAGAGGAGGATCATAAGTTGCTATATCTGAATACACTTATTATTAGGAATGATAACTCGATAATGGTGACTTGGTATCAAAAACCGTCCGCTTCGGGTCGTCTGATTAATTTTTATTCCTGTCACCTCAGACATATTAAAATGAATACTGCTACGAACTTTGCGAAACGTGTGCTTAAAATTACCGACACGATTTTTCATAGTGACAATATTAATAAAATAAGGGAAATATTGCACAAAAATAGTTTTCCAAACTACATCTCAGAAAATATTATAACAAACGCAATAAACAATTTTGACAAAACACAAAAAGAAAAAACGAATGATAGAGTTCTTAAATCGTTGACGCATGTCCCTGGCTTCTCTGAGAGAATTATACACTCTAACATAGTTGCAGAACAGAATATTAAAATTGCACTGGGTATGAATAATACCCTCAACATGCTATATTCAAATACAAAGACGAATATGGACAAATTGGACAAATCGGAGGTGGTATATGGAATACCGTGTAATGGTGACGGATCTAACGTATGTAATAAGACATATGTTGGAACTACTGGATTAAAATTAAGGACTAGATTAACAGCACACAAATCGGACTACAAAAATAGAAATGGGATAACGGAAAACAGAACAGCACTCACAGCCCACTGTGCAGCAACTGGTCATTCGCCGAACTTGGAGAGCACAATAATATTACAACAAGAGAAAAACAAAAGAAAAAGATATACAATTGAAATGCTTCACATAATAAATACTCCCGCAGAACGTAGAATTAACTTTAAAGTCGACACTGAGAATTGTGCGAATGCTTACAGACACATGATAAGAAAATATGGACAAATGGGACGAAAAGGAAAGGAACAAGATTAGTCAACAATCTAACCTGAGGGTAGTGTAAACGTGATAATTAGATTGTAAGCACAACAAAAAGGACAAAGTCCAGATTATATTTTTATTTTGTGTTATGAATATTTTAATTTGTTTGCTATTTTTTGTTTTTTTTTTTTTTTGTTATTCGATAGTGCAGTTCCTGAAGAAGGATACCGAAGGTATCCGAAATATTGAATTTTAAATAATTAAATAAATGAAAAAAAGAAAAGAACCATAGAGTCTTTATTGGTGGGACCTAGAGCCTGGATAAAAAGAAATTAAATTAATAATAATAAATAAAGGTCGAAAAGAAAAAAAGAAAAAATAGAACAATTTCATTCTTTTTTTACAATATGTCCGTTACCATGGTATAATTTTGAAATACAATTGAAGCCTTATTGTCGTTTATATTTTTCAACTCTCTTCGTTGATATTAAAAATCAGGGCATTGTTTCAGAAGTGCAGCCTCAAAAACGTTTGCCATTAAGTATAAACATTTCTTACTTAAATTCACTATTAAACAGATCAACGCAGGAAAAAAACAAACACAAATGTATTATAAAAGAAAATTACCGCATTTTGAAATTGTTGGGCTAAATGATATTGTTTGCTTATCCGTTCCGGCAGCATTTCATCGTCTATATCTTGAAAACATAGATAATTGCCCTTAGAAGCTTCTATGGCTCTGTTGCGTCCATAACCAACTGAAAATTTCATAAATTTAACAAAGCTTTTAATAAATTAAATACTTTACTTCTAAATCACCTCCTTTTGATTTACCCGTTGTATTTTGCACAATATACATAACAATATTAAAATGTTCTCTTAAATACGCTTCCCATCTGCTAAGCATTTGGAGAGTGTTATCACTACTACAATCATCAAAGACACAAACCTCTATGCTGGGCATTGAGTTTTTTGCTAAATTATTTGTTATTTCGCCAATTGCGTTGCTTACTGTTGAGTTTGGTGAGCTGGTAATGGTTGACATAAACGGATTCGGCGCTTTAAAATGTTCTTGTTTTTGTTGGTTTTGTTGTTGGCAATGTTGCTGCAATTTATGTTTCTCAGATTGTACAGCTGTTTGTTTAATAATCGATTCCATGCAGCTATCAATCCATTGCCCACCATTTAAAACCGTAATAATCACAGACTTTAATTTAATTTCTAATGAAAAATATTTTTTTGTTAAATATTGGTTTTTCTACACTTACTATTAAGTCTTTTGCTTCATTCATTTCCGCTGTCTTTTATTTTTCGCCTCTAATTTATTTGAAAATGTTGTTGATTAAAAAATTTGCCGGTTGCAGTCATGTAATATTATGCTTTGTATTTGCTTTTGATGCGTGTGTGTGTATGTTTATTTGTTTTGCTGTCACTTTTTCCCCTTCTTTTAATTGTAATGTTTTTCTCCTAAGCAGTGTTACCAAATTAACTGTTTAAAGTTGCACCCACCTAATCAATTTGAATAAAATAGTGTGTAATAGTATTTAATTTGCAGATTTATTTTTAAATGTAACAATCTATTTGTAAAAAAAAACTAAAAAGCTCTTGTGCTATATAAACATCTTAAATAATTGTTAATTAAACAATTTATTTACAGCAGTGCCTTATAAACTTCGAACTATTTGAATGGAAGTGAAACGCAGAACATAGTAATATATTTTCTAGAATTTTCAACAATAATAACCCTTTAGAGTTCGCAATATAAATGTATAAAAATATGTAGCTTTGTTTTATAATTTGTACTCATCAAGAGGGCGTGATATACAATAAATTTGTGTATATATATGGGTAGGGTAGGCCAAGTTGGACTGACTGATTTGAAATGCTCATAATTTTTGTATTTTTTGCAGATACTACAGAATTTTATAATATTTATTTTAATTATAATTTTATAAGAACGTGTAAAAATTTTTTAATTTTATTATGATTCAGGACGATCAAATGTTAGAACGCAAATAAATTACCGTCAGCATTTTAATACTACAGAGGCTCCCAGTGTAAATATGAGAAGAAGCTTAATAACCCCTTTTGAGAATTTAGGTTCAGTGGGCAATGAGCAACGAAAAAATCTTGTTCATCCTGTTCGTACTGAGCAAGCTACAGAAGCTGCACGATTTCAATTGGCCCACGAATTATTGCCGAGGGATGCTACAATAAGCCAATATCAGTCCAAGTTGGTCCACCCGGTACTTTATGCCTAGTGCAGAAAAAAATATATAAAAAATAATATAATATATGAAACTATACCAGCTGTAAAATTATACATTACATAAGCTATACTAAGTGGTAGTCAGTGGTGATGCGTTCCCTTATTTCGCCACTTACATTTAACATAGAAGTGTCATAGGCTGTTTAATCGGTGCGCTCTCGCTTACAAAATAAGCGACGACGTCATCAAGTGTCACTACAATTCAGTTTACATCGTAAGTGAAGTAGTAAGCAACGTTGATTACAAATTTACTTGCGCATGTAAAGTAGGTGTAGTTGCCTATGACAACTTCGATTACAGCTGCATTGCATAGCAAGTACTTAGATGCTTCGCTTACAAAGTCATATGTGCGTCATCGGTTATTGTCTAAGTACTTTGTTTCATTTACAGCTGGGATGTTCTCCATGCGTATATAAAAATTACATAGGTTTTGATTAGTAGCTCACTACACGGCAACACTGCTGCTAAATATCTCTCTGATTTTTTTTCAAAGTTGCTCTTTGTGTGGGGGTTGGCTTGCTGGCTGGCTTAACAGTTACCAGACTTGACAATATACCATTTGATCATTTTTTTAACAAACTTGACGATTTTTTTAAAAGAAAACTTTGCTTTATGTGCATAATAAATACGTTACAGAAACAGTGTAAGAGATTCTGCCTGCAATCCATTTATACCACCACCACATCTATGATTTAATATAAAATTTTGGCGTTTCAACCTCTCTATGTTGTAGTTTAGAACACAACGGAAGGACACAAAAATAATTGATCGGCGAGAATAGATATCCGAATCTAGTGATTAACCGAAGTAAAGACGCACCCTCCGACGAGCTATTCTCTCTCCCCTACTCTTGCAACAACACAGTGCCGCTAATTCTTAACATTATTCTCTGTTTATATTTTCTTCTTTGAATTGAGAGCGGGAACAAACATTCCTATGAACTCTCGAAAGCAATTTTCTCTTCATGCAAACAATTGTATTGGAAAAATTTGCGATTATTTTTCAATTGGCGTTTTTATCTGGCAACTACAGTTTCTCGGCGGTTTGATTGAAAGCGAATTCGGTAATTGTTTTTGTTAGTTCTGCCTTTTTTTCATGTCAGTTTTATCTCTTTTTTAACTTTTTTTTTATTATAAATGTATGTTTGTACATTGAAGATAACAAATGATTTAAAAATGCTTTTTGTTTAATTGTAATTTTCCGTTAAAGATGTTTGCTTTGCTTAAAACAATGGATTTTTAAAAACAGAGGCGTACAAGTGCATATGATGGTGTCATTTTTTATGCTCGTTATTAAATTCTATGGTTCATGTTATAAAATAAAAAGCCTTCGAAGGCTGCTAATTGATGTATAACTTGTGAGAGTATTTGAATTGCAGTCCTGGAATATATTAGGATTTTTGCTATTTTTTTAAGGCGCTTTAGTAATTTAAATTTAATAAAACCTGGCCATTCATAATTTCTCTCAAGATAAATTGAAATTTTCCGAGAATTGTTTATTTGTAAAACTATTTTACAGCTGATAAGTGGCATTTTTAAGAACAGGGCAATAGTTGCTTTAAAATTCTATGGCATGTAGATTATTGATTTCTTGGAAAGGGTTATATCATAGCTAAGGACCACTTCCCGAGGGCACATTGATATGTTTTGATGGAATCTCACCGTCATTACATGTGCCAACGGGGGTAAAAGGGAGTCCATCCCCTTAAAGGCTAGCAGGAGCCAACTGTACAATTCCACTATATTTCCCCGAGAATCATTAAAGTCCCAGAGTTCAGCTATTTGTCCTTTTAGTCTTTTAGCTGTTCTCTGACTGAGTTTAGAGGTTGGTCCTTTGAGAGTATCGTGATGGTTGTGCTTTCGAGGCCATAGTTTGAATTGTGTGGGTCGAATCATTCACAATGAACGCAATCAATGGTCCAAGTTCAGTGAGCATGATTGGGGTTGTGTTCTTAAATTTTATTAAGCTTCATACGTTCTGGAGCAAGAGTTGGATAGTCTCCAACTCTTCAGCAAGGAGTGCGGTGTGCGGTCTGCTCCGGGCTTTTAAAGCTGTAACTAGGAGTGACTGGAGGATATACGTATTTGAAGGCCTTCTAGGGGGAGGATGACGCTACATTTCATCCACAGCGGTAATGATCCACCATCTGATTAGCGCCCACGTCCAGGTGCAGATGTAAATCTTATCACGTCATTTCAATTAAGGATTATTATCTATCATAATTAAGCCGATGAAGAGAAAATATTTCATAAAGCGATTTCCATTTTTGGGACATCACCTAATTGATAAAGTAAAATAATACTGTGTACCGTACTTTCGTTAGCTTTAAGTGTGCATTTTACTCAACTGCTATCTATTTTTCAAATGTCATAAAGTTTTTAACATTTGAAAATGTTGCCCAACTTTTTAATTTCTATTTCTCCAAATTCTACTAAAAGGAAAAGACTGTTTTTAATTTTTTTTTTCAATAAAATAATAAATTTTTTAGATATTTTATTTTAATTAATTTTCTAGTTGCGTTTAATTTTCTCTTTAAATAAAATATTTTATAATAATTACAATTAAACTTAAAATAATTAAGTAAATAATGATTGATTGATTGATAAATTTTTTTGTTTGCATTTTAAAATTTGTTTCACAAACATTAATTGAGGCCAAAGAAAAGAAGTTATTTTTCTTTTTGTTTTAACAAAGATTTTTGTTTTTTAATTATGAAATACAATACTCTTGACAATAATTTTGCATTTTTTAAAACAAAATTAAATAATTTTAATTATATTAAAAGTCTTTCCATTAACTACAAACATGCCTTCCAATATGGAAAATATAAGGAAAAATGTATTTAATAAATTCTATTTTGATTTAAGTTTATGAAATATAAAGATTTACAATGGAAGTTAGGAAAAACGAAATATTTACAAATGATCAGTCTTGGTTTTTTTTTAAATATTAAATTTCCTTTTTTTCTCTTTAAATAAAATTTTTAGATTTGCAAACATTTTCTAGTGCTGGAAATATTTTGTTTATTGTAAACTAATTCGAAAGAGCATATAAGTTCATCCATGCCTTTAAGTAAACCTTCTTCACGATTGCCGGGCACCCACTCAGAACGGTGGTTGATAGATAAACGATTTCCTCCCAAAGGTCTGGACTTGGCGAAATCTATTAGCCAGCAGCCCACTTTTGTGTCATCGTAAACAATAAAAATACTGGAGCCAACTATTTCATTTGTCTGGAAAAATTGTGATTTTTCCATAACATGACGCATGTGCTTTAGGCGTTTTATTAATTCCTTTTGAACAACTTTTTTGTTGTTAACAAACTCCTCTATAGTTTGTGTAATTTGTTCACTATCTCTTACTGTTTTTAAATCCTTAATGGGTGGTCTGCCTTTCAGTCTTAAAGCTTCTATGCGAAACCCTTTTGAATGTGATGAAGACATAGTTTCGCGGAATAACATATAACGTAGCTTAGTAATAGCTTGTTGCTGATGTTCCTCTTGGGTGGGTGCCAAAGCATCTACTTTTATCATTTTTTGATAAAGATCTGGCCTTAGAGTTTTATTGCTTACTTCTGATTCCAAAAAAGTACGGCAGCCCATTTTTATATCCATTACACAGGGATCTTTGAAGCCCTTTAGCAGATCTTGTAATTCAATAAACATTTCACCAGATTCTAATTGTACGCAACCATGAAATTCGGGCACTATTTTAGAAGTCAATGGCTCTTGTGACAGCTTTTGATAGGCTAATACTTCATAGTCGGAAAAGCTGGCAACTCGTTTACGCACTACACCACTTGAGCAGGGTACTATACTTTCTGGATGTCCTGAAAGTTGCAACCAGCCGCAAGATTTATTATTATGTTGTTGCTGTTGTAGTAATACCGGTGTTGCTGGGGCACTTAATTCCAAGGCATTCTGTAATAAAAAAAATTATTTTTTTTATTATAAGACTTTGGAATTAAAAAAAATAAATAATAACAAAAAGTCTATTTGTTTAACAATACATTGAGTAAATTCTTTTTAATTAAATATACAAACAAATAAATAAGAAATAAAAATCACCAAAAATTCCATTGAATTTATAGGAAAATGTGCTGCTGATAACATTAATGGCGAATAATTATTTTTTTCTCATAGCCCAGACATGTCTGGGCAGAAGTAAAAAAACAAAAATTGTTTTCAGATAAAACAATTTATATATATAAAAAAAATTATGAATACACTTTTACAGAAAACATAATTCCGAAATATGTAATCGTGACCGTGTTAAAACTAACGGAAGCGAAATATTTACATACATACATATGTATGTACAGCATAGTAACGTGAATAGCTTTGTAAACATCCATACAAAACAAGGAAATAAATTTAAAAGGGTGCAACACCAATATATTGTCCCATCAAATGCATGCTTCGTCAAGATTAATAAATATAGTCTCCTGTTTTAACAATACTAAAATTGTTTTTAGTGAAAAATGTTAAGTGGCTCTGATTTTGTCAACAAAATGTCCTAGTTTACATAATTCTCAACCAAAAATGTTAAGTTAACAGAATTGAATTATTTTTACATTTCGATGCGAAAATGAAAAAAAAAAACTGTTATAAGAATTTAAAATTTTTTTATTTATAGAAAAACACAAAAGAACAAAATAAAACAAATTGAAAAAAAAAAGATAAAAAAAATTAATGCATTTTTTCTTTTTCTCTACAGGCATTTTTTAAATGCCCAAATGGAGGCAAAAGCCATGCCATTGTAGATTACAGAATGTGGCGTTATTTCCCGCCACAAACAGCAGAAGCATGGAAAAACGAAATTCGCTTCATTGACGATATAAATAAGTAGTTGTTGACGCAAAAAAAGCTTCCAAATTTTGCGAACGGCTGTCAACATGCTTGACGACACATTTGTCCGCTTTCATATTCCATTATTAATTCCCACTTTAATTATTTAATTTATTAATTATTTAATTAATTCCCTACTTTACATTATTATCAACTAAACAAAGATTGTAAAAAAATGTGTGTTTTAACCCAATTTACTTTCCAACCTCAAATTGGCGCTAAAATTATAAACCAAGTTACTTCCTTACCTCAAATTTGCGGTAAAATTTAAAGCTATTTGGCAACTTACAATTGCAACTCATAATAATTCGATTGCGAAACGGCAGTATTAATCAAATTGTGCCAGACTGATAATTGTTTTTTTTGGCGATTTTAATGTTTTTGTCGATTTGACGACTTTTAATAAGAATCTTATTTTTGAACAAAATTAAGTGCATGTTGCTCCTCTGTCACGCAAGTAAAGTTGACTACACGTCAAGAACTTGAAATGTATTTTATTCAGCAACATTTTAATACGTCAATATAAATTCGCTTTATTTTTAATATTAAATTAATTATTATATATCAAATAATACCTTCTAGACATTAATTATCAAATACATAAAATTATCAAATACATACAAATGATTTCAAAATCTCTTTTGGCAGTAATGTAAATTTTCTCTTTCTGTATAATTTATGCATATTTTTTTATAGAAAACTTAGCACGCATTAAATAGAAATTATTTGTAAAGCTGAATACTCATATATGGCACTTAATTATAATTATATATATATATATTTTTTAGTATAATTTCTTAATAAAATAAAAAACAAATAAACTGCTGACATTGATAAGTAGACATTAAAAAGTGACAAAATAGTAATGAAAATAAATATTAATAAGTAAAATAAAAAAGGACTAAAGTGATGACAGACATCAATCAAATTGAAAACATTTAACTATTTGATTTGAAATAAATTCTTTTTACACTCAGTTTATAGTTATAATAAATTTATTAACATTTTCTTTTTTTAATAACTTTTCTATTAAAAGTGTGCTTTTTAAAACAATAGGGTAGCACCGTAACCAGAAGATTTTACTCCCAATTCCTTTTACCCGCCCTATGGTATCAAATCCATTTAAATATAGTGACGAATTTCTCAAAAAAATAAAGGTGATATTTTTCTCGTTTAGAGAAATTAATTTGTTTTGAAATTAAATGTATAAATTCTTTTATTTATTTGATATTATTTTTATGTTTTAAAAAATAAGAATCTTATATCAAGTTGAAAAAATTTTACTTCAAACATTAATCAAACTTTTACCCAACTTTGATGGCAAAAACCTTTTTGTCTGTGTTGATTGGTTAATCGCGTGCTTCTGCTTGACTTGGTATGGCATCACCAAAGTATTTTATACATATATGCGTATAATATGGTAACTTTAGCGAATGCAGTTATTTAAACAAACCAAACAAGAAATTGAAATGTTATAAAATTGAAGTTTTTCTAATACAGGTTATGTTCTAACCAAACCAAGTTTAATTTATTCTCTTTATAATTATTTATAATGGAATATAAAAAGAGTTAATATAAAAGGCCTAAGGAAATTATCAACGTGCTGCTATATGGGCTGATAATGATTTTCATAATTTGAAGGGGACTTTGTAATTCAAGACTGATTAAATGACGTAAATGGTTTAAGTGAGCGTGTTTACTCTGGTTTTTTTTTAAATTTTGTATGGTACATGAAGATAAGATGTCAGACTCTTCTTTTTTTTCAATTACCTCGTGTAATCTATTTAATAATAAATGGCCCAAGATTATAAAATTCATAAAAAAAATTTATTGTTAATGTTGAAAAAAGAATTAACAGCTTCTTTTGAAATTGTCTACATTGTTTATATATTGTTCCTGTTTTTCCTTATCGTCAAACTTATTTCTTTGTAGGGAAGAACTTTAAAGGTTTTCAGGAGCAAAAATTAATAAAATTTATTTAAATAATAATTAATTACCATTTAAGCTAAAATGTTATTTCGCTATATAACTTTTATATTTAGGAATTTTCCTATTCCTATAAAATACCCAACTGTTTGCTGCAGGTTTACCGGTTTGCAGCGAATTAGGGATTAAGTGAGAAATAGATGAAGTGTACCTATTTTGAAAATAAAAGATTATTTGCAAATGTCTAAGGCAAACCTTTAAAGAGACTAAAATCAACAGAAATAAAATTTTAATTGTGATTAATTAAGTTATACTAAATAGCTTGGGTATACTTTAGTAATTAAGCGTGTAACATTTTTAATTTGCCTTTACTTATAGAAAACGCATTCCATTTTATTTAAATGTCCTCCCCGCCATTTGTCTTGTTTACATATGTAGATTTGGTTAAAAAAAAAAATTCCATTCATGGAAAATTTTTGGTATTGCTTTCTTATTATATGGCTATTAATTGTTTGTAAAATATTGAAAATTATAATTAACTTGTTAAAAAGATGGTAAATGAAAAAATAAATAAATACGTAAGAAATTAATGAATACTTACAATAGCAAGAAATTTTAATAAAGACATGCGGCTAGGTGCATCAAAATCACGTTGACCCAAGTAATCTGTTATATTTTCGCAATTTTCGTATAACAAATTCTAAAAAGAAAATAAAAAAAACGAATAAAACATTATTGTATGATTATATAACTTTTTAATTTTAGATACCTAATTTTATTTTTAATATCACAATAATAAATATTGTTGGTATGAGTAGAACTCCAATTGAGCAAGCAAAGTTTGCGTAACGGCTGTATATAGAAGAGTTCCGCTCTTTTTTTATTTTTTTTTTTTTGTATTCTATTTACTGTTTTTATTTCTTATGCTTTTTCTTGTTTTAAAATTTAACTTTAGTAACATACTAAAGTTTATTTTATGGCTTTAAATTTAATAACCATTTCTATTTATAAAACGTGTGTAACACACTTATATATGATTTCTTCAAAATTTTATATAAACATGTGTTTTGCTTTTTAATGATAGATATCTTGTTATCAGATTCACTTATTTTACGGCGAAAAAAGGAAAAAACAAAAACAAATTTTTAACAAAATTGATAAAACACACACAAAATTCATAGGTATGGCAAAATAATTTTTAATTAAACAAAATATACTTTTTTTTATAACTTAATTATACAAAAAATCAAAATAATAGACTGCAAAAATTTATCTCGTTGTTAAAAAAACGTTTGGTAAAGGTTAACATATGTACATACATACATACACATGCTCTTGCATGTTTTGCTTTGGAGTGATTAAAGAAAGTTAACGGTTTTAAGGTTGTTGCTGTATTGTTGCTTTATTTTTAATTTGCTGTAGATCGCTTTTGGCGTTTTTTAAACTGGTTTTAATAATTAAATAATAAATTTGAAATGAAAAATATATACGCAAATGTTTTTTATTTGTTCGTATTATAATTTCAGGCCTCTTTTTGTTGTTCTTTTTTTTTCTGATGATTACGTCTGCATTGTGTTGTTGTTGAAAGTGCAGTTAAGGAACCAAAAAAATTTTTATTATTAATTAGGCAGTGACGTCAAAACTGACCTTACTAAACTTAAACTAAATATAGTTTGTAGAATACGTAATATAACTCTCATACATGTATGTATATATACATACATATGTATATAAATGTATTAAAAACTTCACTTAAGGATTTAAAAAAAAAAATAATTTGTAAGCTTTAAGCAACAATTTTATAACCATTTTTTAATGCTAATTGATTTTATATAAGATTGACGTAGATTAGTCTAAAAACTGGTCTCCAAAAGAAATAAACAAAAAAATATAAAATAATATACATACTTATACTTAAATTTATAATATTGGTGAGTCGTCTCGACGTCACTTGCATAAATTTGGACAAAAACAATAAGACAATCAACAAAAATAAAAATATTTATGGCCATTATTTTTAATATTTATCTTTCAGTTCATTTTACAAGTCACAATAACGGTATTCTTTTTTTTTTTAACAGCTGATAATTTTAGTTCTTATATTAAAATTTTTTTTTTTAATTAATTTATTCAAAACGAACTTTTTATATCTGCTTTTAATTATATTTCTTACTAATTGAAGATTAACTTCTATTAAACCTTTTTAGTTTTTACAATTTATTTGTATAATTTAATTAGCAAACCTTTAAGTTTAACTTGCATTAAACGAATTTAAACTAATAGTATATTTTATATATAAATTGGCATTATAATTATATTTTAAATACGTCAGTTAATAATAAAAAAAAATAACATGCACACACACACACACTCACATACATACATACATATAAAAGTTATAAAGTTTCCGGTTTTTGCTTTAAATTTAAAAATGTATAAATGATATAATTAAAAAAAGAAAATAATTATACACATTGTATGAATAGTTAAGTGATTTATATTTAATAAACTCGTTAACACAATTTTTTAAAACAATAAAACGCCATTAAATAAATATTTATCTTAGTTGATGATGACAGACGTCTGGCACCTCTACTTATTAGAGATGACAAAATCATTCAAATGAATTTTGCAATTTTTTTTTAATAATATAAAATTGACAAGGCGAAATGAAGCAGTTGTGAATCACTCTCTGAATCATGATATGGCGAAGCAAATCGTTTACTACATCGTTACGTATCTTTACATTGGCTTTTACAAAAAAAAACTTAAAAGAAATTTTGCAAATAATTTGTTCCAAGAGTTTGTTTTTTATTTCTTCAATCGGACTCTCATTATGTTTTTGCGGCGAAATTGATTGTGCTGTGAATCGTTTAAATGCAAAATTAATCAAGAATATGGGTGGGCAAACTTCAGGTTGGCAAGTAAATTATCTGTCAAATGATTAAATGTCAAGAATTGAGCTGTCATCCCTTGTCATTTAATTAAGCAAAAAGTTGGAAAATTTTCTGCAGGAAACGTTACACTCATGAACATTTCACACAACCATCGAAAAATTCAGTTATTGCTTGCGAAATTCCCGGTAGAACAATTTCTCGATTAGGTAATTGTAATTGTCCACCTTGTTTTTGCGATTTAACGCCGCTGAAATGTTTTCGCCGGGGCGAAACTGAAATTATCGAAAAAAACGTGCAAGCCACTTTAGTTTCTAAACCTCAAATTTGCCCCCATCCCTTATTTTAATATATTTTTTTATTTGTTGGTCACATTATTATTTTTTGTTTTTTGTTTTTCTATTTGCTTAAAGTAAATTTGCATTTGAATAAGTTATTTAATTCTGCTATTAACATTTATATGATATTTCTAATGGCATCATAGAAATTCAATTCAAGTTTCTTAAGAGTTGATATATTTCATGTGTTTAATAAATATTCTACTTAGAGAACTGCAAAAGCTCATTATAATTCCAATAATAGTAAGCTAACAGGCGTCGACTTGTTACAAACGTGTAAGAATTTATAATAATAATAATAAAAAAAAATTAGCAACAATATTAAAATTCAAATAAATAATTTGCATAAAAATATTATAAATCTTTAAATAAATATCAATTTTTAAAAATAACACAAAGTTAAAAAATTTAAAAGGAAAAACGATATGCGATTTTAACACCCTTTATTTTGGTAACTGTAGCTGGGCCTAAAACAGTTGGTAATTTGTAAGAAAAAAAATCTGCATAATTTATCGATAAGAATCAAAACAGTTATCAATGTAAAGCATCTCCACTTGTTTACTATTTTATTGTTTCGTCTCAATTTGCCGGAAAGTGGTTAACCATCGCCCAAGCTCAATAGAGTGCCCGTTACTATGCCGAAGATATTCTTTCGAGCTCAAGCGTTTAAAAAGGTTTTAGCAGATCTCAACAATCATGATCTCTCGGCGATCTTCGAATAGAGTTGATTTTAATGCCCGTAAGACGCAATGTTGCATGCTTATGCATTGCTCTGTGTTCGGAAATGCTAATGCACCTGTTACTATTGGTGATAACGGTATTACGGAATCGGAAGCTCTTAAATGTTCTTGGCATGAAAATTCAGTGTGATGTCCGATGGACTGATCACATTTTTTAGGTTTCTAAAGAGATATACTGCACTCCATCCGATCTTCGTACTATTTATACCACCTATATCTGTCCAAAGTTGGAATACAAGTCCCATGTATGGGCCAGTGCCCCAACGTCTGTTTTGCAGTTACTCGACAGCGTACAGAAGGGGACCAAGAGGCTTATTGGGGACGGTAGGTATCCATATCTATTGATTCCCTAGAACATCAACGCCTTAAGGGTGTATTTCACTCTTTTATCGTTACTACGGCAAGTGCTCTATAACGAAATTTGCGAACTCGTCCTCGAAACTTATACATTTTTGCGTTTGACTCGATTTTCGTTGAGAGTGCGTCCATTTGTGGTCGATTGGCCCATAAATCGTACTACGCATTACAGGGAAAATTCGTTTTTTTACCAGAACAGTTCGTATGTGGAATAAACTCCCTGCAGAGGTCTTTCCTGTCACTTTCAATGTACCAAAATTCAAATCGAATGTCCACAAACACTATTCCCTCTTTTCTCCTTTCCATAACCTAATTTCCTACTTCTGGTACAATGCATTGAATGAGTGGGAGTCATCCTACTACTCCGAACAAAAAAAAATTACTCTTTACTTAAAATTAAAAATTTTTACTCACACTCTAAAACTCCAGTGAGAGTTTTTAAGAGTTTTGTTTTTGGTACAAAACTATAGGGAGATTAACAGTTATGATTAATCGTTTAACTAGCAATGGCATAAGTGTCGAATAAGTTCATAAGGCTTACATCTCTTATTTAAAATATATGCTTGTTGCTATTTACAATTGAAATTGTCTTTGGCTTGTATTTTTGCTAACAATAATAAAAAAACAGAAACGATTTTATTCTAAAACAAAATGATTAACATTTTTTAGTTGATTCACCTTTTTATGCTTTATAAATATTCATTTAATGACTTGTTCGAGGTTTCATAGAAAAAAAAAAAAACAATCCATAAAAAAACGACGTATTTTGATTAACGTTTAAATTATTTTAAAATAAAACACATGTTTATATAAAAATAGAACCTACAAGGGTCATTGTTTAGTTTATTGTTTTTAACAAACTATGAATAATTTTTTTTCATTTGTAAAGAAATTAAAAAAATTAGTTGAAACTTGTGTGTGATTATTAAAAACATGTGAAAAAAGATAAAAAGATTTTTATTTTCATCAAAAACAGCACAGCATTGTAATTACGGTATTAAATATATGTAAGGCCAATGTTTTTTTAAATTTTACATCTGGCAGCACTAAAAATGGTAAACAAAAAACGAAATGGTTGCGGTAAAAACCAAGAACAGTATTAATGCACTGATCAGAAACCTGCGCCGAGGAATTTTTTCGTCTGCGGCAACTGGTGCAAAACAGTTTCAGCGGCGATTTAAAATCGGCTGTAGCTGGCTGAAAATACGTGGTAGTACATTTCGTTTTTTAACAAAACGTTAAAATGTTCAGAATTTAAATTCCAATGCAATAATTAACTAAATTCGTTATAATGTTTAAATAATAATGTTCAAAATTTTTTATTAAATTTTATTAAAGAGTTGGTATGAATTGATTTCATAATTTTTTGATAATACAAAATATGCATTATGCATAAATAGTATGATTTTGATTTTTATTATATTTTTTTCAGGATTTACTGGTGTTTTTACGATTCATAATGTTTTACGATTCATAATTTACGGTTTTATAGATTTATAGTTTTGTAAGAGACTTATTATTATATTTGAACATAAAAAAGTTGGTTGAAGAACTTTTTAAAACAAATGTACAAAAAGTACAAGAGTTTATTTTCTTACGTTATTTTTTTTTTTATTATGTTTATTAAGTGCTTTAAAAAGTTTTAAATTGTTATTGTTACGGTTGAAAAGATAAGCACATCCGTCATAATTACGTCTTCTATGGGGACGCATATTATACCGTTTAAGCGATTATTCAACATAAATTATTAAAAAAAAATCACTAACGGCGGCTGTGCTTCAGCCGCTTTAAGCTGACCATATTTTCGCGGCGATGGCTAAGTGCGGTTTTACACACGTCAACTTTTGTTGCTCAACTTTTGTTGTTTCCATTAGAAAAAAAGAGAAGGCTTTATACCCTTTCTCTTTCCTTCTAATGGAAACAACAAAAGTTGAGCAACAAAAGTTGATGTGTGTAAAACCGCACTAAGATGAAAAATCTTCAGCGGCACGACTCAGCCAATCGGCGCAGGACTCTGGCATTTTTTAATATTTTTCATTTAAAAATGTTGGGAAATGTTTTAAAGGAAAAGAATTGATATTAACAAAATTGTTAACTTAAAAAAACGAAATGTTTAATTAAAAAAAAAATTGACAAAACATACAAATAAAAAAAAAAGTCATAAAAGAATTGTGTTTTTATTTTGTTCAAAAATATTTATTTTAATTGTTTGCTTTTCAATTTAACGTAATAAAATAATGTAAACATTGTTGTCCTTTTCCCCTGCAATATTTACAATACGAAAAAAAAGAGTGTCAGCTTCTTTATCAAAGCGCAAAAAGGTTTTATTTGTTGTTCTTTATCTTTGAGAACTTATCTCTGCTGTAGATAAAGAAAACACTGCAACGTTTTTTTTTGCGACTTTTAACTTTTATTTAAATATTTTATAATTATGATGCCTTTTTCTTAACAAAGTGTGTTAATTGTTTTTATAAAAGATGTATTTTAAAGATTATTATTATAATGAATTTCAAATGTCATTTTATGGTACAAAAGTGAAATTTTTTAATTTGTAAATTTCAGCCTGTCAGCCCGGCGGCCTGGTTGTCGCTGTGCTTTAATGAAAGAAATTATTTATTTTAAAAACAACTTAAATTTCACTGGCAATTTGTTACCAATTACTAAAACAGTTTTTTAATCGCAATAAAGAAAAAAAAATGTGCAATAAATAGTTTTTACCTTAATAAAAATATTTTTATTTTCTATAGAGATTTGTTTCGTTAATCAAGTTTTTATAAATTGTTAAATATATAAGAAAAAAAAACTGTTTTTTTTAATTGACGTCATTTTAATTGTATAAAATAATAATTTTTATTGAGTTATTTTGTTACAATTAAAACACCTGTAAATATTTCTATAAGGAATTGAACGAGAAGCATTAAGTTAAATTAAATTCTTGAGTAAATATTTCATTTTTAACACTAATTAGTTGAAAAAAAAAATATGTTTTATATTGTATAAATTATTCTGAAAATAGTCATTCTAAAAAAAACAGAAAAATCGCAAAACAAATAATAATAAATTAATAAATAACAAAATTTATATTTGGCCGGAATTAATTTTGTACTATTTTTGTGTTATTTTTTTTTAAGGTCTATATCGAACCTCAAATCTTTGACTTATTTTACTCTTTACAGGTGAGAGGACATCTTATAAAAGTATTCTTATATAAAAGTTCCATTGAGTATATGTAAACTGTAGCGTTTTCTAGTATATTTGACACGGTTAGGTCATTTATTCTGTAGAATAGGGGTCCATTTACAGTTATACAAGCAGTTGAAAATAAAACTTTATCGGATTTTATAAATTTATCACATTGTTTTAAGAATCTGCTATCTAAAAGTCAATTTTTTTTCATCTAAAACAATTTCCAGACATTTCTTTTAATTTAGAATTGAAGTTTCACTTCCATCAAAACAAGCAGCCTGTTGGATGGAATCCTTTTGTTTAATTTATTGTATGGAAAAATTATGACTTTGTAAATTTGTTTGGATTGACCATTATTTTCCATTTGGTATTATTGAAAGGACAGATTTCCTACTTTTGCATTCCATTTGAAACTTTTTCTTTTGTAATTATTACAGTATCATTCGCAGCAATGCTACAGAATGGTCCCTAAGACTTTTAAAATGTGAAATACATAGTACATATGTTGAATATAATGTGCTAACACTGACCTTTGTGTTATTCCACTACAGCAGTACATTTATTGAGCTGGAAAATTGATCTTCAATATTTACCATAAAATGATCTATCTTACAAAAAAACTTTGCATGATTTTCTGCAGGTGGATGAGATAGGAGATCTCTTTGAGCTTATATATATATATAAAGCCATCGTGCCAAATCGAATCAAAACCCTTTATCATGTCCAGAGACATATAATACCAATGACTGCATGGGGTTCTTATCGAAAACCAATCTGTTCTTTTGACAGAAAATTGTTACTTTGAGAAAACTCATTTACCCTCCTTCTCCTCACTATAATTTTTTTAAATAGTTTATTGAGGTAAATTATGATATTAATAGAATGATAACCGCTAGTAAGTTTGGCAACTTTATCATCATCTGCTATAAACTTTGCAGTTTTAAAAAGTTTTGGAAAATATTTATTTTTGTAGCACCAGTTAAATACATTTGTTATAACGGGAAAAAAAATTGTCTGCTCATTTTTTTAATTATAATGGCGAAATTATTTTCCCATAAGCGAATATTTTCTTTCTATTATTAAAGAGATTTATTTGTTTCTTTAATTAAAAACTAATTGAAAATTCCACTAAATATTTTACAGTGTATTTATCTATTATTGTTTTCATTTGGCATTCATGTTTGTCGTTTTTTTTTATTGGCTTAGTAATAGGAAAAACAATAACAATAAATAATAACGGTAGGGAAGAAGATTGCAATCTCAACTGTGTAAAACTAAAACAACAACCACGTATGAGTATTTTGCTTAATAGAGTCCTAATAACGCTGCCAGATTGCTGTGCTTTATTTTATTTTGATTTTATAAAGTTTACTTTAGCGTTTTTTTTTTTATATATAAATAAGTATGTTATAATGCATTAAGAGTTAAAAAAATAACCTTGAGTTAAATAAACTGTAAAGTTCTAAATGTCTAGACATCGTCACAATTAAAAAAACAGATTACAAAAATCAGATAGACCTTGTAAACCGCTTACATTGTAAAAATCTTAAGGAAAAATTACTTTAAATGCATACCTTCATAATAGCCGTGACTTAAAAAAAAACAAAAAAAAAAAAAAAAGAATTATTAACAAAAATCCAGCACCTAAAAATAAATACAAGCAACAATAATAATAATGTAGATAAGAATATTAAATACATTTTTGTAAAAGGCTGTTTAACACTACACAGCTTTGCTTTAAAACTAAATCAGGGCAAACACTACATAAACTTGTTTATTAAAACGGTTTAAGTATGCCGAAAGTTGTGTTGTTCATTACAACAAGCTGTTTTAACGTCGTCATAGTAATGAATATAAATTTTGTTTATGTTCTTTTAACAGGAGACTACGTGTCGCTAGGCATGTTTCGTCTAAATCATATAGATGGCTTTAAACGTATTAACATTGACTATTAGGGCATGATGAACTAGATTTAAACAACGACGGCGCTATTATGAGATAAATTTTGTGTGAGAAAAAGAAATATTTTTGACGATGTTTATGGAGTTTTGAAAATTATTATTATTTAAATTTGTGAAGGAAAAATAAAAATTTAGTTTAGCTGAAATATCGTGGTAGTTGGAAATTGCCTTAACACGTTTTTTTTTCTAACAAATTCAGTTTTATTGATATCAATTTTAAATAGAAATATGAGAATTATTAATGGAATTTCTCGGTCTTTTGTTTGCCCATTCTGCAAAGAAAACTCATTTAAATGAGCTTGCATGATGCCTATAGGTTAAAAATACATTCTGCTATCGTTATTGGAAGAACCATACATTCTATACATTTACTTTTTGGCAATACAGTCGACTTTTGATAATTTGAAACTCGTCAATTTGAATCTCGCGATAATTTGAACTGCTTTCCAGGTCTCCTGAAAAACAATCAATAAAATATATTAAAAAAAATCTATGTAATTTAGGTTCCCTCAATCATTTTACTGGAATTTTGATCACCGACTCTCTATAATTTGCATTTTTTTTAGCTCTACGCTTTATAATTTGAATTGCTTTTGGAAAACTGCAGGTTGCACACTAACCTACCATTATTAGACCACATGAAATTGATTTATCTTCTGCCTAATGCAACATCTAAGTTGCAGCCTTTAGATCAAGGCATTATCCTCTACTACTCTACCCTCTACCGCAGAGAAATTGTTTTCAAAATGTTGGATAACATTGAAAAGGGTGAGACTGAAAAGAGTCTGGAAAAAATCTCAGTTCTATAACCATTTACAACTGCTTCAAAAGTAGAGGGTTTTTGTTAATATCTTCAGCTCAGCTATCAGAGCCACCAGAAGTCGTACAGTCTTCTCCAGCATGGCAACTTCTACCTAACTCTGAAGAGGTAAGTTTTGAGAACTTATGTTCAGGTAGACAATAACCTATAAGTGTCTATGGTGGTCTGAACTGTTGCTAAATGAACTGTTGAATCTGACTTCTTTGGATGAGGAATATGAAGCAAACCAAGCTGAGCAACCACCACTTCCAGTGTCATTAAGTTAAGTAACGGCACGGAATAGCACATTACGCTCCAATGCTCTCAGAACGGATACAAGTGATGATTTCTTTTCAGCTCTAATCTAATTGAACATTTATTAGATAATGAAGTATTTAACTCAAAAAAAAAATTTACGGACCTTGTTCATTATAAATTGTTCTTATGCTCTATTATGTTCTATGTTCTTATGTTCTATTATTCTTAGGTAAATATATATGCAACTGTAAGCAAGTTCACTATAATAACTTTTTGAATTTTTTTTTTATCTTTCTTTTGACATTTTGAAGTCTCGTTAATATGAAAACTCGATTATTTGAACTTTTTTTCTGGTTTCTTTACAGTTACAAATTATCAAGAGCCGTCTGTATTAGTGTAACCCATGCCGCTGCATCAGCTTATACTTAAATTGTTAGATTAATTAAAATCTCTATCAATTATTTCTTTATAAGTTATTAAAACATTACGCGTAGGATTTATTTTGAAAAAGTTCATTAGAAATAGTTTATATGCCGGAAATAATTAATTATTAATTATATTGAAACACTTTTTAAACGTTTTTCCATACAAATCGTAATAAAAACAACATATAACAGTGTTTTAATTCAAGTTGAAGGTCAATAAACTCAAGGCAGTCATTTTTAAAGGTTGTTATACAAAAAAAAATGGGCTTAAACGTGCATAAATGACTGTTAATAAATTAGAAGAGAAGTTAATACGGCAAATTGCCGTAAAAAAATCTATTAATCAACTGGCAGCACTGTTACAGAAAACCAAATGCAACAACATGTCAATATGGGTTCTTTTACTTCCAAAAAAAAATCTTGAATTGTTTTTGTGAGTTTGTTAGTGCCGTTTTACACGCTTCAACTTTTGTTTTTTCCATTAGAAAAAAAAAAAGGGGTATAAAGCAACAAAAGTAGAAGCGTGTAAAATGGCATTTATTTACAAAAATAAAAAGAGAAAAAAAGCTAGAAACTCATCACAATAAAATGGGTCAATGGCAAAATAAGAAAAGAAAAGAAATTTTTTTTCATTTAGTACTTTTTTTGCTTTGCTTAGACCGAATTTACATTGTACGATTTTTGTCGCTGCAATTCTTAGTGCGGTTTTACACACATCAACTTTTGTTGCTCAACTTTTGTTGTTTCCATTAGAGGGAAAGAAAAGGGGTATAAAGCCCTCTTTTTCTTTCTAACGGAAACAACAAACCGCACTTAGTTCGTTGGTAAATAATGTGTAATTTTTTTAATTCCTCTCTTCCCCGATTTTTTCTACACCCCTTATTTGTCCACAAACTAAGAATTGCAGCGACAAAAATCCTACAATGTAAATTCGGTCTTACTTGGTTTTTTGCTTTGATTAAATGTTAAGAAAAAGTACCGTTATTTGGTTTTTGGACACGAACTTAAAAACATAGAAAATATTCAGTTTAAATAATCAATAATTTAGTCCATTTTATTGTGGGCTACATCAAAATATTTACTTAGAGATTGGCGAAAAGAGGTATGTACTTGGAGTTCGGATGCCGATCAAAAACTCATCCAACAATTGAATACTGATGGAAAAACAATATTGCAGATTTCCAAGCTACTGACATGTTCGCAATTCAAAGTTTATAACGCCCTGGAAAACATCAGGTGGCATGGAACCACACCAAACATGCTAAACAACAGCCTGGAGCCTAGAGAAAAACAACACCCAGGGAGGACAGTTTAATTTATAAAACAGCTGCTAAAAAATTTTTTTCAAAAACTTAAATAAAATTAAAAGTGGAAATTTCAGAAGATTTTTATGTAAATGTATCTATCCTCTAGGACAATAAGCAGGCGTTTCCATGAGAAAAATTTTTCATGGGTGCATTGCACAACGTAAAACCACTTTGTGTTAAGAAACAATGTTAAATCTCGGCTGGAGTTTGCAAAAGAACCCATGAGATTTTGGAAAAATTTGCTTTGGAGCAACGAGTCGAAGTTTTGCCGTTACGGTTCTGATGGAAAACGGCGGTGGGTATGTCATTGTCATGGTGTGGACAGCAGTTTTCTGGCATGCTGTAGGTCCGATTCACAAGATTGCCACTGAACACATATAAAAACATATTAACAAGAACTATATGATACCATTCGCTGATGATAACATTTTTTTTTTTAAAGAGAAGTAGCACTTCAGGCAACAATGCCTAATTACTCAAGTACCGTGTTACATTCTTTAGAAAAGGGATAGAGAAGAGATGAAAGTAGAAGGATAGTTGGAAATTAACTGCCGTATAAAGCGACCAGTGACTATGCCTTCATCGCTGAGCAGCCCCATCGGCAGCGAATTTTTATTTTTGTAGTGAATAAAACCAAGGGAATCGAACCCACAACTCCCATACTGATAAGCTAGTACACTACCTACTAGCCTACAGGGGCACCTAAATGGAAATTTATGCATGATAACGAGTCTAAGCACACTTAACGCCTAGTAAAGACAACGGTATTACTGTTCTAAATTGAACAGCTCAATCCACGGATCTTAATCCAATAAGGAACCTGTGAAATAATGTTGAGAGATTGATAAAGCCAATAAATTTGGGGCGATTAATGGGAAGAAATCCAAAAAGCTTGGGGTATATGACATTCCAAAGGAACGTTGTAGGGTATTAGTTGAAAGTTTGCCGAGTTAATGCGCTGCTAAACTCCCAAATAAAGACTTACCCATCAAATATTGAGATGTTTTATAAAGTCAAGCTTTAATTAAGCGAATTCACTTTTATTTTGCCCATGTCTTAAATTATTGACCAGGCTAAAACTAGGATTTCTATGTATAACATGTTAAAAAAAGTTCCTAACCATATATATGTAGCAAACATCCCCTCCCGGAGCCACATTGATATGTTTTGAGGAAATATCACCGTCATAGATGTATCTTCGGGGGTAAAAGGTAACCCAGTCCCTTTCAAGGCTAGCAGATATCCACGGGAATTAGTAAAGCTCCAGAGTTCAGCTATTTGTCTTTTTAGCCTTTTAGCTGTTCTCTGATTGGTTATTGAAGTTGGGCCTTCAGGAGTATCGTGATGGTTGTGGTTTCAAGGCCCTCCTTTGAGTTGTGTGGGTCGGGTCCAGTGAGCATGATTGTGGTTGTGTTCTTTAATTTTATTAAGCTTCATGCGTTCTGGACCAGGAGTTGGATAGTCGCCAACTCTTCAGCAAGGAGTGAAGGCTGTGGTCTGCTATGAGCTTTTAAATTTGCAATTAGGAGTGACCGTAGATTATACGTATCTGAAGGCCTTCTAGGGCGAGGATGACACTACATTTCATCCACAGTGGTATGATCCATCATCTGGTTATGACTAGGTACAAAGATGCAAAAATATTAGAAATATATCAGTAAAACCACGTGTCTTAAATGCGTGGCCATCACTGTATGTGCACAAATATGTCAATATATACATATATACATACATAAATACATATATAATTATAATGACAATAGTTCTAGTTGTTCAGGGTTTCATTTTAGGAAGTCATTATACTCTACATCAAAATGATACGTGATTTTGAATTATAAAAAAAATGCTTTATAAGTCTTATCTTTTGTTCACAAAATAAAAGAAAAACATAAAGCAACAACTTGATTTAAATAAAAGATTTTTTTTTAATATTTTTTTAATTTTTAAATTCATCATTTATTTTGCTTTTAATTCAATTACTTCTTTATGCATAAAAAGAAAAAATAATTCTCAGCAATTTAATTTTTAAATTATTTCCTAATTAGATTTAAGTTAAACAATAGAATTTTAAATATCTCTATGGCCTCAACATAATGTTGAAAAGTTTAATTGGCAAATAAACTTATTGACCTTCCTTTAGCTTTCTATGTTTAGTTTTGCAATAAGGAGGACTGTCGCATGGCTATTTCACGTGCTGACTGATAAAATATTAAAAAAATATAAACGAAAATTACGCTTGAAATAAACAAAATCATTTTCGAGCGGTGCTATTGCGTTATATTTTCATTTTTGTTTATTATTTATGAAAAGATAATTATTTCAATTAGATGTGTTTTGGTTTTTTCATAAAAATCATAATTGAAGTAATCAAAATTGTGGTCTGCAGCAAGAATTTAACAAAGTTTCCAGCCCTGGTATATTATGAATTACTTATGTAGAAATATAAACAGGTTTTACTATAATTATCAAATATGAATGTGATTATAAGTAATAAAAATTATTATATTACCACGTGCTGCTTATATACAGTGAGCTAAAAAATTGTTAAATTTAAACCATCAATAATAATAAAGAAATAAAGATTTTTTATATAAAAATTATATTATATTTATATATATATATTTAAATATAAAGTGTACGTAAATTTTTTTAGCTAACTGTTTACTGAACTGAATCTCCACTTACGCGTCAAACAAAAATGTGCTTCAAATTTGAGGCTCCCAAATAATTTATAAATTAATTAAAAATTAAGAATTTTTTTGCTTTTTCTGCACTACCCGCCCCCCGCTAAAAGAACAGCACTTGGAATAATATATTTTATATTATTTTACTAACAACAAGTTAAAAATATTAATCATTTAGTCAGGAGACGTTGAGGTTTTTATATTTTGTCTTTACCACTATATCATTTGGTTATTGGCACGTTTGTGACGTCAATTGTCGCCTGTTAATGACTTATGAGAAATATAATGCAAAAACAAAAAAAAAAAGAAATATGTGGTTTATTTAATTTATTTTTTTTAAACGTGTTTTATTTAAATTGAGTATAAAATTGCCAGTAAAACACTCTACACATTTAAAAACTTCAGTGTGAATATGCGTTTGTTTTAGTTTATGGCTTGTTGTTTTTTTTTTAAATCATACTTTCGAGCGTTAATTTTTGTTTTTTTTGCATTACATATGATGGCTTCAGGTTTACAACTATTTTTTGTATTTAATATTGTCAACATTTTCCTAATGTATATACATATGTACATGTATGTAAGTAAGTATGTGCTGAAAAAAGTTAATGTGCCAGCACAAGCATTTACATATATACATATATATATATGTATATATTACATTTTATTATATGCAGTTGCCATTATGTTTTAACATTCTGCTGTAAACTTTCAACTAGTTATGTAAGTGAGAAAGAGAGAGAGGCTTTCTATATGTAAGCCACATTTGTAGGCACATTTATATGGAGAATATTAAAAAAATAACGGTTTACATAAGCAAAAGTTATATGATTGATAAAATAATGTTGCCATACCTATTTACATACATACATACATTAATATGAAGAAATATTTTTTTTTCAGCTAATGACGCAAGTCACGTTTATGTTTTAATTTTTGTTGTTTTGCCAACAACTTTCAAATGTATTAAAGTCTCCCTAAATTAAAAGGTGTTTATTAAACTAAAGCATTTTATTAAAGAAATAATATTTGTGGCGGATTCGTTTAAAAAAAACTTTTAGGAACAAAAAAAATATAGTTTTAGGTCAGAGCAGACTTGAAAACATTAAATAAACTCACCTCATTATTATTATTGTTGTTGTTAGTATTATTATTTTTGTTCTTTTCATTGTGGATGGTAGCTGTGGTTGGCTTTGTGTTTGTAGCGCTGTTTGAAGATGTGGCTGTTGCATTTGTGTCTAATGCAATTAGTTTCCATAATTGTTTCAAGCCAATGTTGTCCACACAGGAAAATCTTAATTTGTCATGGGACCAACCCATTGTAGAAGTTTCAGCTGAAGTTGTTGTTGTAGGCGCTTGTAATACAGTTGAAGTCATAATTTTCTTAAGGAATTTAAGTAGCACACTTTTCTTTTTTTATATTAATGTATATATTCTTTGTTAAATTAATTAAGTACTTAATTTAAGGCTGTTGTTTTTTAAAAAGTCTTTTCTTTATATTTTTGATTTTATTTAGCACAACATATTTATGATTTTGCTAAATATTTTTGCATAAAATAACCGGTTTTTCTTGCTTTAAATCATAATTGCATTTATAAATTTTCTTATACAAATATTTATTTTCAAGCACTTTATTTTTGTTGTTGTTGTATATTCAAATGTAGGTCTTCATTTATTTATTATCTCAATATGTGTCTCTGTATGTATGTATATACTTTGTTTATGCTTGCATTAACAGGCAATTTTACATAAAACTTGTTTTTATGCAATATTTTTTTTTACTTCAATCACTGCTGTTATTTAAAAAAAATAATTTTTTGCGAAGAAAAGATTTTAATACTCTTTTTATTATATTTTGAATATTGTGTGTTAAACAATTGCTTGTAGCAATACGACTAACTGGTTTCCGTTTATAACAGCGAGTTTTTGCTAAGAAACCGCAGCACGTACACTCCTCACAAACGAGTTTAATCGTATTGTGTTGTTGATATCGTTTATTTAGTTCCTGTTTAAACGCTTCTACTTTTGTTGTTCATATATTTTTAAATATATTTGTCATTAATCGTATTTATTAATGACAGATGTGTGTTTAAAGACCCCTTTTAAACAGGCAAATTTTACTTTGACAAAGTTTTTTTAATTTTCTTTTAATCTTTCTTTGGTGTTCAAACACAAAAAGTTTTCTTTTACAAATTTTGTTTTAGTCACTTGGTGCTTTATGCAATCTGTATATAAGTACAACTGTGTATAAGCGACGAAAGAAAAACAAAGCAACTTTGCGAGTATATCAAAGTCTGTACACTCAATCATGCTTTCTCCCTCGCTCTCACATAAAATCAAAACTTTGCAAAGAAAAGTTTGCCCGTGTGAAAGGGGTCAAAGATAAAATATTGTAAACAATCTAAAACTGTAAATACATTCTTATCATGTACGGGAATTTATTTAGCTAAAAAGAATATTATAGAATATTTTTTACTACTCAAAACAAGTTTATGAAATTTGAACCTTCCTTTTTAACAATGAAACAGAATAAAGAAGAATGTCAAAAATGCAAAAAATACAACTTTCTGTGTATGAATATGAACTGAAATACAAAACAAAATTCTCGAGTCCAAGCAGCTCTGTACTGCAGTGAAATAGAAACATATTCAATTTTTATACCTTCTCTTTCTTTGTAATGGAAAATCAAAAGTTGAGCAACAAAAGTTGAAGTGTGTAAACAGGGGCTTACGAACCTCTTTTATTAGTGCTCATTATCAAACAATCGCAACTGAAACGAAGCCGACGCTTTAGTTCCCTTGACACCCATTACAACTCTCTCTAAATTAGTATTGAATTGCCACTACTGGAGAGGGATTTCTAATTGCCATCATAATTTCATAAATGTTTTAAGTTTCTTTCTCTAACTCACTCTCTCTCTCTCTCTCACTAGCTCTCTGCTGTTACCTCCTTGATAAAATTTCATAGTACATATCTACACATTGTTGTTCGGTTTTACACATAAATTTTCTTCATAAATTTGTTTTTATTTTAAGAGAATATTATGGTTCTTTTATTTATTTTTAATACAAAAGTTTCTTTAAATTGTTATCGTTTAATAGAAATTCCTGTTTATTTTACCAGCAGAGAAAATTGCAATTAAAAATCATGCAGATGAATATGTCAGTCTTTAGTGCTAAATAATTAAGAAAACCGGGTTTTTGTTTTATTTTTAAATTATGATGGGACAAGGGCAAAAAAAAAAGCCGGCAAGTGACACGCCATAGTTAACCGTTTTGTTTTTACAAGACAGCATGCTATTCAATTTGTATTTAAGGGTTAATGAAGTTTGTTTGTTTACATTTTTATTTGAGTTTTTTATGCAAATTGGCGCTAAGAATTATATTTGTTTTTAAATTTGTTTTAATTAATTAATTAATAATTACTAGAGTTCACATACCGTAAGTGTGCGGCCGGCGGCAGGACAACAGGTAATATTATTTTAATACAATATATCGGACTTTTAGGTAAGACAGTTAAGTTATAAGCAAAGCGGAGGTTTTAACCCAGCTGATTTTATACCCTGAGACACTACCTGGAGTGACCAAGGTATTGGACAGTTGAGCGGAGGTCTTAACCCAGCCCAACTTGCAGGGTTTTTGTTATTTCTCTTGGACACGGTTTACTAACTGTGGTGCGCTTACACACGAAGCGGAGGTCTTAACCCAGCGAAATTTGTGTCCACCGTCACCATAGTGGGTGACCAAGGTATTGGATAGTTGATCGGTGGTCTTAACCCAGCCCGACTTACAGTGTTTTGGTTATTTCCCTTGAACACGGTTTGCTAACTGTGGTGCGTTCACACACGAAGCGAAGGTCTTAACCCAGCGGAATTTATGTCCACCGTCACCATAGTGGGTAACCAAAAAATTGGACAGTTGAGCCGTGGTCTTAACCCAGTCTAACTTACAGTGTTTTGGTTATTTCCCTTGGACCCGGTCTACTAACTGTGATGCCTTCACACAGGAGGCAGAGGTCTTAACCCAGCGGAATTTGTGTCCACCGTCACCATAATGGGTGACCAAGGCATTGGACAGTTAAGCGGTGGTCTTAACCCAGCCCGACTTACAGTGTTTTATTTATTTCCTGCGGAATTTGTCTCCACCGTCGCCACTGTGGGTGACCAAAGCCATGGACAGTTTAGCGGAGGTTTTAACCTAGCCCAACCTACATTTTTTTGGTTATTTCCCTCGGACACTGAACGGGATACGTAGAACCAAGACAACGGAAACCGCCGCACTCACACACACATACCAGTGTACTTTAGACGCAGCCAAAAAGCGAGCTGCCGTCAAGCGGAGAATTAGTGGTTAATAAAGGCTAAGTTATAAACAAATCATTCGAAGTCTTTTATTTATTCCAACGACACTACACAACCCTGGACGCCGCTGAGTATACCCTAGAAGCCGGGAAAAGCGTGTCATTATATCAATTCAGTTATCTGATTCTTTAAAAAAGGTTATGTGACTTGTATATTGGATGATGGCAAAGGGTTTTAGGTGATATAAATTAGCCACTGGGATACTGGCCCGCCACCAAGACATGGAAGTGCAAAACTACATTCCAATATAGTCATGATAACAAATTTGTAATATCAAAATTAGTCGTAGTACGCAATGCCTCTGTCACTAAACCTCCTTGCTGCCTGCGTGTAGGTAGTGTACTAGCTTATCAGTCTGGGAGTTGTGGGTTCGATTCCCAACAAAGACTTTGGCTGTTTTCACTACAAAGAATAAAAATTAACTGTCGGTGGGGTTGCCCAGTGATGAAAGCATGGTCATTGGTCGCTGTGCTGTTTTATACGACAGTTAATTTCCGATAACATGGGCCATCTAGAACAGAAAACTGCCCCGGTAGGCCTACCAATCTAGGGGTAGTTGTTTTCACTAAAAAAAAGAGCTTGAAGGCTATGCAACTATCCTTCTACTTTCACCACTTCTCTCATCTCTCCTCTATCCCTTTTCTAAAGTATGTATCACGGTTGTGACTAAATAGGCATTGTTGCCTGAAGTGCTACTTCTCTTTTAAAACACAAATAAAGTCAGCTTTAATTACTGGTTTAACGGCAGCTTTTAATCCCCAAACGGTGTTGACACCCAAAACTCAAGTGGTTGTTATACTCACGCCAGTGAATACTAAACAGGATTAAACATCTTTAAACTAGTGCAGTTAGTCTAGTGATGATATTAAAATGAAAATAGATTCAGAAAATACAGGCGTTGTTATTATCTCTACAGGTACGTCTGGCGGTGGTGGTGTAAAAAAGGAACGGGAAGAGGATGAATACGAAGAGTAAATTTTCAGTAAAAACATAGAATATCCGGTGGGTTCCCAAAGGCGGAACATGATTGATATGCTCAATCACGATCTCGCAACAATCCGGTAAGACACAATATTGCATGCTTACGCATAGGTTTGTGTTCGGCAGTAATGCTGTATCTATTACTATGGGTGATATAGGTGTTACGGTGTCGGAAGCTTTTGATGTTCTTCGCATGAAAATTCAGTGTGATGTTCGGATGGACTAAACACATTTTTCAGATTTCTAAAGAAGCTTGAAAGCTGCCTCGGTTTTTTAAAACGATGTAAGGGATACTTCAGTTTATCCGTTCTTCGTAGTATTTATACCACCTTTATCCGTCCAAAGATGGCATACAACTCTCATGTATGGGGCGGTGCTCCAAAGTAAATTTTGGAGGAGAGGGTCAAGAGGCTCACTGGGGACAGAAGGGTATCAAACTCTATGGATTCTCTGGAGCATCGACACAATGTGGGTTGTATTTCACTGTTTTATCGTTACTACAATGGTAGTTTATGGTTGATTGGCCCGGTAAATTGCACTACGCATTACAGGGACATGTGGTGTTTTCAGTTCATTTGTGGAATAAACTTCCTCCAGAGATCTGTAAGAAAATTTAAATCGAATCTCCATAAACCCTACTCGCTCTTTCTGTGAATAAGGAGCGATATCGTGATAAAATTTACGTCGTGTGTACTCGATGGTGGTCAAACCACTTGGGCGATATGATGCGTGATTTGATTTATATCTGTACCTGGCAGTTAGCCCTTACCAGATGGTGGTCAAACCACTGTGAATGGTATGTAGCGCCATTCTCGCCCTAGAAGCCCTTCGAATCCGTGGATTCTCCGGTCACTCCTAGTTGCAATTTCAAAAGTTCGAAGTAGGTCTCAGTCTTTACTCCTTGCTTAAGAGTTGGAGACTTTCCAACTCCTGGTCCAGAACGCATGAAGCTTAATACAATTAAGAACACGACGGCATTCATACTCACTAGACCTGAACCATTCATTGTGTTCATTGTGAATGATCCGACCCACAAACTCTCACGAGGGCCTCGAAACCACAACCACCACGATACTCCCATATAGGGGCCAACCTCAATAATCAGCCAGAAAACAGCTAAATGTCTAAAGATACAAATAGTGCACTCTGGGGCCTATTGATTCCCGTGGAAATATGTGGATTGTCCAGATGACTCCCACTAGTCTTTAAGGGGCCTGGGCTCCCTTTTACCCCGCAAGACACCAGTCTAAATGGAATAGTAGGCTCCAAAAAGATTATCATGTGCCCCCGGTAGGGGGCGATATGATGCGTGCGACGAGCCCTAGGAAGCCGAAGACTAATTTGCAATTTCGGAGGTTTCGAAGCAGGGTCGCCAATCAGTATTTCTTGCTGAAGAGCTAGAGACTATCCAACTTCTGATGCAGAACACATGACAAGAGCATGCTTACTGCATCCGGATCATTCACAAATTGTTCTTAGTAAAGTTGAGATGATTAATCAGAATTCATCAGGGTCGCGAAAACACAACCTCCCGAAGGGCTTACCACAATAATCAGACAGAGAATAGTTAAAAGGCTAAAGAGACAATTAGTTGAACTCTGGGGCTTACTGATTCCCGTGGAAATAACGTGGAGTTTCCAGTTGACTCCCTGCCAGCCCTAAATGGACTGGGCTACCTTATTGCTCAATTGACTCTTGTCTAGATGGTTGATTAATCTATAAAGACAGATAAATGTGTCCCTGGGGGGTCGATATCGTGATATGATTGAAAACTTCTTAACCCCACAACTGCATGCTTTGGGCTTGATTAACATGTGGTATCAACAAGACGGTGCCGCATCGTATATAGCCAGGATTACAATGGAATTACTGCGAGACCTCTTTCCATAACAAGTTATTTCAGGAAATGGTGATAATGATTAGCCTCCACGCTCGCCAGATTTGATTGCTCCGGATTTCTTTTTGTGGCGATATCGGAAAAGCAAGGTTTATGCTTGAGCAACTCAAACAAAATATTTGTGATGAAGTTAATGAAATAACGGGTGAAAAGTGTGAGAATGTGAAATGAAAAATGTGCTCAAAAGGGCTTGCAATTGTGAGGCTAACAGTGACGGACATTTATTTGATATTGTATGCTATACATAATTATCGACATTCACTATGATTTAATCAAAAACTAAAAAACAAACAAAGTAGTATACATTCCCAGTGGACACCCTGTACAAATAATTTTGTAAATTTTTAAAATTTAAATTTGAAATCTTGCAGCAAAAATGCATTGTTCTTTACACGTAAATATTAATTGTTAAAAAAATACCCATTTCCGTTAAGGGTATACATACATACACATACGTATCATTATATAAGTGTACACACACACACACACACACATACATACATATTTACATGCATTTAATATTTTATTAAGAAGATTTGTATTTTTGTTTCTTCTTTGGAATGTTAAAATAGTCAAATAAATGCGAATTGAAAGATTTCCTGTGTTATCTGCATAAAACCCCCCAGAAAATCTGGGCGATAACAGCAATTGCATTTTTTTATAAATATTAATTTGAATATTCTTTTAAAATAAATTAAAGAAATTTTGAAGGCAGTTTTTAAAAGATTATTTTCTTAAATTTTAATGTCAGGTGATTAATTCTATTTTTAGCACTAAGCAAAGAGCAGAGATAAGACAAAATGATTTAATATGACCTTAGAAACAAGTCGATTCGCTGTGTAATATGATATTTGAGTACCGAACAAACAGCCAGCAATAACGGTATACACCGAAAAAAAAATAACAACAGTATTTTGACTTTGTTTTTGGTTTATTAAAGAGTGTAGTGCGGCCAAGTCCTTAAAAAATGGTATGAAATATACAGAAAATAATTAGAAAGAAAGAGTAAGAGAGAGAGAGAGAGTTCTGTATTTACAAACATATTTTATAATATTTTGTGATTATAATCCTGTTATTGAGCTAAAATTAACATTATAAAGAGGGTTATTCAACAACAAGTTTGATTTTCAATTGTGACATTTTATTTCATTATGTTGACATTCAGTTTTTTGACGCATTCATAGTAAATGCATTGGCTATTGATACAATGAGTTCAATTGAGCCCGAAAATCGCATTGAAATAATTAAAATCCTCCATGAAAATGGTGATTCTGTTAAAGTTACATTTCGTAAAGTTCGTAATACTTTCGGATAACATAATCTCCCCTTGCTGAGACCACTATTAAGAATTTGGTCGTTAAATTTGAGTCGATAGGCTCGATAAAAAATGTTTCAACACCACCGTGTGTTCGCCTTTGTCGTTCAACTGAAAACATCGCAGCCATGAGCCACAGTGTTAAAATAGATCCAATAGATCAACATTCTCAACAGTTGGGCTTATCCAATATCACCACATGGCGGATTTTGCATAAGAATTTGACTTAATTTTTTTTTAAGAGAAGTAGTACTTCAGCCAACAATGCCTATTTAGTAAAGTACCGTCCTACATAATTTTGGAAAGGGATAGCGGAGAGATGAAACAGGCTATGGAAACAGAAGGATAGTCGGAATTTAACTGCCGTATAAGACTGCCGTATAAGACCAGTGACTATGCCTTCATCGCTGAGCAGCTCCACCGATACTCCTGAGAGGGCCAATCTCAATAATCAGTCAGAGAACAGCTAAAAGGCTAAAAAGGCAAATAGGTGAACTCTGGGGCTTTAATGATTCCCGTGGAAACATAGTGGATTCGTGCAGTTGGCAACTGCCAGCCGTAAAGGGGACTGGGCTCTCTTTTACCCCCGTTGACACATGTATTGACGGTGAGATTCCTTCAAAACATATCAATGTGATATGATTTACATTTGCACCTGGCAGTAAGCCTCAATCAGATGGTGGTAAAACCACTGGGAATGAAAAGCAACGTCATTCACGCCCTAGGAAGCCGAGGACTAATTCTAGCTACAGGTCTTTCCTAGTTGCAATTTCAGCGTTTCCAAAGCAGGGTTGCAAACCACTACTCCTTGCTGAAGAGCTGGAGACTATTCAACTCCTGGTCCAGAACACATGCTCACTGGATCCGGACCATTCACCTGTTGGTGTTATTAAAGGCGAGATGATTCTGGCCCACAAAATCAGTTCATCTGGGGTCGCAAAACCACAACCACCACGATACTGCCGAAGAGCCAACCTCAATAATCAGTTAGAGAACAGCTAAAAGTCTAAAGAGACAATTAGCGGAACTCTGTGGGGCTCACTGATTCCCGTGGAAATAACGTGGAGCTTCCAGTTGACTCCCTGTTTGCCTTCAGGGGACTGGGCTCCCTTATACCCCCAGCAGCACAGGTCTAGATGGTCAAGTAAATCATAAAGACCGATAAATGTGCCCCCGGGGGGACGCTGGAGGGATAATTTACTAATAGCAAATTAGCTACGGCGAAAATATTGAATTTAGGCTAAGCAATCGGACATACAGAATGGCGATTAAGTGAAATCGCTTAAATATTTTACCATTAATATTTTTAGCGTTTTAGCTACAAGCATTACAGAATGCGACTGTTGAGCTGCAGTATATTTAACCATTTTTCCAAGAATATTAGAAATGCATTTTACAATTTAATTTCATTTTAATTTATTTTCAATTTAATTAATTTTAAATATTAGGCGAAAATATTTACATTAAGTGACTCTGTTAGTTAATTATTAGTGCCGATGTGGCATCTCTCAAATTCTTCTACTAAGATTTTTCTCTCTCTCTTCCACTTTACTCACAGGCTGTTTGCAATATTAAGATTTTTTTCAAAGAGAATTCCGTTAGTTTTTTAATACATTTTTGTATTTAAATTATTCTTTTGACATTTATAAAATTTTTTCTTTTAAACTATTTTAAATAAATATGTTTGATTTCTAGACCATATTTAATGGGTTAATTTGTGTAGCAGAGCGTTTGTCTTAATGAAATTTTTCAAATATTGTAGACATCTTAATTGGATACAAATTCATTTGCAAATGAAATTGTGTAGTTTTATTTATAGAAATTAAATTGAAGATGGATTTGAAAATTAATAATGTTTTGTTTTTAAAGAAATAATCACGTTTTTTAGTATGAAAGTAAAAAACAAAAAAAAAAAATAAAATAGTTTTTTGTGAAAAATTAATTATTCACGTTCATCTTGTTTTGAGTGAGAGATCGTTTGTTATTTAATTAAAATAAAACACTTGCGCTATTGTTTTAAATTAATTAATACAAATAGTTAATGAAATTGTAGTATGAAAAATAGCACGCTAATCTTAACGTATTAATATTATTTAAGAAAAATATTAACGCCACATCACAAAGAATTTTATTAAATTTAATTGGAATAAATTACAAAATGGGGTCACTAGTTACTAGTTATTATAACGGTAAAAATAAGATAAATTTTTAGATGACATAAAGAAATATTAATATGTTAGAGGTATTAATTAACAACAATAACGAAGGTGCAGCGCCTTTTCGTTAAAGTCAACCCCAATTTATCACATTTTTTGTTCTGGAAGTCTCTTTTAGGACCCCTCATTTATAGCCGATAGTTGCTTGCTGCATTATTTAGGAAAGGGATAGAGAAGAGATGAGACAGGTGGTGCAAGTAGGGGGTTAGTTACGGAAATTAACTGTCGTAAAAGACAACACAGCGACCAAAGGCCATGTCTTCATCACTAAGCAGCCTAACCGTCAGTCAATTTTTTTTTTGTTGGTATTGAAAATAGCTCCTTGTTGGGAATCGAACCCACAATCCCAGACTAATAAGCTTGTACACTACCTACTAGCCTACAGGGGCAGCATGTAGCTAATAATTGCATGCTGCCAAACAATAACCGCCAGATGATTAACGCAGGCGGCAATGCGTACTATATTGGAATCTATATGGGACTATATTGGAATCTAGTTTTGCACCTACATGTCGCGGCGGCGAGCAGGTACCTCAGTGGCCAATTTACATCAGATAAACCAGCGATACAGCACAACGGCACTAATACTAAAAGACTTAAGTCACATCACATCACTTAATCCAGATAAAGTACAACAAAGAACTCGACACAATTTACTCCATAACTAAAAATAATGGCTACAAAGACACTACAATAGAACACTAAAAACAGGAATAAAGAAGGCAAAGAGATAACCGATACAGCACAACGACATAGCTTTACTTACACAGGACCAGAAACATACAGACTAACGAACCTTTTTCACAAGGAAGGAATACCCACAGTATTAAAGACTGGCAACACCCTGGGACATAATCTCAGAACAATGAAAGAAACAACTGACAAATTTAGTTCCAGCGGGATATACAGACTTACTTGTACCTGTAAACAAACTTATGTAGGAGAAACTGGAGGAACACTTAAAACAAGGTTTACAGAATACATACGCTCATACAAACGGAAAAGGGAAGATTCCAACTTTATATTACGCCGTGATGCTTCTGACGGATACTTGCCCAAAGGAAATAGATGAATGTGTGACATTACTTACATCCTAGCAAAAAAGGATAAAGACTGGACATTGTGGAAAATATGGAAATCTACAAAACAAAAATTTTCGACCATGTTCACACCACAAATACTACTCATGCTCTCAAATAAACGGGAAACCCTTCCAGACGGACACACGTAACTAGATAATAATAAAAGACGGAGGTATTGAGAGATTTACTTGACATAAAGTGCCAGGTGGCTGATATTCTGCCTGCATGGATAGATACGAACTTAACAACATTTGGTGAAAAGATTTACTTCTGCACCTGGCCGTGGGCCTTAATCAGATGGTGGTCAAACCACTAGGAATGAAAAGCACCGTCATTCACGTCCTAGGAAGCTGAAGACTAATTCTACCAACAAGTCTTTCCTAGTTGCAATTTCAGCAGTTTCAAAGCAGGGTTCTGAACCACTACTCCTTGCTGAAGAGCGGAAGAATATCAAACTCCTGGTCCAGAACACATGTCTGTCATGCTCACTGGATCTAGGAACATTCCACCAGTGGGTGTTATTAAAGGCGAGATGTTCCTGGCTACCATAAAATAATACCTATAAGGGGCCGCAAAACCACAACCACCACGATACTCTCCAAAAGGGTCAACTTCAATAATTAGCCAGAGCCTAGCCAAAAATGCCTTAAGAGACAAAGAGCGGAACTCTGTGGGGCTCACTGATACCCGTGGAAATAACGTGGAGCTTCCAGTTGTATCCCTGCTGACTTCAGGGGACTGGGTTCCCTTATACCCCAGCAGCACAGGTCTAGATAGTCAATGGAGGGGGGGGGGGGGTAACGAACTTAACAACAGAACTACCCAAAACGCGAACACTGCCTCACCCCAGTACGAATTATATCGCGGCTTGACAATGATGTTATCACATCGAAAGCACTCGCCATTAACTGAAAGAAAACAACAGCCCGATAAGACGGTAAATAACAAAAATATTTCAATTACTGGCGGGAAAAATATAAAAAAACATTAGCAAACCCGGCGAACTCCGTTTTGCCACCAGATGGCTTCGTTTTTTGTAACATTTCGTTTGGGGATTAAAAGATGAAGAAAAATTATTTGCACAACAGTAATGAATTCATTTCGATAACAAAAATGAAAGCGAATCCAAAGTAAATACTGAATCGAAGCGTTATACGTGTCCGCAAATTAACCGTTTCATTGAAGTGCTCTTTGGTGTGACTTTTGAGCGTGTGATGGTGTAGTGTCTGGTGTATGTGTAGTTGGTACGTGTTGCAATTGATTGAGTTGGTGTGAGTGATTGATTGAATAAAATCTATTACCTTGCAAGTCGGCATGGAGTCGCCTTCTCGAATGATATTAGCTGCAAAGGAAGTTATGCGAAAGCAGTTATTGTATTCCAGAAAATGCGTTGAAGAAAATGGTTAGAATCGGAATCAGTTCCATCGAACAATGGTTTAAGTTTTATTTGGGTACGGTTTTCCGTCGACCCTCGTCAAATTTGGTTTGTGAACAAACCGGTTTCGGCTGTTTGCCATCTTCAGTGTTCCTTCCGTACTAGTTGCGTTCTATTGTCAGTTGTGTTTATATAGTTCGTGTCTCCCTTCGTGTTATTGCGTTCGTCACTTTCTGTCTTTTTTGCCTCCATCTCTCTCTCTCTCCTTTTTCGTTTGTCTCTTTTTACCTAATTTGTCGCTCCCTTTTTCATTCGTCTTTTTTTCTAACTAAATCCTTTTACGATCATGCTTGTTGACCGTTTTTGTTTATGTGTGAACCTAATGGTTTCAGTGGCTGTGGTGGTGGTGTAGTTAATGGATCCAGGTTTGACTTTTCCACTTGCGCAGCACAATCCAGCCGTTTCTCTTTTGAACTTTAACGCATTGCAATATCGGCATACAGTCGTCATTGGTACAATATCTAAATTGTCATCATCACTGTAGTTCGCAGTGGGATCATATTGGAATGTCAAGCGATTGTATGACGCCAATGATCTTTGTGTGCTCACGCGTTGTCTCAATCGGGTATTTTCTTTTATTATATTTTGTCTTTCTTCGCTTAAGTTATGTGAATACACTTGTTGCTGGCTTGCATGTCTTGTGCGGCGGCCAATGTTCGTACGTCGATGATCTCGGCATTTGGCACTATGGACAGACTGGTGAATTTAACCTCAATTGCACGATACACATAATGTACAAAGTGCAACTTACCACCTGAAGGACAAATGCCTCCTGTTGAAGTTGAATAAAAATTTGCCCGATATGCGTGATTGATTTGATGGTTTCCAATTGAACTGTTAGGAAACGAATAACTTTAACCTCAATTTCACGTGCGCTTGCGTAGGCTGTCAAACAATGTGGCACGCACCGGCGCCATCTACTTAAAATGAAACGTACTTATTTTCGTGAGGGATACTCACACACCACGTACTGGTTGTGGTACATGCTATATATCAGACATGGCTCTGTATGTGAAAAATGATTCCCTGTTTTCCTGCTTTTCACTTAAAATTGTTCCTGAATTTTCTTTGCTATAAACCTCACGGAGCCCGATACCTTTCCAACCAATGCAAGACCGTGAAAATCGGTTCGTGCGCTCTGAAGTTATGGCGTCAGGAAGGAAAACCCGATAGATGTCAGATGTCAAAATGGCGGCAAAACAAAGTAGTATACCTACCCGGCGGACACCCGCTATATGCTAACACATCTTGACACACAAATGAACCAAAAGTTCATTAAAAAAAACAAACGCAAAGTTCAAATTTGAATTAATTTTGTGAATTTAAGAAGCCGTTGAGGGATTTTCGTCCAAAAAAAATTTTTATTTGAAAAACGAGTGCATGGATGTAAAGTAAATGATGATGATGATGATTATCATGATGATGCAGATAACGATGATAATTGATGGTGGCCTATTGAAGGAATGAATGAATGTCACAGGAAAACACTAATAGACGCTCTCTTTCATACACTCATACACTCAGCCTAAGAACGTAATGAGTGTAAGCTACACACGCACACACACACACACACACGCACGCACACACTTAAACGCACAAATATTTAGAGCGCTTATTATCTGCACCTCTGCAACAAAGGCACGTCTTAATTGAATAATAATAACAAATAAAATAACAATAACAAATGCGCAGGCGAACAATTATTTAGGAGTATTATTAGTACAAATGTGTATCATTTGTTGTTATTGTTGTTGATTATTCTGATACATTTGTTCGGCTGTCTGTCCATTTTATTTGTTGTTGCTTGTAGCATTAAGAAAAATGTAATGAATAAGAAAAAAATAGAATTATTATGACCAAAATGACAAGATCATGAACTGACGACGGCATCTTCAAATCAAACAGTTCAAATTGAGCGTTGATCTTAAACGGTGTGCAAAATAACGCATCAGAATATTTTGGTTAATAATTCCAAAAAAAAATCATAAATTAAAAAGAGATTCAAAAACCAAAAAAAAAAGAAAATGGTTTTGTGTAAAAATATTTGTGACATTTTTATATTAATTCTTCTCCAACATTTTGCGGCGAATTCGGGCCAAGAAATAAATATTGGGCCAAATGAAGATTTATACAGTCGGGACTTCTATACGGTACCCACCACTGTAAAAACCTATGAAAATGATACCGTATTATTGCCCTGTGCCTATAAGTGTAAGTAATTGAACTAAATGAGAATTACAAATTACAAAAAAAAAAGAAATAAAAAAAATAAAAAAATAATGCGCTGAAAATTTTAGTGTCTTACCTTTCTGTACGTTGGCTTAAGGACGAAGATTTCCTTATGGAATCACCCCAATGGGAATCCGTGTTAATGGATCGTTATCATTTGCTAGCCAATGGCAGTTTGGTGGTCATGAATGTGCAAGCCGAGGATACTGGCAAATATTATTGTGAAATCATCACCCACGACGCCAAAGCTGTACAAGCTCATGCCATAGAAGTACAATATCCTCCACGTGTCTATACCACACCCAGTGGCTTTATAGAATTACCTCTTGGCGCTGTTCTAGAAGTCATTTGTGAAGCTGAAGGTGTTCCTTTGCCGGCCCTAACATGGACACATAACAATGAAACAATTATTGATTATTTGGTGGGTAATCGTCAAATTCATATAGTCGAAATAAAATCGCGTAATATGTCTGGCCATATTGTATGCACGGGACAAAATGGCGTCGGCCAACCAGTTTCAGATGGTGTGGAGCTAATTGTTTGGTGTAAGTATATTTAAAATAAATTGTTTTTCCCCTTAATTTTAAGTAAAAAATGCGTTTGAAAATGAACACAAAAGAAATTCCTTTAAAAAATTAAACGTAACTGGAGTATTCCGTCTTTAGGAGATACTTCACTCCATCCAATCTTTGTACTATTTATACCAAATAAGAGTTGTATATCCAAAATTGGAATACAACTTTCATGTATGGTTCGGCGTCCCAAAATTTATTTTGGAGTTCGGTTATCATTTCCCGTCTTATCTGGCTGTTGTTCTCCTGAAGTTGAAGGCTTCAACAACCAGCCAGATAAGTTGAAGCCTTCAACTTCAAGAGAAATGACAACCGTGATTCATTTGCTGGCGGGAAAAATCTAAACAACATAATATTTTGCCTCTCTCCTGTTGCTCGACCGCATACAGGAGAGAGGCAAGGGGCTCATTGGAGACAGTAGGATATCCAATTTTATTGATTCTCTATAGCGTCGACACAATGTGGGTTGTATTTCACTGTTTTATCGTAACCCTAACGAAATTAGGGAACTTTCACGTTTTTCCGTTTAACTTATTTTTCCTTGAGAGCTCATTCATTTGTGGTTGATTTTCCAATAAATTCATTTTTTTAGCAGAACAGTTCGTGTGTGGAGTAAACTCCCCCCAGAGGTCTTTCCTGCCACTTTCAATGTTGGATAGTTCAAATTTAATGTCCACAAACACTACTCCCTCTTTCCTCCTCTCCATAACCTAATTTTCTAGTTCTGGCACAGTGCATTGCATGTGTGGGGGCCATTCCCTTGAGTGCTTATTTATTCCAAATATTACCCATCGTTGATCTCTACTTTTTCCCATCTTTCTGGTTAGCAAATGGTTTGCGCGGCAAACAAACTATTCCGATTTTCTTATACTGAATATAAGTAATATAAGAAATGAATCAAGCCAATTTCTAATACCCTGTTCTAAAGTGAAGCGTATTCCAGTAAAAGCGTTCTGTATCTATCCAAACAAACGGTAGTTAGAAGTATACAGGTTTGGGCTATAAAGCTGCTGAGTTAAAACTTCCCGTCCACTGTTTTTCAAACAATTTTTTACCGCTCTTGAAACTTGTGGCCGAGAGTTGCCATAAGATTTTTCGTTGTCGGAAGATGTTTGGCTCGAATATTCTGCTAATTTTGCGTAAATTGCTCTCTTCAAACTTATCGATTGTGTTGTTTATTTTTCTCTCTCCTTTCTAGCTGTTGTTCGTTCAGTGTAAATGCCGAGCGCTTTCAATGTAAAGACACCATTTTCAAGCTGTGATTCAATTAGTTTTGGTGAGTCAGTGTTCACGTTTAGGTAGTTGTTTTTATTAAGGTTGTATCTATTCATGAAGATAGAATGCCAGCCACTTAGCACTTTTCAATACCTCCGTATTTTGTTACTATCTAGGTCTAGATGCCCCTGTAGCAGGTAGTGTACTATAATATCAGTCTGGGGGTTGTGGGTTCGGTTCTCAACAAACACCTTGGCTGTTTTTTCACTTGACGCTGCGGCTTATGGTTAGGACAGCATTTTTTGATATATTTTGATATGTTTTCCGACTGGGTTTGATTTAATTGGGCATGAATTTCCGTCATCCCGCGAAGAAAAGCGAAGTGTTGTTCAAAAATATGCTTTAAAATTTAGTGAAAAGAGCAGATGTCTGCCCACCTGCTGGACGGAGACACTTGCTCAACATTATATTAAATTATTAATTTCCATTTCTTTACTTGACTTGATTGATGCCAGTATCAATAAAACTGAGGATGTCAAAAAAGACTGTATGTTTGAAGCCAATTTATTTCCTAACCTAAAATTTGCCAATCCATTAGAAGAGAAGGAGAATGAGAGAGAGAAGGAGCGAGACAGAAACCAAAAAAAAAATGACAGGGGAAGAAAGATCACGGTATATATTTGAGATCAGGTCACAGATGCAGCAGATAAAAAAAACTTTTCTTTCTTCTCCAGCTTAAAAGTCATTACGGGCGATGCTTAGCGCTCAAATTGCAATACTTCGTAATTATGGAGGCTTCTTCTTTAAAATTTTTTAAATTGGACACACGTTTAGGAATTTTATATATGGGACTAGTCAATTTATCAAAAGTAGTTATTTAAAAGGCACAGTTGTAGTAGCGTTATCATCCTGGGTTTGGAGAAGAATGAGAGAGGGAGAGAATTCATTGGCAAAAAGTGCGTATAAGTTTTAGATTTGGCCAGAGGTGTAGCAGATGAAAAATATGTTCTTTCTTCTTCATAATTTGATTAATAAGTAATTGATTAATAATTAAATATTAATTAATTGTTTAATAGTCATTTGCGGGCGAAGCCAGTATTTTTCGTTCGGCCCTGAACTTGCAATGCTTCCTAATTGTAGGTGCTTCTTCGTTGAATTTTTTTAATTGGAAATACCTTGGGGAAATTAAAAGACAGTTTTGATAGTAATATTGCATCTGTGCTTGGTCCGTTTCTTAACAGCTGCTCTGCAGGCGTTACACCTTTTGAAGAATAATGAAAAACCGTTTTCGGAATTTATGCAATTAGAATGGTACCGTGAAATAAATTCCAAATAAAATAACTCCAACAAAAAAAAAACACAAATGAAATAACTCCCATAAACAAAAAATTCAAAAATCCCATAGAAATGGGGAGTTATTTCATAATGAAATTTTTTATAATTTTCATAATTTTTCATTGGTATTTTTGAATTTTTTGTTGGGAGTTATTTAATTTTTTTGGGATTTATTTCATTTTTTTTGGGAGTAATTTCATTTGTTTAAAATTGTATTTTGATTATTGGGAATTATTTCATTTTTATTGGGAGTTATTTCATTTGTTTAAAATTGTATTTTGATAATTGGGAATAATTTCATTTTTATTGGGAGTTATTTCATTTGACTAAAATTGTATCTTGATTATTGGGAGTTATTTCATTTTTATTGGGAGTTATTTCATTTGACTAAAATTGTATTTTGATAATTGGGAGTTATTTCATTTGACTAAAATTGTATTTTATTATTGGGAATTATTTCATTTTTATTGGGAGTTATTTCATTTGACTAAAATTGTATTTTGATTATTGGGAATTATTTCATTTTTATTGGGAGTTATTTCATTTGACTAAAATTGTATTTTGATTATTGGGAATTATTTCATTTTTATTGGGAGTTATTTCATTTGACTAAAATTGTATTTTGGTAGTTGGGAGTTATTTCATTTGACTAAAATTGTATTTTGATTATTGGGAATTATTTCATTTTTATTGGGAGTTATTTCATTTGACTAAAATTGTATTTTGATTATTGGGAATTATTCCATTTTTATTGGGAGTTATTTCATTTGACTAAAATTGTATTTTGATTATTGGGAATTATTTCATTTTTATTGGGAGTTATTTCATTTGACTAAAATTGTATTTTGATTATTGGGAATTATTTCATTTTTATTGGGAGTTATTTCATTTGACTAAAATTGTATTTTTGATTATTGGAAATTATTTCATTTTTATTGGGAGTTATTTCATTTGACTAAAATTGTATTTTGATGATTGGGAGTTATTTCATTTTTATTGGGAGTTATTTCATTTGACTAAAATTGTATTTTGATTATTGGGAGTTACTTCATTTGAGGAAAATTGTATTTTGATTATTGGGAGTTATTTCATTTTTATTGGGAGTTATTTCATTTGACTAAAATTGTATTTTGATAATTGGGAGTTACTTCATTTGAGGAAAATTGTATTTTGATTATTGGGAATTATTTCATTTTTATTGGGAGTTATTTCATTTGGCTAAAATTGTATTTTGATTATTGGGGATTATTTTATTTTTATTGGGAGTTATTTCATTTGTCTAAAATTGTATTTTAATTATTGGGAATTATTTTATTTTTATTGGGAGTTATTTCATTTGACTAAAATTGTATATTGATTATTGGGAGTTATTTAATTTTTATTGGGAGTTATTTCATTTTACTAAATATGTGTTTTGATAATTGGGAATTATTTAATTTTTATTGGGAGTTATTTCATTTGTTTAAAATTGTATTTTGATTATTGGGAATTATTTCATTTTTATTAGGAGTTATTTCATTTGACTAAAATGGTATTTTGATTATTGGGAATTATTTCATTTTTATTGGGAGTTATTTCATTTGACTAAAATTGTATTGTGATTATTGGGAATTATTTCATTTTTATTGGGAGTTATTTCATTTGACTAAAATTGTATTTTGATTATTGGGAATTATTTCATTTTTATTGGGAGTTATTTCATTTGACTAAAATTGTTGTTGTTTATTTAATTAAAACTAAATCTCTTTCATCAGTTGCGCCTGAAATCCATGCGCCACGTAAGATTTACTATTCCAAAATTGGAGGACGCCTACAATTGGATTGCCTAGTTGAATCGGCTCCACTGGCGAAAGCTCGTTGGTTTCATGCCGGCAAACCAATTTCATATGGTCCCTATTTTGGACGTCAAGATGTCGAAGAATTGTCACACAATCTAACCCAGGCTCAACGTTATTACGCTGCCATGAAACATTCCCTGATACTTAAAACAGCTCGTGAATCGGATATGGGCATGTATGAGTGTAGAGCCGAGAATACAATTGGAATACAAAGCGCCTACATGGAAGTAACATTCCGTCCAATGCCATGCACATTTAAAATTAGCCCTGACATGCAAAGTCCCACCGCTCATATATTGGTGTGGCAAACTGAAAGCTATTCGCCAATTATTGAATTTAAACTTAAATTTAGACAAGTGCCATCTGGTGAGTGACGAAATTGTTTATTAAAATTAATTGATTAATTGAAGGGAACACAAAACTATTTTCGGTTCATTTCATCTCATCTCATCTTATCTCGTTTCGTTCTTTTTTTTTTATTTAATTTTTTTATATCCACAGACAGCAGTTATATTTATACAACAACAACAACAATAACAACAACAACAACAACGACAGTGACGACATCATATGGCATAGAATGGACAGAATTAACAATACCCTCCTCCATATCAATAGGTAACGCCAAATTTTATTTATTTAAACAATTTTCATTTCTGTAGCGTGAGTAAACCATTTCATACAGTGAAACATAAAAAAGTTCATACAATGGTGGGCAAATTTGAGGTTAGAAAATAAATTAACTTAAAACACACATTTTTTTTCAACAACTTCAGTTTTATTGCTGCCAATGTAAGGTAGAGATATGGAAAATGTCCACCTCTAGCACGTCGTCGTGAGATGTCCGCCCTTTTTACAAAATTTTTAAGCATACTTTGCAACAAAGCTTCGCTTATCTTCTCAATGTAGCGCCACAGCATCAGTTTTTTATGATTTGTTCTCTGAAACTCCAGCGGCGTTAAATCACACAGTCACGAGGCAGTTAATTCAAATGGAAAAATTACAAGATCGGAAAATTTTTCATGCCATAACTGAATTGTTTGGGTGGCTGCTGTGTGGCTTGTGGCACAGTCTAAACTGAAACTAAAAGTCACGGATATCAATATTAGCCAATTGTGGCCACAAAAAATTGTTATCATGGTTTGTTAAGACAGAGAATTCACAGTGACGTTGTTTCACGGTGATGGCGTTTTCTTCTGCCTGATCACACACCGTACCATACGGTCAGACTGTGACACAGATTAATATCAGCACCTAGCCGTGTGGCTCTATTCTGACGGTGGTCTCATTACTGGTGGAAATACAATTGCCGTGATAAGATTTACATCTGCATCTGGCCGTGGGCCTTAATCAGATGGTGGCGTCATCCTCGCCCTAGAATGCCTTCGGTACGTATATCCTCCGGTCACTCCTAGTTGCAACTTTAAAAGCCCGGAGTAGGCCGCAGCCTTCACTCCTTGCTGAAGATTTGGAGACTATCCAACTCCTGGTCCAGAACGCATGAAGCTTAATATAATTAAGAACACGACGGCATTAATACTCACTGTACCTGGACCATTCATGGTGTTCATTGTGAATGATCCGACCCACAAACTCAAATGAGGGCCTCGAAACACATAGCCACCACGATACTCCCGAAGGGCCTACCTCAATAATCAGTCAGAGAACACTTTTTGCTTGAGACGGTGTTTTATGGTGATGGAGTTTTCTTCCGCCTGAACACAAACCGAATCATACGGTCAAATTGTGATACAGAATGTGAAACAGATTAATATCACCTAGCCGTGTGGCTCTAGTCTGACGGTCGTCTTTTTATTGGGTGAAATACTATACCAATTCCGCTAAGATGTATAATTCTGTTGGCAATTTCAGCAGCACAGCAAGCAGGGCCCCACTTCTTGCTTGAAGGTCGGAAACTATCTAAAATTCAGTCGCTCCTAACGAAGCGAGGTTTTATTTCAATGAAATAGTACATCGGCGAGGAAAAAGTTACACCTTCCCGTGATTTTTGGGTTTAAACCGCAACCACCACGTTATATCCTGAAGGGCCACACCAATAACCGTATCACTGCACGGTACTGGCTTATGTGGTTCTAGTGGTACTCACTGGTCAGACCTCGAGTGTCTAATTCTTCCAGGGTCAAACAACTGGTGGCGCCTTCGGAGAGGAAAACCATATGGTCACTTTATTTGCAGGAATGGCTTTTATGAGCCCGATATACAACAAATTTGTTTGTTCCTCCTCCTCCTGCTTCACCTCCTCCTGTTTCTCCACCTCCTGCTCCTCCTCCTGCTCCTCCTCCTGCTCCTCCTCCTGCTCCTCCTTCCTCATCACTAAAGGCGATTTTGTTGAAAAATAGCTTGTTTTTGTTCAGTTTTTTAAGCAGCGTTCGACACAACCCATGGTCGCACGGCTTTAATTCTTGAACGAGCTAAACTTTATAAGCGTGAAGATGAAGATTTCTTATATCCAAAATATTGCACAAAGTGCCCTCTAGAGATGCCCAATTTTATCAAACTTCGACGAGTTGATGTTTCAGGCTCATTCTCAACACTTTACTGTACAGCGGCTAAATTTACACCACCAAAAAATATCTGCAGCGGTCTCAGAAAGAGCTGATTAATGCGGAAGAGCTGCTCAAATTTTACGAAGTGATACATTTAATAGTAAATTTTCTCAGTCTTCTGGCGTATTACCAGCACCCCCCCGGGGGCACATTTATCGGTCTTTATAGAATACTTGACTATCTAGACCTGTACATTTGGGATAAAAAGGGAGCACAGTCCCCTGAAATCAGCAGGGGTACAACTGGAAACTCCACTTTATTTCCACGGGAATCAATAAGCTCGCAGAGTTCCGTTATTTGTCTCTTTAGACATTTAACTGTTCTCTGGCTGATTATTGAGGTTGGCCCCTATATCATATCAGGTTTGTTGTTTAATATGGTGGCCAGGATCATTTCACCGTTAATGACACGCTAGGTGAATGATACAGTCCAGTGAGCATGCTAGGCATGTGTTCTGGACAGGAGTTGGATAGTCTTCAACTCTTTAGCAAGGAGTGATGATTTGCAGCCCTGCTCTGGAATCATTAAAGTTGCAACTAAGAGAGACCTGTTGCTAGAAGTAGTCTTCGGCTTCCTAGGACGAGCATGACGTTCCTATTTATGCACAGTGTTTGACCACCAGCTGATTTAGGACTACATAGTCAGGCGCAGATGTAAATCATATCACGCATATTGCCACCTCGGCTAGCTCGGACATGATTTAATCTGGCGCTGAATCCATTCTGGCTTAGCTGAGTCGACTAGCGACTTTATATATCCCTGCAGAAACTAGCCTAGCGACAATAAATCCCACACTTCTTGAAGTTAATTCACGGGTCCGAAACGTTAAAACTATGCGGTTACCAAACATTTCCGTCAATTCTTCACTTGTGGCACGAACTGTTTTGCTTATTGCGTCGTGTTGTTGAAACTACAGTTGCAGCACATCATGGTTGTTTAACTGATGAACGAACAAGTCGGTAATCTTGGCTCTATTGTGGTCATCGTTGACTGTAACGTTCGAATTAGTACGGATCATTGACTCCACCAGTCCCTAAAGTGCACCAAAAAGTCACTTTTTCTGGATGTTACGGTGACTGAGCATTCTTTTGAGGATCATCGCCACAAATGTTTATTGGTGTTCAAACAAAAGTGAGCTTCATTGCCCAACAAACTTCGCTTTTGAAAGTCTTAATCAACGACAATCTTGCTTTGGCACCACTCAACGAATCTAGTTGATGGTTTGGCCTCAATTGTTGCACGAATGGGATTTCATAAGCTCCCAAGCCAAGATTTTTAGGCAAAATCGTCTATGAAATGTATGATTATATATCTTATTCCTGGGAATGATAGCGGATAGACTGATTCCGTTCTTCCTCTAGGCTACGCTCTACAGCAGCTATGGCTTCCTCTGCATGTTTTGTACGGCATCTCTTTGGATACGTATTATTGCACCCTCCTGGGGGCACATTGATATGTTTTGACGGAATCTCATCGTCATAACATGTGTCAACGGGGGTAAAAGGGAGTCCAGTCCTCTTCAAGGCTAGCAGGAGCCAACTGGATAATTCCACTATATTTATTTCCACGGGAATCAGTAAAGCCCGAGAGTTTAGATATTTATCTTTTTAGCCGCTTAGCTATTTTCAAACTGATTATTGAGCTTGACCCTTCGGGAGTATTGTGGTGGTTGTGTGTGTCGAGGCTCTCGTTTGAGTTGTGTGGGTCGGATCATTCACAATGAACACAATGAATGGTCCTGGTACAGTGAGTATGAATGCCGTCGTGTTCTTAATTATAGTAAGCGTCATGCGTTCTGGACCAGGAATTGGACAGTCTCCAACTCTTCAGCAAGGAGTGAGGATTGGCGGCCCTGCTCCAAACTCTCGCAGTTGCGACTAGGAGTGACTTGAGAATAAAGATATCCGAAGTTTGTGTTTTTAAATTTTATTAAGCTTCATGCGTTCTGGACCTGGAGTTGGATAGTCTCCAACTCTTCAACAAGGAGTGAAGGCTGCGGCCTGCTCCCGGCTTTTAAAGTTGAAACTAGGAGTGACTGGAGGATATACGTATCTGAAGGCCTTCTAGGATGAGGTGAGGATGACTCTACATTTCATCCACAGTGGTATGATGTACCATCTGGTTATGGCTTACACAGCTAAGTAAAGACGTACATCTTATCACGCACGCATACGTATGTATTATTGTTCAGAGTAAAGGTGATGCAAAAGCGTTTCTGGTTAATTATATTAATTGCTCTGATGGAAGGATATGCTGACTTTGAAATGGATGTAGTGCGCGATATGTATTTGACACAGATTTAAACTACATTTTTACATGTTTAAGGCGTTGTTTAGGCGTAGGTTAATAGGAACACGTGGTGAGCGTGATTTGATTTACATCTGCTCCGACTATATAGTCATAACCAGATGGTGGTCAAACCACTTGGTTGATTGGACATCAACCACGCCCTAGAAGGCCATCGAATACGTATATCCTCCGGTCACTTCTAGTAGCAATTTCGAAAGTCCGAAGAAGGCCGCAGCCTTCACTCCTTGCTGAAGAGTTGGAGACTTTCCAACTCCTGGTCCAGAACGCATGAAGCCCGTTTTTATCAAGAACACGACAGCATTCATGCTCACTGAACCTGAACCATTCATTGTGTTAATTTGAATGATCCGACCCACAAACTCTCACGAGGGTCCGAAACCACAACCACCACGATACTCCCATATAGGGGCCAACCTCAATAACCAGTCAGAGCACATCTTTGCCTAAAGAGAACAAATAGTGTACTCTGCGAGCGTACTGATTCCCGTGGAAATATGTGGATTGTCCAGGTGACTCCTACTAGCCTTTGAGGGGCCTGGGCTCCCTTTTTACCCCGCAAGACACCAGTCTAAATGGAATAGTAGGTTCTCAAAAAGACTATCATGTGCCCCCGGGGGGAATGAACACGTGGTGAAATGGCAAATCAAACTAAATATAAATCACTTGACAGAGATTTAGAGCAGCTCGTCTTTATTTTTGTGTGGGCGATATGTAAGGTCGCTAGTGTAAGTCGATAAAACCGTAAACTGATCTGAGAATAATAGCGGTTGGGCAAATTTGAGGTTAGGAAATAAATTAGCTTAAAATGCACACTTTTTTTCCGAGAACATTAGTTTTATTAACACCAAAGGAATGTAAAAAATAGGAATGAATAATAGAATATGATGGGCAGATGTCTACCTCTAGCATGTTCGTCAGATGTTCCAAAATTTAGAATCGCATGTTGTAACAAAGATCCGATAATCTTGTCAACTGACATCGCCAATACGGGAAAGATATTAGGCAATAACTAGTTGGCTCTGTGATTTGTGGCATCGTCTTGTTGAAATTAAAAGTCAGTGATGTCCCCCCTCAGGGACTCTTTTGCATCTTGACATGTGCTCTCAGGAGTTAAGGGCGGCGCCAGCCATCTGGGTTGGCAGGTGCCCGAAATGAAGAGAAAAAATGAACTCTAGAGGTCTAAGCAGTTGACTTGAACATGCTGGTATCACGGGAACCACTGGCCAGGTTATTGCTGTGGCCTTTGGGCGAGTTACGTGGTATTTTTGTTTTTTTTTTTTTAAAGAGAAGTAGCACTTCAGGCAACAATGCCTATTTAGTCAAGTACCGTGCTACATTCTTTAGGAAAGGGATAGAGAAGAGATGAAACAGGTGGTGAAAGTAGAAGGATAGTCGGAAATTAACTGCCGTATAAGACAGCACAGTGACTATGCCTTCATCGCTGAGCAACCCCACCGACAGTCAATTTTTATTTTTGTAGTGAAAAAAACCAAGGTCTTCGTTGGGAATCGAACCCACAACCCTCATATTTACAAGCTAGTACACTACCTACTAGACTACAGGGGCACCTGTACGTGGTATTTGCGGTTTAAATCAGTTGCTTTTTAAAGCTTCTGTAGGAGATGTTACTGAATGGGATGGGTAACATCCAAAGTCTTATGTTACGCGTGTGGCAAGATGTGGAGTTGGATAGTCTTCAACTCTCGAGCAAGGAGTGGTGGCACGACCTTGCTGCGGCGCTCTTTAAAAGTGTTACTAAGGATTGTATGCACCTACGTGTGTGTATGCGCCTTAGGGCGTGGATGGACGTTATCTAATCACCCAATTGGTAAGACCACCGTCAAACGGCCAGGTGCGGACATTACGCTTTTCACATCCTTACTGTTACTGATGTTAACATTTGCCAATAGGGCCCACAAAAATTTTGTTATCATGGTTTGATTGTATAGTTGGTTCACGGCGGTGGGGTTTCTTTGTTAATTTTCAGAAAAATAGGAGCCGATGATGCCGCCGGTTTTTCAAGGACTGTTGGTCGATTTTTTTTTTAAAAAAAAGTGATCACTAAAGATAACATTGTTGAAAAATGCATAGTTCTCGTTGGGTTTTTCAAGCAGCCAATTTAAAAATGTTCGAGGCAAACAATGGTCAGTCGGTTTTATGTTTTAAATAAGCAGTGGTCTCAGAAAGAGCCTTATTACGAGTAAAAAGCTGCTCGAATTTTATGAAGTGCTACGGGGGAATTTTAACATTTTGATAATGTATATACGGAACTAAAACTCTTTGCTAAACAAATATCAAAGGATGAGAGCTAAATTTTTGAGATTTAATCATTTGATAGACAATTTATTTCCTAACCTCAAATTTGCGCACCCAATATTAAATTGTAAACTTCTATTTCGATTAAATTACTAAAAATGATTATTAAAGTTTTTAATTATGCTTTTTGGAGCATAACATTCGCCATGGGTTATTCGGCCACAAATGTTGGAACAAGTCATCTCCATATTAGACTAGGTCCGAACTAGCCATGGCGGTCATATGCCAGAAGTCATATTTATATTTAAATCCCAGAAGATTATTTTACGCATAAAGTAAATTCAGGTTAATTTAAATAAATTCATTTTAAATTTAGTTTCTTTTAAAGTTTTATACCTCTATAAAAAACACCCTTTAAAATAAATAAGAAAATAATAAGTAATAAAGCAAGCAAGTCAATGATTAAAAGGAAGCTCACTCGCCCTTTTTCAAATAAAATGGCCAATATTAATTGAAGGTGAGAAATTTGTCACTTAAGTTACAGAAACAGGGCACAGAGAACAAATTTCAAGTCGCCACTATTTTCTAAATAAATTTCTTGTTTTGCAGGACCTATTTATACAAACACTTATACGTTGCATGGCCTACATCCAGCCAGCATTTACCAAGTGGTGGTGTTGGCTCGTAATCATTACGGCTGGAGCGATAGTAGTAAAATATTACGTTTTGCCACGGGAGGCGAAGGTACTTTTTTTGTTGTAACTGTATTTAATTTGAAATAAATAAATAAATATTTTTCCATTTAATTTCCAGTTGAATTTCCCAATTATTCTACTGAATCAGATAAATTTGGTGGAGACAATCATGATCCCACAATCAATAGCATAGATAATGATCATAATGATGATGATGATACTGCAGATGATGATGATGATCTTTTAAATAACAAAGCAATTGATGAAATTACTGAAAATTATATAAGTCCACTTAAAGATTTAAAATTGTATGCCACCATGACATTATATCCATCAAGTGGTTGTAGGTCAGCCACTAGCTGCTGCTGCTGGTGGTGCTGTTGTTCGGCAAGTGTCATTGTAGTCATAATTGGTTATTTCAAATTCTATTAAGATTTAAATAATAAAAAAAATAATGTTTTTTTTTTTTATAATAACAAGTAACTGTATTTTTTTATGTCTCTTTCTATGCTTGTTAATTTGCGAAAGTGAGTGCCAGTGTGAGCGTAGGTTGTGAGAGTGAGAAGTAAGTAAGCAGCGAGTGTGAAATGTTTATATTGAGTGGTTTATGGCCCTGATTAATTAATTCATTGACGTTTGTTAGAAGATCAAAATAAATTCCTAAAATTATTAAGATTTAAGTTTAAGGCTGATGTCATAGCGCAGGCTATAAGCGAAGCGAAAATAGTAGTGATAATAGTTCGTGCTTTATCAATGCTACCAGGTGTCAGAGTAAAGACCATATTAAGCAAAGCGATTATTTTTTTTAAATTAATGTTCAGTGTTTGGTGCTGGATTCCGACCCAGAGACTTTTAATGTAGGTTTTGCAAAAAAAAGGACCGGAAGACCGGATCGGAAATTAGCGAGTTTCACAATTTATAGGGTGGGTAATTTTTTTAATGAAACATTTTTTTAATTATGCAAAAATATCAACACTGTTGTTGGCAAAGTGTACAAAAAGCTTCGCGCCCTATGGGCGATAGGTGCCCCTGTAGGCTAGTAGGTAGTGTGCTAGCTTGTCAGTATGGGGGAAAAAGGAAGCCCAGTCCCCTGAAGTCAGCAGGGGTACAACTGGAAACTCCACTTTATTTCCACGGGAATCAGTAAGCTCGCAGAGTTCCGTTATTTGTCTCTTTAGACATTTAACTGTTCTCTGGCTGATTATTGAGGTTGGCCTATATATGGGGGTATCGTGGTGGTTGTGGTTTCGCGGCCCCATATCAGGTTTGTTGTTTAATATGGTGGCCAGGATCATTTCGCCGTTAATGACACGCTAGGTGAATGTTCCAGTCCAGTGAGCATGCTAGATATGTGTTCTGGACAGGAGTTGGAAAGTCTCCAACTCTTGAGCAAGGAGTGATGATTTGCAGCCCTGCTCTGGAATTATCGAAGTTGCAACTAGAAAGTTCTGGCTTCGGCTTCCTAGGACGAGCATCCACCATCTGATTAAGGCTTCATGGCCAGGCGCGAATGTAAAGCTAATCACACACGCTAAAGTCTTTCACCACATGCTGGAAAGCTTTCCCCATTGTCTGGCATCAAATAGAGTTTATACAGAGTTTAATTTCTTCATCTCTGTTAAGACGCTTCCTTGAGCATCCCTGTAGAATTTTCACGGAAATGTTTTATATGAATAAAACACACACACATACACACCAAGAACTTTATGTGCTCTGGTTTCTGTTAAAACTGGAGGTGGACAAGTATCCATAGTTTGTTTGGCTGTATTTAGCTACTTTCCTGAAGGACACAAGAAGTAATTCAATTGTGTGAGAAATATTTGCACTAGCAACAAATTTATTTTTGTTTAGCAACATTCTATGACCAAAGTTGCCATAAATTTAAAATCTGTACATTTTTTTTTCTACTTTTTATTTGTTTACTTTTTACTTTAATTCTTCTTTAAAAAAAAATTAATTTGTTTAAACTTAATGTCTGTAAATTTCTTATCATCTAAATCGTTGCTTTGTTTTAATTTAAAAATTATAGTTGAATCTGCGGACACATGTACTTGTACTCAGCTTTTTCAGCTTAGCGCTGATAAGAAACTCATGCGTCATTAAAATAATTTTTCTACTTAAAGCATGTTCATTAGGGTGGCCACACTAACCATATGGGTGAAGAAAAAAACGTCGGAATTTTGTCGTTTCGAATCCTCCGAATTGTTCAATCTATGCAGAAAATTAGATAGCCGAAATTTTAGCGAGATGGGAGTATGTTAACACGTGCTACTCAAAGTTTCGGGCCAAGTTTCGAAAAGTACAATTTTTTTGCCTAATTCGATTAAACCTAAAAGTCATTCGATTAAATTTTATTCGACTAAAGCTTATTTGATTAAATCTTTTTTGAATAAACTTTATTGGATTAAGGCTTATTCGAATAAAACTAATTCAATTAAACCTTATTCGATTAAACCATTTCGATTAATTTTATTCGATTAAACCATATTCGATTAAAACTTATTTAAATAAACCTTATACGTTAAATTTCATTCGATTTAAACTTATTCGACTAAACCTTATTCCATTAATATTGTTATATTAAAACTTGTTCGATTAAACTTTATTTGAGTAAAACTTATATGTTTAAACGTTATTCGAATAAATAATAAATTTTATTCGATTAAACCTTGTTCGCTTAAATCGTATTCGCTTAACCGTTATTTGGAATAAATCTTATTCGATTAAACCTTATTCGAATAATATTAATTTATTAAAACTTATTCCATTAACACCTTTTTTGACTAAAACTTGTATGTTTAAATGTTATTCGGATAAATAATAAATTTTAATCGATTAAACTTTATTCGAATAAATCTTATTCGATTAAATCCTATTCAATTAAATGTTATTCGATTAAAACTTATTCGATTAAGCCTTATTTGATTTAAACTAATTCGATTAAACCTTATTCGATTAAACCTTATTCGATTAAACCATATTCGATTAAACCTTATTTAATTAAACCTTATACGTTAAACTTCATTCGATTTAAACTTATTCGACTAAACCTTATTCGATTAATATTGTTATATTAAAACTTATTCGCCTAAACCTTATTCGATTAATATTGTTATATTAAAACTTATTCGACTAAACCTTATTCGATTAATATTGTTATATTAAAACTCGTTCGATTAAACCTTATTTGACTAAAACTTATATATTTAAACGTTATTCGAATAAGTAATAAATTTTATTCGATCAAACCTTGTTCGCTTAAACCTTATTCGCTTAACCGTTATTTGGAAAAAATCTTATTCGATTAAACCTTATTCGAATAATATTATTATATTAAAACTTATTCCATTAACACCTTTTTTGACTAAAACTTGTATGTTTGAATGTTATTCGGATAAATAATAAATTTTATTCGATTAAACTTTATTCGAATAAATCTTATTCGATTAAATCCTATTCAATTAAATGTTATTCGATTAAAACTTTTTCGATTAAGCCTTATTTGATTTAAACTTATTCGATTAAACCTTATTCGATTAAACCTTATTCGATTAAACCATATTCGATTAAACCTTATTTAATTAAACCTTATACGTTAAACTTCATTCGATTTAAACTTATTCGACTAAACCTTATTCGATTAATATTGTTATATTAAAACTTATTCGCCTAAACCTTATTCGCTTAATATTGTTATATTAAAACTTATTCGACTAAACCTTATTCGACTAATATTTTTAGATTAAAATTTGTTTGACTAAACCTTATTTGACTAAAACTTATCCACGATTACTGACGTTTTCGTTCATGAATGTGCAATAACTGTGGTTTCCACAAGGCAACGTAACATGTCACACAGCTCGGCCACAATTGATTTGTTGAAGAAAATGTTTAATAATCCCATAGTTTCACGTTTTGGAACCGTGAATTGACCTCCAAGATCGGGCGATTTAACACCGTTAGACTATTATCTGTGGGATTATACAAAGACGCTAGTATAAGCCGATAACTCCGAAATGATTCATCACTTGGAGTATAATTTTCGTCACATTATTGCCGATATACGGCAACAAAGGTTCCAAAAGGTCATCGGAAATTGAACCTCCAAAGGAGACTTTATCCGAGTCGGCTGTGCCCCAAAAGTTATATTTAAATTATAATGTCGGAAGATTATCTTTCGAATAAAGTAAATTTCGTGTTAATTTGAAAAATTAACTCCATTTTAAAGTTCTATACCTCTATAAAAAAGGTACTTTACAAAGATCAGTAGGGAAGCCCATTGATCCCAGGTGGAGCCAAAATGCACAAAGTGTTCTGTAAGGAACTTTCTCTTGCTTCGGAGTAAATGAAAGAACAAAAGTTGCGGCCATGGACCTCAATGACCCTTCAGTTTAATTTGGTTAAACCCATTTCCATTTAAAAACAAGATTCTAGAGGATTTCGGGAACTACGGTGGGCATTTTGGAAGATTGGAAGATATTGAATGTAAAGATGAAGAATAAAAGGGAATGACCGTAGAATCTGAAATGTGTATAAGAGAAGGGCAGGAGAATCTTTGGTTGACAAATATTATAGTCGTTTTGTACAGTGTATCTTGACTTGTGTGTGTTTGTTTGTTTGAAGGCAAGGAAACCCAGATGGCTTCAAATGGGCGAAGAGCCTATACCAGGGCAACAAATAGACAATCCAAAAATTAAAACATCACGCAAAATACCTTCATTTCACTGCATACGGGCCACTTATGTTGAAAAAAGTCATCGAAAGTTAGAGCTCCACTTTAGACTACATCCGAGCCAGCCTTGGTGGTTATATGCCAGAAGTCATATTTAAATTCTTATGCCAAAGGATTATCTTTCACATAAAGTTGATTTTAGGTCAATACAAAAAATATCATCTTTGTTTTATATCATTTTAAAGTTCTATACCTCTATAAAAAGTACCCTTTACTACAGCTACTGCTGAAATTCTTTTAAGCTTAGGAAAAGGATTGATTCGTTTTTATCCTAAAAAATTTATGCGCTGGCAATTATCTCTAAAGCCCCCAAAAAAGAAGAAAATTGTAGTTAGAAATTGCTAACCGAATGAGAATTTTTAGCATAAATATTTCACAAAAAAACGTGTTTTACACTCATCTTAAATTTATTCATTTAAAATAGTTTTTGTGTTTTTAAATTTAAATAAATATTATTTAGTCTACATTTGTACCATAAAATTTTCAAATAACAATTACAACAACTACTACTGCAACAACAACAACAACAACAACATCCATATTTATCAAAAGTTGATCTGCCTTAAAGCTATGTTGCATGACTCTGTTTTACGAAATATAAACAAATGACGGCGACCTTTGACAAGAATATTGACTTTTATTGTAATAAAATGCAAATTGCCTTACGCAGTCTTTGAAGTCGCCCTGTAGTTTCTACTAACGCACGCGTACTGACATGTGCTGTAGTTGTGTTTTAAGCTTTATTTGTTTTTGTGTATACATAAAAATTGGGTGGCTATAATATGGGCAGCGGGCGACAAATGTCAATTAGACTGAACTGTTGTTTTATAAAGGTTGATTGGTGGGGGCACATTGATATGCTTTGATGGAATCTCACCGTCATTACATGTGTTACCGGGGGTAAAAGCGAGTCCAGTCTCCTTCAAGGCTAGCAGGAGCCAACTGGACAATTCCATTATATTTCCACGGGAATCAGTAACCAGCGCTCAGCTATTTGTCTTTTTATCGTTTTAGCTGTTCTCTGATGGATTTTTTAAGTTGGCCCTTCGGGAGTATCGTGGTGGTTCTGATTTCGAGGCTCTCGTTTGAGTTGTGTGGGTCGGATCATTCCATGGTCCAGGTCTAGTGAGCATGATTGCGGTTGTGTTCTTAAATTTTATTAAGCTTCATGCCTTCTGGACCAGGAGTTGGATAGTCTCCAAATCTTCAGCAAGGAGTGAAGGCTGCGACCTGCGACCTGGTCCGGTTTTTTGAAGTTGCAACTAGGAGTGATTGGAGGATATACTGAAGGCTTCCTAGGGCGAAGATGACGCTACAGTGTAATGATCCACCGTCAGGTTATGGCTTCTATAGCTAGGCACTGACGTAAATCTTATTACGTATCACCACTGACCAGCGTCGCTTTTAAAGAAGGGCCAATGATTCCACCAGCCCATAAAGCACGCAGCATAGCCAGTTTTTGTGGATGTAACGATAACTCGGCAATCACCTAATTATTATCATTTCTCTAAATACGGCTGAGTTTTATTTAGCGATGGCGTAACCAAAAGGGAGCGTAAACTACCAGGCGACAGTTAGAAATTATTAGGCATAAATGCAAGAGAGAGTTTGACACTCAATTGTTAATGATGCGTTCAAAAACAGCCATTCGTTAGGATAATAACTGGATAATTTAGGCCGATTATATATCACTCCAGCTTAATATTTTTCTCTGTAGTTCTGTAGTTCTGCTGCTTTAATTGTAGTTTGTTATCTTCATAATTCAATTGAATGTTTTTTTATTTTTTTGGCTCCATGCATTCACTGCTGAGCAAATCAAATGCAAGACAAAGAAAACAAGAAGAGAGTTACATACGGTCGGGTCGAATCGTTGCTACCCTTCACCAAAGGAATTGTGTTATTAATTTTTTTAAATATTGTTTTTTGCCGGAATCTATCTTCGATAACATAAAGATATTTTCCGTGATATTTCGGTGCCTGAGTTGTTTATTTAAAATTTTTCTTTTTGTTAACACCTCATTGAAACATTCTTCAAAGGCCCCCATGTTGCCCCGCGAGAGCCTCTCCAACAACCAGAATAGGGTCGTACTCCTGCGGCCAACTGCTTCCCGTGGTACCGGAGTATGTATGTAAGTCAGTGGTCGGACTTCATAAGTCCTATGTATCGCGCTGCTGCTAGCCCAAGCGACTGGGGCCGCCTTTTACCCTCGAAGATACATGACAAAATGGGGAAGAGATCCATAACTACTGCGTGTATCTAGGGGCGAAGCTAGCTCGAATGCAGTCTACCCTGGAGATCCAATTTCCGGTGACTTTTCAGAACATTTGTGGCCGTATATCGGCAAAAACGTGGCGAATATTATCCTCCAAATAGACAATCGTTTCAGCTTTATCAGCGTAGACTGGAGACTTTACTTAGCCCCTAGCGGTGTTAAGTTACACGATTTTGGAGCTAATACTCGGGTCTCAAAACATGTAACTAAGTGGTTAACAAACGTTTCCTTCAATTATTTAAATGTGGTAAGAGAATAAAGTAAATTCCATTTCAAAGTTTTTTATATTCCATCTTGACATATGCTTTCGGGGATAAAAGGCGGTGTCAGTCAGGCATAAATACCATTTTCCCTTTGGGGGTACGCAGTCAAGTTTGATGTCTCCCGTATCTTGACGTGTGCCTTTGGGGGATAAAAGGCGGCGCGAGTCGACAGAAATAACTAAGGCTCTCGGAGTCTGGCTAGTTACTTTTTACCACACTGGTATCATAGGTAACAGGGTATCGTACGCAGGGCTATGGTCCTGATGTGCTTATTGGTTGAGGCCCCATGGGAAGCAAAGTGGTGGTTGTGGCTTAAATCGGTTGGTTTTTATGTGATATACGAAGGAACATGCTTGCGAAGGCAACAGAGTGTGAAGTTGGATAGTCTCCAGCTTTCGAACAAGGAGTGGGAGAAATATCCTGGCTCTTGAAAATTGAGACTAAGGCGTATATTCACGTAGGTGTGCATGCGTCTTAGGTTTTGGGTGAGCGTTTTTTTTAGTCACCCAGTGTTAAGACCACCGTCAGATTAAAGCCAAACGACCAGGTGCTGACGTGAATCTATACCTCATGATCCATATACACCTTAATAAAGATCATCCGTTACATTCGACAGATGCTAAGTCACACGATGTTAGAGCTTATACACGGATCCGAAACATGAATTTATTCGGTTAGCAAACGTTTCCTTCAATTATTCAATTGTAAAACGAAAATAAAGTAAATTCCATTTCAAAGTTTTATATATACTCTTATCTTCCCTTACCCTTATCTACTTATTGGTTGAGGCCCTAGAGGGCGCAACGTGGTGGCTTTGCTTTAAATCGGTTGCTTATTAAGGCCTTCAATGGAAGTGTTACAAGAAGCAACATCCAAAGTCCGATGTTTGCGCAGCCAAAAGGGCATGGAGTTTAGTAGTCTCCAACGCTCGAGCAAGGAGTGGCGGAGCTTCCCTGCTACCGTGCTCTTAATAATTGCTACTAAGGCGTATATGAATCTAGGTGTGTATGTGACTTAGAGGGTGGGTGAGCTTTCTTCTTTGTCACCCAGCAGTAAGACCACTTTCAGAGTAGGGCCAAACGAACAATGTAAGCACATGAATCAATACCACATCCATTTAGGTGCCCCTGTAGGCTAGTAGGTAGTGTACTAGCTTGTAAATATGGGGGTTGTGGGTTTGATTCCCAACGAAGATCTTGGTTTTTTTTCACTACAAAAATAAAAATTGATTGTCGGTGGGGCTGCTCAGCGATGAAGGCATAGTCACTGGTCGCTGCGCTGTCTTATATACGGCAGTTAATTTCCGACTATCTTCTACTTTCACCACCTATTTCATCCATTCTCTATCCCTTTCCTAAAGAATGTAGCACGGTACTTGACTAAATAGGCATTGTTGCCTGAAGTGCTACTTCTCTTTAAAAAAAAAAAAATACCACATCCATATATCCCCCCAGGGGCACATTGTAAGTCTTTATGGATCCTACAACCATCTAGACTTGTGTCTTGCGGGGGTAAAAGGAAGCCTAGTCCCCTTCAAGGCTAGTAGGAGTCAACTGGACAACTCCACTATATTTGCACGGAAATCAGTAAAGCCCCGGAGTTCCGCTATTTGTCTCTTTAGGCATTTAGCTGTTCTCTAAATGATTATTGGGGTAGGCCCTTCGGGAGTATTGTGGTGGCTGTGTAATTCGAGGCCCTCGTTTGAGTTTGTGGGTCGGATCATTCACAATGAATGGTGCAGGTCCAGTGAGCATGATTGCGGTTGTGTTCTTAAATTTGATTAAGCTTCATGCGTTCTGAACCAGGAGTTGGATAGTCTCCGACTCTTCAGCAAGGAGTGAAGGCTGCGGCCCATTCCGGACTTTTGAAGTTGCAACTAGGAGTGATTGGAGGATATACGTATCCGAAGGCCTTCTAGGGCGAGGATGGCGCTACATACCATCCACAGTGGTAATGAACCACCAACCAGATTAAGGCCCACGGACAGGTGCAGATGTAAATCTTATCACGTCACCACATCTTCCCCCCATATAAATATGGTCTTTATAGAATATTCCACTATCTAGACTCAGTGCAACTGGGGAAAAAGGGAGCCCAGTCCCCTGAAGTCAGACAGGGAGACAACTGGAAGATCCACTTTATTTCCACGGGTATCAGTGAACCCGCAGAGTTCATTATTTGTCTCTTTAGACTTATAATAGTTCTCTGACTGATCATTGAGGATGGCCCCTATATGGGAGTATCGTGGTGGTTGTGGTTTTGCGGCCCCATAAGGGATTTATGAAAATTATGGTAGCCAGGATCATTTCACTGATAATGACACGCAAAGTGAAAGATCCAGTCCAGTGAGCATGCTTGACATGTGTTCTGGACAGGAGTTAGAAAGTCTCCAACTCTTTAGCAAGGTGTGATGGTTTGCAGCCCTGTCCTGGAATCATTAAAGTTGCAACTAGGTGGTTCTGTTGCTTAGAATTATGCCTTCGGCTATTTAGGACGCATGTATGACGTTCCAAATTATACTATAGTGGTTTGTCCACTATCTGATTAAGGCTACATAGCCAGGTGCGGATGTAAAACAAAACAAATCACGTCACCACCTTTATAAAAATAACTCGTTATATATGACAGATGGGCTCCTTATATTTTTTTATAGTTCTTCTGGTGCCTTATATGGATCTAGAATATATATTTTAGAGATATAACAAACGGAATGGTAAACCCAAAATACCGCTTTATTGCTGGTGAAGGGTATAAAAATAGATAAAAAAAAATAGGGAAAAGCTGAAATAAACACATAACAAATATTATTCAATTTAGATTTGCTTTGCTCTTTTTTTTTGGCTTAAACTCTATGTAAATATATGTTGTTGTAATTTAAATAAAAAAAAGCGAATAATTCACACATCTCTCGTGTCAAAATCCTTTAGTTTTTTTATGAAAACAAATTTAAAACGAGTCGAGGTCAGTCAATCGTGTTAAATTCAATGCAAAATATTGACGTTTTTTGTTTTCGTTTTTGTATTTGTTGTTGTTTTTATTTTTCTTGGGAAAAACAGATTTAACATTAACAGATGGCCGCAGTAAAGTCACAGGCAAAGATGTGGAAAATGCTGTTCAAGATGGTCACTTTTTGTTTGTTTGTTGTTTTTGTTTTTGTTTACTTACAACTAATGTCAGCGTACTTTCAATTTTCCTTTTATTTTTTCTGTTTTTTTGTGTGTATTATTTTGTTGTTGTTTTAATTCTAGTGGGAGAAGTATGTAACGGCATGTAATGAAAGTGTTTGTTTGATTGTTTATGGATTTGCTTGTATGAGTCAATTATCTCTCTGAGATAAATAAAACTCTCCCCTTGTTTATTTTATTTATTTGCATTTTTATTGCGTCTTGTAATATTATTGTTATTGTTGTTGTTTTTGTTATTGTTTAGCTTTAGTCAGGCTAGGAAACCCTTTTAAATTAAAGCAAATTAATACGACACATAAAGTAATTAATACCAGAAATTAAAATACATTTGTTTTTATAGATAAACAATTTTAATTAAAAGAAAAATTATTTTAAACAGAAACTTAATTTATTATAGAATTTATGGGAATAAGCCTTTGATGTTTATAATTGTATTATTTTTTAAAATCAGCAAAATTTTACTTTATTTTTTTTTTTGTTTTTTTTTTTTTTAAGAGAAGTAGCACTTCAGTCATTAATGTCTATTTAGTCAAGTACCGTGCGACATTCTTTTTAGGAAAGGATAGAGATGATGATGGTCAAACCACCGGGAATGAAAAGCAACGCCATTCACGTCCTAGGAAGCTGAAGACTAATTCTAACAACAGGTCTTTTCTAGTTGCAATATCAGCGGTTCCAGAGCAGGGTTCTGAACCACTATTCCTTGCTGAAGAGCGGGAGACTATCCAAATCCTGGTCCAGAACACATGACTAGCATGCTCAGTTGATTTGGATCATTCACCAGGTAGGTGTTGTTAAAGATGAGATGATCCTAGCCGCCATAACGATACTCCCGAAGGGTCGAACTCAATAATCAGTCAGAGAAACAGCTAAAAGTCTGTAGAGACAATTAGCAAAAACTCTGGGGCTTACTGATTCCCGTGGAAATAACGTGGAGCTTCCAGTTGACTCCCTGCTTGCCTTCAGGGGACTGGCCTCCCTTATACCCCGAGCAGCACAGATCTAGATAGTCAAGTATTCTATAAAGACCGATAAAAGTGGCAGCGGTACAGGCAGGAAGATAAACTTGCACCAAGTGCAGCTGCACTGTCGATAAGGGATTATTGCGGAATATAAAATTCCTCCAGAAGATCTCTTACCGGCAGGCGGGCTGTCTGCGGGCAAGAAGAAATTATTGCGGAATATAAAATTCCTCCAAAAGGCTTCTTACCTACAGTGATCTACTTGCTATCTGCTGGTAAGAAGTTATTGCGGAGTATAAAAGAACTCCAAAAGACTTCTTATCTGCAGGCGATCTTCTTGCCAATTGATCTGCAGGTGATCTGCTTGCCAGTTGATCTGCAGGCGATCTTCTTGTCAATTGATCTCCAGGCGATCTTCTTGCCAATTGATCTGCAGGTGATCTGCTTGCCAGTTGATCTGCAGGCGACTTTCTTGCCAATTGATCTCCAGGCGATCTTCTTGCCAATTGATCTGCAGGCGATCTTCTTGCCAATTGATCTTCAAGCGATCTTCTTGCCAATTGATCTGCAGGCGATCTTCTTGCCAATTGATCTCCAGGCGATCTTCTTGCCAATTGATCTGCAGGTGATCTGCTTGCCAGTTGATCTGCAGGCAATCTTCTTGCCAATTGATCTGCAGCTGATCTGCTTGCCAGTTGATCTGCAGGCGATCTTCTTGCCAATTGATCTGCAGGCGATCTTCTTGCCAATTGATCTCCAAGCGATCTTCTTGCCAATTGATCTGCAGGTGATCTGTTTGCCAATTGATCTGCAGGCGATCTTCTTGCCAATTGGCCTCCAAGCGATCTTCTTGCCAATTGATCTGCTGGTGATCTGTGCTCCCGGGGGGTATTGTTTTGGAATGAGCTTGATTACGTTTACATCTGCACCTGACCATGATGGGCCTTAATCAGATGGTGGCCGTTACAACTGTGAATAAAAAGTAACGCCGTTCACGCCCTAGAAGGCCTTCGAATACGTATATCCTCCGGTAACTCCTAGTAGCAATTTTGAAAGCCCGAAGTAGGCCACAGCCTTCACTCCTTGCTGAAGAGTTGGAGACTATCCAACTCCTGGTGCAGAACGCATGAAGCTTAATGCAATTAACAATACGACGTGTCACTGGACACGGACCATTCATTGTGTTCATTGTGAATGATCCGACCCGCACAACTCAACCGTGAGCCTCGATACATACAGGCACCACGATACTCCCGAAGGGCCAACCTCAATAATCAGCCAGAGAACAGCTGAATGCTTAAAGAGACAAATAGCGGAACTCTGCGGGCTACTGATTACCGTGGAAATATAGTGGATTGTCCAGATGACTCCTAATAGCCTTGAAGGGGTTTGGGCTCCATTTTATTTGGGAAGACACCACTCTAGATGGCAGATGTAGAATCAATAAAGACTATCATGTGCCCCGGGGTTCTTGAAGTTACATTATCCCGCGTCAAATTTAGTTTGTAAACAGACCGGTTTCGGCTCAACAGCAAAAAGGCTAAAAAGACAATTAGCGGAACGCTGGGGCTTTACTGATTCCCGTCGAAATATAGTGGATTGTCCAGTTGGCTTCTGTTAGCCTATTAGGGGAATGTGCTCCCTTTAACCCTCGAAGACACATGTAATGATGGGGGATTTCCGGCCCCCGGGGGGTGATATTAAGTTACTTTATCCCACTTCGAATTTGGTTTGTAAACAGACCGGTTTCGGTTCTAAAATATAAATTGCCGGCGAACATCCTGTATAATCGACAGGAATTGTGGTAATTAATAAAACTTGTTTGATCAGGGTTGGAAAGTTTACAAAAATTAATAAGCTAAGTTAAGAGTGATATTTCCTTTCGAGATGGTTTTCAAAATCAAATCAAATATTTAAATAAAAAAAATCATAAAAAATAATTTAATTAAATAATCAAGACAATTTTATATTTCTAATCACAGTAACAGAAAATGAGGCACATGTTTGCTTTAATGCTTTTTTTATATATTTTTTCTGTTTTAAAGTGCAACAAAGTCAACGCTATGACGTCAATGCTTAATTCAAATATAAGAATATTAAATAAGATTTTTTTTTTTAAATTTTAAATAAAAATAAATTATGTTTTTTAATGCTTAATTATGGCAGATTTGAAGCCATGATTTTTAATATGCATGAGCGGAATATTAATTATTTTGAAATTTAAGAAAAAAAAAAAAAATAAGAAAAAACTTAAAAACTCTTGTGACGCTTTTAAAACAAATTTTTTTTATTAAATTCCTTATAGCTTTCTGGTCATCTAACGATCATCAGAATATGATAATATTTCTTTTTTTTTATATAAAAGTTCAGTCACATTTTTTTTTATTTTATTTTCATTTTGAATCGCCATTTAATCTAAATGCATCGATATGTTTCAGATAATTGAAATTCAAATTCAAATTCTATGTTTATAAATAAGTTGTTGTTGTTGTTGTTTTTGTTGTTGTTTATTATTCTGCACAATTTTAGCATATTTCTTGTGCATTGAATATAGTTTTGCATTTAAAATAAAAAGTTCATGGCCATTCAAATGTATATTTCTTTTCAATTTGGCGCCATAATTCTAATAAAACATGGCCGCCATATTTTCAGAATTATTAATTAAAAGAATGTTTGAAAATAAAATTCATTTTACCAATTTTATAACTTTAAAAATATGGCAAGGCCTTTTAAGGTAAATTAACACCAAACATAGTGGCAACTCTTCAAGAAAATAAAGAACAAAATCGTTGCACAAACTCAAAATTAGACGGTGGATTATACCACTGTGGATGAAATGTAGCTTCACCTTCGTCCTAGAAGGCCTTCAAATACGTATATCCTCCGGTCACTCCTAGTTGCAACTTCAAAAGCTTGAAGCATGCCGCCGCAGCCTTCACTCGTTGCTAAAGAGTTATGTCCAAATTACATTAAGTATAGAAATAAGACATTGAGTGCAATTTGGAAACACACTCAAGCAAATAGTATATAAGACGAACTATTTGTTAAAATAATTACAGACACCTTTTTACAAAACTTGGCTTAGTAGCTCTAATCGCGCAGCGCTAAGCTAAAGCAAAAAAAAAATAAAGAAGAAAGTCGGAAACTCCTTTTTTTTCAAAAAATTCCAATACACAACAACGAAATATCATTCTTAACTTTTCTACACCCATTGTGGACAAATACAAAAGGCAGCGTCTGAGTGGCTAGTTGGTGACTTGAAAAATAAAACTCATGAAATAAAGACCTGCATCATAAGTACATTGTTCTGTAGTGTCAACTTTGTCTAAGTAGTTAAAGTAAATAAACTTGTAATTAATTTAAAAGCTCTAAAATCTTACTCACAACACAACGTTTATATACAGTATAAACGTAACAATACTTTTTTGTTGACGAAGCTCATTTTCATTGGTGAGGGTATTATAACAAGCAAAATTGCCGCATTTGGGCTTTTCTGAAATTCCTAGAGCAATTATTGAGAAGCCTTTGCATGCTCACCATGTCATTGGCTGAAAACGGTCAATGGATCATGCTATCGCGAGATGCTAAGAACTCAATAATTTTGGCCTATTATGGATGAAGTAGATATCGCTGACTGGTGGTCCCCCCGGGGGCACATAAATATGGTCTTTATAGAACTTCGACTATTTAGACACAGTGCAACTGGGGAAAAAGGGAGCCCAGTCCCCTGAAGACAGGCAGGGAGTCAACTAAAAACTCCACTTTATTTCCACGGGGATGAGTAAGCCCGCGAGTTCATTATTTGTCTCTTTAGACATTTAATAGTTCTCTGGCTGATTATTGACGTTGGCCCCTATATGGGAGTAACGTGGTGGTTGTGGTTTCGCGGCCCCATAACAGACAGGTAAGTTTTGAATGGTGGCCGGGTTCATTTCACCTTTAATAACACCTACCTGGTGAAATGTTCCCAGATCTAGTGAGCATGCTAGACATGTGTTCTGGACAGGAGTTGGAAAGTCTCCAACTCTTAAGCAAAGAGTGATGATTTGCAGCCCTGTTCTGGAATTATCGAAGTTGCAACTAGAAAGTTCTGTTACATAGAATTATAGCTTCGGCTTCCTAGGACGAGCATGACGTTCCAAATTATGCAGTGGTTTGGTCCACCATCTGATTAAGGCTTCATGGCCAGGTGCGGATGTAAATTAAATCACATCGCTGACTGGTGGTTTCAACAGGACGGTGCCACATGTCACACAGCCAGTTAAATGGATTAATTTAGTGCCAACAAAATTTCCCGATTGCATAATTTCACAACAATCAGCAGTTAAGTGGCCAGCCAGATAACGTGATAAGATTTACATCTGTACCTAGGCTGTGTAAGCCATAACCAGATGGTGAATCATACCACGGTGGATGTCATCCTCGCCCTAGAAAACCTTCAGATACGTATATTCTCCGGTCACTCCTAGTTGCAACTTCAGAAGTTCGAAGCAGGCCGCAGCCTTCGCTCCTTGCTGAAGAGTTGGAGACTTTCCTACTCCTGGTCAGAATGCAGTTGTATTAGAACACCCTATCGACGTACCCAATTGCTTACAACTGCATGCACCACCATTTTAGATTATTGTTTTGGAATGGCATATACTTCGGAAGGTCTTCGGATACGTATATCCTCCAGTCACTCCTAGTTGCAACTTCGAAAGCCCGTTCTCCCTGCATATCCATTTATCCAAAACGGGAATCACTTGGTACATCCATCTCCCATAGTCCTAACTTCTCCATTGCATCTGCTATTTCTCTATGGTTTACCGTTTTATGGCCGCCACTACGGTGCTGCTAGAGTTATTATGCCGTCTAGCGTTGTAGATTTTCTGCCGTTCTATCGCCTACAAATCTATCGGCCGCATTCCCGCTATTACGAAGGGTGGATATAGTGCGGTAAGCAGAAGCGACCCGCAATGCCGCTGTTCGCTAATGTTTTAATAATTGTCCTTTAAACCGGTACGCAGTAATTCTAAGCAACAGAACCACCCAGTTGCAACTTTAATGATTCCAGGGCAGGGCTGCAAACCATCACACCTTGGTAAAGAGTTGGAGACTTTCCTACTCCTGTCCAGAACACATGTCTAGCATGCTCACTGGACTGGATCATTCCCTTAGGATGTCATTAACAGTGAGATGATCCTGGCCACCATAATAACCATTATACTGTTATGGGGCCGCGAAACCACAACCACCACGTTACTCCCACATAGGGGCCAACCTCAATGATCAGCCAGAGAACTATTAAATGTCTAAAGAGACAAATAATGAACTCTGCGGCTCACTGATCCCCGTGGAAATAAAGTAGAGCTTCCAGTTGACTCCCTGCCTGTCTTCAGGGGAGTGGGCTCCCGGAGCAAATGCTCGCAAAAGCTTTGAGTGAGTGCCTTGTTTAAGCCTTCGCCAACGTCATCTTTATTATTTATAATTCAACTAAAGGCACCTCCATTAATGCGCCTGCACTAATGCTAAAACCAATATTTGAGTTTTTGCTGACGTTAACTAAGCTGCGTGATAAGATTTACGTTATTATTTAGCTGTGTAAGCCATAAACTGACGGTGGTGGATCATACCACTGTGTATGAAATGTAGCTTTATCCTCGCCCTAGAAGGCCTTCAGATACGTATATCCTCCGGTCACTCCTTCAAAACTTCAAAAGCCTGCAGCCTTCACTCCTTGCTGAAGAGGCGGAGATTATCCACCTCCTAGTCCAGAACGCATGAAGCTTAATAAAATTTAGGAACACAATCGCAATCACGCTCACTGGACCTGGACCATTCATTGTGTTCATTGTAAATGATTCGACCCACACAACTCAAATGAGGGCCTGGAAACACACAACCACCACGATACTCCTAAAGCGCCGACCTCAATAATCAGTCAGAGAACAGCTAAAAGGCTAAAGCGACAAATAGCTGAACTCTGGCGCTTAACTGATTCCCGTGGAAATATAGTGGATTTTCCGGTTGGCTTCTGCTTGAAGGGGACCGGGGCTTACTTTTATCCCCGCAAGACACAAGTCTAGATGGTTGTGTGATCCCTAAAGATTTATAATGTGCCCCCGGGGAGGGGACTGTTTTTGAAATGTAGCGTCATCCTCGCCGTAGAAGGCCTCCAGTCACTCCTAGTTGCAACTTCAAAAGACCTCAGCCTTTACTCCTTGCTGAAGATTTGGAGACTATTCAACACAGTTAACACAGCTAAAAGGCTAAAAAGACAATTAGCGGAACTTTGGGGTTTTACTGTTTCCCGTGGAAATATAGTGGATTGTCCAGTTGGCTCCTGCTAGCCTATTAGGGGACCGGGGCCCTTTAACCCCCGAAGACACATGTAATGGTGGTGAATTTCCGTCAAAACATATAAATTTGTCCCCGAGGAGGGTTGTGAAGTTACGTCATCCCGCCTTAAATTTGGTTTGTAAACAGACCGGTTTCGGCTCAACAGCAAGAAGGCTAAAAATATAATTAGCTGAACTCTGGGACTTTACTGATTTCCGTGGAAATATAGTGGATTGTGCAGTTGGCTCCTGCTAGCCTGGAAGGAGACTAGGCTCCCTTTTACTCCCGAAGACACATGTAATAACGGTGGATTTCCGTCAAAACATATAAATATGCCCTGAAGGGGGGGGGGGGGGGGGGGGGAGGAGGTGAGGGGGAGTGGTAGCCAGATTGTGTGATTAATGGTAATGTTAAGGACAGGGTCTATACGAAGCCAAACGAATCAATTTCCGCCGTAAAACACAAAATCCGTGATGTGATTAAGGAAATAGCACCGTAATTTTGCCAAAAAGTGATTAAAAAACTTTGATGAAAGAAGCGACATCTGTCAGTGTGATTGTGCAGGATACTTGTCAGCTATCATTTTTTATTCAATAATTACCGAACTTTAATCTTCGGCAAACAAAAAAAATTTATCTAAATTTGTTCGTTTTATTGGGTTTTAGAAAACAAACTTCTTGTTGAAAAACCCTTTCTCTCTATTGAAAACAAGATTTATTTTTTTTTTGTGAAAGATATTATTAAAGCAGAATTTAGATTTAGACAAGCTAATAATAATTTTTTTTTTATGCAACCACTAAAAAGTGTAAAGCCTTGTTATTTTTTTTTTAATTAATTAAAATATAATTTTATCAAATTCGAATTAAATTAAAGAAAAGTGTTTTATAATGTTGTCAATGCTTTATAATTAAAGCGATTTTAGTTAACGTCATTGGCTGGTGAAGTAATTTTTTTTTGTGGTGAAATCTGTACGTCTGGGTTTTGTATCAGAGACATTTTATGTAAATTTATGGCAGAAAATAATAAAAAAGAGTTCGTTGAATTTTTGCCTTAGTCCATATAAATAATTAAAATACGAGTTTGTAAACAATAAAAAATAAATTTAAAATCTTTAAAAATTTTTATAACGAAAAATATTTGAATTCGTATTTTAGGCTGAGGAAAGCAGGGATTTTGTCTGGGTCTTTAACCTTTTGATTTAAATAACTACGCATGTTAAATTTTTACCCCAACAGACGTACATTGACTTGACGTAGCCCAACATTTAATCGTGCATAAGTTTATCCCAAAACTTAAAAAAAAACAAAACAAAACAAATAATAAAAATTGTGATAAAAAAAGTAAAGTCGAAAATAAAAATGTATAAATTTCTTAATTTAATAAATAAATTATTTTGTTATTTATATTTGCAGTCTAGGCATAACACCCCGCCATGAGCTATATTTTAAATTGGTTTTATAATTTTTTTTATACTAAGAATAGTGTTTTATAATTAAAACATTTTTTTGTGATTTAATTTAATACATCAAAGAATTTTTGTTTTAAATTTCCCATTTGGGATTTTCAAAAAAATTTTCCCAGTCACAGACTAGTAATATTAATAATAATAAATATTGCATCATTAAATATTCTACAATTTATTAAAGAGTATACTTTAATAATCACCGTATAATTACTTTCGCCTGTTCCTAGAAATTCGCTGATTTTATAAATTTTTATTAAATTGAAAAATTGTTTTCGCCCTAAAAGTTACCAACACTTTATCATAAATTAATTATAGAAGCAGTCAATAACTATGCTAGTTATAACGGGTGATTTTTTTTTTTTTGATAGAGGAATAAAGCTTTAAGTTTCCCATAGTCATTTATATAGACTTTTTGGCAAAACAGTAATCCTATTTCGTTTATCACAATTTGGATTTGAAGTTTTAAAGCTGACATCGATTCGATTGGTTGCATATAGACCTCTGTCCTTAACATAGCAGCTCTACAAAAAATAATCCCGCGGTGTTAAATCACATGATCTAGCTGGCCACATAACTGCTGATTGTTGTGAAATTATGCGATGGCGAATCGTTGCTTTGGAGTTATTCTTTAGAAATAGAACAGCCTGTATAATGAAAAAAAAAGCTAGAAGAGGGTCTCCATTTTGCAAGTCTCTACAGTTAAAAAGTAGGCTATGGAAATGCACCAATCGACTTAGAAATCTACTTGAAATACAACAAACCGTTTCCCTCAAAACCTAAATAGGGAAAAGTCTGGATGGTACTCTTCAGTTCGGTGACTCTTTATGGCGCACGACAAGAGGTTCAAAAGCGAGCAGTTAGAACAAAGCCGCCTTTCCGAAATGCAACCGCTGGTAGGGCTAGAAGCGATTCCGAAAAGGGGAACTTATTTATTTATTTAACCATTTAAGAAATGTTTTTGCTTTAAACACATCTGATGAGGCAGCTGAATTGCCGCCATTTGTTAGCAGATCCCCTGTGCCTCTAAATTTTAGCTTTGAAATCCAAACAACCGCCTCCCTTAAAACCTATTTGAAAAGTCTGGATGGCACTCTTCAGTTCGGTGACTCTTTATGGTGTGCGGCAAGAGGTTCAACAGCGACCAGTTTGAACAAAGCCGCCTTTGCGAAATTCAACTGGTGATTGGGGCTAGAAGCGATTTCGAATGGGGTGTAACGGTGAAAGTCGCACCCTCGTTTTCACCAACACGATTATAATTATTATTATTTCATTGTATTTATTTATGAAGTCACGAAATAAGATTTAAATTAACGGTCGGGAACGTAAATTGGCAAGCAGATCACCTGCAGATCAATTGGCAAGAAGATCGCTTGGAGATCAGTTGGCAAGCAGATCACCTGCAGATCAATTGGCAAGAAGATCGCTTGGAGATCAATTGGCAAGCAGATCACCTGCAGATCAATTGGCAAGAAGATCGCCTGCAGATCAATTGGCAAGAAGATCGCTTGCAAATCAATTGGCAAGCATATCACCTGCAGATCAATTGGCAAGAAGATCGCCTATAGATCAATTGGCAAGAAGATCGCTTGGAGATCAATTGTCAAGAAGATCGCCTGGAGATCAATTGGCAAGCAGATCACCTGCAGATCAATTGGCAAGAAGATCGCCTGGAGATCAATTGGCAAGAAGATCGCCTGCAGATCAATTGGCAAGAAGATCTCTTGGAGATCAATTGGCAAGAAGATCGCCTGGAGATCGATTGGCAAGCAGATCACCTGCAGATCAGTTGGCAAGCAGATCACCTGCAGATCAATTGGCAAGAAGATCGCCTGCAAATCAATTGGCAAGAAGATCGCTTGGAGATCAATTGGCAAGAAGATCGCCTGCAGATCACCTGCAGATAAGAAGTCTTTTGGAGGAGTTTTATACTCCGCAATAATTTCTTATCAGCAGATAGCAAGTAGATCGCCTGTAGGTAAGAAGCCTTTTGGAGGAAATTTTTATATTTCGCAATAACTTCTTTCCCGCAGACAGCCCGCCTGCCGGTAAGAGATCTTTTGGAGGAATTTTATATTCCGCAATAATCTCTTATCGACAGTACAGCTGCAATTGGTGGAAGTTTATCTTCCTGCCTGTAACGCTGCCGCCCGGTCTTTATAGAATACTTGACTATCTAGACCTGTACTGCTGGGGGTATAAGGGAGCCCAGTCCCCTGAAGGCAACCAAATTCCTCTTCAGAGGAATTTAAATTGTGACAACCACCGTTATGTGGAGTGGCCTTTTCTTAAGATAGAGTATTGATTCTATAAGTATTTGTGATAATGTTTAGCACACTCCAGCATGGCTACAAACTCCCTTCGTGTAATAATTTGTTTTTTCACGCTTGGGCAGTCGTCTACAAAAATTATCCTTGTATGCTACCCTACACTCTTTCATTTAAAAAAAAAATAATTTCATTTCGTATTCTAAACAGCCCCACTGTGTACTGAAGACATTTGTTTGAATATTTGCCATTTTGGTTGTTGTCGTTCTTGTTGTTGTTTTTTATGTGAACAATAGATAAAATGATAAAATTATTTAACAATAAAATTTTGTTATTGTCTTTACTTGCTCTTATTTATTCAGATTTTTCATTGTTGTTGTTGTTGCTTTGCAACAAAGCAGACGTTTTTAATTATATATTTATATTTGAATTCAATAAGCAAAAAAATCGAAATATTGTTTTTTTTTGTGGTGGCTTAAGTTAGAAAAGGCAAAAACAAAACATTTAAGAAACTTGTGCAAATATTGTGTTTTCGTGGAATTTCAAATATTTGCTTTGGGATGAATATGAATAATAATGATGACGATGATGGCGATGATGATGTAAATTAAGCCTAAAGCAAATACAACGTGCAGCAAATATAGCGTTCAAATACGTAGACACGCTTAAACAGTTAAAAGTCCCCAATGCGTGTGTTTTGTTTTATTTACATCATTGATAAATTTAAATTTATTTAAAATAAAATAAATTTTGCCACCAGTTATGACACATCCTAATCAACTCTCCTCAGCTACAGCTTCAGCTTTTAATTAATTGACGACAAATTATGTCGTTTAAAAAACAATAACTGGAAATTATGACGTTCTCATCTCTCTCTCTCTCTCTCTCTCCCTTTTTTGTATTTATCACTTGCTCAAATAAGTTTAATGCTCTTTTGGCACATATTTACTCTTGTTGCCTTTCGATTAATTTTCATTATTTCTGTTAATGTTTCCTTAATTAAATTTATAACAAAAAGCCTGCTAATGACAAAATCCTTTAAAGGGTGACACAAAATTTAGACAACAAACAACAAGGTTGTCTAGCCTGCAACAAAACAAGAATAAAGTGTGGAGAAAAATAAAAGTAACAGAATTTTTTTAAAGCGAAATGGCGTAAATGTTACAATAAATACTTTATTTGAAGGTGTGGCTCTTGCAGTGCTTTTAAGCTCTAATTTAGATTTGCGTGATAAGATTTACGTCCGTACTTAGCCGTGTAAACCATAACCAGATCATACTACTGTGTAGATGAAATGTAGCGTCATCCTTGCCCTAGAAGGCCTTCAGATACGTATATCCTCCAGCACTCCTAGTTGCAACTTCAAAAGCCCGGAGCAGGCTGCAGTCACTCACTTCTTGCTGAAGTGTTGGAAACTTTCCAACTCATTGGTGCAGAAGGCATGAAGTTTAATAAAATTTAAGAACACAACCGCAATCATGCTCAATGGTTTGTGGACCATTCATTGTGTTCATTGTGAATGATCCAACCGACAACAACTCAAACGAGAGCCTCGAAACCACAACCACCACATTACTTCCGAAGGGCCATTCTCAATAATCACTCAGAGAACAGCTAAAAGGCTAAAAAGACAAATAGCTGAACTCTGGGGCTTTACTGAGTACCGTGAAAATATAGTGGATTAGGCCAGTTGGCTCCTGCTAGCCTTGAAGGGGACTGGGCTCCCTTTTAACCCCGCAGACACATGTAATGACGGTGGGATTCTGTCAAAACATTATCAATGTGAACAAGCTACTTTACATATCTCCACAACAAATAGTCTAGTGGTGTTAAATCGTACGATCTGAGTGATCAATTCCCGCCTCCGAAAAGTAAAGCTATGCGGATAATAAAGCTATTGTTCAATAAATCAGATTGGGAAGCCTTATTGAAATCCCAGTTCCTCCACACCTTGGTTGCTTAGTTGATTAATGATAAAGTCACTAATCGTGGTCCTACAGCGATCACAATTGGCTGTAACGTACTAACCAGCATCGTCTTTAAAAAAAGCTTTTCGGAATGTAACGATGTCTCAACATACACTTGAGGAGATTATCATTAATCCAAATTTGATACCCTCGTTAAGGGTTAGTAAAAATAAATTGGAGAAACAGGAGAAAGCAACAGCATTGCTGCAGCAACAACATTAATACGTAGGGTCCGCCAAATAACTTTTTTTTTTAAATACTACAAACAAAACTACACAGTTTCGGCCACAAATAATAGTTCAGCGGTGTCAAATCGCAGCTCCAAGGTGTTCAAACGACATCGGATCTGCGGTTGATAATATGATCTTCAAAAATAAGGCGCAAAACATCGAGTGTTGCTTCGGCTGTGTGGCACGTAGAGCCATCCTGTAAAAACCAAATGTTGCCAATATCATCCTCTTCAATTTTTGTGAACAAAAATTCGTTCAACATGGCCCGATAACGATCGCCATTCACTGTAACGGCCACTTCTGAAAAATGGGCCAATTATTGCCTCTGAAGTACGTGATAAGATTTACATCTACACCCGGCTATGGAGCCTTAATCAGATGGTGGTCGAACCACTATGCATAAATAAGAACGTCAAGCTCGTCCTAGGAAGCCGAAGACTAATTCCTAGTTGCAACTTTAATGATTCCAGAGCAGGGCTGCAAATCATCACTCCTTGCTGAAGAGTTGGAGACTATCCAACTCCTGTCCAGAACACATGTCTAGCATGCTCACTGGACTGGATCATTCATCTAGCGTGTCATTAACGGTGAAATGATCGTGGCCATCGTATAAAACTAACCTGTCTGTTATGGGGCCGCGAAACCACAATCAGCACGTTACTCCCATATAGGAACCAACCTCAATAATCAGCCAGAGAACAGTTAAATGTCTAAAGAGACAAATAACGGAACTCTGGGGCTTACTGATTCCCGTGGAAATGACGTGGAGTTTCCAGTTGACCCCTGCTGCCTTCAGGGGACTGGACTCTCTTTTTCCCGCAGTTGCACAGGCCTAGTTAGTCGAAGTTCTATAAAGACTATATAAATGTGCCCCCGGGGGGTTGCCTCTACACTGGTTTTGGGTGCGTCGGACTTTTCAATGTACGCATGCTATCGGGTTTTGCAACAAGAAGTTGTTTTTTTTAATTCTAACAACACCAAAAGCATGATGTTTTGACATTTGATTCTGTTAAAGATACATTTTGAAAAATTTATGATATTTTTGGATAACATAATCATCCTTTGGAGAGAGCTATTAAGAATTTGGTCATTAAATTTAAGTCGACATACAGATAGTATTTGTTATTTCTACTTATAGGCGCTTTAAATCGCCTAAAGTATTTCTATGTCGAAAAAAACTGTCAACATTGTTTAAGTGTTGGAGTCGACATACAGATATTACCTGCTATTTCTACTTAGAGGAGTTTTAAATCGCCTAAATTATTTATATGTAGAAAAAATCTGGCAATATTGTTTTAGTGTTTTTTTCATTCATTTACAAAAAGTATATATAGGATCTTTGTTTCTGCTTAGTAAAGTTATTATTCCTATATTCCTTGCGTGCGGGTTTTCTATGCCCCAACTGCGATAATTTTGCTTGTTTACATACCCGCCGCTAAGATCAAAATGAGATGATGTTTTTTTGCGCAAAATCGCCATCTTCTGTAAATCGATCGCAGGCCTACTTAGCGAAGCGAAAACGCATTGGAGGGTCACTTGGCTTCCACTCCTGAATCAAATCGACTTTGTATGGTGTCATACCCAAGGCCTTTATGCAAAATTCGTCTCAATGATGTCTTTGAAATGTTCAATTGTTGAGAATGACGGTGAATTGATATTGATGACGATTCACGCACACTTTCTGTGCCACAGCAGCAATATTCTCGGATGTAAGTACTGTTTTTGGCTTTTCCCGCTTTGACTTATCGATGAGAATGCCAGTTGCTTTCATCTGAAAATATGATTTTTTTTTGCGCAAAATCGGCATCTTCTGTAAGTCGATCGCAGGCCCACTTAGCGAAACGTTGTTCAGGCGTATACACAACCATATTCGTTAAGCGGAAGGATAAAATAAATTTAATTATCTGTCAAATCAAACATGAACTAAGTGTTACCATTCACGAAATAAGCACTAGTTGAAAAAAAGTTGGATGGCGGACCCTAGAGTAACGGCAACTTTTAAAGCAAAATCAAAGGTCACTATTTGTTAATAAGGCGAAATAGTCACTCTACGGGAAATTTTTCACAAATTTTTACAGAAAAAAATAAAGATTTTTTATTATTGATCGTTTTGAAGAAATGATGTACAAGGATGCCACCAGCTTGTAAAATCTCCCTAATGATGCTGTCTATAAAGTTTCTTGGCATTTGGTTTAATTTTCACATAAAGCAATTTTCTTTACTTACAAGCCCGTTAAGCTAAAAATTTGCCTTATCGCTGAACAACAGAATTTCGCAATAAAAGGAAATCGTTTATAAGTTGGGCGAATTGATAAATGATTTTTAAATGGATCTGAAGTATTGTAAAGAACTTCATCTATTTAAAATAATTTGTCGCCGTGTACTCATACCATAAAGGCCAAGAAATGTGTTTAAAATGTCAGTTAGGCGATTTTAAAAACACCCCTGTAATACAAACACTGAACATACTCTTTTCTAATATTCGCTTCACAGTGCAGTTGCACCCACCAGCCACCATATTGTTTGTTTATTTTTTTTTTAAACTTCCAAAACTTTTATTTATAATTCTTTTTATTAAAATAAATAATTTAAAAGCGTTAATCATTTTGCTACAATTTATTTAATTTATTAAATAATAAACAGCCATGATTTTGTTATCGAATGTCTTTAACAACAACATTTCAATGCAAAAGTTACACAAACAAATTAAAAAGGGAAAAAGAGAGGCAGAGAGAAAACATTAAGAAATCATTAATTAAATTGCCATCAAAGACAAAGCGCTCTTAATGAAAGAAGGAAAGAAAGAAAGAAAAAGAAATAAAGAAAGAAACTTAATTCGACTTAAGCATTAAGCATTTCTTGACGTCAATAACTTTTTTTTGTTATTTCAAGCGGCTTATTTTTCTTTCTTTTTTAACGCCTCTTTGTTTTCCATTTTTTTTTAAGTTGACTGTAATCATAAGGGGAAGAAAAAGCAATAGACAGTGGAGCAGTATTAAAATTGTTAGCAAAAATAGCAAATTAACAACGCTAGACCTGATTGTCTAATGTTCGACGAAAAGAATTTTGTGTTATTTGCACCAACTTTAGTGGAGGCATTTTATAAGGCCAACCACACACTTCTGATAGAGTAACTTGACCTAATTGTAGCCACGGACAATTCCCTTATGTGGTTTAATTCCTAGAAATATCGCTCAATGGGGCATTCTTTCTTTCTCTACGGCACCAGAAAATCTTCAAAATTCAAATAACTCCAAAGATCTAAATGTGCGTTTGGTTAAGACAGGTTTAACGGAAGTAGCACGTTGGGCAACAATGCCTATTTAATCAAGTACGTGCTACATTCTTCATTAAAGGGATAGAGAAGAGATGAAAAAGGTGGTGAAAGTAGAAGGATAGTCGGAAATTAACTGCCGTATAAGACAGACAGCACAGCGACCAGTGACAATGCCTTCATCGCTGAGCAGCGCCATCGACAGTCAATTTTTATTTTTGTAGTGAAAAAAACCAAGGTCTTCCTTGGGAATCGAATCTACAACCCCCATACTGACAAGTTAGAACACTACCTACTAGCCTACAAGCATATCACCAAAAATGATCCTTGCTACACTCGTTTACATCACTAGAAGCCCAAATAAATTCTCTTATCGTTGTTAGAAAAATTTTACTGGGCTTAATTCCTAAGATATGACTCTTGTCCTTTGTGGCTCTGAAACTGTACAGACATTACAGGGAGACACGAAAACCCTTCCTCTCTTGAAACACATTTACGCTAACAAACATTCAATCATAAAATCTGTAGATGAGCGTCTTCATGCTAAAGTTCTTGCTGCTCCTCGCTAGAGCAAGAGCTTTTGGTCATTTAATAAAAGAAAAAGGAATAATTCTAATTCATCAATTCTGACTCTTTTTAAGAATGTTCAATTACTTACTGACCCACACCCCCCCCCTTCCGGGGGCACATTTAATGCTCTTAATGGAATACTTGACCATCTAGACCTGTACTGCTGGGGGTATGATGTGATTTGATTTACATCTACCTAAGTCATAATCAGATGGCGGTCAAACCACTTGAATGATTCGCAAACGTCATTCACGCCCTAGGGGCCATCGAATACGTATATCCTCCGGTCACTCCTAGTACCAATTTCGAAAGGCCGAAGTAGGCCGCAGCCTTCACTCCTTGCTAAAAAATTGCAGACTTTCCAACTCCTGGTCCAGAACGCATGAAGCTTAATATAATTAAGAACACGACGGCATTCATACTCACTGGACCTGAACCATTTATTGTGTTCATTTTGAATGATCCGACCCACAAACTCTCACGATGGTCTCGAACCACAACCACCACGATACTCCCATATAGGGGCCAAACTCAATAACCAGTTAGAGAACAGCTATATATCTCAAGAGACAAATAGTGAACTCTGCGAGCGTACTGATTCTCGTGGAAATATGTGGATTGTCCAGGTGACTCCTACTAGCTTTTGAGGGACCTGGGCTCCCTTTTACCTCGCAAGACACCAGTCTAAATGGAATAATAGGTTCCAAAAAGAATTATGTGCACCCGAGGGGACTGCGGGGGTATACGGGAGTCCAGTCTCCTGAAGGTAGCAGGGGTTAACTGGAAGCTCCACGTTATTTTCACGGGAATCAGTAAAGCCCTAGAGTTCCGCTAATTGTCTCTTTAAACTTTTAGCTGTTTATCTGACTGATTATTGAGGTTGGCCCTTCGGTAGTATTGTGGTGGTTGTGGTTTTGTGGCCCCAAGCATGAACTGATTATGGTAGCCATGATCATTTCGCCTTTAATAACACCAACGGGTGAATGAGCCGGATCCAGTGAGCATGCTAGTCATGTGTTCTGAACCAGGAGTTGGATAGTCTCCAGCTCTTCAGCAAGGTGTAGTGGTTTTCAACCCTGCTTTAGATTCGCTGATATTGCAACTAGGAAAGCCCTGTTGCTAGAATTAGTCCTCGAGTTCCTAGGGCGTGAATAACCTTGTTTTTAATTCCCAGTGGTTTGACCACCATCTGATTAAGGCCTACGGCCAGCTGCAGATATAAATCTTATCACGAAAATTCACTGACCCGCTTGATAAAGCTAACCTTTTTGGCTGATGTATTTGCCGGAAAGCAATAAACCATCGTCCTAGTTCGACAGAGTGAACTATGCCAAAAATATGCGTTCGAGTTCGAACGGTACAAAAGGTTTTAGCAGATCTCAACATTAACAAATTTTTGGGGACGGATGGGATTCAAGCCCTGGTCTAGAATTCCACTTTTCATCACGATGTATAATGCCGGCGAATTTTAAAAGAGTTGGAAGGCTGCTAATGTACCGCCGATCCCCAAAAAGTGTGAGGCTAACAACCCTGAAAATAACCGCCCAATTGCAATTTGTTCTGTACTTTCCAAAGTGATGGAAAGTATGGTTAATTTTCAGCTACCTGAAGTCCAGCTTACTTAGCGACCGGCAGTATGATTTCCGTAAGGACACTCTACGGGTAACTTGCAACTCCATAAATCATTTCGCAGAGAGCCCTCCCCCCCCCCTCCCCGGGAGCACATTAATATGTTTTGACGGAATCTCACAGCTTACTTAGCGACCAACAGTATGATTTCCGTAGGGGTGCTCTACAGGCAACTTGCTGACTTTCCTATCTGAACAAGGGTGCCCCTCCCGGGGTCACATTGATATATTTTGACGGAATCTCACTGTCATTACATGTGTTTTCGGGGGTAAAAGGGAGCCCAGACCCCTTCAAGGCTAGCAGAGAGCCAACTGGACAATTTCACTTTATTTCCAAGGGAATCAGTAAAGCCCCAGAGTTCAGCTACTTGTCTTTTTAGCCTTTTTGCTGTTCTCTGACTGATTATTGAGATAGGCCCTTCGGGAGTATCGTGGTGGTTGTGGGTCGGATCATACACAATGAACACAATGAATGGTCCAGGTCCAGTGAGCTGAATGCCATTGTGTTCTTAAATTTGATTAAGCTTCATGCGTTCTGGACCAGAAGTTAGAGAGTCTCCAACTCTTCAGCAAGTAGTGAAGGCTGTGGCCTGCTTCAGGCTTTTAAAGTTGCAACTAGGAGTGATTGGAGAATATACTGAAGGTTTCCTAGGGCGAAGATGACGCTATAGTGATATGTTACACTGTCAGGTTAGCTTCTAGCTTCTACAGCTAGGTACTGACGTAAATCTTATCTTAAGCATCATCAGTGACCAGCATCGCTTTTAAAGAACGACCAATGAATCCACAAGCCCACAAAGCATGCAGAATAGTCAGTTTTTCTGCATGTATTTTTAAATTTTATTAAGCTTCATGCGTTCTGTACCAGGAGTTGTATAGTCTCCAACTCTTCAGCAAGGAGTGAAAGCTGTGGCCTGCTTCAGGCTCTTGAAGTTGCAACTAGGAGTGACTGGAGGATATACGTATCGGAAGGCCTTCTAAGGCGAGGATGACGCTACATTTCATCCACAGTGGTATGCTCCACCATCTAGTTATGGCTTACATAGCTTGGCATAGACGTAAATCTTATCACGCATTTTGCAGAGAGTAAGGTGGTGGCATTTGATAGAGTGTAGCATGATGCACTTCGGTCAAAACTTGCTGCTTTTGGTATCGGTGAAAATTTCTCTAGATTTATATCGAGTTTACTCAGGAATCGCACTATACGACTTGTTATAGATGGGATTGCATTAGACAAGTTCAAGATGAATTCAGATGTACCGCAAGGCTTTGTTCTTTATCCTATTTCTTATTTTTTGAACTGACCTTCTTTGTCAAACTTTCAATCCTATATACTCTTTCGCAGATGACGGCACAATTTGTCATTCATTTGGCAATAGACCGACCCAGGTGGAGGTTAGTTCCACAAGGTGGAACATGAATGTTACGATCAATCACGATATCGTGACAGTTTTAGAATGGGGTCATGTAAATAGAGTCGATTTAAATGCCCTTAAGATGCAATGTTGCATGCTTACGCATAGATCTATGTTCGGAAATGCATCTGTTACTATATGGGTGATAAAGGTATTACGGAATCGGCCCTCTTGATGTTTTTGGCATGAAAATTCTGTGTGACGTTTGATGGACTAAACACATTTTCAAGTTTCTAAAGAAGCTTGCAAGTGCCTTGGTTTTCTAAAACGGTGTAAGAGATACTTCACTCCATCCGATTTTCGTACTATTTAGTCCACCTGCATCCGTCCAAAAATGGAGTACAACTCTTATGTATGGGCCAGCGCCCCAAAGTCTATTTTGAAGTTGCTTGACTGCATACAGGAGAGGGCCAAGAGCCTCATTGGAGACAGCAGAGTATCCAACTCTATTGATTCTCTGGAGCATCGACGCAATGTAGGTTGTATTTCACTGTTTTATCGTTACTTCACTTGTAAGTGCTCCAACGAAATTAGGGAACTTGTTCCCGTTATACGTACGTTTTCGCGTTTAAGTCGATTTTTGTCTAGAGCACATCCTTTTGTGATTGATTGGCCAATGAATCGCACTACACATCACAGGGAAAATTCGTTTTTTAGTAGTTCAGTTCGCATGTGGAATAAACTCCCTCCAGAGGTCTTTCCAGTCACTTTCAATGTGGAAAACTTCAAATTCAATGTCCACAAAAAGTACTCCCTCTTTCCTCCTCCCCATAACCGAATTTCCTAGTTCTGGCAGAATTGTTTGCATGTGTAGAGGTCATCCGTTGAATGCTGGTCCGAGAAAAAAAATTTAAATTAATTTTTTTGAATTTAAAATCATTTGCTTTTTGTATGGAAGAAGAAGAATAAGAAATAATACTTTAATTAAAATATTTTTAACATGTGATGTTCTGATATGATGGGAAACAAAACAAAATTCAACAACAAAAATGCAATACAAATCATTTTATTTTAAATTGTTTCAATCAAAGTGTGACACACAAAAATCAACAACTTAAACAACAACTGCAATTACAATAAAAACAACAAAAAGTGTTAAAAACAATCACGCAGATGTTTAACGTGAAAATTCATTGTTACTAACTATTTGATTAAAGCTTTTGTTATTGTTGTTGCTTGTATTTTATGGAAAACACAATGACACATCTGACGATCATTATCATTATCAATGACGTTTCAATGACTGTGAGACAAGCTGAAACGTGATTTTAGCGTTTTTTTTTCAGCATACATTTTGATGTGGCAATTCTGTACTTTAAGCAACTACTAGACTTGTAAAGTGATGCCAATTAGAGTTGAGAAAATTTATTCCATTTGCTGAATCATTTCATGCGAACCGAACGATTAAAGGAACTAGGAAGTTTCCGGTCTTCATCGTTCGTTTGTTTTTACTTTGAAACGTAAATGAACAACAACAACAACGAGAACATCTGTTACAGCAGTGTTTAAAAAATATTTTTGTGAATTTATTATCGAAATTTTATTCCGCTAAGAAATAATGAATTTTATAGCGGATCTTTTTTTAGGTATCCAACTTTAAGTTGGCTACAGTTTTGACTAGTCGCCATTTTTTCAGCTGTTCAGTGATCCATGTTTAATTTGACATTTTATTCTCGGGCTTTTTGGAGCTTAACTGGTAGTAATTGGTTGCAGATCTGGCCAGTTACGAAGTCTGAGTGGTGTCTTTAATATGGCCATTTTTTTCAGCTGTTCACTGATTTCTGTTTAGTTTGACATTTTAACATGTATAGACTTATGCTTGAACAACGTTTCCAACCTGGTAGTAAATGGTTGGAGATCTGGCCAGTTACGAAGTCTGAATGGAGTCTTTAATCTCATACCACGGGTGTCAGCGGGTCGTGGGACTTCGTTTTGAGGCTGGGCCTTCGGCGAGCTTTGTGATTGCTGTAGTTTAAATCCAAATCGAGGGAAGATCTTAAGCTAGGCGTGGAGGTGTATTGCAACCGGGTGCCGTAACCCATAGAACGGTCCCCCCGGGGGCACATGATAGTCTTTTTGGAACCTACTATTCCATTTAGACTGGTGTCTTGCGGGGTAAAAGGGAGCCCAGGCCCCTCAAAGGCTAGTAGGAGTCACCTGGGCAATCCACATATTTTCACGGGAATCAGTTGCCCCAAAGTTCACTATTTGTCTCTTTAGGCAAAGATGTTCTCTGACTGGTTATTGAAGTTGGCCCCTATATGGGAGTATCGTTGTGGTTGTGGTTTCGGACCCTCGTGAGAGTTTGTGGGTCGGATCATTCAAATTAACACAATGAATGGTTCAGGTTCAGTGAGTATGAATGCTGTCGTGTTCTTGATAAAAAAGAGCTTCATGCGTTCTGGACCAGGAGTTCGAAGGTCTCCAACTCTTTAACAAGCAGTGAGGGCTGCGGCCTACTTCGGGCTTTCGAAATTGCTACTAGAAGTGACCGGAGGATATACGTATTCGATGGCCTTCTAGGGCGTGGGTGATGTCCAATCAACCAAGTGGTTTGACCACCATCTGATTATGACTATATAGTCGGTGTAGATGTAAATCAAATCACGCACCCATAGAACGGAAGGACATTTAGATAGACTCTGCTGCAAACCAAGGGGGACAGCATGACCCAAAGCACGCTGTCGAATTGGTACTCATTATTTGTAAGTGAGAGCGTTAGTGGACGCTTAGTATTTAGCCAGTGGTAAGACTACCTTCTGGTTTATGGCCTTCACAGCTGGGTACTAACATTAGCCTGCATCAGACATGCATGATAAGATTTACGTCTGTACCTTGCTGTGTAAGCTAGTAGCGTGTAGCGTCCTCGCCCAAGAAGACCTTCCGATACGTATATCCTCCAGTTATTCCTAGTTGCAACTTCAGTCAGAGAACAGCTAAAAGGCTAAAAAGATAAATAACTGAACTCTCGAGCTTTACTGATTCCCATGGAAATATAGTGGAATTGTCCAGTTAGCTCCTACTAGCCTTTAAGGGGACTGGACTTCCTTTTACCCCCGTTGACACATGTAATGACGGTGAGATTCCGTCAAAAGATATTAATGTGATCCTGGGGGGACCTGCATCACACATCTGTTCAAATTGCACACAAAACAGATTGCAGTTTTGTTTATGGAGGATGTGTGCTTTCAGACAAAAAATCTCTTCATCGCTACAGAAATCACAAATCTGTAGCGATGAAATCTGACCAGCCTCGTTTTTAAAGAAATACGTAAGAATGATGCCACCAGCCCATAAATCACACCAAACGGTCAGTTTTCTTCGATGTAACGGAAGATGGAGGATTACCATCACTCCTGCTGTACCTGTTACTATGGATGATAAGTATAAGTATGACGGAATCGGAAGCTCTTTCTAAAACGGTGTAAGAGATGACGTGATAAAGTTTACATCTGTACCTGGCCGTGGGTCTTAATCAGATGGAGGACCATTACCACTGTGGATGCAATGTAGCGTCATTCTTGCCCTAAAAGGCCTTCGAATACGTATATCCTCCGGTCACTCCTAGTTGCAACTTTGAAAGCCCGAAGTAGGCCGCAGCCTTCACTCCTTGCTAAATAGTCGGAGACTATCCAACCCCTGGTCCAGAACGCATGAAGCTTAATATAATTTAGAACACGACGGCATTTATACTCACTGGACCTGGACCATTCTTTGTGTTCATTGTGAATGATCCGACCCACAGAACTCAAACGAGGGTCTCGAAACCGCAACCACCACAATACTCCCGAAAGGCCAACCTCAATAATCAGTCAGACAACTGCTAAAAGGCTAAAAAGACAAATAGCTAAACTCTAGGGCTTTACTGAGTACCGTGGAAATATAGTGGAATTTCCAGCTGGCTACTGCTAGCCTTGAATGTGATTGGTCTCCCTTTTACCCCCGCTGACACATGTAATGACGATGAGATTCCGTCAAAAGATATTAACGTGCAAATTGGGCCCAAAACAGATTGCAGTTTTGTTTATTGAGGATGTGTGCTTTCAGAGAAAAAATCTCTTCATCGCTAAACAAAATCTGCTTCTGAAAAATCGGATCAAAGGCAATTTTGTTGCGATCCTAACTTGCACAATGGGCTGCATTGTTCAGACGTCAGTATATTTTTGTTAAAATGTAAAACTAAACTTAACAGAAATCGCAAATCTGTAACGTTCTGACCAGCCCGGTTTTTAAAGAAGTGGGTAACAGTGATGCCATCAGCCCATAAATCACAACAAATAGTCAGGTTTCTTTGATGTAACGGTGCTTAAATATACACTGGAGGTTTACTATCTCTCTGTCGGAAGCTGTTGATGTTCTTGGCTTAAAACTGGAGTGTGATGTTTAATGGACTAAACACATTTTTCAGGCTTCTAAAGAAGCTTTCAAGGGCCTCGGTTTTCTAAAACGGTGTAAGAGATACTTCACTCCATCTTATCTCCATACTATTTATGCCACCTACATCCGCCCAAGGATGGAATACAACTCTAATGTATGGGCCGCCGCTCCAAAGTATATTTTGGACTCGCATGACCACGTAGAGGAGAGTGCCAAGAAGCTCATTGGGGATGGTAGGGTATCCAACTGTACAGATTCTTTAGAACATCGACGCAATGTAGGCTAAATTTCACTGTTTTATGGTTACTACAATGGTAAGTGCTCTAACGAAATTAGGGAACTTGTTTCCGTTATACGCACGTTTTTGCGTTTAAGTCGATTTTCGTTGAAATCACATCCATTTGTGATTGATTGGCCAGTGAATCACACTACGCATTACAAGGAAAATTTATTTTTTAGCAGAACATTCCATATCCGGAATAAACTCCCTCCAGAGGTCTTTCCTGTCACTTTCAATGTAGGAAAATTCAAATTGAATGTCCACAAACACTACTTCCCTCTTTCCTCCCTCCCATAACCAAATTTCCCAGTTCTGGTACCACGCATTGTATGAGTGGAGGTCATCCGCTGATTACTTGTCCGACCGTAAAAAAAATGGCTGAAATTTGGAAAAGTGCTGCCAAGTTAAGCGCCGTTTACTGGGTGTAACATAAGATGCGCATCATAAAATCATTTCCTCTTCACATATACGTCTTCAATTTGGCAGTACTTGCGCGTTGCACAAAACAGTCTGAGCGTGACTGTTGTTAAGATTATAAAAATGAGGGACATTGAAGTGGGGCTTAGCTCATATTTACACTGACCGTCGTCAGCTACATCGAGTGGTGTCCAACTAAAACAATCTCTCCTCCTACTATCTGGGGGCTCTCCTAGCTGAGGCTGCTATTTACATTACTTCGAGTAATGAATGATGGTATTTCCATCATGATTTTGTTGTTGTTGTTGTTGTTGTGTTAAGAATAAATAATTCTGAAAATTCCAATTGGAAACCCACCTCGTTTACATATTTTGTTTTTTCTATTTTCTTACGTTTAACTTTAATTTTATTTCACTTCAATATTTGTTTTCTTTCTTCATTTTCCATCAGTTCTCCTCATGTTAAGAATTATTTATTCTTAGATAACCACTGAATGATAAAAATGAATAAATTTTGTTTTCATTCTCACATGGATGGTATGCAGGCAGGCACACTATTGTCATCGTAGGCTTCATGTAATTTTATGCCTTTTACACAGTCCCACTCTGGCGTAAATAAAATAGAGGTAATGAAATGTAAATAATTTTGCAAGTAAAATTAAGTTTTAGAAAAATTTTTCATAGAATTTTTTCTGTTCAAAATTTATTGTCAATGTTTTTACGTTCAAAAATAAAATGAATTAAATTACAATAACAACAACAACAATAACAACAACAACAACAACAAATGAAAACAATCAAAACAAATAAGTCATCACGATAAGAGAAATAACAAAAATAGTTTTAATGACTTATTGTTGAAGTAAAAGTAATTAGTGGTTGGGTAGCTACCCTTGTTTTCCTAACGGTGTTAACCCTTAAAAGTCTATTGGTGCCGCTTCGAATTAAACCAAAAGACAATCCAACTTTGTTCACCACTTCATCGTGTAACTTTAGGTTCCCCCCGGGGGCACATTTATATGTAAAAGGGAGCCTAGTCCCCTTAAAGGCTAGCAGGACCCAACTGGACAATCCACTATATTTCTACGGGAATCAGTAAAGCCCCAGAGATCCGCTATTTGTCTGTTTAGCCTTTTAGCTGTTCTCTGACTGATTATTGAGGTTGGCTCTCCAGGTCCAGAACGCACGAATTAGATTTTCATGCGTTCTGGACCAGCAAGGAGTTAAGGCTGCGACCTGCTCCGGGCATTTGAAGTTGCAACTAGGAATGACCGGAGGATATACGTATCTGAAGGCCTTCTACGACGAGGATGACGCTACACTTCAACTACAGTGGTATGATCCACCATCTGATTATGGCTCACACAGCTAGGTGCAGATGAAAATTTTACTTTACGTTATCACTTCCCCCCGGGGGGCACATTATAGTCTTTTTGGAACCTACTATTCCATTTAGATTTGTGTCTTGCGGGGTAAAAGGGAGCCCAGGCCCCTCAAAGGCTAGTAGGAGTCACCTGGATAATCCACATATTTCCACGGGAAATAAGTTGCCCCAGAGTACAATATTTGCTCTCTTTAGACAAAAAATGTGCTCTGACTGGTTATTGAGGTTGGCCCCTATATGGGAGTATCGTGGTGGTTGTGGTTTCGGACCCTCGTGAGAGTTTGTGGGTCGGATCAGTCGTGTTCTTGATAAAAAAGAGCTTCATGCGTTCTGGACCAGGAGTTGGAAAGTCTCCACCTTTTTAGCAAGGAGTGAAGGCTGCGGCCTACTTCGGGCTTTCGAAATTGCTACTAGAAGTGACCGGAGGATATACGTATTCGATGGCCTTCTAGGGCGTGGTTGATGTCCAATCAACCAAGTGGTTTGACCACCATCTGATTATGACTATATAGTCGGTGCAGATGTAAATCAAATCACACTTTACGTTATCAGTGTGTTTGTTTCGAGTTCCTTAGCTAGCGGCGTGTGAATAAATATTGAATTGCTCTTTCTCCTTCTTGCCAGAAGTTGTCTGGACATTTATAATTTCGTTGTCTCCTTTTTATATTTAAATAATGCGCGGCAAAATTCATTTCATGACGGAAACGTTGTTATCTTCTTTTATCATGAGGTTGGCCCTGGTTTTAGTATTGCTTCAATTTCAGCAACTATGGTTTCGAGTTCTTCATAAGTTAAAGGTCCATTTCCTAACGTCTTTGCCAAAAGATATTTTACTGATTTAATGCTACTGAGATAAAATTGTATACCTTTTTACGGAAAGCATTCGTAGTGGCTTTTTAGACAGCTGATGAATGTATTATTGTGGAGAGTTCAGGCAATTTATATTTCGCTACGACGAAGTTTGTTGCATTGTCACCTGTTGTATCCACCCTATAGGGGGGAAGGTAAGGCAGTAGATAGAGTGGTGAAGCAAAACTTCCCATTCACTCTTTTCCAAATAGTTTTTGATCGGTCTTGCAATATGTGGGTGAATGTTGTAATGATGGGAGATAATGGTCTCGTGTCTGATCGAATATTTTGGTCCTTTTCGTTGATTACAGTTACCCTGTGGTCGTCTGAATCGCTTTAAACAGCTTGTAATACAAAACATGGCGTCATGTATATTCGGGTTCGGCTTTGATTTGGCTGGTTGGCCGGGCTTTACTGGGGTTTATTTCTGGAAAGACTTTAGATTTGATCGTTGGTTAAAATTGGGCAACATAAATATTTTAGTTACCTTACCTATAAGAAGTTTCAAGCAACTTACCCGCTAATTTTGTTTTTTGTTTAAAAAGAAAACTCAACTTACCCGCAAATTTTGTTTTTTGTTTTAAACAAAATTCAATTTACCCGCAAATTTTGTTTTTAGTTTAAAAAAAACTCAACTTACCCTCCAATTTTATTTTTGTTGTAAACTAAAGTCAACTTACCTTCCAATTTTGTTTTAAACTTAAGCCAACATACCCGCAAATTTTGATTTTTTGTTTCAAACAAAACTCTTTGCACAACAAATTATTTCAAGAAATGGTGGTGTTAATTGGCCTCCACGGTCGTATGATTTGAGTGCTCCGGACGACTTCTTTTTGTGGGGATATCTAAAAAGCAAGGTTTATGCAAACAAATCAGAAAGGCTTGAGCAACTCTAGCAAAATATTTTTGATGAAATTAATGAAATATCGCGTGACATGTGTGAGAATGTAATGAAAAATTTGGTCAAAAGGCCAGGCTAACAGAGGCGAACATTTAACTGATGTTGTATTCCATGCATAATTGCCGACATTAAATAAAACATTCATCAATTCATCAATTTTATTCATTTTCGTTTATTTAATAAAAAATTATAAACAAGTAAATTAGTATACCTTCACGCCGAAAACCCTGTATTTATATTCCTTGCGCTTATTTTCTTGAATACAATGTTTTTATTTTTGTTTAAAATATATATATCTACATTTCACAAACCGGGTGCCGGCTAGGGGTACCTCCAGAAACCAAGCAAATTATTTGCAAATATGTCACATAAATACTTCTAACGAAGAATATTTTAGAATAAAAGTTGCTTAGAATTATGAAAATATTTTTCAAAACCAGGCTATTAAGGGTTAAGGGTGATATAAAAGGTTTAAAATGGCTTTTAAAAAGAAGCAAATTTTTCTTCTCTTTCAAACACAATTTTTTTAAAGTTCACAAAAAATCACTTTAAGGCAAAATTAAACCAACAATGCTTCTCAAACTTTAATATAAACAATAATTAGTTGAAGCATACTTTTAGGCCAAAGAAAATGAAAAGGTGTAGTCAAACTAACAAGAAAAAGGTGTTATTACTTGTGTTATACACAGAGATAAAAATCTAATTTTAGTTTAACAGACTATAAAAACTATAGGAAATTATTCGAATAAAATATTTAGTGTAAAACTGTCAAGTGAATTACTGTCGCCACTATGGCCGCTGGAAGAAAACTGGATAAAAACTCTTCATTAACACCCATTTACTATGGAAATTTTGAAAACTATTTAAAACCCAAAAGTGTTAAAATGCAAAAATCGCTTTTGTGTAATAATCGCAACCCACAAAAATCCCATTTACGTTTAAAGCTCTTAGAGCATCCGGTTTTAATAGCCGGCCGTAAATCCAAGTGGTCAATGTTAAAAGAAAAATTGAAAAAATTTTATAAATTAAAATTAGAAAAGCATTTTAACCACGCCCCCAATTCGACAACAAGTGCAAACTTTAATGTGGGCCATTTGAAATTACCACGATTTTTAAAATTTCTTAACGCTCGCAATGACGATACGGCCTGCAAACGTAAATCGGGCTTTGAAATCTATTGTGAAATTGCCAGCATTCATGGATTTACGAATTTTGTGGGCGCCTCTACATGGCAGAGAGCATTTTGGTTTTCTGTAGTCCTGGTGGCAGTTATAATGTCCGGATTTGTTTTATTATTATCCCATATAATGAACGTCAGTACACCCACAATATTATATTCGGAGACCACACAATATCCCACCTGGTCCATACCATTTCCGGCAGTAACCATTTGTAATTTAAATCGCATATCGAAAAAACAAGCGGAAAATGTGGCGAGAAAATTGTAAGTACTTTTAAAACGCAATAATAGCTATTTTAAATATAGGGTGTTTTTTATAAAGGTATAAAATTTTGAATTAAAATAAAAAACATGAATTTTTTTAAAGTTACCTTATTCGAAAGAACCTTATCATCTTGTCAAATGTAAAGGATGTTTTTTATCGAGGTATACAACTGCACAATCAATTCAGGCATTCCACATGTGGTTTTTTTTAGCTCGAACCAGTACTCACGGGATAACCCCTACTCATGCAATGCATTGTACCCGAACTAGGAAATTAGATTATGTGGAGGAGGAAAGAGGGAGTAGTGTTTGTGAACATTCGATTTGAATTTTCCTACATTGAAAGTGACAGGATTGACCTCTGGAGGAAGTTTATTCCACATACGAACTGAACTGCTTAAAAAAAACGAATTTTCCCTGTGATGTGTAGTACAACTCTCTAGCCAGTTGACCGCAAATGGATGCTCTCTCAACGAAAATCGAGTCAAACCCAAAAACAAGCGAGTTTTGGGAACAAGATCCCTCGTGTAGCGCTCTCCACTAAAATCGAGTCAAACGCAAAAGCATGCGAGCTTTATGAACAAGTTCCCTAGTGTAGCATTTCTGTTAGAACTTGCTGCTTTTGGTGTCGGTGAAAATTTCTCTACATTTATATCGAGTTTTCTCGGGAATCGCACTAAAAGAGTTGTTCCCCACTGGAGGCACATTTATATGTTTTGACGGAAATCCACCGTCATTACATGTGTCTGCGGAGGTAAAAGGGAGCGCAGTCCCCTTCAAGGCTGGCTACGGGAATCAGAGTTCAGCTATTTGTATTTTTAGCCTTTTAGCTGTTCTTTGGGTGATAATTGAGCTAGGCCCTTCGGGATTATCGTGGTGGTTGTGGATTTCGAGGCCCTCGTTTGAGTTTGTGCGTCGGATCATTGACAATGAACACAATGAATGGTCTAGGAACAGTGAGCATGAATGCCGTCGAGTTTTTAAATTTTATTAAGCTTCATGCGTTCAGCACCAGGAGTTGGATAGTTTCCAGCTCAGGATGCGGCCTGCTCCGGGCTTTTGTAGTTGCTACTAGGAGTGACTGGAGAATATACGTATCTGAAGTATATGCCATTCCAAAGCAATACTCCCCGGGGGGTTACATTATAAGTCTTTATGGATTACACAACTATCTAGACTTGTGTCTTGCGGGTAAAAGGGAGCCAAGTCCCCTTCAAAACTGGCAGGAGTCAACTGGACAGTCCACTATATTTTCACGGGAATCAGTAAAGCCCCAGAGTTCAGCTATTAGTCTTTTTAGCCTTTTAGCAGTTTACTGACTGATATAGAGGTCGGCCCTTCGGTAGTATCGTGGCGGTTGTGCGTTTCGAGGCCCTCGTTTGAGTTGTGTGGGTCGGATCATTGACAATGAACACAATGAATGGTCCAGGTTCAGTGAGTATGAATGCCGTTGTGTTCTTAAGTTATATTAAGCTTCATACGTTCTGGTCCAGAAGTTGGATAGTCTCCAACTCTTTAGCAAGGAGTGAGTGCTGCGGCCTACTCCGGGCTTTTAAAGTTGCAACTAGGAGTGACAGGATTATATATGTATCCAAAGGCCTTCTAGGGCGAGGATGATGCTACTTTTCATCCACAGAGGTAATGATCCACCATCTGATTAGGGCCCACGGCCAGGTGCAGATGTGAATATTATCACGTCATTCCAAAACAATAATCCAAAACGGTGGTGCATGCAGTTGTAAATAATTGGGTACGTCGATAGGCTGTTCCAATATGACTGCAGTCTGACCATAAGTAGGAAAGTTTCCAACTCTTCAGCAAGGAGTGAAGGCTGCGGCCTGCTTCGGACTTTGAAATTGCCACTAGGAGTGACTAAAGGATATACGTATCTGAAGGCCTTCCGAAGTATATGCCATTCCAAAACAATAATCCAAAACGATGGTGTATGTAGTTGTAAACAATTGGGTACGTCGATAGGGTGTTCCAATACAACGGCATTCTGAGCAGGAGTAGGAAAGTCTCAAACTCTTCAGCAAGGAGTGAAGAGAGCGGCCTGCTTCGGGCTTCTCAATTTCCAACTAGGAGCGACTGGAGGTTATACGTATCTGAAGGCCTTCTAGGGCGAGGATGACGCTACATTTCATCCACAGTGGTATGATCCACCATCTGGTTATAGCTTACACAGCTAAATACAGATGTAAATCTTATCACGTATACGAGTTGTTATAAATGGGATTTCATCAGAACACTTCAATATTAATTTAGGTGTACCGCAAGGCTACGTTCTTTCTCCTACTCTATTTCTTTTTTTTCTAAATGACTTTCTTTCAATCCTATATACTCTTTCCCAGATGACAGCACCATTTGTTATTCGTATTCATTTGGCAAGTAGACCGATTCAGTTGGAGGTGAGTTTTAAAAGGCGGAACATGGAATGGGGTCGTGTAAATAGAGTCAATTTTAATGCCCGTAAGATGTAGTGTTGCATGCTTACGCATAGATCTGTGTTCGGAGTTGGTGCTGCATCTGTTACTATGGGTGATATAGGTATTATGGAATCGAACGCTCTTGATGTTCTTGGCATGAAAATTCAGTGTGATATTCGATGGACTAAACACATTTTTCAAGTTTCTAACGAAGCTTTCTAGTGCCTTGGTTTTCTAAAACGGTGTAAGAGATACTTCCCTCCATCGGATTTTCGTACTATTTATACCACCCATATGTCCGTTAAAAATGCAATAAAACTCTCATGTATGAGCCGTCGACCTAACGTCTATTTTAGAGTTGGAGTCGACCGCATACAGCAGAGGACTATGAGCTCATTGGAGACAGTAGGGTATCTAACTTTATTGATTCTCTATAGCATCGACGCAATGTGGGATGTATTTCACTGTTTTATCGTTACTACAATGCTGTAATGAAATTTGGGAACTTCTTCCCGTTACTTGCACGTTTTCGCATTCAACTCGATTTTCGTTGAAAGCTAAACCATTTGTGGTTGATTTTTTAATGAATCGTACTACACACTACAGTCCGCGTAGGGAATAAACTCCCTCCGGAAGTCTTTCCTGTCACTTTCAATGTAGGAAACAACAAATTAAATGTCCATAAACACTACACCCTCTTTCCTCCTCTCCATAACCTGATTTCCTAGTTCTGGCATAATTGTGTTGCATGCGTAAGGTTAATCCCCTAAATGCTGGTCCGAAAAAAAAGAATACGCTCCTAGTAGCCGTTGTGTTACAAACCTAAAGACTCTACGGTAAAGTGTTTAGAATGAGCTTGGAATACTAACTCGTCGACGTTCGCAACAATAGAACTAATTTGTTTAACAATTCGCTTAAATGTCTTTATCTTCAGGTTCATAAAGTTCAACTCCAAAAATTAAAGGCAATCGTCCATTGTTGGTGTCAAAATTTTGCGAACGCATTCTTCAAACAATAATTTGTGGTGATGAAATTCATTTTCACAATTTTTATATATGGGACTCACGAAATTCACACACAGTTCTCGACAAACCATTACATTCAAAGAAGATAGCCGTAAAGGCGGCATTATCGGACCGTATTTCTTCGAAAATGACCGAGGAAAATCATGATAGCAAATTTTTTGTGACCACAGTTGTCTACTGTTGACATCAGTGACCTTTGTTTTAGCCAGATGGTGTCACAAGCCACATTGCCACCGAGACAGAGTGTGATTTGTTTTACATCTACACCTGGCTATGTAGCCTTAATCAGATGGTGGACAAACCACTATTGTATAATTTGGAACGCCATACAGGCGTCCTAGGAAGCCGAAGACATAATTCTAAGCAACAGAACTACCTAGTTGCAACTTTAATGATTCCAGGGCAGGGCTGCAAACCATCACACCTTGCTAAAGAGTTGGAGACTTTCCTACTCCTGTCCAGAACACATGTCTAGCATGCTCACTGGACTGGATCATTCACTTAGGGTGTCATTAACAGTGAGATGATCCTGGCCACCATATTAAACAAAAGACCTGATATGGGGCCGCAAAACCACAACCACCACGATACTCCCATATAGGGGCCAACCTCAATGATCAGTCAGAGAACTATTAAATGTCTAAAGAGACAAATAATGAATTCTGCGGCTCACTGATCCCCGTGGAAATAAAGTAGAGCTTCCAGTTGACTCCCTGCCTGTCTTCAGGGGACTGGGCTCCCTTTTTTCACAGTTGCACTGTGTCTAGATAGTGGAATTCTATAAAGACCATATTTATATGCCCCTGGGGAGAGCCACCGAGACAATTCAGCTTTTGCATTTGATATTTCCCGGTTGTGTAATTTCTCAATTTGGCGTCGGTAATTGGCCGCCTCGTTCCTTTGACGCCGCTGGATTATTTACCTTTGAACTCTTTGCAAGACCAGACTTACGTGAAGAACCCAGAAGCAACTGACTCGCTGAATGATGAAATTCAGAGCCACGTTGACGAGATAAGCGAAAATTTGTTGCAAAATGTGCTTCTAAATTTTCTAAATTTGTCCGACATCACATTCCATAAAAAATTTCCATATATTATAGTGCTACCAATAAAACTGAAGTTTTCCAAAAAATGTATGCTTTATGACAATTTACTTTCTAATCTTAAATTTGCCCACTCGATATTTGAATCACCCGGTTAATTTGTTTTCTTAAATGATTTAATTTCAGTCAAAAAACCACCAACATGAGCCTTAACGAAATGATCAATTATTTTAATTTGGCTCTGTACACCAGCGAAAATTTGAATGCGAGCTTAGATGACTACAAGCGCCTTGGGACAATTTTGAAAAGGAACAATTACACAATAACGAAGCTTTTACACGATATTGCACCAAATTGTGATAAGGAACTGTTACGATGTACATTTCATAGTGAATTTATAGGCTGCGGTCATTTATTTAAGAGAATACAAACTGCGTTTGGTCAGTGCTGTTCCTTTAACTATAAAGCTTTAAAGAGAGTTACAACTAAACGTACCGATTATGCGTCAAACGATCATTTGGAATATATTTCGAATTGTGGTTATATTAATGGACTTACTGTTCTACTAAATCCCCATCTCGAAGACTATAAAGCCAGTTCAACTTTAACACCCGGATTTAGAGTGTTAATACATGATGCTCACGATTTCCCCGATACGGCCACTAAGCAGCGTATAATAACACCGCGTACCTCAAATAAAGTGCGCGTATGGCCCCAACAAACCTATGCTACCGATCATGTTGACTCTTTAGATATCAATACGCGCAAATGCTATTTACCAAACGAACGTAAGCTGTACCATTTCGGTTCCTATTCCCAGGTAAACTGTTTAGCCGAATGTCATGCATTAATGATTTACAGAAGATGTAACTGCACTTTACCGTTTATGCCGAAAATGTCCCAATGGCCAGTATGTGGCCTAGAAGATGTTGAGTGTTATCTTAAGTATAAATGTACATGATTTAAGAAATAAATCTTAACTACTCTCGCTAATCGTTATTTACATTTTAGCTTTATTGGCTTCAGAGTTGATTTCTTCACCATCCGGACTAAATAATGAGCGACTTATATGTGATTGTTATCCCTTATGTGATTTTCATATGTATGACATTGCCATGGATTCGGGAGAACTAACTAGAAAGTATTCGATAACCGAAAACTATTTGTAGTAAGAAAACTTGTTTATACTCTTGTTTACTATACAAAAAAAAATTTTTGTCCCAAAATATGTTTTATATATTTATATAGGAAAAATATGTCCCAAATTGTTTGCATACAAAAAAACAATATAAAATAATTTTCACAATTATATTTTCTAGATAACATTTTTGTCTCAGGTTGGTTTTTTATACACATAAACTGTGTCCCAAAATCTGTTTTATATACATATGAATATAAAATTCATCCAAAATTATTTTTATGTATAGAAAGTTTTTAAAAGTTTTTGGATATACAAAAAAAATTTTGTTCCAAGCTATTTTTTTTGTGTCCCAAATTTTTTTTGTGCCAATTTTTTTTTTAATATTCAAAATATTTTTCATAGCTTACTTTTCCACACTAAATGTTTTTCTCGGGTTAGTTTTTTATAAAGAAAAATTTTGTCCCAAAATTTATTTTATATACTTATATAGGAAAATATGTCCCAAATTCTTTGTATACAAGAAAAATATAAAATAAATTTCTGTTATATTTTCTGGATAACATTTTTGTCTCAGGTGGGTTTTTTTACACAAAAACTCTGTCCCAAAATTTGCTTTATATACATATATATATAAAATTCGTCCAAAATTGTTTTTATATATTACTCCAAAAGTTTTTAGATATAAAAAAAACCATTTGTGTATTTTTGTTGTGTTGAAAAATTTATGTCCCAAAATTTTTTTGCCCCAATTTTTATTTTTTTAAATATACAAAATATTCTTCATAGTTTACTTTCCCACACAAAATGCTTGTTTCAGATTAGTTTTTTATAAAGAATAATTTTGTCCCAAAATTAGTTTTATTTACATATGTACATACATATATACATGTAGAAATAATACTATCCAAATTGTTTATATGCAAATTTTTTTAATATATAGAACGCATCAAGATTTTTTTTGTGTTAAAAAAATCTGTCCCAAATTTTTTTGCATAAAAATTTTGTCCCAAGAATTTGTTTAATTTACATATGTTCATACATATAGAAAAATACTATTCAAATTGTTTGTATGCATGGGAAAAATTTCTCCCATATTTTTTAATATATGGAACGTATCTGTCCCAAGAAATTTTTATTCAAAAATATTCTTAACAATTATTTTTTTAATTTTTTGTCCAACTTGTGTGTATACAAGAAAAATATAAAATAATTTTTACAGTTATATTTTCTTGATAATATTTTTGTTCCAGGTTGATTTTTTACACACATAAACTGTGTCCCAAAATATCTTTTATATACATATAAAAATAAAATAATAAAATTCGTCCAAAAATATTTTTATGTATAGAAAATAATTTTTTGGAAGTTTTTAGATGTACAAAAAAAACATCTGTTCTAAAATATTTATTTTTTTGTTGAAAAAGTTATGTCCCAAAATTTTTTTGTCCCAATTTTTTTTAATATTCAAAATATTCTTCATAGCTTACTTTTCCACACAAAAAGCTTGTTTCAGGTTAGTTTTTTATAAAGTAAAATTTTGTCCCAAAATTAGTTTTATTTACATATGTACGTACATATAAAAAAAATACTATCCAAATTGTTTTTATAAATGGAAAAAATTTCTCTCAAATGTTTTTAAAATATAGAATGCATTTGTCTCCAGATTTATTTGTGTTAAAAAATCTGTCCCAAATATTTTTGCATAGAAATTGTTTAAAAATTTTGTCCCAAAATTTGTTTTATGCACATATCTACACACATATAAAAAAAAATAATATCCAAATTGCTTGTATGCATGGATAAAAATTCCCAATTTTTTTTGTTAAAAGAATTTGTCCCAAATTTTTTTGTTCAAAATAAATTTTAACAATTTTAAATATTTTTCACGATTATATTTTATTTTTTGCCTTAGGTTTTGATAAAAAAAATTTGTCCCAAAATATGTGTTTTATACATATATAGAAAATTAACCACCTAAATTATATTTTCTAAACAAACTGAGGTCATTATTTAGACATAAAAAACTAAAATGTGGCTACCAAATTATTTTCTACTTAGATACAATTTTTTTATATATAGGGAACGCATTTGTCCCAACATTTTTTGTTTAAAGGTTTTGGAAAAAATATTCTTTTTTTAATTTTGCGTTATTTAACCCGCTAAATATTATAAACGCCGATTAATATTAAAACAGAACAAAAACATCTTATCTCTTTTACAGCAAAGGTATCAATGTCACTGATCATATACTTCTACGTGTCTTCATCACAGAACTTCATGCTGAACGTTTACGCTTGGATGTTTATGAAAATTGGCTGTCATTTCTGGGAACATTTGGTGGCATCACTGGTCTTTATATGGGCTATAGTTTCCTTTCCGGATTTGAGTTGATATTTTTTGTATTCGTACGTCCAGCCTGTAATTGGTTGACTAAAAAACAGATCGAATATCGCATTAAAAAACGTCAAAAGATTGCACAACAAGAGGAGGCACGAAAACAAAAATTACAACAACAAAATTAATAATAAAAATTTAATTTTAGGTGTATGATAAAAATTGTGTTTTTATTTATTTTATTTTCTTTTTTGAAGAAATTATTTTATATATATAAAACGTATGGCCCAAAATTTCTGTCCCAAAAATAATTTTTCCAAAGTTTTGTAAAACGAAAACTGTGTGCAATTTATTGCATACAAAGAATATTTTCTCCCATATGTTAATCCCAAAAATATTTTGTCCTAAATTTTATTTCAAACGAAAAAGTTTTACTATTTTTTTTTCTGTAAAGAAAATGTTAGCATAATTTTATGTGTATGATGAAAATTTTGTTTTAATGTATTTTGTTTCTTGCCTGAAGAAATTATTTTGTATGTATAAAATTATGTCCCAAAATTTCTGTCCCAAAAATAATTTGTCCCAAATTTTATTTAAAACAAAAAATTAATTTAATTTGCTTGCTATAAAGAAAAATTTCTGCAAAAGTTTTAACCTAAAATAATTTGTCCCAAATTAAAAAAAAATTTTTATTTTATTTCCTATACAGAAAAAGTCGTCCGTATAATTTATTGTGCATGCCGAAAATGTTGTTTTAAGTTATTTTATTTTCTTGTATTAAGACATTATTTTATATATATAAAACGTTTGTCCAAAAATTTCTGTCCCAAAAAAAATTTGTCCCAAATTTTATGCAAAACGAAAAACGTTCCCATTTTTTCCGATAAAAAAAACATCTCCAAAATGTTTAACCCAAAAATAATTTGTCCCAAATTTTATTTACAATGAAAAATTTTACAATTTATTTTCTAAAAAGTAAAATTGGGCAAATAATTTAATGTGTATAATGAAATGTGTTTTAGTTTATATTATTTTCTTGTATTAAGAAATTATTCTCTATGTATAAAGCGTTTGTCCCAATACTTTTGTCAAAAAAAAGTTTATGCTAAAGATAATTTGTCACAAATTATATTTAAAACGAACAAATTTGAAGTTATTTCCTACAAAGAAAAATTTGTCCAACATTTTTTTACCCAAAATAATTTGTCCAAAATTTTATTTCAAACGAAAAATTTGTCCAATTTATTTCCTATAAAGAAAAAGTTTTATAATTTAATTATAATTTAATATGTATGTTGAAAATGTTGTTTTAAGTTATTTTATTTTCTTGTATTAAGACATTGTTTTGTCCCAAAATTTCTGTCCCAAATATAATTTGTCCCAAATTTTATGTAAAACAAGAAAGTAATCCACTTTGTTTGTTAGAAAGAAAAATTTCTTCAAAATTTTTAACCCAAAAATAAATTGTCCCAAAATTTTATTTAAAACAAAAAAATTTAACAATTTATTTTCTTAAAAGTAAAAAAGGCCCAATAATTTTATGTGTATAATGAAATGTGTTGTTTTAATTTATATTATTTTCTTGTATTAGGAAATTATTTTATATATGTATATAAAACGTTTGTCCCCAAATTTCTGTCCCAAAAATAATTTGTCCCAAATTTTATGTAAAACAAAAAAGTAATCCAATTTGTTTGCTATAAAGAAACTTTTCCATAATGTTTAACTCAAAAATAATGTGTCCAAAAATTTTATTTAAAACGAAAAAATTTTTTAATTTATTTTTTAAAAAGTAAAATTGGCCCAATAATTTTATGTGTATAATGAAATGTGTTGTTTTAATTTATTTTATTTGCTTGTATTAAGAAATTTATATATAAAAATATATAAAACATATGTCCCAAATTTTTGTCCCAAAAATAATTTGTCCCAAACTTTATTTAAAAAAAATTAATCCAATTTGTTTGCTATAAAGAAAAATTTCTCCAAAAATTTTAACCCAAAAATAATTTGTCCCAAAATTTTATTTAAAACGAAAAAATTTAACAATTTATTTCCTATAAAGAAAAATGTGTCCCTTTATTTTTTAGGTATAAAGAAATTAATTACCCCCATTAAATGACATAAAATTAATAAAAGAAATAAGAAAAACAACTAATAATCAAAATTAATATTTCAAATATCATTAACAGCCAAAACGGTGTTAACCCCATAATTAAGTGGTATTAAGGTATAAAAAGAGGTCAGTGAAGAGCAAACCGTTAATTAAATTAACCTGTCACTTCTTGGTTTATAACATTTGAATTTAGTCTTTTATTAGAGTTCAACTGAAGCGCTGATGTCTTCTAAAAAAATACACCCCATTTTTACCGTACGCAATGTGCTGCCCTACACTTATCACAAGCAGCAACAGTATGGCAACAATTCATTTACTTCAACAACAGTGTCGAAGAAAACTCAAGTTAAAAAGAAAAATCATTTAACTATGAAACATCTGAGAAAATGGCTTAAAGAAAATTTACGCAATTATTGCAATACGACATCGTTGCATGGCTTCAATCATATAACGCGCCCGGATATGACACAAAAGGAACGTTTGTTTTGGCTGCTTGTCGTCATTCTATCGATTATAATATCAATTGTGTTGGTTATAGTGTCATATTTATGGAATCGTGAAACACCTACGGTAACGGTTATAGAAAGTTCACATCATCCTACCTGGGATATACCATTTCCGGCCGTAACCTTTTGTAGTTTCAATATCATATCACGTGAAAAAGCCTTTAATTTGGTGAAAACATTGTAAGTATTCAAATTAAATGACAAAGCGACTGACGATGAAAAAGTTTTGAAATGAGATTTAGAAAAGTTACAAAAGAAAAAATTGAAACAACCAAAATATGGTTGTAATCAAATCATGTTATTATTGCAACCATATTAGAAATATTATCGACTATTTAATATTAAATCAAGCTACGGAAACAGAATCCTCTCAATCTTGTGAAGACTGCCCTCAAAGACACCCCTCGATAATTATGCATGTTATCTAATGGGCAAATTTGAAGTTAGGAAGTAAATTGGCTTTAAACACCGGCATTTCTTTTTGACAACTTCAGTTTCATTCATACTAATGTAAAGTAGAGAATTGGGAATTAATAATGGAATATGATGTTGGGCAAATGTCGACTCCTGGCGTGTCAGCAGATGCCCGCTCTTTTCTCAAAATTTTGTAGCTCATTTTGCAAGAATAACAAACATGCAGCGCCGAATTTAATCTCTCAGAGCGTTAATAATTTGTGGCCTGTTAACGTAAATTAAATCTTTCAAATGGCTCTAGAGAAAATGATCTAGCGGCCTTAACTTACAAGAATTAGACGGGTAATCGATATTGTTTGGATGGCTGTGTGGCTTGTGGAGCCGTCTTGCTGAAACCAAAGGTCATTCATGTCAAACTTAGCCTATTGTGCGGTGTGTGTGTGATTAGATTTGCATCCACGCCCTATTGTGGGGTGATAAGATCATACCACTGTGAATGAAATGTAGAATCATCCTCGCCCTAGAAGGCCTTCAGATACGTATATCTTCCGGTCACTCCTGGCTGCAACTTGAAAAGCCCAGAGCAGTCCGCAGCCTTCACTCCTTGTTGAAGAGTTGGAGACTATCCAACTCCTGGTTTAGAAGGCATAAAGATTAATAAAATTTAAGAACACAACAGCAATCATGCTCACAGGACCTAGACCATTCATTGTGTTCATTGTGATTGATCGGACCCACACAACTCAAACGAGGGCCTCGAAACATACAGCCACCACGATACTCCGGATGGGTGAACCTCAATAGCCTCCAACTCTTGAGCGCGGAGCGAGGCTGCCAGCTGCCTTGGACCGGAGGATAAACCTATCTGAAGGCCTTCTGTGATAATGTTGCTAAAAGGCAAATTATTGCAGAATCGTCCACCATGCATACGATCTGGTAACATTAGTCTCAGGTATGTGACACAGCTCAAATACCTGGGAATAATGGTGGCGGAAAGGATGAACTTTTTAGTACATTCTGTCTATGTGAGGGACAAGCTGACTGCGGTTGTGGGTAGAGTTAGGCGCAGGCGTGCTACTTGTACCAAATATGACGGGCTATTTGTCGCATGTGCATATGGTGCGCCTGTTTGGTACGACCTAGTTATGTCTGTTGTCGGCCGGAACAAGGTGCTGTCTTGCCAGAGAGTGGCTATGCTCGCTTGTATGCCAGTTTGTCGGACAGTTTCAACAGATGCTCTTTAGGTCTTGCTAGGTGCAGCCCCCCTTGACTTGGAAGTGATACGTCGTGCTATCGCTTTCAAGATCAAACGGGAACTGCCACTTCTCGGACATGACTAGCTTTCTGCAGGTGATTTGGTGGATACGGGATCGGCAACGGTCAAGAGGCTTCTAGATTAGCGTCTTGTTTCTATCTGGAAAAACAATTGGGAGAACAGTGATGCGGGTAGAGTCATGAATGAATTCATACGTGACCCTACTTTCGTACGGGAACACCCAGACTTTCGCTTCGGCTTAAGCCTGGGCTTCCTACTGACCAGGCACGGCTCTTTGAATGCATTCTTGCATCAGAGAGGCTTGTCCGATTCTCCTTCCTGCAGATGCGGGGCAGACCGTGAGGATTGGAGGCACTTTCTTGTGGAGTGTCCTCTGTATGGTGACATTAGGGACTTAGACTCTATAGGCGTTGTCAGGGTGAGAAGCGACTGCATGTTTGGCGAAATTCTGCAGAGAGCCGAGACCTTAGATGGACTCCGCGAGTTTGCCCGTATAACCTTCCGCAGGAGGTTAAAGCATTTGCAGTAGGTATATCACTGCGCGAGTATTCGGATACCTGTTGTCTTGTCTGGTTTTTTGTCTGTGCCTGCAATGTCGTCCGGTGTTGTTTTCTATAATGATTGTTGGAAGGGGTGGTTCTTTCCGTACTAATGTGGGAGTTTGCGTTGCCGCTGGAGTTTTGCGACAATCTCTTCCCTTAGGTCCCTGGGCCTAAGGGCGGAGGTTGCTGCAGTACTCGGGTTTGCAGTAAGCAACATTCCTGGAAGAGTCCGGTGTAGTTAGATAATGTAGTTAGAAGTAGTTTAGTTAATATTGTGGAAAGGGCAGGATGGGGTCCTTGGCTTCTTTTCGGCCGAGGGTCTTATCCTGCCTTGAGTGAATGGTGTGTGAATGAGTACCAAAATGGGTACTGGTGAGTTTGTGGTGTGAATGGTGTGTGAGGCCACTAGTTCGAGTTATTTGGAACTCGGCTGGTGGTAACAGTTTGACTGGATGCTAAAAACTGGTACCACGGGTGCCAGGTGCCCCTGAAACTTCGGTTTCAGCCTGGCAGTTGGTGTGGCCCTTCGGAAGCTTCGTGATGGCTGTGGTTTTTACCCATATCGCGGGATGAGCGTATTAGCTCTTGTGGAATTGCATTGCCACAGGGATGCCGTGACCCAAAGATCGGTAGGAGTATAGAAAGGCTCCGCACCTCACCCAAGGTGGACATCATGACCAAAAACGTGATGTCAAATTAGTACCCATGGTTTGTACATCGAGGCGTTAGTGGACGCATTGTATTCACTCGGTGGTAAGACCACTGTGGTATTAGGCCGTCTCGGCAGGTAACCACAGAAATCTATATCACATCTGGTTATGGCTTACACGGCCAGGTACATTTCGTGATAAGATTTACATCTGCACCTGGCCGTGGGTCTTAATCCGATGGTGGTCAAACCACTGTGAATGAAAAGCAACGCCATTCACGTCCTAGGAAGCCGAAGACTAATTCTAGGAACAGGTCTTTCCTAGTTGCAATTTCAGCGGTTCCAGAGCAGGGCTGGAATCCACTATTCCTTACTAAAGATCTGGAGTCTATCCAACTCCTGTCCAGAACACATGACTAGCATGCTCACTGGATCTGGATCATTCACCAGTAGGTGTGATTAAAGGCGAGATGATCCTGGCCACCATATTCAGTTCATGCTTGGGGCTGCAAAACCACAACCACCACGATACTCCCAAAGAGCCAACCTCAATAATCAGTCAGAGAAACAGCTAAAAGTCTAAAGAAACAATTAGCGGAAACTCTGGGGCTTACTGATTCCCGTGGAAATATAGTGGAGCTTTCCAGTTGACCTCTGCTGCCTTCAGGGGACTGATCTCCCTTATACCCCCAGCGGTACAGGTCTAGACAGTCAAGTATTCTATAAAGACCTATGAATTTGGGACACGACTAGGTACAGATACATGATCAAAAGTTATAAACACCTTGTAAAATATTGAAATAAATTTTTAAATTTCTTTTGAAGGAAACGCCCACCCAACATCACCGAGGAAGAAGTCTTACATACATTTCGCATCACCATGTATTATACATTCGCTTTAAATTCATCGAGTATTAATATTAAATTGGCCGAAAAGATTTTAGAGCTGAATAATTTGACTTTAACGGATTTGTCGAAAAAAATAACACCCAACTGCTTGAAAATGGTATCGAAGTGTGTTTGGAAGGGTACGAATACCAGATGTGACAGTTTATTTCAGAGAACAGCTGCCTTTGCGGGCGATTGTTGTTCGTTTAATTATTTTGGCAGAGCAAAAAATAATTTTCCAGAGTAAGTTTGTGAAATGTTAAACAATTTTTGTTTTTAATAATAAATTTGAGGTTAGGAACGAAGTCTGGCTGTCAAATGATTGACTGTTAGGAGTTTGAACTGTCATTCTTTGACATTTTTTGTTTTTTGCATATTGATCTTTATTATAATATTTTAATCTTTGCAGAAAACTTGTCTATCAGGTACCGAAAAGGCCATATCGTGTAACAGGTTGCGGTTATTCCACTGGCCTGTCGCTATACCTCGATCCCATGGTTGACGATTACTATGGTACATATTTCAGCAGTTATGGATTTCGTTTGATGATACACGACGCCTATGACTTTCCCGATACAAACGCCGAAACAAAAGTTATATCCGCCAGAAGAGAAAGTTTTGTGCGCATTGTTCCTGAGTCCTCATACGCCACGAATGATGTTAAAAAAATGGATCGCAACTTAAGAAATTGTTTGTTCTCCAACGAGCGCAAGCTGGCTATAATGCAACGTTATTCATTTATAAATTGTATGGCAGAGTGTCGTATATTAATGGCTTTGGAAAAGTGTGGCTGTGTGCCCGATAATTTACCCAACAATGGCTCGTATCCCAAATGTGGCATAAAGGATTTAAAGTGTGTTATAAAGAGTAGAGGTGAGAAATGAAGGGGATATCAAATCTGTCTCTTCTCTAATTTTAAGTATTTTGCAGGAATTTTCTCTCGTGCCCTAAATGAAAGTTTCACTATTTCCACGATTTTGAATACAAACAAGTTTCCCTGTAACTGTTTGCCAGACTGTGAGTCCTATCATTATTATTCGGAAATAACCATGGGCAAAATGAATGTTAAATTACCATTGCATTTCGAAAATGAAGACAAGTTAGTGGCTCCTTCAAATGCCCAAAAAATATTTCATTAATTTTTATTGTTGTTGTTTTTCCAACAGTAACAGGAATATATCATTTGAATATAACGGTATTTTGCTGCATATATTCTATAGCGATCTTATGACTACCAGATATCGCACCGAAATTTATCAAAATTGGTTATCGGCCTTAGGTAAAGTTTCTTTGCATTTTACATTTTATGCGCAGAAGTTTAACGTAATTCTTCTTCTTTAACAGCTTCATTTGGTGGACTTTTGGGCTTGATTATGGGCTTTAGCATTGTAACCGCATTTGAATTTATATATTTTCTTACATTTAGACCTGTTTTTAATTATTATAATAATCATTCAACTTGAATAATAGAAAATAAACAAAAAGAAAAAAAATAAAAGAATACAACAATCTGGCAAGGCTGGTCTTACGTAAAATTTATGTATGCTTTCAAAATTGTTTGCAAATTCTGAAATTACTTTTTCAAACATTTATGGCCGCATATCAGCAATAAGATGCGGCGAATGTGGTCAATTATTTGGGTCTCATGGGCGTAGACCAACCACTTCATATATCCTTCCACAAAATGGTCAAGCGGCGTTAAATCTTGAAGGTCAGTTCAAGGATCCAAATCGTCAAACTATGCTGTTATCAAATGTTTTCTTCATTAAATCAATTACGGTACGAGCTGTATGACATGTCGCGTCGTTTTTGTTGAAACCACAGCTCCTGTTCCTGTCCTATTCTGCTTGTTCAACGCATTCTGCTTGATGAACCCAAAGTTCAGTAATCATGGCTCTATAATTGTCCAGCGTAGTCAGGTAAAATCACCAGCCCATAAAGCACACCAAACAGTAAGTTTTTCTTAATGTAACAGTGTCTCATTTATCATCACTCCATCAGCTTCATGGCTAAATAAAGTTCGCTTCTGAAACATGGGATCAAGAGCCATCTTGTTTCAGGTTCAATTTGTGCAATTTGGTGGCGTTGCTCAGGTTTTAAAGGATTCAAACATTTAAAAAATGCTTGTTTATTTCAGACTTGGGGGATATCAATTACAGTTTGTTATTAATCACACATTCAATTACTGAATTGCATGTAATTGTAATTGAAATTGTAATTGAAATTAGGGATCAAAATCAATTACAATTACTTGTAATTAATAATTGAAAAATTTCAATTACAATTAATTGTAATTGGTAATTGAAAAATATCATTTACTAATTACAAGTAGTTGTAATTGGAAAAGTTTAGTTACAATATACAAGCAATTGTAATTGTAATTAGGCATTCATTACTAAAACATTACTAAAACTGTTCAATTACATTTAATTGTAATTGTTTTTTTTTCAATTGCAATTACAAGTAATTTTAATTGGAGTATTCTAATTACAAATTACAAGTAATTTTGTTTTTTTTTGTGTAATTGAAAAAACATTACATGTAATGCCAAGCCAAGCTAAATATAAATCTCTTAACAGCTGACAAAATGACGATGTCAATGAAAAAAGTGTTGCCAACTTAATGTTCTCTACCTCTAAACAAATTTCTTTCTCTTTTTGCTCCTAATTCACTTCTTTCGCACAAAAGCCAGAAGTATTGGCCGTCGACAGATAAAGTACAGTTTAAATTACCGTCAGGAAGTGTGTCAAATGTGAGCAAATTGAATATGTTCCAGGTTCTCGACTTTTTAAGTTCATTACACCACTGCTGCATTAGTTGGAAAGTTTAAATCCAAACTTAAAATTAAATGGAACTCGGTTTCAAAGGATCCAAACATTTAAAAAGCGCTGGTTTATTTAATACTTGGAGGATATGAATTACAGTTTGTTATTAATTACACATTCAATTACTGAATTGCATGTAATTGTAATTGGAAATTTTCAATTACAATTACATTCAAATTTTGCAAATGTAATTGTTGTAAATTTAAAACAACAATTACAATTACTTGAAATTGGTAATTGAAAAAAAATACAATTACAGTTACTTGTAATTATAATTAGAATATTCCAATTCAAATTACTTGTAATTCTAATTGAAAAAAATCAGTTACAGTTACTTGTAATTGGAAATTTTCAATTGTAATTGAAAAAGTTAATTACAATTACTTGTAATTGGAAAATTTTCAATTACAATTACATTCAAATTTTGCAATAGTAATTGAGTTTTTTCAATTACACATTACATGTAATTTGTACTTAAAACAACAATTACTTGAAATTTGTTATTGAAAAAAATACAATTACAATTACTTGTAATTGTAATTGAATATTCTAATTCAAATTACTTGTTACAGTTACTTGTAATTGGAAATTTTCAATTGTAATTGAAAAAATTAGTTACAATTATTTGTAATTGGAAAATTTTATATACAATTACATTCAAATTTTGTAATAGTAATTGAGTTTTTTCAATTACTTGTAATTGTAATTGAAAAAAAAGCCATTACATGTAATTGAAAATTTTTAGTAATGAATGCCTTATTGCAATTACAATTGCTTGTAATTTGTAATTAAACTATTACAATTACATGTAATTAGTAATTTTTTAATTACCAATTACAAGTAATTGTAATTTTTCAATTACTAATTTTAATTGAAATTTTTCAATTACTAATTGCAAGTAATTGTAATTGAAATTTTTCAATTACAAACTATGCATAATTGTAATTGATTTTAGTCCCTAATTTCTAGTATAATTACTTGTAATTTGTAACTGGAAATTTTCAATTACTAATTACGTGTAATTGTAAATGTAATTAAAATGTAATTGAATCCCCTCAATGTGTGCTTTATTTAACTGTTCACTGTTAAATAAGTTAAAATAGGCGGCCAAGGTTTGGGCTATTGCGAAGAGTCCACATTTTAGCCAATTAATGAGTAGGCAACTTTGAGGTTAGAAAATAAAATTCTATCAAATGGTTAAATCTTATAAATTGAGCTGTCAGTCTTTAACATTTGTTAAGTAAAAACTTTAGGAAATTTAAAGCATTTACGTTGTGGAGCAAAGAGTTTTAGTTGTGAAAAGTTACCATCAAACTGGTGAAAATTTCCCACAGGCTTTGTCTAAGATCGCTGTGCGAAATTCAATGGCTAAATTTAAAGCTCATAATATTATTAATGTTAATAGAGCAAAACGTGAATGCTCATGGTGAATGAAGTGATGCATATGTGGCCGCTATACAGCAAAGTGTTTAGATTGACTCTGGAGCATTAACTCGTTGACGTTCGTAACAATTTAGTATCACTAAAACCACTTGTGCTGACTCGTGGTAATGTCTCAATATTTACCTTTTTTAATTACGCTGCGAAATATGAATCATCATCGTCGTAAGCTTTGACTAACACACACATACGTGCGTTAATACCTTTGCTAGGGACATCGACTTTTTTTCTTTTTAATGTAATTTGAAATATTGTTGAAATAAAGATTGAAATATAAATCTATCAATAATTGAACGCCACTTAAATTAATGAAAAAACTACCATGCACTTTACACAGCATTGTGGCCAAAGCTCTACATTCTGACGTTTATAATCGCCTAATTGAAAATAGGCCTCATCATCATGGCATTGCTGCCGCTCAGTTCAAATAGCCAATTAACGTTTATGAATTTAAAAGTTTAAAAATTAAAGCCAACCGTGCACGGTTGTCGCCGAAAGCTTGTGAATAGGCTGTTTGAACTGAACGAAAAGAATGCCGTCATGATGAGGCTCATTTTGAATTAAGCGATTATGTAAACGCACAAAATTGTAGCATATCAGATTCACAAAATCCTCAACATCCTCATTACATCCACAGAAAGTGACCATTTAGGGCATTTGTAGTCAGGTGGCATTATTCGTCTATATGTTTTCTGAAATGAGCAAGGAAACCCGACATTCTGAATTTTTTACGCTACCAAACCATCATAACCAATTTTTGTGTGGCCACAATTGGCTAATGTTGATATCAGCGACCTTTGGTTTCAGCAAGACGACGTTACAAGCCATACAGCCTCGATCACGTTATTTCTCGATTTGGCGATAGCGATTGGCCGTCTCTTTATTGCAATTAAACGCCGCTGGATTATTTTCTCTGGGGTCATTTAAAAGACCGGGTTTACGTAAACAAATCACAGACATCTGATACTCGGGAAGATGAAATTCAACGCTGCATTAAAGAGATAAAAGAAGGAACGTGTACTGACGAGCCAGAGGTCATATTCCTTTCCTCATTTCAATTTTTCTACTTTACATTGATCATCAATAAAACTAAAGTTATGAAACAAATTGTATGTTTTAAGGCAATTGACTTTGAAACCTCAAATTTACCCACCCTTGAAGGATGTACAGTTTTAAGCAGAAGCAAAAGAAAAAGTCACCACAACTCACACACATAAAAATATTCCTCACAATGACAGGAAACTTTATCAAAACCTAAAAAAAATAATTATTACCTGCCTTAAGAATAATTAGCAATCAATCACAATCAATTTAGCCATCAATCACAATGATTGATGATTAAATCACAAAAAGGTTAAACGAGAAAATTGTGGTATAAAAGTTGAAATATAATTTAATAAACATGACAGTGAGACTAGAGAGACAGACATGCTGGCAGTTTTACTAAAAAATAAACATTTAAAAAATTTTCTTAACGAAAGTGGAATTAACGGTTTACGTTTGTTGCTTTACTGCACACCCTTCAAATATGCCAGGTATATTTGAAAAGTTATACAAGTGATAATTGTGATAAAATTGTGATCAAATTGTGATAAACTTTCAGATTAATTTGGTTAATTTTTATATTTGCTGTTGTTATATGGACCCATTTTATTATAACATCATTGACTTTTGAATATATTCGACAGCCTACCGAATTACATATGTCGACTACTCGAGTACATGTATCCAATACTCCCTTTCCGGGTGTCGCTATCTGTAGTCCCAACAAGCTTAATCGCACTAAAGTGCTTAAGTTCGCTAAAAAAGTGTAAGTATTTGCAGCATTAAACAAATTTTGGTCTGGTTATGGCTTACACAGCTAGATACAGACGTAAATCTTATCACGCATCACTTGACAGCTGACAATATGAACATTTAAATCCATTTTAAGCAGAGAACTAAATTGTTTCAAGTCCGTTTTTCATAAGCGAATATTATTTAGCGATGAAGTTCTTTGTTATTGAAATGGATACGTTATGCCGTATTTGGAGCGATGAGAATTTAACTGTTTGCTAGTGCTAGACACAGTGCAACTGGGGAAAAAGGGAGCCCAGTCCCCTGAAGTCAGACAGGGAGACAACTGGAAGCTCCACTTTATTTCCACGGGGATCAGTGAATCCGCAGAGTTCATTATTTGTCTCTTTAGACTTTTAATAGTTCTCTGACTGATCATTGAGGTTGGCTCCTATATGGGAGTATCGTGGTGGTTGTGGTTTTGCGGCCCCATAAGGGATTTATGAAAACTATGGTGGCCAGGATCATTTCACTAAAAATGACACGCAAAGTGAGTGATCCAGTCCAGTGAGCATGCTTGACATGTGTTCTGGACAGGAGTTAGAAAATCTCCAACTCTTTGGCAAGGTGTGATGGTTTGCAGCCCTGTCCTGGAATCATTAAAGTTGCAGCTAAGTGGTTCTGTTGCTTAGAATTACGCCTTCGGCTATCTAGGACGCATGTATAACGTTCCAAATTATACTATAGTGGTTTGTCAACCATCTGATTAAGGCTACATAGCCAGGTGCGGATGTAAAACAAATCACACTCTGTTGGACTCTCTCGTTCAACAATTGAATAATCATGATGTGCAGGAGATGTGGTTTTAACAAGAAGGTGCTGCATGTTGAAGGAAGTTGCATGAAGTTGCAAATAAGAGTGACTGGAGGATATACGTACCGGAAGGCTTCCTGGGGCGTGGATTACGACACAATTCATCCACAGTGGTATAATCCACCGTCTGGTTATGGCTTACACAATGTAAATCTTATCACGCATTCCTTCCCGGCGGACATCCTGTACTTCTGTATGATGATGGCTAGTAAATTGAGAAAGTAAGTTGGCTTTAAACATAAACTTGTTTTCGACAATTTCAGTCGAAATCTGGGAATTAATAACGGTCTATAATGTGGGGCAAATATCTTCCTCTAGACGTCCACTCTTTTTCATACAATTTTTAAGCACATTTTGCAACAAAGCTTCGCTTGTCTCTTAAGGCCGTGTCAGATAAAACTTTTGCTTTGCTTTGCGTCAGAGTTTCGCTTTGACATTTGAGTTAAAATGTACGTAAATGTATGAAAGTTGCCACATAAAGCACTTTTGACGCAGCGCAAAGCGAAAAGTTAACCAACATTCAACTTTTTGCGCGCTTTGACAAACACCTGGCTTTTATTATTTGTGTTTGTGTATTTGTGTGTGGGCGTAAACAAAAAATTCATGAGTGTTGTCAAAGTTTATTGTGACATACACCGCTTGATTTGAACAAAGTTTTATCTGACATCGCCTTTAATACGGAATTAGTGTCACCTTCATTTTAATGAATGAAATTAAATGATCTCTAAGATGTCTCTAGCAGGGAGTCCTTTCTAAAAATCATATCTCTTAAGGCTGCCATTTTGTTTAGGGATCGAAAAATCAAAAAAAAACTCAAAAATCATCAAATAAAAAGTGAAACATAATTTCGAAATTATGGCGAATTAAGGAAAACTGTAGAGCAGCAGTTTGATTTGACAATTTGCTAGTGGTGACAATATAGCAATTGAGAATAAAATTTTGGCGTTTTTAATATGTTTAAGTAAGACAAGCTAAATAAGCTTTAGGTTAATTTTGCTACATGTAATAACACGCTATGTAAACTAAATCAAATAACTGAAAGTAATTCAAATAAACATTTTTTGCGGGAATAAAAAAAATGTATTTAAATTCAAGCATGCGAATGTGTCCTCTTGCTCTAATTGTGATAAGAGTTAGAGGTGGAACTATTAAAACAAATTAAAAGTTTCATACTCAAGCCATAAGTGTTAAGTGTTAAATAAATAACATTTATTTTAATCACACCTGCACACGTTCAGTTATTTGTGTTAAATAGTTTTATCAGCAAATTGTTTATTAGGCGAATTCATTTATTCACTTAAAACTTTAATTGGGTTTTTCTACTTGAAGGTATAAAAAAAAGGTATAAATAAAAAAATTAGCATAAAAACTTGGTAACAATTTCACGATAACAGGTGAAATATATGGCTTCTGAAAAACAAAAAAACTTTATTATGCGTCATAGACAACAACATATTTATGTTATTTGAAGCTGGGGCATATAGAATCCGTCATCCATCATACGTTGCATTTTTCAACTGACAAGTAAGTTGAAATACACGTTTTCTTATCAGCGTTGTCACAATCAATAAGTCTCCGTCAACGCAAAGTACGAAAGTTGGCCAACTTTTAACTTTTGACGTACCTTGAGTAATATCTTTGCGCCACCATCCATTAATTATAGAATCACCTTCGTATTGATGCACATAGTCAGGCGGACAATAGGTACCATCATTCATTTTCAAGAAATTATGCAAAAGTACTGAGGCCTTTACTACTTTCTCTGCGGATGGTTGGTGGATTTGCAAAGGTGATAGGAGAGTGCTCCCGCGAGCTACTAAGATTCCAAAAGCATTTTCAATAACACGTTGAGCTCGTGATAAGCGTTTATTGAATATTTCTTTAAATAAGCGCTATAAATTTTTCTGTACACGAACCCGGATATGGTCTCATTAAACATCTTTGCAAAGGAAAAGCTGCATCTCCAACCATGAAATAAGGGAATTTCAAATTCGTTCCTTGCAAAAAGTTGTCTTCAGGTAAATCCAATTGCCCATTAAAAAGCTTCTGCCCAAAGCCCGAATTAGACAACACACCTCCATCACTTTGAGAGCCATATGCACCAATATTGGCTGCCGTGAAAGTGTAATTAGCGTCGCAAGCTGCCAAAAGTACTATGGAGTAGGTGTCCTTGTAATTAAAAAATTGGGAGCCGGAATTTGGTAGACATGTCAATGTAATGTGTTTGCCATCAATTGCTCCTACGCAGTTTGTAAAATTCCACATAGCGTTAAAATCATTCGCAATGCGTTTCCACTCGTGTTTTTTAGCTACCGACAAAGCACGTCGCATGTTTCTAGTACAATTTTTCTTACTGTCGTACGCCCCATCTTAAACGCCAATGAAAATAATTGATTATTGCCTCCATGAGCCAAATAACTTTAAAAATGCAAAAAATTGTTGGTTAAAAAGAATAGAAATATATATAAAAAGTCTACACTTTGCAGGTATTGAAGGTCTATTGGAGTTCTTAGTAAGATCTTCTTTCACTAAGTTAAAAAGCAAATCGAACACTTCTTTATCCTGAATCACTTTTAAACATTTTCTCAAAATTAACTGCAAAAAATCCATTAATATCTCGTTCTTGATAAAGCGGCCTGACCCAAAATCTTCTACCTCTTTTAATTACATCAAGGCACTCCCGAGCTTTATAAATTAAAATCACCATTAATAAAAAGTCTAAGATGTCGTCTAACTCCATTTCAAATGTGCACTTTAATAAAACTTTGCGGCAAAAAAAAATATAAAATAAGACAAACAAAAAACAGCTGATTTCTTATCCATCAACAAAGTACTCATTGTGCCAACCTCATCCGCCGGTACTTTCACTTTAGTTGAATACGTCAAAGTATAACGCATGACGGATTCTATGTCCGGGCCTTTGTAGGCATTTTTAAACTTATGACATTTATAAACGAGATGGAATATTACAGCAAGTAAAAGTGAGAGAGAGAGAGAGAAGAAAGAGAGAGAGAGAGTGAGAGAGAATGCTGAGCAGTAGCAAATAATCATTAACTCTTTCAGGTTTGGTGGTTAGTTATTTCGTGATAAGATTTACATCTGCATCACCAGATGGTGGATCATACCACTGTGGATGAAATGTAGCATCATCCTCGCCCTAGAAGGCCTTCAGATACGTATATCCTCCGCTCACTTCTAGTTGCAACTTCAAAAGCCCGAAACAGGCCGCAGCCTTCACTCCTTGCTTACGAGTTCGAGATTTTCCAACTCCTCGTCCAGAACACATGAAGCGTAATATAATTTAAGAACACGACGGCATTCATGCTCACTGGACCTAGACCATTCATTGTGTTCATTGTGAATGATCCGATCCACAGAACTCAAACGAGAGCCTCAAAACCACAACCACCACAATACTCTCGAAGGGTCAACCTCAATAATCAGTCAGAGAACCGTTAAAAGGCTAAAAAGACAATTAGCGGAACTCTGGGACTTTACAGATTCCCGTGGAAATATAGTGGATTGTCCAGTTGGCTCCTGCCAGTCTTGAAGGGGACTGGGCTTCCTTTTACCCCCGCAAGACACAAGTCTAGATGGTTATGTGATCCATAAATGTGCCCCCCGGGGGAGTATTGTTTTGGAATGGCATATACTTCAGACACGTTTATCCTCCAGTCACTCCTAGTAGCAAGTACAAAAGGCCGGAGCAGGCCGCATCCTGAGTTGGAAACTATCCAACTCCTGGTCCTGAACGCATGAAGCTTAATATAATTTAAGAACACGACGGCATTCATGCTCACTGGACCTGGACCATTCATTGTGTTCATTGTGAATGATCCGACGCACAAACTCAAACGACGGCCCCGAAATACACAACCACCACGATAATCCCGAAGGGCCTAGCTCAATTATCACCCAAAGAACAGCTAAAAGGCTAAAAAGACAAATAGCTGAACTCTGATTCCCGTGGAAATATAGTGGATTGTCCAGTTGGCTCCTGCTAGCCTTGAAGGGGACCTGGCTGCCTTTTACTCCCGAAGACACATGTAATGACAGTGGCTTAGTGCTACGGTATTCAACTATGGGGCACTGCCTCAGCGTCAAACATGGAAAAACTTCGTATGATTACTGCCGCTCCATGGCACGTATGTACGTAAAAAACTCGTGTAAACATAAAGACTTAAACGTTCCCCTCGAGTAACAGGCTTGCTTCACATTCAAACACTATAGTCGGCATCATTCTAGATCGTGGTAGCCATTTCCCGGCTGAAAAGGAGGGACGCCTCTTCCTTCTTTGCTGAGAGCACAATTCCACGATTCGTGAATAAACGTATATTGCCAGCAGCAGTGAAACTTTTCCATTTGCTCTGTTTTTAGAATCACAATTGATAGCTATTATTAAAGTTCGAATTTTCGAAAAATTAATTTCGAAAAATTAAAAAAATTAAAAAAAAAATTTTTAGTATTAAAGTTCGAATTTTCGAAAAATTAATTTCGAAAAATTAAAAAAAAAATTTTTTTTTTATTTTTAATAAATTTTCACAAAATTTTTATTTACACCATTTCCATAAGCAAAAAAAACATTTTACACCATTTCCTTAAAAGGAATTTAATTAATTGTTTAATTAAAATAGCCCAACTTTTGGACTTCGTTTACCATGGCAACAATAGAGTCGACAGTTTCCTCACCTGTGGGTATAATATACTTGGAAGGCAATGAGAAGCCAATAAAAGACTTGGAAGATGGACGCAATTCATAGCAGAAGGACATTTTTGTGCCAACATTTTCATAAGCCCAATCAATGGAGGCTCCTGAAGCTGGATAAATGGCATCATAAATATTGCCGCCAGTATATTCAGTGCCATAACGTTCCCTAATAGCCGCAATGCTGACATCAAAAACTTGCTTCAAATCCTTGTAGTTGGCGGGTAAAGTAGCCGTATGACCATAAGGGAACAACAACAATTGTGAATAGGAATGAAAGGAGATGTACAAGGAGATTTTACCACTCAAACTTTCTAAATATTTGGCCAAAGAACGTACTTCAATTTCGGAAAATGGATGTGGACCGGCATAAGTATCACTGCAAGGATTATTGCTGGAGCCCACAACATTCCACTGAAAGTCCCAATTACGATTGGGATCGGCACCAAAACATGTACCATAAGGAGTGCGCGTCTTGCGCCACATGCGATTCTTGGTGTGCGTAAAAACATAACCATCCGGATTGGCATGAGGAAAAATGTACCAGTTGTAGTTTTTAGCCACCTCCTGAATGCTGCTCTCATTAGAGTTTAACAATTGATTTATTAAAAAGGTGGCAGTCGCCGGTGATATCCATTCGCGAGCATGTATACCAGCTTCTAGAAAAATACCAGGCTTTTCGCTTCGACTTGTCGAAATTTTAACACCCAAAATTGAACGCTTTTCATAAGTTTTGCCAGCCTCAATTAAAGTGACTATACCAGGATATTCGCTGGCCAGCAGTTGCAACCATCTATAGGTGTCATCCAGCTCATAATATTGTTTCCAGTTGTAGGAAAAAGAGCGTGTTATGGAACCAGATTTCGACACTATTTCACTGCCATCATCTAATTGTTTTTGTAAATTTCTCTCCACCAACTCCCATTCAATTTCACTTGTATCCATAATTTCCAAAAAGTCTGGCAGCTTGTGGGGTGCCACAATTACATGAATCGGTTTGTTGACAGCATGTATGCCATCCAGGAATATTATGGAATCCGATGATCCTTCCAAAATTTTCAAAACTTGCAATTCAGTGTTGTTCGAAGCAATAGCTTTATATACGCGATAATTATCATAACGAGCGCGTTCGCCATAACAGCAAGCGGCTAATAAGAGCAGACCAAATATTAACATTAATTTACCAAACGCCATGCTTCTTGTCCAATTGCTCTCACAGCAGTAACTAAAGTGATTTCAGAAATAAAATAAAACTTTTATAGCGGGCAATAAAATAAAATAAAAAAATAAAAAAATAAACTATTTTAATCAACTGGCTGGGTTAAAATTATAAAACAAAATAATGGCATGAAGCAAGATAACAAATGCTTAAGACAGTTTTATTAACATCGATAACTTCAATTTATTTTTCATGCATTTAAGTTTATCAAGCCGTTTGTAGCTTAAACAATTTTTATTGGCAGCACCTGAACTTGCTACAAAAATAATAATCTCTACAGAGGAATACATGACCCTCCTAATTACCTTGTCTCTGAAAATTACTATCTCTTTTATCACAAAATAGTCACATAAAATAACACAATTAATCAATAGCTATCATTTGCCAACAGTCTTGGGAAATATCAATTACAGTTTGTAATTAATTACACATTCAATTACTGAATTACATGTAATTGTAATTGGACATTTTTAATTACAATTTTACATTCGAATTTTGCAATTGTAATTGAGTGTTTTCAATTACACATTACATGTAATTTGTACTTAAAACAATAATTACAGATGTAAATCTTATCACGCATGTCTGCTGTATTTAATAAATACAGAATGTGACTTAAAATACTATCTTGAGGAACACCAGCTAGAATTGGTTGAGGTCGGGTAACATAATCTCCTTCTTCAATAATGAGTTGGCGGTCAATGGCGTATACTCGTAGGAGATTGGAAATATTCAGCCGCAAGCTTAGCTTCAATTTGAAATAAAGGCCTTCATGCCACACTTTACCCCCCGGCGGCACATATATATGGTCTTTATAGATCTTCTATCTATCGATCACAGTGTAACTGGGGGAAAAAGGGAGTCCAGTCCCCTGAAGTCAGCAGAGGTACAACTGGAAACTCCACTTTATTTCCACGGGAATCAGTAAGCCGCAGAGTTCCGTTATTTGTCTCTTTAGACATTTAACTGTTCTCTGACTGATTATTGAGGTTGGCCCCTATATGGGAGTATCGTGGTGGTTGTGGTTTCACGACTCCATATCAGGTCTTTTGTTTAATATGGTGGCCAGGATCATCTCACTGTTAATGACACCCTAAGTGAATGATCCAGTCCAGTGAGCATGCTAGACATGTGTTCTGGACAGGAATTGGAAAGTCTGCAACTCTTAAGCAAGGAGTGATGATTTGCAGCCCTGCTCTGGAATCATCGAAGTTGCAACTAGAAAGTTCTGGTGCATAGAATTATAGCTTCGACTTCCTAGAACGAGCATGACGTTCCAAATTATGCAGTGGTTTGATCCACCATCTGATTAAGGTTACATAGCCAGGTGCGGATGTAAATCTAATCACACAGTCTACCGAAAGCTTGTCCTCCCCCCAGGGGCACGCAGTCTTGATGGATCTCTTCCGAAACTTGGCATGTGCCTTTTGGGGTAAAAGACGGCACCAGTCGCCTGCGCTATCAGGAGCCTGATACTGGAAGAGATATAGGACTCTCAAAGTCCGACCAGTGACTTATTATACATACACTGGTACCATGGTAACCAGTTTCCCGCAGGCCTACGGCCTTGTTCTAGTTGTTGGTGAGGCCTCTCGGAGAGCAACATGGTGGCTGTTGTTTAAATTGGGTTGTCGAAGAAAGTTCCGAAGAGGTGTTAGCGAAAAGCACAACTGTTCTAGTTGTGTTTGCAACAAAACTAAGTGTTGGGTAGACTCCAACTCTTTAGCAAGGAGTGGGATTACGGTCCTGGTACCGTGCGTATATGCACCTAGTGTGTATGCGTCTTAGGGCGTGGGTGGCCGCTTTTCTACACCCAGTGGTAATACCACCAACAGATTATGGCCCCATGGCTCGGTGTAAATACTATCGCGTCTTTACTGAGAGCTTGTGAAACATCAATGAAATGCGCCGAACAATACTACTTTTCCTCAAAGGTTATTCTTATGACTTGCAGCAGCTCAATGAGTTTGTTCGATAGGACTATGTTGCCGTCTATTACCTTTTCAACTGATTTTCACAATAGCGGCAATTTGTAATTCAGAAGCGAATGCTTAATTTACAGCTCTGGTGAAAAGATATGGAAAGTTTAAGTTTTTTATTTATTGTAAATTTTCGTCTTATCGTTATACTAACGCCTGGTTAGTATACTCTATTGCTTTAATCATAAAATTTTATTGCCATGCGAGTTGATTATCACATTAATAATTGTGTACTCAAATGTTAATAATCGTATTTTTTTATTTTTTATTTCAACAATGATTCGAATGTGTTCAAAGTAAATCGAAGATGAAAAATTTTTAAATTATAAAAATTGGAATAAATATTTGGAAAAGGCTTATCTCCAGTTCCTCCTTCATAAAATATTTCGTTATTTATTTTATTTTGCATCTCTGGTCTATAATAGCGGATTTTTCAATAAGAAGTTTGTTTTGCAATTGTGGCAATACGGACAACATGAAAGTTTTGACATTTAGTTTTTTGACGTATTCATGCATTGGCACTTGTTATAAAGAATTCAATTTCGCACATCCACTATGAAAATAGTGGTTATGTTAAAGTTACATTTCGTAAAATTCGTAATATTTTCGGACCTTCTGGAACCGGAGTCTTTTAAGACCGCTATTAAAAACTTGCTCTTTGAAAATCAGTCGAAAGACTCGATATAAAATTGGCGAACATCAACATTGTTCAATTGAAAACATCGCAGCAGTGAGCCACAGTGTTAAGGCCGATTCAAATTTGTCAATACTTCGACGTTCTCAGGAATTGGGGTCATCCAAAACCACCACATGGTGAATTTTGTGTAAAGATTTTACTTTGAAGCCTTACAAGGTTCATCTAGTGCAGGAATTAAAGCCGACCATCATTCACATCACCGTAGACTCGCTCAATTTATTTAGGAACCACCGGCTGTTTTTTTTGAAAAAATGAGTTTTTCACACAAAGTCCATTACCACCTATCAGGGTATGTGAACAAGCAAAATTGCTGCATTTGGGCTTCTGAAAATCCTAGAACAATTATTGAGAAGCCTTTGCATGCTCAACGTGTCACTAAATGGTGCACTATGTGGTCTGGAGGCATGATTGAGCCGTTTTTTTTTTCGAAGATGAGGCTGGCAATGCGATAACAGTCAATGGATCACGCTATCACGAGATGCTAACAACTCAATTTCTTCCTAGCACCAGTTATTTGTGGTTTTTTCACGCAAGCCTGCTCGTTCAAATGTCACCAGAGAAAATAATCCAGCTGTGTTAAGTCACAAGAACGTGCTTTACTGATTCCCATGGAAATATAATGGATTTGGATACTATAGGCGTTGTCAGGATTGGAAACGACTGCATGTTTGGCGGAATTCTGCAGAGAGCCGACACCTTAGATGGAATCCGCGAGTTTACCCGTATAGCCTTCCGCAGGAGGTTAAGGCATTTGCAGTATATCACTGCGCGATTATTCGGATACCTGTTGTCTTGTCTGGTTTTTTGTCTGTGCCTGCAATGTCGTCCGGTGTTGTTTTCTATAATGATTGTTGGAAGGGGTGGTTCTTTCCGTACTAATGTGGGAGTTTGCGCTGTCGCTAGAGTTTTGCGACAATCTCTTCCCTTAGGTCCCTGGGCCTAAGGGCGGAGATTGCTGCAGTACTCGGGCTTGCAGTAGGCAACATCCTGGAAGAGTCCGGTGTAGTTAGTTTAATGTTATGTGATGTAGTAGTTAGTTAGTTAATATTGTGGAAAAGGCAGGATGGGGTCCTTGGCTTGTTTTATCGGCCAAGGGTCTTATCCTGCCTTGGGTGAATGGTGTGCGAATGCGTACCAAAATGGGTACTGGTGAGTTGTGGTATGAATGTGAGTGTGAGGCCACTAGTTCGAGTTATTTGGAACTCGGCTGGTGGTAACAGTTTGACCGGATACTTTAAACTGGTACCACGGGGCCAGGTGCCCTTGAAACTTCGGTTTCAGCCTGGCAGTTGGTGTGGCCCTTCGGGAGCTTCGTGGTGGCTGGGGTTTACCCATATCGCGGGATGGGCTTGTTAGCCCTCGTGGAATTGCATTGCCACAGGGATACCGTGACCCTTAGATCGGTAGGAGTATAGAAAGGCTCCGCACCTCACCCAAGGTGGACATCATGACCAAAAACGTGATGTCAAATTGGTACCCATGGTTTGTACATTAGGGCATTAGTGGACGCATTGTATTCACTCGGTGGTAAGACCACTGTGGTATAAGGCCGTCTCGGCAGGTAACCACACAAATCTGTATCACATGTAATGACGGTGAGATTTTGTCAGAACATATCAATGTGCCTGCGGGGAGGAGCACGAGGCGGTTATGCGTGATAAGATTTACATCTGCACCTAGCCGTGTGGACCAATATCAGATAGTGGATCATTACCACTGTGGATTAAATGTGGCTTCATCCTCGCTCTAGAAGGCCTTCATGTACGTGTATCCTCCAGTCACTCCGAAGCAGGTCGCAGCCACTCACTCCTTGCTGAAGAGTTGAAAACTATCCAACTCCTGGTCCAGAACGTAATTAAGAACACGAGGGCATTCATGCTCACTGGACCTGGACCATTCATTGTGTTCATTGCGAATAACCCGAACCGCACAACTCAAACGAGGCCCGAGAAAATACAACCACCGCGATACTCCCGAAGGGCCATTCTCAATAATCAGACAGAGAACAGCTAAAAGGCTAAAACGACAAATAGCTGAACTATGGGGCTTAACTAAGTCCCGTGAAAATATAGTGGATTGTCCAGTTGGCTTCTGCTAGCCTTGCACGGGACTGGGCTCCCGTTTTACCCCCGTTAACACATGTAAGGACCGTGAGATTCCGTTAAAACATATCAATGTGCCCCCCGGGAGGGGGGGGGGGGGGGTGGAGTAGGCGGTCAACTGTGTGTGATTCGATTTACATCTGCGCCTGGTCATGAAGTCTTAATCAGATGGTGGATCGAACCACTGCATAATTTGGAACGTTATGCTCTTCCTAGGAAGCCGAAGTCATAATTCTATGTAACAGAACTTTCTAGTTGCAACTTCGATGATTTCAGAGCAGGACTGCAAATCATCACTCCTTGCTTAAGAGTTGGAGACTTTCTAACTCCTGTTCAGAACACATGTCTAGCGTGTTCACTGGACTGGATCATTCACTTAGCGTGTCATTAACAGTGAGATGATCCTGGCCACCATATTAAACAAAAGACCTGATATGGGGCCGCGAAACCACGATACTCCCTTAAAGGGCCAACCTCAATAATCAGCCAGAGAACAGTTAAGTGTCTAAAGAGACAAATAACGGAACTCTGCGGGTCACTGATACCCGTGGAAATAAATTGGAGTATCCAGTTGTACCCCTGCTGACTTCAGGGGACTGGGCTCCCTTTTTCTCCAGTTGCACTATGTCTAGATAGTTGAAGTTCTATAAAGACCATATTTATGTGGCCCCCGGGGGGGGGGGGGGAAGGAAGCGGTCAATGGACTTTGCCAAATGGAGACTGTGACTTGTGGTATCGTCTTGCTAAAACTAAAGGTCGCTAATACCAACAGTACTTAATTGTGGCCGCAAAAAATTGCTTATGACAGTTTCCTTGCTGATTTTAGAAAAATTATGAACCAATGAGGCTGCCTGATCACAAGCCGCTCTTTATCGTAACTTTCTTTGGAGGTAATAAATTGTTCGAAGACTTTTTGTGGATCTTGTGAATTCCATATGCGACAATTTTATTCTTTTACATAATGCGCCTCATTGAAAATGCGCCTCATCCTCACGAAAGATGATTATGCTGAAAACGGCGTTGTTTTTCTTCGGTTCAAACAGCCAATTAAGAAACTTTCGATGCAAATAATGCTCGGTCGGCTTTAGTTTCAGAACGAGCAGAACTTTATAAGCGTCAAGATGAAGATCTTTGGACAAAATATTGTCAAACGTTACGTAGTTATGGCGAATTGTTGCGAACGTAGGCGAGTTGATGTTTCAGATTCAGTGTAAACACTTGGCTGTAAAGCGGCTACGTAGGCTATTAGCGTATTGTTTTGACTTATAAAGAGCAACAATACTGTGAGCCTGGAATTTAGCGATTAAATTCCGTACAGCGGTTTCAGGAAGAGCCTAATTACGAGAAAAAGCTGCTCGAATTTTAGGCGGGGAAATAATAATAAATAATAAACTTTCTGGATTATAACTCTTGGCTCAACAGTGTAAAGTTCCATGCGAGCTAAACAATTCCAAATTTTTTACTAAAAAATGTCAAGGGGAGAGAGCTCAATTTTAGGCATTCAATCATTTGATAGATAATTTACTTCCTAACCTCAAATTTGCCCACCCGATATAAAGCCGAAGCCTGTGCAAACTCTCTTAGGTCATAGGTATTAATAGATATTAAAATTTTATTTTTTTCTTTCTATTTACCTTTTTTCCCCCCAACCCTTCAACAGTTTTGAAGAACAACAAATTTATAAGCCCAACTATGTGGCTCAAACGGCAGAGGAAATGGCTCAACATTTATATTACTTTAAGCGTTTCTTTATCTTTCCCTACGACAAGGCAAAGCTTAATTTAACCGTTATTAATCGTTTAGATGAAATGTTTACTTTCATGTTCAATACAACGAATTATCCGATAAGAGATTATTTGAAAAAATTAGCACCAGATTGTAAAAGTTTAATTATACGAGGAACGATTTATGGCGCCAAAATAGATACTGCGGAATATGTTTATAAACGCTTGACATCCTCAAGTGTTTGTTGTATGTTCAATTATAATAGAAGAAGTTATTCGAGTGATTCGTAAGTATTGTTTTAATTAAAAAATTTTTTTTTAATTATTTTTATTTAATTAATTTTAGAAAACAGCGTTACGCCGTTGATCGCTTTATTAATAAAGCAGAAAATATAAAATTTGAATCCAGTTCCATTCTCAATTCAATACAATTTGTGTTGCGTAGTGATTCGAAAGATTTTTCAAGTACCGAATTTCAAAATACAGCATTTCAGGTGAGTGAAAAAAGAAGAATTTTAATTTAAATACGAATTCGCTTTCAATCGTTTCGACAATCAACTTAGAAATCTGGCAACTTTTTGTTAGAGAATGAGAGTGAGAGTCAGAAAGTTTATGCTTTTTCTTCTTGCTCTTCAATATCCGTTATGTTTATTTGAAAACAGTAATGTTACAGTGTCTCCAGTGTTGGACAGATGCACTATAAATTTGAAAATATAATTCTGTTTGATTGGCAGCACCTGGATGGCCATCTAAGCTATTACGTGAAGCGTGCTTACCATTTAACCTGCATTACAATGCTGTTTTCGATTATTATTTTAGTGGTTTAAAGTAGGAAGGAAATTTTGCACACGAAAATAAATACAGGGCGGGAAAATTTCAGGTTGGGTAGTAAATTGCCTCTCAATTGATTAAATTTTATTTATTTAGCAAAAAGTTAAAAAAGCTTAAGCATTGAATGCTGCACTTGTTCGCGGAGAGTGTTAATTGTGAAAAATGGTGAAATTTTCACTGTATCACTTTGTCAAATTCGAGCAGTTTTTCCTGGTAATCAGGCTACTTCTGGCGCCGGTGTATTTAATTTAATCAGTAAGTTCGAAGCTCTCACAGTATTGTTGCGAGATTAGACTAAAGTAATGATGCAAACATAGCCACCATACAGGAACGTTGTCAGAATGAGCCTGTAATATCAACTGCTCCTGGCCACCATAACTGTTATGGGGCCGCGAAACCACAACCACCACGTTACTCCCATATAGGGGCCAACCTCAATGATCAGTCAGAGCACTATTAAATGTCTAAAGAGACAAATAATGAACTCTGCGGCTCACTGATCCCCGTGGAAATAAGTGGAGCTTCCAGTTGACTCACTGCCTGTCTTCAGGAATTAATATTTTTCAAAACCGAAAATATGTTCTTTGTTTTAGGCAGCAGCAAAGTGAAATAGTGATTTTATTTCTTGCTTAAGTAACACAAACCTTAAAAATCGCTAAAATAAAAAAAAACGCCTAATGACTTTACAAAAAGTTGTCTTCAATAATCACGATTTTTTTTTAAATTTGTTTTTGTTAAAAAATTTCTTTAACTTGATATTTTGTAGTTGTATATTTTTCCGCGAGATGACTATGCCACCATACAATCAAATCGAATTGGAGAAATTTTAGTTGATCACAACACTATAGTGGAAGTACCTATAGAACCGGAATTTTTTGGCTCTACACAACAAGTAAGACAGTTTCCACCAGATGTGCGCAATTGTTATTTTGCCGATGAAGGTCAAAAACTTTTAAATCAGTAAGTTTTTTGCTCTCTTTATCATTTTAATAAATTTGAGGTTAGAAAGTCGATTGAGGTTAGGAAGTAAATTGAATAAATATACATTATTTTTTCAACAACTTTAGTGTTACTAAAATTAATATAAAGTAAAAATATTACAACTAATGATGGCATAGGAAAGCGGACAAAGGTCCATAATTAGAATTTCGACAAACGTGCGCTCTTTTCACAAAATTTTCAAGCACGTTTTGCAATAAAGCTTTGCTTATGTCGTTAATGCAGTGGCAAATGTCATCTTTCAGAGCAACAGCTGTTTTATGGTTTATTCACGTAAGTTTGGCGGCAAAGCAAATAATCCAACGGCGTTAAATCACAAGAAAGAAAAGGCCATTTTAAATCGTTAAATCGAGAAAATACAAATTTCGTATGCAATAATTGAATTGTTTGGATGTTTGGCAATGTCGGGCTGAAACCAAATTAACAAACTACTCGACCGATAAATAATTCAACTACATTAACTCACAAGAAAGAGATGGCCATTTAAAATCGTCAAATCGAGAAATTACACCAACGGAAAATTTCTCATGTAAAGACGTGATAAGATTTACATCTGCACCTGGTCGTGGGCCTTAATCAGATGATGGATTATTAACACTGCGGATGGTATGCAGCGCCATCCTCGCCCTAAAAGGCCTTCGGATACGTATATCCTCCGGTCACTTCTAGTAGCCTTCACTCTTTGCTGAAGAGTCGGAGACTATCCAACTCCTGGTCTAGAACGCATAAAGCTTAATATAATTAAGAACACGACGACATTCATGCTCACTGGACCTGGATCATTCATTGTGTTCATTGTGAATGATGCGACCCACAAACTCAAACGAGGGCTTCGAAACATGCAGCCACCACGATACTTCCGAAGGGTCTACCTCAATAATCAGTCAGAGAACAGCTAAATGCCTAAAGAAACAAATAGCTGAACTCCGGGGCTTTACTGATTCCCGTGGAAATATAGTGGATTGTCCAGTTGACTCCTACTAGCCTTTAAGGAGACTGGGCTCCCTTTTACCTCCGCAAGACACAAGTCTAGATTGCTGTGTGATCCATAAAGACTTATAATGTGCCTCCGGGGGGACATTTCCCATGTAATAACTGAATTGTTTGGATGGCTGGATGGCTGTATGGCTTGTGGCGCCATTTTATTGAAATTAAAGGTGATTGGTGACAACATTAACCAATTTTGGCGACAAAATTTTATTATTATCGTTTGATAGCCCCGAAAATTCAAGGTGGCAGCATTTCCTTGCTCATTTGTAAAAAAATACAGTCTGATGGTGATGCCTGACCACCAACCGCAACTTACAGTCGCTTACTTTGGAAGAAATGATTTTTCGACGTCTGCTTGTGGATTTTGTGAGCTCCACATGAGACAGATTTCTTAGCTTACATAATCGCCTATTTGAAAATGAGCCTCCACATCACTAAAGATGATTTTGTTGAAAAATGCGTTGTTTGTTCGTTCAGTTTTTCAAACCATCGATTCACAAAGATTCGTGGCTTTAACTCTTGAACGAATTGAACTTTAAAAGCTTGAAGATAAAGATCTTTCTGCAAATTATTGCCAAAAAAAGCCTCTAGCGATGTCCAATTATTGCTAACTCTGACGAAATGACGTTACAGGCTCATTTTCAGTATTTCGCCGTATATAGTCTAGGCATCAATTGCGTCCACTACGATCCATATTGTCAGAAACAATATCATGAGCCTCGAAATTAGCGATTTAATTACGCACAGAGGTCTTTGAAGGGGACTAATTCCGAGGAAAAGCTGCTCATATTTTACGAGGTGTAATATCATGAGCCTCGAAATTAGCGATTTAATTACGCACAGCAGTCTTAGAAGCAGCCTGATTCCAAGGAAAAGCTGCTCATATTTTACGAGGTGTTATATCATGACCCTCGAAATTATCGATTTAATTACGCACAGAGGTCTTTGAAGGGGTCTGATTCCGAGGAAAACCTGCTCGTATTTTACGAGGTGTAATATCATGAGCCTCGAAATTAGCGATTTAATTACGCACAGCAGTCTTAGAAGGATCCTAATTCCGAAGAAAAGCTACTCGTATATTACGACGTGATAGAATGTAGTTTTCACCATTTTTATGGAAATTTTTTCCACTGGAAATAGTGTAGCAGTGTTAAATGTCACGTTCTTCGATGCCAGTTTAAGGTTTCGAAACGATTACCATAAATCGATAGTGGCATAAGCTGTGTAACTTGCTGTGGCGTCTTATTAAAATTACAGCTCAGCTCCTGCACAGCACGGTTGTTGAATGGAGTTGCTAATCGTGACTCTATAGCGAACACTATTGACTGTAACGTTCTGGCCAGCATCGTTTTTAAAGAAGTATGGACCAATGATCCCACCAGTCCATAAAGCAAACCAAACAGTCAGTTTTCTGGATAGAAAGGTGTCTCAAAATAGGACAGCGAGAAATATCATCATTTAAAAAAATGGCGGCTTCGTTTAAGGAACAAAATGGATATGTATCCATCCACTATGGAGGACTTTGCGGAAAGCTCTTGCTTTGCGTGCTTATAAAATCGAAATCATGACAGAATTGAAGCACGATTAACTAAAAAGACGTAAATTCGGTGAATGGGCCCAAGATGAGATTGTCGTTGGCCACGATTTTTATAGGCAAATTTTGTTTAGCGACGAAAATCACTTTTGTGTGAATGTACACGTCAATAAGCAAAACTTTCGCATTTGCAGTAATGCGTGATAAGATTTAGTTCGCTACCTAGCTGTGTAAGATATAACCCGACGGTGGATCAAACCACTTGGGTGATATGTAGCGTTCATTGCTTAATACGTCCCAGCTATTGACTAAATAAATGTCGAAAGATGACCACTTAATTTTTGGCATTTAATCATTTGACGGTCAATTTATTTTATAACCTCAAATTTGCACACCCATTATAGCGACGCTTTTCGATAAAGGTTGATAGTATTAATGGACATACCGATTTACAACAATCGATACAAAGTATATCGTTTCGTATTGACGACACTAAATGGTTTAAAGCTGATTGAAGTTCACATGGCGGTAGTAAAATATGGTGTGGGCACATTTGAGGTTCGGAAGTAAATTGTTTTAAAACACATACAGCTTTTTTTGACAACTTCAGCTTTATTGACACCACTGAAAGTAAAGTAAAGTAAAGTGATGTCAGTTAAATGTTTACGTTTTTACACAAAATTTTTAAAGCATATTTTATGGCAAAGCTTCGCTTATTTATCATTTGATGGACAATTTACTTGCTAACCTCAAATTTATTCCAGCGATTATTTATATGTTAAAGATATATTTTCCTTTGAAATTTAAGATCCTTTTATTCCATGGACGAATGTTTGCTGTTGTGTCGCATGGAGTCCATGATAAAACATTGTGGCTGTGTTACGCCTCCAATGGCAGCCACCTATAGAAATTTTACTTATTGTAATTTTAACAATTTACCCTGTTTGATGGAATGGAAGAGCATTTGGTATGGCTGGGATTCATTTGCGTATGTGCATGCAGATGGTGAAAATAATCAAAATGACTTTACCAGCGGTCACCGTTGCCCAAAATGTTTACCCAGATGTAATGGTGTGGATTTCAGTTTGGAGGTCAATGAAATCTTAATGCATTCAAATAATGGCCAACCTTTCCGTCATGGCATTTTGTAATTTAGTTTGGAATTTTTTTTTGTAATAGAATTTTTTTTAATATTTTTTTCTTTATAGAAAAGGTCTCAACATGTCCCAGCCTTTGGCCATTGTTAAACTATATTTTAAGCAGCGTTATATATCTTTCACCGAAATGGATATTGTAGGCGATTGGGTGGTTTTATTAAGTATGTTACAATAATAAAAAAAAACAAAAAATACAGGGTGTTCGCCAGAAAGGTATATTATTTTATATTGCCGCCATTTTGGTAAATCTTAGTCTTAACAAATGATATTGCAAAAATGATAATAAAACAGAACTACTTTAGATTCAATAACAACTTTTACAAATTACCTGACGGACTCGGTATGGGAAACCGAACTTCCGCAATCTTTATGGAAATTTTCATGCAACATCTCGAATCACTACACGTAAAAACACTCATGGAAAAACACAAAATAACTCATTACTACAGATACGTAGATGGCATTATATGCCTCCTCGAGCAAGACAACGGCGAACAAATTCTAGAAAACTTAAACACAACTCATAATAAGATAACATAAGATAATAATAAGATAGGTGCCCCTGTAGGCTAGTAGGTAGTGTACTAGTTTGTAAATATGGGGGTTGTGGTTTCGATTCCCAACGAAGACCTTGGTTTTTTTCACTACAAAGATAAAAATTGACTGTCGATGGGGCTGCTCAGCGATGAAGGCATAGTCATTGGTCGTTGTGCTGTCTTATATACGGCAGTTAATTTCCGACTGTCCTTCTACTTTCACCACCTGTTTCATCTATTCTCTATCCCTTTCCTAAAGAATGTAGCACGGTACTTGACTAAATAGGCATTGTTGCCTGAAGTGCGCTACTTCTCTTAAAAAAAAAAAAACTCTGCCAACGACAAAATAAATGTGATTAGTCATTATATTATTAAAAATTACGCCCGAATTAGATGCCGATTCTATCAATTCAAACACCTTCCCGTCAATTCTCACATTAACGTTGACCAGAGTTCTCCTAGCTTTCGAGAGGACAATACATTTCGATTTCGAAGCATTGATATACAATCCATTAGACATGGCCCAGCGATTGATCATGTGCAAATCGTCATTTATCCCATACACACACCTAGGAACGGCATTAATCCAGCTAAGGTTATAGACTTGCATCCTGATTCTCTTAGAAATGTCTGGTAGGTCATTTATGTAGAGACAGAAGAGAAGCGGTCGCAATATAGAGCCCTGTGGTATTCCTCTACTAACTACAAGCGGATTAGATCTCCTATCATCAACACTCGCTATTTAAAATCTGTTAATCAAATAGAGGGAAAAAGAACCAGACAGAAGTTTGCATTATCTTGACATCACAATAACACGAGAACTGACAATTTAACATTTTACATCTATAGAAAACCAACAATGACGGACACTACCATCCACAACACCTCAAACCGCTAGCAGCGTTTAGATATATGATACCCAGACTTAAGATAATCCCACTTACTCCAGATAAGTACAACAAAGAATTCGACACAATTTACACTATAACTAAAAATAATGGCTACAAACCCACTACTAACAATAAACTTCTTAGACAATACAACAAGACGGCACACCTTTAGTTACACAGAATCAGAAATATACAGACTAACTAACCTTTTTCACAAAGAAGGAATACTCACAGCATTAAAAAGTGGCAACAACACTCTGAGACCTAATCTCAGAACAACGACAGAAACTACTGACAAATTTAGTTCCATCGGAGTATACAGACTTAGTCTTCTACCTGCAAACAAACTTATGTAGGCCAAACTGGACGAACACTAAAATCAAGGTTAACAGAACACATAACGCTCATACAAATGGAAAAGAGAAGATTCTAACTTTGTATTACACCTTGACGCTCCTCACGGACACACACACCAAGGGAAATAGGGAATGTATGACATTAGTTACATCCTAGCAAAAAAGGACGAAGACTAGACATTCTTGAAAATATGGAAATCTACAAAACAAAAACATTCAACAATGACATTATAAACGAACAGGTAAACACGACCTCAGACACAATTTTTACACCATTGAAACTGCTCATGCAAACGGGCAAACGAAAAACACCCTCAGACGGACACACGTACCTACATAATAGTAAAAGACGGAGGGAGGTATCAATAAATTCACCTTGCATACAAATGCCAGGTGGCTGGTATTCTGCTTACCTGAATATATACGAATCTAATAACAGAACTGCCTAAACGCCAACACTGACTCACCAGTACAAACTAAAACGCGGCTTGAGAATGATGCATTCGCATCGAAAGCGCTCGCCATCGAATACAAACCAGCCAGTTAGGACGGAAAATGGCAATATTATTTGTGTTAACAGTTTATATTTGGCAGTGGTGAAGTAGACACCAACGTGTTTTAATCGCTAAAATATTTTATCAAAATCAATTATCGATTAAGGCCGTGTCAGATAAAACTTTGTTGCTTTGCGTGACATTTGAAATTTTAAAGCAAAAGCGTAAATCAAGTGGTGTATGTCACAATAAACTTTGACAATACTCATGAATATTTTGTTTACGCCCACACACAAATACACAAACACAAATAATAAAAGCCAGGTGTTTGTCAAAGCGCGCAAAAAGTTAAATGTTGGTTAACTTTTCGCTTTGCGCTGCGTCAAAAGTGCTTTATGTGGCAACTTTCATACATTTACGTACATTTTAACTCAAATGTCAAAGCGAAATTCTGACGCAACGCAAAGCAAAGCAAAAGTTTTATCTGACACGGCCTTTGCTGTGACCATGAGAAAATTATGGGAAATTTTTGGAAGAAATAAGGAACCAACAAAACGCCCTATTTATCGCACAGTGAATGATTTCGAAGAAAGAAAGTCTGTAGCTGATAAGGCCTAAGCATGGACCACAACGTATTGGAAGATCGCTTAAAAACATTGCTGCTACTCAAGAAAGTTTTTAGAACAATCCATCAACCTCAATTCGCCGCCGTCTTCAAAAAACATCGTTGGCTACAATTTTGCTTAAGGATTTGCATTTGTTTCCATATAAGATTCAGTTGACCCAAGAGTTTCTTCCACAAGACCATTTACGTCGCCATACATATGCCCCAATAGGATGTTACAGTTCGCCCATGAAAATCCCGATATTTATGAAAAACTCATATTGAGTGACGAAGGCACATTTTCATTTAAATGTTTAAGTGAATAAACAGAATAGTCGGTTCGGGCGAATGGAAAACCCTCAAAATATTTAACAGAAATCTTTGCAGCCATTAAAAGTATTAGTCTGATGGGCAATTTGGTTAGAAGGAATCAATTGGATCTTACTTCTTTAAAAATGAAAACGCCACAACGATAACTATGAATGGGGAGCGATATAGTGATATCAATCATTTTTCACTTTTTAACCCCACAACTGCATGCTTTGGTATCATTAAGATGATGCTACTCTTTCCACAACTAGTTATTTCAAGAAAAGGTGATGTTGATTGACCTCCACGGTCGCCTGATTTGATTGCTCCCGACTTCTTTTTGTGGGGGTTTGCCGGAAAAGCAAGGTTTATGCAAACAAGCCAGAAATGCTTGAGCAACTCAAACAAAATATTCATGATAAAGTTAATGAAACATCGGGTAAAATATATAAGAATGTAATGAAAAATGTGCTTAAAGGGGCTGCCATTTGTGAGACCAAGACAGGCGGACATTTATAGGATATTGTCTGCCACACATAATTGCCGACATTAACTAAAACATTTATCAATTTAAGATCCATTTTCTTTCATTTAATCAAAAATTAGCCCCCCGGGGCATATTTATGGTCTTGATAGTACGTAACAGCTATCTAGATCTGTGCAACTGGGGGAAAAAGGGAGCCCAGTCCGCTGAAGACAGGCAGGAAGTCAACTGGAAGCTCCACTTATTTCCACGGGGATCAGTGAGCCGCAAAGTTCATTATTTGTCTCTTTAGACTTATAATAGTTCTCTGGCTGATCATTGAGGTTGGGCCCTATATGGGAGTAACGTGATGGTTGTGGTTTCGCGGCCCCACAACAGTATAATGGTTATTGTGGTGGCCAGGATCATCTCACTGATAATGACACGCAAAGTGAATGATCCAGTCCAGTGAGCATGCTAGACATGTGTTCTGGACTGGAGTTGAAAGTCTCCAACTCTTTAGCAAGGTATGATGGTTTACAGCCCTGCACTGGAATCATTAAAGTTGCAACTAGGTGGTGCTGTTGCTTAGCATTATGTCTTCGGCTTCCTAGGACGCATGTATGACGTTCCAAATTATACAATTGTGGTTTGTCCACCATCTGATTAAGGCTACATAGCCAGGTGTGGATGTAAAACGAATCACACTATTTAATCAAAAATTAGGTGTCCCTGTAGGCTAGTAGGTAGTGTACTAGCTTGTCAGTATTAGGGTTGTGGGTTCGATTCCCAACGAAGACCTTGGATTTTTTTTCTCACTACAAAAATAAAAATTTACTGTCGGTGGGTGGGGCTGCTCAGCGATGAAGGCATAGTCACTGGTCGCTGTATTGTCTTATATACGGCCGTTAAATTCCGTAACTATCCTTCTACTTTCACCACCTGTTGTTTCATCCCTTCTCTATCCCTTTCCTAAAGTATGTAGCACGGTACTTGTCTTAATAGGCATTGTTGGCTGAAGTGCTACTTCTCTTTAAAAAAAAAACAAAAGTTCTAAATAAGCAAAGTAGTATACCTTCCCGGCGGTCACCCTGTAGATAAACTTTTGATAGCTAATTTTATTTGAAATCTTTACAGATCGTTTTGGCGGCATTATGTCTCTCATGTATGGCTTTAGTATTATGAGTTACATTGAAATAATCTACTTCGCTACGGGTAAATTTTTTATATTTTATATCGATAACTGGAAGCTGACATTAGAGCGCAAACTGTTAACCTTAACATCAGCAACAGCGAATAAAGATAATCAAGTTTCAGAAACTCTGGATTTTATTTTATATTGGAGAGAATTAAAACCTTTACAACCGTTAAATAAGAGAAAGTGTAAACGTGTTGCCAATAATTACTAGAATTAAAGAGAGCGAGAGAGAGAGAGAGAGTGCATAAAGTAAAGAGAATAAAAAAAATGAATAAGATGTATTTTATTATCAATCAAGATCATCATCAGCTATTACTTATCAAAATTTATTGGAGAGATATTAAGGAATATGATGCCACTTATCGACAACGTGTGATTAGTTTTACATTCGCGCCTGGCCATGAAGCCTTAATCAGATGGTTAATGCAACCACTGCATAATTTGGAACATCATGCTCGTCCTAGGAAGCCGAAGCTATAATTGTATGCAACAGAACTTTCTAGTTGCAACTTCGATAGTTCAGTGCAGGGCTGCAAATCATCACTCCTTGCTTAAGAGTTGGAGACTTTCCAACTCCTGTCCAGAACACATGTCTAGCATGTTTACTGGACTGCATCATTCACCTAGCGTGTTATTAACAGCGAAATGATCCTGGCCACCATAATAACCATTATACTGTTATGGGGCCGCGAAACCACAACCACCACGATACTCCCATATAGGGGCCAACCTCAAAAGTCAGCCAGAGAACTATTAAATGTCTAAAGAGACAAATAATGAACTCTGCGAGCTTACTGATTCCCGTGGACATAAAGTGGAGTTTCCAGTTGTACCCCTGCTGACTTCAGGGCACTGGGCTCCCCTTTTCCCACAGTTGCACTGTGTCTAGATAGTCAAAGTTCTATAAAGACCATACATATGTGCCCCCGGGGGGTACAATATCGACAATATTAAGAACTTAGAACACTTTGGCTTCCGTTGTATAGATCAGCTTGAGGTCCTTAAGAGGTTTTCCGTTGTTTGATCCAAAGCGGTTGGTATGGACGGAATGAACCCAAGATTCTTCAAAGTTTTGATCTCGAGACACTTACCGATCATTACGCATTTCTTCTTCAACTCTATCCTCACGAAATCCAATTTTCCTAGGGAATGGAAATCCTCTAGGATTATCTTTATCCCTAAGACTAATGGTGAATACCGACCGATAGCTATTCTACCGTTTTTATCAAAAGTTTTTGATAATCAATCCTCAGCAATCAAATGAATGAGTAAATTTTTATCCGTGGCACAATCTGGTTTTGTTAGGGGCAGAAGCTGTATAACGGTTTTAGTGGATGTGGTCGAGAGCCTCAGATCTTAACTCGACATCAACAAAGTGGGTTTCTTGATTTGACTAGATCATAGTAAGGCCTTCAATGCGGTAGATCACTCTATCTTAATAATTAAACTGCGTAAGTTATTTTATTTCTCAAGCTCGGCCTGAGTTTTACGAAATGTAACATTAACAGAACCACCATTTTCATAGAGAATTCGAATTATTTTAACGCGATTTTTGCCAATTTCGCAATGTTTTGCGCTACGTCAGAAAACTAAATGTCAAAACTCCATTTTACATCATCAAGTTCTTTCGGAGGAAAGGAAAAGCAGAAAAGGAGAATCTCTTCTACTCTTTTTATATCACGAAATTTATAGATTTTGAAAAGTAAAATCGTTAAGTCCTTAACGCAGTTCCTAACAAGTTTAGTAACTCAAAGGCATTTCTGTTTGCAACTCTATTAAAAAAGAAAATAATACAGACCCAGATAAAACTATCTTCTTCTTGTTCTTCTATATAAATTAAGCCCAAAATAGGTGTCCGTTGGTTGCCAGTGTTTGACGAGATGCGCCGTCGGATTTCCAACAAATTTTCACAGTACCTTCGTAATGGTAGTTCGCTGGTTTGTGTCTTTGTTAGATGCGTTTACGCACAATAGTGCGTCCACAGGAGCGTGTTTGAAACGAGACAAATTTTTCAAAAAACTTAAAATTCTTTTTCCATTGCATACTTTTCGGCTCAATGAAATGTGTGTTTTTCGTTTGTACGTTGCTGTGTGTGTGTGTATGTCTGTGTCTGCTTGCACAGAATGCGATGACAATACAAATCGAAATATGCTCATGTTCATACAAAAGGGGATGTGGAAACAAATAGAGAATTTTGTTTTCTACATTCTGTTGCATTTTGTGTGTGTGTGTGATTTGCGTGTTCAATTCCAAAATGATCTATCAGCCGAACATTTTTTAAGGCAATTGTTAGATATTCGGAATGGCGCACATTCAATTCACCCCACCACAAAAATTATTACGCTTCCAGATAATTTTTGCCATTATACACCATCAAAACAAGAATTGGTCACAAACGTATTTCCCGGTATTGCATAAAATTTTAGTAATCATGATTGGTTTGGGGTAAAGAGCTGCTATCTTAGCTGCGAAAAATGCAGGTGTTTCGAATATCAATGTGACAATTTTGAATGAAATTGCCGGGGAAATTTTTACCTACAAATCGATAGACGACTCTGATGTTGTAAATTATCCAGTCGAATTTTAAAATTCGCTTGAGTTACCTGGACTGCCGCCCCAATTATTTTGCTTACAAATATCTAACTTTACAAATGGGACACGTTTAGTCATAAAAAATGTGATTGAAGCAAAAATTTTAAAAGGAAAATATAAGGGCGAGAATGTGCTGATACCACGCATTGCTATAATTCCTCCAGATTTGCCGTTTGATTTGAAACGGTTTCATTGTTGCTTTTGCAATGGTCTCTGGTTTTCGCACGGTCAGTTATATGTATCATGTTGGCGCACAAATGACTTGCAAAACAGTCACGCTAGTAATTAATATAAAATCAAAATAAAGTTTCAAGTGTTAAAATAGAAAAAGAAAACGTTATTTTTAATAAATTTTTCAAAAAAATTTTATTCATTTCATTTATATTTTTTAGTAGTTAATTATTAAGCACTAAGACATTATTTAATAAAAAAATTTTTAAAAACTTTATATTTTATTATTTTTTCAATATTTCGCCAAACTATTGGTTGGCATCATCAGGATATAAATAAGAAAGACGAATATATAAATAACAATAATAATAATAAATATCTTTTTTCTTTTTTAAGATCTTTTTTATATATTTTTTTTTCTTCACGATATTTCGCTTTCCTTTGGAAAGCTTCTTCAGGAAAAAATTTTTATATTTTTGAAAACAAAAAATTATTAACAAATTGAAAAATATGTTTCAAAACATTTGACAAAAACATATTAAATATTTTTTCATACATACATACAAAAATTTAAATTTTCAAATATTCAAACATACAAAAACAAGGAAACGGAAATAACAAATAAATAACAAATAACAAATTCTCTCTTATGAAATGATTATAACAAATTATGTGTCTTTTTAATTCTGAGCTAAATTGTCTGTGTCTGTCTTGAAATTTATTCTCCTTACATTTGGTACATTAACAATTTCTAACATTTCCAACATATAACGTCTCTTGTAGTTTTTTTCTATATCTAATACTGAAGTTTCATCAAACTTTGGATAATGATTATATTTCTTACAATGTGAAGATAAGGATGTCTTCTGTGTTGAAAAATTCCTATATTTTTGGTCACACCTGTGACCAGCTAATCTTGTTTTAAGTTTATTTGTTGTTGTCCCAATATAAACTTTGTCACAGTTTACCTGCTCATTTCCTTCACAAGGTATCCTGTATACTACATCAGATATTTCCATTTTTCCTATTTTATCCTTCATACTGCTAAATAATTTATTTAATGTGTTATGTGTTTTGTGTGCAATTATATATATTTATCTGTGTCATATATTTTACACTTTCTTAATCTTTCTGATATTCCAGGAACATAAGTTAATGATTTATAATTTCTTGGCTCTGCCGTAGAATTTCCTAAATTATGCCTATAACTACCATATTGTCTAATTAATCTGTTAGTTAATTCTACTGGAAAATCATTGTCATTAAGTATATCTCTTATTGTATCCCTATTCTTCAAATGAAATTCTCTATCACTTATAGTCAATATTCTGTCTATCATATTTTTCGCTGTGTTTATTATCATTTTCCTTGGATGTTTGGAATAAAAATTAATAAGTCTTCCAGAAGATGTTGGTTTCTTATACCAACTTATTATTTTTCTTCCTTATTATCAATATATCTAAATATGGAAGTCTAGATTCTAATTCTCTTTCAATCGCAAATTTAATATCCAGATGGAAACTATTCAATTCTGACAAAATATCATCCACTGCATCTTCTGAAGTTATACAAAATTAATCATCCACATATTTTGTGATAATCTTCGGTTTAATACGCATTTTACTAATACATGAATTTAGTATTTCCTCCATCACAATATCAGCTATAATTGGAGATGCTGGAGAGCCCATAGGGAGACCCTCCTTCTGTTGATATATCCTATTATCAAATTGAAAATACCTATTGTCTGCAATGCAAAACTTAAGAATACGTAAATAATAAAAAAAGACACACAATTTGTTATAATCATTTCATAAGAGAGAATTTGTTATTTGTTATTTATTTGTTATTTCCGTTTCCTTGTTTTTGTATGTTTGAATATTTAAAATTTAAAGTTTTGTTGTATGTATGAAAAAATATTTTATATGTTTTTGTCAAATGTTTTGAAACATTTTTTCAATTTGTTAATAATTTTTTGTTTTCCAAAATATAAAAATTTTTTCCTGAAGAAGCTTTCCAAAGGAAAGCGAAATATCGTGAAGAAAAAAAAAATATATAAAAAAGATCTTAAAAAAGAAAAAAGATATTTATTAAATTTTTAAAAACTTTATATTTTATTATTAATTTTCAATATTTCGCCAAACCATTGGTTGGCATCATCAGGATATAAACAAAAAAGACGAATATATAAATAATAATAATAATATATAAAAAGGTCAGATAACTATAATTATTATATATTTTATTTATATTTAAAAATATATATAAGGTACTTTTTCAACAAGGTACTTTTTTCGAAAAGGTACTTTTTAAAAAATATATACCTTTTTAAAAAAAAACTACACGATTCCTTCCTATAAAGGTCAAATAACTATAATTATGATAAGGTACTTTTTCAACAAGGTACTTTTTTCGGAAAGGTACTTTTAAAAAAATATATACCTTTGTAAAAAAAACTACACGATTCCTTATTAGGCGGTATCTTAACAAAAAATGTATTTGCCTTAAAGTGTTGTTCTTATTTTAAAAGGAACTATTTAAAAAGAATTAAATGTTTATGATTAAAAAAAAGGGTAAAAATATGTACAATAAGATTTTAATAAAAATTTGTTTTTAAGATATCTTCTTAACAGCTTCTCAAAGGCTTTAAAAAAAATATATGTATATATTTACACCATTTCCTTAAAAGGAATTAATTGTTTAATTAAAATAGCCCAACTTTTGGACTTCGTTTACCATGGCAACAATAGAGTCAAGCGTTTCTTCACCTGTGGGTATAATTTCTGATGATGGTAATCTAAAGCCAAAATCAGAACTACGAATTGGCCGCAACTCGTAGCAGAAGGCCATTTTTGTGCTAGTATTTGTATAGACCCAATCAATTGAGTTACCTGATATCGGATATATGGTATTATAAATACTACCGCCTCTATATTTAGTGCCATAACGTTTACTAATGGCAGCAATGCTAACATCAAAAACTTGTTTTAAGTCATTGTAGTTGGCGGGTGGAGTACGCGTGTAACCATAAGGATATAACAATAATTGAGAATAAGAATGGAGGGAGATGTAAAGCGAAATTTTACCACTTAAACTCTGTAAGTAATCAGCCAAAGAACGTGCTTCAATTTCAGAAAAAGGGCCTGAGCCGGAATAAGTATTAGAGCAGGGATCATTGCTTGCACCCACATAATTCCACTGAAAGTCCCAATTACGGTTAAGATCGGCACCATAACAATTACCATAACGAGTACGTGTCTTACGCCACATACGATCCGTGGTGTGAGTATAAACATAACCATCAGGATTGCTATGAGGAAAAATGTACCAGCTGTAGTTGTCAGCCAACTGTTCAATGCTGGTCTCATTAGGGTTTAATAATTGATTTATCACAAAGGTGGCAGTCGCAGAGGAAATCCATTCGCGGGGATGTATACCAGCTTCAATAAAAACACCAGGCTTTTCGATTGCATTTTTTGCAATTTTTACACCCAAAATTTTACGATTCTCATAAGTTTGGCCACCCTCGATTAAAGTTACTATGCCGGGATATTCCTTGGCCAACAGTTGCAGCCAGTCGTAGGTATCTTGCAGCTCATAATATTGATTCCAGTTATAAGAGGAAGAGTTGTTTAAGGATTCAGATTGCGCTACTATTTCACTGCCATCATCTAATTGTTTTTGTAAATCCTTTTCCACCAATTCATATTCAATTTCGTTTGTAGCCATAATTTCCAAAAAATCAGGCAGCTTGTGGGGTGCTACAACCACCTGTATTGGCTTGTTGTCAGAGTATATGCCATTCAAGAACATTATAGAATCCGACGATCCTTCCAAATTTTTCAAAACTTCTAATTCAGCCTGGTTGGAAGCGACAGCTTTGTAGATGCGATAATTGTCGTAACGGGCCCGTTCACCATAACAGCAAGCGGCCAGTTGATATAGGCCAAATATTATTATTAATTTATTAAATGGCATCATTCTTGTTATTATATCCAGTTTCACTCACAGCACTGACTAATGTAGTTTTGGAATTAAATTACAACTTTTATAGCGAATTATTTGTTTGTTATTATTTCAAAAAACAACAACAACAACATAATTACGTTAATAAAACCATTACAGCGTATTTATTGACTGGGCTAAGTTGATATGTAAAAAAAGATGAAAAAACAAGAGCGTAAATCAAGATAAGATATGCTTGAGACAGTTTTATTAAAATGGATTCCTTCATTTCGTTTTTAGGTGGGTGTTTATGTTTACCAAGCTGTTGCACAGTGGTATGTGCGTATATTGTCCGACGTGGTTTGATTTATTTGGGTATGATTTTACGTCGAACCGCATCAAATTTAGAGTATAGAAAAAAAAAAAGAACACCGAAGAGATGGCATATAGCCGAAACCGGTATGGTGCGACTTGACATAAAATCATATCCAAACTAAGCAGAGGTATTTACTAGCGAAAGTTTGTGGACGATTGGCCCCTAGGTTAAAGGGGTATGACATGACCCCATACGATTTTTTGGAAATCTCATAATAAGTTTATTTTTATTAATAAAATTTCAAGAGTTTTTTTTTTTTTAAATTAAATAAGATCATGAATAAGTCTACGAAAGAAAAATATTCTTACATGTCTAGGTTACCTTCTGGAAAGGTTTGCAAGCAAAGTGTCAGTTAGTGGCAATGCCGAATGAATAGTAGGGAAGAAAAAGAATTTAATGGATGAAATACTTATACATAGACAATGGGTTTGAGTAGCTGAAAATCTGTAGGAGAAGATGAATGCAAATAGCTCTTAATTTGAAACCACATTTAGACCACAGTTCAAGTTCACAGCCTCTTAAAATATACTGCCCGTTTGTATAACCTCTTCGGAACAAACACATGTATTTGCGCTTTTTAATCTTTAACTCCATAAAATTAATATTTTACAGCATGAATTCAATTTCTTTTTTTTTTTTAAGAAAAGTAGCGCACTTCAGCCAACAATGCCTATTTAGTCAAGTACCGTGCTACATTGTTTAGCAAAGGGATAGAGAATAGATGAAACAGCAGGTGGTGAAAGTAAAAGGATAGTTACGGAAATTAACTGCCATATATAAGACAGCACAGCGACCAGTGACTATGCCTTCATCGCTGAGCAGCCCCACCCACCGCAAGCTAATTTTTTCTTTTGTAGTGCAAAAAAAAAAACCAAGATCTTTGTTGGGAATCGAACCCACAAGCCCCATATTTACAAGCTAGTACACTACCTACTAGCCTACAGCCTACGTCGATTCACATCATCGTGTCAACCTTGATGATCTAAAACTTCCTTCATCATTAAAAATTATAATAAAGGGTAAGGGTATGGCAGCTGCTCTACCACTTACAACACCTTGCCCGCTACAAAAGTCGTTGACAATTGATTCTAGGCATTGTCATTGTATTAAATAATTATTTTATAAGCAACTAGCGCGGCGTACAGGTGATAATATCCTCCCATACTTGCTCTGTCACAAATAACATTGGCATCACAAATCCATTGTCGCTTATCAAAGATAAACTTTAAATGGTTTAAGCGCCATACAATGCAATTGCCCCATTTTTATTATTGCAGTCCAGCTTGGATACGACCTTAGAGGCGTTCAGGCATAATCCAACGGACGTAGCGTCATACCACTGTTCTCTCGAACAAGTATTGTGCCATAGGTCCGAACCGCCATACAACGCAATTGCTCCATTTTTTTTATTGCAGTCCAGCTTGGATACGACCTTAGAGGCGTTCAGGCATAATCCAACGGACGTAGCGTCATACCACTGTTCTCTCGAACAAGTATTGTGCCATAGGTCCGAACCGCAGGTAACTTTTAAATACTATAAACTCCTGAACCAATTCGACTTTGTATGGCGTCAATGTACCAATGTCTTTATGCAAAATTCATCTCAATGAGGTCGCTGAAATGTTCAATTGTTGAGAACGACGGTGAATTGATGTTGATGGCGCTTCATGCACACAGCAGCAATATTCTTGGGTGTAGGCACTGTTTTTGGCTTTTTACGCTTTGGCTTATCGATCAAGAGGATGCCAGGTTTCATTTACTTTTTTCACAACATAACGAACATACAAAGCTGACTGGCGGTGCTTCGCTTCTTCCAAAATCCGTACGCAATTTTCGCACACACACATTCTACAACCATTACCATGATGATTTTCAAAGTATCGTCGCAATATTTGTTCCAGCGTTGTTCAAGCAAATACACAACCATATTCGTTCAGCGGAAGAATAAAACTAACTATCTGTCAAATTAAGCATGAGTTAAGTGTTGCCATTCACGAAATAAGCACTAGTTGAAAAAAAAGCAAAAAAAACGTTAGATTTAAATAAAAAAAAAATAATTTGTATTTACATAATTGTAACACAGAGACAAATAAATAACAAATAAGTAAATGAATTCCAAAAAAAAAAATTTTTTTGTTTATACTTTACACGAAAATTACTGTTTAATTTAAAAATAATTTTTTTTTTGTGTAATAAAATCATTAAAAATACTGATATCTTTTAGAATTTGTTTTATTTTATTATGTGTTTTATTTTTATATTATTTGATTAGGTTTTAGGTTTAGTTAGTGCTTTAGATGTTATCAAGGTTATGTTCAATATATATATATATTACAGTTTTTTTTATTTATTTTATTATTTTATGTATATTTATATTATCTTATTTCATTGCGAATTAATTTTGATTATTTATATTTACTATTTATATATTTTACTAGCTGAACCCGGTGTGCTTCGCTACTCCCCACGTTATAAAATAAAATTAAAAGTAATTATATGTTAACAAAAATTATTTATGTAATTTTTTAGTAATTAATTTTAAGCACTAGGTTTTATTTAATAAAAAATTTTTTAAAAAAATATTTTTTATTATATTTTCGATATTTCACCACACCGTTGGTTGGCATCATCAGGAAAAACAAAACAAACAAATTGAAAAAATTTTTTGATTAACAAATTCAAAATATGTAATCAAAAAATTTTTCAAAAAACAAAACAAACAAAAACAATAAAAAACGACAAATTGAAAATTTTTTGTTTTACATACATACAAACAAATTTTCAACATTAAAAAATGTTAAATGAAAAACAATTTCTAAAAATACATAACAAATTTACAAAAACAATAGTATCTTACACATATATTCTAAAACATAAATTTAATGACCAAACGTTACAAAAAATTAAAGTATAAATTATTAATATTATGCAGATACAGAGTTTTGTTTTATAATTTTATGCACTAAATGTCTGTAATGTTGAGCAACTTTCTCCGTATCTGCTTTAAAATTTATTCTTTTGGTTAATGGTACTTTAATTATTTGTAACATTTCCAACATATAACGACGTTTATAATTATTTTCTAAATTTAAAATTGAAACATTTTCAAAATTAGGATAGTGATTAACTTTAGAGCAATGCGAAGATAATGCTGTTTTTTGCAAACTAATATTATTCCTGTATTTCTGGTCTGACCTATGTCCTGCGATTCTAGTTTTCAATTTATTTTTTGTTGTGCCTACATAAACCTTATTACAATCTTCCTTATCATTACCGTTACAAGGAATTTTGTACACTACATTGGACATATTTAATTTTTGAATTTTATCCTTAGTTTTACTAAACAACCTATTTAATGTGTTTGTATTCTTATATGCCATTTTGTATTTATTTGTATCATAAATTTTTGAATTCTCTATTCTTTCAGACAAGACTGGTAAGTATATAAGTTATCGATTTATATATTTTGGGTTCCGTTCCACTACTTATAACTCTTTTCCTCCTATTATTAAATTGATTAATTAACCTATTAGTTAATCGTAATGGAAAATTGTTCTCAGTTAAAATATTTCTAATCTTTTCTTTGTTATTTCTATGGAATTCTGTGTCACTAATTGTTAAAATTCTCTCTATTAAATTATTGGCCGAGTTAATAATAATTCTTTTATTTTGTTTAGAATAACAATTAATAATTCTACCTGAAGCAGTTGGTTTTTGGTACCAATCTATAACTAATTCTTTATTCCTTCTTATTATTAAAGTGTCTAAATATGGAAGCTTAGCATCACATTCCCTTTCAGTTGTAAATTTTATTGAAGGGTGAAATTCATTCAATGTTTCTAACATTTCGTTAATGGCAGATTCAGATATAATTTAAAACAAATCATCTACACATTTTGTCATAATTTTTGGTTTAACATTTAATTTTCCAATAACATTATCTAACAATTTTTCCATAACAATATCGGCCACAATTGGAGAAGCTGGAGAGCCCATCGAAAGTCCTTTTTGCTGGATATATATATATATAAAAAATAAAGTTTTTTAAAAAATTTTTTATTAAATAAGACCTAGTGCTTAAAATTAATTACTAAAAAATATTAAAAAAGGTCAAAAAATTATAACTATTATATATTATTTATGTAATTTTAATTTAATTATTGCAATGCTTTGGGATATACAATATTTTTAGTTTGCCCATCAGGAGCATACACATATAAATCGGAGGGTTTTCCTACACGCGAGCATGCAACATAAAGCTGTCCATGCGAGAAACATGGATTTGCTAAATTTAAGCCGCAAACTTGCAGAGATTGACCTTAAGTTTTGTTAACAGTCATCGCAAACGCTAACCGAACAGGAAACTTCAATCGTTTAAAATCGAATGGTAAATCTGTTGGTATCATTGGAATGCGTTGCAAAAGTACATCTGTCCCTTTATATTTTCCTGTTATAATGGTCGCTTCTATTAAATTATTTCTCAGTTTTTTTTTGCTGCAAGTCGAGTGCCATTGCAAAGCCGTGGTGGTTCGATATTACGCAGTAAAATAATGGGCAGTGTTTCGCGCTGAACAGCAGTCTCGGAAGCTCTGATGTTGAGGTTCGAGATCGCTGAATTTCTAGGCGTGCTTCACGTTGCTGTAAATTCTCTGCAGCTCTAGAGGTTGAGGCTCGAGACCGTTCAATTGCAAGGCGTGCTTCACGTTCTTCATGAGTTTCGTTTGCTCTATTGAATTTCATTTTCATTGATTTTGGAGTACGTGCTGAAAGGGATGATTTTTTGGAGGCATTTTTTTTATTTATAACTAAGTTTTTAACACAATTGTTTCTCACTTAATTTAAACTTTGATTATATTAACTTTTTAAAGTTTTTCTTTTTTCTTTTTTTCGGCTTAAGGTCTTGTTCAATAAATTAAAAAATGAAAACATTTGTTTAAATTTAAAACAATTTATTGTCAATTTTTAATTTTTCAAAAAATTTTTTCATAAAAAACCAATATTTCGGCCAACTTTGTTGGTCATCCTCAGGGCTTTTTTCTACAATAAACATTAACAACAATAATTATAACTAATCAAAAACCGTAAAACACATTTCACAATGAATATTTACATTTAAAAAATTTTTATATTAAAAACTTCTGAGTACGTTACTAAACTTTGTCACATACTGTTTACTAATAATTGGAAAATTTTATTTTTCCTTTTTCCTTTTCAGTTTTGTGTTTGTTAATTGTATGTCGATATATGTGGGCACAATTGTCCGTATCAGTCTTGTAGTTAATACGTTGGGATATTTATTATGTGGAGCATCTCTTGCATGTATCTCTTTGCATAATTATTTTCTCTCTCCAGAACTCTTACTCGTCTTAATTCTGGTTTATGTCCCGTTGTTGCACAGTGGGATGTAAGTGCAGTTTTGTGGTTTAATTCTCTGTTGTTTGTTTTTAAGTCTGACTTATGTGATGCCAATCTTGTCTTTAATTTTGTTTTAGTTGTACCAATATATACTTTTTGGCATATATCGGTGTCGTCTCCATTACATGTTATTTCATAGACTATATTTGATTGGTCCATTTTGTCTAATTTAGACTTCATGTTGTTGAATAACGTCTTTGTTGTGTTATTTGTTTTCATTGCGAGTATGTATTTATCTCTGTCATAAATATCCGAGCATTTAACTCTTTCCGATAGTCCAGGAATATAGTCTACTGATTTGTAGATTTTCGTCTGTATTCCAGCGGTTCTGTCATTATCGATTCTCATTCCTTTTTGTTCCACATGATTTTTATTAAATTTATTATTGTCTTTACAGGAAAGTCATTTTTAATAAGAATGTTCGTGATTCTTTCTTTATTCTTTTGATGAAAGTGTACATTGCTGATATCCAACACTCTGGTAATAAAGTTAGTAGCTGTATTGATGATTATATTGCGGGGATGTTTCGAATAATAATTAATTAATCTTCCGGATGACATAGGTTTTTGATACCAGTCTAATTTTAGTGTTCCTCCTTCTCTAATAATTATTGAGTCCAAATATGGTAGCTTTTTGTCAACTTCCTTTTCTGTCGTAAACTGTATTTGTTTATTAAATGTATTTAGGGCATTTAGTGTTTCTTCAACTCTACTAGTTTTAACTATCGCAAAAAGGTCGTCAACATATTTGGTCATTAGCCTTGGTTTTATTTTCATTTTGTCCAATGTTGTGTTGAGCAGTTCCTCCATGATGATATCCGCTATCACAGGAGATGCAGGAGATCCCATTGGCATTCCTTTATTCTGCTGGTAAAAAAGTTCCTTATATCGAAAATATCTGCAATCTTTAATACAAAACGTTAATAACTCCATGAATAATTTCTTCGGTATCTTCGTGTATTGTTCCAATATTTCCCATTTGTTCTCTATCATTGTTATGGCTAAATTAAGAGGAATGCTCGGAAACAATGATATTACGTCAAATGAAACTAACAATTCGTCCTCTTCTATTCTTATATTGTTAATTCTAGACTTTAAATCTTTTGCATCTTTAATGTTGTAAATCGAGTCTAAAGTCAAATTCTTTAAAATATTGATTAAATATTTGGAAAGTTCGTAAGAGGGTGAATTTATCGATGAGCATATCGGTCGAAGTGGTGTATTATCCTTATGAACTTTCGGGAGACCATATATTCTTGGTGCAACTGATATCCTTGTTGTCAGTTTGTTTTTGGTAGTCCGATCTATGATGTTTAACTTGTATAATTTTTCAACTAAATTATTGTTCTTACTTTGCAGTGTACTTGTGGGATTTCTATTTACACGTCTATATGTGCACATATCGTTTAAAATATTTTTCATTTTTGTATCGTAGTCGTTTTTGTTCATTGCGACAGTTTTATTGCCCTTGTCTGAATTAAGTATTATTATATCTTGATTTTCTGTTAAATATTTCCTTTTTAAAGTTTTTTTTTTAAATTTTTTGGTTATAAATTTAATAAAAATTTAGTTAAAATTATAATTTAAAAAGAAAACTGCAACTTCTGTCTAAATCACTATTGCAAATGCGTTAAGGCAAAAGTAAATATGCAGTAAGGTTAGTGCTCCCCTTTTTTGTTTTAAAACAATTACAATTCAGTACCGAACCGCATGAAATTTGCTTCATGCTCCCCTTTTTTATTTTTAGACGAATCAAAAAGCAGCAATTACACAATCAGCTGTTTTCACAGTCACTTGTAAGAGAATGAGAATAACCCCACTCTCTGTTTTAATTAACATATATTACAAAATCAGCTGTTTTGCAGACAGTTGTGGAAGAAAGAGAATGGGGCTACCCCACTATTTTAATTAATATGTATTTCAAATTTGAGGTAAAGCCGTTAATAAACGTAGTAACAGTAGGTGCAGAAGTGTGCATGGTCGAAAAATATTATCATGTAATAAGTATTCCTGAGTCAAAGAATTTTTTATTATTTCGTAAGAATATTCTATTGTGAAAATTTAATGACGATCGGTTCAGTAGTTAAGACTATATTACGATTTTTAATTGTCCTAAAAAGGGGCGTGGTCCCACCCACTTTTCTCCTGGTACGTACTCCTTATTATGTCAATACCATATTAACCAAACATCATTGACGTAAGTCAAAAAAATGCCCAAAATATGGCGATTTAAATTTTTGGGTTATATGGGCGGTGCTACGCCTCTTTGTCCAATCAAAGCTTCATATAGCCTACTATTCCTTCCACAATCACAGTAACATGCTGTGAAAATTTCAGGAAAATCGGCCCAAGGGTTTGGCCTCCTATAAAACACAAACAAACAAACAAACAGACAGACATTCATTTTTATATATATATAGATTTATTCAGGCATTAAAAATTTATTTATTTATTGCATTATTAAGTATTATACATTTTTTTTCAGTATATTTATATACTTTTTTTATAACTTAGTATTTATTTATTTTATATTTTTTTTAGTTAGTTAAATCTTAGATTATGTTGGGTATTTATATGAAAATTTAAGTTATTTAAACATTTCCTGTAAGCAATGTTAAATTTTTTCCAAGGATGAATATGCGTTATTTTAACACGTCTGATAGTAAGCGAATTCGGAGGAATCTTAAAATTTTAGGCTGTTGTGGTGAAGAAGATAGCTCATTGAATGAAATTAATGTTGATTCTTTGAATAATGTGTTTCTAAGATTTTGTAAATGAGTTGCATTCTTTTTCATTTACTTCTATTACCGAGGCTGAGTTGTTTTGTGCTCTAAATAAGATTACATCTAATGCTGTTGGATATAAACAAATTCCTGTTAAATTTATTAAACTTATTTATCCCTTAACAAAAACAAAAATAATGGAAATTAACGCTGATAGTAATGTAATTTTTAGAATTAACAATGAAGTGATAGAGAAAGTGAGCAAAACGAAATATTTGGGCATCGTTATAGATAAAGATTTGCAATTTAGCACTCATGTTGATTATATATCTAAAAAGATCGGCAAAAAAGTTAGCTTCTTTAAACGAATTAGAAGACAAATACCTATCATGACAGCAATTAACATTTATAATACAATAGTTAAACCTCATTTTGAATATGGTTCGACTATTTTATACTCATGCTGCACAGAGAATCAAATTGAAAGACTTCAGAAACTACAGAACAGGGCAATGAGAGTGATATTAAAATGCAACAGATATACCTCAATAAACTTTATGTTAAATTCACTAAGTTGGCTTAATATAAGACAAAGACTTGAGCTTAATACTATCAATTTTATTCAGAAGATTAAAAGAGGAATGGCACCTGAGTACTTAACTGAGCAGATAATGTATGTGGGAGAAGTTCAACCGTATCATCTACGAAACTCTGAACACTTCAGAATAGAAAGGGTATCTACAAGTGCAATGCAGCGATCGCTGTTTTATAAGGGTCTTCAGCTATACAACTCGTTACCAGATGATGTAAAATTAGAGACAAATTATAAATTATTTAAGAAGAATGTTGTTAGATTTGTTACAAACAATTCATAAAATGTTGTTTTCTTGTGTTAATAAATTGTAAATGTAACCAAATTGAAATGTAATTAAAAGTATTTTAAATACTAATAAAGATGATAATAATAATAATAATAATAATAATAATAATAATAATAATATATGATATTTTGTTGCATATAATGAATACTATATTAATGGTTTCTTATTTTCCTAAATCTTGGAAAGTTGCACGGGTTGTTCCTATTCCAAAAAGTGGTAATTTTGATCTTGAAAATTTAAGCCTTTGTCAAAAATTGTTGAGCATATAATAAAGGACCAAATCTTAATTTATTTGAATCGCCGAAATCTTTTACATCCTAACCAATTTGCATTTCGAAGACAACATAATACAACTACCTTATTGCTATCTTTGACTGATTCAGTAAGAAAGCACTTGAATGAGAGTAAAACTACTGTTATGGTTTCCTTAGATCTTAGTAAAGCCTTTGATCGTATTGATCATTACAAATTGATATGTACATAAGTTAAAAGATAATTATTGTTTCTCTGCTTCTGCGTGTAAACTGATGCTTTCATATGTAACAGAACGAGTGCAATATATTTCATTGAATGGAAGAACTTCGAGTAGGGGTCCTGTGACTTCTAGCGTTCCACAAGGTTCTGTACTGGAACCCCTTCTTTTTATAGTTTTTTTTAATGAATGTATTGATATTATGTGCACAAGTTTTTGTCAGCCATTTGTTTTTGCTGATGATATACTATTATTGTTTAATAATTGCAGTCTTGGTAATACATTTGAAGCTTCTATAAACTCACATTTATTTATAATTTCTAGTTGGATGACAAGTAATAATTTGCTAATTAACTCCTCAAAAACTAAAGCTATCCAATTTTTCCATAGCAATAATTTACGGCCACATCCGAGTATTCATATAAATGGTGAGAGTATACAATATGTTGATTAGTTGAAATGTCTGGGTATTTACTTAGACCAGCGTCTTACTTTTGAGAGACATGCAAATCATCTTTCAAGCAGAATCTGTTTTACTTTGAGAAGACTGTATTCTCTTCAGTCTTATATGCCTCGGCATACAAGATACTGTGTAGCGTATGCATTACTTATGTCGAATTTTACTTATGGTTTAGAGGTTTTTACGGGTTCACCTAGTTTTGTTTTACAGAGGCTTGAGTGTCTTTTCAATAAGGTTTTAAGATTTGTCTATAGCCTTAGGGTACATGATCATGTTAGTCATTTTGTTGTGGAATTTTTTGGTAGCTCTTTTAGCTCTTTTATTATATTACGTACTTTGCTTTGTTTCTTTAAAGTTGCTAAAAGTGGTTTGCCTAATATTTTGTGGCAGAATTTTAACTTTCTTCGTTCAACTCGCTCTCTTCAAATTGAAATTCCTCTTATTAATCATAGAATCTTTGATTCCTCATTCATTGTAAGAGTTGCAAGAAGTTGGAATCAATTACCTATTGAACTGAGAACTTTTGCCTCATCACTTAATGTTTTTAAAGTAAAGTTGTTGAATTATTTAAATCTCTAGCAGGACATGAAAATTTAAATTTCTAAAATATGTGCAGTTTGTTGGTTGGGGAACCATTTAATTAATTAATTTAATTTAATTTAATTAATTTAATTGATGAATTAATTATTTAATTAATTAATTATTTAATTATTTATTTGTTTAATTTTTTCGTTGTTTAATTGTTATTTTTAAATTTTAATTAAGCATTTGTACAGCATAGCTAATGAATATATTTTAATCTATGTAATATATATTTGGCCTTGTGGGCTTTGTATTACAATAAATTGATCTTCAAATGAAATGAAATGAAATGAATATACAATATTTTAATCTATATACACCTATACCCCGTTTTACACGGTATTCGTTTTACACGTTTTCGATCTTACACGGTTTTTGTTTATTAAAAAAAAAAAACTGTAAGGAAGCGATGCAATGTGTTGGTGTAAGGTGTTGGTCCAGTAATATTCTGAGCACTGCTGCCGATTTACTTGCAGCATAAAAATGCCGATTTTCATATGGGTTCAGTATTTTCTTAGCACTGCTGCCGATTTACTTAAACAAGGCTTTTCTTGTTTCCTTATGATTGTAATTGATTTTATTAAAGAAATATTTACAGCTTATATACTAACGGCCGTATGCATAAAAACTTAAAGAAGGTTTAACTGCCGTTGTTAAGCACAATTTCCTAAAGTTGTATTCAAAAAACGCTTTTACCTTAAAATACCTTTGTTAACTTTAAAGTAGGAAAAACCTACGTTAAACCTACAATAAATTGACAGTTCAAATTTATTATTGAAAGTTCAAAAACCAAACAAATTGTGTTTACAATAAACTGAGCCGTTTTTTTTTTTAAGTGGCATAAGTTACTTTGTTATAGTCATCTTTTTATTTTAAATTAGTTTATAAAACATTTTAATTTTTAGCCATTTCAACTAGTCTGTATTTAGTTTTCTTTCTGAAACGGATTTTTCTAATGATTGTGTTGAAATAAAATCTTTTTTCTCCATGTTGTGCACTGTGAAGGATATTTTCGACAGGGGACTATTACTACTATTACTATTTTGTCCTTTACATAAGTCTATGTTCAATAATATGCTTTTGAGTTGTGACATTCTTAGATATTTTATACAACATGAAGCAACCGCCTGAGAATAAAAAAATAACAAAATAATGCTAATTATGTGTAGTATATTAGATATCACTATAATATTGTTCCATAAACTGCACTATTCTTTCGTACTAATAAAAATACAGTGAACTCGCAGAAACGTGAACACCCAGTAACATGAACATCCAAAAACATGAACATTTTTTCCTTACATTGGCTTCTCTAAAACGTGAACAAAGGCTGAAGGCTCTAAAGCGTGAACTATGTATCGAACGTTAAAATTCAATTTTGTAAGCTTATTTAAACATATTGGGATTCCCCGCAGAAGAATCTCGTAGTTTGTATGTTGTAAACAACTTCTGTTGCAGGATAAGTAGTTTTGGTATTACCGCGGCAGTTCTACTGGAAGCATCTCTCTGTGCTGACTATGCATATAAATAATATAAACAAGTGATCTCTAAAAATATTTTTATGGAAAGGTTCACCTGTAACTGGTATGTCGAAAAAGTATAATGTCGTCAAATCGACGATTTGTTCAATAAAAAATAAAAAAGATGCAATTTCGAAATGTGTTAATAATACATTTTTGGGTCCTGGAAAACGGAAAACACTGCATTCTTCGGAGCTTCCAAAAATGGAAAGATCACTGTACTAATTTAGAAATTAGTATCTTAGAAACCCTTTTGCAACCCATAGTAGCATAGTACATATATTAAAATATGGCAGGAACTTACAGAAAGCAGAATCAAAACATGTCTCATAGGCGAAAAATAAAGTACTTTATTTTAAATTAAATAAAAGATAAAAAGAGACTAAAATGTGTTATAGAAAAAATGCAATCTAAAACGTGAACAAAATCGAAAACGTGAACACCCTCGGTAAAAATTAGTTCACGTTTCTGCGAGATCACTGTAAGTCCAATAATCACAACAATACTTCACACACACTTATTACATATGTATTTCCATTTCTTTCACACGAAGCTAGTTAAGGAACACTACAACCTCAAGGTTATTTGTAAAAACAAAAATACAAAACATACTTTAAGACACAAACATTAGCTGTAATAAAATAAAGATTATTTGTAATAAAACAAAACCAAGCATGTGAAAGGTTATTTGTAATTGTAATCCAAATAAAGATACAAATATTTTAGGACAAAGACATTCATTTCAGGGAAATATCAAATGTAAACATATTTTAGAGATAGGAAAATATCAAAACACATTTTTTAGTAAACATAATTTACAAACAAACAACCCAAGAAAAGAGCATGTTAATAAACATAAGATAAAGAATGTACATTTTCATAACTAACCCTAGTTTAAGCAAACAGGTACTAAAACTTAACATTATATAAAAAGATTATTTTTAAAACGCGAGACAGTCTAAAATTGAACACGAGTCTCAATTAACATAAGTATTAAGTAAGTGTAGTTTAGATTTTTTTAAAGGAATAAATAAAAAAAGCGCATAGTCGCTTAAGAAATAATTTTTTTAAAATATAAAAAAGAGAAATCTCTAACTAGCTCCGTAATTAATTTCCTAAGTACAGCGACAAATGCCACTTTCAAAAAAAGAATTTTTGTTGCACCGTTAAATATCAAAACTCCTCTCAAGCAAATCTCAATACTTCTTAACTCTTAACAAATCTCAATACTTCTTAATTTCAAATTTATTAACAATGAAAAAGAAAACTGTTTAGTTGTGACTTATGCCACTTTTAATGTAAACGGCTCAATTGACAATTATACTTTGTTATTCCAAAAATGTTAAAAAATATTTATTTAAACAAATTGTAGTATACAAATAATGATAAAAACTAAAACATAACATGCCATTCAATATAAAACATTTTTACATCTTTATTTTATATTTTACAAAAATTTAATTATAATTAATTATAAGCAGCAATTTTATTCGTGCTTGATTCCTTTTCAAATAAATATTAAGTGATATTCTCACAAAATATTTATTACAAAACAATTTTCATTAAAAATGAACATTTTATGATATTCTCATAAAACATTCTTTCAAATAAAAATATTTGAAATGTTTTGTAATGGGGGAGAGCACATCCATATTGCAATTTCACTTTCGCTCACAAAGCTCATCAGTGAATTTTACCCCAATATTGTATAGAAAAACCTAAGAGTCTTATATCCAAAGCCAAACTGATTTTATGAGAATTTTTTTTATAAAATCAACATAGCCTAGACAGCAATGAAAGAATGTTTTATGAGAATATCATAAAATGTTCATTTTTAATGAAAATTGTTTTGTAATAAATATTTTGTGAGAATATCACTTAATATTTATTTAAAAAGGAATCAAGCACGAATAAAATTGCTGCTTATATTGATAATGATTCCGAATAATTATAAATTACTTATAATTAATTATTTTAAACAAAAGTTTTATTGATGTACATATAATCAAAACAAAGCTCGTTATCCGAATAATTATTTCTTTAATATGAACAAATTCTTTGTAAGTTCTTCGTAAGCCTTGCAAATTAACCTTTTTTGGGTGCTTTGCTTTTTATTAAAAAGATTAATAAAAAAACAAAAAAAAAAAATATGTTGATTTTGCTGAAAACAATAAAAACAGTTTTTATGGATCTGACTACCCGGATAAATAATATTCATTTTTATACATCGTTAACTACAACGTGACAACTGAAAATAGTGGCATTGCCAGAATCAAAATACTAATTTTACTAAAGCATACATTAGCTAAAGTACTGTTTATGAATACAATTTTTTAACAAACGTCTGTTAGCCTTATAGCCTGTTTCCACGACAGTTTGAATCTCGTGCTTCGCTCTCTGAAGCAAGTTTGTGAATCATGCTGTTTACACGACTCATTTATCTGCTTCGATTTGGCAGTTGTTATTAAACAGAAAAACATAAGTTGAAAAACAACAACAACAGTTGAAAAACAACAGAAGATATCCTTCTTGCCGCGATAGCATTAAGTATAATTTTTTTCCTATCCATTTTTTTTTAATTTTATAAAATTAATTAACACACCCACAAAACAATTATATTTTTTAAGTTTTCACTTTTAACTTTGTTTTGTTTGTAAATTTTCTTTGTTTACAAAAACGTTTAATTTTGATAACTAGTGCAGATAAACTTACGATAAAAATTAGAGAAGAGAGGATTTTTACTTGCTTCGCAACTAGCTTCAATATGATTCTACCAGCTTCGCTCTCAAAATTTTGTATGGCGAAGCAGGTTGATTCGCTTATGATTGGGGTGTGAAGCAAGAATAGAGAGCGAAGCAGGTGCCGTGGAAACAAGGCATTAAAGTGTTTGTTAACTAACGTGTACTTTAAAGCTCAAATAAGCATACAGCCGTTATAATTTTTCGACCAGTTTCATTTTCTACTCTAACCTTAAATTTCAAAAATACTGCTGACACTTCAGATTTTGACTGTAAAATGTAAATAAAGACTTTATGCGTAAACAATTTAACAAATCAGTGAGCCTATTTACACGAGAGTAGTTGTGCTGGTGAAGAGAGTAGTTTTTGGTTGGCACAATTTTTCAACCAGCTTCAATCCCGCATTAGCAGAACAAAACTAATACACATGCATTTGTGAAAACACAGGTCTTGTGTTTTCTTTTTTGCAGAGCGATTTTTAGTCTTCAGTTGACTAGCGTAGTGTAAAATAAGTAAATTATTATCTATGATAAATAAAAACAACACTAACGCACACAAAGCTGTGTATACAATTTTGTTCTAGAATAAGTAGTCTCGTGTGTTTTGGAAAGAACAAAAGTTGTACGGAACAAATTTTTGGGGTTATTCTGTGTTTCGTTTCGAAATTTTCTCCGTCTGGCTGCTTTGGTATTTTGAGTTTCGATTTCACTCAGTTTCTTTCGATTGTATGTATTCTGCATTACGATCGGAGCTCCGGAGGGGTTTTCTTTATCTGTGTTTTTTAGTTAAAAAGTTTAAAAATGAAATTTTAATTAATTTTTTTAATTAAATTAATATTTTTTGTTTTAAATTGTTTTTTGTACCCGAATATGATGTGTTTTTTATGTGTTACAGGTCAAAAACAACAACACCGCAGCAGTATGAAAAATTGGCAAATTTAATGTCATCTACAAAATCAGATATTGCATGTGGATACCACCAGCGATCAAAGGAAGAAGTGGCAGTGTTCTAGGAACAAGTTGCAGAAGTTCTCAATGCACTAGGTCCTTCAACAAAAAATGCTTATTTTTAATTATGTTTACATATGTACAACTTTTTGTATTAAATTTAACATTTCTTTGCTTATTTTGCTATTTCATTTCCACATTCCACAGTGATGCTATTCATTTTTTAAACATTGTTTTCTTCTTCTTTTTCTTTCGATTCCGTTTTTCTTCAGAATACCAATTTTCGATCGCAACGGAACTGAAAGCGGAGACTTCATCGAAACGCAGAATAGTGATTACTCTCGTGTAAATAGGGCCAGTCAATAAATGATTTCTTCTGATAAAATAGTTATTCATACTACAGTGTGGGGGCAATTTGAAAAAGTATATTCCTTTAAATACAAATTTTATTAGAAAAGACGAGAACACAGTTTTCACTTAAAAATAATATCTACTAAAACATATAAAATTAGAACCTTTTATAATTTAATAAATTAAAATTTTTTTATAATTTAAATAATTAATTTAATCTAAAATAAGGTTTTTGAAATTTCCCTATGGGCATACGATTACGTTGGCGCAGGCGACGTACTGCCTCACGTAAATATTTAGGTTGTAAGGCGCCAGTATCACCCATTTCCTCCATAACATCTAGAGCTAAAAAAATTTCAAGCCAAAATCAATCAAAAAATATAACCCGGCTTTCCATTCACTTATTGCAAATTACCTTCTTCCACAATTTCACCCACAAAAACTTTGGCAATGCCAGACATGGCTATTACTACATTTTGTGACACCGAACAGCCTGTTATGGTTTGCATTAATCTCTTAACGGCTGCTTTTGGAAAAGCTGATCTTCTATACATCTCATACCGATCCAATTGCTCTTCTGTAAAATTTGAAACCAAAACTCTGAAAATAGTTGCACATCTTTTTTTTAAAAAAAAAAGGATATAATTTTTTGTTTTCATACTAACTGCATTTTTTCTCTTTCTTCCTCTTCTATTTCCTTTTTAGACTTTTGTTTGCGACTTAATTGCTGGTGGTCATCTATGTCGCTTTTATTTTCAACATTTTCTCTTTTAACCTCACTTGCTTGTTCAGTTTTGGTCTCGGCATCCTTATTATCCACTGCTTTATCGAAATCGGAATTTGTTTTACTTTCGCTGGTAGTTTTATTATGATCTTGATGTGAATCAAAAAATTTTAAGTCCACTTCATCGGAATCCGCATTATTGGCAGATTTTTGTGTCGGAAAGAATATATCATCCATTATTACTACTTTTTGTTTACAAATTACATTCAGAAATGACAAGGTTGTGTTCATCTCATTTTAAAGTGTTGTAAAATGCTTTTTATTTTCAATGACTTACATATGTTAAGTGTTGAACATTGTTTTTTTGTGTGTTTGTTTTCTTGCGGTTCTTTTGACTTTTCAAAAGAACTCGTGTCGTTTTCTCTTTTCACACTGGTTGTTTTTTTGCGAAAAACTGCGCTTTGTGCGTTTGTTGGTTAATATAAATTATAAGAATTGTTACACATTTCTATAAATAAATCAAGAATTTGATTAAAGTTCATCGAAATAAAAATGTCAAACGTAGAAGAAGCTAAAGTCGATGGATTTGTGGCCAGAAAGGATGAAATAAACCCAGAAGCCAATGAGGTTTCTAGTTTACTATCCCAACAAGAAGAGGTTAAAAAACAAAAAAAGCCTAAACCCAACAACAAGAAATTGAGACAAGGTAATTGAAAACAAGAAAAATGTATGCCGAAGAAAAAAAATTAATTATTTTTGTTACAATTTAAAGCTGAAGCTGCTGCCAAAAAGGCAGCCGATGGCGGAGAAGGTGAGTCTGTAGTAGAAGATGAAAAAGTTGAGGTTAATGGGGAAGCTGCTGCTGGAGAATCAGAAAAGAAAACTGTAAATAAAAAGAAAAATAAGAAAACTAAAACTGTAAAAAATGTTCAAACTGAACCTCCCTCAATACCCATTGCTGAACTTTTCCCCGATGGCAACTATCCGGAAGGTGAAATTATGCATCATCCTAAACCCAAACATTTGCCCGATGATACAGTAGCTGTCAATCGTTTTACCTCCGAAGAGAAACGTGCTCTTGATCGCGCCCACACCGATATCTATCAGGAATTGCGCCAGGCCGCCGAGGCTCACAGGCAAACTCGCCAATATATGCAACGTTATATAAAGCCTGGCATGACCATGATACAGATTTGCGAAGAATTGGAAAATACTGCTCGTCGTTTAATTGGTGAAAACGGTCTGGAGGCTGGTTTGGCCTTTCCCACCGGCTGTTCTTTAAATCATTGTGCTGCCCATTATACACCGAATGCTGGTGACACTACTGTGCTGCAATATGATGATGTTTGCAAAATCGATTTTGGTACACATATTAAAGGCCGCATAATTGATTGTGCCTTTACATTAACTTTCAACAATAAATATGATGCTTTGCTGCAGGCTGTAAAAGATGCCACGAATACAGGCATCAAGGAGGCTGGTATTGATGTTCGCCTATGTGATATTGGCGCTGCCATACAAGAAGTTATGGAATCATATGAAGTTGAATTGGATGGTCAGGTTTATGGTGTCAAGGCGATACGTAATTTAAATGGACATTCAATTAGCCCATATCGTAAGTAGATTTTTGTATGGTTTCTATAACTTATTATTAAGTTTCCTAAAGTTTTTATCGAATTCATAGTTTATTTTCAAAAGTAAGAAAATGTTGGCCAACAATCTTCATTTACAGTGACTGACATTAAAAGTCGGGCGGGCAAATCATTTTCAGATGAATAAATGCTTACTGCGCAATTAAATTTTTTTTAGTAAAAGTGCTTTCGAAAAGCTTTAAACTTATGGATGGTCACAATGAAAGTCGGTCAAAGTACAATATAAGCCGTGATCAATTGGATATTTGCTTTCGTAGTAAGAAAATATTTTAAAATTCTGTTTGCAATGCCGCTTACAATCAAACAGTATGCCTTACAAGAGCCCAAAATCGTTATTAATAACCGTTTAGAGCGAGAATGCGCATGTATCGTTAATTAAATCACGACGTCTTAAAACGATACGAAAAAGTCAGCAGAATTATATATAAGCAACACGCGCCTGTAAAAAGAAAGCTTTAACCGAGAGACAAAAAGTTTATCGTTCGCAAAGTACAAAATGATCCCTTCCGTCTCCGCACAAAAATTTGGCTTAATGGCAAAAACCAATTCTGGAAAGAAAGTGTATACGAAAAAATAATATGAAGAGTTTTAAGAAAAACTAAATTGTGAAAAATAAAAAGGATCGTTTGGATTTTACACGAGAGTACATGATGCCAAAAGATTTCTTGTTTTGGAGGAGGCTAAAATTTATATACCACGTTATGTTGGAAAGTCAATATTTTTATATCTTTCGGGTTATTTTTGCGAGTGAAAACAAATTTAATTTGTTTAGTTCCCATGGCCGGTGGGCATTACGTAAGGCATACACAAAAAAAATGTTTGCTGAACACTTAAAATGCAGAAAAAACCACCATAAAACCGGCAACGTAAGAAATTACGGTTGGGTTTTTGCAAAGAACACATGACTTGGAAGAGTGGTGGAATAAAGTAGTTTTCTCAGATGAGAAATAATTTAATTTTGATGAAACCGATGGTTTTAACTACTATTTCCATGATTTGAGGAAGGAAGAACGTTGTCATAGTCGAGTAGGTGGTGTTATGGTTTGGGATGCGATATCGTACTATGGAGCCATAAACTTGGAATTTCAAACCACGAAAATAGCAGAAAATTCATTTAAATCAATTCTATAAACGGCGTTTTCAAAATTTCAAGTGTTGTTTGAATCCATCCAATGGACTTTCCAACAGGATAATGCTCCTATCCACACGGCAAGGATTATTAAAACGTAGATTCGCGAGCAAAATATTGAATTTCTGCCATGGCCACCATACTCCCCGGACTTAAACATAATGGAAAACGTGTGGGGGGATAGTTATCTCGGAAAGTGTACGTAAGAGTTTGGACGGCAATTTGATGACTCACAATCTTTAATTGCTACAATAAAATCGGCACGGTCGCAAATTACCTTACAATATTTATTGCGACTGTATAGCTCCCTCTCCAAATAGAATTTATGAGGCAATTTTGCAGCTTAAAGGCCGCATTACAGGCGTAGAGCTAAATATAACGCCTGATGTGTGCAAAAAATTAGTGGAATGTAATCAAAGAAAATTAAAAGCTGTAGAAAGTCAAAAGGATATGGAACCATGTATTAATTAATCCATAAACAATCGAATTTAAAGGCCACCCAGACTTTTAGTTATACTTTTACTTCTATTGTTATAAGGCTGTAGTAGTTTTTAGTTAAATATTTTAATGGATTATTTCTGTAATTAGTTGCCCACCCCCCACTTTCGATGTCAACCACTGTAGTTAAAAATCATTAAACCCGAATGAATTTAAACTCTGTCTAGTATTTGTTTGGATTATAAAAAAGTTTATAAAATGATTTTTTTTTTAAATACTTTTTCATTTTAGTAAATTATGTTTTTTCTTTCACCCAACCACTGTAGGCATACATTCGGGCAAAACTGTGCCAATTGTTAAGGGCGGCGACTCAACACGCATGGAAGAAAATGAATTTTATGCTATTGAAACATTTGGCTCGACCGGCCGTGGTCTCGTACATGATGATATGGATTGCTCTCACTATATGAAGAACTTTGATGTCCAACATGTGCCCTTACGTTTGCAATCTTCGAGCAAATTATTGAGATTAATTAATAAAAACTTTGGTACGTTAGCGTTCTGCAAACGTTGGTTGGATCGTGCTGGTGCCACTAAATATCAAATGGCTTTAAAGGATTTGTGTGACAAAGGCATAGTTGAAGCCTATCCACCATTGTGTGATATTAAAGGCTGTTACACAGCCCAATATGAACACACTATTATGTTACGTCCCACTTGCAAAGAAGTTGTATCGCGTGGTAGCGATTATTAAAGGCATAATAAAGCAGGTTTGTTGTGTAAAACAAAAGGAAGAAATTCTTACAGTTTGAAACTGTTTTACAGGGAATTTACCCTCCTTTTTTTATCCCAAAAAAAACAGATTTTTATTATCACAGATTAAAGCCATCTTTTTCATTAACATTTTGTTAAAGCTTTCTATTATTTTCTTTTCCTTTAATGTTGTTTTGTTTAAATCTTCCTTTATAAAGTTTTGTAAAAAAAGGAAATCTAAGGCATTTTCTTTATATAAAAAAAAGATTTAATTAAATTAAAACATCCTTCAATGCTAAAAGATTTTTGTTTTTTATATTTCTTTACGTGCAATCTATCCGTTCAAGTATAATAAATTATCGAAAGGAACTACAATTCATTTGAATTGACTGCCGTATGAGACAGCACAGTGACGATGCTTTCATCACGGAGCAGCCCCATCAACAGACAATTTTTATTTTTGTAGTGAAAAAAATAAATAAAACAGCGAAGGTTTTTGCTGGGAATCGAACCCACAACCCTCAGACTGACAAGCTAGTACACTACCTACTAGCTTACAGGGGCACAGTGTAGATTTTTTTCACAATAATTTTATCAAAAATAGTTCACAAATGTATCAGCTAACTCAAACATTAGATTTTATTAAAATTATCGATAAACTGGCAACGTCGCACACTGGGGATTTCGCAGAAAAAAGTCAAATTGTCAACATACTAATCATGCAATATGCAAGATGAATAAAATCGAAATAGTTCAAGCTATTCCCGTAAATGAAAAAGCAATTTGGTATGTTACCACTTCGTGCGCGTATTAAGCTGATGAAGTGAGTGCCTTTTTACATGTGGCTTATAATATTGAATTTAAACGTGGGACAGTCCACTCAAAAGAAGCGCAAAAATGTTTGAAAAAGCGTAAACTTAGAGAGAAAATTGAAATACAGGTTATCAACCTGTTAAGTAAGGCTCTAGTACGACAAATTCAGGAAATACGCCATTAATATTCTTTACGAATCTTGCATTGATTTCCGAAATCACGGGTCTAGATGAAAATATAATTAAGAGGTTTTCAATAATTCTCGAAACTATAACAATCGCCGAGGCAGTAGATCCAAAACAATTTGGTGATTTCTGTTTGGAGACGGCAAAAGAGTTTGTTGCACTGTACGAGTGGTACAGAGACGTGATTTGATTTACATCCGCACCTGGCCATGAAGCCTTTACCAGATGGTGGTCAAGCCACTAGCATAATTTGGAGCGTCATGCTCGTCCTAGGAAGCCGAAGCCATAATTCTATGCAACAGAACTTTTTAGTTGCAACATCGATGATTCCAGAGCAGGGCTGCAAATCATCACTCCTTGCTTGAGAGTTGGAGACTTTCCAACTCCTGTCCAGAACACATGTCTAGCATGCTCACTGGACTGGATCACTCACTTAGCGTGTCATTAGCAGTGAGATGATCCTGGCCACCATATTAAACAAAAGACCTGATATGGGGCCGCGAAACCACAACCACCACGTTACTCCCATATAGGGGCCAATGATCAGCCAGAGAACTATTAAATGTCTAAAGAGACAAATAATGAACTCTGGGGCACACTGATCCCCGTGGAAATAAAGTGGAGTTTCCAGTTGAACCCCTGCTGCCTTCAGGGGACTGGGCTTTTTCACCAGTTGCACTGTGTCTAGATAGTGGAATTCTATAAAGACCATATTTATGTGCCCCCGGGGGAATGTACGAGTGGTACAATATGCTACCTACACTTCACAAAATTCTGACTCATGGCAAGGATATAATTGCCAAACAACTATAGACAAGACTATAAAAAATATCGCCTTAGACACTCCAAAAAATGCAGTCGAATTGCGACGAACGAAGATATTATGCACTGAATGATGGTAACATCACATCCCATGATTTCACATTTCACGCCTTCATTTAGCCAAAAAAAGCATAGTGTTTTTAAAAGTGACGAAGTTAAGGGTCTTTTAAAATAATAAATTAAAAATTAAAAAAGAAATCATTTAAATTTTGTTGTTAGTTATGGCTTTTTACATTGCAGGTAGCGATCGACATTTCTCTAACTTTCTTTATTTTGATTACGTTTGTGTATTACTATATAAATGAAACTAATTTTATGATGAAATCACTACATTTTTTTTCTCACCTCCATACAAAAATTCCCAGTGTGCGTCGTCAAAAGACTGTTAGCGAATACCAAATTAGTATTGATGTTGCCTTAAAATCGACGACGATGTCGACGTTTGCCGTCGCCAAAACAGAATAAGGCTGATTTTTTTTTTTTTGTGAACAGAATGATTCGCGAATAAATTAACAAATGAATGATTCATTTACAGCAGTGGCGATGGTGGCACAAAAATGTTTCAGCTTTAGATTTATTTATCAGTTATTCGTCGTACGTTGTTAGCATGCTTTACTGGTGTATTTCATATTTTAGTTCATTTAATATATTTAAGATTGCTAAAAACAAAGTTGCCAATTGGATAATTTTTTATTTAAAACAGCTTTTTTAAATTATTTCTATTATTTTGCCAGGTTTTTGCTCAGTAGTCTTTTGTCTTGATAATTTATCTCTTTCTGGAGTCATAAAAACTTGATTGGAATAATTTAGAGCCGCAGAGTTTGAAAATGAAAAATATTCCAGCAGCATCGTCTATTTTTTGTAGAGATTTCAAAAGAAACCTTAAGGATTTACAATTCTTTCAATGAAAAATGAAAATGATGCAGAGAAACATTTTTTAAAAATATTTTTAATTTTTCATTTCCATACGTTCCGTGTATTTCATTATTGGGGAATTAGCCTTGTAGAAATTAGCGATTTTGAATCGGTGAATTTTAAATGGCCAACAGTTAAAACTAAATCTTAAAAATAACTTAATTCAAATTCTTAAAAATTATTATAATCCAATTTACCTATTTCTATACAAAAAAAAATTAAATTAAAAGAAGTAATAGTACGCTGCTTAATCTCTATTATACATAAGTATAATTTCAGATCCCGTTACATAGTTTAAAGGTATACCATCGCTTAGAGATCCATCTTGTTGTATATTTCTGGCTTGATTATGCAGTTCCTGAGCCATGGGCGAATCATGTGTTATAACATCTTTGGCCACAAACGTTCTGGTTTCCACATAATCTAAACCCGGCTCCGGCTTTGCACCCATTAATAGATTGCCTTTTTGCACACCCATATACTGGGTGGCCTTGGCATTCAAGGGCAAAAGGCCACAACTTTCTGCCTGAACTTTGCGATGAGCTTGAAGATTAGAAACACAAGTGAAACGTTTGCCACAGCCATTACACATAAAACGTTTGATGCCCGTATGCACTGACATATGGGTCAGTAGGCTTTCACGATAGGGATATTCTTTGGGACACAGCTGAAAAAAAAACAAATATCGCATCAATTAATTTTTGTTCTCAATAAAATTAAACACAAACTGCTTACATGACATTTAAAGCGCTTTTCATCGGTGTGGGCATATTTAATATGGGTTTTATACTGGGCCTTAATCTTAAAGGTTTTGCCACATTTGTCACACTGATACGGTCGGGCATCATTATGCAATAGCATATGAGTCTTAAGTATGCCAGCGGTTGTTAAACATTTGCCACACTCCTGACACTGGTACAAAGGCAAACGGCCACAATCGGAACGTTCATGATCCGTTAATTGTGTCCTGCCCATAAATTTCTTACCACATTTCATACACACTAAATTACGTGAATTTTTGTAATCCTTATTGCCGCCATGTTTGCGAGCCTTGTGCGACTTAAGAGCATCACAGCCAGTCATATATTTTTCACATATTTCACACCACAACAAATCTTTGTGCTGTTCATGGGCATGAGCAGTGGCATCTAAGCGTGTTTTGAAATATAAATTACAATAACAGGGACATTTATATATTAAAGTGCCGTCAGGTCCATGTTTGGGTATATGAGACAGTAAACGTTTTTCCATTAAATAAATTTTATCACATATATGACATTTAAACACATCATCTGTGGAAACTTCGTCTAAATCATTTTTGAAAATTTCCTTTATAAAATCTTCAGACTTTTTGTGATCCTCTCGTAAATGTTTTTCATAAGGTTTACGCATATAATAGATTTTGATACAGTCTGGACACTGCCAAGACTTATCACGTCTCTTCAACAGTTTCATACGCTCTTTCAATTGTTTGGCCGATATTGAAGCCAAACGTCGCGTTTTGCCAGCCTTACCACCCTCCTCATCGGAACCATGTTCCATTTTAATAGCTTTTGTACGTCTAGGTCGATATTTGCCCCGCTTTTTAATGAATTTTTTAATTTTTTCAGATTTCGAAAAGAATGGCTGTGCATTGCGGGATACCTTAACCGTTGAACATTCTTTCAATACTGGAAAACAGTTGATAACATCTTCCAGTAGCACATAACAATTCCTAATGGCATCATTTGTTAGTTCGTGAGTCTTGAAAATTTAGAAAACAATTTATTCATACACACATTTTTTTGAGCAGGTAGAAATCGATCGTGAACTTACCTTATGTTTTTCCTCTAAAATATCTTCTTTGCAATCCTGCAGATCATCACTTTCTTCATACTTCACATAATCCACTTCCGATTCTTTTAAAATATCATCCGCATCCTGTCGTCGATGCTTTTTCTCCGTCATTTTACGTTTTCTTTTAGTTTTTGTTGGATTTTTAAATTTGATGTCTACGCCTTCGTTTAGTTGACTGTAATCATTTTCATTTAGTAAATGCTCTAATATGCGATCCTTTGCATCAAATAATGTATTCTCTTCATCTTCGTATTTCACCTCAGCACTGTAAGCATCGTCTAAACGATTGTATTCGAAATCTGCCAAAGGTTCTATTTGTATATTTGTGGTAACCGCTGCATTAGTTTCATCGTCATCATAATTTTCTTGTTTAATAACAGCTTCTGGCATGGGAATTTTAAAATCTTCCACAGATCTATCATCCTCTTCTTCATCCGTGTCATCCTGTTCGAAATCTGGCACATATTCATCCTCACTATCATCAGACCATTGTGTACTGGTTGGATTTGGCGGCGAATTGTTGTTCATTATAATTTCTGGCGGTGGTGGTGGTGGTGGGGGCGTATTATTCTCTTCAATATTGTTAACATTTTGATTTCGTTTTGGTTTTAGCGGAAAATTATCTTCCTCCTCATCATCGTCGTCGTCATCATCATCATTGTCTTGATTAATAAGTTGTTCGGGTTTAAAATCATCATCTAGAAGGTCAAAATTTATAACCTTTTTTCTAGTTAGTTTTTTGCGAGGAGTGGTGGTGGTGCTGTTAGCGGAGGCGGCTGTTTGTGATGTTGGTGCAGGGCCTGTACGTTTACGGGCAGTAGGTTTCGTTCTAATCGGCTTTTCGCATACTTCCCTTTTCAAGTTTGTCACTTTCACTTGATCACCGGGTTTGATAATTTTATTAACATTGACCACTTTAATTTCAGAGGTGGGATTTAAAGTTGCCGGGACTGCAATAACAAATGGATGAAAGTTTTGTTTTAAAAAATATTTATAAAAATATTTAAATTTACTTTTATTTGGGTACGGTTTTCCGTCGACCCTCGTCAAATTTGGTTTGTGAACAAACCGGTTTTGGCTGTTTGTCATCTTCAGTTTTCCTTCCGTACTAGTTGCGTTCTATTGGCAGTTGTGTTTACATAGTTCGTGTCTCCCTTCGTGTTGTTGCGTTCGTCACTTTCTGTCCTTTCCGCCTGGATCTCTCTCTCCTTCCCCGTTTGTCCCTTTCCACCTAATTTGTCGCTCCCTTTTTCATTCGTCTTTTTTTTATTAACTAAATCCTTTTACGATCATGCTTGTTGTCCGTTTTCTGCCCATGTGTGAACCTATTGGTTTTTTTTTCTTTTCTTTTTTCCTTTCTTTTTTTTTCTCTATGTGACATAATAATCTGTAATTGTACGTTTATGATGTTCTTTATTGCTTTGGTCTTGTGCACCTGCGTAACGTTTTCGTGTTGGTCTAATGTTTGTTTTCCTGTAAAAATGTTCCAACGGTTCAAATATTGTGTCCGAAGCAGTGTCTATTTGTCCATTTACTATTCGTCCGTCAAATGTTCTTTGTCTGTATGTTCCCATGTTTCCCAATACATTTAGTCTCCTTCCCTTGTGCTGTGTATGAAGCAGTCTAACCGTTGTTCTTATATGTCCTGCTGTACATTCGTCGTCGAATATATGGTCCGCAAAGTTTGATTCTATAACTTACTGCGGGATGTATGTTTTCTAACACGATTTCGAGGTGGATCAAATTCCGGCAAGCCACAAGAATCTGGACGATTACGGCGATGTTTTATGAGATTAGAATAGCAGGAAAATCTTGAACCACAACCTTTGCACTCCACCAAACGAATGCCGGTATGAATGGAAGAATGTGTAACAATACTTTCCCGATGCGAAAAACTTTTGCCACACACCTTAAGAATTAAAAATATCGTTAAGGATATTTCAAAAAAAATTTTTTTTTTTACTTCATTATTTTAACTCACATCACACTTGTAGGGTTTCTCGCCCGTATGGGTCCTCTCATGTTCCACTAAACGAGCTTTTTGCCTAAAATTACGTCCACAATAACTGCAACAGAACTTTAATTCACCCGAATGATTTTCTAAATGTTGTTTTAAATTGTATTTCGTTACAAATGCCATTGGACATTTATCACATTTGTAAGGCTTAATGCGACCGCATTCTGTTTGTATGTGTCGACGATAGGGATCAATTGTTTTGTAAGCCGCTCCACATTTATCACATGTAAATATTTCTCTATCCCTACCCTGGTGGGCACCCCTTATATGCTCCCGATAGTCATTTTCATTGGTGAAGGTGGCATCGGTACATAGACGGCAGGCTATGGTTGTATGCTCGGATTCGCGATGCTTTTTGAGATCATCATCGGAACAGAAACGGGCTTCACAATAGCGACACATGAAGCCGCCAGGCGGTTCATGTTTCTTGACATGCTTAACATAGCCAGCAAGAGATACTAAAGCCTTATTACAAACTGGGCAAAACAATTTGGGTACACCATCTGTAGAAAGTTTGACCAGCATGTCGGCAGCAGCAGCAGATGACGTTGAAGCGGTACTGCTATCAGCTAAAAAATACAAATAAAATGCTTAAATTCATATCAAATTGAATAAAAGTTTTATTTAAATGTTTAGCAGAAGGCAAGATCTTTCTTTCATTTTGATGTGTGCGTTTATTCTCCGACGGGGTTTAATTTATTTGAGTATGATTTTACGTCAACCCGCGTCAAATTTGTTTTGTGGACAAACCGGTTTCGGCTATTTGCCATCTTCACTGTTCTCTCTATACTCTTTTATCTTCAAATTCTATTTCCTTTATATTTCTACTGATCAACGAGTAGCTGGAAACTCAGAGATTGACATATTGCAAAATTCTAGTAATAATAACAGCTCTTAATGACCTTGATAAATTTGGCTCTCGCTTGAAAGGTTCTTGTTACTTTGACAAAAATAATTGCATGCGGCATTTACCAGAGTAAAGTGTGGCGCTTTAACGTAGGGTTACATTAGGCAAACGTTTGACTGAAATCATTTAATATTCCTTTGCTGTAGTCTTACAAATTATTCAACCTTATTCCAATTGTCAACATGAAAACAAAATGATATTATTTTGCCTTGTTTACTTTAAATTGTTATTCCCAGTTGTCGTTGTCGAATATTATCGATCAATGTCAACATAGAATTTACATTCTACAAGAAAATATGACGTCGATATTCGATTTGTCGTCGTCATTTTTCATAACGACTTGAGCTTATTTGAAATTAATTTTGAAAATGGAAAAAAAAAGAAAAATTTTAAATAACTTCAACTCAGTTTGTGAAATTAGTGGAAGGGTTGCAGAAGAATCCCTCGCTGTAATCTCAAAGAACAATGGGAAGATATTATTGGAAGGCAAACTGCATAACAGCTGAACAATCCTAAAAAAAGAAAATAAATTAATTCGCCGCTGCTAATATTTGATGGGAGGTATGCCATCTCCCATCTTTGACACTTCGAGAAACGGCGAACATAATTTTGTGATAAGATTTATATCTGCACCTGACCGTAAGCCTTAATCAGATGGTGGTCAAACCACTGGGAATAAAAAGCAAAGTCATATACGCCCTAGGAAGCCGAGAACTAATTCTAGCAACAGGTCTTTCCTAGTTGCAATTTCAGGAGTTGGATAGTCTCCGTGCTGGAGACTATCCAACTCCTTGTCTAGAACACATGACTAGCATGTTTACTGGATCCGGATCATTCACCCGTTGGTGTTATTAAAGGCGAGATGATCCTGGCCCTCATAATCAAATTCATGCGAGGGCTGCAAAACCATAACCACCACGATGCTCCCGAAGGGCCAACCTCAATAACCAGTCAGAGAACAGCTAAAAGTCCAGAGACAATTAGCGGAAGTCTGGGGCTTACTGATTACCGTGGAGCTTCCAGTTGACACCCTGCTTGCCTTCAGGCGACTAGGCTCCCTTATACCCCCAGCAGCACAGGTCTAGATGGACAAGTATTCCATAAAGACCGATAAATGTGCCCGTCAATGCACAGTACGAAAGTTGGCCAGCTTTTAACTTTTGATGTACGTTGAGTACTTTGACATTTTTCATTTGCTTCTTCTTCTTGTGTTTTTTTTTGTTTTCGCTCAATTGTAGTAAAATATTTTTAAAATAAATTATAAATAATAATAATTAATAGAAAGTGTAACTTCATTTCAAATGTGCACTTTAATAAAACTTTGCTGCAAAAAAATGTATAAAATAAGACAAACAAAAAACAGCTGATTTATTATCCGTCAACAAAGTACTCATTGTGCCAACCTCATCCGTCGTTACTTTGACTTCAGTTGAATACGTCAAAGTATAACGCATGACGGATTCTATGTGCCCCGGCCTTTAGTGTTTGCGGAATAAATTTAGAAAATCATTGTTTTTCACGTTGCGTGTTGGAAAACCATCCGCTTTGTTTGTGTTAACGTCAGACCAAAAAATAAAAAATGTCGATTACCAAAGAGCACTTCAGTGAAACGGTTAATTTGTGGACATGTATAACGCTTCGATTCAGTATTTACTTTGGATTCACTTTCATTTTTTATTTAGAGAAGTTCAACTAAATTCCACTTCATTTTTGTTATCGAAATGAATTCATTACTGTTGTGCAATGAAATAAAATTTTTCGTTTTCAAATATAAAACAAAACAAAAATAATTTTTCTTCATCTTTTAATTCCCAAACGAAATGTTACAAAAAAACGAAGCCATCTGGTGGCGAAACAGAGTTCGCCGGGTTTGCTAGTAACATTATAAAACAGTGGGCCTTTCAATTTTAAATTTACTTTTTTTCTTTCCATAGGGTAGCTACACTTTTGCGGTGCAAAATATAGAGTTTCCAGAAAGATTCCTTATTTTTCTTTTGTTTTTGTTAAATACATAAAATTTTTTTTTTGTTTAATAATATAAAATAGAAATGAATTACTAAAATACATATAAAAAAACGTGAATTTTTTGTTTAATTTTCGCTCAAAAATCGCAAAAAATGTCTACATATATAAGTTAGGGTACATAGACTTATGCTGTACACTGTATTTGGCTGGAAGCAAAGCTTATATCCAAACAATCATACAGGCATGTTTTTGATTAGTTTCAAATCACATGCAGTTTTAAAATCACACTTGTGTTTTTATGCTGTTCTGTAAATCACACTGTTTTTGAAGTTTTCGATGTGATTTTACTTTTCTGAAAGCACAAGAAAACAGCTGATTTACTTGACAATTTTTTCTTTAAAATTTCTGTTGTGCAAAAATAAAAACGAAAATAAAATGCCTGGAGCTTTTGTGGTGTCTTTAATTGAACGCAAAAAAACGATTATTAAAATTAATTTTTATGTAAATATACACACATGAATGTATGCATGTACTTTTTTCCAGGCTTGTACTGTTTTGGCTGGTGGTCCCGAAGCATTCAGTTCATTTGCGAGTTCCATCCACAACTGTTCAAAATAAACTTTGTCGCCATGTACAAAGCCTTTTGCCAAATCAGAGTGCTGTCTTTATATACGGCAGCTAATTTCCGACTATCCTTCTACTTTCACCACCTGTTTCATCTATTCTCTATCCCTTTCCTAAAGAATGTAGCACGGTACTTGACTAAATAGGCATTGTTCCTGAAGTGCTACTTCTCTTTAAAAAAAAAATGCCAATAAAATCTCGAGTTGGCTCTGATTTTTGTGTGGTCCCCTAAAAATATATGTATTAATACCTACTTACATACAATTACTAGACATTATTTTATAATACTTACATTTTAATTAGGCTTCGCGAGAAAATTTAATAACTTCAAAACTTAACGTCTGTTGGCAAAAAGAAAACAAACCAGTAAAGTTGCCACAGTACACAATAGGTTTTAAATGCCACTTGCTTAAACTTTGTTGTACTTTTTTTTAGTGAATTTATGCAAAAAGCTTATTATTATTTAATAAATTATACTATAATTTAACGATAATTTAACATTTTTTGCTGGCACTGATTATTAATATATTCATATTTCATATAATATTTTAAGCAGCCATAAAAGAAATTCCAATGGCAACCTTCTATGTATTTTCGAAAAACTTTAAACAGCTGAGCGCAAACAACAAAATTGAAATCACAATGGAGAACACAAAAACAAATAACAAATTGTAAGGTGCCCTTACAATTTTCTTAATTTTAAAGTGTTTGTTTTCAATAAAAAGTAATTATATAACAAAATTAATAAGAAAACATATTGGTTGAATTATTTCAGTAATTTATTTTACAGTTTTCATTGCGATAGTAGCAAAATTACCCCAGTGATTTCAAATTGCAAGTGGCAAACGTGAACGTTTTAAAAGCACAAAATTTTGTGCACAGAACACATTTCTTGTGCTTTCAAATCACTTTCATGAAATGTGATTTTCAGAACAGGCCTGATAAATCATTACAATAATCACATTAACGTTTTAACAAATGCTGCCATGCTCTAAAGGGTTAAACACTTTGATACAACTGAAAAAAGCATCTCTGGCATAGCGGCATTTTTTGTTTAACACTTGTTCAACAACAAAATAAAAGTAAGAAAATAGTACTAAACACTACCACTTACATCCAGTACGATTCTTAAAACAAAAGTAATGAAGGAAAAAAAAATTGCCGCAGAAATTTGTGAAAACTGCTAGTGTAGAAGCCTAAGAAAAATCTAAACAAATTAAGACAGAAAAAAAAACATGTTAATTTAATACAGCAATAATACTCACCCATATTAATTAATAAAATTGGTCACAGGCTGTAAAGGCTTACAGACAGGCCAGGCAGGGTAAAATTTGTGATGAATATTTCCTTATTTTTTTAGTCTTTTAGTTTTTAACTTATTGTTGCTGTATTTTGTTAATTTTCTCTTTTTTGTGTTTTTTTAACTTTTAATTTTCTTGCACGGCTGTTTGTTTAGCTTCTAATTAATAATGATTGCAATGGCTCCTCCAACAAACACGATTGATTGTGTTTGTTTATATTTTGTTTTGTTGGTCTTTTAAGTTTTACACATTGAAAAATTTCTGGTGATTATTAATTTTTCAATTACAAACTATACAAAAAGTGATTCTTTTTTTTCTTCTTTTCATTTTCTCTGCTCTCTTTTTTGTATTATACACATTGAAAAATCGACACGTCTGTTATGGCGTTGTATTCACTATTAAATATGGCTCCTTTTGTGTGGCTGGTTGTATGTAAAACTTTTCTCACACTGCATGTTTGCGCTTGAGTGATGCCAAACCGTTAGTTTCTATACAATTATTACGGCTGTTAAGTGTTGGTAAATGTTAATTAATAAAAAAAAAAATCACATATAGAGGGCTGTTTGAAATATTTACAGCTGTTATCTTTTAAATTTGATTACAAATTGGCTGTTTCAATTAAAAAATTTAAAGAAAATGTGCTGCTAAAAGATGTTAAAACGAGAAATCTTTATTTTAAGAATAAAGTTTGCGGATTTATAAAGGCCGGGGCACATAGAACCCGTCATGCGTTATACTTTGACGTATTCAACTGAAGTCAAAGTAACGACGGATGAGGTTGGCACAATGAGTACTTTGTTGACGGATAAGAAATCAGCTGTTTTTTGTTTGTCTTATTTTTTATTTTTTTGCAGCAAAGTTTTATTAAAGTGCGTATTTGAAATGGAGTTAGACGACATCTTAGACTTTTTATTAATGGTAATTTGTATTCCACTATTTATTCCACTATTTATTATTATTATTATTTATAATTTATTTTAAAAATATTTTACTACAATAGAGCGAAAACAAAAAAAAAAAAAAGAAGAAGAAGCAAATGAAAAATGTCAAAGTACTCAACGTACGTCAAAAGTTGGCCAACTTTCGTACTTTGCGTTAACGGAGACGTATTGATTGTGACAACGCTGGTAAGAAAACCTGTATTTCAACTTACTTCTCAGTTGAAAAATACAACGTATGACGGATTCTATGTGCCCCGGCCTTAAGGTAATTTGCTTATAATCACCCTTATTCTGTTTGGCGACATTAATACGAGACGAGGTCTTTTTTTAACGTTTGTTGTTAATCCGTATTCTCGTTGGCAAATATTGCCATTTATCGATGACTGGCAATATATATTTGATATTCTGTAAGACAATTTGACGTTGATGTTACCTTAAATTGCCGTTGATATTAGATCTGTCTGCGTACACATATTTTGCATCATTTTGTGCAAAATGTTGCAAAATCTTGCAAAATGTTGTCTGCGTACTGGAAGTCTCTTGCAAAAAGAGAGCTAAAAAGATAATTTTTTGACAGTTGAAAGTCAGAGAACTTGCAAAATGTTACTGGAGAAATTTCTGCTTGCAAGATTTTGCAACTACTTCGAACAGCTGTTTTCATATAGTGTTTGAATTAAATAATTGTTGTGAAGTGAAAATAAAAATTGAAATTTAGCAATGGCAGAGGTAAGTAGTTACAAATGTGTTTATTTTTAATGTTTATAATAAATTATAATAAACAAAACATTTTATTTCATGGTAGAAACGTTCAAACGCTCCGTACACATGCGCTACAATTCTTTTGCTTTATTATTTCAATTGCTTACACATCGATCAGCTGTTTTCTTGCAAAATTTCACTGGATACTGTCTGCGTACTTTTTCAGATTTTCTCAGCCGACAGAGTAACATTGTTCGTACTCTCCAAAAAAAATTGATTGAGTATTTGCTACTGAAAAAGTACGCAGACAGAACTATTGTCGTCTGTGATTTTGGTGTTATAAAAAGATTGAAAAATAAAATAGAAAATTAAAATTACCAATTATTAAATTAAAAATCTATAATATAAAATAAGTCGGGTTTTCCTTCCTGACGCTATAACTTTTGAACGCACGAACCGATTTCCACGGTTTTGCATTCGTTGGAAAGGTCTCGAGCTCCGTGAGGTTTATAGCAAAGTAGGTGATCCCAAATTATGCTTATTTTTATTAAACTCCTCTTATTTACAGAGATACAGCCATTTTAAGTTTTTAGTGAAATTTTCATATAAAAATCGATTTTTTGTAGGTGATCTAAAAATTAGGCTTATTTTCACGAAGTTCCTCTTATTTACGGAGATACAGCCATTTTAAGTTTTTAGTGAAATCTTCTTAAAAATAGGTCGTGTTTTCTTTCCTGACGCTATAATTCCAGAACGCACGAACCGATTTTCACGGTTTTGCATTAGTTGGAAAGGTCTAGGGCTCCGTCAAGTTCAGGAACAATTTTAAGTAAAAAGCAGGAAAACAGCGCCATCTCTAATACATAGCATCTACTACAACGGCACCAGTACGTGGTGTGTGGTATCCCTCACAAAGCGAAGCCATCTGGTGGCAAATGTTTCGCCGGGTTTGCTAGTCTTTATATATATAACTGTACGTGTGCTGTGACTGAACTCCTCCTAAACGGCTGGACCGATTTGCATAAATTTTTTGTGTATGCGTTTGGGTGGCGCCCCATGTGGTTTAGATTTATAATTCAGTTCAATTTGACAAAGGGCCGTGGTACCTCCCATATAAACCACAAATTAAGAATCTATTACTTCTGCTCCTGATAACGGTATTTGAACAAAATTTGATACGTCTGCCGCAAATATGGGCGGGACTGTACAAAGGGGCATGGTACCTCCCATACAAACCACAAACTATGAATCCAATATTTCTACTCCTACTAACGGTATTTAAACAGAATTTGCTATTTCGGTTGAGTGAACATATTTTAAGTTCTGCTGCAAAAATAGGCTAGGAGAGTTGATAAAGACGCGTGGTACCTCCCATACAAATCTTTTTTATGTATATAATTCTACTGTACGTATGACGTGATAAGGTTTACATTTGCACCGGCAGTGAGCCATAATCAGATGGTGGCCATTACCACTGTGAATGAAAAGCAACGCCATTCACGCCCTAGAATGCCTTCGAATACGTATATCCTCCGGTCACTCCTAGTAGCAATTTCAAAAGCTCGAAGTAGGTCGCAGCCTTCACTCCTTGCTAAAGAGTTGGAGACTATCCAACTCCTGGTCCAGAACGCATAAAGCTTAATATAATTAAGGACACGACGGCATTCATACTCACGGGACCTGAACCATTCATTGTGCTCATTGTGAATGAACCGACCCACAAACTCAAACGAGGGCCTCGAAACACACAGCCACCACGATACTCCAAAAAGGGCCAACCCCAATTAATCAGCCAGAGAACAGCTAAATGCCTAAAGAGACAATAAACTAGCAACGTCATCATAAGACTGTTAGGGAATACCAAATTATTTGGGTATGATTTTACGTCAACCCGCGTCACCGGTTTCGGCTATTTGCCATCTTCAGTGTTCTCTCTATACTAGTTGCATTTTATTGTCCAGCTGTGTTAATATAGTTCGTCTTGTTTGTGTCTCTCTACGTGCTATTTGTCACTTTTTCACTACTTGTCTGTATCTCTCTCTCTCTCTCTTCTTACAGAGTATTGATGTTGTGTTAAAGTGATCAACGACAATGTTGCCGTCGCCAAACAGAATAAGAGTGACTATGTCTCACAGAAACGGTTTTTGTAAGAAAATGCTTTTTATTTAAATTGTGTTTTACATTTTTTTTTATTATTTATTTTTCTAATTTTTCTGCTTTTAGCAAAAACAAAACAAAAAATACTTAAAAGTTCTGTCTTAATTTCTACAATATTTGTTTGTGTGTTAGTTTGTGTGTTAGTTGCTTAATACTTAACGTTAAAAAAAGCGTTCGTATCTTAATATTAAAAACCTATTAAATAGTATCACCTTGTTCTTTGTTGTCGTTTTTAATTCTTCGTTCGTTTTTGTCTTGTTTTATAAGTCTTAAATACAATTTAAAAAGGTAGAAAACAATTATTTACAAAAAGTATTTACACCTTCGTTTCTTCACAAACTTTTTAAGCTGTGAAATTAAAGCCTATAAAATCTGCAAATGACTGTAAGTCCTTTCATATGCCTCTATCTTTTCTATGATACGATCATTGATCACCTCTTTAACAGTTACAGACCATAGAAAATCATAATGATTCCAATCATCATAAGGTATTCGATAAAGTTCTGCACAGGGTAAAAGAGTGGCTAAATACTCGACATCTGCCACCGCCGACATGTAGTCATTGTTGCTGTAATACATGTTGACACAACTTTTTATGTTGCCCACCTCATAGTGGGGTGGAGTTGCTTGATTGTATTTTTTCAGGTTAAGATCGATACCATGATCGAATTGCTTAAAATCCCCTGAGGTATACAATTGTAAATAATGAATTATTTGTGTGGTTGAGGCACCGGCCGGATGAGTTTCACAGACATGAGGCAAAAGCGTCTAGAAAAAATAAAAAAGAAATTAAAATGTTTCCACAAGCAGGAATATTTTATAAAATTTGTTTAAACACCAGGTTTTTTTATACAAATTAAATATTATTTTTATTTTCAATATTTCGCCACCCCGTTTGGTGGCATCTTCAGGGAAACAGATTTTAAAAAAATCCATAAATGAAAAATTATTGACGAAAAAAAAGAAAACATTTTTGTTTTGCCGCCATTTTGGTTAACATTAGTCTTGACAGTTCATATTTGACAGTTGTGAAGTAGACTGTCGATATTCGATAAATCAACATGTTTTAATCGTTAAAACATTTTAGCAAAATCAATCATCGCTTACTAAGACAATGAGAAAGTTACGTGAAATTTTTGGGTAAAACAACGTGACAACAAAACGTACTATTTCTTCTAGAAAAAATGATCTCCAAGAAAGAGGACCAAGCATGGACCACAACATACTGTAAGATTGGCTGAATCACCTTACTGCTGCTTAAGAAAGCATCATCAACCTCAATTCGCCGCCATACTCAGAAGCTTGGTCTTCAACCAACAACTTTGGCTATAATTTTGCACAAGGATTTGCATTTGTTTCCATATAAGATTCAGTTAACACAAGACCATTTATGCTGCCAATGGAATGTTAGAGGTCGCCCCTTACAATACCGATTTTCATGAAAAAAAAACATAATGAGGGACAAGGTACATTTTCATTTGAATGGATACGTGATAAGATTTACATCTGCACCTGGCAGTGAGCCCTAATCAGATGGTGGTCATATACCACTGTGAGTGAAAAGCAGCGCCACTCACGCCCTACGAGGCCGAAGTCTAATTCTAGCAACAGATCCTTCCTAGCAGCAATTTAAATGATTCCAGAGCAGGGCTGCAAACCACCACTCCTTGCTGAAGAGCTGGAGACTATCCAACTCCTGTCCAGAACACATGACTAGCATAATCACTGGATCTAGGAACATTCCACCAGGTAAGTGTTATTAAAAGTTAAATGATCCTGGCCCCATTAAAAACTAAGCTGTTCTGGGGCCGCGAAACCACAACCACCACGATACTCCCAGAAACGGCCAACCTGAATAATCAGCCAGAGAACAGCTAAATGCCTAAAGAGACAAATAGCGGAACTCTGCGTACTCACTAATTCCCGTGGAAATAACGTGGAGCTTCCAGTTGTACCCCTGCTGAGTTCAGGGGACTGGGCTCCCTTATACCCCCAGTTGCACAGGTCTAGATAGTCAAGCGTTCTATAAAGACCATAAATGTGCCCCCAGGGAGGGCATTTAAATGGATATGTGAATAAATAGAATAGTCGGTTTCGGGGAATGGGAAACCCTCAAATTATTCAACAATCAGTTTTACCTTTGCAACCATTAAAAGTGACACTCTAGTGTGCAATTTGGTCAGCAGAAATCATTGGACCATCTTTTAAAATAAAAAACGCTGTAACGATAACTGTGAATGGAGAGCGATATAGTGATAATGATTGAAAACTTTTTAACGCCACAACCGCATACTTTGGGCTTGATTAACATGTTGGTATCAACAAGACGAAGCCACATCGCATACAGACAGGATTACAGTGGAATTACTGCGAGACCTTTTACCACAATTTATTTCAAGAAATGGTGATAATCATTCACTAATCAATCCATCACAAATGGATGTGCTTTCAACGAAAATCGAGTCAAACACAAACGTGCGAGTAACGGGAACAAGTTCCCTAATTTCATTACAGCACTTACCATTGCAGTAACGATAAAACAGTGAAATACAACCTACATTGCGTTGTTACTCTAGGGAGTCACTAAAGTTGGATACCCTACCGTCCCCAATAAACCTCTTGGCCCTCTTCTGTACGCCGTCGAGCAACTCCAAAATAGACTTTCGGAAGCCAGCCCATACATAAGAGTTATATTCCATCTTTAGACGGATACAGGTGATATAAATAGTGTGAAGATCGCATGGAGTAAGGTATCTCTTACATCGTTTTAGAAAACCAAGGCACTTGAAAGCTTCTTTAGAAACCTGAAAAATGTGTTTAGTCCATCAAACAGCACACTGAATTTTGAAGCCAAGAATATCAAGAGCTTCCATATTTCCCATAGTAACAGGAGCAGCATTACTTCCAAACACAGATCTATGCGTAAGCATGCAACATTGCGTCTTACGGGCATTAAAATCGACTCTTTTCGCATGACCCTATTTAGAGATCGCCGCGAGATCGTGATTGAGTGTATCATTCATGTTCCGCCTTTGAGAACTCACCTCCAACTTATTCTGTCTACTATTAAATGAATACGAATAACAAATGGTGCTGTGTCATCTGCGAAAGAGTATACAGGATTGAAAGTATGACAAAGAAGATCATTTACAAAAATAAGAAATAGAATAGAAGAAAAAACGGAGCCTTGTTGAACCCCTGAATTAATCTTGAACTCGTCTGATAGAATCCTATCTATAACAACTCGTATAGTGAGATTCCTAAGAAAACTCGGTATAAATCTGAAGAAATTATCACCGACAGCAAAAGCAGCAAGTTTTGACAGAAGTTAATCATGCCACAATTTATCGAACGCCTTGGAAATATCTAGAGCCACTGCCTTACTCTCTCCCAAATGCGTGATAAAATTTACGTCTGTATTTAGCTGTGTAAGCCATAACCAGATGGTGGATCATACCACTGTGGATGAAATGTGGTATCATCCTCGCTCTAGAAAGCCTTCAGATACGTATATCCTCCAGTCACTCCTAGTTGCAACTTCAAAAGCCCGAAGCAGGCCGTAGCCTTCACTCCTTGCTGAAGAGTTGGAGACTATCCAACTCCTAATCCAGAATACATGAAGCATAATCGCATGAGCAATCATGCTCACTGGACCTGGACTATTCATTGTGCATGATCCGACCTACACAACTCAAACGAGGGCCTCGAAACCACAACCACCACGATACTCTCGAAGGATCAACCTCAATAAGCAGTCAGAGTACAGCTAAAAGGCTTTACTGATTCCCGTGGAAATATAGTGGAATTGTCCAGTTGGCTCCTGCTAGCCTTGAAGGGGACTGGGCTTCCATTTTTTTCCCATTGACACATGTAATGACGGTGAGATTCCATCAAAATGTGCTCCCGGGGGGGAATCTCACCGAAATGATGTATGGAACTGCAGCAATGTTCTGGCAGGAAAGCCAGCTAGTCACCGGTAGAGCGCTCCCCTACGGAAACCATACTGTCGGTCGCCAAATTAGCTGTTGGACTCCAGGTACTTTACAAAATGAAAATTAATCGTACTTTCCATCACTTTAGAAAGTGCAGAAGGGTGGTAATTGCAATTGGGTGGTAATTTTCAAGGTTGTTAGCCTCAATCTTTTTGGGGATCGGTGTTACATTAGCAACCTTCTAATACCGGCATGATATAACATGCTGAAAAAGGTTACTTATGGACGCTCTAGCGTCGAAGACCACTGTTTCAAGACCAGTGCTAGTATCCCATCCGGTCCAGAAGACTTGTTGACGTTGAAATCTGCTAAAACCTTTTTAACCGCTCGAGCTCTAAAAGAATATCTTCGGCATAGTAACGGATACTCTGTCGAGCTTGGGCGGTCGTTGATTTCTTTCCGGCAAATAAGAATTATTTGCAAATATACCAGCCAAAAGGTTAGCTTTATCTACCGGGTCAGTGAATATTTGGTCATTCTTGAAAAGAGTCGGAATGGACGAATTAGAATTATTCCTTACTCCTTTAACAAATGACCAAAAGCAAGAAAATCTATTCTCTTTCATTTAATCAAAAATTATAAACAAACAAAATAGTATACTTACCCGGCGGACACCCTGTATTTTGAAGAATTTTTTAAAGAAAATTTTTGGAAGGAAAATCTTTTGAAGAACATTTTTTGGAGAAGAAGATTTTGATTGAATTTGCTTGTCACCAATTTTTCATTTATAGATTTCAAAAATTATTTACTCACTTTTTTTTCCTGTAGTTATGCCACCTAAATGTGTGGCAAAATATTGAAAATAAAATTTATTTAATCTTTATATCAAGTCCTAAATGCTTTAAACTATTTTTTTTGTTATAGAAAATGACTTACATGATTTAAATGCTTTGTACCCCAGCCGCCAATAAAATCCAAAATGCCGGAACATAGAAACTTAAAATGTGAGTCCTGTGAACATACAAACTCGCAAAATAATTTTTGTATACTGGTGGTTGGCAACAATTCCAAACCGCCTAAAATCATGCTCATAAATGAGGGATAACCCAAAAAGATGCCGCCCACCTTTGACAATAAAAATGAATGATTCCTCATGAAGGCAATGGGTGCCAACAAATGAACTGTTTTCACTTTTTCATTGTACCACGGCAGCGATGACATTAAAACGAAAAATGTCGTTGTGCCCTGAGAATGAGCCACAAAATGCAAAGATTTTTGATGACTTTCCTCCAGCACATAATCGAGCATGGCAGCCAAATCGTAAACGCCAATTTCGTGCCAACTAAAATTCCAAAAATCCGAAGAATCAGGATGTTTGTGCTTATGCTGGCGTGAATAAGTATTGCCTCGGGCATTTCCTAGCCATACATCGTAGCCCATGTCGGCAAACATGTAAGCTAATGAGGTTTCGGGACCATTAATAATCCAGTCATCAGAGGCACACAAAATACCATGTTGTAAAAACACTACCGGTTTGTCGGTGTTGTTAAGGTTTTTTGTTTTGGGTGAATCGGGTATGCGATAAATGGTCAAAATATAATCGTCAGGCGTATGAACTGTATGCTCTTCCACAGGATAATTGTAATTTGAGATAAGTTTAGCCTAAGAGAATAAATCGAGAGGGAATATTTAGCATTAGAATGAAAGATTCGAAAACAGTTTAAAAAAATTATATAAAAAATTCTTAAAATATAGGGCCTTTTTTTAGAGGCATAGAACGTATTTCCTTTTTTTACGGTTCCGACTTCAAAATGTTTTCATTTTTTCAATTGCTCTGAAATTTAATTGATTCGAAACATTATCTTTTTGGCATAATAATTAACATATGACTGCTGGCATATGTAAATTATTATTGGCCGCCATATGGCCAATTCAATTTTCGATAACTTTTTCCATCATCTGTGGCTGCAAAAGCGCGCGGCGAATGCTGCCCTCCAAGTGGCAAATTTTTTCGTGCTTAATGGCGTAGACTAGCGACTTCACATATTCCCACAGAAAATATCGGGTATTTCAACAAGAACTGCCCCCCGGGGGCACATTACAAGTCTTTATGGTTTACACAACCATCTAGACTTGTGTCTTGCGGGGGTATAAGGGAGCCCAGTCCCTTAAAGGCAGCAGGAGTCAACTGGAAGTTCCACGTTATTTCCACGGGAATCAGTAAGCCCCAGAGTTCCGCTAAATGTCTCTTTAGACTTTTAGCTGTTTCTCTGACTGAATATTGAGGTTGGCCCTTCGGGAGTGTCGTGGTGGTTGTGGTTTTGCGGCCCTCGCATGAATTTGATTATGAGGGCCAGGATCATCTCGTCTTTAAAAAAATCAACAGGTGAATGATCCGCATCCAGTGAGCATGCTAGCCATGTGTTTCGGGACCAGGAGTTCGATAGTCTCCAGCTCTTCAGCAAGGAGTAGTGATTTGCAACCCTGCTTTGGAACCGCTGAAATTGCAACTAGCAAAAGACCTGTTGCTAGAATTAGTTTTCGGCTTCCTGGGGCGTGAATGAAGTTGCTTTTCAGTCCTAGTGTTTCGACCACCATCTGATTATTCTGATTAGGGCTTACAGCCAGGTGCAGATATAAATTTTATTGCGAAATTTCAACAAGAAGTCTTCTCCTCCAGGGGCACATTGATATGTTTTGACGGAATCCCACCGTCATTACATATGTCTTCGGGGGTAAAAGAGAGCCCAGTGCCCTTCAAGGCTAGCAGGAGTCAACTGGATGATTCCATCTAGACTTGTGTCTTGGGGGAGTATAAGGGAACCCAGTCCCTTAAAGGCAGCAGGGCTCAACTGGAAGCTCCACGTTATTTCCATGAGAATCAATAAAGCCCCAGAGTTCCGCTAATTGTCTTTTTAGCCGTTTAGCTCTTCTCTGACTTATAATTGCGGTTGGCGCTTCGGGAGTATCGTGGTGGTTGTGGTTTCGAGGTCCTCGTTTGAGTTGTGTGGATCGGATCATTCACAATGAATCCAATGGATGGTCCAGGTCCAGTGAGCATGATTGCGTTTGTGTTCTTAAATTATATTAAGCTTAATGCGTTCTGGACCAGGAGTTGGATAGTCTCCAACTCTTCAGCAAGGGGTGAAGGCTTCTGCCTGCTTTTGAAGTTCCAACTAGGAGTGACCGGAGGATATACGTATCATTTATACGGATCATTCACATTGAGCACAATGAATAGTCCAGGTCCAGTGAGCATTAATGCTGTTGTGTACTTAAATTTTGTTAAGTTTCATGCATTATGGACCAGGAGTTTGATAGTCTCCAACTCTTCAGCAAGGAGTGAAAGCTGCGGCCTGCTTCGGGCTTTTGAAGTTGCAACTAGGAGTGACCGGAGGATATACGTATCTGAAGGCCTTCTAGGGCGAGGATGACGCTATATTTCATCCACAGTGGTATGATCCATCGTCTGGTTATGGCTTACACAGCTGGGTACAGACGTAAATCTTGTCACGGTACACTTGACAGCTGACAATATGAACATTTAAATCCATTTGAAGCAGAGAACTAAATTTTTTCAATTCCGGATTTTCATACGTGAATATTATTTAGCGATGAAGTTCTCTGTTATTGAAATGGATACGTCATGCCGTATTTGGAGCGATGAGAATTTGACTGCTTGCTGGTGCTTTATGGGCTGTTGGACTTTCTCGTTCAACAACTGAAGAATCATGATGTGCAGGAGATGGGGTTTTAACAAGAGGGCGCTGCATGTTTTCTGCACTACGGGTGCCAAGATTGATTTATTAAAGAAAACATAAGGTAACCGGCATAGTATCACGTGCCGGACCAGTGAATTGGCTTTTAAAGACATGCGATTTAAGGCCGCAAGACCATTTTCTATGGGAATATGTGAAGTCGCTAGTTTACGCCGATAAGCCCGACCACTTTGAGCGCAGCATTCGCCGCGCTTTATTGCCGATATATGGCCACAAACGTTGCAAAAAGTTATCAAAAAATGTATTTACAGTCGGACTATTTAATAATTTTTTATCTAAAGGAAAAAGTTTAAAAAATGATAAAAAAAGGAACGGAGCTCTCGACTGCATTAAAAAAAATAAGTAAATTAATAAATAAATAAAAAAATAATAACAAATTCTAAAAAAATATTTAATAAAAAAATTTGATTTTCCCTAGTGTGTGATTTAAACACAAAGAAATCTTCGGGTGTATTTATAACTATGCAATGCAGTGTATAAGAATGTTTGCAAATACCTCATTTACTCGGGGACTTTGATCAAGAAAATAAACATTTCAAACAAATATAATAAACTTTATTCATTACTGTATGTGTGTGTGTGTAAGTGTATATGGAAGTTTCATTCTTTTTGTTGTTGTCGATAGAAATGATGTTGTTATTTCGTTTTGCTGATGCACCCACAAAATGATTCAATCAATGATAAGCAGCGTTAAGGGGAAACGTGTGTATTTATGACCACACATGTATTTGCCTGATTATCAACAAAATATGGAAAATAATTCTTTATTATTAAAGTGAAATTAACATTTAATGGCTGTTGATCCAAAATAAAAATTATTTAATTTTATGGCCCTCAACATTCAACCAAAATTTAATTATGCGAACAAAGAAACAAAAGGAAAATGATCGAAAATTGCTTTTTTTTCATTTAAATATTAATTACTACAGTTCGTCTAAAATCTGGTCAAATTAGAATTTTCCAGTGAAAGAGCTCTTTTATTTCAATGCAGAGATTTTCCGAAATCATGTGCAGCGCTAGGTTTCCAAATATGTATGTACATAATAACCCCCCGGGGTACATCTTCTGATAAGATTTATATCTGCAGCTGGCCGTACGCCTTAACCAGATGGTGTTCAAACCACTGGGAATGAAAAGCAACGTCATTCACGCCCTAGGAAGCCGAGGACTAATTCTAGCAACAGGTCTTTCCTAGTTTCAATTTCAGGGGTTCCAAAGCAGGGTTGTCAGCCACTACTCCTTGCTGGAAAGCTGGAGACTATCCAACTCCTGGTCCAGAACACATGACTAGCATGCTCACTGGATCCGGATCATTCACCCGTTAGTGGTATTAAAGGCGAAATGAACCTGGCTATCATAATCCCTTCATGCTTGGGGCCACAAAGCCACAACCACCACGATACTCCCGAAGGGCCAACCTCAATAATGAGTCAGAGAACAGCTTAAAGTCTAAAGAGACAATTAGCGGAACTCTGGGGCTTACTGATTCCCGTGGAAATAACGTGGAGCTTCCAGTTGACGCCTGCTTGTCTTCAGAGGGCTGGGTTCCCTTATACCCCCAGCAGCACAGGTCTAGATAGTCAAGTATTCTATAAAGACTGATAAATGTGCCCCCGGAGGCACAGTGATATGTTTTGATGGAAATCTACCATCATTACATGTGTCAATGGGGGTAAAAGGTAGCCCAGTCCCCTTCAAGGCTAGCAGGAACCAACTGGACAATTCCACTATATTTCCACGGGAATCAGTAAAGCCCCAAAGTTCCGCTATTTGTCTTTTTAGTCTTTTTGCTGTTCTCTGGCTGATTATTGAGGTTGGCCTTTCGGGAGTATCGTGGTGGTTGTGGTTTCGAGGCCCTCGTTTGAGTTGTGGGGGTCGGGTCCAGTGAGCATGATTGCGGTTGTGTTCTTAAATTTTATTAAGCTTCATGTGTTCTGGACCAGAAGTTGGATAATCTCCAACTCTTCAGCGGGAAGTGAGTGGCTGCGGCTTCCTCCGAGTTCTTGAAGTTGCAACTAGGAGTGACCCGAGGATATACGTTTCTGGAGGCCGTTTAGGGCGAGGATGACGCTACATTTCATCCACAGTGGTATGATCCATGGCTTACACAGCCTGGGTACAGATGTAAAACTTATCACGCATCACCTAGAGTTCTCCTCGATTATGACAGATTTTGGTTTTGAAGGGATGATATACAAAGCCATTATTAATTCCCCAGATACTTCGGAAAGGATCGTGGTGGGTGTGTGTTTCGCAGGCCCTCACGAAATGATTAAGGGGCCAGGATCATCTCACTTTTGACCAAGAACACATGGTGAATAATCCGGAACCAGTGAGCATGCCATGTCATGTGTTCTGGACCAGGAGTTGGGTAGTCTCCAACTCTTCAGCAAGGAGTGAAAGCTGCGGTCTGCTTCGAGCTTTTGAAGTTGCAACTAGGAATGACCGGAAAATATACGTATCTGAAGGTCTTCTAGGGCGAGGATAAGGCTACATTTCATCCACAGTGGTATGATTCACCATCTGGTTATGGCCCAAGCATGAACTGATTGTGGTAGCCAGGATCATTTCGCCTTTAATAACACCAACGGGTGAATGATCCGGATCCAGTGAGCATGCTTGTCATGTATTTTGGACCAGAAGTTGGATAATCTCCAACTCTTCAGCAAAAAGTGAGTGGCTGCGGCTTGCTCCGAGTTCTTGAAGTTGCAACTAGGAGTGACCCGAGGATATACGTTTCTGACGGCCTTTTAGGGCGAGGATGACGCTACATTTCATCCACAGTGGTATGATCCACCATCAGGTTATGGCTTACACAGCCTGGGTACAGATGTAAAACTTATCCCGCATCACCTAGAGTTCTCCTTGATTATGACAGATTTTGATTTTGAAGGGATGATATACAAAGCCATTATTAATTCCCCAGATACTTCCGAAAGGATCGTGGTGGGTGTGTGTTTCGCAGACCCTCACGAAATGATTAAGGGGCCAGGATTATCTCACTTTTGACCAAGAACACATGGTGAATGATCCGGAACCAGTGAGCATGCCATGTCATGCGTTCTGGACCAGCAGATGGATAGTCTCCAACTCTTTAGCAAGGAGTGAAGGCTGTGGCAGCCTGCTCCGGGCTTTTGAAGTTGCAACTAGGAGTGACCGGAGGATATACGTATCTGAAGGCCTTCTAGGGCGAAGATAATGCTACATTTCATCCACAGTGGTATGATCCACTATCTGATTATGGCTTACACGGCTAGGTACAGATGCAAATCTTATCTTATAAATCTTCTAAATTAAGAGTATTAAGATTTGTATACTTATTGTTAGTTCATATTTGAAGATTCAATAAATAAAGAAATGTTAAAAAAAAAAAAAAAAACAGTAGTTTCTATACAGATCCCCCCAACGGCAATTTTTTGTTTGTTTTAGGCGGCTACAGGTGATATCTAGCCGCCGAAAATCTAACTTAGAACACTACAGTACTAACCTGCTCTGAAATTTAAACGTTTAATAAATTATATGAAAGTTGATAACAAAGTTGATAACAAAAAAAAAAAAAAAAAAAAAAAACAAATTAGAAAGTTATCAGAAGATAAAAATAATAATAAAAAGAAATCATTTAAAAGTTAAAGGTTGCTAGAACACATGTTTCATAATAGCTTTATGCCTTCAAATTAATTATTCTTAAAGCAAAAGCCCCCCTTGTGTTATCACAAATCAAACATAGCCTATCTTAACACTTTATGCTTCTAGTTTTATACTCTTAAAATTTTACAAAATGAAAAACAAGTTCATAAAATCTTATCAAATCTTATCAGTTTTGGGTTTTACTATATTTTTTTTTATTGTTCAAATATCGTCGTGGTAAATGCTATAGGCGGTATGTCAAAAAAAAAAAAAAAAAAGATTGAAATTGGTTTTATTGTAGCGTTGTAATCAAAATTGGGGCTCCTACAATTGTAATTTATCTTATACCGTTCAGGCAATCAGAAGAGAGCTTTTGCGCGCCACTGTAATATGACAAATGTGTATATTGCTGTTTTGATTACTGCAAAACGACGTATGTCAATTGCACGCTTAATTTGACAGTCGTGTGAAGTGTTATTTCGGGATAAAACGTATAAATTTTGTCATTCTGCATTGGATACTAATGGTAGGTGTTGCTGTTTTTGGTGTTTTTCATTTCCAATAGTTGGCAACCCTGTTTACAATAACTACAATTACAGTTTGAAATAATCCATGTGATTTTTGAAGTTCACGTACGTCACATGCTTAACAAAAAATCGTATTTCCTATTAATATTATAGATTATTTTTCAGAAGACTGACTGGCTGACTGGCTGGACAATTTACAACTCTCAGACAATGAAACTGATTTCAGTTGTGGTTCAGAGGAATTACATGAGCCACCTCACAAAACAATGAACATGTTACAGCGGCGCTAAAGATAGGAGCAGAAGGAATTGATAACAATAATGGTTCATCAATTGAGCAAAGTGAAGAGTCAAAACCAAGGGAACGCGAGAATCAAAGTTATAGTAATGAATGGAAAAGACAGAAGAAGAAAGTTAAGAGTGAAAGGAAAGTCTTGCTTCGGCTTTAAAAAGAATGAACATGGAAAGTATGATGAACAAGTACACATGAACAAGCAGCGAGAACTGTTCGTCCAAGGTGCGGAAGGAAGCCATTCAACAGCCTGATTATCAAAAGGTGGCCCGAGACAGAATTTCGATGTGCTGTGGATGGTAGTGTCCGTCGTAGTTGGTTATCTACAGGGTTCTACTTATTTTCTGTGTAACCAACCTCATTTTTATTTTATAGATTGATCTTTAATTTAACTAAAATGGAGACATGGGAGAATGAAACAAGAATGTGGATAGTGTAACGCTTGCACGCTTTAGAGTCCCTAGTTTCCGTCCAAAGAGAATATAGGCGCACGTTTGGTGGCACTCCTCTTAGCAGCTGGACTATAATGAGACTCGTAAAGAATTTTGACGATCGTGGCACAATCGCAAGAAGGCCTTATCATCGACCTACCTCAGTTTGGATGCAGGAAACTAACGCTGCTGTAGCTGCTGCCATACAATCCAATCCTCGAGTTTCGACAAGCAGCTTATCTGCTCAAATTGGTGTCAGCAGACAGTCACTGCAGACAATTTTGCACCAAGATTTAAAGTCATATAAGATTCATTTAACAAACAAACTGAACCCAAGAGACTGAATCCGATTCGCTTGGAATTTTGTGAGAAGATCATTTAAATTCATTCATTAGGTGCCCCTGTAGGCTAGCAGGTAGTGTTCTAGCTTACATGACTAAGGTTGTGGGTTCGATTCCCAACAAAGACCTTGGTTTCTTTTTTCACTACAAATAAAAATTGACTGTCGGTGGGGCTGCTCAGTGATGAAGGCATAGCCACTGGTTACTAAGCTGTCTTATACGACAGTTAATTTCCGACTATCATTCTACTTTCACCACCTGTCGCATCTCTTCTCTATCCCTTTCCTAAAGAATGTAGCACGGTACTTGACTAAGTAGGCATTGTTGTCTGAGGTGCTACTTCTCTTAAAAAAAATGGTGTGAGAGAATGAATGAAAACGTGTTGAACTGCTTTTTTATGTCTGCCGAGGCACATTTTGATATAAACGGCAATGTTAACAAACAAAATTGTCGAATATGGAATAATTCTAACCCACAGATACTCCATCAGATGCGATTACATCTACTTCGCGTCACAGTATGATGTGCAGTTTCTTCAAGGTTCATTGTCGAGCATTATTTTTTTCGAAGAAAACGGTCTTATTGTTATTGTCAATGGAGACCGTTACTTAAAAATGTTAAAAGAATTTTTCTTTCGATATGTGCTTGGATTTTCCGACGGGGTTAAAATTACTTTTATTTGGGTACGGTTTTCCGTCGACCCTTGTCAAATTTGGTTTGTGAACAAGCTGGTTTCGACTCGATAGAACACCATTAACACGGCGGGTGTATATGGGGGAAGTGAGGACGATGTGCACCATGGCGGGGAACGGCGGATGCGGAGAGTGCCTCGTGGATAACATCGGGGGACAAATTAGGACGAACGGGGAACAGGAGGACGGGGGGAGAAGTGGGCTACATTGGCATATATGGGAGGATCAGCGTACGGACTGGCGGGATTCTTTGGGGGGCACGACATCAATACCGCATTCGGAACAGGGGACGACCTGGGCAGAATACTACGGGATGGAACGACCGGGGCGGGTATACTGGGCGGACGGGGAGTGTACAAATTAACTTGTACATGATATTATGGCTACATCGGGCGAACAGGACGGAGAATTAGGACCAGATTTAGGGAACACATTAGGGACTATAACGGGAAACTACGGGGACCGAGATCAACTCCGGAATCAGACTTTGCGGACCATATATTTGACAACAAATGTACACCATGACATATAAAGACAACGGTTAAACTGCTTCATATACAGCACAAGGGAAGGAGACTGAATGTATTGGGGAACGTGGGAATATGCGGACAGAGAACTTTTGACGGACGAATAATAAATGAACGGATAAACACTGCTTCGGACACAATATTTGAACCGTTGAAACATTTTTACAGGAAAACGGACACTACACCAACACAAAAACGTTACGCAGGTGCACAAGACCAAAGCAATAGAGAACATCATAAACGTACAATTACAGATTATTATGTCACATAGAAAAAGGAAGAAGAGAAAAGGAGAGAAGAAAAGAAAAACCCAATAGGTTCACACATAAACAAAAACGGACAACAAGCATGATCGTAAAAGGATTTAGTTAGAAAAAAAGACGAATGGGGAAAGGGAGCGACAAATTAGGTAAAAAGAGACAAACGAAAAAGGAGAGAGAGATGCAGGCAAAAAAGACAGAAAGTGACGAACGCAATAACACGAAGGGAGACACAAACTATATAAACACAACTGACAATAGAACGCAACTAGTACGAAAAGAACACTGAAGATGGCAAACAGCCGAAACCGGTTTGTTCACAAACCAAATTTGACGAGGGTCGACGGAAAACCGTACCCAAATAAAAGTAATTTTTCTTTCCATAATTACGCCGAAAAAGAATTCCTTTCAACTCTCTGTTGGATTTCAACAAAATGGAGCAACTTGTCACAACTTGCGGCAAAAATTCCCCAATAAACTGATTTCAAGAAACTCCACATTCCGTTGGCCTCCCAGGTCTCGTGACCTCAATGCATCTAATTTTTTTTTCGTGAAGTTATTGCAAAGAAGAAGTTTACAAAAGAAACCCAAGAAATTTGGATGATGATTTAAAGCAAACCATTCGAACGCTAATTGAGGCAATTCCCGCTCCAGGTAGCAATGAATAACTGATAAGATACCGCACATGTGTCACCGATGGTGGAGGCCATTTAAATTCAATTATTTTCAAAATTGATTAGCCACCCGATATAATTATGAAATGTTAAACAGTCAGTTTCTTGTGTTATTCTGATGTCAAGATTCTGTCTTGTTCTTTTTCCGTTACCTGCATGAGTAGATCCAACCCTAATTAAGTGATAAGATTTACATCTGCGCTTGGCAGTGAGCCTTAATCAACGTCATTCGTGCCTAAGAAGCCGAAGAGCAATTCTAGCAACAGGTCTTTCCTAGTTGCAACTTTGATGATTCCAGAGCAGGGCTGTAAACCACCACTCCTTACTGAAGAGCAGGAGACCATCCAACTCCTGTCCAGAACACATGTCTAGCATGCTCACTGGATCTGGATTCTGGCCACCATATAAAAACTGACCTGTCTGTTATGGGGCCGCGAAACCACAACCACCACGATACTCCTGGGACTGGGCTTCCTTTTTCCCCCAGTTCCACAGGTCTAGATAGTCGAGCGTTCCATAAAGACCATAAATGTGCCCCCGGGGGGAATCCAACCCTAATGAAAGAACTATGTAAAACCGATCACTGACTCAACAGTGCAGTTTAGAACACGGCTTGATAATGATGTCATCACATCGAAAGCGCTCGTCGGTCATACCAAACAAACAGCCAGCAATGACGGCTTACATCGAAAGAAATGACAACAGTGTTTTATTGAATAGCTGAACGAAAGAAGATATTTGGATCTTTTATGATCCAACATACAGATTTTGCTCATAACTTACTGTCAAACTCTTCGCAAGGAAAAACAAGATCTAACCAGCTTTGGGAGCAACTAACGATTAAACTGAATGCTTCTAGCGCAGCAGGAAAAGAGACGCAAAGTAAATGGAACAAAAAGTAAAAATTCTCTTTGATCAATAATTTTGTTCGTATTGGCTTCGAATAGGTCATTTAAAAAACGCTACATTTACCACACAGTAGTTTTTTTTAATTTACATAATTTTACTGTTACTTTCATTTTGTGGTATACATGCAGACAGACATACATATGTACACACACTCATATTAATATTTAATTCAATTTTATTTTACAATGTCATGCCGTCATGGGTCTCTTTTTAATAAAACAAAATTTAACAGTTTTAAATGCAAATGAATGAATTTAAATGTGAGTTCGTGTGCCTGTGTGTGTGTGTGTGTTTGCTTATGCGTTTGTTTTGTTTTTGCATGTCATTTCTTCTTAGTGCGGTTTTACACACATCAACTTTTGTTGCTCATGTTTTGTTGTTTCGATTAGAAAGAAAGAGAAGGTTTTATACACATTTCTCTTTCTTTCTAATGGAAACAACAAAAGTTGAGCAACAAAAGTTGATGTGTGTAAAACCGCACTTAGCAATCAACGATGGCTTTGACCTTCAAAAATGGTGGGTTACTCAGTTTTTTGTTGGCTTGCCGTCGCTTGTTATTATCGATTTGTAAGTGTGTAAGTGAAGTATGGAAATGAGCAAAAAGAATTGTTCAATTAAAATCAGTGATACATTTAGTTTGTGGTATCTCTGCTATCTCCACACATACACACATGTACACACGCTAGTAGAATAGTAAACATGATTTTTATCCGCATAATTTGTGGCAGTAAAATCATAAAAAATAGGATCACAAAATATTGGATAATTTTCTGTTATCTAGAGTGTAGCTTAAAAGTAATCAACGTATGTGAATGTTTATAATTTTTACAAATGCTGGGAAATAATACAGTGCTTTTAATGAAAATAGATAAGAGAGAGTGAATTTCTTCTTCTTATAAAATTTTTTTATAATGTGGCAGCACTTAAAAAAAATTCGTTTTCGTCAGGACTTTAGCTCGATAATGTCCTGCAGCAGGTTAAGAGAATGCCGCCCTCAAGTTAAGTATTCAACCAAAAGAGTGGCTGGAAGTCTAAAAACTTCTTAGTTTCCCTAGTGTCGCTCTCCTAAACCCTATAAATTTTTTTAAAACAAATAAAACCGACTTGACAGGGGTTCAGTAATCCAATCGGGGAATGTACCGTGTAAGAAATAGAAAAAAGAGCTAGGAACTGTAGAATCCCAATTCACCAGGAGCAGGAGCCTCTAGTTCAGTCTTTGGTCTATCCTATGGTCTAGCCTCTAGTCTAGCTTTTAGTTTAGCCTCTAATGTAGAGCTTAATGTCTAGCTTTTAATCTAGAGCCTAAAGTCTAGGCTCTAGCTTAAAAGTATAGACCCTGTAGTCTATAGCCTATAGCCTGTAGTCTAGAACCTATAGCCTCTAGTCTAGACCCTGAAGTCTAGAGCCTATAGCCTCTGGTCTAGAGACTATAGCCTCTAGTCTAGAGCCTATAGCCTGTAGTCTAGAGCCTATAGCATGTAGTCTATAGCCTATAGCCTGTAGTCTAGAGCCTGTAGTCTAGAGCCTTTAGTATAGATCCTATAGACTCTAGTCTAGAGCCTCTAATCTAGAGCCTCTAGTCTAGAGCCTGTAGTCTAGAGCCTGTAGTCTAGAGCCTATACCCTCTTGTCTAAAGCCTATAGCCTGTAGTCTAGAGCCTATAGCCTGTAGTCTAGAGCCTGTAGTATAGATCCCATAGACTCTAGTCTAGAGCCTCTAGTCTAGAGCCTGTAGTCTAGAGCCTATACCCTCTTGTCTAGAGCCTGTAGTCTAGATCCTATAACCTGTAGTCTAGAGCCTATAGCCTGTAGTCTACAGCCTCTAGTATAGATCCTATAGACTCCAGTCTAGAGCCTCTAATCTAGAGCCTCTAGTCTAGAGCCTATAGTCTATAGCCTATACCCTCTTGTCTAAAGCCTATAGCCTGTAGTCTAGAGCCTGTAGTATAGATCCCATAGACTCTAGTCTAGAGCCTTTAATCTAGAGCCTCTAGTCTAGAGCCTATAGTCTAGAGTCTACAGTCTGGAGTCTCTAGTCTTAAGCCTATAGTCTAGATCCTATAGTCTGGAGTCTCTCCCCCCGGAGGCACATATATATAGTCTTTATAGAACTTTGACTATCTAGACACAGTGCAACTGGGGGAAAAGGGAGCCCAGTCCCCTGAAGTCAGCAGGGGTACAACTGGAAACTCCACTATATTTCCACGGGAATCAGTGACCCGCAGAGTTCCGTTATTTGTCTCTTTAGACACAACTGTTCTTTGGCTGATTATTGAGGTTGGCCCTATATGGGAGTATCGTGGTGGTTGTGGTTTCGCGGCCCCATAACAGTCTATGGTTATATGGTGGCCGGGTTCTTTCACCTTTAATAACACCTACCTGGTGAAATGTTCCCAAATCCAGTAAGCATGCTAGACATGTGTTCTGGACAGGAGTTGGAATGTCTCCAACTCTTAAGCAAGGAGTGATGATTTGCAGCCCTGCTCTGGAATCAACGAAGTTGCAACGAGAAAGTTCTGTTGCATAGAGTTATAGCTTCGGCTTCTTAGGACGAGCATGACGTTCCAAAGTATGCAGTGGTTTGATCCACCATCTGATTAAGGCTTCATGGCCAGGCGCGGATGTAAATCGAATCACACAGTCTGGAGTCTAGTCTAAAGTCTATAGTCTAGAGCCTCCAGTGTAGAGTCTATAATCTAGAGCGTCTAGTGTAGAGTATACAATCTAGAGCCTCTGCCTAGACCTTATAATCTAGAGCCTTTGCCTAGAGCTTATAATCTAGAGCCTATAGTCTAGAGCCCATGGTCTAGAGTCTTTAGTCTGGAGCCTATAGTCTAAAGCCTTTGTCTAGAGCCTATAGTCTAGAGCATCTAGTGGCTCTAGTGTAGAGCCTCTACTGTAGAGCTTCTAGTGTAGAGCCCCTAATGTAGAGGCTATAGTCAAGAGCCTCTAGTCTAGAGTCTATAGTCTCTAGTCTAAAGTCTATAGTCTAGAGCCTCCAGTGTAGAGTCTATAATCTAGAGCCTCTAGTGTAGAGTATATAATCTAGAGCCTCTGCCTAGAGCTTATAATCTAGAGCCTATAGTTTAGAGCCTTTAGTCTAGAGCCTATAGTCTAGAGCCTCTAGTCTAGAGGCTCTAGTGTAGAGCCTCTACTGTAGAGCTTCTAGTGTAGAGCCCCTAATGTAGAGGCTATAGTCTAGAGCCTCTAGTCTAGAGCGTCTAGTGTAGAGCCTCTTATATGGAGTCTTTAGTGTAGAGCCTCTAGTGTAGAGCCGCTAAGGTAGAGCCTCTAGTGTAGAGCCTCTAGTGTAAAGCCTTTAGTCTAGAGCTTCTAGTCAAGAGCGTATAGTGTAGAGCCCCTAGTATAAAGTGTCTAATCTAGAGCCTCGAATCTAGAGTCGCTAATCTAGAGCCTTTAGTCTAGAGCCTCTAGTCTAGAGCCTAAAGTCTAGAGCCTAAAATCTAGGGCGTATAGTCTATAGTCTAGAGCCTTTAGTCTAGAGCTTCTAGTCTAGCCTATAGCTTGTGAACTTCATGGAGCAGCTATATGTATTTTCTTTTTTCATATCGTTTCTTATTAAAGTTATTAAAGAGTTTTAAAAATTTTGAAAATTACTTAACGAAGTTAGAGTCGCTGTGCCCTACATTAAACCAATAGGTTACCGTCTTCTTAACTACTATACGTGTTAAATTTCAAATTTAAACTTGTCTATGGTGTTAAGGTTTTGTTACAAACGGTTTTGCGGTTCCGTAACTACAGATTTATTATCAGTTTCTGGTTATTTTTAAGCCCCCCCTCCGGATTTCAAGTTGACACTTTTTTCCATTTGCATTTGTCAAACGCAAATCATGTTTGTGCTTGTTTTTTTTTGTTTGTTTTTTTTTTGTTGTTTCCGTTTTATGTTTCGCAACTGTAAATAAATAATGTATGAACTTACCGTTACTTTAAATGCAGCTGTAATTTGTATAAGAGCGCCAAAATTTAACAGAAGTAGACTGAGGAACATGTAGTGGAGTAAACTATTGCACTTTAGATAATTTTTTAAAAACATTTTAACAACTTTTTTTAACATTTTTATTGCGTTAACTTGAATTGAAATTATTTTGCAATAAAAACTAATTATTATTTTTATAGATATTTTTTGCGGAATGTTGTATGTATCAAGAGTTGTGTGTGTAAATTGTATGAGGCAACTTTTTATAATAAATTTATTTATTTATTTTTGATTTAATACTTCGATTCAATACTATTTTTTTATAATAAAAAAAAAAACTTAATGAAGTTTTAGTTTTAATTAACTTCTTTTAATTATTTTTAATTGAATTTTTGCAAATCCAAGTCTCTGTCTGGTGTGTATTCGATGGAGCGCGTCCAAGCTGTTGACCCACTTAGACTGGACTGTGTAAAAGCTGGCATTTGTTGCTTGGCTTTTTAACTTTTCCCTGAGTGTGTGCAAAAAAATTATTTTCAACACTTTTCTTGTTTTTATCACAAATAATCTATTTTTTGTTTTTTTACTATTATTTACTTTGAATTATTTGCTGGCTGGCGAGTGGCAATCGTTTGCTTTTGTTTTGTTTTTATTTGATTTTATTTGATTTGATTTCATGTTGTGTTTTGTCTCTTTTTGCTTTTTTTCTTTTTGAAGAGTTTGGAATTGCTGTAGTTGGTTTGTTGTTGTTAAATATTTACTCTGCTCATATGTTTTTTAATAAATGCAATGTGTGTGTGTAGGTGCGAGTGGTTGTAGTGGGACATTTAATTTGTTGCTGTAGAGTGTTTTATTTATGGTCTTCATTGAGTAAAAATTTTCTTTATTAATTTTTTGTTGTCTTTTTTAAGCTGATAACAATTTGTTTTTTTTTTTTTTGATTAAAACGTTAACATTTCATAATTTTATATTCGTTCCAGGTGGGCTAAGTTGTAACGTGCCAATGTAATCTTTCTTTGTTTCTAGTTTGCTTAGATCTAAAAAAAATGAAACAAAATTTGTATTATTTAAAATATGAGAAAAAAGCAATAACATTTTTTTATAGCTAAATAGCATAATATTAAACTATTAACACATAATAACACGTTTTGACATTGAAATCTTAATAATTCAACACACAGGTGAATGAAATGGAATCTTAAAAACATGATAGAATTTGGTGAAAATACTTGTAACAACTTCGTAACCCAAAAAAATTTGAAAAATTATTAAATAACACAGTTATCTTTTCCAAACTGAAATTTATAAAATCATATTAAAATTTGAAGAAAATTTAAATGGAACGAAATGGATTTTCATGTAAACAGAAAAGTGACAAGAACCAAGGAAAACTCATAAAACCACCCACAGCAGCATTTTTTAACAAGTAGATATAAAAAATTCAATGGAACAAAATGGAATTACTATGAAACATTAAACACATAAACAAAACTGTGCAGTTTGACTTGAAAATTAAAAATTGTTTAATATTTCAAGTTTATTATGAAAAAAATGCAAGTGGAACGAAATGGAATATGATGAAACATGTAAAAATTTTATAGTATTCTTAATAGCATTCACAAAAATTACAATATATTGTCAAATTTGTTAAATTTTTAAAGAAAATATAAAAGGAACGATATGGAATTTGGTGAAACATAAGAAAAACTTGCAAAAACCCCTAAATTAAAGAAAAAGAAATGTAAATAATTTGAAAACCATTAATTCTGCAAGCTGAAACAAAATGGAATGGAATGTTTTATCATAAAAAATTTAAAGATTAACCAGCATTGTTAATAGCATTCACAAAAAATATAATATATTGTAAAAATTTGTTACATTTTTCAAGAAAATATAAGAGGAACGAAATGGAATTTGGTGAAACATAAGAAAAATTTGAAAAAACCCCTAGGCTAAAGGAAAAGAAATTTAAGTAATTTGAAAACCATTAATTTTTCAAACTGAAACGAAATGGAATGGAATTTTTCATCATAAAATATTTAAGGATTAGAAATTGGTTAAATTTTTGAAGAAAATATAAAAGAAACGAATTGAAATTTGGTGAAACATAAAAAAAAATTGAAAAAAATCCACGATAAAATAAAAAAGAAAATTAGCACTTACAAAAATTATAATAGATTTGGAAATTTGTTAAATTTTTAGAGAAAGTGCAGATGGAACGAAGTGGAATATGATGAAACATAGGAAAAAATTAAAAAAAAAACAAAAAGGAAATATAATAATCGCATACCGTTAATTTTAAAGCTGATAGGAATAAATAAAAATGAAACGAAATGGAATGGAATATCATGACACATGTAAAATTTTTATAGCATTCTTAATAGCATTCACAAAAATTACAATATTTTGTAAAATTAACTAAATCTTTAAAGAAAATATAAAAGGAACGAAGTGGAATTTGATGAAACATAAGAAAAATTTGAAAAAACCCTTAGATTAAAGAAAAAGAAATTTAAGTAATTTAAAAACCATTAATTTTTCAAGCTGAAACGAAATGGAATAAAATGTTTTATTATAAAATATTTAAGGATTAACCAGCATTGTTAATAGCATACACAAAAATTATAATATATTGCAGAAATTGGTTAAATTTTTGAAGAAAATATAAAAGGAACGAAATGGAATTTGGTGAAACATAAGTAAAATTTTAAAAAACCCCTAGATTAAAAAAAAAGAAATTTAAGTTATTTGAATACCATTAATTTTTCAAACTGAAACGAAATGGAATGGAATTTTTTATCATAAAATATTTAAGGATTAACCAGCATTGTTAATAGCATTCACAAAAATTATAATATATCGTGAAAATTGGTTAAATTTTTAAAGAAAATATAAAAGAAACGAATTGGAATTTGGTGAAACATAAAAAAAAATTTGAAAAAAATCCAGGATTAAATAAAAAAGAAAATTAGCACTAACAAAAATTATAATAGATTTTGAAATTTGTTAAGTTTTTAGAGAAAATGCAGGTGGAACGAAGTGGAATATGTTGAAACATAGGAAAAATTTAAAAAACCCTAGGTTAAACAAAAAGAAAATATAATAATCGCATACCGTTAATTTTAAAGCTGATAGGAATAAATAAAAATGAAACGAAATGGAATGGAATATTATGACACATGTAAAATTTTTATAGCATTCTTAATAGCATTCACAAAAATTACAATATTTTGTAAAATGAACTAAATCTTTAAAGAAAATATAAAAGGAACGAAATGGAATTTGATGAAACATAAGAGAAATTTGAAAAAAATCCTTAGATTAAAGAAAAAGAAATGTAAATAATTTGAAAACCATTAATTTTTTAAGCTGAAACGAAATGGAATGGAATGTTTTATCATAAAATATTTAAAGATTAACCAGCATTGTTAATAGCATTCAGAAAAATTATAATATATTGTGGAAATTGGTTAAATTTTTAAAGAAAATATAAAAGAAACGAATTGGAATTTGGTGAAACATAAGAAAAATTTGAAAAAAATCCAGGATTAAATAAAAAAGAAAATAAGCACGTACAAAAATTATAATAGATTTTTAAATTTGTTAAATTTTTAGAGAAAGTGTACATGGAACGAAGTGGAATATAATTAAACACAGGAAAAAATTAAAAAAACCCAATGTTAAACAAAAAGAAAATATAATAATTCGTATACCGTTATTTTAAAGCTGATAGGAATAAATAAAAATGAAACGAAATGGAATGGAATATCATGACACATGAGAAGTTTTAATAGCAATCTTAAAAGCAGTCACAAAAATTACAACATATTATGAAATTTGTTAAATTTTTAAGGAAAATATAAATGGAACGAAATGAAATATGGTGAAACAAAAGAAAAATTAAAAAGAAAATACTGGGTTATATAAAAAAAAAATTAGCACTTACAAAAATTAAAATATATTTTGAAATTTTGTTAAATTTTTTAAGGAAAATGCAGGTGGAACGAAATGGAATATGGTGAAACATAAGAAAAAATTAAAAAAATCCTAGGTTAAGCAAAAGAAAAATATAAAAATTCGCATACCGTTAATCTGAATAAATAAACATGACGCGAAATGGAATGGAATATCCATGACCCATGTAAAGATTTGGTAGTATTCCTAATAGCACTTACAAAAACTATAATATATTTTAAAATGTTGTTAAAATTTCAAAGAAAATGCAGGCGGAACGAAATGGAATAGGTGAAACATAAGAACAAATTAAAAAACCCTAAGTTAAACAAAAAGAATATATAAAAATTCGCACCATTAATCTGAATAAATAAAAATGAAACGAAATGGAATGGAATATCATGACCCATGTAAAGATTTGATAGTATACTATATATAGCACTAATAAAAATTATAAATTATTTTGAAATTTTGCTAAATTTTTAATGAAAATGCAGGTGGAACGAAACGGAATTTTGTGAAACATAAGAAAAATTAAAAAAAAATCCAGGATTAAATACAAAAGAAAATTAGCAGTTACAAAAATGATAATGTATGTTGAAATTTTGTTAAATTTGTAAAGAAAATGCAGGTGGAACGAAATGGAATTTGGTGAAACATAAGAAAAAATTTTAAAAACCCTAGGTTAAAGAAAAAAAAAATATATATATATAAAAATTCGGATGCCTTTAATTTTTAAATCGGAATAAATAAAAATGAAACGAAATGGAATGGAATATCACAAAACATGTTAATATTTAACGGCATTTTCAACAGCGCTTAAAAACATTTTAATGTTTTTAAAAAATTGCTAAATTTTTAAAGAAAATACATGTGGAACGAAATGGAATTTGGTGAAACATAAAAAAAATTTTATTAAAAATTCTAAGTGAAGCAAAAAGAAAGCAAAGTAGATAATTGATAAACTGTTACTTTTCAAAGCTGACAGGAATAAGTAAAAATGAAACGAAATGGAAGGGAATTTATGAATATTATTTAGCTTAAAAAAGACTGGATTTTCACAAACCAAATTTTAAGAACTTAAAAAACTAAAGCATTTATCAAAATTTTAATAAATGCTGTAATGGAACACAATGGAATTTGATGAAACATAGACAAATATTAAAATATTCTTATGTTAATTGAGAAAATTAAATTAAATTTTAAATTAAGGAATAATGAATTAAGTGACCTTTATGTGGTTTGCGTAACGTAAAAATTCGGTTTTTTTATTTATACGTTTTTATTTATTGGGTGAATTAATGCCTTTCAACTTATTATTTGCTTTCAAATTAGGACGAGGCATGTTAGTTTGTTTGTTAATAAAAAAGAAATTAAAATAAATCACAAAGTCGATGCACTGTTTAATTTCATTGACCTTTTAAAATAATTGCAAACTTGAACAAAAAAATGTCCATAAAAAAGATTCGATGTCATTGAAAGTGTTGCCACCCATTTTTTTTCTAAAAAGAAATGCAGTTAACGGTTTTATTTTTCATTTCTTCTAATTTCACCTTTCGCTTTGAAGTAAATAAAAAGTATCATCTCACTTTAATTTTTAACATCTCAATTTGTACATAAGATTTGCTGCGTGTGCATGGAAGTTTATCAAGCCGTCAATTTCATTAATAAATCTCAAGATTCATTTCTTATTAAAATGTTTCTATTTTCTAAAAATTCTCTTAACTGCTTTAACTGTTGTTAAGCATGTTTTACCATTTAATTGTCGATATTTTAATTTACAGAAATAACACGAGCTAAATGGGATTATTTAAACGTGTTTAATATTGTTAAATGTATTCAGTGAATGTAAAGGGTGTTTTTTTATAGAAGTATACAACTTTGAAATTAATAAAAAAAAATTTATATTTTAATTTGATAAGAAATTCACTATATTCGCAAAATGTTAAACATATATTGAGGAAAGTATAACTTGGCTGGATTCTGGCCAGTATAACCAGGCCATAACATAATGCGACTTAAGTTTGATTGTGAACAAAATATAACTTCCCTAAATAATAACAAATAATAATTACACATTTGAGTCATATATAGAGGAAAGTATAACTTGGCTGGATTCTGGCCAGTATAACTATATTCCACTTAAGTTTAATTGTGAACAAAATATAACTTCCCTAAATATTAACAAACAATAATCAGAAATTTGAAACATATATAGAGGAAAGTATAATTTGGCTGGATTCTGGCCAGTATAACTATATTCGACTTAAGTTTAATTGTGAACAAAATATAACTTTCCTAAATAATAACAAATAATAATCACAAATTTGAATCATATATTGAGAAAAGTATAACTTGGCTAGATTCTGGCCAGTATAACTAGTCCATAAATATATTCGACTTAAATTTAATTGTGAACATATTTAACTTTCCTAAATATTAACAAACAATAATCACAAACTTGAATCATATATAGAGGAAAGTATAACTTGGCTGGATTCTGGCCAGTATAACTAGTCCATAAATATATTCGACTTAAATTTAATTGTGAACATATTTAACTTTCCTAAATATTAACAAACAATAATCACAAATTTGAATCATATATTGAGAAAAGTATAACTTGGCTGGATTCTGGCCAGTATAACTATATTCGACTTAAATTTAATTGTGAACAAAATATAACTCCCCTAAATAATAACAAATAATAATCACAAATTTGAATCATACAGCCAAATTATACTGGCTGGATTCCGACCAGTATAATCGTTGAAAGGATTTTAGGTTTAAAATGATTTAACAATGGCTATGATATAATTAAAGGGTATTTTTATAGAGGTATAAAACTTTAAAATGGAATAAAGAAAAAATGACTTTTTTAAATTATTATGAAATTTATTTAATTCGAAAAATATTCTGAAATTTATAATTTTAATATGACTTCTTGCGTATGACTGCCACAGGTGGCTCGGAGATAGTCTAATCTGAAGGCTCATTATTCTATAACTTTGTTCAACATTTGTGGCCGATAACTGCTTGTCTTGCTCTTAGCAATAACTTCTTGTTCCCCAACTGGGAAAGCCCGACAACTTACAGTGGGCGTCGACACTCTATGAGTACAGTAATGCAATTTCTTTTTTATGAGAGGTAGCACCTCAGGCAACAATGCTTATTTAGTCATGTACCGTGCTGCATTCTTTAGGAAAGGGATAGAGAAGAGATGAGGCAGGTGGTGAAAGTAGAAGGATAGTCGGAAATTAACTGTCGTATAAGATAGCACAGCGACCAGTGACCATGCCTTCATCACTTAGCAGCCTTACCAGCAGTCAATTTTTATTTTGTAGTGAAAAAAAACCAGTTGGGAATCGAAAGCATAACCCCCAGACTGACAAGCTAGTACACTACCTACTAGCCTACAGGGGCACCTTTCCTACAAAAGGAGGTAAAATAAGTAATCAAAATGACTTACTCGCAAACACTACAAATTGACTTACAGCAAATTTGCTTTTATTTATCAGCTGGGGTATCCGTTGCGGTAAACCTCGCCTTAACTAGTCATATTGACAAAAATTGCTTATTTGCACATAACTTTCTCTAATAAAGATTATCTTTGTTTATTTCATGTTTGTGTTTAAACATCCCTGTCACAACATATGTTTGTACAACAATGGCCGCCCACACATGTCAGTTTTATTAAGTCATTTTTGTTGCAGACTTGTGATAAGAAATAAGACAAGTGTATTAAACATGACATAAAGAGCTTTGAACTGTAATTGTTTTATTCTAATAAACTTAAATATTTTCCCTGAATACAGAATTTAATAGTAAATATAAACAATAAGTTAATAAGTTATACTGATACGACACAGTTCTGTTAAAACAAATATTGGATGGTAAAATTTGAGGTTAGGAAGGAAATAAGCCTAAAACATGCACTGCTTTTCAACAACTTTAATTTTATTCACACCAATGTAAAGCAGAAATATTGGAATGCGTGATAAGATTAACACCTGTACTTAGCCGTGTAAGGCATAACCAGACGGTGGATCATACCACTGTAGATAAAATGTAGCGTCATTCTCGCCCTAGAAGGCCTTCAGATACGTATATCCTACAGTCACTCCTAGTTGCAACTTTAAAAGCCCAAAGCAGGTCGCAGCCTTCACTTCTTGCTGAAGAGTTAGAAACTATCCAACTCCTGGTCCATTCATGCTCACTGGACCTGGACCATTCATTGTGTTCATTGTGAATGATCCGACCCACACAACTCAAACGAGAGCCTCGAAACCGCAACCAGCACGATACTTCCGAATGGCCAACCTCAATAATCATTCAGATAACAGCTTAAAAGCTAAAAAGACAAATAGCTGAACACTGTGGCTTTACTGATTCCTATGGAAATATAGTGGAATTTTCCAGTTGGCTCCTGCTAGCCTTGAAGGAAACTGGGCTCTCTTTTACCCCCGTTGACAAATGTAATGACGGTGACACTCCGTCAAAACATATCAATGTACCCCCGGGAGATCCCCCCAGGGGCATTTAAATATGGTCTTTATAGAATATTCCACTATCTAGACTCAGTGCAACTGGGGAAAAAGGGCGCCCATTCCCCTGAAGTCAGACAGGGAGACAACTGGAAACTCCACTTTATTTCCACGGGGATCAGTGAGCCGCAGAGTTCATTATTTGTCTCTTTAGACATTTAATAGTTCTCTGACTGATCATTGAGGTTGGCCCCTATATGGGAGCATCGTGGTGGTTTTGGTTTTGCGGCCCCATAAGGGAACTATGAAATTTATGGTGGCCAGGATCATTTCACTGATAATGACACGCAAAGTGAATGATCCAGTCCAGTGAACATGCTTGACATGTGTTCTGGACAGGAGTTAGAAAGTCTCCAACTCTTTAGCAAGGAGTGATGATTTGCAGCCCTGCTCTGGAATCATCGAAGTGAGATGATCCTGATACTGTTATTAGGCCGCGAAACCACAACCACCACGATACTCCCATATAGGAGCCAACCTCAATAATCAGCCAGAGAACTATTAAATGTCTAAAGAGACAAATAGTGAACTATGCGGGCATTACTGATTCCCCTGGGAATAAAGTGGAGTTTCCAGTTGTACCCCTGCTGACTTTTGGGGGACTGGGCTTCCTTTTTCCCCAGTTGCACTGTGTCTAGATAGTCGAAGTTCTATATGTGCCCCCGGGGGGCGTGAATGGTAACACTCAGCTCATGTTTGATTTGACAGATAATTAGTTTTATCCTTCCGCTGAATGAATATGGTTGTGTATATGAACAACGCTTCGCTAAGTGGGCCTGATGATTTTGCAAAAAAAATCATCTTTTCAGATGAAGCTCATTGATCTTGGCGGGTATGTAAAGAAGCAAAATTGTCGCATTTGGGGCACAGAAAACCTGCACGCATACATTGAAAAGCCGACGCACTCAAAACGAGTGACTGTGTGGTGCGGATTTTGCTCCACAGGCATAATTGAGCCATTTTTCAGGAGTGGCCGTTACAGTTAATGGCGATCGTTATAGGGCCATGTTGAACGAATTTTGGTTCACAAAAATTGAAGAGAAGGATATTGGCAACATTTGGTTGCAACAGAACGACGCTACGTGCTACACAGCCGAAGCTGTGTAGTAATGTTTATAGCATTCAAAATAAAAACAAAGGAGGCGGACCCTATATAAACATCACATTTCATTCGGCACACCCTTTAATTTTTAGTATTTTCAGTTAAACCTTCTGTGAACATTTCAAAACTCGTACGTTTATGGTTGCAGAAGTAGAGGACTGATTGTGTCAGACGGACAGAATATTGTAGCGAAAAGAATAGGGTGTGTTTTTACCTTTTAATACGGAATCCTAAAACAAAGCTTTTCGAGTTATTTAAAATTGGATTTTAATGAAAAATAATTTCAAAACATTTTTAGATGCGAAAAGGAAGCAAAAAGTCTTTAGATCTTAATCGGGTCGCTGGTGGAAGCACTGGTGAAAGATATACAAAACCTGTTTTTTCGAATTGCGATAATTTTTTTGCATGCTTAAAAACCAAACATAATAAACATTACCCTTTACTTTTAAGCCATCTGATAAATTAATGGTTGTTGTTTTAAGAAAACTTAATAAATATTTTTCACATCAACAAACAGGAAAATTTACATGGACGCGTAAAGCACAAGTCATTATTTTGGAAAATTCAATAAACCAGCACCCAGTTGACTTGATAAACTAAGCAGAGCCATGAGATAAAACTTTACGTGTCAACACAAACAACTTAATTTTAAGATGTTAAAGATTAATTTCGTCTTACTTTTATTTCTTAATTTCTCTCTTTAATTTTATCTTTTTATTTAATTTTAAGCACTAAATTTGATTTAAAAATCACCTGGTTTAAGTTTGTGTTGTTTTTAATAAAAGCAACAATATTTTAATAAAATAATTTTAACACGAATATAATTACTTTAATTTATTATGCGTTTGAATTTACATAAATTAATAACATTTATCACAGCTTAATAATTTACGAGTTGTTGTCTTTTGTTTTTCTTAAATTAAATTTTTTTCTTATTCACAGCAACTTGCGTTACTTCCGTACAAATTTACAAAACTAAACTAAATGACGGCGAAAGAAAAAGTAATGACTGGATAAATCATCTGCGCCAACTGCGCAGCAACCAAAAAAAAGAAAAAAAAAACAACACAAAACACCAATAAGAGTCAACAAACATTTAACTACAGCTGACATTTTGTTTTGTAAAACACGAAATCACCCCACATCATAGCTGTTGCCAGATTAAACGATTTTTTATTGTTTTGACGACTTTTGCTTAGAGTTGATCTCTTTTTAAAATTTATATAAGAAACTTGATTTAAATAAGAAATTTTAATATTTTCATTATAATTGTCAACATAAATAAGAATGAAAAGATGGCCGTTTAGAGCGCCGAAGCTATAGGCGCTTCTAATAGGCGCTTTCGATAAACGAAAGTTTGGTGGAAAAGAAAGTTTAAAGATATATTTCTTGGCGTTATTATTCATGTAAAAAGCTGACGTAATAGAATATGCCCTCAGAAGCTTAAGTAATACCGGGTGTCCGCCGGGAAGGTATACTACCTTGTTTTGCCGCCATTTTGGTAAACATTAGATTTAACAATTCATATTTGGCAGTCGTGATGGTAGACACCTGGCACATTTATGTATTTTGGAAAAATATTCGATAAACCAACGTGTTTTAATCGTTTAAATATTTTATCAAAATCAATCATCGATTACTGTGACGATGAGAAAATTACGTGAAATTTTTGGGAGAAAGAATGTGCCAACACAACTCACTATTTATTGTATAGTAAATGATTTCAAAGAAAGAGGGTCTGTAGGTGATAGGCCCAAACATGGACCACAATGTACTGCAAGATCGGCTAAAAACAGTACTGCTGCTCAAGAAAGTGTTCAAAATAATTCATTAACCTCAGTTCGATGCCGTGCTTAGGAGCTTAGTCTTCAAAAAAACAAATTTGGCTTCATTTTGCACAAGGATTTGCATTTGTTTCCATATAAGATTCAATTGACATAAGAACTTCTTCCACAAGACCATTTACTAATAGAATGTTACAGCTCGCTCCTGACAATCACGATTTTCATGAAAAAATCATAAATGAGTGACGAAACACATTTTCATTTGAATGGATGTGTGAATAAACAGAATGGGAAACCCTCAAATTATTCAACAGTTACCTTTGCATACATTAAAAAAGACAGTGTGGTGTGCAATTTGGTCAGGTGGAATTCTTTGGACCTTAATTCTTTAAAAATGATAACGTGGTAGCGGTAACTGTGAATGGGGAGCAATATAGTGATATGATGTGATAAGATTTACATCTGCACCGGTAGTGATCCATAATCACATGACAGTCAAACCACTGTGAAAGAAAAGCAACGCCTTTCACGCCCTAGAAAGCCATCGAATACGTATATCCTCTGGTCACTCCTAGTAGCAATTTCGAATGCCCGAAGAAGGCCGCAGCCTTCAATCCTTGCTAAAGAGTTGGAAACTATCCAACTCCTGGTCCAGAACGCATGAAGCTTAATATAATTGAGAACACATACTTACATTCATACTCACTGGACCTGGACCATTCATTGTGTTCATTGTGAATGATCCGACCCACAAACTCAAACGAAGGCCTCGAAACACACAGCCACCACGATGCTCCCGAAGGGCCTATCTCAATAATCAGCCAGAGAACAGCTAAATGCCTAAAGAGACAAATAGCGGAACTGTACGGGCCACTGATTCCCGTGGAAATATAGTGGATTGCCCAGTTGACTCCTACTAGCCTTGAAGGGGACTGGGCTCCCTTTTACCCCGCAAGACACAAGTCTAGATGGCAGTTGTAGGATCCATAAAGACTATCATGTGCCTCCGGGGGGAAATATATGATGTGATTTAAAGCTTTTTAACGTCACAACTGCATGCTTTGGTCCTGATTAACATGTTGTATCAACAAGACTGTGGCACATCGCATACAGCCGCATAATTGAATTACTGTGAAATCTCTTTCCACAACAAATTATTTCAACAAATAATGATGTTGATTGACCTCTATGGTTCCCCCCACCCCCGGGGCACGTGTATATGTTTTGACGGAAATCCATCGTTATTACATGTGTCAACGGCGGTAAAAGGGAGCCCAGTCCCCTTCAAGGCTAGCAGGAGCCAACTGGACAATCCACTATATTTCCACGGGAATCAGTAAAATCCCAGAGTTCAGGTATTTGTCTTTTTAGCCTTTTAGCTATTCTCTGACTGATGATTGAGATCGGCCCTTCGGGAATATCGTGGTGCTTGTGTGTTTCGAGGCCCTCGTTTGTTTTTGTGGGTCAGATCAACCACAATGAAGACAATGCATGGTCTAGGTCCAGTGAGCATGAATGCCGGCGTGTTCTTAAATTATATTAAGCTTCATGCGCTCTGCACCAGGAATTGGATAGTCTCCAACTCTTCAGCAACGAGTGAAGGCTGCGGCCTGGTTCGGGCTTTTGAAGTTCCAACTAGGATATTCGTATCTGAAGGCCTTCTAGTGTGAAGATGACGCTACATTTCATCCACAGTGGTATGATCCACCATCGGATTATGGCTTACACAGCTAGGTACTGATGTAAATCTTATCCCGTATGACCTCTACGGTCGCCCTATTCGTCTGCTCCCCACTTCTTTTTGTGGGGATATCTGAAAAGCAATGTTTATGCAGAAAACCTAGAAACGCCTGAGTAACTCAAACAGTATATTCGTGATGAAATTAATGAAATATCGCGTGTAATGTGTGAGAATGTAATAAAAAATGTGCTTAAAAAGGCCTGCATTTGTGAGGCTAACAGAGACGGACATTTATCTAATATTGTATTCCCTTGTATTTTTTGTATATATTTTATGCCAATTTTCGCCAGTTGATTACTGGCATGTTTTCTGGTCTGGCAACTTTAAGCATCACAATAGAAAGCTTTGGCAGTAATACAACAACAACAGCAACAACAAACACCTGTGGACAGAGAGAAATAAGTAGACATTTTTGAGTTCTAAGATGAATAAGTCTTAAACGAATTTGCGAAATCCCTATTGCTGGGCAGTTAAATTTTTTCAGAAATGTACGCAATGAATCTTTTTGGCAGGCACTATATCCCTTCAAAGAAGAGCAAATTCTGATTTGTATTAGAAATTCCCTGAGAAGAAAAAATATTGTGGGATGGCATATTTGTTTAGGTGGTTTCTTCGACCTTACTGTGCACAGTAATGTCAAATAACATGCTAATATTAATTTAAATGGAAAATAAAGAGACAGGAAGTACTATTGCTTTTAATTATTACTGCTATATATTTATGTCGATATACCTGAAGAGAACTCACTAGACAACATCACCTTAAAAGGGTTTAGTTTTTTTTTTAACTTTTACATTCCGCAAGCGTTTACAAATTTTGACCCCATCTGACCTCTTTCAAATTGAAAACATTGATTAAATATATTTTATTGAGTTAATATTGGTTTGTGATAAACCGCAATTATTTGCGCTTTCTGAGCCATGCCTTTTCTTGTAGGTAAGCTTTGTATAAAAAAAACACGATCTGTGTGAAATATGGCGAAAAAAATGTAATAAGAAAGACAAGTTTGATGCAGTTTTCAAATACGTTATTGACAAAATTAAACTTAATACTATTTTCGATGAAATTAATAAAAATATATAACAAAAAATACATTTTTTTTGCGTAAACTTTGCTCAAAAGTGGGAAAAATGTTCCAGACAACTAAATGTCTTTAAGGATCAGAATCACACGCGGCTGAATACTGGATTACATTTTGTGTTAAGTCATATTTAAAAAAAACCTTCTTGTACCGGTGTTGAATGTCCAGCAATCCCATTCAGTGCAAAATCAGAATTTGGAAAAAGAACAGAAGCCGCAAATCTTTCAACTGAGAAAGCTGATACTAACCTTCTCGTTCGTGCAGCAGCAACATTGGCTCGCAAGCAAGGTGATTCCGATTTGGTTGCAGACCTGAAAGAAAGTATCAAAAGCCCGAAAAGGTTGTCAAAAATGCGAAAAACTGTGTAATCAAGATACCAGAAAATCAATGCCACTTTCTGCGGATAAGGCTTAAGCTTTCTTTCTTGAATAAAATTTTTCAAAAGAACAATAGAATGCAATATACCCAAAAGTAAATCAAGAACTGCGATATTTATCCACACTATAATAAAATTACTGCCGCAAATTTAAAATCGGTTGCATCACGCAACCGCAACAACAGCCGTACCAATAACCTGTTAGATGTGATTTAATAGGGCTGTCGGTACTTCAGATCCATTCCATTTCTACAGCATTTTTAACCAGACGCTTACAAAAGCGTAAACGTTCTTCAGCTCCACCTGAAGTTATTGAGCTATTATGTTGCAGCGAGTCCGTAGAAGATTTGCAGCTTAGCAACCAAGACGAAGAATTGAAGAAATCAATTTCTAAATGTTATAATATAATAAAAAAAAAAAACAATTCAATGTGTTATATTTGTTATAATGATTGAAGAAGGGTTAATTATTGGTCATCAGTGGACCAAATTTTTTCTTTTAAAAATAATGTTGGAATTGCTACAGGCTTTGGTTTGAATACTATATTTTTGAATATATGTTTTTGTAATGGTTGAAAAAGGGTTAATTACTAGTCATTAATGGGTTAAATTCAATCTTTTTAAATAGGGTTAAACTTACTAATGGAATTCTTACAGGCTTTGGTTTGCATACCATGTCTTTGTAGTAGCTATTAATTTCGAATAGAAAAATTTCCATTTTATCTATAGTGCTGTGTGGAAAAACGCTATCGGCTTTAGATCGGCTTTAAAACAAAATCATATTTTAAGAACCTTTTAAGATCTTTAATTGTCAAAACGGCTTAAAAATTTGAAGAAACGAATAATGAGCTAAACCCAGCAAAACACAGATATATGAATGTACACACATGTACGTGAAAAGAAAAAGCCAGTCAAACTGATTTTCCTTCTTTAAGTAAATGATTTCATATCTGATGACGACATCATTGACGTCACTTCATTTTGATGTGGCCACAAACTCAATGATAAATTAAATTCATCAATCCACTTCAAGAACAGCATTGAAAAGCTTCAATTTCAATATCATACAAAATTTCAAACTAAACAAGAGACAGAGAGATATGTATTTATTTATTTATATATGTAGAGAGAGACAGAGAGCATGAGAAAAAGTATAGAGAGCTAATGTAATGTTCATTGTAAACAAATTAAAATTTTTCTAAAATTAAATTCTATGAATGAAAACTGAGCCGAACAAATGACACAAGATAAAAATAAATGACCAAAAAAAGGGGGTGTGTACTCCGGGGGTATGGTTGCTATTTATCAAGTATCCACTTTTTGCATACCATACACTTCACAAGTATATTCATACAAATAAAATATGTACGCATTATCTTACTACCACGGAAATACAGTGACTGCAATAAGTTTTCGTAAACGAAAGAAAATTTTCTATAGAAAAATTTTAAAAAACAGCTAAAAATTTTCTATAGAAAAATTTATAACAGCTGAAAAATTTTCTATAGAAAAATTTAAAAAAACAACTGAAAATTTTCCGTAGAAAAATTTAAAAAAACAGCTGAAAATTTTCTGTAGAAAAATTAAAAAAACAGCCGAAAATTTTCTGTAGAAAAATTAAAAAAAAACAGCTGCAAATATTCTATAGGAAAATTTCAAAGCAGCCAAAAATGTTCTATAGAAAAATTTTAAAACAGCTGAAAATTTTTTATAGAAAATTTCAAAACAGCTGAAAATTTTCTATAGAAAAATTTGAAAACAACTGACAATGTTCTATAGAAAAATTTTTAAACAGCTGAAAATTTTCTATAGAAAAATTTTTAAAACAGCTGAAAATGTTCTGTAGAAAAACTTCAAAACAGCTGAAAATGTTCTATAGAAAAATTTTAAAAAACAGCTAAAAATTTTCTATAGAAAAATTTTAAAAAATAGCTGAAAATTTTCTACAGAAAAATTTTAAAAAATAGCTGAAATTTTCCTTTGGAAAAATTTTAAAAAACCGCTGAAAATTTTTTATAGAAAAATTTTTAAAACCGATAAAAATTTTCTGTAGAAAAATTTTTAAAACCGCTGAAAATTTTCTATAGAAAAATTTCAATGATTGAGGATCAATGCTTGACTATTGCAAACAAGCTACTGATTGAAGTAGGAATGATTGCGCCAAATCGATCGAAGCACGATGCGTTCGAAATAATGCGCCGTTGCTGAATGAACAGCAAAAACAAGTATACGACACATTTATGCAAGCGGTAGACAATAATACTGGTGGTTTATTCTTCCTGGACGCACCTGGAGGAACAGGGAAAATATTTGTCATTTCATTGATGTTGGCCACTTTTCGATCAAGATGTGACATAGCTTTGGCGTTAGCATCACCTGGAATTGCGGCGACTCTTCTAGATAGCGGTCGTACTTGACATTCTGCGCTTAAGTTGCCACTCAATTTAAGCACAATTGATACTCCAACATGCAATATTTCCCGATCCAGTGCAATGGGAAAATTGTTGATGCAATGCAAGCTCACTGTTTGGGACAATGCACAATGGCACATAAGAAATCACTTGAAGCACTTATCTTCCTTGGCGGCTTGATGATATTGTTGTTGGCAGGCGATTTTAGGCAGACATTGCCAGTAATTCGCCGTGCAATGCCTGCAGATGAATTGAATGCTTGCCTGAAGGCATCACCTTTGTGGAATAACGTAAAAAACATTATCGCTAACCACTAATATGAGAGTTCAACTTCAAAATGATCAAAGTGCTGCACAATTTTCCAAACAATTGTTAGATGTTGGAAATGGAAAAGTCGCAGTTGATGCGACAGCTGGATTAATTACTCTTACCAACGACTTTTGCCGATTTGTAGACTCTCAATTAGCTCTTATTTTCAATAATGTTCTCCCAAACATTAGTGAGAATTATCAGAATTATGTTAAGTCAACGAGCAATTCTCGCCGCAAAGCATAATGATGTCGTACATGCACTGAATTTCACCATTCAATCAAAAATCGATGGCGATTTGGTGACATAGAAATCCGTTGATTCCATAACAAATCCCGATGATGCAATAAATTACTCAACGCAGTTTTTGAACTCTCTGGAGTTGCCAGGACTTCCACCACACAACTAGCAACTCAAAGTTGGTTCAGTTATTATGATTTTGCGTAATTTGAGTCCACCGCAACTATGCAACGTTACTCGGTACTCGCGGTGAAAAAAGACTTATGTCGAATTTGATTGAGGCAACCATTATTAACGGAAAGTACCCAGGTGAAATTGTATGTATTCCTCGAATACCAATGATTACGTTTCAATACAAACGATCGCAGTTTCCGGTTCAATTATTAAGTCACAAGTCCAATCGCTTAGTGTTTGCGGGATAAATTTAGAAAATCATTGTTTTTCACGTGGGCAGCTATACGTTGCGTGTTCACGAGTTGGGAAACCATCCGCTTTGTTGGCGTTAACGTCAGACCAAAAAACAAAAAATGTCGATTACCAAAGAGCACTTCAATAAAACGGATAATTTGCAGACACGTATAACGCTTCGATTCAGTATTTACTTTGGATTCACTTTCATTTTTTATTTAGAGAAGTTCAGCTAAATTCCACTTCATTTTTGTTATCGAAATGAATTCATTTTTCTTTATCTTTTAATCCCCAAACGAAATGTTAATGTTAAAAACGAAGCCATCTGGTGGCGAAACGGAGTTCGCCGGGCTTGCTAGTTGTCTATAGAAAAATTGGGACAAATTAAACTTTTCTGAAGAAAAATTGTATTCTATAGAAAAATTTGTGTTATTTAATTTGTTCTATTCTAATTCTAACTGATTCTAGCGAAAAGGAGATGTCATTTTCCAAATCATAAGCAGATTAGAGTGGTATGAGTAGATTGAATTAAATTGCTTTGTAGTTTGTGGGTCATCAAAAAATTACCTTAAAGCGAACTATTTTGGTCGTCACTGTAGTATGATAAAAGCTGAAATAAACTTGTTTTTTTTTGATAACTATTTGTGTTAATGTAACTTCTACCCAAAGAAGGCTTGTCTTTTAAGGAAATGAAAAACAAAAACAAAAACAAATATTAAAAAAACAAATGCGCAAATAAAAAAAAGCTGCAAAAACACATTTCGCTACAAAAAGCTGCTTTGAAAACAATACGCACAAACCACATTGCGTTGTGGTAAATTTGTTTATTCAGTTTTTGTAGAAGTTTTATCAGCAAAGTTTATTTAGTTATTGAAAGCGATAAAAAAATATATTTAAATTCTATTTCAAATAGTTTTTTTTTAAATAAGTTGCGTATGAATGTATGTATATTCGTATGTATGTATGTAAATATGTATGTATTAGTTAATTAAAATTAACTTTTCTTCTTAATAGATTTCAAATAATGAACTATTTTTGACAATGTTTCATCAAAAGGTTTAAAAGAGTTTAAACCTTTTTTTTTAGACTTGAAATTTTATTAATCAAAGCTCTACTTTAATGTTTCATAAATTCCATTTCGTTCCGATTTTAATATACATAGCTCTCGTTTTAAATTAAATTTTGTTATAAAGTTATAGTGGAGCCTAAATTTCAACAGCCAAGAGCCTTTCATATGAACGCCATATAGTTCCGGGAGAAAGCACCTGTTTCTCTCATTCCATTTCGTTTCTATGCTTCAAATTTTACTAAATTATAAAATTCTTAATTTTTTTATGTAAGAAATTTATTTTTCTATTAAAAACAATTATAAAAAAACTATGTTCCATTAAATTCCATTTCGTTCCACATTATATTTTGTGTTCATCTTTGTTTATTATTGATTTTTGGCTTTAAAATTCGTGTATTATTATGGTTAAAAATTACTTTTGCAAGATTCCATTCCATTTCGTTTCAAGATCTAAAAAATTTAGACTGAAATTTAATTTTCGCTTTTTTTTAATTAAGAAAAAAAAAATTTATTTGATACTACTAATAGTCAATAATATTTAGCGGTGTTTCACTAAATTCCATTTTGTTCCTCTCTTAAAAAAATACAAAACCTTAACATTTTCTTTTAAGATTGTTGGTTAAATATTATTTTAAACGACATAAAATAAGTAGCTAATCGTAAAAACGTTTCATTCCATATCGTTCCACTCCACTAAAATGTTTAAATTTAATACTTTCTTGTTTGCTTTTGAAAATAACAATAATCTTAAGAAAAAAAAAGCTGAATTACATATATTTAAGACTGTTTCACCTCTTACCATTTCGTTTCACTTTTATAAAGCCATTAATTTAAAAGTTATTATTACTTTTCAATTTTTAAAATTAAGATTTTTTTCAACAAAATAAAATAATTTATTGCAATATTTTTTTTAAATATTTTTAAAATTAATTTTGGCCATGTTTCAATAATTCCAATTTGTTCCTAGCTTTAACTTATTTTTTATGTACGTAAAAAATATCAAATTTTTTTTACTTAAAAAACAACACCGATAAACTTGATAGTGAATACACTTAATTGAAATAAAGTTTAGCGTTGTTTCACTATTTCCCATTTCGTTTCACTTTTCTGAAATGTTCAATTTTTATATTTTTTCTCTTGCTTTTGAAAATAACAATAAATTAAAGATATAATAAAAAAATTAAGAGTTTCTTGGAGTGTTTCACTAAATTCCATGTCAATCCATATTATAAAAATATTTCTTTTCGTTGCAAGTCTTAAAATTTTTTATATAAAAATTCTTATTTAAATTTTTTTTGTTAAAAAATACTGAAATAAAATTAAGTTAATCAATGTTTCACTACTTACCATTTCGTTTCACGTTTGTGAAATGTTAAATTTTTATATTTCTCTCTTTTAATTTTGAAAACCATGCTGACTTAAAGCAATAAAGAAGTATTTAAGTGTTTATGCAAATGTTTCACTTAATTCCATTTCGTTCCATTTATTTAAAATGTTTAATTTAATCTCAAATTTTAAAATTTTTTATAGAAAAATTATTATATTATTTTTTTTCAAGAGTTTTATGTTAAAAATACTTAAATGAAATTATGTTTAGCGGTGTTTCGTTATTTACCATATCGTTTCCCTTTTGTAAAATGTTGAATTTTTAAGTTTTCTTTTTTTGCTTTTGAAAACCATACTGATTTACAACAATAAAGAAGAATTTAAGTATTTATGAAAATATTTCACTTAATTCCTTTTCGTTCCATTTTTTTTCGGTGTAAGGCTTAAAATTTTTAAAACCAAAAATATTATTTTATTTTTTTTCAAGAAAAGGTGAATTTTATGTTAAAAATACTTAAATGAAATTATTATTAGCGGTGTTTCGTTTATTACCATTTCGTTTCACTTTTCTGAAACGTTAAATTTGCACATTTTATTTTTTTGCTTTTAAAAATAGCATTAAATTATAGAAATAAGAAAGAATTTAGGTCTTTATGAGAGTGTTTCATTTAATTCCATTTCGTTCCACTTAACAATTTATTTTTTTTTTGTATTAAATATATTTAGTACTTAAAAATTATGTCAACAAAACTATTTAAATGTGTGTTTCATTAGTTTCCAAAACATTCCTTTAATAATTTTTGTCAATATTTTGTCATAATTTTGGCAATATTTAAGGCAATATTGGGTGCTTAAGTGGAACTGGGTTGAGGGTGTATATTTTATGTTTTAAACAACCATTTTTTTTAATAAAATTAATTTGTTTCATTCCATCATTTGAGAACGTGTTTATAATTAATTAATGTTATGATTTCATAATACTTTTGTTTTATTTAAACTGGAATTTTATTTGGTTAAAATCGGGTTTTTTGTATTTTAACCAAATTCTACACATTTGCTCTTCAGTATCAATGAATTATTTATGAAGTAATAAAAAACAAGCAAAAAAGTTCTAGAACTCTTTCTTTTCATAAAAGATTTTTTTTGCAATTGAAAATATTAAAATTTAGAAAGAAATATAAAACAAAAATATATTTAATGAACGTTCGAGGAAGTGAAAAATTTAAAAAAAAAAAATATTTAATCTCAAAATGACGTCAATTTGTCATTCTTTTGTAAATATTTTACGCATTAGTTTTCACAATAAAAATAACAATTATGCAATGTTAAGCTATAAAGATAAGGAATTATGTAGTTTCTATTGTTTATAATTTTTATTTAAAATATTCGCAATTTTCTAAGCTTGCTAAAGGAACCGAAATGTTATTGAGGGAAATAATCTAGAAAGATTTATTGGATGTCGGTTTGTTAAGAATATTTTTATAATTTAATTTTTTTTTTATTTAAGGACATCACTCTGTGTTTTTAAAAAATTTTTTCTCAGCTAATAGTCTTGTTGCTCTAATTTTAAGGAACTAAATATATTTCACACAAAAAAAAAAAATTATTTTATTAAGTGGAACGAAATGGAATTGAGTGAAACACTGTTACAAAGACTTAAATTGTTTTTTGTTACTCTAACTTAATGTTATTTTCAAAAGCAAAAGAAGAAAATGTATAAATTTAAGATTTAAGTAAAGTGAAACGAAATGGTAATTAGCGAAACACTGCTAAGTATAATTATATTTTTCTATTTTTAAATAAATTATTTCCTTTTCCTATAAATAAAATAAAATAATAATTTTTCTATAAAAAATTTGAAGACTTGAAACAAAATTTAATCTTTTAAGTAACTGGAACGAAATGGAATAAAGTGTAACCCTCCCCTAAATACTTAAATTCTTATTGATTTCTTTAATTTAGTATTATTTTTAAAACCAAAAAAAAGAAAATGTAAAAATTGTACATTTCAGAAAAGTGAAACAAAATGGGATATAGTGAAACACCCCTAAATAAAAAGCTTACTTTAAAAAAAATATAAAATATATATTTTAATATAACAAATTTAAGACTTTTAACGAAATGTATTTTTATTAAATGGAACGAAATGGAATTATGTAAAACACTCTCATAAATACTTAAATATTTCGTTATTTTTTTTTATTTTATGCTAAGTTCAAAATCCAAAAAAGGAAATGTAAAAATTATAAAATTTATTCGATTAAACTTTATTCGATTAAATCTTATTCGAATAAAATTTTGTGTGTTAAGAATTTAATTAAAACTTATTTGATTAAATTCTATTAGATTAAACTTTATTCGATTTAGCCTTGTTCGATTAAACCTTATTCGATTAAACGTATTCGATTAAACCTTATTCGATTAAACTTTTTTGGATTAAGCATTTGATTACAACTTATTTCGTTAAATTCCATTGGATTAAACCATATTCGATTTAGCCTTGTTCGATTAAACCTTATTCGATTAAACGTATTCGATTAAACCTTATTCAATTTAATCTTATTTTTTTAAACCTAATTCGATTAACCTTATTCCATTAAACCTTTTTCGTTTAAACCATATTCTATTTAATCTTATTCGACTAAACTTTATTCGATTAAACATTATTCGAATAAAGTTTTTTCGATTAAACACTTGATTAAAACTTGTTTGATTAAATTCTATTAGATTAAACGTTATTCGATTAAACCTTGTTCGATTAAACCTAGTTCGATTATAAGTATTGGATTAAACTTTATTCAATTAAACCTTATCGGATAACTTAACGTTATTCGATTAAGTCTTCTAAGATTAACCATATTCTATTAAATTTTACTCGATTAAACTTTATTCGATTAAACCTTATTCGATTAAACTTTTTGGATTAAGCATTTGATTAAAACTTATTTCGTTAAATTCCATTAGATTAAACCTTATTCGATTTAGCCTTGTTCGATTAAACCTTATTCGATTAAACGTATTCGATTAAACCTTATTCGATTAAATTTTTTTGGATTAAGCATTAATTAAAACTTATTTGATTAAATTCCATTAGATTAAAATTTATTCGATTAAGCCTTGTTCTATTAAACCTTTTTCTATTAAACGTATTCGATTAAACTTCATTCAAATAAACCTTATCCGATTTAATCTTATTTGGTTAAACCTTATTTAATTAAGCCTTATTCGATTGAGACATTCGACTAAACCTTATTCGACTAAACGTTATTCGATTAAGTCTTCTACGATTAAACCATATTCTATTAAATCTTATTCGATTAAACTTTATTCGATTAAACCTTATTAAAATAAAGTTTTTTGGATTAAGCATTTGATTACAACTTATTTCGTTAAATTCCATTAGCTTAAACCTTATTCGATTTAGCCTTTTCGATTAAATCTTATTCGATTAAACGTATTCGGTTAAACTTTATTCAATTAAACCTTATCGGATTTAATCTTATTTGTTTAAACCTTATTCGATTAAGCCTTATTCGAATTGAAAGTTAATTAATTAAGTTATATTCTATTAAATTTTATTCGATTAAACTTTATTCGATTATACCTTATTCGAATAAACTTTTTTCGATTAAACATTTAATTAAAATTTGTTTGATTAAATTCTGTTAGATTAAACCTTATTCGATTTAGCCTTGTTCGATTAAATCTTATTCGATTAAACGTATTCGAAAACTTTATTCAATTAAACCTTATCGGATTTAATCTTATTTGTTTGAACCTTATTCGATTAAGCCTTATTCGAATTGAAACTTATTCGATTAAACCTTATTCGACTAAACGTTATTTGATCAAGCTATCTACGATTAAACCATATTCTATTAAGTTTTATTCGATTAAATGTTTATTCGATTAAACCTTATTCGATTAAACTTTTTTCGATTAAACATTAGATTACAACTTGTTTGATTAAATTCTATTAGATTAAACTTTATTCGATTTAGCCTTGTTTGATAAAGCCTTATTCGATTAAACGTATTCGATTAAACCTTATTCAATTTAATCTTATCTTATTGAATCTTATTCGATTAAACTTTCTTCGGTTAAACGATATTTGATTGAATCTTCTTCATTAAGTTACCATGTTCACTGATTTCTTAGTGTTTTTGTGCAAAATTTTTTTATTGTGTTTTCGCCACACGTAAATTGACCAAATGAGAATTATATGTAGACATTTGCGACTTTTTGAAATGACCAAAAATGTCTGTAATAAAAATGGCTTTCATAAAATTGTCCGAAGATCCTTAAAAATTAAAGCGCATTTAAAAACAACATTGTTAAAGAAAAGAAAATTAAAAATACGAACTTAGGCCTTTCTAAGCATTCTCATATTGCTTTTTCACTAGGGCCTACTCTACTTATTACTGTTATTTTTTTTTTTAATTTAAAGAAAAAAATTCAGTTTCTTATGCTTTCAACCTCAATTGACCAAATGAGAATTATATTAAGTTAGGAAAACAGAAAGCACAAAAAATAGCAAAATTGCGTTTTTTATTGTCTCAGTGAATTTTAATTATTTAATTGTTTTTAAGTATCTTTATGCTCTCGGATTTTTTGTTTTAACAATTTTTAATTAATTTTATGCAATGTTTGTTTTGTTTTTATTACAAATATATTTTTTTCAATTTTTGTTGCTGTAATATTCTATTTATTGTAAAATTATATTTTTCTAATTTCATTTGTTTATTTTAAAATCGTAGTAAATTATTTTCATTGTTTTATTATCTTGATTTTATTTGTATGTTTTTTTGTTGTTGTTGTAAGTGCTAATACAGCTGTTCATTATTTACATACATATTTACATACATATATACAGACATGTTTGCATATTTATTAACATATTTAAATAAAGATTTGACACATTTGATAATTAATGATTTGAAAAATGCGTTTTAATTGTTTTTGTTTATTTAGTGTATTGAAACACTTGCGTTTTTTCACTTAATAGCACACTTACACATATACACACACCTCCACCTTAATATTGTTTGCAATATTAATTAATTGAACTTTGAACGAATGAATCAAATTTTGTGAATAGATTTTTGGTTTTAAAATTATTTTTAATAAATTTTTTAGCATCATAAATTTGTAAAAAATTTTATAAACAAATTTTCTATTTATTTAAAAAAAAAAGTTTTAAACTCCCACATTGTTTTGCTTTTGCACTCAAGGGCGTTTCAAATCCTGTTAATGGGAGTGAGAGTAAGCACTGAGAGGAAATTAATGTTAAAGTAAGAGATATTTTAAAATTAATGTTTTTTAATAAATATTTAAAGAATTTTAAAAATTAATAATTGAAAAAATTTTTTTTTTTAAATTATTGAAAATTATTTTTAAAATTACAAAACAATTAAAATAAAATAAATTTGTTTAAAAACAACAAAAATTCCATAGGAATATTTAATTCACCTCATCATGAATTCACCACTAACATTTCTCTCTTAGCAAATATCCTCACCTTAAATATTGTTTGCATTCAGTAACACAGTATTGCCAGTCGTAACAGTTAGAGGGGTTTGTTTACAGCAGATATGGGACTTTCAATAGGATTAGAAAATACAACTCATGAATATAAAAAATCTAGATTTAAATTAAAATTTTTCTTAAATTGATTTTAAAATTTTATAAATGAAAAACTGTCGTTGGGATAGTGAACTTCTATATTTCCTCTGGATTAAATTTTTACCACTTTGAGGTTTTGCAAAACCCGAATAGTTTTATAAATAATGACGGTTGTTGAGAAACTGCGATCCTGTACACGAAAATTAGGCACCTGCCCCTTCGAATGTCTTTACAAAAATCGCTTTAGAGTAGGATGAAATATGATTGCGGTGGTCCATCTGAAATATATAGCGATCTATATTGTTGTATACCAGTATCAATTTGTGCCGTTCTGTTCTAACAAAATGAGCATAAATTTCACAGTCATAAAGGAGTAAGAGAACCAGGTAAGCTTTTGCCAATAACGTGGGTATATAAAGCGTAGTAGTATTCTTGATTGCGCATACAATGCAAAGCTTTCCGTAAACTAGGCCAACAACAGTGTTGACATATGATCGGTCCAGGTTAGTCTACTATAGGGTGTCGGCAGGGTATTTATACTACTATGTTTGCTTATAATTTTTGATTAAATGAAGGAGAATGGATCTAAATTGGATATGGAATAAAATATCAGATAAATATCAGCCTCTGTTAGCCTCACAAATGCGAACCCTTTTGAGCACCTTTTTCATTACATTCGCACACACATTTCACGCGATATTTCATTAATTTCATCAGAGTTGCTTAATCGTTCCTGGTTTGCTTGCATAAACCTTGCTTTTCAGATATCTCCACAAAAGGAAGTCTAGACCAGTTAAATCAGGCGACCATAAAGGCCAGAGTGTGATTCGTTTTACATCCGCGCCTGACTATGTAGTCTTAATCAGATGGTGGACAAACCACTTTGTATAATTTGGAACGTTAAAAATGCGTCCTAGGAAGCCGAAGACATAATTCTAAGCAACAGAACCACCTAGTTGCAACTTGAATGATTCCAGGGCAGGTCTGCAAACCATCACACCTTGCTTAAGAGTTGGAGACTTTCTAACTCCTGTCCAGAACTTATGACAAGCATGCTCACTGGACTGGATCATTCACTTTGCGTGTCATTATCAGTGAAATGATCCTGGCCACCATAATAACCATTATACTGTTATGGGGCCGCGAAACCACAACCACCACGTTACTCCCTTATAGGGGCCAACCTCAATGATCAGCCAGAGAACTATTATAAGTCTAAAGAAACAAATAATGAACTCTGCGAGCTCACTGATCCCCGTGAAAATAAAGTGGAGTTTCCAGTTGACCGCCTGCCTGTCTTCAGGGGACTGGGCTCCCTTTATACCCCAGTTGCACTGAGTCTAGATAGTGGAATATTCTATAAAGACCATATTTATATGCCCCTGGGGGGAACCATAAAGGCCAATCAATATCACCATTTCTTGAAAAACCTTGTTGTGGAAAGAGGTCTCGCATTAATTCCATGGTAATCCTGGATGTATGCGATGTGCCATCATCTTGTCGATACCACATGTTAATCAAGCCCAAAAACATGCGGTCGTGTCGTTAGAAAGTCTTCAATCATATCACGATATCGCTCTCCATTCATAGTTACCGTTACGCCGTTTTCGCTTTCAAAGAAGTAAGATCCAATAATTCCTCCTGGCCAAATTGCACACCAGACTAACACTTTTAATGCATGCAAAAATGACTGTTGAATAATTAAAGCGTTTCCCATTCTCCAGAAGCGACTATTCTGTTTATGCACATACATGATACATGGGCCAATATCAGAAGGTGGATCATTACCACTGTGGATGAAATGTAGCGTCATCCTCGCCCTATAAGGCCTTCAGATACGTATATCCCACGGTCACTCCTAGTTGCAACTTCAAAAGACCGGAGCAAGTCGCAGCCTTCACTCCTTGCTGAAGAGTTGGAGACTATCCAACTCCTGGTCCAGAACGCATGAAGCTTAATATAATTAAGAACACAACCGAAATCATGCTCACTGAACCTGGACCATTCATTGTGTTCATTGTGAGTAATCCGACCCATAAACTCAAACGAGGGCCTCGAAACCACAACCACCACGATGCTCCCGAAGGGCCAACCCCAATAATCAGTCAGAGAACAGCTAAATGCTTAAAAAGATATATAGCGTAACTCTGGAGCTTTACTGATTCCCGTGGAAATATAGTGGATTGTCCAGTTGGTTAGGCGACTGGACTCCCTTTTACCCCCGCAAGACACAAGCCTAGATGGTTGTGTGATCCATAAAGGCTTATAACTGTGCTCCCGGAGGGGGGGGGGAACTCTATGCACTTACCCATTCAACTCACTCATTATGATATTTTTATGAAAATCTAGGTTGCCAGGAATGAGCGGTAACATCCTATTGACATATGTCGTCGTACATATGCCAATAGGACATATGTACGGTCTTATGGAAGAAGCTCTTGTGTCAACTGAATCTTATATGGAAACACATGCAAATCCATGTGTAAAATTGTGGCTAAAATTGTTCTTTGAAGACCAGGCTTCTGAGCCCGGCGTTGAATTGAAGTTGATGGATTGTTTTGAAAGCTTTCTTGAGCGGCAGTAATGTTTTCAGCCGATCTTTCAGTACGTTGAAATCCATGCTTGGGACTATCATCTTTCTTTGAAATCATTCACTGCACGATGAATAGTGCGCTTTGTGGGGCACGTTGTTTTTCCCAAAGATTTCACGTAACTTTCTCATGGTTACAGTAATCGATGATTGATTTTGATAAAATGTTTGGTTTATCGAATATTTTTCCATAATACATCACGACTGCGAAATATGAACTGTCAAGACTAATAATTACCCAAATGGCGCCAAAACAAGGTAGTATACCGTCCCGGCGGACACCCGTATTAAAAATCACATCTAAGTAAGATGCAGAGTTCACAAAATCAAACATATTACCGTCAATTTGCACATGAATATTATCCTCTAGAGTCCCCCCCCCCCCCCCCCCCGGGGGCACATTGATATGTGTCAAATGGGGTAAAGGGAGCCCAGTCCCCTTCAAGGCTAGCAGCAGCCAACTGGACAATTCCACTATATTTCCACGGCAATCAGTAAGGCCTCAGTGTTCAGCTGTTTATATTTTTAGCCTTTTAGCTGTTCTCTGATTGATTATTGAGGTTGGTCCTTCGTGGTGGTTGTGGTTTCGAGGCCCTCGTTTAAGTTGTTTGGGTGTCGAATCTTTCACAATGAACACGATGAATGGTCCAGGTCCAGTGAGCATAATTGTGGCTGTGTTCTTAAATTTTATTAAGCTTCATGCGTTCTGGACCAGGAGATGGATAATCTCCAACTCTTCAGCGAGAAGTGAGTGGCTTCGGCCTGCTCCGAGCTCTTGAAGCTGCAACTAGGAGTGACCGGAGGATATACGTTTCTGAAGGCCTTCAAGGGCAAGGATTACGCTACATTTCATCCTCAGTGGTATGATCCACCGTCAGGTTATGGCTTACACAGCCTGGGTACAGATGTAAAACTTATCACCCATCTCCTAGAGTTCTCCTTGATTATGACAGATTTTTGTTTTGAAGGGATGATATACAAAGCCATTATTAATTCCCCAGATTTGATCATCTTTAAGACCTTGTTGTAGATAATCAGCATACATTTGCATTTTACTGCGGATTAGACATTAACACATACTATATGAGATTGGTCAGCGAAATAGGAGGATATAAGATTGCATACCGAGCTTTTGTTTTTATAAATTTTGTCCAGCTTTTACTTTATTGTGTATTTATAACTCTCATATAGTTAATATTTTTTTAACACGAAATATCTGCAATAAAAAATGGCGATGAGCTGGTAAAGCAACGGCTCATTTAAGTTATATCCATTCAAAAATGGAATACAACTCTCATGTATGGGCCGGCAGCCCAAAGTCTATTTTGGGGTTACTCGACCACTTACAGGAGAGGGCCCAGAGGCTCATTGGAGACATAAGGATATCCAACTCTATTGATTCTCTAGAGCATCGACGCAAAGTGACCTGCATTTCACTGTTCCAACGTTACTACAATGGTAAGTGCTCTAATGGAATTAGGAAATTTGTTCCGAATACTCGCACGTTTTCCCATTTAACTCGATTTTCGATGAGAGCGCATCCATTTGTGGTTGAATCGCTCTACGCATTACCAGTGAATCGTACTACGCATTACAAGGAAAATTCGTTTTTCAGCAGAACAGTCCGTATGTAGAATAAAATCTCTCCGGAGGTCTTTCCTGTCACTTTCAATGTGGGAAAGTTTAAAACGAATGTTCACAGACACTACTCCCTATTTCATCTTTCCCGTAACCTAATTTTCTAGTTCTGGCACAATGCATTGCATGTGTAGGGGTCATCCCCTGAGTGTTGGTCCGAAAAGACTTAATTTCTATATACTTTCAAAAATTCATTAATAAAGGGTGTATCTTATAGAGGTATAGAACTTTAAAAGGGTATAAAACAAAGGAATTGACATGCATTTTTCGCACCTGTGTATAGGCCTACAAAATTTTTGGAGAATGGCTGTTGCGAAGAAGAAGCTTACGATCAATATGCACCAACTTCAACTCCAAAAACTCGTAAGCTCGTTTACGCCATTTGAAAGTGGTAACTTAATTGGTGAAGGCAATGAGAGACCTGGTCAGCCAAAAGAGTTTTACGAGGAATTGAAAGCATTACTCGACCAAGACTGCCCTAGCATTGGGAGGTCACACAACAAGTCATTTCCTTATGTCTAAAAGCATTGGGTGAATCCCAATTCATTGCAAAGCTAGAAAATTGAGTCCCATGTGAATTGCAGCCGAGAGGCGAAGTAAGGCGATCTTGCATGTTAGAAATGATGCTTGAACACAAGTCTTTTCTGCATCGTATTCTTACTGGTGGTAAAAAATGGAAGCATTACGATAACCCCGACCGTATAAGGTCATATATAAAGTCCGACCAACCAGTCAAATCAACAATGCCGAAGCCGAATATCCATGAAGCTTTGTATTCGGTGTAATCAGAAAGATGTTCTGTATTATGAGCTGTTGAATTGGACGATCACAGGGGATCTGTACCGAAGACAACTGATTCTTTTGAAGAGGAAAATTAAAGAAAAACGATCAGAATTTTCAACCAAATACGAGGCCATAGTCTTCCATCACGTCAATTTATATTTTTCTTTTCAAATATTTATTATCAAGAGATCTTTGCACATAAACTTTTATTTATTTATTTATGTTATATAAATTTTGGTTCTATTTCTTAATAACTTGAATTAAATACAAAAACACTCTACAAGAATGCAAGCAATTTGCCTTCAAAAACAATAAACATTTTTTCCAAGTTGTCGCTCTTCTCAACATTTTGTCTTTGCTGTTCATTTAAATATAAATATAAATATTTACATACATAAGTACCTATGTATATACATACATGTTTAATAATATCTTCTTCGATAGAATCATTTTCTACATCTGCTTCGCTTTTTCGCTCTCACTCTGTTTGTAGCTGAGAAATTTAACCGTAATACTGTCGTCATCATTGCCATCTTAATGGTCATTATTTGCATCATCATTGTATTGATACACAAATAACAATTATAAAAGTAACATGACCAACAATTAACGGTAACTGACATCATATATGCATGCATGCATGTAATGTGAGTGTGTATGTACATAAACAAAGAATTAAAAATACTCTTCTTTCTCAAACGGTTATTTATTTTATTTACTCCTTCCATCAATCTATTCTACTTCCCACTCACTGTACAACACTTAAATGTTCTCATATTTATACAAATACATAACGGCACTACTAACAGCATGCTCTGACAGTGTTTTTAGATTTTAATTTTGCACTAAACTTTGCGTAGAAAATCGCCAAAAACTTGCAAAACCAATATTTGTTTAAATTTTAAAACCTTCGATTATAAGGGCATGGGAAATACACGAAAATCACCAAAAAACAGAGGAAATCGTCAAATGTTTTGAATTAATTCTTTTTTGAAAGCACAAAAAATATTTTGCTACCAAGAAATTGATCTAAAAGAAACAACACTAAACGTCAAAAATTTAATAGCTGAAATTAAGGTTTAATAGGATTTACACCACTTAAAGCTTGTTTTTTAGAACTCATTGTTACCCCCCGGGGGCACATATAATGGTCTTTATAGAACTTCGACTATCTAGACACAGTGCAACTGGGGGAAAAAGAGAGCCCAGTCCCCTGAAGTCAGCAGGGGTACAACTGGAAATTCCACGTTATTTCCACGGGAATCAGTAAGCCGCAGAGTTCGTTATTTGTCTCTTTAGAAATTTAACTGTTCTCTGACTGATTATTGAGGTTGACCCCTATACAGGAGTATCGTGGTGGTTGTGGTTTCGCGGCCCCATATCAGGTCTTTTGTTTAATATGGTGGCCAGGATCATTTCGCCGTTAATGACACGCTAGGTGAATGATCTAGATCCAGTGAGCATGCTAGACATGTGGTCTAGACAGGAGTTGGATGGTCTCCAGCTCTTTAGCAAGGAGTGGTGGTTTGTAGTCCTGCTCTGGAATTATTAAAGTTGCAACTAGGTAGTTCTGTTGCTGAGAATTATGCCTTCGGCTATCTAGGACGCATGTATGACGTTCCAAATTATACAATAGTGGTTTGGCCACCATCTGATTAAGGCTACATAGCCAGGTGCGGATGTAAAACGAATCACACTCTACACAATTTCCAGTGTTCTGGGTATTTTCCTCGTACACTAACTCTTATCCCGTGGTGCTGGCCATAGTAGCACCGGTGAGGTTAAAAATGGTGTGGTGGTTTTTACCCAGCCCAGGGTAAAAGCCTACCGTCGCTACTGGGAGTGACCGGAGCAGCGCGAAATTTGTTCAGCGGGCTTAAAATCGGCGACATTATAAATGATTGGTATTTTCTCCTTGGTTCAGATTCAAATAGCTTGGATACTGCAGGTAAATAAGCTGCAAGCACGTTGTGAGTATTCTAAGGCTGGGATTTTTCTTAAGGGCTTATGATATTAGGAATTACCGACGGCCACATTAGTTATTTAAAGTTGTTATATTCCGATATGTGGTTAGATTTTCCGACGGGGTTGATTTTATTTGGGTACTGTTTTCCGTCGACTCTCGTCAAATTTGGTTTGTGAACAAATCGGTTTCGGAGGGAACACTGAAGATGGCAAACGGCCGAAACCGGTTTGTTCACAAACCAAATTTGACGAGGGTCGACGGGAAACCGTACCCAAATAAAAATTGTTAAATTCCCTTAAAAAGCTATAGATAAAAATCTCGAGTATGAATAATTGTCATACAAAGTTTCCATCTCGTCTCACTCTCCATGAAATATTTTACAGGTAAAATAGAATGAGAACTAGAATCTGTAAAATATATTCAGGTAAGTTTTTGCTTTAAATATGGATTGACAAAATCAAATAAAATAAAAGTTAAAAAAAAAAATAATAAATTAAAAGAAAAGAAACAAAGAAGAGAGAAAACAGTGAAAATGAAATTTCACTTATTAAAAAAAAAATCGCCAAATTGTTAAACAATCGTCGTATCTGGCTACTCTCATCAGCAATGCTGGCAATGAACTAGTTTCTCTTATTTGACAAGAACAATGACGACAACAATAAAGAAAATACAAACAACAAAACAGTTACGGCAAAGTTGGAATGCAATATTCGGTAACAAAACACTTCAAAAAATAAGAAACCTGAAAAACAAATACACACAACCCTTCTTGTTATTTATTATTGTTATTGTTGTTGCTGTTGTTGTTATCGTTATCGTTATTGTTGTCATTCTGTTTTGATGCGGACTTGAACTTTTGCAACAAAATGAACTATATAAATAATAATAATAACAACAACAACAACAAATGTTGATAGTAAACTTTAAAACACAAACAAAATGCTCGATAATGATGATTAAAATCAAAAAATGCAAAAAATAAAATAAAAATTAAAAACAAAAAAAAAATTCAAATAAAATAAAAGAATTGAAGAAAACAAGTGCAAAACTTTAGAAAACCGTTACAAGTGAAAACAAGAAGAAGAATAAGAAGAAATAGCAGCAGAAAAAGGAAAACACAATTTATTTTTGATTTATTAACTCAAGGTTGCGGCAAACAGAAAAAAAATAGAATTTTTTCACAAATAAAATTATTAAAGATACAAAATAAATAAATACGGCAAAAAAAAAACAGGCGAAATAAATAAACCTGTTTTAACCTAAAAATATCGACAACTTATTGATAACAACAACAACAACTTGAGAAGAAGATTTAACAGAAACGGTAACATCAAAAGAAAATTTTAGTCGGTCGTTTAAAGAAGGGCTAAGCGAGTTTAGCAGTGATTGTTGTTGTTGTTTCTTTACCTTTCTTAAGAGATTTTTTTATGGTCGACTGCAGCAAACCAATTTATGCTATGCAACTTAAGGGGGTTTTTTTTATAAAGCTATAGGACTTGAAATTGGCAGCACTTTAAGTAGCAGGCATTTTGTCAGCTGTCTAGTGATTTATGTTAAGTTTGGTGCAAATTTAGTTTGAAAAATCATGGATGGTAATATCTCCAGTCAGAAAGATAAAAGTGGCCTCTCGAAGTCCTACCAGTTGAATTAAATACACTGATACTACAGGAACCAGTTGCTCGCAGATGGCCTTGGTTTAAATCGGTTCCTATTTAAAGCCTCCGGATAGGTGTTACTGAATAGGACAAATAACATCCAATAGCCAATGTTACGCATAAAGCAGGACATGACCCCCGGGGGCACATTGATATGTTTTTACGGAATCTCACCGTCATTACATCTATCAACGGGGGTAAGAGGGAGCCCAGTCTCCTTCAAGGCTAGCAGGAGTCAACTGGACAATCCACTATATTTCCACAGGAATCAGTAAGGCAATAGAGTTCCGCTATTTGTCTTTTTAGCCTTTTAGCTGTTCTCTGACTGATTATTGAGGTTGGCTCTTCGGGATTATCGTGTTGGTTGTGGTTTCTAGGTCCTTGTTTGAGTTGTGTGGGTCAGATCAGTTACAATGAACACAATGAATGCTCCAGGTTCAGTAAGCATGATTGCGGTTGTCTTATTAAATTTTATTAATCTGCATGCGTTCTGGACCAGGAGTTGGATAGTCTCCAACTCTTCAGCATGGACTGACCGGAGGATATACGTATCTGAAGGCCTTCTAGGACGAGAATGACGCTACATTTCATCCAAAGTGGTATGATCCACCATCTGGTTATGGCCCCCCGGGGGCACATGATAGTCTTTTTAGAACCTACTATTCCATTTAGACTGGTGTCTTGCGAGGTAAAAGGGAGTCCAGGCCCCTCAAAGGCTAGTAGGAGTCACCTGGACAATCCACATATTTCCACGGGAATCAGTACGCTCGCAGAGTTCACTATTTGTCTCTTTAGACAATTAGCTATTCTCTGACTGGTTATTGAGGTTGGCCCCTATATGGGAGTATGGTGGTGGTTGTGGTTTCGAGACCCTCGTGAGAGTTTGTGGGTCGGATCATTCAAAATGAACACAATGAATGGTTCAGGTCCAGTGAGTATGAATGCCGTCGTGTTCTTAATTATATTAAGCGTCATGCGTTCTGGACCAGGAGTTGGAAAGTCTCCAATTCTTTAGCAAGGAGTGAAGGCTGCGGCCTACTTCGGGCTTTCGAAATTGCTACTAGGAGTGACCGGAGGATATACGTATTCGATGGCCTCCTAGGGCGTGAATGACGTTTGAAAATCATTCAAGTGGTTTGACCACCATCAGATTATGACTACCTAGTCGGTGCAGATGTAAATCAAATCACGTCTGGTTATGGCTTACACAGCTTGGTACAGATGTAAATCTAATCATGCATGTAGCAGAACATGGAGTTGAATAATCTCCAACTTTCCAGCAAGCAGTGTGAACAATTCCATGCTTGCTATGCTCTTCCAGATTGCTACTAAGACATGTATACAACTAGATATGTATGAGCCTTAGGGCAAGGGTGAACGCTGTAACCCTGTCGCTGTAGCTGGTGGTCGTTTTTAGCGATCCAGACAACTTATTTTATAATTGTAGTTTTAAGTCGAATGTATTTTTAATATAACAACAGCTCGCTGGATAGCGCCATCTTTATGTGGTGGTATAACTGGTGGCTGATAATGGACGCTGCCACCAGCTGTTTTATACATCAGCTGTGGAGATAACGTATGTGTGTGTGTGTACTTTTGTGTGGCGGCGAATAGGTATATAAAGATGAACTTTCTGAACAAAGAGTGAGTTGGTGCGCAGATGGCTGACAGATTACAGTCAATATTTTGACAGGAGAGTTTCGCCCGCAAATATTTTGGAGTATCTTCAGCAAATACTGTGAGGTCACAAACTGGTGTGGCGGTTTTTACCCAGCCCGGTTTGTGTCTGCAATCGCTACTGGAGTGACCAGAACAGCATTAAATGTATTCTTGTGATTTTTACCCTGCACAATTTCCGGTGTTCTAAGTATTTCCTTCGTACATTAACCCTTATCCCCTGGTACTGTAGTAGTAGCACCGGTGAAGTCACAAACTGGTGTTGTGGTTTTTACCCGCTACTGGGACTGACCAGAGTAGCGTTAAATTGTGTTCAAGTGGTTTTTACCCTGCTCAATTTCCAGTGTTCTGGGTATTTTCCTCATACACTGAGTGTGGATACGTGGTACTTACACACGTGTGGTATATGGCACACGGAGCAACGAGGGTGAGCTGCCGTTAAGTAGATTAGTGGCAAATTAAACTTAAAGATTTATACCGAATCAACCAGTTGTCTTTTAATTAAACATTGACACAAAAAACCCTGGACGCCATTGAGCATACTTCAGCAACCAGGGTAATCGACCCTCCGGGGGCGCATTATAAGTCTTTATGGATCAAACAATCATTTAGACTTGTGACTTGCTGGGGTAAAAGGGAGTCCAGTCCCCTCAAGGCTAGGAGGAGCCAACTCGAAAAACCACGATATTTCCACGGGAATCAGTAAAGCCCCAGAGTTCCGCTATTTGTCTCTTTAGGCATTTAGCTGTTCTCTGACTGATTATTGAGGTTGGCCCTTCAGAAGTATCGTGGTGGTTGTGGTTCCGATGCCCTCGTTTGAGTTTGTGGGTCGGATCATTCACAATGAACACAATGAATTGTCCAAGTCCACTAAGTATGAATGCCGTCGTGTTCTTAATTATATTAAGCTTTATGCGTTCTGGACCAGGAGTTGGAAAGTCTCCAACTCTTCAGCAAGGAGTGAAGGCTGCGGCCTGCTTCGGGCTTTTGAAGTTGCAACTAGGAGTGACCGGAGGATATACGTATCCGACGGCCTTCTAGGGCGAGGGTGACGCTACATATCACAGTGGTAATGATCCACCATCAGATTAAGGCTTACAGCGAGGTGCAGATGTAAATCTTATCACGTAACCAGGGTAATCGTGTCGTTACAACGCATTTCCAAGCCACCCAGTGGTAAGACCTTACGAACGTGACGTGAGTCTGTATGACATCCTATATTACGTACTATGCACATTTTACGGTCAACATAAACGTTTATCAAAGCAATTAATTGGATGAACTGTGGAACGTTTTTGCATCACTCTTACTCTAGATGATAACACGCATCTACAGAGACGTTGTACATTGCGTGCAGAGGAATTCGTTACTGTTTCAGACCGTAGCGTAGAGGAGGACTCGAATAAGTCTATCCGCTATCGTGTACCGGAATCGGATATGTATCCATCTACTTTATAGAAGATTTTGCGGAAACCAAATCGTGCAAGAATTGAGATCGGGCGATTTCCTAACAAGCTGGCGAAATCATTGGTCTGTAATAAACACGGTGCTGGTAAGAACTTTGCACATGGCGTATAGAAGAAATTATTGCTGCTGTAGAGCATAGCGTAAAGAAAACTCGAATCACTCTATTCACCATCGTGCACAGGGATCGGATGTGTGCCCATCTACATTATGGAAGATTTTGCTGAAATCGGACTCAGGCAAGAATTGAGACTATACGCTTTCCTAACAAGCTGGCGAAGTCATTGGCCGTAATAAACACGGTGCTTGTAAGAATGGTGACTGCTACAGAACAATGATTACTGACTTTTTCGTTTATCAGTTAGACATTCAGTTACCCCCCGGGGGCACACAAATATGATCTTTATAGAACTTCGACTATCTAGACACAGTGTAACTGGGGGAAAAAGGGAGCCCAGTCTTCTGAAGTCAGCAGGGGTACAACTGGAAACTCCACTTTATTTCCACGGGGATCAGTGAGCCGCAGAGTTCATTATTTGTCTCTTTAGACATTTAATAGTTCTCTGACTGATCATTGAGGTTGGCCCCTATATGGGAGCATCGTGGTGGTTGTGGTTTTGCGGCCCCATAAAGGAACTATGAAGTTTATGGTGGCCAGGATCATTTCACTGATAATGACACGCAAAGTGAATGATCCCGTCCAGTGAGCATGCTTGACATGTGTTCTGGACAGGAGTTAGAAAGTCTCCAACTCTTAAGCAAGGAGTGATGATTTGCAGCCCTGCTCTGGAATCATTAAAGTTGCAACTAGGTGGTTCTGTTGCTTAGAGTTATGCCTTCGGCTATCTAGGACGGGCATGACGTTCCAAATTATGCAGTGGTTTGGCTTCATGGCCAGGCGTGAATATAAATCGAATCACACAGTTGGACATTCAGAATGTGCATGAACTATGGATTCAACAAGAGGACGCAACATGTCACATAGCTATCCGTTTGGTGAACGTATGGTTTCATTATTTTACAGCCCTAAATTAGGCTCTAAGACTTAACGTCGTTAGAGTAATTTCGGTAGGAGATATGTGAAGTCGTTAGTATATACCGATAAGCCCGAAACGATTGAGCACTTGGAGGACAATATTTCTTGCATTATTGTCACTATACTGTCACAAATATTAGATGTAAGACCACACAACATATCACACAGCTCGTAAAATAATTGATTTATTGAAGGAAACGTTTGGTAATCAAATAGTTCCATGTTACGGACCCGTGTAAAGGTCGCCGAAATTGTATAATTTCATACCTGCAGACTATTTTCCGTGGGAGATATGTGAAGTTGCTAGTTGACGACGATAAACCCGAACCGATAGACCACTTGGAGAACAATATACGCCGAGCGTTATTGCTGAAATACGGCTAAAAATGTTGAAAAAAGTCATCAGAAATTGGAGCTCCATATTTTTTTTTTAAGAGAAGTAGCACTTCAGCAACAATGCCTATTTAGTCACCGTGCTAGATTCTTTAGGAAAGGGATAGAGAAGAGATGAAACAGGTGGTGAAAGTAGAAGAATAATCGGAAATTAACTGCCGTATATAAGACAGCACAGCGACCAGTGACTATGCCTTCATCGCTGAGCAGCCCCACCGACAGTCAATTTTTATTTTTGTAGTGAAAAAAACCAAGGTCTTCGTTGGGAATCGAACCCACAACCCCCATATTTACAAGCTAGTACACTACCTACTAGCCTACAGGGGCACCTATTAGATTACCTTAGAGACAGCTGAGGCGGCCTTATGCCAGAAGTCATATTTAAATTCTTCTTCTTTTTCTTTTTTAATTTCGGACCAGCACTCAAAAGATGACCCCTACACATGCAATACATTGTGCTAGAACTAGGAAATCAGGTTATGGGGAGGAAGAAAGAGGGAGTAGTGTTTGTGGACATTCAATTTGAACTATTCTACATTGAAAGTAACAGCAACGACCTCTTGAGGAAGTTTATTCCGCATACGGGCTGTTCTGCTAAAAAACGAATTTTTCCTGTAATTGGTAATGCGATTCACTGGCTAATCAACCACAAATGGTTGTGCTCTCGACGAAAATTGAGTTGAATGAAAAAACGTACGAGTACCGGGTACAAGTTTGGTATCGGCTGGTTTCGTTGAGCTGGACCTCAGGCTGAGTTTGCTTGTGCCCTTGTATAGTTGCCAACAAGGCTGGGTATTTAAGGGCAAGCATTTCATCAATTGCATATCATGGTTCGCAGGACCATGCTTCTACTTTTTATTAAAGTGTTAGAAATGATTTAAACTCTCATAGTGCAACTGGAACTTCTCCTGTCATACAACAGCACGTATGATGCCAGTACCTTTACCAAAATGGGGTTCAAGAGTTAAAGCAAACACACACACACACACACACAGCAAATAATTGCATTTATTTAAGTCTCTAACCTTTTAAATGTTTGCATAGTTTTAAAGCTCAGTCTACGGTTTTTTTTCTCAATGTATTTGAAACCATTAAAAAATATTATTAATTTTATTGCATTTTATTAAATCAATTTGTTTTATAATTTAAATTTGTGGATTTCACAATCTGTTTTTATGCGAAAGCAATTTATTTAATTAAATTCACTGCTTTTGTGCAAAATATAATAATTTAATTAAATAAAAGTTTGTTTAATCAAATGCGAATTATGAATTATATTTTCTAGGATTTTGTTTTTTATTTTTGTTTGTGTTAAAAATCCTTTTTTATTTATATTAAATATTTTTCACATCCTCTTTTATTACAATTCATATTAAATTATTAAATTTTGTTTTTTTAAATGTTTTTATGAAATGTTGATTTTTTAATTGCCCCTAAACGTTCAAACTAATTGTGATCAAATTTTGATTTTAGATGGAGCTTAAGGCGGATTAATATTTAAAATAAACTTTGATTTAGTGTTTTTAAATGAAGGGCATCTGGGAGGGTTTAAAAAAAAGGAATCCAAACATACTTTCAGGCGTTAGAAATAACATTTTTTTTATATATACTACGTAATTGGACTTATCGTCAAATTATTTATTTATTGGCTTTAATTAAGGCAAAATATTATGCAAAGTGTCTCTGGTGATCTCTAATAGTAGCGAACGTAGACGAGTATCCGGTAGCCGAGCGGCTATATTTGCACCACTACGGCCACTATACGAGCGTATTATTTTCGCCTATTATCGGCAACAATACCGTGAACGTCGAATTTAGCAATTACATTACGGCCTCAGATCTGCTGATGCCGCCTAACCAGCAATCGCACCAAACGGTTACTTTTTTTAATTTAATGGTTTTTCGTGTAACTGCTTGTGGAGTTTGTGAGCTCCATGTGTGACAATTTCGTTTGTTTACATAATCGCCTAAATGCAAGTGAGCCTCCTCCTCCTCATCACAAAAGATGATTTTTGTTGAAAAATTACGTTGTTTGCATAAGACAATTCACAAACGTTCGGCGCAAACAATGGCCGGCCGGCTTTAATTTTTAATCGGGGTTAAGTTTATAAGCGTGAAGGTGAAGATTTTTATGCGTAGAGTTGCTTAAAGTGCCTCTAATGGTGTACACTTGTTGCCAACGTTGACGAGTTGATGTTGCAGGCTCATTCTAAACACTTTGCTGTACAGCGGCTCTGTTTCCACCACTGCGGCCACTAAGATCATATTGTATTGACATGCTGCCAGAACAAATTCCGTGAGCGTCCGAAGTAGCCCGATTACTAGGATAATGCTGCTCGAATTTTATAAAATGATACAGCGAAATGGTGAAACCATTGTGATAGAAATTTTTCACAATTAAAATTCTTTGCAGGAAAGTGTTGCAGGCAATGTTTAAACTTTCCTAACTGTTTTCTAAATAAATATTAAAGAATGGCAGCTCATTGCTTGACATTTCAGCATTTGACAGACAATTTACTTTGTAACCTCTAACTTACCCAACCGTTATTTCACTTATAAAAAATTGTATCGGGGTTTTTCAATTACGGCAACAACAAAAAAAACCGCTGACACCGCTATTAAGAATTTGTTTGTTAAAATTTGTGAATTTGTAAGGCCTTATGATGATGCCTTCGTATATTTTACAAATTCCTTTTTACCACTGAAGTTCAAAACATTTGATGTCATGTTTCGTTTTGATTAATCAAAATAAAAACTTTTTTGTTGTACAACAAAAATAAAAACAAATCACATGAAAGAATCTTTCCTTCTGTCGGTTTATTTTATTTTTAATGACAGTTTAGTTTGAGGTCACAACAAACAAACAACAAATAACCAAAGAAACAAAGAATCTAACCCAACTTAATCAACCAACTTATTCTAACGACAAACAAAATGATAAAGTTTTAAGTTTTATGAGCAAAACGTGAGCTTAGAAGCAGCACCAAACAGCAATACTACAGAGTAAAGAGAAAAAATTTATTAATAATGTGGATATAAATTTCAAAATTTTATATCAATTGCAAAAGTACCTTTTAGAAAAACAAACAAACAAAATTTAATTCTTTGGAAAAGTTCTTTCAATTGATTTTTATAAAAAGTACTTTTAATAAAAAGTACTTTTATAAAAAGTACTTTTAATAAAAAGTACTTTTATAAAAAGTATTTTAATAAAAAGTACTTTTATAAAGAGCACTTTCATAAAAAGTACTTTTATGAAAAGTAATTTTATAAAGAGCACTTTCATAAAAAGTACTTTTATAAAAACTACTTTTATAAAAAGTACTTTCATAAAGAGCACTTTTATAAAAAGTACTTTTATAAAGAGCCCTTTTATAAAAAGTACTGTTATAAAAAGCACTTTTATAAAAAGTACTTTAATAAAAAGCACTTTTATAAAAAGTACTTTTATAAAAAGTTCTTTTATTAAAAGTACTTTTATAAAAAGCACTTTTATAAAAAGCACTTTTATAAAATGTACTTGTATAAAAAAACCTTTAAAAAAAAGTACTTTTATAAAAAGCATTTTATAAAAAGTACTTTAAGTAAAAAGTACTTTTAGTAGAAAGAACGTTTTACTAAAATATCAAATAGTACTTTTAGTAGAAAGTAATTTTTACTAAAATTACTTTTCACGAAAACTACCTTTGAACAAAAATGTTTTTTAAGAAATTTAACCTTCACATTAAGATTTTTTCATAAAAGTTATTTTAAAAAAGAAATCAATTTGAAAAGTAACTGCGACTTAAACTAAGTAATTTCGTACTTTAAAAAAAGTATCTTTTATAAAATTTACTTCAAAACAATTTATTTAAAGTAACAAATATTTTTTTTTTAAATTTTAATTACAGAAAAATATCCTTAACAACAAAATAAAAATGATAAACATTTTCTTTGGAAAAGTACCTTTCGTTGAAAAGTACCTTTTGTAAAATTTATCTTTTACAAAAACTATTTTTGAACAAAAACAAGCTTTAAAAACTAAGCATGAAAAAATATAAATATAATATATAAAGGGACTTTCGCATAAAGTACTTTTTATAAAAGTACTTAAAGTAAAAGTAGCTCATATGAATTAGTTTTAACAAAGATGGTTTAACAAAAAGTAAAACCTAAAAGTAGAAACAAGTTTCAAGAAAGTGCTATGGCAATAGCACAATATTATACTATTTTAAGTTAGACCTAATATATATAAAGGTACTTTTGCATAAAGTTCTTTTGAAAAAAGTACCTCCTTCCGAATTAGCTTTAGTAAGAGGTTTGTAACAAAAATAACTATTAAAAGATAGGAATTTAATAGTAATCTTTTTAAAAAGTACTTTTTTATGGTACTTTTTACAAAACGTACTTCTTATAAAAACCATATTTTAAAAAAGCAACTTCTATTTTAAGAATATAAAATTCTGTTTTTATAAAAATAATCTGTCACAAAACGTTAACGAAAGTTTTTAATAAATAAAATTTTTAAAATATAAAATTTTTAAAAAATAAAATTAAAAAAAAAATAATATAATTAAAAAATAACTTATCCTTCTACAAGAAATCATTTAAAAAAATATCTTTAACAACAAGTGCCTTTTACAAGGTAGAATATAAGCAAGTACCAGAAAGTACCTTTATGAAGGTAAATTTTGCAGAAAGTGCCCTAAAAAAGTTTTGATTAAAAAAGTTTTGTTAATAAAAGGTATATCTTCAATAAAGTACTTTTTGCAAAAAGTACTTTTAGCAAAATAAAGTTATAAAAGGAATTTTAAGAAAAAGTACCTTTGAAAATGTCAGTTATGAGCAGAAGAACGTTTTGGAAAATCGTTTTGTCGTAACATAAGTACTTTTTATAAAAGAACTTATTTAAAAAAATACTTTATTATAAAAAAGTACTTTTGTTCATAAAAAAAATGTTTTTTTATAAAAAGGTAAAAAGGTATTTTTTTATAAAAAAAATAAAAAAAAGTATTTTTTTATAAAAAAAATAAAAAAAAAGGTATTTTTTTTGATAAAAAAAATATTTTTTTTATAAAAAAGTACTCTTTTTATAATAAAGTATCTTTTTTAAATAAGTTCTTTTATGAAAAAAAAGTACTTATTCTATTTTAAAAAGAATACTTTTTTATAAAAAAAGTACTTTTTTATAAAACAATATTTATAACCAAATATACCCTACTGTAAAAAAACCTTGTACGTTTGGGCGAAAGTTACTTTTGCCATGTTTATAGCGATGTTTTCAAAGAGTACTCTTTAAAAAAATCCCCCTAGAATACATGTCCTTAACAAAAAGTATCTTAAAAAAAAGATTATGTAACAAAATGGACATTACAGCATTATACCTTTTATAAAACTTCCTTAAACCAGTTTTCGTAAAAAGTACTTCTTGCACTTTAAAAAAGTGCTTTTTTTAAAAGAACCTTTAAAAAAATACTTTTTTATGAAAGTACTTTTTTTTATAAAAATATCTATAACTAAATATACCCTATTTTAAAAGAACTTTTTACGTTTGGCAGAAAATTACTTATGTCACTTTTATAGCGATGTTTTCAGAAAGTACTCTTTAAAAAGTACCTCCTAAAACATATGTCCTTAATGAAAAGTATCTTTAAAAAAAGATTATATAACAATACTTTAACACAAATACTTTTTATAAAAATTCCTTAAAACTGTTTTTGTAAAAAAGTACTTTTTGCATTTTGAAAAAGTACTTTTTGCAGTTTAAAAAAGTACTTTTTTTAAAAAGGTAGTTTATATTTTTAACAAAAATGACTTCAGAAAACCCTTTATAGGTAAAGAGGGCTTTCTGTTTTTACAAAAACAAGGCTTTTTTTACCGAAATGACTTTAAAGTTTGCCCTTTGCAAAAGGTACTTTTCACAAATTGTACTAAAATACTTTTTTCGCCACTCTTTTTAAACGTTCAATAAAGAAATGTTGACCTCTTTATTAATTGAGTATTTTAAATAAATATAAATTGTTTATATTTTTAATTGTTTTTCAGGTTAAATTTTGTGTGAGAATTTTCTTCTATTTTGTTGTTGTTGCTGTTGTTGTTGTTGCATGTCATACATATCTACTGATAATGTTGTGTCTTTATTTTATTTTGTACGAACTAAAAGGTTTGTGTGTTTATAAATATTTTTAAAGTGTTTGAGTTTGTGATTTTTTTTCTCTTTGTTTTATCTGCTTCCTATTTAATGTGTGTGTTTATGTGTGTGTGTATGTGATTAAATATGAAAAGTGAGTATTTAACCTTAGTTTATTTTTAATATTTTGTTTCTTTTTATTTTTCATTTCTTGCTTAAACAATAAAACACTTACATCTGCATACAAAAGCAAAAATATACGAGGATAATTTGAGAAATTGTGGCAGCGGTTGCTATAACCTAAAGACAACCCTCAGAAGTACTTCTTGATAAATCAAAAGACTTACTATCCACTAATTGAGGAATTAAAACTGGAATTCTACTCACGCTTCAAGAACCTAATGGACTTAAGATTCACTGATAACGAAACAAAACGAATAGCGAAACGACTGAAACATAACCTAACTTTTGACAAGATACCAAGAACACTTAAAACACAAATTGTAGATGCCGAGGCAAACATATATTTCCAAATAATTCTTATTTGCCGTAAAGCAATCAACCAACGCCCGAGCTCGATAGAGTATCCGTTACTATGCCGAAGATATTCTTCGGAGCTCTAGTGTTCAAAATGTTTTCGCAGATCTCAACATCAACTAGTCTCCTGGGGTGGATGAGAATCCATCATTAATTTTTACACAGTACTCTTCCACGCTAGCGTGTCTTTTAGCAGCCCTTTTCGGGACGTTGTATCATGCTGGCAAAATTCCAAAATGTTGGAGGGTTGCTAATATAACGCCGATTCCTAAAAAGGGTGAGGCTAACAACCTTGAAAATTACCGCCCAATTGCAATTTGTTCTGTACTCTCTAAAGTAATGGAAAGTATGATAAATTTTCATTTTGTGAGGTACCTGGAGTCTAACCGACTGTATGGTTTTCGTAGGGGGTGACTTGCTGGCTTTCCTTTCAGAACAATGATGCAACTCCATACATAATTTCGGAGAGAGTAAGGTAATAGCTCTAGATATTTCCAAAGCTCGACCGATAGAATGTGGTATGATGCCCTGCTGTCAAAACTTGTTGCTTTTGGTGTTGGTAATAATTGCTATAGATTTATATCGAGTTTTCTCAGGAATCGCCTATACGAGGTGTTCTAGAGTTTAAGATTGATTCAGGAGTACCGCAAGGCTGCATTCTTCTTCCTACCCTAAGTCTTATTATTCTAAATGACCTTTTTCCTCAAACTTTATCTTTCGCAATTTGGCAAATAGACCGAACCATTTGAAGGTGACTTTCAAAAGGCGGAACATGGATGATCAATCGGTGATCTTCGAGTTGGGTCGTGCAAATAAAGTCAATTTTAAAGCCCGTAAGACGCAATGTTGCATACTTACGCATAGATCTGTGTTCGGAATTGGTGCTGCATCTGTTACTATGGGTGATATAGGCATTACGAAATCGGACGCGCTTGATGTTCTTGGCATAAAAATTCAGTTTGATGTTCGATAGACTAAACACATTTTTCAAGTTTCTAAAGAAGTTTTCAAGTGCCTCGGTTTTCTAAAATGGTATACGAGATACATCATTCCATACGATCTTCTTACTATTTATGCCACCTATATTCGTCCAAAAATGGAATAAAAATTTCATGTAAGGGCCGGCGCCCCAAAGTCTATTTTGGAGTTGCTCGACCGCATACAGGAGAAAGTTTAGAGGCTCATTGGGGCAGTAGGGTATCCAACTCTATTGATTGTCTAGAATCTCCACATTGATATGTTTTGACGGAATCTCACCGTCATTACATGTGTCAACGGGGGTAATAGAGAGCCTAGTCCTCTTCAAGGCTAGCAGGAGCCAACTATATTTCCACGGAAATCAGTAAAGCCCAAGAGTTCAGCTATTTGTCTTTTTAGCCTTTTAGTTTTTCTCTGACTGATTATTGAGGTCGGCTCTTCGGGAGTATCGTGGTGGGTCGGATCATTCACAATGAACACACTGAATGGTCCAGGTATAGGTCCAGTATGAGCAGGATTACGGTTATGTTCTTAAGTATCGTAGTGGCTATGTGTTTCGAGGCCCCCGTTTGAGTTGTGTGGGTCGCATCATTCACAATGAACACAAAGAATGAATGGTCCAGGTCCAGTGAGCATGAATGCCGTTGTGCTCTTAAATTTTATTAAGCTTCATGCGTTCTGAACCAGGAGTTGGATAGTCTCCAACTCTTCAGCAAGAAGTGAGTGGCTGCGGCCTACTCCGGGCTTTTGAAGTTGCAACTAGAAGTGACCGGAGGATATACGTATCTGAAGACCTTCTAGGGCGAAGATGACGCTATATTTCATCCCCAGTGGTGGGATCCACCGTCTGGTTATGGCTTATTCAGCTAGGTACAGATGTAAATCTTATCACTCATGATTTTCTAGAGCATCTACGCAATGTGTGATGTATATTGAGTTCTCTCAGGAATCAGTGTGATGTTCGATCGACTAGTCATATTTTTTAGGTTTCTAATGAAGCTTTCAAGTGCCTCGGGTTTCTAAAACGTTGTAGGAGATACTGCACTCCATCCGATCTTCATACTATTTATACCTCCTGCATCCGTCCAAAGATGGAATACAACTCTCATTTATGGGATGGCGCCCCAAAGTCTCTTTTGAAGTAGCTCGACCGCGTATAGGAGAAGGACAAGAGAATCATTGGGGACGCTAGGGTATCCAAATCTATTGATTCGTTAGAGCATCGACGCAGTGTAGGTTGGATTTAACTGTTTTATCGTTACTACAATGGTAAGTGCTTTAACGAAATTAGGGAACTTGTTCCTGAAACTCGCACGTTTTTGCGCTTGACTCAATTTTCGTTGAGAGCGCATCCATTTGTGGTCGATTGGCAAGTGATTCGCACTACGCATTAGAGAGAAAATTCGTTCTTTAGTGGAACAGTTCGTATGTGGAATAAACTCCTTCCAGAGGTCTTTCCTGTCACTTTCAATGTAGGAAAATTGAAAGCGAATGTTCACAAATATTACTCCCTCTTTCCTCCTCCCCATAAACTTATTTCCTAGTTTTAGTACAGTGGATTGCATGCGTAGGGGTCATCCCCTGATTATTGGTCCATGGGGAAAATATGATGATCGCATACAGCCAGGATTACAAAGGAATTACTGCGTGACCTTTTTCCACAATAAGTTATTTCCAGAAATGGTGATGTTGATTGGCCTCCACGGTCCCCTGATTTGACTGCTCCGGACTTCTTTTTGTGGGGATATCTGAAAGGCTGGGTTAATGCAAATAAACCAGAAACACTTAAAGCAACTCAAACAAAATATTCATGATAAAATTAAATTAATTGAAATACTGCGTGAAATGTGTGAGAATGTAGTGAAAAATGTGCTCAAAGGAGCTCGCATTTGTAACGCTAACGGAGGCCAATATAAGTACTATACCTTCCCAGCGGACACCCTGTAAATTTTTTACCAATGCTTTGTGTGACTCACCCTCGTATTGAAAATGTAGTACTTAAATCAGGGCATCATCATACGGTTATTGTAGTTCTTTATGTTGTTGTTGTTGTTCTTGTTGCTGGCATTATTTTGTCCACCTTATATCGCTTTTTTTTTGATTTCATCTCAGCGTTGCTTCTTCTTGTTCGTTTTCTTGTTGTTGTTATTGTTGTTGCGATAGTTGTTTATGTGTTGTTTATGGTATGAAAAATTCACTGTTCATGTAAATCATTGTTAGTGTCAATCAATTTAATCGCCTTGAGGTATGTGATGAATAAAATAAAATAATCTACATGTATTTCGTTTTATAATGTCTTCTTCTTAAGATTTTATATATTTAAAAAAAATGTTTCTTTGTTTGTTTGTTATATGGATGCTTATAAGAAGTGTCTATGTATTTAAATATATAGACACACACACACACAACCATACATACATACATTCAGTATACCCTGCTTAAAAAGTAAAAATATGCTGCAGTTGTAAAGATGCAAATGATCGTCTTGATAATGATTCTGTTTATTGTAAATGACTGCAACAACAACAGCAATAGCAACAAAATGAATATTGCAGCCATGGAAAAAATGAAGATAAAAAAAAACTATCAAAGCCTTTATTTTAAGAGCTTTCCCAGCGCCAATACTTAACGGGGTGTCTTTTAATCATTTTTGTTAAATGTATTTATTTGCATCATTAAAAGAAAAATAGTGCCCAATAACGTCTATACAGTGAAACCTCTCATAACCGGACACTCACCGTCGCGGTAGAGAAGTAGCACTTCGGGCAGCAATGCCTATTTAGTCAAGTACAATGCTACATTCTTTTTCAAAGGGATAGACAAGAGATGAGACAGGTGGTGAAAGTAGAAGGATTGTCGGAAATTAACTGTCGTGTAAGACAGCACAGCGACCAGTGATCATGCCTTCATCACTGAGCAGCTCCACCGACAGTCAATTTTTATTTTTGTAGTGCAAATAAAAACAGCCTTGTTGGGAATCGAACCCAGAACCCCTAGTCTTATAAGCTAGTACACTATCCGGTTATGTTAGGTGTCCGCTTATAAGAGGTACAGATTTATTATTTCAAATTTGTTTTAATAATTCATCATAAGAGTCAGAGTCTTCAGACTGACTTACTGACTTCTTTAATTTTTTTTTGTTCTTGATATTTTCCCTATTCCGTCAGCTAATTCGTTTTCTCTTCTTGTTTCTTCTCTGTTTTTCTTTTCTCATGTCTTTTCTTCTCTTCTCATCTCATCTTATCTCTTCTATTCTTTTCTATTTTTTTTTCTTTTCTTATGTCTCTCTTCTCTTGTCTTCTTTTCTCTTCAAAACTCTTCATTTGCACTTCTCTGCTAATTAATTTTCTCTGTTTTTTTCTCCTCTTATCTGATCTGATCTTCTCTTATTTTCATTTCTTATGTATTTTCTTTTCTCATGTCTTCTCTGCTCTAGTCTTCTTTTCTATTCAAATCTCTTCTCGTGTTCTGCTCTTCTATACGTTTTGCTGCTCTGCTCTTTTTTCTAATTGATTAGCAATTTTCTCTGCTTTTTTCTCCTCTTATCTGATCTTCTCTTATTTTCATTTTTTACGTATTTTCTTTTCTCATGTCTTCTCTGCTCTAGTCGTCTTTGTTATCTTTCTTTTGTCATCTGTTATCTTTTCTTTCTTTCTCTTCTCTACTTTTCTGTTCCTATCTCTTCTTATAGCTTCTTCTATGCGTGTTTTTACTTTGCTCTTCTTTTCGCGTGTTATCTTCTGTTATCTTTCTCTTGTCGTCTGAAATATTTTCTTGTATTTTCTTCCTTTCTCTCCTCCTCTCTTCTTTTCTTTTCTTTTCTCTTCTTTTCTATCTTCCTTTTTTCTATTCTTTTCTACTGTCTTCTCTTCTCTAGTCTTCTTTTCTCTTCAAATCTCTCCTCTTCTGTTATCTTTCTTTTGTAATCTGTTATCTTTTCTTCCTTTCTCTTCTCCACTTCTCTGTTCGTATCTCTTCTCTTAGGTTATCTTTGCTTCTAGTCTATTCTATGCGTTTTTCTATTCTGCCCTTCTTTTCGCGTGTTATCTTCTCTTATCTTTCTCTTGTCGTCTGTTATATTTTCTTCTTTTCCTTTCTCCTCTTCTCTCTTCTCTCCTTATCTTCTGTTCTATTCTGCTCTTTTTTTCGCGTATTTTCTCCACTCATTTCTTCACTTCTCCTTTCTACGCGTATCTTCTCCACTAATTTCTTCACTTCTTCTTTCTTCGCGTACCTTCTCCACTCATTTCTTCACTTCTCCTTTCTTCTTTGTATTCTGTTTCACCGATCGCAAACGGAAATTTTAAACTTTTCCAGATGCTTTAGCAGGCAGGATTTTTTTCAATTGGTCAACAGTTGATATACAAACTGACAGGGAAGACATAGCTCCGCTTTTTTCTTTCTAAAGTGCCATGCTACTAGTATTTAAGGATAATGTTTATCTATGCTCTATCACACAACCTTAAGTATTCTGCTCTGGCAGAATAATGAATTTAAAAGCTTAAGGAAACGAATCCAGATGATTATTTTTTTATTGGAAAATCATCACTTAAAATTTAAAGCTGAAGCAAAATAATAAAATAACACATTGACGGCATAATAATAATAGGAATAAATGCGGGAGGGGGGGGGAGGTGAAAGTGAGAGTATTTCACTACAACGATATTAAACTCGACATGTTTTATTTGTTTTCGGTGATGCGTTGCGTGCATCTTAATTAGTAAACGTGGCGAAATAAAAATTCTACACACATACACACACACACGCAAGCACACACGCACATACCGATATATAAAATTCACTTTTGCATTCAAGTGCTGGCTGATATGAGATTTAATTGTAAAAGTCCTTTAAAACTTATAAATCAGTTTGTTAGTCTGTCATAATTGCCAGAGACTATGAAAAGTTATGGGCGTTTGTGGGTAAATTGGTGTAAGTGAATAAAAATTTTAAGAAAAATTTATATGATTTTTTGAAACTCAAAAGGGCCATAACATACAGTGGAGCGAGCAATTATCTGCTATTTCACATTATTTTTTTTTTTTTACACTAAAGAGTCCTTTTTGCACTACACGTATGCAGCTGTTTGTACACTAACTTATAAATATATGGCTTGAATATATACAAACGTACAGAAGCAGCATTAATTCAACAAACACATACACACGCCCACACTCACATTTACAAACAAATTTGTAGAATGGGTTTACAATACAAAAACAAACGTCTACTGTGTTCAAAATAACCTTGAAATTCTTTAAAAAAATACAAAAAGAGAAAGACAAAACACAACTACAAACACAAATACACACACACACATATACAATAACACTATGGCATTCATTTAATACAACAACTTATGTATAAAAACAAAAATAAATATAAAGAAAAATTTTGTGAAAAAACCCAAGAAAATGTGGGGAAAAAAACATATGACATTCATAAACGTCACTTCAATTATAGTGAAATTTTTATTCACACGTTATTTTCTCTCATCGTATTTTTTTTTGATATTTCACTTACGTTCGTGTGTGCGTTTTTTTGTTTGTTTGTTTTCAAGTGATACAACAACGCCAACAACAAACTTTTAGCAAGACTTACTGTCTCATCGGTTTCCAACTTAAACTAAAAACAAAATAAAAATATTAAGATGTCCCACAAATAAACACACACACACACACACTGCACTACACTATACAACACAACACAACACTATACCCATTCTCTTTACGCAATGACAACAAGAGACAATGTTGTAAACATGCCACCAGCACCCACTAGGGTGCGCCTTATTTTAAAAAATGAAAAAGTGCACCTTAACTCCCTTTAGAAATGTTCTCTCTCTCTCTCTGTAGCCCGAAAAATATTATTACTTTTATACCTTTTATACTCAAAACAAAAGGGTTCTTTATTGCACAACAAATAACACCAATTTTAGAGTTTTAAATTTAACTACACACAAAAATGACACTAGACAGCAATTTACTTAAGATGCTCGTCTTTACTACAAGAGATTTATTTTTTAACTCCCCAAGTATCCACTCAAACGCTACCTTTTTATATTTGTCCCCTAAAAGTCTAGAAATATTAAGAATCTTCTTCACTCTTTGTAGCACATTTTGTTATTGTTGTGTTGTCCATTCAATGTGTAGGCGCCTATATGTCTGTGTGTGTGTAATTTTGTTTTTATGCTGATACAGTTTCTTCCTGGAATTTATTTTAAGATAGTTGTTGTTGTCTTGTGTTCATAATTTTTCTTAGAAAACTACGCCATTAGTAAACTGCATATATATTTCTTGTTCCACCCAGACGCTGCCTTTTTATATTTGTCTAGAAAAATTAAGAATCTTCTTCACTCTTTGTATCACATTTTGTTGTTGTATGTTGTCCATTCAATGTATAGGCGCCTGTATGTTTGTGTATGTATTTTTGTTTTTAAGCTGATAGAGTTTTTTCCTGGAATTTATTTGAAGATAGTTGTTGTTGTCTTGTGTACATAAATTTTCGTAGCAAACTATGCCGTTAGAAAAGGTTGTTGTTTTGTATGTATAGAATTTCTATGCAGTTTGTGACTAGAAATTTGTTGTTGCCTTGCGTGCATAAGTTTTCTTAGCAAGCCATGCAGTTAGTAAACAGCATACCCAGCAGTTTACTTTATTGCTTAATTATTTTCTTTAAAAACTTAAGCAAGACGCATCCGTAACAATATGTTGTTAAAATTTTAGCCAGATTGGAATAGGAGAAGGCGTTCCGTATTCGCCCACAAAATAGTGGAATTTTTAAAAATAAATTTTAAAATACAAAAATACCACACCGATGTGGTTGGAATGTAAGTTTGTGTTGAAATCTTAAATTGGCCAGATTATAATGATTCTATTCCATCTGAATATTAGTTCCATAACCAATAGTGTTCAAACACTGTTATTTGAAGTAATGCCATTTTTTCTCCAAACAGGACAATTTTGATTTGAGTTTATATGAAATTAATTCTTGCATTTCGGGTTTCTCTATAGAAGTCCAAACACGGCTTCAATTTTCTTTCCTTTCCAACTCTACACCGAAGATTTTCGACAGTTGCCCGAACAGTGAAATTATTGTTGCTGGTGATTTCAATGTTCACAACTATTCTTGGCTTCGCCATTCGGGCCATACAACTGCAGAGAGCCAGTACGTCGAGTTATGAAGCTAGTGTTTGTGCATCTCTTGGCAACTCCGATCACTGTATCATCTCCGCCTCCTTTTCATATTCATATATATTTATGAAAAGACTCGTTAAGCTGAGATTAACGAATTTTTTGGAAACTTTTTTTCTCCGACAATAATGACGATGGCATGACGGAATGAAAACTTTTGTTCCATCAGAAAAAGTAATTTCGATTAAAACTAGATCGAACTCTTGGTTTATAAGACTTGCAAAAATGCAGTCAGATCAAGAAATGAAGCAAAAGGGCGCATAAGCAATCCTTACGGAAGCGCTTCCGTGCTAGGGGTCATTTGTTAAAGGTCCAAGGGATATTGCTAGTTCTTCAATTCCGACTATTTTCAAGAATGATCAAATATTCACTATGACGAAGATATTCTTTCAAACTCGAGCAGTTAAACACTGGTCTTGAAACAGTGCTCTTTAACAGTAGCGCATCCGTTAGCAACCCTTTTCAGCATATTGTATGAATTACCAAAGTGTTGGAAGGTTGCTAATAAAACGCCAATCTCCAAAACCGGTGGAGCTAACAACCCTGAAAATTACCGGCCAATTGCAGTTTGTTCTGCACTGTCTAAAGTGATGATTTATTTTCATCTTGTGAGGTACCTGGAGTGAAACTTAGCGACCGACAGCATGGTTATCGTAGCGGGCACTTTAGAAGAGACTTACTGGCTTCCCTATCGGAACAATGGTGCAACTCCATACATCATTTCGTCCCTCCCGGGAGCAGATTGATATGTTTTGATCGAATCTCACCGTCATTACATGCGTCAATGGGGGTAAAAGGGTGCCCAGTCTCCTACAAGGCTAGCAGGAGCCAACTGGACAATTCCACTTTATTTCCACGAGAATCAGTAAAGCCCAGAGTTAAGTTATTTGTCTTTTTTGCTTTTTAGCTGTTCTCTGACTGGTTATTGAGGTTGGCCCTTCGGGAGTTTCGCGGTAATTGTGGTTTCGAGGCCCTCATTCACAATGAACACAATGAATGGTCCAGATCCACTGAGCATGATTGCCGTTGTGTTCTTAAATATTATCAAGCTTCATGCCTTCTGGACCAGAAGTTGGATAGTCTCTAACTTTTCAGCAAGCAGTGAAGGCTGCGGCTTGCTCCGGGCTTTTAAAGTTGCAACTAGGAGTGACTGGAGGATATACGTATCTGAAGGCCTTCTAGAGCGTGGATGACGCTATATTTCATCCATAGTGGCATGATCCACCGTGTGGCTATGGCTTACACAGCTAGGTATATACGCAAATCTTATCAGGCGTTTCGGAGAGAGTAAGATGTTGGCTCTATATATTTCCAAAGCATTTGATAGAGTGTGGCATGATGCACTTCTGTCAAAACTTGGTGTGTTTTGGTGTCGGTGATAATTTCTCCAGATTTATATTGAGTTTTCTCAGGAATCAGTGTGATTTTCGATGGACTAGTCACATTTTTTAGGTTTCTAATGAAGATTTCAAGTGCCTCGGGTTTCTAAAACGTTGTTGGAGATACTTCACTCCACCCGATCTTCGTACTATTTATACCTCCTGCATCCGTTCAAAGATGGAATACAACTCTCATGTATGGGCTGGCGCCCTAAAGTCTATTTTGATGTAGCTCGATCGCTTACAGGAGAAGGCCAAGAGGATCATTGGGAACGCTAGAGTATCCAATTCTATGGATTCCCTAGAGCATCGACGCAATGTAGGTTGGATTGCACTGTTTTATCGTTACTACAATGGTAAGTGCTTTAACGAAATTAGGGAAGTTGTTCCTAAAACTCCCACGTTTTTGCGCGCTTGAGGCAATTTGCGTTGAGAGCGCATCCATTTGTGGTCGATTGGCCAGTGAATCGCACTACGCATTAAAGAGAAAATATGTTCTTTAGTGGAACAGTTCGTATGTGGGATAAGCTTCCTCCAGAGGTCTTTGCTGTCGCTTTTAGTGCAGGAGAATTCATATATAATGTTCACAAATACTACTCTATCTTTCCTCCTCCCCGCAATCCAGTTTCCTAGTTCTGGTAGAATGCATTGCATGAGGGTCATTCCCGCCGAGCGAAAAAAAAGAAACCGACCTAAAAATTGTCAGAATATTGCGTAAGCCCACTCTACACCCAGCATATGTAGTTCTTCTATATGAATTTAAAAAAATTTTGACAACCTGTGGGCGCTTGCGGTACGTCTTCTCCTATTGCAATCTGCCTATAACTTTCCACAGAGTATCTTCTTCATACAGAGAACATTTTTAGGGGGAGTTACAATCCAAATTTTGGAAAAAAAATGTTGGCCCATACATATAAGGTGCACCCTAAGCAATCACCCTCACTCATAAACAGACAAGAAAAAAAGAGAGAGAGAGAAAAAAAATAGAAAAACAACAACAAAAAACAAAGGAATACAATTCAAGTAAATGCATGTACTTGGTAAATAATAACAACAACAACAACACTACCAACAAATAACATTACTATTGCAATAGCAACAAACAACAAACAGCAACAACAAACAACAACAACCAAATGTATAGAAATATTTTTATTTTAATGTTTAAAGTGTGCGTATATGTTCTGTGTATGTGTGTGTGTTTGTGTTTGTATGTAATTGCACTAAATGCAAAATAAAAAAAAATAAAACGAAATGTGTCCTTTATAAAATTTTATAACAAAAAAATTAAAACATTTTAAAAATAAAACAATTTTCAAGTCACAACGAACTTGTTTTCTGGTACAAAATATTCAATAAGAGATGGGATGCAATTTTTAATAAAAAATTTTTCCATTGCAATAGAAAATTTCTCGTTCTCAAAAGAGATGAAGTTTTTTATATAGAGAAATTCTCTATCATAAATGAGATGAAATTTTTTATATAGAAAATTTCTCTACGGCAAATGGGATGGAATTTTTCTATAAAAAAATTTCACCATCGCAAGTGAATATTATATAGAAAATTTGTCCATTTGGAATTTTCCAGAAAAAATTTCTTAATTGCAAAGGAGATAAAATTTTCAATGAGAAATTTCTCGTTCTTAAAAAAAACGAAATTTTGTATATAGAAAATTTTTGTATTCGTAAAAGTGAGGATATTTTTTATATAAAGAATTTCTCTATTATAAATAAGATGGAATTTTTCTATAAAAAAAATTTCCATCGCAAATGAGATGGAATTTTTCTAAAAAAAAAAATTTTCCATCACAAATGAGATGGAATTTTTTTTTTAAAAATTTTTCATCGAAAGTCAGATGGAATATGCTATAGAAAATTTGTCCATTGGGAATTTTCCAGAAAAAATTTCTTCATTGCAAAGGAGATAACATTTTAAGTGAGAAATTTCTCGTTCTTAAAAAAAAACGAAATTTAGCATATAGGAAATTTTTTTATTCGTAAAAGTGACGAAATTTTTTATATACAGAATTTCTCTATCATAAATAAGATGAAATTTTTCTATAAAAAAATTTCCTACGCAAATGAGATGAAATATTTCTTTAAAAAAATTTTTCATCGAAAGTCAGATGGAATATTCTATAGAAAATTTGTTCATTTGAAATTTTCCAGAAAAAATTTCACCATTGCAAATGTGAAAAAATTTTCAATAGGAAATTTGTCGTTCTTAAAAGAAACGTAATTTTGTATATAGAAAATTTTTCTGCCGCAAAAGAGACGACAATTTTTTATATAGAAAATTTTTCTGTTGCAAAAGTGACGAAATTGTGTATATAGAAAATTTTTTATATAGAAAATTTCTCTATCATAAATGAGATGGAATTTTTTATATAGAACATTTTTCTATAGCACATTGGATAGAATTTTTCTATAAAAAATTTTTCCATCGCAAATGAGATGGAATTTCTATAGAAATTTTGCCCATCGCGAATGACGTGGAATTTTTCAGAAAAAGTTTCTCCATTGCAAATGAGAAAAAATTTTCAATAGGAAATTTGTCGTTCTTAAAAGAAACGTAATTTTGTATATAGAAAATTTTTCTGCCACAAAAAAGACGACAATTTTTTATATAGAAAATTTTTCTGTTGCAAAAGAGACGAAATTTTTTATATAGAAAATTATTTATATAGAAAATTTCTCTATTATAAATGAGATGGAATTTTTTATATAGAACATTTTTCTATAGCACATTGGATAGAATTTTTCTATAAAAAATTTCTGCATCGCAAATAAGATGGAATTTCTATAGAAAATTTGTCCATCGCGAATGAGGTGGAACTTTTCAGAAAAAATTTCTCCATTGCAAATGAGAAAAAATTTTCAATAGGAAATTTGTCGTTCTTAAAACTAACGAAATTTTTTATACAGAAAATTTTTCGTTCCCAAAAGAGACGATATTTTTTATATAGAACATTTTTCTGTCGCCGAAGAGACGAAATTTTTTATATAGAAAATTTTTTCTGTCTCAAAAGAGACGAAATTTTTTATATAGAAAAATTTTCTGTCGCAAAAGATACGAAATTTTTTATGTAGAAAACTTTTCTGTCGCAAATGAGATTAGATTTTCAATGGAATTTTTCTCGTTCTCAAATGAGACGAAATTTTTTATATAGAAAATTTTTATGTTGCAAATAAGATTGGATTTTCTATGGAGTATTTTATATATATTTTTTATATAGAACATTTTTCTGTCGTCGAAGAGACGAAATTTTTTATATAGAAAATTTTTTCTGTCTCAAAAGAGACGAAATTTTTTATATACAAAATTTTTTCTGTCTCAAAAGAGACGAAATTTTTTATATAGAAAATTTTTCTGTTGCAAATAAGATTGGATTTTCAATGGAATTTTTCCCGTTCTCAAATGAGACGAAATTTTTTATATAGAAAATTTTTATGTTGCAAATAAGATTGGATTTTCTATGGAGTATTTTATATATATTTTTTATATAGAACATTTTTCTGTCGCCGAAGAGACGAAATTTTTTATATAGAAAATTTTTTCTGTCTCAAAAGAGACGAAATTTTTTATTTAGAAAATTTTTCTGTTGCAAATAAGATTGGATTTTCAATAGAATTTTTCCCGTTCTCAAAAGAGACGAAATTTTTTATATGGAAAATTTCTCGTTCTACAAAGAGACACAATTTTTTATATAGAAATTTTTTCTGCTGCAAATAAGATTGGATTTTCAATGGACTATTTCTCGTTCTCTAAAAAAGCGAAATTTTGTATATAGAAAATTTTTCTGTCGTCAAGGAGATAGATTTATTTTTTATGGAAAATTTCTCTATTGTAAATGGGATGGTATTTTCTATGGCAAATTTCTCGAATGCAATTGATTTGAATGTTTTATAGAAAGAGGCGAAATTTTTTTTATAGAAGAAAATAGAAGACTATTGTAAATGAAACGGATTTTCTAAAAACAAAATTTCCAATACGAGTTTTAATTTTCACAAAAATTTTCAGAAAATTTTCAAAAAATTTTTATTTAAAAAAATTTTAATAAATATTTGATTTTTTAAAATTTGTATTTTAATTTAATTTAAATTTTATTTTCAAGTAAAAATCATAAAAAATTTTTTTATCTCCCAGAAAAAAAATTTGCTTGTTTAAAAAGCCTCTCTGAGAGGTAATCCGTTTTTTTAAATTTAATAAAATTTTCTTTTATATAAAATTTTTTAGAATTGTCTAAGTGATTTTTCCTGGCAAATGAATATTTTCATACAATTTTTATTTTTAAAAAATTTCCCGTGCAAATGTTTCTAAAACAGAAAAAGTTGGGGCACACAATGACGGTCTGTCATCTAATGTTTCATTTCCCAAATTTTGTAGCGCATTGAAATTTTATGAAAAACATTTACACACTTTTAAAATAATTTGTACAATTTTTTCCGGTTTAGTAAGATGTTGTGTAAATGCACTTGTAAGGTTGAATATATGCATATTTGTATTGCTGCATATACATGCCAACAACAACAACAATAACAACAACCATTTACTTAAACAACTGTGTGGAATATTTAAACAAATTTGTCCTTTTTATCATTATCAGCAAACAAAAAACAACCAAAAAAAAAAAAAGGAAAAGCTTTAAAAGTCCTTAGAAAAGACGACAAATTAAAACCTTTAAATATAAATTTGCTGCAATCTTAATGTGTAAAGAATGACCCCTGTGCTCTCTTCTCTTTTTCACTCTCTAACGATGCTTGTTAGTTTAAACTTGTGTAGTAGGATTTTAGGCGCACATATGTTTATTAGTTTAATGTTGATACGGGGGCTTCTTACTTGCAAGCAATTTTGTATTAAATATTTGCACGTGTTGTGTGTGTGTGTGAATGTGTGTAGTGTAGAAAACACACAATTATAAGAAATTGGTTGATAAACGTGTGTACAAGTGTGAGTGTGTTCGAAACATAAAAATGCATTTTATAAATTACTTGCATTAGCAGGCACTTGTGTTGTTGTGCTTCGCTTGTATGAACATTTTTTCTTTTTAACGATTTTTCCTACACAATTTTTACATTGTTTATTCTCTTAAAAATAAACAGTTTTCTTAAGGTGTGCCTGTGTATGTGAAAGTATATGTGTTTGCCTTAACATTTTGTATTTTTTGCTTCTTTGCGAGTATTCTGAAAAATGGTTATTGTAGGAGAACTTAAGAAAATATAAAAAGTGCATGTGTGTATGTGTGTGTGTGCGTGAAACATATAAAAAAACATGTCTGCATATTTTTTTTTAAATTAACAGCAGCTTCCATTTCAGCCGTAATTTTTCTATTCATGCTTTTAAAAAGAACACAGCTTGAGAAAAAAATGTTTTATGATTCTTTTTGCTATTTTGGCTTAATTTTTAAAAAATTCGTTTTATTCGTGTATGGAAAACCTTTTTGTCGATTTAAAAAAAAAATCATAAAATGTTATTAAAAATATTTTCATTAATTCTTAAAACTTTTTAAAAATGATTTTTGTTGAAAAACATATTTTGTATAGCCGGCGAATTTAAAAGTTCCTTGTCATTCGCAAATTCTTAATCAGTCAACAATAATGTCCAGCGGAGCTTCATCGCAATTTTAACACGCCTAGACTACAAATTTTCTATAGAAAAATTTTCGCCTGTAAAAGAGTAAAAAAAATTTTTATAGAAACATTTTCTTGTGCAAACTAGTGCAACTTTCTATACAAAACCACTAAAGAGTACAAATTTTTAATAGAAAATATTTTACCTTTAAAAGAGTACGTCTTTTCTATTTAAAATTTTTCATCCCTAAAATATGTCGAATTTTCTATAGAATATTATTTGCCTCTATCAAAGAAAAATTTTCCATTGAACAGTTTTCGCCTTTGAAAGAGTGCAAATTTGCTTAATAAACTTTGTAACCCGTAAAAGACTGCAAGTTTTCTATAAAAATTATTCACGCGTAAAAGAGTAAACATTTTTTAGAGAAATGCTTTCGCTTTAAAAGAATCTGAATTTTCTATAGGTAATATTTTCGTCCGTAAATATCCTAGAATATATTTTATGCTCCAAATTAAATTCGAATACTAAAGTGTTCGAAACAAGAAAAAGTGGGAACAACGTGTGTGTGTGTGAGATTAGATTTACATCCGCGCCTGGCCATGAAGCCTTAATCAGATGGTGGATCAAACCACTGCATAATTTGGAACGTCATGCTCGTCCTAGGAAGCCGAAGCTATAATTCTATGCAACAGAACTTTCTAGTTGCAACTTCGATGATTCCAAAGCAGGGCTGCAAATCATCACTCCTTGCTTAAGAGTTGGAGACTTTCCAACTCCTGTCCAGAACACATGTCTAGCATGCTCACTGGACTGGATCATTCACTTAGCATGTTATTAACAGTGAGATGATCCTGGCCACCATAATAACCATTATACTTTTATGGGGCCGCGAAACCATAACCACCACGATACTCCCATATAGGGCCAACCTCAATAATCAGCCAGTGTCTAAAGAGACAAATAACCGAACTCTGCGGGTCACTGATTCCCGTGGAAATAGAGTGGAATTTCCAGTTGTACCCCTGCTGACTTCAGGGGACTGGGCTCCCTTTTTCTCTCAGTTGCACTGTGTCTAGATAGTCGAAGTTCTATAAAGACCATATATATGTGCCCCCGGGGGGTGAAAAAAAGGGAAACAAGAAAGAGTGAGAAACAAGAAAATTTTCTATAGAAAATTTTTCCTTTCTTAAAGCAAGCGAGTAAATTTTCTATACAAAATTTTTCACCAAGCGAATTTTCTACAGAGAATTTTCTGTAGAGAATTCTCTATTAGGAATTTTCTATAAAGAATTTTTTATAGAGCATTTTCTATAGAGAATTTTTCACAAAACAAATTTTCGATAGAAAATTTTTCACCATGCGAATTTTCTATACAAAATTTTTCACCACGAGAATTTTCTATAGAAAATTTTTACCCAAGCGAATTTTCTAAAGAGAATTTTCTATAGAGAATTTTCTATAGAGAATTTTCTATAGAGAATTTTCTATAGAGAATTTTCTATAGAGAATTTTCTATAGAGAATTTTCTGTAGAGAATTTTCTATACAGAATTTTCTATAGAGAATTTTCTGTACAGAATTTTCTATACAGAATTTTCTATAGAGAATTTTCTATAGAGAATTTTCTATACAGAATTTTCTGTAGAGAATTTTTATAGAGAATTTTCTATGGAGAATTTTCTATAGAGAATTTTCTAAAGAGAATTTTCTATTAAGGATTTTTTATTAAAGATTTTCAATACAGAATTTTCTATACAGAATTATCAAATGAGATGAATTGGGATCTTCTAAAGGAATTTTCTCTCTGTTGAAGGAGAGCAGTTGCTTCGGAGTGACCCGATTCTTTTGGCAAAATGTTTAGCGCACAGTGGGTTACAGAGAGTGTAAATAATAAAAAAAATCATGTTTGGAAATAATAATTAAATTATAAAATATTTAAAATTATATTTTAAAAATTTAGTCAATAATAAAAGGAAAGGATAATGTGTTAAATGTCCTTTTTTTGTGTGGAATAATATAATTTCTCCTTGTTTCCCTGCATAAGAATTAATTAATCAATTCGTTTGGTAAATAAAATATGTCAACATTTAAGAAACAAATGACCTAAATAAAATCCCAATAAAAAGGATAATGATTAATTAGTTGTGTCTTAAGTATTAAATATAAGTATTATCTCCTTTATTCCTCACAAAGGACACATTTCTTTGCCATCATTAATAATAATTTAATCAATGATAATGAAATTAAATTTATTAGCGAATATTAAATAAATCCCTTTAAGTTATGAAATTTAATTGAAGTTTATTATTGTGATGATTGGCTATTTTCGATAACAGATTTAATGCTTTTGTCGTTGTAGCGCTGTAAAGAATTTGTGTTCCACGTGCAGCCTTTAAGTTAAATGTTTGCAATTTGGCGATTATCGACCAAAGACACATGAAAAGGGGTGAGGCAAATGAACAGAACACAAACAACAAAGAGCACAATTAATAAATAAACATTAACAGCTGAAAACCAGAGTCACCCATCAGGCATTGAAATACATACATAGACAGGCACATGCATAGGCACACCTACAATATATTTACGAAATGCTTTACGAGAAGTAACACAAACATGGTTAAATGAACTTATTTAGCTACAGTGGGCCTTCTTACGTTCTTCTTCTAATATTTGTAAATTTATAAAGCATATACAAACAAACACACACATATACACACACATACACACACACACACATTTATGCACTCATTGACCATTGCGACTGTTCAAATGCCAACCACGTCAAAAAGCGAAGAAACATTAATTTTGAAAAGAACAAATTATTAATAAACAATAAATAAAATTTCATAGACATTCTACTCGAAGGACTATAAAACAAAGACAGACAAAGAAAAACAAAAACAAAAAAAAAAGAAAAGATTAAATTGTCAAACTGTCAATTTCTGGTGAGAAAAGACTACAAAGAAACAAAAACTCAGGCGAACACAATAAACACGCATCCCTACAAACACTTTTTTTAAAATAACAACAACAACAACAGACAATTATTGCAAGTAAGAAATGCCAATAAAATTAAAAGAGAATTTATGATTTTTATACATCAACGAAAAGAAGAGCAAAGAACAATAAAGCATAAACAATATAAACTAAAATACACAGCGAAGAAAGAAAACTTATAATTAATTGCTGAAGAAAACTGAAAAATACGAGGCACAGTCAAGCAATTCTGGTAAGAGAGTAAAAAAAATTAGGATGAAAAAATTGGGTTTTTCAAATAACCACAGTTTTCCAACCAAATAACAAAAAAAAAAATATACTGGAAACATCGATACAGACGAGGCAACATCTTGTTAGGAAATAAGCTACAAAAAAAAATGTTGAATATTTTAGACAATGTGAATCAAAACGTGGATTACAACAAGAGACATTGCTATACACGTGGAAACGTCAAGTGGCAACCACTTTTGCGATTTATAAAACAATTCTCACACTACTAACGCTGGATTTAACCAAATAAAAAATAAGAAAGTTGTAAATATTGAGATAAAAATATTCCAGCTGTCCCGGTGGAAAATTTTAATTAAATAAAAGAGAATGGATCTTATATTGATATTTAGTTCACCCCTTCCCCCCCCCCCCCCCGGATATCCAGGCTAGCAGGAGCCAACTGGAGAATTCCACTACACTTCCAAGGGAATCAGTAAAGTCCCAGAGTTCAGCTATTCGTCTTTTTAGCCTTTTAGCTGTTCTCTGACTGATTATTGAGGTTGGCCCTTCGTATCGTGGTAGTTGTGGTTTCGAGGCACTAGTTGGAACACAATGAATGGTCCAAGTCCAATGAGCATGATTGCCGTTGTGTTCTTAAATTTTATTCATGCATTCTGGACCATGAGTTGGATAGTCTCCAACCCTTCAACAAGGAGTGAAAGCTGCGGCCTGTTCCGGGCTTTTGAAGTTGCAACTAGGGGTTACCGGAGAATATACTTATCTGAAGGCTTTCTAGGACGAGGATGATGCTACATGTCATCCACAGTGGTATGATCCACCGTTTCTGGTTTGTTTGCATAAACCTTGCTTTTCACATATCCTTAACAAAAAGAAGTCCGGAGTAGTCAAATCAGGCTACCGTGGAGGCCAATCAACATCACCATTTCTTGAAATAACTTGTTGTGGGAAAAGGTCTCGCAATAATTCAATTGTAATCCTGACTGCTATAATTCAAAGTTACCGTTACGCCGTTTTCATTTTCAAAGAAGTAAGATCCAATAACTCTTCCTGACCAAATTGCACATCAGACTGTCACTTTTAACGGATGAAAAGGTGACTGTTGAATAATTTGAGGCTTTCCCATTCCCCAGAACAGATTATCGATTGTTGCATAAATACAAGTCGCAGTCCTGGACCGTAAGATTTCGTAAATAATTATTGACTCTTTTGTGTTGTTTAATAAAAATATTAAAATAAATTTGTTAAAATATAAAACAAACGTATCAGAGAGAGAGGGAGAGAAAGAGGAGAAAGAGGAGAAAAAAATTCGAAAAAAAATTTCCCTAAAAACGAACAATAAATTATTTGGTGAAATGAGTCGTAGGGTTGGGCGTATGATTAATATTAATTGAATTTGTAATTAACTATACGCTCCCGTGCTTTTTAGTTGTTATTTAATTAATTAATAATAAGGTATGCGTCAAAATGATAAGGTCAGTATTTTTTTTATTATTTATTTATAACCGGTATAAAACTTCAAGTTGTCAAAACTTTTATAACAGGCGGCCATTTTGTCAACCGTCAAGTGATTTATATTTAATTTGATTTTAGATTTCAACATCACTGAAATGCCTCAACAACGCTTTCATTTTGTAAATCATGAAGGGTTTCGTACTGCTCTACATACCACATTAACTCCAAAGGATAATAGATATTCGTGATAAGATTTACATCTGTACCTAGTTGTGTTAGCCATAACCAGATCGTGGATCTTATCACTATGGATGAAATTTAGCGTCATCCTAGCCCTAGAAGGCTTTCAGATACGTATATCCTCCAGTCGCTCCTGGTTGCAACTTCAAAAGAACGGAGCAGGCCGTAGCCTTCACACCTTGCTGAAGAGTTGGAGACATTCCAACTCCTGTTCCAGAACGCATGAAGCTTAATAAAATTTAAGATCACAACGGCATTCATGCTCATTGGACCTGAATCATTCATTGTGTTCATTCTGAATGATCCGACTTCACTCCTGAAGGGCCAACCTCAATAATCAGTCAGAGAACAGCTAAAAGGCTAAAAAGACAAATAGCTGAACTCTGGGGCTTTACTGATTCCCGTGAAAATATAGTGGATTAGGCCAGTTGGCTCTTGCTAGCTTTGAAGGGGACTGGGCTCCCTTTTATCCACGTTGACACATGTAATGACGGTGGAATTCTGCCAAAACATATCAATGTTTCGTACCAGTACTCAGGCGATGACCCCTACACATGAAATGCATTGTACCAGAGCTAGGAAATTAGGTTATGGGGAGTAGGAAATAGGGAGTAGTGTTTGTGATCATTCGATTTGAATTTTCCTACATTGAAAGTGGCAGGAAAGACCTCTGAAGGGAGTTAATTGACTGGATGAACGGACAATATTGGCGGTGAAAAAGAAGACACGATTATAAACCAGAATGATGAAGTCAACTATCGCAAGGAGTTTTTAAATTCACTAGAATTGTCTGGACCATCATCTCACAACCCCCGGGGGCACATTTATGGTCTTTATAGTACGCAACAGCTATCTAGATCTGTGCAACTGGGAAAAAAGGGAGCCCAGTCCCCTGAAGTCAGGCAGGGAGTGAACTGGAAGCTCTACTTTATTTCCACGGGGATCAGTGAGCCGCAGAGTTCATTATTTGTCTCTTTAGACATTTAATAGTTCTCTGACTGATCATTGAGGTTGGCCCCTATATGGGTGTATCGTGGTGGTTGTGGTTTCGGGGCCCCATAACAGTATAATGGTTATTATGGTGGCCAGGATCATCTCACTGATAATGACACGCAAAGTGAATGATACAGACCAGTGAGCATGCTAGACATGTGTTCTGGACAGGAGTAGGAAAGTCTCCAACTCTTTAGCAAGGTGTGATGGTTTGCAGCCCTGCCCTGTTATCATTAAAGTTGCAACTAGGTGGTTCTGTTGCTTAGCATTATGTCTTCGGCTTCCTAGGACGCATGTATGACGTACCAAATTATACAATTGTGGTTTGTCCACCATCTGATTAAGGCTACATAGCCAGGTGCGGATGTAAAACGAATCACACTATCACCTCATAATTTGCAGCTAAAGTTAAGATTAGTTGTTGTTGTACTGCCGGACATTAAGCAGCCTCCATTGTGCAATTGAACTAAACTGTTGTGAAAGAGTTTATAAATAAAATCATTGAGGCAACGATTATAAAGGTAGTTGGTCATAAAGGTAGTTAATCATACTTTTGCAATATTGATATTAACTGGCCATAGCTCAAAAAACAAGAGGGCAATAAGCTACCCTAACCTAATGTCCGCCATCCGATCAGTAGGGCATGATGAAGATTTGCCAGTCCCAGAACCTCCAGAAGATTTGAATTATGTTTAACTTGAAATGTTTTCTGGTGTACAGTCAGAGTTAGATGAGCAAGATGATGAAGAGTTCCAGGGTACTTTAGAAAAAAAGGAGCCTCAACTGTTTACGCAGACCTTAATGACTTGGTTAGGGATATTGGCTTAACGAAAGTAAAATCTGAATTGTTAGGTTCTAGACTGAAAGCAAAGAACTTGTTGGGCAGATGGAACCAGCCTATATGTGTATAGGAAGAGAGAGAGAGAGAGAGTGGCAGTTTTCACATTTTTTTTTAATCAAGAAGGTGATTTAGTGTACTGCTCACACATTGTTCTATTTCTGATGGATAAGTTCGGAGTTAAATACAACAAAGAAGACTGGAGACAATTTATCGATTCATTTAAACTAGTTTGAAAGCTTTTTTATTATACAATGGTAACATTTATGCATCTGTAACTATTGGCCATTCTGTACATATGAAAGAGAGCTATGAAAATCTGAAAATAGTGAAAGATAAAATTGGCTATTTTGGTCTGGGTTGGATGTTGATGATGAGGCGAAATAAAAGTGATTTGCCTGCTTCTTGTGCGGCAAAGAATGTTTCTTGTCCGAATGGGACAGTAGAGCTAGGAATCAATATTGGAACAGAAAGAACTTGTTGAAAATAAGACAACACAATTCCTTAATATTAAGCAAACAACCCACATACACATAACTATTTGAATTGTCTTCTTTATCCTCATATTTACTTTTAAGAATTAGTTCTAAGAAACAACTTGTACAATAAAGTTCTACTTTTATTTAGCGGTTTGTGTGTTTCATTTTAAATATTCAAGAGGTTATGTGCCCAGACAGCGCGTGTGTAAAGTAATTAATATAGCTTGTGAAAAACAATTAAAAAAAAATTCTGTGTGAATAAGGACGCATGCGTAAGAATATTCTGTGTGAATAATAAGTACAATAACAGTTTTGGTGAAAGCAAATTAAGTTTAAATTAGTGATCAAAATGAACTTTTTGCAAATAGAAAAATTAGATGATTCTAACTACGCGACATGGGCAGTCCATATGAAAAGTGTTTTGATTCACACCGATTTGTGGTCAGTCACATGTGGCAGAGATGTAAAACCTGATGCACCTGCAGATGCTGCAATTTTTGATGGTAAGGATGAAAAGGCATTAGCGTCAATATTGCTTGGTGTAAAACCGACGCAACTTAACCACTTGAAAACATGCGCAACGGCGGCAGCGGCATGGAATAAGTTGAAAGAAATTCATCAACCTAAAGGACCAGCAAGGAAGATAACGCTCTTTAAGAAACTACTTTATATGAAAATGTCTGAAAACATGAGTATTAGTAATCATATTAATGAATTTGTAAGCACATTGGAAAGTTTAGCTGAAGTGGACATAAATTTGCCGGAAGAAATAATGGTTATTTTGTTGTTGTCCAGCCTGCCAAAGGGTTACGAAAATTTTGTTGTTGCAATTGAGACAAGGGATAATCTACCTTCATTTCATGCTTTAAAAGTAAAACTAATGGAAGAAGGTGCAAGACAAAAAGAAGCGGAAAACACAGCAATTAGCGTTGTAAAAGCAGAAACATTAATGCAAACAAAAACACAAAAGAAATTCCACCGAAATAGCAGTAATCGTTTTGAGAACAAAAATAATGATCATAGACATAGAAAATGTTACAACTGTGGTCAGCCAGGCCATTTAGCAGCAAAATGCAATAAACAAAAGAAAACAGAAAAGGATTCTTGTTTTATGACACAGTTACTTAGTTTAAACAAAATGCGTGGTGACGCCTGTATTGATAAATGGTGTGTGGATAGCGGCGCGACTAGTCATTTCTGTTGTGTGCCTGAATTATTTACATCTTACGAAAAATATGAAGAAACAATTGTTTTACCTAACAACATGTGTGCAAAAGCAATCGGTCGTGGCGACGTTAAGATACGCGGAGCAAACGTAACATTAAAGAATGTGTTACATGTATTAGAAATTCAAAACAATTTTATTTCTGTCAGCAAGGCGACAAATGCAGGATTATGCGTAATTTTTAAAGATAATTACGTTGAAATAAAGAACAAGGACAATAAGTGTGTTTTAAAAGCGTATGAAGATAACGGGTTGTTTATGTACAAAAACGATACAGCGGAAAAAAACAAATGTTATAGTGCAGTAAAAATAAATAAATGGGCAATAAAATGGCATAATAGATTTGGACATGTAAATTATAATTGCTTACGGGACATGATCAATAAAAACATTGTACGCGGAATAAAGATAGACAAAATCCCAACAACACAAGAATGTATTACGTGCGCTAAAAGTAAAATATGTGTGCAACCATTTCAAATTTCGGAAAGTCGAACAAGTGAACTGTTGCAAATTATTCATAGCGATGTGTGCGGTCCTATTAATAAAAGTTCCTTAGGTGGTTCTCGATTCTTTGTGACATTTATCGATGATTACTCGAGACACATAACGGTGTATTTTTTGAAGACGAAGGATCAAGTATTCGAAGTGTTTAAAGATTTCAAAAATGATGTTGAAAAACAAACTGGTAAGAGAATTAAATGTTTAAGATCGGATAACGGCGGTGAATATGTTAGCAAAGAATTCAATAATTTTTTACGTCAACACGGTATTAAAAGACAACTTACAGTCCCACATACGCCTCAACAAAACGGTGTCGCAGAGAGGGCAAATCGTACCTTAGTGGAGATGGCCAGAGCTATGCTTATGTATTCCGGTTTGTCAGAAAATTTTTGGGCTGAAGCAATAAGAACTGCAGCATATATTCGCAATCGTACAGTTACCAAAATTCTTTGTGATAAAACACCATTTGAAATGTGGACCAAAATTAAGCCAACAGTAGCTCATCTAAAAATTTTTGGTGTTAAAGCAATTGTGCTAGATAAAACTTCTTCAAGAAAATTCGCTCCAAAAGGTATTGAGTGTATTATGATTGGCTATAGCGAAGAGAGCAAAGCATACAGATTATACAATCCATCAACTCGTAAGGTAATAATCGCCAGAGACGTTATATTTTTGGAAGATGCACTTGATGATTATAAATCTAACGGAAGTCTAGATGACGTATTTACGATTTACTGCAATGAAGCTGAACAAAAGGAAAAATTATTAGAGAATGACAGGCATGCTGATCAAGAAAATATTACTTCAGTGAATGAAGCTGCAATTTTAGAAGAACAAGAAAATGATGAAATAGATTGTACTAATCAAGAAGGAGTAGATGCAAAACCAACAGTCAAAATTGGACCGGGTAGACCTAGAATTATTAGAGACGGATCAAAAGGACGTCCAAGAAAGGTATATAATGAGATTCATGCTTTGAATAAGTGTATAATTGAAGCTCCTGAAAGTGTCGAAGATGCCTTAAATGGGCCATATGCAGAGGAATGGCTAAATTCTATGCAAATGGAATATGACTCGTTAATAAAAAATAAAACGTGGGAACTATGTGATCTCCCAAGTGATCAATCAGCAATAGGATGTAAGTGGGTATATGCCGTAAAGAGAAATAAAGATGGTGGCGTACAAAAATTAAAATCTCGACTAGTAGCGAAAGGATGCAATCAACGTTACGGTATTAATTATCATGAAACTTTTTCACCAGTAGTACGTTTTTCTAATATAAGACTGGTAATTGCATTGGCGGTAGAACACAATATTCATCTCCATCAAATGGATGTTTCGTCTGCATATCTCAATGGCGAGTTACATGACACGGTTTTTATGAAACAACCACAATGTTTTGAAAACAAACGGTATCCTAATAAAGTTTTGAAACTAAAAAAGTCTCTGTATGGCTTAAAACAAAGTAGTCGTGAGTGGAATTCGAAACTAAACGACGTTTTAAAAGGATTGGGTTTTAATCCATGTGTGAGCGATCCATGCATCTATATCAGAAATGAAAAGGGAATCTACAGTATAATAGTAGTATACGTGGACGATTTGATCGTTGGTAGCTCATCATTATTTGAACTAGAGAAAACCAAAAGGTTGATTGGTGAAAATTTTGAAGTTGTAGACGGTGGTAAATTATCATATTTTCTCGGAATGGAATTCGATCGTGAAGGTGATCTTGGAGCAATTACAATCTCCCAAAAACAGTATATATTAGATATGCTTCATCAATACAAAATGGAGAATTGTAAAGAAGTAGCCACTCCATTAGATCCAGGATACCAAGTAAATTGCTCAAACGAACACTGTAGAAAAGTGGACAAAACTAAATATCAGTCAGCCATCGGTGTTTTAATGTATTTGGCGTTGTCTACACGACCTGATATTATGTTATCGGTCATAAAATTGGCGCAGAGAAATTGCGATCCACACGTGGAACATGAAGCAGCCTATAAGCATATATTTAGATATTTAAAGAAAACTGCTGATTTTAAACTGCATTATAAGAAATCTGGAAAACCAGTTGAATGTTTTGCTGATGCAGATTGGGGTGGTGATGCTGGAGATAGAAAATCAATTTCGGGATACACATTAACAGCGGCGGATTGTGTATTTTCATGGAGCGCTAAAAAGCAAAATATTGTTTCACTAAGCAGTACTGAAGCGGAGTATGTTGCAATATCAACAGCAGCAACAGAAGTAGCTTATGTGAGAAAACTTTTACGAGAATTAAATTTCCCAATAAACGGTCCGATGACAATATACAATGATAATCAAAGTGCTCAGTGCCTAGTGAAGAATCCAACATATCATCCTAGAAGCAAACACATCGGAATAAAATATCATCACATTCGAGATATGCACTCCAAGGGCGAAATTGATGTAAAGTTCATGCCAACTGATGAGATGATGTCGGATATATTGACAAAAAATTTATGCAGAATAAAACACTATAAATTTAGTAATTGTATGGGTTTATATTAAAATAATTTTGAAGTTTGAAATATAATGAATTGTTTTGAGAAGGAGTGTTGAAAATAAGACAACACAATTCCTTAATATTAAGCAAACAACCCACATACACATAACTATTTGAATTGTCTTCTTTATCCTCATATTTACTTTTAAGAATTAGTTCTAAGAAACAACTTGTACAATAAAGTTCTACTTTTATTTAGCGGTTTGTGTGTTTCATTTTAAATATTCAAGAGAACTGGCCTATAAGGGAGTTTTTAAAACCCGGCAAATGGTACACTCTACACAAAAAATCTTGTAGATCCTCCAAGCATTTTTCTACTACCTCGACATATAAAGTTAGGCTTCAAGAAGCAGTTTATAAAGGCATTGCCTAAAGATGGACCTTGTTTCAAGTAGCTCTGCCAAAACTTTCCAAACCCTTCACAAGCTAAACTCAAAGAAGGCGTCTTTGAAGGGCCTGGGCATTCGAAAAATGATTTTCGAGATTAACAAGGACCAGAAATGAGAAAGAAGCCTGGGTATCATTGACAGAAGTTGTTCAAAAATTCTTAGGAAATCCAAAACGACCCAGCATATGTTACAATTGTAGCAAACCATGTTAAATAAGTTTGAAAAATTAGGATGTTTGTTGGAGCCTGAAAATTCACTTTTTGAGAACACTCATCTTGATTACTGCCCTGGAAGACTTTAGTGAGAAGCAGGGTGAACTTTTCCACCACGACATAAAATTGTTGGAAAATCACTACCAGGGCTGCTGGAACACCAACATGATGGCGGACTACTGTTGGTTACTTCATCGAGATGCTCAACAAGCAACACACATCGCAGAAAAAGCTTGACAAGAAGCTTCAGATCAGCTTGTATTGTTTTGTTTGATTTAATAAGTGAAGCATAATTTACGGGGCTTGTAAGTGAATTAAATTTTGATTTTTTGTTCCCAACTGTGCTTGAGAATGAATAATGAAGTGATTTGAGATGGCAAAATAATTTTTGATTTTTTAAAAATTTCAAAAATATTTAAAAGGATTTTAAATTTAAAATCCTTTTTTATAATTCCCAAAATAACATTATTTTTTTTAAATAAAATTTAAAATAAAAAAACAAAATCTGCTGCAATTGAGAGCAGCATTTGTGGGTTTATCAAGCTATTTCTCAAAATGAGCAAAAATTAAACTCAATTTGAGTTTAAAAAATATTTTTACTCAAACTAGAGAGCAATCCTTAATTTACTTTTTGTCTTAAAAGCTTTTTTAAAGCTTTGAATTTGAAATTGAAATAAAAAAAAAATATTTTGTTGTTTTAAAGGATGAGTTGAAACAAAAAAAAATTGTTAAAAATTTTTAAAATAAATTTTTTAAAATTTTTAAAATTTTTTAAAAAATAATTTTTAATATATAAAAATTTGTTATAAAATAATTTTTGAAACAAAAAATTTTTCTTCAAAAATTTAAAACGTGATTAAACTATGCTACTTTCTAGGTAGTGTTCTTTACTTTCTGTAGGTAAAAAAAGCTTTGACTGCTTAGATTACATGTGTGTGTGTATGTGAGTGCTTTTGTTTCATTTCTTTGTTGATTGTAAAAAAATTATTGGCAAAAATTTTCTTGCTTAAGCTTGTTTGGTTTGGGTTTTGTTTTGCCTGTGCCTGTGTGTTGTTTTATTTTTTCCGCTTTGTTGTTTGTTTCCATCCTGTTTTCTAGCAAGTCCTTATTTTTTATATTTTGTTGTTGTTGTGCACCTAATAGGCGGCTTTTGTGCTCATTTTTCCGATTGTTTTGTAGTATTTTGTAAAAAATACATGAACTATTTTTCTATGCATAAGCGTGCAATTTAAATAGACTAGACTTTTAACCAACATGCTTTCTCTTTCTCTCTTATCTGTTTAAACACTGGAGCATAATGTTTAATAGCTTTTACTCCTAGTAAAAGCTTTCCTTTTTCATATATTTTTTTTTTTTTTGTTTTATCTCGCTTGTTTAATTTCAAGTGCTTTTCCTTTAAAGGTGTGTGCATGTGTGTGTGTGTGTGACAAAAAGGACCTTTAGATTTCAGCAAGTTAAAATTTAAGCTTTATAACGTTATTCTACGTTGCGGTGTTACATTCGTTTCAAAACGCGCACGTTACGAATTAAAATTATATAGACTTTTTAAAATAATTTTTGCAAAGTGTTACACAAAAACCTCTGAAAAAAAATTTATAGAAAAAGGAAAACTCCTTCTCAAATAGTATTATCAAATGTGTTAACAAAATTTCTTTAAAATTTATTTCAATTGCTTCAAAAAAAGCTTAAAAACTTTTATTTTAAAATCCATTAAAAAAAGTAAGATTTTTATTGTTCCAAAAATAAATAATTTTTTCTGTTTAAATTATATTTAAAACAGAAAATAAAGCAAAAAATATTTGTATCCTCAAAACTTTTTTTAAGGTCCTTAGAAAATTAAAAGCAATTTCTTTTAATTTTTTCTCATTATTTTTTTTATTTTATTTTTTTCGGGTGGACAAATCGAAAACCCAATTTTCTGTTTTTTTTATATAATCAAGTTTTAAAAACAGCTACGACTGCAAAAAAAAAAATAACAACAACAACTACAACAAAAAAGCAGGCAAAGTATAGAGAATAAACAGCCAAAGAAACAGAATAAATTTTTACAAAGACTGTGTAAGCGCTGAGAAAGTGTGTGAATTTAAAAGTGTGTTTGTATTTCAAAATTATATCAGGGTGTGTATGTTTTAAATTTATTAAAAAAAATTTTTTTTTAAATCTCAAAAATTTTTTTTAAATTTCACAAAAGACATTTTTTTTAATTGATATTTTTTTTATTCGTGCTAATTTTTGATTGTGAGGTATATTTAGAAAACGTATAAAATTTCAATTGTAATTTTTAGATTTATAAAAAAATATGAGATTTTGGGGATTTTAAAAGATTTTTGGGAATTTATTTTTTTGCTTCATTTGTGGCAAGGTTTATTTTTTAAATTTATGTTTATGTTTTGCTTTAAAACTTTTCGTTTTTTTTAAATTGTATAAATTATTTTAATAAAAATTTTACTTTAAATGATTAAATTTTTTTTAAATCAAAAATATAATTTTTTTAAATTCCACAATTTTTTTTAAATTGATATTTTTATATTTAAAAAATGTATAAAATTTCAGTTGTAATTTTATGTTTCATAAAATAATATGAGATTTTGGGGATTTTGAAAGATTTTTGGGAATTTATTTTTTTTGCTTTATTTGTGAAAAGATTTTTTTTAAATTAATGTATATGTTTTGTTTTAAAGGTTTTTCTTTTTTTGAATTGTATAATTTTTTTTAATAAAAATTTTACTTTAAATGATTAATTTTTTTTTAAATCAAAATTAATTTTCTTTAAATTTCAAAATTTTTTTTAATCGTGTTAATTTTTGATTATGGGGCATATTTTAAAAATGTATAAAATTTCAATTGTAATTTTATGTTTCATAAAAAAAATATGAGATTTTGGGGATTTTAAAAGATTTTTGGGAATTTATTTTTTTTGCTTTATTTGTGAAAAGATTTTTTTTAAATTAATGTATATGTTTTGTTTTAAAGCTTTTCCTTTTTTTTAATTGTATAATTTTTTTAATAAAAATTTAACTTTAAATGATTAATTTTATTAAATCAAAAATATTTCCCTTTAAATTTCACAATTTTTTTTATCCGTCTAATTTTCGATTATGAGGCATATTTTAAAAATGTACAAAATTTAAATTGTTATTTGGTGATTTTGGGGATTTTAAAAGATTTTTGGGAATTTGTTTTTTTTGCTTTATTTGTGAAAGCTTTAAAAGTTTTCTTTTTTTAAATGTATAATTTTTGAAATTATTAATTTTATTTAAAAAAATTAAAATTTTTTTTTAAAAATCAACATATTTTCTTTTAAATTACACAATTTTTTAAAGTTTTTATTTTTGTTTTTATTCGTGCTAATTTTTGATTATGGAGGGATATTTAAAAATGTAAAATTTAATTTGTAATTTTTAGTTTCATAAAAATATGAGATTTTGGGTATTTAAAAAAAATTTTCGGATTTTTTGCACTGTATATTATTTTTTTGCTTTATTTATGAGAAAGTTTTTTGTTTTGAATTCATACATAAGTTATGTTTTAAAACGTTTGGTTTTTTTTTATTTAAATAAATTTTTTAATTATAAAATTTATTAAAAAAAAAAATTTTTTAATTTTTTTAAATTTAATTAATATGAACTAATCTTTTAACGGTCTTTTAAATAATTTAACAATTTTATAAAATCATAAAATTATTTAAAAGACCGTTAAAAGATTAGTTCATATTTAATTAAATTTAAAAAAAAGGTCGAATAAAAATAAAAGAAATAATTTTTTAAAAAATCACAAAAAACTTTTTTTTAATAAAAAAAATTTTTCTTTGAATTAAATTTTTTTTAAAATTTCTTTTTAAATGTTTAAATAAATGTTTAAAGACCTAAAAAATAATTTGTTGCTGAAAATGATTAATTTATATTTTTTTTTTGGTAAAAATTGGCATTGAAACCCATTTGAAAAAATTTCAAAATTTTTTAAAATATTTGTATATAAAATTTTGCTTAAATGTTTAATAATTTTTAATATTTATTATTTTTAATATTAATATATAAAACTTTTTGGTGAACCTATTTGAGAAATTTATTTTTTTTTTGTTTTTGTGAATATTTTTTAAAAATTTGTTACAAATTTCGCTTAGGCATAACTCTGGAATATCTAAGCTCTTTGTTGGCTTTTGTATTTTTCTTTCATCGTTATTAACACTTAAGTTATTAACATTTTATTAAAATAAATTATTAATTGTTATTAATCATACGCCACCTTTACCACGTTTCGTTTTTAGTTCAAAGTTTTTTGTTTAAATAATTTTTAAGCTTTTATTAATTTCTTTATTAAAATGGGTTTTTCTTTATAGATATTTAGAACATTTCTGTAGCCGTCAGCTACTTTTCAACTCCTGCGTTTTTAAAAACTCTTTGAAGATTTCAAATATTATTATTCTTTTTTTAATGAAGTTCACATCTGAAGTCGTTTAATTAAAATTTGTTAAAAAATCTTTTAAAAATTTCACTTAAGAATAACTCAAGAATATCTAAGCTTTCCTTTAGCTTTTTTATTTCTCTCTTATCGTTGTTCATACCCAAGTTTTAAAAATTTTAATAAAATAATTTATTAATTATAATTAATCATACGCCACTTTCACCACAATTGTTTTTCAGTTTAAAGTTTTCTTTAAAATAATTTTTCAAATTAGTTTTATTTCTTTATTTCTTTTAAAAAGTTGAAGTACGGTAAAATTTATATGTCACGTTGTGGTGGTTTTTTCTATCAGGATTTTAACATTTTACAGGTTAAAAGAAAATATAGTTTCTGTAGGTCCGATGGCCGGCGGGCTTTTCCTATGGCATAATGCTAATGAAGAACTTTTCCAAAAAACACTAAAAAATAATAAAGCACGGAGGTATTTCAGTGATAATATGTGATTGCCCCCCCGGGGCACATTTAATTGTTTTGATGGAATTTCACCGTCATTACATGTGTTAACGAGGGTGAAAGGGAGCTCAGTGCCCTACAAGGCTAGCAGGAGCCAACTGGGCAATTCCATTTTATTTCCACAGGAATAAGTAAAGCCCCAGGGTTTAGCTATTTGTCTTCTTAGCCTTTTAGCTGCTCTCTCACTGATTAATGAGGTTGGCCTTTCAGGAGTATCGTGGTGGTTGTGGTTTCAAGGCTCTCATATGAGTTGTGTGGTTCGGATCATTTACAATGAACACAGTGAATGGTCCAGGTCCAGTGAGCATGATTGCGGTTGTGTTCTTAAATTTTATTAAGCTTCATGTGTTCTGGACCAGGAGTTGGATAGTCTCTAACTCTTCAGCAAGGAGTGAGTGGCTGCGGCCTGCTCCGAGCTCTTGCAGTTGCCACTAGGAGTGACTGGAGGATATATGTATCTGAAGGCTTTCTAGGGCGAGGATGACGATACATTTCATCCACAGTGGTGTAATGCACCGTCAGGTTATGATATATGATTGTAATATAGTTGTTACTGAATCGGACGCTCTTGTTGTTCTTGGCATGAAAAATCAGTGTGATGTTCAATGGACTAAATCGATTTTTCATGTTTCTAAAGAAGCTTTCAAGTGCCTCGGTTTTCTAAAACGGTGTAAAAGATACTTCGCTCCACTTATATCCGTCCAAAGATAGAATACAAGTGTCATGTATAAGCCGGCACTTCAAAATCTCTTTTGGAGCTTCTTCATAGCGTACAAGAGAGGACCAAGTTACTCATTGGGGACAGTGGATTTCAAACTCTATTGATTTCCTGGAGCATTGACGCAAAGTGGGTGGTATTTTACTGTTTTATCGTTCTTAAAATGTTAAGTGCTCGAACGAAACTTGGAAAATTTTTCCCGTTACTCGCACATTTGTGGGGTTATCTCGATTTCCGTTGAGAGCACATCTACTGGTGGTCGATTGGCCAGTGACCCGTACTACGCTTTGCAGGGGGAAAATTCGTTTTTTAACAGAACATTTCGTATGTGGAATAAACTTCCTCCAGAGGAATTTCCTGTTACTTTCAATGTACGAAAACTCAAATTGAGTGTCCACAAGCACTACTACCTCTCTCCTCCTCCCTATACCGAGATTTCCTAGTTGTGGCACTTGAATTCCGTTTTGGAAAACTTGACTTTATAGAAGGTAATGTTAAGGAAAGTTGGTCATTGCTGAGAATTTTAAGTTTTATCAAGACAACGAGTTTCATCATCAGTGATAGTAGCTAATTATTTGCTTTACAACTACCCTAAAGTCAGCATAACGGCTGCATGAATCCTAGATATAATTGTAATCGATCACTTATGAGACAAATTTAGGCATCGTATGGAAAACAGGGGTGTAGCAATAAAAATTAGTCTTCCATTAGACTAATGGAAACAAATATGTAACTTTTGATGGGTGCAAAACAATCCATCAATCGACGAAGTGCTCAGAAGCTTGGTCTTCCTTGTGATATTACAGCTTGCCCATGACAACCTCGATTTTCAAAAAAAAAAAAAAATCATAATGAGTGAGGAGGCATATTTTAATTCGAACATTAATAAGTGAATAAATAGAATAGTCGGTTCTGCGGCATGTGAACCCCTCAAATTATTCAACAGTCTGCTTTGCATCCATTAAAAGAGACAGTCTGGTATGCAGTTTGGAGGAATCATTGGACCTTGATATTTTGAAAATGCAAACGACATGACGGCAACTGTGAATGGGGAGCGATATCGTGATATGATTGAAAACTTTTTAACGCCACAACTGCATGCTGTGGGCTTGATTAACATGTTGTATCAACAAGATGATAGCACATCGCATACATTCAAGATGACCATGAAATTAATGCGATACCTCTTTCCACAACAAGGTTTTTCAAGAAATGGTGATATTGATTGGCCTTTATGGTCGCCTGATTTAACTGGTCCAGACTTCTTTTTGCGGGGATATCGAGAAGACGATGGTACATCGCATACAGCCAGCATTATAAGGAAATTACTGCGAGACCTCTTTTCTCAACAAGTTATTTCAAGGAATAGTGATATGGATTGACCTCCACGGTTGCCTGATTTAACTGCTCCGGACTTTTTTTTGTGGGGATTTTCGGAAAAGCAAAGTTTATGCAAACCAAACCAGAAACACTTCGGCAGTTCAACTCAAATATTCGTGGTGATATTAATGAAATACCTCGTGAAATGTGTGAGAATATAAATGAAAAATGTGCTCAAAAGAGCTCGTATTTGTGAGGCTAACAGAGGTGGATATTAAATAAAATATTTATCAATTTAAGATCCGTTGTCTTTAATTTAATCAAATATTATAAAAAAAATAAAATTCCGGCGGTCACCCGGGATATTTCTACATCGATGGCAAGAATTTTCTTATTTTTGTATTTGATTAAAGCCAGCTTGAGTAGTGTGAGAATTGTTTTATAAAACGCAAAAGTAGTTGCCTCTTGATGTTTCCAGGTGTGTAGCAATGTCTCTTGTTGAAATTCATGTATTCATTCACATTGCCTGAGATACCCAACATTTTTTTTTAGCTAATTTTCTGACAAGATGAGATGTTGCCTCGTCTGTATCGATGTTTACAGTATTTTTTTTTTTTTTTTTAAAAACGCCAATTTTTTTTATCCTAATTTTCTTTTCTGGTTTAATTTTATCGCTTCTTGTTCATAGAATATATTATCAATACGACGACATATTCCCAGCACATGATGACACCAGTGTGTAAACTACCACAAAGGTGTATCTGCCAGCTTAACTTAATTCATTAATAGCTGTATCTTATACTCTAATTATAAGATTATTTCTTATTGTGCAGGATTTGAATATATAAATAAATAAAAAAATTATTTCGTTGCTTTATACAAGCGCCTAAAACTATACTATTAAAAATATAATGTTTTCTCTTTTATTTAATCGAAAATTATAAACAAACAAAGTAGTATAACTTCCCGGCGGACGACACCCTCGGCGTTTGTATGCTTTTTAAGCTGCCTAAATTTATTTCTTTTATTTTAAACTTAATCTGGGATAACTTTTAAGTTTTAACTCATTAAAAGTTCCACGTCATTAAATTAATGCATCGCGTGAAAATTGAAAAAACTGTTTTCATTTTTCTTTTTCTATTTAGAAATTTAATTCTTTTTGTTTAATTGGAAACCTAAAAAAAAATTACAAAATAAATCCATTCCTTTCAAAAACTGTTTAAGAATTAGTTTGCTGCTGTGTGTGTGTGTGTATAGATGTGTGTGTGGATGTGTGTGGGTATTTAAAATATTGCAGCGGTAGTTTGTTATACACTCTTAAGTAGTTGAATGATTTTTATGTATACTCTAGTATAATTACACATATATATGTGTATATAAATGTGTGTGTGTGTGTGTGTATGTGTGTGTGTATGTGTGTGTGTCTATATGGCTGCATAAAATTTCAATGAGCGCTTTTCTTCTATTAATATGGTCAGTGTGAGAGTGAGTAAATGAGTGTGTGTCTCTTTACGGTGGCTTTGTGCAAGTTGTGCGTTTTAAAAAATAATAATTTCAGCGCGTGTAAAGTTTTCAATTGAAAAACAGCAATAATAGGAACAACAACAACAACAAGCAGGTCTGGTCTGTTTTTTTTTTATAGAAAAAATATATTAAAAAGAGATTCAAAGGTAAAAATTAGTAAAATTTCTCAAAAACCCAAAGCAACAGCAAACATTTGAATGAAAGATATTTATTTATTTATTTATTACTATATTATATATATATTTTTTTTTCTTTTGATTTCAAAAAATTTCTTTTTTCTCTTTTTCTGTATTTTTGTGTTTATTTTGGTGTTTTTGTTTATTGCTGGCCTTAAAATCCTTTCACTGTTACACCTTGTGTTAAGCAGGTGGGTGTGTTGTTTGTATAGTCTTGCTGTCTTGGGGGTTAATTTACATTTTCCTTTACAACATTATCAAAAAAAAAAAACTTTTTTTAATATTTTTCTTTTTTTAAGAAAGAAAACATAAAACACAAAATTACATTAATTTTTTTTGTTTTAAAATTTTTAAAATTTAAAACACTCTCCTCAAGGGAAGTTCCTTAAATGTCCTTTAACATTTGACGTCATAATTAATTTTTTGAGAGCATTTAGCTGTTTTTGATTTCACCTTTTTCTTTAAGATTTTCTTACTTATATCGTCCATACCAGGAGCTTTTTATTTCAGCAATTAACTTGTATACCTTCATCAGTACATATGTGTGGAGTGAATACATCTTTCAAGCGTTTTTCAGCGTCCCTTCTTGCCCAATCTCCACAGATGTTTAGTAGAGGAGGTGTCTCATACTAAACGGGCCTTTTAAAGTTTTTTGTAGCACGCTATAAAGAATAACTAGAGTTTGGTGTAGCATCGAGGCCATCCAGATATTCCTCAAAATATGCAGTTTTCTCAAATGCTAGCAAGTCTCTAAGCTGCTTTCTGCATTCTTTAAGTCTCTGCCCCTGCTGTGGCGATCTGGGGTGTTGTTGCCAATCTCTTCTAGCTCTTCTGTTTTCCGCTACGAGATGTTCCAATGTCTGTAGAATAGATTATAAGATTCTTAATTTTTCTACACCTCTAGTGGACAAATATAAAAGGCAGCGTCTGACTGGATAGTTAGTTAGTTAAAACATAAACCTCGTGAAATAAAGACTTGCAGCTTTAGTAAATTGTTCTGTAATGCCAACGTAGAAATTTAACTTTGTGTCCAGTTAAAGTAAATAAACTTGTAATTAATTTAAAAACTCTAAAATCTGGTGTTATTTGTTTTGCAGTAAAGAACCTAAAGTAGTCTGCGGCTGTTTGGTTGTTGCAAGCTGAGCTGCTTGTTTAATATTTTCACTTAAAGTTGCAAGGGTATACTCCACGTTCTCCTCTGTTTTCCAAGCAAAATATTCTCCGAACAATGGCTGCTGAGATATTTTTTAACACTCAACCCGTTGATGCGACTGATCATAAAGGGTGTTTTTTTAAGCCCGATAGAACTTGAAATTGTAAAAAATAACACAAAAAATTAAATTGTAATCAAAATTTCTTTTTTATTCGAAGGATCAATACGTGACATTAATATTTGAAAATGATTTCGGGCATATGGGCACCGCGGCTGTTCTTGACGAAGCGCATTCTGGACGTCCAATTTTGGGCCACTTTTTCGAGCACTGCTGGGCGTATGTCACGAATAACACGAACAATGTTGTCCTCCAAGGCGTCAATTGTTGCTGGTTTATCAGCATAAACCAGTGACTTCACGTAGCCCCACAGAAAATAGTCGAGTGGTGTCAAATCGCACGACCTTGGAGGCCGATTGACAGGTCCATTTCTCGAAATCAACTTATCGCCAAATTTTGATTTCAATAAGTCGATGGTTGCGTTCGCTGTATGGCACGTAGCGCCATCCTGTTGAAACCACATCTCGTCCGGATCAATGTCATCCATATTTTCAAACAAAAAATCATTGGTCATGGTGCGGTAACGATCTCCATTGACCGTAACGCGAGCTCCGGCCTCATTTTTGAAGAAATAAGGTCCGATGATGCCACCAGCGTGAAAACCGCACCAAACGGTGCATTTTTCTGGATGTAATGGAGTCTGTAGGGTCTGTTGTGGATTGGTCTCACTCCATATGCGGCAATTTTGCTTATTAACAAACCCGTTAAGCCAAAAATGCGCCTCATCGCTGAACACAATTTTGCCCAATCGGCGAAAGAACGATGCATATAATGGTCTCGTGGCTTCAATTTCTGCACCAGCTGGATCTTATATGGGTGTAGGCCGAGATCTTTGCGCAAAATTTTCCACGTAGTGGACGGACAGCGCCCCAATTCCTGCGACCGAGGACGAATTGATAAATTTGGATCTTCTTCCACACTTTCGTTTACAGCGGCGATATTCTCTTCAGTACGCACATTCCTTCGACGTGTTGGTGTTATTGCATCCTCTAGAGAGTATGTGGTACGAAATCTATCGACAGTTCGACGAATGGCTTGTTCAGATGCACGATTGTGTACGCCATAAAAATGATGAAGTCCTCTATAAGTTGCGCGAATCGACGACTGATTTTCAAAGTAAATTTGGATAATTTCGTAGCGTTGTTCAAGCGAGAGTCTATTCATGATGATTTGTCAGAGTATACTGAAACAAATAAAAAAAAATTTTTCATCAAAATTTCATTTTTTGTGTTACTTTTTACAATTTAAAGTTCTATCTAGCTTAAAAAAACACCTTTTATTTGTATCAGAAAAAAACAAATGTCTTCTTAGCGGGTTGCAAATAGAATTTTATTATGTGTTTATTCTTTTTATGGAAGAGTTTGCGGAGAGATCGCTCAAAAATGAAAGCTATACGATCACCTTTGATCACGATTATCATAAGCGAATTTTGTTTAGCGATGAAATTCACTTTGTGTTAAAATAGACAAGTCCAAAGAAAACGCCACATTTGGAGGGAGGTTGATTGTCAAGTGTGTGTTAAGTCTCTGTTACATATACAGGGTGTCTGTTGGAAAGGTATACTACTTTGTTTTACCGCCATTTTGGTAAAAATTCATCTTGACAGTTCATATTTGGCAGTTGTGAAGTAGACATGAGGCAGATATTCGATAAACCAACGAGTTTTAATCGTTAAAACATTTTATCGATGATGTGACGATGAGAAATTTACGTCAAAGTTGTGGAAGAAGCAATGTAACAATAAAACGCACTATTTATCGTTAAAAGAATGGTTTTGAAGAAAGAGGTTCTGTAGAAGATTGATCCAAACATGAACCACAACGTACTGCTGCTCAAGAAAGTGTTCAAAGCAATCCATCAACCTCAATTTGATGCCGTGCTCACGAGCTTGGTTTTCAAAGAACCACTCTGGCCATAATTTTGTACATGGATTTCCATTTGTTTCCATACGAGATTCAGTTGACACAAGAGCTGCTTCCATAAGACCATTTATGCCGCCGTATATATGCCAATAGATTTTTTTTCTCTTTTTAAAGAGAAGTAGCACCTCAGGCAACAGTGCCTGTTTAGTCAAGTACCGTGCTACATTCTTTAGGAAAGGGATAGAGAAGAGGTGAAGCAGGTAGTGCAAGTAGAAGGATAGTCGGAAATTAACTGCCGTATATAAGGCAGCACAGCGACCAGTGACTATGCCTTCATCGGTGAGCAGCCCCACCGACAGTCAATTTCTATTTTTGTAGTGAAAAAAAATCAAGGTCTTCGTTGGGAATCGAACTCACAACCCCCAACCTGGCAAGGTAGTGCACTACCTTACAGGGGCACCTTCCTGCCAATATATTGTTATAGCTCGCCCATGGCAACCTCGATTTTCATAAAAAAAATCCTAATGAGTGACGAGGCACATTTTCATTGGAATGGATAAGTGAATAAACAGAAAAGTCGATTCTGGAGAATGGGAAACCCTCAAATCACTTAATATTCATCTTTGATGGGAAATTTGATTAGGAGGCATCCTTGTACCTTACTTCTTTGAAAATGAGAACGGCGTTACGACAACTGTGAATGGGCAGCGATATTGTGCTATGATTGAAAACTATTGAATGCCACAACTGCTCGGTGGACACCCTGTAGTAAAACTGGTGGTTTGAATTGCTTTATTAGCTGGTGGAGTCATTGATCTATAGTTCTTTACAAATGATGTTGGTAAGGACAAATAGATGAACTGTGGTTTTAACACAATGGCACAATATCTCGTACACCTCATTGCCCAATTGATTTATTTCGAACCGTGAGTTGGTCTCTAAGATTGTGAGGTGTATAGGGTCGCTAGACTGTTGTCTGTACAGTTTACTGAAGGTATAACGTTTTATACCTCTATAAAAACACCCTTAATATTACATTTTCGCTTTAGATTTGAACAAACTAAAGACCTGTTTCTAGTTGTAGAGCAAAAAAAAAAAATTTTCGACTAAATTTTCGATGCTGTTATAAAGGTAAAAAAAGTAAAGAAAAGAGATTAAGAAGGAAAGAAACTGGAAACAAAGAAGAAAAAGCAAAAAAGAAAATTGTGCAGCTGAAAGAATAAATACAAGTCCTTGGAAAATATATTGTAATGGAATATAGTCATAGCAACCTCATCACGCACTCCATTTTTCCTGTAGTTATACACATTTTTATTACTTATTTTTTTTTTGGCAGCCATTATTTACATATTCTCTCTTCAATATTATGTTAAGTTAAGCAAATAACACAGATTTAATAAAAAAAAATGCAAACAGTAGAAAAACGGAAAAGTATTACAAAAAAAAAATTAAAAAAAATAAAAGTATTAAAGTATAAAGCAAAAGCAATATCAACATAAAATATTTGTTATGCTGCACGTATTTGTTTGACTATGTTTGATATCCTTTTGCACAAATTTCCTAAGAATAATTTGCATTCGAAAATATTATTTTAGGAACTGTTAGGTTATCAAAAAAAAGAAGATATTAAGAGAAAAATTTTTTTTATAATTTAAAAAAATTTAGTTTTACTATTAAATTTTGGTTTTCCAAAAACAGTACCTTAATGTCTATGATGGTATCGGAAACCCTCAATTCTTATCTTTAATTTTCTGTTTTAAAATACAAATTATTTGGTTATTTAAGAAAGTTGTGGCGAATTTAACTTATAAACTCAATAATTAATATCAATCATACGCAGTAGTGGCAAAAATAACATTTTTAAAAATAATTGCTTTGGGATCATATTACAGTGTTATTTTTTTCTCGGACCAGCATTCAGGGTGTAACCCCTACACACAAATGGATGCGCTCTTAACGGAAATCGAGATAAATGCAAAAAATGTGGGAGTAACGGGAAAAATTCCCTAGTTTCATTAGAGCACTTAGCATTGTAAGAACGATAGAACAGTAAAATACAACCCACATTGCACAGATGCTCTAGAAAATCAATAGAGTTAGAAACCCTACTGTCCCCAAATGAGCGCCTTGGACCTCCAATATAGATTTTGAAGTGCCGGCCCATACATGAGAGTTGTTTTCCATTTTTAAATGCATATAGGTGCCATAAATAGTACGAAGATCGGATGGAGTGAAGTATCTCTTACACCATTTTAGAAAGCCGAGGCACTTGAAAGCTTCTTTAGTAACTTGAAAAATGTGTTTAATCCATTGAAATCCACACGGAATTTTTATGCCAAGAACATCAAGAGCTTTCAATTCTGCAATACCTATATCACCCATAGTAACAGATAAAGCACCAATTCTGAAATAAATTTTAAGAAAAGACATTACACAAATATTTAATTCCTTTTTAGTCACTTTAATGATGACATTGCAGCATTTCTTTGCCATTCAATTTCATGTGGTGTAGAAACGAAAGAAATTAAAAGGTTTTTCGATGCGTGAGCAAGCCACATAAAGCTGCATATGTGAGAAGCAGGGATTCTACAAATTTAATTCACACACTTGCAGTAATTGCCCTCGTTCTTTGCTGATAGTCATTGAGCAAGTAAGTCGCATCAGCAACGGCAAGCATTCGAATGGCATATCTGTAGAAATCGTGGGAATTTATTATATCTTCACCTGTAAATTTTGTAATTAAAATAGTTGCCTCTATAACATTGCTCATCATTTTCTTGACTAAGAGGAGTCTGGATTCCGGGTTGCAAAGTCGTTGTGGATTTATGTTTCAAAATAGCGCAATCGTAAATGTGTAAAATGCAGTACCATTAATATTTTACTTAAATTTTCTATAGTTAAATTCAATTAACTTACCCGCCAATTTTGTTTTTTTTTTATTAACAAAAATCAATATACCCGCAAATTTGGTATTTTAAACGTTATATTATTACTGCAAACGATGTATGCTGATAGAAAGTCTTATATTTTATTGACCTTTTTCTTCACTTTAATGACGACATTGCAGTGTTTCCTTTCAATTCAATTCCATCTGGTGTGTAAACGAAAGAAATTAAAAGATTTTCGATGCGTGAGCAAGCCACATAAAGCTGCACATGTGGGAAGCGGGGATTCTTTAATATTAATTCACACACTTGCAATGATTGTCCTCGTGCGTTGCTGATAGCCATTGAGCTAGTAAGTCGCATCAGCAAATGCAAGCATTTGAATGGCATATCTGTAGAAATTATTGGGATTCATCACAACAGAATGTCTTCACCTGTGAATTTTCTAATTAAAGTAGTTGCCTCTATAACACTGCTCAGCATTTTTTTGACTAAGAGAAGTCTGTGTTCCGGCTTACAAAGTCGTTGTGGATTTATGATTCAAATTAGAGCAATCGTAAATGTGTAAAATACCGCACCATTATCATTTTACTTAAATTTTCTATAGTTAAATTCAATTCAATTACCCGCAAATTTTGCTTATTCCTGCTTAACAAATATCAATTTACCCACAAATTTGGTTTTTTAAACGTTATATTATTACTCTAAACGATGTATTCTGATAGAAAGTCTTATATTTTCTTGACTAATCACGTATTTCACACGGGTATGGTTGCCTTTTCTCATTTTCTCTAAGCTTCTACCAAAATTTATAACTTTTAGCAGCCGTTTTCTGCGAATGAAAGAAGGCTATCAGATACTTTTTAAACACAAATTCGATATTATTAAAGCGATTGATAGTAGTGTGCGTTTATCCTTTAGTGTCTAGCGAACTCTGCTTTATAACGACAGATGATAACCCTCTAGAATACCATATGTTATAGTTGTGTTATGTTAGTTAGTTGCTTTATAATACTTTCCTAAATTTGGTTGATTTTTAGTTTCATTTATTTCTCCACCTCAATTTCTTTAATTTTTACACTGTATATTTTTTATACTTTTTATTTTTATACTTTATACTTAAAAAAGAAAATCATAATTTGCCTTTTTTCTTACTTTTAATTTTAATAAAATTTTTCTTTTGCTATAAAATATTTATTTTCTTTGCATTAACCACCCCTCCTTCTGTTCTATTTTCACTACAAATACAAATAAATATTTGATGCACAGATTAGCACCCTTGCGGAATTTAAACAAGCAATTTCGAGGTAAACAAAATTGTTCAATTTTATATTAAAAACTGCATAGTAAATTGTATTTGCTTCTGTATATTTGCTGTCTGTCTTATATTTGCAAACATCTACACTTGCACATATACACACAAATATTCTATAATAATTGTCAATTCTGCTCCATCCTCGTTGAAGTTGACACTTGCGATTCTGATAATTTTAATTTTTCTTCGTAATTTGGGTTGGACATGTTTCTTTCGGCGTGTCCACCATTTTTAGTGGTAATTGTTAAAATATTAATGTAGGTTCTTTATATTAATGTTCTCAGTCTGCATCATCATTCGCGTTAGACATAATATTCAAGGGCGTGTTTTCTTCAGTGTGTCCACCAATTTCAGTGGTGGCTATTAAATTCTTAATGTAGGTTGTTCATATTTATGTTCTGTATTTGCATCATCAGCCGAATTAAATTAATATTCAAGAGCATATTTTACTAATAGTGTCCACCAATTTTAGTGGTGGCTATTAAATTATTACAAAACGTATGATGTAAAATTTCATATTTTTTTCGGGACTAATTTCAAAGTTACAGCTCTTCTGTATAGAGAATAATAAATTTTCATTTGTTATCTCTGTGAATGGGAACAAAATTGTGATCATTTTCAATCGTCCTGCATCCTCATTGAAGTTGAGGCTTGTGATTCTAATGATTTTGATTTTCTTCGTATATAAATATTCTTGTTCTGAATCTGCCTCATAGTCATAATAGTAATGAGTTAGACATAATAGTCATGGTTTCTTCAGTGTGTCCACCAATTTCAGTGGTGGCTATTAAATTATTAATGCAGGTTCTTCATATTTATGTTCTGTATTTGCATCATCATCCAAGTTAGACATAATATTCAAGAGCATATAATCCTCAGTATGTCCCCGCCGGGGGAACATTTAAATGTTTTGACGAAATGTGGTCGGATTCTGGGTCCAGGTCTAGTAAGCATGAATGCCGTCGTGTTCTTAAATTTTATTAAGCTTCATGGATTTTTGACCATGAGTTAGATAGTCTCCAACTCTTCAGCAAGGAGTGAGGGCTGCGGCCTGCTTCGGGCTTTTGAAGTTGCAACTAGGAGTGACCGGAGGACACATATCTGAAGGCCTACTAGAGCGAGGATGGCGCTACATTTCATCCACAGTATATGATCCACCATATGTTTATGGCTTTCACAGCTAGGCTCAGATGTAAATCTTATCACGTATTTTTCAGTATGTCCACCAATTTTAGTGGTAACTATTAAATTGTTAATTCAGCCCATTTGACAAAACGACTAAAGCCAAAGTTCTTATTTTTTGGAACTACTTTCATGTACAAATCGTGGAATTAATTCCTAAGTCATTGAGCTGAAAGATGAAATAGAATAAATTTAAGTGTCAATAGTTTCAGGATTTTCGGCCTAACTAACGATTTAATATATCTCCATAGAAAATAGGCTAGTGCCGGTTAATCGATCCCCCTTGGAGGCTTATGCAAGAGTAAAATAATGCGGTTACGTTTCCTGCAAGAAATTACTTACGACACGAGCTGTGTAACATGTTGCGCCGCCATTTTTAAGTCATAGCTTTTGCATATATCGTTCAATTGAGGAACGTAAAGATAAAGCATCCATTTTAAAGAAAGCACACCAAACACTCAGTTTTTCTGGTTGTAACTGTTTCTCAACATACACTTGAGAAAAGATATGACTGATAAAAATTGTCTACAGTACAATAATGTCTCCGGAAATGATTTTTAGGAAAATTATGAGTGATAAAAACTTTTTAAGAAATTTTACGAATTTTTTTTTTTTTGATAAATCATGATTTGAAGCCAAATCATTATTGAAGAAATTTTTTTTTAGAAAAATTATGACTGAAGTTATTGCTGAAATGATTTATGGAAAAATCATTTTTAGAAAAATCATAAGTGATATAATTTTTTAATACAAAAATCATTAGTGATAAAAATTTCTAAGAAATATTTTTTGTATATAAGTCACGACTGATGACTTTTAAAAATAAATAAATCATAATTGATGAAATTCTTTTATAGGAAAATTATAACTGATGTTTTTTCCTACAGTAAAATTATGTCTGTTGAATGTATTTTTTTGAGATAAATCATGACTAATGAAATTCGTTTTATATAAAAATCATGACTGATAAAAATTTTCTAAGAAAGATTACGAGAATTCTTTATAAAAGGATTATGATTGATAATTTTTTTTATATAAATCAGGACTGGTGATATTTTTTATAGCAAAGTTATGGCTGATAAACCTTTTATACCGAAAAACTATGTGTGCTGAAAATTTTTTTTATAGAAATATTGACTGATATATTTTCTAAGAAAGTTTACGAATATTCTGAATAGAAAAATTATGATTAATAATTTTTTTCGTATAAATCATGACTAAAGAAATTAGTTTTTGGTAGCAAATTCATTATTAATGTAATTCTTTTATAGAAAAATTAAAACTGCTAGAAAATTTCTATAGTAAAATTATGTCTGCTGAAATGTGTTGAAGAAAAATCAAGACTGATGAAATTTTTTTCCACAAAAATCGCGACAAAAAAGTTTTCTAAGAAAGATTGTGAAAATTCTCTTAAGAAAGATTTGATATTTCAATCATGACTAATGCAATTTTTAATATGTAAATCATGATTTTTGAAGTTTTTTTATAGAAAAATTATGACTGATGAAAATTACCTACAGTAAAATGATGTCTATGACTAATAAAATTTGTTTAATGCAAAAATCATGTCTGATGAAATTTCCGAAGAAAGAAAATCAGGACTGATGAAATTTTTCTACAAAATTTTTCTACATTTCTGTAGAAATTTTTTTATGCTGGATAAATTTTTTTATACCTAAATCATGAATGATAAAAATTTTTTAAAAAAATTACGAAAATTCTGTGTAGAAAGATTATGATGGTTAAATTTTTTTTATACATCAGGACTGCTGAAATTTTTTATAGCAAATTTTTGACTGGAAAAACTTTTCTACAGAAAAACTATGTCTGCTGAAGTCTTTTTATAGAAATATCAGAACTGATAAAATTTTCTAAGAACGATAGCAAAATTCTTTATAGAAAGTTTAAGATTATTATTTTTTTTTTGTTTTATATAAATCATGACTGAAGAAATTTTTTCATGACTAATGCGATATTTTTATGGTAAAATTATGTCTGGTAAAATTTTTTTTTCTAAAAAAATCATGACTGTTGAATATATGCGGCAAAATAATTATGGCTGTTGAAATATTATTTAGTGACAAATAATGACTAATGAAATGCATTTTATACAAAAATCATGACTGATGGAAATTTTCTCAGAAAGAAAGAAAATCAGGACTGATATAATTTTTCTACAGTAAAATTGTGTCTGTTTAAATTTCTTTTTATACAAAAATTATGACGGATGAAAGTTTTTTATACCTGAATTATGAATGATAAATATTTTTTCAAATAATTACCTAAATTCTGTATATAAAGATTTTTGTCTATAATTTTTTTTATATAAATCAGGACTGAAGATATTTTTTATAGCAACATTATGACTGATAAGTTTTGTACAGAAAAACAATATCTGCTGAAAATTTTTTTTATAGAAATATTATGACTGATGAATTTTCTAAGAATGATTACGATAATTGTATAGAAAGTTAAAGGTTAATAAATTTTTTGTTTTACATAAATCATGACTGATGAAATTTTTTTCATTACTCAAGACTGATGAGATATTTTTATAGTAAAATTATTAAGGCTGAATTTTTTTTTCTAATAATATTACGAAAAATTTTTTTTGTTTTATATAAATCATGACTGATGAAATTTTTTTCATTATTCATGAATGATGAAAAATTTTTATTTTAAAATAATTGGTTTTTCTAAAAAATCAGTTTAGATGACTGGTGTTAACCTTCTGCAGAAAAATTATGTAGCGAACCCTTAGAAAGTGGAGTTAACTCAAAAAGTTATTTACTAATCCTTTAAGTAACAAAGGTGGGGATCATTTATCGACTGGTGGTTTAACGATTTTTAAAATTCAAACACTTTAATAACGTATAATAATTTCCACTTAAATTGTTAAACTGTTTGTTTTATTTAAAATTATTGGTCATGGTAGTTTTACGCTTAATTTTGTTAATAGTTCAAAAGAATGATACGCAACATATAATTCCATTAGCGATTAGAATGGAATACGATTTAATGAGAAATAGAACAAAGATTAAGCACAAGACTTTAATTTCAGACATGTAAAAATATATTTTAAAAGCAAACACGAACAAAATATATATTTTAAACGAAAAGCAAAGCGATATATCTAAAAAAAAAATTATTAAAATAGAGAAAATTGAAAAATGAGAAAAAAATATAAGAGTTGAAATAGGTGAATAAAATTGAAAATAAAATTACTTTAACAAGAAATAAGAGCATAATATATAGAAGACACATGTTATATTTTGATTTACTTTTTGTTTTATATTTTTTGTTTTTTTTTTTTTTTTATTTAAAAAATACAGTCCCATTTAAGCCGTAAGGCTAAAAATCCACCAAATCCACTGTAACAAAGGCTAATGCAAACATTTGGTTATACAATGGGAACTCAATATTTTACACAGATTTCAATAGACAGCGTGTTGCAACACTCCCATACATTTTTTAGTTTCATTTTATTTTATTTTTATGTTTGAAGTTTATTTTTCAATTCTCTCTCTTGGTTTCAGACCAGCATTAATATATTTATTTTGTTATGAGTGTGTGTGAGTATGTGTAAGTGTGTTTGGGTGTGTGTCAGTATAAGCGTATAGATATTTGTGTGTGTGCCTAAAAGATTTTTCTAACTTGGAGTACCTAGTAAACAGTGGGACTAAGGGGAAACAAATTATTTTGTCTAAATTGATGAAATTTGTTTACGGAATCGAGTTATCACAATAAACAAAAAAATGTATATTTTGAAACTTTTAATTTGTTTTTTATTGAACTTATTTTAAAATTATTTGTTTTAATGTTAAGTTTTTATAAATTTTTTTTATTTTGTAATTTTTGCTGCACAAAGCAAGTGAAAATTTGTTTTTTAAAATTGCGATTTTCAATCGTTTTTTTTTTAAGAACATTGAGTTTTTTTTCCAAAAACTTTTAATTATTTCAATACTTTTATTATTCAAGAAAATTAAAAAATTTCTAATATTTTATTTATTATACATTTTTTTCTTTTAAAATTTCTTATATTTAAATTTTAATTTTATTTAAAATTTAAAATATTTTATTTATTTTTTTTCTTTTAAGATTTTCTATTTGTATATTTAATTTTATTTGAATTCAAATTAAAATTTAAATATTTTATTTATTGTTTTTTTTCTTTAAAATTTTTTTATTTAAATTTAATTTTATTTAAAATTTAAATTTTAAAATATTTTTTTATTATGTTTTTTCTTTTAAAATATTTTTTAATTTTATATTTAATTTTAAATCAAATTTTAATTTTAAAATTCAAAATATTTTATTAATTATTTTCTTTTTTTAATTTTTTATATTTAATTTTATTTGATTATTATTTTTATTCGACCTTTTATATGTTAAATAAATATGTATTAATTTTTTTAAAAAACAATTGTTTTCAAAATTTTTTTCTAAATTGTTAATAATTTTTGTTTTTATGAAAATTAATTTTCTATAAAGTTTTCCAAAGGAAAGTGAAATACTGAAAAAATATATTAAAAAGGCCGTTAAAAAGATTAATATATATTTATTATTTAATTTTATTTAAAATGTAATTTTAAAATTTTAAAATATTTTATTTATTTTTTTTTTGTTTAAATTTTTTTTTATTATTATATTTTCTCTTTTTATTATTATTATATTATTTTTTTAAATTTATTTTTTTTTAAATAGTTTTCCCTTGTTTTTGAATAAAATTTTTACAATTTCTTTTTTGTAGTTTTTGATTTATTTAGTGGAGTGATATTTTTTTTTTAATTTTCACTATTCCATTTTTTTAAATAAATTTCGGTATTTTTTATAATATGGAATATTGTTATTTAATTTTAACTAATTTTGTGGAAATTTCGAAAGTTAAAAAAATTTTTTGCAATTCTTCTTTAATTAAATTTTTATTTTTTTTATGTGAATTTTGAAGGGTGAGATTTTTTTCACAGTTTCGTATATTCAGTATTTTATATTTTTTTTCAATTTCGATATTTTAGCATAATTTGGATTTTTAAAATTGATTATTGATTTATTTTGAGGGAATTTTTAAAGATCAGAATTTTTTCGAATTTCGAATTTATCAATTTGTTTTTTATTAAAATATTTATCTTTTAATGTGGAATTTTTTTATTAAATTTTAATTATTTTTGTGGGAATTCTGAGGGGTGAAAAATATTATTTTTGGTTTTAAAATTTTCAGTGTGTCAATTTTTTTATTATTAAATCTCGTTTTTTATAATTTGTAATTTTTTTTTGAATTTTATTTTATTTTGTGTGAATTTTTAAGGCTGAATATTAGTTTTGGAGAAATTAAAATAATATTATTTTTTATAAGCAATTTTATTTTTCGTGCTTGATTCCTTTAAATAAATATTTCATGATATTCTCACAAAATATTTATTACAAAAATTTTTATTAAAAAATAAACATTTTATGATTTAAAGGAATCAAGCACGAAAAATAAAATTGCTTATATTGAAAATGATTCCGAAAAAATATAAATTACTTAATATTATTTTTTTATAATATTTAAAAAAAAAATTTTTTTAATTAAATTTTTTTATTTTTTTGTTTATACAAAATTTTGTTTTTTGTTATTACTTGTTTTCTTTTAAGTTTATGTAATGTTTTGCCGAATTTTTACTTTTTCCATTTAATACAGAATTCGCTATAGAATTTTCTTAAAAAGAATTTTTGATAGAACAAATTTAAATTAAATTTTTTTACTTCTGTTAATATATTTTTAATTAAAAAAATTAACGAGCACATGCAATGGAAAAAGGTTCCGAATAATTATAAATTAATTAAAAAAATTTTTTTTAATATAAAAAAATTTTTATTTCAAAATATTTTAATTAAAAAATCTTTTTTTTTTTGATCGTTTAAAGCTTTTTTTATATATTTTTGCCACATTTTGATTGTTTAGGCGAATTTTTAATTTTTTTTTATAAATAATTTTATACTAATAATATAAAATTTATTTGATTTTTTTTTATCTCAGGCTTGTTGTTGTTTTTTTTTTAATATTTTGATTAATTGTCCTAAATAAATAAAAATAATATGAAAATAGCAATGAAAATTAAACATCGCAAATTTTCTTAATATTTCTGTTAAAATTGCTAAAATAATTCTGTTGAAGTATTTTTAAATTAATTAACATGGAAGTGATTTGCTGTAATTTATCAAAAAAATAAAAAAACAAAAAAAATTAGAACACAAAATTCATTTACTGAGAGACATTTTTGATTGATTTATTTTTATTTTTTGCAAATCCGTTGTTAGTTCTTCCTGTCGGATTTTTTTTTTATTTTATATTGTTAAGCAGAAGAAAAACTGCTGTCTTGGCTGTCTTAAATTATAAATTTAAAGGTTTGGCGACGACGCCTAATTTTATTAATTTCTCACTCTCTTTTTATTCACTGCTCCCTCATTAAAATATGTGAACGAAAAAAAAAACAAAAAAAAAAATAAACAAAAAATCACGTATAAAATTAGTGTAAAGCTACAACTATAAAAAAAACAACACCAACAACAATAATACACAAAAATAAAAAGGAACCCTTCACTGTAAAACCAGCTAAACTACATTTGTCTAAACTAGAGTAGTGGAGTACACTCGTTAAATACAACAGACAGCAGTGGCAGTGGCAGCAGCAGCAGCAGCAGCAGTAGCAGCAGAGAACACAAAAAAGCCCTGAATCTTTAATAAAAACATACAAACAGCCGTGGCATTTTATGGCTGTAATGGGGGGAAGGGGACCATGCACAAATTACAACAAACATTGAGAAACGAACATAATAAAAGATAAAAACGAATATAATAAAAACCAAAACGTAATAAAAAAGAAATGAAAAATATTACACACACACATGCATACATACACAGCTTTACAGACTAAATAAAACTATTAAGGAATTTTTTGTGGTGCAAAATACAAGCAGCCATTAACAAACCAATAATTAACAAAAAAAGAAAAGCAAACAGAAAAAAATAACAACAAGAAAATATGATAAAGACCAATAAGTAATAAAACAAAGAAATAAGAAAAAATTAAGCAAAAAAAAAACAGAAAAACCAAATAAAAGTGGCACAAACTAGGAGGTGGTAGCAAAATTACAGCCAGCAAAAAAACAAAAACGCACATTTAAAACTGGGTATCAGTGTTAGTAGTGGCAAATAACGGTTTAAAACAAATCCCATAACAAACTACAAATCACAAGCACACTCAGGCAAAAACAAAAAAACAAAAAAAAGGAAAAAGCAAAACAATAACAGCAAAAAAAAAATAACAACAAATTATCAAGAGCCAGAGAGAAAAAGAGAGAGAGATAGAAGCAGAGCAGAGCAGCTGTAAATTCAAAGCATACTTTTGGAGAAATTTACTTTTTGCTGCAGCTGTAATCAGCTGTGTGTTTGTATTATTATTTTTTATTATTTAAAAACAACAAACAAAAAACAAAAGAAAAATATATTTAAACACATGTTAACAAAAAATAACTCTCTATTTTTGTCTTTGGCTCTCCAAAATATAAATCTCTATTTGTTTTAAGCTTTCAGAGTACAAAACAATATTCACTGAGGTTTAACTCAAATTTTTAAAGCCCTTTTTATTTAAAGTCTCTTATTTTAATGTGTTTGCTATTAATGATAACGTGATTTATTATTAAATGAAATTAAAACAGGACAATTTTGTAGCATTGTTGTTGTTGTTACTTTTTTTCTTCTTTTATTACATAAATGAAAAGCTCAGATTTATTGAATTGTTTAGAAAAATAAATATAAAAATTGTTTTCAGACTTTTAAAAATTTTTTAAAAAATATTTTTTTGTAAATTTTAATGCACACAATTGAACAAAATTTTTAAAAATCAAAAAAATGTTGTTTGAGGACTTCTAAAAAATTTAAAAAAAAGTTTTTAAAAATTTTAATTTACACAAACAAATAAAATTTTTAAAAATTATTTTTAAAAAAATTATTAAATGCTTTAATGGAGTTAATACGTTTTCAATAATTCCCTTTAAATATTTCTTAATAATCATCATCACTAGTTGGGATATTAAAATACGAAACTATCTTTTTGGATCCTTCTTAAATCTCTCATAGTACTTTAATGATCAACAAAAACTTTCGAACTTCTTCCTAACTACTAATAACTAAACTATTCTTTAAGTATTCTTAAGTGGTGAAATTTTAATTTTTAATTTTTCTTTTTATCACAGAAATCCTCATAGTTACCAACTCAAGGGTGGGTAAATTAGAGGTTAGGAAGTAATGTGGCTTAACACATAAATTTTTTTCCCACAATTTAGTTTCATTGATGCAAGTGTAAAGCAGAAATGTTGGAAATTAATAATGGAATTAGATGTCAGGCACATATCCACCTCTAGCACGTCGTTAGATGTCCGCTCTTTTGACAAATTTCGCTTATCCTATAACTGTAGCGCCGAATAACATTTTTCAAAGCGTTATTTGTTTGTGGATTGGTTATACAAACCCTGTCTAATGCGTGATAAGATTTAAATCGGTACCTAGCGTGTGTATACCATAACTCGACGGTGGTTAAACCACTGGGGCGATTGAATGCGTGCGACCGTACTCTAGGAAGCCTAAGACTAATTTCTAGCAACAAGTCATTCCTAGTTACAATTTCGGAGGTTCGGAAGCAGGAACGCCAACCCCCACTCCTTGCTGAAGAGTTGGAGACTATCCAACTCCTGGTGCAGAACACATGATAAGCATGCTCAATGGATTCGGATCATTCACCCAATGTGCTCAGTAAAGGTGGGATGATCAAATTCATGAGGGTCACAAAACCACAACCACCACGATACTCCCGAAAGACCAACCTCAATAATCAGACAGAGAACAGCTAAAAGACTAAAAAATCAAAAACCTGAATTCTAAGGCTTAATGATTCCCGTAGAAATAACGTGGAGCTTCCAGTTGAATCATTGCTAGCCTTCAGGGGACTGTGTGATTCGATTTACATCCGCACCTGGCCATGAAGCCTTAATCAGATGGTGGATCTAACCACTGCATAATTTGGAACGTCATGCTCGTCCTAGGAAGCCGAAGCCATAATTCTATGCAACAGAACTTTCTAGTTGCAACTTCGATGATTCCAGAGCAGGACTGCAAATCATTACTCCTTGCTTCAGAGTTGGAGACTTTCCAACTCCTGTCCAGAACACATGTCTAGCATGCTCACTGGACTGGATCATTCACTTAGCGTGTCATTAACAGTGAGATGATCCTGGCCACCATAATAACCGTTATACTGTTATGGGGCCGCAAAACCACAACCACCACGATACTCCCATATAAGGCCAACCTCAATAATCAGCCAGAGAACAGTTAAGTGTCTAAAGAGACAAATAATGAACTCTGCAAGTTTACTAATTCCCGTGGAAATAAAGTGGAGTTTCCAGTTGTACCCAGCTGACTTCAGGGGACTGGGCTCCCTTTTTCCCCCAGTTGCACTGTGTCTAGATAGTCGAAGTTCTATAAAGACCATATTTATGTGCCCCCGGTCGGTAGCTTTCAGGGGACTGGACTCACGTTTTTCCCGCCGGGTGACACAAGTATTGACGGTGATATTCTGGCAAGACATATAAATATGCCCCCGGAGGGAAACGCCGTCTTATAGAAGATCTTAGAAAAATAAAAAATCCACCGGCATTTAGTCGCAATAACCAGGCGGCTAATTGATCTTGCGAAATCGAAAAATTACGCGACCGCGAAAGTTCTCAAGAAATAACTCAATTCTTTGGGTGGCTATGTTCTTTCTCCTACCATTCTTTGTCGAAACTTCAACCTTATATATTCTTTTGCAGATGACAGCGCTATTTGTGATTCGTATTCAGTTCGTAATAGACCAGGCCATTTGAAGGTTAGTTCAAAAAGGCAAATCATGAATAATACGCTTAAATATGATCTCGCGACAATCTTGGAATGGGGTCGGGGGAATAGAGTAGATTTCAATGCCCGTAAAACGCAATGTTGCAGGCTTACGCACAGATCTACGTACGATAATCGTGCTGCATCAGTTACTATGGGTGTTACGGAATCGGAAGCTCTTAATGTTCTTGGCATGAAAATTAAGTGTTATGTTCGATGGACAAAATACATTTTTCAGGTTTCCTCGGTATTATAAAACGGTGTAGACACTTCATCCGATTTTCGTACTATCTATACTACCTATATCCGTCCAAAAATGGAATAAAATTCTCATGTAAGGGCCGGCGCTCCAAAGTCTATTTTGAAGTTACTTGACCGCGCACAGGAGAGGACCAAGAGGCTTATTGGGGACAGTAGGGTATCCAACTCTATTGATTCACTAGAGCATCGACGCAATATGGGATATATTTCACTGTTCTATCGTTACTACAATGGTAAGTGCTCTAATGAAATTAGGAAACTTGTTCCTGATACTCGCACGTTTTCGTGTTTAACTCGATTTTCATTGAGAGCGCATCCATTTGTGGTCTAATGGCCAGTGAATCGCACTATGCATTACAAGGAAAATTCGCTTTTAAGCAGAATAGTCCGTATGAAGAATAAAATCCCTCCGGAGGTCTTTCCTGTCCCCTTCAATCTGGGAAAGTTCAAATTAAATGTCCACAGACATTATTTCCTCTTTCCTCCTTCTCGTAACCTAATTTCCTAATTCTAGCATAATGCATTGCATGTGTAGGGGTCATCCCCTGAGTGCTGGTCCGCAAAAAAAACAAACAAAAAAATGTGGCTTGTGGCGCCATCTTGCTAAAACCAAAGGTTACTAATGTCATTAGCCAATTGTGGTCACAAACAATTAATTCTTATTCTATGGTAGTGAAGTGAATTCACACGATCGCAGCGTTTCAAAAAAATACAGCCGATGATGCCACCTGATTAAAAACGGTACCATGCGCTCACATTCTTTGCCTATAAGGGCTTTATAAGGATTTGTGGATTTTTTTTAACCCCACATTTGGTTGCTTACATCAGTGCCCAACTCTAGGTAAGCGTCGTCCCCGCTGAAGATGAATTTGTTGGAAAAGGCTTTGTTTTCCTTCAGCTTTTAAAGCAGCCTGGTCCGCATTTATCGACTTTAACTTTAAATAAGAGCGAAGATAAGGGTCTTTAAGCAAAATGTTGCTTATGTGCTTTTAGTGATTTCCAAATGTTGCAAACGCCGTTCAGTTGAAGTTCCAGACTCATTTTCAACCCTTCGTTGTGGAATGTTTATGTTTGCATCACTATGGGCATCTGAGCCCTTAGCGAATTTAGCGATTAAATTACGAAGCGATGCAATGTAGCTTACGCTATTTTGATAGAAAATTTTTACAATTTAAATTCTTTGCTCTAGAGTTTTATGTTGCATGCCTAAACCCCCCAGGGGCATATAAATATGGTCTTTATAGAATATTCCACTATCTAGACTCAGTGCAACTGGGGTATAAAGGGAGCCCAGTCCCCTGAAGACAGGCAGATGGTCAACTGGAAACTCCACTTTATTTCCACGGGGATCAGTGACCCGCAGAGTTCATTATTTGTCTCTTTAGACTTTTAATAGTTCTCTGGCTGATCATTGAGGTTGGCCCCTATATGGGAGTATCGTGGTGGTTGTGGTTTTGCGGCCCCATAAGGGATTTATGAAAATTATGGTGGCCAGGATCATTTCACTGATAATGACACGCAAAGTGAATGATCCAGTCCAGTGAGCATACTTGATGTGTGTTCTGGACAGGAGTTAGAAAGTCTCCAACTCTTTAGCAAGGTGTGATGGTTTGCAGCCCTGCCCTGGAATTATTCAAGTTGCAACTAGGTGGTTCTGTTGCTTAGAATTATGTCTTCGGCTATCTAGGACGTATGTATAACGTTCCAAATTATACAAAGTGGTTTGTCCACCATCTTATTAAGACTACATAGTCAGGCGCGGATGTAAAACAAATCACACTCTGTTGCATGCCTAAAATTTTCCAACTTTTTGTTAAAAAAACGTTTAAGGATGACAGCTCAATTTGTGATATTTAATCATTTGACAGACAATTTATTGCCTAACCTGAAATTTATCCATCCATTGCTTGCTCTTTTGTGAATGATAATGCTTAGATTTCTTAACAGCTGCGCTTATATTCGAATAGTTGCTGATAATTGTGACAATTGCTGTGGCCAGCTTTATGGAGAATTATCTTCCATTGCTTAAGGTGTTGCCTCTTTAGCTGTTTTTGCTTGTTTCTAGCGTTTTTGTAAGCTAATCTTAGGGTTTGTGCCTTTGCAACCAAAACAGTTTTGGAACAGTTTTCCTTCGATTTGGCAGCTCAGACAAATCTTCAGCCTTTTTTGGACAATATGGCAACTGTTGCAGTTCTTCTCCTAAATTTTACTTTAATTACTTCGTGATTTTAACGCTTTCAGGCATTTAAGAGTTTGGAAATGAAGGATCATTTAAGACGATTTTAGAAAAGAAGAAAAACTGAAGATGGGCAATTATCCAGCGCTGACTTGCGGGTGTTAACTGAGATTATACTGCCGCAATTTAGATGTATGATGACAAAATAACTTGGATATATAGGAGCTGTATTAAGGAATCTCCACTTATTTCTAGCAGAGAGGAGTTTTGAGAGCCAATTTGTTTAAATTTTTTATTAAAATATTTTTTTTAATTTTTTAAAAATATTTTTAATTATTTTTAGCCTTTATCACGTTTGCATCGAAGTTCTTAAATTTAATTCAATATAATTAAATTTTATATGTTAGCAATTTAAAAATTTCTTAATAATTCAGCTTAATCAGATGGCAAATTAATAATTTGCTTAAGAAATTGCTTAAAATATATTAATTTGTACTCTTTTTTCTCTCTCTCTCATTACAGCTCTTACTCTCTTCATTTTTAGAAACTGTGAACAAAGTCTACACAATGAGTTCTTAAAAATTTAAGCACTCAATAATGAGTTATGTCTCTCAGAAATTAAACTCAATAAAGAAAAAAACAAAATAACAAACACAGCGATATGACATGACATTTAACAACGAAAAAGCTTTTGCTGATTACAATAGAAACAACAAAAGCAAATATATGTACAAAAAAAAACATACTCACCCCCTAAAAAGTAAAGCGTGCGCCTGGTAGCTATGTTAAGACAAAAAAAAAAATTGTTAAAAATAGCTTAACGAAAACTAGAAAAACAAACGAGTTATCATAACGGTAAAGGTACGCGAACTAAATACAACTCTAAAGCGCTTAAAGAAATTTAAATATGATTTTTAATAGCAACCAAAAAAGTGTAAAGCAAACTAGCAAAAAATAGCTATTAAAAAAAATAACAGCCTAAAAATAGGCTACCAAAAAGGAGTTTAAATGCAAAAATTAAATAAAATAAAATTTTATGGCTTAAAAAAATATATAAATATAAAGAATTTGCTAAAACTTTAAGAATTTTAAAAGAAAATTAAAAAAAAAATATAAAAAAAATTTAAAAAAAATTTAAAAAAAAATAAAAAAAAATAAAAAAATATTTTTTAATCAAAATAATGTTAAAAAAATTTAGTTAAAAATAGTGTGGAATGCTTTAAAGCTTGAAAACATTTAAGACTACAGTAAAATGTAGCAAATTTAAAAAATATTTTAATAAATTAATATTAAGCCCCAAAGTATGCTAGAAAAATGTGATAAAAAGTTTAAAAAAAATGTTTATAAGAAAATAAACAATTAAATATAAGAAGAAACACAAAATTGAATTAAAATAAAAATGTAAAATGTAAAAGAAATTACATAAAATTAAAAAAAAAATAATTTTAATATTTAAATTTAAAGTCTTCTAAATTAAAAAAAAAAATTAGCTAAAAAAAATATAATAAATTAATTTATTCTAATTATAAACATATTAAACTTCTTAAACCGCAAGCACCTTTATAACTATTTAGCAAAAATAATATAAAAATTGTTACCAAAATAAAACAAAATTTAATAAATTTAAATAAAAAATAAAAAAAAAAAATAAAATAACTACAATTAAATTTATAAATAAAAAAAAACAGCAAACGGCAACAACGATTATTTAAGGGTTTTAAACAAGTAAATATTATATTAAAAACTAATAATTATTAAAAAAAAATTAATTATTGAAAAATAAAAAAAAAAAAATAAAAAAAGACGCACAATTTAAAGGCAAAAATAAATCAACACGATCAGTAATAGGGTCCAATGTTGCAGCAACAAGCAACATGTTTACAGCAACATTTAATAAACTCAACATCCACAATAAAAATTCTAAAAGTCTCAGCAACAACAACAACATCAAAAACTACAACAGCAGCCAAATCAGAGACATGTTGCAAACAACACCAACATGAAAATTCTATTAAAATCAACACATGCTCTCAACAAAGGATAACAGATCATCCTTTGTTAGTAGGGGCTAAAAGTCAACAGCTTGGCAACAATGCTGCCCTGCATAGCCCCTTTAAAATTAATAATAATATTGAAAAAAAGCAAAATGTTGAGGCAACATTAGCACCCAAAGCCTTAAAGGTAAAAGATCAAAATGCACAAGAAATACAAACAGGCTTAGCTAAGGGCGTTTCTCAGAAGCCTGGTTTAATTCTAAATAAATTACCAAACGTAAAGGCACAAATTTTAACAAAACAAATAAAAAGTTCTTTAACAGCCTCAAATGACATAAGCAACATGTTGCCGCCGCCACATGAAAATTTACAACATAAAAATACAATTGAAAAAATATGTTTAGATTTTAATAGCAGACGTAGAAGAGGACGCCTAAGGTTAAAGCCAGCAGTAAGTAAGCAAATTCAACACAAGCAACAGGAGCAAAAGGAGTGGCAATGGGAGTGGCAAAGGCAGTGGCAAAGCTTGATATCGAATAAAAAGTATGAGACTTTTAATACTGTGCCAGCAGCAAAGTCTTTAACAAATGTTGCTAAAGTTAAAATAACGTTATTGTTAACACAAATGTTATTGTTTATACAACAAATAAACAGTTTTGTAAATAAACCATTACAAAAACAACAACAACAGAAACAACAAACAAAAAATTTAGTATTAAATTTAATAAACAAAATTAAATATGAATTAAATAAATTTAATAAAAATCCCAACCAACGTAAAACCCAGCAACATTTTAATAAATTAACAACATTATCATCATTGTCAAGAAAAACCTCAACAGTGTCATCAATATCATCACCGTTAACATCACTAACAACTTTAAACTCCTCAACAATTCTCCTTTATGCTTTTCTTTTCATTACAACTCTTCTAATACTTCCATGTTATCATCCCAATGCATTGGCTGAAGCCGCTAAACCTAAATCGGCTACACAGCAACAACAACAACATCATACTAATAATAACAATAACAACATTAATAATCATCTGCAACAACATCAGCAGGATAAACCATTAATTGCTTATGCTGCCGGTGCAGATAATGTTCATATTGATAAAGAGGGCACCATACTGACACCGCCCTCCTATCAAATTGTATCATCGCAAACATCGAACGAAGAGGATACCGAATATATACTCGATTTGGATGAGAGAAATTTCGATTTGGAGAATGAGAGCATAAATGAGGTGAATGAGGAGGACAGTGGCTCTTATAAAAAAATTGACAATGGTGAGTGAAAATAAAAAAAACAGTTACAGGTACTTTTTTATTCTAAAAAGTACTTTTCAAAGGGATTTTTAATTATTAAAAATTTAATAATTTTAGGGACTTTTGTTTCTAAAAGTTTTACCAACGATTTTTATGCACTCAAAAAAATTGTTTTTTAAAGTAAAAGTACTTTTACCCCAAACTTTTTATGTACTGAAGTAAGTTTTTTTTAATAATTTTATTGCAAACCTGGCGAACCTGCCAGTGGATTCAATTTCATATTTAACCAAACGAAAATATTAAAGGAAATTGATTATTTACTCAAGGTAACAAATTTGTTATAATAATAGCGTAACAAATATCGTGGTTTTAATTTTTCCCGCTTAGTTAACAAAAGCAATTTATGCAATTGTTTCTCTTTAATTTTTTACATGATGTAAACAATAATTTACCCAGACTTTGCAACACAAAAAATAAAATTTTTTAAGTTTATAAATAAAGCAACATTCCCTTATTAAGTTTAGTACTACAATACCATTAATATTACACCATGTAAAGGTAATTGAAATTTATTAAAATATTAAAATTTTTAATTTTTTCGATTGTTTACATAATGTAAACAATTGTTTACATGACATTTACTGTCCAATATTATATATTTTCGATTTCTTCAATTATAATATTTTACAATTTTTTACATGATGTAAACAATTATTTACCCAAACTTTGCAACACAAAAAACTATTTTTTTTAACTTAATAAATAAAACAAGAGTCCCCTATTAAGTTTAATACTGTAATACCTTAATTACACACTATGTAAAGTGTTATTAACCATACATTTACTTAAAGAGGTATTTAAAATTTATTAAAATACTAAAATTTTTAATTTTTTTAATTGTTTACATAATGTAAACAATTATTTACATGACATTTACTATCTAACATTATATATTTTAAAGTTTTTCAAATTTAAAAAATGTAATTTACAATTTTTTACATGATGTAAACAATTATTTACCCAAAGTTTGCAACACAAAAAATTATTATTTTGACTTTACAATTAAACCAGGAGTCCCTTATTATGTTAGTACCATAATACCTTAATTATACACTATGTAAAGAGTAATTAACTATACATATATTAAAGGAGGTAATAAAAATTTATTAAAATATTAAAATTGAAAATTTTTTTGATTGTTTACATAATGTAAACAGTTGTTTACATGACATTTACTTTCTAACATTATATATTTTCAAGTTTTGCAATTATAAAACTTATAATTTACAATTTTTTACATGATGTAAAAAATTGTCTACCCACACTTTACAACACAAAAAATTATATTTTTCACTTTATAAATAAAGCAAGAGTACCTTATTAAGTTTAGTACCGTAATACCTTAATTATACACTATGTAAAGAATCATTAACCATATATTTATTAAAAGAGATAATTAAAATTTATTAAGATACTAAAATTTTTAATTTTTTTATTGTTTACATAATGTGAACACTTGTTTACATAACATTCAAATTTAAAAATTATAATTTACAATTTTTTACATGATGTAAACCTTTATACCAAACCGTTATAGCATAAAATATAGTTTTTGTAACTTGTAGCTTTATATTTTTCATATTTTTGATATATTTTAATTATTTACATAATGTAAAAAATTGTAAAGAAAACATATATTGCATAGCATTATGCATTACAAATTTGAAAGTGATAAATTAACATTTTTTACATGATTTAATCAATCGTTTACTCAAATTGCATAATATATAAATAAATTCACAATTTGGCAAATATTTACCAAAAGTAAAATATAAAATATCCGGTTATTACATCATAAAAATAAGGTTTACTATAAAATTTTTTACAGTACATTTGAATCCCAGCCGTAATTTATAAAAAACTCATATTTTTAGAAGTGCGACATATTTGAAATTCTTTACCTCAGGTAAACAATTCTTTACCTGATGTTAATCACAAAAGATTAAAATTTTTGGTATAATATAAAAACGATTGTTCAGTTTCGGCTGTTTTTTTTTTAAATAATTATTTACCCAAACTTTACAGCACAAAAGATAATTTTTTATCCTCATAAACTTATTATTATGTTTAATAACGTAGTATCTTAAATTTACGTTATGTAAAGAATTGTTTTCTAAGCCGTTATTGGGTAATGTAAACAATTTTTTACCTTGAATTTACTTCATAACATTGTATATTATATAGTGTCTCATCTGTTTTATAAACTTTTATTAATTGTGGTTTTCAATTTTTTACACAATGTAAATAATTATTTACCCTAACTTTACAGCACAAAATATAATTATTTTACCCTTATAAATTTATTATTATGTTTAATAACGTAATATCTTTAATTCACGTTATGTAAAGAATTGTTTTCTAAGCCGTTATTGGGTAATGTAAACAACTGTTTACTTGGAATTTGCTCCATAACATTATATATAATATAGTGTCTCATCTGTTTTATAAACTTTTATTAATTGTGGTTTTCAATTTTTTACACGATGTAAATAATTATTTACCCTAACTTTACAGCACAAAATATAATTATTTTACCCTTATAAATTTATTATTATATTTAATAACGTAATATCTTAAATTTACGTCATGTAAATAATTGTTTACTTAGCCAATTATGGCGTCATTATTACGCCATAATATTAAATTTTATAAAGTGTCTCATCTCTTTTTAAATAAACTTTTATAAATTTTAATTTACATTTTTTTACACAATGTAAATAATTGTTTAGTCAACTTAATTGCGTAATGTATGATAATTATTAATGATTGTTTGAAAACAATCAACAGTTTTTTACATTTTTTTATAAATTAAAAATTAACAATTGTTTACTTAAAGTAAAAATTATATTATATAATTTTTACTTAGGGTAAATAATTCTTAATTTGTGCACTTTAAAAAATTATAAATTTAAAAAAAAATATTAATAATTATTATATGCCACCATTATTTACTCATACGTAATTGGGTAGGCATTTGCTAACATCAGTTAGTTACATGATGTAGAAAATTTGCACACATTGTGTAACTAGTTGTAAATTCTAACTTTCAAATTTGTAAGACACATGAAAAAATTTACACATTTAATATTTTGTGGTAAACATCATGTACAAAAATTTGAAAAATTTTTAATTTTTTAATCAATTTTAACTACCTAATATTACAGAGACTGGGTAAATAATTATATACCCCACGTAGAAGAATTGTAGCCAATTGTTTACATCATGCAAAAAAATTATAAATTGCATAATTTTAAAATCAGATGAGAAAAATTTTAGATATTTGACGTTAAGCAGTAATTTTTAGTTAAATAATTGTTTACATTATGTAAATAACTGAAATATATATTAATTAATTTAATAATTTAAATGTTTTTTAATAAATTTTAACAGCCTTATGTAATAAAGGTGTAGTAAATAAATTTTTAAATAGTTAAAATCAATATATAACTAAATTTTTGTATGTAAAAAATAATTAATGAAAAAACCATAAAATAAAAGCTGTCAATTTGGGGTAAACAATTATTTTTATCTTGTAAAAAATAGTGAATTCTTACTTTTAAATTTTTAAAACAGGTAAATAATTGATAACATTATGTTAATAATTGTAAATTACAACTTTTAGACTTGTAAAAAAAACATGAGAAACTTTAAATATTTAACATTTTGCGGTAAACATCATGTAAGTAATTGTTTACATAATGTAAAAAATTGAAATATGTCAAAAATAGGAATAATTTTTAATAAATTTCAACTATCTAATATAACAGAAACTTGGTAAATAATTCTATATATTGCGTTGAAGCAATTGTAGACAATTGTTTACATCATGTAAAAAATTGTATATTCATTAAAATCAATATATTACTAGATTTATTTATGTAAAAAAATAATGAGTTAAAAAAACTTTACTTTATGCTTTAAATTTTGGGTAGAAAATTGTTTATATTATGTAAAAAATTGTAAATTGCAACTTTTAAATTTTTCATACAAGTAAATAATTGTTAACATTGTGTAAAGAAGTGATATATATCAAAAATATAATCAATTTTAATTTTTCATTATTTTTAACTATCTAAATATTTTTTACATATAGTAAATAATTCATTACATAGTGTAAAACCAAGATATATTGACACTAACAATAATAATGAACTCAAGAATTCTTTATAAATTCAAAAATAACTCAATTTTATGCTGTAAATTTTGGGTACATAATAGTTTACATCATGTAAAGTAAAAAAAAAAATTATGTTTACTTCAAGAATTTATTTGCAAGTAAAAAAATTATATTTTAGATAAAAAATTATAATCACGATAACACAGTAAACAAAAATTTTACCTTCCGTAAATAATTAAAATTCTTTAAACTGTTCGATTTGTCAAATATAAATTCGCTGGCATATTTTCCATATCAGCATTGTAATTTTAAATTACAATAATTATGTTTTTATATATAATCAAAGTAAATATTTATTTATTTAATATAATTTATTGTTAACGTAAACTTATTTACAAATGAGGTCATATACATATGTATGCGATTATTATTCTTTCACGGTAAAAATAATAATAATAAAAATTGATTTTATTACAAAGTTTCTCATTTGATTTTGAGAATTAAGCAATTTACAATTGTTTACATAAGGTAAACAATTGTCTACAATTGATTCTACGTAATGTATAGAATTATTAACTAGGTCTCTATTATGTTAGATAGCTAAGATTTAATAAAAATTAAAAATTTTTCATATTTTTGACATATATATCATTTATTTACATAATGTAAACAATTGTTTGCATGATGTTTACTGAATAATATTAAATATTTTCATGTTTTTCATCTGTTTTACAAATTTAAAAGTTGCATTTTATAATTATTTACATATTGTAAACAAATTTTCTACATCATGTAACTCACTGATGTTAGCAAATGTTTACCCAATTACGTGTGGGTAAATAATGGCAGTATATGATATTTATTAATATTTCGTAAAAAGTGTATAATTTTTCAAGAAAAGAGAAAATGCTCTATTTGGGTACAAAGCAGAAAGCCGTTACGTCAAAAGATTTTTTTATGGGAACAGAAACGTAATCGTTACATGTAAAATTTTCAATCTATTTGTTATTTTATTTTTCATTGTTACAAAAAAATAACAAAAGAGAAAAACTTAATTTCCTTTGAAAGAAATGCTGATGGCCTAGCTAAAAAAAAACTTATTTTCTTTTAAGTTCTAGTTCATTTCATTTATAAGTCTAAATGTCCGTCTGAATATCCTTTTCAAATATTAATGAAGAGACACAAAAAAAGAAGAAGGAAAAAATATATTTTTTGGCATTTCGTTATTTGAAAAGTAATTTTAAAGCATTAATAATGACGTAGATTGTTTAAGTATGTCATTATATTTTTAATAGTATAGTTTTAGGGGCTTGAAAGCAATGAAATAGTTTTTTATTTATTTATGTTCAAATCCTCTACAATAAGAAATAGGTTTATAATTAGAGTACAGGATACAGCTATTAATGAATTAAGTTAAGATGGCAAATACACGTTTGCTGAGGTTTACACACTGGTGTCATCATATGTTTGCAATATGTCGTCATATTGATGATATGTTCTATGAAGAAGAAGCAATAAAACTAAACCAGAATAGAAAATTAGGGTAAAAAATTGGATTTTTCTTTAAAAGGAGAGCTTCCAAGTAACAGAAAAAAATACTGTCAACATCGATACAGACGAGGCAACATCTTGTTAGGAACTAAGCCAAAAAAAACTAATGTTGATTATTATCGACAACGCGCATAAAAACATTTAAATCTACAAAAGACATTGTTACACACGCGAAAATATCAACCGGCAACTACTTTTGTGATTTATAAAACAATTCTCGCACTACTAACGTTGCCTTTAACCAAATACAAAACTAAGAAATTTGTTAATATTGGGAACCCGCGTGTCCGCCGGGAAATCTATTACTTTCTTTGTTTTTAATTTTTGATTAAGTAAAAGATAATGGATCTTATATTGGCAATGATATCTGGAATAAAATAAATGTCCACCACCGTTAGCCTCACACATGCGTGCCCATTTGAGCAAATTTTTCATTAGATACTCACTCATTTTACTCGCTATTTCATTAATTTCATCACAAATATTTTGTTGGAGTTGCTCCAGTGTTTCTGGTTTGGTTTACAGAAATCTTGCTTTTCCGAAAATCCTCACAAAAACAGTGCGGACCAGCGAAATCAGGCAACCGTGGAGGCCAATCAACATCACTATTTCTTAAAATAACTTGCTTTGGAAGGTTTTTCCCTTGTAATCCTGGCTGTATGCCATGTAGCACCGTCAATTAAACCCTAAGGATCCTGTTGTTGCATTTTCAATCATATCACGATATCGCTCCCCATTCTCAGTAACCATTACGCCGTTTTCATTTTCACAGAATTAGGGTTCAATGATTCGTCCTGACCATATTGCTCACCAGATTGTCACTTTTAATGGATGCAAAGATGACTGTTGAATAATTTTAGGGTTTCCCATATCCCAGAACCGATTATTTTGTTTATTTCCTTTCCATAATCCATTCAAATAAAAATGTGCCTCTCGTCACTCGTTATGATTTTTTCATGAAAATCGTGGCTGTCATGGGCGAGCTATAATATCCTATTGGCATATGTATGGTGGCGTAAATGGTCTTGTGGAAGAAGCTGTTGTATCAACTGAATCTTATATGGAAACAAATGCCAATCTTGGTGCAAAATTGTGGCCAAAGTTGTTCTTTGAAGATCAACCTCCTGAGCATGACGACGAATTGAGGTTGATGGATTGCTTTGAACACTTTCTTAAGCAGCAGTAATGTTTTCAGCCGATCTTGCTGTACGTTGTGCTCCAGCCTTAGGCCTATCACCTACAAACCCTGTTTCTTCGAAATCATTCACTACACGACGAATAGTGCGTTTTGTTGCCACGTTGTTTCTTTCAAAAATTTCACGTCATTTTCTTATCGTCACAATAATCGATGATTGATTTCGATAAAATGTTTTAACGATTAAAACACATTGGTTTATCGATTATTTCTCCATAATAAATTTGCCACGTGTCTTCATCACGAATGCCAAATATGAACTGTCAAGCCAGTAAATGTCAAATGGCGGCAATACAAAGTAGTATACTCTGTATAAACGCAAAAGATGGGTGTAAAGTAATTAATATGCTTTTTTCCATAACTGATCTGGCAAAGCTGATATTATCAATAAAATATGATTTTATGAAGAAATGAAAGCACAGGGATATTAAAAAGGCATTCAATAGCCATATGGCTTCGAAGAGAGTTGGGAGCCATAATCATATCTTCCAAATTCGTAGACGACCCACCATAGACCATTTCACGAGAAGCGGCGATTTTGGCGAAAGTCTGATTGCCTGTTAAACAACGAAGTTTTGTTTGCCTTAGACAAAATGCACAAGCTGTAAATTGGCCTGAAAGCTGCGTCATTTTTAGGAATTGGCAAAATTTTTTTGTTATAATTTGTAGCATACGAACGTATTGCTTTGGTGCATTGGTAGCGATTGCATAAGCACAGCCATTTCAACGCTTAAAATTTCCCAATTTTTTACTAACTAATTAACAAGGGCGACGGCACAGTTCTACAACATTTAACCATCTGACAAACAATTTACTACCTAACCTTAAATTTGTCCATTGCTAAACGCATAATTAAATTAATTGGACAGTGATGCAACTATTTGCATTGTAATTATGTAGCTTATACACACACATATGTACATTATAAAGTACTCCTTTTTTGTCACGGTAATAAACATTTTATTTGCTGATTTCATAATTCTCAATTGGTGTGTAATTTTTTTTATATTTCAGCATAACTTTTTAACTAAAATATTTTATTGCAAAACAAAAAAAAAGATATTGATTTTGAGATTTATGACTTCATTAAAAGAAAATTTATTTAATATTTTGTTTTATAAAATTTTCGAACATCCTAATCCTAATCTAATGCTTTGATTTATTTCCCAAATCTCTTTCTTCGTTGCTTTTAAGGCACAAAAATATTTTTTTTTGTGTTGTCTTATTTGCTAAAATCGTATTTTTTTTTTTTTGTTGCAGATAGTTTAACCAGATTCATGTCATGTTTTATTTGTTGTATTTCTTTTTTCGCCCAAAACGGCTGGGTTTCATTTAAGGCACTGGCTGCAGAAAAAAGTTGTTTAACATTTCATGCTGGGGGTTTTCTTTTACGGTCGTCATGCGCAAAATTTTTTGAATGAAAAAAAAAACTGTGTTTAATGATGTCATTGAATTCGTAAAACGAAACATTTGACAAAGAACAACAACAACAAAAAAAACTTTAATGACTTAATTTGAAAATGTAGTGCCAAAAAAAGAAACAAAAAAAATAATCTAAAAGTATCCTAAAATAACTTTTAAGTCCTTCACAAAACTTTTTTTGATCAAAAATGTTAATTCAGCAAAACTTTTTGTTTTAATCGATTTCAGTTTAATAAAATAAAATGTTCGTACTAAAAAAATATTATTCGAATCCTTTACTGTTGCCTTTGCAAAACCTTAACCCTAAAATCATAAACAAATTAAGAGCTTTGAATAAAAAAAATCTTAAAAACTTTTAACATACTTTTAGGCATTTCGGCTGTATGTGCTTTTCGCAGAGCTGTAAATGAATGATTTATTTTTTTTTTTTCGATTTTAATTCATAACGAATTAGCTAAATTTTGAATTTACTTAGTTTCTCAACGAACAAGAATGGTATGGAATTTGTAACAATTTAAAGGCCCTTCGGGCCATACAACTACCCAGGGCCAGTATGTTGAGTTATTTTCCGCGCACAATCACCTTGCACAATTAGTGAGTGAGCCAGTCACACTTTACTTCTGTTAAAAGGTACTACAGTACAGTACAGTACTACATTCCTAAAAAATATGAAATTAGTGTTTGTGCCGTTCTCGGCAACTCCGATCACTGTACCATCTAAGCCTCCTTTTCATATTCGCAGCGTCACAGTGTTGCGCAACCAGCTACCAAACCTTTAATATATATTTATGAGAAGGTTTGTTGGCCTGAGCTTAACGACTTTTTTAGGCAACTTAATGAAGAACTAAGTTTCTTGGACAATAATATCGCTGCCAATGCGGAAATGGTTGCTTGGAATGAAAACTTTTATTCCATTCCAAACTATTTCGATTAAAACCGTAATCGTAATCTTGGTTTAATCAGTATCTGGCGTAGAAACAAAAACGCAGATACTGATTCGCAAACCAAAAAGGCGAGGAACGTCTTTGTGTTAAGCTTCTTGCTACTCCAAGGGGTAGCAGGAACTTTTAAGCGTTTGCTAAAAGAGTAAAGGATAATGATAGATCTTCTTCTCCAACTCTTTTAAGAAATGATCAATTATTCACTAACCCGCCGGATAAGGCTAACCTTTTAGCTGGTATATTTGCCAATAATTTTTATATGCCGGAAAGTAGTCAACCATCGTCTAAGCTCAACAGATTACCCGTTACTATGCCAAAGATATTCTTTCGAGCTCGAGCCATTAATAAGGTTTTAGCAGATCTCAACGTCAAATCGGATGGGACACCAGCACTAGTCGTGAAGCAGTGCTCTTTGATTCTAGGGCATCCGCTAGCAAGCCTTTTCAGCAAGTTAAATCATGTCAGTGAATTTCCAAAATGTTGGAGGGTTCCTAATATAGCGCCAGTCCCCAAAAAGGATGAAGCTAGCAACTCTGAAAATTACCGCCCAATTGTAACTTGTTTTGCACTTTCTAAAGTGATGGAAAGTATAATTCATTTTCATCTTGTAAGGTATCTGCAGACCAACGCCTTAGTAAGCGACGGACAGTATAAGTTCCGTAGGGGGCGCTCTATGGATGATTTGTTCGCTTTCCTATCGAAAACGTGGTGCAACGCCATATATCATTTCACAAAAATTAAGGTGGTGGATGTGGATATTTCCAAGGCGTTTGATAAAGAGTGGCATGATACACTCCTGTCAAAACTAGTTGCTTTTGGTATCGGTGATAATTTCTATAGATTTGTATCGAGTTTTCTCAAAATCGCACTATACAAGTTGTTTACCCCACCCCCCCCACCCCTGCCCCACGGAAGCATATTTATCGAGGTGCTGCTGGGGGTATAAGGGAGCCCAGTCCCCTAAATCTTGTCACGCATGTCTCCAGCAACCTTACCCCCGGAGGCACAGTAATATGTTTTAACGGAATCTCATCGTCATTACATGTGTCAAAGGGGGTAAAAGAGATCCCAGTCCCCTTTAAGGCTAGCAGCAGCCAGCTGGGCAATTCCACTATATTTCCACGGGAATCAGTAAAGCCCCGTAGTTCCGCTAATTGTCTCTTTGGACTTTTAGCTGTTCTCCGACTGATTATTGAGGTTGACCCTTCGGCAGTATCGTGGTGGTTGTTGTTTTAGGCCCTAGTTTGAGTTGTGTGTGTCGGATCATTCACAATTAACACAATGAATGGTCCGGGCCCAGTGATTATGATTGCCGTTGTGTTCTTAAATTAAATGCTTCATGCGTTCTAGACCAGGAGTTGGATAGTCTCCAATTCTTCAGCAAGGAGTGAGTGGCTGTGGCCTGCTTCGAGCTCTTGAAGTTATAAGTAGGAGTGACTGGAAAATATGCGTATCAGAAGGCCGTCTAGAGCGAGGATGATGCTATATTTCATCCACAGTGGTATGATCCACCTTCTGGTTATGGCTTACACAGCTGGGTACAGGCGTAAAGCTTATCACGCATGTGGTGATTTTGGATAACTTCGAGGTATTGACATAATTTGGATCTGCTTCAACACTGTGGGTCATGGCTGTGATTTTATTTAATTGAACGACCTGGTCGAATACTCGTTGGTATTCGGACATTTTGTATCGAGCCTGCTGACTAAAATTTAAGGACCACTTTCTTAATAGCGGTCTCAGAAAGACGATTATGTATAACGAAATTATCACGAATTTTACGAAATGAGAACCAGCATTTTCATAGTGGATTTTAATTAGTTTAAGGCGATTTTCGTGCGAAATTGAATTCACTGTAACAATTGTCAAAGCATCTATTACGAATATGTCGAAAAACTAAATGTCAAAATTATCATGTTGTTAGCGTTGCCACAATGGAAAAACAAACTTTTTTCGAAGAAAAGAAAATTCTGCCTCAAATTATTGTCCTTACCATTAATTAGTGCAGGCGCCTGAATAGCCATGTGTCTCTTTCTTTTATTTTTGTTGTTTGTTTGTTTGGAAAAGATAGTTGTCAGTAGAAGGGTAAACGAAATGAGCTATTGTGTCTTTTTGGAAATTGCTTATTAAAAATTCCACGAAATAAGTTAAAAAAATAGAAAGCAAAAACAGCTATGCTTTCTAGTTGTTTATTCGTGGAATAAGAAATCTGAAAAGACACAATAGGTCATTTCGTTTACTCTTCTTCTAATAACTATCTTCTCCTAAAGCTTAAACACAGCATCTTTGTATAGCCACACTATTTGATAAAAAATTAAAACTTTAAGTTTCTTTTAGTCAATAAATAAAATTTTCCTATTTTAAGAGAATTTTCACCAACACCCAAGAATCCATTCTGTCTTTACCTGACAATTCCAGCATATCATGGACCTTTCAAATCTAAGAATTTTTTGTCTTTGGCCTTATTCTACATGAGGTACAAGATGTTGTTTTTTCCATAAAAAAAATTGATTGAATAGCAAAACGATAGTAATGCTTACTGCAGATTTACTTGCAAAATCAATTCAAATTTCAATTAATTTAATTTTAATGAATTGAATGGTAATGAATTACTAATTATTTGTTCTATTTTGAATTGAATTAGTTCAAAATCAATTCTATTTAATAGACCTGACAAACAATTTCAATTTCCTTTAACAAATACATTTGCATTGGAAGTTTTGGAATTGAAATCGTGAGTGATTTCACAAATTGATTTGAAGTCTTGAAATGTATGGCAATTCATTTTTATTAAATGCATTTGACTGGATTCAAATTTCATTAAATTAATTAATTTTTGTGTGAAAAGAATTAATTCAAAATTTGTTAGTACAGTTAATTATTTAACAAATACATTCAGTTACAGCTCTGTTACTTCTCTAGCATAACAATAAGAAAAGCATTCAAAATTTGTAGCATACTTTAATGGGTTCCAAAAAAAAAGTTTTCTTTCTGTATGATATTTTACCACTTTTGTTATTTAAATATCGAAACCTACGCAAATCAAAATCAGCCAGCAAAGACAACAAAAATAACAACAAAAGCAGAAAAAGGTCAAGTAAAAAAACTTTTTCTTCTCTTTTAAGACCAAATAAAAAAAATTTTTTTTGAAATCCTGCCAAATCAAGTGATTTATTTGTTCACAAAGCAATTGGTACCAAAAGTAAACTGAAAAAAAAATTCCATTTAGGGCAACAAATAACAACTCAAATGTAGAAAATTCTTTACAAAAAAAAAAACAAAAATTTCAATTTTTAAATGGAATTTTTAAATTAGTCCATATCAAGCATATTTGCATGAAACATTTAATCCTCTTAAAGGATTTTTTGTAAATATTTTCTTTAAAATTTGAAAACTAATTTGAATATTAAAAATTTTTTTTTTGGGAATTTTCAAATTTTTTTAGGAATTAGAACAAAGTATTAAAAAAAATACTTTTGACGTAATCTCATCGTCAATACATGTGTCAAAGGGGGTAAAAGGGAGTCCAGTCTCCTTCAAGGCTAGCGCGGGCCAACTGGACAATTCCACTATATTTCCACGGGAATCAGTAAAGTCCCAGAGTTCACCTTTTTGTCTTTTTAGCCTTTTAGCAGTTTTCTGAGTGATTGTTGAGGTTGGTCCTTCGGCAGTATCGTGGTGATTGTGTTTTCGCACCCCTCATTTGAGTTGTGTGGGTCGGATCATTCACATGGAATACAATGAATAGTCCAGTGAGTATGAATACCGTCGTGTTCTTAATTATATTAGGTTTCATGCGTTCTGGACCAGTGGTTGGATAGTCTCCAACTCTTCAGCAAGGAGTGAGTGGCTGCGGCCTGCTCTGAGCTCTTGAAGCTGCAATTAGAAGTGACTGGAGAATATACGTATCTGAAGGCTTCTTAGCGCGACGATGACGCTATATTTCATCCATAGTGGTATGTTACACCGTCAGGTTATGGCTTACACGGCTAGGTGCCCCTGTAGGCTAGTAGGTAGTGTACTAGCTTGGCAATCTGGGGGGTTGTAGGTTCGATTCCCAACGAAGACCTCGATTTTTTTCACTGCAAAAGTAAAAGTTGACTGTTGGTGGAGCTGCTCAGTGATGAAGGCATGGACATTGGTCGCTGTGCTGTCTTATACGATAGTTAATTTCCGACTATCCTTCTACTTTCACCACCTGTTTTATCTCTGCTCTATTCCTTTCCTAAAAGAATGTAGCACGGTACTTCACTAAATAGGAATTGTTACCTGACGAAAAAAAAGGTACTGACGTAAATCATACATTTTGGAGAGAGTAAGGTGGTGGCTCTAGATATTTCCAGGGCATATGATAGATTGTGGTCAAAACTTGCTGCTTTTGGTGTCGGTGATAATTTCTCCAGATTTATATCGAGGTTTCTCAGGAATCTCACTTTACGAGTTGTTATAGATGGGATTTCATCAAATCTCCGTTCTTTCTCCTACCCTATTTCTTAGTTTTTCAAATGACCTTTTTTGTCAAACTGTTCATCCTATATACTCTTTCGCAGATGACAGCACCATTTCTTGTTCGTATTCATTTGACAATAGACCAAAACAGTTGGAGTTGAGTTCCAAAAGGCGGAACATAAATTAAAGCTGCATCTGTTACTATGGGCGATATAGTATTATGGAATCGAACGTTCTTGGCATGAAAATTCAATGTGATGTAGGATTTCCTAAACACATTTTTCAAGTTTCTAAAGAAGCTTTCGAATGCCTCGGCTTTCTAAAACGGTGTAGGAGCTACTTCACCCCTTCCGATCTGCATACTATTTATACCACCAACATCCGTCCAAAAACGGAATACAACTTTCGGGCCGGCGCCCGAAAGTCTTTTTTGGTGCTGCTCGACCGTGTACAGGAGAGGGCCAAGAGACTCATTGGGGACAGTAGGCTATCCAACTCTATTGATTCTCTAGAGCATCGACGCAATGTGGGATGTATTTCCCTGTTTCATCGTTACTACAATGGTAAGTGCTCTAATGAAATTGGGGAACTTGTTTCCGTTACATGCACGTTTTCCCTTTTAACTCGGAAAATTCGTTTCCTTAGCAGAACAGTCCGTGTGTAGAATACACTCTCTCCAGAGGTCTTTCCTGCTACTTTCAATGTAGGAAAATTCAAATTGAATATCCACAATTTAATATTTCCTTCCCATAACCTAACTTTCTAGTTGTGGCACAATGCATTGTATACGTAGAGGTCATCCATCCCCTGATTGCTGGTTCGAGAAAGAAAAAAGAAATGAAGAAGAAAAAAGTTTGTTCTTCTGCTTAAAATTAAGTTCTGTCTAAAGCTCTGGCGAGCAAAAATCTTTCCAAGAATTTTTTATATACAAAATATTCGTAATATGTTTATGATTGTATTTGTGGTTGTGGTTGTATGTGAAATCTTCTTCTTTATAAAATTCTATTGTACAGAATTTTTGTATGCGGTTGCTGTTGCCAACCATTTGAAATATTCGTCAAAGGTCAAAGTTGAAAACGGACTAAAGCAACAGCAACAAGAATAACAAAAAATTATACACAATTATACAAATGAAAGAAAACATGTCTCTGTGTGTGTGTGTGTGCGTACGTGTGTGTGTGTGTTTATTAATGTCAAAAACGTATTTCAAACAAAATGTTTATATTTTTTGTTAAGTCTTTGTCAGTATTTAAATATTTTCTTAAATAAGATAACAATTTTTATCAAAACTTTATTTTGTACAAAAGAAATATTAAAAGAGAAAACTTCAAATCAAAGAGACAAGAGAAAATAAATAAATAAAATTTTTAAGTCAAAAGCAGCAGCAGCAGTTACAGCTGGGGAGAGGGCTAGCAAGTAGCAAACGACACAAGTCATATTAAAATTTAGTCAAGCGAAAATATCATAAGTCACCATAGTTTTATAAAAAAAAGGAAAATTTTAATTTAAATACAAAAACAAAATCCACGGTCATTGTCAACGAAACGAATAAAATTTATAAGAACTAAAATGAAATATATAAAATAAAATAAATAATTAAAATATGCTTTAATATCCCGTGCAATAGTATTGTTGAATCATTATTCATTTTGATCATTTTTAAGATAAAAAAAATTAAAACGTGTTTCATAATTTCCCATTTCGTTTCTTGAGAGAAAAAATTTAATTTGATGTTTTTCTTGCTCGATACTAAAATTAGTTATGTTCGTAAATTGAGATATATTTAATTCAGCCATGTTTCACTAGATTCCATTTTGTTCCCTTCGCAAAATGTCCTTAAAAAACTTAGCCATAAGGATAAGAGCTCGTTTGAAATATTCTTACCCTATACAAAATACGTTTTTTTATTAAAATATTATTATTATAGCAGTGTTTCACTGATTTCCACTTTGTTCCTATTAAAAATTTTAGCGCTTTTCTGGTAATTTTTATTTTTAACAAGAGAAAGTAATATTATATGTTCTAGATCATCGCTGTAGGGAATTTAAGACATGTTTCATAATTTCCCATTTCGTTCCTTGAGGGAAATATAAGACATTTGACTTCTGTTTTGCTTAATATCTCGATACTCAAATTAGTTATGTTGGTAAATTTAGATATATTTAATTTAGCCATGTTTCAAAAGATTCCATTTTGTTCCCCTAACAAAATTTTTCTAAACTATTAAGCAGTTTCGGTAAGCACCTGTTTTAAAACCTTTCTAACTTATACGTAATACGTTTTTTATGAAAATATTATTTATATAGCAGTGTTTCATTGATTTCCACTTTGTTCCTAATCAAAATTTTAGCGCTTTTGTGGTAGTTTTTATTTTTAACAAGAAATGTTATATAGTCTAAACTGTTCCAGCTAAAAAATTTAGATGTATTTCATATCATTCCATTTTGTTCCTTGGGCGAAAAATTAAGGCATTTGATTTCTCTCTTGCTAAATATTTCCAAACAAAAAAAAAATGATTTCCTGGCTATAATTTTAATACTTCTAATATTTAAAAATTTAAAACGTGTTTCATATTTTCCCATTTCGTTCCTTGAGAGAAAAATTTAAGGCATTTGATTTCTCTCTTGCTTAATATCTCGATACTATAATTAGTTATGTGAAGAAATTGAAATATGTTTAATTCAGCTATGTTTCACATGTTTCCATTTTGTTCCCTTAACAAAATTTCGCTAAAAAATTTAGCAATTACGGCAACACTTTGTTTTTAAACATTCTTAAACTATAGGTAATACATTTTTTATAAAAAATATTTTTTATATACCAGTGTTTCATTGAATTCCACCTTGTTTCTATTCAAAATTTTAAGGCCTTTGGGGTAATTTTTATTTTTCACAAGAAAAAATAATATTATATGCTTTAAATCGTTTCAGTTTAGGATTTGCAAAGTGTTTCATATATTCCTATTTCGTTCCTTGGGCGAAAAATTAAAGGCATTTGATTTGTTTAAGTTTTTTCTTAATAGCTCGACAGTAGTATAAGTTATGATTGCAGAATTAGATGTGTTTTAGTTGTGTTTCACAAAATTCCGAAATGTTCCCTTAACAAAATGTCTTTAAAAAATTCTACAATTCAAATAATAACTTGTTTTAAAATATTCTTAAGCTACATTCAATACATTGTTATGAAAATCATATTTATATAGCAGTGTTTCACATATTTCCACTTTGTTCCTATTCAAGATTTTAGCTTTTTAGTGATTATTTTTTTATGATTAATGAGAAAATGTATTATTATGTTTCAAAATTGTATAAGTTGAGAATTTAAAATGTGTTTCACTTTATTCCATTTCGTTCCTTCTGGGAAAAAGTTAAGAAAAGTTAAGATATTTAAGTTTTTGCTAATAATTTAGATTTTAGTATAAGTTATGATTATAAATTGAAAATTTTTTGCTTTGCTTTAAGCGTTTTAATTAATTCCATTTCGTTCCATTTTAAAATGATTTCTAGCGGCCTTAGTTTGCTTAAGAATTACTTAACTTTAACATTTTATAAAGTTATTTCTTTATTGAACATAAAATAAAGTAGATGATTGTATGTTTAAGGCATTAAGACTTGTGGGTTTGTGTTATGTTGGCGTTACAGTATTACAGTTAAACTGTTCTTTTTCCAGCTGCTTTATTTTAACACACAAATTTTCATTTGATCAATTTTTATTAAAACTGATAAAAAAAATATGATACCACGTAGGTTTAGCGCTTCATGAAGTAGATATTTTTCAATTTCCGTTTAACAAATCTGTGCTATTTAATATATTCCCCATATTTCGCATGCAAAAATTTAAGAAGGAAAGAAAAATAAATCATATTTTAATAAAATTTATTATCAAATATTTGTATGCAAATGAATTTGGGTGGGTGTGTGTGTGTGTGTGTGTATAGAATTTTGGTTTATATTCTCTGCTACCTTCTCTCTCTGACGCTTTTTCACACATCCCCTTTCTAAATATGAATATTGTCAATCTGTGTGTTTGGTTGTATGTGTACTTATGATTTAATATGACACATTTGTTTTATTGTTGTAGTCATTAATGTTATGTGTGTTTGCATGAGTGTTTGTAGCCATGCATGAAGTAATTTGTTTAAAGAGAGATGTGTGTTAGTATGTGTCTACCATGTAGTTATTTGTTTTTAAGTTTATAGATGCTTCTGCCGCTGTCTCTGTCGTTGTCCTGATCTCATTGTCATTGACTGTATTTAATAGCATATTTATAGCCTAAACTAACACACATGCCATTTCATTTATTGTCTCTCCTTGCTGATCCTTTTAACATTTGTTTTTGAATATTATGAAATGTTTTTTATTTTTGAAATTTGATTTATTTTTTATTAAAATTTTTTTAATAAATAAAATTTTAATATTTAATACAGCTAAATATGTTCTCGAATGCTAAAATGTTGTCTATGTTGTAATATTTTGGGACAAATTGACAAAGTCTATAAATATTTTACAGAAATATGTTTGTGACAGTTTTTATTTTAGTGTCTTATTAAAGCAAAAAAAAAAAACAAAATCAACTCGTCAATAAATTTATCCAGATTGTTCAGGCTTTTGTCAGTTAGTTAAAGTGTATGGACCCCCCAATTCCAATTTGTTATGTTCGTTTCGTTTCATTTAATATAAATTGTAAACAATTTTGAAGGTTTCTCTTAATTTTATATACAATTAATTATTTTTTAGTAATGTTTCACAAATATTCCATTTCGGTCCTTTAAACAAAATTTAGCAAGTTTAATAATTTTAGTAAGATTATTTAATTTAAATGTTACTGATATGATTTTCTAAACAAAAAGTTAATTTTAAGCCAACGTTTCACTTTATTCCATTACGTTCCACTTTATAATTTTTCATATTTATAATTTCATATTTAAAAAATTATGTAATAATACCATAGAAGTAACTCAAATAATTCACTCAATATTCATATGTATTGCTGTTTCACAAGTATTCCATTTCGTTCCTTAAAACAAAACATAGCATGTTCTATAATTTTAGTATGATTATTAAATTCAAATGTTACTGATATGATATTCTAAACAAAAAATTAATTTTAAGCCAAAGTTTCACTTGATTCCATTTCGTTCCACTTGAAAATTTCTTATAAATTTCTTATAAATTTTAAGGAATTTTATATTAATACAATAAAAGTAATTCAAATAATGCAGTTTCCTTCAAAACTTTAATTTAAAGCCAATGTTTCACTTGATTCCATTTCGTTCCACTTTAAAATTTCTCATAAATTAAAAAAAAAATTATATTAATAACATAAAAGTAACTTAAAAAATGGCAATTTCTCTTAAAAATTTAATTTTAAGCCAATTTTTAACTTAATTCCATTTCGTTCCACCTTAAAATTTTTCATAAATTTTAGAGAATTACGTAATTATACAATAAAAGTAACTTAAATAATTCATTTTTGCTCATATTTCATATGTGTTGTTTCACAAGTATTCCATTTCGTTCCTTTAAACAACACACAACAATTTGCAAAATTTTAGCTAGTTTATTTAATACAAAAGTTGCTGATATGATTTTCTAAACAAAAAATTAATTTTAGGCCAATGTTTCACTCGATTCCATTTCGTTCCACTTTTAAATTTCTCATAAATTTCAAAGAATTTTATATTAATACAATAAAAGTAACCAATTAAACCAGTTTCCCTGCTGTTTCATATAATTCCATTTCGTTCCGTTTAAAAAATATGTCAAAAACTCGTAAAAAGTCAAAGATTGTCCTTTTTATTAGCTTTAATATCAGTATTTATCTAAATAACCTATTTTGTTAGTAACTCCTTAAATTTAATTGAAGTTTTTAAAGAATTAGGGGCATTTAAAATATTTTTTTATAATATTAATGAATTAATGAAATAATTTATATTGCCTTACGTTTCATTTCCTTCCATCCTGTTCCGGGTGAATAAATTCTTAAAAATTTATTTGATTTAAAAATTGTATTTTATTAATTTAGTTATCATTTTTAAACCATTTACCTATGTTTCTGGAAATTCCATTTCGTTTCTTATTAAATGCATTTTTTGTGACATTTCTTCAAATTCCATTTAGTTCCATTGGCTATTTTTCCGCTTTCTTTACTTTCTCCTTTGTTATGTGATATTTTTTATTTAGTTTAAAAACCTTGAATTAGCAACTGTTTCATAAAATTCCATTTCGTTTCATTTTTCCCAATAAATTTTTTACCAAACATCTAGTTTAAATAAATTTTTTTATTGCTCACATACATAATTCCATTTCGTTCCTATTTTTAAATTTTCCCAATTTTGCTTAGTTCAAGCTTTAATGATTCATAGTGTTCCTCTGGTAAAAAATTTCCAATGATTTTATTTAGACCTATTTTACTGTGTATGTATTTTTATAATAGTCTAACGATAAAATATTAATTTATGTTATGTTTCATTAAATTTTATTTGACTTAATTATTTTATGTCTTTTCCATTTTATTGAGCATCACCCTAATAATGGTACAATAACAAGGTGTTACATAAATATTGCCGATACAGCAGATTAAGCGGTAAATAGATAAAGCGGAAGTTGTTAAATAATTTAAGGTTTTCAAAAAGTGTTTGTGTGTATGTATCTGTGCCGTTAACATTAAACAGATGTCTATATAGCTGGCTGGCTCTGTAACCATAAGATTGTATTGAGTTAATAGCAAAATGTTGAAGCCACACACTCTTGTTACATTTAATGGCTGTTAGCATGAAAGGCAAATAGCATGAAGAGGAGGAATATGTTAAAATTAATGTTATAAAATTATACAGCTTTTTGTTATTGTAATATTTATAATCACAGACATACTATACCGCACAAGCCTAATTTACATAAATAATTTTATGTGCTTGTGTGTGTGTGTGTATGTGCTTAGTTATCCACTCTTATATGAAGCATTTTATTTATGTATCAGAGAATTTGTAATTTATACGATAACGAGTACGAGCTACTTGTGTCCTGATGCCATTATTTTCATCGACCAAAAGTAATTTATGCTATTGTACTTGACTTCGTTAAATAATTGTTTTTCCTCTTTTAATATTGTTTTTGCTGTTTCAGTTTCATTTTAAGCATCCTTATTCACTTAAAGAGAAATTTATATTTTTCGTTCTACATCTTTCTAGTACCTTTTTTGCGTTATTTTGCTATTTTTAATGGAGCATAAACATTCCATTATGTTAAACATAACAATTTTAGCTAAAAGAGTGCCATAATAACAATTAAATATTTTACTCAGGTAAATCGGCATTTACATTTTCCATTACGATTTTAATTTTTTTTGGACATTTCTAAGCATTTTAGGCAAAAATATTAATTGTGTTTCAAAAAATTCCATTTCGTTTCTTTGCCCATTATTTTATATTTTTGCGAAATCTGTCTAATTATATTATATTTTGCATTATATCTTACTGGAATATGTTTTTATTTAATGTTTCACAAATTCCATTTCGTTCCCATGCCTAGAAATTTAAGAAAAATTTACCTTTAGTATTACCACCCTCAAGTATTTTAAATAACTTATATATATTTTTTTGTTTAGCTAGTGTTTCATTAAATTCCACTTCGTTCCGTTAGAAAAATTTCCGAATTTTTTTTTAAATTTTATATTTTTTTAAACGAACTATAATTATTATAAGTAGCATGAACTATTTAAATAAATTTTAATAATATTTCTAAAATTTCCATTTCGTTCCTTGGTTAAAAATTCATTTAAATATGATTTTTTTTCTAAAATAACCTTGAATTGTATTCTATTTCGTTTCATTGTTATATTGTCAATTCGGTTTAAAATGTTGATTGAATTGACTTTATTTAATAATTTTTTCCTACCACTTGCTTTGGCAATGCTGTTGGAATGGTGTTTCACAAAGTTCCATTTCGTTTAATTGCTCATTTTTTAGGACTTAAGTAAAATTTGCCTCTAATTACATTATATTTTGCATTATATCTTAATGAAATATATTTTTGTTTAATGTTTCACCAAATTCCATTTCGTTCCCATGCCTAGAAATTTAAGAAGAATATGCCTTAAATGTTACCACCCTCAAGTATTTTATATAACTTATATATATTTTTTTGTTTGGCTAGTGTTTTATTAAATTCCACTTCGTTTCATTAGCAAAATTTACAAAACTTTTTTGAAATGTTATATTTTTTTAAACGAACTATAATTTTTATAAGTGGCTTGAACTATTTTTAATAAATTTTAATAATATTTCTAAAATTTCCATTTCGTTCCTTAGTTAAAAATTTGTTTAAATATGACTTTTTTTCTAAAACACCCTTGAATTCTATTCTATTTCGTTTCATTGTTATCTTGTCAATTCGGTTTAAAATTTTTATTGAATTGACGTTATTTAGTAATTTTTTTCTACCACTTACTTCGACAATGATGTTGGAATGGTGTTTCACAAAGTTCCATTTCGTTTCATTGCTCATTTTTTAGGACTTAAGTAAAATTTGCCTCTAATTACATTATATTTTGCATTATATATTACTTAAATATGTTTGTATTTAATGTTTCACCAAATTCCATTTCGTTCCCATGCCTTGGAATTTGAGAAAAATTGCTTTAAATATTAACATTCTCAAGTATTTCATATAACTTATATTAATATATATTTTTTTCTGTTTGGCTAGTGTTTCATCAATTTCCATTTCGTTCCATTACCATAATTTCTAAAATTTTTTTTTAATTTGTATTTTTGGTTAAACAGACAATAATTAGTACATATAGTATCATTTACTTTAACAAATTTAGATAATGTTTCAAAAATTACCATTTCGTTCCGTGCTTAAAAATTTATATAAAATTTAATTTTTTACTCAAAACCTCTTTAAATTTAGGCTACTTAAGTTCATAAGTAATGAAATATGAGAAATTTTCATATATGTAAATAAATATTCAAAAATTTGTCTTCATTATTTCAATTCCATTTTGTTTCATGATTATCTTGTCAATTCTGTTAAAAAAAACTTCCGTAAAATGACAAGCTATATTTTATTTAATAATTTTTTTTGCTACTACTTATGTTAGAATGGTGTTTCACAAAATTCCATTTCGTTTCATTGCGTATTTTTTTAGAATTTTAAAGAAATCTGTCTAATAACATTATATTTTTTATCATATCTTATTAAAAGGTGTTGTTATTTAATGTTTCACAAAATTCCATTTTGTTCCGGTACCTTGGAACTTAAAAAAAACATGTTTGAAATGTTAAAATTTTTTAATATTTTTTATATTTTATATATAATTTTTTATACGCATCGTGTTTCAATTCCATTTCGTTCCTTTAATAAGGCTTTAACGTTTTTTTTTTCAAAATTTTAATATTATTTAAATTTTTTATTTATATAATTATTATCTCCCTTAAATCTCTTAAAATAAAAAAAACATGTATAATAATTTATTTATTAATTCAATTCCATTTGATTTTATTAACATTTATAGCATGATATTTGATTTGATTTGATAGCTTTGATTATAATAAGCGATATTTTATTTAATGTTTCGTATAACTTAATTTAGGATTCTCAAAAAAAAAAGTTTTTCCATAATCCTTAGCGAAATATTGAAAAAAATCCAATACACACGAGGCAACCATTGAAGCAACAAATGTTTTAAAAGGTGCTATTCGGTCACTTCTAAGTGAATCGTGTAGTTTATTTGTGATTTCGAAACTAGCTACGTTAGCTGAGTGATTTCTTCAGGTTGGCTGGCATTTAGTTAGAGATGAACTTGTCATTTTTTTGAGATGGTTCACGTATAAAATATATTTTTTTTCATTTTTAAAAAACAGCTTAAGTTATGACAAACAAACAAAATAGAAAATTAAAACAAAATTAGAAAAATGACTGGAATTTTCCTTCAAACTTCTTGAGCGTTTTTTGCAACTTAACTGCTGCCTTAAACCACCTTGCAAGTAAATTCTTATGTCAATTATGTCAAGACAAATTTGACTGTCCTCGAAATTATTTTAGTTTTGTCATGTCTTGTTATTGTAACGCTATACCTTAATCTATCATTATTTTCTTGTTGTTGTTGTTGTTTTTTCCATCTTTAAAGCTGACATTGAGCTAACATTCCTTAGACCTTTCAATTCCTTTAACTATTTGACGTTTTAACATTTATTTTATATTAAAAAAAAACAACAACAACAACTTTTTGTTGTTGTTTTTATGCTTGACTAAAATCACTCGCCGTAAAATTGTTTTTTGATAAAATATTAAACAAACCAACAACTTTTCAAAACTATGCCTGCTCTCACATTGAGAGCTAATTCCCCGCCATAGACCTGTTAATTGAAGTCGCCTCTGCTTTGTAACATGAGCAACTGCACAACAACTTTTTATTTATTTTTTTTTTTTAATTTTTATTTTTTTATTTCAATGAGAATTATTTCAAGCGTATAAAAGTCTGTGGTTGGCATTTTAAGTTTTAACCAATTTTATTTTCTGTTATTCTAAGCAAAAATATCTTTAAGCGGCTTCATTCGATTGTTTAAAAGCTCTTTAGCCATTAAAACCAAAAAAATTTTATTTATTTATTTTTGTTTTGTTTTTGTAAATTTTTAATCGGTTTTAGTTTTCTTTTAACATTTGAAAAAAAAAAAAGAAAAACCGCTTTTTATTGCCTTAAACAAGGGCATAGTTTTAGACGGGTTCATGGTTAATAAATAAACCTGTTATCGAGTATCAAAAGCAGCCTACTTTCTGGCTTCTGTTCTCTTATTTAAGTTGTTTTATGGTGTTGTTGCATTTTTAATTGTAGTTCTTTGTTAAGCCTTTTGTTGAATTACACACACACACATACACCCACAATCACACTGTTTACACTGTAGAGTGTTTGAATATGTTTTTATATATTTTTTTTTTTAACTTAAAGCGAAACAACAACAACAAAAACAACAGCAAAAGAAAAGAAAATAAAGGATTTTTTAAACTCACTGGTGGACAGTATGTAACAACTATTTACCTTTATCCAACACACTGTATTACCCCAGAGTGTGTATGTGTATGTGTGTGTGTAAGTGTGTGTGTGTGCAAGTAATATATAAGTACTAAAAAAAATAATTTCCTTTAATTTGTAGGCTGGGCTATTTGCTTATACATGTACATGTAAATGTGCATGTATGTCTGTATGTGTGTTTGTATGCATGTATGCCTGTATGTGTGTGTGTTTATTTGACTACACTCGCATAAACTCCTTTAGTTTGCAATGACTTTTCATGTTGATTTTTCATTTGATTCATTAAAATTGTTCGTGCGGTTGTTGATGTTATTTTTGCTCTCAATTTATTTCTATCGCACACACACACACACGCAGACACAGTTGTGCAAATTGTTTTAATTGTTAAATTGATTGAATTTTATATTTGGCAAAATTAGCTTACAGTTGAAATATTTTACAGCAACAAAAACAACAACCAAACGAATTCATACACAAAAAGAAAAAAAGTGTTCAACAAGAGAAAATCAATTATTAAAATATCCCAGTGAGCATTAATTTTATAACTCAAATGCTTGTTGAGAAAATAAAATTAAAATAAAAATTAAAATTCCGAAAATTAAAATTAGGCAATAAAGGGTGTCCACCGGGAATACTACTTTGTTTGTTTATAATTGTTGACTTAATGAAAGAGAATGGATCTTATGTCGGGCGATTATGTATGGAATCCAATACCAGACAAATGCCCGCCTCTGTTAACCTCACAAAATGTGCGAGCACATTTTTCATTACATTCTCACATATTTCACTTGGTATTTCATTATTTCCTTCCTTTGAGTTGCACAAGCGTTTCTGGTTTGCTTTTCATAAATCTTCTTCTTATTTTACTGCGCAGCAGGCTTTTTGGCTGCAGTAAAATTTCGTTCTAATAATTGACTTATATTATGCAAGCGGTTATTTCCCTCGGAAAAGTGCATGAATTTCAGCAATAAATGAAATCTGTTCCTTGGCATGATTTTTGGGACAATGGAATTTTTGTAAAAATTATCCTTGCTTCGATACATGTGGATTGAAGGAAGCTTTACAATTCCCATATATATCACAAGTCCTCCCCACGGGGGCACATGAGAGTCTATTTGGAACCTACTATTCCATCTAGACTGGTGTCTTGCGAGGTAAAATGGAGCCCAGGCCCCTTAAAGGCTAGTAGGAGCCACCTGGACAATCCACATATTTCTACGGGAATCAGTGAGCCCCAGAGTTCACTATTTGTCTCCTTAGACATTTAGCTGTTCTCTAGCTGATTATTGAGGTAGGCCCTTCGGGAGTATCATAGTGGCTGTGTGTTTCCAGGCCCTCGTTTGAGTTTGTAGGTCGGATCATTCGCAATGAACATAATGAATGGTCCAGGTCCAGTGAGTAAGAATGCCGTCGTGTTCTTAATTATACTAAGCTTCATGCGTTTTGGACCATGAGTTGGATAGTCTCCAACTCTTCAACAAGGAGTGAAGGCTGCGGCCTTCTCCGGGCTTTTGAAGTTGTAACTAGGAGTGACTGGAGGATATACGTATCCGAAGGCCTTCTAGGGCGAGGATGGCGCTACATAGCATCCACAGTGGTTTGACCACCATCTGGTAATGGCTAACTGCCGGGTACAGATGTAAATCAGATCACGCATATCACAAGTCCCTCGCCCCCGGGGCACATTTATCAGTCTTTATAGAATACATGACTATCTAGATGTGTGCTACTGGAGGTATAAGGGAGCCCAGTCCCCTGAAAGCAGCAGGGCTCAACTGGAAGCTCCACGTTATTTCCAAGGGAATCAGTAAGCCCCAGAGTTTCCGATAATTGTCTCTTTAGACTTTCAGCTGTTTCTCTGTCTGATTATTGAGGTTGGCCCTTCGGGAGTGTCGTGGTGGTTGTGGTTTCGCGGTCCCATAAAGGAATTGTTTTATGGTGGCCAGGATCATCTCCAGATCCGGTGAGCATGCTAGTCATGTGTTCTGGATAGGAGTTGGATAGTCTCCAGGTCTTCAGCAAGGAGAAGTGGTTTGCAGCCCTGCTCTGGTACTGCTGAGATTGCAGCTAGGAAGACCTGTAGGATGTGAATGACGTCGCCTTTCATTCACAGTGGTTTGACCACCATCTGATTAAGGCCCACGACCAGGTGGAGATGTAAATCTTATTACGAAATATCAGAAGTCCCAGAAACTGTTTAATTTCGGAAATATTTGTGGGTTCCCATAACTTCATGCGAGAATAGCAAGTGACAGGTGAAGGTTCATATTTTTTGGTGGCATTCAGATTTGTGTGCTCCACTATGAGCTCGTTAACTTCTTCGATTGCCATAAAGTTTTAAAATATCTGCTGGCTTTATTGAATTAGAATTAATATCGCTTTTTACTGGTGCAGCAGTGGAGTCGATGAATATAAATGTTTTTAGCGTGTTTCCACGACAATATGTATCTCCCTCCTATTCACTGGAAGTTTCCTTATTTTCTTAAAAAAAGTATTAGAATTGTCTGCAGCTCCATCTTCGCCAGTATTGCTCGATGCGAAATCGCTACTAGGAATATATTTATCTAAATCTGATTTTTTAAAGTCGTTTTCATTGCTTCTAATGCCATCAGTTTTCGGACGCTTCCCATAAAAAAAATTTACATCCATTTTATACTAAAACGGGATATTATCTAAAAAGAAATAAAAACAGAAAAAAATATTCAAATAATAACTAACATAGCGTGACTTCCGGCGATACACACGTCATCTGAATAAAATTATATAATCCGTATGCCACGATTACCGCCGGCTACTACAACGATTTGACACAAATTAATTTTTTATCACAAAAACTTTAATTTTTTTTTTCATTTAAAAAGAGAACTAGCTCTTTAGGCAACAATGCCTATTTAGTCAACCACCGTGCTACATTCTTTAGGAAAGGGATAGAGAAAAGATGAAACATGTGGTGAAAGTAGAAGAATACTCGGAAATTAACTGCCGTATAAGACAGCACAGCGACCAGTCACTATGCCTTTATCGCTGAGCAGCTTCACCAACAGTCAATTTTTATTTTTGTAGTGAAAAAAAAACCAAGGTCTTCGTTAGGAATCGAACCCACAACCCCCATACTGACAAGCTAGTACACACCTACTAGCCTACAGGGGCACCTAATTTGAAACTGACTGTTATTATATATTGTCACCTTGCGGATATATTTTTATTTTGTATGCTGACACTCAACGTGTTAATGGATGCAAAGGTGACTGACTATTGAATAATTTGTGGGTTTCCCATAACCCAGAACTGACTATTCTCTTTATTCGAATCTCCCTTCAAATGCAAATGTGCCTCGTCACTCATTTCTCATCGTCATAGTAATCGATTATTGATTACGACGTGAAGATATTTTGAACATACAATCGTCCCGCTGATCATATTCTCTTGCAAAAAGACTTAGATGCGTTAGATGACTTAGAAGAGTTGAATACATGCTTGTTTCTTCGGAAGATGTCACCCAAATGTGCAATAAACGATCACGAACTTGAGAAACTGAATGTAGTTTCAGATATATTTTACCGGATGCTAAATTCAATTTTAGGCATTATTTCATTAACACAAAACATCTTTACGCTTCTCTTGTCAGACCTATTCTGGAATATGGCTTAATAATTCAATTTATGAAGCCCATAGCAATAGCATAGATGGAAACGGTGCAAAAACATTTCTTGTTACCTTGTCTTCCTTTAATTTTACCATTCTACAGTAGTAGACTTGCTCTAATAAAGCTAACAATTCTAAAAAGCTAAAGGATTATTCTTACCAGTCACTTTTGTTTAAATTTAATAAATGAAAATGTCGGTTCATATTTTTTGATTGACAATATTTTTTTAATTCTACCATATCATCCTATACGCTATTATAATGCTAATTAAAGTATATAATTAAAGTATACACAGCAAATTGTGTCAACTCTCAGTCGTTTTTAAGAAGTTGTGCTGAATTTAATAAATTTTATAAGCATCTTGATTTTCTTTAAGTGTTAATGCTGGTTAAATGTTATTTAATTTTATACTTAAATCAATAAATATAAAATTATTTGCTGTTTTAATGTCTGTAAGGATTTTTAATTTATAGACTCAAAATAAAATACAAAATAGATTAGGTGACAAATTTCTCACTTTAGTTATAGAAACATAACACCCGCCAAACTTGATGAATGAACAAGAAAAATTTTTTTTTAATTCCAAGTTCAGTTATATTTAATTATATTTTCGTTTTTTTTAGACTACTTATGAAATAAGGAAAGATAAAATAAAAACTAGAATATGTGACAAACTTCTCACTTAAGTTACAGAAACGTGACATATACCAAATGAAGAAAAAATGTTTATTTTTAAATCCAAGTTCGTCTTATTAAGACACAGAATAAAATAAAGTTAAATAAAATAAAAAATAGAATAGGTGACAAATTTCTCACTTAAGTTACAGAAACACATAAAACTCGCTAAATGAACAAAAAAAATGTTTTTTTTATTCCAAGTTCAGCTATAATTCATTATATGTTCGTCTCATTTATACTCAAAATACAAAATAAATAAAATAAAATAAAAAATAGAATAGGTGACAAACTTCTCACTTAAGTTACAGACACGTAACACAAACCAAACTCGCCGAATGAAAAATAGAAATGTTTATTTTTAAATCCAAGTTCGTCTTATTTAGACTCAGAATAAAATTAAGTAAAATAAAATAATAAATAGAATAGGTGACTAATTTCTCACTTAAGTTACAGAAACGTAACATCTTTCAAACTTGATGAATGAACAAAAAAAATTTTATTTTTAAATCCAAGTTTAATTATAATTTAGTTATACACTCGTATTATTTTATTCACTAGTGAGTGAGTTTAATAAAATAAAGAAATAGAATAGGTGACGAATTTCTCACTTAAGTTACAGATATGCAACACACATCAAACTGGGTGAATGTTTAAAAAAAATTTTTTTTTGTTTTTTTTAATCCAAGTTCAGTTATAATTAATTATATGTACGTCTTATTAATACTCAAAATATAAAAAAAAAATAAAATAAAAAAGCTAGAATAGGTGACAAACTTCTCACTTAAGTTACAAAAACGTAACATCTTTAAAACTTGATGAATGAACAAAAAAATGTTTATTTTTAATTCCAAGTTTAGTTATAATTTAGTTATACGCTCGTATTATTTTATTCACTAGTGAGTGAGTTTAAAAAAATAAAAAAATAAAATAGGTGACAAATTTCTCACTTAAGTTACAGAAACGTAACACAAACCAAACTCGCTGAATGAAAAATAGAAATTTTTATTTTTAAATCCAAGTTCGTTTTATTTAGAATTAGAATAAAATAAAGTAAAATAAAATAAAAAATAGAATAGGTGACAAATTTCTCACTTATGTTACAGAAATGCAACACACACCAAACTCGCTGAGTGAACAAAAAAATGTTTTTTTTTAAATCCAAGTGCAGTTATAATTAATTATATGTTCGTCTTATTTATACTTAGAATATAAAAAAAATTAAAGAAATTAAAAAATACAATTGGTGACAAATTTCTCACTTAAGTTACAGAAATGTAACACACATTAAACTCGCTGAGTGAACAAAAATTTGTGTATTTTTAGTTGTAACTTCAGTTATAATTAATTATATGTTCGTCTTATTGAGACTCAGAGTAAAATAAAGTAAAATAAAATAAAAATAGACTAGGTGACAAACTTCTCACTTAAGTTACAGAAATCCAACACACATTAAACTCGCTGAATGAACAAAAAAATGTTTTTTTAATTCCAAGTTTAGTTATAATTTAATTATACGTTCGTCTTATTTTATCCACCAGTGAGTGAGTTAAATAAAAAAAACTAGAATATGTGACAAATTGCTCACTTAAGTTACAGAAGTGTAACATATACCAAACTCGCTGAGTGAACAAAAGATGTTTATTTTTTAATCCAAGTTCAGTTATAATTAAATTATACATTCGTTTTATTAAGATTTGGTAAGAAATAAAGCAAATTTAAATAAAATTAGAATAGGTGACAAACTTCTCACTTAAGTTACAGATACGTAACACAGACCAAACTCGCTGAGTCAACAAAAAATATTTATTTTGTATTCCAATTTCAGTTATAATTTAATAATACGTTCATTTTATTCACCAGTTAGTAAGTTAAATAAAATAAAAACTAGAATAGATGACAAATTTCTCACTTCAGTTACAGAAACGTAACACCCGCCAAACTCGCTGAATGAATAAACAAATTTTTTATTACAAGTTTAGTTATAATTTAATTATACATTCGTCTCATTATACCAGTTCACCAGTGAGTGAGTCCTTGTTTTTCTTCAGTGTAATTTTGTAATCAATTTCCTGCCACTGGAGGGTGGTGGTAGTATGGTCTACATACACTCACTTTTATTCACAAAATTGTTTACAAGAACGAAGGAAAGAAAACAAAAAGCAACAAAAAAAAAAAAGAAAAAGAAATTAAATAAATTTAAACATCTGGTAGAGTTAAGTTTGCCTGGCTGTGTAAATTTTTAATTGCAGTTTTATTAACGGTTTCATTCGCTCGTTTTCTCGTGTGTGTGTGAGCATGGGTTTGTGTGTGTTTTTTATTTACGTTCAAATATTTTGTTTCTGTATGTTTAGTTTTTGAAATGAAATTCAAATGGAAAAGAGAAAATGTTTTCATGTCCAGAAGAGCCAGTGATGGGAGTAGGGAGTTATAATAGCTTGATATAATGATAAGGTATGTAAGCTAAAATGTCTGTTGTTGTTGTTGTGGGCTTTTATACAAATAGTGAAATATTTTGAAGCCTAAAAGTAGCCAGCCGCTGACACACAAATTATTTATTTGTCAGTTTAATTAAAATTTACATTTCCAAATGTATAAATTCTCAGGGCTGGCATCGATGGTTTATTTGTGTTTTCCTATTTTACGTTAGACAAATTGGCTCTTCTAAATAAAATAATTAATTTCTTTTTTTTCTCTTCCCTTCTCTTTTCCTTTTCATTCTCTATTAAACTTAAGACCCTGACATTTTCCTTATAACGCATGGATTTTTACTTTTGCCGTTTTCTTCTTGCCAAGAAAAAATTTTGTTGTTATTAGAAATTAAAATCCTAGTAGTTGAGGTAACGGAAAATATGTCAGACTTGCTTAACAGCCTATAAGCATGCTATAATTTTTTTTCTTTATTTTGCAAGTTTATCAACTTGTGATGTTTCCGCTCTTTACTGACACCTTTTATAATGAGAGCGTTACTTATCGTTTTATATAAACAGATTTTTGCCTTCAACTTTTTGCAAATAATTATTTTGATTTATTGCCACTTTAAATTAGATTTGTTGTTTACAAAAATGTGTTTAACAAACTGTGAGTTGTTTTTTCTTTTTTTTTTTTTTTTGTAATTGTCACAGGCGGGTGACACAAACTAACGAAATTAGAAAAATAAAAAAACTTTAATAATGATGGTTTTATCCCTTATCCCTTAGTTGTAATGGTTTAAAAATTAATAGCAATTTTATTTTGTTCTTAAGCCACATTAGAAAGCGTTTTAACTTAAAAGCTTATTTGCAACAAAAGTTTTAATGGATTTAATTAAAGTTTTCGTGCTTTTTTTTATAATTTAACTTTTAAACTTAAATTTATTGCTTATAGTTATCTTTTTAGAAGTCCTTCTGCTACGATTATCGAAATTATGTCCTTCGCTTTGTTTTTTTATAAAAAAATTATGAAAAAAAAATTCTTAATAGAAAAATTATGACTGATGAAATTTTTTTTGAAGAAAAGTCAATTTTCTAAAGAATAATTGTGAAATATGAATTATTTTAAATAGAAACTCTGACCGATAAAATTTTTTATAGAAAAATTATGATAAAATTTTTTATAGAAAAATTATGACCAACCAACATTTTCTTCATATAAACTATGACTGAAGAGTGATGAGAATTCTCCAAAGAAAAATTATGGTCGGTGAACATTTTTTCTTTAAAATAATTGTCTGATTAAGGTTCCTGTAGTGAATTTTTGTAGAAAAATGATGATGACTCATAACATTTTTTGTGGAAAAAATTTTGATTGACTAAAATGTTTTTTAGATAAATAATAATTAAATTTTAATAGCAAAAATATGACTGATGAAAATTTTCTAAAAAATAATTATGACTGATAAATATTTTCTAAAGAATAATTAAGACTCATGAAATTTCCTTAGAAAATATTTTTATTTGAAATTTTTGTGAGAAAATTATGACCAATAAAATGATTGACGAAAATTTTTTAATTTAATACGATTTTTTTAATTACTTCTTGAGTGATAAAAAATTTTCGAAAAAAAAAATGTGAAAAAATTATGACCGATGAATATTTGTTATGGAAAAATTTTGACTGATGAAATTGTTTGTAAAAATATTATAGCTATTGAAATTTTTTGTACAAAAATATTGATTGATGAAATTATTTTAGAAAAATTATGATTGATGAAATTTTTTATAGAAAAAGTTTTTCTAAAAAAATTTATTGATGATAAATTATGTCCAATAAAAAATAATGACTGACTAAAATTTTTTATATAAAAATTATCACGATTTTTTAAATTAATTGTTAAGTGATGAAAAATTTTCTAAAAACAAAAAGAAAATTGCGGCTGTTGAAATGCTTTATAGAAAAATTATGACGGATGAATATTATTTATGGAAAAATATTAACTGATAAATTTTTTTGTTAGAAAAATTATGACTGATGAAAATTTTTTATACAAAAATATTGATTGATGAAATTGTTTTAGAAAACTTATGACTAATGAACATTTTTTTTTAGAAAAACTATGAAGAAAATTTGTGAATTATGAAAATTTTTTGAAGAAAAATTATTGTCGATGAACATTTTTTATCGAAAATATTTGCCTGATAAAAGTACGTGTAGTGAAATTTTTGTAGAAAAATGATGACTCATAACATTTTTTATGGAAAAATTTTGGTTGGATAACATTTTTTTAGATAAATTGTAATTAAATTTTAATAGGAAAATTATGACTGATGAATATTTTCTAAAGAGTAATTATGACTGATGAAATTTCTTAAAGAAAAAGTTTATTTAAAACTTTGATGAAAACAAATTAGACTGATGATAAATTATGACCCGTAAAAAATAATGATGACGAAAATTTACATAAAAATTTCAGTGTAAATTTTTTTTGATTTTTTTGATTAATTGTTCAGTGATGAAAATTTTCTAAAAAAATTATTACGAGAGATGAATATATTTTATAGAAAAATTGTGACTGATGAAATTGTTTGTAAAAAATTTATTGCTCATGAATTATTTTATATAAAATTATTGATTGCCGAAATTGTTTTAGAAAACTTATGACTGATGAACATTTTTTATAGAAATTCTACACCTGATGAATTTTCGTCAATAGACAAATTATGACTTCTGAAAATTGTATAAAGAAAAACGAAGACTGATGGAATTTTTTTTATAGCAAAAGTATAAGTGATAAAAGTTTTTTATTTAAATTTGATGAACAACAAAAATTTTAATGGATTTAATTAAATTTTTCGTTAAAAAACTTATATTTTGTATTTGCTGTACTTTTTATATCGTTTAGAAACCTACAAAAAAGTGTTTAATCCATCGAACACCATACTTAATTTTCATGCCAAGAACATCAAGAGCTTCCAATTCCATAAAACCTCTTATTACCGAACACATAGCTATACGTAAGCATGCAACATTCTGTATTACGGGCCGACTCTACTCACAAGACGCTATTCCGAAATTGTTGCGAGATTGTGATTGGACGTATCATTTGTGTTCCGCCTCCAACTGGGCCGATCTGTTACTAAATCAATACGAATGATAAATGGTGCTCTCATCTACGAAAGAATAAATAGGGTTGACAGGTTGAAAAAGAAGTTCGTTTAGGAAAATAAGAAATAGGAAATAGGAGGGAGAACGGATCCTTGCTGTACGCTTGAATTTCCCTCTGGGGGCACATTGATATGTTTTTGATGGAAATCCACCACCATTTCATGTGTCAATGGGGAAAAAATGTGCCCCTGTAGGCTAGTAGGTAGTGTATTAGCTTGTCAGTATGGGGTTTGTGGGTTCGATTCCCAACGAAGACCTTGGTTTTTTTCACTACAAAATTAAAAATTGGCTGTCGGTGGGACTGCTCAGCGATGAAGGCATAGTCACTGGTCGCTGTGTTGTCTTTATACGGCAGTTAATTTCCGACTATCCTTCTGTTTTCACCACCTGTATCTTCTCTATCTCTTTCCTAAAAGAAGGTAGCACGGTACTTGACTAAATAGGCATTGTTGCCTGAAGTGCTACTTCTCTTTACAAAAACTAAAAAAAAAAAAAAAAAAAAACGGGAGCCCAGTCCCCTGAAGGCTGGCAGAGAGTCAACTGGAAGCTCCACGTTATTTCCACGGGAATCGGTAAGCCCCACAGTTCAGCTAATTGGTTCTTTAGCTTTTTAGCTATTCTCTGTCTGATTATTGAGGTAGGTCCTTCAGGAGTATCGTGGTTGTGGTTTCGCGGCCGTCATGAATTTTAATTAAGGGGCCAGGATTATCTCACCTTTACTGAGAATAATGAGTGCCCCTGCAGGCTAATAGGTAGTGTATTAGCTTGTCAGTATGGGGGTTGTGGGTTCGATTCCCAATGAAGACCTTGGTTTGTTTCACTACAAAAATAAAAATTGACTGTCGGTGGCGCTGCTCAGCGATGGAGGCATAGTTACTGATCGCTGTGCTGTCTTTATACGGCAGTTAATTTCCGACTATCTTTCTACTTTCACCACCTGTTTCATCTCTTCTCTATCCCTTTCCTTAAGAATGTAGCACGGTACTTGACTAAATAGGCATTGTTGCCTGAAGTGCTAGTTCTCTTAAAAAAAAAATAATGGGTGAATGATCCGGATCCAGTAAGCGTGGTTGTAATATGTTCTGGAACAGGAGTTGGATAGTCTCCAGCTATTCAGCAAGGATTGATGGTGGCGATTATTCTTCTGCTTCCCATTGCGCGGTGCACGCATCACAGCGTCCAATTGGTTTGACCATCGTCGAGTTATGGCATACACACGCTAGGTACCGACGTAAATAATATCACGCATGCACCCCTGAATTAATCTTGAACTCGTCTGATGAAAACCCATCTATAACAACTCGTATTGTGGGAATCTTAAGAAAACTCGTTATAAATCTGGAGAAATTATCACCGACACCGAAAGTAAGAAGTTTTGTCAGAAGTGCATCATGCTACATTCTATTAAACGCCTTTAAAATATCTAGAACTCTCTCCGAAATGATGTCTATAGTTGCATCATTCTTCCGATAGGAAAGCCAGCAAGTAGACCATACTATTGTTCGCTAAGTAAGCTGTTGGACTCCAGGTACTTCACAACATTATTTCTACAACCAGATATAAATAATAGAGTAATAAAAGAATCCTTTCAGACTTTCGGAAAATAACCAAGCTTCAGTGATATGTTTGAAGATTATTGTAAGGGGATGTGCCAGTGTGACAGCAAATTTGCTACGAATGCAATTCGGAATACTATTCGAACCATATTTATATGAAAACTTTAACTTTCTGAAACAGCTCAGAACTGTTAATTCATTAAGTTATGGGCCCGATATGGCACCTCTGATAGTTGATAGGAAGCGGATTCACCAAGATTTTTATCGAAATTGGTGATAGAAAAGAAATCTGCAAAAAAATTACTCATTGTCAGCTCATCATTAGATTCAAAATTTTAATACTTCGCAACAGAGGGCAATGCCATTGACCTTTTTCTTTTAAGTTGACCATCTTTTATGACAGGCTGATTCATGTATGAGATAAAAACACTTCGTATAAAAATTCAATTTGATTTATTTAATTGAAAGTAAAAATCAAGCATGAAGGTTTTTATAAATTGTATTTTATTTTTTTATTCCAACAACAACAATAACAACAACATAAATACAACATAAGCCTGTCATAACACATATGTTGAAGGCAAAAAAATATATATATATATATATTTCATCGTTTTGCAAATATTTTTTTATTTTTTTATTTGTGAGCACACGAGCACTTGTATCTCTGTGTCAAGAACACGTATTTCATTTGTGTTATTTCTACTTCTTCTTGTTCTTCTTCAAGTGCCACTATGTGGGTTTTGATAATCGATTATTTCTTTTACTTGTAGTAACATTTGCTACTTGTAATTTATGATAAAAAGCAATTATTTGCTACAAAATATTCTTTACCATGAAATACAACACACAGCACAAAACAACACAGCACAACACAACAAAAATCTTATTCAAACATTCAAGCAGCTCTTAATAAATAATAAAAAAAAAAATACTAAATAATAGAGGAGAATAGAAGAGAATAGAAATATTGGATCAAGTTTGAAAGAATTTTATTGGTTTTTTTTAAATATTCGAACTGCTGGAAAATTTAATAAAAATTTCTGAAGCTGCATTTTGGACTTAATGAGGCATTATTTATAGAGAGTTGCATTTTAAGCCAGTTCTAGTTCTTGTTCTCAGTTCTTGAAAAGTTCTTGCATTTCATTTAAATTTTATTTCGGTTGTATTTAAGATATGGTCACCTCCCTAAGACTGATGTAATTAAAAACAAAGGAAAATCAATGTGATTGATAAAAGTTATTTAAAAGAAAAATTATGACGTTATTTTTTGTCGAAAAAATTTTAATTTTGATGTATTTTTATGTTTTTTTAGCAAAACTATAACTGATAAAAAAAAAATTTTTTAACTATGACTGATGAATTTTTTTTTATAGAAAAATCATTTAAATAATTATCTCAGTTTAAAAAAAATTATGATAAAATTTTTTATAGAAAAATTTTGATTGATTATGAACTGGTGAAAAATTATGACTGAAGAAATCTTTTTTATAAAAAAGTGAAATTTTTTATAGAAAAATTTTAATTGTCATTTAAAAAAAATATGACTGATGTAAAATTATGACCGGTGAATACTTTTTATAGAAAAATTATGTCTAATGAATTTATTTTTATAGAAAAAGCAATTATCTAAAGAATAATTATAACTGAGGAAAATTTTAGAGAAAAATTATAACAGTGTTTTTTTAACGATTAAAATTTTAATTGATGAATTCTTATGTTTTTAGCAAAACTATAACTAATAAAATTTTATTTTTAAAAATTATGACTGATGATAAATTATGACTGATAAAAATGACTGTTGAAATTTTTTTTATAGAAAAATCAATTTTATTTAATTATCTTAGTTTAAAAAAAAATTATGATAAAATTTTTTATAGAAAAATTATGATTATGATTATGAACTGAGAAAAAATTACGACTGAAGAAATCTTTTTTAAAGAAAAATTAATTTTCTAAAGAATCATTATAACTAATGAAATTTTTTATAGAAAAATTATGACGTTAGTTTTTGTCGATAAAAATTTTAATTCATGAATTCTTTTGTTTTTACTAAAACTAAACTATGAAATTTTTTTTATAGAAAAATCAATTTTCTTTAATTATCTCAGTTTAAAAAAAAATTATGATAACATTTATAGATAAATTATAATTGATTATGAACTGGTGAAAAATTATGACTGAAGAAATCTTTTTTATAGAAAAATTATTTTTCTAACGAATAATTATGATTGATTAAATTTCCTAAAATTTAATTGTCATTTAAAAAAAAATATATGCCTGATGTAAAATTATGATCGATGAATACTTTTTGTAGAGAAATTATGTCAATTGAAATTTTTTTTTATAGAAAAATCAATTTTCTATAGAATAATTATAACTGATGACATTTTTATAGAAAAATTATGACAAATTTTTTTTTATATAAAAATAGTAATTAAAGTTTTTATAGAAAATTTTTATACAACAATTATGACAAAATTTTTTATGGAAAAATTGTGATTGATGACAATAATTTCGACTGATTAATTATGACTGATAACTTTTTTTTTATAGATAAATGAATTTTCTGAAGAATAATAATTGATGATGAAATATTTTATAGAGAAATTATATTTGATGCAATTTGTTTTATAAAAAAATTATGACGAAATTTATGACTGATAAAAATTATGATCAATAAAAAATTATAACCGACGAAGATTTTTATATAAAAATTATAACGGAAGGTTTTTTAAATTAATTTTTGAGTGGTGACATTTTCCAATGAAAAATTATGGCTGATTAAGTTCTTTTTAAAAAAATTATAAGTGATGAATATTTTTTATATAAAAATTTATATAAAAAAATTATGACAGGTAAACACTTTTTATAGAAAAATCATAATTAATGATAAAGTATGACTGGATAAAATTTTTTTATAGAAAAATTATTATAAAATTCTCTATAAAAAAAAAAATTATGGCTGATGATAAATTATGACTGATGATAAAGTATGACATAAAAAATTGTGGCCAATGAACATTTTTTATATAAAAATTTTGACTGAAGAGTGATGAAAATTTCCTAAAGAAAAATTATAGTTGATGCACATTCTTTATAGAAAATATTTCATTGATAAAAGTATTTAAAAGAAAAATTTTGAATAGCGAAATTTGTTTTCGAAAAATTATGATTAAACTTTTTATAGAAAAACTATAACTATAATTTATCATAAATTATGGCAGATGAACATTTTGTAGTAATAGTTTCATTTAATTTTTTTTTTTAGAAAAATCAATTTTCTAAAGAATAATTACAACTGATGAATTTTTTTATAGAAAAATTATGACAAAATTTTATATAGAAAAATAATAATTTTGTAGAACAATTACGATTGATGATAAAGTATAGGTGTCAAAAATTATGACTGATAATTTCTTTTTAATAGAGAAATCAATTTTCTAAAGATTTATTATGAATGATGAAATATTTTATAGAGAAATTAAGATTGATGATAAATTATGAGTGATGAAAAATTATAGCGACTGAATTTTTTTTATATAAAATATATATTATAAAAAATATATTATATAATTATATATCATTATTATAAAGTATAACTGGTGAAAAATTATAAATAATTTTTCTAAAGAATAATTATGAATGATGAAATTTTTTTATAGAAAAATTAATATAAAATTTTTTATAGAAAAATTATGGTTGATTATAAATTATGAATAATAAAAAATTATGGCCGATGAACATTTTCTATATAAAAATTATGACTGAAGAGTGTTACAAATTTTCTAAGGAAAAATTATGGTTGATGAACTTTTTTATTGAAAATATTTGCTTGATACAAGTTTGTGTTACAAATTTTCGTTGAAAAATAATGACTCGAAAAAAATTTTATAAAAAAATTTTGATTGGCGAAATTTGTTTTAGAAAAGTTATGATTAAAATTTTATAGAAACAATATGACTAATGATAAATTATGACTGAAGATGCATTATGACTGATGATAAATTATGGCTGATGAACATTTTCTATAATTCTGACTGATGAACATTTTTTTTATGGTAATAGTTTAATTAAAATTTTTCTTAGAAAAATTTTGACTGATGATAAATTATACTAATAAAAAATTATGGCCAATGAAAATTTTTTATATAAAAACTATGACTGAAGAATTTTGTAATTAATTGTTTAGTGATAAAAACTTTCCAAAGCAACATTATGGCTGCTGAAATTCTTTGTAGAAAAATTATGTCTAATAAACATTTTTTATTAAAAAATGATGACTGATTAAATTTTTTATAGCATTAATTATGGCTAATGAATTTGATTGTTATTCAATATTGTTTTGATTGACTTACTTTTTTTTTTGCAAAATTACGACTGATGTACCTTGTTTTTATAGGAAAATTATAACTGATGAATTTTTACTAATAGAAAAATTTTGACTGATAAAAACTTTCTAAAGCAAAATTATGAGTAATGAAATTTTTTTAGTAAAATTATTATATGAAATTTGTTAGACAAAATTTTGTTTGACATAATTATTTTTTTTTTTTTTTGGAAAAAATATGACTGATGCACCTGTTTTTATAGGAAAATTATGAATGATGAATTTTGTTTAATAGAAAATTTAAAATATTGAAATCTTTCTACAGAAAACTTATGACTGACGAAATTTTTTTTTAAATCTATGATAAAATTCTTTATAGAAAAATTATGGCTGATGAACATATTCTATTAAAAATACTGACTGATAAAATTTTTTATGGCGTAATTATGACTTATGAAATTTTTTGCAGAAAAATTATAACTGATAAATTTTTATTAAGAGAAAAATTATGACTGATGCAAACTTTGTAAAGAAAAATTATGATTGATGAAATTTTTCATACTAAAATTATTACTTGAAATTTCTTATACAAAATTTTGTTTGACATAATTTTTTTTTTGCAATAAATATGACTGATGCCTTTTTTTATAAAAAAATTATGATTGATAAATTTTTTTTAAATAGAAAATGTATGAATAATGAAAACTTTGTAGACACAAATTATGACCGATGAAATTTGTGTTAAAAATCTATTATAAATTTTCTATAAAAAAATTATAAATGATGGACATTTTTTATTAAAAAATATTGACTGATAAAACTTTTTATAGCTTAATTATGACTTATGAAATTTTTTGTAGAAAATTTATGACTGATGAATTTTTATTAATAGAAAAAATATGGCTGATGAAAAATTTCTAAAGAAAAATTATGATTGATGAAATTTTTTTGCAGTAAAATTATTATAAGAAATTTGGTATACAAAATTTTCTGTGACATAATTTTTTTTTTGCAAAAAAAGGAATGATGCACCTGTTTTTATAGGAAAATTATAACTAATGATTTTTTTAATAGAAAATTTATAAATAATGAAAAATTTCTAAAGAAAAATATTGACTGAGGACAATTTTTCATAGAAAAATCAATTTTCTAGGGATTAATTATGACTAATGAAATTTTTGTGTAGAAAAATTACGACTGATAATTTTTTTTTAGGGCTGGTCATTTGATAATACAGTTACTAGTAAATTTTCCACAGTGTGGCTACTGAAGCGATATAAAGAGGAATGATTTTTCAAAAAAAAATTATTTTAATTAAAAAGAAAATTTTGTAAAATATGGCAAATTCATGAAAAAAACTATAAATATCACAAGAAATCATACTTTCACATAAAAATTTATGCCACCAAAAATCGATAAATAATTTAACAATTTTATTTTTAGGTCTTAATTTTAATATAAAATTTTATTCGTTTAATTTATTTTACAAAAGATTTATGAAAAAAATTGAATAACTGAAGTGTTAAATCAAACAATATTTAGTGACTTTTTTTCGAGACCCAACAAAATTCCCTCCTACAAATGATTTGCGTTAAATTTTGTAAATGTGTCTATTTATGGAGCTTAAAAATGTACAAAAACTGGTTTTAATTACATTTTCTTAATGCCTCCCACATAATTGAAGTGAGATGTTTATTTATATTTTATAAATACAAAAAAAAAAAAAATTAAAAAAATATATAAAAAAAAAATTTTTTTTTAAACTTGAAACAGTCATTTTGTATAAGGGTCCCCCCTTTACAATGAAAATTTGTTTTTTTTTTATAATTTCAGATTTTTTTTTTTTTTTTATTAAAAAAAAGAATACTGTTTTTGTTTTTTATAATTGTTGTTCACTTAAAACTCTTTCCACACATTTAGAATTAAATTTATAAAAATCATTAAAATCAAGAGTCACAAATCTGTAATACGTTTTGTCATGGCCTGCTGATATTGACTGTGATAACGCTCGCAGGCCATAAATTTATCCACTTTTGTTGGCAAATTATCCTCTTCGGCGAATGTAAAGGCGGGCAAAAATAAATCTTTGGAACGTTCGGGTATTTGTTGCTGACTGTTGTGTTTTTTGGTTTGTTGTACGGGTTTTTCAATAATGGGCGCTACAGGAGTATTAGGCGGAGTGCTAACATTTGTATGCCATTCAAAGCTGACATTTTCCAAAAGTTCATTGCGTTCTAGAGATTTGGTGCGTTTGTAGGGTTTTAAATTTAGTGCTGCCGTGGAAATATACATTTTCGGTTCCTCGGCATAAGTGCTCACAGGTAAAGCTGATGATAAAGCCATTTTTTTTATTACAACTGTTTTTTGTTCGTTTAGCGCGCCTTGTATCTCTTTCGCGTTTTAATTTCAACTGTTTTGTTGTCTTTTGAGTGGATTTTGATTTTGCCACCACAAAAATCAATTTCATGAATAAATAAATATTTATCTTGTAGTTGTAGTTTTTGTTGTTGTTGTTGTCATTATTTGCTTATTAAACTTTGTTTGTGCGTCTTTAAGAACTGTCATCAGTTTTCTAGTGTCTTACTCATTTTGTTATTCTTGTTGTTGTTGTTATTTTTTCTTGTTACTAAAATAACAACAAAAAAAATAAAACACTTTTTGCATTTAAATTTTAAAATGAGTTTTTTGTTATTTTATTAATATTTTTACTCTTGTTTTTTTCTCTCTTTTGACTTTGCTGTTGTTATTATTATTATTTAATTTGGTTCTATCTTGAAATACAAGTAGAATGAGTAACTTACAGTTTCACAGTGGGGCCGACCCGTCTGTCCCATAATTAAAACATGACCATAAATTACACACAAATAACAACTTGAGGGGTATTAATTATGCTGTGAACACAGAACACAGAATTTAAAACTTCAAATTAAATGAGTCATCAAATAATAAATTCCAAACACTTGGGTGTTTGTTTCAAAAGCTATAAAAGCTTTAACAATTAAAATTTTAAATTATTTCCTATTATTTTCAAGTTCAGTTTCGAATAAAATTTTTTATGGCTTTTCCTTTTGAAAAAATTTTACAAAAAATTTTTAATGGATCTACTGTTTGCACTATTCAGCCTTCAGCTGAATAGTTTTAATATAAAATTTAAAAATTTTTCTATTTTAAATCAATCGATTTTATTTCATTTATAGAAGGAAAGTTATAGTTCTGTTCTAGTTTACTTACATATCAAATGTTATAATTTCAATGGAATTCAGCTGAGCTATGTAAATTCAGCTCTTATATTAAAAATATTCAGATTTTATGAATGATGAAGTATTGAATTTACTACGTGCTGAAACATTTTTATAAAATTTTTATATACTGAAATGATTGCTGTAAACAAATTCAGCTGAGCTTAATTTGTGATTTTTAAATTATCAAGTGCTGAAAACTTGATTTCTAAAAAACACTGTTTATTGAAATGACTGCTGAATAATTTTAAATCAATTCAGCTGAGCTTAATTTGTGAAATTGAAATTTTATAGTGCTGAAATTAATTCAGCTGCGCTTAATAAGCAAATTTTTAATTATAATTTGTTAAAAAATTGATTTCTTATAAATGTTATTTATTGAAATGACTCCTAAATAGTTTTAAATTAATTCAGCAGAGTTTAATTATTGAATTTATAATTTTGAAGTGCTGAAAACATGATTTCATAAAAATATTGTTTATTGAATTGGCTGCTGAATAGCTTTAAATTTATTCAGCTGAGTTTAATTTGTCATTTTGAAATTTTAAAGTGCTAAAATTAATTCAGCTGAGCTTAATAAATAAATTTTAAATTACAAACTGCTAAAAAATTTTTTTCTTATAAATATTGTTTGTTGAAATGACTTCTGAATAGTTTCAAATTAATTCAGCTGAGCTTAATTTGTTATTTTGAAATTATCAAAAGCACAAAAGTTAATTTATTAGAAAATTTGTTTATTGAAGTGACTCCTGAATTGTTTTAAATATATTAAGCTATGCTAAAATTAATTCAGCTGAGCTTATTAGGTGAATTTTAAATTATAATTTGTTAAGAAATTGATTTCTTTTAAATGTTGTGTATTGAAATGATGCTGGAATAGTTTTAAATTAATTCAGCTGAGCTTAATTTGTTATTTTGAAATTTTAAAGTACTGAAATTAATTCAGCTGAGCTTAATAAGTAAATTTTTAATTATAAATTGTTAAAAAATTTATTTCTTAAGAATCTTGTTTATTGAAATGACTCCTGCATAAATTTAAATAAATTCATCTAAGCTTAATTTGTAATTTTGAAATTATCAAGTGCTGAAAAGATGACTTATTAGAATGTTTATTGAGAAACTGAAATTATAACGTGCTGAAATTAGCTGACCTTAATAAATAAATTTTAAATTATAATTTGTTAAAAAATTGATTTCTTATAAATGTTGTATATTGAAATGACTGCTGAATAATTTTAAATAAATTCAGCTGATCTTGATTTGTGATTTTGAAATTTTAAAGTGCTGAAATTAATTCAGCTGAGCTTAATAAGTAAATTTTTAATTATAATTTGTTAAAAAAATTGATTTCTTAAACATATTGTTTATTGAAATGACTCTTGCATAATTTTAAATAAATTAAGCTGAGCTTAAATTGTTATTTTGAAATTATCAAGTGCTAAAAAGGTGATTTTTTAGAAAATTTGTTTATTAAAATTACTCCTGAATTGATTTTAAATTTATTCAGCTGAGTTTAAACTGTGATTTTTTAACTTTAAAGTGCTGAAATTATTTCAGCTGCGTTTAATAAGTAAATTTTTAACTATAAACTGCTAAAAAATTGATTTCTTATAAATATTGTTTATTTAAAGAACTTATGAATAGTTTTAAATTAATTCAGCTGAGCTTAATTTGTTATTTTGAACCTTTCAAGTGCTAAAAAATTGAGTTCTTATAAATATTGTTTATTGAAATGACTCCTGAATAGTTTTAAATCATTTCAGCTTAGCTTAATTTGTTATTTTAAAATTATCAAATACTGAAATATAGATTTCTTAAAATCATGGTTACAAAATCATTGCTGAATAGCGTTAAATATAATTCAGCTTAGCTTAATTTGTAGATTTTGTTTTAATACATAGTATAATTCTATAATTCAGCAGAGTTACATTCTACTTTGATATAGAATTTAAAAATATTTTTAATAAAAAATTTTTTTGTTGTAAGATACGGTTTAGTTAAAAATAATGTTTTCTTAATTTGTATTAAATTTGTATTAAATCTATTCAGCTAAGCTGAATATAATATATTGGTTTGATTAATGAAAACTATGTAATTGTAAAGGAATTTATCTAGGCTTCATATCAGTTTGATGTGTAATTGCAAAGAATTTTTAATTAAAAAAATTTTATTATGTGAAATGGCTTGGCTAAAGATTTTAGTTTTGTAAAGATGGCTGAATCTAAGTCATAGAGTCAGAATTTTAGTTTATATGGAATTTAGTTGTGAAATTGTCGAATTTATTTGCTTGGTATTTTCTAAATGTGCAGGGAATTCAGTTAAGCTGAGTTTTAAATTCAGCGAATTTATAAATTAAAAAAGGTGTTGTTTCTAAAATTTGATTGCGAAAAATTATTTATATTTATTATTTTTTTCAATATTTGCTTGAATTTTATTGCTCTTGAATTTTTCAATTTTGAGTCTAAGTCTTATTCAGCTGAGCTGAATTTGCAAAATATGCTTATATGAGTTTTAAATTACATATAGGTAATTTACATAGATAGCAGGGTCTTATTCAGCTAAGCTGAGTTTTTAAATTGTGACTCATTTAAATTTAATATTATGAAAAATTAACAAGGTTTAAAGTATTTTTATATTTTTGTTAAACTAATTTGTAAAATATATTTTTTTCATTATAATTTTGTTAATTTAAATTATTCATGCTTAAAAATTATTTAGTTTAGCTGAATTTGCAATTTTTATTTAGTGTTAAAAATTTAATGGAGTTAAAAGTGTGAGAATGACTGTTTTACATGTCTAATATGTTAAATATGTATTTATGTTTTTGTAAAATTAATTTGGAAAGTATTTTTTTTATAATAATTATGTATAATTTAAATTATATTTTATAGCTGAATTTGCCATTTTTATTTAATATTAAAAATTTGATGGACTAAATAGTGTGGGAATGACAGTTTTAAATGGAATACGGCGTTAAAATTATTGCTGAATTTATTTTTAATCAATTCAGCTAAGCTGAATTTTTAATTTTTTGTTTGTTTTAATTGGCAATTTAATAATTTTTAATTTCTAAGTGTGCGGAAATTTAAGAAAGCTGTGTTTTGATTTAATAAAAATTTAAATAATTTATAAATTAAAAAAAAAATTTTAAATAATATATAAATTAAAAAAAATTTTTTTTATAAAATTTTATTTGAAAATATAATTTTTATTTTGTAATTTTATTTAATACTTTTTTGAATTTCATTGCTTTTAAATTTTTTGAACTCAGAACTCCCTGAACCTTGGATTCTCCTAAAGGAGCAATATTTTATTATTTATTTACATTTCTTTATTTTATAGTTACAAATTATAAAATAAACTTAAAGTAGGAAAGAAGAGCAATAGCAGCATAGGCTTTCAGCCTATACGGCTATTTTCTTAGACTTGAAAACAAATTAAACAAAAAAAAAATTGTTGAAAATAATTAAATATTTTAAGATTTTAGCCACGTTCTTGGACATCTTTTTTAGCTGACCATTTTATTATGCGAAACATGAAAAATATTTTTTTTTTTTTAAAACCACTTACTTGATCTAGAGAATTAATAATTAAATTTATTTTTAAAATAGTACAATAAGAAATTATTTTAAAAAAATTTGCTTATAAGTTAACTGACAACAACAATCAGAATAATTGTTAAATCAAAAGACAATAAAATTACAAAAACAAATGTTCGATAACAAAAAGAAATACAATTGATAACAGCCAAAAGTCAGAAGTTATCAATTTAATATTTTCGCTTTGCAATTTTTATGAAGGCTGTGCAGAAACTAAACACAGTGGGCTTAGTTGTGCAGTAAATGATGAAAAGCTAAATTTTTGTATAAAATAAATTTAAAACAAACAAACGAAATTCATAATTAATAAAAAAAATGCTGGATAGAAACGAGAGTTTTATTATTATTGTCAATAGTCACGTCTCGTCGCGTTACGTCACAACAATTAAAAACTTACAAAACGAAGTATGCCTTTAGTACTGGCTATTTATATGGCTTCAATTTGATATTGACACACAGTGTTACTACACAATCTGTTAATCAATTTAAAGCATTCTGAAAACTCTATTTATTGTTTTGTTTTGTGGTGAATAAATTAACAAACATGGCGATTTTCCGTCCATGTGTTAAACCGAGCTGCTTCCGCAAACTTCCAACCACTGGCCTTGCGATTTATTTATTGCCATTGCTAAGGACAGGCTGATGAGAAATTTTAGACCTTTATAATCGTATGATAGATCTGTTGGCATCATTGATATACGAGGGATCAAGATTACTTCTCCTTTGTATTTCCCTTTATGATTGTTTCTTCAATTAACTTATTCAATAGCTTCTTTATAGCGACGTTTGTTCCATTGAACAGTCGAGGTTGATTAATGTTAAGCAACATAATGACAACTAATCCTACTTTTAACTGCAAATTATAAGGTGGTCTTGGTCGGCAAGTCGCGGTACAGTTGCCTACATGATCCTGGTTTATAATGGTGTCCACTGATTTCCAGGAAACCAATTGTCCCGGAAAAACTTCTAAATGGTTGCATTGAGATCATAGACACCTTCATTTTTCGCCGCCAATATTGTTTATTCACCCAGTCAATAATGGATATTGAACTGTTACGCTTTATGTGGTAAAAAACGCTGAAAAGGTTCCTCTTTTGAGGCTGTGATATGACAGAATTATGTGGATACTATGATGAATCCGGAGATGTCTACATCGAGTTAACCATTTCCAATCTCTAACAACTGCTTGAATAATACATTTGCGGTTCTATCTCTTTATAAAAAGTACTCGCATGTCAGTTGTTAATTGGAGTGTCTTTACATGTCGCCACAATTTTTTAATGATTTTAGGCAAGCGTTTTGTTCATCAGCAAAAGTTGATCAATTGTTTGACCAAAAATTATACTGAAGCAGAGAAAATTGTCAGTTCATTTAACGTCTTCACACAAATAAATATTTAACAACAAACTGAGAATTTTAAACAAAAGACATCAAATTATCTTACCTTACCGTATCGTTTATACCTTTCCTGGATTTTTCATTAATAATTTGAAATTAAAATTAGTCAAATCGGTCCAGTAATTCATTTTTATAATGGGTTTTCCAACAAGAAGTTTGTATTTCAATTGTGGCGACACTAATAACATGACAGTTTTGATATTTAGTATTTTGACGTCTACGTAGTCGATGCATTGGCAATTGTTACAATAAATTATATTTCACACGAAAATCGCATTAAAGTAATTAAAATTCACTAAGAAAATGGTGGTTCTGTCAAAGTTACATTTCGTAAAATTTGTGATTTTTTCAGAATCCTTTTTTTTTGGGGGGTTTAAGATCGGAAAATACGTTACGTATCTGGCGAGAATCGTTATTCCGCCATATGCCAGACTCTGTTGCGGAAACCGTCTAAAAACCCCACCTTAAGTCCGGGATATTTTGACATCCCTCGCATGACCTCGGGGAGGACCCCTGTTTATGGCCCTGTCCCACAAAGCCTGCGTCCAGGTACCCACTTTGAGCACTAAATCAGTGCCGGTTCATCGTCACCATTTCCGGGTCACGTTTCTTCATGCGGAGTACACGCTCCACATAATTCGCCGCAGCAGTCCAGTTTTTGCGACTGCTAACCATTTTGTCCCCTATATTCTTTGCTGTCGTTCGAACGGTTCGTGCCTCCATTTCCGCGCGGTATTCATTACCAGCGGTGGCACTTATAGAAGGTGTGGGCAGCGTCATCTACTACATCATCCTCCTCGTAAATGCAGAAGCAGGTGCTGCACTTCTCCATATCGTACCTGCACTTAAAAAAGTAATCGTGTGCAGATAGCATCTGCATTAAGTAGACATTTACCTCTCCGTTCTCCCTGCATATCCATTTATCCAAAGCCGGGATCATTTGGTACGTCCATCTCCCTTAGTACTCACTTTTCCATCGCATCTGCCATTTCCCTATGATTTCCCGTTTTATGGCAGATACTTCGGGTACTGCTAGGGAGTTATTCCATCTAGTGTAGTAGATTTTCTCCCATTCTATTGCCTGCAAATCTATCGACCGCATTCCCGCTATTACGAGGACAGCAGGTGCGAATACAGTGCGGTAAGCAGAAGCGACCCGCAATGCCGCAGTTCTCATTACCGACAGCAACGCCTTTTCCCTGCGTTTGACACTCAATGTCTGCGCCCATATCTCACTCCCATATAGTAGAATATTGTTGTAGGCCTCCATCAGTAGCCTTCGCCAACTTGGGTTGGGTCCCCCGATATTCGCCCTATGTCGGTCAAGTTGTGCCGCTATTTTCGTCGATTTGGATGGTGAGTCTTGGATCTGATTCCAGTATATCAGCTTTGGATCTAGTCGTTTCGGACAATATAATCGTTCTGAAGAGATCGTTATTAAGAATTTAATCGACAGGCTTCATACAAAATATGCAACACGTGTTTAACCGGGTCCTTCAACTGAAGACATCGCAGCCGTAATCCACAGTGTTAAAGCAGTTACAAATTTGTCAATTCTTCGAGGTTTTCGACAAATGGGATTATCCAAAACCATCAAATTGGCGAATTTTGCTTAAGGATTTGTTTTTAAAATCTTACAAGGTTTAACTGGTGCAGGAATTGAAGTCGTAGTCCCCATAGATTCGCTCAATTCATACAGAAATTTTCTTAAAAAAATAATTTTTTCAGACGAAGCCCATATTTACTTGTCACTGGTATGTCAACATGCAAAATTGCCCTATTTGGGTTCTGAAAATCCTAGAGCGACTATTGAGAGGCCTTTGCATGATCAACGTGTTACTGTATGGTGCGCTATGTGGTCTGGAGGCTTGATTGGGCCGTTTTTCTTCGAATATGACGCCGGACATGGACATGCGCTAACGCTCAAGGGATCACGCTAATGCGAGATTACGTGATAAGATTTACATCTGCGCCTGTCTATGGAGCCTTAATCAGATGGTGGTCACACCACTGGGACTGATAAGCAAACGTCATTCACGCCCTAGGAAGCCGAAGACTACTTCTAGCAACAGGTCTTTGGTAGTTGCAACTTTAGTGATTCCAGAGCAGGGCTGCAAACCACCATTCCTTGCTGAAGAGCTGGAGACTTTCCAACTCCTATCCAGACCACATGCCTAGCATGCTCACTGGATCTAGGAACATTCCACCAGGTAGGTGTTATTAAAGGTGAAATGAACCTGGCCACCATATAAAACTGACCTGTCTGTTATGGGGCCGCGAAACCACAACCACCACGATACTCTCGAAGGGCCAACCTCAATAATCAGCCAGAGAAACAGCTAAATGCCTAAAGAGACAAATAGTGGAAACTCTGCGGGCTACTGATTCCCCTGGAAATAACGTGGAGTTTCCACTTGACCCCTGCTGTCTTCAGGGGACTGGACTCCCTTTTTTCCGCCAGTTGCACAGGTCTAGATAGTCGAAGTTCTATAAAGACCATATAATGTGTCCCGGTTGGCTATCGCGAGATGCTAACAATTCAAAATTGGCCTATTATTGATGTCGTGGATATTACTGATATGTAGTTTCGACAGGATGGTGCCACATAGCTTACACCCAATGAAACGATCAATTTATTGTAAGCCAAATATCCCGATCGCAAAATTTCGCTACAATCAGTAGTTAAGTGGCCGGCCAGATTGTGTGATTTAATACCATTGGATTATTTTTTGTGGATCTATGTTAAGGATAGAGTCTATACGGAGCCCATCGAATCGAATTCAGCCTTAAAACTTAAAATCCGTGATGTGATTAACGAAATAGGACCGCCATTTTGCCAAAAAGTGATTAAAAACTTTGATGAATGAATCGAAAGAATCGACATCTATCAGCGTGGTCGTGGTGGACATTTGGCAGATATTATTTTTCATTCATAATTGCCGAACTTGCTTCGTAATACAATAAAAATGTTAATCATCTTAATTAAAAATTTTTATTTTATTTTATTTTAGAAAACAAACTTCTTGTTGAAAAACCCTTTTATATATAAAATTAAATTGATATAAATAAATATTTTTAAAATATAAAATCAATGTGTTAATTTAGTGATTTGAAAACGAGTTGCTAATTCATTTATATTTTTATTTCAAATAATTTTATCTGAATGAAGTCAAGTTTTAAGTCACTGATGACTCACGATTTACTTTTCGCTACAACAAAATCAACATCTAAATGTGTTTTTGTTTCTTTGCATATATTGACATACATTTTAAATTGTTTAAAAATAAAATTAGTTATTGTTTGGAATGAATTTATTGTTTTCTAATATGTGAGAGAAATAATTAATTTGAAGGAGAATTTGAAAGTGTCATGTGGTGTGATATAAAATTATACTGTTTTTTTTTATTTTAAAATTTTATTAAAATGTTATTAATGTAGTTTTTAAATGATGATTACAGAAATAAAGTATAACTAGTAACGGATGTTGTTTATACAGGTGTCGAATTTGAAGTTGGCAACACTTTTTTTTAGCAGGAAGCCATTTAACCAGCTGTCAGGTGATTTTTAAATAGTTTGGTTTCATATTTTAATATGAAGAAGGTATGGCCTGAATAATACTTTCAAAACGGCCCAAAATTTATTTACAAAATCTTGATTCTGTATGACATTGATAGCGCGCTATAAGTCCATTTTACGTTCAACAAAATCCCCCATCAGAGCAATTAATATAATTACCTGCAGAACGTTTATTCACCGGTTATACTCTAAACAAATATGCGCATGAATAGGGACGTCGCACAGTGCGCACGGAAAAAGTCGCTGCTGTTTTAGACCGTAGCGAAACAGTTTATCCGCCTTCGTGTGCAGGAAATATGTGTGTCCATTCGCTTTATAAAAGATCTTGGTCTGCGTGCTTAAAAAGTGCAACTCCTACAAGAATTTAAGATACACGATCACCTAGCGAGGCGACGATTCGGTAAAAAAACCCAAAACGAGAAGGTCATTAATTCCGAATTTATAATTAACGAATTTTGTTTGGCGATGAAGCTCACTTGTGTTTGATTGGATATGTTGTCAGTAAGCATAACTGCCATCTTTCCAGTAACGATAATCCTCAAGTGTATGTTGAGACACTGTTACATTCATTCACATCCTTCACTTTATCGATCATCTTGTATGGGATCTCACCCTGTGGGTTTGCAATGCCTTTCTTGCATTGTGGGTTAAACAGTAAAACACTTTTGCCCTTCTAAAAATCTCTCTGCTTGCTGCTCGATCATAGCTGGCTTTCATTTTATCGCTAGACATTTTAATGCGGTTGCCGACAAGCTCGTGCAGGTCTTCTTGTGCCTGAAGATTATGTTCATTATCGTCAAGCTCTGTTTTAATGCCCAATTCTAAATTCGCTGGCAGTTTTAGTTCTATTACAAATACGATTTTTACTGGACTGCGTGAGCTTGAATCGCTGACTCGCTGCTCAGTATGCTAAAAATTTGGGAATATAGTCATTCCAATCCTTTTGGTGTTTAATGACTATTTTTCTGAGATAATCATCTAGGATACGATTGAAACTTTCTACCTTGTCATTAGAATGTGGAAGCAGCGTTGTCGTTGTATTCCTTTTTGATGCTGTATACCTCGTACATCTCTTTCAATATGGCTGATTCGAAATTTAGTGCCTGGCCAGAATGCAGTTGGGTTGGAACACCCTATCGATTTACCCAATAGTTTGCATGCACCACCGTTTTGGATTATTGGTTTAGAGTGGCATATACATCAGACCATTTGCTAAAATAATCCAATACTATTAGTACATACAGGTCTCCAGTGTCACTGGCAGGGATTGGGCCTGTGATATCTATAGTTATTCGCCCAAAAAAAGCCACCTGCACACTATTTTTGAAGCTTGGCCCGAATTTTTCTTGTTGGGCCCTTACCGCCACGTAATGTTTGCAATTAGCTATATGCGTGATAACATTTACGTCTGTACCTAGCTGTGTATGCCATAACCAGACGGTGCATCATACCACTGTGGATGAAATTTAGCGTCATCCTCGCCCTAGAAGGCCTTCAGATACGTACATATATCCCCCAGTTACTCCTACTTGCAACTTCAAAAGCTTGGAGTAGGCCACAGCCTTCACTCCCTGCTAAAGAGTTGGAGACTATCCAACTCCTGGTCCGGAACGCATGAAGCTTAATAAAATTGAAGAACACAACCGCAATTATGCTTACTGAACCAGGATTGTGTTCCTTATGAATGATTCGACACCCACACAACTCAAACTAGGGCCTCGAAACTATACCTGTAGGTGCCCCTGTAGGCTAGTAGGTAGTGTGTGGTTAGATTTACATCCGCACCTGGCCATGAAGCCTTAAGCAGATGGTGGATCAAATCACTGCATAATTTGGAACGTCATGCTCGTCCTAGGAAGCCAAAGCTATAATTTTATGCAACAGAACTTTCTAGTTGCAACTTCGATGATTCCAGAGCAGGGCTGCAAATCATCACTCCTTGCTTAAGAGTTGGAGACTTTCCAACTCCTGTCCAGAACACATGTCTAGCATGCTCACTGGACTGGATCATTCACCTAGAGTGTCAATTAGCTATATAATCGGCTACAGATTGTATGCAGCCTACCTAAAAAAAATTTGCGGAGTTTTTTTCTACGCCCAAATGGTCGCCGCTGAGACCATTAGGAAGTTGCTTTATTACGTCGTTTATTCTGGAAATTTTCTGGACGTTTAAGTCAGTCAGTTTTGCCATTTGTACCGAATTTCGATATAAGCAGCGATCTAACACTTTTAGGCCATTCCACTGAGCCCTTTGCATTCTACAGATATTTCACTACGGTCCGGTTTTTTGTTCTTCCGTTTAGTCAAATAATTTTTGCCAAAATGGGAAATTCATTCTAGGCCTTAGACCAGTATTCTGCTGGGGCAATTTGGATAAGCCGCAAATCAATGATAGACTCCTTTTTCTCGACTTTGTGCAGTGGCCATCTTGAAAGCTTATCAACATTATTGTGTTTATGTGGGCTGGTGGAATCATTGGCTCATGCTTCTTTAACAATGATGCTGGTGAGGATAGAGTCATTATTAGCGATATTTTCATTCATCAATTGAATAACAATGATGTACAGGAAATGTGATTTTAACAAGAGGACACATCTTCTAACACAGTTAGTAGCACAATGGGTTTATTGCAGCAAACATTTGGTAACCGCATATTTTGACGTTTCGTATTACGGCAGAAATAATTTCAAAGTTCAATTGTTTCTCAAATTTTTTAAAAATTATTTCTCTAACCAAACAATTTTTTGTTGTAAATATTTGTTTTTTTAGATAACTCCGCAATTAATGCAAGCAACATAACAAACTTATAATATATTCTAGCCAAGTGTAGGGTAACAATTAATATGACATAATAGTTGTTAAGTGATTTATGATAAAAAATTTATTACTAAATAAGTTTAATGTAAATATTGAGGGACGTCACAGTCTACAAAACCAGACAAGTTATGACTTGTCTTGAAGTAGAAAGAAAAATTGATGAAATTTAAAACGTTTTGTTGGGTTATGATTTGTAATAAGTTTTTGTAATGGAAATTTGCTGTTCGTTGGACAGTCATTTAATTTGTTTATTTTATTTTATTTTCTTAATCATTGTAAAGTGATTAATTTTTTAATAAAAATTAAAACACTTTCAAGCTTTAAAGAATTGTTTTTGTTTGTTTTTTTTTTGTATGAGTCATAAAAAATTATATTTGTTAAGAATAACAATAACTAAAAAAAAAATCTAAAAATATTTTTATAGAAACAAACAAAAACCGCAATCGAGTATAAATAAACACTTCAATTGTGATAAAGATTCTTAAAAATATTTTTTCTTTTTTTTTCTTTATTAATAATGAGGGTTTTAAAAGTGTAGAACTTTTAATTTTATCTTTAAGTAAATAAATTCAATTATTTAAATAAATATAATTAAAGCAAATTATTAGCTTGAGAGAGACGCCTTAAATTTTTATCAGGCGTCAAATGAAATAAAAGCATTTTAAAGTATTCCAGTGATAAGAAATTGAAAATTAATTTATATTTAATAAATTATTTTATTAATTAAGGACCAAACCAAATGCTGATAAAAGGAGAAGCTATGAATATCAACACTTAATTATAAAATTATCTTACTTTTTAGAAATAAACATATTAATCGCTTAATTTTTATTATAAAAAAATTTAAAAATTTATAAAGTAAATTGAAAAAAAAAATATAATTTCAAAAACTTTTTAATATTTTCGAAAATTTTCTTTTTAAAAACAAACGGCTGTATGCATAAAAACGCTTACTTGAGCTTTAAAGTGCACGTTAGTTAACAAACACTTTAAGGCTAACAGACGTTTGTTAAAAAATAGTATTCATAAACAGTACTTTAGCTAATGTATGCTTTAGTAAAATTAGTACTTTGATTCTGGCAATGCCACTGCTTTCAGTTGTCACGTTGCAGTTAACAATATATAAAAATGAATATATTTATCCGGGTAGTTAGATCCATAAAAAATGTTTTTATTGTTTTCAGCAAAATCAACATATTTTTTTTTTTTGTTTTTTATCACTCTATTTAATAAAAAGCAAAGAACCCAAAAAAGGTCAATTTGCAAGGCTTACGAAGAACTTCCAAAGAATTTGTTCACATTAAAAAAATAATTATTCGGATAACGAGCTTTGTTTTGATTATATGTACATCAATAAAACTTTTGTTTAAAATAATTAATTATAAATATATTTTTGTAAAATATAAAATAATGATGTAAAAATGTTTTGTATCGAATGGCGTGTTATATTTTAGTTTTTAATATAATTTGTGTACTACAATTTGATTTTAATAAACATTTTTAAACATTTTTGGAATAACAAAGTAAAACTGTCAATTGAGCCGTTTACATTGAAAGTGGCATAAGTCACAACTGAACAATTTTTTTTTCATTTTTAATAAATTTGAAATTAATAAGTTAAGAAGTATTGAGATTTGTTTGAGAGGAGTATTGATGATTAACGGTATAACAAAAATGTTTATTTTGAAAGCGGCGTAAGTCGCTGTACTCAGGAAATTAATTACGGAGCTTCGTGTGAAAGAAACGGAAACATGTAATAAGTGTGTATGAAGTATTGTTGTGATTATTGGACTTATTTTTATTAGTATGAAAGAATAGTGCAGTTTACTAAACTATATTATAGTGATATCTAATGTACTGCACATAATAAGCATTATTTTATTATTCTCAGGAAGTTGCTTCGTGTTGTATAAAATGTCTAAGAATGTCACAGCTCAAAAGCATATTATTGAACATAGACTTATGTGAAGGACAAAATAGTAGTAGTAGTCGCCTGTCGAAAAATCCTTCACAGTACACAACATGGAGAAAAAAGATTTTATTTCAATACAATCATTAGAAAAATCCGTTTCAGAGAGAATACTAAATACAGACTAGTTGAAATGGCTAAAAATTAAAATGTTATATAAACCAATTTAAAATAAAAAATATCACAATAACAAAGTAACTTATGTCACTTTTAAAATAAACGGCTCAGTTTATTGTAAACACAATTTGTTTTGTTTTTGAACTTTCAATAATAAAATTGAACTGTCAATTTATTGTAGGTTTAACGTAGGTTTTTCCTACTTTAAAGTTAACAAAGGTATGTTTAGGTAGGAAAGTTTTTTAGGAAATTGTGCTTAACAACGGCAGTTAAACCTACTTTAAGTTTTTATGCATACGGCTGAAAGTCTTTATATAAAAGTTAAATAAATTTTATTTATTTTATATTTTTATTTTTTATATTTATCTACAATATTTCGCCTCACTATTATAACAATATGATAAGTTTCAATAATAATATGGTTTAAAATTATCTTACTATGGGTAAATCTAATCATTATATTATTAAATTATGAGATTTTACCAATTTGACAACATTTAATTTTTATCTTTATTTTCGATATTTCACCACAGCATTGGATGGTATTTGCAGAATGAAAAGAATCCATAAAAAGTCAAAGTTATGATAACCATAATTTCAGAGTAACATATTATGGTTGATTAATAATGTTTTCCTCTCTCTAATAATATTTTGATTTAAGCAAAATAAAGAAATTTTATTTAAAATTAAAGCTTTAATTTTTATTATAATATGATATGTTTTAATCATAATATAATTCCAAATTATCTAATTATGTTTACAGCTAATCACTATACAAATAAATTATAATATTTTTATAGGCATTTTGTAGTAAAAACCTTAAATACGCTTAAGTTCATACTTATAATTTCAATTAGAATGAATTTTTTTATTTTTGCCTTTAAGAATCGCGGTTAATATTTAAATATGATTGGAAAACTTCATTTAAAATTGAATTTTCAAATTAGTCCATGTCCCAGCCAGCCGTGTGGCATTCATATGCTAGAAGATTATTTTACAAATAAATTCGATTTCATGTCAATTTAAAAAAATCTAGTGTGTTTTATTCGATTTCAAATTTCTCTATCTCTATAAACAATAATTTTTAGTTGGAATATTATTTTGCTTGATACAACGACAGAGATTTGTTAAGGAAATTTAAAACTTTTTGTTAGTTTATGATTCCCTTTTAGCTTTTGAATTTTAAAAAGTCCATTGCTGTGATGAGGTTTAAACATAATATGATTCAAAATTACATTAATATGGTTAAAGTCAATCATTATATTATAATTCAATAATAATATTTTAAAAATTTGATAGCTTTATAATAAACGAATATGCCTGAAGTTGTTTAAAATAGACGCTACAGTTCTTTTATGAACTAAAATATTAAAGTTTTCAAGGGGGTGACCAGACCACTCTTGACTTGTTACACCCTTTTTATCTTGCTAACAATTTACACCACACAATTTACAAAGACTATGGATTTGGCATGTTTTACATAAAAAAAAAGAAAACTATTTACAGCGAAGGTATACTACTACTTTGTTTTGCCGCCATTTTGATAAGCGCTAGTCTTGACAGTTTATATTGGCCGTGAAGTAGACCAATTTGTCTTAAGCGTTAAAACATTTTATTAATATCAATCATCGATTATTGTGACGATGAGAAAGTTACGTGAAATTTTTAGGAGAAACAAAAAGCACTATTTATCGTGTAGTAAATGATTTCGAAGAAAGGGGCTCTGTAGGTAATGGGCCCAAGCATGGACCACTGCTGCTCAAGAAATTGTTCAAAATAATCCATTAACCTCAATTCGACGACGTGCTTAGGAGCCGGGTCTTCAAAAAACAACTTTGGCCACAATTTTGCACAAGGATTTGCATTTGCTTCCATTTAAGATTCAGTTGACACAAGAGCTGCTTCCACAAGACCACTTACGTACACATGCCAATAGGATGTTATGGCCCTTGGCAACCTCGATTTTTATAAAAAAAAAACAGTATCGAGGCACAGTTTTATTTGAATGGATATGTGAATAAACAAATTAGTCGGATCTGGGCAATGGTAAACCCTCAAATTATTCAACAGTCACCTTTGCATCCATTAGAAGTGACAGTCTGGTGTGCAATTTGGTCAGGAGGAATCATTGGACGTTAGTTTATACAAACAAACCAAAAACGCTTGAGCGCCTCAAGCAAAATATTCCTAGTGAAATTAATGAAACACCACCTGAAATGTGCTCAAAAGGGTTCATATTTGAGAGGCTTATATAGGCGTACATTTATCTGATATTGTATTCCATACATAATTGTTGACATTAAATAAAACATTTATCAATATAAGATCCATTTTCTTTCATTTAATCAAAAATTATAAATAAACGGCGGACACTCGTTGTTGGGGTCATATTTTCCCGGTCTAATCTATATACCACCCGAGTTAAGTATCAATGACCTAGTGACAGATTAATTTCGCATTATTGGGCATCTGCCGATGTTCTTCCAGGTTTATAGTAAATTTTTTAATTTATTTTGCCTAAAGATATAATCTGGAATTTTGGAAATTTTCCAATGATTTTTCAGGAATTTTAGATAAAAACAAAAAATATTTTACAGCCTCTTTTTTGTTTAAATTGTTAAAAATTAAACAAAAAATTAACTCACTCTCTCGTTCTCTGTCTCTTTACAGAAACCCGTTATGAAAATGTAACCATTATTAAAACGCCGCTCTTCCCAAAAGATCTCTTTACCAAAGAGCAACTTGAAAATGGTGCTGTTATATGTCACATTATTGGTGTGATATACATGTTTGTAGCCTTGGCCATCGTGTGCGATGAATTCTTTGTGCCTTCCTTGGATGTGATCATCGAAAAATTGGGCATTACAGATGATGTTGCGGGTGCCACATTTATGGCAGCCGGCGGTAGTGCGCCCGAATTATTTACCAGCGTTATTGGCGTCTTTGTATCATTCGATGATGTTGGCATTGGTACAATTGTCGGTTCAGCCGTCTTCAATATACTGTTCGTAATCGGTATGTGTGCATTATTTTCGAGAACGGTGCTAACGCTGACATGGTGGCCCCTGTTTCGTGACTGCACTTTCTACAGTATTAGCTTAATGGTATTGATTTATTTCTTTCGCGATAATCGCATCTACTGGTGGGAGGCATTGATCCTGTTTAGCATTTACTGTGCCTATGTGGCCTTTATGAAATGGAACGTGCAGGTGGAGTCGTGCGTCAAGCGGGTGATAACGAAAAATAAGGTGACTCGCGTCCGAAGTACAGATCAGCTTATGCCAGCAGTAAGTAGTTGGGAAGTTTTTTTGCAAACGAAGAACCAAAACAAAATTTTTAAAAAAAATTAATAAAATTTAAAAAGAATTTGATTTAATTAATTAAACTAAAAAAACATAATTCGCTGTTTTAACAAACAATTGTTTACAATTAAAAAAAAAAAACAACAACCTTAAATATCTTTTTTATTTTAATTAAAAAGGATATTTATTTATTGCCAGTATTTATTTAAAATAAATTTTATATTTTTAAGTTTTTAATTAAGATTTTAGTTCTTCACTAATTGGCTGTTATTGGTGTTTTATGCAATATTTTGGTTTTTTTTTTTGTTAATTCTTGTTTTGTGAATTGATTTTTGTAAAAAATTTTTTTTGTAATAATTTTCAAATTTAATTTTAATTTTTTTAATTTTATTTATTTTTTTTTTAATTTTTATTTATTATTTAATTAATAAACAACTTGCACTTTTGGCTGTTAGAATGCATGTTTTCAAATTCCTGTTTGCTTTTTAAAATAAAATAAATATTTTTTTTTGTAAATTTAGAATTTAATAAATTGCTTTTTCTACTAATCTAAATCTATTTTTTTGTATAAATATTAAAATAATTTATTTAAATTTTTTAACACCCTCTAATAACCTAAATAAAGTAGTTTATATAAGAAAACAAAAAAAAATATTTTTGTGCCAGTTTACAGTACTGTGCGAATCATAATTCTAATAAAAAGCGACTAAAAAATTCATTTTTGTACCAGATCACAGTACTGCGAAAATCATAATTCTAATAAAAAGCGACTAAAAAATACATTTTTGTACCAATTCACAGTACTGTGAAAATCATAATTCTAATAAAAAGCGTCTAAAAAATTCATTTTTGTACCAAATCACAGTACTGTGAAAATCATAATTCTAATAAAAAGCGACTAAAAAATACATTTTTGTACCAAATCACAGTACTGTGAAAATCATAATTCTAATAAAAAGCGGCTAAAAAATTAATTTTTGTACCAGATCACAGTACTGTGAAAATCATAATTCTAATAAAAAGTGGGTAGAAAATTCATTTTTGTACCAGATCACAGTACTGTAAAAATCACACTTCCAACAAAAAGCGGCTAAAAAATTTATTTTTGTACCAGATAACAGTACTGTGAAAATCATAATTCTAATAAAAATCCGCTAAAAAATACATTTTTGTATCAAATCACAGTACTGTGAAAATCATAATTCTAATAAAAAGCGACTAAAAAATACATTTTTGTACCAAATCACAGTACTGTGCAAATCATAATTCTAATAATAATCCGCTAAAAATTCGTTTTTGTACCAAATCACAGTGCTGTGAGAATCATGATTCTAATAAAAAGCGGCTAAAAAATTAATTTTTGAACCAGATAACATTACTGTGAAAATCATAGTTCTAATAAAAATCCGCTAAAAAATACATTTTTGTACCAAATCACAGTACTGTGAAAATCATAAGTATCATAACATCTTATTACAAAATAGAACATATTTAAGCTCATTGAATTTGGAACTTAATTCTGGAAATTGCATGTGAAAGTAGTTTTAAAAATAAGAATTTCTGCAGATTAGGGGGGTACGTCATTCCAGTGATTATTTTTTTATTATGCGTAGAGTGTTACCTTGGTCTTCATAGCTTCTATTTGCTTGTTCGTGACTCAGTTGTTGTTGATTTTTCCTTGAATTATTGTTGGAAAAATTTTGTGGATGGCATTGAGGGGAGTTGTTCCTTTTCAGTTGTTATATTCTGTCACATGCCTTTCTTCCAGCCAGCACTAATTTTTTCATTGTCCCATATTTATTCGATAAGTTCTATAACTCTGGCAACACCAACAATATTCCGGCATTTAGTTTTCTCTGACGTCTTCATAGTAGAGATACATTGGCAATTGTTACAATGGATTCTATATCGCCCGAAAATCGCTTTAAAATAATTAAAATTCACTATAAAAATGGTGGTTCTGTTAAAGTTACAATTCGTAAAATTTGTGATATTTTCGGACAACATAATCCTCTTTCTGAGACCGCTATTAAGAATTTGGCCATTAAATTTGAATTGACAGGGTTCGACCGGGGGCTTTAACTGAAAATATTGCACCCGTGAGGCGCAGTGTTGAAGCAGTTCTAAATTTATCAATTCCTCAAGGTTCTCAACAATTGGGATTATCCAAAATCACCACATGACTTATTTTGCATAAGAATTTGACTTTTTTTGTAAAGAAAAGTAGCACTTAAGGCAACAATGCCTATTTAGTCACAACCGTGCCACATTCTTTAGGAATGGGGTAGAGAATAGTTAAGACAGGTGGTGAAAGTAGAAGGATAGTTACACAACCTTCGAGCTCTTATTTTTGTAGTGAAAACAACCACCACTAGATTGGTAGGCCAAGTACACTATACCTACTAGCCTACTGGGGCAGTTTTCATTTCTAGAAGACCAATGTTATCAGAATATTAACTGTCGTATAAGGCAGCACTGCATCCAGTGAATATGCCTTCATCACTGAATAGCCCCACCGATAATCAATTTTTATTTATTTTTTTTTTTTGTAGTAAAAACAGTCCCTGTTAGGAATCGAACCCACAACCCCCAGACTGATAATGTGTGATAAGGTTTACATCTGCACTGGCAGTGAGCCATAATCAGATGGTGGCCATTACCACTGTGAATCGTATGTAGCGCCATTCTCGCCCTAGAAGGCCTTCGAATCCGTGCATTCTCGGGTCACTGCTAGTTGCAATTTCAAAAGCTCGAAGTAGGTCGCAGCCTTTACTCCTTGCTTAAGAGTTGGAGACTTTCCAACTCCTGGTCCAGAACGCATGAAGCTTAATATAATTAAGAACATAACGGCATTCATACCCACTGGACCTGCACCATTCATTGTGTTCATTTTGAATGATCCGACCCACAAACTCTCACGAGGGCCTCGAAACCAGAACCACCACGATACTTCCATAAAGGGGCCAACCTCAATAATCAGCCAGAGAATAGCTAAATGTCTAAAGAGACAAATAACGAACTCTGGGGCTCACTGATTCCCGTGGAAATATAGCTTTTAAGGGGCCTGGGCAACACACCGCAAAACACCAGTCAAGATGGAATAGTCTCCAGGAAGACTATCATGTGCCACCGTGGGGACCCCAGACTAATAAGCTATTACATTATCTACTAACCTATAGGGCCACCTTACAGGTTTTAACTTATGCAGGAATTGAAGCCAATCGACCATTTACAGCGCCGTAGATTCACTTAATTCATTAAGGAACAATCGGCTGATTTTTCAAAAAAAATCCTTTTTTCAGACAAAGCCCTTGTCACTTCTCAGGGTATGTCAACATGAAAAAATTGCCGCATTTGGGCTTCTGGATTAATAAAAAGCCTTTGCATACTGAATGTATCACTGTTTGGTCTAGAATGTGGTCTTGAAACATGATTGGAACAATTTTATTGGAGATTAGGCGGGAAAGAAGATAACGATCAAGGGATCACGCTATCGCGAGATGCTAACAACTCAATTTCGGTGTATCATTGACGACGTGGGCATCACTGATATGTAGACAGGAGGGTGCCACATGTCACACAGCCAATTAAACGATCAATTTATTGAAAAGCAAATTTCCCGAACGCATAATTTGACGACAGCCAACAGTTAAGTGGGCAGCCGGATCGTGTGATTTTACACTATTGGATTATTTTTTGTGGGGCTGCTATGTTAAGGACAGAGTCTAAAGGGAGCCAGTTGAAGCAATTTCAGCCTTAAAACTTAAAATCCGTGATGTGATTAACGAAATAGGAGCGCCATTTAGCCAAAAAGTGATTAAAAACTTAGATGAAAGAAACGATATCTGTCAGCGTGGTCGTGGTGGCCGAGCTTTTCTCTTCGTAATATAATAAAAATTTTAATCGTGTTAATGTAAATTTTTGGTTTTATTTTGTATTAGAAAACAAACTTCTTGTTGAAAAACCCTTTATTAGTGAATTGTATGAGTAACAGCAACTGTCTTTCAGTCGTTGTACATTTAAAACAGTACCTCAGGTCACTTATCAGCGATTTGCTTTAGTACTTCCCCGGGAATTCCATCAGGACCCGGAGTCTTGCTGTTCCTAAGATTTTGTGCCGATGTTCTGGGATCCTCTTTCGTGAATTATATTATATCAATATTCTCTCTACAAATCTCGTGGGTTGAAAAAGGAGATATGACAATATATGTCTTAGCCCTGTCATCTATTTACGCTGGTGGCCCAATTTTTTTTTATTATAAAGGGGATTGGAGTATTCCCAGGGATTGCGGTTGATAACAGTTCTTAGCGCCCTCCATAGTATACGATTCCTAGATAAAATATCCCTCCTAAGCATTCTCTAAGTGTTTTTGTACTCTTGATCTTCTATGTCGACAGTTCCCCTACGTCTTGCCTTTGTATAACAGTTTCAGGGCTGTAAGCACCCTCTTCTTAGATCTGTCATTTCTACGTTCCTGATTGCTGCGGTAAATTTTATCTTCAATTTAATGTAAAATTTAAAAGTTAAAAATTATTTTTTTTTAAATTATGATAGCTGACAAAAGAAGAAGAAGAGTTCAATAAGGCAAATTGCTGAACTTTTGCTTGTAAATATTCCTGTCTTCTAAGTAAAAAATTTCTCAATTGTTGAAAAAGTTTTCAAATTTTGTTTTTTGTTTTTTTTTTGTTTGGTTTCTTCATGTTATCTCCGTTTATATTAAGACAAGTGTATGTCTTCCTGCTCATTGTGTTTTTGTTGTATATCACAAACACAAAGAAAACTTTTTAAAACGTGTACAAGTTGCGTTTTAGTTTTAACTTGTTAAGATTTTGTGCTAAATAAGTTTCATTTCCATCTTCTTCTTGCACTGGCAAGGTGGCGTTCAATTAATTTTATACTTAATAAGTGCTTTTTATTTATGCATGTGTGTGTGTATGTGTGTGGGTGTGGCTGTGTTGTGTATAATTTTTCTTCACATAATTATAATCACAATTTGCCAATGCAAGCATTTCTTAAGTCAACAATTAGTTGTTGCAAATTCAGGTGATGAAAATCACGATGACATGATAAAGCGAAAATTTTGAAGCATTTAGAGAGAGAGAGGAGAGAGAGAGAAAGAGAACCCAACATTTCCGAGGTTAAAAGTACAATTAAGAGGCTTAAACAAAAAAAAGACAGCCAGGGAAGATGGCATACCGGCAGAAATTCTAGTCGCCGACACAGACTTGGCAGCTGAGCTTTTAAAGAGTTTTTCAACAAGAAGTTTGTTTTCTAAAATAAAATAAAAAATTTTGATCAAGATGATTCAAATTTTTATTCTAACACAAAGAAAAAAGTTCGGAAATTATGAATGAAAACTAATAGCTGGCAAATGTCCACCACGACCACACTGAGAGTTGTCGATTCTTTCATTAAAATTTTTAATCACTTTTTGGCAAAATGGCGGCTCAATTTCGTTAACTACATCAAGGATTTTAAGTTTAAAAACGGGAATGGATTCAGTACGCTCCGTATCGATTCTGTCCTGAATTAACCGAACAAAAAATAATCCAATGGTGTTAAATTTCACGATCTGACTGGCCACTTAACTGCTGATTGTCGTAAAATTATGCGATCGGGAAATTTGGTTTTCAATAAATTGATCGTTTAATTGGCTGTGCGACATGTGGCACCGTCCTGTGCACATGTCAGTGATGTCCACGTCGTCAATGATAGGTCGAAATTGAGTTGTTAGCATCTCGCGATAGCGTGATCCCTTGACCGTTATCTCGTTTCCAGCCTAATCTCTAATAAGAACGTCCCAATCATGTTTCTAGACCACTTTCTAGACCAAACAGTGGCACATTCAGTATGCAAAAGCTTTTTAATAATCCAGAAGCCGAAATGCGGCAATTTTTTCATGTTGACATACCCTGAGAAGTGAAAAGGGCTTTGTCTGAAAAAATGTTTTTTTTAGAAAAACCAGCCGGTTGTTTCTAAATGAAATAAGTGAATCTACGGCGCTGTAAATGGTCGATTGAGTTCAATTCCTGCATAAGTTAAAACCTGTAAAGTGGCCCTGTAGGTTAGTAGATAATGTAATAGCTTAGGGTTGTAATAGTCTGGGGTTTGTGGGTTTGATTCCCAACAGAGACGGTTTTCACTACAAAAAAAAAAAAAAAATAAATAAAAATTGACTGTCGGTGGGGCTATTCAGTGATGAAGGCATATTCACTCGACGCATTGCTGCCTTATACGACAGTTAACATTCCGATAACATTGGCCTTCTAGAAATGAAAGCTGCCTCAGTACGCTAGCAGGTCGTTTACTTAGCCTACCAATCTAGGGATGGTTGTTTTCACAACAAAAATAGGAGCACGAAGGTAGTTACATAACCTACAAAAATAAAAATTGATTGTCGTGGTGGGGCTGCTCAATGATAAAGGCATGGTCTTTGGTCCCTGCTCTGTCTTATAATACAGTTAATTTCCATACTATCTCTTCCACTTTCACCACCTGTCTTATCTATTCTCTATTCCTTTCCTAAAGAATGCAGCACGGTTGTCACTAAATAGTCATTGTCGCCTGAAGTGTTTCGTCTCTTTACAAAACAAAAAAATCAACTCCTTAGACAAAATCTCCATGATTTTGGATAGCCCCAATTGTTGAGAACGTCAAGAACTTGAAGAATTTAAGTCTGCTTCAATACTGTAGCTCACGGCTGCGATATTTCCAATGGAACCACTCGATCAAACACGCATTGGTGTTCGCACGTTTTGTATCGAACCGGTCAATTCAAATTTAATGGCCAAATAGCGGTCTCAGAAGAAGACTGAAAATTTCACAAATTATACGAAATCTAACTTTAATAGAACCACTATCTTGCTAGTGGATTTTAATTACTGTAATATGATTTTCGAGCAAAATTGAATTCATTATAACAATTGCCAATGTAGCTGCTACAAGTACGACAAAAAAACTATATCTCAAAACTGTCATGGTGTTGGTTGCCACAATTAAAGAACAAACTTCTAGTTTAAAAATCCGATTGTATGTTTTTCAAAATAAGCCTGTAGTTGGGTTTTTTATAACAATAAAGCCGAATCTTGTATTATATATATATATATGTCCCCCCCCCCCCCGGGGGCGCATTTTTCGGTCTTTATAGAATACTTTACTATCTAGACCTGTTCATCTGGGGGTATAAGGGAGCCCAGTCCCCTGAAGTCAGCAGGGGTACAACTGGATGCTCCACGTTATTTCCACGGAAATCAGTAGCCTGCAGAGTTTTCGCTATTTGTCTCTTTAGGCATTTAGCTGTTTCTCTAACTGATTATTGAGCTTGACCCTTCGGGAGTATCGTGGTGGTTGTGGTTTCGCGGCCCCATAACAGGTCTGTTTTTTAAGGTAGCCAGAATCATCTCGCCTTTAATAACACCGAGTGGTGAATGATCCAGATCCAGTGAATATGCTTAGTCGTGTGTTCTGGACAGGACTTAGATAGTCTCCAGCTCTTCAGCAAGGAGTAGTGGTTTGCAGCCTTGCTCTGGAATCATTGAAATTGCTACTAGGAAGGACGTGTTATTAGAATTAGACTTCGGCCTTCTAGGGCGTGAGTGGCGCTGCTTTTCACTCACCGTGGTTTGAACACCATCTGATTAAGCCTCACTGCTAGGTGCAGATGTAAATCATATCGCGAAATTATATATATATATGTATATAGATTGCAGTTTATTAATCGCGCTTAAACTCAAGTTTTTTGGCTATTGCCAGGGTTATGTATCACTAATTTTTGTAAAGCCAATGTTTTAAATAATCACTTTTTAAACTTATAATAACTGTTCATACAAATTTTTCTGTATAACAGTTTCTATATAACAGTTTATGTATAACAGTTTTGTATAACAGTTTTTGTACAACCGTTTCTTTAAGGGCCAGTTTGTTTCTATTGCAAGCATACTTAATAAAAAAGAGCTTAATAAATATTTAATTTTAGGAAAAACAAATATAACAGTTTGCGTTCAATAAAGTTAGTTTTACTTATAAAGTTTTTTTTTTCAAAAATAAAATTATAATATAAATTTTTATAGCAATTGATGTTTTTTTATAGGTATAAGTGATGATGAAAAACGTAGCGTTAAAAAATCGTGAACTAAAGTGTTATAATTTTTTGTAATAAAGAAGTATTTGTACTAAAAATGATTAGTTTCATTATTATTTACAGAGATAGACTTAAAGTTAAATAATTTAAAACAGAATTTACGTTAGATTGCATTTCTGTAGGCACAATATTCTTTAGAAGAGTTTCAATATTGTAAAATTTTAAAAATTGTTTTGTTTTAACTAAAGTTGTTTAGAAAGTAAATTTAAAAGTTTCATTTGATAAATAAAATAATAAACTGTTGTGGCAATAAAAAAGTAAATAAATCATTTATGTACATAAGAAAGCTGTATGTATAACAGTTTTTTTCAGCAGAATATTTTAGTTTAAGTTTTCAAAATTTTTCTTCAAATAAAACTTGTAAAGTATTTGACTTAATAAAATGAAACTTCAAATAAATATTTTATGTCTTTGAAATAGTTGAAGTATTTCAGCCACTTCAAGATGAATAAAATTATAAGATTTAGTAGCTGCAAATATGCTTTGCTTTACCAAAAACTTTATATTAAAAGGTTTTTGACATTTATTTCTATTTCTTAACGTAAAGTTGTGCCACTTATAAAAATGGCTTGTAAGTCATTCTGCACAATTTTAAATACTCTTCAAATACAAAAATTGCTGCAGGCTTCTATGTTTTCTTATTTCAGTTCCGTTTATATTTGTTTTTGCTTTTTTTAATATAAAAGAATATGCTGCCTCTTCCGTTACCAAAAATTTTATTTTTATTTTGTACAAAAAAAAAAAAAAAATGAAAGCATACAAAAGGAAAAACATTCACAAAACAACTGCATTGCAACACTCTGCAGCACAAAAAGTTCAGTTGTACGATTTTCTACTCAATTCAGTTTGTCTTAAAATCTTCTGTAGCAACAAGAATTTTTAACAAATTTCATAATAATACGATAAAATACAATAAAATAAAATAAATACTAGTAAAACATGACATACATACATACATACAAACTCAACATAAACCAGCCAAAACACGTAATGTCACTCACACAAAGTCTTGTTACAAATTCCATTGTTAGGAAATACAAGTCGTTGACGTACTAAAGTCATGTTTTATGTATTGAAATAACAACAACATAAACTACTACATCAACTAAAGAAGTACAGAAATTTGTACAACAATATATACGAAAAATAACAAAAAAAAAAAAACTAAGGGAAAAGATTATTCAAAGCGTTATACGAACAGAGGTTTAGATAAAATATTATTCATTACAGATTTCAGTGTTGAGAATATTTTATAGAAAATATTTCTTTATAACGAAAGATTATTTTGTGTATAACAGTTTGTATAACAGTTTGTATAACAGTTTGTATAACATTTTTTATAACAGTTTGTAGAGAAGTTTGCATAAAATTATGTATAACACTGTATTATATAATGTCTTTCCTGACTGTTTGCTCGCAAATGGCAAGCGCTTTAGATGTGAATACATCATTCTCAAGCCAGGTTCTATCACACTCATTTATGCCATTACGAACACACAGCCAGGAAAAATGTTAAATAAAGGAGGAATTGATAATAGTATTTCATTCACTGGCGGAACGTACACTAACAATTTAGTATGTATAACAGTTTGTATAACAGTTTAGTATAACAGTTCTTTGAAACGTTTTTTATGGCAGTTTCTATTTTATATTTCTTTTTAATTTAAGAAATTTTCACATTGGTATAAAAAATTAATTTAAACGAGCAAAGCTATGTTGTGTAAAACAGTTTTGAAAAAACTATTCGAAAATGCTTGTATTCGACAAAGTAACGTAGTCAAAGCTATTTAGTAGTTTATTTAAATGGCTTCTATTAACTATGATGAAAACTTTTGCATTTGTAACTGTTGGAAAAGTTCGTATAATAAACATAAAAATGAAATTTAATATCAAACTCTATGAGAATTATACAGCATATAAAAAAAATATTGAATAATTTAAATAAGAATTGTAAGCAATTTGAGTTTAAATTATGTATAAGTAATGTGAAAGAATATTTTTAATGCGAGTTATATCCTATGCATTTACAACAAGTTTATTACATTTTCAAAAATATATATAAAAGTTAATAGAAAAAACCTAAGAAAAATAATTATTTCAACTGTTATATGAAAAAAAAATTTATAAAAATATTGATTTTAGATTTGAATGTTGATGATACTTTAAAAATCTTTATACAGAAAGGTTACTATATGTATATAACAGTTTATATACAAGTTTGTATAACAGTTTTAGGCAACAGGTTCAATTTGACTTTTTTTATTTTAAGTTTTCTTTATCGACATTTTTGTAAAACAGTTTTGAAAAGCATGGTAACTATATAAGAATTATAACTGTTATAAATATATTGAAGGAACTAAATAAGCATTCTAAAGCATTGAGTTATAATGCTGTTTAGTTTAAAAAAACAATAATTACAACAGTATATATAAAAAAATAACCAAAGAATAAAACGTAGGAAAGAGTTTTTCGGAACTGTTATACGAATTAAACTTTAATAAAAACATGATTTATTAGAAATTTAAGTGCTGAGGGGAGTTTAGAGAAAGTTTTTATTCACACAGAAAGTTTATTATGTGTATAATAGTGTGTATAACAGTTTGTATAACAGTTTTTTTCTAAAGTTTATATTTCACTTTTTTATTTTAAGAATTCTTTATAGATATTTTGTGCAAAGAGTTTTGAAAAAATTATGCTACCTATATAAGAATTATAACACATATAAAAATATGGTATATTCTAAATGAGCATTTAAAGCATTGCATTTTATTGCTGTGTAGTTTTTAAAGCCATTTTCAAGTAAAAGCAATAATTACAGCACAATATACAAAAACTAACCGAAGAAAAATATGTAAGAAATAAATTATTAGAACTGTTATACGAACAAAACATTTGTAAAAACATTATTTATTATAAATTTAAGTGTTGAGAGTAGTTTATAGAAAATATTTCTTTGCACAGAATTTTTACTATGTGTATAACAGTTTGTATAACAGTTTTGTGTAATGTTTCACTATTTCAAATTTTTTTTATTGCAAATAATTATTTAAAGATATGTTATATAAAACAATTTTGATAAAGTATGGAAATTATAGAAGAATTATAACACATATAAAAAATATTGAATGAACTAATTAAAGTAATCTGAGTTTGATGTATATGTGTGGTAATGATGTTTATCAGTACGAGGGCTGCTATTTATATTTGTGGCGTAAGGATGAAAACACAGGCATTTAAAGACAAAATCTATTTTATTGTTTTTCAAAACGTTCTCCATGAAGATTTATACACTTTTGCATGGGTTGGAACCAATTTTCAAAGCACTTTTTCCACTCCGATTTGGGTACTTCTAAAACATGGGTTTTTAATGCAGAGACTGCTTCTTCGGGCTTAGGAAACCGTTGTCCACGTAGTTTTTTCTTGATGTTCGGAAACAAAAAGAAGTCATTAGGAGCCAAGTCAGGGCTGTACGGCGGATGATCTATCAATTCAATGTTTCGCCCTGTCAAAAACTCCATTGTTTCAGCCGATCGACGACAGCTCGCATTATCGTGATGCAGCATGATACGTCTTTTCTTTGACTTTTCCCGAAGTTTCTCAAGGACTTCTGGCAAACAAATAGTGGTGTACCATGTCGAATTAACCGTCTAACGTTGCTTTAATGGCACAGTCGCCATATGACCGCTAATGCCGAAGAAACCGGCTTTGATGTGCTTCTTCCACGAACAATTTTGGTGGGATTTTGCTCGTCTTGAAAGACCCATACGGCGGATTGCTGTTTTGTTTCAGGATCATATAAGTATATCCATGATTCGTCACCTGTGCAGATGTTATAAACTGCTTTTGATGCACCTTGAGGCAATTTCCGCAACATTTTCTTGCACCAATCAACACGACCATCCTTTTGTTAGTTTGTCAGGTTATGCGGTATCCAACGTGGACAAACCTTTTTCACATGCAAATGTTCATGCAAGATCTTATTGATGCTTGTCATACTAATTCCTATAGATGCCTCAATCTCGCGATATGTTACGCGACGATAATGCTTTATTAGCTCATGCACAGCTGCGATGTTTTCTGGCACAACAACCGTTGTTGGACGACCTTCACGGGATTCGTACTGGAGCGATTGTCGACCACGATTCAATTCGTTAAACCAGTTTTTAGTTGTGCTCTAAAAAGGTGCTTCATTTTTATATAAGAAATTAAGTTCATCTGTGCACTGTTGTCGTGTCAGGCCACGTCGCAAGTTATGAAAAATTATTGCACGAAAATGTTTACGAGGTAATTCCATTTTCTCCAAAGATCACTTTTTCAACCAGCTATCACTAACACTAACTAAAATAAAATGACAAAATGTTTTGGTTGAGGTTATGTTTAACAATGTGAAGGTTGCACTGGAAACATCAGCTGGTGCCTAGCAACAGTCAGTGTTGCCAGGCCAGAAATATAAATAGCAGCCCTCGTATTTTTTTAGGCCCTTAAATTAATTTACACTAATAGTGTACACTTAATGGCTCGTTGATATGCGTATAACAGTTGTGTTATGTAATTTGTGTGCGAATCGAATCGTAATATATTTATATACTGTATTCCTGTGTACAGCTTTTTACTGTAGAACAATTCTTATATCATTTATCTTATGCAAATTTTATTTTACTCATATGTATAACACTTAAATTTAAAACTTTAAAAATGTTTCCCCTATTTAAATCATCTCAGTCTATTTTTTTATTATGTGGAGTAGCATAACGAAATATTTGAAAATATTTCATAGTGAAAAGTATATTCAATCCAACGTGAAAATGTTGGAAGCATCATAAACAAAATAGCCCAGTCTGAAACAGAAAGCCGAGGCAGAAATAGTAAATGAAAAAGATATTCAGTTTAAGTTGGAGGGTATAAAATAATAAAGAAAGTTTTCTACCTGCTTTTATACACTGCATTTTTAAACAGTTTTTTGTCTCAAAATAAAACAAAAAATAAATAAATAAATAAACTGACAGTAAGTAAAATTGAGACAAGAATGCAAATGAAATGAAAGCATTTTTAAAAATAAACTCTGCATTAATATTTATTCATTGTTTTTTTTTTTTGTTTTTGAAAGCAGAAAATAAAATAAATAAAAGAGACAATTTGTTACAATTTTTTTTTTGTATTATAACGAAATTAATTTATTTTAAACTTAATATGTCAAGCTTTTGCTGCGAGAGAGCCATAACTATAAATTATCAATTTTGTGTATATTTCGTGGAATTTCTTGCAAACTATGCCCAGAAAACATAGTTGATGTTGAAGATCATGAAGTGCTAGTGGAGATTGTAGTCCTCTGAGAAAGGTTATTTTCTGTCCAAGAAAATGCCGGAGTAGATGTTCATGAAGTTGTAGTATTGTCAATTTAGGACCGTCTACTATCTCTTTATAAATGCATCTAGAATTGACATTTGCGACTTGAAAAAGTTAATAATTGGCTATCTTCTTATACCAGATCAAGCTTTTACGTAACGAAGAATAAAATAAAGCAAGTTGGTCCAAAATATCAACCCCTTTTTTGCCTCAATATAGTTCATTATAACATCTAGTTTCATGACTTTGCCTCTTTTTGTACCGACTTTAGACATACCTTCACCGTGGCATATTTAAATCATTAGTACGTCTCGTTTAACATTCGTGCCACATTAGTACAGTATAGATATTGTGGTTTTGTTCTGCTATTTGGTCACCTCTCTTGACTTTTACTACTTCTTCTGGCAATTTCTTTTATTTTTCCGTAAAGTGCCACATAAGTCAGTTTGTCCCCTTTTAGGTACTCAGCCAATGGTAAACTGGTATAATAGTTATCAGCAATAATAATACGCTAACAGCGATTCCGTGAACCTTAACATTGTTGAACTAGGTTTATCAAGACCCTGCAAATGTTGTGACGTCCCAGCATAAATTTGGTAGGACCATGTGTAACTATTTTTGCACAGGATTTGTATATTTTCATGCCGTAGCATCTTTCCATCACGCCATTCAACTGATCGTAATTATTTGTGTGATTGACCATTTCATCAATTAAATCATCTGGTATAGAATATGCATAGATTTTGCTCAAACTGCTTCACCCATCTTCTGTAATTGCGGCAATCTTTTGCACACCATGGATACCTGAAAATGTTTCTCTTCCCAAAGCCAAAACATTTCTTCCCCATTCCATTGTATTTTAGATGCATTAGGCGACAACAAGGCTTCCGATATTTGTAGAGGAGCCACCTACACATTGTACGTGGTGCTTTCACTAAATGCGTTACATAGGGACAGGGAAGTTGTTATGTTTAATAAATTTAAAAGTTTAAATGGCTTCATGAAAACCCACCATTCAATGGGTTAATTCTAAGACTTCTTGTTGTTTGATGGCATAATTGCGTCTATTGTTGGAAATATTTCTTTTCACCTCTAAAGAGTTGTAATTTTAAACAATCTTATAAGGCATTGCAGCTGGCAACTCTCACTCACTTACTCTCTCTCTCTCTCTCTCTCTCTCTTTCACTCACTCTCATTGACTGCCTCTCTTTCTCAGTCACACTCTATCTTTGAAATACAAATTAGGTTGCCTCTACAGTAAGCAGTACCTAGTACAAGGTGTCCACCCTGGAAGGTATGCTACTTTGTTTGTTTATAATTGTTGCTTAAATTAAAGAGAATGGTTCCTATGTCGGGCAATTATATATGGAATACAATATCAGATAAACGCCTACCTCTGTTAGTTTCACAAATGTGAGTCCTTTTGAGCATAATTTTCATTTACATTTTCACACATTTCACGCGGTATTTCATTAATTTTATCAGGAATATTCTCTTGGAGTTGCTGAAGCGTTTGTTTGCATAAACCCTGCTTTTCGGATATTCCCACAAAAAGAAGTCCAGAACAGTCATATCAGGCGACCGTGAAGGCCAATCAACCACCAATTTTTTAAAATAACTTGATTTGAAAAGAGGTCTCGCAGTAATTCCATTGTAATCCTGGCTGTATGCGATGTGGCATCGTCTTTTTGATACCACATGTTAATGTCAAGACCAAAGCATGCAGTTGTAGCATTAAAAAGTTTTCAATCATATCACAATGTCGCTCCCCATTCACAGTAACCTTTACGCCATTTTCAAAGTAGTAAGATCAAGTGATTCCTCCTGACTAAATCGTATACCAGACTGTTGAATAATTTGAGGGTTTTCCATTCCCCAGAACCGAATTTTCTCTTTATTCACATATCCATTCAAATGAAAATATGCCTCGTCACTATTTACGATATCCATGAAAATCGTTGTTGTCAGGAGCGAGCTCTATTGGCTAATCTATGGCGGCCTAAATAGCCTTGTGAAAAAAGCTCTTGTGTCAACTGAATCTTATATCGAAACGAGTGCAAATCCTTTTGCAAAATTGCGGCCAAAGTTGTTCTTTGAAGACCAAGCTCCTGAGCACGGCTTCGAATACATTGTGCTCCATGCTTGGGCCTATCACCTACAGAACCTCTTTCCGCGAAAACATTCTCGCAAATATTTCACGTAATGTTCTCCTCGTCACAGTAATCGACAATTGATTTTGCTAAAATGTTTGTTTATTGAATATTTTTCAACATGAACCCCCAAGACTAATGTTAACCAAAATGGCAGCAAAATATGTTCCGTCTTTGGAACTCACCTCCAACTAGTGTGGTCTATTTCTAAATGAATAAGAATGACAAATGGTGCTGTCATCTGCGAAAGAGTAAATAGGCTTAAAAGTTTGATAAAGAAAAATAAGAAATAGAATAGGAGAAAGAACGGAGCCTTGCGGTATCCCTAAATCAATCTTCAACTCGTCTGATGAAATCCCATCAATAACAACTCGTATAGGCGATTCCTGAGAAAACTCGATATAAATCTAGAGACACCAAAAGTGTCGATGATAACTTTGACAGAAGTGCGTCATGTCACACTTTATGAAACGCTTTGCAAATATCTAGAGCCACCACCTTACTTTCTCCGAAATGATGTATGGAGCTTCACCACTTTTCCGACAGGAAAGCGACTCCCACGGAACAAATTGCAAGTGGACGGTAATTTTCAGGGCTGTTAGCCTCACGCTGTTTGGGAATGAGCGTTACATTAGCCACCCTCCAACATTTTGGTAATTCACCGGCATGGTACAATGTACTACCGCACGTGCTAGCATCGAAGACCACTGCTTCAAGGTTAGTGCTGGTATCCCATCCGACCCAGGAAACTTGGTGACGTTAAGATCTAACGAGCATCTGTTTTTGAAATTTAGGAGAGAAATATTTCAAACTACGCAGCCGTTCTTTTTAATCACCTCTGTATGGCATGATCATACTTTAAAATTTCCCAAACCTTTTTAAAAGCTCTATAAAAAAATGATGGCTGTGGAAATTTTTACATAGAAAATTTATGACTGTTGAGATTTTTCTATGCAGAGATATTGTGACTGTTACGATTTTTCTAGACAGAAAAATTATGACTTGAGATTTTTCTATATAGAAAAATGATGACTGTTGAGATTTTTCTATATAGAAAAATGATGACTGTTGAGATTTTTCTATATAGAAAAATGATGACTGTTGAAAATTTTCTATATAGAAAAATGATGACTGTTGAAAATTTTCTATAGAAAAATGATGACTGTTGAAAATTTTCTATATAGAAAAATGATGACTGTTAAAATTTTTCTATAGAAAAATGATGACTGTTGAAATTTTTCTATAGAAAAATGTTATCTATTGAAATTTTTCTATAGAAAATTTTGAAATTTTTTTATAGAAAAATTTTTCTATACAAAAATGTTAACTATTGAAATTTATCTATAGAGAAATGTTGACTGTTGAAATTTTTCTGTAGAAAATGATGACTGTTAAAACTTTTCTATAGAAAAATGTTAACTGTTGAAATTTTTCTATACAAAATTTTTAAATGTTGAAATTTTTCTATAGAAAAATGATGGCTGTTAAAGAGGTCGATCATTTTCATTGAACTTCAAATACAGTTCGTAATAGAAAAATTACAGCAGTTAACATTTTTCTATAGAAAAATTTCAACAGTCAACATTTTTCTTAGAAAAATTTCAACAGTCAACATTTTTCTTAGAAATATTTCAATAGTCAACATTTTTCTATAGAAAAATTTCAATAGTTAACATTTTTCTATAGAAAAATTTCAATAGTTAACATTTTTCTATAGAAAAATTTCAACAGTCATCATTTTTCTACAGAAAAGTTTCAACAGTCGTAATTTTTCTACAGAAAAACGTCAACAGTTGACATTTTTCTATAGAAAAATTTCAACAGTCAACATTTCTCTATAGATAAATTTCAATAGTTAACAATAGTTAAAAATGTTAACTGTTGAAATTTTTCTATAGAAAAATGTTAACTGCTGAAATTTTTCTGTAGAAAATTATGACTGTTAAAACTTTTCTATAGAAAAATGTTAACTGTTGAAATTTTTCTATACAAAATTTTTAAATGTTGAAATTTTTCTATAGAAAAATGATGGCTGTTAAAGAGGTCGATCATTTTCATTGAACTTCAAATACAGTTCGTAAATTATAAGACTGGGAAATGAGTTCGCATTTGTCCCATTCTCTTTCGGAAACTTTTTCGGCTTTAGTGAAAAATGTCTTCTAAGATTCCATATTTTAAAATCTTGCTACAATTTTACACTGATTTATCTGCGTATAACAGTTTTGACATTTTAGAGGTGGAAATATTTATTCTGTGATTTTATTTTTGTTTTTAAAAAAATCCAAAGAATTTTCAAGTTGTTTCTTATCATCAATAACTGTTTATTTAGCCTTAATAAAATGTTATTTTAAACTCTTTGAAATTCTTGAAATTAAATTAAATATTTTATCATGCAACTGAATCTCAAGTCAAGGTTAAATGCAACTCAACCGCGCTCAATTATAAGAATTTTAGAACCACAAACACAAGCTGTATGACCACACAGTGGCAAAGAAATAATTTTTGTTTGAAACAAAATTAAAACAAGTGAATTAGTTTCTAAATAGCGCGCATAAAAATAACAGTGAATAACTAAAGGAATAACACAAAAATCATAGAAGATTAAAAAAATTAAATTAAAAATAATTAAAGTTTGAGAGACAAAATAATATAATTAAAATAAATATCCAGCACAATGGCCCGCTTTACTCGTCTGCAATATTGGCAGTTAATTATTTTCTGCTTTTATTGGTTTGTGTTCTTTCCTATTTTATGGTTTCTAATCAGACCGGACATTTTTGCTGCCACTATTTTAAGCGCCATTTTATTTGCTTTCATTCTGTTGGTCATGTATTACGTTTTGTACTATTTAATTGACTGTTGCTGTCAACCTCAAGAATCCACACCCACTCATAAAAGATTTTGGTCACGAAACTCTAGAAGAAGAGCCCACAATCCTGTATATTCTGCCACCACTATCTATAAGGGTGAAAGTGATACAAGAGTTCGTATGCCCGATACTGTGTTGTATGAAAATGTTTTACAACAAAATAACCAACCAGCAGAAATGAATGGGCATGAGCAGCCTTTAAAAGATGAGGAAAGAAGAAATGTACGTTTTATTACCAGTTGTTCGCTGTACTATGATGGCCAAGATTTTCATGATTTTAAATAGACATTTTTTTTAAATTTATGCCAAGTTAATTTAATAAAAAAAAGAGAGTGTTTTTAAGAAATTAAAATGTATTTTTTTTGTGATTAAAATGTGATAAAAATTTAATTCAGTTTAAAAAGCCAAAAAATCTCTAAACTATGGAAAAATTACTTAGCAGCATATAATTCGTAATAATATTTCATTTTCGTCAAAATTTCACTTTATCACACAACTTACATTTTATCACAAATTTATAAATTAAAACGATCAAGTAAAATTTCATAAAAACCTAAAATTAAAAAAAAAACAGCATGCCACTTAACAATCGAAAATTCGTAATAATATTTTATCTTCGCAAAAATTTCACTTTATCACAAAATTTAAATTTTATCACAAATTTTTACATTAAAACAATCAACTAAAATTTCATAAAAATCGAATATTAAAAAAACAGCATGCCAATTAACAATATAAAATTCGTGATAATATTTCATTTTCGCCAAAATTTCACTTTATCAAAAAATTACATTTTATCACAAATTTTTATATTAAAACAATCAACTAAAATTTCATAAAAACCGAACATTAAAAAAAAATAGTATGCCAATTAACAATCGAAAAGTCGTGATAATATTTCATCTGCATCAAAATTTCACTTTATCACAAAATTTACATTTTATCTATATTGATATTATTTTGTATTAAAAAAAATCTCTAGACTAGCGAAAAATCAAATTGCTACTTAACAATCGAAAAATCTCCATAATATCACATTTTCCACTATATTTCACTAAAAAATATTATCACAAATCAAATTTAAATCAACAAATTTTAATTTCATAAAAAACGAAGATCAGTTAAAAAGCAACAACAAAAAATCAGCTTGCCATTTAACAATAAAAAATAGTGATACTTTTACATTTTCGCCAATTCACCTATATCACAAAAATTTAAATTTGATTACAAATCATTCAACCAAAATTTCTTTAAAATCAAAAATAAAGAAAAAAAATCCAAACTGATGAGAAACCAGAATGTCACTTAACATTTTAAAAATCACACTAGTATCGCATTTTCAATAAAATTTCACTAAAAAACTGCAATTTCATTACAGATTTTTAATTTAAATAAAAATCTAAAAAATTTTGAAAAAAATCCATAAAGACTTACGAAACATCAAAATGCTAGTTAACAATCGAAAATGTTGAATAATATTACATCTTCACTAATATATCACAAAAAAATTAAAATATCACAAATTTTTAATATTAAATGAAAAAACTAAAATTTCGTAATAAACGAAGATCAGTTAAAAAGCAACAACGAAAAATCAGCTTGCCATTTAACAATAAAAAATAGTGATACCTTTACATTTTCGCCAAAATTTCACTTTTATCACAAAATTTAAGTTTGATCACAAATCAATAAACTAAAATTTCATAATAATCAAAAATTCAGAAAAAAATCTTTAGACTGATGAAAAATTAGCATTCCAGTTAAAATTTTAAAAATCACACTAGTATCGCATTTTCAATAAAATTTCACTAAAAACTTAAAATTCCATTACAAATTTTTAATTTAAATCAACAGACTAAAATTTCACACAAATCCAAAAAATTGCTAAACTAACGAAAAGTCACAATGCTACTTAACGAGCGAAAATTTACAATTACAATAACGGTTGACCGCACTGGTGTCCCTCATTTTCAGGCACGTTTGATTATAATCGGGCTGAGGGCCTGGATTTGGATGAATTTCAAGTTTCTTTATGTATGACATCACATGTTTTGAATTCTCTGATTTTGCCATACGAATCGGGTTGAATGTGCGAATTTTCGGAATACCAGAGGGCAGCAGGCGTTTCTCTATTTTATCGATGTTCAAGGCCGAAGCAGTTGTCCGCAACTGATTGCAGTTTAATTTAAGAGTCTTAATTAGTCAATATTTTTGAGCCACTTTTGATTTCAATTGAATCAACTAAGCTTCCATATGGGGTGCCCATGTAGGAAGGCGATCAAGAATACACCTAGGTATTTTAGTACGGTCTGCTGAGTAACTACTTGGTTAATTTGACTCAGAAGGGACGATTGTTTGCGTAATGGGAAAGATATGTAAATGCATTCTTTAGTGAAGCCACCATGAAGGTCTTGTAATTGTCGGAGAGCTTGCTGAAACCAATTGTAGATGCTTAGAAAAACTGTATTATCTGCGAATGTTGAAGTGTGAATATTGTAATTAGTTGGAGGTCCGAAGTTTGGGCCGATAATATAACCTTCTAAAAGCCTATGCGTGTTAAACGTCAGGTGTTGTTTCACTTTATGTATTAAGCTTTCATGCCAAACTTTATCGACTATATGCGAAACGTGTATAAATTAGGCGACCCAATAAATCTTTTCTTCGAAAGCTTTCATTATGGCTTGTACTAGTATATGCGTTTTTTGATAGTATTTGATGGTTAAGGAAGCAGCTGCTTTCATTCAGAAGAGAGCTCAACTTAGTCATTAGCAGCCATTCAAAACTATAATTATATATTTTTTAAAATAACAATCAATTTTCCTTTCGCACCAATTTTTCTGAACACCAGTATTTATGACTTGACTGGGTATATAAAATATATATATATAAATATTTTTTAATTATAATCAATGGTATATAAAATAATATTTACTTCTGTTACTAAAATACACCCCTTCAATTTCAATTATTTTATTTTAATAATTTTAAACAAAATGAAATGTAACCATAATTCAGATGCTTTAAAAAATTCGTATAAAGGAAACGCCTGTCAAGGAGAAAGTAACAAATGAATACACACTTAAACAATACCTTGACATTAAAAATAAAATAAATAAATAAATAAAAAGTACAAAATGAGAAGAAAAATGTAGAAGAAAGTATACACGCATTATGCTTAATTCAAGCTGGCGAGAGCAATAAGAGAAATTAACAAAAATAAATAAATGAAGCATACTTTTAGGTTATACAAATTAAGTGCGTACAAGAGTTGGAGAAGTGGCAGGGTGGGCTGTTTTTATTTTTAGCAAAAAGTATATTTTTTTGTATTAATACGCTTAAATAAATTTTTTGAAAATTATTTTTACTTTTCAATTTTTGGTACTTTTTTCTTTTGGCAAAAAGAGCCTTTTGCAATAATCATATATATATATAGATAGCTATCAAAATTGCCTTAAACAAAAAGCACTTTTGGAAATCATATAAAACCTCTTTTAAATAAAAAACTTTAATTTATAAACGTTAATGAAAATAGTACTTTTTTAATCATATCGAAAACGATAATTAACTTTTTACAAAAAGAGTTCAAGTTCGGCTTTAATCATTTATATTTTAACTAATAATTTTGACCATAAAAGTAATTTTCACCAAAAAGTACTTTTTGGTAAAAAAAGATACTTTTTCAAAAAAGAGGCCTTTAAAAAAGAAATTCTTAAAAACTATATTTTTGTAAAAAAAATTAAGAAAATATAAAATTCTAGGAAATAGAACACAAAATCTTTTCACCAAAAAAAGTACCTTAGGCAAAAGGGCTAAACACCTATTTTAATAATTTTTATTACAAAAAATTACTTTTTACCAAAAGGTTACTTTTATAAAAACAAAAAAAATTTCGTTAAAAAGGCTTTTTTATAAAAATAAAATTTTTATAATATTATCTGTTTATAAAAGTACCTTTTTATAAAAAATACCTTTTATAAAAGTATTTGTTATAAAAGAAGCTTTTATAAAAGATTTCTTATAGAAGCATATTTTTTAAAAGTATCTAAAGTATCTAAAAGTATTTTTTTTATAAAAGTAGCTAAATGTCATACAATAATCTTTTGCAAACGAACCTTTCTATAAAGCAACCTTTTATATAACTGCCTTTAAAAAAATACCTTTTAATAAAATACCTCTTCTAAAAGTTTTTTTTCTAAAAGAAACTTTTATAGAACGGCATTTGATAAAAGTACCTTTTTAAGTACCTTTTAATAAAAGTACCTTTTTAAATGCCTTTTTATGAAAGTATCGTTTATAAAGTCTTTCTTTTTAAATACCCTTTGTAAAAGTACTTTTTATGAAGAAACCTTTTATAAAATCACTTTTTAATAAAAATAACTTTTTATAAAATATCTCTTCCAAAAGTACTTTATAGAAAATAAGCTTTAATAAAAGTACCTTTTTAAGTACCTTTTAATAAAAGTAGCTTTTTTTTTATAAATTTAGCTTTTCTTCAACACCTTCTTATAAAAAATATTTTGTAAGCCAAAATTTCCTAAAAAACCGTTTTGTAAAAGTACTTTTTATGAAAGAACCTTTTGTATAACCGTTTTTAATAAAACATACCTTTTAGTAAAATACGTATTCCAAAAGTACTTTTGCTTTTATAGAAGTGTTTTTTATAAAAGTATCTTTTCACTTGCATTTTTATAAAAGTATTTTTTTAAGACTTTCTTTTTTAAATACCTTTTGTAAAAGTACTTTTTATGATAGCACCTTTTATATAACCCTCTTTTAATAAAAATAGTTTTTTATAAAATACCTCTTCGAAAAGAACATGTTATAAATGAAGCTTTTAAAAAAGTGCCTTTGTATAAAATTACCTTTGTATAAAAGTACCTTTTTATAAAAGTATCTTTTTAAGTACCTTTTAATAAAAGTATCTTTTTATAAATTTAGCTTTTCTTCAAGACCTTCTTATAAAATATATTTTGTAAGCCTAAATTTCCTAAAAAAACCATTTTGTAAAAGTACTTTTTATGAAAGAACCTTTTGTATAACCGTTTTTAATAAAAAATACCTTTTAATAAAATACGTATTCCAAAAGTACTTTTGCTTTTATAGAAGTGTTTTTTTATGAAAGCATCTTTTCACTTGCGTTTTTATAAAAGTATTTTTTAAGTCTTTCTTTTTTAAATACCTTTTGTAAAAGTACTTTTTATGAAAGCACCTTTTATATAACCCTCTTTTAACAAAAATACTTTTTTATAAAATACCTCTTCCAAAAGTACTTTTTAGAAATGAAGCTTTTATAAAAGTGCCTTTTTATAAAAATACTTTTTAATGAAAGTACTTTTTTATGAAAGTACTTTTTTAAGTATATTTTAATAAAAGTATGTTTTTATAAATCTAGATTTTCTGCATGTACCTTCTTATAAAATATATTTTGTAAACATAAATTTCATAAAAGAACCTTTTGTAAAAGTACTTTTTATGAAAAAAACCTTTTAATATATAAACGCCTTTTAATAAAAATATATTTTTATAAAATACCTCTTTGAAAAGAACAATTTATAAAAATGAAGCTTTTAAAAAAGTGCCTTTGTATTAAAGTACCTTTGTATAAAAGTACCTTTTTATAAAAGTATCTTTTTAAGTACCTTTTAATAAAAGTATCTTTTTATAAATCTAGTTTTTCTACAAGTATCTTCTTATAAAATATATTTTGTAAACCTAAATTTCATAAAAGTACCTTTTGTAAAAGTACTTTCTATGAAAGAACCTTTTATATAACCGTCTTTTGATAAAAATACTTTTTTATAAAATACCACTTCCAAAAGAACGTTTTACAAATTAAGCTTTTTAAAAACTACCTTTTTATAAAAGCACCTTTTTAAGTACCTTTTAATAACAGTTTGCTTTTTGTAAACCTAGCTTTTCTACAAGTACCTTCTTATAAAATTTATTTTGTAAACCTAACTTTCCTAAAAAAAACCTTTTGTAAAAGTACTTTTTGTGAAAAAGCCTTTAATATAACTGTCTTAATAAAAATACCTTTTTATAAAATACCTCTTCCAAAAGAACATTTTATAAATGAAGCTTTTTAAAAAGTACTTTTTATAAATGAAGCTTTTCAAAAAGTGCCTTTGTATAAAAGTACTTTTGTTGAAATTTTCTTTATTGACTTTTGCTTTATTGGTGTTTACGCCAATTTCTATATAATTGAACTTGGGTTTTAAATTTATTGATTCTTCTTCTCTTTCTTTCTTATACTGCCTTTGATGGCGGTAAAATAAAAGCTCTTTTTCCTTGTTTTCTGCTTAAAATGCTAGAGGTCTTTCTAGTCAACATTGCTGCTGTTGCATTCACAGCATTGTTTATATTCTGTATCTGAAATTCACATTTTTTGCAACTATTGCATTTTCTTCTTCTTCTTTTTCTTTCTTTTTCTTCTTCTTCATTATTTTACTTATGATTGCCTCGCAACTTATTAGCAAATTTTTCTAAAGAGAATGTTAACTAGAGTTATTTCATCAGCAGCCTTAAAGGAAGCTGTAGCTTACGTGCCTGACTTTACAGACTTTTTCTTCTGGGCCATTCATTACAACCATCTTTTCCAGCAATTTAATTTTAAACGAAAGTGGCTGCTTTGTTCCCAGATTCTTCTTAATATATAAAATGGTTTTTTTCAATTCTTGTCAAAATTCTAATTTTTTCTAGAAAAATTGTAAAGCAAATAATAAGTCTGTCCACGTTAAATTTCCTTGTTAAATACTTTTTGCTCCCCAACTTCCCTAAAGTGATAAAATGTTAAAATATAGATTTTTATGTAAAACTTTTATTCAATTTCTCAAGTGATAATTTTTATAGAAATAAAAAATATATTGCCTACTATTAGGCTTTATCATTACTACATATTTTTTTTGAGAACAAAACATTTTAAAAATATTAAAACAAAAATAAATCTTGAGTTTATGAAGACCAAGTTAAACCAGAACTAAAGAATCATTTTTTCTTGTATTAGTTTACAACTACTTACACACATGTATGTACATGAACATCATATATTAAGTTTGTTATGTATTAAACCAGGGTTGTTACTCACTGCTTCCGTTTTGTGTCATGTGCATACAAATTTTATCTTGTTACTCTAGAGTAATTTTTGGTTTTTTTTTTTGCCTAACATTTGTTTAAGAAGAGTTGCCCGAACTGGCTGTGTGACTCATTTGAAATTCTAAATAAATATGATATGACCTCCCCAGTGCTATTTGCAGTGCATGTGCTCTGACAGTTTAATAGTTTTGTCCTTAAATTATATTTGTTGGACTTTTAAGGAAAATACTTCATAATACACTTCATTTCTTTTGTTATTCGTTTTAAGCATTTTTGTGGTTACTTTTCTTGAAAATATTCAAACAAAATAAAATAATTATTTAAAAAAATTGTTGCCCAAGTAAACTCATAAAGAGTAGATTTTTACCAACATAAAAAAATAACAAAATTAAAATTAAAAATAAATAAATAAATTATTTATAGAATAACTTTAATATATAACTAAATAAATGTAATGTAATAAATTGTAGAAATTTGAAAGTGATTTAATTAAAACTAATTTTATTTTATTTATTTGTTATGCATACAAAAATTTTATTTTATTTTGTAACAAACAAATTTAGCACAAAAACTTTGTGATTAAAATAATTATTTTTTTAAATATTCTTATAAAATATTCCAGTATTTAGTTAGTTAAGGAAATAATATTTTTAAAATACTTAGCTACTCTTTATTTAAATATTTAGCTTTAAATTAATTATCGGTTAACTTTTAACTTTTCAAAGGATATTTTTTTTAAACGGTCTGTTAGCGAATAGTTTAAAGCTAATAAATATAAAATCAGTTTCTATAAAAGTAGCTTTATATAACAGTAATTTTATACAAGTAACTTTTTCTAAAAGTACCTTTTTTAAAAGTGCCATTTTTAAAAGTACCTTTCAATAAAAGTACCTTTAAATGAAAGAATTTTTTATAAAAGTAGCATTTCTAAAAGTACCTTCTTTTAAATACATTTTGTTAATTTAAATTTCATAAAAGAACGAATCATTTGTAAAAGCAATTTTTTTTAAAAATCTTTTATATAACAGTTTTTAAATAAAAATACCTTTTTATAAAATACCTCTTTTAAAAGTATTTTTTATAAAAAAAATTTATTATAGTGCCCATTTTGAAAGTAACTTTTTATAAAAGTATCTTTTTTAAAAGTACATTTTTTAAAGGAACTTTTTATAAAAGTACCTTTTAAAAAAGTATTTTTTAGCTAATGTGTCTTTTTTTAAAGTGCCTTCTTATAAAATACATTTTGTAAATTTAAATTTTGGAAAAGAACTAGTTGTAAAACCACCTTTTTATTAAAGAATCTTTTATATAATTGCTTTTAAATAAAAATACCTCTTTTAAAAGTATTTTTTATGAAAAAAATTTTATTGAAGTACCTTTTTTAAAAGTACCTTTTTTTAAAGTACCTTTTTATAAAAGTACCTCTTAAAAACAGTATTTTTTATTTATGTAGCATTTATTAAAGAACCTTCTTATAAAATACATTTTGTATATTTAAATTTCATAAAAGAACCATTTGTAAAAGTACCTTTTTATTAAAGAATCTTTTATATAACTGCTTTTAAATAAAAATACCTCTTTTAAAAGTATTTTTAATGAAAAAAATTTTATTAAAGTACCTTTTTAAAAGTACTTTTTATTAAAAGTACCTTTTTTTTAAAGTACCTTTTTTTAAAAGTACCTTTTAAAAAAGTAATTTTTATAAAATACATTTTGTAAATTTAAATTTTGGAAAAGAACTATTTGTAAATGTACATTTTTATTAAAGAATCTTTTATATAACTGCCTTTAAATACAAATACTTTTTATAAAATACAACTTTTAAAAGAATCTTTTATTTAGGAAGACTTTATAAAAGAGCCTTTTTATAAAAGTACTTTTTTATTAAAAGTACCTAATTAAAAAAGTACCTTTTAATAATATATTTTTTATAAATGCAGCTTTTCTAAAATTACCTTCCTATAAAATACATTTTGTAAATTTGAATTTCATAAAGAAACCATTTGCAAAAGTACCTTTTTATTAAAGTACCTTTTAAAAGAACTTTTTATAAAAGATGATTTTAAAAAAGCCGTTTTATAAAAGTACCTTTGTATAATAGTATCTTTTCTAAAATTACTTTCTTAAAAAAGAGTATCTCTTCCAAAAGTAAATTTTTATAAAAGCACCCGTCCTAAAAGTTCTCCAATAAAAAAAGGATTTTGCAAAAGAGAATTTTATTAAAAAAAAAACATTTGTACATTTTTATAAATTAAATTTCGTAAAATTAAATTCTATTTAAGTACAAAATTTAAAACGCCTTTTTATAAAAGTACCCTTCTATAACATTCGTTTTGTAAAGGTAAATATTATAAAAAATCCTTCTGAAAAAATAAATTGTTCAAAAGTCCTTTGGTAAAGTAAATTTTTATAAGATACCTTAACTGTCATTTTAGTAAAGTATATTTTTATAAAAGTACCCTTCAAAAAGTACCTTTTCAGTATATACCTTTTGTATAAGTAAATTTTATAAAAGTGACTTTTTATTAAAGCATGTTTAATAGAGTCCCTTTTTTTGAAACACCTTTTGCAAAAGTACTTTTTATAAAAGAATCTTTAAAAAATGCCTTTTTATAAAAGTAACTTTCTATAAAATACCTTTTTCACAAGTAGTTTTTATAAAAGAAACTTTTATTAAAAAGCCTCTTTATAAACCTTCCTTTTTATAAAAGTACATTTTTACAAAAGTACCTTTTTATAAAAGTTTTATAACTAAAGTTGTTTTTTTGTAATAGCTTTTGTAAAAGTACTTTTTTTAGAAGTTCTTTTATAAAAATGCCTTATTATAAACGCACCTTTTTTCAAAAAGCAAATTTATATAAAGGTACCTTTTCTTAAAGCACTTTTTTATAGAAAGAATCTTTTACACAAGTGCCTTTTTATAAATGTAGCTTTTTAAAAAATCACCTTTTAAAAAAGTAGACTATTATAAAATATAATTTTTTAAAAGCACGTTTTTATTGAACGACTTTAGTTTTTATAAAAAATTCTTTTAGAAAAGTACATTTTTATAAAAGTACCTTTTTAAAAAAGCACATTTTTATAAAAGTACCATTTTAAAAGTACATTTTTGAAAAAGTACCTTATCGCAAAGCTCATTTTTATTGAAAGGCTTTAGTTTTTATTTACCTTAGAAAAGTACCTTTGTAAAAAGGTACCTCTTTAAAAAAGTACATTTTTATGAAAGTATCTTTTTTGAAAGTACATTTTTACAAAAGTACCTTTTTAAAGAGCATGTTTTTATTGAATGGCTTTAGTTTTTATAAAATAATTTTTATAAAAATACCCTTTTATGAAAGTACCTTTACTAAAAGTACATTTTTACAAAAGTACCTTATTCACAAGCACTTTTTATAGCATGGCTTTTGTAAAAACCAATTTTTTAAAAGAACCTAAGGACTTACCAAGTTTTAATTTCATATTAAGTTAAGAGCCTAAAAGTAGGCAGCACTAATTTATTGTTATTTTTTTTAAACCAATTTAATTCAGTTAAGCGATGAAAGCAGGCTTTACATATTTTCTTTCTTTATTTTATTTATGTTAAGCAAACAAAAAAATTCTTTGTCTACAGAAAAACAACAAAACTTTCTTTTAATTAATTTTTCGCTTGATGGATAACTTTCTGGCAGGAAGGCGGTAGCGAACATAATATTTTTTCATTCTTCTGATTTTCAACAGCAACTGCATTTTTCTCACTAATTTCTTGTTGTTTAAGCGGCTGCTTATTTTCTCGTTGTTGTAAACTGTTACTCTCAATTTTAGTGGCGCTCTTTTGTAGATCTAAAGCTTTTGCCAGATCTTTGTTGTTTTCCGACTTGTTTTCTAATTTCACCGGCTGCTTGTGGCTGATTTTGGTAACATTATTTCTAGGCTGGCTGGTGGCTGTTTCTTTCAGTTTCATGAAGGTGGATATACGTTGAGCGACTGTTAAATCAATTTCTCCTCTCTCCAAACGTCTTAATTGATGTCTGATGGTGACTTTGCGTACAGTTTTCTTTATTTTGTATCTTAAATAAAAATATTCAAACACTTGATGAATAATTATGTAAATAATTATTAAAAGAAATAGAACCGTTGTGTAGGCCAAAAACATGTCCTGCAAATTGTAAACATTTATTAGCTCCTCCTTGCGCAAAATCAATACCAGCCAGGGGGCAAAGCCCAGCCAATAAAGAAAAAATGTGGCAAATTTTAAAAGTTTATAACCAAACATTTTACAACAAAAAAGCGTTTTATTTATACAAAGTTATTAAACGTTTTGAAATTAATTTTTAACTTAAAGCATTAATATTTACAACAACAACAACAACAATAACAAAAATAGAATGAAAACTGTTGAGATATCAATTCTATTGCACAAACTGCAACCGCACTATCAATCACTCTATTACATCTAATTGAGTGAGCTTAAGGCAACAAAAACAAGGTTGTGCCAACGATTGTTGGGTCTGTCAGTTGGTTGGTCACATGATTGTAACTGCATATTGCAATTGTTATTGTTTTTATCATTTAATTGCTAAAATTGCTTACGCACATTTTCCAAAGAAATGTCAAATGGTGTCTTTGTATTGGATTTGTAGTTTTTATGGGTGTTTGCGTTTGTGTTTGTCTGCACGTAAAACAAATATCATTTAGTAATTTATACAGTTGTCTTTGTTCGCTTGTGGTCATGAATCATGTTGTGATGCTGATGCTAATGGCGATGATGAAGTTCGTCGTTGAAGCAAAACAAATTAAAACAAATGACTTGTACAGACGCCTCAAGTGACCACTCTTTTTAAAAAAAAGCAACACAATCACTCACCTTCAAAAAAAGTACTTTTTTTAGAAATCTTATGCCAGAACTATATACAACACTCTGTTATATTTTTCCCTCTTTTAAAATATTGTTATCGTAATTTTTATACTAAATACAATCAAACTTTGACATGGTTCTCGTTTCTGCTGGCGATAGGTTCGAACAACTTGTACTTGAACGGCAACGGCTGTTACAGTTTTGAAAAAATATCAAATTAAATAATAAATTTAAAAATTTACTATAAATAAAATCAATTGCAAAACCGTACCTTTTATAAAAGGTACAGTACTCTGGTACTTTTTGCAAAAGGTACTTTTTTGCAAAAGTACCAGAAAAAGAAAAAAATTGATTTTTAAATTATTATTATTATTAAAAAATTTTTTAAAAATTATTTTTAATTTAGGATTTTTAGCACTTTTTTTATTAGCTAAAAGAGCCATTTACAATAATTATACATAATATAGAGTTTTAAAGACTACCTTAAACAAAACCCTTTTTTGAATAATTATATAAAATCTTTTTTTTAAATAAAAACTTTAATATAGAAACTTAAATCAGAATAGTACTTTTTGAAGTCATATCGATAACAAATCCCCTTAAAGAAAAAGTACCTGTTACTAAGAGAGCTAAAGTTTGTCTTTAATAATTTATATTTTAAATAATAATTTTGACGTTATAGTGATTTTCACAAAAAAGTACTGTTTCACAAAAAGGTACTTTTTGACAAAAAAGTACTTTGTACAAAAAGGGTTCTTTTATCTATTTACGAAAAAGTGCTTTAGAAAGTCCAAAGGTCTCTTTTAATAATTTTCAATTTAACTAATTTTAAGGCAGTAGTAGTTTTTACGAAATAGTACTTTTTACAAAAAAAATGTCTTTTACAATAGTAACCTGTTATAAAAAAGAAACTTTAATACCGAAATTTTAATGAAAATACTATCACAAAAAACTCCCTTTAAAGTAAAAGTACCTGTTACAAAGAGTTAAATTTCGGCTTTAATATTGTTTTTAAATAATAATTTTGACGTTATAGTGATTTTCAAAATAAGTACTTTATTTTACAAAAAGTAAATTTCTTAAAAATTAATTTTTTTTAAAACAATTAAGAAATACAGTTAACTTTTAGGAAATGGAACTTTTTGAAACACAAATTTTTACAATCTTTTTACAAAAAAGGGCCTTCGAGAAATGCACTAAAGGTCACTTTTAGAACTTTTAGTAGTTTTTAAGAAAAACAATTTTTAGAAAAGGCTTTTACAAAAAAAAAATCTTAAAAACAAAATTTTTATAAAATTAAATTTTTATAAAATTATCTTTTTATAAAAGTGCCTTTTGCAAAAGTAGTTTTATAAAAAAGAAGCTTTTTTAAAAAGGCGACTTTTTATAAAAGTACCTTTCTATAAAATACCTATTGTAAAAGTACTTATTAAAAGAAGCTTTTATAAAAATGTCCTTTTTTATAAAAGTACATTTTTATAAAAGTAATTTTTTTTTAAAGTACATTTTTAAAAAAGTACTTTTTAAAAATGTACCTTTTATAAAAGGACCTTTATATGAAATGCCTTTTGAAAAATCAATTTTAAAAAGGGATCCTGCTCTAAAATGTTTCTTCATAAAAAATGTTTGTAACAAATTACTCTTACAGTTGGCTAGTGCCTTTTATAAAAGAATTTAAAAAAAAGTATTTGCAAAAGTGTACATTTTTATAAAAGTACATTTTTATAAAAGTACCTTTTTTAAAAGTACATTTTTATAAAGGTACATTTTTAAAAAAGTGCCTTTTCGAAAAGTACGTTTTTTATAGAAGTACATTTTTATAAAAGTACATTTTTATAAAAGTACCTTTTTTAAAAGTACATTTTTATAAAAGTACCTTTTATAAAAGTACCTATTTATGGAATAGCTTTTGAAAAGTAAATTTTAACAAGGGATCGTGCTCTAAAAGGTTTCTTTATTAAAAATGTTTCTAAAAAATTCCTATTACAGTCGCCTAGTACGATTAATAAAAGAATTTAAAAGAACTATTTGAAAATTAGTACTTTTTATAACTAAGGATAAAAAAAGAGGCTCTTTACGAAAAGCTGATTTTTAAAAGTATTTAGATATTTAAAAAAAATAATACAGTTCAATAACGCCAGTCCTTTTAAATAACACTTCTATCAATGCATTTAGTACTTTTGGTTGAATTGCATGAATAAATCCCTTTAAAATTTTACCTTTCGTCATGTTGTTGAGCCACTGTGCATATTTTAATATGGTGTTTATACATCTATTTTAAAAAATCTTTTTGCTTCTTCTTATAAAAAACGATTCGTTTTAACCACAAAAGTCGTTTTGAATTTTATATGAATGACTGACTCCTCTTTTATCTTTCCCAGCCAATTTCAGTCTTCCAGAAGGTCTTCTAAACGGCAGATGATTAAAAATAATTTTTTTTTTCTTGGTAAAAAATCAACGAGATGTTAAAAAAGTTTATACAAATTTTCATATTTGCTGGTTACTGGCTTTGTTTTGTTCCCTGGCTAGTGATTCTATTGAATCGCCACGGTGTTATTAATCCCTACAACATAATGGACTATTTCATACAGTACACCACCCTGCTCTTTGTACTGATTGTTCTCTATTGGCTGTTAAATGTTATTGTCGATCACTACTACACCAACTATGAGATCAAAAAGAGAGTTCGAAAAATTACTATAAAACAGCAGTTAGAACGTTTGGAACGGGGTGAAATTGATATTAAGGAAGCACAGCATATGAGCACCTTTACAAAAGTCAATAGGCCGAAGTCGCCAAAAAGCAAAAGATCTGCAAGTGTAAAGAAACCAAAGCCGCTGGAACTGCAGGTACTAAATGCCAATAATGCTAAAAGACCTAAAAGTCCCGTTGTACATTCCAAAAACAGTCCAGAAGTCAACTCAAAGTCCAAGCCATGCATTGTGTCAGTCAGTACGGATTTATCTCCTTGTTCAGAGTTGCCACCCTATAATGATGAAATGAGTTTGTTGGAGACTTAAGGGGTATTTTAATGTCAATAATAATTTTTTTTATTTTTTACTTAATAAATTTGTAAATAAAAGGTGACTTTTTCAGTCACATTTCAAAAGAAACCGTCGTCATGGGTTTCGTTACTTTAAGAAAAAATAAAATTTAAAGCGTGTTTATAGGGGTTTAAAACTTGAAGTTAATTGGCGGCAAGTGTCTTATTGTTAGGTTAATCTGTCATTTCAACATGAATAGACTGACGCCTGAGCAACGCCTTCACATTACTGAAAATTAATTTTGTAAATCTTAGTCTGGTTCCATACATCCATTTTACGGTCCACACAATCGTTTATTAGAGCAATTACTTTGATTTACTATGCAACGTTTTCGCTCCACGTTTATTCTCAGTTTATCCACGGAGACGTCGTACAGTGCATATAGAAGAAGTCATTGCTGCTGTAGTGCATAGCGTAGAGAAAGACTCGAATCAGTCTATGCGCTATCGTGCACAGGAATTGTGTATGCGGCAAGATTTGGGTTTACGTGCTTAAAAAAATCAAGTCCCGTAAAAAAAGTGAAGCCACACAATTATCTAGCAACGCAAAGATTCAAGATTGTTTTTGATCCCAGTTTCCATAAGCCAATATTGTTTGGCTCACATTAATTTGAATGTTTACGTCGCGAATAAACAGAACTAATCCTGACGTATATATTCAGTAAAAATAGCCGTTGGTCCATAATTCTTTGAAAACGTTATTTGTGCTAATGTTACAGTCGCTGGTGATCGATACAGAGTCATGATTACTGACTTGTTCGTTCAATAAATGAACAACCATGACGTGCAGGATTTCTGGTTTTAACACAGATCATATAAAGTCGTCGAAAAGTGGATGTTCAGATTAGGTTACAACTGAAAGGGAGATGATTTTAGCGCTTTCACCAATTTCGCACAGTGGCGTTTTGTATAGTCGAGAATTTTGCCGTTTACTCTCCTGCTGCGCTATTTTCTAAACTTAGCTAATACTTTTTACACCATCTGCGTTTAATTTTCATTTACGCATGAGAAGTATACCAATGTATACTCTAAAGCATACTAAAGAATACTAAAGTTTACTAAAGAATACTCAATTATACCAAAGAATACTAAATAATACTTTGTTATGCTAAAGAATACTAAAGTATAATAAAGTATATCAAAGTATCCTATTGTATACTAAAGTATACAAAATATTCTAACTATTATTATACTAATAATAGTAAAGAGTAGAGAAAAGTATGCTAGAGTATACTAACGGAATACTAAAGTTTACCAAAAAATACTAAAGCATACCAAAGAATACTAAAGAATACTTTAGTATACTAAAGTATACAAAAGAATACTACAGTATGCTAAAGAATACCAAAGTATGCAAACGTATAGTAACGTAAACTAATGTATTCTAACCTTTACGAAATTATACTAATAGTAGTAAAGAGTACTAAAGTACACTAGAGTAGATAACATTATACTAGAGTATACTAGAGTAGACAAAATTATACTAGAGTATACTAGAGTAGACAAAATTATACTAGAGTATACTTAAATTTTCAAGAGTATACTAAATTATACTACAGCATACCAAAGTATACTACAGTATGCTAAAGTATACTCTAGTATACTAAAGTATACTAGTGTATACTAAAGTATACTGGAGTATACTAAAGTATGCTACAGTATACTACAGTATATTAGAGTATATTCAAATATACTAGAGTATACTAAAGTATATTAGAGTATACTTAAGTATGTTAGAGTATACTAGAGTATACTAGAGTACACTGGAGTGTACTAGAGTATGCTAGAGTACACTAAAGTATACTAAAGTATACTAGAGTATACTAAAGTATACTAGAGTATACTAAAGTATTTTAGAGAATACTAAAGTATACTAGAGTATACTAAAGTATACTAGAGTATACTAAAGTATACTAGATTTTACTAATGTGTACTAAACTTTACTCTATTGTACTCTAGTATACTTTAGTATACTCTAGTATTGTCTAGTAAACTCTGTACATTAGTATACTCCAGTATACTAAAGTATACCAGTATACTAGTACTCTAGTTCATTATACCCTGGTATTATCTAGTAAACTCTAGTGTACTTTAGTATACTTTAGTATACTCTATTCAATTTTGAAAGCCTACCAAAGTATACTAAATTATACTGAAATGGAGTAAGATTTACAATTTTGTCTATATGCAGCAGTGCATACAACGTTTTCAAGTATTCATCATTTGATTGATATATTTTTGTGATAGCAAGGCCTTTAACTAATCTCAAAAAAATAACCATGTGTTATCATTTTGTAAGAAAACAGCAATAATAAGGAATGTTTAAGATGGTACTTTTTTACCAGAAATTTGTTTAAAATCACTGCTCACAGTGCATGTATAAAAATGCACAAGAGTTGTCTTAAGTAATACGAGTAGCAGTAGTTTTTATTTCTCTAAAAATATTCTCTCAAAGATATTCTCTCCTTAAAGCATCATTATTTATATTTGAAATTAAAGAAAATCATATATTATGATGGTTATAATCTAAGTTTCCATTTTTCATTTTGTAAGTATATAGTTTTCTTTTTTATTTTTCACTGACAGCCCTTAATTATACTTCATCATTCTCAAGGTTAAAGTAGAGTATTTTTCTATGCAAAATAAAATAAGAAGAAAAATGTAAAGCATACTTCACGGATTCACTCTCATACAGATAGAAAAATTACACAAACAGAAATGGTTGTGTGGCCGGAGAATGTGAAGAGGTAAACAGCGATGAAATCATTTTCGTAATAAAATATTTCGAATATTTTTTTATATTTAAAGAAAATATAATTTAAAGAAAAAAATACTTAAATCAAAAAGTATTTTTTCTTTATAATAGTCGTTGAAAAGTTTGAATTGCTTAGAAGAAAAACCATAAATTGTTTGCCAACCCTCAAAAAATAAAGAAAAAAGCAGAAAACAAAAATGAAACAAAATGAAGATATTTCATGCTGGTTTTCTGATTAAACTGCATTTTTGTTTTGTTGCTTTCTGTGCTGTGGCTCTACAAAAGCAACAATGACAACAAAATTGTTTTAAACATTGTTGGCAAATAAATTTAAATATTTGTGAGATAGTATAAATATCCAAATGTAATTGCATGCACGTGTGTGTGTGGCTGTGTATATGTATGTTTTGAAAAAATTTAAATTAAAATTTGATTGGTGTTTGGCAAAGAGTTTGCAATTAAACTCGTTTATTTTTTCGTTGTTAAAAATTATTTAACACAGTTAAATTTAAAACAACATTAACGTTGTTGAATTAAAGAAATTAAATTTTAATTTTTTTTTAAATATTTAAGCTTTTTGTCAATGTTTTTTTAATACATACATAAGTGAATCTTCTTATAAACACTTCAACGATAAAACTGTTAGTTCGAAGCGCAAAAAATTTAATTCCATGAACGCATAAGCTGAAAGATTTATGCAAATCACTTTAAGCGAACTAAATTGTTGAATTTATATTTTTAAATCGTCAAAAAATCTAATTTTTGTAATTACTGTGTTTTAAGTAGTTTATTTTCTAAAAAGTACTTTTTTCAAAAAAGTACCTTGTTCAAAAAGTACTTTTTTCAAAAAGTACCTTATTCAAAAAGTAAATGTTTCCAAATTACTTTGTTCGAAAAGTATTTTTTTCAAAAAGTACTTTTTTCAAAAAAGACTTTTTTCAAAACGGACCTTTTTTAAAAAGTATTTTTTCAAACAATAGCTTTTTCAAAAAGTACTTTTTTCAAAAAAGACTTTTTTCAAAACGGACATTTTTTAAAAAGTATTTTTTCAAACAATACCTTTTTTAAAAAGTACTTTTTTCAAAAAAGACTTTTTCAAAACGGACTTTTTTTAAAAAGTATTTTTTCAAACAATACCTTTTTCAAAAAGCAATTTATGTTAGAGGAGCCCTTTGCAGAAATGAATTAAAAATGGTACATTAGTGCTTTTTCTAACTAATTTTGTTTTTTGTTTTAAAAAGCACTTTTTGTAAAGTTGTAATAGGTCTGCTTTTTGTCACTTGTGATCCATTAAAGAATTAAAAATGAATTATCTAATATTCTTATAAAAAGTTTACCTCCTTGAAAATGAACTGCTTTCCAAAACACTTTAATTAGGCAAAAGTAACTGTGACTTCTATAGCAAATAAACCCAAAAATAGTCGTGGAAGCTACCGGCCCATCAATAAGTTGATGAAGTACCCTTAAGAAATTATATGAAAAAATTATTCATAATCGCCTAAGGGATGCTATCGAAAATGCATCTATAATAGCAAGAGAACAATTTGGGTTTAAAAAACCTGGAATTAGTACTAAAGGGTTTTTCAACAAGAAGTTTGTTTTGTAAAACCAAAAAATGATTTCTTACAAATTTCCACCACGACCACGTTAAACAACAACGAACAAATTTTTAATAGCGCTCGCAGAAGAACGATTATGTTGTCCGAAAATATCACCAACTTTACGAAATGGCATTTTAAGAGTGGCACCATTTACTATCAAGAATTTAATTTATTTTAAAGTGATTTTCGTGCGAAATTAATTTTATTGCACTGCGAATACCTCAAAAAACTAAATTTCAAAACTATCATGTTGTTGGTGTTGCCACAAATGGAAAACAAACTTCTTGTGAAGAAAAACTCGATACATTTAAAACAAAAATCGGAAAATTACTTTCACTTATTTCCATTCATCAAATTTTAATTGAAAATTTTCTCAAATTTATTAAAGAAACAAAATTGTGAATTATACAAACAAACTTAACATATTATTTGCTGCCTTAAAGTATGCTTCACAGGTGCTTCAAATTTGCTCCATAAAGCAGATCTTGCCACCTTTAACGCTTAAGTATTTTATTTAATATATTTCTTAAATAGAAAACACATTTGTTTCTAAATTTCTCACACTTTTCACAAGTTTTTAGAAATTGTTCTCAATTTCTTTTAATTTTCCACAAAATCCTCTACTTAAACATACTACAAGCTCTCTTAAACACAATTTTCCATTACATAACATCTTTCAGCGTATCCATAACATTTTTAAAATGTTAACCCCAACTATTTTAGGTCCAATAATCACAAATGTTACATTTCCCCATCAACAAAATTTTCTTTTAAAGTATTTTAACTCCTTTACTGGGTCTTGCTTAAAAACATTACAAATATCTGAAGCAAATAATATGTCGAAAACGAAAAATTCTTATTCTTATTCTTTAAGGATACAACAACACATTAAATATGGTTACAAAAAATTAAACGTGACTTAGAGAATGAGAAAAAAAGTGTAGGAAAATATTTGTATGCTAAAAATATACAAGTTTATTTTTTTAAAGGAAAGTAAGGCATATGCAATTCTGCAAATAAGGGCTTCGTAACGTGCATATCCTTTAAAGGATAATATATATTATATATTATATAATTTTATAAGAAATATAAATATTACAAAAAAAATTTTTTATATAAGGAAATAGACTCTTTTTTTGACCTAACTTTTTAATTACTGTTTTTTAAGTAATTTTTTTTGTTTTGAAAAACATTTTTTTTTAAAAAGTACCTTTGTCAAAAGGTACCTTTTTCAAAAAGTACCTTTACTAAAAAGTACCTTTTTCAAAAAGTACCTTTGTTAAAAAGTACTTTTGTCAAAAAGTATTTTTTTCGAAAAGTACCTTTTGTTATAAAACCTTTTTGCAACAGATTTCCTTTTTGTCACTTTTATTTCGTAAAGGAATTAAAAATAGTACCTAACTGAGTTTTCTTAGTTATTTTTGTTTTTAAGGTACTTTTTCAAAGTTTAAATTTTCAAAACGAACAGGACTTGTTTCGTTTTCTTTCACTATGATTTCGAAAAAGTTTTTTCTAAGTTATTTCTTTTTTTGTATAAGGTACTTTTTGCAAAGCTTAAATTTTCAAAATGTTTATATAGTTAAACAACTTTTTTGTAACAGACTTTTTGGTTTGGTTATCCCTGTTTAGTAAAGGAGCCAAAAATAGTGCTTTTTCTAAGCAATTTTTTTTTGTTTCACACGGTACTTTTTTAATTTCGTTTAGAACTATGTGCAACAAATATTTTTAGTCATTTTCATTTCATGATTTTTTTTTTCTATTCCTAATAGGTACTATTTGCAAAGTTCAAATATTCAACAGATTTATTTTTCTTTAGGTACCTTTTGTAACAGATCTTCTATTTGTTACTCTTATTTCGTAAAGGAATTAAAGATAGTAGATTTTCTAAAATATGCAATTTTTTTGGGACTATTAATATTAAGATTCCTTTTCCAATAAGTACTTTTTAAAAATATATTTCATATTTAAATACATTTTACGAAAGGGATTTTTTCAATAAAGTATCTTTTATAAAATTCACCTTTACCCATATACAGTTTCAAAAAAGTTTTTAATCAATGCATTACTGAAAAGGTACTTATTGCAAAAGGTACTTTTTCTGGAAGATACTCTTGTCAAAGGCACTGTTTCTAATAGATACCATTCAGTTCGAAAAAAAATATTATTTTCCTAAATCGTACTCTTTTATGAAAGCCCTTTTTTTCAGAAATACTTTGCTTTAAATAAAAAATTTTTCTAAAAGATACTTATTTTAAAACGTACCTTTATGGATACATCCCATTTATCATAGCAATTTTTGAAACGATATTCCTTGGTCCCTTTTCTAAAGAATGTTCTTTCAAAAAACTAAGTTTTGTTAGACATCTTTTGTGCGATGTCTGTAAAGGACTGTTTTGTTGAGGCCATTTGTTCTAAAATGTACCTTTTTTACAGAAGGTTAAAAAGGTATTGAGTTTTATGAAAAGTAAAATGCTCAAATTTTCGTTTTCTTTTAGCTTAGCTTTTATAAAAAGTACCTTTTTGGATACCCTTTCTTAATCAGAGCACTTTCTGAAATAGTGATCTGTAGAAATTTTTATCTATTCTAAAAAAAAGAAATTTTCACTAAACACCTTCTCTGGGAAGTCTGTAAAAGATTCTTTCCTTGACATACGATTTTATAAAAAGTACTTTGTCAAAAATGGACTTTTGTGAAACAAACTGTTGCCTAAGTATTTTATATCCGTAAGTATTTCCATTTTTGAAGGAGAATTTTGTCTTAAAACTAATTTTTACAAAAAGTAACTACACAGAATAGTACTATTGAGAAAAGTACTTCTGAGAAAAGTACTTCTGCAAAAAGTACTTCTGAGAAAAGCCTTTTTGTAACTTTACTGCTGTATATAAAATTTTTTTTCCTAAAAATATGTACTTAGAAATTTTTTTTTTCAAAAAGGGGTTTTTTTTAAATCTTAAAAGTAAAAGGTACTTTTTTGAAAATATGTTCTAATTCGTTTTTTAGAGAATATTTTATTAAAAGGTAGTTTTTCTTAAGAGCTCTGCGAAAAATATGCCACTCGGGAAAATGCATACTTTCTCAAATGATTTTTCCTAAAAGAAAATATTTTAAAGTACCATTTATGATAAATTGTTTAATTGTTTCAAAAGAGCCTTACTTTGGATGAATTCTTAAGGGTACTTTTAATAGTTTTATGGTTTAACTTTTATAAAACTGATGATATTAAATTTAGCCTTTGAAAAATGGTTAAGTTTTCTAGGGAAAGTTTTCCGTAAAAGAGACTTTTCGATGAATACTCTTTAATGCGTACTTTTTTTTAGAAATATATGAATAAAAAGGTCTTATTTTTACGCTTAAAGGGCTTTGTATACTTTTTTTCCCAGAACGAATTTTATACTGAATAATGTTTTTTTCGATTTTTATTAAACAAAATTTCTTGTTTTAAAATATAATTTCAAATAATTAAGGCTTTTTTTAAAAGTACTTTTTACCCCAAGCATCCTTTTTCACATATTTTTTTTTAAATTTATTAGTATTAAAAATATAAATTTTCTTAAAAACTTCTCTAAGAACCATTTACTTCTTTCATATTAATTTGCCTTAAATGATTCTGGATTTTAGGACTTTTTTAAAAAGTAATTTTATATAAAGCATATTTTCCCCGATACTTTTTTTAAATTTTATTAGTGTTAAAAATATAATTTTTATAAAACATCTTTTTAAGAACCATTTACGTATTTAACTATAAACTGACTAAAATTAGCCTGAATTTAGGGCTTTTTAAAAAGTACTTTTTTTGTAAAGCATATTTTTTCAAATATTTTTTGTAAATTTTATTAGTGTTAAAAATATAATTTTTTAAAAAAAAACCTTCCTTAGAAATGTTTACTGTTGTCATTTTATTTAAAAATTATTTTGGAATTTAGGTATTTTTCAAAAAGTACTTTTTACCTAAAGTATATTTTTACAAATATTTTTTTCTAAATTTTATAAGTGTTCCAAATATAATTTTTATAAAACATCTTTTTAAGTACTATTTACTTCTTTAACTGTATATTGCCTAAAATTACGCCGAAATTTAGGGATTTTTAAAAAGTACTTTTTACGTAAAGCATAGTTTTTCAAATATTTTTCTTGTAAATTTTATTAGTGTTAAAAAAATATTTGTTTAAAAAAATCTTTTTAAGAACTATTTACTTCTTTAACTTTATTTTGCCCAAAATTATGCCCGAATGTAGGGATTTTTAAAAAGTACCTTTTAATTCAAGCATATTTTGTTTTTAAATACCTTTCTTGTAAATTTTATAAGTGTTAAAAAATAGTTCTTTGAAACAATTTTTCCAAGAACTATCTACTTCTTTGTTTATTTTGCCTATAATTATGCCTGAATTAAGAGCTTTCTTAAAAGTACTTTTTACCTAAAACATCGTTTTAGTGTTACAAATAATTTTTTTTTAAATCTTTCCAAGAACTATTCACTTCTTTAACTTTATATTGCCTAAAATTATGCTTAAAGGTACTTTTCCTCTTTAGAAGTACTTTTTACCCAAAAGGTACTTTTTTCCAAAAAAGAGACTTCACAGAAAAGTTACTTTTTAGTTAAAAATTTACTTTTTACAAAAACGGGAATTTTTACAAAAAAGGTACTTTTAACAAAAAATGTACTTATCACAAAAGCGGTACTTTTTACAAAAAAGGTACTTTTAACAAAAAATGTGCTTTTCAAAAAAGCTGTAGTTTTTACAAAAAAGGTGCTTTTCATAAAAGAAGTACTTTTTACAAAAAAGGTACTGTTTAAAATTTATGAGTTTTGCAGTCAAAATCTTTTTAATTAATATTTTTCTATTTTTTTTTACATGTGGTAGAATTTTCAAAATCCAACTTCTTTGGCCTAATTTAAGGCTCTTAACTCGCTTAACATCTTTAATTAATTTTTAAAATACCACGTTGCCGCCCATTTTTTTCCCCGACAATTATCGTTGAATTTAAATGCACTCTGCTCGTAAATTAAATTTAAATGCATCGTGTTGATGAAGGGTTTTATATAGAAGGGGTTGCAAAAAGTTTTATTTATTCTGCTTAGACAGCTAAACACAGCCTGTTAGTGGCATAACTGCTTGTATTGTGGAGTATGTGGGTGTATTTTACTTTAGCATACTTTTAGGTTTGTTTTAGATTTTTTTTTTCAAGTTTACCTTAATTTTTTATTTCTTTTTCATTATTTTCTGCATTTTTTTTTTGTTTTTTCCTTTCATATAACATCCATCAGTTGGAACCAGTAACCGACAAGTCAAGGATATTTTGTGATTTCTTAAAAGCTTGTTGGGCTATTTAAATCTTGTTCCTATTGTTTGAGTAGATTTTTCATGTTTTTCATTTAAAAAATCTTAAATGAAAATATGAGAAAAAATTATAGGAAATTTTCATATTCTTGAGAAGTTAAGGAAACTAGAACAATTCTTTTTTATGGTTCCAGGTAAATAGCGCCCGATTATTATAAATCTGGGAGGTGTGTTATTGAAAAGAAAAATTAAAATTTCCTCTCCTAATGGTGGTTAAAGCAATAGAACTTTTATGGAAAAATTCTAATACAGGGTGTCCGCCGAAAAGGTATACTGTGTTGTTTTGGGACTATTATGGTTAACATTAGTCTTGACAGTTAATATTTGTCGGGCCAAAGCATGGAGCACAATATACCGCAAAATCGCCTGAAAATATTACTTCTGCTCAAGAAAGTGTTTAAAAAATTCTATCAAGTTGCCAGACTGCCACTTTTCAACCATTTTAGTCGACTGGGTATTGAAACACCCAAAAAAGTTAAAGTAGTAAACAAAATTCCTGCGTTAACCTGTTTTGAGATAGTGACTACAATACTAGAGACTAATTAATGTTGCCGGCAGTAATGACGTGCTGGGAGTTTTGCGATTAAATGATCGACGCGATCATATCTAACTTTGATTTGTGCTCCGGAAATCATAATCTTGCCGACATTTTACCGATTAAACTTCATCATTATCATATCGCATTCTTCCACTCTGAAATTATATTGAGACACTTGGAGTTGGTATTTCATATTTGCGACAAAGACAATGCAGTTTCCATCGAAAGCTTTTATAACTAATGGCCAATACCACTTTTTGCCTCGAACTCGAATGCGATAATTGTTCATGGCGTTATCGAAAAGTTCTACACCCGCCATGTATTTATTACATTGGTTCACTAAATACGGTTGTTAAATTTTAAACAGTTTTCATTGTTTTCGATCATATCATCACTCTGTGTGACTTAAATAATTCGGTAATAATGTTATGACCTTCAAAAAAATAATAATGGAAGCCTATTAAATGATCAACTACATAAAATATTTCGGTGAATAACGTACCGAATTATCATTCTAACGTACATGACGTGATAAGATTTACATCTGCACGTGGCCGTGGGACCTAATCAGATGGTGTATAATTTCCGACTATCCTTCTACTTTCACCACCTGTTTCATCTCTTCTCTATCCCTTTCCTGAAGAATGTAGCACGGTACTTGACTAAATAGGCATTGTTGCCTGAAGTGCTACTTCTCTTTTCAAAAAAAAAAAAAAAATAATAATTACCACTGCGAATGAAAAACAACGCCATTCGCGCCCTAGAAGGCCTTCGAATACGTATATCCTCCGGTCACTCCTAGTTGCAATTTCGAAACCCTGAAGTAGGCCGCAGCTTTCACTCCTTGCTGAAGAGTCGGAGACTATCCAACCCCTTGGTTCAGAATGTATGAAGCTTAATATAATTAAGAACAAAGCGGCATTCATACTCACTGGACCTGGCCCATATATTGTGTTCATTGTGAATGATCCGAAACTTCGTCAGAAGCTAAACACCAATTATTGTAACCAAACCTAATTGGCTTTCCTTTGATAGTACGCTATCATCTGCTAATCAATAGAAAGATTTTTGAGAAAATAATCCAAACTGTTCATCAGGCTATTTAATGGCGACACTTTAGACAATTTATCGTTAGGATCAAGTGTCGAATTATCGCAGACACAATTGATTCGTTAGAATCTATCTGTCTTGGCATACTTCCCCCCGGGGGCATATTATAGTCTTTTTGGAACCTACTATTCCATTTAGATTTGTGTCTTGCGGGGTAAAAGGGAGCCCAGGCCCCTCAAAGGCTAGTAGGAGTCACCTGGACAATCCACATATTTCCACGGGAAATCAGTTGCCCCAGAGTACACTATTTGTTCTCTTTAGACAATGATGTGCTCTGACTGGTTATTGAGGTTGGCCCCTATATGGGAGTATCGTGGTGATTGTGGTTTCGGACCCTCGTGAGAGTTTGTGGGTCGGACCATTCAAATTAACACAATGAATGGTTCAGGTCTAGTGAGTATGAATGCTGGCGTGTTCTTGATAAATAAGAGCTTCATGCGTTCTGGACCAGGAGTTGGAAAGTCTCCAACTCCTCAGCAAGGAGTGAGGGCACGGACTACTCCGGACTTTCTAAATTGCTATTAGGAGTGACTGGAGGATATACGTATCCGAAGGCCTTCTAGGGCGTAGTTGGTGTCCAATCAACTAAGTGGTTTGACCACCATCTGATTATGACTATATAGTCGGTGCAGATGTAAATCAAGTCACGCTTGTCTTGGCATACACCCCCCGGGGGCATATTTATAGGCCTTTATAGAATACTTGACTATCTAGACCTATGCAACTGGAGAAAAAAGTGAGCCCAGTCCCCTGAAGTCAGCAGGGGTACAACTGGAAACTTCACTTTATTCCCACGAGAATCAGTAATGCCCGCAGAGTTCATTATTTGTCTCTTTAGACATTTAATTGTTCTCTGGCTGATTATTGAGGTTGGCCCCTATACGGGAGTATCGTGGTGGTTGTGGTTTCGCGGCCCATAACAGTATAATGGTTATTATGGTGGCCAGGATCATTTCGCCGTTAATGACACGCTAGGTGAATGATCCAGTCCAGTGAGCATGCTAGACATGTGTTCTGGACAGGAGTTAGAAAGTCTCCAACTCTTTAGCAAGGTGTGATGGTTTGCAGCCCTGCCCTGGAATCATTAAAGTTGCAACTAAGTGGTTCTGTTGCTTAGAATTATGCCTTCGGCTATCTAGGACGCATGTATGACGTTCCAAATTATACAATAGTGCTTTGTCCACCATTTGATTAAGGCTACATAGCCAGGTGCAGATGTAAAACAAACCACACTCTCTGTCTTGGCATACACCCTCCCGGGGGCATATTTATCGGCCCAGCCCCCTGAAGTCAGCAGGGGTACAACTGGAAACGCCACGTTATTTCCACGGGAATCAGTGAGCTCGCAGAGTTCCGCTATTTGTCTCATTAGACATTTAGCTGTTCTGTGGGTGATTATTGAGGTTGGCCCCTATATGGGAGTATAGTGGTATAGGACAGTTTTTAATGGGGCCAGGTTCATTTCACCTTTAATAACACCTACCTGGTGGAATGTTCCTAGATCCAGTGAGCATGCTAGACATGTGTTCTGGACGGGAGTTTGATAGTCTCCAACCCTTCAGCAAGGAGTAGTGGTTTGCAGCCCTGCTCTGAAATCATCAAAGTTGCAACTAGGAAAGACCTGTTGCTAGAATTAGTCTTCGGCTTCCTAGGGCGCGAATGACGTTGTTTTTCATTCCCAGTGGTATGACGTAAATCAAATCACGTAATGTCTTGGCATACATTTTTTAATCATCACACACCCTAGACACCGTTAAAGACGATTGGGTATTTAAATACCCATGACCTATCTCAGGAATGGGGTGAGGGTAAAATTAATTGTTTACACCAAGCAACAACTTCTATGGACATCCTGGTAAAATTTTAATGGATGTAAAGGTGACTAATGAATAATTTGATGGTTTCCCATTCCCCAGAACTGACTAATCTGTTTATTCATATATCCATTCAAATGAGTTTTTCATGAAAATCGTGGTTGTCATGGGCGAGCTATCAAATCTTATTGGCCTATGTACGGCGGCGTAAATGTTCTTGTGGAAGAAGTTTTTGTGTCATCTTAATTTTATTTGGAAACAAATGCAAATCCTTGAGCAAAATTGTGGCCAAAACTGTTCTTTGAAGACCAAGCTTCTGAGCAAGGCATCGAATTGAGGTTGATGGATTATTTGGAAACACTTTCTTGAGCAGCCGTAGTGTTTTCAGCCGATCTTCAAGTATATTATGGTCTATGCTTGGGCCTATCACCTACAGACTTTCTTTATTTGACATCATTCACTACAAGGTAAATAGTGCGTTTTGTTGTTAAGGTTTTTCTCCTAAAAATTTCAAATAACCTTCTCATTCCCACAGTAATCGATGATTGATTTTGATAAAATGTTTTAACGATTAAAAAACGTTGATTTATTAAGTAATTTTTCATTATAAATTTACGCCATGTGCCTACTTTACGACTGCCAAATATGAACTTTCAAGACTAATGTTTACCAAAATGGCGATAAAATAAAGTAGTATATCTTCCCGACGGACACCAGGAGTCATAGAACTGAAGATGTTGAAAAAAGCTTGTGTTTTAAGTCAATTTACTTTTTAACCTCAAATTTGCCCAGCCATTATTTGTGTTGTTTAATTTATTTGTTTTATTTTTTTTTTTAATTAATTTCTTATAGTTTAATTTTATATAATTATAACATTAAATTAAAAATAATTTCTGTGTTCAGTAGATTTAAATTGACGAATTTTATGCGCTCTTTTTAACAATTTAACGATTTTGCTGCTCGCGTTGCAACACTACAATTGTATGGCAGCATTAATAAAAGCAAAACAGCAAAAACACAATAAAAAACAATCAAAACATGGACAAATGTGTGTGTGCGGGTGTGTTTAATAATGATGATAATAATAATAATAATATGAGCAACTAATTAATGTTTAATACACAACAATGGGGAATAAATAATTTTAATGTTGAAATGGTTTTTAGTTTTTATTATTATTATTTTTATTATTATAATTGTAATTTATTTTTAATTTTCATTTTTATGTTTCAATGTTTTATAAAATGTTGCGCTGACTGGTGTTGGGCGGGGGAGGGTTTCATTTAAATGTTTGTGGGCATTTTTGGTTTGTCATATGAGAAATTGCAACCACAAATTAATTAATATATATTTATTAGTAAATTCGAGAAAGTATAAACAATGACTGTATTTATAAATTTTTTTATTTTATTTAATGCATTTTAAGTTTTCAAAAGTTATGGCAGCAAGTTTAAAAAAAATAATTTAAATAATAAATAAAAATTTAATAAAAAAACAAAACAAATTATTTGTAAAAATTAAATTGAATTTAAAGAAAAATTTAGTTTTATAAAATTTAATCTTAATCTTTTAAACGGCCGTTTAAATTATAACGATTTATTTTTTCGATATTTCGCTTTTCTGTGGAAAGCTTCTTCAGGAAATTATTTTTTAAATTTTTTAAAAACAAAAAATTATAAAAATTTGAAAAGAAAAATTTTTTGAAAACCAAATTGTTATAATTTTTTGTTTTTGAATTACTAAATTCATGTATTAGTAAAATGCATATTAAACCTAAGATAATCACAAAATATGTGGATGATTTATTTTGTATAACTTCAGAAGATGCAGTGGATGATATTTTGTCAGAATTGAATAGTTTCCATCCGGATATTAAATTTACGATTGAAAGAGAATTAGAATCTAGACTCCCATATTTAGATATATTGATAATAAGGAAGAAAAATAAGTTAGTATTTGATTGGTATAAGAAACCAACATCTTCTGGAAGAATTATTAATTTTTATTCAAAACATCCAAGGAAAATGATAATAAACACAGCGAAAATTATGATAGACAGAATATTGACTATAAGTGATAGAGAATTTCATGTGAAGAATAGGGATACAATAAGAGATATACTTAATGACAATGATTTTCCAGTAGAATTAACTAACAGGTTAATTAGACAATATGGTAGTTATAGGCATAATTTAGGAAATACTACGGCAGAACCAAGAAATTATAAATCATTAACTTATATTCTTGGAATATCAGAAAGATTAAGAAAGTCTAAAATATATGACACAGATAGATATATAATTGCACACAAAACATATAACACATTAAGTAAATTATTTAGCAGTATGAAGGATAAAATAGGGAAAATGGAAATATCTGATGTAGTATACAGGATACCATGTGGAGGAAATGACCAAGTGAACTGTGACAAAGTTTATATTGGGACAACAAAGAATAAACTTAAAACAAGATTAGCTGGTCATAGATGTGACCAGAAATATAGGAATATTTCAACACAGAAGACATCCTTATCTTCACATTGTAAGAAATATAATCATTATCCAAAGTTTGATGAAACATCAGTATTAGATATAGAAAAAAACTACAAGAGACGTTATATGTTAGAAATGTTAGAAATTGTTAATGTACCAAATGTAAGGAGAATAAATTTCAAAACAGACACGGACAATTTAGCACAGAATTATAGGTACTTAATACAAAAAACACACAATTTGTTATAATTATTTCATAGGAAAAATTTGTTATTTAATTTCCGTTTGTTTGTTTTTGTATGTTTAAATATTTGAAATTTTAATTTTTGTATGTTTGTATGTATGAAGAAAATTATTTTATATGTTTTGTCAAATGTTTTCAAAAATTTTTTATTTTCAAATTGTTATAATTTTTTGTTTTTGTTAAATATAAAAAATAATTTCCTGAAGAAGCTTTTCACAGGAAAGCGAAATATCGAAAAAAATAAAATCGTTAAATTATTTAAAAAGACCGTTAAAAGATTATTTCATATTTAATAAATTTTAAAAAAAGGTCGAATAAAAATGAAAGTATTAAATTTAATAAAAATTTTTATTGTTTTTTCAACCGATCTTTTTTATTTATCTTTAATAAATATCTTTTTTCTTTTTTAAGATCTTTTTTATATATTTTTTTTCTTCACGATATTTCGCTTTCCTTTGGAAAGCTTCTTCAGGAAAAAATTTTTTATATTTTTGTATTTGTTAATAATTTTTTGGTTTCAAAAATATAAAAAATTTTTTCCTGAAGAAGCTTTCCAAAGGAAAGCGAAATATCTTGAAGAAAAAAAAATATCTAAAAAAGATCTTAAAACAGAAAAAAGATATTTATTAAAGTTTTAATAAAAATAAAAAAAGGTCGAATAAAACTGAAAAGAAAAATTTAGTTAAATATTTAACCCTTTTAGTACGACAAGTACACATATGTACCATCAACCTTTAAACATCACAAAAAGATATTATTTGGCTTTAAAGTGTTACCACGCAGTTTTGTAAACAATTTTCTTTGCTCCCAAAAACGGGACTTCCCTAAGTATTAATGCAAACACGGGCGCAGTTTAGAGATTTCGCTGACAAATTCAGACGTGTACTACAATTATTGCTGTTTTTTTTTAAGATATTTAGAATAACTGTACATATATATAGCAGGTTCAAATTATAAAAATTCAACCGCAGAAATGTATTTCAACTTGTGTTTGATAAAACGTGGGAACACTTTCAATTATTTTCCCATTTTTATTCGAAATTTAAAAAGCGCTACACATACATATGTACCGCCAGTCCGACAGATGGTACATACCAGTACCTGTACCAGTAGGCACCTGGGTACTTAACTGGCTTCTCATAGCTTAAATGTACATTGAAATTATGAACCCGAAAGATATTGTAAAGTTTTTGAAGGATGACGCTGAAACCGGTGGCTTGGAGGAGGACTTTTTCTGCTTCAAGTAGTAATAACTATGACTCAAGTGATGACGAGAAATTTCATCGATTGATGATGGTAATGATATTGTCGAAGATGTGAAAATGTTATTGAAAATATGTCATCTGGTTATCCAATAGAAAGTATTCATTTTGATTGGCATATTCCTGACCAAAGCTTTTATTTCGAAGAGATTACGTGATAACATTTACATCTGCGCCTCACCGTAAGCCGTAAACAGACAGTGGTTAGACCACTGGGAATGAAAAGGAACATCATTCACGCCCTAGAAAGCCGAGGACTAATTCTAGCAACAGATAATCCCTAGTTGCAAACCACTACTCCTTGCTGAAAAGCTGGAGACTATCCAACTCCTGGTACAGAACGCATGAAGCTTAATATAATTTAAGAACACGACGGCATTCATACTCACTGGACCTGGACCATTCATTGTGAATGCTCCGATGCATACAACTCAAACGATGGTCTCGAAACACACAGCCACCACCATACTCCCGAAGGGCCTACCTCAATAATCAGTCAGAGAACAGCTAAAAGGCTAAAAAGACAAATTGCAGAGCTCTGGGGAAATATAGTGGATTTTCCAGTTGGCTCCTTGCTAGCCTTAAAGGGGACTAGGCTCCCTTTTACCCCGCAAGACACAAGTCTAGAAGTTTGTGTGATCCATAAAGACTTATAAATGTGCCCCCCGAGGTGGGGGGAGATTCCGAAGAGATTTTTAATCCATGCCTCGTAGCTACAAAATATCTGAACATATACCGCGTATATCATGTATTATTGAATATATAGGGGATGACTCCTACATATGCAATGCACTGTGACAGAACTAGGAAATTAGGTTACGCGAAAGAGGAAATAGAGAGTAGAGTTTGTGGACATTCGATTTTAAAATTCCCAGATTGAAAGTGACAGAAAAGACCTCCGCAGGGATTCTATTCCACATACGGACTGTTCTGCAGAAAAATAAATTTTCCCTGTAATGCGTGGTGCGTTTCACTGGCCAACCAATAGTTGTGAAATATAATTAATTATTGAATAAATGTTTATTATGTCCTATAATCGTCTTCCCTGTATCAAAGACTATTGGTCACTTCATATAAAATCTTTCAATTGCACGGGATAGCGTAACCTTTTTATTTCATCTAAGATATAATTTCGCAAGTCCTGAAAAATCACCAAAGCAGTAATGCTTTATCGGCTGAAAATCAACTGCTGCTGTGCTTGCATTGGCTCGGAAATGGCTGCCAGTTCCATGGAGTTGCAGCTATGCCTGGTATTGCAAAATCAACAGTTTGCAGAACCATCCCTACAGTTGCTGACGAATTAATAAACGTTTTTTTTCAAAACACCATTCGGTGGTCGGATGACGTCAGTGGTTTTGCTGAAAATTTTTTTATGATAAGCGGCTTCCCTTGTGTGTACGTGTGGTTGCGTGGATCACACAATCATTAAAATTGATGCGCCCACATTACACGAAGAAGGATATGCGGAAATGGCATGGAAACCACTCATTAAATGTAACGATGATGATAAGGTGCCCCTGTAGGCTAGTAGGTAGTGTACTTGCTTGTAAATATGGGGGTTGTGGGTTCGATTCCCAACAAAGACCTTGGTTTTTTTTCACTACAAAAATAAAAATTGGACGTCGGTGGGGCTGCTCAGTGATTAAGGCTTAGTCACTGGTCACTGTCTGTTTTATACGACAGTTATTTTCCGTAACTATCCTTCTACTTTCACCACCTGTCGCAACTCTTTTCTATCCCTTTCCTAAAGAATGTAGCACGGTACCTGACTAAATAGGCATTGTTGCCTGAAGTGATAAGACACTCACTTAGCAGAAGAGTGCAAAGACTTTGCAATTTAAATTTAAAGAGGGCAGTTATTAAAGTGAGACTTGCAAATAATATTGTGGAACAGAAAATGAAAAGTGAAAAGTTGATAAGTGGTTTTGTGGAATAGGAATAGAATTTTTCTAAATTGTAGACAAGATTGCTTACACCAAAGTATTGATGAGTCTCTGACGAAATTTAAAGGCGGTAGTGCCCTCAAACACAAAGGAGATTTCATTAATCACCAACCCAACTGCCATAACACTGAAATTTTAAATGTAACAAAATACATTAAAAACTGATCAAAAAACACAAATCACATGTCCTGCTGCAATAAAATTTTATCGGGAGGTAATGAGAGGGCTTTGATCTGGCAGATTAAATGAATGAACTGTACGATAACTACAGAATATAAGACAACTGGTGGAAAAAGGTTTTGTATCGCTTGATTTATAAAAAATAATACTTTGCCCCAAATTTTTGTTTTATTTCTTAAAAATGGTGCTTTCATATATTGGTACTTTTTGGAACAATTTGGTACTTTTTTCGAAAGAGGTACTTTTTTTATCATTTTTTTTTAATTAGCTTTAAAAAATTATTAGATTGGTATTAAAAATTATTTAGGCTAATTTTTTTCTTAAAATGTTAAGGTTTATTTTTAAAGGAAATTTCATTGAAAAAGTACTTTTTTTTCTCAGAAACAAAATTAATTTTTAAGAAATTATTTTTTTATAGAAATAAATGAAAAATTAAAAATTTTATTTTAAAGAAATAAAGAAAATTCAGCTAAAACGATTTTTTTCGAAATATATTTCAGCAAAAAGTATGGTTTTTAAAAAACAATTAGTACTATTTAAAATCAAAATTACAAATTATTTTTTATTTCTTAAATAAATTTAATTATAAAAAAGTACTTTGATTGAAATTTTTGTTTTATTTTTTCAAAATTATGCTTTAAAAGAATTGGTACTTTTTGGAAAAATGTAGTACTTTTGCGAAAAAGGTACTTTTTATAATTTTTTTTTAACTAGCTTTAAAAAATTATTAGTTTGGTATTAAAAAATATTTACGCTAATATTTTTTTTTAAATGTTACCGCTTTTCTTTACTAAAAGCAAATTTCATTAAAAAACTACTTTTTTTCTCAGAAACAAAATTAATTTTTAATAAATTATTTTTTTAAAGAAAAAAAAAGAAAAATTAAAAATTGAATTTTAACGAAATAAAGAAAATTTAACTAAAACGTTTTTTTTTTCGAAATATTTTTAAGCAAAAAGTACGTTTTTCAAAAAACAAAAAAACAATTAATACTATTTTAAATCAAAAGTAAAAATTATTTTCTATTCGTAAGTTAATTTAATTATAAAAAAAAAAATACTTTGCTTCAAATTTTTGTTTTGTTTCTTAAAAATGGAGTTTTAAAAAAATTGGTACTTTTTGGGAAAAGTTGGTACTTTTTCGAAAAAGGTACTTCTTTCTTATTCTTTTTAAATAGCCTTAAAAATTTATTTATTTACTTACTGGAATTTAATTCTTTATTAAAATAATTGAAAATTTATTTAACTTTAAATGAAAGCCCATAAAAGATAAGAAATCCTTTCCGACAGGAAGAAAAAGTTCTTCTTTAAAGCATTAAAGAAATGAGAAAAGCTTTTTTGTTACGCCATTATTTTTATTATTTTCCACACTCAACAATTTTTTTAATAAAAAACTGAACTTAACTTGATTAAGATAAAAGTTTTATTGTAAAGATATTAGTAAGCAAAACAGTTGGACGTACTTTCAAGGACATTTTAATGTGTGTGTGTGTGTGTGTATTTTTTTAACGAGAACTGCATATTTTTTAAACTAAAGCAAAAACCAGGAATCGTTTCAAATGCAAAAACAAAAAGTTTGTAAAAATTTCCATTTGAGTGTTTTCCCAGGATACTGGAGTTCTTGTGTGATTACAAATTTTATCTCATTTATTACAGTTTTTATCGTATTTTATTTTGTGTTTTTTTTTTGCATACCAGAGAACAAAAACTTGCTCTTTTTTGCTTTTGCTCTCTTGCTGGTTTTTGTATTTAAGGTTTTAAATTTGTTCGGTTGATATTTTCTGTGAAAGAATTTAGGACACCGAAACAAAATTTTGAATGCCAAAAATTATTGGATTTATTTCATTTTCTTTTTTATAAAAATCAAAACTGTTAAGTGTTCTCAGTTAGGCATCCCTTCCTAGTTCAATTTATAAGGGGATTTAATTTACTTTTTATTTATTTTATTGAATAGCAGACTCTTTATTACAGCCTGATTATAGCTGTCCGTGAATATCAATTAAGGCTTCACATTTAAGGCTCTGCTTTATTATCTGCCTTTTTGCCGTTTAAAAGGGCGAGGTTGTAAGCAAAGGATCTTGTCCAGGTCACCTGAACATTAATAAAAATCTAAAATTTTTTGGTGCTTTATTTTTCCGTAAAGGAAGTTTTTAACAGGACAAGTTGATTGTTCCAGACAACAGTCAAGAAATATATTTGTAATTTCTGGACTTTTCTTTTGCAGGAACGATTATTCGGGGCATTTTTGTTTAATTATTTACAGTGTTGTAATGATACCCTTTTCCTAGCTGCAGGGGTATACTCAGGGTCGTGTAGTGTCGTTGGGACAAATAAAAGACTTCGATTGATTTGTTTTTTAACTTAGACTGTATTTGCCACTAGTCCGCCGCTTAACAGCAGCTCGCTTCTCGACTTCGTCTACTGTACACTGGTCTGTGTGTGTGTGTGAGTGCGGCAGTTATCGTTGCCTTGGTCCTACGTATCCCGGTCAGTGTCCGAAGGAAATAACCAAAACAATGTAAGTTGGGCTGGATAAAAACCTCCGCTCAACTGACACAAATTCCGCTAGGTTAAAACCTCCGCTTCGTTTGTGACCGCTCCACAGTTAGTAGACCGTGTCCAAGGGAAGTAAAAAAAACACTATAAGTTGGGCTGGGTTATGACCTCCGCTTAATTGTCCAGTGCCTTGTTTAGCCATAGTGACGACGGTGGAACACAAAATCCGCTGAGTTAAGACCTCCGCTTCGTTTATGATCTCATCACAGTTAGTAGACCGTGCTCATCCACTGTGGCGATGGTGGGACACAAAATCCGCTGGGTTAAGACCTCCGCTTCGTTTGTGGCCGCACCACAGTTAGTAGACCGTCTCCGATGGCAAAAACCAAAACACTGTTAGTTGGGCTGGGTTCAGACCACCGCTCAGCTGTCCAATACCTTGGTCACTCCAGGTAGTGTCTCAGGGTAGAAACTCAGCTGGGTTAAAACCTCCGCTTTGCTTATAATCTGACTGTCTTACCTAAGACCATATAAATATGGTCTTTATAGAATATTCCACTATCTAGACACAGTGCAACTGGGAAAAAGTCCCAGTCCCCTGAAGTCACACAGGGGACAACTGGAAGCTCCACTTTATTTCCACGGGGATCAGTGAACCCGCAGAGTTCATTATTTGTCTCTTTAGACATTTAATAGTTCTTTGACTGATCATTGTGGCCCCTGTATGGGAGTATCGTGGTGGTTGTGGTTTTGCGGCCCCATAAGGGATTTATGAAAATTATGGTGGCCAGGATCATTTCACTGATAATGATACGCAAAGTGAATGATCCAGTCCAGTGAGCATGCTTGACATGGTGATGGTTTGCAGCCCTGTCCTGGAATCATTAAAGTTGCAACTACGTGGTTCTGTTGTTTAGAATTATGCCTTCGGCTATCTAGGACGCATGTATGACGTTCCAAATTATACAATAGTGGTTTGTCCACCATCTGATTAGGGCTACATAGCCAGGTGCGGATGTAAAACGAATCACACTCTGTCTTACCTAAGAGTCCGAAATATTCAAATAATATTACCTGTTGTCCTGCCGCCGGCTACACACCAATTGCATTGTTATTCATGATGTTCGCCCTTTTATACATATTCCGACCATCAGTCATTTATTTGGCCAAAAATGACATTGGATTTTTGGCTTTACAGTGTGAGTTAATTCCAATTTTTCAGCAAAGGGTGGGGGGACGGTCGAGACCGTACTCTTAAAAATTGTGACTAAGGCGTGTGTGCACCTAGTTGTGTCTGCGCTTTAGGATGCGAACGGTCGTTATGGTTACACCCAGTGTTAAGACCACCGTCAGATTAGGGCCAATTGGCCAGGCGCTGACATTAAACTGATCACATACTGTAACACCAAACTGCTGCTTGGTTATATTACCTTATCGCGCATGTTTGCTTGGCTGTTGTGATGCCGTTGATACATCTCTTAAAGGTTTGGGTATGATTTTACGTCAATCCGCATCAAATTTGGTTAGTGAACATACCGGTTTCGGCTGTATGGCACCTTCAGTGTTCTTTTTTCTCTATACTAGTTGCATTTTATTGTCAGCTGTGTTTAAAGAGTTCGTCTTGTTTATGTCTCTCTTCGTGTTATTCTTATTGCCTTCGTCCCTTTTTTTTTTGTCTGTATCTCTCTCTCTCTCTCTCTTTTCGTTTGTTTCTTTCTAGCTAATTTGTCTCTCCCTCTCTGTCTGTATGTCTCTCTTCCCTTTTCAGTCGTCTCTCTTTCTACCTAAATCATTTCACGCTTATGCTTGTTATTCGTTTGGGTTTATAAAGGCTCCGCTATCTAACGTTTTTTTTCAAGTAGTGCTTATTCGGTGAATGGTAACAGTTAGCTCATGTTTGATTTGACAGATAATTATTTCTATCCTTCTGGTAAACGAACATGGCTGTCTATACGCTTGAACAACGGTGGTAAATATTGCGACATTACTTTGAAAATCATGGTAATGTTGCAGAATGTGTGCGAAAATTTTGTACGGGTTTTGGAAGAAGAGAAGCACCGTCAGCTTAATTGTTCGTCCTATCTTCCCGATATAACTATATTGACATGTACGAGTTAATTTGTATACTCCTTGTCTATCTAGTATATTTGTCCCGGTTGTTTTATTCTGTAGTATTTTGCCCATATTGTTTCTTGTTCTGAATGCTGGATTGATGTTGTGTTTTTTAAAGAATTTTGCCAGTTCGTACGTTGACTTTCCCATATATGTTAGTGTAGCCCAGTTTTTCATATCGTTCTCCTGTTTTTTGTTCTATCCTTTGGTCGTCTTAATTTGCTTCTTGATGTTTTCAACCAGGTACTTCTTGTATCCGATGTTTTCAGCTAGGGTGTATATAATTCTCATTTCTCCTGTTAGTGGTGTTCTTTCGAGTCTTGTTATTAAAGGTCTTAAACATTTTTTGAAAGTAAGCTTTGCCTCCCAACCGTTTCTATATTTTTGCTTTTCCATCCAAAGGAATTTAAGAAGATAGAGTAGGAGTTATAAGTCTACAAGCAGACAATAAAATTTAATTGTTGTTTAAAAACGTCTCCAAACACTTCAAATTAGAAGAGGAAAGTGTGTAACGAAGAAAGTTTTTTTTAAGGAATTCAATAACAAGTTGGATATTCGTGGCTCTTTAAGACTTCCACCAACCGGTTTTGGTCGATAGAGACAAGGTTTTCCCGTCTGCTTAGGTGCTATTTTAGTCCACTCATATAACATGATGTTTTTATACTCCTGAACACAAGATATTGTATGCTTTTATTTGAATATCCGTGTCTCTTTAATACTTCCAACAAGCGGTCTACAGGCGTTATTTTAGTCCCCTCATACAATATGATGTTTTGAGCTGCTCAACAGTGGATATTGTGTGTTTTCAAATTTTATTTTCCAAAATAGCCCATAAACGCGCTATTGGATTTAAATCAGGGAATTGTTGAGGAGAGTGTAACTGTTTTGAAGTATTGTATAATAACCAGAGGCGTACGATTTCTGCAGTATGCTGGGGATCGTTGGATCATGTTCGAAATAAAAGTCTTTATTTAAACACACTGTACTGCGCCTTGCGTTTAAAGATGAAAAAATATTTGTTTTTATGAATTGTTGTCTCTATAAACTCAATGTTTTTTCCGTTCCACTATTCGAGATACACCCCAAAGCATTATATCACCTACCCCAATCCCCCCCCCCCCCCTGTTGGTAGGAGACAGAATTTGTTGAATGCCTCATCTTTCTGTCGCCACACTAATTTGCGCTCCTTTGTGCCAAAAACACAATACTTTGTCTCACCAGAGAAGAGCACTTTACACCAAAACTCATTGGCCATATTGTTGTACTTGCCTTTGCGAAGGCTATGACCTTTTTTTTGCATTTGTGCATCAATTTAGTCAAATGTTGCCAACAACTTTTTCTTTATTTATTTATTTTTCACCGGCAGCACAACAAGACGGGTGTCTTATAAATTACTGTGCTAGTGTATTTGTTAAGCTAATGTGTGATGAGATTTACACCAGTACCGACCGTAGGTCATAACCTGGTGGTGGCCGAACCACTGTAGGTGATTAAAGGGTCATCCTCGCTCTAGAAGGCCTTTAGATGCGTATATCCTTCGGTTACTCCTAATTGCAACTTCCAAAGCCCGAAGCAGGCCGCAGCCTTCACTCCTTGCTGAAGAGTTAAAGGCTATCCAATTCCTGGTTCAGAACCCATAAAGCTTAATATAATTTAAGAACTTAATGGCATTCATGCTCACTGGATCTGGACCATACATTGTGTTAATTGTGAATGATCCGATCCACACAACTCAAACGAGGGCCTCGAAACCACAACTACTACAATACTGTCGAAAGGCCAACCTCGATAATAGCTGAACTCTGGTGCTTTACTGATTCCCTTGGTAATATAGTGGATTTTCCAGCTGGCCCCTTGTAGCCTTGAAGGGGACTGGGCCCCCGAAAACACATGTAATGACGTTGAGATGTCATCAAAACATATCAATGTGCCCCCGGAGAGGATTTCTCATGCAATAACTGAATTGTTTGGATGGCTGTGTAGCTTGTGGTGACGTCTTGCTGAAGCCAGGCTCCACTGATATCGAGAAATAAGCTTAGAATAGGATGAGATATGATCGCGGCGATCCGTTTAGCGAGCAATATTATTGTGTACCACTATCAATTTGCATCTGTCCGTACTGTCACAATTAGCATAAATTTCACAGCCATAAAGAAGTGAAGGGATCAGGTAAGCATTTGCCAATAGCATGCGTATAGCAAACGAGAGGGAATCCGTTATCGCGAAGCTTTCCATAAACTTTGCCAACAACAGTAGTAATATGATTAGTCCATGTTAGTCTACCATTAAAAACTACACCCAAGTTAGACCCAGAGTTCACGAACTCTATAATACTACCACCATTTTGAACGTGAATATTATCGAACGTTCTCCTAGATCTCAAGAGGAGAATACATTTTGACTTTGAAGCGTTAATAATTAAGCAATTATTCACTGCTCAGCAGTTCGTCATGTTCAACTCGTCGTTCATTCTCCCACACGCACAGATGGGAACACAGATGGAGCTCTGTGGTATTCCCCTCTTAAGCCCAAGATTTCCTATCCTTAACACATATTACCTGTGAACGGTCAGCAAGGTAGGAAGATATAAGATGGCAGGCCGAGCTAGAAAAATGAAATAATTTTCGTGGTTTTTCCACCAAGATCGAGTGATCCACTGCATCGAAAGCCTTACTGTGATCCAGAAGAATTAAGAAAGCCACCATGTTGCCTTAATATATTTTGGAATAATTTACGCCACAAGGAAAAGTTGAAAAATTTTCAGACGCTCAAAAAGTGTTCCAAAAAATCAATTCAATTTTGTTATTTAGAAAAATTCTGATTTGCATAAAAAAAGCGCTAAATACACTGTCAGAAATCATTGAAAAGCTCGATAATACCAACCTTTTTAAAAAAAGCGTTTTTAAAACAAGAAAAAGCACTAAATAACACTAGAAACTCACCAATGTAACATCACTGCTTTTTACAAGGCCATTTGCTGAAGTATTGAAAAATGAGTGTGAGAGAGTGAGAGCATGTGTGTATGAGCAAGTATGTAAAGGAGTGTATATTTTAAATAAATTGTATAGTTTTATTGGTTGTATAGTTTTTCATTTTCATATTTTTGGCATTGATTTATTTTGTTTTGTGACACCATGTGTTCAAATTGTTTTTATTGCATTTTAATTTTCTTTTACAGCATTTTTCCTCTACAGCAATTTCCTTTTTACCGGGGATTAGAGATGTTTTTTAATTGTTTTTTCTTTCCCTTTTTTTCGGTAATAAAATTAATAAAAGTGTATAAATTACAAACTAAATTACAAAATCATTAGAAGGTGGTGCTTCAGAATTAACTAAAAAAATTTTCTAGAAAAAACAAATTAAGGAAAAACGTAATAATTTTTAAAATATTTTAATATTGAGTTTATATACTCCTTCGTAGATGACAGCATCATATGTCATTCGCATTCGTTTGGTAATAGATCGAACCATTTGGAAGTGAGTTCCAAAATGCCGAACATGAATAATACGCTCACTCACGATCTCGCGGCCATCTTCGATTTTAATGCCCTTAAAATTCAATGTTGAACGCTTACACATGGATCTGTGTTCGGAATTGGCGCTGCATCTATTGCTATGGGCGATATAAGTCCCACCGGGGGCACATTGATATGTTTTGAGGGAATCTCACTGTCCTTAAATGTGTCTTCAGGGGTAAAAGGGAGTCCAGTCCCCTTCATCGGTAATCAAAATTCGCTAATGGAAATATAAAAATGGATCAACGTCAATAAAAGGTTTTGGGCCCATTCAACATTTCCAAGCCTTGCTAGGTGATGGTGTAGCTTCAAGAAAAGTGCCTTTTAATAAATGTACTTTTTAAGAAATGTTCTCTTTAAGAAAAGCACCTTTTAAGAAAAGTACCTTTTGAGAACAGCATTTTTTAATAAAAGTGCCTTTCAAAAAACAATTCACTGGAAGAAAATAACTTTTAAGAAAAAATACCTTTTAAGAATGGTACTTTATGAGAAAATTATTTTTTAAGAAATGTACCTTTTAAGAAAAGTACCATTTAAGGAAAGCATGATGCAAGAAAAGTGTCTTTTATATCTTAAAAGTACCTTTTAAGATAAAAAAACCTTTGAAGAATAGTATCTTTTGATTAAAGGATTTTTTAAAAAATTTCCTTTTAAGGAAAGTACCTTTTAAAAAAATGATGACACAAAAAAAGCGCCTTTTAATAAAAGTGTATTTTAAGATATGTTTCCTTTAAGATAAGCAACTTTTAAGAAAAGTACATTTTTAAAAATGTACCTTTTAAGAAAAGTACCTTTTAAGAAAATATACCTTTGAAGAATAGCATCTTTTGAGAAAACTGTATTTTAAATAAAGTTTCTTTTAAGAAAAGTACCTTTTAAGAAAACGATAATACAAAAAAGTGCCTTTTAATAAAAGTGCGTTTTAAGAAATTTTCCCTTTAAAAAAAGCAACTTTTAAGAAAGGTCTCAAGTAAAAAAGTACATTTTTAAAAAGTACTTTTTAAGCAAAAATACCTTTAAAGAATAATATCTTTTTAGAAAACTGTTTTTTATATAAAGTATCTGTTAAGAAAAGTACCTTTTAAGAAAACGATAATACAAAAAAGTGCCTTTTAATAAAAGTGCGTTTTAAGAAATTTTCCCTTTAAAAAAAGCAACTTTTAAGAAAGGTCTCTATTAAAAAAAGTACATTTTTAAAAAGTACTTTTTAAGCAAAAATACCTTTGAAGAATAATATCTTTTGAGAAAAGTATTTTCTAAGAGATGTGCCTTTTAAGGAAAGTAACTTTTAAAAAAAGTACTTTAAAGAAAAGTACCTTTAAAGAAAAGTACCTTTTAAGAAAACGATGATGCAAGAAAAGTGTCTTTTAAGAAATTTTCCCTTCAAGAAAAAGTACCTTTTAAGAAAAGGACCTTTTAAAAAAAGTACCTTTTAAGAAAAGTACCTTTTAAAAAAAATACCTTTTAAGAAAAGTTATGCTTACAAAAAAAGCTTACGAACAATTTCTGTTTAAAAAAAGAACTTTTGAAAACAATTACCTTTCTAAAAATTGCTTAAAGAAATGAAAATTTCAAAAATAGTCTTCCTAAAAACTGTTTTTAAGAAAAGTACTTATTTAAAGAAGAACCTCTTTAAAAAAATAGCAACAAGCTTAAGGGAGCCTTAATAATGTACTCGTAATAGTAAATATAAATTTGGTATTTTAGTGTTTTTTCAGTAAGAGAGAAAGAGAGAGAGAAGGAGAGAGAAAAACCACTTTAGTTTACACATATGTGTATGAATGTATGTGTTTTTTTAGTTTCCAATCCAATGATATCCTTTACCCAATTTCCTTTATAAATTGAACTTTCTCAAATAAAAAAAGAATGACGAATGGCATGTGATTTATAGTTTTTGGTAGTTAAAAGAAAATTTTAGTTGTTTTTAGTATGAAAATAAAAAGAAAATAAAGAATTTTTAGTTTACTTGTTTTTTATTTTTGTTTTTTTTTTCATTTTATGAACATTTAAAACTATAGAAACTAGAGTAGATTTAGTTAAATCACAAAAACAAATTCATTGGCATTAAAATAAACATAAACATGACCAGCAACTACTTAAGTATTTACGTACGTTTTTGTTGTTGTAGTTAAGAAATAAAAACAAAATTTAATACCCAAATAAATAAAATCAAAAAACATGCAGATTTAAAAAAAAAAAAACACGTATAAATGGGTTTGCATGTTGACCTTCAAATAAATAAAAATACATACATGTACATACATATATATTTGTATTTGTATATTTATTTAGTTATTTATATAGAAAAAAATGCTCTTCAATCACACACGCATATATACACACACATAAAATGAAATCTTAATAAAAATCATTATTTTCCATTTGAAAGAATCACTTCATTTGATTCTCCTTACTCCTTACTCCTCTCTCCAACTAACAACTCAACCATCTACCGTTATATTTTTTGAAAGCAACCAAAAAAACGTAGGAATAAAATGTAGCATTCCCGTTACATTGTATTTTACAAAGAGCACATTATTTTTTCTTCTTGTGAGAGCAGAGTAAATGGAAAACTCTGAAATACTGCAATCAAATACTATGAATCAATGCGTGTGTTTATATATACACACACAGACAAATACATTTTAAATGTAATGAATCAATGCGTGTTTTTACAAAAACACGAATACACACACGCACCTAATTGTAACAAATAAGTGCCTTTACTGTAAATATGAAAACATTTATAGAATTTGAGAGGAGAATTTATTAATGTGATATTTTTTAAGTGACTACACACTAAAATAGATAACAGGAATGGCGACTAATTAGGAACATTGTGTGATTAAAATCATTTTAAGGCTGTAAAAGTAAAATTGAAATTTAAAATCGAATGACTTAACTTTCATACAAAGTACTGGGCATAAGAAAAGCAACAAAATTCGAAGGCAACAATCATTTTGAATTTAAATTCTATTAAAGAAAGAAATTATGATTTGAGGCACATATGCATCTGATATTATAATCAACGATTATGATATAATCGGCAGTCAACAAGGTCGTACCACTATTTATAGAAATTGAATTTTGTAAAGGTATTAAATCTATTTTCGTTACGATATCACGACTAGACTACCCCCCATTGATATGTTTTGATAGAATCCCAACGTCATTAGATGTGCCTTCAGCACATTGTACCATGTCGGAGAATTTCCAAAGTGCTGGAAAGTTGCTAATATAACGCCGATTCTCAAAAAGGGGGAGGCTAACAACCCTGAAAATTACCGCCCAATCGCAATTTGTTCTCCATTTTCTAAAGTGTTTAAAAGTAATATTAATTTGTATCTTGTGAGTTACCTGGAGTCCAATAGTGATCGCCAGTATGGTTGCCGTAGGGGGCGCTTTACGGGTGACTTGCTAGCTTTCCTGTCTAAACAATGGTGTAACTCCATACATCATTTCGGAAAAAGCAAGGTGGTGGCTGTAGATATTTCCACAGCATTCGATAGAGTGTGGCATGATACACCATTATCTAAACAAGTTGTTTTTGGTGTCGGTGCAGATTTATATCGAGTTTTCTTAGAAATCGCACTATACCAGTTTTTATAGATAGGATTTTATTAGACGGTCTTTCTCCTACCCTATTTCTTATTTTTCCTAAATGACCTTTTTTGTCGAACTTTAAACCTTATATCTTCTTTTGCAGATGACAGTGCCATTTGTCAGTCGTATTCATTTGGTAATAGACCAGAACAGTTGGAGGTTAGTTCCAAGAGGCAAAACATAAATAATACGCTTAATCGCGATCTCGCCACAATCTTGGAATGGGGTCGTGTGAATGGAGCCGATTTTAATGCCCGTAAGATGCAATGTTGCATGCTTACGCATAGATTTCTGTTCAGAATTGGTGCTACATCTGTTACTATGGGTGATATAGGTATTACGGAATCAAAATCTCTTGATGTTCTTGGCATGAAAATTCAGTGTGAAGTTCGATGAACTAAACACATTTTCAAAGTTTCTAAAGAAGCTTTCAAGTGCCTCGGTTTTCTATAGCGGTGTAAGAGATATTTCACTTCATCCGATCTCCGTACTATCTATACCACCTATATCCGTCCAAAAATGGAATACAACTCTCGTGTATGAGCCGGCGCTCCAAAGTATATTTTGGGATTACTCGACTGCGTACAAGAGAAACACAAGAGCGCATTGTATACAGTAGGGTATCCAACTCTATTGATTCTCTAGAGTGTCGACGTAATGTGGGGTTCATTTCACTGTTCTATCGTTACTACTGTTGCATAAAATTATAGTTCGGCTTTCTAGGACATGTATAACGTTCCAAATTATACATAGTAGCTTGACCACCATCTGATAAAGGCTACATAGCCAGGTGCGGATGTAAATCAAATCACACAATTACACAAAGAAGGATAATGGCATGAAACCCAGTCATTAAATGTAACGATGATGATAAGGTGCCCCTGTAGGCTAGTAGGTAGTGTACTAGCTTGTCAGTATGGGGGTTGTGGGTTCGATTCCCAACGAAGACCTTGTTTTTTTTTTACTGCAAAATTAAAAATTGACTGTCGGTGGGGTGCTCAGCGATGAAGGCATAGTCACTGTGCTGTCTTAATGCGGCAGTTAATTTCGGACTATCCTTCTTCTTTTACCACCCGTTGCATCTCTTTTCTATCCCTATCCTAAAGAATGTAGCACGGTACTTAACTAAATAGGCATTGTTGCTTGAAGTGCTACTTCTCTTTAAAAAAAAGTGCTCTAATGAAATTAGGGAACTTGTTCCCAATACTCGCACGTTTTCGCGTTTAACTTGATTTTCGTTGAGAGCGCATCCATTTGTAGCTGATTGGTCAGTGAATCGTACTACGCATTACAGGGAAAATTTGTTTTTCAGCAGAACAGTCCATTTCTGGAATGAACTCCCTCCGGAGGTCTTTCCTGTTACTTTCAATCTGGGAAATTTCAAATCGAATGTCTGATACTACTTCCTCTTTCCTCCTTCCCGCAACCTAATTTCTTACTTCTGGCACAATGCATTGCATGTGTAGGGGTCATGCCCCGAGTGCTGGTTCGAAAAAAAATCAGTAGGTTATGAATATATTCGACTTAAGTTTGATTGCAAATAAAATATTACTCCCCTAAACATGCATAAATAATTATCATATTATGTTAACATCATGAGTAAACTATGGTTGGCTTACAACTATATTATGATTATATACAACGTTTATGAATAATTAAAACTAAAATAATACTGATCACATACAAATTAAAACTAGCTTATAAGCAGGTCATAAATAGACTCGATACGACACAATAGCAAACATTCGTCCATGGAATAAAAGAACCTTAATTTTTAAAGGAAAATATATCTTTAACACATAAATAATGGTTGGGATAAATTTGAGGTAAGCAAGTAAATTGTCCATCAAATGAGAGATAAGCGAAGCTTTTTCATAAAATGTGCTCTAAAAATTTTATGTAAAAAGGTTAACATTTAACTGACATCACATGCCTTTACTCTACTTTACTTTACTCTTCTTACAGTGTTATCAATAAAGCTGAAAGTGTCAAAAATGCGGTGTGTTTTAAAACAGTTAACTTCCTAACCTCAAATTTGCCCACACCATATTTAACTACTGCTATATGAGCTTCAATCAGTCTTATACTATCTAGTGTCATCAATACGAAACGTACATATTTTCTATCGATTGTAAATCGGTATACCTATTATTAATATCAAGCTTTATCGAAAAGCGTCGATGTAATGGGTGGGCAAATTTGAGGTTATAAAATAAATTGATCGTCAAATGGTTAACTGCCAAAAATTATTTAGTCAATAGCTGGGACATATTAAGCAATAAACGCCACATATTACACAAGTGGTTTGATCCACCGTCTGGTTATATCTTAAACAGCTAGGTACCGACCTACATAAATCTTAACACGCATTATTCCAAATGCGAAAGTTTTGCTTATTGAGATGAACATTCACATAAAAGTGATTTTCATCGCTAAACAAAATTTGCCTATGAAAATCGTGATCAACGACAATCTTATCTTGGGCCCATTCACCGAAACTACACCTTGCTAGTTAATCGTGCTTCAATTCTGTCATGAATTCGATTTTATAAGCACGCAAACCAAGATCTTTCCGGATGGATACACATCCATCTTTTTCCTAAAACAAAATCGTCATATTTTTCCTCAAGTGTATTTTGCGACACTGTTTTATCGAGAAAAACTGACGGTTTGGTTTGCTTTATGGGCTGGTAGGATCATTGGTCCATACTTCTTTAAAAACGATGCTCGTCATAACTTTATAGCCAATAGCGACCGCTATAGAGTCATGATTGGTAACTCCATTCAACAACCATGTTTTGCAGCAGCTGTAATTTCAATAAGACGGCACAGCAAGTCACACAGTGCCACTATTGATTTATGGTAATCGTTTCGAAACCGTGAATTGGCATGGAAGAACGTAAGATTTAACGCCGCTACACTGTATCCAATGGGAAAAAATTCCATCAAAATGGTGAAAACTACATTTTATGACTTCGTAAAATTGGAGCAGCTTTTCCTCTTAATCAGGCTCCCTCTAAGACTGCTGTGCGTAATTAAATCGCTAATTTCGAGGCTCATCATATTACACCTCGTAATATACGAGCAGCTTTTCCTAGGAATCAGGCTCCCTCTAAGACTGCTGTGTATAACTAAATCGCTAATTTCGAGGCTCATGATATTACACCTCGTAAAATACGAGCAGCTTTTCCTAGGAATCAGGTTCGCTAATTTCGAGCCTCATGATATCACACCTCGTAAAATACCGTAAAATACAAGCAGCTTTTCCTCGGAATCGGGTTCCTTCGAAGACCTCTGGAAGCTCATGATGTTACACCGCGTAAAATACGAGCAGCTTTTCCTCTTAATCAGGCTCCTTCTAAGACTGCTGTGCATAATTAATTTCGAGGCTCATGATATTGTTGCTGACAAAATAATCGTAGTGGATGCAATGATGCCTAGACGCTGTATGGCGAAATGCTGGAAATGAGTCTGTAACATCAGAGGCTTTTTAGGTAATAATTTTCAGAAAGATCTTTATCTTATAAAGTTCTTAAAGCTTATAAACTTCAATTTGTTCATGAATTAAAGCCTCGAACCTTTGTGAATCGATGGTTTGAAAAACTAAATGAAAACACAACGCATTTTTCAACAAAATCAACTTTAGTGATGTGGAGGCTAATTTTCAAATAGGCTAAGAAAATTGTCTCACATGGAGCTCACAAAAATACAACTTCTCTTCTTAAAGTTGCCACCCTGTGATAAGGCAAAATATAGAAACTTAAGCTTAAAGGCAATTATTTATAACATTTATAAGAAAAAAAAAGCTCAAAAAACTATAACTATAATTTCACTTTTTTTTTCTTCATTCATCCTAAAACTTTTATTTCACTGCTTAAATACTAAAAGCTATCATTATTCCTTTAATTAATATTTCATTTTTATACTAGATTTAAAAAAAAAAAGTAATTTAAAAAAACTTATTTTTGTAAATTTTTTGCATAATTATTTGTTAAATTTTAGTTGGTTTTAATTGTTACTTTAAAGCTTTAAAACTTATAGTTCCTTTAATCTCTATATACCTACATATAGAAAAAGCTTTTTAAATTTTCTATTTAGCTTGTTTTATCTTAAAAGCTTTTTTGCCTAAAGTTTTAAAAAAAAATTATTTTAAATAAATTTTTAATTTCTTCTTTAAGTTCAATTATTTTTCTTCTGTTTCATTTCCATTTTAAGTTTTAAAAAAATCTTTTTCTTACAAAAAAAAAAAATAATAATTAATAACAAACTCTTGTGTTTTAAAAAAAAAAGTGACAAAACAAAAAATCTACAAGTTCACAAGGAATAATGAAAAAGAACTGAAAATCAATACAACAAAACTTCCCACTGCGCTTCTATATTTAAAAATAAAATATTTTTAATTAAATATACAACAACAATAAACAATATTTCTTTTTCTTTTTAATTTAAAAATTCCATTAATTTATTAATATCAGTTTTTATGTTTTGTCTTTCATATCATTTTAATATTTAAAATAAAAATTTTCATTTATATTTTTATTTTTTTGCTTAAAGCTTTTAAGTGTTTTTTTGGTTTTTTCCAACAAAATTTTCTTTACTAAATGTTGAATTGTTTAATGGATTTGGTTTTAGTTAAAATTAGAATGTGGCGTTTAAGCAAAAATTTTCAAAGAAATTAACATTTTTCCAAGAACATACCTCAAAAGCTTTCAAGTTTTAGCAAATTTGTTTAGTAAAATTTTAAAAAAATATTTTGCCTTTACACACACATTTTCTTTATTGGTTCTTCAAAAATTTTAATCGTAATGCTTTATTTGTTCACTCACTACAAAAAAAAAACAATGCAAGCTTTTATTACAACAACGTCAAATTTTATTTAATTTTTTTTTAATTTTTTCTAACCATATCATTTTGTTACAACTTTTATTTTTATTATAATTACTTTGTTTTAATTAATAAGTAAACATTATATAGAGGTATAAGAAATAATAATAAAAATGTGCTTAAAAAGCTTTTACGGAAATAAAGCTTTAACTAAATTTTTACATAATTTGAATATGTTATTTTTTAAAACAAAAGTATAGACAAATTTTGGAATTTTTTTTTTAATTTTTATTAAAAGTTCTAAAAAGCTTTTATATTTTTTTAATTAAAGACTTTTTTAAACAAAAATATTTCAACATCACAGCTGTGAAGGTGTGAGAACAGTTTAAAAAACAAAAAGTGCTTCTTAATTTCTTTTAAAAATTTTGATTTTGTAAATCTTAAAAGCTTTTAAATATTTAACATTTACTAAAATTAAAGTTAATTTAAATTTTTCTTAACATGAAAAAAAAAAATATTGTTACATCAAAAATGTGTAAAGACACTCTGAAAAAAAATTTTAATATATTAAAAGTTCTGGCTTTTTAAATTTAAAAAGCTTTTAAATATTTCACAATTACAAAGATTGACAATTTTTTATTAATTTCTATGACATCACAGGTGTAAGCGAATAGGTTAAAACGAAGCTTACTTAAATTTCTGTTTAAAATTCTAAATCTCAAAAGCTTTTATAAAATCTCTTCAAAATTTAGGGATTTGTAAACCTGAAAAGCTTTTAAATATTTTATATTTACTAAAAATAAAGATATTTTTAACTTTTCTAATTATAAAAAAAAAAATGTTGCGAAATCACAGCAAAAATGTGACGATATCACAGCTGTAAGTGAACAGTTTAAAAAGACCTCCTTTTTTTAATTCTATTAAAAGTTTTGGATTTGCAAATCTAAAAAAACTTTTAAATATTTTACATTTAATAAGATTAAAGATTTTTAAGCTTTTTTTAGAAGCGAAAATATCAGGACATCACAGGTGTGAGAAAACAGTGTGAAAAAAAGAGCCTTCTTAAAGTTCTTTTTATAATTATAAAACTAAAAAGCTTTTATATATTTTACATTTATTAAGTTTAAAATTTTACATTTTATAAACTCTTCTCTGAAGCAAAAGTATCAGAACATCACAGGTGTGAGAAAACAGTTTGAAAAAAAGAGCTTTCTTAAAATTCTAAATCTAAAAAGCTTTTAAAAATTTTGCATATATTAAACTTAAAGATTTTATAAACTTTTTTCTGAAGCAAAAATATAAATTTTAATTTAAAAGCTTTTCTGTAAAGGAAGCTTTGAAGAGCAAATTAAAAAATTATATTATTATAAAAGTTACTTCTCAGTACTAAATGATATTTAAGGGCTCAATTAAAATAATAAAAAAAAAATAATTTAAAATATAAAGCTTAAAAGCTAAAGCAAATATATTTAGATTTTATATAAAAAAAAGAAATTAAAAAGCTTTTAGTTTTTAAACTTTGAAAGAACTTTATTAAAAATTATATAAATATTAATGGAAAAGTATTAAATTAAAGTTTTTAATAAAAAAATATCTTCTTTTTAAAAAAAAGGTCTCTAAGAAAGTTTTTTAAAACTTAATGTGTTGTGAAAATTATCAGCTAAACAAAAGTAACGAAATATATTTCATGAGATAAAAAATATTTTAACATTTTTATTGTTATTTCTATAGCTGCCAGTCACAGCTTAAGATTGCAGGTCTTTTGTCTCTTTTGATAAATAACAACTTTCCTTTGGAGCTTAATATTTAATAACTTTATCTCTTTTTTCTCTCTTTTTGCCTATGATTTCTTTTTTCTCTCTCTTCTTTGATTTATTAAATAAAAATGCATAAATTTTAAAAACCATTAATGTGGATCGTATTTTAAAAAAAATATTAATCATGTGCCCGGCGTTAACTCATCATGTTTTTATTTAATTTTTTCTGTTTTGATTTTGATTTTCTGGTTTCTTTTTGTTGTCTTTTTTCTTGTCTTCTTATTCTTTTTTTCTTTATATTTAATAAATGTGGCCCTTTACAAAAAGGGCAATGCTGCCAATTCATCGGAAACTTCAATGGCAACACAGCCTGGTGGTTCGGTAACATCAAGAGCAGCCTCGGAGTCACGATCAGGACCACCTGGATCCAGTAGTGGTGCTGGCGCTACAGGTAATAGCAGTGGTGGAAATGCTAATAGTACACAGACTGGTGCAAAATTCCGTCATGGCCTATTGCAGCTTATGATTCACACAATAGATCCGCTACATGATGGTGAGTTCATGATGTTTCCATAGTGTTTTGCACACTCACTAACACGCAAACACTAACTCACACATACACACACGTACACGATAATACCACTAATCACATCAATTAAAATCCTCCCCCCCCCCCCGTACAATAACACTTTTCCCCACCTCCTCCACCCATTTAATTTAAACATTTTAAATTTAGCCCCCCTCCCGCTTTTTTCACCTTAACTAATCCTTAACGAAACCAGCCTTGAATAAGTATAACAATTAATATTATCATTATACTTCTAACCCTGTTAATAACAATCAATATCAAACCTGCAACAAATATCAGTCAGTTTTCATTTCAAACAGCTCTCTTTTTCATTTAGCAAATATTAAAAAAAAATTTTTTTAAAAGTTTTTATCAAAAATTTAATGCAACAGCTTCAATTAAAAAAAAAAACAGAAAAGAGCTCAAGTTTAATGTAGTTATGCGAATTAACCAAACTTTACCAAAAAAAAAAAAAAAAAAAAAAACAAAAAGCTTTTAGTCTACATGTTATCATTTGCTTTATTTTTAATTTGAGTTACGATATTCGAAAATTATTTACAATTATTTTGTTTATTGAAATGCTGCTTGATTCATATGTGTTAAAGCTTAATGCAATTTAATCCAAAACAAAATATGCAGGGTGATGAAACAGAACAAAAAACCAAAAGAAAAAAGAGAAAACTTTTACTATTCCAATATTAAACTAAAAGCTTTTTTAATTTGCAAGGCAGTTACTTCTTAGCAAACTTTTCCTAGAAAAAACAATAAAAGCTTTTGTAAAATTACTTTCTATTCTTGCTTAGCTTTTAAAAAATGCTTTAAAGCTTTTAGTGCTACTCCAAAAAAAATAATTTATTATTAACATCAAAACAGCTTCAAAGCTCTTATTATTTATTATGAAATTTTTATTGCTTTAAATTGTAAAATAGAAAATTCTGGTATATAAAAGCTTTAAAAAGCTATAAAAAGCTATAAAATCTTTATTCTGTGATTCATCGCATACGAGATTTTTCTCAAGTTTATTTTTCCATAAACAAAACTTAGTAAAAGAAATTTTTTTAAATTCCAAGATAATCTATATATATAGGGTTTTTCAACCAGATGTTTGTTTTCTAAAACAAAACAAAATAAAATTAGATTAAGATAATTCACATTTTTATTGTACGACAAAGCAGAAAACTTCGACAATTATGAATGAAAAATTATATCTGGTAAATGTCCATTAATTGAGTTGTTATCATGTCGCTATAGCGTGGTCCATAGACCGTTACCGAATTTTTAGCCTCATCTTTGAAAGAAAAAAAAACGGCCCAATCACGCCTCCCTACAATGACACGTTGAGCATGCAAAGACTTCTCAATAATTGGTCTACGACTTCGTCATAAAAATAAAATGATTTTTTTCAGAAAAGCCAGCTGGTTGTTCCTGAATGAATTGAGCGCATCCACGGCAATGATAATAGGCGGCCGATTTTAATTCAATTCAGTCAAGTGTCCGCCGGGCAGGTATACTAATTTATTTTGCCGCCATTTCGATAAACATTAGTCTTGACAGTTTATATTTCGCAGTCGTGAAATAGACACATGGCAAATTTCTTATGGAAAAATATTCGATAAAACCAACGTGTTTTAATCGTTTAATCGTTTAATTACTGTGACGATGAGAAAGTTACGTGAAATTTTTGGCCGAAGCAACATAACAACAAAATGCACTATTTATCTTGTAGTAAATGATTTCGAAGGAAGGAAGGAAGAGGGTCTGGAGGTGGCAGGCCCAAGCATGAACCAAAACGTACTGCAAGCTCGGCTGAAAACATTACTGCTGCTAAAGAAAGTGTTCAAAATAATTCATCAGCCTGAATTCAACGCCGTGCTCAAGAGCTTGGTCTTCAAAGAACAAATTGCAGGTAGTAGGAATGATCTGTTGCCAGAAGTAGTCCTCGGCTTCCTAGGACGTGAATGACGTTGCTTTTCATTCCCACTGGTTTGACCACCATCTGATTAAGGCTTACGGTCAGGTGCAGACATAAATCTTATCACGAAATTACATGTGTCTACGGGGATAAAAAGGGTCCCAGTCCCCTAATAGGCTAGCAGGAGCTAACTTGACAATTCCACTATATTTCCAAGGGAATCAGTAAAGCCCTAGAGTTCAGCTATTTGTCTTTTTAGCCTTTTAGCTGTTCTCTGACTGATTGTTGAGGTTGGCCCTTCGGGAGTATCGTGGTGGTTGTGGTTTCGAGATTTGCGTTTGAGTTGTGTGAGTCGGATCATTCACAATGAACACAATGAATGGTCCAGTTCCAGTGAGCATGACTGCCGTTGTGTTTTTAAATTATATTAAGCTTCATGCGTTTTGCACCCGGCGTTGGATAGTCAGCAACTCTTCAGCAAGGAGTGAGTGGCTGCGGCCTTCTCCGAGCTCTTTGCAACTAGGAGTAATCGGAGGATATACGTATCTGAAGGCCTTCCAGGGCGAGAATGACACTATATTTCATCCACAGTGGTATGATCTATCATCTGGTTATGGCTTACACAGCTAGGTACAGATGTAAATCTTATCACGCATGTACTCCAGACATAATTGCCAATATAAGATCTATTATCTTTGATTTAATCAAAAATTATAAACAAACAAAGTAGTATAACATCCCTGCAAACACCCTGTATTTTTAGTGAAGCCATAGTTCTATTGTCAGGTGATTTTCTTAAGAGTCTTCCCAAGGAAAATTGTCTAAGGAAGGGAGAAAATATCTGCTGCCTTATGTAACTTAAATATAAAATGAATTGCTTTTTAAATAAAAGTTTTCTGCAGAGAAGTTTCTATAGAGCTTAAACTAAAGAGCAGAAGCTTTTAGAAAAAAAACGATAGAAATTTACCATTAATGAAGTAAATGTTTAAGATACAAAAAGCTTTCATTAAACTCAACCATTTTTTAGATAGGTAGAGATATTTAAAAAATAGCTTTAAAACAGCTTTCCAAAGCTTTTATAAAAATAGCTTCAAGAAAAAACATTGAAAAAGAAATTTTTTAAGCAGGTAGTAAAAAAGCTTTTAGATGTTAAAGTAAATAGCGGCCAAAAAAAGCTTAATGAAAAATATGTTTGCCAGCTTATTTTAAGGGACTAAAAAACTTTTAATGGACTAAAAAAGCTTTTCAAAAAATCTTTATATAAATAGAATTTAAAAATATATTAAAATCTTGTAATACAAGCTTCTAGGAGAACGGTGCCTAAAAATATTAAGAAATAAAATTAAATTTTTAAAAATGAAAAAGCTTTCATTCGATTTTTTTTATATATAAAACTTAATAAATTACTTTTTTTATAGCTTTATTTCTAAGCTTTTGGACAGTATAATAATATACTGAGTAAAAATAATAGTATTTTACATACATACAAGTAAAAATGAAAGTTTTCTCTTTGTTTTTTATTAAAAAAAAACTTTTAAAGTCCATAACACGTTTTCTAAACAAACAAAAAAGCTCTTTTCACTTTATTTAAAAATAACAAAAAAATTAAATATGGCTTGTTTGAAGATGCTTGAAAAAAATTTATAAAAGTAAAAAATCATAAAAGCATTTCAACACTTCATACTTTCAAATGCGACAAAACACTCGCTCACTCTCTATTTCGCTCTCTCTCTCTCTTTCTATCACTGCCTCTCAACTGTTGAGTTAATACAAAACAAAAACAAAAAGAAACCTAAAAACACTCACTTCCTAATTCTTTATGTAATTTAAACTATAAATTTAAACAAAAAAATAAAACTTTTTATATAAAAAAAGCAAAAACACTTTTATATTTTAAAACAACAAAAAAAAACACAATAAACAAACTCCCTTATTTCCTTTCTTTATATATAAAAATAAAAAACACAAAAACCTTTCTATACTTTTTATGAGATATTCTGTCAGTAGTTTCAGTGTTTGTACGTGCGTTATTTAAATTTTTAAATAAAAAAATATTTTTTTTTCAAATTTATCCAAAACTTATAAATATTTTTTTTAACAATTGTGTTTATAAATAAATTAAATAATTAATTAATTAATTAATCCAAACAAGATATATATGTATCACCCTGTATATAAAAAAAAATAATTTTTAAATTCATGAGTTATTTATTTGAGTTTTAATATTTTTTTTATAGCACGAAAAACCTTTTAAAAATATTTGTAAAATTTATTTAAAATTTTTCTTGCTATAAAAAAAATCAAATTTAATTATTTTACGTTGGTTTGATTTTGTTAATATTCGTTCTGGAAATATTTATATTAATATACAAAATTATATTTTGTCTTAAACTTTAACTTTATTTTATATATATATATATATATATATAAATATTATTTTTTCAAAAATATTTTATAAATAAATATATATTTAAATATAAAACATATTAATATTTATTATTATAAAATAATATTTGTGTTGTTTATTGTCAGTTTGGAGTTAATTTTTTTATTAATAATTTTGTTAGTTCAATTAAAAGTGTTTTAAAAAAATTTTTTTAATGAAAATTAATTATTAAATTAGATTTATTTAAAAAAATATTTTTTTTTCCAAACAATTTAGTGTGTTTTAAAAATTACTCTACATATTTTTTTAAAGTAAATTAAAATATAGAATTTAGTTAAAATATTTTATAAAAAAAAATTAAAATAATTATCTTAATTAATAATTAATTAAGTTAAACTAAGAAAATTAAAAAATTATGAACTTAATATTTATTTTTTTATTTTTTTTTTTTAAACTTCAAATTGATTTCACACAAAAAGCTGTGAAATTTTAAACAGGAGGTTGATTATAAAATATTTTTTAAAAAAAGTTCTATAATGTAGCAGAAAATAATTTTTTTATCTCCTTTTAAATCTATTATTGAGTTTTACTTTAATATTTAATTTTTAATATTTAATAACATTTTTTTAAAGGATTTAATTACCGATTTAGGTGAATTTTTAATTGACGGACTTAGTTAAACTTTTTATTAATTAATTTAATTAAATTTTTAATTAATACAATCAGAGTTTTAATAAAGGTTAATTAATTTAATAAGACATTTAATAAATTTTTTAATTGAATTAATTACAGATTTAGGTAAATTTTTAATTAACTTGACTAATGATTTGATAAAATTTTCAATTAATATAGTTTAGACAAAATTATTAATTATTTTAATTATAGACTTAATCAACACTTTAATTGATTCAATTAAAGATTTTTTTAAAAGTTAATTAATTTAATTACCAATTTAATTAAATATTTATTTAATACAGTAAAAATTTAAAAAAATTTAAATAATTTAATCATAGATTTTATTAAATGTTTAATTAAAAATGAAGTAAATTTTTAATTGATTAAATTACGGATTTGCAACAGGGGGTTGGTTATAAAATATTCATGGAAAAAGTTTTATGATGAAACAAAAAATTATCTCCTTTTAAATCTTTTATTTGGTTTTTGGTATTTAATACAGTAAAAATTTAAAAAAATTTAAATAATTTAATCATAGATTTTATTAAATGTTTAATTAAAAATGAAGTAAATTTTTAATTGATTAAATTACGGATTTGCAACAGGGGGTTGGTTATAAAATATTCATGGAAAAAGTTTTATGATGAAACAAAAAATTATCTCCTTTTAAATCTTTTATTTGGTTTTACATTAAGATTTAATTTTAATTTTATTTAATTTTTTTTTTAATGTAGTTAATTACCGATTTCGTAAAATTTTTTATTAATACAGCTAAAATAAAATTTAATTAATTTAATTACTGATTTCATTAAATTTTTAATTAATACAATTAGAGTTTTCAAAAAGTTTTATTAATTTAATAATAGAATTAATGAAATTTTTAATTGTTTCATTCAGATTCAGTTGACAAAAGAGGTTCTTCCACAAGACTATTTATGCCGCCATTAATTATTATCACATCTTAAAGCTTTTTCTACTCTCGTGTCAACTGAAACTTATATGGAAACAAATAAAAACCTTGCGCAAAATTGTGGCCAAAGTTTTTTTTGAAGACCAAGTTCCTAAGCGGGTCGCTGAATTGAGGTTGATGGATTATTTGGGAACAATTTCTGTAGCAGCAGTAATGTTATCAGCCGATCTGTCAGAACACTGTGTTCCATGCTAGGGCCTATCATTTACAAACTTTCTTTCTTCGAAATCATTCACTACAAGATAAATAGTGCGTTTTGTTGGCAGGTTGTTTCTCCCAAAAAAATTTCTCATCGTCACAGTAATCGATAAACCCGTTGGTTTTTCGAATATTTTTCCATAAGAAATTTGCCATGTGTCTACATTACGACAGCCAAATATGAAATGTTAAGATTAATGTTTACCAAAATGACAGCAAAAATAAGTAGTATACCTTCCCGGCGGGCACCCTATACCATCGAAAAAAGGCTTGACATATTTTTTTTAAGTCTATCCACTTACTACAAATATAAGAGAGCAATTTTCCTTCAAATTGCATTTTTTAAAAATATTTTTTAAAAGCTTTCTTGCATAAAACTGTCAATTCTAAATGTGAAAAACTTTTCTAAATTATAAATTTAAATCAAATAAAAAATAAAAATTTTTTTCCGCTTAAATGAAGAAAGAAACTATAGAATTTTTTAAAGAAAAACTAATTTCAAACACTTCATAATTCAATGCAGCGGAAAAGTTTTTAAACTTCTTCATCAGTTTTCCATTTTTCTTGCAACAAAAAAACTCCCTTTTTTCCATTAAAAACTCGTATCAGAAACCATAAAAATATTCATATTTTTTCTGTTATAACCCGTTATCGCTATTAAGTTCTCAAGAGTTTATTTCTTCCTGTGGAAGCTTAACGGCTTTAATAACTGCAAAATCTACAGCGAAAGGGATTTTATGTTTTAGTTGGTGGCTCAAAAATTCTATGTGAAATCGTTAGTATTCGCATAAAGTTTATTTGTGTGTGTAAATTGTATAACCAAAACGAGTGAGTTGTTTGTTGTATGGGAAAAACCATATCGTTAAAAAAAAATTTTTTTTATATCCCACAAAAACAAAATCCATAAAATATTTCTGTCTCTATTAGCGTTTTTATGAAGAGAAATTTGTTTTTCTCACAAACACAAATTTTATAAAAAAAGTTAATCTTGAATACACCAAATTCTATAAACAATTAGAGCGCAATAATTTTATATTTACCGCTTTTAGAATATTATAACTCAATCACGATTAATCAATTACTGTTATACATGATTCTACACCTTATGCCGAAATGGAATCTCTTATATTTGTATTTGTAAAACTTTTAAAATTTCGCTCTAATACTTAGACTGTAAAGATGACGGTTTTTTACTAAGACACTCTTGATTCCATCTAATAATGACATTACGATATACGTGTAGCACTAAGGTTGCTTATAGTCTTATACTAAAACCATTTTTATATAGTAAGGCAATCGTCTTATACTAATATCATTCAAAGTCTTATACTAAGCAATAGTCGTAAACTAAGACCAACTGATTGTATTAAGACCATAATACTAAAAGCATTCATAATCATAAACTATAACCACCATTTTATAATAAGACCATCACCTTATATTTAGACTATTATTGTCTACGTCTTATACATAGGCCATCGGCTTATACTAAGAGCACATTATATTATACTAAGATACCATAATTTTATACTAAGAATATCGGTTTACACTAAAACTCTTATACTACCATAGCCATATACTGGCTCTTTAGGCCCATCATTAGTCGTCTTATTCATCGACCGTCGTCCGATACTAAGACATTCGTCCGATAGTAACCCCATCGTCTTATACTAAGACCGTCGTCCGATACTAAGACCTTTGTCCGATAGTAAGACCATAGTCTTATATTAACCCCATCGTCTTATACTAAGACCGTCGTCCGATAATAAGACCATCGTCTTATATTAACCCATTGTCTTATACTAAGACCGTCGTCCGATACCAACACCTTCGTCCGATAGTAAGACCCATCGTCTTATATTAACCCCATCGTCTTATATTAACCCCATCGTTTTATAATAAGATCGTCGTCTGATACTAAGACCTTCGTCCGATAGTAAGACCATCATCTTATTTTAACTCTATCGTCTTATGCTAACACCGTCGTCCGATACTAAGACCTTCGTCCGATAGTAAGACCACAATATTATACTAAGGCCATCGTTCTATACTCATCGTCTTATACTAAGAACATCGTTTTATACTCATCCATCGTCTTATACTACTCTTATACAAAGACCATCATCTTATTGTAAGACCACCGTCCTATACTAAGAACCATCATCGTTTTATACTAGAATATCGTCTTACACTAAAACCCTTATACTACCATAGTCTTATACTGGCTCTTTAAGCCCATCATTAGTTGTCTTATTCATCGGCTTATACCATGACCATCGTCTTATACTAACCCATTCGTCTTATACTAAGACCACCTATCGTTTTATACTAACGTCAACATCTTATACTAAGACCGTCGTCTAATACTAAGAAGGTCTTATACTAAGACCATCGACTACCGCCTTATAACAAGGCTACCATATTATACTAAGACCATCGTTCTATACTCATTGTTCTATACCAAGATCATCGTCTTATACTAAGATCATTGTCTTATTGTAGGTACATCTTCTTATACTAAGATGACCATCGTTCTTATACTAAAACCATCGTATTCATCGGCTTATACTAAGATCATCGTCTTATACTAAGACCATCCTCTTATTGTAAGACCATCGTCCTATAGTAAGAACCATACTAAGAATATCGTCTTATACTAAAACTTTTATACTGCCATAGTGTTATACTGGATTTTTAAACCCATCCATTAGTGGTCTTATAATAAGAACTCCATTGTCTCACACATAAGTACTTATACTAAGACCGTACTTTTTATAGAGGTGCCGAACTTTGAAACGGACTAACACAAACATGTATTTTTTAAATTGACATGAAATTTACTTTATTCGAATGCTACACTTTAAGTGTGGCGGTCATGTGACTTCTGGCATATGACTGCTATGATTGGTGCGGAAGTAGTCAACATTTGTGGCACCTTATAAGGACAATAACGTGGCGAATGTTGTTTTCCAAGTGGTTAACAATTTTGAGCTTTAGCAGTTAATGTTATCAGCGCTACCTGAAAACATAAAAATTTTTCTGTTCGTTATAAAGGGAAATGAGAAGCGTGTACACTTTTGCCTACAACTTGTAAGAGATTTTTCCATAAAACAGGTTTTTTTACAACTAAAGCTTTGCTGTCACCCGTTTCTTTTTTGAAGCTATCGGTGAAAAAAAACTTAAGCTACTTATCAGCAAGCCGTGAGTTCTCTGATTCAGTCATAAATCTCAGAAATGAAAACAGTAAGTTTTATATATAAATATAGAGGGTGTTTATATATGGAAGTATAGACCTCCCGGGGAGACATTGATAAGTTTTAACGGAATCTCACCGTTACTACATGTGTCAACGTGGGTAAAAGGGAGCCCAGTCCCCTACAAGGCTAGCAGGACTGGACAATTTCACTATATTTCCAAGGGAAACAGTAAAGCCCCAGAGTTTAGCTTTTTGTCTTTTTAGTCTTTAAGCTGTTCTCTGAGTGATTATTGAGGTTGGTCCTACGGGAGTGTCGTCATTGTTGTGGTTTCGAGCCCCTCCTTTGAGTTGTGTAAATCGGATCACTCACAATGAACGCAATTAATGGTCCAGGTTCATTGAGCATGATTGCGGTTATTTTCTTAATTTTTATAAAGCTTACATGTGTTCTGGACCAGGAGTTGGATTGTCTCCAATTCTTCAGCAAGGAGCTGTAGCGTTGGCTTGTTCTGAGCTCACGGAGTTCGTTGCAACTAGGAGTGACTGGAGGATAGAGATATCCGAAGGCTTTCTAGGGTGAGGATGACGCTATATTTCATCCACAGTGGTATGATCCACCATCTGGTTATGTCTTACACAGCTAGTTACTGACGTACATCTTATCACGCATATGGAGGTATAGAATTTTGTATTGAAGTAAATTAAAGATGAATTTTTATAAATTGACATGAAATTTATTTTATTCGAAAGATAGATAAAATTCGGCCATTATGACATTATGACTCCGGCTGAATCGGACGTATGCAGAATAATCTGTAGATACAATTTTCCATGACTTTTTTAAACATTTGGGGTGGCATATCGGCAATAATACGTATTCACTGAAACAAAAGAATCAACGGCTGTTACTAGATGGCGTAGCTTAAATTTTTAAAGCAATTGGATATTGTAAGCATACAAGCCAAAGTCTGTCAGCAAAATACTCCACAAAGTTAATGAACATATACACACTTCCTGTTGTCGACTGCGAATAGCCTGACTCGGGTCTACCTCTACCCAACAGCTCTACAGCAGCAATGATTTTAATCGTGAAAATTTGAATTTGCTATCAGCTTTTCCTCGTGACCAGGCATCTTCTGAGACAACTGCGCGTTATATAGTCACTAAAATCGAAGCTCACGGTATTAATCGAAACAATAGATATAAAGAATAGGCTCGTAGTGGCCGTAGTGATGCAAATATCGCGGCTGTACAGCAAAGTGTTGGGAAAGAGCCAAGGACATCAACCCGTCAACGTTTGCTGTAATCGAGCATCACAAGAGGTATCGAACGTTTGTGAATTGTCTGTCTAAAGAAGTGAACGCAATTTTTTTTTGTACGCTCTGTGTGCGACGTACTTGTGGATGCGTTTTGTCGTTTGTGCGAAATGATGAATTATTCGATTGGCCATAAAAACCGATATGTATTTCAAACAGAACCATGACTCATTAACTAAACATAAATGATGTGACAGCTGACAAAATGGCTGCCAGTTATCGCCAACCTAAATTTTTATCTCTCTATAAAAACGACCTTTTTCTAAAATCGGATTTTATATTTAATCCAGCTTAAATTTAGCACATCAGCTAAAATTAAAGTCATTGTCTTGAGCTAAGACCATCATCCATTTCCCTTTTCGTCTCATACTAAAAATCCTGTTTTATACTTTTAGCAAACCTTTCTTGCATTCAAGCTTTTCTATCTTTTATTCGAATTTAATACAGATTTCATTCTAAAAAATTTAAAATTTAAGATGTGAACTGAGTTAAAGGAAATATTTGTTATTTAATCTTCGCTTAAATCACCTCATGACCTTTTTATTAAAAAAACAAACAAATCATTTTGTTTTTGCAATTACATTTATTTGCACATGTTTGTATTTCTTCCTGATCCTTTGTTCCTTTTACATTTATAATGTCAAACATAAAACGTAAGAAGAAATGTTATTTATGGTTAAACAGCGAAGCATACAAATATAAAATTAAATGAAAGTATAAAATTTATACACACATGTTTTAATAATAACAAAAACATCAACAACAACACATTTATCAGGCCTCAATATTTAATTTAACAAGTATTTTTTTAAATTTATTTCTCTCCCTCTCTCTTTCTATCTTTCTCTACCTTTTACATGACATTTAAGGTAGAGAAATTCAAAGCTTTTTATTCCCAGTCAAGTATTTTTGATTCAAATAAATTTTAAAGCATAATTCTATTTATAACACTTTTTCCAATTGATATTTTTAACTATTAATGTAAATGCAGAACCCTGTACGCCTCTATGATGGTCACGGAGTGGTGTAAATATAGTGTAGAGAGATTTTTAGAAACAATCCGATTATAACTCGGAATTCTAAATATAACTTTTGTTTGGGTACGGTTTTCCGTCGACCCTCGTCAAATTTGGTTTGTGAACAAACCGATTTCGGCCGTTGGCCATCTTTAGTGTTCTCTTCGTAAACACTAAAAATATCACCCAATTACTTAGCCTTCCTATAGTCGAACTATAAGATGGTAACTAAGGTATAAAACCATACTCTAAGTATAAAACTATAGTCTGAGTATAACACAGTGCCTAGAGTATAAAATTATGATCTGAATATCCGACAATATTCTGAGTATAAGAGGTACAGTCATCATACGACAGTTGTCTGAGTATAAAACAGTAACCTGTGTACAACGGAGACTCTGAGTATAAGGAGGGTTGAAAGTACGAGATAGTCTGAGTATAATATGCAGATTGTGACCTATAAGATGGTGGTAATTTGGGTATACGATGGTAAACTAAGTATAAGACGATGGTCTGAGTATAAGACAACCATCTAAGTATATGAGGTAGCCTCACGAGATATACGAGGTGGTCTTAGATTACGAGGTACTCGAAATATAAGAGAAAGTAGTCTCAGTATACCAGATAGTCTCAGATTACGAGATAGTCTAAATATAAAAGAAAGTCTGCAAATAAACTAATGGTTTTAGTATAATAAAATGGTCTAAATGAAAAAGTTAGTCAGAGTATAAAATGATAGTCGGGGCAAAAAGGAGACTTTGACTGTAAGACAGTGGGACTGAATATAACAAGGAGGTTTGAATGTACGATATAGTCTAAGTATAAGATTGCGGTGTGCTTTCACAAGACAGCCTAAGTATAAGACTATAGTCTAAGTATAAGCCCGTGGGTTTAAGACAGCCGTCTAGGTATACGATGTAGTCTCTATATACGAGGTTGTCGAAAGATAAGATATATTATATATTTTGGGTATAAGGTCTATGTGGACGAGTCTCACGAGTTAATCTCAGATTACGAGGTAGTCTAAATATAAGAGAAAGTCTGAGTATAAGTTAGTGGTTTTAGTTTTTATAAAATGGTCTAACTAAACGAAGTAGTCTGAGTAAAAAATTATAGTCGGGGTAAAAAGAAGGCTTTGAGTATAAGACGTTAAGTCGCAGTATAACACGAAGGTTTCAATGTACGAGGTAGTCTGAGTATAGGAGACAGGTTTTGAGTATAAGATTGCAGTATGATAGCACGAAGTAGGCTATGCTTAAGACGATGGTTTGAGTATAAAACAGTTGTCTGTGTAAAAAAGTGAGTCCAAATATAATACAGTTGCCGGAGTATTTGATGGTGGTCTGTGGATACAGAGGTAATCTAAGTAAAGGGAGACTGCGAGTATAAGACTGTGGGTTTCAGTATAAGAAGGAAGTAGGCTATGCTTCAGATGATTGTCTGAGCATAAGACAATAGCCAGAGTATAAACCGGTTGTCTGTGTAAAAAAAGGGAGTCTAAATGTAAAATACAGTTGCCGTAGTATTTGATGGTGGTCTGAGGATACAGTGATAGTCTGAGTAAAGAGAGACTGTGAGTATAAGACTGTGAGTTTGAATATAAGAAGAAAGCTTTACTGTATGAGGTATGTAGTCTAAGTATAAAAGGATGTGATTAAAAGATTCACAAAATAGTCGGACTATAAATATAAAGTAGTCTATTTTACAGTTGCCTGAGTATAAAGTGATAGTCTTAGTAACAAAATATTCCTAAGTTAACAAGGCAGTCTGAGTATAAGACGGTAGTGTGTTTGTGACAATCGCCTAAGAAATACAGGAAGTCTAATTATAACACAATTTCAAAGTACCAGGGTGGTCTGAGGTTATGACTAGTATAGATGGTGGCCTCATTATAATAGTAGTATAAGAAGATAGTCTGGCAGCAAGATAGCGGTCTGAATATAATGAAATAGCAGGAGATCTGAGAAGATGGTTGTGTTAGTACCAAATGATAGAATAAAAAGGTGGTCTGGGTATAAGAAGTGGGTGTTTAACTGGCGACCATTTTGTCCGCTCTCAAGTGATTTAAGTTTAGTTTGGTTTGGCAATTCAACATGAATAGACTGATGGGCATGAACAACGCTTACATATTGTGAAAAATCATGATTCTAATGGAAATACGTTTAGCGCACTTCGTTAATTTTATGTTCAGCATAATCGTTCATCAGGGCAATTAATTCGATTAACTATTCGATTAACAGTGGATATAAAAGAAGTCAACGCTTATGTAGAGGAAGACTAAAATCAGTTTATCCACCATCGTTCACAGAAGTTGTGTATGAGTCCATTCTCATTGTGGAAGACTTTGCGAAAAGATTGTGATTTGCGTGCTCACAAAATTTAACCCAGTGCAGGAACTGACGACAAACGATAACTCACTAAAAATAGTCGTTGATCACGATTTTAATAAGATAATTTGGTTTAGCGCTAAAGCTTACTTTTGTTTGAATGGATACGTCGTCAGTAAACAAAATTACCGCTATTTAGAGTGATAATAATCCTCAAGTGTTTGTTGTAAGACAGCGTTACGTTGAGAAAACTGACCGTCTAATGTTTGGCTTTATGAACTGGTGAAATCATTGGTCTGTCCTCCGCTAAAAACGTTACTGGCCAGAATGGTATAGTTCGATGGTGACAGCTATATAGGGTCATGATATGCTATAGAGTCTGTATAGTGTAGGGGGGACGATGATGTAAGTATAAGACGAAGGTCTTAGCAAAATATGATGGCCTTAGTATAAGACGATGTTCCTAATATCAGACGATTATACAAGTATAAGACGATGTTTTTAATATAAGACGTATAAAACGAAGATCTCTGTAATACACGATGGTCTTAGTATAAAACGATGTTCTTAATATCAGACGATAATATAAGTATAAGACGAAGGACCTTAGTATAAGATAATGGTCTCAGTATAAAATAGCGTACTTAGTATAAGAACGTTCATAACATGTTTAATTTTATTTCAAAATTCTATACTTTTATAAAAAAAACACCCCTTATAAACTGTAGTCTGGGAGGAATATGGCAATGGTCCGATTATAGAGCGTAAACAGAACCTAAAACTTTAGTCTGAGTATAACGTGGTACTGTGAATATAAGACAGTGAATTGAGTATAAGATAACGGCATTAGTATTCTAATAATAGAATTTTTCTTGCAATATAAAATGCGAGTAGCAGTTTAAGGGAGTAAAATAAATGAAGTATATTTTTAGGCTTTGAATAAAAAATTAAGTGAAGTATAAGAAGATTTTGTGTGATTTTCTGACTTTTAGCTAATTAATTGCTTTTTAAATTTTAATGCTAAAAAAAATGGAGGGGGGAGATTGATTGAGGGGGAAATAAAGCAATTTCCAGAATGCTTTTTGTTTAAAATATTTTCTTGTTATTGTTCATGTTTTCTGTGTTACTGTATCTGTTAATGATAAATTACTTTTGATGTTGTGTTCTTCTGTCTGAATTAATTAAAATTAAATTATACCAACATGGTCAAACATGTTAAAGACACATGATAACAATAACAGAAAAAATGTTTGGCAGCAGGAGAGGTTTTTTTTCGTCTTTATACAACCAAAACTATTTTATATTTTATATTTTCAACACAAAAGCTTTAATTAAAACCTTGTAATTTAACAAAATTCTCTTATACACATCTGCCATTTCCTTTGAAAAACAAAAAAACTAAAATGAGAAAAACAAAAGCAAAACAAACTTTCACAAAAAAAGGTCGAAATTTAACCAAAACAAACAGTCAAGTGCTATTTGAAGTTTTGTTGTCATTCTACACAAGAATCCACAAAACTTTATGAAAAGCATGCGGTTACCCTCAGCACAAAACAATGAAGGAAATCTGGTTTGTAAATAGAAAGAGACAGCATATCCAACACAAATACCTTTCTTAAAGTGTTTGTTTTAAAAAACACTTTAAGTGTATAGTTTTTAGACTTTAACATTTCAGACTTGTTCTTCTATTTATTGCAGACCAGCTTTACTGATTTTCAAACTTAAAAAAAATAATGCTGGCCATCAGCTTAATTGGGAAAAAATTGAAAACATTGTATAGAATTTAGTTCTGTTGTAACATTTTTCACAGGCTTTTAGTCCCTTTCTTGCAACTGCATATTTAAAACCTATCTATTCTTAAAAATGTATCTTTTTTTAAAAAAAACTAGCTTTTTTTAAAAATAGCTTTTTTTAAAAAAGTCCTTTTTTAAAAAGTACTTTTTTTAAAGTACTTTTTTTAATAAGTACATTATGTTGAATTTAGTTTTTTTGTAACATTATTCACAGACTTTTAGTCCCTTTCTTGCAACTGCACATTTAAAACCAACCTTTTCTTAAAAATGTATCTTTTTTTAAAAAAGTAACTTTTTTTTAATAAAATAAGCTCCTATTCTGCAAAAAACTGCTTCAAAAATCCCTTTTTTTAAAAGGAATTCTAAAAAAGTACTTTTTGTGTAAAGCGCTCCTCGCTTTAAAAAAATTACTTTTGTAAAAAAACCTTTAAAAATCCTTTTTGTAAAAAGGACCCATTTCAAAAATATCGTTTTTAAAAAGAGGACACCTTAAAAAACGTACTTTTTCTGAAAATAACTACTTTAGAAAAGTGTTTTCTTTGAAAATCAGTACGTTTTTGCAAACAGTTTTTACAAAACGGTACTAAAAGTAAACAGTAAAACTCACTTTTATTTTTTTTATATATATTTACAAAGTACATTTTCTTAAAAAAGGTCGCTTTTAAAAAAAGTACCTTTTCTGAAAATAACTCCTTTAAGTAAACGACTCCTTCAAAATATCTTTTCTAAAAAAGGTTTAAAAAACTATTTTTTAAAGGACTCCTTAAAAAAGTACATTTCTTGAAACGAGGTACCTTCTTCAAAAATCTTTAAAGTTTTGCAATAATTTTTAAAAAACTTTACTTAAATCGAAAAATTCAATAATAATTTTTTTTACATATATAAAAAGTACCTTTTTCAAAATAAGGCCCTTTTAAAAAAAAAGTACCCTTTCTGGAAATAAGACCTGTAAAAATTTTATTTTTTTAAATTACTCGCCTTTCCTAAAAAAACCTTTAAAAAGAGTATTTTTTTTATAAAAAAGCAATTTTTCCGAAAATTACTCCTTGAGAAGAGCAATTTCTGCCAAAATCTTTAAATTTTTGCAAGCGTTTCTATAAAACATTACTAAAATAAAACGGTAAAACCCCTTTTATATTTATTTACAAAGTAAATATTTCTTAAGAATTCTTAAAAAAGGGCCATTTGTAAAAAAAGTACCTTTTCTGAAAGTAACTCCTTTATTAAACCCATTTTTTTAAAAAGAAGGCGCTTTAAAAAAAGCAACTTTTCTAAATATTCTCTTTAAAATAAGTTACTAAAAGAAAACAGTAAAATCTCCTTTTTTTATTTATTTACAAAATAAATATTTCTTAGAAATTCTTAAAAAAGGGCCATTTGCAAAAAAAGTACCTTTTCTGAAAATAACTCATTTATAGATCCCATTTGTTATAAAGGACTTTTTAAAAAAATAACTTTTTTGAAAAGGGGGCGCTTTAAAAAAAGTACCGTTTCTAAATAGACATCTTTAAATGAGTACGTTTTTTGAAAATCTGTGAATTTTTGCAATTATTTTTACTAAATATGACTAAAATCGAAATATAATTTTCAATAATATTTTTTTTACATACATTAAAAGTACCTTTTCTGGAAATAATTTTTTTAGAAATACCATTTTTTAAAAAGGACTCATTGAAAATTACGTTTTTTTGAAAAAGGGACGTTTTAAAAAAAGTACCTTTTTTTAAAAAAGGACATTTGTGAGAAAGTACCGCTACTGTAAATAACTTGTTTAAAATTTACATTTTTTTTTAAAGGGACTCCTGAAAAAATAATTTTTTCGAATAGAGAACACCTTCCAAAAAGTACCTTTTTTGGAAATAACTCCTTTAAAATTCCATTTTTTAAGGGACTTCTTGAAAATTACGTTTTTTCTAAAAAGGAGACGTTTTAAAAAAGTACCTTTTCTTAAAACAGAACATTTTTGAAAATAAATCCTTTAAAAACTGCATTTTTTTAAAGAGACTTTTAGAGGACGCCTTCTAAAAAGTACCTTTTCCAAAAATGACTCCTTTAAAGGAGTGTTTTCTTTGAAAATCTTCAATTTTTTGCACATAAATTTATAAAAAGTTACTAAAAGTAAAAAAATTAAATTAATTTTTACTATTTTTACTTCATGTTACTGTTCATCAAATGGATTAACAGACTACCCAGACTTACGTTAGCATAATCTTGGTTCTTTTTAATACTTTTTCTGTCTTATTCTTTTGTAGTCACATAAATAAATAACAATTTTCTTTCTCTATTAAAACTTGCTGTATTATGCTCTAGAGAAAAGGAATGTGTCATTTGCCTGTGTTAGTTTTCTGTAAATGAAATAAACACACAACCAACCAAACAACCAACCAACCAGCCAACCAATCTCAATCTCTCTTTGTTAAATATGAAAGTATATGAGTGCTAAGTTCCAACGGAAACGGAAGTGACAGTACTATCGCCAGCAAACAATATTTATGATGTTATTCTTTCCAGGATTTTTTCAACACACAGAGACACACACACACACACATGCTTACGCAATAGCTATCTTTCCTCCTACAATTCTCTCTCTCTCTCTCTCACTAACCATAAATAACTGTATATTTACTTTCATATAAACCCCAGACTCTCAACACCCACAACAACCCTCTCATACATGTGTGCACGCCTGTACACGTACAAATTAATGTAATATTTTACCTATTTTTTTCTCTCCAACAACAACAACAGCAATAGAAGCTAAAGTGGCAATTTAAACGTTTATAATGAAAATTTCTGTTTTTTTTTGGTTTTGTGCTGTGTTGTTGGTTGTCCTTAAAGTGTGTGCTTAAAATATTGTTTTTATTATGCCCTGTGCTTGTCTGTCTGTCTCCCTTCCTTTATCTTTTTTCCACCCTTTAAAAAAATTGTGAATATTGAAAACTTAAACTACCTCAAACGGTTAAGAGTTAAGCAACTGTATTGGTTTTGTTATCGACCTAATGGCTTCAGCACATGTTTAAGGGACGTAATTTATTCATAAGTTTATAACCCAAACAGACAAGATGTTAGACTATCACAAAGTATAATATTTGCACACAGGAAAAATGTTACTGCTGTAAACACAGCAATTTATTCTTTATTTCTACATTTTCTTTCCAAGAGATGTTCATCGGAAATATTTTTTTATTTAATAAAAAGATTTTTTTTTTGGAATTAATTTCAAAATATAAATTCTGCTCCTCTTTTTAATACTTTTTGCAAAAATTTTTTCTGGAGAAATAGTACGCTTACAAATAATACCTTTAAAAAGGCTAGTTCTTCAAACACTTCAAAGAATAAACTTGTTTAAAAAAAGACATACACATCTAAATAAAAAACCATTCTTTAACAAAAAGTACCTTTTTTTGAAAAAATGCAGCTTTAAAAAAATCCCTTTCTGCAAATAATTCCTTTGACAAAAGCCATTTTTTTACAAGAGCTATTTTAAAAAGTATCGCTTTTGAAAAAAAAGTCGGCCTTAAAAAAAGTACTTTTAATGAAAATGATTCCTTTAAAAGGGAAATTTTTTTAAGAAAGGACCCCTTTCAAATATACCTTTTTAAACTATGGGTCGCGTTAAAAATACTACTTTTTCTAAAAATAAAACTCTCTAAAAGATCCATTCTTAAAAAAAGGACTTCTTCTTAATATATCTTCTTTGTAAAGGGGCAGTCGTAAAAAAAGTACATTTTCTGAAAAAAAAAATTCTGGAGAAATAGTACGCTTACAAATAATACCTTTAAAAAGGCTAGTTCTTCAAACACTTCAAAGAATAAACTTGTTTAAAAAAAGACATACACATCTAAATAAAAAACCATTCTTTAACAAAAAGTACCTTTTTTTGAAAAAATGCAGCTTTAAAAAAATCCCTTTCTGCAAATAATTCCTTTGACAAAAGCCATTTTTTTACAAGAGCTATTTTAAAAAGTATCGCTTTTGAAAAAAAAGTCGGCCTTAAAAAAAGTACTTTTAATGAAAATGATTCCTTTAAAAGGGAAATTTTTTTAAGAAAGGACCCCTTTCAAATATACCTTTTTAAACTATGGGTCGCGTTAAAAATACTACTTTTTCTAAAAATAAAACTCTCTAAAAGATCCATTCTTAAAAAAAGGACTTCTTCTTAATATATCTTCTTTGTAAAGGGGCAGTCGTAAAAAAAGTACATTTTCTGAAAAAAAAAATTCCACTAAAAAGCCAAGTTGCTTCCGAAGAAATAATACGCTTATAAATAGTACCTTTAAGAGGGCAGTTTTTCGTTCACTTTAATGAATAAACTTATTTAAGAAAGTACATTTCATGAAGTACATTTTATAAAAACTACTCCTTTACAAAAAGTACCTTTTTTGAAAAAAGTCAGCTTTAAAAAAATTCCTTTTTGCAAATAGTTTCTTTGACAAAAGCCATTTTTTGAACATGGACTATTCTAAAAAAGTACCTCTTTTTTAAAAAAAAAGTCCGCTTTTAAAAAAAGTACTTTTTATGAAAAAAATTCCTTTAAAAAAGACATCTTTTTAAGAAAGGATTTCTTTAAAATGTACCGTTTTTAAAAAGGTACCCCGTTAAAAAAAGTACTTTTTCTGAAAAAAGAACTCTCTAAAAACCCAGTCTTTGAAAAAGGACCTTTTCTAAAAATTTTTTTTTTGAAAAGGTGCCGCCTTAAAAACCGACTTTTTCTGAAAAAAATTTAACTAAAAAGCCAAGTTGCCTTTGGAGAAATAGTACGCTTACAAATAGTACCTTTAAAAAGGCTAGTTTTTCAATCACTTTAAAGAATAAATTATAATAAAAAAGTACATTTTATAAAACATACACATCTAAATGAAAAAACGGCTCCTATACAAAAAGTACCTGTTTTGAAAAAAAGCAGCTTTCAACAAATCCCTTTTTGCAAATAGGGCTCTTTTCAAAAAAAGTACTTTTTAGGAAAATAATTCCTTTAAGAAAGACATTTTTTAAGAAAGGACTCTTGAAAAAGTACCGTTCTTTAAAAGGGCCCGCATTAAAAAGTACTTTTTCTGGAAAATAAAACTCTCTTAAAAACCAATTCTTTAAAAAAAAAGCCCTTTTTAAAAGTATATTTTTTTTGTAAAGAGGCCCCTTAAAAAAGAACCTTTTCTAAAAAAAAAAATTCCACTAAAATGCCAAGCTTATTTAAAAAAGTACATTTTATGAAATACGACTCCTTTAAAAAAAAAGTACCTTTTTAGAAAAAAATTCAGCATTAAAAAATGTTTTTTCTGAAAATAGTTCCTTGGACAAAACCCATGTTTTGAAAAGAAACTATTTTAAACAAAAGTACCTCTTTTGAAAAGAGTCCATTTAAAAAAAGAAATTTTTTTAAGAAATGACTACTTTTAAAATGTACCGGTTTTAATAAGGAATCGCGTTAAAAGAATACTTTTTCTGAAAAAAACTCTCTAAAAACCCATTCTTTAAAAAAGTATCTTGTTTAAAATGGGGACACCTTAAAAAGGTACCTTTTCTGAAAAAAAAACTCTATTAAAAGACCCATTTTTCTAAGAAGAGACTACATAAAAATTTCACCTCACTTTAAGTGAAGTACCTTTTATAAACAAAATTCCTTTAAAAAAGCCCAAGAAGTGTCTTTCTTAAAATGGGGCAGATTTAAATGACACGTACCTTATGTGCAAGTAACTTCTTTAAAAAGCCATTTTTTTAAGAAGATCGAACTACTTTTTTTTAATAATAAAAGTATTTTTTCTGAAAAAAAATCTCTTAAAATTCCCATTTTTTTTAAAAAGAACTACTTTCAAAAGTATCTTTTTTGAAAATGAGCCAATGGCAATGAAAATGACTACTTTGAAAAAAGTACTCCATTGAAAAATACTTTTTGAAATTAAAAGTCCAAAAATAGTATTGCTTAAAATAACTTTCTCAAAAAGTATGTTTTTAAAAATAATTTTGTGAAGTGTCGTTTGTGAGACTTTTTAAAAAGCACCACTTTAATAAAGTAGCTTTTTTTGGAAAAATAAATTCCTTTGAAAAATACATTTTTTTAAAAATACCCATTTTTCTTATAAAAACATTTCTTCAACAAATAGAGTTTTTAATAAAAACAGTTTAAAAAATACTTTTTTTTAAAGAAAATGAACGTTTTAAAAAAAATTTCTTTCAAAAAGAATATTTTGTGAAAAATATAGTTTAAAAAACAGTTTTTTAAACATTTTCAAATTAATAACCCATACCAAGGGGATTTTTTTAATAAAGTTTAATTTCGATATAACAACTCTTTAAAAAAAATATTTTTGTAAAAAGTACCTTTTTTGAAAAGTACCTTTTCTCATAATAGATTACATTTTCGAACTCTTTTAAATCAGTAGCTTTTTTAAAAAAGATTGTTTTAAAATAAGTACTTTTTTAAATAACTCTTTTAAAATAGTACTTTTGTAAATAACTCTCTTCAGGAAGTGCGGTTTTTCAAATTTTAAATCATCGGTTTTGCGAATCAAAGCCTCTATAAAAGTACCTTTTTGAAAGATGCAATTTCTCACACCAGAGTACTTTTTCGAACACCTTTAAATCGGTAGATTTTTTAATAAAGATTGTTAAAAAATAAACACTCTTTTTAAAATGGTACTTTTGGTAAAACTCTCTTAACGAAGTAGGTCTTTTTTAATAAAATTCAAATTTAAAATAAATTATATTTAAAAAAATATATATTTGTAAAAAGTACCTTTTCTGAATAATATATTTTCTCAAAGAAACTTCTTTATATAATATAAAATAAGTACTCTTTTAAAAAATAACTCTTTTAAAATAGTACTTTTGAAAATAACTCTCTTAAGGAAGTGCCTCTTTTAAAAAAAAATTTTAATCATCGTTTTTCAGCATGAAAGCCATTATAAAAGTACCTTTTTGAGAGGTTCCCAACTGTGTGATAGGTTGACTGTAAAAAATATTTGTACAAAAATTGTCCATTGTTTTTCTATAAAAATCATTGTGATATCATCTCTAAATAATTTCATTGTGATAGTTTTTCTAAAAAATTATCACAGGGATAGTTTTTCTTAAAATTCCATTTTCCTGTAGAAATATCACTGTGATGTGTTTTAGGAAAATGCCCGTAAAAGCATCACCGATATAATTTGTCTACGATTGCTGTGATAGTTTCTGCATGAAAATTCCATTATCCTGAAGAAATATCACTGTGATGTTTTTTAGGGAAAAAAGCATCATTGATATAATTTTTCTAAGATCGCTGTGATAGTTTCTGCATGAAAATCCATTATCCTGTAAAACTATTACTGTGATGGTTTTGTTTTCATATAAAGGACACTTTAATAACTTTTCTGTTAAAAGTTATTAAAAAAAAATATCACTGTCATAGTTTTTACATGATAATTCCGTTCTCTTATAGAAATATAATTGTGATGGTTTTTTTTTTGTTGCATAAATGCCACTTTGTTAGCTTCTCTGTAAAAATATCACTGTGATGGTTTTTTTCTAAAATTACCATTCTTTTGTAAAAGTATCCCGGTAACAGTTGTCTATAAAAAGATGATAGTGATAGTTTAATAAATGTCACTGCGACAGTTTTTTTATAAAATTATCACGATGATAACTTTTTTAAAAAATATCACCGTGATAGTTTTTTAACTGAAAATTGCATTCCCCTATAAAAATATCATTTTGATAGTCTTTTCTGTAAAAACATCACTGTATTAGTTTTTTTAAGATATATCACTGTTATATATTGCTTTTGGAAGTCCCATTCTTCTGTAACAATATCCCGGAAACAGTTTTCTATAAAAAGATAATGGTGATAGTTTAATAAATATCACTGCCATAGCTTTTCTATAAATTTATCAAGATGATAGCCTTTCTAAGAAATATCACTGTGACATGAAAATTTCATTCTCCTGTGGAAATATCACTGAACGGGTTTATATATCTTTTATAAAGACCACTTTAACTTTTCTGTAAAAACATCACTATTTTTTTAAGAAATATCACTGTGATAGTTATTTGATTAAATTCAATTTTCTGTCAAAACAGCACTATGACAGTTTATTATAAAAATATTAAGGTGATAGCTTTTCTAAAAAATATTTCAGTGATAGTTTTTTCACGAAAATTGCATTCTCCTGTAAAAATATCACTATGAGGGTTTTGTTTTCCCATTAAAGTTAAATTTTTCCGTAAAAATATCACTATAACAGTTTTCTATCAAGATATCACTGTGATCGTTTTTCTAAGAAATGTTAATGTATTATTTTTTCTATAAAACAAATTACGGTGACAGCTTTTTTTAGCAATATCACTGTGATAGTTTTTCTAATAAAATATCACGGTAATGGTATTTTTTAGAAATATCACTGTTATGGTTTTTCTAAAGAAATATCACAGTAATAGCTTTTTTTTAGAAATATCACTGTGATAGTTTTTTTGTTTTTAACGGTTTTTTCCTAAAAAAAAACAGTTTTCTATCAAGATATCACTGTGATCGTTTTTCTAAAAAATGTTAATGTTTTATTTTTTCTATAAAACAAATTACGGTGACAGCTTTTTTTAGAAATATCACTGTGATAGTTTTTCTAAAAAAATATCACGGTAATGGTATTTTTTAGAAATATCACTATTATGGTTTTTCTAAAAAAATATCACAGTAATAGCTTTTTTTTAGAAATATCACTGTGATAGTTTTTCGTTTTTAACGATTTTTTCCTAAAAAAAAACGATTACGATAACATTAATGAGATTAATGCTGCTAAAACACATTCTTAAAGTATGCTCTTATTTAAATAACACATTAGTAACATTAACAATTCTGTTTTTTTTGGTTTTCATTTCAAATCACCAGTTTCGTTTCCAATGCCTGCAGGTTCCTCTTAATATTCAGCTTTAATTCAACCAATGAAAAACCTCTAACCTTCTGTCAGTGACAGCTTAAATGCCAACGGAAATATTTAGATTTGAGTCCTTTTTTTAAAAGATTTTTTGTGTTGCCATTGGAGGCAGCAGACTCTATTTTCTGGCAAATGTGCGGTTAAATTTAGCAGGGTGTGCGTATGTCTCTTGTGTGCGTTTATGACGTGGGAAAATATCACACAAAAAAGGATTTAATGTTTTTTGGACATTTGTGCTGATTTTTCAAAAAGTGTATAAAATCCTAAAAACTAAATCCAGCTTGATGATGACTTTGTTACTAATGAGTTAAGATTAGTTTGTGTACACGACTGTTTTCCCCTATAAAATTACACAAAAACCAAACAAAAATTCCCCTAAAAGTATGTACTTGAATATTAACGTAAATCATCGTCATCATCAGCCTTGTCGTCATCATCATCATCATCTTTCTGTACTTAAAGTATTTTTTTCTTTTATAAATTTTCTTTTATTATTCTTTTTTGCAAGTTTTGCACAATTTTTCTTTTTATTTTTAATTTTAATAGAAGACAATTTGTCTGTGTGGTTTTATCTACATGAAATACTATACATGTATATGTATGTATTGTTGTTAGTATTTGTGTCGTAGCGGATAAGTCTTACAATGTCCTTCATTAAATGGCTTTTATATTGCAACCCATTAAATGACATAAATTTTCTTCCATTTTTTTCTATTCTGCTTTAAAGCAAAAGAAAACTTGGACATTTTTGTTTTTTTGCTGTTTTGTTAACAACCAGTGATTGAATGTTTAGTGTTTAACAAAACATTTTGAAAATTAAAAAAATTAAACAAAAAAATACAGAAATCGAATTTAATATTTTCTTTAAACAGTTTTTAAAAAAACAGTTATAAGTTAAATTTTCTATTCAAAAAATAACTTCCCTTAAAGAATTTTTTATAGAAAATATCTGCAAAAATTTTATTTGAAAATTCTTAATTTTTCAAAGGATAACTTTAACCTTAAATTATTTTCTGCTGCAAAAAAAGTTCTAATCTCAGGAGTGGTTTTTAAAAATTGTATTTTTCGAAAAGTACTTTTTTGAAAAGTACTTTTTTGAAGGTACCTTTAAAGTACTATTTTCAAAGAAATTTATTTAAGAGTATTCATTTTAAAAAATTATTATTCTCTGCAGCTTTTTAAAAAATTATATTTTTCGAAAAGTACTTTTTTGAAAAGTACTTAGTTGAAGGTACCTTTAAAGTACTATTTTCAAAGAAACTTATTTAAGAGTATGCATTTCAAAAAATTATTATTCTCTGCGGATTTTTTAAAAAATTGTATTTTTCGAAAAGTACTTTTTTGAAAAGTACATATTTGAAGGTACCTTTGAAGTACTTTTTTCAACGAAATTTATTTAAAAGTATTCATTTCAAAAAATTATTATTCTCTGCAGCTTTTAAAAAATTGTATTTTTCGAAAAGTACTTTTTTGAAAAGTACTTTTTTGAAGGTACCTTTAAAGTACTCTTTTCAACGAATTTTATTTAAAAGCATTCATTTGAAAAAATTATTCTCTACAGCTTTTTTAAAAAATTGTATTTTTCGCAACGAATGTTTTTGAAAAGTACTTTTTTGAAGGTAGCTTTACAGTAATTTTTTCAAGAAATTTATTTAAAAGCATCAATTTTTTAAAATTATTATCCTCAGCAGCGGATAAGTCTTGCAGCAGTTGTTTTTTAAAAATTATATTTTTCGCAAGGTAATTTTTTGAAAAGTACGTTTTTGATGATACCTTTGAAAGTACTTTGTTAAGGAAAATTCAAAAGCATCCATTTTTAAAAATTGCAAATCTTATAAAATATATTTTAGATGCTTTTTTAAAAATACTTTTTTGAAAAATAACTTTAAAAAGTAGGTTTTTAGGTATTTTTTTCAAAGAAATTTATTTATTTTATATATACTTTTTAAAGGGAATTTCTTTAGAATGTTCCGTTTAATCAAATACTTTTCTGAAAGGTACTCTTTTAAAAGTACCTTTTAAAGTACTTTATTTTCAAGAAATTAATTTAAAAGCTCCCATTTTTTAAAAATTATTATTCTCAGCAGCTTTTTTCAAAAATTTTATTTTTGCAATTTTTTGAAAAGCACGTCTTTTAGGGTACGTTTTAAACTACTTTTTTTAAAAAAAAATTATTTAAAAGCATCCATTTTTAAAAGTATAAATTTTTAAATATTTTTTTTTCAAAAAGTACATTTTGGAAAAGGTTACCCTTTTTTTAAATAAATTACTTATTCTTATTATAAAGACACTTTTTAGGGGAACTTTTTTAGAATATTTCGTTTATTACAAAAGTACTTTTTTAAATATTTACTTTGTTAAAAGGTTTTTTTGATTTGAATTAATTTTTTCAGAAAGTACTTTTGTAAAAGGTACTCTTTTAAAAGCACCTTTGAAAATACTTTTTTTAATGAATTTATTTTAAAGCATCCTTTTTCAAAATTTCTTTTATTTTTAAAAGTTGTCCTTTTTTATAACTCTCCTTTGGTACAAGCAATTTCCATAAAATTTTAAAAACGTAATTTTCTAAATGTTTTTTTAAAGGTGTTATTATGTAAGTTAAATTTTTCAGAAGGTACTTTTTTTAAAAGTACTTTTTTAAAAGTACTTTTTAAGATAATTTTTTTAAATTTATTTACGTCTTTTTTTAAAGATATCCTTTTCAGAAAGCATTGCGTTTTTCCAAAAAACAATGTAAATTTTTTTAAGGCATAAAGCCGAATAAATTTTGATATAATAAAGTTTAATCGAATAAAGTTTAATCAAATAATTTTTAATTAATTAAAGTTTAACCGACTAAATTTTTGATATAATAAAGTATAATCGAATAGTTTTTAATCAGTTAAAGTCTAACCGAATAAATTTTTATATAATAAAGTTTAATCGAATAATTATTAATCTATTAATGTTTAACCGAATAAATTTTGATAAAATAAAGTTTAATTGAATAAAATTTAATCGAATAATTTTTAATCAGCTAAAGTTTAACTGAATAAATTTTGATATAATATATTTTAATCGAATAAAGTTTAATCAAATAATTTTTAATCAAATTAAGTTTAATCGAATAAGTTTTGATATAATAAAGTTTAATCGAATAATTTTTTATCAATTAAAGCTTAACCGAATAAATTATGATATAATAAAATTTAATCAAATAATTTTTAATCAATTAAAGTTTAACCGAACAAAATTTGATATAATAAAGTTTAATCGAATAAAATTTAATCGAATAATTTTTAATCAGTTAAAGTTTAACCGAATAAATTTTAATATAATAAGGTTTAATCGAATAATTTTTAATCAATTAAAGGTTAACCGAATAAATTTTGATATAGTAAAGTTTAATCGAATAATTTTTAAACAATTAAAGTTTAAACGAATAAATTTTGATATAATAAAGTTTATTCAAATAAAGTTTATTCGAATAATTTTTAATCAATTAAAGTTTACCCGAATAAATTTTGTAATAAAAAAGTTTAATCGAATAATTTCTAATCAGTTAAAGTGTAACCGAATAAATTTTGATATAATAAAATTTAATCGAATAATTTTAATCAATTAAAGCTTAACCGAATAAATTTTGATATAATAAAGTTTAATCGAATAATTTTTAATCAGTTAAAGTTTAACCAAATAAATTTTGATATAATAAAGTTTAATCGAATAATTTTTAATCAGTTAAAGTTTAACCGAATAAATTTTGATATAATAAAATTTAATCGAATAATTTTAATCAAATAAAGCTTAACCGAATAAATTTTGATATAATAAAGTTTACTCGAATAATTTTTAATCAGTTAACGTTTAAACGAATAAATTTTGATATAGTAAAGTTTAATCGAATAGAATTCATTCAAATAAATTTTAATCGAATAACGTTTAAAAGAATAAGTTATAAAGTTTAATTTAATAAAATTTACTCGAATAAAGTTTATTCGAATAAGTTTTAATCGAATACATTTTAATCGAATAAATATTAATCGAATAAATTTTAAACGAATGAAAATTAATCGAGACAGTTTGAATTCAATAAGTTTTAATCGGATAAAGTTTAATCGAGTAAGTTTCAATCCAACAAGTTTTTATCGGATAAAAATTCAACGAATAAAGTTTAATTGCATAAAGCATGCAAAGACGTTTTAATAATCGCTTTAGCATTATCAGAAGCCTAAAATGCGGCCATTTTGGAAGCATTTGGGCAGGAAGTTGATGAGCATTTTTGTGTCATTTATAATGAGTGTTTAAATCATGCCCAAAATTATGCTTCAAATTGCAGTGAATACATTTGTTGTGTAAAAAGCCCCCTTTAAAGAATTTTTAACAAGTTGGCAAACTTTTTGTTGGTTTTTAAAAGTTGTGCAGTAATTTTGCGGAAAATATAACTGGTTAAAAGGATCTCGTTAAAAAAATATAATTAAAGCAGCCAGAGCTGCATTCCTTTTCTAATTGCTTGTCTACAACAGCTTGAAAATATATAAATTTGTTTTAACAAGAAAAATAAGTTAAAAAGCTAAATAGCAACTAGATTAGAAAAATAAAAGAATTTGTAGTAAATGAGATAGAAAGCCTTAAGATAGGCAACACTTTTATTTCTAATAGAATAACTTTTTGTGTTAAAGAAAAATTTCTATCTTTTTACTTTGATTTTTTGTAATTTAATATTTAATTTAAACCAGAAAATTTTTGGAAAACTGATTAATATTTTCCATTATTTGATGTTTCATTCTCCGTTTATCTTGCTCTCGCTCTAGTTCTGTAACATCTTGTGCAATACAAATAACGTTCAATTACATTTATTATAAACGTGACTGTTTGCTAGGGATCTTATTGCCAAGAGTAAATTCTCATCAGTAAGATAATGATTAAACTGCTGATGATGATGGTGATTATGATGTTGAAGCTGATTGCTGTTGCCATTTTCTAGTTTTATTTGGTCAAGTAATGAAAAAGTTTATGCTGCTTGATTTTTTCATTTAAACTTCGTTTCCAAAATATATTTGTTTGGTCCTTCTTAGGGTCAACATTGAAAGCAGTATGACACATGGCAGCAGGACACGTTGCAGGATAAAAATACATTCAATATTTAGCAAATCGAACATGAAATGCAATAAAAATAATCAATTTTAATTGAAATTCAAAATAAAGCACAAACACAAAGAAGACTAGAGAAAAAGAAATTTTAATTTATATTCTCCCTAATGCATACACTACTTCCACAGCAGTTATCTTTTGACAAATTTACCTACTTCCAGGCGAAGACCTTCTTACGCAATTACCCTAAAAGACTTTATCATTTTAATATTCATAGCAATTCCATTCGAGATAAATTTTGCAGATTGCAAAAATTCTATAATGAGTTGAAACACCTAAAACTAGGCTATTAAAATTGTACTTAATAATTAATTTAATTTCTCAACCTTAACTAGATAAACCTTCTTGTAGAACAAACACTAATTTAATGATTTTGATATTAATAGTTTGCTTCACTGATTATTAATGATAAGTAATAAATCTAAAGCATACTTTAAGGCATAACAAAATCAATTTTTAAGGGTAAAAGAAACAGTAAAAATGTGTAATAAATACATCTAGATATAAGATTTAATTAGCAGGATAATTTGTTTTCAATCATCAAACAAATATTGACAGTGTTTTCTTAGCTTAAATTAAAATTGAGGTTAAAAGCTTAATAAGGGCAGCGCCCTAAAAATTGGGGTTATTTAAACATTAAAAAAGAAATCTATTGTCTACTTTAAAGATAAAGAAGCAAGTAAAAACTAAACAGTTGTATTAGTACTGCAAAGTTAAGTTAAAACTCTATGTAAAATGAATTAAAAATATGGGTTAAAAAATTGTTGCCTACACTTAGGAGCAAATTTTTTGCTAAAAAAAAGAAAAAAAAATTTACAAGCGATTTCTACTCAATCTTAAATATACATTTACCAATTTTTCGATTAAATCAATCAAATTTTTGTTTGGCACTCGCGAAATGGCGGGAACAATTGGCACCGAAGCGGGAAGCCCCAACTGAAACACGACATTTTTGCACATTGTTTTGTTTTTTTTTTTTTATTAAATTGATAAAATGTTCAAAAATGGTAAGGATAACATGCCCTTACTATTTACATAAGTAAAATTATTCTTTTTAACTTAAGCCTTAAGGCATGCAACAAATTTTAATAAAATAAATAAATAACAAATTTTCGGTGGAAAAGTCATTAAGATGTTTCTATATTTAAATAACAAAAACAAAAAAAATAATTAAATAAACACACAGCTCAAGTTAAAGCCACTTAGACAAGCTAACTAACTCTCCTAAAAGATAGCTATAGACTTAATAACTAAACATAGCTATAGATTTAAAAGCTTAAAATTGCAGGCTACTTTAACCAACACCCATGAACTTATTTTTGCACACATTTCAAATAGACTTTTATTGAGTAGCTACACTGTATGGCTCCAATGTACTTTTAGGAGCATACTTTTAGGCGCTAGTTTTGAAAATGTGTTTTAAAATAAAACAACAATGTCCATTTGTAGCAGCAAACAGTTACCTCTTTTATATTAAGGTTTAATATAACTGCATAGCCTATCCTTAGGCGCTTGTCTACCTGCAGATATCTATTTAAACTATCTAGAAAACCAATTTCACTGCTAAACTTTTTATAATAAAATGCATTAACTAAAATTAGGTAGCATACTTTAAGGCGCTAACTTAGACCACTTTTGTCATTTTGCCCCTGCTAAACTTTTTTAAATAAAACAGCCATGCCTACTTTTAGGAGCATACAATTGCCTCATAGCATATAGGCTATCCTTAGAGTCTTGCCCGTCTTTAGAAGGCAATTGAAACTAATTACAAAAGAATTTTTATATATTTGATATAAAAAATAATACGCAAATTTAGGAGCATACTTCTGGGAGCTAATTTAAACACTTTCCTTGAAAATTGGTCACTGCAAATTTTTTGTTAAAATGTTTCCAAGGGGGAAAAAAGTTACTTAGTTTTTATTCGTAATTCATAGAATTCTGTAGTCTATTGCTAGGCACTGGTCTCTATCTTAAGATATAAATTTAAATTATTTAGCAAAATTTATCTTTTAAACTTAGCTTTTCAACATAAAACAAAGCTTCTTTTTTGCTCATGTTGAAATGAAAAATGTAGCCTATCATTAGGTATACTCTTTAAGGTTTCAACTTAAACTATTTAGAAAATATTTCGTTTCTAAAGTGTTTTATTAAAAAATTATGCCCAATTTTATGAACATACTTTTAGGAGCTAATTAAAATTTTTTTGAATTTTTTTGCAACCATGCCCCTTTTCTTTTTTAATCACATTGAATGGAAATATGTAGCCTAACATTAGGCGTTTGGCTTAAAGTACGCTTACCAATTTAGACTATTTAAAAAGTTTAAACTAAGTAAAATTAAACTAGTTAGAATATACTTTTATATTTTATTATGCTTGAAGTTTAGAATTAAAAAACAAATGTCCAAACTTAGTAGTATAACTTTATGTGGTGATTTTAATTATTTTTGAAAATTTGTCAACACAATAATATTGACATAAACAACTTAAAAAATTATTAACTGCTTAAGTTTTACAAGTTACAAGTTTTACAAGTTAAGTATTACAAGACCATGCCTAATTTGAGGAGCATACTTTTAGGAAAAAAAATTAATTTCCTAATTTTAAAAGTTTACTGTGATAATGGCTTTGATGTTCTTCTAAGAAATTTTAACCTGTTTCAAAATATTTTTACTTTGAAAAAGATATTTTTATGAATATTAAAATTTTTAATTTTTAATATATAATTAATTTACAAACCTTTTCAAATTTAAATAAAAATTAATTAATTAAATAATATTAAAAATTACTAAAACATTATAAATTCTAACTAAAACTTGCCAAAATACTACAGATTACAATAGACTTTATGCAGGCCTAAAGGCAATTTTAAAAACGACATAAAAAATTAAAGGCTTTTGACACAAATTTTTTTTCTCCAGCCAGCTGCTGTTACAAAAATGTGTTGGATAAAATAGAAAAATACTACACTTAAATATTTATGGTTATTTACGAATAGTTATAACGCCTAAAAGTATGCTATAAAACCTTAAAGCCAATATAACAGATAAAAGCAAAGTATTTTTTTGATGAAAATATTTAAAAAGCTTAACAGAGTGTGTTGCATATGAAAATAAAAAAAACTATAAGTTTTAAAAATCCCTTAATGGTTGATGTCATTACAAGTGAAATAAGCCCTGGAATGGATGTTACAAGCAACGAATATACAAGAGACAAGACAAGAGACAGACAAAATGACAAAACAATAAATTCACTTTTTAACTGACAGTTTTAACTTAAAACAAAGAACAAATATCACATTCAATGACTGACGTTGGCATAAACAATGTAATTTTTGTGTTTTTTTTCTGTTAAGTTGACATTTGGCAGTAGGTAAAAAATTAACTATTTAAAGCAGCTCCTAAATGTATGCTACATAAATACATTTTTTCTTTATTACATTAAATATACATACATCATTTATATACGTGTATTTTATGTGTGCTTTATGTCCATTTTATTTATTCACTTGTAAAATTTCCACCAGTGCTGCCAAATTGCTTCAATTCTAAATTAGTGTTTTTCTCGTAATACAGTTTTTGCAAAAGTATTCTATTTTTAAAATCTGTTTTTTTTTTAAAGTGAAAATTCTTTTCTTCGTTGATTTTTGTATTGTGGTGTTTTTATAGAGGTATAGAACTTAAAGTTGGCCACCATTTATTTAACTGACGGCCATTCTGTCAGCTGATAAAGATCGTTTTTAAAAAAGTACGATTCAATGATTCCACCAGCCTATAAAGCACAATAAACAGTCAGTTTATGTGTATGTAACGCTACCTCAGCACATATTTGAGGCACATCCAACATATTGCAGTTTGAAAGGCATTATTTTATTTTGTGGCACATTTACCGAATCTATGCCTTGCAAACTGATTGGGTGGCTTCAATTTTTCCAGGAGGGTGGAAGGGGACATTGTGAGAAACATATTTCGAACAGAACCACGACTTTCAAAATAAATTTGAAAGCGCTGCTCCCACATCAGTCTACTCATGTTGCGCTGACAAACCAAATTAAACGTTTATATCTAGACAAAATAGCATTTGTTTTAATTAAAGATACTAAATGAAAAACAAAATTCTTGGGTAAAATAATGCAGCATTAACACTTTAGTTACATTTCCTAAATTCAAGCAAAATACCCGCAAATTTTGTTTTTTTTTAATAAAATTCAATTTACAAGCAAATATGCTATTTTAAACGTTTAACGTTTGTGAGGACACAAACCGAGTTATTTTCATAAAATCTTTCATAAATGAGAGTTAGAATGATTCATGTTTTCCTCTAAACTACAATATACAGCAGTAATGATTTTTCTCTGCACACTGTATGACGTCTCTGTGTATGATTACTATTATGTAGAGTAGATTTTATGTGAAATAGACGTAGTGAAGAAACATATTTCGAACAGAACTATGATTTTCAAAATAAATTGAAAAGCGCTGCTCCAACGTCAATCTATTCATTTTGCTCTGACAAACGAAATTAAACGTTAATTACTTGAGAAAATGGCATTTGTTTTCATTAAAGATACTAAATGAAAAACAAAATTCTTGGGTAAAATAATGCAGTATTAACACTTTAGTTTCATTTGCTATAGTTAAATTAAAGCAACATACCCGCCAATTTTTTTTGTTTTTTTTAACAAAAATCAATTTACAAGCAAGTATGCTCCTTTAAACGTTTAGCGTGTGTGAGCACATAAATCGAGTATTTCCATAAAATCTTCAGCAGTAATGATTTCTTCTCTGCACACTGTACAATGTCTCTGTGGATGATTACTATTATGCAAAGTAGACTTTATGTGAAATCCTTCCACAGTTAATCGAATTAATTACTCCTATGGACGATGATTTTGACCGTGAACGAGACGTAGTGAAGAAATATATTTCGAACAGAACTATGATTTTAAAAATAAAAATGAAAGCGCTGCTCCAATGGTTATATTTGTAATGCCAAAGCAAATTAAATGTTATTTGCTAGACAAAATGGCACTTGTTTTAATCAAAGATACTGGAATGTAAAACAAAATCGTTGGGTAAAATTAAAATTTTACATTTCCTATAAATTCAAGCAACTTATCCGCCAATTTTGTTTTTTTTTTAACAAAAATTAACTTACAAGCAAATATGCTACTTCAAACGTTTAAAATATGTAAGCACACAAACCGAGTTATTTCCACAAAATCTTCCATAAATGAGGTTAGAATGATTCATGTTTTCCTCTACACTGCAATCTACAGCAGCAATGACTTTGTCTGTGTAAGCTTGCGTAAGCTTCTACCAACAAACTATAATTTTCAGCACACATTTTCTTCAAATAATAAAACGTTTTCAAACTTACGCGCAAAGTATCTTTTTAGGCGCAAAATTTTTTATAATTATAGCGATTGAAATTAATTACAATTTGGCTCAATATCTTTAGCTGGGCCTTTTAAAAGTATCATTCTAAAAGTACTACACCACGATTTTATTTTATTAAAAAAAACTTCAGGCTTAAAGTATGGGAAATTTAAATTTATTCGTTTGAAATCATAGCAAAGCACACCAAGCATATTATTAACAATAGCCCTCTCTCACTTTAAAGCTTTCCTTGCTGTTTGCCATTTTACAAAAAAAAAAACAAAAATATAATAAATTTCTTAGCATTTTTATACAAATTAAATCACTTTTGTTTACCATATTTTTAGGCTACAACATAAATTTTTTTGCTAAGTAAAGCTGTTACAAAGAAACACAATACGTTAAGCGTTTGTGTAATAAATACTTTTTCAAGCATTTTTTATTTAATTTTGCCCTGATATTTTTTTATCTGCTTTACATTCAACAACAAGTAACAATTCGTTACAGCTGTTGTTTTAATAAACAAAAACTACTTAAAATAGGCAACACATTTTTGTTTACAATATATACCTAAAAGTATGCCATGTAACTGTAAGGACAAAATTTTCTTTTTTCTCTTTTATCTTTTTATTACTAATTTATTATTTTGTATATTAAACTTCGTTGCCTTATTTTTCTTTAAAAAAAACATTTGTACACTCTTTGTGTGTGGTTGCGCTTAAAAAATAAAATATAATAATAATAATGGCCCTGCAATAATTATAGGGTTGTAAAATGCAGGCCTACAACAAACAATTTACGTCTAAATGCATTTCTATGTAACAACAAACAATTTACAAAACAAAATTACAAACAAACAAACAAAAAAAACGCAAGAAGAGAAGAGGAAAAGAGAAATTTTATAAAAGAAATTTCATAATAAAAATCACAAAAATTAAATTGCCCAGCTACGCAAGAAACAATAAAAGTTAAAAATATATTTTTAAATTGCAAATATTATTGAAGAACTAATCAATAAAATTGCTTATTTTGCCTGAAAATATGCACTAATTAATATGATTTTTTTTATTCCCTTCTCTGCTTAAGTCTCTCAATCAGAACTCTTTGAACAAGCTATGAAGGTGTGGCTTAAATTGCAAAGGATATCTCACAGTTAAAAGCAAAAACAACAACAAAATCAGAACATTTTTCTTTAAAGAAAATATTTCTTTTTTAAGTGAAACAAAAAATGTGAAAAAAAAGATGATGAGTCAGATGATGCAAAAGATAGCAATAGATATTTTAATTAGATGCTGCTAAAAGTAGGCAATATAAAGTTTTAATTAATTGTTCTCTTGTAAAGAAAACTTGTAAAAAAAATCAAAGTCTATTTTAAGAGGTTTCAAAAAAAAAACAAAAATGATTAAAATCAATATAAAAAAAAATTATAACTAAATAGAGGTGAACTTATTCAATTGGAAAAAAATCCTAGAAAAACTTTGAAACCATAGAAAAAGAGTATAAGATCCAAGGCAAAAAATAAAGCCCTGTTAGAGCAATTCGGTATCAATTACTATACTCACACATCATAACACAATTTTATGTATATAACTCTCCTCTTCATTCTCTTCTTTCTTGTTTGTACAAAAAAAAACTCTTCTAAAATACAGTGAAACCTTTCCCAATACTCTTTCGATTCTCTTTTCTGCATAGTTTTCACCAGCGAATATTTGTTCTGTAAAAGAATATATAAAGTGATAATCTTTATATGCAAATTTTTAACCGTGATAACTCTTCTATAAAGAAATTTCAGCCGTGATAATTTTTCTATAAAAAAATTTCTACAGTTTCTCATTAACACTTCCATCACTGATAACTTTTCCATAAAAAAAAATATTTTTCTTTAAAAGAGCTTAATTAGTGATAATTTTTCTATAAAAAAATTTTAACAGTGACTACTTTTCTATAAAGAAATTGCATCAGTAAAAATTTTTCTAAGTAATCATTTATTTTAAAATAATTTTATGAGCAAAAATTTTTCTATAAAGAAATTTCAGCAGTGATAATTTTTCTAAAAAGAAATTTTAGCAGTGATAATTATTCTATAAAGAAATTTTAGATGTGATTATTTTGCTATAAAAAATTTCTACAGTTTTCCATTAACAAGTCCATCACTGATAACTTTTCCATAAAAAAAAAATATTTTTCTTTAAAAGAACTTCATTGTTGATAATTTTTCTATAAAAAAATTGTATACATGACTACTTCTCTATAAAGAAATTTCATCAGTAAGAATTTTTCTGAGTAATCATTTTTTTTAAAATAATTTTATGAGCGAAAATTTTTCTATAAAGAAATTTCAGCAGTGATAATTTTCTTATAAAGAAATTCCAACAGTGTTAATTTTTCTATAAAAAAATTTTAGCAGTGATAACTATTCTATAAAGAAATTTCCATCACTGATAACTTTTCCATAAAAAAAAATATTTTTCTTTAAAAGAGCTTTCTTAGTGATAATTTTTCTATAAAAAAAATTGTATCCATGACTACTTCTCTATAAAGAAATTTCATCAGTAAGAATTTTTCTGAGTAATAATTTTTTTAAAATAACTTTATGGGCGATAATTATTCTATAAACAAATTACAGCAGTGATAATTTTTCTAAAAAGAACAACAGCAGAGTTATTTTTTCTATACAGAAATTTCTGTCATGATAATTTTTCTATAAAAAAATATCTATAGTTTTTCAATAACACTTCTATCACTGATAACTTTCCATTAAACAATTTTTAAAAGAGCTTTATTGGTGGTAACTTTTCTATTAAAAAAATGGTATCCATGACTACTTCTCTATAAAGAAATTTCATCAGAAAGAATTTTTCTGAGTAATAATTTTTTTAAAATAACTTTATGAGCGATAATTATTTTATAAAGAAATTACAGCAGTGATAATTTTTCTATAAAGAAAAAACAGCAGAGTTAATTTCTATCATGATAATTTTTCTATAAAAAAATATCTATAGTTTTTCAATAACACTTCTATCAATGATAACTTTCCATTAAACAATTTTTAAAAGAGCTTTATTGGTGGTAACTTTTCTATTAAAAAAATGGTATCCATTACTACTTCTCTATAAAGAAATTTCATCAGTAAAAAATATTTCTAAGTAATAAGTTTTCTAAAAATAATTTCATGAGTAATAATTTTTCTATAAAGAAATTTCAGCCGTAATAATTTTTCTATAAAGAAATGTTATAAACACTTCCATCACTGATAACTTTTCCATAAAAAATAGTAATAATTTTTCTATAAAAAAATTTATCAATGACTACTTTTCTATAAAGAAATTTCCTCAGTAAGAATTTTTCTGAGCAGTAGTTTTTCTAAAAATAATTTCATGAGCGATAATTATTCTATAAAGAAATTTCAGCCGTAATAATTTTTCTATAAAAAAATTTCTCCAGTTTTCTATTAACACTTCCATCACTGATAACTTTTCCATAAAAAAAATTGCTTTTCTTTAAAAGAGCTTCATTAGTAATAAATTTTCTATAAAAAAAATGTATCCATGACTACTTCTCTATAAAGAAATTTCATCAGTAAGAATTTGTCTGAGTAATAATTTTTTCTTAAAATAATTTCATGAGCCATAATTATTCTATAAAGAAATTACAGCAGTGATAACTTTTCTATAAAGAAATTTCTGCAGTGATAATTTTTTTATAAAGAAATTTCTGCAGTGATAATTTTTCTATAAAGGAATTTCAGCAGTGATAATTTTTCTATAAAGAAATTTCTGCAGTGGTAATTTTTCTTTAAAGAAATTTCAGCAGGGATATGAGTTTTGTAAAAAAATTTTAACGGTGACGATTTTTTATGGATAAAAATTCATCAGTAATAATTTTTCTATTAAAGAATTTTATAAGTGTTAGTTTTTCTATAAGAAAAATTTCGGCGGTAACAATTTTTCTATAAAACAATCTCATAAGTAACAATTATTGTTTAAAAAAAATTCCTCATTGACAAATTTTCTATAAAAAAAAATGTTATAAATTGTTTTAAAGAAAATTTTATAAAAATTTTGTAAAAACAAATTTTGCCAGTGACAATTTTTTGAGAATAGTTAGAAAATAGATGAAAGCATATTTTTAGGCTTTAATACTAAAATTGTTTTACTTGTAGAAGTTAATTAAATTTGCGGTAGAACTTAAAATTAAATATTAAAACTAAAACGCAACTTAAATCTTTAAGTGGGTTACAAAAATCTAAGCATAACTTTAGGCTTTAAATTCAACAGTTTTTCTTTTCTCTTTTTTCTTCGTCAGTGCCGTATTAATTACTTAATTAACAACTTTATTTGAAACTAAAAGTTTTAAAGAAAAACTTTTGCTTTTTGTTTCACTATCGAATAGTAGAGTATAATTTTTTTGGAATAACTTAATCAATAACAGAGTAGGCCGTAAATTTTTCTCATTATAATACCATTAGAGAACTTTTAATGGCTTGTTAAGTAATGAATTAATAAAGTTTTTATTATCTTGTTATTTAAAAAATTATAAACAATAATTATTTAAATGCATCGTTTAAAGGAAATCAGTGAAAATTATAAAGAGAAGTGTGAAATATTTTATTTAAATAGAAGTTGCAATAGAAACAGAACATTTTAGAGAGCCTTAAGATATGCAACAATAAATAGCAATGTATTTTTATAGAGGTATAGTACTTTGATATAGAATAAAATATCATGATATAATATAAAATATGACTTTTGCTATATGACGCCATGGCTAGGTCGGGCCTAGGCTAATCTGGAGGCCTAATCTTTAATGACTTTTTATAATATTTACAGTTGTTCTTTGCAATAAAGCAAATCATTTCCCCATAGAAAATAGTTTAGCGGCGTTAAATCGCACGATCTTGGAGTGATGTCCAAGGATGCGTAAAAGTATGAGGTTACAAAACTTTTCCTTCAAAAAATCTCTATTGTTTCCAGCTGCGTAACATGTAGCGCCATCTTATTGAAACCGTAGCTCCCACACAGGATTACTTAATTGATGACGCCAGAATAATCATGGCTCTGTAGTGGCCACCATTGACTGAGACCTGCTGACCAACAACGTTTTTAAAGAACTACGAACCAAAAATGCCACCAGCCCATGACACTAAACATCAAACAGCCAGTTGTTCTGGATGTAGCGTTAACTCGACATACACTAGAAGACTATGGTTACTCCAAAAAATCAAGATGGCTTATCCATTCAAACAAAAGTGAGTTTCATTGGTAAAAAAAATTCTCTAATCAATTTGGTTTTGGATCCATTTACCGAATCAGCACCTTGTTGGGTGATGGTGTGAGTTCAGTTCCTGAAAATGTTGGATTCAGAAATTTGCAAAATATTCTATATAGTGTATGGACACCTATATGATTCCTGTGCACGATGGTGGATAGAATGATTTTGGTCTTCCTCAATACTATGCTCTAGAGCAGCCATGACTTCTTCTATATGCCTTGTACGTCGTCCCTATGCATGAGTATTATTTTTAAGAGTAATCGGATTAACGACTGTGAACGATTATGTTGATCGCAAAATGCGTGTAGCGCTAACAGAAACATGATTTTCAAAATTAATTTCCAAAACTTGAAAGCGTTGTTCAGGCGTCAGTATCTTCCCAGTGAAATCACAAGACAAAACTAAATCAACAGTTTATTCAGCCCTTTTAAATAAGTGTTGTCAAGTTAAAATTCTATAACTCTATGAAAAAACTTCCAATGTAATAAAATTACAGGATGACTCAAATAAAATTTATTTAGAATTTTTTCTCTTCCTTTTTAATTCTAAAATAACTCTCACTTTGAAAAAAACCTCTTTAAAGCTTTTATACTGATAAAATTATTAAAAGAAAAAGAGTCCTTTTTAAAATGTTTGGCATAAAAAAAGGACGAAGTTCAATAGTATGTGAATAAAAATTTTAATCATTTTATAACTCTTCTAATAAAATTAAAATAAATTCCTTGTTGTGTAAAAATAAAAAAAAAGCAAATAAATGTATATTTACGGCTCTCAATGGTTAAATATATTTTAAGGTCACCCTGTAAAAAATATTTAAAAAAAGCTCCACCTTTTTAACAAAACAAACAAAAACCACAAAATAACAGTTTAAACAAAAATAAAACCAAAATAACAATTCTTTTCACACAAAAAAAAAATATAAATAAAAATTTTAAAAACCTTTAAAACAATAAATTAAAGCTTATATTAAGGCTTTTATATAAAACAAAAACCATAGCCTACTTTAAGACTATTTAAACCACAATTTAGCATAAAAGGAATTATTAAGTAAAAATTTCATCTATAAAACCGCATAAACAACAACAACAAAAAGTATAAATAAAAATTCCACAAAACAAAAAATAAAACAATAGAAACAAAAATAAAAGAAAAGAGAAAAAACGATAAAATAATAAGAAATCTTAAGACAAAATCTATTATCTTGGAATGCTTCTTTCTGTCAATGCTATTTTTCAATAATCTTTTGTGTGAAAAACCCACAAAACACCATCAAATAAAATTATAGACATTATTTTTCTCTGCCCTAAAATTATGCTATAAATAACAACAACAACTATTTTGGAGAATACAAACAAAAACAAAAACAAAAAACCAAAATTATGTTTAGGTTCATATTACAGTTCATAGCAAAATTAATGCTTGAAATACATGAAAAGGGCGTGACAACTTTCAGTTGTTAAAATTAAAATGACACAAAAAACAATGTGACTAAAACAAAAAAGGACTTAAACGTCTTAAAGCATTGAAATGATGACGATCAGAATGAAAAATAAATGAGTTGTGACAAAAAAAATTTTTGCAATTTGTTTGTCATTTAATTCAAAGTAGACTTTAGTAGGATTTTAAAATTAAAGCCTTAAAGTAGGCTTTATAAATTTTTTTTAACTTCTAAATTTCTTCATTTCCCTTACAAATTTTCAGTTGTAAAATTTTCAGTAAAATTTATTTAAATATTAAAAATTGGCTACGGTTCAGTTATAAAAGTTAAGCCTTAACATTTTTCATTGATTTTAAATATCCATTTTATAAAAAAACTTTTTTATATAAAAATTTAATAAAAATTTTAAAATGGCTATATCTCCGTAAATAAAGGGAATTTGAAGGAATCAAGCTTATTTATTTTATAACAATTCAGTCCTCTTTGTAAATTAAATATTATATTTTACAAGTGTATAATAGGCTATGGTTGCTTCGTGCAACCTTAAAGTAGGCTACACAAATTTTCGAAGTTTTTAGATTAATTCTTTTGATACAAATTTTGTATTTAAATGAATGTCTCTGACTATATTTTAATATTTAAAACAGGCTTCAGTTAGCTTATGAAATTGACGCCTTAAAGTAGACAACACAAATTTTCGTAAATTATATAAATTAAATTGTTTCTAAGTAAAATTTTGTATTTTAAAAATTTTTTGTGTTGATCTTACTATTTAAAATAGGCTTCAGTTAGCTTATGAAATTCAGGCCTTAAAATAAAGTTTTAAAAAAAGTGCTTATTTTGTGATCACCTATTTATTTTTTAAAAAATTAGTCCTTTTTGTAACCTAAATTTTATATTTTAAAAGTGTAAATTTATTTTAATAATATTAATATGTTTAAAATAGGCTATGGTTATTTCGTGTAATTAGCGCCTTAAAGTAAGCAACACAAGTTTTCGCAACTTTTATATTAATTGTATTTAATTAAAATTTTGTTTTTAGAGAAATTCCTCTGCGTTTATTTTCATATTTAAAGCAAACTTATATGAAGTCAAACCCTTAAATTAGGCAATACAAATTTTTGTAAATTATTCAAATTCAATTGTTTCTAAGTAAAATTTTGTATTTTGAAATTTATTTTGTGTTGATTTTACTATTTAAAATAGGCTTCAGTTAGCTTCTGAAATTAAGCCCTTAAAGTGGGCAACAAAATTTTCGTAAATTTTAAATATTTAATTGTTTTTTATTTGAATTGTGCATTTTAAAAAATGTCTCTGTCTATATTTTAATGTTTAAAATAAGCTTCAGTAGCTTATGAAATTAACGCCTTAAAGTAGGCTAAAAATTTTTCTCAATTTTAAATATTTAATTATTTTTTTTAAATTCTGCATTTTAAAAAAATTCTCTGTGGTAATTTTAATATTTGAAATAAGCTTAAGTAGCTTATGAAATTAAACCCTTAAAGTAGGCTACTAAATATTTATAAATTTTAAATATTTAATTGTTTTTCATTTAAATTCTGCATTTTAAAAAGGTATAAATTTTAATATTTAAAATAAGCTTCAGTAGCTTAAGAAATTAACGCCTTAAAGCAGGCTAATTTTAAATATTTAATTAGGTGCCCCTGTAGGCTAGGAGGTAGTGTACTAGCTTGTAAATATGGGGGTTGTGGGTTCGATTCCTTGGGTTCGAGACCTTGGTTTTTTTCACTACAAAAGATAAAAATTGACTGTCGGTGGAGCTGCTCAGCGATGAAGGCATAGTCACTGGTCGCTGTTGCTGTCTTTATACGGCAGTTAATTTCCGACTATCCTTCTGCTTTCACCACCTGTTTCATCTCTTCTCTATCCCTTTTCTAAAGAAGGTAGCGCGGTACTTGACTAAAAAAGGCATTGTTGCCTGAAGTGCTACTTCTTTAAAAAAAAAAAAAAAAAAAAAAAAAAATATTTAATTATATTTTAATATAAATTTGTTTTTTTAAACAATCTCTCTGCGTTTATTTAGAGTAGGCAAGACAAATTTTCCTAAATTTTAAATAATGAATTGTTTATTAAATAAAGTTTTGTATATTAAAAAACCTTTCTGTGTGGATTCTAATATTTCAAATAGGCTAGAAGCCTACAGGTTTAAGCGTTAAAATAGGGAACACAATTTTTTATAACTTTTAAATATTTAATTGTTTTTAAATTAAAGTTTTGTATCGTAAAGAACTTCTCAGTATTTAATATAATATTTAAAATAGGCTTCACTCACCTTTTGAAATTAACGCCTTAAAGCAGGCAATATAATTTTTCATAACTTTGAAATATTTATTTTTTTAACATAAGTTTTGTTTATTAAAAACTATCTGAGTGTTTCATTTAATATTTAACATAGACTTCACTTAGCTTAAGAAATTAACGCCTTAAAATATGCAACACAGATTTTCGTAACTGTTGAATATTTTATTGCTTTTTAATAAAGGTTTGTTTTTTAAGAAATTTCTCTGCGTTTATTTTAATATTTAAAATATTTTGAAATAAGTGAAAAGCATAGCCTTATTGACGCCTAAAATTAGGCAACAAATTTTTTTTTTGGAAATTTGAAATATTTAATTGTTTTTAATTAAAGTTTTGTTCTTTAAGAAATTTCTCTACGTTTCTTTCAATATTTCAATTAGTTGAAATAGGTAAAATAAGTGAAAAATTAAGCCTTAAAGTAGGCAACAAAAATTTTCGTAACTTTTTGAATATATCATTGTTTTTTAATTAAAGTTTTAGATCTAAAAAAAATGTCTTTGTTATTGTTTTAAATTTTAAATGGGTTGCAGTTAAGTGATGAATTCAAAGCCTCAAAGTAGACAATACAAATTTAGGCAATTTTTAAATATTTATTACTTTTTATTTAAGGTTTTGTTTTTAAGAAATTGAAAGAATTTCATCAGTCAAACCTTTTCTAGAAAAAAAATTCGCTAACTTTCCTAAAAGAACAATTTTAGTAGTAAAAATTTTTCTAACAGAAAATCTCTTTGGCGATAATTTTTCTACCAAAAAGCGCCTATCAACACGACCCAAGAACATGATTCATTGACCACAAGACATTGTTAATGCCTCGAACAATGCGCCGGAAGTAGCGATAAATATATTGAAATATTTGTTTTTTTTTAATGAACATTATTTTAATTATTTTATTTAATAACTTTATACAGACAGAACCAAAAATTTGCTATTATATATAAGAATGTAACAAGTATTCCTAAATGTAGGCAACAGTTTTCTCCATAACGATAACTTGTTGCAACATTTTTAATGATGTATATCCGCACTTAGGCGCAGATTTTTGTTCTCAAAATGCTCAATCATTATGGACTTATCAGAGTAGACTGCCAGATAAGAAAGTGTTACCAAGTTTTCTAAACATATCTAAAAAAACACCCTGTACTTCAATAATTATGCCAATTTTTCTAATTTTTTTTTCTGCAAGCAATAATCAATTATTTTTTATATTTTCCTTTTTCAAATATTTCTCAAGCAAAGAAAAAAATATATAAAAGTTAAAGGGGGTCTGCTATTATCTGTTATATCAGCTTCAACTTTAACAAATGTCTGTTAAGATGTCTTTGCGAAATAAAAAATAAAATATTTTTGAATAAACGATTATTATTCATTATTTTTATTATTATTTTTATGACCACCCTGTGTACAAATGCTAATAGATATTATTAATGTTATTTTATGTTTTTTTCTTTATTAGTTTGTTTGTAGAGTAACATATTTTGTATATAAATACTGAAGTATAATTTTAGGCATATGTTAATATCTTCATAAATTCAATACAAGTGTTGTTTGTGTTTGTCATATGTAAATTTTGTGTGTTTTATATGTTGATTTGCTTTCTATTTTATTTATCTGACTTTTGTGTTAATATTATATTAATAACATATTTTTAGGGGCATTAGCAATTTAAGGCATAATCTTAGGAATATAAATATATTTCTTCTATATTATTAATTAATTTCAATTTTTTTACAAAGAAACAATGTTTCTTTGTATTAAATTAAATTTTTTCTTAGAGAAAATTATATCCTAAGAAAATATAAATTTTTTTTTAAATTTCCCTTTAAAAAACATTTTTTAAAAAATTTCATTTGTCAAAAATCGTTTAAAGTATATTTTTATTTTTTTGCTTATCCGTCAAAAAAATTTTTAAATTTCCTGCAAAATATCCTTTTACAAAACACAATAATTTTAATAATTCCCTTTGCTTAAGATATTTTTCTTTAGAGGGAAATTTGATTTCAAAAGTCAAATAATTTTTTTGCTTTATTGATTAACAAAAAGCGCTAATAAATTCTTGAACTTTTATTAAATTTATTTTAGGGAAATTTTCTTTTAAGAAATCATGCTCTAGCATGCTTAATGCTTTATAAAATCCTGTAAAAAATAATCTTTTATAATTTTCTTAATAAACCAAAGGGTTTGTTAGTAGAAAAATAAATAGGAAAAAATTTATAAAATGTAAAAACTTCCCTTTAAAAAAATGTTTTTTACAAAAAATTAAAAATTTTCTCACTTCCCCCAGAAGCCAAATATTTGAACATTTTTAAAACTTCCCTGGCTTAATTATTATCTTTTACAGGGAAATTTTGGTGCCAAAATTTATCATTATTTTGTTTTCTTTTGCTTTATTGATATAAATGAAGAGCTAAATTTTCTAAAAATTTTTTTCAAAAAAATAACTCTTTTAAGGAGATTTTCTTTAAAAAATGCAGGCTCAATCATGCTTTATGACTTATGCAATTCTATTAATAAAACTCTTTTATGATATTTTTAATAAACAAAACTGGTTCTTTAGTATGAGAAGATTAAAATTTCCCTTTCAAAAAAAAAAAAAATTTTTTAAGAAAAAAAATTTTAATTTTTGTCATTTTCCAAAAAAGGTAAAAAATCCGAAATTTCACTTTCTTTCAAATTTATAACGATTTTAATAGAAAGAAATTGTTTATGCTTTTTTTCAAACTGTAAAAAAAATTCTCATTTAAAAGGAAATTAATAAAATTTTAAAATTTCCCTTGCTCGAGATATTTTCCTTTCAAGGGAAATTTTATGTAAATATTTAAATTCAACTTGTTTTTTCCTTTTTCTCTTCGTAGCAAAAATAAAAAGCTAAAAATTTAAAAAAAAAATTTTTTTTAATAATTTTCCTTGGAGGAAATTTTCTCTTTAAAAATCATGTTCAGCCATTATTTATGGTTAGTAAAATCTTGTTAACCAAAACCTTTATAAGTTTTTTGAAAATCAAACACTTTTGTTAATAAAAAAGGGGCCTTTATCTTTTGGTGAAATTTCAAAATTTCCCTTTAGAAAAAAAATTTTTAAAAATTTTCACGGTTACAAAATTTAATTTATAAATTTTTAACTTTTGGGGAAAATGAGAAATTTCCTTCCCAATTATAATGGTTAAAAAGCTTTTTATCCTTTTTTTTCACAGTGTAAAAAAATACTTATTTAAAAAAAATTGTAAAAAAATTTCCCTTGCTCAGGATATTTTCCTCTCGAGGGAAATTTTATATAGAAAAGTTAAATTAATTTTTTTTTTTACTTTTGGTTTTTGTGGGCAAAAGAAAAGTATAAATGATACAAGTTATAAAGTTTTAATAATTTCCTCTTTTGAAGAAACTGTGTTTGTAAGGATATTTTTAATTTTAAATATTTTTTTTAATATTTTTACAAAAGTTTAGTAAAAAGAGTTACTATAAATCCAAATATATTATTTAATTTTTTTAAAATAATAAAAAATAAATTTTTAAAAATCTTCATGCATAAGAAATATTAAATTTTATTGTAGCAAGGGAAAAAAATAAATTTTTTTTTAACTTGAGAAATAACACAAAACAAAAGCACAAAGCCCATTAAGTTTTATCTTGTTCTCTTTCTGCAATGCTTTTCCTCACAATTTTTTGGCTCATGTTCAAGTTAACGAAAACAAGAAAATTTTTTCTAGGAATTATATATTTGCTTTTTTTGTGTTGTTGTAAATAATTGCCACATTATGAGGAAAACTCATTTATTAAAGTTAAAATAGTTGCATACGCAGTATACTTTTTGCTACATGAAATATATCGTAACACAAATCAAGACAAAATTGGCGGGTAAAACTGAAAAGTTTTGCAGTTAACTGCGAATCACTTTACAAACAAATATCTTATTTATGGGAAATTACAATAAAAATTTCTATAAAAATTTATAATTTATAATCAACTGCTTTAAGAAGCAATCTTGTTGGGAATGAAAACTTTTGAAAACATTAAAGTTTTAAGTTCATTCTAACAAATAAAAAAAGAAAAGATAAATCATATAATTTTTACAACTGGATCCTTAAGTTATGCTTGAGTTTCTATTTAATTAAATTGCCTAAGGTTATGCTTTATTTAAATAGTTGCTTATTGCCGTATGTAAAGATGTGCTTACACTTCATCATATAATTTTTAATCTTAAGCCTTATTATTGCTGGGCAGAATTTTATTTAAAATTTTGCTTTCTATGCCAAAATTTAGCTGTTTATCTTAGAAACCAATTAGCTTTAAAGCTTTTTCATTTTCTTTTTCTTCTTTAGTGGTAGAAAATCGTGAATTTTTTTTCACCTAAATTAATTCAAAAAAGTTCAGGGCCATAATTAGTTGAATGAAGACGATGCAGATGAAAGTCTTAAAAAATTTTCAGCTTGAAAACAATTTAATGCTTAAAATAAAGCTTGATGTTTAAATAAATAATTAAAGCTAAGAAATTTACAAACAAAATTTATTAATTTTTTTAAAATCAATAAATTTTACTAAAAAGTCTTTAATAAATTCCGAATAAAGCTCTATGTTTAGTTTAGTGACAGCGGGTTTTTATTTCTTCAGAAAAAAAATAATTAAAAGCCTAAAATTAAGTTTCAAAAGGAATTTTTTAGTTTTCAAGTTTTCATTAAATTTTACTAAAAAATTTTTAAGAATTTTTATATAAACCCTTTTTTTGAAAACCCACTTATTAGAATATATCATTTCAGTTGATTTAATTGTTTTTAAAAAGCTTACAAGAAAACAGCTTTTTAAAGCTGAAAGTTGTGTTTTTTACTTTTATTCTTTTTTAATTTTTAATATTTCAAATATCTAAGACGTAAAACTTTAAATCGTTAATTATGTAGTTGCTGAGCTTTTAATCAATTAACAAATTAAAGACTTTTAAAGCTTTTTGCAGACTGCTAATTATTTGATGTATAGTAATTTATAAATTTTATATATTTTATAAACTAAAGAAATCTACGGCTTATATCAGGTTGTAACTAAAACTTTTTAAAGCTTTTTAAAGCTTTCCCATATTTATAATTTACGCTTAATACGGAAGAGCTGAACTTGTTATAAAAATGAAAATAGATAATATTCTTTGCTCATTTTTTCACAAGAGCTTTCAACAAACTTTTAAAACTTCTTAAGTTATTTGCCATGCAAAATTCCCAATATTTAAACAAATGCAAAACGTTATTTAAGTACAAGCTTTCGAATGACAAAAACTAAAAGTTTGCAAAACGCCTTTCAAAGAACATGTTATATATTTTATGGATGTTATGAATAAAAACTTCGGCTAACACCATATTGCAATTAAAACTTCGTAAAGCTTTTTAAAGCTTGCACCTAAATTTTACATTATGTCTAACAAGGAAGAGTGATACTTGCAAAACATATAATACGAATATAAAAATGTAGTTTTTCACTTTATTCACAAAAGCTTTTTAAAAATTCTATGTTGATTAGCACTCTCAAAATGTATTGTAATTGATCTTATTAAGAAGTTTAGCTTTACTAACATTAAATTTCTTGCAAAAGCTTTTTTAAAGCTTTAAAAAAAAATTTTACTTCTCTAAAGTTAGGCACACACATTATGTGATTAGTGAAAAAATAATATAATTAAGCTTTTTTAGAGATTTAGCTATAAAAATATTATAATAACTTTTTTTAAAAAGCTTTTTAAGATTTTGAAAAATAATTTAGCAATTCTTAATACATAGGGCATTCACTTTATGTCTGTTGTACAAAAATAATATAATCAAGTTTTTTTGAGAGCTTTAGCTAAAATAATATTGCTATTACCTTTTCTAAAAAAGCTTTTTTAAAATTTTGAAAAAAAAATTTGGATGTTTTTAATAACTTAGGCACACAGATTATGTAATTAGTGGCAAAATTATATAATCAAGCTTTTTTCAAAGTTCTAAGTTTACTAGCCCATTATTTAAAGCTTCTTCTCGAAACATTAAGTAAACCCGTAATTGGCATAAGATGTTTGAGGTATAATAATTTTTACGTTGTTTTTTTAATAAAAATATATTTAAAAGCTTTCAAAAAAAACTTAGCTTAAAATATATATATATAAAAGCCTTAAAATGAAAGCTTTGTAGATACAATTTAGTAAATTTAAGTATGTAATGTAGGTATTAAGTTCAAATTAAGTTTGTGTTTTGTATAACGTATTAATATTAATATAGTGTTATTGTTAAAAGTTTCAATGTTAATTGGCATGTTGTTGTTTATTCTTTTTAAATTTTATTTTATTTTTAAAAAATAATAGCTTAATAACGCTTAAAAAAACAATCTGAAATAAAAGTATTTTATAAATGATTTTTAGTTTAAGCTCAAGGTGTTTGTATAAAAATTAAATTAATTTTTATTTTTGTTTTCATGTATTACGCCACTCCTTTGGGTGGCATCTTAAGGAAAAGAAAAGTGTATAAAAAAATTTTTTTTTAATGATTAATTTGTTTAATTATTTAAACGCTTTTCTTCTAGTGAAAATGCCACCTAATGGTGCGGTGGAATATTGAAAAAAAAATAAACATTAATTTAACTTTAATATAACGATATTGGCTTGAAAATTAGAAAAAAAGTTATTTATAAAATATTAAAAAGGGTCAAATAACTGTAATTATTATTTATATAAATGTTATAAAACAAAAAAGTAGCTTAATAAAAATATAATAAATTAAAAGCTTTTAATAGAGGAGAGTTTTTTTTAAAGGAATCTAAATTAAGTCTATGAAAATATTCCTGAACTCATTCCTAATGCCAAATTATTTCCTTTAACCCTGTTAGAAAATTAAGTCACCACTACAAAAGCTTTAAATGACAATTGTTAATAGTTACAATCACTAGCAAAAGCTTAAGCTAAGCAGCAATCCCTTTGTAAAAACAAATAGTCAGCATTTTAAATAAGTTAAAAATTGCCAGCCTTAGAAAATCGAAAGAAAAAAATTCAACACCATCCACACCTTTCTTTTTACTAAAATTAAGTTTAAACACTTTCCTTGATTTTCTTCCCCCTTTCCGTCTTTGTGTATTATACACCCCACCCAACACCCTAAAGCCTTAGGCTCTTTAAAATATGCAATACAAAAATAACGCCTACCAGTAGACCACAATATTATACAACTCGTATATATAATCTTTTCTTATCCACCTCAAGCAGCTCAACATTACATTTTTATTTCAAAAAGAAATCCTCCACCACCAAAAATATCAGAAACGAATTTCCAAAAAAAAAAAAATACAAATGAAACATTAATCAAATAATCATTCAAATCAAAAGTTTTTGGCCGTGGCGTGGTAAATATATGTAGTGGAAACTATAATTGTAGTGAAAAAAAATATATTTTTTTAATTTTCTTTAAAGCTTTTTTTTAAAAAACAATTTGCCATTGAAAAAGACGAATTTTGCTACCAAGAAAAAATATTAAAATTTATATATTTTTAATAAATTATTAATGTTTTTTAATTTAAATTGGTTTATGCCTCAAATTGAAACTGCAAAAAAAAAATATTAATAATTTTGTTTTTATTTTCTTTATCCCTAATCAAGCTAACTTTTGCTCTTTGTTAAAGTAAAATTTAGTTTAAACTTTAAACTGTGACTCTCTCTCTCTCTCTTTGTGACTCCCCAAAAACCTTCTCTTAAATATGGTGAAAAAAAAATTAAATCTTAGCCTAAACTCTCACATTAAATTGACTGTTTTAAACTCCCTCTAATGCTAACCTTTAAAAGCTCTCTTAATCCATTTTTAAATCCTAGTTAAACCAACCCCTAACTATTTCTCTAACTACGGCGAAAACTTATTATAATATACGGTGATTTTTACAGTGTTTGGTTTTTGAATTTAAATTTTTATTATCGATATTTCCCCACACACTTGAGTGGCATCTTTAGGAACAGAAAAGTGTATAAACCAAATTACAAATGAATGAAATAAATTTTTCATTTATTTCAATTAAATTTAACAAATAAATTTTTTATTTGTTAATTAATTTATTAAATAGTTGATACACTTTTTTTCCTAAAGTTGCCACCCAATGGTGTGGTGTTATATTGAAAATAAAAACTTTGAAAAATTTAATTAATTTTAAAAGAAAAATTATTTTTAAATTATCAAACAGCTTCAATAACTCCAATTTTTTGTAAGAGCTTAAAGCTTTCAAAAAATTATTTCTTCTAATTAAAGCATTTACACAGCTGAAAATTAAACCTTAAACTTTCGTAAAATACTTGCAACTCAATTAAAGCTTATAGGCTATATGGAAACTGTAGCCCAAAGTAAAATCCCAACTTTGGGCAAAAATTTTCACAGACTCAAAAAAGGAACAAAAAAAATAATAAAAAAACTTTGAGCTTTAAAAATTTATTTTCTTTTTTTGACAAGTTTAAATCATAGATTTAAGCTATGAGTGTAAACATGAAAGCAATGAACGTTAAACAATGTGTTGAAAATTGTTAAACTAATAAAAAAATCTTTGAGCTTAAAAAAGCTTTTCACTAAAGTTTACAAAAACAAATATTTTTTATTATTTTCTTTAATTCAAACTTTGTACTTCGAAAAATAACCATGTTATATAAAAAGCTTTAAGTTATTAAAAAGCTTTAACTCCTCAACAATTTTTAAAAGTTATATAACCTCTCATTTCATCTCTATTTAAAGCATACAGCTTCCCAGTCTACCTCCTAGAAATAAATAATTGCCAAATAACAGCTTTTAAAATTTTATTCTATTGAAATATTGTGTATTTTGCTAAAGCTTTTAGTTAAAATTACAAATAAGTAAAATATAACGGAACTAAATGGAAAAAACAACTCATAAAAGAAATAAAACAGCGTTAAGTACAAATAAAAAATTTTTATCCATTAAAATTGTTTATTTCCTGCTAAAGATTTTAGTTAAAATATGGTCTGTGAAATAAGATGTAGCTTAAAGCTTTAGTTGTTTCTATATTGCAATGGTTATTAAAAATTCGAAACATAATGTTTTTATTAATAGTTAAAAAAAGCTTTTAAGCTTTCAAAAGAAGCTTTTAAAATTTTTAACAAGCTTTAAGTTTAATATAAAACTCTTTCGCTTGATTTCTTTACTTCCTTTTAAAAATGATTAAAAATCAAAATAGAAAAAATAATTTAACATATTTAAAAGCCTTTAAGCATTAAAAATTATTAAGGAATTATATCCTGTAAATTTATAGAGGTATAGAACTTAAAGTTGGTAAGAATTTGTAAACAGGTAGTTTTTATGTCAGTTGTCAAGTGATTTATATTCAGTTTAGTTTGACATTTCCACATAAATAGCCGGACGCGGCCTTAATTTGCGTAAACTTATATTGAAAATCATGGTTTTATGTGGAATTTTTATCACCAACTATGTCCATTTTATGGTCAACATAATCGCTTATCAGAGCAATTAATGCGATTAACTGAGGAACTTTTTCGTACCAAGTTTACTCTAAATGATAATACGCATTCATAGCGACGTCGTCAGTACAGAAGAATTCATTACTGCTGTAGGGCGTAGCGTAGAGGAAGACACGAATCAGTCTTTTCGCCATCGTGCACAGTAAATGGATATGAAAGATTTTGCGGAAAGATCCTTATTTGCATGCTTGCAAAATCAAATTCCGTGCAAGAATTGACCCACACTACCATCTATCAGAGCGTAGATGAATGGGCCCATAACAAGTTTGACGTTGATTTCGATTTTCATAACCAATTTTTTTTAGCGTTGAAGTTCACTTTTCTTTGAAAGGATACGTCATCAATAAATAAAACTGTTGCGTTTGGCGTTTTAGTAATCCTTAAGTATATGCTGAGACACCGTTACATCCAGAAGAACTGACTGTTTGGTGTTTGGCTTCATTGGCTAATGGAATCATTGGTCTGTACTTCCTTAATAAAACCGATGCTGCTCAAACGGTTACATTGGATAGTGACCGCAGTAGAGCCCTGATTACTGATCTTTTCCATGCATCAAATGAACAACCATGATGTAGCTGCTGGTTTAAATAAGACGCTGCAAAATATCACGTAGCTCGAACCACAATTAGTTTATTGAAGGACATGTCTTATAACCCTTAAGCCTTACATTTCGGACCCATGAATTGACCTAATAGATGCGGCGATAAGCCTGAAATGATTGGCCAATTGGAGTATAACATTCGTTATGTTATTACCTCAGCACTCAGGGGATGGCCCCCACACATGCAATACATTGTGCCAGAACTGGGAAGTTAGGTTATGGGTAGGAGAAAAGAGGGAGTAGTGTTTGTGGACATTCAATTTGAGGTTTGCTGCATTGAGAGTGACAGGAAAGACCTGTAACTGGAGGGAGCTTATTCAACATACGGACTGTTCTGTTAAAAAGATGAATTTTCCTTGTAATGCGTAGTGCGATTCACTGGAAGAACAATCACAAATGGAGGCGCTCTCAACGAAAATCGAGTTGAACGTGAAAACGTGCAAGTAACGAGAACAAGTTCCCGAATTTCATTAGATTATTTACCATTGTAGTAACGATAAAACAGTGAAATATATCGCACATTCTGTCAATCAATCAATAGATTTGGATCCCCTACTGTCCCCAATGAGTCTTTTGGCCCTCTCCTATACACGATCGAGCAACTCCAAAATATACTTTAGGGCGCCGGCCTATACAAGAGAGTTATATTTAATTTTTGGAAGGCTATAGGTGGTATAAATATAGGTTCCGCCATTTAACGTTTTTTCTTTGTCAACTAGTGCTTATTTCGTGAATGGCAACACTTAGCTCATGCTTGGTTTGACAGATAATTAGTTTTACCATTCCGCTGAACGAATATGGTTGTGTATACGCTTGAACAACGCTTCGCAAAGTGGGCCTAAGATCGACTTACAGAAGATGCCGATTTTGCAAAAAAAAAATCTGCTTTTCAGATGAAGCTCATTGATCTTGGCGGATATGAAAACAAGCAAAATTGTCGCATTTGGGGCACAGAAAACCCCTAACGCATACATTGAAAAGCCGACGCAACCAGAGGCATAATTTTACCATTTTTCAAGAGTAGTCGTTAGAGTCAATGGCGCTCATTATCGGTCCATGTTGAACGAAGTTTTGTTCACAAAAATTGAAGAGGAGGATATTGGCAACACTTGGTTTCAACAGCCGAAGCTGTGTAGTTTTGATTATAGCATTTAAAAAAAAACGTTATTTGGCGGACCCTATAGTATGAAAATCGGATAGGGTCAAGTATCTCTTACACTGTTTTAGAAAACCGAGGCACTTGAAAGCTTCTTTAGAAACTTGTAAAATGTGTTTAGTCCATCGAACATCACACTAAATTTTCATAACAAGAATATCAAGAGCTTCCGATATCGTAATACCTATATCACCCATATTTACAGATGCAGCACCAATTCCGAACAGAGATCATTGCGTCTTACGGGAAATAAAGTCAACTATATTTACACGACCCCATATTAAGATTATCGTGAGACTGTGATGGAGCGTATCATTCATGTTCCGCCTTTTGGAACTCTCCTCCAACTGGTTCGGTCTATTGGCAAAAAGCCATCAAAGCTTAGACTTCTAAATTAGACTACGTGCAAGCCAGCCACGGTAGTTCTAAACCAGCAGTCATATTTAATTAAAAATGCCATAAGATTATATTTGGAATAATATAAGTTTCAGGTCAATTTAGGAAAACTTCTCTTTTAATTTATTCTATTTTAAAGTTACATACCTCTATAAAAACACCCTTCCCATTTTTATGGAAACTCTAAACTTAAATGTAACTACTTAATACGAGTAAAAAATGCGAACTTATTAAGGAGAAACATTTTTTAGTCGCTTTTCTAAGCATATTTGGCTAAGGTCATAAGTTCACGTCCGCAAAATCTGTTATAGAAAACCAAATACAACAAAAAATCACTTTATTTAAAATTTTCTCTTATTAAAACAAAACTAAAATCTCTCTCTCTCTCCCTCTAGTCTTTTTTGATTATTTAAAACTTAATTTTGGCTGTTTGCTTAAAATTAACCCAAAAATCAATATTATCTCTCCCACTCTTTCTTTGCAATGTTATTAAAAAAAAATAATTTTGAATTTCCCTCTATTCCTTTTCCCCCTTATTTAACAAAAAAAAAACCTGAAAAAATAATAAATTTTCTCTCAGCTTTGGCTGTTAAAAATAAGTAGAAATTTTATTACTCTCTTACTCTGTCTCTCTCTCTCTTTCTCTTTAGTAGTAATATATTTTTAACTGTTTGACTTTATTGTTGTATTAATTGAGAATTTTATTTAAAAAACTATCTCCATAACTGATTATCTCTATATACTTTAATTAAAGCAAACACAAGAATTATTTTATTTCTTAAATACTTAAAAAAAAAAAACTAAAACTTTTTCTTTATCCTTTCTTTCCTGATTTTTTATTAAAAATATAAAAAAAAATAATATTAACAAAGTAAAAAAAAATAATAAAAAAATTAAATTAATTCGATTGTTTTAATCGATTAAAATTCTTGTTTTCTTTTTTTCTTCTTCTATTTTTTATGATTTTGCCAAAAATATATATAAAATCAAACTAAAATAAAAATCAACTTGGATTTTCCGTTTTCCAAAATCAAATCAATTTCAAAATAAAATATTTCACTTAATTTTTTTTTATATTTAAAAAAAATATTAAATAACTCAACTCAATTTCTAAAATGGTCACTGTGCAATTAATTTTTTTCTCTTTCTTCACAAAAAAAAACAAAAATTCCAAAAATATTTTTAATATTTTCCTTCAAATTTCCAAAATAATTTCGCTCAAATTTAAAATGCCTTGAAATTAAAAATTAAAAAATAAAAAACACTGAAACTAAAATAAATTAAAAAAAAAAACATTCAACACAACAATGACAATGACAAAGATGATGTTCCAGGCAAGGTGGACGAAAAGGCTACGCAACTGCATGCCATCGCCTCGCTAAAGGTTCTGCTGGATGCCACCAAACCCCAAAGAGGTGGTGCTACCACCTCGGCTGCCAATCATGTGAAGATAAATTTGAAAGAGACAACTTTAGCTGATCGTCCCAACGGCAACATTGACACAACCCTAGATTCGGTAAGTATAAAAAGTTTCTTTTTATTAAAAATAAAAATATATAAAAAAAAAATTTTTTTTTATTTTTAAGTATTTTGCTATAAAGCTTTAGAACCAAATTAAGGGCAAAGTTTATAGAAAGAAAATTCATTTAACGTTACAGAAAAAGCTTTAAGTTTATAGGGAATAAAAATGAACTTTCACCAAATTAGTAAAACTTTTGTAAAAATAAAAAACAAAATAAAAAACAAATCGTAAATTACCAAAACCCATTTCAACACAAGCTTTAGGCTTAAAAACCGCAATCATTAAAAGCTGCTTTTAATTTGCAGTTAAAATAAAAAGCTTTTTAACATTTTTTAGCTAAACAGCACCAATAAATTTTTTGTTGGCTTTAAAAATTCTAAAATTTGTAATAGTACTTTTTAAGCAATCAAAAGCTTTTACTTTAAGTTTTTAAGAAAAAGCTAAAGACATACACATTTTTTATCATCATTTAAATATAAATGAAAGCTGGTATTAAGTTGTTTGGCTTTTTTACGCCAGTAAATGAATTACTGTTGCCACACCTTCCGGTAAAAACCATATTTAGTGGCTGTTAGTTTGGTACAAAAAAGCTTTTAATTTTATATACATTATAAAGCTTAATTATATAAAATCTCATTTTCATTGTTAATTAAAACGGTGAGGAGCTTTAATTACAGCTTAATGTTTAAATAATGTTTTTAACTAAAAAAAAGCTGTTTAAAAATTTATTATTACACCTTACACCTCTTACTCTTGGGAAAAAAGTTTTAATTTTTATTTAAAAAAAAAAATAATTCAAAAGTAACCAATCTGAAAGCTCTAAGAACTGAAAAATTAATTTGATCAGTCTTCATTATTTCTTTTTTTATTTTTATTAGTTAAAATAAATATTGACAAAAGTCTAAGTTTTCAAAACACTTGGTTGTAAGAAGACAACCTAGAAATATAAAAACTTATAAAAGCTTAAGTCATCAAATGAAATACTTAAGATAAATTACTGCATGCTTAAGATAAATTTCTGCTATTGCTGGTTAAAATATTTAGAAAACTTAAATATTTTAATTATTAATTTAAACTTAATCTTAAAGTTGTAAAACAGAAAAAGCTTTAGCTAAAGCTTTATGTTTAAATACAATTTTTACTAAATAACAACTTTTAGAAATTTGCTCTAAGAGTTTTAATACTAATTAAAAAAAGTAAGCTAAAATGTAATAAACGCTAAGCTTAAAGCTCTGAGGATAAAAGGTAGAATTCTATCAGATTTAAAATTTTATTTTTTTATTTTTTGGAAATAAGTAATTGTGGATTCAAGTTTAAGCTTTCAAACTACTTTCTGGCTATATAGCAAAAAAATACGTTATACAAGCTTAAAGCTTTGCATAAAATGAGCATAACAAATCAATGGTTTTGTTGGTCAAAACATTATTCCTGAGACTACTTAAAAGTAAATAAAAAAAATTGTGGTTTAATATTAAAAATTAATTGACGTTAAAAAAGCTTTAAGCTTTGAAAATTTTTTAAGCAATTTATTTGAGAGTTTTTCATATATTTTTCATATATTCAAATTTTTGAACTCTTAAACTTGACTTGCTGAAAAAAAGTTAACTTTTTTTAATAACAAAAGTATACTTTTCCGAAAAAAAAGCTTTTTATTTTTTTTTGTAAAAAGAGCACTTTAGTCGAAAAATTAGAGCCCTTTAAGATTAAATGTGCAAATTTTTCGTGAAAAAATATGGCTTTTGTTGGTCATAAATGGCCCAAAATTGGATTCGATTTTCTAGAAATAATAAAATCTATTTTTTTAAAAGAAATAATACTTTTATAAAAATTTTATTTTGCGATCTTTTTTAAAAAACTAGATTTTTGCTTTAAAAAAAAAAAGTTAAAGAAAAAATTAATTTTTTATTTTCTAAATTGTACTTTTTTTAAATAAAAAAATCAAATATAAAACTAACAAAAAATAAATATAAAATATAAAAAAAAATAATTAAAGCGAAAATCTTTTTCAGTGTAATAAAAACACAGTCAAAAGCTGTAGAGTTTGGTTGAAATTTAAATAATTTTTTTAAGGAAATTAGAAGCATAATCAATTTTTTGGGCGGTAGAAAAATATAAACTTAAAGCTTTTTTTCTCAAATTAGAACTTTTTTAAAATGATGTTATTTATTCTTTGCCCTAAATTAAATAATTTAAATTAAGTATGTTTTTGCTACTGAATGCTATTTAATAACTAAACAAAATAGTCTTTTTAAATAAAAAAAAAATTATTTATTTTTAAATAAATTCTAGGTCACACAATATCAGCTGCATAAGTTATTTTGTTTTAATTTTTTTTTTTAAATTTAACAATTTTTTTATAAATATATTTTATTAATTTAAAAAAATTAGAGTTTTTATTTTATTTTAATTTCTTTTTATTTAACAATTTTTTTTATAAATATATTTAATTAATTTTAAAAATATAGAATTTTTATTTTATTAAAAAAAAATTTTTTAATATTTTTTTTTAAATTAAAAAAAAGGTATTTTATTTTAATTTTTTTAAAAAAATGTTTTTTTAATATTTTTTTTAATTTTATAAAATTAATTTTGTTTTATTTAAGGCTAGAAGCTGTGAGTTAAAAATCAATAAACGATTTACAAAATAATTTATTCACAGTTCAAATGTTCGAAGGACCAATTAGAATTGAGAGGTTGAAAAGACCACTAAGAAACCAAAACTTAGAGTATTAAAATTATTTAGTTGTTAAATACACTGATACCATTACGCCTTACAAAAAATACAGGGTCTCTAAACTATATAAAAAAGCAACTCTAAGGATACTTAAAAGTTGTTTATCCATTTAAGTCGTTGAAGGACCATAATATTGAAAATTACCTTCATCTAAAGTTTGGTTTTTTGTTAGTTCTGTAGCAATTTAAAAGCAGATAACAAGGATTATCTGCGTTAATTGTATTTGATTCCTTTAGATATAAGTTCAGTTTAAAAATAAACTGTCAGGATAATTATGGAATTATTACAGTCAAAACCATTTGAAGGACCACATTGAAAAGCTGCGCAATAAATTAATTAAATATTTTCTAAAATTAATAAAAACAAGACTAAATATTTTTCTTTAAAAGAAATATTCATTTTTCTATAGGAGAAATGTCCATTTTCAAAACTCCATAACTTAATTTAATGGGTTTTTTTGATTTAAAGTTTTTTTTTGCCGTAAGCTCATTCTAAAGTTGGGGTCATTTATTAAATTATTAGGACTCTTTTTAATTGTTGACGGAAAAAGCCAGCAATCGCTCGTCTATTATTTAGCGAATGTTATTTTTCAAAGCCAAAAGACACAATAGTTTCCCCAACAACCAAGTCAACTAGTGTGGCTGATCTAATTATTTCACTTAGGAACGAGATAGCATTACAGGGAAAATAGTGTTCTATAAGTTACAACGATGCAACACACCTTCTAACTCAACAGTAACTTCCTGATGAGCAATGCTTTCTATTTAATTTTGGTTTTTCATTTTTATACGCTACATCAGAAAACCCAATAAGCAAAATATTCACCCTAAAAATATTCCTTAAGCATCTACAGGGCTCAGCTGTGTAAGCTTTTTTTTTCAAATATTGAAATCTAAAACGAAAAGCTATTTACATCTCTATATGCTAGCAAAAAACTATGCACAGTGTAACGGCCTGAAATTATATACCACAGTTTTTGTAAGATAATTCCTTGAAAAAAAATTTTTAAGGTTCGAAGGACCCTAAATTAAAAAACAAAGTTTTTGATACAATAATCTTGGAGGTAATTTTTCAAATAAAAATTTTTAAGGTTCGAAGGACCCTAAATTAAAAAATCAAAGTTTTTGAAACACTGGTCTGGGAGGTAATTTTTCAAATGAACATTTTCAAGGTTCCTAGGACTCAACTTAAAAAAACACAGTTTTTGATATGAAGGCTTTCAGATTTGATGTCTTAAACAAAAACTTCTAAGGTTTGAAGCATCTTAAGAGGTCTTGTGAGATATTTTCCTAAACAAAAATTTTTAAGGTTCAAAGGACCTTAAACTAAATAATGACCCCGTAAAACCACCGTTTTTAATATAAAGGCTTTATGGGGTAATCTCTTAAATAAAAATATTAAAAGATTCGAAGGACCTTAAATTACACAACAAAATTTTGAAATGATGGCCTTATGAGGGAATTTCTTAGATAAAAATTTTGTAAATTCAAGAAAGCCTAAATTAAATATCAAAGTATGACATCTCTATGAGATAATTTTGTGAAAAAAAAATTTTAAGGTTCGAAGGACCCTAAATTAAATATGATATGAAGGCTTTAAAATGTAATTTTGTAAATAAAAATTTCTAAGGTTTGAAGGACCTTAAATTAAATAGCTAAGTTTTGATTGACAACATTGGGTAGTTCTTTCTTCAACAAATATTTTTAAGGCTCGAAGGACCCTAAATTATACATCAACGTTTTTAATATGAAGGCTTTATAGGGAAATATTTTAAATTGAACAACAAAGCTTTTGAATTGGCGGCCTTGTGAGGGAATTTCTTAAATAAAGTTTTTTAAGTTCGAAGAGCCCTAAAATAAATATCAACGTATTTGATATGAAGGCTTTATGTGGTAATTTCGTAAATAAAAATGTTTAAGGTTCTAAGGACCATAAATTAAATATTAAAGCTTTGAAGATATTTTTCTAAACAAAAATTTTTTAGGTTTGAAGGACCTATTATTAAATATTAAACTTTTTGATATTACGGCATCGGTAATTTGTTAAATAAAAATATTTAAGGTTCGAAGGACCCTAAATTAAATAATAAGATTTTTGTTTGACGGCTTTGGGAAATAATTTTTTAAATAAGGTGCGATGGACCATAAATTAAATATCAAAGCTTTTAACACGACGGCCTTGTAAAATATTTTCCTAAACAAAAATTTTTAAGGTTCAAAGGACCCTAAATAAAATAATAATAACGTTTTTGTTTGACGGCTTTGGGAAATAATTTCTTAAATAAGGTGCGATGGACCATAAAATAAATATCAAAGCTTTTAATACGACGGCCTTGTAAGATATTTTCCTAAACAAAAACTTTTAAGGTTCGAAGGACCTTAAAGTAAATAATAAAGTTTTTAATATGACGGTAGTTTCTTAAATAATAATTTTTAAGGTTCGAAGGGCCTTAAATTAAACATCAAAGCTTTTAAGACGACGGCCTTTTTAGATATTTTCCTACATACAAATTTTTAATGTTCGAAGGACCTTAAATTAAAAAATAAGGTTTCTGATATGACGGTAATTTCTTAAATAGCAATTTTTATGGTTCAAAGGACCCTATATTAAATAATAAAATTTTTGTTTAACGGCTTTGGGAAATAATTTCTTAAATAAGGTTCGATGGACCATAAATTAAATATAAATTTTTTTAAATTTGAAAGCTTTAAGCAAATAATTTTTTAAATAAAAATATTCAAGCTACGAAGGATCCTAAATTAAATCTTCAGGTTTTAGTTTTTTTACATATAATTTGTATTAAAAGATCCGAAGGACCAATAGACCCATTAGGCATGTTAAATTTTGAGAATTTCGGAAACTTTTTATGCAGTCCTATATTTAGCTGAGAAATTTAAATTTTACAAAATATTAATTGTTTTTATTTATTTATTTATTTTTTGTTTTAATATAAACAATTTCATGTTTTCTTTTGTTATTTCCAATTAAAATGATTATTCTTTATATTAATATTTTTTGTTTTTGTTATTTTAATTATTTTATCCAACCAAAGGTTATTTTATTTATAGTTTCTTTTTAAACTTTTGTTAATTAAAAATGTGTGTATGTGTGCCAAATGCTCTGCCAATCAATAGAAATAGAAAATACTCATTCAGCATAAAATAAATCGAACGTGGCGCCTTAACATATGTTACATTTAAGTATAACAGAAAAAAACAACAAAAAAAAAGAACTATTAAAATCCAGCCATTTATTTTTTCTGCTCTTTTCCTAAAATAACTCTTAATAGAGATAATTATTTTTAATATATTAAGGAAATCCTAATTACAAAATGTTCTAGCAAAAAGAGAAATTATCTCAATTTATTTATTTTATTATTCCCTTTTTTGTGGTTATTCTTTCAGCATATCAAACCACTACTGGCAGTAGAGTCAATTACATAAATTGTTATTTACACAAAGTACTCAAAATGTGCAACCATGTTTATAGTATTTTTACATACGATTTTCATCAATTGCACAAACATAAAGATGGCTTCTTTAACCGCAACCTTAAAAATCTAATTTTATTCGAACATTTTTCAAATAAAAATCTATTAGAACATCAATTTAAATAACATACAAATTTTAATATGATGCCACATTTTCCAGTTATATAACTTTTAATAGTTGAAAAGGATATTTAGTACTTTTACAAATCCAAGAACCATAAAGTGTTTCCCTCTAGACCACAAAGAATAAAATAATAAAAACTCGTTTGTATAACACAAAACTTAAGTCAGCTTAACCATTTGGTTTAATCAGACCCAGAACACTTTTATCAAGCCCTACAAAATTTTTAATCTTTAATTTTTTTAAATGGTACTTTTTTATTTAAAGTTCTTTTTGGCAAAGTACTTTATTTTCAAAGTACTTTCTGGCAAAGTACTATTTCGCAAAAATTTAGTTTAATCAGAGCCATAAGACTTTCACCAAGCTGTACAAAATTTTTAATCTGTAATTTTCTTTAAATGGTACTTTTTTCTACAAAGTACTATTTGGCAAACTACTTTTTTTGAAAATCTTTAGTTTAATAAGGCCCATAAGACTTTTATGAAGCTGTGCAAAATTTTAAATCTTGAATTTTTTGTACATTGGTACTTTTTTATTGAAAGTACTTCTTGGCAAAGTGCATTTTTTGCAAAAGTTTAGTTTACTCAGGCTCACAAAACTTTCATCAAGCTGGACAAAATTTTTAATCTTGAATTTTTTTACGTGGTACTTTTTTATTAAAAGTACTTTCTAGCAAAGTACATTTCGTGCAGAAGTTTAGTTTAAACAGGCCCACAAAACTTTTATCAAGCTGTATAAAAATTTTAATCTTTAACTTTCTTTAAATGGTACATTTTTCTTAAAAGTACTTTTTGGCGAAGTACTTTTTTTGCAAAACTTTAGTTTTATCAAACCCACAAGGCTTTCATCAGGCTGTACAAAATTTTTAATTTTTAATTTTCTTTAAATGATACTTTTTTCTTAAAGGTACTTTTTGGCGAAGTTCTTGTTTTTGCAAAAGAAATGCACTTCTCGAAAGGTATTCTCTAAAATCAATAAAACTATATTTCAAAAATCCTCCTAAAAGTTATCAGCCAATAATCTGAAATTTCTGCTATTTATAAAGTCTTCTGTACAACTGTAAAAGTACTTTTTCTTCAAAATATAGTTTGTTATTAATTTAATGTACATTCTCTTGAACGATTTTGGAGCTCTGTAAAAAGTTCTTTATAAATAATTTTTAGGACGATTGTTTCTAGCATAAAACCCTTTTTCTGCAGTTCTTCAAATTTTGTTTTCCTTCAATGGTATTGCCATCCATTCGTTTCCAGATAGGCGCTTTTTAAATAAGTACTTTTTGCATAAAGTGCCAGTCAAAAAAAAATCTTATTTGAAAAAAGAATATTTTTCCTAGAAATAGTTTTACCGCAAATATATTTTTTAAAAAATACACTTTTAACTTAAAGTACCACTTTAAAAGGAATTTTATTTTCAAACCGGGGCTTTTAAAAAATACTTTTATAGAAGGTACCAATAAAAATGGTTTCTTATGGGGAAAACTAAGTTTCTTTCAAAAAAGTGCGTTTTCCACAAAGGTACTTTTTAAAAAGATAACTTTTTAGAAAAAGTATCAGTTGCAAAGAGAAATTCTTTAAAAAAGCTTTCCCCAAATGAGTACTTTTTTAAGCGTACTTTAGAAAAACTATGTTTTGTAAAAAAATATTTTTTTTTTAGTTTTTGTAAACGAGTAGCTTTATATTAAAAGTACTTATAACTTTTTAAAAGTACTTTTTATATAAAAGTACCTTTTTTTGTAAAAGTACTTTTTCCCAAAAACGCTCATTAAAAAAAACAAGTAGCTTTTTATTAAAAGTGCTTTTTACTTATTAAAAGTACTTTTTTATTAAAAGTACTATTTGTAAAAAAGTACTTTTTTCTAAAAAAGCTCATTTTTAGAAAAAAAAACAAAAAAAAAAAGGAAAAAAAATTTAGCCTTTTCTTAATATCAGTTACCATGATAAAAACAACAACTTTGAAAACCTTAAAACTATTTTAGGTTAAATGAGGAGGGAGAGTTTAGCTCTAAAACTTAATACAATTTTTTAAGCCATACGCACATTTTTATTTTAATTAAACTTAATTAAAACATTTATTTTTTCTTTTTAAAAATTTATAATTCATACAAAGTTCATTGGTTGATATGCCTGAAGCGTTTGCATTTATGCGTTTGAAAAGTTTTTTGATTTTAAATATATAATTTTTGTTGCATTAATGGCTGATGTAAATATATATTTTTTTGTTAATTTTTGTTAACTGTTTAAATATTAAAATTAAGAAATTTTTTATAAAAAAAAAAAACAAAACTCAATGCAACGAATATGTGTGACTATTTCTTAAAGAACAAATCTTTACAACTTCTTAGCATAACTTTGTCTTTTTCTATAACTTATCACTTAACTATATCTATCTCTTTCTATCATATAAAATATAACTTATGTCTTCTCTTATTTAAAAGTATAAAAATTTAATTAAATTTTCTTGAAAAAAAATCGCCAACATTTTATCACCTGCCACCTTTTCAAGTCACTTTAAGCAATTTTGTTGTTTTTTTACCATTTGATTGATGTCTTTCTTTTCACTTGCTGTCATTTATCATAAATTTTGTTTCTCTTCATTTGATTAATTTGAATTTCAATTAAAGATTTCTTTTCTTATACCTGTTTTGAAATTGCTTAACAATTCTGTACCGCCATAGACCTAATTCGGAAAAATTTTAAATTTTTTTTTTAAAAAAACTTTTCAGTTTTTAAATTATATCTATTTTTATTAAATTTTGTAAGTTTTTTTGCTTTGTCTTTAAATTTTAAAATTTTTAGAATTTTTTAAAACTTTTACAATTTTAAAAGCTTTTTGTATTAAATAAAATAAATAAATAATGATCATTTAATCCATTTTTAACAAAAAAAAGAGAATATAATAAAAGTGAAGAGAACACTTCAATTAAATCCGACAGCTTTTTCTGAATACAACTCAAAAGAGAGAAATTTAATTTCCATTTATTGGGAGAATATTTTATATTAAGATTTTCCCTCTCTTTCTATTCCATAAAGCCATAGTATTAAAGACTTTTACACACAAATCTGTTCATTTGCGACTTTACGTTTGTCCATTTGCCCTTTAAGTATTCCAAAATCGGTATCTGGCATTTTCTAAAATAATAAATGTGGATCGATGTGACTTCTATTTATTGTAAATAAATTAAAAGTTTTAAAAAAAAATTATCTTAATAATTTTTACTGCGATAGAAGGATTTATGACAATTACATATGTATGTGTGAAACGGATTATTGGTCAAATTCTTTCCACGATTTCGATAACATACCTCTATCCAATCGGACATATTTCCAATGTCTCTGACACATATTGGATTTTCAATGTCCTTTATAACCCAAATTATCTCATCCTTATGCTTTCGAATTGTTCTTGACTTATTGACGTACATTTTTTCTGTTAAATATCCCCAAAGATAACAGGCCAGCGGTATCAAATCGCAAGATCGTGGCGGCGAATTAACATCGCCTCGACATGAGACAACACGTCCAATCGATAAACAATCAAAACGTCATTGTTTTATTGTCCGTGTGGCAAGCGGTACCATGGTGTTGGAACATTACCAGATCCATTCCTCAAAAAAAACTTTGAAAAGTACTATTGCAGAAAGTACTTTTTCTAGATGTACAAAAGAGGTACTTTTTACAGAAAAATAATGTTTTGCTTGTAAAGACATATATAAAAAGTCCTCTTTTAAGTGTTTAAAAAAATTTCAGTAGTACCATTGCAGAAAGTACTCCTTCAAGATGTACAAAAAAGGAACTTTTTGCAAAATAAAATTTTTGGCTTGTAAATACACATATAAAAAGTCCGCCTTTAAGCGTTAAAAAATACGTTTAAAAAAACTTGGAAAAGTACTATTGCAGAAAGTACTTTCTAGATGTACAAAAAAGGTACTTTTTGCAAAAAAAAAATGTTTTGCTTGTAAAGACATATATAAAAAAACATCTTTTAAGTGTTAGAAAATACGTTTAAAAAAACTTTGAAAAGTACTTCTGCAAAAAGTACGTTTTTTAAATTTACAAAATAAAAATTACTTGTAAGAAAAAAAATAAAAATTTTGCTTGTAAAGACATATTAATAGGCACTTTTTATAAGTACCTTTTAATAGCTGCTTTTATAAAAAGACCTCTTTAAAGTGTTAGAAAATACGTTTAAAAAAAACTTTGAAAAGTACTATTGCAGAAAGTACTTTTCCTACATGTACAAAAAAGGTGCTTTTTACAAAAAAAGTTTTGCTTGTAAAAAAAGTCGTCGTTTAAGTGTTAGAAAATATTAAAAAAAAATTTTAAAAGTACTATTGCAGAAAGTACTTTTTCTAGATGTACAAAAGAGGTACTTTTTCCAAAAAAAAATGTTTTGCTTGTAAAGACACATATAAAAAGTCCTCTTTCAAGTGTTCAAAGAACTTTAAAAAAAACTTTGAAAAGTACTATTGCCGAAAGTACGTTTTTTAAGATTTACAAAAAGACAGTACTTTTTAGTAAAAAAAAAATTGCTTGTAAAAGCATATATAGCTACTTTTATAAAAAGTCTTCTTTTAAGTGTTAGAAAATACGCTTAACACCATGCTGTTTGAAGCAAATGTTGTCCAGATTCATATCCTCAATTCTTCACCACAAAAAATCGGTTATCGACTTAAGATGTTGAACACCATCTACGGTAATTGCTTAGCAGACCTTATTATCAAAAATTTAAGGCCCGATTACGCCCCAAATAGTCTTTGTGGCTTTGAAACAATAAGTCATGAATGTTTGGACGTTTAAAAAAACTTTGAAAAGTACTATTGCAGAAGGTACTTTTTTTAGATGTCCAAAAAAAGTACTTTTTAGCAAAAAAATATATTTTGCTTGTTTTTTAAGAATTTTTTTCTACAAAATTTTTTAAACTTGTTAGCAAAACTATACGTTTGCAGAAAATGCTTTTTTTAGATGTTCAAAAAAGGTACTTTTAAGGAAAAAAAATGTTTTGCTTGTAAAGACATATATAGCTACTTTTACAAAAAGTCCTGTGTAAAGTGTAAGAAAATACGTTTAAAAAAACTTAAAAAAATACTATTGCATAAAGTACTTTTTTCAAGATGTACAAAAAGGTACTTTTTACCATAAAAAAATATTTTGCTTAATTTTTTGTTTTTTAAAATGTTTTTTCTACAAAATTTTTTAAAACTTGTTACCAAAACTATACATTTTTTTAAAGGTACTTTTTTATCTATGATTTAATTCTCCCAATTTAGTATGTTAAGCTTTTAATATATTCTCTTTTTGTGAACATTGTCTAATTTTTTATACATATAGCCAAAGTTAGTTTGTAGCGTATTTGAGATTTTTACTTAATGCTTAAATTTAAAATAAAAAAAATGCTTGGTTCTTTATACACATAAAGCTTAAAGTACTTTAAGTTAAAGTTTTAAAGTAGTTTATAGATTTTTTGTAATGTATTCAAATAGCACTTATTGAAATAAATAGGCAAAGCAAAGCGATAAAATTTTATTAATTTTCATTTTATTATTATTTTCACAATTTGAATTCCGAGTTCGGCCTAAATAATATCCCAGAACAATTTGATTTACTGAAATCAAAAGTCTTGAAAAATTAAGTAAAGCTATTTAAAACATTTTTATTGCTGTTACCATATGTCCTTTTCTCTCTCTCCGTCCCTAACTCTCATTCTTTCTCTTTGCCTTTATTGCTCTCTCTCTCTCTCTCAATCTCTTTGTATCCCTGTTACATGTTTATCTCTTTATCTCAACTTAAAGTTGTTGATGTTTTATGAATTTAATTTAATTGTTTTTGACAAACGTGCTTAGAAATCTAAACTTTATTAACTTTAAGTATATTTGTTTTTGTATATTTAACAAATATTTAAGTAAATTATTTTTTTAATAATTTAATTACCAACAAAAACAAAAAAATATTAAATTTTCTTATAACAATTTTTTTTCTTTTTTACACAAATTACTTTCTATTTTATACTGATTAATTAATAAAATAATTTAAATAAAACAAAATAAATAAATAAATTTGTTAACATTAAAATTAACAAATTTAAAGCCATCGTTAAGCGGTCGTCGTGCCAGCTGGATAGATCAAAGGGTCAAAATTCAAACGCGAAAATTTAGCATCAAAGTTAGTTTCACAAAATAATTTATTTTCTTTACAATTTTTTTAATCTTAATTTTCTTTCTTAACAACAACAACAAACAAACATTTTAAACCTCTCAAAAAGTTTCCAACTAATTTCTATTATTTTTATTAAAAACTTAATTTAATTCCCATAATATTGACTGCTTTTATTAAAACAAAAATTAAGTTTAATAATTCTCAATTGATTGTTATATTAATGTAAAAAATTTAATTGATTTACTTTAGCGTAATAATTTTATAATAATTTTTATAGTCAAGCTTTAAATAATTAGCTGAACCTTCTGTTTTCTTTTATTTTTTTAATATTTGTTTTATACCATACACCCCACTTTTCTTATTTTACCGTTACTTTCAATGTTAATAATTTTTAAAACAATTAATTATTATTAATTTTTTATTAATTAATTAAAGCTTAAATTTTTTTATTGATTTATGATTTTTTTTACTTTTTAGTATTTTGCTTTTTAATGTACAATAAAAGAAAAATTAATAAAAATTACTTAATACGAGGGTGGTTTCAGAATTATATTCTGCCAAAAAAAAATGTTTCCAAAAAAACTTAAATTTTCTTCTTCCTTTACACTTCACTTTCACTATACTACAGGGTTCCCTACTCCCAATTAAATAGATAATTATATTATTATCGCTAAAAATGTCTCTCCCCATATCTATATATCGCTCCATCTCTTTCGCTCATACCGTAAAAATAGGCGCACTTTAAATTTTAATAGAAGTCAAATTAGACCGAATTAACATTGTGCAACTTTTGTCGCTGCAACTCGTTATTGTTATTTACAACAACAAAGTACGAGTTGCAGCGGCAAAAGTTGCACAATGTAAACTGGGTCTTATCAAACAATAAAAATGAAATGAAAATAGACACGGTACTCTAACATAGGCCGCCATTATAGACAAACACCTACAACGGGTGTTTTTCTAGAGGTATAGAACTTTACGTTGGCAACACTTTTTTAACTGGCGGTCCCTTTTTTACCAGTTAAGTTATTTATATTTAATTTGGTTTTTGCCATTTTAGGCAGACACTTATACCAGGTGTTTTTTGATAGAGGTATAGAACTTCAAGTTGGCAACACTTTTTTAACTGGCGTCAGTTTTTTTTACCAGTCAAGTTATTTATATTTAGTTTGGTTTTTGCCATTATAGCCATACACTTATACTGGCGGTTTTTAATAGAGGTATAGAACTTTAAGTTGGAAGCACTTTTTTTTAACTGGTTTGTCATTTTAAATAGACTAGCATCGCTTCCATATTGTGCTTCTTAATATTGCAGATTGATATGGAATGCCTCGTAGTATTTAAAAACAAAATTATGTTTTAGTCAAATAATATTGGGGCCACCCTCGTATCTTCAAATCTAACCTAATTTTATATAATTTTCGATTTTTTTGCTTTTCATTTGTTTTTAATTTTATTAAAATTTAATGTAATTAATTAGTTTATTATGTGTGTGTGTGTGTATTATTCATTGACAATTTAGCATTGAATCAATATGTAATTAGTAATAATTGTATTGGCACCAAAAGAGTAAACAAAAATCTTGTGTAATTGCCGTGGCTTTAAATGTTGTTACAAATATTTTTAAATATTTAAATTTTTAAAAAAACAAAAACCGTAGAGTTTTGTTAGGGCTCTTCAAATGCATGCTAAAAACTATCTAATTGAAACACAATTTTATATAAAAGTTTTTTAAAAACAAAATGATAAAATAAATAAATTTCAAACTAAATTTAAGAAGACAGCGAATGTAACGAAATTTAAAAACGAATATATAAAATTTAAATACATTTTTATTGATAATATACTGACTAATAAAAATGAAACAAAATGGAATTGGAACAAAATTTTTTTTTCAAGAAAATATATCTAAAGTATTGCAGAATCTATTTATACTTGAAAAATAAATTGAAAAACTAAAGGGAACAAAGTGGAATTGAAATACAACCACTTACGCAGCTTTTTAATAACTCAAAAAAACACATTGTAAAGCACATATTGTAAAAAAATTCTTCAACAAACGACAGAAACAAAATAGAATTGGAACACATTTTTTTGCTTGTTTTTAAACAAGATATGAACAACATGTAAAAAACGAAATGGAATTTACAAAAAAAATCAAAATAACAAATATCAACATCATTAAAAAATCTTTTTGCAGAAAAATGGTGAAAAACAGCTTTTTCCACATTTTTAACTGTGTATCCACATATTTTTACAATTTTTTTAGAAGAAACAATCACGAAGAACGAAATGGAATTGAAACATTGATCTAAAATAAACAAAACATTAAATAAACTGGCAAAAAATTCATAGCTAAAAACATAAATATAAGAATTTTGAAAATGTAAATAAAATTAATTTCAATTTTCTGTCTAAAGGACTGGGGAAACTAAAATGAAACGAAGCAATAATAATAACTTCCAAGGACTGGGGAAACTAAAATGAAACGAAGCAATAATAATAACTTCCAATTAATTTCAAAAGAACACAAACTATCCAAAAAAATGCGGAAAAAACTATTTAAAAACGGGTGTTTTAAGCCAAGGAACGAAATGGAATTGAAAAGTTTTATAAAAGATCTTCAAATCTATATTTATTTATAATATTTTGCGATTACAAACTGATTCTATATACTTTCCTGGCTTCATAAGAAAAAGAAACGAAATGGAATTGGCACAATTTTATTTTTTTAAGACAAAATTATTAATTCTTGTATTTATATTTTAAATATAGAAAACTTAAAATATAAATAAAGTAACTTAATACATCACTATTAGATTGAAAGCTATAACTCAATGCTTTTTTTAAAAAAATGCAGGAAAACTGTTATTTGTTTTTAAAAAAATTTGTATTGAAATATATTTTTTTTAATTTTGAAAAACGCAATTTTTCATTTTTTTAATTCTTAAAACTAAAAAAAAACATATATTTTATAAATTTTTCCAGGAAAAAAATATTAGAAACAATATGGAATTGAAACATAAGGCTCGTTGCAGCAAAAAATTTTTTTGCAAACTTTTCTTTTTAAGAAATAATATAAAAATATAATATTAAGCTGTCTAACAAACAAAAATCTGCAGGGAACAAATTGGATTTGAAACACAAAGCCAGTTAAAGCAAAACAAAAATTTTGTTAACTTTTCTCTTTAGGAAGTAATATAAAATTAATAAATTCGGCTCTTAACAAAAAAAATTTAAAGGGTACAAAATGGAATAGAAACACAAGGCTAGTTAAAGGAAAAATTTTTTTTGTTATCTTTTCTTTTTAAGAAATAATATAAAAATAATAAATTTAGCTTTTAACAAAAAAAATTGAAGGGAACAAAATGGAATTGACACGCAAGCCTAGTTGAAGCAGAAACAAAAATTTTGTTAACTTTTCTTTTTAAGTAATAATATAAAAATAATAAATTTGGCTGCTTATTAAAAAAATATCTAAAGGGAACAAAATGGAATTGAAACACGGCTAGTTGAAACAAAAAAAAATATTTTTTGTTAACTTTTCTCTTTATGATATAAACTAAAAATAATAAATTTGGCTCTTAACAAAAAAAATTTGAAGGAAACAAAATGGAATTGACACGCAAGTCTAGTTGAAGCAACCAAATTTTTTTGTTATCTTTTCTTTTTAAGAAATAATGTTATAATAATAATAAATTTGACTGTTTAACAAAAAAAATCTGAAGGGAACGAAATGGTATTGAAACACAAGGCTAGTTGAAACAAAAAAAATTTTTTGCTAACTTTTCTTTTTAAGAAATAATGTAAAAATAATAAATTTGGCTGTTTAACAAACAAAAATCTGAAGGGAACAAAATGGAATTAAAACACAAGGCTAGTTGAAGCAAAAAAATTTTTGGCTAAGTTTTCTTTTTAATAAGTAATATAAAAATAAAAAAAACTGGCTGTTTAACGAAAAAAAAAAAATCCGATGGGAACAAAATGAATATGAAACATTTCCTAAAATATAAATCAAATTTTCTTAAAAAATTTTTTATATAACAATAATGCATTATTTTATTAATTATCACCCATTTTAATTTTTAGTTTTTTTATTAATGTAATAACAACCCTCGTAACATTATAACATATATATGTATAAAAAAAATTTCCAATAATTTGTAAAATCTTTTTTTTGTCATTCTTTAACCGCGATTTAAGCAACTTCAAGACAACTGGGCCAAAATACTTTTTGATTATGAAAGATGCCACCATAAATGGTGAGTGGTTGTGGCATTTTCATAGTTGTTTTGCCAAACCTTATTTTAGCCCAGCCATTGTTATAAAGGATGTTGTAGTTGTTGTCGAAAGAGAACAAAATAAAGAAAAATGTATAAAAATATAAATATAAAAAGGACGAAAACTAGACACTAAAAACAATATAAATGAAGTGAAACAAAAAAAATAACAAGGACAAATATTTCTAAACGCGCTAAGTAATACACTTACACACATACACTCACACTCTAACACAAAACTATTTTGTTGTTATAAATCGTTGATTTATACTTTTTAATTTTTATAGTCAAGAAAGAAAAAATCAATTGATTTATAAGAAAAACTAAAACTCACACACACACGCACACACATACACAAACATAGGCAAACACGAAAATTATGGAAGTAACCAAAAGAACTAGAACATGTTGTCACACAATGTACAAACATGTCACATGTTTGCTTAGACATTTAAGGCCAATTTCAGAAATTCTCTGTTACACTGCACTGATTGTAATTGAGTGAACGTGCATTCTTGATTTTTCACGTGCTGTTGCATGTAGTGCTCAATGCGAGGTAGGTTCCAGAATTACAATAGCGAAATTGAAGGAGTGAACAGTGCAAGGGAAATTTTTTAGGTTTAGTCTTCCGCCAAAAAGCATAGTCTGACTGAGGAGTACTGTCACAACAAGTTATTTAAAGAAATGGCGATATCGATTGGCCGTGGCTATACCATGTGAAACGTGTGAGAATGTTATAAAAAATGTGCTCAAAAGAACTCGCCTTTGTGAGGCGAACAGAGGCGGACATTTTTCTGATATTATATTCCATACAAATCCAATTCCATAAAATCCAGATCCCTTCTTTTTTATTTTATCAAAAATTATAAACAAACAAGTTAGTATACCGTCCCGGCAGACACCCTGTATTAAGCCAATTTGCATTAAAGAATTCTAGTCTAAAATAACATTAACTGAATGAGAAGTCTAATCAATAAAATTGAGTAAAAAGTGTAAAAAGATATAAAAACTTTTTGAACTGCCCTCGTAACTGTAGATTGATGTTTACTTTTTACCACTTGCCTGGTGTGTTAAAATATGTAATTCTCCTAAAAAAGGCTCCTTCTATTTCTAATAGAAAAAAAATTTTAACACGGCCATAAACTCCCGCCCACAGTGCACTACACTAAATCTTTAACAGTAGTTTTTGTTGTTGTTTTTTGTATTGAATACAATTTATTACCGACAATATTCTTGTTCAATTTAAAAAGAAATAATGCTACGAAATTGTTACATTAAATTGAAACTAAATGATGGCATTCTTTTAATCAAATAACCAGCAACAACAACAACATCAACAACACACCACAACGATAAAATACAGCATTTTTTCAGTTTGAAACCAACATAAACGAAACGTACGAGCATGAACGATGCCAATGCATTGGCCTTGGATGTTAATGATGAAATTGAGTATTCATTTTGTTATGTCCTTTCGGTGTCCTCATCATCATTCAAACCAATATGCAAACGTTCAAACATGTTTAATTTGATATTGAAGAACACCAGGAAATACAAATAGAGTCATCAATTTTAAGCAACACAAATTGAAATTGTTCTTGTTTTTTTCATATATTTCTTTTAATGAAAACGTGTCTGTACGAACTTAAAAGAAAAGAGAACAAAAACATAAATAAAGGAAATAAAAACAAATACGAAGCGGAAAAGGGTGCATTAATAACATTGCACAATGTCTGCTGGACTTTCAATTAAATTATCAGAAATTTTATATTTAAAGATAAATAAGAATTTTGTTTTTCCTAAAACTTTATAATCCTTTTGGCCACTGATAATTTAACAGCTAATTTCTTTAAAAAAGTACTTTAAACAGAAGAAATAAGTTAGTTTTGTATAAAAATCCTGTTTTAATTCAATAAATATTTTCAAAAGCTTCAAAATCATGGTATTTAAAATATGGTACTTTTTCAAAAAGTACTTTTTCAAATAGTACTTTTTCAAATAGTACTTTTTCAGAGAATACTTTTTCAAAGAGTACTTTCGAAAGAGATTGTATTTAAAGAGTATTTTTTTTAAAGAGTACTTTTCACAAAGTACTTTTCGCAAAAGCAAACTGAGACGTTGAAATTAAATTTAAAAAAAAACTTCAAATCTGTTTTATATACTTTAACCGACAAATAAAAAGGAGAAACAAAAAGCAATTGGCATATTTTACACTTTAAGGTTTATATGGATGAAAGCCTTTAAAATAGTGTCAAATTGTACTTTTTCAAAAATTATGTCTCCGAACAATACTTTATCAAAGAGTACTTTTTCAAAGCTTACTTTCTCTAATGTAATTTTTCCAAGATTATTTTTTCAAAGAGTCTTTTTTTGAAAAGTACTTTCTCAAAAAGTACTTTTAGCAACAAAATACTAAATTCGTATGTTTAATGCTTACGCATGAAATGGAATTGAAACACGTTTAAATTAAATTTAAAAAAAAATTCATATCTCTTTACATATTTATTATTTAAAATTGATTTAAATACTTTCCTGGCCAAAAAGTAAGGAAAAACAAAATGGAATTAGCACATGTGGATCAAAACCATGGTATTTAAAAAATGGTACTTTTTCAATAAGTACTTTTCCGAAAAGTACTTTTTCAAAGATTACTTTTTCAAATGACACTTTAACAAAAAGCACTTTTTCGAAGAGTATTTTTTCTAAGGTACTTTTTCAAAGAGTACCTTTTTAAAAGGTAAAAGTAATATTCTTATATCTACTTTTTCAAACACTTTTAAGTCTTTAAGAATTAAAAATTCATAGACTTAAATAAATAAAATAAAAGAAAAAAAATTAAACTATTGAAAACAAAGTACTTTTTGTGCAAAAAAAAACTACATTTTATATACTTTCCGCGATGAAATATAAGGAAACCCAACAAAATGGAGTTGACATATTTTACCTTTTAAGATTCATATGGAATAAAATACATATTTTATTTACTGTGATACAGAGTTAAATACTTTTCTGGCCAAAAAATAGGGAAAAACAAAATGGAATTAGCACAATTTACATATTAAAGTATATATGGATCAAAACCAAGGTATTTAAAAAAATGGTACTTTTTAAAAAAGTGGATCAAAACTAAGGTATTTAAAAAATTACTCTTTTTAAAAAAGCATTTTTCGAACAGTACTTTTTCGAAAAGTATTTTGTTTTAAGACTACTTTTTCAAAGATTGCATTTGCAGGGCGTTATTCGTAGAGTACTTTTTCAAAGAGTATTTTTTCAAACAGTATTTTTTCGAAGCGTAATTTTTCAAAAGTACTTTTTTTGAAAGGAAAAATTATGAACTTTCAAAAATAATTATAGATAACAAACAAAATAAAAGAAAATACTTCAAAAGGTTATTTAATAAAATGTTCTATTTCAAACACTATTATTATTATTATTATTACTGAAAAATAGTACTTTTTGTGCAAAAAAAACTAAATTTTATATACTTTCCCCTGATGAAAAATAAAGAAAAACAAAATGGAATTAGCACAATTTACATGTTAAGCTATATATAGATCAAAACTAAGGTATTTAAAAAAAGGTACTTTTTAAAAAAGTACTTTTTCAAAGAGTACTTTTTTAAGAATACTTTTTCAATGATTGCATTTTCAAAGCGAAATTTTTTAATGAGTACTTCTTCAAAGATTACTTTTTCAAAGAGTACTTTTTCGAAGAGTACTTTTTCAAAGAGTACTGATTTTAAGAATACTTTTTCAAAGATTGCATTTTTTAAAGCGCAATTTTTTAATGAGTAATTCTTCAAAGATTACTTTTTCAAAAAGTACTTTTTCGAAAAGTACTTTTCCAAAAGCACTTTTTTAAAAGGAAAAATTATAAACTTTCAAAAATAATTATACATAACAAACAAAATAATAGAAAATACATCAAAAGGTTACTTAATAAAATGTACTTTTTCAAACACACTTTTAGATTTTTGTTTTGAAAAAAAGGTACTTTCCTAAAAACACACTTTATTCAATTTTTGGAAAGACTTTACTTAAAAAAAAAAATACTTTGTAACGTAAAGGTTTATTTTAAATTAAAAAATATTCTTTCTCTATCGTTTTCCTTTTTTGCTGAATATTGTCACTCTGTCATTATTCAAAAGGAAGTGGCACTCACTGTTAATCTACATCCAAACTGTTACCGTAAAATTGAGTGTTTGTATTTGTGTTAGTGTGTACTTGAGTATCATGCCAATTTACAATAATGAAATATAAAAGAAGACATGCATTATAACATCTTTTTCCGTTATTTTTTACTCCATTTATTTAACTTTCAACAACAACAACAACATGATTTCAAGAGTGACAATAAATAGTTAAATGTTGTCTGTCATTGTACAAGGCTCCTTGCCAGGGATAGTTGATAGATAGAAGTGCTCATTTAAATTTACACTCTGGCATGAATAATCACTACATTTATTTCAATACTCACACACACAAATATGCATATCTACACTCATGCATGCCGGTGCATGTGCAGTCTTGCATATTAAAAAAAAACAAAAATCTGGAACAATAATAAAAATAAAATTTTGCAGAAATTAAGATAAAAGCAGTAACAACAATGCAGAATATTTTTGGAAAAGAAGAAAAAGACTTTTGCTTAAGCAAAAGTTTCATTAAATAAAAGCATCAGCGCAACAACGACTGACAACCCGTTCATGTTTGTAGATACAAGAAGAAACAATAAAAAATTATTTCAAAAGTTATTTATTTTTCTTTATTAGATTTGAGCAAAGATAAATTGAGCTACGAAATTAATGGCAAAAGAAGATGAGAGTATTCAAGAGAGAATATAAATTTGATTAATATTCTTTCTTTATATAAGTTAAATTTTTGTAAATTATTGTAGCTTAATGTAAAATATTTATTATTACAGAAATGCTATTTTCAAAAAGATACTTTTTTACAAAACAGAAATATTTAAGGAAAATTATTTATAAAAGGTATTTTTTTCAAAGATATTTTTTTAAAGATATTTTTTTGAAAAGGTACTTTTTTATGAGGTACTTTTTGAAGAGGTGTTTTTTTGAGAAGTACTTTTTTAAGAGGTACTTTTTCAAATGGCGCTTTTCTCAGAAGAATTTTTTTTAGAAATGTACTTTTTAAAAGGTACTATTTTTAGAAGATACTTTTTGAAAAGGTAAATTTTTAAGAGATGCTCTTTTACAAAACAAAAATATTTCTATATTTTTCGAAAGATATTTTTAAAAAAGGTACGTTTTTAAGAGGTAATTTTTTAGAGGTACTTTTTTAAGAGATACTTTTTTAAAAGATACTTTTTAAAATGCCACTTTTTAAGAGGAATTTTTTTAGAAAGGAACTTTTTTAAAAGGTACTTTTTTTAGAAGATACTTTTTTAAAAGGTACATTTATAAAAAGATATTTTTTAAAAAGATGCGTTTTTAAGAGGTACTTTTTTACAAGGTACTTTGTAAGAATTATTTTTCAAATCACATTTTTTTAAGAGGAATTTTTTTAGAAAGGTACTTTTTTAAAGGGTACTATTTTTAAAAAGATGCTTTTTGAAGAGGTACGTTTTTAAGAGGTACTTTTTTAAGAAGTAATTTTTCATGATACTTTTTCAAGTGACACTTTTTAAGACGTTTTTTTTAGAAAGGTACTTTTTTAAAAGGTATTATTTTAAGAAGATACTTATTTAAAAGGTACATTTTTAAGAGGTACTTTTTTAAAAGATACTTTTATTAAAAAAAAACAAAAATATTTCTTTAAAGAAAACTTTTTAAAAAAAGTTATTTTTTTAAAAGATTTTTTTTGAAAAGATACGTTTTTAAGAGGTACTTTTTTAAGGGGTGATTTTTAAGAGATACCTTTTCAAGTGGCACTTTTTAAGAATATTATTTTTAGCAAGGTACTTTTTTAAAAGTAACTATTTTTAGACGATACATTTTTAAAAGGTACATTTTAAAGAGTTACTTTTTTAAGAGGTAATTTTTTAAGAGGTACTTTGTAAGAGATGTTTTTTCAAATGGCATTTTTTAAGAGGAATTTTTTGGAACCTTTTTTTCGGTACCTTTTTAAACGGTACTATTTTTAGGAGATACTTTTTTTAAAGCTCCTTTGTTAAGAGGTATTTTTTTAAAAGGTACTATTTCAAATGCAACTTTCTAAGAGGTACATATTTAAAAGGTAGTTTCCTTAAACGTTACTATTTTTAGAAAATACTTTTTTAAAAGGTACTTGTTTTAAAAACTTTTTGAAGAGCTAATCTTTTAAAGGGTACTTTTTACAAGCGTACTATCTATAAGCGATTCATTTTTCTAAAGAAATACTTTAACTAAAAGGTACTTTTTACAAAAAAGCTGTGTTTCTCAAAAACAATTTTTTTAAAAGGTACTTTTATAAAGGCGAATTCTTAAAAGGTGCAGTTGTAAAAGGTATAATAATTAATAGGTAATTTTTAAAGAATACTTTTTTAAAGATTCTTTCTTTAAATGATCCTTTTTTAAAAGGCACTTATTTAAAAGGAACTTTTTCTTAGAAAAGTTTTCCAAAAAAAGTACTTTTTTAAATTCAACTTTTTTAAAACGAACTTTTTTTAAAAATCTCTTTTTGAACATATAGTAATCTTCCAAAGGATACTTTTTAGAAACGTACTCTTTAAAATCGATCTATTTTTTTTTTCAAAGAAATACCAAAAGTCTTTTGCCAAAAGGTACTTATTTCACAAAGCTGTTTTTCTGCAAAACATTTTTTTTTTGTTAGTGCATTAAAGAAGGAATATTTCTCTAAAAAAAATACTTTTTAAAAAATGGTACTTTTTAAAAGTTGTATTTTTAAAAGGTACTTTTTAGGAGGTACTTTTTTAAAAGGTAGCTTTTCAAATTTACTCTTTTAAAAGACACTTTTTTAACAGTAACATATTTAAAAGGAGCCTTTTTAATGGAAATTTTTCAAAAGGTACTATTTATAAATTATACTTTTTTAAGACGAACTTTTTTAAAAAATTACTTTTTACAAACGTTCTGTTTTAAGGGGTACTTTTTAGTGGCGTACTCTCTAAAAACGATTTATTTTTTTTAAGAAAACAAGCCTTATGCATAAAGATACTTATATGAAAGGGGTACCTTACTTAAAAGGTACTTTGTTTAAAAGATACTTTTTTAAAAGGAACTACTTTAAAAAGATACCTTTTCAGTAGGTTGTGTTTTTTTAAAATTACTTTATGAAAATATAATCTTTTAAACGATACGTACTTTTTAAAAATGAAACGATTAAAAGGCACCTGCTAGACAAAAGTACTTTTTTATAATTGAGAAAAAAAACTGTTTTCAACAAACAAAATTTTGTATTTTAATTAATTTTTTAATATTAATTTTTCTTTAAACTTTGTAATTTTTTGTGTTAAGAAAGGGAATTTAAAAATTTTTCGTTCGAAAATATAACCTTAAAAAAGTACTTTTTAGTTACTTTTTAAAGTACCTTTTTACTTTATTATTTTTTGTATTCTTTTTTTTTTTGTACAAAATTGCCGTTAAAAAAGTTATTTAACCATGAAATAAATTGAAAGTGAACTAACAGAAAAAGTACCTTGTAAACAAAAGTACTTTTTGAGAAACTTAATTCAAAAAACCCCTTTTTCAACAAACAAAAGATCTTTTTTTCAAAAGATTTCGTAGTTATTTTTCTTAAATTTTGTATTTTTTTTGCAGAAAACTGCCTTACAGAAACAGGGTTTATTAAAAAAAAGGCCTTTAAAAAATTTTTGTTCACAAACATAACCTCAAAAAAAGTACTTTTTAGGTACCTTTATATTTATTTATTTAATTTTTTTTTTTTTGGTACAAAATTGCAGCTAAAAAAATTATTTTACCATGAAATGAATTGAAAGTGAACTAAGAGAAACAGTACCTTTTAGGCAAAAGTACATTTTTTAATTTAAAAAATCCCTTTTTCAACAAACAAAACTTTTTTATAAAGATTTCGTGTTACTTTTTCTTTAAATTTTAAACTTTTTCTCAGAAAACTGCCTCATAGAAACAGGATGTGTTAAAAAAGGGCCTTTGAAAATGTTTCATTCAAAAATATAATCTCCAAAAAAGTACTTCTTAGGTACTTTTTGTTTTATTATTTTTTTTTTTGGAAAACATTGCCTTTACAAGAAAAATTTTACAGATAGATATTTTGAAAATCATTTTTTTATTATGAAATCATCAATGTTGCCAATGTGTTTTTTATTAAATGTTTGAAACATAAAATATTTCTCACAGTTCATAATATATTTTTCTCTGTGCTTTAATCTCTTCAGAAAATTAATAAAAAATTTATTAATTCTTTTCACTGTATGAAACTGAGTACAAATTATGACAACAACAACACCAATGACAATAAGCGGAACAATTGATTACAATTCACAAATTGATTTAAAAAAACATCCTTCCCTACTCTCCTTTTCTCCCGCTCTCTCTCTCTCTTCATCTCTCAACAAGAAATACGTCTTTTGTTCTTAGTCTTTATGATAAATTATGCAAAATACCAACTGTCAGTATTAATATGAAATTTAGCAAAACATTTACAATAAAAAGCTTTAACAGCAGCCAAGGAATGAATCATCCATCTCCTGACAATAAATGCTTTAGTGTTAGTGATATAAAATCCTTATGCTTATGACAGTTAACGAGACAAAGAGCTGTAAAGTGATAGAAAGAGATTTTAATATTTAAAAATCTTGTGAGTGAGTGAATGAGTGTATTTTAATAATGATGATGATTTTTTATAATAAAAACATATTGGAACCACATATTGTTGTTGTCGTTGATGCTGAAGATTATAATGCTGATACTTATCTGATGATAATGATAATGAAAATTATAATCATCAATGACGTTGTCATTGTCACAGCTAGCTTACAGGCGCTTAAATAATTGTGTATGCAAAATTTGTCATTTTTAGTTTTTAACAAGTGAACACAAGTTTACCATGTTGAAAATACTTTTAACAACAAAACCAGCAACAACAACAATAAAAAGAAATGTAGAAATATTATTACTGTTGTTGTTGTTAGTCAAAACCATAAGCGGATTTGAAAAGGCTTAAAAATAAATTTATTGTTCTCGTATGTAGCATTCAGACACAGAAGTACATCATGATGAAGCAATTGTTGTTTAAATATTTTACAAGTGTTTTGTTCTTTCTCTGGGTATTGTTGTTGCTGCTATTGCGGAATTAGTGGAAAATGTTGTTAAATATTGATTTTTCGTTGTAAAATTTTTTTTTACTCGTTGCTTTTTTGTTTGCTGTTCAAATACACACACTGCAAATAGAAATAAATGACATGACATGAGAAAAAGTATTCAAGTGGAATAAGAGAAATTAAAAATAAAAATAAATTAGAACTTAAGTTTAAGTCTTTGTCAAGGTAATAACAGCAAATAGTTGTTAATCAAAATAATAAATTAAAAAGAAACCAAATAAAATTATTTTATTTAAAGAAATAAATCCGAAATTTTAAAATTGAAATTGTAATAACAACAAAATATTAGTAAAATATATTAAAATAATATATTTAATAAATAAAACAAAATTTTAATCAAAGGAAATGGAATGGAACGAAATGGAATGGTACGGAACGGAATGAAATGGAATGAATTAAAATGATATGAAACACACACTCTCATCACATTCAAAAATAAAATCCAGTTTTAAACAATCCTGACCTTAAAGATATTTTAAGAAATTATTAATTCCTAGCAGTTGTATAGAAACAAAATGGAGTATAATGAAACAAAAGCAATTTAAGACATAAGTCTAGTTGTTTTACACTTTTCTCTCAATTTAAATTAAAATTGTAATTAAATTTAAAACTAGGAACAAAATGGAATCTATTGAAACATTAATTAAATTCTACTAAAATAAACTAATGGCTAGTAAAACTACAAAAAACTAATAGAAAACTAATTTTAATAAAATAAAAGAAAACGGATTATAATGGAACGGAACGAAAATGAATGGAACAGCGCGTAACGGAATTATTCTAAAAATATATTATATGTATAGATACAAAATGGAATAAAATGAAACAAAAGCATTCTAAGACACGTGTCTTTTAAATTTAAATTAAAATTTTAACTAAATTTAAAACTGGGAACAAAATGGAATCTATTGAAACATTAATTTAGTTGTAATAAGATAACAAACTAATGGCTAGTAAAGCAAAAAAAAACTAAATTGAAATAAATAAATGAAAAGGAATGGAATGGAACGGAACAAAATGGAATGAAGCTGAACGAAAAGGAATGGTACACAGCGTAATCGAATCTTAAAATGAAATCAAAATTTACCTTAAAAATTATCTTAAAAATATATTATAGAAATGGAATAAAATGAAACAAAATCATTTTAAGATACGTGTCCTATTTTGATTCAAATTTTTTAACTGAATTTTAAACTAGAAACAAAATGGAATCTAAATTAACATTAATTTAGTTCTACTAAAATAACAAACTAAGGGCTAGTAAAACAAAAAAAAATAAAAAAGGAAACTAAATTGAATAAAATAAAATGAAACGGAATGGAATGGAACGGAACAAAATGGAAAGGAACGGAACGAAAAGGAATGGTACATAGCATAATTGAATTCTAAAATGAAATCAAAATTTCCTTTAAAAATTATTTTAAAAATATATTATATTGTAGAAACAAAATGAATTAAAGTGAAACAAAAGCATTTTAAGACACGTATCGTTGTTTTAATTTAAATTAAAACTTTAATTAAATTTTACACTAGGAACAAAATGGAATCTAATGAAATATTAATTTAGTTGTACTAAATAACAACTAACGGCTAGAAACCAAAAAAATAAAATGAATAAAATAAAATGAAATGGAATGCCACGAAACAAAAAGAAATGGAACACAGTGAAGTCAATAGCAAACATAGATCGCTTTTTTGTCGAATCTTATAAGTTTCAAAAATGAAATAACAATTGGCCCTAAAAATTATTTAAAAAAATATAAACTTCGTAGTACTTCCAATTTCTCTAGAAACAAAATGGAATATAATGAAACAAAAGGATGTGTTTAGTTCTATAACAACATTTTTTTATATAAATTAAAATTTTAAACTTCACAAAAGCAAATAAATAATTTATTCATAATGAAATTAAGATAGAAAAGTAGTTGAAAAACCAATGAAACAAAATGAAATGAAACATTGTAAATTTCCTAACTGTTTGTAATAAATATTATTTGAACAGAAAACTGTTTATAAAAAATTGTAAACATATACAATTCAAAAAAGCAATCCGAAAAAAAGAAGGAATGTAATGGAATTTAATGAAACATTTTGACAGCTGTGAACAAACAAAAATTTTGTTTGTTGATAAAAAATTTTAGATTAACTAGATCTTAAGCTCTTTTTGTTCAAATTTTGTTGAGAAGGAATGAAATGGAATTGAAAAACAAATTATTTATACAAGGGTAATTTACTCATGCCATGTAGACAGAACAATGAAGTGATTGCTAGCTACGAAGCATCCGCCTTAAATGGAACAAAGTGGAAATAGGTGAAACACAAAACATTTTTCGTCGTTTTTAATTTTTTAAGCGAATAATATTTATATGAATAATTTCGATTTGAAATTATGCTTAAAATATTCCTTATCGCAGAAGGAATGAAATGGATTTGAAACACAAATTATTTATTGAAATGTAGTGTTGACTAATTTAGAATTTTTTTAAGGCGCGTAGACAAAACTATGAAACAAGTACTAAGAAATTTGTGTCTCAACTGGAACAAAATGGAATTATGTGAAACATAAAATTTTTTTCTTGTTTTTAATTTTTTAAGCGAATAATATTTATATGAATAGTTTCGATTTTAAAATATGCTAAGAAATATTCCTTATGGGAGAAGGAATGAAATGGTATTGAAACACAAATTGTTTATTTAAATGTAGGGTTAACTTTTTTACTATAATTTTTCATGATACAAAAACGAAACTATGATACATCTACTAAAACATCAAACAACAAAAAACATCAAGGAACAAAATGAAATTAAGTGAAACATAAAATTATTTTGTTGGGGTCAATATTTTAAGCGATCGATAATAACCTAAAAATTTAGATTTTAAAACTTGTATAAAATATATAATTTATGAGAGAAGGAATGAAGTGGAATTGGAACATAAGTTATATTTTGAAATATAGTTTTGACTATTTTGGGATGTTTTTCAAGCCACATAGAGGAAACTATTAAACATCTACAAAGAAATATATGTATGTCTCAAGATTGAACAAAATGGAATAAAGTGAAACATAAAAATTTTTTTGCTCTCAGTTTTCTAAGCGGGCGCTATTAATCTGCATAATTTAGGTTACAAAATTCATTAAAAATATTTTTAAGAGCCGGGATAAAATGGAATCGAAACACATATTGTTTTTTATATCTTTTTTAACGAATTGTTAAAATAAATTCTTGAAAAACTTATCCAAATTATTTCAAATGTCAAGAACAAATTATAACTTTTTAAATCCAACCCCAGCCTCACTAAATAAATTACTTTTTTTAATGCAGCGCATCATGGAGTAAAGAAAATAAAAATATTATTTTCTATTTAAGGTTGAAGCACTTAACGCGTCAAATCAAATTTTCCGTGATACTTTTAGAAAAAAAAATTTAGAAAGATAATTTTAATTTTAAAAAATTATTAAAGAAAAATTTTTCACAAAAAAAATTTATATAAAATTGTGTTTCAAGTTCATTAAATATTCTAATTTTAATTCAAAAGCATGTTTAATTTGAAATTTTGTTTATTAAAAATGGCTTGGAATGAATATAATTACAAAGCGCCTAAGGTTAGGCACTTATTTTCTGATTTTAAAATGCCTTAAAAAAGGCTTTAATTTTAATTGTTTAGTTTTTTTCGATTAAGAATTAAACAAAATTTTATTTAGGCTGTTTAATTAATTTTATATGTTTTTTTATAGCCTTAAAATAGGCTTTTGATTTTTCTTTTAACAAAATATTTTAAGTGCGTTTTTATAAAAAAAACTTTAATTTTTAATTTGAAAACTCCTTTTTTAAATAAAAAAACTTGTTTTTCTTTATTTAAACATTTTGAAATGCACTTTTTTTATTAAAATAAAAATTATTAAAATTAATTTTTAATTCATAGTCACCTGACATTATAATAACCATTATTTAATAAAAAAAAAGAAATATTTCTTTAATAAAATAATTTTTTTATAAGAAATTAAAATTAATTATACAAACAAAAAACTATTTAAAGTTATGTATAAAATTTGAACAAAAATAATAATAATAATAATAACTAAATAATAACTTCCTTTCTTTTGTAAAAATTTTTAAATTTTAAATTTAAATCCCTAAAACTATGCCTTACATTTTAAAGAAATTTTATAAAATATTTAAACTAACATTTTTATACTTTTGTGTATTCCAAAAAAAACAAAAAAAAAATAAATTAAATCCCTTAATAGCAGACACAAGAAATCGAAGATGAGCCAGAGCCCTTAAGCATGGCATGGCCAGATACTGCCCGTAAGCGTTTAACTTATGTATTGGTGGCCCCACTTTTAATACCCATGTGGCTAACTTTACCGGATACACGTACGCCTAAAGGTAAAAAACTATTTCCTGTAACATTTATTGGCTCCATATTGTGGATAGCAGCCTTTTCATATCTCATGGTATGGTGGGCCAATGTAGCAGGTGATACCGCTCGTATACCCCCCGAGGTATGTTTAACAAAAATGAAATTATAATTTTATACTTTATTCGACTATGCATTGGCTGTTATTAAAACGTTAATTTTTTTTAGGTTATGGGTTTAACATTCTTGGCGGCTGGTACTTCCATACCAGATCTGATAACTTCGGTTATTGTGGCACGTAAAGGTTTTGGTGATATGGCTGTTTCCAGTTCGGTGGGCAGTAATATTTTTGATGTTACTGTGGGGTAAGTAATTTTGTTTTTTGCTTTCTTAATTATTTGATAAAATGTCTGTGCCAACTTAAAAACATCCTGAAAGTTTCCGTTATATTTCTTTAATTTTATATTATGAAAATTAAAGAAAAATTATTTCGAAAAAAATTCCCCATAAATTGATTTAACTGAAACTGGAACGAAATGAAAACTTTGTGAAAAATTTTACTATTCAAACTTCAATAGTTAATGCCTTAAAAAAAACAAATTGAAATTCTAAGAAACGCTAAGCAGATAATGTGTAAAAATTGTGAGGAACGTAATGGAATGGAACGAATTATTAATATTAAAATATATCTTTTAAATTATATATTTTAAATTATGGTATTTCAATGATAATTTGCTTAATTTTAATAAAAAAAAAATCTGGAACAAAATGGAATATGAAACACTCTAAAACTTTAAAAAAAATCCCAAAAAAAAATTTAAGCTTAAAAACGCATTGCAAAAATTATAATTAAGGGACGTACAATCCCATAATATTCGGTAAAATTATAGTTGTTTTACAAAAAGCTGTTTAAAACAAAATGAAATGAAACGAACAAATTTATAAAATACTGTAGGACTCAATAAAAATAATCAAAAGACAAAAAATATATATTAAAATCACGTAGTTTAGTTTTAGCACAAAAGAAACAAAATGGAATATGAAACACTCTAAATCTTTGAAACAAAATCGAAAAAAAACTGTTAGCTTGAAAAGAAAATGCATAGACTTGTAATGAAGAACTTAAAAACTCACAATATTCCGTACTTTTCAAGTCATTCCACACTTTCATCACTTTGAAACAAAATGGAATGCAACTAAACGATTCATGAAGCACTTTAATTTAAAAAAAAAAAACTAAAAGAAATTTTTACCTTAAAAACGCACTGTATAAATTATAACTAAGGGAGTTACAAGCCCGTAATATTCACTAAAATTACAATTATTACACAAAAAGCTGTTTGAAACAAAGTAGAATGAAACGAAAAAATTTATAAAATACTGTAGGACTCAATAAAAATGATCGTAAGACAAAAAATATATATTTAAATCAGCCAATTTAGTTTTAACACAGTAGAAACAAAATGAAATATGAAACATTCTGTAACTTCATAACGAAATCGAAAAAAAAAACTTTTTAAGTTGAAATCAAAATGCGTAAATTTTAAATAATGAACTTAAAAAAACCATAGTACTCCGTATTTTCCCAGTCATTTCAAAAAATTCTTTGAAACAAAATGGAATGAAACGAAATGATATATAAAATACTTTTGGAATGATTACAAATGATAAAAAGCCAGCAAATTTATATCTAAATCAGTAAGTTTAGTTTTAACACAATAGAAACAAAATGGAATTTGAAACACTCAAAAACTTCAAAACGAAATCCAAAAAAAAAACTGTTTAGCTTGAAAACGAAATGCCTTAATTTCAAATAATGAACTTAAAAACGTACAACATTCCGTAATTTTCAAGTTATTACACAAAAATCACTTTGAAACAAAATGGAATGCAACTAAATAATTTACGAAGCACTGCAATTAAAAAAAATCAACTAAAAAAATTTTAGCTTGAAAATTATAACTAAAGGACTTACAAACCCATAATATTCAGTAAAATTACAGTTATTACACAAAAAGCTGTATGAAACAAAATGGAATGAAACGAAATGATTTATTTAAATACTTTAGAACTTAATAAAATTGATAATAATTCAAAAAAAGTATATTTAAATCAGGTAGCCTAGTTTTAACACAATAGAAACAAAATGGAATATGAAACACTTTAAATCTTTAAAACAAAATCGAAAAAAACTATTTAGCTTGAAAATGGAATGCATAAATTTTAAATAATGAAGTTAAACACCCATAACATTCCGTACAAATTTCACAATAATCTATTTGAAACAAAATGGAATGAAACAAAAAAATTATAAAGCGATTCAATACTTAATAAAACACGATTAGAACTTATTTTGAATTGCGTAGCATAGTTTTAATAGGATAGAAACGAAATGGAATATGAAACACTGTAAAACTTCAAAAATATGGTACAACTAGCGGCTGATAATGAACGCAGCTATCAGCTGTTTTATATATCAGCTGGTGATGATGGATATGGTGTATGTGTGAGTGTGTATATGAACAAAGGGTGAAATGATGCGCAGTCGAAAACAGATAATATTTTCACTGGCGCGTATCGCCTGAAAATAATTCTGAGTATATCGGCAAATACTGTAAGGTCACAAACAGGCCAACACGGTTTGTGCCTACTGTAGCTACTTAGAGTGCCCAGAGCAGAGATGAATTGTGGTCTGCACAATTTCCCGTATTCTGGGTATTTCCTCGTACACTAACTATTACCTCGCTCTGTGAGGTTAGGTCACACACTAGAGCAGTGGTTTTTACCGAGCCTGGGTGATGCTTTAAGCCAATTTACTTTCTAACCTCAAATTTAGCCACCCAATATTTTTTACCATTAAAATTTATTTTTAATATGAAGCAGTAAAAAGTACAGCTTTTTCACACGCACTTTAAATTCTCTCTGACTTTTTACAAACTTTAAAGTATAATGAAAATTATTGCCTACTTTTAGGTTTTTTATAATGCCCTTACTTTATGCAAAAACAAAAACATTTTTAATATTTTCACAGATAATTTAAAATCACGTTTCATTTAGCGTATTCGAAAACGTGTCTAGAAATCATTTAGAAAAACTTTTATATCATTTCCTTTTTGGCATAACAGCAACAACAACAACAACTACACGCTTAAAAGCCATTAAAATGTCATTAACCATTTGCAACATTTTCAATAACTTGTATAAATTATACCTGGAGAAAGGTAATCAAAGTAACATTTATTTGAACAATAATTTTTTGCGACACCGCCAAACTGTGTTTAAACAATTTAAAAGGTGATTATGAGTTTGTGTATTTAACAACAGGATTTAAATTGAAATTGTTTTATATTTTCAAATTATAATAGAATTTTTTTTTCATTCCATTAAATACAAATAAAATTTTTAATAAAATTTAGTGACTTTAAAAATGTTGCCAAAATATAATTTAACACGGTTTAATTCCTTATTATTTTAATTTCGCATGATTAGTTTTGTAAATCACAAATGTTGCGAAAATGTTTAGCAACATGTTGCTTTAAAATGTTTATAAACAATGTAGCTAGACATTTTAAAGAAAACGAGAAATTTGACACAAAAAAAACAAAGAAATCACTTGTCTTTGGTATAGGTCCCCTGTGATCGTCTTAGCCTACTTCAACAGCTCATAACATAAAAGAACCTTCTAATCCCACCAAATACAGAGCATTACCTTGGCGGCCTAACTATTAGGCTTCAGCGTTGATTCGGCTGGTTGGCCGAACCTAACACAACATTTTTTGCGCTTGGAGTTATCATCACCAATAACGTTGACAAAATTATTTCTTTTTATAGCTTTGAAGCATCATTTCCGACATGCAAAATCGCCTTTCAACTTCTCTTGGCTTCACCATTTGTGTTTAAAAAATGTTTATCACCTAAATTAAATTCATCAAATCACCAAAAGTTTAATTCATTGTTTATATCTCAGAAATGTTTTTTGAAATATCATTCTTATTGAAATGTTTCGGCAACATATTGCTAAACAATATTTTAGCAATGCAGAACGTGACAAGATTTACATCGATACCTAGCCTTGTGGCCATAATCCGATGGTAGTCTTATTACAGAGTGTAGGAAAAAGCGTCCACCCACTCCCTAAGATGATTGCACACGCACGGTAGCAGGGCCGTGGCCGCACTCTTTGTTTGGTTGTATTACAAACGCAACTAGGATATTTATTCGGATGTTAAACTTTTCTTTTCATTAAAATCTTTTCGGAACTTATTTCAAAGCCCGACTAAACAACAGCCACCATGTTGCTCCCCGAGGGTCCTCACCAATAACCAGAACAGGGCCGGGTTAATGTAAACAAACCACAAAACGCTTAAGCAGCTCAAACAAAATATTTGTAATGAAATTAATGAAATACCGCGCGAAATGTGTGAGAATTTATTGAAAAATGTGCTCAAGAGGCCTAGCATTTGGGAGGCTAGCAGAGGCTAACAGAGGCGAACATTTATCTAAAATTGTATTCCACACATAATTGTCGACATTAAATAAAATATTTATCAATATAAGATCCATTCTCTTTCATTTAATCAAAAATTATAAGCAAACAAACAAGTATTCCCTCCCGGCAGACTCCCTGTACATCACAGTTGGACTTTAGAATGTTGCAGAACCAAAAAAAAATTAAGAAACATTTGTTTAAAAACTTTAAGAAATATTTTTCTTTCAATATAATACAAGATCCCAGAAATTTAAACTCATTATTTATGCCCCCGAAATGTTGTTAAAATTGTGCTTTCTTTCTAAATGTTGCAGCAACATATTGCCAAGCATTACTTTAACAATACAGTTCACATTCACATATTAAAAATCGAAATTAAAAAACTTTCTAAATTTTATCATATTTTTTTTTTTGCTTTTTAATAGATGATAATGAGGGACTTTAAAATGTTGCACAACTAAAAGCATTTGTTTATAAACATTACGAAATATTTTGTTTGAACTACCAATACAAGATGCCAAAAAATTTAATTAGTTATTTATTTCCGCTAAATATTTAAATTTCATTCTTTTGTAATGTTTCAGCAACATGTTGTTAAGCAATTTGTTAGCAATGCAGTTACATTCACAAATTTAAAATCGAAATTAAAAACTTTCTAAATTTTATCATAATTTTTTTGCTGGCTAATAAATTGACAATGAGAGAATTGAAAATGTTGCACAACTAAAAGCATTTGTTTATAAACATTACGAAAGATTTTGGTTGAACTACCAATACAAGATGCTAGAAAATTTAATTAGTTATTTCTGTCCGCAAAATGTGTAAATTTCATTCTTTTGAAATGTTTCAGCAACATGTTGTTAAGCTATATTTTAGCAATGTAGTGTACATCCACAAATTTAAAATCGAATTGAAAAACTGTCTAAATACTGTCACAGTTTTTTTGCTGGCTAGTAGATTGACAATGAGGGAATTGAAAATGTTGCACAACTAAAAGCATTTGTTTATTAACATTACAAAATTAACATTACAATAAAATAAAACTAAACGTAACACATGCTGCCCCCACAAATATGCAATACTTATTGTTTAATTTGTACTTGCCTGCACTGGTACTTAAAAATTAGTTTTCAATTTTTCATGGTATATAATTATAATAAATGACGTTGTTATTGTAGTGCTTCTTCTTCTTGTTATTTTTCTTCTTCTTCTTCTTGTTCTTGTAAAATTTAACAAGTTGAAAATTTCAATACAAAACAAATCATGAGGAGACTCGTTTATTACTCAGCCCAGTTTCATTAATTACACTACGCTACATGTCTGTTTATAAGTGCGTACCTGTATTGGTTTAATATTTTCTGCTACAACTACAGTTATATAAATCTCATCATTCACTATTTACAGAGAGTATGGAAATGAAACAGCAACAGTTTGAATTACTGCTTTTATATTCAAGCATTTGCGTTTCTTTTTATTATTTCATATTTTTCTTTTTTTCACAAAACTCTTGTGCCACATCACCCGTTGTGTATGCCATATTACAATTACGCTTCCTCTGTAGAAAAGAATATTTTGTAAGAATTTACAAGGTTATTACGCATTTGTTTGCTTATTTTAAGGATTCAAGCATTTGTATTTTATTACATATTTCAAGGGAAAATGCTTTTAAAAATATATATAAAAAATTATGTACTAAATAAATAAATAAATACTACAGAATTATAGTCTATTTTATACCTGCAACATGTTTCAGCAACATGTTCTTAAACATTATTCAGCAACATGATTCGGCAACAAAAAAAAATTTTTTTTTTTTAATTTTCAATCTACAAAATAATAACAGCCGCACAGTATAAATGAGATTAACGCATCCTTCGATAAACGCAGCACCTCGACAATAGCAACACCCAAATTGTTAATATTGGTGAGCAAGTTAACGCAACGTTTTAGAAAACAGGACCTCAATAAACAGAGATTCCGAGCCAGACCTTTAAATCTTTTAATATAAATTTCGACTAAGGTTTAAGCTGTTGCAATTTGGAGAGCATTGGGATGGGTAGAGTGCCCCTGGAAGTCATCGGAATAATCAGAGAACTGCACGTAGATTCTAACAGAAAGTAGTACATAGTGGATTCGCCTGTCTGTCATCAGACAGAGTTCTACACTCTCACCACTCCTATTCACTATTGTACAGGATATCATCATGGAAGAAGTCTGAGCAGAAAGAAGGGTAACTTGGCGCTTAACAAGTCACTAGAACTTAAAACTTTACCGACGTCGTCTATCTACTATAACACAGAGCCGACGACATGCAAGCTAGGGTACACTATTTGGTAAGACTGGCTGCTAACGCAGGACTACAGATAAACTTCAAAGGCAAGATTAATACATGTCCCTTCCCCCCCCCCCCCCCGGGTGTTCAAGATAGTCTTTATTGATCCTACTACTACCATCTAGACTGGTGTCCTGCGGGGTAAAAGCGAGCCCAGACCCCTTCAAGGCTAGTAGCAGTCATCTGGACAATCCACTATATTTCCACGGCAATCAATGGTCCGCAGAGTTCTGCTATTTGTCTCTTTAGGCATTTAGCTGTTCTCTGGCTGATTATTGAGGTAGGCCGTTTTGGGAGTATCGTGGTGGCTGTGTGTTTCGAGGCCCTCGTTTGAGTTTGTGGGTCGGATCATGCACAACGAACACAATGAATGGTCCAGGTCCAGTGAGTATGAATGCCGTTGTGTTCTTAATTTTATTAAGCTTCATGCGTTCTGGACCAGAAGTTGGATAGTCTCCAACTCTTTAGCAAGGAGTGAAGACTGAAGCCTACTCCGGGCTTTCGACATTGCAACTAGAAGTGACCGGAGGATATACGTATCCGAAGGTCTTCTGGACGAGGATGGCGATACATACCATCCACGTGGTTCGACCATCATCTGATTATGGCTCACTGCCGGTGCAGATGTAAATCTTATCACATCATGTCCATTTCTCCTCCGGGGGACCCCCCGGGGGCACATATATATGGTCTTTATAGAACTTCGACTATTTAGACACTGTGCAACAGGGGAAAAAAGGGAGCCCAGTCCCCTGAAGTCAGCAGGGGTACAACTGGAAACTCCACTTTATTTCCACGGGAATCAGTAAGCCGCAGAGTTCGTTATTTGTCTCTTTAGACATTTAACTGTTCCCTGACTGATTATTGAGGTTGGCCCCTATATGCGAGTATCGTGGTGGTTGTGGTTTCGCGGCCCCATATCAGGTCTTTTGTTTAATATGGTGGCCAGAATCATTTCGCCGTTAATGATACGCTAGGTGAATGATCCAGTCCAGTGAGCATGCTAGTCATGTGTTCTGGACAGGAGTTGGAAAGTCTCCAACTCTTAAGCAAGGAGTGATGATTCGCAGCCCTGCTCTGGAATCATCGAAGTTGCAACTAGAAAGTTCTGTTGCATAGAATTATAGCTTCGGTTTCCTAAGACGAGCATGACGTTCCAAATTATGCAGTGGTTTGGTCCACCATCTGATTAAGGCTTCATGGCCAGGCGCGGATGTAAATCAAATCACACAGTTGTCCTCCGGGGGCACATTGATATGTTTTGATGGAATTCCACCATCATTACATGCATCAACGGGGGAAAAACGGGAGCTCAGTCCCCTGAAGACTGGCAGGGAGTCAACTGGAAGCTCCACATTATTTCTTCAGACATCAGTAAACCCCCGAGTTCAGCTATTTGTTCTCTGTCTGATTATTGAGGTCGGCCCTTCGTGAGTATCGTGGTGGTTGTGATTTCTCGGCCCTCATGAGTTTGATTAAGGGGCCAGGATCACCTCACCTTTACTAAGAACATTGGGTGAATGATCCGGATCCAGTGAGCATGCTTGTCATGTGTTCTGGACCAGGAGTTGGATAGTCTTCAGCTCTTCAGCAAGGAGTGGGGGCGGCCCTGCTTCGAAATCTCCGAAACTGCAACTAGGAATAGCCTGTTGCTAAAAATTAATCTTCGGCTACCTAGGGCGCGGCGCACGCATCATATCGCCCAAGTAGTTTGACCACCGTCGAGTAATGGCTTACACACGCTAGGTAGCGACGTAAATCTTATCACGCGAAAACAAAATTTTGCACAACTATGAACAGTATGGAAAAACAGTCGCTTATCCACGAGGCCAGACTGGGGTTTATTCAACGCATGTGTTAAGGTCCGGCATGTTCCACGGATGTGAAACTTAGTTAATCTCTAACAACATTACACAGGGATTAAAAGTATTTGTAGGCAAATGCCTAGAGATCATATGCAGGCCAGGTGGAATGTCACACATCATTATATGGCAAAGAACAAGTGAAGAACCCATAATGGTAAAATAAAGAGAGGACAATGGGAATGGATAGAATACATGCTTAGAGAGGACACATGATGACATAACTGGAATGGCGCTGGAATCCGTAAAGATCGGAAGGAGCAGAGCATACCAAGAACACTTGCCATTGATCAGTGAGCCAGGAACTTTGACAATGCTACCTCACATGGAAGGATGCAAAGAGAATGGTGCTAAACAGAACAAGATTTTGATACCAAGTGGGTGGCATATGCTCGCAAGAGGGGTAAAATAACGCCCAATTTAATTTAATTTATTTCTGACAAATAATATTTACATTCATTAGATCACTAATATACATACATATATACAAAGAGTTCAAGACTATGTCTTTTCCTACTAAATCATTACTTGTAATATAACATATATAATTTCAACAACACATAAAACTACAAATAAAAGGAAAAATTGTCAAATGCTGGAATGTATTAATGTTCTCAAATCATGAATGGAGTGATGAAGACGAACTGTCACTGAGTTTTATAAAAGTTGATGTAATTAATTTAACAAAAAAAAATAAGCAACATGTTGCTAAATATTTTTTATCAACAAGCACAGAAAATCAGCAACAAGCGCCTGAACTGTCTAATTTATTTTTAATTCCAAATATCTTTAATTTATACAAAATTTGTTCTACAAAAAAAAATTAACAATATGTTGCTAATTTTTTAATATTGGCAACATGTTGCTAAACATTTTTTTATCAACAAGGACAGAAAATTAAAATTAATTAACTCAACATTTATTTTACAAAAAAAAAAAGAAAATTACTAACATGTTGCTAAACATTTTTTTAACCAACAAGCACAGAAAATCAGCAACAAGCGCCTGAACTGTCTAATTTATTTTTAATTCCAAATTTCTTTAATTTATACAAAATTTAATTAAAAGCGAAAATAGAAAATTTCACAATTTGCTATCAAAAATAATTTCATTTTAGCTTTTTACCCACACATACATACTCACATAATGAGAGTAATATAAATAATAATAATAATAATTTCATAATAAAAATATCAGTTTTTATCTTTTCAGAAATGAAACACAAGTTTGGTTTTTTGTGTAAAACAAAGCGAGTAAAAAAATCTAGTTGACATTTACATTTCCATTTGCATTTATATTTAATTTTGGGGTCTTTTTTTATTTATATTTATTTATAAAATTTGTTATTGTTGATTTTTGTGTTAAGGACAATGATAAGCAAATAAATTATGAATATTTGTTGTTTGTTGTAGCACAAATATGAAAGGCTGTTATTATTTTATTATTGTTGTTTTTGTTTTCTAATTTTGATTTTTTGTTAAAAACAACTATTTCCAGACAGACAATACAGTTTGTTTTCTTATGTGTGTGTGTGTGTGTTTATGTGTTCTTTTATGAAATGCTGACATCGACCTTCACCTTAATTGTTAAGGGGCAAAACACACAACAACAATAACAACAAATAAGAAACAATCAACAATTATGAAGATTATAATCATGTGCTCAGTTTTGTTTTTAATAAGGGGGGCGATTAAAAATCAACAAAGTTAAAAAGCAAACAAACAATGTTGCCAACACAATATTAAACATTTTGCATACTTTAGCAACAATGTCTATATAAATTTACCTAAACATATTTTGGGTTAATAAAAATAATTTTAATAATTTTAAAATAATCAATATTGTTGCTAAATATAATTATTTATTAAAAGACTATTTATTGTTGATAATTTTCAATTAACTCTTAGCAACAATGTTTATATTGGCTGGGTAAATTAAACGTTTGAAAGTAAAGTGGCTGTTAAATTATTAAATGTCTTGATTTAAACTGTCATATTTTTATATTTATTTAATAAAAAGTTGGGAAATTTTAAGCATGGAATTATAAAAACTTTTATTATGAAAATCACCTATCAAAATGGTGCAAATTTCGCTGTATCACTACGTAAAATTCGAGCAGCTATTCCTAAACATATTTCGGGTTAAAGAAACTAATTTGTATTATAAATAAATTTAAAATAATAAAAAAGTTATTTAAAATTATTTCTAAATGTAATTATTTTTAAAAAAATTATTAATTGTTAATAATTTTCAACTAACTCTTAGCAACAATTTTTAAATTGGCTTGGGCAAATTTGTGGTTAGGAAGTAATTTGTCTCCTAAATGCTTAAATATAATGAAATTAACTGTCATATTCTTATATTTATTAACTAAAATTTAGAGAAATTTTAAACATGAATCGTTGCACTCATGAGCAAAAATTTTATTTTGAAAATCCATTAGCAATATGATACTAATTTTCACCGTATCATACGTAAAATTCGAGTAGCTTTTCCTAAACATATTTCGGGTTAAAGAAAATATTTTAATTATAAACAAGTTTAGAATAATAAAAAAGCTATATAGAATTTTTACTGAGTATAATTATTTTTTTTTAACTATTTATTGCTAATAATTTGCAATTAACTCTTAGCAACAATGTTTTAATTGACTTGGGCAAATTTAAGGTTTGGAAGTAAACTGTCTGTTAAATTGTTAAAAAACATGATTTAAACTGTCATATTTTAATATTTATTTAGTTAAGAGTTGGGAAATTTTAAACATTGAACGCTACACTCTTGAGCAAAAAATTTTAATTATGAAAATCCACTATCAAAATGGTGCAAATTTCACTGTATCACTACGTAAATTTCGAGCAACTTTTCCTGGCTCCTGCTAAAATCGCTGGTCATAATTTAATCACTAGTGGCCATACTGATGCAAGCATAGCCGTTGAACAGCAAATGAGAATGTGCCTTAAACATCAACTTGTCGCCACAATTGACCCCCCGGGGGCACATATATATAGTCTTTGGAGAAAGCAACAACTTAGACCTGTGCAACTGGGGGAAAAGGGAGCCCAGTCCCCTGAAGTCAGCAGGGGTACAACTGGAAACTCCACTTTATTTCCACGGGAATCAGTAAGCTCGCAGAGTTCCGTTATTTGTCTCTTTAGACATTTAACTGTTCTCTGGCTGATTATTGAGGTTGACCCCTATTCGGGAGTATCGTGGTGGTTATGGTTTCGCGGCCCCATTTCAGGTCTATTTTTTTATATAGTGGCCAGGATCATTCACGCTAGGTGAATGATCCAGTCCAGTGAGCATGCTAGACATGTGTTCTGGACAGGAGTTGGAAAGTCTTCAACTCTTAAGCAAGGAGTGATGATTTGCGGCCCTGCTCTGGAATCATCGAAGTTGCAACTAGAAAGTTCTGTTGCATAGAATTATAGCTTCGGCTTCCTAGGACGAGCATGACGTTTCAAATTATGCAGTGGTTTGGTCCACCATCTGATTAAGGCCTCATGGCCAGGCGCAGATGTAAATCGAATTACACAGTTGTCGCCACAATTGAGCACTGACTAGAGGCACTATGCGCAACATTTTGCTTATAGATGATCTTCACGCTTACAAAGTTCAAGCCGCTCCAAAATTAAAGCCGGCCTGACTGTTTGAAACACTGGACGAAAATTTCTCAACAAAATTATTTCTCTGACGACAAAGCACGTTTCCATTTGGCAAATAAAATTGTCGCATTAAATAAAACGAAAGTGAACCGTGTAGTGCGGTTTGTGGTTATCATCGTTAATTTTTTGCGCTACCAAACCATGATAATAAATGTTTGATAGCAACAATTAGATAATGTGTGACCTTTGGTTTTAGCAAAACAGCGCCAGTAACTACATTATAATTTCCCTATCACCTTATATCGTAATTTGGCGATATCAATTAACAGTCTGTTTCTTATGATTTAACGCCGCTGGATTATTTCCTCGGGGGTCATTTTAAAGACCGGACTTGACGAGTTAAGCGAAGCTTTATGTGCTTCAAAATTTTAACGAAAAGAATTGACATCTTCCGTTATACCAGAAGTGGTTATTTGTCCGACATTATAATTCAACATTTCACCCATATCTCTATTTTCCATTGATATCAATTAAACTGAAGTTGTGGAAAATAACTGTATGCTTTAAGCCAATTTACTTTCTAACGTCAAATTTGCCCAACCATAAAAAAAATTATTTTTTCTTAAATTTAAAAAAAAAAAAATTATAAAAAAGATTTTTATATTAAAAATTTTTTTACATACAAATTGATTTCTTAATGGTTATTGTATTTTTGTGTAAAAGATTTTTTAATTTTTCTGTCTTTTTACTTGGTTGGTTGAATACAATTCTCATTTAATCAATTTATTTTGAGATATAAGATTCTTGAATTTTCTATATAAACTGTGGGTGAAATCTATCGAACAACAGCTACATGGGCAGTAGAGCAATAATAATATAGATATGCTTTCATTTTATTTTTGTTGTTTTTTTCAATAATAAATATATATTTTATTTAATATTATTACATATTTAGGTTGAAAAGAAATTTCCTGTGTATAAAAATATTTCCTCACCTTTTTTTTCAAACAATGTTTAGAAACAATGTATACAAATATTGTTTAGGAACATTATTTAGCAATATTGTATATAAATATTGATGCATTTATTTAATATAATCTCTCTCTTTCTTTTATATATTTACAGTCTACCTATACCCTGGCTTTTATATGGCATTTGCTATGGCGCACCCGTGGAAGTAAATTCCGTTGGCATGGTCTGTTCCATAACGATATTGTTTATGATGTTATTATTCGTCGTTATGTCAATTGCCTGTTTCCGTTGGCGCATGAATAAGGGCTTAGGCTTTACCATGTTTTTGTTATATTTTGTTTTTGTTGCCGTTTCGTTAATGTTTGAATATGATGTAATAACATGTCCAGTGTAAAATGTTAAAAAAAATTAAATAAAAATAAAAAACCAACAAAATTATATATGTAGCAACATATAAACAACAACAACAAAAAAATATAAAACTACTTTATATACAAACAAAGAAATGCAAAATTGAAAAAAAAATAAAAACATTAAAAATGAATTATTTAAAACCAAAAATTTATATAAGAAATTGTTAATAATTTTTAAGTAATTTATTAATTAAATTAAACAACAACAAAAAAATCATGTTCATGATCAATTGAATATATAAAGAAAAAGCAAGCAACAACAACAACAACAAAAAGAATGTATTGTACTTTAGCAACATAAAGCGTAAAAAAATATAAAAAAATTCATAAAAAAATTAGATAAAAAAATTATTAAATAATTATTGTATTTAACAAAAAAAATATAAAAAAAATATAATTAAACAAAAAGTGCTCATTTAAAGAGAAATTGTTATTTATTGATTTAATAATTTTTAATTATATTTATTATTATGTTAAGATATAATTTCATATTTTATTTAAACGCATCATGGAATATTTTGTTATTTTTGTTGTTAAATAAAAAAAAAATAAAACCTAAAATTTAAGCAACAACTTTATTACAAAAAAAAACAAAAACATAAAATTATTCTTTAGATTTCAATAATAAAAAAGAATCTACCAAAAGCTAACTAACATTCTTATATGCAAACATATTTATAAATTATATAAAGCTCTTTCAGAAAAAGCTTTTTACTAAAAATATTCATTTGTAATTTTTTTTCTTAATTTTAATTTTGAAGTATAATTTGTTTTGACACCATTAACACTTTACATTTTTAACTTTTCAATTCCGGTCTACAAACTGAGATCCTTTACACCTTAACTACCTTTACACAAAATCCTTTAAATTTTATTCTCCTTAAAATACGTTCTCAAAATATCTCTTTAAGCTTTCTATCCACATCACTGAAATCTTTTCTTTCCCAAGTTATTAGTTAGGCTGAAGTGCTGTATTAAAATTTTCAATAAAGTTCAAAAACACGTATTAATAATATTTTCTTTAAAAGCTCTTTAGCACAGCTTAAGATTTTTATATACGAACTTTAATTCAAACTCTTTAAAATACATAAATAAAATTTGAAAAATTTTAATTTAATTTAAATTAAACTAAATTGAAAAGAAATATTAAATTTTAAAATTTTCTTTTTAAGCTTTCTTAATTTCAATTAAGAGGCTGCCTTAAAGCAGTGAAATCAAAAGATTTATTTTCTATTTTTATAGCAAACATGTTTTCAAAGTTTTAAAAACTTAACTGTTTGCAGTTAAAATTATAAATTTCCAAATATATATAAAAATCCTTAAGCTTTAAGGTCAAAGAGTAAATAACTTTTTTTTCTTAAAAATAAAATTAACTTTTGCAATAAAGCCATTAAAGCTATTGGCTTAATAAAAACCATTAAAATTTACGCTTTTCATTTTTACTGTTAAATATAAGTAATTTATTTTAAAGCTTTCAAGCTTAAAATGTTACATTTGTTAATGTAAAATACTTTTAAGCTTTAAAATTACAATCAACTATTTTTAGTTAATTTGTTAAGAAAATAAAAATATTAACATTTTCCTATATTAGAAAAAAAAACAAAATAAAAAGCTTAAGTTAAGGTGAAAACTTTTTGAAAGCTTGGTTATGTTGTCTTATATTAAACAAACTTAAAAATTAAAAGAAAAATTTAAAAGAAGTTTATATTCATTATTAGTTTAAAACATGATTATTGTTTTTAAGACCTCTAAGCTTTTTGTAACTTAAAGCTGGCATATTAAGAAAAAGTTTATAAATTTTATAACCATTAATTGCAAAACAAGTTCAGCAATTTTAAAGATTATTAAATTAAATGAAAATACTATTTCTGAAAAAGCAGTTAAGCTTTGTAAAGCTTATAAGCTTTAAATTGAAAAAAGTGTAGTTAAAAAGCAAAGTTTTTAAAGGAAAAAGTTTTGGAGGGAAAATAAAACATTAATTTTATAAATTTATTGAAAGCTTTTTTAAAGCTTTTATTATATTCTAAATAAAATGTTGCTGGGGTTTAATTAAACGCAATAAAAATCTTTGAAAACTTGAACTTTTAACTACTTTTTGTTTAAAAATATTTGTTTTGTTATTTTTTAAGCTTTTAAGGGTTACAAAGCTTAAAAACTTTTTCATGTAATGAAAAATCTTTTTAATTGCTAGTTAGTGGCTGAGTTTGTTTCATATTTAATTTAGGATTTAGTATAAGTTTTTTTTTAACTTTTTAGTATTGAGTTAGAAAAAGCTTTTTTATAGGTCTTTAACAATTAGCTTAACATTTTTTAAATTAATATGAAAATTCGCAAAATTCATTTTGAATTTGAAAGTTTACCTAAAATAGGTAACTATAAAAAAGCTTTTAAGAATTTTTAATGAAGCTTTTTTCTTGTTTTTAATAAAGGAACATGTTAATGTTTTTTTCAATAATAAGTTTAAAGCTTAAAGATATTTTACATTAACAAATGTAACATTTTCAGCTTAAAAGCTTTCAAGTTAATACTTAATATTAAATAGCAAAAAGAAACAACCTTAGTTTAAAGAAGGAATTAAAAAAGCTTTTTCATATTTCTTAAATTTTAAAAAATTTAATTAACATTTTTGTTTAAAAGAAAAGAATTTTAAATCTCAGCTCTATTTACTTAAGATGTGTATACTTGACCGTAGAGCTTAAGAAAAGCCAGAGTTTTAAGGTAAAATCTGTTTAGGCAGCACTTCTTTTTAGCTTGAAGAATCAATCAAAAGATAAAAATCAAATTTTAGAGTTTTTAAACCTGACTTTACTTCAGGTTATAAAAAAATATGTTGAAATAAATTAAAGGCTTAATTTTTTAAAAAAATTTTTTTTTATTTATTTATTTTTTTTTATGCAGAATAAAATGTAAATTCGTTATCCAGTGTTTTTTTAAATATGGTGAAGCTTTTCAATAAGTTTTTTTAGCGAAATAAAGCATATGTTTCAACAACGAAATTTAAGTTAATCTACTGTTTAAGTTGCTTCTATCACTCTCACTCTCTATCTCTCTCTTTTTCTTATTAAGGAAATCTTTTTAAATCTATATTTATCTCTTTAACTTATACTTTCTATAATCTTAATTAGCTTTCTAAGTTCTAGCCAAAGAAAAGTAAATAAATATATAAACAAATAACCATTAACTAGACAAAAAAATCAACTTAAAGCTTTACTTAAACCCAAAGAAATTAAAATTTCCTTTACAAATATTTACTAAAAAAAACACTTCTCTTTAACTTAAATACTTTAAGAGAATAAAAGAGAAGATTAAAATTTTAAAACTTAAAAAATTTATTATTAGCAAAAAGAATTAAAGTAAATAACACACACTAACTATTGACAGCAATAAACCAATAACAACAGAAAATTAAAAGAATTAATTCAAATTGAAAATAAATCAAGTGAAAGAAAATTAAACGAATTAATTAATAAAAAAAATTTGTACAAACCACAAAAATAAACGAAATAAATTTTTGAAAATTATTACAAAAAAAAAATTAAAATAGTTACCAAATAATAAGAACAACAACAACAGCATAAACATAACTAGGCATTTAAATTAAAAAAAAAATAATTGAATATATAAAAACCAATATTAATTAAAAAAAAAATATAATAATAAAACATTTTATGAAAGCAATAATTTACATAAAAAAAATAAATAAATAAATAAAAATTAACTAAAAAACATTTATTATATGTTATTAAACAATATCATAAACATACTAACAAAACAACTTAACTTAACAACTTAAAACATTTAACATACAAAACCCAACCAACACCCAAACCCCCTCCACCTTTTCTTAAGCCGATACTTATAAAACAAAAATTTATTAACTAAAATTAAACTTAAAACTATAAAAGAGAAACATAAATTTAAAACAAAAATAATATTTTACTCTCTTAAGCTAAAGTATTTAAAGAATAACATACGTATTACTATTACTTAGGACAAGAAACAAAAATAACAACAACAACAAGAAAACACAAAAAAATTTATTATTAAACAAATTCGAAACAACTAGAATAACAAAAAGAAAAAAACTAAACAACATTTAACCAACTTTTTAACTTATAAAAAAAATATAAAATAAATTAACAACAACAACAATTTCCTTTTTCAGTCATTAACAAACATTTTAGCATCATCCCGAAGTAATAAGTCATTCTTCGTACAGCAGCAAAAAAAATCCAACAACAATTGTAAAACATACACTCTCTCTCACACACATGCCTGCATCTCTCTGTCTCTCTCTCTCTCTTTCATTTTAAAACTTTTTTCCTTAAGCATTTTTTTTTAAACAATTAAATTTAATAAAAAAACGACGAAAATATTATTTTTTTAGGGCAAATACTTAGTGCCTTTTCAATCACCCTAAAGTTCTTTAGTGAGATCATTACTCGATTTTCTCTTTCACCTCTACAGCTTTAAGAATAAAAAATTAGAAAAATTTTTTATTTAAATAAAAAATATTTTCATTTTCAAATTTTACAATATTTAAGTTCAGTGAAAGCTTTAAAGTACCAAAAATTTAATTGCTAAAGCCTCTCTCTCTCACGCTCTCCTTTCTTCTCCACTGCAGCCTTAAGAAAAATTTCCAAAAAACTTTTTTTAGATAATAAACGTTTTTTTTTTGCAAATTTAAAGTTATTTAATATTTAAAAAAAAATTAAACTTTTAAAAATTTTAATATGAAAGCTTTCTTAAAGCCTAAAAATGTATAAAATAAATAATATCTTTAAATATTTTAAATATTTTTATTTTAAGCTATTATTATTTTATTTATTTTTATGCTCAAATCCAAAGTTCTCTCTTCTCTCTCTCTTTCTCGTTTTGTTGTGAAACCAAAAGCTTTATTTAAATTAATTCGCAGAAGAATTGGCACATGCTACAAAACGGTTCTTCCATTGCTTCCTCTACAAAATATCGCCAATATGCAGGAGCGGAAGGTTAGATATTCTGCGGCCTCTAACAAAAGTGCTCTTAAAATTGCAACGGGGTATGTCAGTATGCACCCCAAAGACATTTACAAAGCCAAATAAATACAAAAGCATAATAGCAAAAGTTTTATTGCTAAAGCTCGATTTTCCCTCTCGCTCTCTCTCTCTCTCGCTCTCTCGCTCTTCTTTCTTCTCCACTACAGCTTTAAGAAAAATGTCCAAAAAACTTTTTTTAACTAATAAACGTTTTTTTTTTGCAAATTCAAAGATATTTAATATTTAAAAAAAATTAAACTTTGAAAAATTTTATTATGAAAGCTTTCTCAAAGCCTAAAAATTTATAAAAGTTTTCATAGCTGAAAGAAATTTATTTTTAAATATTTTAAATATTTTTATTTTAAGCTATTATTATTTTATTTATTTTTATGCTCAAATCCAAAGTTCTCTCATCTCTCTCTCTTTCTCTCTTTCTCATTCTGTTCTTAAACCAAAAGCTTGGGTAAGCTTTATTAAAATTTATTCACAGGAGGATTGCCACATGTTACTAATATTTTATTCTATTTCTTTCTCTACAAAATGTCGCCAATATTTAGGGACGGAACGCTAGATATTCTTCGTCCTTTAATACAGGAGTATAGGCTCGGCTCTGCTTAAGGTTCTCTTAAAATTGCAACGCGGTGTGTCATTATGCACCCCCCCCCCCCTCCCCAATAAAAATCCCCCCGCCTCTTTCGGGGACACACGTAATCTTGATGATCACCTTCTTACCTTGACACGCCATACACTCACTCACATACGCCTGCATATGTGTTTACCTCTTTTATTTTAAAGCTTTTTTCAAGATTTTTATATAAACAACCAAATACTGCTAAAAAAAAGACAACAATATTAATTTTGTAGTGTAAATGCAATTGTCGATTTTCCTTTTCACCTCTACAGCTTTAAGAAAACCAAAAGTTTAAACATTTTCAATTAAATAAAAAACGCTTTCTTTTTTAAATTTTAACATATTTAAAATTTTAAAGAAAGCTTCACTCTGGCAAAAGCTTTAAGAAGTTTTAAAAAGTTTTTATTGCTAAAGCTCATCAAAGCTTAAAAATATACAGAAGTTTTTACAGCTGAGAGAATTGTTTTAAGTGTTTCTGATTAAATCCAAAGTTTCCCGTTAGTTTAAATTTTTCTCTTTCTCTCTCTCTTCTGTTTTGAAACTTGTTGATATATTTCTTTATTTAAATAATTTTGTTTACATCCGCTTAATTGTTTTAATCTTATTTCTTAAACGTTTTAAATGATTTCGATACGATCTTCGATTTTTTCGAAATTATGACGGGTTCAACATAAAAATTTATCAATTATTTTATAACTACATAAAATAGCATATGTTATTAACGCACTTTCAAGATTTCGAATTTATGTTCGAATTTTCGAAGATGTGAAATTTTCATTATAGATTTGTATTTTTTTCTTTGGAAATAAAAAGAAATTGAAACTTTTATTTATAAGAATCCGAATATACGAATTTTGTTGCAAAATACCCCACTGTACAATATAAATCGCATTTATCTGTAATATGAATATTAAAGTTTGAAAATTACTTAATTATATTACGACTGGGTAAAAACAAATGTGTTTAACAACATTTTTAAGATTTCGAAATTATGTTCGAATTTTTCGAACATTACAAAAACACATTCAAATTTTATTTTTCCTTTAAAGAAAATAAAAAGAAATTGAAATGTTTATTTATAATCCACAACAAACAACGTTTTAGCATAATATAAATATAAAAATTTCTTAATTATTTCATAGCTGGATAAAGTAAAATATCTTTTAAAAGCATTTTCAAGATTTCGAAATTATGTTCGAATTTTCGAACATGTAATTTTATATTACAATTTTATGTTTCTTCTTATGAAAATTAACAGAAACTAAAATTTTAAATTATAGGAATAAGAATAGGCGAATTTTGTTACAAAACTTTTGCTAAAACCCCCACTGTGTAAGGTAAATCGTATTTATATCTAATATGATTTTTAAAATATAAAAATTTCTTAATTATATTATAGCTGGATTAGATAAAATATTTTTTAAACCATTTTCAAGATTTCGAAATCATGTTCGAATTTTCGAACATGTAATTTTATATTACAATTTTGTTTCTTTTTATGAAAATGAATAGAAACTAAAATTTTCAATTATAGGAATAAGAATTGGCGAATTTTGTTGCAACACTTTTTCTAAATCCCCCACTGTGTAATGTAAATCGTATTTATCTTTACTATGACTTTTAAGATATGAAAATTTCCTAATAATATTATAGCTGGATTAGAAAAAATATTTTTCAAACCATTTTCAAGATTTCGAAATCATGTTCGAATTTTCGAACATGTAATTTTATATTACAATTTTATGTTTCTTTTTATGAAAATTAACAGAAACTAAAATTTTAAATTATGGGAATAAGAATAGGCGAATTTTGTTACAAAACTTTTGCTAAAACCCCCACTGTGTAAGGTAAATCGTATTTATCTTTAATATGACTTTTAAAATATGAAAATTTCTTAATTATATTATAGCTGGATTAGGTAAAATATTTTTTAAACCATTTTCAAGATTTCGAAATCATGTTCGAATTTTCGAACATGTAATTTTATATTACAATTTTATGTTTCTTTTTATGAAAATTAACAGAAACTAAAATTTTAAATTATAGGAATAAGAATAGGCGAATATTGTTGCAAAACTTTTGCTAAAACCCCCACTGTGTAAGGTAAATCGTATTTATCTTTAATATGACTTTTAAAATATGAAAATTTCTTAATAATATTATTGTTGGATAATATTAAATATGTTTTAAAGCATTTTAATTTTATATTATAATTTTATATTTCTTTTTATGGAAATGATAATAAATTAAAATTTTAAACTTTAGGAATAAGAATAGGCGAATTTTGTTGCAAAACGTTTTGTCAAATCCCCCACTGTGTAATGAAAATGGTACTTATTCTAAATATGACGATTAAAGTATAAAGTAAAATTTATTTTTAAAGCAGATTTTAGATTTCGAAATTATGTTCCAAATTTTGGTATTATATTTTCATGGATGTTTTTAATTACTGACTTTTTTTATTACATGCTTTGAAAAAAAAAAACTTTTTTGTTGCGAACAAAAAAACAAAAAATTAAATTAACAAAACTAAAGCATTTCATATTCATATCACATACATCATCACAACTCAGCATATTCTTCCAAAAGAAATTATAAATTTAAATTATGCGACTATTATAAACTTAAAATAAATAAATTTTTAAACAAATAAGAAACTACATTTATAAAACTAAGGAAACACTCACACAAACATTTAAGCATTACAAAAAAAAGAACATATCCTTTTGCTCCTCTTAACTTAAACAAACCAAAAAGCTCTTCTAATAATTATTATCTTAAATGACACATACATACAAACATACTTTTTCTTGTTAATATTTAAATCTCGAAAAAGAAAAATTCAAAAACTATATATTTAAATTATAATTTTCATTAAATAACATATTTAAGAAAAAAAACAACAACAAAGAAAAGAAATATTCTATTCCTATTTCCTTTTTTTTTAATAAAATCTAATATAAATAAATAATTATAAAAATTAAAACAAAAAATGGTAATGCTTTAAGTAGTAAAAACAAACAAGAATTATAACGAAATAATAATTTAAAAAATTATAACTTAAAAAAAATTTATAATTAAGAGAGAAAAAACCAAAATCAGTAATTTAAAAAAAAAATTGTTATGGAGTTTTAGAGTTTTAAACCGTTGAAAAATTGCATAAGAAATTGTTGATAAATTAGTCCAAGTTCATATATAAAACAAAAAACATAATATTAAATTTAAAACCAAAAAAAACCAAAAAAATAATATTAATATTATTAATAATATTTAATGAATTTAAAAAATAAATATTAAAAGCATATTATTATTTAATTTATATTAAAAACAAACGAAAATAAAGATTTGAAATAAAAATTGTTTAAAATTAAATAAAAAAAACAAAACTATTTTCTTTTCACCACTCATTTAAAAGGATATTTCAGACATTTTCACATAAAATAAAGACTATTGGAAATTTGGCAACATAGCAAATTGGTTATATTATACCCACTTAATGGCAATGACCTTATCATTGTTTCACTATTTTTATACTTAATACCGCCTAATTGTTTTTATCTTGTTTATTACGTTTATTCTCATGATAGATAATTCATGTTCGAATGTGTAAAACGTGTTTTTCGAAATTATAACTGTTAAAGTGTCAATATTTCTTATATATTTTATGGCTACACAAAAAATGTGTTTTTTATTGCATTTTAAAATATTCGAAGTAATGTTCGAATTTTCGAAATTTTGTTCGAATTTTCGAACTTTTCAAAAATTCATTCAAATTTTAGTTTCTGCCAATGGAAATAAGAAAAGTGAAAATTTTTACTTCTAAACCAAAAAAACTGTCCGCAAAATCTTACACTGCGTAATATAAATTTTCAATATCGTAATTATTTCAGCTAAAGTATAAATATTTTTTAATTATTTTATGACCACATTAAATAAAATAAATTTCTAAAGCTTTTTAAAAATCATGAAAGCATGTTCGACTTTTCGAACATATGAAAAATTCATTATAATTTTGTTTCTTTCAGTAAAAATAAAAAAAATATGAAATATTTACTTATAAACAAGACTTTCTAAAAAATCTCCCACTGTATGATATAAATCGTATATAACGATAGTAGAACAGTTACAGTTTAACATTTTCTTAATTATTTTAGGGTTACATATCATACAATATGTTTTTAAAGCATTTTAAAAATTTCGAAATTACATATGTTCGAATTTTCGAATATACATATAAAAAATTAATTATAATTTTGTTTCTTTCAATGGAAATATTATTTATAATATAATAAAATTTATTTATGAACAAAAAAACCAAAACTTTCTAAAAAATCCCCCACTGTATGATGTAAATCGCATTTAACGATATTATAACAGTTAAAGTATAACATTTTCTTAATTATTTTAGGCTAACATATCATACAATATGTTTTTAAAGCATTTTCTCAAATTTCGAAATCATGTTCGAATTTTCGAATATATAAAAAATTCATTATAATGTTGTTTCTTTAAGTGGAAATATTATTTATAATATAATAAAATTTATTTATGAACAAAAAAAAAACAAAACTTTCTAAAAAGTCCCCCACTGTATGATGTAAATCGCATTTAACGATATTATAACAGTTAAAGTATAACATTTTCTTAATTATTTTAGGCTTACATATCATACAATATGTTTTTAAAGCATTTTCACAAATATTGAAATCATGTTCGAATTTTCGAATATACATATAAAAAATTCATTATAATGTTGTTTCTTTAAGTGGAAATATTATTTATAATATAATAAAATTTATTTATGAACAAACAAAACCAACACTTTTTAAAAAGTCCCCCACTGTATGATATAAATCGTCTTTAACGATAATATAACAGTTAAATTATAACATTTTCTTAATTATTTAAGGGTTACATATCATACAATATGTTTTTAAAGCATTTTAAAAAATTCGAAATGATGTTCGAATTTTCGAATATATAAAAAAATTCTTTATATTTTTTTTCTTTCCATGGACATGAAAATAATATGAAATACTTATTTATAAATCAAAACGAACTTTCTATAAAATCTCCCACTGTATGAAATGAAAAGAATATGAAAAAAAAACTTTCCACAAAATCTTCCACTGCATAATGTAAATCATATTTTTCGAAATTATGACAGTTAAAGTAAGAAACTTTCTTAGTGACTTAATAGCTATATAAAATAAAATATGTTTTTCGAAATTACATTCGACTTTGCACACATGTAGAAATTAATCAAAATTTTATGTTTGCTTCAATAGAAATCAAAAGAAATTGGAATATTTATATACCAAACAAAATTTGAATGTGGGAACTTTGTTGCAAAATTTTTGTGTAAAATCCCCCACTGTGTAACCTAAATTTAATTGATTAATTGTAAGTACAACAAGTAGAATATATAAATTTCAATATTTTATTAAAGCCGGGTAAGATAAAATATATTTTTAAATTATCTTCAAAATTACGAATTCATGTTCGAATTTTCGAACATGTGATAAATTCGTTACAGTTTTATAATTCCTTTAATGGAAATGAAGATAAATTTGAATAATTTTTTGTAAACAATAATTTGAAAAGAAGAACTTTGTTGCAAAATTTTTAGCAAAAACCCCCACTGTGTTATATAAATCATATAAATCACAAACATGATAATTAAAGTATGAAAAGTTGTTAGCTGTGCAAAATCAATTATGTGTTTATATTTATGGTATTTTCAAAACTTCGAAATTATATTCGAAATTCCATAAATGACAAACACAAGTTAAATTGCAAAAATTTCCTTTGTGTGATATAAATCATATTTACTTAAACTAATACAGATAAACTTAGAGAATTTCTTGGGCATTTAATGGCTACATAAAACAAAATATTTCTTTTCGAAATTATGGAAATGAAAAGAATTAAAATTTTTATTTATAGAAAAAATTGAAATATGCAAATTTTATAGTTAAATTCTTGGTAAAAACTCCCACTGTGTGCCAAATATGACAATGAAAGCATAAAAATTTCTCAAAATTTAATGAAAATGAAAATAATTTAAAAATTTTATTTATAAGCTAAAATTTTATTATTTTCAGGATTTTTAAATTATATTCGAATTTTCGATTATGTTAACATTATTGTTTTTTTAATTAAAATGAAGATTAATTATGATTTTTATTTATAAAATAAAATTGGCATATGCAAATTTTGTGGCAAAATGTTTTGCAATATTCCCACTGTGTGATTTAAAACGTATTTTTTCCAAATAAGGCAATTAAAGTATAAACATTTCTTAACAAAATATAACTGAGTATAATAAAATATGTTTTTAAAGTTTTTTCAAGATTTCGAAATTATGTTCGAATTTTCGAACATGTGAAAAATTCTTTAAAATTTGTCGTTTCTTTCAATGGAAATAAAGGGAAATTGAAATGTTTAGTTATAAGGCAAATTTCATGATTTTCAAGATTTCGAAATTAAGTTCGAATTTTCGAACATAAAAAATTTTTGTTGAAATTTTCTGCTTCTTTTAATGGAATGAAGGGAGAGTTAAAATTTTTTATACATAAGCAAAATTTTGAATATTCGGGTAGAAAAATATCTTTAAAAAAAATTAAAATTTTATTTAGTTAATAAAATGGAAATTTAATAATAATTTTAAGTTTCCCTTATTTAAATATGTAGCAATTTTCTTACAACTTCCAACTGAAACCCGAAGGGATTTAATATTTAATTTTAAAAAAATTTAATTAATTTTTTTTTTCTAAAAAAAAATATAGTTTGTTAGGGTTCACTTGTTGTTGGTTTCTTTATCTTTTTTATAACTAAAATTTCTTTGAACTTTTCTTACAGCTTTTTAAAATTATTCTTTTATTTAAAACAGTTTTGTTTAAGCCTTATACCCCTACCCCCCAAATACCAGGTATGTTTATTTAATTATTTTTACAAGTAGTTTGAGTTTTACTTTAACATAATTTTGTTAAAATTTTCATTTTTATTTTTACTCTTTCAGGTCCTTTTTAATCCACAAGCCAACAAACAAAATTTATGTAAACGAAAGCGCGGTTGCCAGATTTCTTAAATAAAAACCTTAAACGTACACAAATTACACAGAAGCATAAAATGAATGGTAACACTTTTAAATGAAATTAACTTATTTTATTTTTAAAAACACTTTTTAACTGCCACATATAAAATATTATTAAAGCATAAAAAAAATAATAGAAAAGTTAAAAAAAATGGTTTAAATTATTTAAAAATAAAAATTAGATTAGAAGAAACACAAAAAAATAAAACAATTTGAAAACTTTAGCACTTAAGATTTAAATATAAATAAAAAAATATTTTAAGTGAAAAATATAAAATTAAAATGGTGAGATAAACAAAAAGTTTTGACAAAAAAAAATAATTAAAATTTCGTTCAAACATGGCGTCCGTTTTAAAACATCAATTAATTGAAATTATTTTTTTTTTTAAATTATAAAAAAAAAATTTATTTAGCTTTAGTTTTTTTTTGGAATAAAATTTAGAAAAATTTATTTTCTAAATTTTTTAAAATATTTACAATAACAAATATATGAAATGCACTTCAATCTGTTATGGTTATTCACTTTTTGTGGGGTTTCTACAGCAATAGGAAGCCGGACCTCTTTACGGCTTCCTATAAAGAGGCTATTGTTAGAAAATGGTCTTCTATTGGGCAGCCTACGCACAACCAACAATAGTTGATCTATTCGACTGGGCAATGACAACTTTCATTGCGTACGCATTATCTCATAAGCATACATCTACTCTATCACTCGTGTCGCTGGGATAATAACCAAATGAACTCTCACCCGAGACTTCTTTCTTGAGTGTAAGTTCACATGAAGTGTGTTTAACTCAAGTGTGAAACATAGGAATGATTCTATTAACAAATTCTCTCACAAACTAATACGTGGAGAGAAATAAGAAAGAAATGAAAATCTGCTCTTTGAGCTGAAGTATGTAGAATGCGCGCATACATCTTTTATACAAAGGAATATAACAGTTTATTTCTTGCGAATATTGTTTTGTTTGGCATCAGAACATAATATGTGATACAGCAACACAGGCGCTTGGTTCTGCCTTGATGACGTAGATGTGCCCTAAAACGAGTGTTTCAACTTTTGTTTGTCCCAGTGTAAAGAATTAATTGTTTTTAAATCTCATTTGTATCCTAGTGGAATTCGGATTTATGCTAGACTGCAATATGAATTCTTGCTTAACCGATGAATACTGAGATTCCTCGTTCGGACCAGCATTCAGGGGATGACCCCTGACCCTCATGCTATGGTTTGTTCCTGAACTGGGAAATTAGATTATGGCGAGCAGGAAAGACGAAGTAGTGTTTGTGGACATTCGATTTGAATTTTCCTACATTGAAAGTGACCGGAAAGGCCTCTGGATGGAGTTTATTCCACATACGAACTGTTCTGCTCAAAAAAATATTCTCCCTGCAATCCGTAGTACGATTCACTGGTCAATCAACCACAAATTGATGTGCTCTCAACGAAAATCGAGTCAAACGCAAAAACGTTCAAGTATAGGGGACAAGTTCCTTAATTCCGTTAGAGCACTTACCACTGTGGTAACTATAAAACAGTGAAATACAATCTACATGGCGTCAATGCTCTAAAGAATCAATAGAGTTGGATACCCTACCATCCCCAATTAGCCACTTCGCCCTCAACTCCAAAGTAGACTTTAAGGCGCCGGCCCATACATGAGAGTTGCATTCTATCTTCGGTGGGTGAGATAAATGTATGAAAATCGGTTGGAGTGAAGTATTTCTTAAACCGTTTTAGAAAATTCAGGCACTTGAAAGCTTCTTTTGAAACCTTTAGTCCATCCAACATTACATTGAATTTTCATGCCAAAAACATCAAGAGCTTCCGATTCCGTAGTACTTATATCACCCACAGATGCAGCTGCATTTTCGAACACAAATGTAACCATAAGCATGCAACACTGTAACTTACGGGCTTTAAAATAAACCCATTCGGAGATTGTTGCAAGATTGTGATTCAGCGTATCATTCATGTTCCGACTTTTGGAACACACCTCCAACTGGTTTGGCTCGGTTTATTACTAAATGAATACAAATGACAAATGGTGCTGTCATCTGCGAAAGAGAAAATGGGGTTGAAAGTTTAACAAAGAAGATAATTTCGAAATATAAGAAATATAGTAGGAGAAAGAACGGAGCCTTGTGGTACGCCTGAATTAATTTTGAACTCATCCATTTATAATAACTCTTATAGTCCAATTCCTGAGAAAACTCGATATAAATCTGGAAAAATTAACATCGAAACCAAATGCATTTAGTTTTGAGAGAAGTGCATGATGCCACACTCTAGCGAACGTTTGGGAAATGCGTGTTAAGATTTACGTCTGTGTAAGCTGTAACCAGACGGTGGATCATACCTTTTTGGATGAAATATTGCGTTATCCTCGCTCTAGAAACGGTTCAGATACGTATATCCTCCGGTCACTTCTAGTTGCAATTTCAAAAGCCAGCAGCAGGCAGCAGCCTTCACTCCTTGCTGAAGAGTTGAAGACTATTTAACTCCCGGTCCAGAACGCATGAAGCTTAATAAAATTTAAGAACAAAACAGCAATCATGCTAACTGAACCTAGACCATTCATTGTGAATGATCCGACCCACACAACTCAAAAGAGAGCCTCAAAACCACAACCACCACGATACTCCCGAAGGGCCAAACTCAATAATCAGTCAGAGAACAGCTAAAAGGCTAAAAAAACCAATAGCTGAACTCTGGGGCTTTACTGATTCCCGTGGAAATATAGTGGAATTGTCCAGTTGGCTTCTACTAGCCTTGAAGGGGACTGGGCTCCCTTTTACCCCCGTTTACACATGTAATGACGGTGAGAATCCGTCAAAACATATAAATGTGCCCCCGGAGGAAAACATCTGGGAAATATCTAGAGCCACCATCTTACCTTCCCACAGGAAAGCCAGCAAATCCACCGTAGAGCGCCCCCTCCAGAAACCATACTGTCGGTCGCTAAGTAAGACGTTGGACTCCAGGTACGTTATAAGATAAAAATTAACCATATTTTTCATCACTTGAAAAATGATGATAAAGAACACATAGTCTTCTATCAAATGCCAGCACATCGTTTTTTTCGCCAAAGAGATTGTTAAATACAAACACTCAATTTTGCTTTCCTATCTCTCGAGTAGTCTATTAAGTAACTCTATCATGCTACCGTTTTCGATAACTATAGCCTAATAACTAATACAATACGTTGGTTCCTATCATATGACAAAAAGCAAATATAGTTTCAGATCTACATAAGCCACTACTACTAGATATTCCAGAGTTTCCGCAGTTTAAATTACTTTCTGCCAGATATTGTCGTTACCTAAAGATTCACTTTTTCTAATGGTAAACGAAAAAAAAATTCGTCGTGTCTTTCATTATTGGATTTTCATCGTTGGATTTTCTATATTCCACTTTAGAGGAGCAGCTACTGTGAGTAATGTGTCGACTATTATCATCCAGCATTGAAATCAAAGCCAACAATTCACTCTTCAGAATATGCTGTATCACGATTAGGCTTACTTAGGAGTAAGCCTTTCTCTGCGCAAGTAACTCCACTAGGAATTTGGTTTCCATCGTCAATATAGATTGCGATTTGTCACACTTCCGACAAGCTCCATTTCTGCTATTTATCTGGAAACTAACTGATAATCTTTAGAACCAAGAAGTACTAAGAAAAGCATAGTCATACCCTCCAGCACTATAAGTGGTCGTTTCTATAGCCTAAAGGGCATAGAGCATCCAAAACTTGCAATAAATAAACAATAAATTTAAATATTGTTCTCAGATATTTCGCTTCTCAGTTATTCCTGGGTAACCAGCTCTGGATTTATTTAGTTGCGCATTTTAAAATTATACTCTTCGCTCTTTCTAAATTCCGATTTTGGGAATTTTCTTTTCGATATGTGCTTGGATTTTCCGACGGGGTTAAAATTACGTTTATTTGGGTACGGTTATACGAGTACGAAGAGAACACTGAAGATGGCAAACAGCCGAAACCGGTTTGTTCACAAACCAAATTTGACGAGGGTCGACGGAAAACCGTACCCAAATAAAAGTAATATTTTTTTCCTTATTTAATAATCAAAAATTAATAAAAATTTAACTTTAGAATTTCTTCTGGTTTAATCGCACTTATTCCTGGGTAGCCAGCTCTGATTATTTCAAAATTTATATACCCAAAAGCTTTTTAAATACTCTTTTTAAAATCCAATTTTCAGAACTTTCGCTTCTTTTTTGCTTTTCAAGATAAAATTATTAAAACTTAAACTGAAGAAATTCATTTGGTTTAGTTAGTCCCAGCTCTTGCTGGATAACCAGCTCTAGCCTTATTCTGCATTTCGTTTTAAAATTCATATTTACTTTAAGCTAACGGGCTTCGTTAAAAATTTCAAGCGCTTAAAGACCTTATGGTATCCTGAAAATTTTCTCAAATTTATTTACCTTTCGCTCTTCTTAAATTTCAATTTTCAGATATTTCGTTTCCTAATTTCATAAGCAAAAATTATTAAAAAATAAACTTTAGAATTCGTTTTGGCTTATTCTTATATATAGCGAAGTAGCCAGCTCTGCCTTTGTTTTGCATCTCACTTTAAAAGCAAACAGTAGGAATTTTTTGTAACGGTATTACTCTCTTGCTATTGTTGTTGCTACTCCACATTTAATAATTGACTCTAAACACTTGAAGAACATTTTATAATAAAAAATTCATAGTTAACAATAAAGTAGACTTAATTTATTTATAATTTAAATAATTATTTAATTTATTGAAATTGTTTTCTTTAAAAAAAAAATAATAAATAGTATTAAAAACATTTAAAAAATAAAAATAAAAATATTTTCATTTTTAAAAGGAAAATTTATAATAAAAAACAATTTTTTTTGTAAAAATGAACAAAAAGTAATCAGATTTTATTTTCCCACCTATTTTTTATGTAGCGAATAAGTTTAGAAGGACAAACAACAAAAACATTAAATTCCTTTAATTTAAAATTTTTATTTAAACAGAAAACAACATTGTTTTTGAAAATTAAAAAAAAATTTAATAAAAAAATTCAAATTAATTGAAAAAAACTTTACTTTATAAAGACATGTAAAATAAGGTAATTAAATACGCTTTTAGCTTTTAAGAGTTGAAGTATAAAAAATTAATAAAAGAAAAAAAAATTATATATAAATAATTAATAAAAACCACAAACAAAAAGAATTATAAAAAAATTAATTTAATAAAAATAACAAGCAAACATAACCACAACATTATGTAGGCAAATTTAACAAAAAAAAATAAAATAAAAAATAATATTAAAAAAAAGAAGTTGGACAACATTTTTACCAAAATCTTTTTAAAGGAAGCGATCGGTTTTGATAGTCAGCCATTTAAATTGTGAAAATCAAAGAGAGTGAAATAATACAACTTCGCTGTAAAATTGAATTTCATTATTTTTCAAAACTTTTAAATTTTACAATTTCTATCACAAAACTTTTCAAAGTTATAGCAAATTTATTTATATAATTTAAGCTTTAAGCTGCTGTTTATCAATTGCTTTTAAAAATCCAACAACCCTCCTATAAATTTTTTTTTTAATAAAACACTATTAATTTTCAAGAAAATTTAAAATGTCAAAATACCAAAAAATATTAATATCCAGATTTTCTTTAAAATGCCAAAAATATATAAGTAGATTTCAATTCGCCGCACATTTTTGGTAACAAAATGTTTCAGACAATATTTTTTTCCAAGAAATATTGCCGGCTGCATTTCTATCCACCGAAAAATATTTCTATCAAGAATTTTTTTTTTTGCCAAATAAAATAAACAGATTTAAATTCGCCGGGTATCGTATAAAATATAGCAAGCAAAGCAAAATGTTTTAAACAAAAATTTATTCCCAAAAATATTTCTAAAGCATATTTGTCCCAGATTTTATTTAAAAAAATGTAACCGGATTTTAATTCGCCGGTCATCGTAACATATATAGCGAAGCAATATTTTTCTAACAAGAAGTTTTCCCCAGAAAGGTTTCCACTACATTTTTATCTGCCTAAATATATTTCTATTAAGAATTATTTTGTTTTTGCCAAATAACATAAACAGATTTCAATTCGCCGGGTATCGTAATAAATATAGCAAGCAAAGCAAAATGTTTCAAACAAGAATTTATTTCAAAAAATATTGCCGGCTGCATGTTTATCTAGCGAAAAATACTTCTGGAAGAAATTTTATAAAAAGCAAAATATATAAACAGATTTTATTTCGCCCGACATTGTAACCATTGTTGTATTAGCAAAGTAAAATGTTTCTGACAATAATTTTTTCCAAGAAATATTTCCGGCTGCATTTTTATCTACCCAAATATATTTTATTAAGAATGTTTTTTTTTGCAATATATACGGAGATTTCAATTCGCCGGGCATTGTATTAAATATAGCAAGCAAAGCAAAATGTTTCTAACAAAAATTTTTTCCAAAAGATATTTCCAGCTGCATTTTTATTTACTAAAAAATATTTCTGCCAGTAATTTTATAAAATGCAAAAAAAATAAGCAGATTTCATTTCGCCTGACATTGTAACAAATACAGCAAGCAAAGTAAAATGTTTCTGACAAAAATTTTCTCCAAGTAATATTTCCGACTTCATGTTTAGATACTAAAAAGTATTTTAAGCAAAAATTTTTTCTGAATGCAAAACAATATAAGCGAATTTCATTTCGCCCGGCCTCGCAACTAATGCAACAAGCAAAGAAAAATGTTTCGAACAAGAAAATTTTCCAAGAAATATTTCCGTCTTAATATTTAGCTATCGAAAAATAGTTGAGAAAAAAAATGTAAGCAGAACTTATTTCGCCCGACATCGTAAGCAAGCAAAGCAATGAGTTTCAAAGCAAAATCTTTCCAATAAATTTTGCCACGCGCATGTTTATCTGCCGAAAAATAATTTATCAAAAAAATTGTTTAATGCAATAAAATATAAGGGGATATCAATTCGCCGCAAGCAAAGCAAAATGTTTTAGACAAGAATTTTCGCCAAGAAATATTTTCGGCTTAATATTTATCTATCGAAATATATTTGAGATAAATTTTTTTTTTTAATGCAAAAAAATATAAGCAGAACTTATTTCGCCCGACATCGTAAACAAGCAAAGCAAAGTGTTTCAAAAAAGAATTTTTTCTAAGAAATATAGCCGGCTACATGTTTATCTACCGAAAAATATTTCCGACAAGAATTTTTGTACAATGCAAACAAATATAAGCAGATTTCATTTCGCCCGACATTGTAAGCAATACAGTAAGCAACGTAAAATGTTTATGACAAGAATTTTTTCCAAGAAATATTTCCGGCTGCATTTCTATCAACCGAAAAATATTTCTATCAATATTTTTTATGCAAAAAAAGAAGAGATTTCAATTCGCCGGGTATTGTAACTAATACAGCAAGCAGCATAAAAAGTTTCAAACAAGAACTTATTCCAAAAAATATTGCCGGCTGCATGTTTATATAACGAAAAATAGTTTTACCAAGAATTTTTTTTTAATGCAAAAAAATATAAGCGGATATCAATTCGCCGCAAGCAAAGCAAAATGTTTCAGACAAAAAGTTTTTACAAGAAATATTTTCCGCTTAATATCGAAGAATATTTGTGAAAAAAAAAAATTTTTTAATGCGAAAAATAAGCAGTACTAATTTCGCCCGACATCAAAATCAAGCAAAGCAAAGTGTTTTACACAATAATTTTTCCAAGAAATATTGCCGGCCGTATGTTTATCTACCGAAGAATATGTTTATGAAGAATTTCTTTTGAATGCAAAACAAATGGATTTCAATTCGCCGTGCATCGTAACGACTACAGCAAGCGTAGTAAAATGTTTCAGACAAGGATTTTTTCCAAGAAATATTTCTGGATGCATGTTTATATACTGTAATTTATTTGCAAATTGTTTTTAATTTATTTTTAATTAATTTTTAATTTATCAAGAAATTGGTTTTTATTAATTTCCTTTCACTCTCTTTAATTTTAGAAAAAAAAAAATAAAAATAAACAAACATTTGTAGTTTCAAAATATATTTAAACAACGATTAAAAAATAGTTTATTATTAAGAAAAAAAATTAATTTTGTTAAAAATAAAAAATAAAATGAGTTTTTGGTTTATTTTTTTTTGAAGACAAATATCATGCGTCAAGAGAAAAAGGCAATAATTATATACAACAAAGATAAATTTATAAAAAAAAAATAAATAAATAAATGTATATATACAGAGAAAAAATCAAATAATAATAAAAATACAAAAAAAAAATATAAATTATATAGAATTTATAAAATATATAAATAAAATATTTGTTACTTTTTTACATAAAAACATCAGCAAAAAATTTAAAAAAAAAATAAAGTTAATAAACATACAACAAAAATAAAAACAGTATAGAGCAATAATTATAATAAAAATAAAAGAAAACAAGAAAATAAAAAATTATTATCAAAAACAAAACAAAAAAAAATAATAAACAAAAAGCACTTAAATAAATTAATTAAAACAAAAATATTTGTTCAACAATTGATACATTCTCAAAAATAAAAATTCAATTTCCAAAATTTTTAAAACTAAAACGAAATAAAACCAGTAAAAACAACTATTGAAAGGGCTTCATTTTAATATTAACAATAAATTTAAAAAAAAAATAATGTTTTTAATTATATTAAAAAATAAAAAAAAATAAATAAATTTATTAATATTATGAAAACATTTATGGAAAAAAACTAAACCAATAAATAAATATATAAAAATGCAACAAATTAAAAATATTTTAAAATTTAAACGTTATTTTATAATTTTATTTATTTTATTTATTTTTTTTTATATTACAACACCCACTGTAAAATTGAAGTCTTCATTAGAGAGTCATTTATTTTTTGTTGTATTTCAAGCACAAATGAGAAAAGTATTATTAACGGTACATGAAAGTCAGATAACGTTTTTAGTATCAGGGATGGAAAATTGAATTTTAATTTTGTTAACAATTTTTTTAATCGCTGAGCACAGGTTTTGTTTTTTTCAAAAAACAGTGTGCGCTAGAAGTTAGTAGTCTTTTTTAAATTAAAATATTTACTTTTGTATTTTTTAATCACAAGAAGGATGATGTCAAATCGTTCAGTTCAGTTTTCTCAAAAGTTAATACACAAAAGTTCACTGCTCGACGTCGCACAGTGACAGATCTTATGTGTTGGCCATCAAAATTCTATAGCTTTTAATTGGACCCGAATTTTTTTTTAGCACAATTTTCACCACATTCTCACATATTTCACCAATTTCATCACGAATATTTTGTTTAAGTTGCTCAAGCGCAACTGGTTTGTTTGCATAAGCCTTGCTTTTCAGATATCCCCACACAAAAATAAGTCTGGAGCAGGCAAACCAGGTGATCGTGGGCACCAATCAACATCTTCATTTCTTGAAATAACTTGTTGTGGAAAGAGGTATCGCAGTAATTCCATTGTAGACCTGGCTGTATGCGATGTAACACCGTCGTGTTGATACAATATGTCCAAAGCCTGCAGTTGTGGCGTTAAAAAGTTTTCAATATCGCTCCCCATTCACAGTTACCGTTCCGCCGTTTTCATTTTCAAAGAAGTAAGAAGGTCTTCTGACCAAACTATCACTTTTAATGGATGCAAAAATAATTGTTGAATAATTTGAGGGTTTCCCATTCCGCAGATCCGCGACTATTCGTTTTATTCACATATCCATTCAAATTAAAATGTGCCTCGTCTCTCATTATGATTTTTTCATGAAAATCAGCAGTGTCATGAGCAAGCTGTAACATCCTATTGACATATTGGCACGACAGCGTAAAAGGTCATGTGAAAGAAGCTTTTGTATCAACTGTATCTTCTATGGAAACAAATGCAAATCCCTGTGGCCAAAGTTATTCTTTGAAGACCAAGTTCCTGAGCACCCCATCGAATTGAGGTTGATAGATTGTTTGGTTGTTTGGAGCACTTTCTTGAGCAGCCGATCTTGCAGTACATTATGGTTCATGCTTCAGCCTATCACCTACAGACCCTCTTTCTTCGAAAACATTCACTATACGATAAATAGTGCGTTTTATTGGCACGCTGTTTCTCCCAACAATTTCACGTAACTTTCTCATCGTTACAGTAATCGATGATTGATTTTGATAAAATGTTTTAACGATTAAAACTCGTTGATTTATCGAATATTTTTCCATAATAAATTTGCCACCTGTCTACTTCACGACAGCCAAATGTGAACAGTCAAAACTAATGTTTACCAAAATGGCGGCAAAACAAAGTCGTATACCTTCCCGGAGGACACTCTGTATATGCCTCTGCGACAGAAATTTGGAATTTGAGTCGACAGACTCGATGGAAAATATGCAAACACCAACGCGTGTTCGACCGGGTCGTTCAACTGAAAACATCACCACCGTGAGCAATATTGTTAAAGCAGATCCTATTCCTTGACATGCTCAACCATTGGGGTTATTCAAAACCGCCACATGGCGAATTTTACGTAAGGATTTGTTGTTAAAGTTTCAACTCATGCAGGAATTGAAGCCGGCCAACCATTAACATCGCCATCGATTCGCTCAATTTATTCAGGAACAACCAGATGGTTTTTTCTGAAAAAATCATATTTTCCAGACGACGCCCATTTGCACTTGTCAGGGTATGTCAACAAGCCAAATTGCCGCCTTCTGGGCTTCTGAATATTCTAGAGCGATTATTGAGAATCCTTTGCATGCTCAATGTGTCACTGTATGGTGTGCTATGTGGTCTGGAGGCGTGATTGAGCCGTTTATTTTTTCGAAGTTGAGGCTGGAAATGATGCAATGGATCACGCATTCTTAAGATGCTAACCACTCAATTTTGGCCTATTATTGAAAGCTGCCACATGTCACAGAGCCAATGAAACGATCAATTTATTGCAAACCAAATTTCCTGATTGCATAATTTCACGACAATTATCCGATTGTAATACATTATGGTCCATGCTTCGGCCTATCACTTACAGACCCTCTTTCTTAGAAAATTTTTACTACACGATAAATAGTGCGTTTTGTTGGCAGGTTCTTTCTTCCAACAATTTCACGTAACTTTCTCATCGTCACAGTAAAAGGGTGTCCCGGCGGACACCCTTAAACTTTAAATTAAAGTTATACTCTTTTCTATCTTTGCTGACTGTTTGTTGGGTATGAACCCCGAGCGCTTTCGATATGAAGACATCATTCTCAAGTCGTAGTCTAATCTGTACTGGTGAATCAGTGCTTGGGTTTAGGTAGTTCTGTTGTTTAGATCGTATCTACTCAAGTAGGAAGAATGCCCACCACCTGCCGCTTTATGCGGGGCTAATTTTTCAATATTTCCGTCGTTTATTATTATCGAGGTACGTGTGTCCATCTGAGGGTGTTTTGCGTTTATTTGAGTGTATGAGTGGTGCGAAAATTGTGTCTGAGGTCCTGTTTACCTGCTCGTTTATAATGTCTCTGTTAAAAGTTTATTTGTTTTGTAGATTTTCATGTTTTCCAGAATGTTCAGTCTTTGTCCTTTTTTTCCTAGGATGTAGTAATGTTATTATACATCGATTTCTCTTGGTCAAGGTGTAATGCAAAGTTTGAGTCTTCTCTATTTCGTTGGTATGAGCATATGCGTTACGTAAATCTTGTTTTCAGGGTTCCTCCAGTTTGTCTTATATAAATATGTTTGCGGGTACATCTTTCTCTCTTCCAATTCTGTCTTAGGCTTACGATACACCCAGAACGTTGCCACCACATTCAAAAAAGGTCGGCAAAGCAGATCATGCATCCAGAGCTCTATAGACTTATTTAAGTATTCTTTCTTAAAGTCTAATCTAATCCTTCTATTTTTCCTTCTCCGGCTGATCGTGCATGGAAGTCGTATTTATTTAGGACATTTCTTATGATTTGGGGAGTGATATGAAATGGTCTTGTGCTAATCTGACCATGGTCTTACCACTGGAATTAGGAAGAATGCCCACTCGCTTAATAAGACGCATAAACACCTAGTAGCATATACTCCGGTTGAACTAATCAGTCAGTTGTCAGTTGTTTCTGTCCATGTCCTGAGTTATAATGTCTCAGCGCATTGCCGTTTTTTAATGCCTTGAGTAAACCTTCTTTGTGAAAAAGGTTAGTGAATCTATATATTCCTGGTCCTGTGTAAGTAAAAGTGTACCCTTGTATTGTATCGGTTGGCTCTTTGTCTTCTTTATTCCTGTTTTTAGGGTTGTATTTTCTAAGACGTTGGTTGCTAGTAGTGGGTTTGTAGTCATTATTTTTAGTTATAGTGTAAATTTTGTCAAATTCTTTGTTGTTGTTATAGGGAGTAAATGGGATTATCTTAAGTATGTGTATCATACATCTAAATGCTGTTAGTTTATGCTGGGTAGGGTGGTTCGAGGAAATAGGGATGTTAGTGCTCGTCGTAGTTGGTTTTCTATAGATGTCAAATTTTAAACAGTCAGTTCCTCGTGCTATTGTTATTTTTTTGTTCGCACCAGCATTTAGGGGATGACCCCCCCCCCCTACTCAATGCAATGAGAAGAGAAAAGAGGGAGTAGTATTTGTAGACATTCGATTTTGATTTTCCTACATTGAAAGTGACAGGAAAGACCTCTGGAGGGAGTTTATTTCACATACGGACTGTTCTGCTAAAAAATGAATTTTGTCTGTAATGCATAGTGCGATTCACTGGAAAATCAACCACAAATGGATGCGCTCTCACCGAAAATCAAGTCAAATGCAAAAACGTGCGACTAACGGGAACAAGTTCCCTAATTTCGTTAGAGCACTAGCCATTGTAGTAACGACAAAATAGTGGAATACAACCCTTATTGTGTTGGTTCACCAGAGAATCAATAGAGTGCCCCTGTAGGCTAGTAGGTAGTGTACTAGCTTGTCAGTATGGGAGTTGTGGGTTCGATTCCCAACGAAGACCTTGGTTTTTTTTCACTACAAAATTAAAAATAAACTGTCGGTGGGGTTACTCAGCGATGAAGGCATAGTCACTGGTCGCTGTGCTGTCTCTTATACGGCAGTTAATTTCCGTAACTATCCTTCTATTTTCACCACCTGTTTCATCTCTTCGCTATCCTATTGACTAAATAGGCATTGTTGCCTGAAGTGCTACTTCTCTTCAAAAAAAAAAAAGAGTTGGATACCCTACCATCCCCAATGAGCCTCTTGTCCCTCTTCTTTACACTGTCGAGCAACTTTAAAATAGTTTTTGAGATGTCGGCCCATATATGAGAATTGTATTCCATTTGTGGATGAATATAGGTTGGTATAAATAGTACGATGATCGAATGGACCGTTTTAGAAAACCGCGATACTTGAAAGCTTCTGTGGAAACCTGAAAAACGTGTTTAGTCCATCGAATATTACATTGAATTTTCATGCCAAGAACATCAAGTGCTTCCGATCCCCTAATACCTACATCAGCCATAATAACAGATGCAGCACCATTTCTGAACACGGATGTAGGCGTAAACATGTAACAGGGGTAACCCTGTAGTGTAGTAGGTAGTTTACTAGCATGTCGGTCTGTCTACATCTCTTAAAAATAAAAGGAAAAACAAAAGTTTATGTACCCTATCATTCCCAATGAGCCTCTCGGCCCTCTCCTGTGCGCGGTCGAGCAACTCAAAACTAGTTTTTGGGGCGCCGGCCCATACATGAGAGTTGTATGGCATCTTTGGACGGATATAGGTGGTATAAATCGTATGAAGATCGCATGGAGAGAAGTATCGCTTACACCGTTTTAGAAACGTGAGGCACTTGAAAGCTTCTTTAGAAACTTGAAAAATGTATTTAGTCTATCAAAGAGTATCGAGAGCCTCCGTTTACGTAATACCTATATCACTCATAGTAACAGGTGAAGCACCATTGTTATTGTTATGTCAAAATAATGCAAATTTCTGTCTTGTTCTTTTTACATTGTTTATGGAATATGGATGGGTGGATGGATGGACTGATGGAAGGATGGGTGGATGGATGGATGGGTGGATGGATGGATGGATGGAAGGATGGGTGGATGGATAGGTGGATGGGTGGATGGATGGAAGGATTGGTGGATGGATGGAAGGATGGGTGGATGGATGGATGGGTGGATGGATGGAAGGATGGGTGGATGGATGGAAGGATGGGTGGATGGATAGGTGGATGGATGGAAGGATGGGTGGATGGATGGGTGGATGGATGGGTGGGTGGATGGATGGAAGGATGGGTGGATGGATGGAAGGATGGGTGGGTGGATGGATGAAAGGATTGGTGGATGGATGGAAGGATGGGTGGATGGATGGATAGGTGGATGGGTGGATGGATGGAAGGATGGGTGGATGGATGGAAGGATGGGTGGATGGATGGAAGGATGGGTGGATGGGTGGATGGATGGATGGATGGATGGAAGGATGGGTGGATGGATAGGTGGATGGATGGAAGGATGGGTGGATGGATGGAAGAATGGGTGGATGGATGGGTGGATGGATGGAAGGATGGGTGGATAGATGGAAGGATGGGTGGATGGATGGATTATTATGGATTGTGTTTGTCTGTTAGAATTTGTTCGGCGTTGTCCTGTTTGAGGATGCATATGATATTGTAATGTGTAAGGGAATATTTATTCTAGATTACAAAAAAGGATATTATTGAGTATTTTCTGAGCATTTTCTGAGCACTCCTGCCATTCTAGAAGAGCATTCAAATGCCCACTTGCTGAAGAATTAACGACTTGATATTCGTTTTTTATAAGTTCATTAAATTTTAAGGTGGCATGTTGTTTTGCTTCGTGTTTCATAAAATTTGTAAACAGACACAATAGGTCATTTCACTTTATTTTTTTTTTTTTTTTTTTGTTAGCGATAAGTATATTCCCTAATCCATTAAAATTTTTGCTTAAACTCAACAAAAAATAAATGAACAAATAATTTTGAAATATTTTTAAATTAAATGTGTTTTTGAAAAAAAAAATTAATATGCCACATATATGTACATATATGCAGCATATATTTGTTAAAACTATTAAAAAAATGTTATTGTTATTATTATTATTATCACTAACAAACAACAACAAATTTTATTCTTAAATAATTATTTTCTTTTCAATTATTATTAATCGAATACTTATATTTCAATAAATACTCGTAAATATAATCGTATTATTATGTTACTTTTATTATATTTACTTTGCTAATATATTTCGAAATCACCTCCTTTTAAGCTCAACTTTTTTTCATTCACAAAAAACTAAACAAACAAAAACAAAAATAAATTAATAATAATTTCGAAAAATACAAAATCTATTATAATTTCTTAACTTCGTTTAATACAAATTTACCATGGAAATGGAAAGAATAATAATCTATTGCAATTAATATTATCTAAGCATATTTAACTATAAAACCTCCAGAACAAAATATTTAAAATATGATAATAAAATGATTATTTCAAAATAAAACATAAACTACAACAACAACAAAATTTTTAATAATTTCAAATTCTTTAAAAAATATTTTTGGAAATTTATTTAATTGCTATTTCGAATAACTAATATATGGTGCTGCTATAGTAGTTAATTGTTGCAGGCAAACTATAAAATTCATATATGAAAGCAACATAATAAATTTGAATAAGGACTTTTGACTTTGTTACTTTAGTAGCGAGTGACACAAAACTTAACAACGTTTTGGTATATTCTGCGACGCTTCAGCTTCATTGTGCCTGCAGGAAGGCTATCATCTCTGGTTTTTGTTCCAAAATTTACGAATTCTGAATTTTTCTTCCCCCAGTCATCCTAAAGATGTATAATGGGTTTAAGGTCTGGGGACTATGGCGGCATTTTTATTACCTTTGGACAATTACATGGCAGCGAAAGCTTTGTAAAGGGTTTTTCAACAAGAAATTAATTTTCTAAAATAAAAAAAAAACTTCGTTTAAGTTGATTCAAATTGTTATTGTATTACGAAGAGAAAAGTTCGGCAATTATGAATGAAATGAAAAGTGATATCTGACAAATGTCTTCCATGACCACGCTGACAGATTTCGAGTCTTTCATTAAAGTTTTTAAACGCTTTTTGGCAAAATAACCGATTCTATTTCGTTAATCACATCACGGATTTTAAGTTTTAAGACTGAAACCGTTTCGATTGGCTCCGTATAGACTCTGTCTTTAACATAACCTCACAAAAAATAATCCAGTGGTGTTAAAAAATTCGATATGGCTGACCACTCCCCCTCCTTCCCCCCGTGGGGCACATTATAAGTCTTTATGGATCACACAACCACCTAGACTTATGTCCATTATATTTTCACGGGAATCAGTAAAGCCCCAGAGTTCATCTATTAGTCTCTTTAGGCATTTAGCTGTTCTCTGACTGATTATTGAGGTTGGCCCTTGTAGAGAATCGTAGTGGTTGCGGTTTCGCAAGCCTTCACAAAATGATCAAGGGGCCAGGTTCATCTCACTTTTGACCAAGAACACATGGTGAATGATCCGGATTCAGTGAGCATGCCATGTCATGTGTTCTTGACAAGGAGTTGGGTAGTCTCCGTCTCTTCAGCAAGTAGTAGTGGCTTGCAACCCTGCTTTGGAACCGCTGAAATTGCAACTAGGAAAGACCTGTTGCTAGAATTAGTCCACGCCTTCCTAGGCCGTGAATGACGTTGCTTTTCATTCTCAGCGGTTCCACCACCATCTGATTACGGCTTACGGCCAGGCGCAGATGTAAATCGTATCACGTAATTCAACAAGAAGTCTTCTCCTCAAGAGGCATATGAATATGTTTTGACGGATTCTCCCTGTCATTACATGTGTCAACGGGGGCAAAAGGGAGCCCAGTTGCCTTCAAGGCTAGCAGAAGCCAACTGGACAATTCCATTATATTTTTACGGGCATCAGTAAAGCCCCAGTGTTCAGCTATTTGTCTTTTTAGCCTTTTAACTGTTCTCTCACTGATTATTGAGATTGGCCCTTCGGGAGTATCGTGGTGGTTGTGTGTTTCAACGCCCTCGTTTGAGTTGTGTGGGTCGGATCATTCACATTGAACACAATGAATGGTCCAGGTCCAGTGAGCATGATTGCCGTTGTGTTCTTAAATTTTATTCAGCTTCATTCGTTCTGGACAAGGAGTGAAGGCTGGGGCCTGCTTTGGGCTTTTGAAGTTGCAACTGGGAGTGACTGGAGGATATACGTATCTAAAGGCCTTCTAGGGCGAGGATAAAGCTACATTTCATTCACAGTGGTATGATCCACCATCTGGCCCTCGAGGCCCTCGTTTGAGTTTGTGGGTCGTATCATTCACAATGAACACAATAAATGGTCCAGGTCCAGTAAGTATGAATGCCGTCGTGTTCTTAATTATATTAAGCTTCCTGCGTTCTGGGCCAGGAGTTGGATAGTCTCCAACTCTTTAGCAAGACGTGAAGGCTGCGACCTCCTCCGGGCTTTTGAAGTTGCAACTAGGAGTGACCGGAGGTTATACGTATCCAAAGTCCTTCTAGGGCGAGGATGACGCTACATTTCATCCACAGTAGTAATGATCCACCATCTGATATTAGCCCACACGGCTAATATCAGACACTGCTGATTGTCATGAAGTTATGCGATCGGGAAATTTGGTTTGCAATAAATTGATCGTTTCATTGGCTGTGTGACATGTGGTACCACCCTGTTGAAATCGCATATTAATGACATCCACGTCATTAATAATAGGGCAAAATTGAGTTGTTACCATCTCGAGATAGCGTGATCCATTGATTGTTACCGCATTTCTAGCCTCATCTTCTAGCTTTTCTAGCTTCATCTTAATCGTGCAATGTTTAGAATCATTTGAGGGGTCAAATCTATTTGAAAGACCCAATTTGTCTGCGCTTTGCCGTTAATTAATTAGTTTTTGGCAGGCTTACCCTATACTTCAATTCTTATATTCGAAGCAAAATCTATCTAAATCCAATTGATTTTCTTTACGATTCCGAAGCTCACAGTGAACACTATTAAATATAACGAATTCTACTGTTGTTATTTTTCTCTGTGCTTTCTGGCTGTTGTTCGTTAGATGTAAACGGCGAGTGCTTTCAAAGACATCATTTTCAAGCTTGTGGTCCAAAACTCGCATAATTGTTTCTATTATTTTCTATTGTTTTAAAAAATAATATTTTTTTAAGAAAAACCTCAGTAGAATTCACATTCACCCTTATTCTGTTTGGCGACGGCAATACAAGACGACGTCGTTTTTTATCGTTTGTTGTAAATTCGTATTCTCGTTGGCAATATGGCCATTTATCAATGACTGGCAATACATGTTTGATATTCTGTAAGACTATTTGACGTTAATCTTCCCTTAAATTGCCGTTGATCTGTGTGATTTTGGTGTCGTGCTGTTATAAACAAAAATTTAAAAGGATTAAAAAAACTAAAAATATAAAATAAATTGTAAAAAAAATAGAAAATGGAAAAAATTAAAATTACCAACGCCAACCAATTTTAAAAATTAAAGGAAGAATTGGGAAAAAAATCCACCACCTACCAGTGTATTTCGAAGAGCCAGTGTTCCTACTAATTTTAAGGAGCAATGGAAAAGTGTTGCGACTGCTCTAAACGCCCTTGTCCCACCGAATAGAACGAGTGATAGATGGCAGAAGGTTCAATACGTGTTTGACAAAATTCTTTTTTCAGATTTGACGCGACTCAAAATTTTATATAAAAAAAAGATGGTAAAAAAACAAAAAGGAATGCAAAACTACTGGAAGCGGCATATTTAATCAACCTCATATACTGAGCGCCTTGAAAGAAGCTGTGGCAAATCTGCTGAACATTTTGATTTTAATTTGTTTTTTTTTTTTTTGATTTTTAATTTATTTTAGGTTCAATTTAATGCAGATTTTATTTAATAAATAATTATTTAAATAATTATTTATTAAAGAAGAATAAAAAGGTCGAATATAAATAATAAAAAAAAAATACAGATTTTATTTTGTTTTTCACACAGTTTATATTTTCTTCGCAACATTTTTATCAAAAAGAGTACACAAATGAATCAGCTGACTCAAATATTCGATATGTGTGTTATATTTTATAATAATGATCGTCGTCATAAGAAGACTGTTAGGGTATACCAAATTAGCAGTAATGTTGCCTCAATAGCGAGACGATTTTGTCGTTGCCAAACAGAATAAGGGTGATTAATTAAAAGCAAAGGATACTTAATAAAAAATAAATTATTTAAAAACGGCAAAATTACTAAAATTGTCAAATCTGGCAACCGTTCACAAGTAGTAAAGAATGGAAAACCGCTAAAAAGTGTTACAATAAAGCAAAACTCAATTATTTTGAAATTATTAGTGGTTTTCTCTATTATTATGATGCAAAATTTGTTTAAACAAATTTACCAAAGTTTTTTGTTAACCTAAAAAAAAAAGAAAATTCTTATTTCTATATAAAAAAAAAAAAATATTATTTGGAATTATACAAACATATTTTAAAAATAACTTGTTGCATGCCTTTTGCATAACCTAAATTACAAAAAAAAATTTTGTAGCCATATTTTACAAATTAAAAAAAAATGAAATTTAACAGAACATGCTCCCAAGCATTGGTTTTGTTTTAAATCGTATCAAAAATACATAATTAAAATCTTAAATAATAAAGGATTATTTTTTTTTCAACATTCCACTAAGAACTAGTTAAACAAAAAATAGTTAGTTGGGTTGACTTTTGTTGCTTTTTTAAGTGTTAAGATGACTTGGACTCGGCGGATTGATTTTGTAATTCAGTTAATACACTTTTAGGATCCTCAGACTTTAAGTAGGGATTTATTTCAGGCTGAGGTTCAAATATAACGTTACCACGTATTACACGCACACGAGGACCAATGGCACGCGGATTGAATTTTACTTTGCCACAAGTATCAGCACGTATCTCACGATGTGTTTTAAGGGCACTAATGCAAGAGAAATGCTTATCACAGCCATAACATTTATAACGCTTCATGCCTATGTGACGTGACAAATGGGCAATTAAGGTTTCACGGTGGGTAAAACGTTGAGAGCAAACCTAATTTTTTTTTTTTAAGAAAAGTAAAATAAGAATTAAAATTGTTTATATATTTTAATTTTGTCTACAAATTACTTGGCAAAAGAATGGCCTCTCTCCAGTATGTGTTCGATGATGAACCTTCACCTGTCCCCTGGTACGAAAACGTTTCTCACAATAACTACATTTGTGAGGCAATTCACCCGTATGTATGGTCATATGACATTGCAGCGTGCCATGAGAATAAAATTTCTTATTGCATTCTTTACACGAATACTGTGGTTCGCGACTACAATTTGCCAGAATGTGATCGTTAAGCATGGTTTTGGAAGAACAAGTTCGACCGCATTTATCACAAACATAACGTGGTCTTTGTTGTATTGTGTTTGTTACTTTAAGAGGTTTGGGCGACAATGACGTTGTATTGTCAACGTTGAGAGCAGCTGTTTCAGATGCTGTCACTAAGAATTGTGTTTCCGCATCTTGTGTTACAGCTTCTTGTTTGATTTGTGGTTTTTCTTCATCTTCAACAGTTTCGTCTAAAAAAAGATCGACACAAAATAAAAATAAATATTTTCTAAACCAAATTTGTTTTACTTATATAAAAGATTAATTTAACAAAAAGAAAAAAATAATTTAATTAATTTCTTTAATAAAAAATTTTGTTGCCGAATAATATAATTAAATCTATTTTATTTTGTTTTATTATGAAAAATATGAATTTGATAAAAAAAAATTAATTAAAAAAATTAAAATTAATTAAAATAATAAAACTAAAAATTAATTAAAAATTTTAATTTTTTTAAAAACAAAAAAATCATAAACAATTTTTTTATGATTTTTTTAGGAAAAAAATATTTTTTATGATTTTTTTAGGAAACAAAATTGGGCGTTACTTGAAGAACTTTGCGCAACATTTTGCCTAAAGATCTTCAGGCTCATTAAGTACAACCCGTCAAGAATGTAAACCGAGCGAGCATTGTTTGCTAGAACCTTTCGTGAATTGGCTGTTTTAAAAATTGTTCAAAATAACGCATTTTTTTTAACAAAAAACAACTTTCGAAAAAAATATGAATGAATGAAATTTTGTCTCATTTTTCAGAGATTTTTTACAAAAAAAAAAAAAAATTAGCTTTTCCAATTATTTTAAAGAATAAACACACTCACCTTCATATCGATAAGGTTTCGCCTGTACATTGATCTTTTCCATATCACGATTATTTAAATTGTGCGCCTTTATTAGATGCATTTTTAAAGCGGTTTTTATTTCATAGTCCTTCAAGCAATAGGGACAAATCCATTTGTAATTATATTTAGGATTTTGATAGCGCGCCTGTACTAGTTCCACATCCATAGATGTTAATATGGGCAAATATAGTGAAGAGGGTTCATCAATATGATTGGTTTTTAAAACAAAATTTCCCGCCGGTTTGCCTTGTATTTGTTCGGTTGTTTTAGTTTCAACCTCTGCTATTTGTTGTTTCATATTGTCGATCAGCTGTTTTCTTTCGGGTATATTTTCGATAATCATTAAACGAGTTTTGGGTATATAAAAATTTTTTCGATGCTCTTCAGCCTTAATAAGGGCCTCCGCCTGTAATTTTTTAAAATCTTCAGCATCTATTGTTGTATTTTCTTCGAGAGAATTAAGTTTAATGGATACAACACTTGAACTATTAATGTTTTGGTTGGTTATTCTACATCCTTCTGCTGTAGGGTTAGTTGTATTAATTAAGATTGGAGTTGTTGGGTTTGCTTTTAAGTTTATATTTGTTGGTGTTTGGGATCCAGCCGTAATTGGAGAAATTTTTAATTTATTTACTAATGCTGGTTTATTATCTGTATTTGTATTTGAATTAATGTTATTGCTGTTCGCTGCAATTGTCATTAATTGAGTGTTGGGCAAAAGTTTTATTATTTGCAAGCCAGCTTTCGGTAAAGATTTAATATCTCCATTAACATTTTGTCCATTTGCCAGTTTAATAGACATAAATTTACCAGCATTACAATTTTTAATATTTGCCAAACTGACAGCGCCCACAGATTTATTCACTACAGGCATTGGAGCTGGTGTTATCTTAACCAATCTTAAATTACTTTCATTCTTTTTAGTGTTATTATTAATAGCAGTATTAATATTTATATTGCTGGCATTATTATTATTATTTATAATTTTCAAAACTGGTAAATTATTAGTATTCATATTAATAAGTTTGCCACTTGTATTCATATTAACTAGATTGTTAACTGAAAAAGTTTTCATATCAGGTCTGGCGTATATTTTTATATTTTCCGAAGTTACTAACTCAAGCGGTATAAATTTACCAGTTGACTCAGGAACAATTACGTTGTTTATAAGTAACGAATTCATGGCTGGTTCCTGTATACATTTTTCCGTCTCTTCTTCTTCGGTTTTAATAATAACTTCAGGTATTAAATTCGAAGTTATTGTAGTTTCATAATCGTCGGTTGGTTCTTCTTTAATTTGCATATCCGTTTCAAAGTTAAAAGGCAATTGACTGGATTCCGTTTCAGCTTTGATTTTGTCAAATGTTTTTAAACGTTTCAACGCTATGTTCTCTTCACTTTCCTGGACGCTTTGTCTTTTATTTGTTGTCAGTGGTTGTGTTGTAGTGGCATATTTTAGTCTTAATTTAGTAATTGGAACAGTTGACACTGAGTTTGTTGTGGCCGATGTTATTTGCTTGTCGACTGAACAATTTGTTGAATTGTTAATATTAGTATCATTATTGTTTGCAACATTATTGGAATGTAATACGACATCTTGCATTAATTTGCCGCAGCCTAAAGTTTGCTGTAGCCAGTGAACATGCAACTGGAGTTCAGTTTTAAAGCCGTCACGGCAAAAGGAACAAAAATGTTTGTAACGAATTTTTGGAGAAGCTTGCTAATTTAAAGATAGGGAAAAAAATTAACAAATACCAGGACATCATTAAGTTTACTTACAATCTTATGTTCCTTTAGCTCATGTTCTTCACACAACGGTAGAGTGGCATAATTAGCGCCACAGTGTTGGGAGCAAAAGAAAAAGTTTTCGCGGTGCAAATTTAAATGGTTTAACAGGGAGGCAGCATCTATGAACGTCACTGGACATACGGGACACTTTTTTTTCTTAACACAGTGATTCCGTTTTGTATGTTTTAAGAATTGCGAACGATTTGTAAATGTTTTTAAACACTTCGAACACACTCCCTTAAATTTGCTGGCCTACGAAAAACTACTGTTAAAAATATTCTTGAAATTTTCTTTTTATTTCTTACATCGCAATTGTTAATGGAATCTATAAAACGCTTTTCATCTTCAGACCTCATGTCGGCGGCACTAACGGTAATAATGCTATCCTGTTCCTCCACAATGTGAAAGTTATTACACGACTCAAATTGGTCCGTTTCAGCTGTAATATTTCAAAAAAAAAAAGCCAAATTTTTCAATTCACAATTATATACGCAGTTTTATTACTTAAGTTTTAAAATTAAATCCTTTTTAATTTATAATTGCATATTATTTTATGTATTTGTGTCTAACCACAATAAAATAAATGCTTTCTGGATATAACGGTTCTTTGTTGACATCACAGCCAATAAAGTTTCATAGTGATGCCACAAACAAAAAGTTACTTACATCAGCCATAAACAAAATAAATTAATTCAAATTTATTTAATATTAAAAATGTTATAAACAATGAGTATAATAAAAATATATAAATACATTTAGTATATTATTTTGCTTAAAGTTTAAACCACAACTTTTTTTAAAATTTAAAAAAAAATATCTAAACTTATGCTCAGTATGGTTACTCTATTACACTTATTACAGGGTTGCTTACTAATGTACTATGTACTTAAACAGATGTAGGAAACAAAAGAAAAAACGGCTTATTAAAAGAGAAAACATACGAAACAAAATGAGTGATGGCTACAACAACAACAACAAGTACAATACCATATTTTTTAATGATCGTTTGACGACTAGTAGAGCACTAAATCAACGCTAACCTACACACAAACAAACAATGCTATTATTTATAAAGGTTCTCTTCTTTTCTTTATTTTGTTACCTGCCTTCTTTAATTGCAAATAAAGTAACAAAAAGCTAAAATAATGGATTACGGTGATTTTGCTTTATGTTGTTTAAATAAAATATTTTTCAAAAAACGCAATTTACTTGTAAAAGAAATTCACTGGCAAAAAATTCCACCCTTATCATTTTACACAAGATAAATAAACTTACCATTTATTTCTTGCTTTATTAAAGCTTCTTCTTGCTTAAATATTTCCTGAAAATCTTCAACTTTATCAAGAGGCTCTTCCTTAATTTTAATTGCAGCCAACATTTCTAATTGTTTGTTTATCATGCACTTAAATTAATTCAATATTTTTTTCTTATTTATACAATTTTATAATTGCAGTTTATAATTTTGTTGGCTATTTTTTATTGTTTTTTTTCTTTTAATATCAGAAAAATTACTGTTAAAAAACTACGACCGCTCTCAGCGATAATAACACGATGTAATGATCGTATAGATCGTTAAGAGAAATGTCAAAGAATATTTATTCAAATGGTTGCCGTTTAAGAAATAGTAGCACAAAAGAGAAATGAATTAAAATAACGCGTTCGTAGCATATGGTTGTATGAAAAGGGCATTTAAAAATGACGGTTATTTTAATCTGCATTATCGACACCAGTTCAGTATAAATACTGGTATTTGTTAGAAATTTTTTTTTGTTTGTCAAGTACGTTCAACGTTGATTGGCGTTATAGAAATAGTTGCACAAAAGGAAATTAAACTAAATTAACGCGTTCTCGTTACATGGTTATATCAAAAGGGTATTTAAAGTTGATGGCTTGTTGAACCTGCATTATCAACATCAGTGCAATACTCGTATCTTTAAAGTACTACAAGCCACTGTGGCATTCCATATTAATCTGCAATGTTAAAAAGGTTAGAGCAGAAAACTTATCATAAGCTTTAGGTTTATGTATTTAAAGCTTGTAGACAATACACAATAAGTTGCATTTACGACTTTTCGTGTTTTGGAATTGTGTGTTTGAGATTGGAAAATAAGAAACATTAATTTAAATTCTTTGATGTTGTTTGTAAGAAGGCATCTTCTGATTTTTTTATGACGTTAAAATTGGTAATCCTTCATTCAATTATATTATCCAGAGGTTCATTACTAAGCAATTGACACATTTCCGTAGAGGACCTTCTTCGAAGTAGGGCTTTTTATTGAGGTTAAGAAGTAAAATGACCTAAAACACAACCTTTTATGATAACATCTGCTTTATTTATATCTATGTAAAGCAGAAATGCAAAAATTAATCATGGAATATGCCGTCGGGGAAATGTCTGCTTTTAGCACATCGGTAGATGTACGTTCTTTTCAGAAGCTTTTTTTAACACATTTTTCAATAAAGCTTCGTTCCGATCAATGTAGCGCCGAAAATCATCTTTCAAATTGCCAGTTATTTGCGGGTTGTTCACGTAAATCCGATATTTAAAATTTTCGCCGCTGTGCTGTTGCAAAATGATTGATTCCATAAGAACGTGTTTGACAGATTGTACCCGGTAGAGGCTTTTTAATGATAAGAACAAACCCAATTTTATTTAAAAGTTATAAGAGGTACTTATTTTATATCCGAGAACAAGCTGTTTTGAGTAGGATTTGAGAGGTACCTAATAGGTCCACCATTTAGGGTCGCTAAATGTTTTTATTAGTTTGTGAAATTGCGAAAAATATGACAAATAAAGAGGAAACTCTTAGTTAACTGCTGGCAATAATTCGTGCATGATGATCAACAAAATAATTCAGTCACTAATTGTAGGTTTCGTGTGTTCTTCCATTTATTATGTAATTATTTGAATTTTGTCTTTTCACTTTTTAGACCAAAATTTACAACCTTGCCTTACTGCGCACATAACAGTGTTGTAAAGCGAAATAATAGGAAAGCAAGAGGAAGCAAAAACAAAAGAGTTTGACAACTAATATACAAAAGAAAAATATCCATAATAGAAAAAGGATTCTTAATAAAAAATTTTTAATTTTGATACAAGAAATCATTTAGAAGATTTTTTTTTTATAAAAAAGAAAAACACGAAATGTCCTCTAATAACGATAGCCAGTATGTTAATGAATACATAAAACGAGAAGATGAAGACATGTCTGCTGGTAAGTACAAAACCCAATAATATTGTGTGATTAAAATATTTTTTTTAACTATTGTCTCAACTTATAGATGAGGACTCTGACAATCGTCAAACACATTCCAATTATATGTTAAGAGAGCAGGATCGTTTTTTGCCAATATGTAATATAATAAAAATTATGAAAATTCCTGTTCCAGAAAATGGTAAAATTGCCAAAGATGCACGTGAATGTATACAAGAATGTGTATCTGAGTTTATATCTTTTATAACATCGGAGGCTATAGAACGTAGTATGTCGGAAAATCGCAAGACAGTAAATGGTGATGATTTGTTGTATGCATTTGCTAATTTGGGTTTCGATAACTATGTCGAGCCATTGTCAGTGTATTTGCATAAATACAGAGAGGTAATTTAATTTTCGAAATACACATTTTTAGTAGAACTATTTTGTTATCCAAAACTAAATTTTTTCTAATTTTAGGTTACAAAATGTGATCGCAATCTTCTATGTGAAGGTTCTATACTTCAGGATGATTCCTCTAGTGATATTCGTAAGACATGAACCAAAACGTAAAACACACTTTTTATTTGTTTGTTTTTTTTTTAATTGTTATATTTATTTTACCTTCCAAATTATTTAAATTAAATCTATAAATACCATTTATAATTTTATTATTATTTAGCCAACTTTTACAAAAGAAAAAAGAAAAGCAAATAACATATCGACAAATATTAATTTACGAATTTGATTTTAGTTTTTAATTTTTCGAAAATAATTATAATTTAAGTAATAATTAAGCTTAATTAAATTGTTTTTATTTCTTTAATTCAATTAAATGAACAATAAATATCAAAATTGTTTTTTTACATACAAATACATATTGTTTATTTTCGTCCAGTCCAATTCATTTCATTTCACCTAATTTTTTCTTGCCTTAGGTTATAGTGGCGCTAGTAGTACGCACAATTCCATTAATTTCCCTAATAATAGTATAAATAGCAGTAGTTCGAATGCCTCTAACGATGCTACTTCTACTAATAGCAAACAAATTTCTAATGACTTTATTGACTTTCAAACAAAAAGTGAAGTTGTCAAGCCAATTTTGCGTACTTACGTCAATAAGAACTCCTTAACAAATCATGCAAATAATACCAATATTATGGCCTTAACCGCACCAGGCTCTTTGACTTCCACCACAACATCTGTACCAACACTTATGTCATCTACCATAACGTCTTCATCTTCTTCTTCACCTTCGTCTCCTTCTCTAGCCGAACAGCATGAAAATTTACGTAATTTTCGTAAAGCCGGCGCTGCTAATTCATTTTGCACTGAAACAGATCTAAATATTGATAATCAGCGACATCAGATTTTAAATTCGGTTGTAACCACACAAGCCAATGACTTAACAGCAGCTGGTCTTCTAAATGGTGACCATATGATTATATTCAATACTGATGACTTAATACAGCAAGTAAGTCAACAGCAGCAACAATTACAACAACATCAAAGACAGCAACAACTTCAACAGGCACCAGAGCAACATACACTCCAATGGCCGCAACAAATTAAAGAGGAAAACGACTTTTGCAATAATTTCGTTTTTTAAAATAAACAAATAACAACAACAATTTTACTTTTTAAGTGGCTTTTAATTGAAAAGATTCAATAAGAATAAATGAAATAGATAATTTTATTAAATAAAACTTTATTTGCCGTTTGTTTTTTTTCATGTAACTGTTTTATTGTATGTTGTGAATGTAAATGTGTATATTACAAAAACAATGCAGCGAACTAAAATTAGTGGCTTTGACAAATAAAGAAACCAACGGCAAAATGAACTGTTACTTTTATGCACATTAATTCTAATAAGTAAGTTTATTAAACGACTGATAATTCTAGATAAGAGAGTTTCGTTATTCTCCAGCACCAGCAAAGGTAACAAGTAAATACAGAATAAAAAATAACTGCCCGAAAAACGTTTAAATAAAAATATTTCATCTCACAGAGAAATTGCTTTAATGCTCTGCCTTAACTTGAAGTCAATATTAATCGCGCTGAAAGATGAAGAAGGCCGCCTATAGGTAAAAAAATGTCAGGCAGACGTATTAGAAGAAAAAATATTGAAATTTATTGAAGAGAATTTATACTCCGGCACAAGAGGAATTGCATCTCGCATTAATAATGAATATGGAATAAGTATTTGGGTATGATTTTACGTCTCATATGGAATAAGTATCTTCCATCAGACTGTTGGAACGTGCAGCAACCCATGAATTATTTTCAAGAGTGATACGGAAAAAACCCTTTGAGGACATTTCTTTCCCCGCAAAAAATGGTTACCGGTAAATTTCTTATTTTCCAACTGTAATTGAGAATCATCATTCAAAAGTTGCCATCCGTAATGTAATTTTGACAACTGTAAGTCCTCTTAACTGTCTTTGCTATCGATAATAGAGCCATTAGATCTGACAAAAACTTCAATTATTGCAAAAGTATTGATGGTGTGTTTGGAAAAGCCAAATTATCTTTTCAAGCGAATTCACGACCAACCAATCTTGAAGAAGCTGCTGCTACGTTCAGAAAGAGCACAAACGACTACGGCGACTGATGAAATTTGTTTATTGAAGAATTTTTATAAATAAATTATGATTGACGATATTTTTTAGTGAAACATCATGACTGAAAAAATATTTTTATAGAAAAATTATGATTGACAATATTTTTGATGATATTTTTTTGTAGAAAAATCATTTTTAATAGAATATTAATGACTGATGAATATTTTTTGTAGGAAAATTATGACAAAAAAAAATTTTTTTTTAAAATTATAACAGAAAATTTTATATAGAAAAATCATGACTGATGATATATTTTTTTATAGATAAATCATAACTTATGATTTTATTTTATAGAAAAAGATTACTGAAAAAATATTATGACTGATGATATCTTTTTTGTAGATTTTTTTTTTGAAAAATTAAGAAATTTTTGTAGAAATTTATTTATTTTTTTTTTTTTGAAAAATTATAACTGATTTTTTTTATAGAAAAATTGTAACTAATGAAATATTTGTAGATGAATTATGACTAATGAAATTTGTTTGTAGAAAATTATGACTGAAATTTGTTTTTATAGAATTTTAATCATGACTGATGATATTTTCTTGTAGAAAAATTATTTTTTATAGAAAAATGATGACTGATAATTTTTTTTTTTTTGTAGAAAAATTATGACTTGTAATGTTTTTATACAGAAAAATGATGACAGAAAATTTTGTATAGAAAAATCATAACTGATGATATTTTTTTATTTTATAGAAAAAATATATATAGAATTTTTTTTTTTTTGGAGTAATCATGAAATTTTTGTAGAAATATATTTTTTTTTATAGAAAAATTGTAACTAATTAAATTTTCGTAGATGAAATTAACTAATTTTTGTTTGAAGAAATTTGTTTGTAAAATAATTATGACTGCTGATGATATTTTTTTGTAGAAAAAATATGACTGAAATTTTTTTTATAGAAAAATCATGTCTAATGAAAACTTTTTTATAGACAAACTATGGCTGATGAATTTTTTTTATAGAAAAATTATAGGTGATGAAATTCTTCCAAAAGAATTGTGGCCGAAGAAATTTATTTGTAGAAAAATAATGACTGTTGATATTTTTTATAGAAAAAATATTAGTGACAAAATTTTTTTGTAGAAAAAACATGACTGATAGATTTTTTTTATAGAAAAATTATAGATGATAAAATTCTTGTAAAAGAATTGTGGCTGATGAAATTTCTTTGTAGAAAAATTACGTCTGATGTAATTTTTGAATAGAAAAATCACAACTGACGAATTCTTTTTTAGAAAAATCATGGCTAATGCAAATTGTCTATAGAAAAATTGTGACTGATGGAATTTTTTGGTAGAAAAATTATCGCTGATAAAATTTTTTTAATAGAAAAAGTATAACTGTAAATTTATAAACTACGAACCATTTATATATGAATACAGGGTGCCCGTCGGGAAGGTAATATTATGAGGTTTCTTTATAATTTTTGATTAAATGAAAGAGCATGGAGTTTATATTGATAAATGTTTTATTTATTGTCGGCAATTATGCATGGAATACAATATACAATCACAGGACTCGCGTGTGTTAGCCTTACAAATGCGAGCCCTTTTGAGCACAGTTTTCATTACATTCTCACACCTTTCATGCGATATTTCATTAATTTCATCACGAATATTTTGTTTGAATTCCTCAAGCGTTTCTGGTTTGTTTGCACAAACCCTGCTTTTCAGATATCTCCACAAAAAGAAGTCCGGAGCAGTCAAATCAGGTGACCGCGGAGGCCAATAACTTGTTATGGAAAGAGGTCTCGCAGTAATTTCATTGTTGTCTGGACTGTATGCGATGTGGCACCCTCTTCCTGATACCACATGTTAATCAAGCCCAAAGTATGCAGTTGTGGCATTAAAAAGTTTTCAATCATATCACAATGTCGTTCCCCACAGTCACAGTTACCGTTACACCGTTTTCATTTTCAAACATTCCTGATTGCTCCTGACCAAATTGAACACCACACCAAATACTTTTAATGGATGCAAGGGTGACTGTTAAATAATTTAAGGGTTTCCCATTTCCCAGAACCGAGACTATTCTGTTTATTCACATATCCATTCAAATGAAAATGTGCCTCGTCATTCATGATTTTTTCATGAAAATCGGGGTTGTCATGGGCGAACTGTAACATCCTATTGGCATAAATATGGCGGCGTAAGTGGTCTTGTGGAGACTCTTGTGTCAACAGAATCTTATATTTTTTTCTTTAATTACGAGAAGTAATAGGCAGCAATGCCTATTCTTTAGGAAAGGGATAGAGAGAAGAGATGAAACAGGCGATGAAAGTAGAAGGATAGTTATGAAAATTAACTGTCGTATAAGACAGCACAGCGTCCAGAGACCATGTCTTTATCACTAAGCAACACCACCGACAGTCAATTTTTATTTTTGTTAGGAATCGAACCCGCAACCCCCAGATCAATAAGCTTATACACTACCTACTGCCTACAGGGGCACCTAAATGGGAACAAATGCAAAATTGTGGCCAAAGTAGTTCTTTGAAGATCATGCTCCTGAGCACGGCGTCAGTTTTAGGATGATGGATTGTTTTGAGCACTTTCTTGAGCAGCAGTTGTTTCTTTCAAAAAATTCACGCAACTTTGTTATCGTCACCGTAATCGATGATTGATTTGTATGAAAATGTTAACACTTAAAACACGTTGGGTTTATCGAATATTGTTCCATAAGAAATTTGCCGAGTGTCGACTTCACGACTGTCAAATATGAACTGTCAAGACTAATGTTTACCCGGCGGGCACCCTGTACATAGATATTCTGATTACATTTCGCAATTATTTTACCAGTAAATTTTGTTGGTATTTGGCTTCTAAATTGCTAAGAAATGGTCACAGCGGGTTTTTGTCTTTCAAAAAGGTTTTTAATAAATTATGATTAAAAATTTTTTTTTAATATATATTTATTTTTATTTATTTATAAAGTTTTGTGTTTTACATAAAATTTTGGGGTTCTTTATATTAAATTTTTGTTTTATAAACTAATTTAATATGTGATTTATAGTCATGTTTTTATTACTAATCTCTGATTATGTTGCCGTTTTCTTTATTTTCAATTTTTCTTCTCTAACAATTATTTTTATATTTTTTTTTTTAATATTTTTTTTTATTATTTATTTTTTTTTTTTTTGTTGATGTTTTCTTTACTTTGCATCTTTTATAAATAGTATTCTAAAAAAAGCTGCACTTACATATAAAACTTTTAATTATATTTAATATAAAGGAAGTATACTTGATAAATATGTATTTAAATATTAATATTAAATGGAGAAGTTTTTATTTAATTCCTTAGAGCAGATTGAAGGAACTAGTAAAAAATGAAAGCAAAAGCAAAAAACAAAATGGCGATAGAAATAAAATATTAGAGAATTTTCAACATTGGCCAAAACTGAAAATCTAGCGATAATAATTTATTTATTTTATAATTTTTATTTTAAATCACACTGAGGCATAAAATACTGAGTTTTTGTGTCATTTGAAATAAAAATAAAGTGCTTAAAATTATTTTTAAAATCATGACCTTTTGAAAGGAAATTTTCAAAATTAATATTTTTCTTATAATTATAGAATTTTATAATTTTATATTGATTCTTATAACTATATAATTAAAGAAATATATTTTTAGCTTTATTAATAGTAAATTTTTTCTTTTCTCTAGTTTTTATTAAGAAATCCTTCAACCCGTTTTAAATGTCTTATTTTAAGAAAAAAAATATTTGTTTTATATTTAGTTTACGACATTATAATTTTGATTTTATAACATTATAAATAATATATTTTTTTATTTCTTATTTTCTTAATTAACAATACAAAAAAAAAACAAACAAACAAACAAACAAAATTAAAACTTATTAATAAAATATTTAAATTTTTAAGGAACAAGAAAACATTTAGTGTTTGGAATTTTTTTAAAAAAAAAAAACTTGGAAACTTAAAATTGTTTTAAAGGTTTATCTTAAAATATAAGCAAAAATTTTTTAAAAGAAATTAAGACTTTATTAAGTAACGCTCAACGTTACAAAATCCAATAAAAAAAACGATTTTTAAGTTGTTGTTTTTTGTGTTAAAAAATTATGATACTTCTTAAAACCAGTATTTTTTTTTAAATTATTAAATTCGCTAACTTGCTTGTGTGTTTGTAAAAATTAAAAACAAAAACTTTATTTTTTAAAAGTTCGAAATTGAGGGCAAAGCTTTGACAAAAATCATATGATTCTGGTAGTTTTAATAATTATGAAAATTCCAGGCATTAATAATTTCCAATTGCTAAATTAATTTTACAAAATTTTTATAAATAAAAAAAAAATTATTTCACAAATATATAATTTTGAAAAAAAAAATATATTTTTATATGAAATTTTAAAAATAAATTTCATATCAAATTTTCTTTTATTATAATGATCATGAAAAAAATTATTATTATTATTTTATAAACTTGTAATTAGAAATTCCAAAAGAATCTCATTTTTAGTTTTAATATTTTGCTACAAAAATTGAAATTTCTATTTTTAATTTGTTTAACAAAAACTTTTTTGATATATTGAGTGATTTCACAAAAATAGTTTGTTTATAAATTAATATAAATTAAAAAAATATATAAATATTTTTCTTCAAACATTTCTACATTTCAATTATTAATTAATAAATAAAATATTTTCGTCAAATAAATTAAAAAGTAATAATTGAAAATTTTAAAAATGAATATATTATAACTAATAATAAAAAAAAATTTTTTTCTTTAAAAAAATTTTTAAATTTGTTAACAAATATTTTTCATTTATTAATTGAAAATTGAAATTTAGTTCTTATCAACACACACTTTCAATATGACGACGGTGACTCAATTCATATTTAACCGCCCACACCTGAAATTTTAGATTGACTTTGATGTTTATACAGAAGTACCTGCCGCTAATATAAAATTTTTCTTTCAATTTTCACATGTTAAGCCTGGCGTATTATTAATTAATTAAAATGTATAGTTGTGTAAGTTTATTTTTTCTTACATAAAAAGCTTTCTTAAAATTTCACAATAAAAACATAATTATTTTTTTTTATTTAAAAACTCAATAAATAACATTTTTTTTAACAAACACTTTGAATATGCCGCCGGTAACTCAATTAATACTTAGCCACCAATGCCGGCGTTTTTTGATTGACTTTGATGTTTATACAAAAGTAGCCCTGCCGTTAGAATATAATTTTTCTTTCAATTTTCCAATGTTAAGCCTGACGTATTATTAATTAATTTAAATGTATAGTTTTGTGAGTTTATTTTTCCCTAAATAAAAAGTTTTGTTAAAATTTGACAAGAAATAAAATGTTTTTGAGTTCATATTAATTTTGCATGCATACTTCTTCGTGTAATGTGACAGCACTCAAACTCACAGAGATGGAAACGTTTAAAAAATGATTTTCGATTTTATAAAAATCAAATAAATTAAATTTTTGTTAATCGAGAGAGTATTGTGAAAAACTTTAAGAACCAATAATATGGATAAAGTCATTTTAATTTTTTAAAATAATAAAAACAAAATTCAAATTACAAACATCAGCAGGTATATGTGTGTACGTGAAGTGTGTAATAGTTGCCAATGTAATTTTAATTAATTTAAGGTTTCTTTAAAATAAATAAAAAAATAAATTTTGGATATCCGCAAACAGAAAAATATATATAAAATAATACGACTTTTCATCTAAATCAATTGTATAATAAGAGGCGTAAATCGTACAACTAAACATCGTCTTCTTTAGGATTTTAACATCTTGAATAAATTTCAAGTTACTATTGACAAAGCAGTAACGTTTAAAAAAAATACTGGTTTAATAAAACGATTAGTGTCTTTTTAAAAGCTAATAATTATTTATCATCTAAAATAACTTAATTTTTTTTTGTGCTTGTCCTCTAAATGCAGCTAATTGTGTGTTTGATTAACAAGAAAAAATAAAGAGTGCGTTTTTCTGAAATGTTTTGCCGTTGTTTTTGTTGTTGTTATAGTTTTGTAAATTGTATTTTCTTAAATAAAATTTATATTTAATATGTACGGTGGCTAGCAAAAAGAAGTGAATGTATGTTCACGACTCTGACTTTCATCAGCCGCAAAAACCAAAACAACCAACAACAAATTTGCTTGTTTTAATACTTATGTATATTATATCGGTAAAAAAAATATGAGTAAAGAGAAGCAAAAATAAATAAAACAAAAATTGCAGTTATTTTTACTCTCTCACTCACTTCTCTGATTAGCAGAGATCAAGCAGATTTACCGTAATGTTTGTTGTTATTTTATTCTTCTTGTTCATAGAGCAGTTTCAACGGGTTGGTTTCTTTCTTGTAAATTAAATCATATTTTGTTAATTGCTTGTCATTATTTAATTGCTTTGTCATTATATGTAAATGTGCAGAAATTAAAAATAGTGTCACGAACCTGACCAAGAAGGGCTGCTCCTTATATACCATTTCCGGGAAGCTTGTGATCGGCGGCTTAAAAGACTCTAAATTAAATGTAACTCGAAAATCGCAAGTCAAAGGGCGAAAAAAATTATTAACTGCTAACTGCTAAATGTAAGTGAATCGACAAGTCAGGCTTCAGATTAACGTCAAAACCTAGCCATTTGGCGCAAACCTGACGTTGGTCATACCACTGGGTAAATAGTATGTGTCCAAGGTCCCTAAAGTTCATAAAATACAAACACAAGTGCCAATTTCAGGAGCACGGCACGTAGAATCTTGCCCGACACTCCTTGCTTGAGAACCGGAGGCTATCTAAACCCTCAATAAGAAGCGACATTTTGTTGAAATGTAACAGTACATATAGAATAGAAAGGAATCAGACAACACACCTTACCGCGGTCTCGATTTAAGCTAAATCCATCACTTAACTCCCCGAAGTGGCTTACCAACAATCTGGATAGAGTCACAAGACCTGTAGGTTACAGGTTCCCGTGGTACCGGTTGGTAAGTCACTAAAAGAACTTGGAGGGTGCAATTTTTCCAGTTTCAGGCTTTTGCTAGCCTAGACGAGTGGTACCGCCTTTAACACACAGAAGCACATGTAAAGATTAAAAGATGATGGACACTGCGTGCCCCTGGGAGAGGAAAACGAATGGGCATCTAAAAGAGTTCTTTAAGAGATGACAGATATTTCAGCTGCATTGTTCGATATGAACATTAAAGCGCGCTTGTAATTCACAAGAGAGCCCAGAAATCGGACCAATGATGATTGAAATCGTGTTTTCTGGTCTGATCAGTCCAAATTTAACCATTTTTAGTCAAATGGAAAACAATACAATTTCTGGCCTGATGAGTCCAAATTTAACCATTTTTAGTCAAATGGAAAACAATACAATTTCTGGCCTGATGAGTCCAAATTTAATCATTTTTAGTCAAATGGAAAACAATACAATTTCTGGCCTGATGAGTCCAAATTTAATCATTTTTAGTGAAATGGAAAACAATACAATTTCTGGCCTGATGAGTCCAAATTTAACCATTTTTAGTCAAATGGAAAACAATACAATTTCTGGCCTGATAAGTCCAAATTTAATCATTTTTAGCCAAATGGAAAACAATACAATTTCTGGCCTGATGAGTCCAAATTTAACCATTTTTAGTCAAATGGAAAACAATACAATTTCTGGCCTGATGAGTCCAAATTGAATCATTTTTAGTCAAATGGAAAACAATACTGCTGCAGTAGATCCTGGGAATGTGTTTAATGACACCATGTGAAAAAAAAAACTGTTAACCCATTTAAGTGCCAATTTTGGGAACACTTCGTTTATGTGGAATTGTGACAAAATTATTTTTTAGCTCAAGATTCGGACATATTTGAGGAGAGTAAAGGCGAACAGCAAATTCCAATTGTTGCAATAAGCTGTTTAATTGTCCAGCACATCATCGAAAGGTTTCGCCACGAAAACAGAATCGGTTAAGGTTAGATCTGTTACCAAAGAAAATATTTAATGATGCAACACGAGTTGGATAGATTGTAAAGTTAAAGCAAAACACTGAGAGAACACTAAAGGCCGTGTCACATAAAACTTTGTTGCTTTGCGTGACATTTGAAACTTTAAAGCAAAAGCGTTAATCAAGTGGTGTATGTCACAAAAAACTTTGACAACACTCATGAATTTTTTGTTTACGCCCACACACAAATACACAAACACAAATAATAAAAGCCAGGTGTTTGTCAAAGCGCGCAAAAAGTTGAATGTTGGTTAACTTTTCGCTTTGCGCTGCGTCAAAAGTGCTTTATGTGGCAACTTTCATACATTTACGTACATTTTAACTCAAATGTCAAAGCGAAACTCTGACGCAACGCAAAGCAAAAGTTTTATCTGACACGGCCTTAAAGATGGCATATAGCCGAAATCGGTATGTTTACAAACCAAATTTGACGCGGGCTGACGTAAAATCATAATCAAACAAAACCCGATCTTAAGGCTTCAAAGTTCACAACTAAAGTCAAAAAGTATTTGGATAAAGCGTGTAATCCTTTCTTGAAACTGTTCGAAGAGTTTTGCCAGAAACAATTTTTCACGAAAGGTCTAGCCGAAACAAGACATTGAAAATGCTGTAAACGGAAAAAGCACAACTGACATTGGGAGGATTCCCAAAGCTGTCCTTAATTAAAGTAATTTACGTTCTATGGTTAAATATGACGGAGGCAGGGTAATGGTTGCGGGCTGCATGTCATATTCAGGGTTCGCAAAATTGGTATTTATTCTCGGTAACATCGATAAGAAAGATGTAGCTGGATACAAAGTGCAGAAAAACTTAGGATATTAGGGATTCATTTAGTTGATCCTAAACATGCACTATGGGTCAAAAATCTACACAAGGTTCCAAAAAAAAACAACATTTTGGAAAGAAAAGTTAACTCCAAAGTTGACTTTAAGGACAATAAATCATATCCCTACCATGTATAACGGTACATTTTTTTTTTAAATGAGAGCAGTTCAAAAAACGTTTAAAATTTGAGTTTATAGGGATTATTTTCATTTGTTCTTTCAAACTCTTTAAGGTCATATTATGTATTTTTGCTTCTCTTTTTTTCCTATTCGTTGCGAACAAAATAATAAAAACAAAAACTGAAAAAACAATAAATTTGATTTGCTTCTTTGTATGATTTTGTTTTTTTTTTATGGCTGATAAAAGTCAGTGTATGAACAGGTTCTCATTTCTGCTCTTCACTGTATGTATGTTTGTATGTATATATGTGTAAGGTATTCTGTAATATGTAAATATATATATAAAAATATTTACATATAATAATTTTATTCATCTTGACCATAATATTCCTCAAAATCTTCAAAATAACTGCTATCATGATCTTCTAAATCATGTGGAGATATTATTCTGGCTAAAGATCCCTGACTACTGCCACGACTATTATCCTGATTATTAAGACCGCCGGCAATAGCATCCGGTTGAAATTGTGACTCTTCCGTACTATTGAAATGTGCTATTTTATCGGTGTGACCTAAAAATTGTGTGGGCACAGCATCATTTTTCAATTTATTTGTATCGCCCATTTCAAAGCAAATGGCTGAAAAATGGCGTCTACAAATGCGATAGTTTTGTGCACGAAAATCGGTGTAATCTAATTTAAGATTGGCAAACCATTTCATAGATATATCCGGATTATAGGGGAATTTAAAAAGGGGTTTTAATGGACTTATACAGCCATAAACAATGCATTGTTCATGTGCCGACTTTAAATGTTCAGGTATATCGTTTTGATGTCTAAAAGAGTTTTCATTCAAATTGAGATTCAATGTAGGCACAGACCAGGTGTGTAGGAGACCGGCGTCAGTAAAGCATAACGACTCAAAGTGCTGTTCACATATGGCATATTGATTTTCCTTATAGTTGCGCGGATCTATTTTTAAGTTGAAACACCATTTAATAAAAATTTCCGAATCTTTGGGAAATTCATTGAACATACGTATGCCCACTGTTTCGGAACTATTGTTACATTTTTGTACACAACATAAATAGATTTGAGATTTGACATCGCTTATAACAAAACTGGCTGGTTGATTGCTATTCGAATTAGTATAGAAATTTTGAGATTTCGGCGGGGAATTTGAGATTTCGTATTTGTGTATGGCGAATAAGGATGTTTGTGGTTCTGTTTCTTGAATTTCTATAATTTCTTGTTTTATTTCGATCGGTATTTGATTGTAATATAAGTCTTTTTCCTTATTATACGATGATTCTTTAAGTTTAAGTTCATATAAATTATCGGTTGTTGGTGTCTTAATTAATGGAGGAATTTCAGACGCAAATGTATCATCTTGTGTTAAGGAGGCAGTACACCATTCTTCCGAATTATCCAATTCCTGTTTAACTTGTATATTTTCATCCATGTGTGAACTAGAAGGAAATGAACTAGAAAGAGATGAACTTGAAGGAAATGAATTAGAGGGAAATGAACTAGTAGGAGATGAACTAGAAGGAGCTGAACTAATAAAATTTATATTGGCATCTAAATAGTATTTTGGAATAGCATTATCTTTAAGATCCATTTTTTTATTGATGATATCGCTAGCCTGAAAATGTAAGCCACATATGCGTGTTAAATTTTCATTAAATATTTTCTCGCACTTTGTATTTTTTAACCATTTCTTAAGTAGTGCAGCATCTTTGGGAAATTTGTACAATCTGGGTTTAGATTTAGATCCTTTCTCCTGGGCATTGGCACAGGTTTGAATGCAACATTTTTCTTTTACATGCCGAATCCTTGCATTATCATTCGTTATAATATTTCTAGTTGCAATAGTTAGAGGTAAATTTAATGTGGGCATTGCCCAATCCAAAAGATTTCTTCTCAGTACACAATAATCTTCAAAATGCAGTTCACATATTTTTAAATGCGGCTTTGTTTGCAGGTCACTGTATTCTAAACCAATATTTTGACACCATTTTTTCGCCATATCTGACTGTAAAGGAAAATTGAATAGTTTTAGGTTTTTATGAGATTTGAGATTTTGATCGGTCGGACATTGTGTTACGGCACATTGTCTTGTATAGATTTTCTCTAGGGCATTTACACAGTTAAAAGTCAGCTGAAGTTGTTGTTTAAAGGCTTGGTCTTCCCTAGCTGTATCTAGCTCCTCCTTTATGGTGTCTTCATTTATTTTATATAAATAATAAAAATGTTCATCACATAATTGAACATTTTTTTCATATTTCCCTTCCACACTTTCATTCAACTCTTTAGTTTTTAAAGCCTGTTTTATAAGCTTCTTCCAGTTAATAGCATCCTCCAGCGAACGTTCAAATTTTTTCACCACTCTCCATATAATAACGCAAATACCTTTACAGGGCCATTCATATAATATTAAATGTTTGCCTTTACAGGATGGATATAAACATTTGAGTTTAAAGTCTTTGTGATTTAGCGGTCTACAAACTGTTAACGCGCTATTTTCACTCTTGCTCAGGTTTAAAGTTAAGGATATTTGTTTTACCTCTTTATCTAAGAGTAAAGTGGGTATAACATTTGGTTTGGGTATGCGACAATCGATTAAAGCTTTCTTTTCAAAATGCCTATGACATATCCAATCATCGTTAGTTATAGTTTTCTCCTCCACATTTATAAGACGACACCATTTTGTTTTTAATTCTCCTCGAGGAAAAGTTATACGATTAATTTTGTCATATTGACAAGAACGTTGACAACTTTTTATTCGACATCTTAAATAGCTAAATTTCTTTAAGCTATCTCTCCAGTCCAAATCCCTGCCAAGATTTAATGTTGGCACTGCTCCAAACAGTAAACGATTGTTATCTTGAATACAATTTTTATGAAAGTGTTCTATGCAAATTCTAACTGTTTTCCATACAGCATTTGCTGAATATTGTCTTTGATTGATGTTACAATTTTTAAGCCAATGATCTCGTAATTTGCGTATAATGGGCAGTTTGAAAAGTACTTTATCCGTTTCGAGATTATTATAATTTTTACAGGTTTTAATGCAGCAAGAAATTAGATTTTTACTGCTTAAGCTTAAAGTCTTTTCTATCCCTTCCTTCTTCCCTTCTTCCTCTTTTTCCTCTTCGGCTTTTGCTGGAATATTTTTAAGATTTTTAGGTTGACCTTCTTCCACACAACCCTGTACGTTTTCGTTCTGTGAGTCCTCTAAAATTTCTTGTTTTATTTCTTGTATCTTTAACAGGGTTTTTTCTTGTTCACTATTTTCCAAACAATATTTATAATCCTGTTGCCGATCCTCTGTCTCTAACCTTAAAAGATCATCTCTGTTAGCTTCTTCTTGTTTAAAGGGTTCTGGACTTTCGGTTAAAATTTCCAATAAATTCTCTAGATAAGCATCTTCCTGTAGATGTGATTCTAAAACCTCTTCTTCTTTAGTTAGGGTTTCCGGTTTTTCCTCTTTATTAATTTCTTTTAAGGGGAAGTTTGTAGGGTTTTCATGCAGTTTATTAGTTTCTTTTAAAATTTCTTGTTGCTTTTCTTGTTTCAATTGCTTAAGTGGTTTGTTCTCCTCCTCGTCGGTGGTCACAAATTCAGCTTCTTTCAACTTTTTACTTTTAAATTGCTCTGGCTTCGTTTTTATTTGCCGAGATTTTTGATTGTCCTTGTGCAGACGTGCGCTAGTTTTAGCTGCAATTTTTTTACGTTTTCCTAAATTTGTATTAAGAGTTCTTAAGTTTAAATTACTCTTAAATTCCGTTTGTGTGTTCCTTGAACCACACTCGCTAAAACTTTTTTCAACTTTATCTTTTTCCAAATTCGGTTCCATGTCCTCTTTTTGCTTAACGGCGCCTTCATCTTTTACTTTGTTGTCTTCGTTTTTGAGATTCACTTTCATAGTAAATGTGGGATTTTTAAATAGTTTTTTTCGATGACCCAATTTAAGAGTAGGCACAGCCATACTTCGTATAGAGCCAAATTTATTTATACACTGCTGTTCAAAATGACGACTACATATTTTCCAATCCCTTAAGGACTCCAATTTGATTTCCTTTGGCAACTGTAAATTATGACACCATTTCCTTAGCAATGTTTTCTCCTTGGGAAAATTCGACAATTGCTGCGAGGGTGTCTTACACATTTTTACACAACATTTCAAATAGGCTCGGCGTGCCGGATTTCTATAAAGTTCGGCGGGTGCTTTGCTTAGACCCAAAGTTGGTACAGAATGTTTGCGTAAAAGCTTAAAGCCTTTATAGAAACAGTCCATCTCAAAGTGGGCCGAACAAATTCTCATCGATTCCTTATACTCCTCTCGCGGCACATTCAAATTATTCAGCCATTTTTCCTTCAAGCTGTTGCTAAAGGGAAATTTATACAAATAAATTTCCTTAGATTTGTTAAGGATTTGTCGACAACTTTCTAGACAGCAAACATAAAAGGCAATTTTATCGGCCGGATTAAGATACAGTTCAGTTTTCCTTTTTAAGCGTAAAGTAGGCACAGACCAAGATTTTAAACGTTTAACTTTATTGTAAGCCTTCGAGAAGCAATAATTCTCAAAGTGTTTATAGCAAACACGCAAGTTAAGGGTACATTGTTGGGTACCCAAATCTAAATTATGTATCCATTTCTTGATCTCCAAATGTTTAATAGGGAATTTGTAAAAGGGTCCCTTTTCCGTGGGACAATTGGCCACACAGCAGTGCTTTAGGTTTTCATGATTGGAAGGCAAGGCCTCGGGTGGATTAACATATAAACTGTTATTAAACGGCAGCTTAAGGGTGGGCAAAGACCAGCGATGCAACTTTTTCTCACTCAAACATCTCTCCTCGAAATGCTGAGCACAAATGCGATAAGCAGGACGTTGATGATAATCAAAACTTAAGCTCGTATTGTGAAGCCATTTACTAAATAATGTCACATCTTTGGGAAATTTAAATAGCTTCCATAACAATTTGAAGCCCGAATTGCACTTACTTATGTGACATTTGAAGCATTGTAGGGCAGGTAAAGCTTTAAGCTCATTATAGGTAACAGAAAGTTTGATATATTCCTTGGACTCCTTAAGAAAAGCACTATACTTTTCCAAAATTCTTTCATAGAATGCCACAAAATGTACGGAACATATATACAGCGAAGTGTTATAGCTAGTTTCCATTTCGAGTTCCTGAAACCAATAGCTTTGTATTATTAAATCTTCCGGTAATTTGTGATAATAAAATCCCTCGATGCTGCAATTATTTAAACAACATTTTATAAAATTATTGCCATAAATGTCAGTGTCGTTGTGGCCCAGTTTAAGCGTAGGCAAAGCTTGTGTTATCAAATCTTTGTTCGATATTTTACAATTCTGTTCAAAATGTCTATCACATACTCTTAAATCCTTAACATCCGCCTCCTCCACTTGTAACTTTAAGTTGTAAAGCCATTTTTCTAAATCCTCCTTGTGCTTGGGAAATCTATAAAAATGTTTAGTGTCCTCGGAAGTTTGTTGGCAATTGAGAACGCAACATTTTCTGGGTATTTCATACAGATCTTCAGTGTTTTTGTAGAACCAGCCTTTGGGCGAGACCTCCAAAAATTGTGTGGGTATGGCATTCTCATGTAAAATACCATTTTTAATACAATTTTTATCAAAATGTTTACTGCAGATCTTATCAAGCGGCCTGAAAGTATCTGCCGTTAAATTCAAATTGAAAAGCCATTTTTTTAATAAATCCTGTCTTTGTGGAAATTGAAATAATTTCACTTTATCCACACTGGGAGTTTTCTGACAATTTTCCACTATACACTTGCTTTCGTGGGGATTTGTGGTCAATAACAAATGACTTTCCGTTTTTAGGCCCAAATTTAGTACCGGCACCGCATTAAGCTTAAGATTGTCTGTGCCCCCTATAAAGCTATCTAAAGCAAAATGGCGTGCACATATTTTATAGTGAGAACGTAATTCGATTTGTAAATTATTACACCAAATCTTTCTTAATTCTGAGCTGCGTGGAAATGAGTAAAGTTTTGTGTTCACTTCCTGGCATTCACTTATACAACATTTTTCCTTGCTATTACTTTTATTTTCCCTTTTCAAGCGTAATCTTCGACAATTCCTTATAACTTTATCTGCATGTCCCAAATTGAGAGTGGGCAAAGCTCCGGTGCGTAAATGTTTTTTCTTAAAGAACACATAAGGCTCAAAGTGTTCGTTGCATATCTTCCAGCCTTTATATTTCTTAAGCTCAAAATTGAGCTTTAAATTTTTACACCATTTCCTTAAGGTTGAAGGCTCCGTTTCCGGAAATGATAATAGAAATATGTGTTCCGATATCTGATTGCCACAGTGAGGAAGAGAGCATTTAGCTTTAGCTTTTTGTTTGATTTTCAAGCTGAAATTATTTCTATAAATCGGCTCTCGGTTGGTCTCACTTAATTGTAAAGTCGGCACCGCCTTGGCATGTAATTTATTGTTTTTAATAACACTCGTTTCAAAGTGCTTGGAGCATAGGCGTAAGTCAGTTTTTGTTGTTATTTTTTTCGTTAACCTTAAGTTCTTTAACCATTTCCTTAAGATATTGTGGTCCGCGGGAAATTTGTATAGAACTTCCGTTCTCTCCTCGTGGCATTTTATTTTTTCATCTTTCTGTTCCTTCATTGCTTGTTTCTCTTTCTTCTCCTGCTTTAAAAATTTCTTGCGGCGACAATGTTTGAGGCAACATAGCCGAAAAACCGATTGTTTGCTGGGTTTGGGCGTTTTATAAGGTGGCGGTGGCCTTAAGCTTGAGTCAATTTCCTGCATATTTCCTGCTTCCGAAAATTCCTTAGTTACACTTTTCCTTTGTGCTGTATCCTCTAGATTGGTGTGTCTGGCAACTCGATTCGGTCCTAAATTTAAAGTTGGCACAGCCCCCAACTTAAGTCTTCTCGTGCCGATTACTCTCAATTCAAAATGATCTATGCACACACGTCCAATACACTCTTCGGCTTGTAATCCCAAATTGTCACACCATTTTTGTAGGAGCTGTGGATCTTTGGGAAAACCATAGGTGGTTAAATGTTGTTCCGGTGTTTTTTCCTTGCCACAGTGTTTCAAACAACAAATAGGTGCTACAGCATTAAGAGCTTTATCTGTTCTTAAGTTGGTGGTTATAGTGCTCTCCATTTCATTGGGTGAATAATTGTTGGTAGTTGTTTCATCTTCAGAGATTTCCAAACGTTCCCTTTTGTTTGTTTCGTTGTTTATTTGCGCGTAATGTTCCCTTTTCACACTGACCGCCGTTAAATCAGCTTCACACTTTTCATCAACTGCAAACACAAGTGATTCTATATAATTTGGTGTTTTTGAGTCAAAGTCTTCAAAACCTTCAGCCAGTGGATCTTTTGGGGAAAGAGACTTTCGTTCCGGAGATCTTGGCTCTCGGAAATTATCTACTTTTTGTTCGGGTGTAACAGAGCGGGGTTCTCTAAAACAATTAAATGTTCTTTTGTCGGGAGTCTCTGATCTGTTGCTAGTGCTATGAAAATTGTTAGTCTTCTGATCAGGCGTTTCAGATGGCAAATCTTTCCAGCCAGAAGCTGGTGTTACAGACCGGCGACCTCTCAAACTGCTGGCAGGTGTTAAGGAACCAAACTCACGTTCATACGAGGAACGTGAACATAAATCCATTAAATCTTCTGGTGTTAGGGGAGTAATAGAGACTCTCAGTTCCTTAAACTTAATAGAACTCCAGTCGGATATAGAATTTGAAACACTAATTTCATCCTCATCTTGTCTAGACTCCTCGTTATCCTCGACTTGTTCACATTCACCTTCCTCCTCCTCTTCTTCTTCTTCATCAGTATCATCGTCATCATCATCAATATCATCAAAATATAATTGTTCCTCATCTTCCTCTTCCTCGTCGCCTTCCTCTGATTCCCACAAATCCTCCTCTTCGTCTTCTGTATGTGGCTGATATTCCTCCTCCAAATCGTCTTTTACTTTACACTCATCTTTGTTTAGCTGCCTTTCTAGTTGTTTTAATTTAAGCTTCTCTATTAATTCTGTATTATCGTATATATTCTGTTCCGCATGACCTAAATTCAAAGTAGGTACAGCACCGTTTTTTAACTTTTTCAAGCCTAAAACTTCCTTTTCAAAATGCTCTTCACATATTTTGCCCCTGCACTTTTCGACTTCCAATTGTAAGTTTTTCGACCATTTTTCCAAAAACTCTGGTGATTTGGGAAATACAAAGGTGCGTGCTAACGTAGGTCCATTATGATTCTTGCAATGTGCTAGAAGACAGCGTATTGGCGGCAAGGCTCTTAACTTTCGGGGGTTATCATAAACAGTTTCCGCATGACCCAAATGCATGGTCGGTACCGCCCAAGGTTTTAACATTTTCCCCTCCAGACATCTCTTGTGAAAATGTTGATTACAAACTTTGATATTTTGCAATTTGTGAGTGGTTTTCAGGTGACTGATTTGTAAATTATGCAGCCATTTGCGTTTCATCTTTAGGCTTGAGGGCAGATTGTAAAAACGTACACCATGTTTCAAGCGACTCTTACGACAGCTGGCCACAGAGCACTTGGCACTATCAAGTGACCTTTTGATTTTTACTTGTTTCAATTGTATCTCCGATATATCTTCGGAAGCATCATAAACTTCTTCTCTAATTGTTGTCTTATTAAGATGTTCGGGAGCTTCATTGTGACCCAAATATAAGGTGGGTATTGCCCACGAACGTATACGGCAGCTGCCAAAACACATTTTCTCAAAGTGCAACGAACATATCTTTAGCAGCGGTGTCAGATGGTGAGACATTTTTAAATTATCACACCATTTCTTTAACAGGTTGTCATCGCTGGGAAAATTAAAGAGCTTAAGAGATTCATCATCGACCATTTTAGGATAATTGCATTTATTGACGGCGCATTTTAAAATTTGTGGACCCAACATTCTTTTATCTATTTTCGTTAGATCAGGATTTTTATAGAAATGTTTATCAATATCGGTGGAAGGTAAATTAAGGGTAGGTATGGCCCATGATCTTAATCTTTGATTTTCTGTGATACAAAAAGACTCAAAGTGTAGGGCGCACACTTTGTTCATATAACGACGATGCTCGTCGGGTATTATGCCGGTATTGTGAGCCCATTTGCTTACCAATTGTTTGCTATAGGGAAAAAAGTATAATCTTATGGAGGAGTTAAGTAAATTGGTGGGACAATCCTGCACCCTACACTGATAGCTATTTATAACCAGCGATATGTTAGACTTTTGATAATTGTTCTGTAGTTTATTGAAATCTGCTTTCAAATCCTCATTTTCCTGTATCATTTCCATCATTCGATTTTCAAACTTTTTAAACATCAACTGGAAATGTAAACCACATACTTTAGCCTCCGGCGAAAAATAGTCCTCCTCAGTTTTTTCCCACTCCTTAAGCCACATTTCTTTTAATTCTTTAGTTTCGGGCAAATCGTAAGGCTCTCTCATTATTGATTTCGGAGCGCTGCATTTGGTAACAAAACATTTAATATCGCTCGGCTCTAAACTCAAGGGATCTGCGACATTATCCTCATCATCATCCTCATCGTCTGGTTCCTCGCAGTCATATTGTTGCTCATTTTCCTCCTTTAAAATACGTCTCCTCTCTAGTCTTTCGACATCTTTTTGTTTAATAAACAAATTCGGTCTTATTCGATCCGGATTTATTTGATATAAATCATCTAGCTCCTCGTGGCCTAAATTTAAGGTGGGCAAAGCACCATAATTTAAACGAGTTTTCCCCACACACACCGGCTCAAAATGATCATTGCAAATTTTATATTTTTCTCTTTCCTTAAAATTCAGATAGTCCAACTTTAGGTTATGTTTCCATTTGCGGAATAATTTCACATTTTTCGGAAAACTATTCATTTGGGCTTCATCATATTTGCGTGTCTTGCCACAAGACTGTACACAGCACTTGAAAAGGCATTCACCAGTTCTTTGTTCGGGTGGAGGATTTTGTATTATTTCCACTAAATCATCTTCTTTGTGACCCAACTTTAGGGTAGGTATAGCCCATTTGTATAGCTGTCTGGGACCCAAACATTCCAACTCAAAATGTTTGCTGCATATCTTAATGCCCACACAATCGTTATTGTTCATTTTGAGATTGTTGCACCATTTTTGTAGCAATTCATCATCATCGCGGGGAAAGCGGAAAAGTCTTATGTCTTCCATGTCCTTGCGTGAATCACAGCCACTTACCACACATTTCTCTAAATCAAAAAAGGATCTTATTTCATTGGGATACAAATCGGTGTTTTCGTGTCCTAATTTTAAAGTGGGTATAGCACCGGGTGATAATCTCCTTTCACCCACCGAATGAGGCTCAAAATGTTCAGTACAAATTCTCATTTGTGAGGTTAATTTTCCCTTGGGCCAATTTTTAATATTATGACGCCACTTATATAAAATTGATCTGTTGTGAGGAAAACGAAATAGTGAAACATTATCTAATTTTGTTTTACGACAGGACTCTATTACACAGTGCCTTTGGGCGCCCATTTTATGTTGTTTAAGTCGGGCAGGATTTTGATATATTTTATAGCCTTGTGGAGCGTTAAGATCTAGCGTGGGTACGGCCAATGTCATGGGACAACGTTTGGTTAAAACAGATGCCTCAAAATGACTGCTACAGATGCGACGATGAGAGCTGCCCACCAATGGTAATTGCAAATTGTGACACCATTTCGCCAAAGTTTGGCGGTTGCTGTAGGGAAAACGGAAAAGATGTATCTTGTCCACGGAACGCATTTTACGACAGTGCGGCAGACAACATCTGGGAGACCATTTCGGGCCCCCTTGACTGTTGAGAAATCTTTCGGGTTTCATTTTCTTTTTGTAAATAGCTGGTATCGGCGGAGGATTTTCAAATAGATGCTCAACTTTGCCACCCAAATTTAGTGTAGGCATGGCCCAATTCAATAAACGCTTGCCTATACAGTGCTGTTCAAAATGTAAATTACAAATTTTCAGATTAGGCAAATCTGTAACATCCAGCTGCAGGTTATGCGCCCATTTAGCCAATTGTTCGGCATCTTCGGGAGGTCGATATAGTTTGACATCATCAATTTGGGGATTACGTTTGCAGCTGATAACACAGCATTCGCCCTGCTCATCACCATTGTTTGGCGCAAAAGGTTTAACCCAATTCTCATTGACCTCTTCCTCTGAAGGTAAACAGTGGGGAGCCTCATCCCAACCCAAATTCAAGGTGGGTATAGCCCATTTTTCTAAACGCTTGTTGCGCAAACATCTATCCTCAAAATGCATTTCACAAACAGCATCATTAAACAGTTTAGAACCATCCGGTATGGGTTTTTGTAAATTCTCACACCACTTTTGCAACAATTCCGGGTGGGTAGGAAATCTATGCAAATTGGCATGATCGCGATCACGATTTCTTTTACAGCTTTGAACGCAACAAGTTTCTCGGATATTCAATTTCTTGATAACATCAGGATTACGATATATATTTGTATCGTCATGTCCCAGCTCTAGAGTGGGTACAGCAAAAGGTCTCATACAGCCGCCAATGCAATACTTTTCAAAATGTGCACTACAAATTCTAGCACTTTTGTGCATTTTAACCAAATCCATTTTTAAATTATGACACCACTTTTTAAGCTGTTCCGGGCGTTTGGGCACCGTATGCAAAGTGATGTCATCGGAATGACGGGTTCTTTTACAGGATGGCACCAGACATACATCTCCTAAATCCAGATTATTAGAATTGTTTGAGGTTGAAGAAGAGAATTTTTTTGCAATGGACTTCAAGAAGACACCATCATAGATACGTGATCCAGTAGAGCTTTCCATTTCATGTTTAAATAATTGGGCATATTTTTGAGCTTTGGACGATGTAGAAGCTTGTGGTGGTGGTGGTGGTGGAGGCGGTGGTGTATATAGTTCATTCTCATATATATTGAAACGATCATTGTGGCCCAAATTTAACGTAGGCACTGCACCTGGATTAAGTTTCCTTAAGCCTAAAGCTTCTTTAATAAAATGGGAAGAACAAATTTTATGATTCTTGCCTCGATACATATTGGGATCTAATCTCAGGTTATAACACCAACGTCGCAACAGGGTTTCATCTCTTGGAAATCTATATAAAGATAAATTACAATCATAGGATCTACTGCGACGACAGAAGGGTAAAAAGCATTTTTTCTCTTCCTGATAAATATTGGGATTATCGTGTATCTTACCATAAACTGTGCCCAAATTAAGTGTTGGTATAGCCCAGGGTTTTAGGCGAAACTTACCAAAACATTTCTCTTCAAAATGTCTAGAACAAAAAAATCGATTATCTTTACTGTGTACGGGGAGACGGGAATTTTGACACCATTTAATCAAAGTTTTTAAATCTCTAGGGAACACATGAAATTTAACATTAGTTTCGCCACGCTGAGAAGGACAGCCAGGCATGCTACACTTAGCTAATTCACCACCAGGAAACCCCCCCGAACTTTCTCTATTTTGATATAAATTTCCGACATCATCATGGCCCAGATTAAAGGTGGGCACAGCCCAATAACTTAATGAATATTTGGCTATACAACGTTTCGGAAAATGTAAGCTACAGATACGATAAACAGAATAATTAACATTTGGATCGTAAATCATTTTCAAATTGTGTAACCATTGTGACAAATATTTTTCCTCTCGGGGAAAACTAAAGAATTGCAAAGAGGGTGAAGAAAATTTGCGTACACCACATTTGGGAACACAACAAATGGCATCATCATCTTGTATGGCTTCGTTGTTATTGTTAAAGGAAAATGAGGAATTTGTAGAGCTGGAAGCATTATCTTGATAGTCTTGTAGAAAAGCTAAATTTTGATTTGAACCGGATGTATAGTCTGAAGTACCATAATCATTGTCATAGCTAACAAAATCGGATTGATCCATGGGTGGATAAAAATCCGGTTCTACTTTAATTTCTGTTTTTACCTCGATATGCGGTTCTAAAGCAGCAAACTCATTTTTTGAGGAGGATGTTGTTGTTGTTTTTGTTGTTGCCGTTGTTGTTGTTGCTGATGACGTTTTGGTAGATTCCATGGAAGTTTTTGAGGTGGAGGGTTTTGCATATAAAGCATCTAAATGATGACCACTGGCAGGAGGTATATCTACAAAAAAAAAAAAAATAAACAACAATAACAATTTTGAACTTAAGTTAAGTATACAAGTTAATACTGTCGAAAAATGTCGAAAATTATAATCACAAAATAAGTTGATACATTATTCAAAGTATTGTCCATCGTTAGCCGCTACTTTTTCTCATCTTTTTGGTAGCATATGGATTCCGCGTTAAGAGAATTGTTCTGGCTTTGAGGTAAAGAACGAATCAAGTCAATTTCTGATAGCCTGTTCTGAAGTGAAGCTAAGGAGCATTCGATCGAACAGAGAGTGTGATTTGTTTTACATCCGCGCCTGACTATGTAGTCTTAATCAGATGGTGGACAAACCATTTTGTATAATTTGGAACGTTATACATACGTCCTAGATAGCCGAAGACATAATTCTAAGCAACAGAACCACCTAGTTGCAACTTTAATAATTCCAGGGCAGGTCTGCAAACTATCACACCTTGCTAAAGAGTTGGAGACTTTCTAACTCCTGTCCAGAACACATGTCGATTCGATCGAAAAGATGATAGGCATCAAGGGCAAGGTCTGGGCTATAAGGCGGATAAGCAAACACTTTTCTCGCCGACTGTTTTGCAAATAGTGTTTCGCCGGTCTTGCAACAAGTGTCCGAGCGTTGTCATGAAGGAAGATTATAGCCTCGTTTCATTGACTGACTTCGGTACAGGTACTCTGTGATCGCCTAACCCGATTTTAATAGCTCATAATAGAAAACACCCTTGTGATCCCACCAAATACAAAGCATGGATATACGGCTTAGGCGGTTTTGGCGTATTTGGCTGATTGGCCTTGATATTATTGTGATGTATCCATTTTTAATCACAAATAACAATACGATGTAAAAGTGATTTCTTTTTGTAGCGTTCAAGCACCCCCCGGGGGCACATATATGGTCTTTATGGAGAGCTACTATGTAGACCTGTGCAACTGGGGCAAAAAGGGAGTCCAGTCCCTTGAAGGCGGCAGGGTCCAACTGGGAACTCCACTTTATTTCCACGGAAATCAGTAAGCCCCAGAGTTCTGTTATTTGTCTCTTTAGACGTTTGACTGTTCTCTGTCTGATTATTGAGGTTGGCCCTTATATGGGAGTATCGTGGTGGTTGCGGTTTCGCGGCCCCATAGCAGTTTATGGTTCTATGGTGGCCAGGATCATTTTACCGTTAATGACACGCTAGGTGAATGATCCAGTGCAGTGAGCATGCTAGACATGTGTTCTGGACAGGAGTTGATGGTCTCCAACTCTTTAGCAAGGTGTGGTGGTTTGCAGCCCTGCTCCTGGAATCACTAAAGTTGCAACTAGGAAAGACCTCTTGCATAGAATTAAGGCTTCGGCTTCCTAGGACGAGCATGACGTTCCAAATTATGCAAAGTGGCTTAACCACTATCTGATTAAGGCTCCATAGCCAGGTGCGAATGTGAATCAAATCACGTCTCTGTAGCGCTCAAGCATCATGTCCGACAGGAAAAATCGAAAAATCGCATTTCAACGCCTCTCTGATTCAATTCATATGGGACCCAATTTTTTTTATAAAGATAGATATAAAGGTAGCACTTCAAGCAACAATGCCTATTTAGTCAAGTACCGTGCTTCAATCTTTAGGAAAAGAATAGTGAAGAGATGATACAGGTGGTGAAAGTAGAAGAATAGTTACGGAAATTAACTGTCATATAAGACAGCACAGCGACCAGTGACCACCGACAGTCAATTTTTATTTTTGTAGTCTTTGTTGGAAATCGAACCCACAACCCCCAGACTGATAAGCTAGTACACTACCTACAGGGGCCTCTTAAATGAAATCCAATACATTTAAACGTAGCGAAATGGCTTATTGTGTGTATCCTAATGATAATGCAAGTTCTTCTTGAGTTTGACAGCAATCTTCCTGCCAATTCCTCATCTTTAAGCTTTTTCGGTTCACCAGGCTTCTGTGCTAAAATCACCACTTGTGAATAGCACAAACCATCGCTCACGAGTTTTCTTAAATAGCACCAGTCGTTTTCTTCAAATAAAAGAAGAACTTCCCTGCTTAACATCTTTCTTAGGCACTGAAAAAATTGTACGTCTAGTGAATACTGAATTACAACGACAGATGGTTACCTTCCAAAATATCACATTTTTTTCACTGACACAAATTATATGTGATAGTTATGTCATTATTGTTGTCCAAATCGACATTATTAACTTTGAGGGTTGGGCAAATTTGTGATTTGAAAGTTAATCGTCTATCAAATAATTAAATGAATTGAGCGGTGGAGTGTGTGGAGCCGGCGCTGGCAAGCTTTGTAATGAACTTTTCGTCTAAGTATGAAAGTTTGTTGATCCAGTTGTTGGTAGAGAACGAGCGTCTAAAGAGTTACTTGAAGATGCCGTTACGATGGAAAACCTAAGGAAGATCCCGAGAGATTGATGGAAGCGGTGTTGAAGGAGGGCTCGAGTCAGCACTGACTCGCACCTAAAAGGTATCGTTGCGGTGTTTGACCTGATGGAGGCCACCGAGGAATCGATGGGAGTGTTGTTGAAGAAGGAAGTGAAGTCGTCGCTGGCGCGCACTAAATAGACTTTGCGTCCAGATATCAAGGTTTGTTAATCCAGCAGTTGATGTAGAGCGAGCATCTAAATGACCGATTGGACCGCACCAGCAAGACATCCGACACCTCCGACCTCATATTCCGTAATTTATTTCAATATTTCTACTTTATACTGGTGTCAACTGAAGTTGTCAAAGTGTGCGTTTTAAGCGAATTTACTTTCTAACCTCAAATTTATCAAACCCTTTAAAAAAATATTTATTATTGTGTTGCATTTTAACTCACCTTTTAAAGAGAATGTGTGAGCTATTTCTAGATTAGAACTTGCCGGCTTTCCCATATAAGGTGACGATGACGAGGTAATAGGTTTTTTAAAGGCTGTAACATTAAGAATTTGTTATTTTTTAAATTAAATTATGATTTTAAAGGGAATTACGAAGTATTTATACCTTCTTTATCATAAAATTTACCACAGAAATCTTCATTCGCTATATAATGATCATGTAGTTCCAGTGAAGTTTGAAAACATAAGCGACATATACAGCAATCGAAGCGAGGCTGATATTTATGTCCATGTAGATGTGCTAATAATTGATCACGCTGCGTTACACTTATACAACAAATCTGAAAAAGATTTAGAACGGCTTTATTAGCTATTAAAAATATCGAAAAATGCAGTAAAAAAATTGAAAAGACTCAAAGTTTAATTTTGCGTAGCAGTTACATGGTTCAAATGGCTGTCAAGCACCAAACTTTGTGCTGAAATTTTTTTAGTCATTTAAAAAAAATGTTATGGTTTTACTTTTTGTAAAAAAAAGTTGCTGGGGACTATTCCCTTTTCAGGTAATATGTTATGTTATCGATAACATAACATAATGTTATCGTTACATAAAATGCTACCGATAACTTAATTTTTCCGTAAACAAAATATTTTAACATTTTGTGAAAAAAATGTTTGAAGATCGATAATTTTTCTTTTCATAAAAAATTTTATCGATAACTTTGCCTATTGAGCTTTTTTTCCTAAGAAATTAATTGGGTAAATGTCAGGTACCCAAGCCATTCAGTTCGTTTGAGAAATTTCTTGTCATTTAACGCCGCTGGATTATTTTGCTTTTCCTTCGGAAGCACGCAGTCTTGATAAAATCTTCATCTTAATATGTGCTTCTGACGTTAAAAGGCGGCACCAGTCGCCTAGGCTAGCAGGAGCCTGAAACTAGAAGAGTTGGACCTTGGAAGTCCAACCAGTGATTTACCAGCTAGTACCACCGAAAGCAGTAGCCCGCTTGGTGGCTGCCATTTAAACTCAAAAACTATAAAAAGGTGTAGTGTTCTCCTATCAGAAGTATTATTGCATTGCAACACAATGTCGCTATGCTAAGGGCGACATGGAATTTAGATAGTATTCGGCTCTCAAGCAAGGAATAAGGACAAGGCCCTATTGCTGTACATTTAAAATTTCAATCAGAGATGTGTAATACACCTTGGGGGCGTTGGTAAACGCTAAGTTTTCACTCAATGGTAAGACCACCAACAGATTAGAGCCATACGGCTAGGTGCTGACGTTAATCTGTATTAATATTTAACTGTATGGTATGGTTTGTAGTCAAATGGCAACGTCGATACTCATTTTGTACCCCCCGGGGGCACATTTATCCGTCTTTGTAGAATACTTGACTATCTAGACCTGTGCAACTGGGGGAAAAAGGGAGTCCAGTCTCCTGAAGGCAGCAGGGGTCAACTGGGAACTCAACGTTATTTCCACGGGAATCAGTAAGCCCCAGAGTTCTGTTATTTGTCTCTTTAGTCATTTAACTGTTCTCTGGCTGATTATTGAGGTTGGCCCCTATATGGGAGTATCGTGGTGGTTGTGGTTTCGCGGCCCCATAACAGACAGGTCAGTTTTTATATGGTGGCCAGGATCATTTCACCGCTAATGACACCCTAGGTGCGTGATTTGATTTACATCTGCACCGACTATATAGTCATAATCAGATGGTGGTCAAACCACTTGGTTAATTGGACATCAATCACGCCCCAGGCAGCCATCGAATACGTATATCCTCCGGTCATTCCTGGTAGCAATTTCGAAAGCCCGTAGTAGGCCGCAGCCTTCACTCCTTGCTAAAGAGTTTGAGACTTTCCAACTCCTGGTCCAGAACGCATGAAGCTCTTTTTATCAAGAACACGACAGCATTCATACTCACTGGACCTAAACCATTCATTGTGTTAATTTGAATGATCCGACCCACAAACTCTCACGAGGGTCCGAAACCACAACCACCACGATACTCCCATATAGGGGCCAACCTCAATAACCAGTCAGAGCACATCTTTGCCTAAAGAGAACAAATAGTGTACTTTGCGAGCGTACTGATTTCCGTGGAAATATGTGGATTGTCCAGGTGACTCCTACTAGCCTTTGAGGGGCCTGGGTTCCCTTTTACCCCGCAAGACACCAGTCTAAATGGAATAGTAGGTTCCAAAAAGACTATCATGTGCCCCCGGGGGGAATGACACCCTAGGTGAATGGTTCAGTTCAGTCAGCATGCTAGACATGTGTTCTGGAAAGGAGTTGGATAGTCTCCAACAAGGAGTGATGACTTTCAGCGCTACTCTGGAATCATTAAAGTTGCAACTAGGAAAAACCTGTTGCTAGAATTAGTCTCCGGTTTCCTAGGACGAGCATGACGTTCCTATTTATGCATAGTGGTTTGACCACCATCTGATTAAGGCTCCATAGCCAGGCGCAGATGTAAATCTTATCACGTAGTTACCTCGAAGTTAGTGGAGAGCGTATCCATTTGTGTTCGATTGTCCAGTGTGTCACTACGCATTACAAGAAGAATTCGTTTAAACTCCCTCCAAAGGTCTTTCCTGTCACTTTCAATGTAGGAATATTCAAATCGAATGTCCACAAACACTACTGCCTCCTTCCCCCTCCTCATAACCTAAAATTCTAGTTCTAGTACAACACATTGCATGAGTAGAGGTCATAATTCCCTGTGTGTTAGGATCTAAAAAAACAAAACAAAATAATAATAATAAACAAGGAAACACTACCACCGCCATAAATTCTCGGCGCTACCAAATCATAATAACCAATTTGTTGTGCCCACAATTGACTACTATTGGTATCAGTCACCTTTGGTTTCGACAAGACGGCGTCACATGCCACACAGACACCCAAACAGTTTAGTTATTGCATAAGAAATTTCCAGTCACGTAGGTAATTAATTTCATCACGAATATTTTGCTTGAGTTGCTCAAGTGTTTCTGGTTTGTTTGCATAAACCTTGTTTTTTAGATATCCCCACAAAAAAAAAGGTCCAAAGCAGTGAAATCAGGCGACCGTGGAGGCTAATCACCAACATTTCTTGAAATAACTTGTTGTGGAAAGAGGTCTCGCAGTAATTCCATTGTAATCCTGGCTGTATGCGATGTGGCATCGTCTTGTTGACATTTCATCTTAATAAGGCCCAAAGCGGCATGCTTTGTTAAAAAGTTTTCAAACATATCACGATATCGCTTCCCACAGTCACGGTTACCATTACACCGTCTTCATTTTTAAAGAAGCAAGGTCCAATGATTCCTCCTGTCCAAATTGCACACCAGACTGTCACTTTTATTAATGGATGCAAAGGTGACTGTTGTGTAATTTGAGGGTTTCACATTCCCCAGAACCGACTATTCTATTTATTCACATATCCATTCAAATGCAAACATGGTTCGTCACTCATTATGACTTTTTCATGAAAATCGGTGATTGGTTTATCGAATATTTTGCAATAATAAATTTGCCACATGTCTACTTCTTCCAAATATGAACTGCCCAGATTAATGTTTACCAAAATGCTGGCAAAATGGTGTCCCGGTGGAAGTACAGGGTTATTTCTACTTTACATTCGCATCAATAAGACTGAAGTTCTTTAAAAAAAATTTATAAATATTCCCCAGCCTTTAGATATTCTTCGCCTCCCCCCCCCCCTCCCCGTGGGGCACATTTATCGGTCTTTATAGAATACTTGAATATCTAGATCTGTGCAACTGGGGGTAGAAGGGAGGCCAGTGCCCTGAAGTCAGCAGGGGTACAACTTGAAGCTCCACGTTATTTCCACGGGAATCATTAGCCCGCAGAGTTTCCGATATTTGTCTCTTTAGTCATTTAGTTGTTTATCTGACTGATTATTGAGGTTGGCCCTTCGGGAGTACCGTGGTGGTTGTGGTTTCGCGACCCCATAGAGGTCTGTTTTTATGGTGGCCAGGATCATCTCGCCTTAAATAACACCCACTGGTGAATGATCCAGATCCAGTAAGCATGCTAGTCATGTGTTCTGGACAGGAGTTGGATAGTCTCCAGCTCTTCAGCAAGGTGTAGTGGTTTGCAGCCCTGCTCTGGAATCATTGAAATTGCTACTAGGAAAGACCTGCTGCTAGAATTAGGCTTCGGCCTCCTAGGGCGTAAGTGGCGCTGCTTTTCACTCACAGTGGCTTGACCACCATCTGATTAAGGCTCACTGCCAGGTGCAGATGTAAATCATATCACGAAATATTCTTCGCGTACACACCCCTGGGGGCACATTGATATATTTTGACGGTATCTCACCGTCATTACATGTATCAACGGGGGTAAAAGGGAGCTCAGTCCCCTTAAAGGCTAGCAGGAGCCAACTGGACAGCACCACTTTATTTCCATGGGAATCAGTAAAGCCCCAGAGTTCAGCTTTTTGTCTTTTTAGCTGTTCTCTGACTGATTATTAAGGTTGGCCCCCCGGGAGTATCGTGGTGGTTGTTGCTTCGAGGCCCTTGTTTGAGTTGTGTGTGTCGGATCATTCACAATGAACACAATGAATGTTGTCCTGGTTCAGAAAGCATGCTTGTGGTTGTATTCTGAAATTTTGTTAAGCTTTAGGCGTTCTGAACCAAGAGTTGGATAGTCACCAACTCTTTAGCAAAGAGTGAGGGCTGCGGCCTGCTCTGAGCTCTTAAAGTTGCGTCCAGGAGTGACTGGAGGATAGACATATCCAAAGGCTTCCTGGGGCGTAGATGACGCTACATTTCATCCACAGTGGTATGGACCACCGTCTGGTTATGGCTTACAACAGCTAGGTACTGACGTAAATATTATCGTGCATTCTTCGTCAACATTGTTTAAAGTCTAGAAATTATTATTTCAAACAGTAAGTAGTTTATATACCACACACACATACACTCAGACACCGATACAACTTTTAATGTCTAAAGACTTTAAATAGTTTTCCCGCCTATAAATATTTAAAAACAAAAAAGTTTTAATAATTAATTTAACAACAAAACAACTGCATGTTTATATGAACATACATACATACATACATACATCCATATATAAATACATAGCTATATATGTTTGTTTAATATACTTACATTACATTTAAACATTTCATATTCATGCTGACCATATTCATGCTGTTCGCATTCATCAATTGTATCATAGAATTTGCCGCAATATTTTTGACAAAAATATCTATTTGAGCGATGTAATTGTTCATGTGCCTGCAATTCCTCATTAGACATAAAGGACATGGGACATACGGAACATTTAAAATCATATTCAACAATATTGCAGCTGGATAGAGCAACATGTTGTGTATAGTTTTGACGTTTTAAAAAAACTTGTTTACATCGTTGGCATATGGGCAGAGTTGAGGAACGTTCTGTTTGTAATTTGCGGCGAGGAAAATTAAGCGGCTGTGAGTAAAAAAAGAAGAAAAAAAAACAAACATAAACAGTGAATGAGTGAAAATAACAACAAACAATAAATTTGTAGCAAAACAAAAAAAAATAAAAACAAAAAGAAAAAATAAAAACAAAAAAAAGACAGCAAAAAAAAACACAAGAAAATGAATGAAAACATTTGTGTTGTTGTGCCGTAGTAAATGTGTGTAACAAATTGTGTACACAAAAATTATATAGAAATGTGCATATACAAATAAATGTTTGTATGTGTGTATGGTACATACATATAGTATGTACACACATAGATATATATATGGAATAGTACTGTAGGTTATGTTATTGTTTATTTTTATTGTTTTTGTGTTTTTTTTTGCTTCTTTTGTATTCATGCTGTTGAGGTTTTATTTCTTTTTTTTACCTTTGCCTCTGTTTTTATATTAGTCAAGGATATTTGATGGTGTTGTTGTTGTTCTTGTTGCCTTTCCTCTGCTGCTACTGCTGCTGTTGCTGTTGGTGGTGGCGGTTGCATTATAGTAGAATTCTGGGAATTTTTATGTTGTTGTGCTTGTTGGGAAACGTCTTCATTATGTGAAGTAGTTTGTTCATTTTGAGGATGATGATAAAATTCTTGTTTTATTTGTTGCAATTGATGATGATGATGTTGATGTTGACGATGTAGTTGTTGCTCTTGTAATTGTTGCTGGTGTTGTGCACGTTGTTGTTGCTGCTGCTGCTGTTGTTGTTTTTGTTGTTGCTGCTGTTCAAATTGTTTACGTTTTTCTTCCATGTGAAAAGATTTGTTTTCTAATTGTGGCGCACTTTTGTGTTGATAACCAACATCATCGACAGGCTCAGCTGAAAAAGGAAAACAGTAATTTTTTAAAATTAAATTCATTTTCATATTAAAACTTTAAGCTAGACATTTCAAAAGAAATATACACAGATTGGTAAAACTATTCTCACGTGATATTATCATAAAGCACATTAAACAAAATCCCCCTTTTAATGCACTTATGCTGGCATGAAAATTCAGTGTGATGTTTTCAGGCTTCTAAAGAAGCTTTCAAGTGTTTCGGTTTTCTAAAACGTTTTGTAAGAGGTTCTTTACTCCATCCAGTCTCCGTACTATTTGTAGCATCTATACCGTCCTAAGATGTATGGGCTGGCGCTCCAAATTTTATTTTGGAATTGCTTGACTGTGTACAGGAGAAGGTCAAGAGGTACATTGGGGACAGTAGGTTATCTAACTCTATTGATTCTCTAGAGCATCGATGTAATGTGTGTTGTATTTCACTGTTTTATCGTTACTACAATGGTAAGTGCTCTAACGAAATTAGGGAACTTGTTCCCGTTACTCGCACATTTTTGCATTTAACTCGATTTTCGTTGAGAGCTTATTCGTTTGTGGTTGATTGGCCAGTGAATCTCACTACGCATTACAGAGAAAATTCGTTTTTTTAGCAGAACAGTCCGTATGTGGAATAAACTCCCTAAAGCGGTCTATTCTGTCCCTTTCAATGCAGGAAAATTCGAAATTAATGTCCACAGCCACTACTCCCTCTTTCTTACTCTCCATAAACTGATTTCCTAGTTCTGGCACAATGCATGGCATGTGTAGTGGTCATCGTCTGAGTGCTGGTCCGAAACAAAAAAAAATTAAGCCGGGTAACAGGCAAGTTTAGCGCAGCTTTAAAGTAAATAATTCTTAAAGTAATATATCCGTATATTAGAGAGAACACTGAAGATGGCAAATGGCCGAAACCGGTTTGTTCACAAACCAAGCTTGACGTGGGGTGACGTAAAATCATACCCAAATAAATTATACTTAAAATGTTAAGATTCATGTTCTCGTCCATGATACTTTCTATAAATTGAATATTTCTGACACATGAAGCTGCCAGACAATCACACATTATCAGTGATAAGCCTTCATGCTTCACTGTTTTGCATTTAAGACACACGCAACGAATTTTGGTAATCACAGCCACGTAAATTAAATTTGCTTTCATCCGTTAAAAGAACTTGTAAGCTGTTAAAATGTTGATAGGAAAAAATCAACATAAAGTGACATATAAATTTTACTACACTCCAAAATTTATTCGATTAAAGCTTATTCGATTAAATCTTATTCGATTAAATCTTATTCGATTAAATCTTATTCGATTAAATCTTATTCGTTTAAACCTTATTCAACTAATGGTTATTCGATTAAACCGTATTCGATTAAACCTTATTCGATTAAGAGTTATTGGATTAAACCACATTCGATTAAACCTTTTTCGATTAAAGGTTATTCGATTAAACCTTAATCGGCTAAACCATATTCGATTAAAGGTTAATCGAATGAAGCTAATTCGACTAAACCTTATTCGATTAAACCTTAATCGGCTAAACCATATTCGATTAAACCTTATTCAATTAAAACTTATTCGATTAAGCCTTATACGATTAAACCATATTAGATAAGCCTCCATGCTTTACTGCATCCTTAGTATTTTTGTAGAAGAATTCTTCATTGTGTTTACGCCACACATAATGTTCGCCTTCCAGCGGAAACATGCAAATTAAATTTGCTTTCATCCGTAAAAAGAACCTGTAAGCTGTTAAAATGTTGATAGGAAAAAGCCAACATAACGTGACATATACGTTTTACTGTACTCCAAAACTTATTCGATTAAATAATATTCGATTAAATTTTATTCGATTAAACCTTATTCGTTTGAACCTTATTCAACTAATGGTTATTAGATTAAACCGTATTCGAATAAACCTTATTCGATTAAGTGTTATTGGATTAAACCACATTCGGTTAAACCTGTTGTCGTTTAAAGGTTGTTCGATTAAACTTTAATCGGCTAAACCATATTCGATTAAAGGTTATTCAAATTAAGCTAATTCACTAAAGCATGCTTCACTGCATCCTTAGTGTTTTTGTGGAGGAATTTTTCAATGTGTTTACGTCACACATAATTATTATTCGCTTAAACCTTATTCGATTATAACTTATTCGATTGAGACTTATTCGATTAAACCTTATTCGACTAAAACTTATTCGATTAAGCCTTGTTGGATTAAACCTTACTCGATAAGCCTCCATGCTTCACTGCACCCTTAGTGTTTTTGTAGAAAAATTCTTTATTGTGTTTACGCCACACATAATGTTCGCCGTCATCCGTAAAAAGAACCTGTAAGCTGTTAAAATGTTGATACGAAAAAGCCAACATAATGTGACATATGTATAAATTTTACTGTGCTCCAAAACTTATTCGAATAAAGCTTATTCGATTAAACCATATTTGATTAAATCTTATTCGATTATATCTTATTCGATTAAACCTTATTCGTTTTAACCTTATTCAACTAATGGTTATTCGACTAAGCCGTATTCGATTAAGAGTTATTAAATTAAACCACATTCGATTAAACATTTTCGATTAAAGCTTATTCGATTAAACCTTAATCGGCTAAACCATAATTCCGTAAAACCGTAATTCGAATAAAGCTAATTCGACTATACCTTATTCGATTAAACCTTATTCGATTAAAACTTATTCGATTAAAACTTATTCGATTAAGTCTTATTCGATTAAAACTTATCCGATTAAAACTTATCTGATTAAAACTTATTCGATGCAATTTATATTTTTTCTTATTATTTCCGCATTTAATTCTTTTCCAAAATTGGTTTTAATCTTTGCGGCAAGTTTTAGAGCGGAGATGAAGGGGTCATTTTATAATTTTCGTACTATAGACTTCTTATCTCACGGTTAATGCTTTTGTCCTTTTTTACGTGTGTTGTTTATTTCTAATTCTGTTTTGACTTTTATTAACGATATATTCAAAAGTTTTTTTAAATAAAAATCTGCTGACATCTATAATATTTGATAAAAATCTACCAATGATTTGCCTGACTTTAAATGAAATATAAGAAATTTGTCTGCCCGGGGTCTAAGCTCGACTCGTTAAAAGCAGTGACTTGATATGTACTTTCCCACCCGTGATATTTACAAATATTTATTTTTTGTTTTTTTGGAAGAAGAAGAAAAACGTCATGTGCATTACGGTAAATTGAAATGTTTGTTTACTTTCAATGGAATTAATTTTTGATTTAATTTTATTTCACTTTTACACAAATAGTGCTGAAAGTAAATCAATTAAAATAAATTTTATTACAAACGAGAAATTTAAAATAGATAAAAATTATGTTGACGCATAAAACACTCATATACATATATATGGAAAAATTAAACAAAATACAGGGTGTTCGCCGGGAAGTTATACTACTTTGTTTGTTTATAATTTTTGATTAAATGAAAGAGAATGGATCTGGATATTAATAAATGTTTTATTTAATGTCGCCAATTATGTATGGAATACAATATCAGATAAATATCCGCCTCTGTTAGTCTTACAAATGCGAGTCCTTTTGATTACATTCTCACACATTTCACGCGGTATTTCATTAATTTCATCACGAATATTTTGTTTAAGTTACTCAAGCATTTCTGATTTGTTTGCACAAACCTTGCTTTTCAGATACCTCCACAAAAAGAAGTACGGAACAGTTAAATCTGGCGATGTGGCACCATCTTGTTGACACCACATGTTAACCAAGCCCAAAGCAAGCAGTTGTGGCGTTAAAAAGTTTTCAATTATATCACGATATCGCTCCCCATTCGCAGTTACCGTTACGCCGTTTTCATTTTCAAAGAAGTAAAGTCCAATGATTCCTCCTGACCAAATTGCATACCAAACTATCACTTTTAATGGATGCAAAGGTGATTGTTGAATAATTTGAGGAGTTCCCATTCCCCAGAACCGACTAATCTGTTTATTCACACATCCATTGAACTGAAAATATGCATCGTCACTCATTATAATTTTTTCATGGGCGAAGTGTAATATCCTATTGGCATATCTATGGCGGCGTAAATGGTCTTGGGGAAGAATCTCTTGTATCAAATGAATCTTATATGGAAAGAAATGCATATCCCCTTGTGCAAAATTGTGGCCAAACTTGTTCTTTGAAGACCAAGCTCCTGAGCATGGCGTCGAATTGAGGTTGATGGATTGTTTTGAATACTTTCTTGAGCAGCAGTAATGTTTTCAGCCGATCTTGCAGTACGCTGTAGTCCATGCTTGTGCCTATCTCTTACAGACGCTTTTTCATCGAAATCATTCACTACACGATTAATAGTGCGTTTTATTGGCACGTTGTTTCTTCCAAATATTTTACGTAACTTTTTCATCGTCATAATAATCGATGAGTGATTTTGATAAAATGTTTTAACGATTAAAACACGTTGGTTTATCGAATATTTTACCATAATAAATTTGCCACGTGTCTACTTCACGACTGCCAAATATTAACTGTCAAGACAACCTGTATTTTTTTTACAAAGAAAATTAGCACTTCAGGCAACAATGCCTATTTAATCAAGTACCGTGCTACATTCTTTAGGAAAGAGATAGAGAAGATATGAAACAGATGGTGAAACTAGAAGGATAGTCGGAAACTAAGACAGCACAGCGACCAGTGACTATGCTTTCATCGCTGAGCAGCCCCACCGACAGTCAATTTTATTTTTGTAGTGAAAAAAACCAAGGTCTTCGTTGGGAATCGAGCCCACAACCCGCAGACTGACAAGCTAGTACACTACCTACTAGCCTACAGGGGCACCTATATTTATATATTTATCATTACATGTACGTGGGTGGGTCAAAAAACTTTGCCACTTGCAATGGCAACACTGCTGCTGTCAACATCAATTGATTGCTGTCTAAATTTGAACAAGCTCCATCATTTAGTTTGTGTTTGGCAGCCGTTGATGACAAAGTATGGTGAGTTTTAAGAAGAAAATGTTGTTTAGTTTCCGGGGTATTGTGGTGGAACCACGTTTCGTCACGGTTACGCAACGGCACAAAAACTCGCCTTTATTGCTTGGATCCACCATAACAAACCGAAGACCAAACACTACGAACTTAAATTTAGGGATAATCTGGCAACACTGGCACGGATATGAATAGAATTCAAAAATTAAACATGTAAAGGGTTTTACAACAAGAAGTTTGTTTTCTAAAACAAAATAAAAAACAAAAAATTTTGATTAAAATGATAGCGCGCCCATCGTTGGCGCTTCGAAAGTATCGTGGTGGTTGTGGTTTCGAGGCCCTCGTTTGAGTTGTGTGGGTCGGATCATTCACAATGAACACAATGAATGGTTCAGGTCCAGTGAGCATGATTGCTCATGCGATTATGCTTCATGCGTTCTGGACCAGGAGTTGGATAGTCTCCATCTCTTCAGCAAGGAGTGAAGGCCTGCTTCTTGCTTTTGATATTGCAACTAGAAGTGACTGTGTGTGATTCGATTTACATCCGCGCCTGGCCATGAAGCCCTAATCATATGGTGGACCAAACCACTGCATAATTTGGAACGTCATGCTCGTCCTAGGAAGCCGAAGCTATAATTCCATGCAACTATGAACTTTCTAGTTGCAACTTCGATGATTCCAAAGCAGGGCCGCAAATCATCACTCCTTGCTTAAAAGTTGGAGACTTTCCAACTCCTGTCCAGAACACATGTCTATCATGCTCACTGAACTGGATCATTCACTTAGGGTGTCATTAACAGTAAGATGATCCTGGCCACCATAATAACCATTATACTGTTATGGGAAATAAAGTGGAGTTTCCAGTTGTACCCCTGCTGACTTCAGGGGACTGCGCTTTCTTTTTCCCCCAGTTGCACTGTGTCTAGATAGTCGAAGTTCTAAACTAGAAGTGACTGTAGGATATACGTATCTGAAGGCCTTTTGGACGAGGATGACGCTACATTTCATCCACAGTGGTATGATCCACCATCTGGTTATCGCCCTCACAGCTAGGTACGGATGTACCTAGCAAATTTGGAACTGCTTTAACATTTTTGCTCACGACTGCAATGCTTTTAGTTGAACGACCCGGTCGAACACGCATTGGTGTTCGCACCTTTTGTATCGAGTCTGTCGACTCAAATTTAACGACCAAATTCTTAATAGCGGTCTCAGAAGGAAAATTTGTTGTTCGAAAATATCGCGAATTTTACGAAATGTAACTTCACCGTTTTTATAATGAATTTTAATTATTTTAATAGATTTTCGTGCGAAATGGAATTCATTGCAACAATTGCCAATGCATCTCTACTAAGAATATGTTAAAAAATAAATGTCGAAATTATTTTGGTGTTGCCACAATTAAAAAACAAACTTCTTGTGGAAAAACTCCATAAAAGAACATCTTTAATGTTGGCATAAAATAATTAAATGTCTGTACGGGTAAAATCGCTAAAATCATCGACTTGGCATTATTTTTCAAACTGTGGTATTTACAAATTGTTTGTTTTTATTTTGATACAAGAAGAAGAAAAACGCCGTGTATATATTACGGCAAATTGAAATGTGATCTTTGTTTTTTTTTATAAGTAAAATATAGTTAAGAGTAGCCAGACGGAGAGAGACAGAACGCGAGATAGATATTAATTTAGTAATGCCACCCTTTTTTTATTGGGAAATTAAGCAAAATATAATAAACGAAAACATAAACACCCTTCACACAAAGGTGTCAAATGTTAAAATAAAATTCATTAACTACATTCAAAGTTGAAAATTTACTAACACTAACACACTTAAATGAGCTGTATAAATATGTAGAAGTGTTTTTTGAGAGCAGAGAAACAAAAAATATAACAAAAATTCGCAACATGACCTCAAACAACCTTAACAAAGAAACACAAAAAATAAATTTTTTTTCCTTGTTGTTTTTTTTTTTTAAAGTTATTTTATTTTTAATACACATACCTGTGGGTATGTATGTGTGTATGTAATCTATAATTATATTTTACATACATATATGTTTTATAGTTGATTTATTAAAAGGAAAAATTTTATTGAAGGAAAAAAAAATGCTTTAAAGCGGAAAAGTCCAGAAGGAAGTAAAAACAAAAAGAAAAATGAGCATTTAGTTAAAGAAAACATTTTGTGGAAATTAACTTTTTAATAAAAACCAAAATTTAAATTATTTAATTAAAAATTTTATTTTAGCTAGAGAAGAACGGGGAAATTTTATTTTTAGGGAATTATAATTGTTAAAGACGAGTAATAACAAACAAGAAAATATAAATAAAAATTTAAAAAAAGATACTTAAGCCATAGCCAGCTATTAAGTGTGTGCAAATGTATAAATGGATAGTGTTACATTTATAGGGATACAACTTAAAACGAGTCAATAATTTTGGGTGTGTATACTATTATTATTATGATGGTGGCATTTAACAGTTGTGGTAGTCGTCGTAGTAGTTGAAAGTTGTAGTTGTGTATATATGTATATATATAGATTTAATATTGAGTTTTGTTCGGTTTTACTGTAGTGTATATGTACATATAGACAGCCATACGTATATTCGTATATATATATCTTGTGGGTATAAATTTTTTCATGCATATAGAGAGATGGATGAATTCCAATTTGCTGTGCTGAATGCCACAAACCAGTCACTGCTGTTTCTACGTGCTTTTATTTTTTTTTTTTGAGTTTTATTTTTATTATAATATTATTTTGTTCGTCTCAAATTTTTTTTGTTTTTGGCTCATGGCATTATATTCGTACTCGTAACCGTACTCGTTCTTGTACTCGTTGTGGCAAAAAAAAAAAAAAACAACTTTTTCTTGGCATTAAAAACTTTTATGTATTTTTTCCCCACTTTCATGAAAGTTGTTCTCTTAAATGCTATTTTATTATATTATATATTTAAAGAACATTATTAAAGTAGTTATGTTTTATTATTTAGAGTATAAAGTATATTTATTCCTTGCTTGAACGTAAATTTAACAACCCAGCCCTAAATTTTACCCTCTACCCATTCACTTGCTGAAATACTTTATTGCTGTCATCCAGCTCCATAAATTAGAAATGTTAAATACAGAAAAAAAAGCGAAAAATTAAAACAAAAATTATAAAATATTGCTAAATTTCCAAATAAAATGAAATAAAAATGAAATATAATCAAAATTGATTACTTTGTTTTCATGAATTTCAGTTGGTTTATAGTTGGATAGATTTTTATATTCATTGGCTGTGTGCAGTTGAGTACTCGTAAGTTATTTATTTGCTTCTTTTTTTTTGTAGTTGTTTTTTTTTGTTTGTTTTTGCCGATGTGTTGTTTCTCTGTGTGTTCGGTTCTTGTTTTCTGTATGCCTTTGCACATTATGTTTCCATTTATTTCACCATTCGCCATTTGGATTGGATTGGATTGGATGGATGTATGGATAGGTAGGTCAGTCACTTTACAAGTAGAAGTAGAAGTAATAATAACAGCCGTTGTAGCAGTTGTACTAGTACAAGTCGTCTCCGTTGTTGTTTTTGTTAGCTGTGGTTGGTCGTGTCGTTATTTTTCATTGTCCCTCTCCCGTTGCCGTTAATCACTATGATGACGATGATGTTGATGATGATGATGATGTTGACGATGATGCTCTTTGTAAATATTTACTCAGCTCTTGCTGGATACATACTAAAAATTATAGATTATTTTCTTTCCATTTACAAAAAAAACAACAAAAAACAAGAACAAAAAACACAGTTTTCAATGTATTTCTCTCTACCCAACAATAAAAACTGCAATGTAGAACATATTATTTTTGATTATATCATCAATTTTTAGTTTTTCTTCTTTGTTTTCTTATTTTTGGCTTTTCTATCTATCCATTTTATAATTTTTGACTTTTTGAAACTAAATTTTACAAGAATTTCTATTAACTTTTTATTTTTTATTATTTATTATTTAGTTTTTCCTTAAATAAAGTCTCCATTTAAAGTTTCTGTCGTGTCGTTTTTTTGTTTTTCTCAATCTCTCTTGAATAATTAAAGAAAACACTGTAATTTCTTAATTTTGTTTAGTTTTTTTCATTTCTAAGTGCCTTTATAATCTTTAATTAGAATCAATTCGTAGTTAAGTTCAAAAATATATATAAATTCTATTGGATCTTATTTATTAAATAAAGTAATTTACAATAATTTTCCGATTTAACTTAAATAAATGTTGCCAGATCTGTTTGTTAAAGTGAATTGTTCGTTGTATTCACGTTCTCTATTTTATTGCAAAATCAAAATGTAGAGTATTTTTAATATTTCATTAAAATTTAAGTCAAATAAAAACAAAAATTATTAACAATTTGAAAAAAAATTTTTAAAACAAAAATTGTTAATAATTTTTTTTTTTATAAAAATTAATTTCCTGAAGATAGCTTTCCAAAGGAAAGCGAAATATTGAAAATATAGTGTTAAATATATTTAAAAAATACCATTATTAAGATTAATACTTATTTATTAATTAAAAAGAGGTCGAATAAAAATAATAATCGTAAAATAAAAATTATAAAACTCTAGCTGACGCGGCAGACTTCGTGCTTCGATAAAAAAAAAACAAAATAAACTTAAACAAAAGAAATTTATAATTATTAAAAAATGCTGGATATGAATGAGAATTTTTTATTATTTTCAAATAATTATCCATGATGTGGCTTGAAAAATGTTCATGTCACAAATACTAGGAGCTTAGATAATAAATTTTCTTTTTTTTTTTATTCGGACCAGCAGTCAGGGGATGACCACTACACATCCAATGCATTGTGCCAGAACTAGGAAATCAGGTTATTGGGAGGAGGAAGGAGGAAGTGGTGTTTGTTTATTTGAATTTTCCTATATTAAAAGTGACAGGAGAGACCTATAGAGGGAATTTTTCCCACATACGGACGAATTTTCCCTGTAATGCTTACTGCGATTCACTGGCCAATCAATCACAAATAAATGTGCTCTCAACGAAAATAGAGTTAAACGCAAAAACGTGCGATTTTCGGGAACATGTTCCCTAATTTCGTTAAAGCACTTGAAATACAACCCACAATAGAGTTGAATACCCTAATGTCGACAATGACCCTCTACTGTACGCGGTAGAGCAATTCCAAAATAAAATTTGAAGCGCCGGCCCACACATCTTTGTACGGATATAGGTGATATAATTAGCATGGAGTTCGGATGGAGTGAAGTATATCTTACACCGTTTTAGAAAACCGAGACACTGGAAAGGTTCTTTACTCTACATCAACATGAAACTGTTCTGAAAGGACCGGTAAAAAATCTTGCTTTTACTCTATATAATATCTGTTATCATAAAAATTGTTTACGAATATTGACTGCAGCGTCATCAATTCCGAGCGTAAATGAAGACATTTTTTTTTATGAAACAAGAATCTAATAATACAAGTACTGATAACTTTAATTATGAAGTATTCAAGCGTTGCTCGCCACCACATTTATTAAACCTATTTCTGATCCCTTTGCACCTATTCTTTTGCGGTTTGCGGTTGTAAGGTAATCGTCTACACAAATGAATGTGACTCTTTTTCATGAAACAGCAATGACTGCCTCAAAATCATACTAAGTATACTAAGCATACTAAGTAAGCTAAATATACATTAATTAGAATAAGTATACACTAAATAAACTAAATAGACTAGGTATACCCTACGTATACTAATTACAAACTAACTATACTAAATATGCACAAAGTATACACTAGGTGTACCACCTATACACTAGCTATACACTAGGTATACACTTTATATAACAAGTATACACTATTTATAATAAATATACACTATATATAAGCATACACTAATTGCACTTAATATATATACTAAATATTCACTAAGTTTGCTAAGTATACACTATGTTTACTAAGTATGTAACTAAGAATACTAAGTATACACCAAACATAAACTGAGTATACATGCGTGATAAGATTTACATCTGTACCTAGCTGTGTTAGCCATAAGCAGATGGTGGATCATACCACTGTGGAGGAAATATAGCGTCATCCTTGCCCTAGAAGGCCTTCAGATACGTAAATACTCTGGTCATTCCTAGTTGCAACTTCAAAAGCCCGAAGTAGGCCGCAGCCTTCACACCTTGCTGAAGAGTTGGAGACTATCCAACTCCTGGTCCAAAATGCATGAAGCTTAATATAATTTAAGAACACAACGGCAATCATGCTCACTGGACCTGGACCATTCTTTCATTCATTGTGTTCATTGTGAAAGATCCGATGCACACAACTCAAACAAGCGCCTCGAAACCACAACCACCACGATATTCCCGCAGGGCCAGCCTCAATAATCAGTCAGAGAACAGCTAAAAGGCTAAAAAGACAAATAGCTGAACTCTGGGGCGTTACTGATTCCCAAGGAAATATAGTGCAATTGTCCAGTTGGCTCCTGCTAATCTTGAAGGGGACTGGGATCCCTTTTACCCCCATTGACACATGTAATGACGGTGAGATTCCCCTCGGGGAGGGATACTAAGTATACAATAAGTATACTAATTTTACACTAAGTATACACTAATTATACTAAGTATATTAAAGTATACAAAGTATGCACTAAGCATACAGTCCGCTTAATTTTCCTTTACTGTCTTCTGGCTAGCCTCTAAGAAGTGGAGTATGGAAATTATTTGAAAAGTAACGGGACTAGTTTAGTTTTATTTGGGTACGGTTTTCCGTCGACCCTCGTCTAGTTTAGCTTTAACTGTACACTAGATCAAAGATGTTCTTAGTACAACTACGAATTAAGTTCGAACATGCCACTGAGAATATTAGCAAAGCTTTCAAATTATTGCCAAGTATATTTTGGAATAGTAATGAATTTTAATAATAAGATTTGAATAATATTATCAAAAAAGAAATTTAATTAAAACTATAAACATGTTAATTTTTCTTTTAGTATGAAATTGATGCAATATTTGTAGGAAAATGTAAAGCTTTCTTAACCCAAATTGTATTGCACTATTTTATATAAAATAATTTATCCTTCCACTTCCATTAAAGTTAAAGACCAAATAACATATTGCCGATTCAAAGGAAGATAGAATTGTATAAAAAAAATTAACTGCAAATCACTTGCATACAAACAAACATTAATGAAGTAATAAAAGTGGTTTCACCTTTTGTATTATTTACACTTAAGTTGTAAACTATTACATACATACATTCATGCAAACACATACATAGAATCAAAGCTCGGCACTTATATGTCTAGCTGACTGTGTCAAACAAACAATAAAAACGCATCTAACTATCATTTAGAGAAGAAAACGAAATGATTTTTATTTTTGTTATTGTTGTTGTTGTTGAAGTAGTAACGCCTCTTTCATAAAATTTTAAAAATCAATCAGTTGTCTTAGGACCATCTCAAATTTAGCTGTTAACTAAGAGCATATGTCTGAACTTCTCTAACGCATATTGCTAACTGTAAAGGAAAGTAAGAGTATTTTGGTTCTTATATTTTCTCTAACATCAAGATAATCGTAGGTTAGGTTGGATTAGGCAGGCTACCGGTCCTAATTAAAAAACCAACTCACTTAAATCCCAAGGGTTCCTTAGTTATGCCTAAAGATGGCAGGTTAAGAGGTCTTTACAATATCCGCATTCTACCCACTGTCAAAACATCCAGAAGATCGGTGGGACGGGTTAATGAAAGTGATATCGCTATTTGCTGCCATTCATGGAATTTTTTTGAGTTGACTCAAAACGCAAGCGCTTTTCCAAATAATTCCACAAATTCTCGATTGGATGTATATCGGGACTTTAAGGAGGAGTATTGAGCATGTGGATAGTATTGTAGGCAAGCCACATCTTCACATCAGCAGCAGTGTGCTTAGGATCGTTGTGCTGTTAGAAGTAGTAATCACTACGAATTCTTAACTTTTTCGCACTTTAGTCACTTGCGCGACTGACCAGTTGTACAACTCTTATTATACTTAACTTCTATAACTTATATTTCCTATTAGCTAACTTACTTACTAATACATTACTAAATAATCCCCCCCCCCTGGGGGCACATTTATCGGTCTTTATAAGCTCCATGTTATTTCCACGGAAATCAGTAAGCCCCAGAGATTCCGCTAATTGTCTCTTTAGACTTTTAGCTGTTTCTCTGACTGATTATTAAGGTTGGCTCTTTGGGAGTATCGTGGTGGTTGTGGTTTTGCGGCCCCTAACATGAACTGATTTATGGTGGCCAGGATCATCTCGCCTTTAATCACACCAACGGGTGAATGATCCGGATCCAGTGAGCATGCTAGTCATGTGTTCTGGACCAGGAGTTGGATAGTCCCCAGCTCTTCAGCAAGGAGTGGTGGTTTGCAACCCTGCTTTGGAACCGCTGAAAGACCTGCTGCTAGAATTAGTCTTCGGCTTCCTAGGGCGTGAATGACGTTGCTTTTCATTCACAATGGTTTGACCATCATCTGATTAAGGCCCACGGCCAGGTGCAGCTGTAAATCTTATCACGAAATTACCAAATAATATACTAAGTATGTGTGGTGAGAATATGCAGCGTTTGCATATGAGTTGAGTTTGGTTTTTGTATGGAAAAGCACATTCCAACTGAATGCAGGGTGTTCGATTGCATGCAGAAGGCATGGCAATAACGACACAATCAAACACACTACAATTGTTTCCTCAATGAATTCCAAATTGCCTACTCCTGCTGCTAATATACATCCTCACACCATTATACCACCGTCACCATGCTTGACGGTTTTACGCGTGTTCTTTAGATTAAGTGCTTCATTTCTTTTTTCTCCACACTAAAACACGTCCGTCCGAGCGAAAAATGTTATATTTTGAATCGTCTAAAAACAAAATCTCTTTATTCCAAAACTCATTATTGTCTTATTATTCGCTTCTTTCTATTTCTTTTGTTAAAAAAGGATGGACTTCTTGCGTGCAGTACGAGCATTATAGCCGGCTCTGTTTATAGATATGCGTTCGATATCCACCGAAATATTTTTGCCAATTGATTCCTTCAGCTCTGTAGCAATCTTTGAAGCTCTTCTTTTAAATGGATCATTTTTAATTATGGACGCTATTTTTTCTTATTCTCTTATACTTAGTCTCTTAGGACGTCCAAATCTTTGCTTAATTTCAATTCTGTTTTCTTTTTGGAACCGATTTATTACTTTGTCTGCATAAGTTAAGGTACCTAGACTCAAGGCCCAACTATAATATCCATAAGCTGGCTCAAGCTAATGTCAAAAATTGAACGAAAAGTCTGTCAAATGCTTAAGTAAATCATTGAAAATTTTTAGGTGGCGTACGGTATCCACCGAAATATTTTTGCCAATTGATTTCTTCAGCTCCGTAGCAATCTTTGGATCATTTTTTAATTATGAACCCTATTTTTCTTTCTTCTCTAAAACTTAGTTTCTTAGGACGTCGACAACTTGGCTTATTTTCAATTCTGTTTTCTTTTTGGAACCGATTTATTACTTTGCATAAGTTAAGGTAGCTAAACTTAAGGCCCAACTATAATATGCATAAGCTGGCTCAAGCTAATGTCAAAAATTGAACGAAAAGTCTGTCAAATACTTAAGCAAATCATTGAAGACTTTTAGGTGGCGTACGATATCCGCCGAAATATGTTTGCCAATTTGATTTCTTCAGCTCTTTAGCAATCTTTGGAGGACTTTTAACTGGATTATGGACGCTATTTTTCTTTCTTCTCTTATACTTAGTTTCTTAGGACATCCACACCTTGGCTTATTTTCACTTTTCAATTCAATGGCTCAAGGTAATTTCAATAATTGAACGAAAAGTCTTTCAAATGCTTAAGCAAATCATTGAAGAATTTTAGGTGGCTATAATGTACTTACACGTATATAATAATTATTATGCACAGTTGCACATTTGTTTTATTCGTACTTTCTAAATAAATGAAATTGATTAACAAAAAGATGTTTAATAATCATATTTTGTCCACAGCCTGATGGAGCTCCCATCCTCTTCATTTCCTTGCAGAAACATTCCCGCAGTAACTTCCTATCTGTGTTTGCACTATATAATTCATACCAGTATGCAAATGAAAAATGCAAACAAAATTCTTCAAGGTATTACTTACCACTTTTATTGCATTTTCCTGCTACTTTTTTCCATACTCATTGCTTTAAATTGAGGTTATAATAAAACGCATCTCTTTTGCCATGTAGGCAATTTTTTCTTTGTACGTTTTCTATTAAATTATCTTTCGTCCTCCATTGCAATTTTTTAGCTAACATATCTATAACACAATGCACTATACAAAATCAGCTGTTTCCGTACGGAATGTGCGATCAGTTTCGTACTTTGCTTAAGCAATTGATATTTTACGAAACTTGACGAAAAGTTTTGTTAAGTACATTATAGTTTGCCAAATATGATTATTAGGTATTTGCACAGTTGTTTAAGTTGGCTTAAGCCAGGTTATGCATATAATAGTTGGACCTTTATGCTGTTCACTGTAAATATAATAACCTTCTCATTTCCTTATACGCCATTTTCTTTTAAATAAAACAATCTTCTCAACACTAGAAAAAATTAACACTAAAATTCTTTAAATTTCCAGCTGCCTTTCATTCATTTTAAAATCCCCGATTCTCTATTTGTTGCTGCAGCAAGGAGTCTTTAAGATAAAACGATAATTAAGTGACAAATATCAAAATAAACTTTAATACAATTTATACTCGTAAGCAATTTACCCAAATAGCCAACTGCGAAATAACAAACATTTTATTTACATTTCTCTAACCTTTAAAACAGAAAGAATCTTATTTGAAAGTACTTAAAGAAAACAATATCATTTTTACGACGACACAAAACCAAAAGTTTTGTTCTAAAAAAAAGGAAAAACACAAAAGCAAAGAAGTAGCAAAACAAAAAAAAACTTACATTTTATGATGACTTCCTCGGTTTGTATTGATGGTGTTACGGTTATTTGCTCTACTGGCTCAGATTTAATATGCTGCAACATTGAAGGCATAACTTGAGTATGTGTCCGAAGCATTGAGGTTTGTTGAGCATGATGATGATAATAATGTTGTTGTTGTTGTTGTTGCTGCTGTTGGTGTTGTTGATGGTGTTGATGTTGCTGGTGATGGTGAATAGAAGTTTGTGGCGTTTGGTTTGGATGATGCGGTTGCTGGGAATGATGATGAGGATGTAAGGAATGTGCTGCTGCACTTTGGTGTGTAGCAGCTAGATGATGATGTGAAGAGCCAGCAGCTGAAAGATGTCGTTGATTTTGTTGTTGTTGTTGTTGTTGCTGCTGCTGCTGTGTATACAAGGAGTTATGTGAATAGGCATCAAAACCTACACGTCCACTCGAACTGCCACTCGATAGCATAGAGTGTGAATGTGTAGCAGAAGCTGCACTATGTTGTGAATGTTGTTGTTGTGTTTGTGTTGTTAACATTTCAAGGTCAAAGATTGTATTACGTCCAACATAGGCCGCAGTACTACTAGCAGTAGCTGCATTACTACCAACACCAGCCACATTCGCACCAGAAACAGGCAGAGCTGAAGAATAATGATGAGCCGCACTCGCTGAAGCCGACATAGGAAGCGGTGTTGCACCACTTAACGCTGATGTATTATGAGCTGAACTAGATACACCAACACCAACCCCACTACCAACACTATTTCCACCCGCACCACTTGCGCTTACAACTCCTGCAGATGATGTCATACCAACATAACCACTTGTAAACATGTGAGGTGACATTGTATGATTGTGATGTGGTTGCTGGTGCTGCTGTTGAGTATGATGATGAAGATGATGTTGAGGATGTTGAATATGGCGCGAATCTCTCAAATGAAGAGCATGTTGATAATGTTGCTGCGAATACCATTGTTGATGCTGCTGCTGCTGTTGCTGTTGCTGCGACGACGTTAAATGGTGACCACCATGATGTTGTGCTTGCTGCTGTTGTTGTTGTTGGGGGTGTTGATATGGTGCATGTATGTGGTAATGTTTACGTTGATTATTTTGTGACATTTTGCAAACATCTAGTATGTACAACACCAACAACAATATTAACAAAAAAAACTAACTTTTAAATTTACGCACATACAAACTTACGCATGCCGACTAAAAGAAAACCAAAGAAAAACAAACAACAAACCGGCAAAAAAAGCAAATCAAAGCACACCGCTACTCTTATTGTTGTTGGTTTTTTTCTTTTTTCTTATTTTTGTTTGATATTTTGTATTTATTTATTTAGGAAACCAAACCAAAACATAAACACTCTCACTCTTGCTCTCTATTGCATTTTGACTCTCCTTGTTTATTTGCACTCTCTTTATATACCATTTTTTTGCCTTTATGTATTCACATTATTTTTTTCTACTTAACTATTTGAAATTTTTTTCTTCGTTCGTGTTAAGCTTTGTAATCTGACTTCCCATTTAGAAAAATTTTTTACTTTTGAATTTTCCATTTAAAATCTCACATTTTCGGCAAATTTTATACAATTTTCTTGTAAATTATTATTAAGAATAAGTTGTAAATAACTATTTTGTTGTTTTTTAAGCGTTTTTATGATTTATTTTTATTACAAAAAACACTTTAAAAAAATTATCGCGGATTTGCCGTACATGAAAAAATACAGCCACTCGCTTTGGTGTCACTTTGACAACTGATTAAAAACAAATGCTGCTATTTCAGTTGCCAGATGTTAAGAGCTTAAAGCTTTTAGCGATTTCTTCACACAATTATATTTTAACGTCGAATTGACGATTTTTAAAACTTTTTAGCTCCAGTCTTTTACTAAGCCATCTCTTCATGCGCTCATTTTTTATAATACTCTTTTACAGTTTTAAATAAGTTGAATGGATGATTGTAGCATTGAAATATTTTATGCAAAAATTAAAATTAAAGCAAAATATACTAATATTTTGCTTTAATTTGTGTTAATTTAAATGCCATACACACAGCAAAGCGTTATATGAGAAAAGTACTTAAAACAAGTTTAAACACACCCCTTCAAAATTCCACCCATGCTATTTGATTAATTAGCTTGATTCTCTAAACACTTTGGGGAAAAACGAATTAAAAAATTTGCATCGCGTAAGCTAGTGTTGGCTCTAGAATAATATTTTGATTTGACATTGTATTGGTTAGCGTCCATTATTATATATTTGGCTTTAAACAAAATAATGCAAACGTAAACCAAACGATAAGAATTTCTAATAACTTATCCCATTTTCATATGATGAATGATTCCAAGCATAATACATGCCTTTTCCAGCTGTACAATATGTAAAACTCATTTTCAATTTGATGTGAGAAAAGTTTAACAACAGCAACTTTTGAAAGCAGACATATAAATTATAAAAAACGCTAGTTCTGACACACGCACACACACATACACACACACATTTTAAAATATTATATAAGTCGTATCGCTGCCTGAATACAAAACGGTCACAACTCAAAATACTAAAATTTTTAGGAGAGACAAAAAACTGTTTAGTTCATCATGCAGAAGCAACGCATTTAACACAAACATAGACATAACGGTATTTTGCCCGTTAAAGAAGATAGCGATGTGATAGAAATCTTTGCAATAGTTAGAGATCAGAGTACACATCTAATTTATGGAAAAAAAAGTTAGTTTTGGAACATTTTGAGTTGTGAACCTTTTGTATTTCGGGTGCGATATATCAAATAAAAACGCTGCAAAATGTTAGAAAACATTTGAACGATTTTTGAAATTTGACGATTTCACACACATTTCATCTGGCAGCTACATTTGGTATTGCAAGTGCACATGTAATTATTATTCACTTTAGGAGGGAATAGTACCAGTATGACAAAAATGTACCAACTATTTAATGAATTTATGTATATGTACATACATACATACATATATTGATTGTATTATTATAATTAATTTTAATTACTTTTAATTATGTCCGCTTTATACAGAAATCTATGCTTCAACCGCAAAAAAAGTAATTTTTGAAGTTGAAAAATATTTCTCTACAATTTAAAATATTCTGTGTCCATTTATTTATATCAAAATGGCTTGAGCACAACATAAATTTTCTGCAAGGTTTAAAAAAAAATATTTTTGTGAAATAAAGTTAATAATGAATTTATAAATAAAAAGCCAATAAAATAATTAAATATAAATAAAACGATTAAAAAAAATTAATCACGTGTACTTCAGACAACGTCACTGATTTTACTTTTTTCCATTAAAAATTGAACATTTTATTATAGAGTTAACTATTTCTTTGTTGTTTGTTATTTAAAATATTTATAATGAAGTTTTTTTTTTTATACAAAAAAAATTAAATTCTTGTTTTTCATATAAACGTTAAAAAAATGTATTTGCAGTAAATTGCTATTTAAAAATGCTTTCAGGACTTTTTTTATCTAAAATCTTTACATTTTCGGTTAAGTTTTCATGAAATTTCGGTTATATAATAAATTACTTTGATATTTTTATATTTCGATAATTAAAAGCAGCAAAATCTCAATAGACAAAGTAAATATTTTCCAGAAGAAAGGTTTTGTGTTTTATTTCTTGTGTAAATCAAATTACAGCAACAAAATTTTGTATGATGCCACACTTTGTTTGAATGCATAAAATGGAGCGCATTGCTTTTTCATATCAGCAAAATAACGGCAGTTTTTGGCGCTTGGGATAAATTATTCTTATGATAGAGGATATTTTTGTTTTTATTAAACCATATCTTTTGCGATATATTTAGTGCCATTAAAATAACAATACAAAAATGTATGCACAGTGGCCCACATTGAAAGTCGGACAAATCGATGGCAGATTTTGATCAACTATTTTACATACCAGATTATTTGTACAAAACTTTTGAATATTTTTAATTAAAGACTCATCTCTGCTCTAAAGCTTGTCAATTTTGTAAAGAAAGTACATGCGAAAACAATAAGAGTTTTAAGAAAAAACAAATTGCATGGCCGAGTGGCTCGAAAGAAGCTATGTGTCGCTGTCAGAAATAGAAAAGATCGCTTGGATTTTTTACGAGAACACATATCAAATAATTTTTAGTTTTAGAGCGTTATATTAGCTTTTCTTCAAGATTTTAACCTCTTACAGATTTTTTTATGGATGAAAGCAAATTTTATTTGTTTGATTCCAATGGACGGCGGACGTTATGTATGGCATAAACACAGTTAAGAAAACAGTAAGGTATGGATGCATATCAAATAAGGTTTAATCGATTAAGATTTAATCAAATAAGGTTTAAAGGAATAAGGTTTAATCGAACAAATTTTAATCAAATAAGATTTAATCGAATAAGGTTTAATCGAATAATGTTTGATCAAATAAAGTTGAAGCGAAAAAGGTTTAATCGGACAAGGTACAATTGCGAATAAGATTTAATCGATTAGTATTCAATCGAACAAACTTTAATCAAATAAGATTTAATCGAATAACATTAAAGCGAATAAGATTTAATCGAATAAGATTAAATCGAATAAGATTTAATCGATTAAGGTTTAATCAAAAAATTTTTAATCAATTAAAGTTGAAGCGAAAGAAGTTTAATCGGACAAGGGATAATTGCGAATAAGGTTGAATCGATTAATATTTAATCGAACATATTTTAATCAAATAAGATTTAATCGAATAAGAAATAATCGAATAAGCTTTAAACGAATAAAGTTTAATCGAATAAGCTTTAGTACAATAAATTTTAATCGGACAAGATTTAATCGAATAATGTTTAATCGAATAAAGTTGAAGCAAAAAAACTTTGATCGAACAATCTACAGTTGCATAACATTTGTCGAATACGCTTTAGTCGCATAATTTTTAATCGAATAAGGTTTAATCGAACAAATTATAATCAAATAAGATTTAATCGAATAAGGTTTAATCAAAAAATGTTTGGTCAAATAAAGTTGAAGCGAAAAGGGTTTAATCGGACAAGGTATAATTACGAATAAGGTTTATTCGATTAATATTTTATTAAACAAATTTTAATCGAATAAGGTTTTATTAAGTAAGTATTAATCGAATATAATTTAATTGAATAAGGTTAGAACGAATAAAGTTTAATCGAATAAGGTTTAGTCGAATAAGCTTTAATCGGATAAGATTTAATCGAATAAAGTTGAAGCAAATGAGCTTTGATAGAACAATGTATAATTGTATAAAATTAGTCGAATACGGTTTAGTCGCATAATTTTTAATCCAATAAGGTTTAATCGATTACGGTTTAATCGAACAAATTTAATTGAAATAAGATTTAATCGAATAAGGTTTAATCAAAAATGTTTGATCAAATAAAGTTAAAACGAAAAAGGTTTAATAGGACAAGGTATAATTGCGAATAAGGTTTAATCGATTACTATTTAATCGAACAAATTTTAATCAAATAAGGTTTAATCGAATGAGTCTTTATCAAATAAGTATTAATCGAATAAGATTTAACCGAATAAGATTTAAACGAATAAAGTTTAATCGAATAAGGTTTAGTTGAATAAACTTTAATCGGATAAGATTTAATCGAATAAAGTTTAATCGAATAAAGTTCGAGCAAAAGAACTTTGATCGAACAATGTATATTTGCATAAAATTAGTCGAATAATTTTTAATCGAATAAGGTTTAACCAAATAAGGTTTAATCGAATAAGGTTTAGTCGAATGAGATATGATCGGATAAAATATAATCGAATAAGGCTTAATAAACTAAGGTTTAAAGGGATAAGGTTTAATCGAATAAGGTTTAATCGAAAAATATTTGATCAAAAAAAGTTGATGCGAAAAAGGTTTATTCGAAAAAGGTATAATTGTAAATAAGGTTTTATCGATTAATGTTTAATCGAATCAAATAAGGTTTAATCGAATACTGTTTTATTAAATAAGTATGAATCGAATAAGATTTAACCGAATAAGATTTAGACGAATAATCGAATACGCTTTAGTAGAATAAATTTTAATCACATAAGGTGTAATCGAATAAGTTTTAGTCGAATAAGCTTTAGTCGGATAAGATTTAATCGAATAAGATTTAATTGAATAATGTTTAATCGAATAAGCTTAAATCAAATAAGGTTTAGTCGAATAAGCTTTAATCGGATGAGATTTAATCGAATAAGTTTTAAAGCACATTAAAATTTATATTTTAAAAGCTTACAAGTTCCCTTTACGGATAAAGCAAATTTAATAAAATTTCCAGTGATGTGCGGCTACATTGCAGCTTCAGGTGTCGGATGTCTTCACTTTTTAAAAGATGTTATGAAGAAGAACATTTGGGTTGGCATTTTAAAAACTAATGTTAGGGAAAGTGTGCCCACTTTGCGTATTGCTGATAATTTTCAGTTTTATCAAGACAACAACACTAAGCACAAATCAGTAGTAGTATAGACCTGGTTGCTTTACAGCCGCTCTAAGGCCATTTAAACACTTGCACCAAGCCCAGATTTAATAGTATTCGAGCTTTTGTGGTACGGACTTGGATGTAGTATGTAGTATTAGGAAATTATGTTATATTTATTATTTTTATTGATAGCTACAAAATAACGAAGATTTTTTATTTATATTTTTTTGAGCACCGCACAGTGGTTTAAAAACATTTTATTTTGAAAATAGTTCGATAGCTTATGAACTACTGAAGATATCATAATGAGAGGTATTTTTGAGTTAAGTTGCGAACGATCGGTGCTCTAGGGTAAAGGGGACGACTGGGTCAGCTTCCAAAGGTACCTTGGGCATACAATTTTTTGGAAATGTTTATTTATTACTCAAATATTAAGAGTTTTTAAACTTAAGTAAACTTTGAAAATATGTATCTGCAAAAAATATGCATAGATAATTTCTTTTAGTTTAGGAGAAAACCGGGTTTCGTTTGGTACTCATAACAGTCAAACTTTGTTTAATTAACAAATATTGGCATGTCTTAGATCTTACCTTTTGTAGATTTTACTTTTCTTCAGCAGAAATCTTTAAAAATGAACACTTTTCTTTTTATTTCTTGTTACTTTCAGTTTACACTAATTTAATTTTGCAAGTTGTTGTTTTTAAACGATTATTAAATAAAAGCTAAAAGTGAATCGATTTAACAACTGTATTAAAAATACTTTATTTTTTAAAGAACACTAACTGACCTTTTCAATACACAGTAAACCAAATACTTATGTAATTTTAGGACCTCTTTCACCAACTTTTTTCCTCAGTATCTCTTTCAATTCAAAGCCATCGTTGAGATTTTCTTTTTCGGCCTGTTCATCTAGTACTGCTCTTAATTCCCGTTTGACTTTTGTTATTCCATTAGCGCTTTTAGCCGATATAGGTATTATGCGTTCAAATTTTATTAAGTTATCGGGCCTTATTTCTTGCGGGCACTCATTTACTTTACTTTCTAGATTTTCTATTGCTGTTCTGGTGCTTTTTAAAATTTCTGTTGCACCATTTACGTCCATTTTGTTTAATAATAAAACACAGGGCTTTGTCAGCAATGTTGGGTCATATAATTCTAATTCTTTGTTGAGAGCAAATATGTTTTGTATGCAATCGCGTTGTTCATGCTTAGGACTTAATTGAAAGCCAAATATATCAATCATGAACAGTAATAGACGTGTGCGCTCGATATGCTTGAGAAATTTATGGCCCATACCGAAATTAGCATGAGCACCTTCAATCAGACCAGGCAGATCTGCAATGGTAATTGAACGTAAGTCCGAATAGCTAACGCTGCCCAGCTGAGGTCTAATTGTGGTAACTGTGTAACAATATAATTAAATTTGAAAATTTAATGGATAAATTTTAATCAACTTAAATATCACTTACATGGATACGAAGCAATTTTGGGCTTAGCATTTGAAATTGCTTTTAGGAAAGTGCTTTTGCCGGCATTTGGAAATCCAACCAAACCAACATCCGCTATTAGTTTTAAGTCTAAATTAACTGTTTTGTGTTCACCCGGCTTGCCTAAAAAATTTGTACCCGTACAACCACCTACACCTCCACCAGCTGCAATACACGAGGAACCTTCTTCGTTAAGATCTGCCAACAATTTACCCTCTGCATCATAGATTTGTATACCGACTGGCACTTCAATTCTTTCATCTAATCCTCGTCTGCCTAGTATACGTACCTTGCAGCTATCTTCACCACTAGAAGCTACAGCTTTTTTCTCTCTATACGTTTGTGCTAATTTTCTAAGTGTAACGCCTTCTTTGGCTACCAAATAGACACAGCCACCTTGACCACCAATGCCACCGTATTTTGGTAAACCATTACCGCCATGACCTCCTTTAACTGTTAAACGTAAGCTGTCTAAGAAGACATTGCCTCTTCTCATATGAGCTCTGACAGGCTGTGAACAAATGATTGTTCATATTAATAAAAGTTTTATTTTTAAAACTATTTCTTACCTTTTTTGTGGCTTTAAGTAAAAAACTAAATAATTGTACCATTTTAATAATTAATCATTTATTAAGTTTAATATTGGGCTCAATTTTATTTTAAAATTAAACTAGTTATTTCAATCTGTAGAGTTTTTCATATAGTTGCCGGATATGTTGGCATAAAATCACCAAATCTAATAATACTAGTACAGCTTAAATCATCAAATCATAATTATATGTGCGGTTTTACACACTTCAACTTTTGTTGCTCAACTGTTGTTTTTTCCATTAGAAAGAAAGAGAAGGCTTTATACCACTTCTCTTTCCTTCTAATGGAAACAACAAAAGTTGAGCAACAAAAGTTGATGTGTGTAAAACCGCACTATGTAAAAAAAAATTCTAGAAACTATATTGTTTAATTCATTACCTTTATCTTAAATCAAAAATTACCAAAAAAAATCTAACATTTATATTATTTATTTTAATCAATTTTATTTCGTGCTTGATTCCTTTAAATAAATATTTCATGATATTCTCACAAAATATTTATTACAAAAATTTTTATTAAAAAATAAACATCTTATGATATTCTCATAAAACATTTATTCAAATAAAAATAATTGAAATGAATTGTAATGGGGGAGAGCACATCCATATTGAAATTTCACTATTGCTCAAGTAGCTCATCAGTGAATTTTACCCCAATATTGTATAGAAAATCCAAAGAGTCTTATATCCAATACCAAACTGATTCTATGAGAATTTTTCATAAAATCAACATAGCATAGACAGCAAGACTCAAAGACACTTATTATTATAATTATTATTTATTTATTTTATGTAAGATATGTTTATTAAGAAATATTTATGAATATTTTTGAAATATTTAGGAACATTACTAACCCAAAAATACTTTAGTAGTTAGCCTTGTTTAGAAAGTAAAATTAGTACCCCTTGAACATGTATTTTCCTAAAATAATTGTTAATCCTGGTTAGTATTTTTTAGGATTTTTCAGTTAAAAGTAAAGTACTTTAGATTAAATTCCAAGTCTACTGAAAAATTTAAAATTAAGGGACTTTCTGCTATAATATTGCTTTAGAAAACTTAAGCAGACTTTCATTATTACTAGAAAGAAATAAATATTATAAATAAATAAGCTTCTGAAAAATTATTGTTACGTTTATACCTTTTATACGCGTTTTGTTGTGAGTTCTTTATGGCAAAATAAATAACAACAGGTTTTAGAGTTTTTAAATTAATTAGAAATTTATTTACTTTAACTACAAACAAAGTTTACACTACAGAACAATTTACTTAGAATTGTCTTGACTTCACGAGGTTTATTTTTCAATTAACTAAATATCCATGCTTTTTTACATTTGTCCATAAAAGTCTAGAAAAATTAAGAATTTTCTACTCCCTTCGTATTACATATTTTGCTGTTGTATATTGTCCATTCAATATATAGGTGTCTGTATATCTATGTGTATTTTTGTTTTTAAGCTTATAAAGTTTCTTCCTGAAATTTATTTTAAGATTGTTGTTGTTTTTGTCTTGTGTACATAAAATTTCTTAGAAAACTACGCAGTTAGTAAATATTATATCAATCAATTATTGTTGTTTTGCGTGCAAAATATTTCTTAGCAAGTCACGCAGTTAGTAAACAGCATACCCAGTAGTTTATTTTAATGCTTAATTATTTTCATTTCAAACTTAAGCAAAACGCATCCGTAACATTATTAATTGAAATTAATTTTATTAATTGATACCATTTTGCTCTTAATCGTCAAAAGCTCCTTAAATTGTCTAGTGTGGCAACTACGATTTTTGCCGGTGCATGGTAAACAAGAAACAGATGATTAGTTTTTCTCTCTTAAATTTTGCTAGTGATGCCGGACAAAATATTTATAAAATTAATCAATTTCAAATAAATATAAAACAATCATTCTAATAATAATTTTAATAATAATTTGTAGCTACTGCGAAAATGGAATTCGATTTGAATTAATTTATAATTAGGCTGTGTTTAAAAATTGAAATATAATTAAAGTTAAGTTTTATATAAATATCACAGGGATCTTTCAAGAGGTCGAATGATGAAGTTAATCTAAAGATGGAAGACATTATGGAATTGTAGGAAATAAATTCATTTGAAATATGTTATGCATTTAGTGGCATATTGCACGTTGTGCACTAAGAAAGCACTTTCTTCAAATATTTATTTATGGGAGAATTTACAGTGGTCTATTTTAAGATGAATAAATATTGTGATTTTTCTTTTTGTTGCAGTTTTGGAATATTATAGTTTTTTACCTAAATGAGCTTTTCTTCAAGCTTCATGAAAATGTCTGATCTTTTTTAACTAATTTTTGGTGATTTTTGCGATATTTTTGAGTACTTTCTTTCCTTAAGTTATTTTAATAGTTTTTGCATTTTGCAGAAAACTTAACATTTTTTGTGGGTGTCATTACATTTTTCAACTTTATCATATTATGAATTACCCTGTTTTATGTTTTACTCTCTGTCAATCTCTGTTTTGTTATTTTTTCGAGCGCACGTGTTGCAGACAGTTTGTGATAATTCTTAATTTAAATTAAGTGTTTTTTAAACAATTATTGGTTTTAAAAATGGAACCTGGTATTTGTTATATAAAACCTCAGTAAGAAATGACTAAAGAGTATTGATTTCAAGTTTATATAACAATTTATTTCCAGATATTTAGTTGAAGACAATAAAAAAAATGTGGATGGCTCAGAGAATTTAAATGATATTGAAAACAACAAAAGAAAACATTCAGAAGGAGAAGGTGCACCAAATAGTGAATGTAAAGATGATAAGTGTGAGGGCAAAAAATTTTCAAAAAATAGAAAAGATCGTAAACGAGGGCAAAATAAGGTGAGTGGATTTAGTTAACAAAAATGGAAAAAATTTAGTTTAAGTCGTCAAATGTAAAAGAAGTCAAGGAAGTAACAAAAAATAAATATTTTTTCCCGGGATATATAAACAGTGGTTTACATTGAAAGTAAGACAAATCATTGGTAGATTTTGATCAAATATTTTAGATGTCATAGCTTTTTATATTTGTTAAAAATTTTGACTAGTTTTTTTTAAGAATTTTGTGCACAATAAAGTTTTGTAGTAAAAACGGTGCCAAGAATTTTCCAACACGGTACTTTAAAACTTTCAATTTAAAAAAATTTGAAATTATGGTCACACTGAAAGTATGGCAAAGCTACAAATTCATTTCAATTACCGTTATATTTCTTAGTTGTATGTTATTTTTATATTATCAGCTGACCGCTTTTGCTTTTAATTTTGTTTCTAATGCCGCGTACAATCAAACAGTTTATCTTGGAAGAGTAAAAAATGGTTGATAATAACTATTTAGAAGCTAAAACTCAAAGAGAAATTGCAAGTATCGTTAATAAAAGCAATTCATTTATACACGACATTACAAATAAACAAAACGCGCCTGTAAAAAGAAAGCTTTAATCGAGAGATGAGAAGTTTATTTCGTTCGCAAAGTACAAAATGATCCATTCACCTCCGCTCCTAAACTTGTCACAATGGTTAAAATCAATTTTAGAAAGGAAGGAATATACGGAAAAAATAAGATTTTTAAGAAAAAAAAACGAGCCGCGTGACTCGCAAAAAATCATGTGTCAGTGTTAGAAAAAATAATGATCGCTTTGATTTAGAAGAAAACACATATCAAAAGAGTTCTCGTTTTGGAGCACAGTAAAATTTATATGCCACGTTATGTTGGCTTTAATGCTTTAACATCGAATAAGCTTTAATCACATTAATCGAAAAAGGTTTAATCGAATAAGATTTAATCGAATAAGTTCTAATCGATTAAGCTTCAATCGACTAAGTTATAATGGGATAAGGCTTAATCGAATAAAGTATAATCTAATGAGGTTTAATCGAATAAAGTTTGTTGACTAAGATGTAATCGAATAGGTTTTAATCGTATAAAATTTTATCAAATAATAATAAAGTTTAATAGAAATAAAGTTTAATCGAAGAAGATTTAATCGAATAAGATATAATCAAATAACCTTAATCAGTTTTAATTGAATTAAGTTTCATCGATTAAGCTCTAATCAAATAAGGTTTAATGGTTTAAGGTAATAAACGAATAAGTTTTAATCGAATAACTTTTGAAGCACCGTAACATTTATATGCCGCGTTATGTTGGCTCTTCTTATCAACATTTCAACATAGAATAAGCTTTAATCAAAAAATTATTAATCGAATAAGGTTTAATCGATTAAGCTTTAATGGGATAAGGCTTAATCGAATAAGGTATAATCAAATAAGGTTTAATCGAATAAAGTTTTGCTGAATATGATGTAATCGAATAAAATGTTATCAAATAATAATAAGGTTTAATAGAATAAGGTTTAATCGAATAAGTTTTAATCGAATAAGATATAATCAAATAAAGTTTAATCAAAAAAAGTTTAATCGAATGAGATAAAATCGAATAAGTATTAATAGAATAAAGTTTAATCGAATAAGCGGCATAAACGAATAAGTTTTAATCGAATAACTTTTAAAGCACGGTAAAATTTACATGCCGCATTATGTTGGCTTTTGCTATCAACATTTTAAAATAGAATAACCTTTAATCGAACAAAATTTAATATGTGCGTATAGAAAAAAAAAAGAACACTGATGATAGCACATAGCCAAAAGCGGTATGTTCACAAACCAATTTTGACGCGAGATAACGTAAAATCATACTCAATGAAAAGTTTTTAATCGAGTAAACTTTAATCGAATAAGGTTTCATCGAATAAGCTTTAATCGAATAAGATTTAATCGATGATTTTTAATCGAATAGGGTTTAATCGAAGAAGATTTAATCGAATAAGGTTTAATCGAATGAGCTTTAATGAATTAAGATTTAAGCGAATGTGGTAAAATCGTATAAGGTTTAATCAAATAACGTACAATCGAATAAGGTTTCATCGAATAAGCTTTAATCGAATAAGATTTAATCGATGATTTTTAATCGAATAGGGTTTAATCGAAGAAGATTTAATCGAATAAGGCTTAATCGAATGAGCTTTTATGAAATAAGATTTAAGCGAATGAGGTAAAATCGTATAAGGTTTAATCAAATAACGTACAATCGAATAAGGTTTAATAGAATAAAATTTAATCGAACAAGTTTTAGAGCGCAGTAAAATATGCAGCGTAATATGTTGGTTTTTCGTATTAACATTTTAACTTCTTATAGGTTCTTCTACAGATGAAATTAAATCGAAATTTTCAAATTATGATTTATGATCTCAGGTGGCGTGATCACGTTTCGTCGTATGTGATAAGATTGTATGGTGTGATTTTTTAGATATTTTGAAAATAAGAACATTAATTTTTTCTCATAAAGTTACTTATAGACAAATGCCAGAACATTTAGTTTTAGGCAGGTTTGCTAAATCGCAGCGAGAAATAAATGTTATAATTCCCGAATATAAATCACTTATTTACGAGTGGGAATTTTTGGTTTGGTCTTTGGTTTTTTTTTCGTATAACCAGTAACTAAACAGACGCGTAACAGCATTTGTTTGTTAAATCTCTAGCAAGTTAACGCTTTAACTAATATTGACTTTACAAAATAATTCTCATTTTGTCCAAAAAGTTTCTTTTATAATTTTTATGATCTGGCTTAAGCAACCGGTAAAATAATACATCATCAGCTTTTTCACCAACAAATAAATTTAATTTTTAGTAGAAAACAATTTTCGTTTATTAAAAATATTTTATTTCTCAGCACCGGCCTGTTTATAAAGAAGATCGTACACTACATCTCTGCAATTCCTTGATAAATGGCCCGTGTGAAACAAAATGTTCCATAGAAAATTGTCGATATGTTCATGACTTGCAACAGTATATGGCCAATAAGGGTAAAGATTTAGGGGAAAAATGTTACGTTTTTGAAGCTAAAGGCTTTTGTCCTCGTGGTGTTACCTGCCGGTTTGCTAAGGCTCATCTTGATAGTGAAGGACGTAATATTAAAAGTCCCCAATATAGTGAAAAAACACCACCCACTACACTCAATGGCATCACAGCGGAATTACAGGTTCGTTTGCGCAAACGTGACTATGACTTCTCAAAGAGTAAACAATTTGTAACACAATCTGAAAAATTAAGAGATGCTAGAAAATTACAGACAGCGCAACAATGTAATGAAGAGAATAAAGAAAAATTAATAGGTTCCTGTGTAGATGAAGATGAGACTAAAGGGAGAGATGTAAAAAAAGATGTGGCGGTAGATTTTGCCAAAAAGCTAATATTATCTCCCTTAACGACAGTGGGCAACTTGCCTTTTCGTCGTATTTGTAAGGAGTTTGGTGCCGACATTACCTGTGGCGAAATGGCATGTTGTGTACCTTTAGTCAAAGGTTTAACTCAAGAATGGGCCTTAACTAAGCGTCATGAATCGGAAGATATATTTGGCGTACAATTATGTGGCAATAATCCCAATATAATATCACATACAGCTCAGCTACTACAAGAAACGGCCAAAGTAGATTTTCTAGATTTAAATATTGGCTGTCCCATAGATTTAATCTACCAACAGGGAGGTGGTAGTGCCTTAATGAGAAGAACTAATGTATTGGAATTAACTGTGCGTACATGTTCTGCCTTAAATCCTTTAATACCGCTAACTGTTAAAATGCGCACGGGCATTTATGCGGATAAAAGCGTAGCACACGATTTAATGCCTTTGGTAGAGGAATGGGGTGCTGCAGCAGTTACAGTGAGTAAACAATTTTAATGTTTTTAATTACAAATAACGAATACAAATACAATTTCTTTAGCTACATGGACGTTCAAGGGAACAACGTTATACCAAAAATGCTAATTGGGAATATATTGAACAATGTGCTGCCAAAGTCAAGCATATACCAGTTATTGGTAATGGTGATATTTTAAGCTATGAAGACTTTATGGAAAAGAAGGTAATTCCCACAAATCCATTCATCATTAATTAAGCAATCAATTTTTGTTTTCAATAAAATATAAAAAAGAGATTTTTCAAAAACAACAACTATCCACGTAAAATTTAAGGTTAGGAAGCAAATTGTCAAATGATTAAGTTTTAAGAATTGAGCCTTCATTCTATGGTGAAATGTTACGAGACTTTAAGCATGGAACGCTACAGTCAAGAGAAAAGAATTTTGGTACTAAAAATTTACTATCAAAATGATGAAAATTTCAGTGCATCATTTTGTAAACTTTTCCTCGTAATCAGGTTCCTTCTGAAATCGCTGTGTGTAATTTAATCGCTCGATTTGACTACAGCTATACGCTATTTTTTTTTTAAAGAGAACTAGCACTTCAGGCAACAATGCCTAGTTAGTCAAGTACCGTGCTACATTCTTTCGGAAAGGGATATAGAAGAGATGAGACAGGTGGTGAAAGTTGAAGGATAGTTATAGAAATTAACTGTCGTATAAGACAGCGCAGCGACTAGTGACCATGCCTCCATTAGTGAGCAGCCTCACCGACGCTCAATTTTTATTTTTGTTGTGAAAAAAAAACAGCCAAGTTTTTTGTTGGGAATTGAATCCTCAGCCTGATAAGCTAGTACCTACTAGCCTATAGGGGCACCTAACAATACACTATTAGTGGCAAACAGTCGCTGTACGGCAAAGTGTTGAAAATGAGCATGAACATTACCTTTAGTACCTCTTTGCGCAACATTTTACATAAAGATCTTCAGATTATCTCCGGGCTTATACAGTTCAACTCATTTAAGACTTAAAGTCTCTAGCGACAATTGTTTGTACTCAACGTTTATGAATTGGCTGCTTGAAAAACAACGAAAAAAAGCATTTTGCTGCAAACATTTTTAGTGATGCGACTCATTTTTAAATAGGCGGTGAAAATTTCAGCGCATCAGTTCGTAAAATTCGCACAACTTTTCCTCGTAATTAGGCTCCTTCTGAGATCGCTGTGCGTAATTTAATCGCTAAATTTGAGACTCACGGTATTGTTGCTGACATTTGAACATAGCAATACGTTATTAGTGGAAAACATAGCTGCTATACAGCGAAGTGTTAAAAATGAGCCTGACCGTTGACTCATCGATTTTCGTAACAATTGGCCATCATTATCACAAAGTAGCTCTTTGCTTAAGATTTTGCAAAGTAAAGAAGCATTTTGCTGAAAAAATCTTTAGTGATGCGATTCATTTTCAATTAGGAGGTTATGTAAATAAACAAAATTTTCACATACGGGGCTGACAAAATCTACAAACAGTCCCTGAAAAACCATTACATCCAAAGAATATGACCGTATGCTCCACCCCGGGGGCACATTGATATGTTTTGATGGGATCTCACCGTCATTATATGCGTCTTCGGGGGTAAAAGGGAGTCCATTCCAAATCAAGGCTAGCAGGAGCCACCTGGACAATTCCACTATATTTCCACGGGAATTAGTAAAGCCCCAAAGTTTAGCTATTTATCTTTTTAGTCTTTTGGCTGTTCTCTGACTGATTATTTGGATTTCCCCTTCGGGAATACCGTAGTGGTTGTGGTTTCGCGGTCCTCGTTTGAGTTATGTGGGTCGGATCATTCACAATGAACACATTGAATGGTCCAAGTCCAGTGAGCATGATTGCGGTTATGTTCTTAAATTTTATTAAACTTCATGCGTTCTGGACCAGGAGATGGATAGTCTCCAACTCTTCAGCAAGCAGTGAAGGCTGCGGCCTGATCCGGGCTTTTGAAGTTGCAACTAGGAGTGACTGGAGGATATACGTATCTGAAGGCCTTCTAGGACGAGGATGACGCTACATTTCATCCACAGTGGTATGATTTACCGTCTGGTTATGGCTTATACAGCTAGGTACAGATGTAAATCTTATTACGCATAACCGTATGTTTTTCCCCTGAGAGCACGCGGTCTTGGTGACCTTTCCTATCATGATATGTGCTTCTGGTGGTAAAAGGCGCCACAGGAACCTGAAACTGGAAAAATTGGACACTCGAGGGCTGAACAGTGACTTACCACGGGAACCAGTACCCCTTCGGGATGTAAATCAATATTATTATTTTGATTTATCCCTTAGATTGATGTCGTGTCTTGCACATCTTCTTCTTCGAAAAATAGTTTGTGTATGCTTGTTATTAAAAATAAATTCTTTCTTTTATTTTTTGAATAACATCGTTTGATTGTTAAAATAAAATTATCGATAACTTTATACCAACTGGCAACGTTACCATACGTAATGTTAATTATAACAGCAGTGACGTTAACCGTCGTAAAAGCAATTAAACTTTGGTTACTTTCCGTAAATATGTCGTTTCTATGGCAGGAAATAATTTCTTTTTCATTTTTCTTCCAGCAAATGGCACCACATGTTTCTTCAGTGATGATTGGTCGCGGTGCCCTTATTAAACCTTGGATTTTCAAAGAAATTAAAGAGCAAAAAAATTGGGATCCTTCATCATCTCAGCGTTTTGAAATAATGCGAAAATATGTTAATTATGGTCTCGAACATTGGGGTTCAGATACTAAAGGTGTTGAGAACACTAGACGCTTTTTGCTAGAATGGCAATCATTTTTATACCGTTATATACCCTACGATTTAATATTGCATCCGCCACAGAAAATAAATCAAAGACCACAAACATTTAGAGGACGTGATGAAATGGAAATATTAATGAGTTCACCTAATTCCCAAGATTGGGTAAAATTAAGTGAAATGTTGTTGGGTCGGGTGCCAGACGGCTTTACTTTTGTACCCAAACATAAAGCCAATTCATATTAATTACTTAACGTAAAAAAACAATAATAAAACAGAAATATTTTGTAAAAATAACAGTTTTGTTTTATTAAATTTTTTCGTAGAAATTATTATTAAAAATTTTTTTTAAGAGAAAATTTTTTTAAATTGTGTTTAGAAAAAATTTTTATTACATTTTTTTTAGAAAAAAATTTCTATTAAAGTTTTTTTTGTTAGAAAAAATTTCTATTAGAATTTTTTTTGGAAAAAATTTCTATTAAAATTTTTTTTTGGAAAAAATTTGTTAAATTTTTTTTTGGAAAAAATTTCTATTAAAATTTGTTGTTTAGAAAAAATTTCTATTAAAATTTTTTGTTTAGAAAAAATTTCTATTAAAATTTTTTGTTTAGAAAAAATTTCTATTAAAATTTTTTGTTTAGAAAAAATTTCTATTAAAAGGTTTTGTTTAGAAAAAATTTTTATTAAATTTTTTGTAGAAAAAATTTTTATAAAATTTTTATTTATAAAAAATTTTTATTTAAGTTTTATTTAGAAAAAATAATTATATTTAAAAAAAAAATAATTATATTTTTGTTTTGGAAAAAATAGTTTTATATATTTTTAAAAATAAGAATTTTATGATATGTATTTTTTTAGAAAAATTTTTTTTTAATTTTTTTAATTAAATATGTATTAATCTCTCAAATGGCCTTTTTAATTAAATTTTAACAATATATTTTTTTTTTAATTTTTTTAACAATTTTTATTAAATATTTTTTAGAAAAAATTTTTAATTTTTATTAATTTATTTTCTAAAAATTTTTAAATTTTTTTTGTAAGAAAAAACAGTTTTATTTTTTTAATAAAAAAATTATATTAAATTTTTTTGTAGAAAAGTTAAATTTTATTAAATTTTTTTATAACAAAATTTTAGTTTTTTTAGAAAAATTTTTATAGTTTTTTTAATTGGCCTTTTTTTATCTTTAATAAAAAAATTTTTAAATTTTTTTTAGAAAAAATTTCTATTAATTTTTTTTAGAAAAAATTTTTATTAAATTTATTTTTTAGAAAAAATTTCTATTAAATTTTTTTTAGAAAAAATATTTGTTATATTTTTTTTTAGAAAAAATAATTATATTTTTTTCAAAAAAAATAATTATATTTTCTCTAGAAAAAATATTTTTATATCGTTAAAAAGAAAGAATTCTATTATAAGTATTTTTTTAGGAAAAAAAAATCAAAAAAAGCTAGAATTTTTTTTAATATTAATTTGTTTTAACAATTTTTATTACAAATCTTTTTGAGAAATTTTTTATTAATTTTTATTTTATAAAAAAATTTTTATTAATTTTTTTTAGTAAAAAATTTTTTTCTTAAAATTTAAATAATTTTATTTTCTGTAGAAAAAATATTTATTATATATTTTTAAAAAAAATTTTATTATATAATATTTAGAAGAAATTTGTATAAAATTTTTTTAAGAAAATTTTTTTATTAAATTTTTTTTAGAAAAAGAAATTTTTATTAAACTTTTATGGAAGAACACAAGAAAAACATTTAAATCACAATTTTATACTACTTAAGAGCGTTAAGATTTTTGATAAAAGTCCAAAGCTTCTTCAACATCCAGTTTGGAGCCCAAAAAAATGGGAGATCGTTCATGGATCTTTTGGGGTACAATATCCAAAATAGAAATTTTGCCATTGCTGGCCAAACCGCCAGCCTGTATCATCAAATAAGCCATGGGATTGCATTCATATAACAAACGTAATTTGCCATTAGGAGCGGATTTGGTTGCAGGATAGATAAAAATGCCGCCATATTTAATGGTACGATGAACATCAGCTACCATAGAGCCAACATAACGGGCTCCATATGGTTTGCCTTTGCTGGGATCTTTTTTAGCAGCAATATAATTGAAAACACCAGCTTCCCAGTCGGAGGAGTAACCTTCATTGATGGAGTAAATTTTACCCTTCTCTGGTACACGCATATTGGGATCAGTCAAGATAAATTCACCAATGGCAGGATCATAGGTAAAACCATTAACACCCGAACCAGGACCCAAACATAAAACAATGGCGGTAGCTGAACCATATAAAGCATAACCGGCAGCAACAATTTTGTTACCTGGTTGCAAGGCATCCTGTACATTGGGTACTCCCTCGGATTGTTTACGATAAATGGAAAAGATGGAACCAATCGAAACCAAACAATCAATATTTGAGGAACCATCCAAAGGATCAAAACAAACAATATATTTTCCCTTGAATAAAAATTAATTAATTATTATCACTCATTAAATTAAATGTCAAATATCACAATTGTTGTTCTTCTCACCTGCTTTTCAACTTCCACCTCAATGACATTTTCATTTTCCTCAGACACCATGAGACATGTGGTGTAGGATGACTTCAGCATATTGATAAACAGTTCGTTAGACAAAACATCCAATTTTTTAACTTCTTCCCCTTGAACATTGACATCACCGGCAATGCCATGCAATTTGGCAATACCGGCTTTTCTTACAGCCGAGGCAATGGCCTTAATCGAAGTTTGAATACAATTCAATAGTTGTGACAAATCACCGGTGGCATATTTAAATTTACGCTGTTCCTGCAACACAAAGCGTGTTAACGTCATGGCATTCGAATCAAATGCTGCACCTTGTTGGGTCATTTTGTCTAAAAAATGAAAATAAATTAAAAAAAAAATTAAATTAAAAATTAATTTCGTGTAACTGATAGCAAACAAAGGAAAGGCAAAGGTAACAAAGCCAAAGGATATTTACGGGTTTTACTTAAGAAAGCTAAAAAGTAATGCAAGTCCAAAACGAGCAAAATAAGTCAGGGTACATTTTATTAGTGACAGATGTTTGCTCTTTCCACACATTTTTAAAGCACATTTTGCAGCAAAAAGCTTCGCTTGTCCTGTCAATGCTGTGCCGAATTTCATGGTGTCAGTTATTTGTGAATTGTTCACATCCATTCGGTTTTTCGAAAGGCGCAGAGGTAATAATCTAGTGACGTTAAGTAATAAAAACGAGGCATCTTCAGATCAAGTAATTACGTGACCGGTAAATTTCTCCTTGAATAACTGAATTGCTTGGATGGCTGTGTGGCTTGTGGCGCCATCTTGCTGAAACCAAAGTTCTCTGATGTCAACATTAGCCAATTGTGGCCAAAAAAAATGGATTATCATGGTTTGGTAGAGCAGGAAATTTAAGGTGACGGCGTTTTCTTATTCAACTTAAATAAAAATACGGGTCGACGATGCCGCCTGGCCGCAAAACGTACCATACGGTCGAATTGTGATACACATTAGGATCAGTAACTAACCATTTGGCTCTAATCCGATGGTGTCTTTACCACTGTATGAAATACTGTGCGTCTACCAAAGTTCGAAGGTGCATAACACAGCCCAGGTGGTAATTTCAGAAGCATAGCAAGCAAGGAGGTGCTCCCACTCCTTGTTTGAGTGCTGGTTGGCTGCTGTCGCTCGTAACAAAAATCAACTTTCTGTTGAAATGTGCTGTTATTGGTTGGGGAAAAAGCCACACTTCCCGACGATTTGGGTTTAAACCACAGCTATCACGTTACTCCCCGAAGGCCCTCACCAATAACCACTGCAGGGTCTTAGTCAGTTTACAAACTTTCGATGCAAACAATGATTTGTCGGCTTTAATTCTTGAACGAGTTAAACTTTGTATACGTGAAGATGAAGATCTTTAAGCAGAATGTTGCGTAAAGTGCCTCTAGGGTTAATCAATTGTAGCGCTGCTACGTCGACGAGTTGGTGTTCCAGGCTTACTTTGCTGTACAGCTGTGTAGACTTATGCTTATATCACTACGGCCACTGTACAGCGTATTCCTTTGGTCTGTTACGAGCAGCAATACCGTGTGTCTTGAATTTTGTGATTAAATTACGCATAGCGATTTCAGAAGAAGCCTGGCAGGCTTAAAATTTCTCAACTTTTTACGTAACAAATGTCAAAGGATGGCATGTCAAATCTTAACATTTAATCATTTTTTTTCCGGGGGAAGGAGGAAAAATGTATTTATGCATTCACAGTAGGTCGTCAGCCGCTGTGATATGTCGGACTGTCCTGATTAGCATACCGACTAAAAAACCCTCTTACTCGTCCGGAATGTGTTGACCGCTTTCGCATTACTTCGAGGTGGATCCCATTCTCAGTGCTTAGACACCAAAACGTCTATATGCCTGCGTCCAGGCATCTCTTTCACGCTGCATACTACATTCTTCGATGCTCTTCCTGTTTGGGGTACCTGCCTGCTCTTCCTGTTTGGGGTACCTGCTCTGCTCCAATGTGGATCGCTCTCTCGCCCTCTACCTTCGTCCAGATCTAAGCCGATCGCGTCGACCGTTTTCCGCTCCATTAACTCATGGGTCGTGACCCTCATCCAGGTCTATCTTCTTTAATTTAATCATTTGACAGATAATTTACTTCCTAACCTCAAAGTAGATCACCTATTACTCGTCGATTTTTCTATTTAATTCCTTGATCTTAGACTCCTCTAGTTAAGGAGATAAGGATCTTCTACGTTCTACGACCAGTTATATTCTGGGCTGTGTGCGGATGTTTATTTAGCTGACGCTTGGCCATAGTTGCAGGTAACAACAGGATCATCATTACCCTTGTCATCATTTTAACTGTTGACGTTGCTCCATAAGTCTTTCAACTTTTTGACTAACTTAAAGATGTGGGTGGGTTGACGGGCTAGCAGGGTGGCTGAATACCAGGCTGCTTTGTAGATTGATAGGGGGTATATGCAGGCTGCTTGGTGGTAAATTGGTTGGCGATAAATATACAGTCTGTTGTTGTTGTTAAGTAAGTTAAGTATTTAACCAGTTAGCTACTCAATCACTCTGTCAGTCATGCAGTCTTGGCAATAGTTTGTGCCAATCGTTATAATGAAAATTTTAAAAGGATTTTAAAACTTTTTAGTACAAAAATTAATATTTAACAAATTTAGTACAATTCAAAAAGTTATAAGAACAAGAACTAAGATTAAAAAGCAAATTTTATATTAACGGTATTTCAAATAAACTTAATAGAAATCTTAATACCTTTTTCAGCCATTTTGTAATTAAATATAATTTTAGCCTGTATAAAATATAATTAAAAAATAATTAAAAATATTATGAAATACATAAAACTAAAAGTCAATTATTTTAAGGTTAGGAGAGCGAATCTTGAATCTTTATTTTGAACTCTTTGGACAAAGTCCCATTTATAATAATTTGCGTAAGGAAAATCTTGATGTAAACAGAGAGAGAGAGACTGGGTTTTTGTTTACTTCGCAGTCGGTAGAATTTGAGGTTAGGAAATAAATTGGCTTAAAACACACATTGTGACAAGTAAACAGTTATAAGACTTCTTTTTGTAATACAAAGAAAAAAATGTGAGCTGTCTGCCTTTTATATGAAACAGCCGAAACTTTAAGAACAGTTATCAATTGATTCTTAATACTTAAATTACGATATTAATATACAGGGTGGCTGATGAAAGCTGCTACCAAAAAAGAAACGTAACTTAAATTTAACTAAAATGGAGAATTGGCACAAGGAAATAAGAATTGGATAGTGCAACGCTTTCACGCTTTAGAGTCCGTAGTTTCCGTCCAAAGAAAATACAGGCGCACGTTTGGTGGCACTCCTCCTAGCAAATGGACTATAATGAGGTTCGTGAAGAATTTTGCCGAGCGTGGCACAATCGCAAAAAGCCTTATCATCGAGTTCCCTCAGTTCGGACGTAGAAAACTATCGCTGCTGTAGCTGTTGCCATACAATCCAATCCTCGAGTTTCGACAAAGAGCTTATCTGCTTAAATGGGTGTCAGCAGACAGTCATTGCAGACAATTTTGCACTAAGATTTAAACTTATTTCCATATAAGATTCAATTAACAAACAAACTGAATCCAAGAGACTTCCCGATTCGCTTAGAATTTTGTGAGAAGATCATTCAAATGGCGTCAGAGAATGAAAATTTCCTTGAACTGCATTTTTATGTCTGACGAAGCACATTTTGATTTAATCAGAAATATTAACAAACAAACTTGTCGAATATGGAGTAATTTAACTCTCAGATACTCCATCAGATGCAATTACACCCACTTCGCGTCACAGTGTGGTGTGCAGTTTCTTTAAGGTTCATTGTCGGGCCTTACTTTTTCCAAGAAAACGGTCTTATTGTGACGGTCGTTACTTAAAGATGTTGAAAGAATTTTTTCCTCCAGAATTTCGCCGAAAGAGAATCCCTTTCAACTCTGTTATGACAGAATTGCGGCAAAAATTCCCCAATAAACTGATTTCAAGAAACTCCACATTCCGTTGACTGTCCAGGTCTCCTGACCGACCTCTCTGCACCTGATTTTTTTTGTGTGGGGTTACGTGATAAGATTTACATCTGCGCCTGGCAGTGAGCCTTAATCAGATGGTGGTCATACCACTAGGAATGAAAAGCAACGTCATTTACTCCCTAGGAAGCCGAAGACTAATTCTAGAAACAGGTCTTTCCTAGTTGCAACTTTGATGATTCCAGAGCAGGGCTGCAAACCACCACTCCTTGCTGAAGAGTTGGAGACTATCCAACTCCTGTCCAAAACACATGTCTAGTATGCTCACTGGATCTGGGAACATTCCACCAGGTAGGTGTTATTAAACATTGATGTGTTTTGATGGAAATCCACCACCAATACATGTGTCAATGGAGGAAAACCGGAAGCCAAGTCCGCTAAAGGCTGGCAGGGAGTCAACTGGAAGCTCCAAGTTATTTCCACGGGAATCAGTAAGTCCTAGAGTTCAGCTAATTGGTTCTTTAGCTTTTTAGCTATTCTCTGTCTGATTATTGAGGTAGGACTTTCGGGAGTATCGTGGTGGTTGTGGTTTCGCGGATTAAGGGGCCAGGATCATTTCACCTCTACTGAGGTGAAACATGCTTGTCATGTGTTGTGGACCAGGAGTTGGATAGTCTCCAGCTCTTCAGCAAGGAGTGGTGGTTGGGGATCCTGCTTCGGAACCTCCGAAATTGCAACTAGAAATAATCTGTTGCTAGTAATTAGTCTTCGGCTTCCTAGGGCGCGGCGCCCAAGTGGCATACACACGCTAGGTACCAACGTTAATCATATCAGGCATGTTGATGTAATGAGGCTAGATTATTTTCTGTGGGACCATTTGAAAGATCGGATTTTCTTGAACAACTTCCAAGCAATTGACTTTCTAAAACATGAAATTCGGCGCTACAATAGCGAGATAAACAAAGCTTTGTTGGAAAATGTGCTTAAAAATTTTGCGAAAAGAGCGCACATCTTACGATGTGCTAGAGGTGGATATTTTCCTGACTTTATATTTCATTATTAATTCCGATATTTTCACCTTATATTCGTATCAATAAAGCTGAAGTTGTTAAAAAAAGGGCGTCTTTTAAGGCAATTTATTTCCTAACCTCAAATTATACACACGTCGAAGTGAACAAAAACCAGTAAACTACGCGTCCCTCTCACTCACTTTTGGTTTACATCAAGCTTTTCAGGATTTTTCAAATTGTTATAGATGGGACTTTGTCAAACGAGCTCAAAATAAAGAGGAAAGATTTGCGAGGTATTGGTGTATTGAATAGTTTTTAATTTTAAGTTCTCTCTCTCTCTCTCTCTCTCTAACTCACTTTGCCTGGAGTATTTCCCTTTTAGGCAACATAAACATAAAATTTTGTTATCACTTTAATGTTGTTGTTTTAATAAAACAGCTAACAAAGTAAATGATAACCAGAAATAGAGTATGAATAGAGTATGATAAGCGCCTTAAAAGAAACAAACAAAAATTGTTTAATTTTTTTTATTTTATAAATTCCGAAGACACTAAAGTTGTTTTTCCACTCAAAACTGTCTACGTAGCAGTCAAAAACTTGTTGTTTTGCTTACTGTTTATTAAGAGGCAAAGTGTTGTTGTAAGTACCGAGGAAAAATTCACACCCACCCAACAAAATTTTTGTTATTTTTATTTCTTCTTTTATTTGCAATTCATTGACTTTGTTTTGCCACACGCGTGTCTTTCAAGTTGTTTTTGTTTTAAGCAAAAATAGTTTGTGCCAACATGTGTTTCTACTAATTTTTTTATTTCTTAAGATCAGGAAGATTTCTTAGGTTAAAGTCCAGTGCTATTTTGATTTTCAAAAATATTTTATTTCTTTTTAAAATAATTCTTATCATTTCTTTGAAAAATATTTACTTACAAATTGTGGTTTTTGTTTGTTTATTTTTTTATATAAAAATTATGCGTATTTTTTTTTTTATTTATTTTATGATCAATTAGATGCGTTGCCAACAAGTTGATGTTCCAGACTGAATTCTTTCTCTGCAGATAAACTTTATAAATATATTAAATAATAAACAGGAAGGGGCCACATAGTGCTAAAGCTACTTGTGTATTATTTAATACTCTCTATTTAAATCAAGTAAAAATATTGTCATTATAGCGCTTTTTTGAAAAAAAAAATACATACTGCATAAACATAACAAGAGAACTTTTTATTTTTGTTGGAGAAATTTAAAGGAAAAAAATATTCATCTTTATTCTGTTTGGCAACGGCAATACAAGACGACGTCGTTTTTTATTGTTTGTTGTAAATCTGTATTCTCGTTGGCAATATTGCCATTTATCGATGACTGGCAGTACATGTTTGGTATTCTGTAAGACAATTTGACGTTGATGTTGCCCTAAATTGCCGTCGATATTGTTGGCTGCGATTTTGGTGTCGTGCTGTTATAAACAAAAATTCAAAGGGATTAAAAAAACTAAAAATACAAAATAAAATATAAAAAAAGTACAAATAAAATAGAAAATCGAAAAAATTAAAATTACCAACGCCAACCAATTTGAAAAATTAGTGGAAGAATTGGGAAAAAATCCATCACTTGCGAGGACATTTCGAAAAGGCAGTGTGTTCCTACTCATTTTAAGCAATAACGGGAACGTGTTGCGACTGTTCTAAACGCCTTTGGCCCACCAAATACAACAGATGATGAATGGCAAAAGGTATGGTATGCAGTTATTTACAAATACATGTTGGACAAAATTCTTTTACAGATTTGGCGCGACTTAAATTTAAATTAAAAAAAAAGATGGTAAAAAACAATGTGCTGAACATTTTGATTTTAATTTATTTTGATTTTTAATTTATTTTATTATTTTCAGTTTTATTCGAGCTTTTTTATTTTTATTAAATCTTAATCTTTTAAACGGTCTTTTAAATTATAACGATTTATTTTTTTCCATATTTCGCTTTCCTGTGGTAAGCTTCTTCAGGAAATTATTTTTTAAAATATTAAGATTAAGATTTAATAATTTATTTTATTTTAATATCAATTTTTTTCACAACAATTTTATCAAAAATAGTACAGAAATGGATCAGCTGACTCAAATATTGGTTATTTGTGTTATATTTTATTAAAATGATCGATAAACTGGCAACGTGGTCATAAGACTGTTAGGGAATACCAAATTAGAATTGATGTTGCCTCAAAATCGACAACGATGTTGCCGTCGCCAAACAGAATAAGGGTGATTGTTTATGAAAATATCACAGAGCGAGTTGTAGTTAAAAAAAATGTTCATATTGTTACCTTTACTCCTTTTTAATAAATGGTTTTGTTATTTTGTTATTATTTATTTTATTTCAAAATAATAACACAAGTACAGGATGTCTGCCGGATAAACATTTAGTCTCGACAGTTCCTATTTGGCAGCCGTGAAGTAGACACGTGGAAAATTTATTTTGGAAAAATATTCGATAAAACAACGTTTTTTAATCGTTAAAACATTTTATCAAACTCAATAATTGATTATTGTGACGCGGAGAAAGTTACGTGAATTAGGAGAAACAAAATGCCAACAAAAGGCACTATTTATCGTGCAGTGAATGGTTTCGAAGAATAAGGGTTTGTAGTTGATAGGTCCAAGCATAGACCACAATGTACTGCAAGATCAGCTGCTCAAGAAAGTGTTCAAAATAATCCATCAGCCTCCATTCGACGCTGTGCTCAGGAGTTTAGTCTTCAAAGAACAACTTTGGCCACAATTTTATACCAGGATTTGCATTTGTTTCCATATAAGATTCAGTCGACACAATAGGATGTTACAGCTCGCCCATGACAACCCCGATTTTCATGAAAAAAAATCATAATGAGTAACGAGGCACATTTTCATTTGAATGGATATGTGAATAAACAGAAGAGTCGGTTCTGGTTCAAATTATTCAACAGTCACCTTTGCATCCATTAAAAGTGACAGTCTGGTATGCAATTTGGTTTGGAGGAATCATTGGACCTTACTTTTTTGAAAATGAAAACGACGTAACGGGAACTGTGAATGGGAAGCGTTATCATGATATGTTTGAAAACTTTTTAACAGTCACCTTTGCATCCATTAAAAATAATAGTTTTGGTCAGCAGGAATCAATGGATTACAATGGAATTACTGCGAGACCTCTTTCTACTACAAGATATTTCAAAGAATGGTGATATTGATTGGTCTTCAAGGTCGCCTGATTTGACTGCTCCGGACTTCTTTTTGTGTGAGGAAATCTGAAAAGCAAGGTTTATGTAAACAAATCAGAAGCGCTTAAGCAACTCCGACAAAATATTCGCGATAAAATTAATGAAATACCGCGCGAAATGTGTGACAATGTAAAGAAAATTGTGCTCAAAAGGACTCGCATTTTTGAGGCTAACAGAGGCGGATATTTATCTGATATTGTATTCCATACATAATTGTCAACATTAAATAAAACATTTATTAATATAAGATCCATTATCTTTCATTTAATCAAATATTATAAGCAAACAAAGTAGTAGTATACCTTCCTGGTGGACACCCTGTATAAAGATAGAGTTTTAAATTATATTATACTATTTATTTACTTTAAATACATACAAAATTAGCACGATGGTAGCTTTGTTGTCTTTACTCACTGATGATTCAACTTGAATTTATTCATTTGCTTAGGCAAGTGGTGCTTATATAAATGTTTTAAGCGGTTTTTTCACATACAAAAAAGTTCATCCCATATTGTTGTTGTTATTGTCATTTATTTTACGCGCCTGCTTGGGTTTGTGTTACGCACAGTGATCTCCGTGAACTCCTTCCTAAGAAAAACCTCCTCGACGTGATTAAATGATATCGTGTGCTTTTGATGGTGAAGCTGAAACTTCCCCTACGTAAAGCCAAACCAATTTAATAATTTTTATTTGGGTACGGTTTTCCGTCGACCCTCGTCAAATTTGGTTTGTGAACAAACTGGTTTCGGCCGTTTGCCATCTTCAGTGTTCTCTTCGTACTAGTTGCGTTCTATTGTCAGCTGTGTTTATATAGTTCGTCTTGTTCGTGTTGCCCTTCGTGTTATTGCATTCGTCACTTTCTCTCCTTTTTGTCTGTATCTCTCTCTCTCCCTTTTCGATTGTCTGTTTTTACCTAATCTGTCTCTCCCTTTTCATTCGTGCCTCTTCCTAACTAAATCCCTTTACGATCATGCTTGTTGTTAATAATTTTTACCCGATTGAGTGTGCTTTACAAAACAGTGTTGCAAATTTGAGTAGTAAAACAATAAACAAATATTAATTGATTTTTGAAAATAACAATTTAAAAATCTCTCTTAACTTAAAATAAGTGTAAAATTATTTCCTTATTACAAAAAAAGCACACAATAAGCAACACTTGAAAAAATCAAAACAAGCACCTCTAAGAGTGTTAAATGAGAGCATCAACTAAATGAAACTGGTGTAGTTGTATGTAAAATAACAACAAAAGAGCGTACACATCAGGTTTTTTTTTTTGCCTTTTCTCTAACCACAAAAACACTATTAATAGATTGAGAAAACAAAAGAACAACATTGTTTTTGATAAACTAAAAAAAGGGGGCCCGGCCTTTAATTTATACACGTGGAACTCGTTATGAGAAAAACAAAAGAAATTGATAATTTTCGCCCTACACCATGCACATTAGTTCAAAAAGCTGCTTCTTCTATTTACAAGTGAAAAAATATAAGTTCCCTTTAAATTTTTGTTATTGTTTTCTAACTGAAATGCCCTTCAAAACAAATGCTGGGTGTATTTGTTAAGGCTAAATGTAATGTACCGTTAGATATTTATGTATGTCGAAGTCATTTAAAGTAATTTGTTCTCAAAAGGTGTAGCGGCTGAGTATTTATGTTTTGGTTAATTTTAACTAGATGTTTCTCAAATTGTGTTTATAATAATTAATTTCTGTAAACAAAAAATTGTAATCCAATTTGATCTCTATGAAATTGAAAACTCTATACAGTGCACTCGCGATAATATGAACTAATTAAAACAAGGGCAGTTAAAATTTTTGGGATTGTTCATATTTACAAATGGCATAAAATTTTAATACAACCAACTCATTTACATACAACCTAAAGTTTCTTCCTGCAAAATGAAAGTTTAATTTAAATATTTTAAGTTTTATTTTATTTTAAAACATAAAAGGAACTTTTTCATTAAGTTTGTTTGGAACAAACATAAATATACCACTTATTTTTATACATACATACATATGTATTCATATACATAAATGTAAAGTTAATGTTCAAAGAAGTCAGTTATCTTTTTTTGCCGTTTCTTTTGCTCGAGAACTTTTAAAACTGCCTTTTCACGTAAGTCTCTCAAAACATTTAAAACTCGCTGTTCAACCATTTCACCTTCAGCCCAATCCAACGCCTTATTAAAAATGTCGACAGCCTCCCCGGGTTTAATTGTCCTCTTTGGTTCCTCCACAAAATCATCTTCATCGGATATATCTTCTACTGCATTATCTTCACATTCAATAGCATCTTCATTCCATTCTTTAACGTTCGAGGCCGTATATTCAACCTATGAAAAAATATGGAATAACACGCAATTTTAAGTACATTTCAGAGATTACAAATCTCAGGTAATAAGGCACATAAAACATTGGCGGCGCTTTCTTCCAGTTCGCGTAAATTAGTTAGCAAATTTTCTCTAACGACACTTAGAGGAATTTCATCTTCGGGATCATCTTGAGCTACTACCATATTTAAAATGTTGTTTCAGCATTTGGACAATACAGCTGAACCCACTTTTCTCCAAGCTGATTCCAAAATAATGATAGCTTCTTTTAGTGTTGTTTGTTTCATGGTTTCTATCAAACCACCCCCCTTAGCAACAATGGAAGCCAAAAGGCTATTTCTGTAATGGAGCTTTGTGATTCTTATAGCATTTTGGTCCATGGGCTGGATGAGTGGCGTCACGTTCGGAGGCATAAACATCACAAAAATGGAGCCGTTTTCAGATTCCAATTCGTCCTCGGGTGGGTGAGATGGCGCATTATCTATTAAAAGAATAGCTTTCACTGGCAACCCTTTCTTGGTTAAAAATTGTTCAACCTAAATTACGTAAGAAATTTTATAAAATGAAAATGTGTTGATTAATGTCAATATAAAAACGTTTACCTCTGAAACAAATGAGCGATGAAACCAGTCTTTAAAAATGTTACCAGTCATCCACGCTGATTTAGAATGACAATAGTGAACAGGGCAATTAAAATTCTTGAAACAACGGGGTTTTTTTGACTTTTCCACCACTAGAAGTTTGAGCTGATGAGATCCCGTAGCATTTGCACAGCAGAGGAAAGTAATTCTTTGCTTTTCAGTCTTTGTACCTGGGGCCGATTTTTCCTGCGACGACACGTATGTTTTGGTTGGCAAAATTTTCCAAAATAAACCCGATTCATCGGCGTTATAAAGTTGATCATTGCTTAATCCAAGCTCTTGAATATTAGATTTAAGTGCCACTTTAAATGGTTCAACTAACTGAGGTTGAGAAGAAAGTTTTTTACCAGAAATCTGGAGCAATCTTACGCCGAATCTCTTTTTGAAATTCTGAAGCCATTCGTCACTCGCGTTAAAGTCAGAGTTATTTTCCTTAATATTATAATGAAGCTCCTTAGCCTTTTCCTTCAACATTATTCCACTGACGGGGAATTTTTTATCCCTCATATGCATAAACCATTTATACAATGATTTTTCCATTTTTGGGTACTCCGACGGTCGCATAGTTTTCCTTTTTCCGGGTCCAATGAATGTATTAATGACACATTTTGAAATTAAATTTTTATTTTTTTTTATTCCAGTTACTGTGGACTTTGTCACTCCATATTTCTTCGCTAAATTAGTAGCACTTGCACCTTGTTGTAAGTTCTCCAAAATTTCATATTTTTCCTTTAAAGTTAAAAATTTATGTTTTTATGTTTTTTTTTATTTATGTTTTCTGCGTACGTGTAAAAACTAACTAAAAAGTGCATTTGTCTGTTTGACTATTGACACTTGGCATTTAAATCTTAATAACTCGGGATTTCCCCTAATTCTTATACATATTATGTAACAGAAATTTGTTAAAAAATAAAAATAATAAATGTTCATATTACAAAGTTCATATTTTGGAGTAGTCAATGGCAGGGAAAAAGTGTTCATATTTTGGGGTGTTCATTTATTAGGGTGTTAATATTATCGCGAGTGCACTGTATATAATTTTATTTAATATTTAATGAGTTATGTGTTGAAAAGATCAATTAAATGCAATACGCCACGAGAAACAATTAAGAAATTGTAATAGAGACATACAGTCAACAAAAAAAAAAACGTGTACAGAATAAAGAAAATCAAATTAATAAAAATATGAAAAGAAAGAAAGATTTATTAAACACAAATTAAAGCTTGAGATCCATATTATAAATGTATATCAAAATTGATTTTGTAATGCTTATAATATATAAGAGAAAAATAACAACAACAAAAATATTTCAATATTGTTACGAATGTGTCTTGCTTAAGTTTTAAAATAAAACAATTAAGCAATAAGCATGGTACTCTGTTCATAATTTCGTGCGAAATACTGTCAAATCCCACATAAAAATAATTCATACGAAATAAATAAGAAATAATGTTGCTGAACTAGTACTCTGTTTATTTTTGAAAAAGTCACGAAATGTATCTGGCAGCATGTTTTTGAAAATGAAAAACGTTTCAGGCAACATTTTTTTTAACTACGAAACAATATGAGCAGCACTTTTTTCGCACGGAATTGTGAGCAACAACTGTATTTTTAATTTTAAATTTGTTGTGCCAAAAAGTAAAAGTATGGAGAAAAGCGTAAATTTATTAAAAAGGGAAAAAGAAAATTTAGTGACGCAGAAAAGTGTATCCTTATTTCTGCAGTAAAAAAAAGAAAAGTTATTTGGGATAAGTCCCAAATGATATATTCTAACCGCAGTGCCGCGCAATCATCGTGGATAGATATTGCTAAAGAGATTGGAAAACCTGGTAAGGATTGAAATATATGTATGTATATACATACATATGTATGATCTTTTTTAATTATTATTAGAAGAAGTATGTGAGCAAAACTAGAGGAGTATTTCGAGTAGCAAACGGTATTACAACCAAAAAAAAAAAACATTAAAAAATCTGGTAGTGGATGCGACTTGCAGTTCTATTCAGACGAATCTCAGGATCCCTGGTAGTTTTCTGAGGATTTCACTGAGACGTCAACAAAAGGCTGAATAAGTATATGATTTTTTTTATAATAGCCAAAGTTTTTCTTTAAATAATAGTATATGCTTATATTATTCTTTGCAATAAAATCTATTGCCTTATGTATCCACCTTATTAAAAGTTATTTAATAAAAAAAATTTTTTTTTGTTTAAAAACAGATTTTAATTAATAAAAACAGAATTTTAATTATTTTTAAAGCCTCTTTAGTGATTATAAATTTTTTATTTCGTAAACATCTTGTCTGCCGTACTGCGCAACATTAATATTAGATAAGAAGAGAGAATCAGCTGGCAACATATTGTCAAAATTTTCAAGCGAAATATGTAATGTTGCTCAACACTTTTCGCAAGTTAGAACAGAGTACTAAGCTATAAAGCGAACTACTAGTTACAAACTGCGTAGAAGTTTCCACACACAAAACAACTACAACTTGATGTGCTGTTTACTAACCGCCTGGCATGCAAGAAAAAAAAACATGTATCTATGCTGTTTATCATCTAAACGCGCAAGACAAAAACTAATTTTACAACGACAAACATACATGTTGTTTACCATCTGCGTGGTTTTCTAAGAAACCCCTTTTTTACAAAAGCAACAACAAATGTATTGAAATAAATCCCAAGCAGAAACCTTATCAGCATAAAAACAAAAACAACTATACACACAGACATACAGGCGCCTATATATCGAATTAACAACATATAACAACAAAATGCGATACAAAGGGAGTAGAAGATTTTTAAATCTTCTAGACTTTAAATGGACAAGTATAAATAGAGGGAGCGTCTGAGTGGATAATCAATCAGTGTAAAATTCAACCTCATCGAGTAAAGACGTGCATTTTAAGTAAATTGTTCTGTGTCAACTTTGTGTAGTTGAAGTAAATAAAATTGTTATTAATTAAAAAATTCTAAAAATTGGTGTTAATTATTTTGCAATAAAGAACTCACAACTAAACGTTTACAAAAGGTATAAACGTAACAATATTCTTGGACTAAAAAAAAACGTGTACCCTTCTTATTTTCTTTGCCTACAAAGTCTCGTTACAAACCTTTTACTCAAGAATTAATTAAATCGAGTTTGAAGTTAGGCAATTTAACTAATTGGTCACCCATTTCCGAATATTGAAAATGGAAATAGAGAAAAAACAAATTTCAAAAGATTTAAAAGAACCGATTATAAATCTATGGAAGGAAAATAATTCAATGCGTGAAATCGGGAAAACAGTTAAAAAAGCACACAGTACCGTACACTACGTAATAAAAACCCTTCAAAAAATAATTCTCTAGAAAGACCTAGTAGAAGTGGTCGCCCCAAAAAACTAAATACTCCTCAGATTGAGCGAAAAATATTATATTTTGTGAAGAAAGATCTAAAAGTTTCTGCTGTAAATATTGCTAAAGAACTTAAAAACTCTAAAATAGCTGGTGTGACTCCACAGACGGTAAGAAATTTCCTCAATGTGACAGAATTGTATGGATATGCAATTCGCAAGAAACCCCTCCTTTCCAAATTAAATGCCCAAAAACGCCTAATGTATGCCAAAGAGTTTATTGGCAAAGACAATGCCTTCTGGTCAAAATTGTTCTTTGAAGACCAAGCTCCTGAACACGGCGTCGAATTAATGTTGATGGATTGTTTTGAGCATTTCTTAAGCAGCAGTAACGTTTTCAGCCAATCTTGCAGTACGTTGTGATCCATGCTTATGCCTATCACATGATAAAAAGTGCTTGTTGTTGACATGTTGTTTCTACGTAACTTTTTCATCATCACAGTAATCGATGATTGATTTTGATAAAAGGTTTTAACGATTAAAACACGTTGGTTTATTGAATATACTGATAAATTTAAAAGAAATATTAAAAATACTGTGCTTTCAATGGGTTATTTTGCAGAAAAAGTAGCTACACCGCTACATAAGATATAAAAAACCGTTAGATTACATCACGCAGAAATAAACATATTGTTACAAAGATTCTTAGCTTAAGTTGTAAAAAGAAAATTGTAAAAAAAAATAGTTGTGAAATGACCTATTGTGTCTATTTACAAATCAAGAAGTTGCTAAGAAATTTTATAAACACAAAACAACAACAACATTACATTACATTACATTAGAATTCCATGAACAAAGATTAACGATCAGGAAATAAAAACAACTAACACAGAACACGAACTCAAACAACCAAATAAGGACAACAATGTGATCTATACTCTTGCGCAGATGACCATTCACCATTTGTCATTCGTATTCATTAGAGTAAGAGACGGAACCAGTTGAAGGTGGGTTCCAAAAGACAGAACATAAATAATGCGCTCAATCACGAGCTCGCAACAATCTTCGAAAGGGGTCGTGTAAATAAAGTCCATTTTAATGCCCGTAAGACTCAATGCTACTTGCTTACGGATAGATCAGGCAGGATAGCGTAACTAGCGGCTGGTGGTAAGATAGCCAACAGCTGTTTTAAGCAGCAGCTGTTTTAGGCAGCAGCTGTTTTAAGCAGCAGCTGTTTTAGGCAGCAGCTAACAGTTAGTGGTGAATACAGCCGTCAGCTCTTGTTGACATCGGCTGTCGATATGGCGAATGTGAGTTTGTGTATAGGTGTGTGTTGGAAGAATAGGTATAAGAAGGCGAACATCATGAAGAGGAATTCAATTGTTGTGCGGCAGGCGGCAGGACAGCAGGTAATATTCTTTTAATATTTCGGACTGTTAGATAAGAGAGTCAGGTTATAAACAAAGCAGAGGTTTTAACCCATCCAAATTTATATCCCCACGGGGGCACATGAAAGAGTTTTTGGAACCTACTATTCCATTTAGGCTGGTGTCTTGCGGGGTAAAAGGGAGCCCAGTTCCCTCAAAGGCTAGTAGGAGTCACCTGGAAAATCCACATGTTTCCACGGGAATCAGTACGCCCCAGAGTTCACTATTTGTCTCTTGAGACAATTAGCTGTTCTCTGACTGGTTATTGAGGTGGGCCACTCGTGAGAGTTTGTGGGTCGGATCATTCAAAATGTACACAATGAATGGTTCAGGTCCAGTGAGTATGAATGCCGTCGTGTTCTTAATTATATTAAGCTTCATGCGTTCTGGACCAGGAGTTGGAAAGTCTCGAACTCTTTAGCAAGGAGTGAAGGGTGCGGCCTACTTCGGGCTTTCGAAATTGCTACTAGAAGTGACCGGAGGATATACGTATTCAATGGCCTCCTAGGGCGTGAATGACGTTTGCAAATCATTCAAGTGGTTTGACCATCATCTGATTATGACTACCTAGTCGGTGCAGATGTAAATCAAATCACATCATCCAAATTTATACCCTGAGACACTACCTGGAGTGACCAAGGCATTGGACAGTTGAGCGGTGGTGTTAGCCCAGCCCAACTTATAGTGTTTTGGTTATTACCATCGGACACGGCCTACTAACTGCGGTTCGGTTACAACAAAGCGGAGGTCTTAACCCAACGGAATTTGTGTCTACCATCACCATAGTGGGTGACCAAAGCATTGGACAGTTTAGTAGAGGTTTTAACCCAGCCCAGCTTACATTGTTTTGGTTATTTCCCTTGGAGACACACGGCCTACTAACTGTGGTTCGGTCACAAGCGGAATTGTGTCTACCGTCACCATAGTGGGTGCCCAAAGCATTGGACAGTTTAGCAGAGGTTTTAACTTAGCCCAGCCTACATTGTTTTGGTTGTTTCCCCCGGACACTGACCGGTATACGTAGGAGCACGACAACGGAAACCACCGCACTCACGCACACACCAGTGTACAGTAGACGGAGCCGAGAAGCGAGCTGCCGTCAAGCAAAGAATTGGTGGCAAATGTGTTTGGAAGTGGTACTGCATCTGTTATTATGGGTGCTATAAGTATTAAGGAATCGGGCTATGGGGTTCGGCATTCCAAAGTTTATTTTGGAGTTGTTCGACCGCGTACGGGTACAAGGAACGTATTGTTTTGGTATGTTGCCGGCAACAGTACTGTGATCTTCGAATTTAGCGATTAAATTACGCACAGCGGTCTCAGAAGGAGCCTGATTACGGGGCAAAGCTGCACGAATATTACAAAGTGATGCAGTTTTCACCATTTAAACCGTAAATATTCACAATTAAAATTCTTTGCTTAAGAGTTTAATGTTCCCTGCTTAAAATGTCCCAACTTTGTAAATTTTTGACATTTTAATCATTTGGCAGATAATTTACTACTTAACCTTAAATTTGCTCACCCATTAGATCCAAATTTGAAATGATTATTTTTATACAATTAATTATCTGATTGATTTGCTTTCTGCTTTTGACGCCCACCCCTTCATTTTTGTTTTATTTTAATTTCAGGAAGAAGGATAATTGCAAATGTTTCCAAATCATTGTATTGAGTGACATTTAATTGACTCTCAAATACAACCCACAATTATTGTTATTGTTGTTGATTAGTTTTAATCATTGAAGGGCATTGTTGGCATCAAAGAGAAACATTAAATTCACCCTCGTGGTGAGTTGTGGCAGTAAGAGTTTTATTGCCTTCAACTGAGAAGGCGTTGAAGTAACTAGGGGAGGCGTTAAATCAACGACTCTTAAATTTGAAAATAAACAGTTTAGTTCTTAAAACGAACTTTTATTTTAATAAATAATAAAAATATAATATCAGAATATCAGGGGTTGTGATAGCAACAAATGAAACAATTTTTCCTTTTGCAATTCATTTAATTTTTTAATGAATTTTCTTTTCTATTTTAATTTTAAACATGGAAGTTCTTATTCTTATTTAAAAATTATTATCTTATTGCAGAAAATATAAATAAAAAAATAATAAATTAAATTAATAATTTTATAATTTTATCACTAAAATGACTAAATTTTGCTTTAAAAAAAATAAAAACAAATTTTATTTACATTTTAATTTCAAAATTCTTGTTCACGTAAATTGTGCGAGTATTATGTTAAATTATATAATTTTGTATCACCAATTATATCAACATCACTGCCTTCTTCATCATCCATATCGTCATCATCTAAATCCGAATAATCGTCGGTAGAATAATCGTGATGCAAAAAGCTCATGCCACCATCCAAATTGTGACCATTAGATATGTTGCGCAATATTTGCAATTGATGATGTTGCGAATGCTGGTGATGGTGGGAATGCTGGCTAAGTTGTGGGTGATGATTGTGTTGGTGGTTATGGTGGTTGTGGGAGGAAGAGGATTTTCCTTCATTTATAACGTTCGCTGCATTATTGCTGCCATGTGCAGTTGAAGAGTTTGTAGACGATGTACTTAATGAATTTAAGGAGCCATTTTTGTTTGTACTGCTGCTGTTGTTGCTATTGCCAACGCCGCCATTATTTGCATTTGCCTCTGTACGTGAAAAATCAACGGGTTCTAAAATGTTAAAACACATAATTGTTCATTCAAAAATGTTTTCTTAAGTAATTTTCATAATTTAATTTTTGAAGTTTAAGTTCTAAAGATGGCATTTTTCTCCTCCTCCTTCGGCCAAGACCGGCCAGCAGACAGAAACTTTATAAAGAAAATTTTCTTTTGTTTTACTTGTAATTCTGTTTGCTAATGGATTTCAATTTTGCAAATAGTTTTCTGTGGTTTTTTCTTATGCGATAGAAGTCTTAACTGCTAAAGATGTTAAGGGGTCAACTTGTTTTGTTGAGCCAAAGTTGAAGTTCTTTTAAAAACTATTTATTCTTCAAAGTATGACAAAAGGTTTGCTAAGCGCAAGAAATCTTTTATAACTTAAAGCTTTTGTTTCAAATTTTCGAAAATACTTTCAAAAATTTAAACTGTGTTTATTTTTATGCAAAAATTTATATACATATATTTTTCGAAATTCAAAAATTTTTAAATTCGAAAAATTTTAAAAAATATTTTTTCTAGTTCAACGAATTAATCAAAAGCCTTAGCTGTCTTTATTTTTATGCAAAAATTGCTTAATATCTTTTTTTATATGCCTATATATTTCGAAATTCGAAAATTTTCAAATTTTCGAAAATACTTTCAAAAGCTTAAACTGTGTTTATTTTAATGCAAAATAAAATTCGAAAATATTTGAATTTTCAAAAAATACTTTCAAAAGCTTAAACTGTGTTTATTTTTATGCAAAAATTGCTTAATATGTTTTTTATATACCTATATTTGTCGAAATTCGAACATTTTTGAATTTCGAAAAATTTCAAAAAATTGTCTTTTTCAAATTCAACGAATTAATCAAAAGCCCTACCTGCAAAATCTTGCTTAATATCTTTTTTTATATGCCTATATATTTCGAATTTCGAAATTTTTCGAATTTTCGAAAATACTTTCAAAAGCTTAAACTGTGTTTATTCTTATGCAAAAATTGCTTAAGATGTTTTTTATATACCTATATTTTTCGAAATTCGAAATTTTTAGAAATTCGAAAAAAATCAAAAAATATTTTTTTCAAGTTCAACGAATTAATCAAAAGCCTTAACTGTCTTTATTTTTGTGCAAACACTGCTTAATATTTTTTTTTCGTATACCTATATACCTAAAAGTTCGAACTTAACTTAGAATTTTCGAAATATGAAATAAAGTGAATATTTAAAAGTTTTATCAATAAGAAATAACATTTTGAAGCACAAAAATATATAAAAATATATGTATTTTTTAAAGATAAAAAAATTTTCGAAATTAATTTCGAATTTTAGTTTTCAAATTATAAACCGCAAAAACTACTTTTTGTGAGCAAAACAGTTTTATGCAGCTTTATGATGTATAAAAACATCTTAACAAAGATTCCCAAATGTTTCAAAAACTTTTTAAAGCTAACGTTCGATTTCGAATTTTTGTGAATAAGTAAAATATTAATTTAAACGTTTATATTGGTAAATAATAATATTTTAAACAATTTTTAAGCACGAAAATTCAAAATTTTGTGTTATTTTACTATGTTCGAAAATTCGAAATTAATTTCGAATTATTAATGAAAATTTTAAGTATGCTCGAAATTTTTAAATGTAATTTCGAATATTCGAAAGTAACTACTGCCAGCCAAAGTTTTATACAAAATTTATCAAATTTACATTAACAAAACAGAAATGGAAAGTATTTGAAAATTAAAGTTAGTCTCTAATCCTAATAAACAAGTGTTATATTGTTTTAAAGATGAAAAGGCAAGCGCTGCTTGTAAAAATTGGTGCTGTAAGTCAATAAGGGCAGTCACAGAGAGTAATTCGATATAAAAGCACCTTTTTAATAATGAAGAAAAAATCGTTTTCAAACCCAGACATATTCGATGAGTTTTGTTAAATTTTAAATAATTTTTTTAAGACACAGGACTCTCGAAATAAGGACTGCCAGCGAAACAAAATTCTTTTAAGTAATAAGTTCAGTTTAACCTAAGATTTAGGGATAAAGATTCATAACCTATTTAATAAAAAAATTGCTTAAACGAAACTATTAACGCTTTCAAGTATTTAAATTTAAATATTTAAATTTTTAACCACAAAATAAAACAATCTCTTACTACTCACCATTTATGACATCCCTTCTACGCAATTGCTTTTTATGCTTCATGCGACGATTTTGAAACCATGTTTTCACTTGGGTTTCACTCAAACCCAACGAAGTTGCCAACTCTACACGTTCGGGTGTTGATAAATATCTTTGGGCTTCAAAACGTTTTTCCAAACCTGATAGTTGAGGGTCACTAAAAACAGTACGTGCCTTACGTCTGCGACAATGACGTAAAGCATTAACACCCATGCCCAAACCTAAAGCAAGTTCTGGCATGCAACCACCAGCAAACAAATGGCCACCACCAAACAGACCAGCTAAAAATAAATAATCAAAATTTAATAAAAAAAAACTGAATAAATTTAGAAAAAAAAAGAGTTCCCCACATTAAATTAGAAAAGGGTTGCAAAACTTATAAAATTTAATTTTCAATAAAAATATTTTTAGTTTTGACGTTAAGTGTTAATGAAATTTCTTTAACAAAAAGGGTTTTTGTGTGTAATTTTATTTTTGCTTTTTCTTAAGCAAAAACAATAAAATAATTCTCTTACTTACCTTGTGATAGAAAATAAGGATCCACTGATTTATAGGCACCCGATGAGGGTGACAAATAGCCTAAAGTCATTTGTAAAAATCCATGATCACTATAGGCGGCACTGGGATATAAAACGTTACTGGGTGGTGCTGGTGGTGGCGGCGCAACATGTGGATGTGTATGTGCTGATGAGCCTAAAATCGACGATGCTGGCGTATGATGGGCAGGTGCATAACTGTGAGCGGCCAAATTATTAAGCAAAGAGTTTGTTGTCGGCGGTGTAGTTGTAGTTGACGCCGATGTTAAAGAGGTTGAATTCGCTTGGGTGGGTGTTGTTGAACTTGTATTAGAAGATGCATGACGTTCTGAAGATGATTTATAAGTTCTGTGAAAATGTTAAAAGAATGAAAATTTGAGATTTTAAATAACGAGCAAAGATTTGTTTAAGTTTTAAAATACTTATTTTTACCAACTTAACGCTCAATGTAAAGGTTTGGTTATCGTTGCTGTTTTTGTAATTTTTTATTTTTTTTATGTGCGTGTGCAACAAAAACACTCCGCATCCGTTGAGTATGATAATGCTGCTTGTTTATCACAACATTAGATAAGATGCTTAAGACGCCTGTAAAGTAAAACCGCGAAATCGTACTCCAAATCTCAATGGAGCCTTTAAGATTCTCTAATTAGGTAATAAATAACAAAAGACTTTGAGTACAAATCTCTCTTCTTCACCATAAATTATTACAAATTGGATGCTTGAGCTGATGGCCAATCAAAACAGTGAGCAATTTGAATGCAACTCTTATTCACACAGCATTATGTCGTTGATATTTGCATAAGTTTGTTAAAGCCCTGTGGCTCTGGCTTTAACAAACTTAAGAAACAAAAAGTGGATGCGGAAAATAGGATGAGAAGAATGGCAAATGTGAATGGGCAAATTGTATTGTTAAATTTGTTTCGAAATCTATTTAAAGCTCACATTCAATTCGAACTTTTATAAATAATTAATTTATTAGTTTTAAAGTTTAACTGGACAAAAAAATGTTATTTAAAATAATTTTTAATGACGAAAATATAAAAATTCCAATTATATAAAAATGTTCGAAATTTCGTAAATGAGTTCGAATTTTGAAACATTGGGCAATTTTTTAAATTTTTGCATAAAAATAAAAAAAAAATTTTGAAAATGAATATAAAGATCTGTAGAAAAGATGTGATGCAAATTGCCCTCTACTAATCGCCAATTGTGGCGAACTTCGATGATTTGATGTTCCATGCTCTTTATTAACCACGATTTTACCATTGCGGCCACTACGAGCGTATTGTATTAGTCTACTGTCTCTAGCAAGCCCCTCCAGGGGCATATAAATATGGTCTTTATAGAATATTCCACTATCTAGACTCAGTGCAACTGGGGTATAAAGGGATCTCAGTCCTCTGAAGACAGGCAGGTGGTCAACTGGAAACTTCACTTTATTTCCACGGGGATCAGTGAGCCCCAGAGTTCATTATTTGTCTCTTTAGACTTATAATAGTTCTCTGGCTGATCATTGAGGTTGGCCCCTATATGGGAGCATCGTGGTGGTTGTGGTTTTGCGGCCCCATATCCAATGGTTTTCTATGGTGGCCAGGATCATCTCACTGATAATGACACGCAAAGTGAATGACCCAGTCTATTGAGCATGCTTGACATGTGTTCTGGACAGGAGTTGGAAAGTCTCCAACTCTTTAGCAAGGTGTGATGATTTGCAGACCTGCACTGAAATCATTAAAGTTGCAACTAGGTGGTTCTGTTGCTTAGAATTATGCCTTCGGCTATCTAGGACGAGCATGACGTTCCAAATTATGTAAAGTGGTTTGTCCACCATCTGATTAAGGCTACATAGCCAGGCGCGGATGTAAAACAAATCACACTCTGTCTCCAACAACCCCCCCGGGACACATTTATCGGTCTTTATGGATTACTTGACCTTCTAGACTTGTGCTGCTAGGGGTATAAGGGAGCCCAGTCCCCTGAAGGCAGCAGGGGCTCCACGGAAAACAGTAAGCCCCCAGAGTTTTCGCTAATTGTCTCTTTAGACTTTTAGCTGTTTCTCTGACTGATTATTGAGGTTGGCCTTTCGGGAGTATCGTGGTGGTTGTGGTTTTGCGGCCTTAGCATGAATTGATTAATGGTGGCCAGGATAATTTCGCCTTTAATCACACCTACTGGTAAATGATCCGGATACAGTGAGCATGCTAGTCATGTGTTCTGGACCAGGAGTTGGATAGTCTCTAGCTCTTCAGAAAGAAGTAGTGGTTTGCAGCCCTACTCTGGAACCGCTGAAATTGCAACTAGGGAAAACCTGTTACTAGAATTAGTTTTCGGCTTCCTAGGGAGTGAATGGCGCTGCTTTTTATTCCCACTGGTGTGATCACCATCTGATTAAGGCCTATAGCCAGGTGCAGATGTAAATCTTATCATGAAATGTCATCAGAAACCTTCCCCCGGGGGCACATTGATATGTTTTGACGGAATCTCACCGTCATTACATGGTTCAACGGGGGTAAAAGGAAGCCCAGTGCCCTACAAGGCTAGCAGGAGCCAACTGGACAATTCCACTATATTTCCACGGGAATCGGTAAAGCCCCAGAGTTCAGCTTTTTGGCTCTTTAGTCTTTTAGCTGTTTCTCTGACTGATTATTGAGGTTGGCCCTTCGGGAGTATCGTGGTGATTGTGGTTTCGAGGCCCTCGTTTGCCTTGTGTGGGTCAGATCATTCACAATGAACACAATGAATGGTCCAGATCCAGAGAGTATGAATGCCGTCGTGTTCTTAATTACATTAAGCTTCATGCGTTCTGAACCAGGAGTTGGATAGTCTCCAACTCTTCAGGAAGAAGTGATTGGCTGCGGCCTGCTCCGAGTTCTTGAAGTTGCAACTAGGAGTGACTGGAGGATATACGTATCTAAAGGCTTAATAGGGCGAGGATGGCGCTTCATTTCATCCACAGTGGTATGATCCACCATCAGGTTATGGCTTACACAGCTAGGTACTGACGTAAATCTTATCACGCATGTCACCAGCAACCCTCTATCTCTTTAGCAAGGAGTGAGTGGCTGCGGCCTGCTACGAACTCTTTAAGTTGCAACTAGGCGTGACTGGAGGATATACGTATCTGAAGGCATCCTAGGGCGAGGATGATGCTACATTTCATCCACAGTGGTATGATCTACCGTCAGGGTGTGGTTTCCACAGCTAGGTACTGACGTCAATCTTATCACGAATGTCACCAGCAGCCCTCTAACTCTTCAGCAAGGAGTGCGTGGCTGCAGCCTGATCCGAGCTCCTGAAGTTACAACTAGAAGTGACTGCGTGCAACCCTCCCGGGGGCACACAGTCTTGATGGATTTCTTCCCCATCTTGACATGTGCCTGGTAGCAGAAGCCCCATACTGGAAGAGACATAGGGCTCCCGAAGTCTTACTAGTGACTTATTATACACACACTGGTGTCACGGGAATCAGTTTTCCCCTGGGCTACGGACTTATTCTGGTTGTGGGTGAGGAACCTACGGGAGCAACGTGGTGGTTGTGGTTTATTCGGTCTTTGAAGAAAGTTCCAAGAGGTGTTATCAAAAAGATAAGGTCTAGGAGTTGAATATTCTCCAACTCTTTAGCAAGGAGTGGGGGCACGGCCTTTCTACCGCGCACTTGAAAATTGCTACTAAGGCGTATATGCATCTACTGTTCATGCATCTTTGGGTGTGGGTGGACGCTTTTTCCTACAGCCAGTAGTAAGACCACCATCAAATTATGGCCCCATAGCTCGGCGCTGATGTAAATCCTATCATACATCTCACCAACAATGCCGTTAGCCGTTTAGTCATTAAATTATACACAGCGGTCTTAAAAAGGTGTTTGATTACGAGGAAAAGCTGCTGGAATTTTACGAAGTGATACAGTGAAATTTTCATCATTTTGATAGTAAATTTTCACAAATAAAATTTTTATCTCAAGAGTATAATGTTTTTTGTTTACAGTTTGACTAACTTTTCATTTAATTAATGTCAAAGGATGATAATTCGATTCTAGGCATTTCATCATTTGACAGATATTTCTCTTTCTAACCTCAAATTTGCCCATTATGTATTTGCTTAAGTGTGAACACGGTGCAAAATGTTTTCCCAAATATTTATTTGCCGCTACTTGTCGTCTGTTAGATCAAACGAAAATAAGCAACAAAAATAAGGTGCTCAATGTGACCGTAAAAAAAATTCTTTAACGTTTTAAGAAGCAAAGATATGCCCAATGTGACCGTACCTTAAGACTACTTCATCTTTTAAAGATTTATTTAAAAAACTTATTTAGAAAATTTTTATCGCAAAATCGAAAAGTTACGTTAACAGGAAATTCTCAAGCAGTAACTGTATTATTTGAGTGGCTGTGTAGCTTGTGGCGCCGCCTTGCTTAAAGCGAAGGCTACTAATGTCAACATTAGCCAATTGTGGCTACAAAAAATTTGTTGTTATGGCTTGGTAATGTAAACTTTTCATGGTGACGACGTTTGCTTGTACCACCCGCTCTCTTTGTTATTGTTTTTCGAGGGCTATTTGTGGATTTTTTGAGCCCCATAAGCGACAGTTTAATTTGTTGACATGATAGACCAGGGTAATTCGCAACTCTTTGCTGTGGAGCGGCTATATTGGTAGCACTACGACCACTACTAGCGTATTGTTGTCAGCAATAATACAGCGAGCTTTGAATTTAATGATTAAATAATGCACAGCGGTTTCAGAAGAAGCCAGATTACGAGGAAAAGTTTCTTAGATTCTACGAAGTGTTACAGTTTATATTTTCACTATTTTGTTAGTAAATTTTCACAGTAAGAATACTTTGCTGTAGAGTGCAACGTTCCATGTTTAAAATTTCCTAACTTTTTACTAGATAAATGCTAAAGGATGACAACTCACTCTTTTGACATTTAATTATTTGACAGACAATTTACTTACTAACCTCGAATTTGCCCGTCCACTTTTCTAAAAATGCCTGCATGTTCTTCGTATTTTATACAAATCGCTACCTGTATCTTCTTCTAGAGACCAGCAGCAGTTCGAGAGAGATTTAATGTTCCATTTTTAAAATCTTCAAGTAAAATGTCTCATTTTGTTCACCAGTCGTCTGTCTTAAATTTAATGGGAACATGTCTGCATGGATGCAGATGGTGCAATTTTATGGAAATTTTCCATAAAATCCATTGGATGGTAGGCAAATAACGTTTCTTGATCTTCTTTATTTATTTTCTTTTTATTTAAGTTTTTTCTTTCTTTTTTTTCTGTTAGTAAAACTTTTCCAATGAAACTAAAATAAAATACTGGGTATCCGTCGGATAGGTATACTTCTTTGTTTTGCCTCCCCATTTGGGTAATCATTAGTCTTGACAGTCGTAAAGTAGATACATGGCAAATTTATTATGGAAAAATATTCGATAAACCAACGTGTTTTAATCGCTAAAAGATTTTATCGAAATCAGTCATCAATTACTGTGATGATGAGAAAGTTACTCGTTTGCCTTGTGTGGGTCAGATCATTCACAATGAACACAATGAATGGTCCAGATCCAGAGAGTATGAATGCCGTCGTGTTCTTAATTACATTAAGCTTCATGCGTTCTGAACCAGGAGTTGGATAGTCTCCAACTCTTCAGGAAGAAGTGATTGGCTGCGGCCTGCTCCGAGTTCTTGAAGTTGCAACTAGGAGTGACTGGAGGATATACGTATCTGAAGGCTTAATAGGGCGAGGATGGCGCTTCATTTCATCCACAGTGGTATGATCCACCATCAGGTTATGGCTTACACAGCTAGGTACTGACGTAAATCTTATCACGCATGTCACCAGCAACCCTCTATCTCTTTAGCAAGGAGTGAGTGGCTGCGGCCTGCTACGAACTCTTTAAGTTGCAACTAGGCGTGACTGGAGGATATACGTATCTGAAGGCATCCTAGGGCGAGGATGATGCTACATTTCATCCACAGTGGTATGATCTACCGTCAGGGTGTGGTTTCCACAGCTAGGTACTGACGTCAATCTTATCACGAATGTCACCAGCAGCCCTCTAACTCTTCAGCAAGGAGTGCGTGGCTGCAGCCTGATCCGAGCTCCTGAAGTTACAACTAGAAGTGACTGCGTGCAACCCTCCCGGGGGCACACAGTCTTGATGGATTTCTTCCCCATCTTGACATGTGCCTGGTAGCAGAAGCCCCATACTGGAAGAGACATAGGGCTCCCGAAGTCTTACTAGTGACTTATTATACACACACTGGTGTCACGGGAATCAGTTTTCCCCTGGGCTACGGACTTATTCTGGTTGTGGGTGAGGAACCTACGGGAGCAACGTGGTGGTTGTGGTTTATTCGGTCTTTGAAGAAAGTTCCAAGAGGTGTTATCAAAAAGATAAGGTCTAGGAGTTGAATATTCTCCAACTCTTTAGCAAGGAGTGGGGGCACGGCCTTTCTACCGCGCACTTGAAAATTGCTACTAAGGCGTATATGCATCTACTGTTCATGCATCTTTGGGTGTGGGTGGACGCTTTTTCCTACAGCCAGTAGTAAGACCACCATCAAATTATGGCCCCATAGCTCGGCGCTGATGTAAATCCTATCATACATCTCACCAACAATGCCGTTAGCCGTTTAGTCATTAAATTATACACAGCGGTCTTAAAAAGGTGTTTGATTACGAGGAAAAGCTGCTGGAATTTTACGAAGTGATACAGTGAAATTTTCATCATTTTGATAGTAAATTTTCACAAATAAAATTTTTATCTCAAGAGTATAATGTTTTTTGTTTACAGTTTGACTAACTTTTCATTTAATTAATGTCAAAGGATGATAATTCGATTCTAGGCATTTCATCATTTGACAGATATTTCTCTTTCTAACCTCAAATTTGCCCATTATGTATTTGCTTAAGTGTGAACACGGTGCAAAATGTTTTCCCAAATATTTATTTGCCGCTACTTGTCGTCTGTTAGATCAAACGAAAATAAGCAACAAAAATAAGGTGCTCAATGTGACCGTAAAAAAAATTCTTTAACGTTTTAAGAAGCAAAGATATCCCAATGTGACCGTACCTTAAGACTACTTCATCTTTTAAAGATTTATTTAAAAAACTTATTTAGAAAATTTTTATCGCAAAATCGAAAAGTTACGTTAACAGGAAATTCTCAAGCAGTAACTGTATTATTTGAGTGGCTGTGTAGCTTGTGGCGCCGCCTTGCTTAAAGCGAAGGCTACTAATGTCAACATTAGCCAATTGTGGCTACAAAAAATTTGTTGTTATGGCTTGGTAATGTAAATTTTTCATGGTGACGACGTTTGCTTGTACCACCCGCTCTCTTTGTTATTGTTTTTCGAGGGCTATTTGTGGATTTTTTGAGCCCCATAAGCGACAGTTTAATTTGTTGACATGATAGACCAGGGTAATTCGCAACTCTTTGCTGTGGAGCGGCTATATTGGTAGCACTACGACCACTACTAGCGTATTGTTGTCAGCAATAATACAGCGAGCTTTGAATTTAATGATTAAATAATGCACAGCGGTTTCAGAAGAAGCCAGATTACGAGGAAAAGTTTCTTAGATTCTACGAAGTGTTACAGTTTATATTTTCACTATTTTGTTAGTAAATTTTCACAGTAAGAATACTTTGCTGTAGAGTGCAACGTTCCATGTTTAAAATTTCCTAACTTTTTACTAGATAAATGCTAAAGGATGACAACTCACTCTTTTGACATTTAATTATTTGACAGACAATTTACTTACTAACCTCGAATTTGCCCGTCCACTTTTCTAAAAATGCCTGCATGTTCTTCGTATTTTATACAAATCGCTACCTGTATCTTCTTCTAGAGACCAGCAGCAGTTCGAGAGAGATTTAATGTTCCATTTTTAAAATCTTCAAGTAAAATGTCTCATTTTGTTCACCAGTCGTCTGTCTTAAATTTAATGGGAACATGTCTGCATGGATGCAGATGGTGCAATTTTATGGAAATTTTCCATAAAATCCATTGGATGGTAGGCAAATAACGTTTCTTGATCTTCTTTATTTATTTTCTTTTTATTTAAGTTTTTTCTTTCTTTTTTTTCTTTTAGTAAAACTTTTCCAATGAAACTAAAATAAAATACTGGGTATCCGTCGGATAGGTATACTTCTTTGTTTTGCCTCCCCATTTGGGTAATCATTAGTCTTGACAGTCGTAAAGTAGATACATGGCAAATTTATTATGGAAAAATATTCGATAAACCAACGTGTTTTAATCGCTAAAAGATTTTATCGAAATCAGTCATCAATTACTGTGACGATGAGAAAGTTACTTGAAATTTTTTGGGAGAAACAACGTAACAACAAAACGCAGATCGGCTGAAAAAATTACTGCTGCTCAAGAAAGTGTTCAAAATAACGCCTCAACCTCAGTTCGGCGGCGTGCTCACGAGCTTGGTCTTCAAAGAACAAATTTGCCCACAATTTTGCACAAGGATTTGCATTTGTTTCCATATAAGATTCCGTTGATGCAAAATCTTCTTCCACAAGAGTATTTATGCCGCCGTACATATGCCAATAGGATGTTACAGTTCACCCATGACAACCCCGATTTTCATAAAAAAATCATAATGAGTGAAGAGGCACATTTTCATCTGAATGGATATGTGAATAAACAGAATAGTCGATTGTTGGGAATGGGAAACCCTTAAATTATTCAGGGACAGTCTGGTGTGTAATTTAGTCAGGAGGAATCATTGGCCCTTAGTTTTTGAAAATGAGTGGTTGCCAGAAGTCTTTGAGAAACTTCGACAAAAGACAAAGAAAAGATGCATCATTCTGCATCACGACAATGCGAGCTGTCACCGATCGGCTGAAACAATGGAGTTTTTGTGACAGGGCACAATATTGAATTGAGGGGTCATCCAACGTACAGTCCTGACTTGGCACCTAATGACTTCTTTTTGTTTCCGAACATCAAGAAAAAACTACGTGGACAAGAGTTTCCTACACCTGAAGAAGCAGTTTCTGCATTTAAAACCCATGTTTTAGAAGTACCTCAATCAGAGTGGAAAAAGTGCTTTGAAAATTGATTCCAACGCATGCAAAAGTGTATAAATCTTCATGGAAAATATTTTGAAAAACAATAAAATAGATTTTGTCTTTAAATGCTTGTGTTTTCATCCTTAGGCCACAAATATAAATAGCAGCCCTCGTATTATAAATTCTCTTATTATTAGTTTTTGACACATTAAAACGATAAAGCGAATATTTGTTTTCGTTGGCGTAATAATGTTAGTGGCGGCGAAAAATTAATTTTCAATATTTTCCAATTGGAATATTTTTTTTGGAATTTTTCTTAAGCCTAAGAAAACAAAATCAAAAAGATCTTACCTTTCCCGGTGTATAGTTTTTTGATATTCCTCGGCTTCATGACGGCTGCTGTTAAGATTATTTGAATTTGTTTTTGAATTTAAATGAGAATTATTATTATATTCATTTGAGGGCAGTGATGTTTGCTGTTGTTGCTGTTGTTTTAATTTGTCACTTTCGCTTGTTAATGTTTTTAAAGAATTTTTTGTTGAGGATTTTAATTTATTAAAAATATTATTATTATTATTGTTGTTGTTGTTATTGTTATTATTATTGTTTATATTATTATTTAAATTTTGACATAAAATATGTTCTATAGAAAATGGAGTTTTCGATGATACCATTGTTGGTGTTGTTGTTGTTGTTGCAGTTGCTGTATTACTATTAAGAATTTGTTGTTGATTATGTTGTTGCGTTGCATTCACTACTGCATTGTGCTGCATTATTTGTGGCAATTTTGTTATTAAATTTGTTGCTGTCGTTGTCAACAAATTTTCACTAATTTGTATTGACATGTTTTCTTTTCTAATTAAAATTATTTCATTAATTCAATTATTTTTTAATTAAATTAACGTTAAATTATTTTGTTTTTATTATTCCTAGAATTTTCTTTTTTTTTTGTGTCGTATATTAATAAATTACCGTTAGTTGTTTGCTCGTTGACGGTTGCATTAACAGTGATTTAAACGGCAAATATACCACAAAATCTGTACTTGAGCTTTAAACGTTTTACATTCTTTTTTTTTTTCTTTTAATTTTTTTTTTCGCTGGTATTCTTTTTCTTTACATCTTTTGAATATTTAAAAACGGGGAAACACAACAACAATAACCACAGCCATATTTACTTGAAAGTCATTAAACCAACCCATTTCAGCAGCAGTAGTTAGTCATCATGAGTGTGTAACTCAATTATCTTTTTAGTTTATTGCAACCCTCACTTTAAATTGCTAAAGGATAATTTTTAACCCATTACGCACCAAAAAAAAAAAAAAAATAACATCATATACACTGCAGCAGGAATATAAACCTCTTTTAAATTAATTACAAATTTATTTATTTTAACTACACACAAAAGTTGACACTACACAACAATTTACTTAAGATGCACGTCTTTACTTCACAAGAATTATTTTTTAATTAACTCACTATCCACTCAGAAGCTGCCTTTTTATATTTCTCTACTAGAGGTCTAGAAAAATTAAGAATCTCTTACTACCCTTGTATCACATTTTGTTGTTGTTTGTTGTCCTTTCAATGTAAAGGCGCCTGTATGGCTGTGTGTATTTTTGTTTTTACTAGTGAATTAGGTTATGGGGGGGGGGGGGGGGGAGGAGAGAGGGAGTAGTGTTTGTGAACATTCGATTTGAATTTTCCTAAATTGAAAGTGACCGGAAACATCTCTAGAGGGAGTTTATTCCACATACGAACTGTTCTGTTAAAAACCGGATACACTGGCCAATCGACCACATGGGTATGCGTTCTTAACGAAAATCAAGTCAAATGCAAAAACGTACGAATTTCGGGAACAAGTTCCGTAATTTCGTTAGAGCACTTTTTTTTTCAAAGAGAAGTAGCGCTTCCGGCAACAATGCCTATTTAGTCAAGTACCGTGCTACATTCTTTAGGAAAGGGATAGAAAAGAGATGAAACAGATGGTAAAAGTAGAAGGATAGTCGGAAATTAACTGCCTTCTATGCCTTCATGGCTTCATCGGCCCCACCGACAGTCAATTTTTATTTTTGCAGTGAAAAAAACCAAGGTCTTCGCTGGAAATCGAACCCACAACCCCCATACTGACAAGCTAGTACACTACCTACTAGCCTACAGGGCACCTAAAGTTAGTTGTTGTTGTTGTCTTGTGTACATAAGTTTTCTTAGCAAGCCATGCAGCTAATAAACAGCATTCCCAGTAGTTTACTTTATTGCTTAACTATATTCTTTTAAAACTTAAGCAAAACGCATCCGTAGCATATATTATATATATACAGGGTGATTGCCGGGAAGGTATACTAATTTGTTTTGCCACCATTTTGGCAAACATTAGTCTTGACAGTTCATATTTTTCAGTCGTGAAGCAGATACGTGGCAAATTTATTATGGAAAAATATTCGATAAACCAACGTGTTTTAATCGTTAAAACCATTTTATCAAAATCAATCATCGATTACTGTAACGATGAGAAATTTACGTAAAAATTTTGGGAGAAAACAACGTAACAACAAAACGTAGGGTCTGTAGGTAACAGGCCCAAGCAAAGACCATAATGTACTACAAGATCTGCTAAAAACATTACTGATGCTCAAGAAAGTATTCAAAACAATCTCTCAACCTCAGTTCGACGCCGTGCTCAAAAGCTTGGTCTTCATAGAACAACTTTGATCACAATTTTGCACAAGGATTTGCATTTGTTTCCATATAAGATTCAGTTGACACAAGAGCTTCTTCCACAAGACCATTTACGACGCCGTACATAAGCCATTGGGTTGTTACAGCTCGCCTATGACAACCCGAATTTTTATCAAAAAAAATCATAATGAGCGACGAGAGACACATTTTCATTTAAGTGGATATGTGAATAAACAGAATAGTCGGTGCTGGGGAATAAGAAACCCTTAAATTATACAACACTCACCTTTGCATCTATTAAAAGTGACAGTCTGGTGTGCAATTTGGTCAGGGGGGATCATTGGACTTTACTTCTTTGAAAACTGAAAACGGCGTAATGGTAACTGTGAATGGGGAGCGATATCGTGATATGATTGAAAACTTTTAACGCCACAACTGCATTTTTTTGGGATCTATGAGTACATGGTATCAACACGACCGTGCCACATAGCATACAGCCAGGATTACAATGAAATTTCTGTGAGACCTTTTTTCAAGTTATTTGAAGAAATGGTGATGTTGATTTGGCCTCCAGGATCGCCTGATTTGACTGCTCCGTACTTCTTTTTGTGTAGGGATATCCGAAAAGCAAGGCTTATGAAAACAAACCAGGAACGCTTGAGGAACTCAAACAAAATATTCGTGATGAAATTAATGAAATATCGCCTGAAATGTGTGAGAATGTAATGAAAGATGTGTTGAAAATGGTTCGCATTTGTGAGGCTAACAGAGGCGGACATTTATTTGATATTGAATTCCATACATAATTGCCGGCATTAAATAAAACATTTATCAATATAAGATCTAGTCTGTTTCATTTAATCAAAAATTATAAACACATAAGAAAGTATACCTTCCTGGCAGACACCCTGCTGTAACCAGCCATAATTTGGTTATCGTTAACGGAAATCGATTATTAAATTGCTATTTGCTATTATCGTTCATTATAAAAACAATAAGTAATAGAGGCACATTTATATGTCTTGTCGGAATCTCACCGTCATTACATATGTCGCCGGAGGTAAAATGAAGTCCCAGTCCCCTAAGGCCAGCTGGAGCCAACTAGACAACTCCACATTATTTCTACGGGAATCAGTAAGCCCCAAAGTTCAGCCTCTTAGCTGACTGATTATTGAGGTTGGCCCTTCGGGAATATCGTGGTGGTAGTGGTTCCGCGGCCCTCATTAAATGATTAAGGGGCCAGGAGCATCTCACTGTTGACATTTGACTTATACAGGATGCATAATCCGAATTATATAAGCACGCTTGTCATGTGTTCTGGACCAGGAGTTGGATAGTCTCCAACTTTTTAGAAAGAATTGGGAGTGGTGGCCTGCTTCAAACACTCGAAGTTGTAACTAGGCATGAGTTCAGCTTTTTTGCTCTTTAGTCTTTTAGCTGTTCTCTGACTGATTATTGAGGTTGGCCCTTCGGAAGCATCGTGGTGGTTGTGGTTCCGCGGCCTTCGTTTGAGTTTTGTGGGTCGGATCATTCACAATGAATACAATGAATGGTCCAGGTCCAGTGAGCATGCTTGCGGTTGTGTTCTGAAATTTTATTAAAGCTTGCATGTGTTCTGGACCGGGAGTTGGATAGTCTCCAACTCTTTAGCAAGGAGTGAGGGCATTGGCCTGTTACGAGCTCTCGGAGGTGCGACTAGAAGTGACTGGAGTATAGAGATATCCGAAGGCTTCCTAGTTTGTGGGTGAGGCTACATGTCGTCCACAGTGGTTTGATCCACCCTTAGGTTATGGCTTACACAGCTAGCTACTGACGTAAATCTTATCACGCATTATAAAAACGTTTTTGTAATTTAGTTTATTACGAAAATGTTATTTTAAAAAGTAATCAACTGTAACTTGTTTATCGATAACGAATATTGATTATTAAATTGCTTGAAATTTACTAGGTATTATCAGTCTATCCACTTTATGAAAAGTTTTGCGGATAGATCTTCCTACTCGCTTAAGGTAAGTGGACCCAAAACTAGATTGCCCGATTAATCTCGATTTTTATTAGCGAATTTTGTTAAGTGATGCACATATAACTTTTATTTGAAGATTTGCATCAATAAGTTTTTTCCATGCCTTAAAGGGTTAATCACATTAAGTGATGCTGCAGTTTATATGCTTTATATCAGCCATTATCTCTATTAAGAAAAATATCATCCCTTTTCTCTTTAGAAGTAAAAAATAAAAACATTTTCATTACACCACTCACACTCTTAACATAGAAGAAATGTTGACGCCTCCTTTTTTATTTATCAAATCCTTTACAAAATATTAATATATATATAGTTGTCTCTTTCTAACCTATACAAAATTCAAATGTCAGCAACAGTGCTGGCATTTGTGTTAAAATTTTCTGTTTGTTTTTTTTTTTGAAGTTTTTCCTTTTATTTTTATTTTGAACATTAATATCCTTAAAAAATTTTATCAGTGTTATTTTTGTTGTTATTTTTGTAGTCTTGTTGCTTACATATGTAATTCCCCAATTAGTGTGCTATTTAAGTCTTAACTAGGTTATATTTTCTCGATTTGGGTTTTTTCTATTAAAGTGCTGTGATCGTTTACCATACAGTACATTGTGTAAATGTATGTGTGTATTTAAATACACTCACACTGAGTTACTTAGCTATAAATACACCTGACATCTAAAAACACAAACGTTTTCACGTTTATGTGAATACATAAATACATACCCGGATATGTTTAGTGTTTTTAAATCGCTGTATCTCAGAAAATAATTACTGTGTTAACATGAGATCTCATGATATCCTTACTAGTAGTGTTTTCCATCTTATTCCTAGATTTGAGTAAAATTAGGGAACGGGGGCAGAGGATGTGGCCATTGTTTCATTCCTATCCCTTACGTCAACAGTTGCATACCTGGGTGTGGATAATGGTATACAATCAAACCTCGTTTTATGCGTTTTTTTTTTATGCGAATTCAAATTTGTGCGAATTTTGAATTTTTGAATTTTTTTGCACGCTTATATTTTCGCTTGTAGAATTGCACATGATGTACCTGTGACTTTTATTGCAGCGCGCTGTAACTTAGTGTGAATATCATTCTAGTTTTCAACTTAGGGGAAATCCCTTTTAATCAACAAGTTAAATAAAATAGTTTATTGTGGTGTTTGTTTTCACGTCTTAGTGAATATTACTCGTATAAAAAATTGAGATTAATTTATCGTAAAAGTGATTAAAGTGAGAACTTATAAAGTTTTGTTATTTTAAAGTTTCTGTGCTCAAAAATATTTATGTACGTTTTCAGATTACAATATGGATAAAAATAAGAAAAAACGACAAACAATATCCCTAGAGACAAAAATTAAAATTCTCGAACGCTTAGAAAATGGTGCAAAGTATGTATACATCTCTTGGAAAAGAGTTCAACTTAGGAGAATCAACTATACGATCGATTAAAAAAAATGAAGATTCTATAAGAAAATCCGTTATTTCGGGCACAGAAATGAGTTCAAAGTATTCGTCTTATACAAGAGACATACTGATTGAAAAAATGGAAAAATCTCTTAATTTGTGGATTGAGGATTTAACTAAAAAAAGGATTCCCATAAGCGGATATATGATACAAGAAAAAGCCCTAATATTTTATGATAGAATAAAGCAAAATCAGCCATCAACTTCTGACCCAAAAGAAAAAGAATTTTTAGCCAGCAATGGGTGGCTTGCACGGTTTTTAAAAAGAAATAATATTCACAGCATCCAAATCAGAGGTGAGGGAAAAAATTGCCAAACAAAACCTACATTGCTAAAACAGAAAAAAGAGCCAGTGGATTTAAACCTAGTAAAGAAAGATTAACGGTTTTACTATGCAACAACGCTTCAGGAGATAAAATGTTAAAACCATTAGTGGTAAATAAGTTTCTAAAACCACGGTCCCTTGAAGGAAAAGACTTAAAACGTTTGCCAGTTCACTGGATGGCAAACACTAAAGCTTGGGTAACCTCTGCATTATTTAGTGAATGGTTTTACAAATGTTTTGTACCAGAAGTTCAGTCCTATATGAAGGAAAAAAATCTTGAATTTAAAATTTTGCTTGTTGTAGATAATGCTCCTGGACACCCACATTTGGAACATTCAAACATTAAGATTGAATTTTTGCCACCAAATACAACCAGTATTCTTCAACCACTAGATCAAGGAATAATCTCCACTTTTAAGAAATATCATATTAAAAGCACATACCAATTTATTTTAAATAAAATTGAAAATGAAAAATTAACATTGACCGAGGCGTGGAAAAAATTTAATATTTTCGACTGCATAGTTTTGACTGCATCTGCAGTATCCAGTATACGACCAAAAGCATTAAATGGGTGCTGGAAAGCTGTATGGCCAGGTTGTGTTCGTGGTAATACTGCTGATGAAATATCTGTATTATCTGAAGAAGTTTTAATGCTGGCTCGACAAATTGAAAGCGATGGATTTGATTCTTTGAACCATAATGATATAGAAGAGCTTCTCGCAGATGTTCCGTTATCTGATGACGACATTGTTAGTCTAACTGCTGATAATATGGAAGATAATAATTGCGAAAGTGATTGCGAAGAACTTGTAGAGCGCCTTACTTTAAAAAAGATTGATAAAATTCTTAAAACAGTTAAAGACCTACAGAGCGAAATTCTTAATGTGAATCCAAATACGGGACGGACACTAAAAATTCAGCATGGGCTTAACAACACATTTTCGGCATATCAAAAGTTACAAAAAGAGTTAAAAAAATCGACATCACAAAAACTTATGACAAATTATTTTCAACAAGTACCTAAGGAGAAAGAACTGACTGAAAACTTCGATGTTCCTTACAGCCAAAGTGAGAACAATTGTGGTGATAAAAATAGTAATCTAGCCATAGATGTGTTTGTTTCCTCTAGTGATGAAAGCGATATAGAGCCAATTCAGAAACTCGGCACACGCCATATTAGTGATTCTGATTATGAGTTATAATTTATTTCTTCAATGTAAATATTTTTTTCTTTGTTAAGTACGTAGTGAATTGATGTTTATTTGTTTTTTTAATGAATGAATTACTTTTTTTTTACTTTTTTTATGCGATTTTGTTTGAGTTTTAATGCTTTACTTTGAATTTATGCATTTTTTGAAAATTCAGGGACGAATTATTAATTTTAGTATAGAGCTAGTGTATCGTTTTATGCGAATTTGTTTTATGCGATTTTCTCTGGAACGGATCAATCGCATAAAACGAGGTTTGAGTGTATATGAAAATATGATGGATATTGCACGGTTATTGAATAAAATGTACAAGTTTTTAATAAAAAGCTAAACCTAAAATTAAATTCAATGAGGTATCAGGAAAGATAAGGAAAATATTAATTAATAATTTTCTTAAATGAATTTGTTGCATTGCTGCAATGTGTGACACACACACAGGCTTTTTGCATAACGTTTAGGCTTTTCTGCTTAGCCGTCGTTTTGAACATGTGTAACAATTATCCTTTGCTTTAATTCTACCAGTGCTGCCACGTTCTACCACGAGTTCTACTGCAGCACCTCTTATGCTGAATCATTATCCATATATGGCCTAAATAGCATTGAAAATATTTTTGTAACGTTTTTAGTCTCTTTTTTCTATTTCTGGCTTTGCCATTTTATTTTTTCGTTCGGACCAGTACTCAGGGGATGACCCCTAATCATGCCATCCATTGTACTAGAACTGGTAAATTAGGTTATGGGGAGAAGGAAAGAGGGAGTAGTGTTTGTAAACATTCGATTTGAATTTTCCTACATTGAAAGTGACCGGAAAGATCTCTAGAGGGAGTTTATTCCACATACGAACTGTTCTGCTAAAAAATGGATTTTTCTCTATAATGCGTAATGCGATACACTGGCCAGTCGACCACAAATGGATGCGTTCTCAACGAGAATCGAGTCAAACGCAAAAACTTGCGAGCTTCGGGAAGAAGTTTCTTAATTTCGTTAAAGCATTTTTTTTCCGGCAACAATGCCTATTTAGTCAAGTACCGTGCTGCATTCTTTAGGAAAGGAATAGAGAACAGATGAAACAGCTGGTGAAAGTAGAAGGTTAGTCGGAAATTAACTGTCGTATAAGACAGCACAGCGGTCAATGACCATGCCTTCATCAGTGAGCAGCCCCACCGACAGTCAATTTTTATTTTTGTAGTGAAAAAAGCAGCCAAGGTTTTTGTTGGGAATCGAACCCACAACCTCCATACTAACAAGCTAGCTAGTGCCTACACGGGCACCGATAAGACAGTGAAATGCATCCCACATTGCGTCGATGCTCTAGGGAATCTATAGAGTTGGATACCCTACCCACCCCAATGTGTCTCTTGGCCCTCTCCTGTACGCGGTCGAACAACTCCATAATAGACTTTGGAGCGCGGGTACATACAAGAGAGTTGTATTTCATCTTTGGACGGATATATGTGGTATAAATAGTATGAAGATCGTTTGGAGTGAAGTATTTCTTACACCGTTTTAGAAAACCAAGGCACTTGACAGATTCTTTAGAAACCAGAACAATGTGTTTAGTCCAACGAACATCAAACTGAATTTTCATGCCAAGAACATCAAGAACTTCCGACTCAGTAATACATACCTATAACAACCGTAGTAACAGATGCAGCATAATTTCCGAACACAGATCTATAGGTAAGCATGTCAACATTGCATCTTACGGGCATTAAATTCGACTCTATCCGTACTGTCCCATTTGTAGGTCGCCGGGAGATCGTGATTTAGCATATCATTTATATTCCGCCTTTTGGAACTCACCTCCAACTGCTTTGGTCTATTGCCAAATAAATACAAATGACAAATGGTGCTGTTATCTGCGAAAGAGTATATACAGTTGAAAGTTCGACAAAGAAAGTCATTTAGAAAAATAAGAAATAGGGTAGGAGAAAAAATGAAGCCTTGCGGTACCCCTGAATTAATATTGAACTCGTCTGATAATTCCCATCTATAACAACTCGTATAGTGCGAGTCCTGAAAAAACTCGATATAAATCTAAAGAAATTATCACCGACACCAAAAGCAGCAAGTTTTGACAGAAGTGTCACACTCTATCAAACGCTTTGGAAATATCTACAGCCACCAGCTCTCACTCTCTCTGAAATGATGTATGAAGTTGCAAAATTGTTCCGATTGGAAATCTAAAAAGTTGCCCGTATAGCACCCCCTACGAAGGAAGAGGGCGTGCAACAGCTTATGGAAGGTTTTAACTGTGTGTGATGAAATTAATGAAATATCGCGTGAAATGTGTGAAAATGTAATGGAAAATGTGCTCAAATGGACTCGCATTTGGGAGGAGGCTAATAGAAGCGGGCATTTATCTGATATTGTAGTCCATACAATCCATTGTAAGATCCATCCTCTTTCATTTAATAAAAAATTATAAACAAAGTAATATACCCTCCCGTTCCCTCCCGAGGGCACATTATAAGTCTTTATGGATCACACCAACCAGCTAGACTTGTGTCTTGCGGGGGTAATAGGGAGCCCAGTCCCCTTCAAGGCTAGTAGGAGCCAACTGGACAATCCACTATATTTCCACGGGAATCAGTAAAGCCCCAGAGTTCCGCCATTTGTCTCTTTAGGCATTTAGCTGTTCTCTGACTGATTATTGAGGTAGGCCCTTCGGGAGTATCATGATGGCTGTGTGTTTCATGGCCCTCGTTTGAGTTTGTGGGTCGGATCATTCACAATGAACACAATGAATGGTCCAGGTTCAGTAAATATGAATGCCGTCATGTTCTTACTATTATATTAAGCTTCATGCGTTCTGGACCAGGAGTTCGATAGTCTCCAGCTCTTCAGCAAGGAGTGAAGGCTGTGGTATACCCCGGGCTTTTGAAGTTGCTACTAGGAGTGACCGGAGGATATACGCATCTAAATACCTTCTAGGGCGAGGATGATGCTACATTTTATCTACAGTGGTATGATTCACCATCTGATTATGGCTTACACAGTTGGGTACAGATGTAAATCTTATCACATCATACCCTCCCGTTATTCTCTGTGGGGCACATTTATATGTTTTGATGGAAATCCACCATCATTACATGTGTTCCCCCCGGGGGCACATGATAGTCTTTTTGAAACCTACTATTCCATTTAGACTGGTGTCTTGCGGGGTAAAAGGGAGCCCAGGCCCCTCAAAGGCTAGTAGGAGTCACCTGGACAATCCACATATTTCCACGGGAATCAGTACGCCCCAGAGTTCACTATTTATCTCTTGACACAATTAGCTGTTCTATGACTGGTTATTGAGGTTGGCCCCTATATGGGAGTATCGTGGTGGTTGTGGTTTCGAGACCCTCGTGAGAGTTTGTGGGTCGGATCATTCAAAATGAACACAATGAACGGTCCAGGTCCAGTGAGTATGAATGCCGTCGTGTTCTTAATTATTTTAATCTTCATGCGTTCTGGACCAGGAGTTGGAAAGTTTCCAACTCTTTAGAAAGGAGTGAAGGCTGCGGCCTACTTCGGGCTTTCGAAATTGCTACTAGGAGTGACCGGAGGATATACGTATTCGATGGCCTCCTAGGGCGTGTATGACGTTTGCAAATCCTTCAAGTGGTTTGACCACCATCTGATTATGACTACCTAGTCGGTGCATATGTAAATCAAATCACATCATTACATGTGTTGACTGCCTGCCAGTTCCTGAAGGCTGGCAGGTATTCAACTGGAAGCTGCACGTTATTTCCACGGGAATCAGTAAGCCCCAGAGTTCAGCTAATTGGTTCTTTAGCTATTTAGCTGTTCTCTGAATGATTATTGAGGTAGGCCCTTCGGGAGCATCATGGTGATTGTGGTTTCGCGGACCTTACGAATTTTGATTAAGGGGGCCAGTATCATCTCATCTTTACTGAGAACAATGGGTGAATGATCCGGATCCAGTGAGCATGCTAGTCATGTGTTCTGGGCCGGGAGTTGGATAGTCTCCAGCTCTTCAGCCAGGACCGGTGGTTGGAGACCATGCTTCGAAACCTCCGAAATTGCAACTGGGAAGAACCTGTTGCTAGAAATTAGTCTTCGACTTCCTAGGGCGCGTCGCACGCATCATATCGCCCAAGGGGTGTGGCCACCGTCGAGTTATTGCATACACACGCTAGGTACCGACGTAAATCATATCACGCATACCCTCCCGTTATATTGTACCGATTTACAAAAAATTCAATCGATTACTTGAAACACTGGTAGCCAGGCTAAGGCGCACATTTAAATTCTTAACTATCGCGATATCCTCTATGCATGCTACGATATTAACAGTTATAGATTAACAAATAATAACAGTAAACAAAAAAAAAACGTAATGGATCTACAGAAAGACGTATTAAAGCGCTTTAATAATTGAGAAAAAATTTAAATAGTGAAAAACAAAAATAATTAATGATGCTTAATAACGTTCAAATAATGTTATTTTGCATTCTCTTTTAAATTCGTATGTATTTCTCTAGTATAACCTGCCAATGCCCATCATCAATTAATGCTTTTTGTATCTTTTACCAATTGAAAATTATAATTCGCTACCATAACAACATAAATTAAATATGAGTTTAAATACAACTTTCGCAATTAAAACCACACACACACACACTACCACATGCAATTTTACTCCATATTTTTTCAAACATCTCACGAAAAGTACACACACACACATGCCCATATACACTTTTATATTCTCCAAACAAATTTATTTGCCAGGCGCTTTTTTAATCAATAAATAATTTGTTTGCATAAATTAATTACAATAATTGTGGCATTTAATGAATTTAATGTACGCAATATAGTTTTTTCGCATATTTATGCGAGGGTGGATTTAAGCTCTTCCAAATGCACAATGTGCTGTATTGCTAACAAAAAATTTATATTAAGATGATTAAAATTTTAATTGCATTACGAAGAGAAGAGTTCGGCAATTATGAATGAAATGAAAAATGATATCTGGCAAATGTCCACCACGACCACGCTGACAGATATCGATTCTGTCATCAAAGTTTTTAATCACTTTTTGTCAAAATGGCGGACCCATTTCGTTAATCACATCATGTATTTTCAGTTTTAAGGTTAAAATCAATTCAATTGGCTCTGTATAGACACTGTCCTTAACATAGCCTCACAAAAACTAATCCAGTGGTGTTAAATGACACGATCTGGCTGGCCACTTAACTGCTGAATGTCGTGAAGTCATGCGATCGGGAATTTTGGTTTGCAATAGCTTGATCGTTTCATTGGCTGTGTGACATGTGGTAACGTCTTGTTCAAACCACATGTAAGTGTTATCCACGTCGTCAATAACAGGCCAAAATTAAGTTAGTAGCAGCAATGGAAGAAGAAGATTCACACACGACTAATTTCAAGAAGCTCAAAGGTGACAAATAAGAAGTTACCAAAATAGAAACTGTTAAAGACGACGAAAAACAATCTGAAACAAATGTGACCGTCGAGGAAGTGCCGATTGATCAGCTATCTTAAGAGCTCCAGGAACTTTCCGAAGAGGTAAGAGTCATTGAGACAGTTTCTGACGAAGGCAAGCTAAAGAAGAACAAGATTCGTACACGAATAATCAAGAAGATCAAGAGTGACAAGCAGGAAGTTACCAAAATAGAAACTTTTGAAGAAGATGACAAACAACCTTAAACAACAGTGACTGTCCAAGAAGTATCCTTTAAGAAACAACCTGAACAGATTCAAGAACTTGCTGAGGAAGTCAGAGTCATTGAGACAGTTTCTGATGAAGTTAAGCTAAAGAAACAAACAACAGAGACCGTCGAGAAACTGCCGATTTAGGAGCTAGCTGAAGAGCTCCTGGAACTTCCTGAGGAAGTAAGAATCATTGAGACAGTTTCTGACGAAGGCAAGCTAAAGAAGAACAAGATTCGTACACGAGTAATTAAGAAGATCAAGAGTGACAAGCAGGAAGTTACCAAAATAGAAACTGTTGAAGAAGAGGACAAACAACCTCAAACAACAGTGACTGCCCAAGAAGTATCTTTTAAGAAACATCCTGAACAGATTCAAGAACTTGCTGAGGAAGTAAGAGTCATTGAGACAGTTTCTGAAGAAGTTAAGCTAAAGAAACAAACAACAGAGACCGTCGAGGAACTGTCGATTTAGGAGCTAGCTGAAGAGCTCCTGGAACTTCCTGAGGAAGTAAGAATCATTGAGACAGTTTCTGACGAAGGCAAGCTAAAGAAGAACAAGATTCGTACACGAGTAATCAAGAAGATCAAGGGTGACAAGCAAGAAGTTACCAAAATAGAAACGAAGAGGACGAAAAGCAACCTCAAACAACAGTGACTGTCGAAGAAGTGCCTCTTGAGAAACAACTTGAACAGATTCAGGAACTTCCTGAAGAAGTAAAAGTCATAGAGACAGTTTCTGAAGATGGCATGCCAAAGAAGAAGAAGAAGAAGAAGAAGATTTGTACATGGGTACAATCGGAAAATTGGGTGTAACCAGCAAGAAATTACTAAGAACATGTTGAAGAAGATTAAAAACAGTCTAAAACAACAGTATCTGTCGAAGAAGTGCCCCTTGACAAACAACCTCTCTCCGGAGGTCTTTCCTGTCACTTTCAATCTGAGAAATGTCCACAGACGCTACTCCCTCTTTCCTCCTTCCCGTAACCCAATTTCCTAGTTCTGGCACAGTGCATTGCATAGATAGGGGTCATCCCCTGAGTGCTGGTCCTATAAAAAAAACAAAAAAAAACCTGAACAGATTTTAGAACTTGCTGAAGTACGAGTCATGAAGACAGTTTCTGAAGACGGCAAGCCAAAAAAGAATAAGATACATTGGCCGCTACCGCATTTGCAGCCTCATCTTCGAAAAAAAAACGGCCCAATGACAGACCATACAGCTCTCCACACAGTTACACGTTGAACATGCTAAGGCTTCTCTATAATCGCTCTAGGACTTTCTGTAGCCCAAATGCGGCTATTTTGCTTGTTGACATAACGTGACAAGTGAAAATTGGCTGCGTCTTAATAAGTGATTTTTTAAAAATACCAACCGGTTGTTCCTGAATTCGCAAGATTTGCCAGTCATGCTACCACACGTTTTTACATTCAAAATCATTCTTCTTTGTGACACAAGGCCACCACAACTTTGAAACGGAACACAGACTTTCATTCAAGAGAATGATATATTGTTCACTAGGCAACAATTTTGACTGGAAAATTCAAAGGTGAAGACTCACTGTTGCTACATATTCCAATGATCCCAGCAGATATGCCATTCAAACGCTTCCCTTCGAATTCATTTCTCACATGGGCAGCAAATCACATGAATTGAGCGAATTTATAGCAATGTGAATGGTCGGTCGACTTCAATTCCTGCGTCAGTTGAACCTTGTAAGACTTCAAAGTCAAATCCTTACATAAAAGTCGCCCTGCCGTGGTTTTGGATAACTCCAAGTATTGAGAACGTCGAGGCATTTGAAACTGCTTCAACACTGTGGCTCACGGCTGCTATGTTTTCAATTGAACAACACGGTCTGTTACAGGTTGGTGTTCGCTCATTTTGTATCGAGCCTGTCGACTCAAATTTAACTACCAAGTTCTTAATAGCGGTCACAGAAGTACGATTATGTTATCCGAAAATATCACGAATTTTACGAAATGTCACTTTAAAGGAATCACCATTTTCATAGTGGATTTTAATTATTTTAATGCGATTTTTGTGCGAAATTGAATTCATGGTAACAATTGCCAATGCAGCTACTACGAATACGTCAAAAAACTAAATGTCAAAACTGTCATGTTGTTGGTGTTGCCACAATTGAAAAATAAACTTCTTGCTGAAAAATCCGTTATAAGTTCTGAATGAAAATAATTTAGTACTAAATTGTTTGGGCTTATTCCGCCAGTAATTGAAATACTGTTGTTAATTCCTCGTCTTTCCTGGCTGTTTGTTTGCGAATCGCAAGCGCTTTCGATGGAATACATCATTTTCAAGCCACGAACGTGATAGAAAGTACCTTGATAGTGACGTACGTGATAGAACGTGCCTAAAAAATGATGTAATCACATCGAAAGCGCTCGCCATTTGAAAACACTTTAGTTCTCTTTATACAGGATGGGCAAATATGAGGTTAGGAATTGAGCTGTCACTTTTTGACATTTATTTAGTAAACAGTTGGGAATTAATTTTGGGTAAAGGATACAGTTTATTTATGGATAACTGGTAGTCATCTTCAAATTTTTATTGCATGGGCAATTTTGCAGTTAGGAACTAAATGATGAAATGTCAAGAATTGAGCTGTCATCCTTTGACATTTATTTAGTAAAAAGTGGGGAAATTTTAAACATGAAACGTTATACACTTGAACAAACAAGTTTACTTGTGATGTATTTACTATCTCTATTTTTATATTGAAGTTTCCAGCAGGGAAATTATTGGTCACATTAATGTGATAGATTTTTGCACATGTTCATTAAAGCCCTGTCAATTTAAACAGCGTAATAATCGCCTTGGCAAAAATTAAAAAGCGTTCGCATTTGTTTTTTTAACTGTTTTTTGATTATCGAGCAACGTCAAGTAATTCTGTCACGACCCTCGTTATACCATTAATATCATTACAGTGGAACAAAAAACCTGAAAAGCTTTAAAAATTGTTTTTTTCCGCTACTTCTTTATTTTAGGCAAATAAATTTGGGATTAAGTGAATCACTGCAAATGATACTGTTGAAGGAATAGAGCTGTCATTCTATCCCAGAAATTGAGATTTTTATAAAAATTTTGTTCGACTCTTAATTCCTTACACTACGGCAGCACTAGTTGTAACGCCATGGTTTGCATGGTTACTGGGGTATGCTTTACGGCATCCTGGGTCGTGTTGTGCCAACGTTAAATCAAAAGGCGGCTAGTTGATTCGGTATAAATTTTCAGCTTTTATTTGCTACTAATCTCCTTAACGGCAGCTCATCTTTTTTGCTCCCTGGTGTGTCGGGCAATGGTGTGCGGAGGTATCTCTAGGCTAGATACCAAGTATCTTTACAGTTGGTGGATGAGGGAAATAGTTAGGTGAGCGAAAATTGCGCAGGGTAAAAACAACTAGAACACAATTTAACGCTGCTCTGGTCACTCCCAGTTGTAACGGTAGACACAAATCACACTAATATACATCAATTAAAAATCTTCTAATAGAAATGCTTAGTTATAGCACCACGATGGTCTGCGCAACTCCCCGCTTGGTCCAAAGTAGGGCCCAAGACCAAGACAAGATACCAAAATCTTCCTCTCCCATTTCCAAAGCCGCTCCATCTGGCTTGAAAAAACTCCAAACCAGACTGGAACGGCATAAATTATGACAGGCCAAATGATCTATCGGTACACCAAAAGGCGCTCCTTCCCATCAATGCCAACCCAACGTTTCAAAACACCCTGGTAGAAAGTGTATATCTGCTTCGATCGCACAAATATATCGTGAATTTTTTTTTTTTTTTTTTTTTTTTTTTTTTATTATTAATTCTTTCTTATACAAATCAATACAAAATTTGTTTTGTTTGCCCCAGCGCCAATAGGCATTATAGAGGCGAGTTGCAATAATTTTATACATAAGTATCATTAAAGTATTAAAGCTTCTTTATACAATCAAATTAACCAAAATTTAATAGAATATAAGATATAATGTACATATTTGCCAAAATTTCCACTAAATCAGAAGTTCTTCCAGGTTTCCATATAAATATTTTTTAAGTTTTGTTTTAAACAAAGAAATTCTATTTATTGCCTTCAAATGTTGAGGCAATCTATTAAACTCATGAACTGAACCTTTTGCTTGGTTAACTCTAACCTACACCTTGCAACGATCAAATTGCTATTATTTCTGGTATTGTAGTGTTGTTGATTATTTGAAAATATTATAGTATGATGGCCAATACGATAATAATTTTTAAAAACATACAATAATAGTTGCATTTTACAAATTGCATGAACTGGCAAAATTGTTTTAAACACATTTGTATATAACAGCAACGTTTGATATGTCAACGGGAGATCAGCTACTAACTTTAAAGCCTTATTTTGTACACGTTGAAGTGACTTTAGTTCACAACTCTTTTTCCATGCATAAACAACAGCCATATAATTCAAATGGCTATGAACTAAAGCATTATAAAGTAAAAACTTTGTATTACGATCGAACTTATTTTTAAATTTATAGATAAATCCAATTCCTTGAGACATTTTTGTTTTTAAATGATGAATGTGGTGACTCCAAGAAAGATTACTCTGTAAACAAATACCAAGGTACTTGACATTCTGAACATCTACAATTTCTTTACCCTCAACAAATACACTAAAATTTGTATTACTGGGTCTATATGGACTGAATCTTATTAATTGAGTCTTATTGGCATTTAATTTAAGCTTATTTATTGCGACATATTCTGATATAAGAGAAGCATCTCTCTCCATATACGCCTTTAGTACGGTTTCATGTTTATAATGATATATTAGACAAATGTCATCGGCGTAAAGAAAAAGTTTTCCATTTAAGCCGAGATTTTTAATATCATTAATGTAAATAGAAAACAGTAGAGGCCCTAAAACACTACCCTGAGGTACCCCATGCTCCACGGGTCTAGTAGAGCTCTTACTATCTTTAATTTGGACGTACTGTTTTCGGTTTGTAAGATAACTTTTAAAAAGTAGCAATTCACTTCCAGAAACTCCATAGAACATAAGCTTTTGAATAAGAATCTTGTGATCTACAAGGTCAAACGCTTTTGAAAGATCATAAAAAATACCTGCAACACTATTGTTCCCTTCATCTATCCCATTACATATGCAATTTATAACATTGATGATAGCTTCCTCTGTTCCACATCCCTTTCTAAAGCCATATTGAAAATTATGAATCATATTATTGTTTTGTAAAAAAGCTGAAACTTAATTATATATAATTTTTTCAAAAATAATATCAATAGTTGGCAATACTGCAATAGGTCTATACATATCAGGACTAAAAGCGCTAATAGATTTTGGTATCGGAACAACCTTATGAATTTTGAGTACATCTGGGTATATACCTAGGTTAATCATATTATTAAAAATTTTAACAATATATGGAGTAAGAATATCACTACATTGCAATAGAATTTTAGGTGTCACATTATCATGCCCACAACTTTTTTTAGGCGATAACTTAGAAATTATATTGTAAACTTCATCAAACGATGTATAACAAAAATTAAAACTGCTGCTATGATAGTAAAGCGTTCTTAATGGGTTAAAAGAAGTCGTTGAATGCTTGTCGATTTGAGAACGTAAGTCTTTAATAGTTCCCAAGAAATATTTGTTGAAAGCTTCAGCTTTTTCCAAATCATCAGTAATTAGCGTATTATTTGAATCCTTTAAACTTAAATTTCTATCGTTTTGTTTCCTGCCAAGCGTATCGTTTAAAAATTTCCAACTTTTTTTGGGGTCATGTTGAATATTTTGCAAACTATACTGGTAAAAGTTATTCATTGATTCTTTACAAGCTTTTTTAATCACTGAGCTAATACGCTTCAATCTTCCGTTTATATCAGTATTACCAGGCTTACGTCTCCTCAATTTCAATAGGATTTTCTTGTATGCTATGATTTTATGCAAATTTTCATTTATCCAAGGAGTTATTTCCTTATTAACATTATTTTTCTTTTCCTTTGTAAAGGAACTGTCTTGTATAGCTGAGTAGATACTTGATACTAGAGTCAATGTGTCTACTGAAGGTTCGCCTTCTAAACAACAATTTTGTAACTGCCCTTGAAGTTCGTTCTTTGCTTTGTTATAATCACAATAATGTCTAATATTTCTAACTGAGATTAGTGGCTGTGTCTCAACGTTTATTCTAACGAACAAAAAGTTATGATCTGATATTTTACATTCAACAGAATCGATTAGTATATATTGAGAAATGTTGCTATATACATGATCTATAGATTTCCCACTATCCGGTCGAGTGATTAAATTGTGACAATTCGTAAAGTTGTAGTTAGCAAGTAAGTTCCCTAGATCTTCAAACAAAGTTGTATTCAAGGCATCAATATTTGAGTCACCTACAATTACACAAGGATGACGTCCAGAATGGATATATAAATTTTCCAAAAATTTATAAAAGGTATTTAAATGACATTTTTGCGATCTATAAAATGACACAAATTTGAGAGATTTCCCACATAATTTGCTTTTATTAATTGTTAAAGAAACTATTTCAACATTGTCCCTACTTTCGCAGAAATCTATATCATATTCAATATTCTGTGAAATAAAAACTGAAGTCCCCCCGTAGTTATCAGATCTACAACAGTGTACAACTTTATATCCTGGTATTTTATAGAGCTGAACAAGATCTTTTCGAAACCAGGTTTCCTGAACAGATATTACATCGGGTAACTTGGGAAGCGTGGCAATTAGAGTTTTGAACTTATTAAACTTTTCAATCGAGGATATACTTCTGACATTAATAGACATAATATTTAAAAAATTGTACGTATTATCTATGATAGAATTTTTAAAAGATTTTAAATTAGAAAAATATTGATTTTGAATTATCATTAAATTAGAAAAAAAAAAAATAATTTAAAAAGATAAAAATAAAAAATATTAAAAATTTACTTATTTAAAAATTAAGATGATACATAGATGTCGTTAACCTCTTCAGCAATTTCTGTAGTCTGTGGCCCATTTTTTGGTCTATGTGTTGAAGCTTCCAATAAAAGACTATCAATTTGTTCTTTACTTATGATGACTCTTGCCTTTGATAATTCTGATCTTTTTATTAATACTTTCCCACCAGACACATACACAGCACGATATCCAACATTTTTCAGCGCCTTAGCATAACTAAACAGGCTCAAAGTTTCCCTGCTCAAATAATCATTAATAAACACATCTTTCGTAGCTTCATTTTCCCTTAACTTTGGCTTAATTGTCATCATTTTATCCTTAGCATTTTTCGAATTAAATTTTACAACCATCAATTTTTTGGCATTTTGATTATTATTGGTTGAATTTCTATTTCTCATAAAGTATGCATCTTCTATAGTTTCAGGCTGCAAAACAACACCGGCATCTTTCAATAGTTCCAAAACTGTATCGACAGCAGAAGCACCAGACTTTTCTTTTACACCACTTATTAAAACATCATTTTTAACTCTTATATCATTTAAGTTCTTAACAGACTTTTTTAAAGTCATTACTTCCTCCTTTAATATTTTGTTTTCATGTTTTATAGTATGCAGTTGTTTTTTATTCTCAGTAATGCCTTTCAAAATGCTATCAAACTGTGTGGACAAAAAATCCATTGACTTTTTCATATCAGACATCTGATCAAGTTGATCTAGTTTTTCCAGTTTTGCTTTTATCTCTTTTATTTCTTTCATTGTGTCACTATTCTCATTATTGTTATTTTTGTTACTGCATACATGGCACACATATGCTTCTGTCTCATTCTCTAGCAAGTAATCAAATTGGCGTTTATCTAATGTAGTGCAAATTCCATGATATTTTTGGTTACACTTTTCACACTCTATAAATGCATCTTCTTCTTCTATAACTAAGTTACATTGATTGCAAATTAATTTAATTTTTTTCAAACTCATACGACCTTTTGGAGCCATACTTCATTTATTTTCAGTCACTCAGTTAATACTTTCTAAAACTTGTAGTTTTTATTAATTAACAGTTTCTATAAGTTAATTTAATCTTTAAATTCTTTCGTTAAAGAAATTCTTTACTTCTTTTTGAATGTGGCGATAATATTTAAAAATTTCGTTAAAGGTGACACCCAAATATCTTATTCTGTCTAGGGTGTCCCTAATTGTGTCCTGTCCCATCCTTAAGCACGACTCAAACGATCTACGGTTTTTGTGAATGTGCTTTCTACGCCCTTTAATCATTACAGACACAGTCTTACTTATGTTTAAATTTAGACGCCATTTCCTAAAATAGTCCGTAAGAGACGCCAAGTAGCTGTTGACTCGTACGTTAACTGTCCTGGCTGAATCACCTTAAGAAGCAATTAGAATATCGTCAGCATACATTAACAGAAATGTCAACCCGCGTCCAATTTGGTTTATGAACAAATCGGTTTCGGCTATTTGCCATCTTCAGTGCTCTCTCTGTACTCCCAGTAGGAAACCTTGCGGTACACCTGCATGGATCGAATCCTCATGTGACAGACAGAGTGTGATTTGTTTTACATCCGCGCCTGACTATGTTGTCTTAATCAGATGGTGGACAAACCACTATTGTATAATTTGGAACGTCATACATGCGTCCTAGATAGCCGAAGCCATAATTCTATGCAACAGAACCACCTAGTTGCAACTTTAATGATTTCAGTGCAGGTCTGCAAACCATCACACCTTGCTAAAGAGTTGGAGACTTTCTAACTCCTGACCAGAACACATGTCAAGCATGCTCACTGGACTGGATCATTCACTTTGCGTGTCATTATCAGTGAGATGATCCTGGCCACCATAATTTTCATTCTTCCCTTATGGGGCCGCAAAACCACAACCACCACTATGCTCCCATATAGGGGCCAACCTCAATGATCAGCTAGAGAACTATTGTAAGTCTAAAGAGATAAATAATGAACTCTGCGGGTCACTGATCCCCGTGGAAATAAAGTGGAGTTTCCAGTTGACTCCTTGCCTGTCTTCAGGGGACTGGGCTCCCTTTTTCCCCCAGTTGAACAAGTCTAGATAGTAGAGTATTCTATAAAGACCGATAAATGTGCCCCCGGGGGGGAGACTCATGTGACAGACAGTCACCGACACGAACCCTAAACGATCGATCCTTTAAAAAGCTAATGTCCGAGCTACGAACCAAGACTTGTCATTTTTAAAACCAAGCCATTATGCCAAACTGTATCAAAGGCCCTAGTGAAATCAAGACTAACAGCCATTGTTGGACATCGCCGGTTCAATCCTTTCGAAACGAAGTCGGCGAAAAACATGAGGGTATGCGAAGTCGAAAGACACCTTCAACTGAACTTTTTTTCATAATGCTCTTCTTTATATACCCATTCACCGCCGCACACAAGTACACACACACACACATACACCATATCCACAGCTGATATTATAAAACGGCTTGTGACTGCATTCATTGTTAGCCGCTAGTTTTACCACCCTATAAAGATGGCGCTGTTGGGCTGCTGAGCTGCTGTTAAATTAAAAATATAAAATACAAAACTATAAATATAATTATAAAATAAAAAAAACAATAACAACAACAACAAAAAATAAGTATAAAATAAACTGATAATTCATTCGACTTTACCTGTGTCACTAAAAGTGAGCATAGGGACCTTTAGCGTTACTACAATGTAAACAAAAGTGTCAATGTAAAAAAAATGTTTAAACAATTTTTCATTAAAAATTTTAAACTGTCTGTCCTACTGTAGCTTAAAAATGTTATAGCAGCTTATTTATATATTTTACTCTGCTGGAAATTTTCAAACTTATTAACGATATTTCGGTCTCTGTGTATTGATTACGTTTAAACGTAAATAACTCTGTTACCACATTGTCATTTGATTTTACCATTTTAACTTTGTAACTTTTGGTCAATTGCTCGTCATGGAGTTTGTAAAATGTAAAAGTTGTAAATTATCCTTTTGACCAAAAATGCTTGCAAGCATAAAAAACATTTTTTACAGACCACTATTTCACAAAAATCTCTGATTAAGAAAGACTATCCATAAAGGTACTTTTTATAAAAGCTAAGCTAAGAAAACGAAAATTTACGCATTTTACTTTTCATAAGACTCAGTACCTTTTAAACACTAAAAACCTTTTGTAAAAAAGGTGCATTTTAGCACAAATAGCCTTAACAAAACAGTCCTTCACAGACATCGCACGAAAGATGTCTAATAAAACTTACTTTTCTGAGAGAACATCCCTTAGAAAAGGGACCAAGGAGTATCGTTTCAAAAATTACTGTGATAAAGGTACGTTTTAGAAAAAGTTTTTATTTAAAATAAAGTATTTCTGAGAAAAAGTGCCTTCATAAAAGAGTACGATTTAAGAAAATAAGCTTTCTTTTTAAACTGAATAGTACCTATTAGAAAAAGTGCGATTGACAAAAGAATTTTTCAGAAAAAGTAACTGTTACAAAAAGTACCTTTTAGGTGATGGATTGAATAAAAACCCAAAACTTTTTTGAAACTGTGTATAAGTAAAGGTGAATTTTATGAAAGATACTTTAGTGAAAAAATCCCTCTCGTAAAATGTATTTAAATATGAAATATATTTTCCAAAAAAGTACTTTTTGGAAAAGGAATCTTGATATTAATAGTCCCACATTTTAGAAAATCTACTATCTTTAATTCCTATATGAAATAAAAGTAACAAAAATAAGATCTGCTACAGAAGGTACCTAAAAGAAAAGAAATTTTTAACTTTGCAAATAGTACCTTTTAGGCATAAAAAAACAAAAAGCAAAAATAACAAAATTAAACTGACAAAAAATATTTGCTGCAAACAGTTCTAGAAGAAATTAAATTTTGCAAAAAGTACCTTCTGGAACAAAAAAAAAAAGAATTACTTAGAAAAAGCACTATTTTTGGCAAAGACCAAACCAAAGTCTGTTATAAAAAGGTTGTTTAACCAGAGGTACGTTTTAAAAATTTAAACTTTGCAAAAAGTACCTTATAAGCAAAAAGAACACAAAATAACTAAGAAGAAGCAGTTCGGTACTATTTTTAATTCCTTTACGAAATCATAGTGACAAAAACAAACCCGTTGTAAAAAGGTTTCATAAGATGAAATATTATCAATTTGAGATGAAAGGGAGAGAGAGAGAGAGGGTTTGTTCTTAATTATTTGAAGATTTGTAAAATGCTTTTTTTTGTTTTTCTTTTTTCTAAATTCCCAATTTTCCATAAACAAAAACTTTTATTTAAAAAATTATTTCAGTTTTTTGTACAATGTAATGGAATTTTTGTGAAACATAATGAATTTTAAATAAATAAATCCTTAACAGTGTTCTTTAGTAAAAAATTAATGAGTTTTATTAGAGAAACTGAAAATTTTTCAATAGAAAACTAATGCATATAAGAACGAACAAAAATATTCACCGCTATTATGTATGTCGTCGGCGACAAAAAGTGAGGTCGACCGCACAGTAATGGTATTATAGAAGACGCTGTTGAGAGAAAAAACGATTACTATGGACGCCTTCAAATCGCCGTTGAGTTAAAATGGCGTAGTTTTTGTTGTCGCAGTTTTTGACAGCAACTAAAGCAATTTAAAGCAGTTGAAGCGTAAGAATTTAAAATAAAATTAATTTATAAAAAAATAATAAAAAATAAAATAAATAAAATAATTTTTTTGTTTTCAAAAATATAAAAAATTTTTTCCTGAAGAAGCTTTCCAAAGGAAAGCGAAATATTGAAAAGAAAAAATATATAAAAAAAGATCTTAAAAAAGAAAAAAGATATTTATTCAAGATAAAAAAGATCTTTTAAAAAAACTATAAAAATTTATAAAAAATAAAATGGAAAATAAAAACTTAGAATAACAACCAGCAAGCAATTTGAAACATTAATCGCTGAACTGGTAAGTAGGCCCAATTTAGCAAAAGGATTTTGCAGAGACGCTACTCCTAGCAATTTTAAGCAAGACTGAGAAGAAATTGGCCCACCAATAAGAAATTTTAACGGTTTGGCAAAAAGTAAGTTTTAAAAAGCGATTTAAAGTATAAAGTGAAATAAAAAATATATTTTTAGGGGGTGGAAAGATTTTAAGTTCAAAATAAAAAAGAAGTTGGTGCTGAATAAGACAGAAAGAAGTCAATGAATGCAACAGGCGGTGGCAGATATAAGCAACTAACGCTTTCGCCTTTTAAAGAAACGGCTGCTAATTTAATGCAGTTCCAAAAACAGCTGAACCCTGAAGGTAAAGTCCAGGGAATTCAACTTGCTAATGAAGCCTTCATAATTGAAAGTGGTAGTGACATTAATTTGCCAGTTTCTGAAAAAGTCGAAAATATGCCATCAGCTGCTGCAGCGACAATTCAAGCTCAGAAGGGAATTCCTTTTAAGAGAAGAAAACAAAAAGAAAGTCCCATAAATGATAAACGAAACGAATTGTTACAAGAGCACGACGCCATGCAGAAAGAAGATTTTAAAGAAAATTTCTAAAACATTAACAGAAAGAAATAAAAAACGTTTTAAAGGACACAAGCGAGCTAGGAAAAAATCAATATAGAAATAAAAAAATTCTTTAAAAGAAACAAGTGGGTAGTAGCGAAAACTTTACGAAGAATGGAAGAAAAGAAAATGAAAATAATGGATAGACAACACCAAAGATATAAAAAACTATTTAAAACTGAAATTTAATTAAAACAAATAAAAATGGAAATTAAAAGAAGAGATATTTAAAGTTCTAGAAAATACTAGAGATGGTATCAATTTCTTTTCATTTATCGATAACATGTCAACGGCAACTCAACTTTCTTAGCTAATACAATTAATGGTTGAGGCGATAGTAACGTCACCATAATACGACAGTGACTATGAAGTCGCCACAAAGACGCCGACGACATACATAATAGGGGTGATTATTTTAAAATTTTAAAAAGTTGTACCAATTTGTAAAGACTTCACCAATTTTCAAAACTTCCACAGTGTTTCATCGTTCTTCACACAAAAGAACGGTTTTGCCAGGTTCTTTAATTTAAAAAAAGTCTCTTATTGTTCTTAAAAGTGTTACGTTATTCCTTTATAATTTACATTCGCCCGTATTATGAATGCTGACATCGACGTCAACACAATACTATAGTCGTCGTCACATTGCAATGCTCTCGCCGTCGCCCCAACGCCATATTGGTATTAATTAAGAGTATTGTGTTGACGCTGTTCTGTTATCGATAATTTGAAGAACATAAATATCATCACTATCAATTTTGACGTATAGTTGTTTTGTTTGTTTTGTTTACTTAAAAAAAATTATTGCAATTTAAAAGATAAATAAATAAAGATGTTTCTAATGTATTCAAGTGATAGTTCTAATGACGAAAATAGTGAAAACCTAAAACTTCAAAGAAAAGTGATAAGGCAACGGTCGAACATTTTTAGTTTGCCAGATACCAAGTAAGTAAAGAAAGAAAAGTGTTAGAATTTGAGAAATTGAAAGCAGTTTAAGTGCATTATTTTGTTTAATTACAGATTTGTGGATTATTTTCGCTTAAACAAAAAGGCCTTTAAACGTGTTTTAGAAATAATTCGGCCTTTAATGAAGGCTGGAGTAAGGTCAACATTTATTTCTACTGAGTTGAAGCTAGCGACAACATTAAGGTTTTTGGCACAAGGCTCTTATCAATTAAGTGTCGGGAATAACTTTAATCTAAGCTTATCACAACCCACAGTATCGTTAATTCTGGAGGAGACACTCGATGTATTAGAATCTGCGATCTGTCCGCTTTATATAAAATTTGAATTGACCGAAGAGGAAAAGGCCGAGTGTAAGCTGCATTTTTTTCAAAAAACTGGATTTCCGGGTGTTATTGGTTGTGTGGATGGCACACACATTAAGATTTTGGCACCTAGTAAAGAAGATCAAAACCTTTACTACAACCGAAAAGGATTTTTTAGTCTTAATGCAATGGTTGTAAGTGCACTTTGAAAAATATGTTTGTTTTCTATTCATACTTCTTACTGCTTACATTTCTTAATTTAATTTTAGGTTTGCGATAACAAAATGAAAATTAGATTTTTGGATGCCCGGTATGCAGGTTCATGTCACGATTGGCTTGTATGGAACGTAAGTGCAGCAAGACAAGTATTGCGAGAACGCTACAATGCTGGTGAAAGAAATAGTTGGCTTTTAGGTAATACGGCAAAATACTAAAACTCTTGAGAATAATTATATAAGTATATTCCATAGGTGATGCTGGTTATCCTCTTGAACCTTTTTTAATGACACCCTACAGATCCGCTGCAGAGAGAAGTCCAGAAGCAATATTCAATAGCAGGCATGCAAAAGCAAGAAATATCGTGGAGAGAACGATTGGCGTGCTTAAAAATCGTTTCCGTTGCCTCCTAGGGGCCCGTCAACTACATTATAAGCCTGCCAAAGCAACAAAAATGTGAATGTTTGTGCTGCTTTACACAACATTTGCATTGAATATCAGAGCTTCAATGCAGAGGTTGACATACCAATAAACAGTGAGGAAGATAATAATGAAAATGTTGATACCAACGCACCTATCTCGCAAAGTGGTGAAGCTGAACAAATAAGAGAACAAATAAAAACAAGTTTTTTGTAGGTTCTATTCATTCTTTTTATATATTAGTAATAAAACACAATATGTACATTTACATAAAAAAATTAAATTAATTTGTTTAAATAGATTAATTAAAGGCACAAGTAAGTTAACAACTTTGTTTGCTCCACTAATATTTGTTCTCAAGGGCCTGCAATTCTTTCTTCTTTATTTCCAACTTTATATATTTTATTTCGATTTCTTTTTCATGGAGTTCTTCTTGTCTTTGTTCCTGTCGCTCCATCATTTTCATTTTTTTTTCTTCTACATCATACAGCTTCCTCTGGTACCGGCTTGTTTCCTTTAAAACTATCTTTATTTCTTCTAAAGTTTTATTTCTAGTATCACAAATTTGTTTCTGGTCCTTACTTATTTCTTTTAAACAGTCTTTTACTTCACTCATTGTTTTAGAAATTGCACTAAAAACCTCCTTTTGCATAGAGTTGTGCTTTTCGAAAAATTCCTTTCTTTCGTCATTATATTTTCTTTTCCTTGAAGTAGGCTGTTCTATTACTTCCATAGCATATGCAGAAGTTGATGGCATTTCCTCGCAGATTTCTTCTACGGTAGGTTCATTTTCTAAATTTGACTGTTGTAGACCTTGGGCAACACCTTCAGGATTAAACTGCTTCTCAAATTGAAGCAGGTTAGAAGCAGCTTCTTCCAATGTTGAGAGTGGTATTAATTTGCACAAACCTCCACCTGTTGCATTCAGCTCAGCTTTGTTGTGTGTTAGCTTTTTTTTTAGTTTGCATTTAAAATCCCTCCAAACCTAAATATATGACAAATTTAAAATTTATACTTTGAAGAAATTTGTATCCTTACTTTTTGCCATCCATCGCTGTCTCTAATTGGTGGTCCAATAGAATTTAGCTTCATCTTGATTTCTTCCCAATCTTCTTTATAATTAATACCACTTGGGCCTCTGTGAAACCCTTTTGCTAAGCTTGGTTTACTTTCAAGCTGCTGTATCAATAATTCAAATTGTTTATTTGTTGTGATTTTAATTTTTTTATCCATTTGAAAAATTTTTTAAACAACTAACCGTCACAGATGAAATTTTCCACTGAGTCGTTAACAAAATGTCTGTCGACAAAACTAAAGCCAATCTAAGGCAATGTCGCCATATTGTCACCTCTCATAATGCCAAAATGTTATCGGTTTTCATCGAAAGTTGGCAATGTTGCCAATGGCAATGCGGTGAGATTGCCGCCGACGTCATTTAAGGCGTTGTTGACATTCACAATAATGGTGATTCTTTCATTGGGGTTTTTTTTATTTAATTTTTTCAATTCCATTTTGTTCCTTTCCCAAAAATCTTATTTAAAATTTTTTGCTACTAAAAATTTGTAAATTAATTAATTTATTTTCATTAATATTAGATTGTTGTTTTACTAATTTCCATACTGTTCCTCTAACAAAACTATTTAGAAATTTTATTTTTAAAATAAATAAAGTGTTTTTAATGTAAAATTCCCTTTTAAAACTTATTTTTATTAAAAATCTATTTTTTTAGAAAATTTCATTTAGTTCCTCAGGCAAAGCTTGCAACTAAAATGCCAATAAATGTGTCTTATGATTCCTGTATTGAAAACCTATTTTTGTATTTGTTGTTACTTAAAACATACCGCGGTTTCAAATTCTCCATTTCGTTCCTCTGATTAATGATTCCTCTTTTTAATTAACAAAATGTCTCTTTACTTTCTTTAATTTGCTTCTATTATTATTTTCATTACAAACTTATTCTTGTTTTATTAAATTCCATTTCGTTCCCTTGAGAAATTTCTTTAATTTTTCCACTGCAAAGTGATTCACTGCAACTTGGTTTTACTAAAAAAAGTTAACTCTTTACTAGATCTCATTAAAAATTTATTCTTATTTTATTAAATTCCACTTCGTTCCTTTGACAAATTTCGTTAATCTTAAACTTTTTACCACTAAAAAGTGGTTCAATGTGATTAGGTTTTCTTAAAAAAATTCTTTCCATTTATTATCATTTGAAAGTTACCACTGTTTCACCAGTTTTCCATTTCGTTCCTCTGGTAGAATTTGTAAATTATTATTTTTTTTTTTAATTAACAATATGTGTCTTTACGCTCTTTAATTAAAAAGTTGATTCTTTGCTTGTTTTAATTAAATAAAAATTTATTCTTATTTTTATTAAATTCCATTTCGTTCCCTTGACAAATTTCGTTAATCTTAAACTTTTTACCACTAAAAAGCGGTTCAATATGATTAGGTTTTAATAAAAATTTTTTATTTTTATTATCATTTGAAAGTTACCACTGTTTCACCAGTTTTCCATTTCGTTCCTCTGATAGAATTTGTAAATTATTTTTTAATAACAATATGTGTCTTTACGTTCTTTAATTTAAAAGTTGTTTCTCTGCTTGTTTTAATTAAAAATTTATTCTTGTTTTAATAAATTCCATTTCGTTCCTTTAAAAAATTTCGTTAATTTAAAATTCTTTTTTATTTAAAACTCGTTCAAAGTATTTATGGATTTATTATTATTAGAAAATTTTTACTGTTTTACATTATTCCATTTCGTTCCTTTGACAAAACTTGTTAGTTTTTTTTTCTAAATTACCAAAATGTTCTGAAATGGAAAAAATCTATGCTTTTTTTATTTAATAGATACTCTGGTTTTATTTAATTACATTTCGTTCCCCTGACGAAATCTGTTTACTACTGGAAAGGGTTGTAAAACTTCTTTTTTGAAGGTCTTCATAATAAATATTTGTTAAAAAAAAAAACTTTAAATGAGCTGAAACTTGAAAATTTATTCTTGTTTTAATATATTCCATTTCGTTCCTCTGACAAATTTCTTTAACTTTTTATTTTTTAATATATGAAAGTGGTTTAAAGTATTTCTGCACTTATAATCATGACAAAATTACCACTGTTTCACATAATACCATTTCGTTCCTCTGCTAAAATTTTTTTTTGAATTACCGAAATTTGTCTTTAGGCTGTGTAGTTGGAAAGTTCTTTCTATTCTTTTTTTTTGGCTTTATTTAATTCCATTTCGTTCTTCTGAGAGAAGTCGTTAACTTTAAATTTGTTTACTACGGAAAACTTTTGTACAATTCCTTTTTTAAAGGTCTTTCTACTTATAAATAAATATTTATTATTAAACAAAAATTTATTTAAATCCATTTCGTTCCCCTGAAAACAGTTTTTTGTTTTTTTTTTATAATTAAAAGGTGGTGCCTTTAGGTTTTTAATTTAAAACGGCTTATTTGTATTAAAATTAAAATTGTTTCACAAAATATTTCATTGCGTTCCGCTGACAAAACTTGCTTAATATTTTCGAAATGTTTAATTTTTTTTTTTTCGTTTCGCCGCAGTATTCAGGGGATGACCCCTGCTCATATAATGCATTGTACCAGAACTAGAAAATTAGGTTATGGGGAGGAGGAAAGAGGGAGTAGTGTTTGTGGACATTCGATTTGAATTTTCCTACACTGACAGGAAAGTGACAGGAAAGACCGCTGGAAGGAGTTTATTACACATACGAACTGTTCTGCTAGCAAACGAATTTTTCCTGTAATACGTAGAGCGATTCACTGGCCAATCGACTACAAGTGGATGCGTTCTCAACGAAAATTGTGTCAAATGCAAAAACGTGCGATTTTTGGGGAACGAGTTACCTTATATCGTTAGAGCACTTACCATTGTAGTAACGATAAAATAGTAAAATACATCCTACATTGCGTCGATGCTGTAGGGACTCAATAGAGTTGGATAGTCTACCGTCCCCAATGAAACTCTTGGCCCTCTCCGTGGTCGAGCAACTCCAAAATAGACTTTGGATCGCTGATCATCTTTGGAGGGATATAGGTGGTAAAAATAGTATGAAGATTGGATGGAGTGAAATATCTCTTATACCGTTACAGAAAACCCGAGGTACTTGAAAGCTTTTTTAGAAACCTGAAAATTTTAAATAAAAGCGAAGCGGCAACAAATGTGAGTAGATTCTTGAAGTCCACTAATAAATAGCTTATCATCACCTGCATATTTCTAAGCTATCCAAAGGTGATAGTCTCCATTTGTTTTTGCTTTATTGTAAAAATAACTACAACTACAAGTACTTTAAAGCAAATATATTTAAAGGTATGCAACACTGTTATTATATTTTTAAAAATTGTTTTTTTAAAACTAAAAACTTAACATTTTCGCGAATTTGAACTTAAGTTTGTTGAGAAGTTTTTTGTCATGTTATTTTTCTGTGATAATATAGTAAACAAATTTTAAGCTGTTGTTATCATGACAAAGATAATTTAGCAAATATTGCTCTCACTAATTTAATTTTAAAGGCCTTAACGTGACTTTACATTCTTCAATAACAAATTAAAACGAAAACAAATAGACAAAAATCGCAATTTAATTTACAAGCAGCATCATCATGATTATCATCATCATCAACCTCGTCAGCATCATTGTTATTATAACAAGAAGAAGCTATATTTTATTATAGAAAAGCATAAGGAAGAAAGAGCCAGGCGGGCTGTTTAGCAAATCGTATTTAACCCCCACTAACTTTGCAGCAACACCAAAACAACCATAATTCTTTCCAAAGCAGGGAATAAAGAGTCCCCCATTTTTTGCTTGATTGACTTAAAGTGGATCCTTAGAAAGGAAAAATAAAATTTTGCCAATATAAATAATTCAACAGACGTACGAGCAATACCACAGCTAACGATTGGGATTAAATGAAACGAACAAAAAAATCTGCTTCCAAAAGTTGGTAATGAAGAGCAGGAATCGTTTGGTTTTTGTTCAAGTGTTTTCTAACCAAAAAAAAAAATAGGACGGTTTTTCATTTGAGTTTTAAGCCAATCACATAACGTTTCACTAGTTATTCGGACTTGGAGGCTTGTTCTAATTTTTTGTTTTGTTTTTGTTAAATTTCTTTCTTTTCATACATTAGTTATCCTTTTCTCTCTGCTCGTTTGGCTCGTTTATGGCTACAGATTTTGATTGCCTTGCTGCTGTGCAGGCCAAGCTGAAAGTATATGTACGCGCGCGTGTGTTTGTGTATGTGTGTGTGAGTGTATATTTCACAGATTCTTGTGCTTAAACTTTAGTTTTATAAATCTGACATATGTTTAACCATAATATCCTTAATTAAAAAATACAATAAAAAAAAATTGCAAAATTTTATAAAATAGAAATTGTACAAAAAGTACTTAATCTAAGAGCTCTTGTTGTTGCTGTTTGTGTTCTTTCATTTGCTAAGTGTGACCAGCTAAAGAATTGAAATTTGGTGATTAAGACTTTTTATAGGGAGGAGGAAAGACAGAGTAGTGTTTGTGGACATTCAATTTGTATTTTTCTACATTGAAAGTGATAGAAAAGACCTCTGGAGGGAGTTTATTTCACATACATAGTGCAATTCACTGGGAAATCAACCACTAATGGATGCGCTCTCACTTAAAATCGAGTTAAACGGAAAAGTGTGCGAGTAACGGGAACAAATGCCCTACTTCCAATAGAGCACTTACCATTGTAGTAATGATGAAACTTTGAAATACATCCCACAATGCATCAATACTCTAGAGAATCAATAGAGTTGGATACCCTAATGTCCCCAATGAACTTCTTGGCACTCTCCTGTACGTGTTCGCCGGCCCATACATGAGAGTTGTATTCCATTTGTGGACGGTTATAGGTGGTATAAGTAGTATGAAGATCGGATGGAGTGAACTTTCCTACAGTGAAAGTGACAGGAAAGACTTCTGGAGGGAATTTAACCCATATACGGACTGTTTTGCTAAAAAAACGAATTATGCCCCTGTAATGCGTTCTCAAAGAAAAATCAGGTTAAAAGAAATTAAAAGCAAATTTTTTTTCCTCTTACTTCTTTATTAAATATATTGTAAAAGCAATCATCGAGACGTCATCCAAGCATTTGAAGCAGCCGGGGAGGATTTTTGGCTTTTCGAATAACTAAGGGCACTAATTTGTGAGAGCTATAATCATTTCAACCAAATGAAATTGATTCTTCGTTCTTTTTGAATTTTGTATCCAGGCGCACTTTTTTCACAAGCAATGACATATTTTTTATCGATAAAATAATCAAGTTTCATTGATATGCTATATTTGCGACTCCATTAATCCCATCTCAGTGACTTTTGCATGGAATCTGTAAATGAATGGAGTGATCGAGGCAATATCACTAGAAAGAATCTCGTCACCAATTTAAAAAAAAAAAGAATATGCCATGTCGTTTTCTAAATTTAGTAAATTATCCATCGCTTGCTCGGAATGCATTTTCAATTTTATTGGGGTATTTATTCTCTACCAAAAATTTGTTTAACTTTTTCCTTTAATATTATTCCTTCCTTCCACGTTCTTTTAAAAACCACTCACAAAGGCGACTTTCCATTTTCGAATATTCGGAACTATGCATAGTTTTATTTGATGCTTCGTGATAAGTGTTGAAAACAGCATTTAATATAGATGATCTATTTGACTTGATATACATACATAGCTGATGGCAGATTTGTCCAGCTCCTTTAACAAGCTTTTCCAATATCTTTACTTTGGTTACCAAAAATAAAGTGTTTTGTATTATGTAATTTTGAAATTTTTAGTTTTCAGTAGAGGCTACCAAAATATGTATGTATGTCCACGCGTATCAAATTTTACAAAAACACCACAAATATGGTAAGACAAAAACTAAAAAGGAAATAGCTCGGGGATTCCCCTTTCTATTTTACCTTTGTTCAATGAAATAAAAACCAAGAATGGGAATTCTCTTGTGTTTAAAATTAAAAAAAAAGAAAAAAAAGTTCCAATTTCAGAGTGTCCAATGCATTAAAAACTCTCGTTCTTATATCTAGAGGTTCTAATTACTGAGAGTTGTAATCCGTGAGCGTCTACTTTATCGCCTTACATCTCAGCTTTTGATATAAGAAAATTTTGGTTGCCAAAATTTCAAACAAAATATTTTATTTATTTAGTAGTTGGTTTTATTCATAGTTTTCTGCTTAAAGACTAAGGGAGAAGGCATGTGTAGCTGCTGTGTGTCGAGTAGTTACTTACTTTCATCATCACGATGTTGTCGTTTATATTTATATTATCATTTTATGTGGTTACTGTTAGTTCATTTAATAATTTACTTACTTCTTTTTATCATTAGGTTTACATTATAAATTACACAAATACATAAACATACATATATACACATACATACATACATTCTTCATACTCTTCTACAATTGTAAGCAAGAGTAGGTATGTATATAATTTAAAAGAAGAAGAAAAAAAAGCAAGGATTACATATCCTTTTATAAAATCACATCAAAAGGTGACTAAAATCTAGGTAACGGCTTTGTCTTCTTTTATGAATCACATCTCTTATTTTTGCACAGAATGGCTCTTTGGTTTTGGTTTAATTATTTTTTTTTTTGTATTAAATAAAAATAAAACACATACAACACACCCACGCACACACACACACATACATATTTTTGCTTGAACGTGCAAAAGTGTTAAAAATTCCTTAATGTTTTTAGTGCTTGTTAAATCCTAACAATTTTTGAATTTTTGATTGAAATATAACAATCTCAAAGGGTTTGTTAATATTTGGTGAAAGTCTGAAAATGGAATTGAATAAAATAAATATCATGAGCCTTACAGCCTGTGTCACAATATCGAAGGCAAACTCAAGCCAAAAAAAACTGGTCATTCACTTTCGCTCTAAAAAGAGTCCCACTATCTTTCAACTTGTCGTTCGCTTGAGTTCGCGTTTGTAACGTAAGCCATTTTATCATTGTCGTCGATAAAATCTTAAATTAATCGCCAAATTTAAAAAAAAACGCTAAAATGAATAAAATGCACCAAAAATTACAACTCTGTGTTACTCGATCTTATACAAAAAGCAGCAAAAAATATATGTAAAGAAACCATTTCCTTGTTAATGTTATATACAGGGACACCCTGTATATATAAAAATCTATAATAAAAAAATAAGTCGGGTTTTCCTTCCTGACGCTATAGCTTTAGAAAGCACGAATCGGTTTCCCCACTTTTGCATTCGTTAGAAAGGTCTCGGGCTCCGTGATGTTTATAGCAAAGAAAATTCAGGAAAAATGTCAAGAGAAAAGCAGGCAAACAGGAAAAATCAATTTTTACATGCAGCGCCACTTCTGATACATAGCATGTACTACAATGGCAACCTCAATAATCAATCAGCTAAAAAGCTGAACTCTGAGGCTTACTGACTCCGGTGGAAATAACGTGGAGTTTTCCAGTTGGCTCCTGCTAACCTTTTGGGGGCTGGACTCCCTTTTATCCCCGGTGACACATGTAGAGATGGTGAGATTCCATCAAGACATATCAATGTGCCCCCGGGGGGATATCCTATTGGCATACGTCATAAGATCTGCACCTAGCTGTGTATTGAAATGTAGCGTCATCCTCGCCCTAGACGGCCTTCAGATACGTATATCTTCCGGTCACTCCTAGTTGCAACTTTAAAAGCCCGAAGCAGGTCGCAGATTTCACTCCTTGCTGAAGAGTTGGAGACTATCGAACTCCTGGTCCAGAACGGATGAAGCTTAATATAATTTAAGAACACGACGGCATTCATGCTCACTGGACCTGGACCACTCATTGTGTTCATTGTGAATGTTCCGACCCAAAAACTCAAACGAGAGCCTCGAAATACACAGCCACCACGATACTGCCGAAGGGCCAACCTCAATAATGAGTCAGAGAACAGCTAAAAGGCTGAAAAGACAAATAGCGGAACTCTGGGGCTTACTGATTCCCGTGGAAATAACGTGGAGTTGCCCAGTTGGCTCCTGCTAACCTTTAGGGGACTGGACTTCGTTTTACCCCCGGTGAAACATGTAATGAAGGTGAGATTCCATCAAGACATATCAATGTGCCCTCCGGGCTTCCCCCCCGGGGGCACATTTATGGTCTTTACGGTACGTAACAGCTGTCTAGATCTGTGCAACTGGTGGAAAAAGGGAGCCCAGTCCCCTGAAGGCAGACAGGGAGTCAACTGGAAACTCCACTTTGTTTCCACGGGGATCAGTGATCCGCAGAGTTCATTATTTGTCTCTTTAGACATTTAATAGTTCTCTGGCTGATCATTGAGGTTGGCCCCTATATGGGAGCATCGTGGTGGTTGTGGTTTTGCGGCCCCATATCCAATGGTTTTCTATGGTGGCCAGGATCATCTCACTGATAATGACACGCAAAGTGAATGATCCAGTCCAGTGAGCATGCTTGACATGTGTTCTGGACAGGAGTTGGAAAGTCTCCAACTCTTTAGCAAGGTGTGATGATTTGCAGACCTGTACTGAAATCATTAAAGTTGCAACTAGGTGGTTCTGTTGCATAGAATTATGGCTTCGGCTATCTAGGACGCATGTATGACGTTCCAAATTATACAATAGTGGTTTGTCCACCATCTGATTAAGACTAATGGTCAGGCGCGGATGTAAAACAAATCACACTCTGTGCCCCCCGGGGGGGACATGCTATTGGAATATGTTCAGCGGCGTAAATGGCCTTGCGAAGGAACTTCTAGTGTCAAATCAATTTTATATGGAAATAAAAGCAAATCCCGATCTCCGACGGGAAGGTCGCCATTTTGATAAACATTAGTCTTGGCGGTTCATATTTGGCAGTCGTGAAGTAGACACATGGCAAATTTATTATGGGAAAATATTCGAGAAACCAAAGTATTTTAAACGTTAAAACATTTTATCAAAATCAATCATTGATAAAAACAGTTGCGTGAAATTTTTGGGGAGAAACAACGTGCCAACAAAAGGCACTATTTATCATATAGTAAATGGTTGCGAAGAAAGAGGGTTGGTAGGTAATAGGTTAAAGCATGGACCACAATCTACTGCAAGATCGGATGAAAATATTACTGTAAAAACAAGAAAGTGTTGAAAACAATCTATCAATCTCAATTCAACGCCGTGCTCAGGAGCTTGGTCTTCAAAGAACAACTTTGGCCAAAATTTTGCACAAGATTTGCATTTGCTTCAATATAAGATTCAGTTAACACAAGAACTTCTTTCGCAAGATCATATACGTCGCCATACATATGCCAAAAGGATGTTACAGCTCGCCCATGACAACCCTGATTTATATGAAAAAATTATAATAAGTGACGAGGCTCACTTTCATTTCAATGGATGTGTGAATAAGCAGAATAGTCGGTTTTAAGGAATGGAAAACCCTCAAATTATTCAACAGCCACCATTGCATCCTTTAAAAGTGTTTGGTGTGCAATTTGGTCAGGAGGAATCATTGGATCTTGTGGACCGGGTTTTCACAAAGACAACTTACGAATGAATCTCAACATTTTTTTTTCATTTTCATATCACCGCTTTTAAATTACTTTAAGTTATCAAAACATTTTTTTTGCGTATTCCTTATCGTTTACTTTTAATTTTCCTTGTTTTCTTTTCACTTAATTTACACGAACTCCTTAAGATTTTTTTCCCCCAATTTTTCGGCGGTCTTAAGTTTTCTTCTAATATTTTTGACTGACAAATGACAGTGTTAAGTGTGATGGATGTGATTATTAAAATCTAAAAAAAAAATCTTTAGAAAGTTGTTTGCGTCAATCAGTGGCCAAACAAGTTGTTTGTGTTAAAGATGTTGTATGTGTTGATTTTATGTGAATGTCATAAGTAAATATTTGTACCCAACTAATTGTCAACACGTGACCTATCAGCATGTGAAATTTATAAAATCAAATGTTTATTTTAGAAAAAAAAAATAAAAACAAAAAATCAAACACACAAACAACAAATATAAAAAAGCCATTGTGTCTATTACACACTCTTAACAACAAAGTTTGAACTCACTAATAATAAAGGATCCGCCAAATATCGTTTTTTTTTGTTGTTGTTGTTTTAAATGCTATAAACAAAACTACTGAATATTTTCGGAAATTTCTTTTTTTATTTGAAAGGAATAATAATGGAAAATAATTTCATTCAAATGGCTGCTGTCGCGGCTGGCCATGCAGTAGCCTAAACGATGGGTTAAAATTTTAAGCACATTATCGATTGTATGCAGCTGTATTTCACCAATGGCTTAACGAATATTGTCCTTTAATTGTCTCTGGCTTGTCGGCGTAACATTTATCTTTGACGGCACCCCACAAATGATAGTCCAACGGTGTCAAACCGCAGCTCCGAGGTATGATTAGATTTACATCCGCGCCTGGCTATGAAGCCTTAATCAGATGGTGGATCAAACCACTGCATAATTTGGAACGTCATGCTCGTCCTAGGAAGCCTAAGCTATAATTCTATGCAACAGAACTTTTTAGTTGCAACTTCGATGATTCCAGAGCAGGGCTGCAAATCATCGATCCTTGCTTAACAGTTGGAGACTTTCTTTATGCAAAATTCGTCTCAATGATGTGGCTTTTAATTGTTGAGAACGACGGTGAATTGATGTTGATAGCGCTTCATGCACACTTTCTGCCACAGCAGTACTGTTTTTGACTTTTCACATCTTTGGTTTTTCGATGAGGATGCCAGTTTCTTTCACTTTTTTTCACAAGATAACGAACATACGGAGCTGACTGACGATGCTTGCCTTCTTCCAAAATCCGTACGCAATTTTCGCACACATTCTGCAACGTTACCATGATTTTCAAAGTAATGTCGCAATATTTCCCAGCGTTGTTGAAGCCAATACACAACCACATTCGTTCAGCGGAAGGATAAAACTAATTATCTGTCAAATCAAACATGAGCTAAATAAGCACTAGTTGAAAAAAAAAGAAAGTTAGATGGCGGACCCTTTAAAATAAAAGAGAGAATGAATACTCTTTAAATTACCCGTAAAATATGCAATATTAAACGTTTTATAAAGAATATAAAAAAGAAATGATGATGTTAAGAAGAATGACAATAATAAAAATTCATTAACCCGCATGAAGTCGAGTGGTTTTGTTTTGCTTTTGCTTTGTTGTTATTATTTTTAGGGTTGATTTTGTTTAGTGTTATGTTGCTGTTATACCTTTTCTTTCATAATCTAACACAAAAGTAGGCAGTGTTGTTTGTGTGTTGTTAACTTATTGATTAGAGATATTATAAAAAATCGCTGTTTTCAGATGCCCTTTAAAAAGGAGTTTTGATAAAGAAAGAAAAAAAAAATAATTATTAAAAGTATCACGTTGTTGAAGTCATCATCATCTCTCAATAGCACTCGTTTATTTATGAATTCTTTTTCTTTGTTTCTCTAAACGATAAGCAAAGCAACACACACATTTTTTTTTTGATGAGAACTTATTAAAACGTACAATCACATGCTGTTTCGAATTGTTATGTTGCTGTGGCAATTTTAATCAAATTAGTCTTCTCACGTGACTTTGATGTCTATTTTTAATCGCAAATTATATTAAACATTAAAACCATATGGAAAGCAGCAGGAAGAAATTGCCGGCTACTGAAAGCCAGCCATGGCGTCAAAAATATGTCTAAATATGATTTTAATCTATTTTTCTTCGTCGTAGCTGAAGCAGTAAACAAATAATATTTAATTAATAATATTGTCATTTCCCGTCCTAACAGGCTGGTTTGTATTCGATGGCGAGCGCTTTCGATGCGAATGCATCATTTTCAAGCCGCGGTTTAGTTTGTACTAGTGAGTCAGTGGTGGCGTTCAGGCAGTTCTGTTATTAGGTCCGTATATATTCAGGTAAGCAGAATACCAGCCACCTGCCATTTGTACGCAAAGTGAATCTAACGATACCTCCGTTTTTTACTATTATGTAGGTACGTGTGTCCGTCTGAAGATGTTTGTGTCTGAGGTCGTCCCCCCCGGGGGCACATTTATCGGTTCTTATAGAGTACTCAACTATCTGGACCTGTGCAACTGGGGGAAAAACGGAGCCCAGTCCCCTGAAGACAGGCAGGTGGTCAACTGGAAACTCCACTTTATTTCCACGGGGATCAGTGAGCTCGCAGAGTTTATTATTTGTCTCTTTAGACTTATAATAGTTCTCTGGCTGATCATTGAGGTTGGCCCCTATATGGGAGCATCGTGGTGGTTGTGGTTTTGCGGCCCCATAAGGGAAGAATGAAAATTATGGTGGTCAGGATCATCTCGCTGATAATGACACGCTTAGTGAATGATCCAGTCCAGTGAGCATGCTTGACATGTGTTCTGGACAAGGAGTTAGAAAGTCTCCAACTCTTTAGCAAGGTGTGATAGTTTGCAGACCTGCCCTGGAATTATTCAAGTTGCAACTAGGTGGTATCTGTTGCTTAGAATTATGTCTTCGGCTATCTAGGACGTTTGTATAACGTTCCAAATTATACATCTGATTAAGACTAATGGTCAGGCGCGGATGTAAAACAAATCACACTCTGTGACTGAGGTCGTGTTTACCTGCTCGTTTATAATGTCGTTGTTGAATGTTTTTGTTTTGTAAATTTGCATATTTTCAAGAATGCCTAGTCTTCGTCCTTTTTTGCTAGGATGTAATAATGTCATACATTCATCTATTTCCCTTGGTGTGTGTCCGTGAGTGTCAAGGTGTAATGCAAAGTTTGAATCTTCCCTTTTCCGTTTGTATGATCGTATGTGTTCTGTAAACCTTGTTTTCAGTGTTCGTCCAGTTTGCCCTATATAGGTTCGTTTGCAGGTACAGGTAAGTCTGTATACCCCGCTGGAATTAAATTTGTCAGTTGTTTCTGTCGTTGATCTGAGATAGTGTCTGAGGGTGTTGCCACTTTTCAGTGCTGTGAGCATTCCTTCTTTGTGAAAAAGGTTAGTTAGTCTCTATATTTCTGGTCCTGTGTAAGTAAAGGTGTGCCGTCGTGTTGTATCGGCTGTCTCCTTGTCTTCTCTATTTCTGTTCTTAGTGTTGTATTGTCTAAGTAGTTTATCGATGGTAGTAGTTTTGTAGCCGTTATTCATAGCTATGGCGTATATTGTGTCGAGTTCCCTCCTGTACTTATCTGGAGTAAGTGGAATTATCCCAAGCCTGTGTATCATATGTCTAAACGCTGCTAGTTTGTGTTGGGTAGGGTGGTGGTTTGAAGTGTTGTGGATGGTAGTGTCCGTTGTTGTTGGTTTTCTATAGATGTCGAATGTTAAATAGTCAATTCCTCGTGTTATAGTGATGTCAAGATAATGTAAATTTCTGTCTTGTTCTTTTTCCATTGTGTATGTAATCTTATCATGAATTGTGTTTAAGTTTTCTAGAATTTGTTCGCCGTTATCTTGCTCGAGGATGCATATAATGTCATCTACATATCTATAGTAATTAGTTATTTTGTGTTTTTCCATGAGTGTTTTTACGTGTAGTGATTCGAGGTGTTGCATGAAAATTTCCATGAAGATTGCGGAAGTTGGGTTTTCCATACCGAGTCCGTCAGGTAATTTGTAAAAGTTGTTATTGAATTTAAAGTAGTTCTGTTTTGTTATCGTTTTTGCAATATCTACAAGGTGGCGCAAAAATAACCTTCCGATGTTTTTTGGCTGTAATTAAAAAAATAAATGAAAAACTTTGATTCTTTTTGTGGATTATTTTTATTTGGTCTTTTAATTTTTTTACATCAAGTCGAGAATATGATGTCATGTAAATGGCCGCCGCCACAGTTGATTGTCATTTGAGCCCTTTTTAGGTCCTCACATTCTTGACGGATATTGTCTTTAAGAGCTGCAAGAGTCTGAGGCTTGTTGACATAAACCCGCGACTTCAAAAAGCCCCACAAAAAGAAGTCTGCAGCGCTCAAATCAGGCGATCTTGCTGGCCAGTGCAAATCGCCAAAATGGGAGATTAGGCGCCCGGGAAATGCATCCTTCAGCATATCGGTTGTGGCACGTGCAGTGTGTGCCGTTGCACCGTCCTGTTGGAACCACATATTTTCCAATCCCAATTCATCAAGTTGCGGCAAAAAGAACTCGTTGATCATTGCTCTGTAGCGCTCACCATTCCCAGTAACCGTTTGGCCCACGACGTCTTCGAAGAAGAAAGGTCCGATGACTCCTCCAGCGAAAACAGCACACCATACAGTGAGTTTGAGCGGGTGTAATGGCTCTTCGTGGGTTACACGCGGATTTTCAGTGCCCCAGAAGCGTAAATTTTGCTTATTTACGTACCCGCTAAGATGGAAATGGGCCTCATCACTCATGATTATTTTTGATGAAAAATCATCTTCCTCTTGGTGGTGATTAAGGATGGCTTGAGCGTATGTTAGACGCGATTGACGGTCAGCAGCTAACAGCTGATGCACCGTCTGGACTTTGTACGGAAACATCTTCAAATCTTGTACCAAAATTCGCTGTAAAGACCGTCGACTGATACCCATTTGCGTGGCACGTCGTCTGGTCGATGTCGACGGCGCTTCCATGACATCCTCGCCTACAGCAGCAATATTCTCTGCAGAACGGCTACTCCGGGGTCTGCCACGCCTGGCAGCATCTCGTGTTGTGCCAGTCTCTTCGAGGCGAGCGGCTAAACGTCGCAGTGTTTCACCAGTAGGCGTTGGACGGCCAGGAAATCTGCGACGAAATTCACGTTGTGCCAAAGTCACCGAGCGATTATTGGTTAAATAAATAGTCACCAATATTCCGCGTTCTGGAGCAGTGTAGCGTAACATTGTTTATTAACATGTATTTCGCATGTGTTTACTACACAAATGTCAAAACAGAACTGACATTAGGGGCCAATCGCAAAATTTATAGAATTTTCTGATAGGAGGATTTCTTTTGCGCCACCTTGTATAATATCAGCGATGTATTGGCTTTCGTACAAATTGTCTATTGTGTTGCGTAGAATATCTAAGGTTTCATGTGTTGGTATTGATGTTTATAAGTTTATAAATGAGATCTTGTGTATTACGTATAGTATATGTGTTTTGTAAATTTATCCTTTCCTTAAGTACGCTGGTGAGGTGTTTAGCTAGGTGGTATGCCGGCGCAGGTCTGTAGTTTATAATGGGTCTCATTGGTATGTTTTCCTTGTGTATTTTTGGTTGTGCCTTGAGCGTCGGTGGTCCTGGATTTATGTTCATGTACATGTATACTTTTTCGTCAGTAAAACTTTTGCAGCGTTTTATTAGGTTGCGTATTTCCTTTTGGAAGGACTCAGTTGGGTCATTCCTGAATTTAGTGCAGTTGGTCTGCTGTATAAATTGTTGTGTTTTGCCTATATAAACTTCTTTGTGCATTATTACTGTCGTATTTCCTTTGTCAGCCTTTGTAATTATTAGGTCATTGTCCCGTAATTTTGCCCTTATCTGTTTGGCAATTTTTTGCTCGTTTGGATTCGTTTTTGCTGTATTGTGTTCTTTTATCGTTTTCTCGAGTATGTCGGCCACTCTGTGTCTCATGTGTTCTTGGCGGTCAGTTGGTAATTGAGCGATAGTTGCCTCAGCATCTACAATCTGTGTTTCAATCGTCTTCTGTATTCTGTCAAAAGGTAAATTATGTTTCAATCCTTTTTCCATTAGTTTTGTCTCGTTTTCATTGAATCGTATATCTGTGAGGTTTTTGACGCGTGAATGAAACTCCATCCTATTGTGATTGTCGGTGGAAATATATGGAATAGATTATGTTTAGTCAATATGTCGGCTACCTCTAAGTGAATTCTATATAAGTCCTTGTTAAGTTTGTCTTTTTTTAATTAAAGTGAGCGTATTTCAGTCTTTATCCATGTTAGTTCTGCTGTACGTTTAGCCTGCTGTGCGGCGTAGGTTTTTGTGGTGATGTTAATGCCTTGTTTCCACGGCACCTGCTTCGCTCTCTATTCTTGCTTCACACCCCAATCATAAGCGAATCAACCTGCTTCGCCATACAAAATTTCGAGAGCGAAGCTGGTAGATTCATATTGAATCAGTTGCGAAGCAAGGAAAAATCCTCTCTTCTCTAATTTTTATCGTAAGTTTATCTGCACTAGTTATCAAAATTAAGCGTTTTTGTAAACAAAGAAAAATTACAAACAAAACAAAGTTAAAAGTGAAAACTTAAAAAATATAATTGTTTTGTGGGTGTGTTAATTAATTTTAATTTTATAAAATTAAAAAAAAAATGGATAGGAAAAAAATTATACTTAATGCTATCGCGGCAAGAGGGATATCTTCTGTTGTTTTTCAACTGTTGTTGTTGTTTTTCAACTTATGTTTTTCTGTTTAATAACAGCTGCCAAGTCGAAGCAGATAAATGAGTCGTGTAAACAGCATGATTCACAAACTTGCTTCAGAGAGCGAAACACGAGATTCAAATTGTCGTGGAAACAGGCTATAACAGTTGCGTAGCGTGGCGTAATGTTTTTGTCAATACATTGTTTGTTGTAGCGTATGCTTGCGATCGTCTTGTGCAGTTGTAAAGTCTTATTAGTTAGTTTGTTCAGCATTACCTTAGCCTGACTGGCTGTGTCTGGTATTATGTTGTTTGGTTGTCCTCCGCCAGTAAATGAAATAATATTGTCATTTCCCGTCCTAACTGGCTGGTTTGTATTCGATGGCGAGCGCTTTCGATGCGAATGCCGGGTCATAGAAACTCAATAAAATAATAAATTTTAAGAACATTTTTTCTCCGCTTACAAATTTTTCGAGTGGATCCTAAATGCCGGGGCATATAGAATCCGTCATGCGTTATACTTTGACGTATTCAACTAAAGTCAAAGTAACACCGGATGAGGTTGGCACAATGAGTACTTTGTTGACGGATAAGAAATCAGCTGTTTTTTGTTTGTCTTATTTTATATTTTTTTGCAGCAAAGTTTTATTAAAGTGCAAATTTGAAATGGAGTTAGATGACATCTTAGCCTTTGTAGTGAAAAAACCAAGGTCTTTGTTGGGAATTGAACCCACAACCCGCAGTCTTGTAAGCTAGTACACTATCTACTATCCTACAGGGGCACCAAATCCTACGGAAAGAGCTAATCGAACCATTAAAATCACGATGATGTCACAATTTTCGGGACAACACCATAATAGCCGGGATGAGTGGTTGTCAGAAATTATGTTAGCAGTCAGTCAATACCAGCTTAACCGATTCCATGGGTTATTAATAAGCGGGCTTATGTCACTCAAGAACGAGATCCTCGACTGCCTAGTGCTATTTAGCGTAAAGTAACGTTACAAGAAATAAATTTTAGATTTTCCATTAGCTCACCCCCTAAAATGTGCCAATTGACTATAAAATGAGATTGGCAAAGTTTCAGCTTAATCGGATAATATTAACAGGTGCCGCACTAGGGTGATTACAAGTTATAGGAGATAAAAAAGTGATGCTATCTTTCGGCTCACCCCCCTAAAATGTGCCGGCAATACTAATATTAACACCAAATATGAACTGTTAAGACTAATGTTTAACAAAACGGCGGTAAAACCAAGTAGTATACCCTCCCGGCGAACAAACTGTATTATCACAGTGATATTTTTTCATCACAGCAAATTTGTAATATTTTTTCTCAAATTACCTTTCTGATTTTAATAAGAGAGTTAAATGACTTTAATTAAAATATTATCACAGTGATAATTTTTTATCACAGCTAAAATTTTGTTGTAATAATTGCTTTTTTTTAAATGTGTTGTTGTGGATTTTAATTAAAAAATATTTTTTTTAAAGCAGCTTTTTGTTTTCAATAAAAATGACAATTTATTCCATTTAAATTTTATCACTGTGATGTGTGCTGCTTCTAAAGTTCCTAAAGGAAATGCTCTATTTAAACAATGAACTAAGGCTAAAATTAATTCCTTCCTCCTATCGATATTGTAAATCTTTTTCTCTTTCACTGCAGGCAAACGATAACACAATTATTAAAGAAATCTCTTTGATTAGTTACCTTTTGTCAAACTATTACCAGTTTATTGCTCTTAATTTGCAAATAACACCCCACAATTACAAAATTTTTAACATAATTATGGAGTACACCAAAAACAACAACAACAACAACAACAATAAAAAAAAGAAGTTGCTGCCACTTAGAGCAAACAAAATGCCAACAAATAAAATTTAGAATGTTTAAATGAAATAGAGACGCGTGTCGTATATTAAATTACACTAAAATTACCGACATACGACAAGTTTGTTTCAAACATTCTGCGAGAGCCCTTAAATCTAAAAAAAAATGGTAAATAAAATTACAGATACCAACAATAGCAAAAACAAGTCAAGGGATTTGTAATGGGATTTTGTACAAATCGTAATAAACGTTAAACATTTTAGAGAAAATTTATCAGAAATCTGTTAATAAGGAGGCTGCCACTAAAAGGGGTAGTTTTGTCAATCAATTCATTGTAATTTTCATATCATAATTAAATTATAGGAACTGCAAACTAAATGAAACAATAAAAACATAATTATAGTGAAAATGTAACATAAATTTTATTAAACACCACTTGATAAAATAATTAAAGTTCACTTATAATTTTTGGTCGGCTTTTTGTCGGTCTTTTGAAATATTTGATACACCCTCACGTGCGTTTTACGATAACTTTTCTTTTCTTTTTCAATTCTTCATCATTTTCAAGCACTCTAGCAACACATTACAAAAAACAAAACAAGCAGACAATTTTTTAACCTTTAAGAATTTTTTAAAGTTATTAATTAAAATATTGTTGTCATTTTTCTCTGTCCTTTCTGGCTGTTGTTCGTTCGCTCGATGTAAACGGCGAGCGCTTTTGATGTGAAGACATCTTTTTCAAGCCGTAAATCAATTTGTAAAATACCCTACGTTTTCCACCAGATTCTAGATAAGTTCATCAATAACGATAAAATGACCAATAACGACAAAAATATCGATAACTACAAAGCTATCGATAACTACAAAGTCATCGATAGCTGAACATTTTTACCAAGAAAATTTAAATTTAAAGTTATAAAAATACTCTACCTTTTCCCAAAAGATTCTAGATAAGTTAACCGAGCAATGACAAAATTATCGATAACTACAAAGTTATCGATAACTAAAAATTTTTACCAAGAATATTTAAAGTTATAAAAATACCTTACGTTTTCCACCAGATTCTAGATAAGTTTATCGATAACGACAAAATTATCGATAACCATAAAATTATCGATGATTACAATGTTAGCGACAACTACAAATTTTTATCAAGAATATTTAAATTTAAGGTTATTAAAATACCCCACGTTTTCCACCAGATTCTAGACAAGTATATCAATAACGACAAAATTATCGATAACGAAAGATTAGCGATAACGACAAAATGATCGGTAACGACAAAAGTTATCGATAACTAAAAAATTTTTACCACCAGATTCTAGATAAGTTCATCAATAACGATAAAATGACCAATAACGGCAAAATTATCGATAACTACAAAGTTATCGATAAATACAAAGTCATCGATAGCTAAACATCTTTACCAAAAAAATTTAAATTTAAAGTTATTAAAATACTCTACCTTTTCCCAAAAGATTCTAGATAAGTTAACCGAGCAATGACAAAATTATCGATAACTACAAAGTTATCTATAACTAAAAATTTTTACCAAGAAAATTTAAAGTTATAAAAACACCTTATGTTTTCTACCAGATTCTAGATAAGTTCATCGATAACGATAAAATTATCGATAACCATTAAATTATCGATGATTACAATGTTAGCGATAACTAAAAATTTTTATCAAGAATATTTAAATTTTAGGTTATTAAAATACCCTACGTTTTCCACCAGATTCTAGACAAGTTCATCAATAACGACAAAATTATCGATAACTAAAAGATTAGCGATAACGACAAAGTTATCGAAAACGACAAAAGTTATCGATAACTAAAAATTTTTAGCAATAAAATTTAAAGTTATCAAAATACCTTACTTTTCCACCAGATTCTAGATAAGTTCATCAATAACGATAAAATTATCGATGACTACAAAGTTATTGATAACTAAACGTTTTTGCCAAGAAAATTTAAATTTAAATTATTAAAATACCTTACGTTTTCCACCAGACTGTAGATAAGTTCATCAATAATGACAAAATTATCGATAACTTTGTATTTATCGATAATTAAACATTTTTTCCCAAGAAAATTTTAATTTGAAGTTATTAAAATACCTTACGAGTTTTACCATATTTTAGAAAAGTTTAACGATAACGACACCGTTGTCGATAACTACAAACTAATCGATTTTAATCAAATTTTAATCAAAAATATTTTTTGTCGTAATGGGTTGCTTGAAAATTTCTTATTGAAAAGTATTTATTAGTAAAAATGTATTTCTTTAGTATGAGACCGAGTTAGAGTTGAGTTCCAAAAGGCGGAACATGAATCAATTAGGATCTCGCAACGATCTCACGATGGTATCGTGTGAATAGATTCGATTTTAATGACCGTAAGACAAAATGTTGCATGCTTACGCATAGAACTGTGCTCGGAAATAATAATTCATCAGGGTTTTATAACTATTGCGGAATCGGAAGATTTTGATGTTCTTGGGATGAAAATTCAGTGTGATGCTCAATGGACTAAGCACATTTTTCAGGTTTCTAAAGAATCTTCAAGTGGCACGGTTTTCTGAAACAGTGTAAGAGATACTTCAATCCATCCCATGTTCGTACTATTTATATCACCTATATTCGTCCAAAAATGGAATGCAACTCCCATATATGGGCCGGCGCCCCAAAGTCTAGTTTGTAGTTGCTCGACCGCGTACAGGAAATGGTTCCTGACCCTTAAGGACGGTCAGCATCGACGCAATGTGGCATCTGTTTCACTGTTTTAACGTTACTACAATGGTAAGTACTCTAATGAAATTAGGGAACTTGTTCTCGGTACTCGTACGTTTTTGCGTTTAACTTGATTCGTGAGAGCGCATTCAATTGTGATTGAAATTACAGGGAAAATTAGTTTTCTTTTCTGTCACTTTCAATGAAAAAAAGTTCAAATCACCCCAATAACCTAATTTCGTAGTTCTGCCACAACGCATTGCATGCCTTGAGTGCTGGTCCAAAGAAAAAAAAATTTCTGTAGAACATCGTTCATTGCCATCGATAAATGAAAAAAGTCTAAAAAAATATTTTTAAAAATTTGTTTGTGATTATCGATCCCTGTCTTTTTCTAGTTTACGCTGATAGTTATCGATAACTTCTAATTTGTCTTGTAATTATAAACTACTAACATTGTAGTTTTACTCATTGTGCAATTATCGAAAAAAAAAATCGTTTTTCTTATAAAATATTTTTCTATCGATTTTTATCGATTGCACAAATATTTTAGTTACTTTTGTCTTTAATATTTTTTGTACAACATTGATCATTATCACCTAAAATTGAACACTTTTTGAAGGTTTATGAAGAAAAAAGTTCAATAAAATTCGATTTCTACCTTTTTTTTAGTTTATGCTTAAAGTTATCAATTTATGCTGCAGTTATAAATTACTAATATTGTTTTTTGAAATATTGCACAGTAATCGAAAACTGAAATTTCTTTCAAAAAAATTTTCCTAGTTATCGATAACTGCAAACTTCATTAACATTTAGTACATAAGGAAAAAAAATCATTACATTTTATTGATTAAAATATTTTTTCGTTTTTAGAAGCACCAAGAAATGCTAATGGGTCTTTAAGAACTAAGACATTCCAAGGAATGGGATTTTGGCTGGCTATATGCCTTCCTTAAAAATGCATTTTACAGCTTTCTTTATAAAGTTTTTTCCTAGGATTCGATAACTCTTGATTTTCTTTTTGCAGTTATCGATAACTAAAAATTTATCAAAAATTTTTTTATAAACAAATGCAACTGTATTTATTTATGTTCTCGCTAGAAAGATTTAGAAAATAATCGTTTGCATATATATCTTTTCAATTTTTATTCACAGATTTAATATTCAACTTTCATTATCGATAACTAAATTAATACTTAATGATTACTATTGAAATTATATTTTTTAATAATATTAAAACTTTTTTATAACACATGATAATAGCAATTTATTAAAAACAGATTTTCATAGCTATCGATAACTATATTTAATATAATAAGAATTTTTTGTTGTAATAATTTATTTAACAGAATGTATTTTTGTTTTGTATTATTAATAGTTAGAGTTTTAGTTAAAATAAATATTACGATATTTATCGACAACAAAATATTTTATGGTTATCGATAACTAAGTTATCTTTGATTACTATTGAAATCACATTTTCTTAATAAGCTCAACAACTTAAACTTTTTTTATAATAAATAATAATAAAAATTGTTTTAAATACAAGATTTTCATAGTTATCGATAATAATTCTTATTATATTAAATGTAAATACAGGGTTTGAAATAATTTATTTAATATCATATATTTTTGTATAGCTTTCAAATAGTTAAAGTTTTAGTTAAAAAAAATATTTTGATATTTATCGATAACAAAATATTTTATGGTTATCGATAACTGAGATATTTCTGATTACAATTAAAATCACATTTTCTTAATAAGCTCAACAACTTAAACTTTTTTTATAATAAATAATAATAAAACTTGTTTTAAATAGAACATTTTCATAGTTATCGATAATCATTCTTATTATATTAAATGTAAACACAGGGTTTGAAATAATTTATTTAACATAACATATTTTTGTATAATTTTTAAATAGGTAAAGTTTTAGTTAAAAAAAATATTTCGATATATATCGATAACAAAATATTTTATGGTTATCGATAACTAAGTTATCTTTGATTACTATTGAAATCACATTTTCTTAATAAGCTCAACAACTTAAGCTTTTTTTATAATAAATAATAATAAAAATTGTTTTAAATACAAGATTTTCATAGTTATCGATAATAATTCTTATTATATTAAATGTAAACACAGGGATTGAAATAATTTATTTAATATAACATATTTTTGTATAGCTTTCAAATAGTTAAAGTTTTAGTTAAAAAAAAATATTTCGATATTTATCGATAACAAAATATTTTATGGTTATCGAAAATAATCGAAAAAAAAATTTTTCTTAATTATTGCTAACAGATTAATCAAAGTGTTGGAAAATATTAAATAAATTTTTTTAATTTCTGTAGTTTTTGTTTTTATAATGCGGTCCTTCAAAGTAATTTCTTAAGCAAAAGCGGTGCCCTGTTTTTATTATAAAAAAAGGAAGTTTCTACTTCACACGATTTTTGTTGTGTTATTAAAGAGTGAGGAGACAAAATAAGGACTCATGTAAAGCAACAATATGTTAAAAATTACTTTAACAAAAGCACATATTTTTTTTATTTTGTTATTTTTTGTTGAATATTGTGAGGAAAAAACAAAATAAGAACAACAACATTGTGATAACCTTTTGCCCGGGCATATCACTCCTGTTTCAGTAAATGTTTGTTCCTTTTTTTGTTACAACAAAAGAGAAAATTTAAAACTTTTCGCCCTCAACAGGATGAATTATGATTTTGTTTTTTATACATTTTTTTATTTTATTAATATTTTGCAAACGCCCTATTATCCTTACAAAACAGGATAACATAAGTTAATTTCTGCTTTTAGAGAATCAAACTAAATGAGCTTATGTCTAATATGAATAGGCGAGTGTATGTGTGTGTGAGGGAGTGTGTGTGTGTGTGTGTGTTTGCATGAGAGTGTGAGCGCTAATTTTCAAAAGAACTTCCAAGACTATGAATTTGATTTCGAGGTAACCTGATCCAAGACACACTTGTGTAATATTTTGCTTGTTTCAAATTTTTAAGAGAGTTTTCTTGCTTTCCAAGAATTACATTTTGATATTTAATTTAACATAATAAAAAGCCGAAATAATGATAACAACAACAAGAGTCTGTGTGATTTTAAGCTGACATAAAATGCAGTAATTGGAATGCAAGCGTGGTGAAATTAAAGAATGCGGAAGTGATTCTTGAAAATTATTTGAATTTGTTTATTTCGCTAAACAATCGCCTGGTTGTTTTATTTGACTGATTGATTCCTAAGCGTTTGTGGCAAATGACACGTGTTGGAGATTTATTTTTTATTTTTAGAAAATTAGCAAAAAGACACCGGGCACAAAAATAGAAATACAAATTCGACACCTAGTGAAAAATATAACGAAAAAATCATATTTTATATTTTAAAATTTTTAATTTTTTGCAAATTATCCGTTAAACTGGGATAACCCCTACACATACAATGCCTTGTATCAGAACTAGAAAATTAGGTTATGGGAAGGGCGAAATAGGGAGTAGTGTCTGTGGACTTTCAATTTGTACTTTCCCACTTTGAAAGTGACAGGAAAAAGCTCTCGAGGGAGATTATTCCACGCATGGACTGTACTGCTAAAAAAAAACGAATTTTCCCCCTGTAAAGCGTTGTGCGATCCACTGGATAATCAACCACAAATAAATGCGTTCTCAACAAAAAATCGAGTTAAAAGCAAAAACGTGCGGCAAAAACAAAAACAAGTTCCCTAATTTCACTAGAGCACTTACCATTGCAGTAACGATAAAACAGTGAAATACATCCCACATTGCATCGATGCTCTAAAGAATCAATAGAGTTGGACACCCTACTGTTCCGAATGAGCCTCTTGGCCCTCCTCCTGTCTGCGATCAAGCAACTCCAAAATAAACTTTGAAATGCCGGCCCTTACATGAGTGTTGTATTCCAATTTTTGGACGGTTATAGGTGATATAAATAGTACGAAAATCGGATGGAGTGAAGTATCGCTTACACCGTTTTAGACAACTGAGGCACTTGAAAGTTTTTTTAGAAACCAGAAAAATGTATTTAGTCCAGCGAACTTCACACTGAATTTTTTAATGCCAAGAACATCAACAGCGTCCAATTCTGTAATATCTATATCACCCATAGTAACAGATGCAAAACCATTTCCGAACCCAGATCTATGCATAAGCATTTAACATTGTGTCTTACGGGCCCCCCCAGGGGCATATAAATATGGTATTTATAGAATTCCACTATCTAGACACAGTGCAACTGGGGAAATAGGGAGCCCAGTCCCCTGAAGACAGGCAGGGAGTCAACTGGAAGCTCCACTTTATTTTCACGGGGATCAGTGAGCTCCAGAGTTCATTATTTGTCTCTTAAGACATTTAATAGTTCTCTGGCTGATCATTGAGGTTGGCCCCTATATGGGAGTAACGTGGTGGTTGTGGTTTCGCGGCCCCATAACAGTATAATGGTTTTTATGGTGGCCAGGATCATCTCACTGATTATGACACGCAAAGTGAATGATCCAGTCCAGTGAGCATGCTAGACATGTGTTCTGGACAGGAGTTGGAAAGTCTTCAACTCTTTAGCAAGGTGTGATGGTTTGCAGCCCTGCCCTGGAATCATTAAAGTTGCAACTAGGTGGTTCTGTTGCTTAGAATTATGTCTTCGGCTTCCTAGGACGCATGTATGCCGTTCCAAATTATACAATTGTGGTTTGTCCACCATCTGATTAAGGCTATATAGCAAGGTGCGGATGTAAAACGAATCACACTATCTATCCAGTGAGCATGCTAGTCATGTGTTCTGGATCAGGAGTTGGATAGTCTCCAACTCTTCAGCAAGGAGTAGCGGCTTGCAAGCCTGCTTCGGAACCGCTGAAATTGCAATTAGGAAGATGTAAAACGAATCACACTATCTGTGTCTTACGGGCATTCAAATCTACTTGCCCCCCGGAGGCACATTTATATGTTTTGACGGAAATCCACCGTTATTACATGTGTCTTCGGTAGTAAAAGAGAGCCCAGTCCCCTTCAAGACTAGCAGGAGCCCACTGGACAACCCACTACATTTCCACGGAAAGCAGTAAAGCCCCAGAGTTCAGCTATTTGTCTTTTTAGCCTTTTAGCTGTTCTCTGACTTATTATTGAGGTCGGCCTTTCGGGAGTATCGTGGTGGTTGTGTGTTTTGAGGCCCTCGTTTGAGTTTATGGGTCGGATCATTCACTATGAACACAATGATAGTCCAGTTCCAGTGATTATGAATGCCGTCGTGTTCTTAATTATATTAAGGTTCATGCATTCTGGACCATAAGGTGGATAGACTCCAACTCTTCGGCAAGGAGTAAAGGCCGCGGCCTGCTTCGGGCTTTTGAAGTTGCAACTAGAAGTGACCGGAGGATATACGTATCCTTCTAGGGCGAGGATGACGCTACATTTCATCCACAGTGGTATGATCACCATCTGGTTATGGCTTACATGGCTAGGTACAGATGTAAATCTCATCACGTATTAAAATCTACTCTATTAACACGACCCCATTTCGAGATTATTGCGAGATCGTGATTGAGTCTATCATTCATGTTCCGCCTTTTGGAACTCACCTACAACTGGGTCGGTCTATTGCCACATGAATACGAATGACAAATGGTGCTGTCATCTGCGATAGAGTAAAGAAGAAATTGGATAGGAGAAAGAACGGAGCCTTGCGTTATCCCTTAACTCGTATGATGAAATGCCATCTAGAACAACTCGTATACGTGATAAGATTTACATCTGCACCTTCTGTGTAAGTCATAATAAGATGGTGAATCATACTACTGTGGATGAACTGTAGCGTCATCCTTGCCCTAGAAGGCCTTCAGATACGTATATCCTTCGGTCACTCGTAGTTGCAACTTTAAAACCCCGAAGCAGGCCGCAGCCTTCACTCCTTGTTGAAGAGTAGGAGACTATACATGCTCACTAGACCTGGACCATTTATTGTGCTCATTGTGAACAACTCGTATAGTGCGATTTCTAAGAAAACTCGATACAAATCTGGAGAAGTTATCACGAAAACCAAAATCAGCAAGTTTAGACAGAAGTGCATTATGCCACACTCTATCAAACGCCTTGAAAATATCTAGAGCCACCACCTTACTCTCTCCAAAATGATGTATGAAGTTTCAACATTGTTCCGACGGAAAAGCCAGCAAGCCACCCGAGAGCGCTCTCTAAGAAAACCATACTGTTGGTCGCTAAGTAAGCTGTTGGACTCCAGCTACCTCACAAGATCAAAGTGTAAAACAAATTGCAATTGGGCGTTAATTTTCAGGTTTCCAACCAGAATCTGCAGTTCGCCTGCCAGATGAAGCCAACGCTAGAAATCTATCATTTTACGATCTGATCCACGTCAAAAGCAAAATTTATGTGGTGGGCACATTAACCTATTAGTCAGACTACACTAATAATGCTAATGCTAGTCATTGCCTGACATGCAAACATAATATGCGCCACGTTCTTAACCCCTCAGGCACAGTCTGTTAGTATCGTATTCTTTAATTCCCATTTCAATTTCCTCAACTTAAGACAAAAGAACTTATGCGGCGATTGGCATTATGGTTATATCCAAGTAAGTCCTGAGGCATTAGAGATTTACCCAAATTTATGTTTATGATGTATGGAGTTGCACCATTGCTTAGATAGCCCCCGGGGGCATATAAATATGGTCTTTATAGAATTCCACTATCTAGACACAGTGCAACTGGGGAAAAAGGGAGCCCAGTCCCCTGAAGGCAGCAGGGGTTCAAGTGGAAACTCCACTTTATTTCCACGGGGATCAGTGAGCTCGCAGAATTCATTATTTGTCTCTTTAGACATTTAATAGTTCTCTGGCTGATCATTGAGGTTGGCCCCTATATGGGAGTAACGTGGTGGTTTTGGTTTCGCGGCCTCATAACAGACAGGTCAGTTTTTAATGGTGGCCGGGTTCATTTCACCTTTAATAACACCTACCTGGTGAAATGTTCCCAGATCCAGTGACATGTGTTCTGGACAGGAGTTGGAAAGTCTCCAACTCTTAAGCAAGGAGTGATGATTTTCAGTCCTGCTCTGGAATCATCGAAGTTGCAACTGGAAAGTTCTGTTGCGTAGAATTATGGCTTCGGCTTCCTAGGACGTGCATGACGTTCCAAATTATGCATAGTGGTTGACCACCATCTGATTAAGGCTTCATGGCCAGGAGCGGATGTAAATCAAATCACATACATTGGTTAGATAGGAAAGCCAGCAAGTCGCCCATAAAGCTTCCCCTACGGAAATCATACTGTCGGTCGCTAAGTAAGCTGTTGAATTCCGAGCACTTTACAAGATCAAAATTAATCATACTTTTCATTACTTTAGAAAGTGCAGAACAAATTGCCTCACCCTTTTTGGAGATTGCCTTTATATTCGCAACCTTCCAATACTTTGGAGATTCACCGTCTTGATACAATATGCTGAAAAGGGTTGTTAACGGACGCGCTAGCGCCGAAGAGCACTGCTTCAAGACAAGTGCTGGTATTCCATTCGGCCCACGAGATTGTTGACGTTGAGGTCTTCCAAAACCTTTTTTAATGCCTGTACTCGAAAGAATATCTTCGGCATAGTAAGAGATACTCTGTCAAGCTTGAGTGGTCGTTGACTACTTTTCGGCAAAAAGGAATTATTTGCAAATATACCAGCGAGAAAATTAACTTTATCAACTGGGCAAGATATTTGATCATTCAAATCTGGAGGTGCAATTTTCGATGCCTTTTTTCAACTTTTGTGTTCATATCCTATCGACATTGACTAGCGACTTCATATATTCCCACAGAAAATAGTCTAGCGGCATTATGCATGATAAGATTTACATCTGCGCCTGGCTGTAAGCCTTAATCAGATGGTGATCAAACCACTGTGCATGAAAAGCAACGTCATTCACGCCCTAGAAAGCCGAAGAGTAATTCTAGTAACAGGTCTTTCCTAATTGCAATTTCAGCGGTTCCGAAGCAGGGCCGCAAACCCCTACTCCTTGCTGAAGAGTTGGAGACTATCCAACTCCTGGTCCAGACACATGACCAGCATGCTCACTGGATAGATAGTGTGATTCGTTTTACATCCGCACCTGGCTATGTAGCCTTAATCAGATGGTGGACAAACCACAATTGTATAATTTGGAACGTCATACATGCGTCCTAGGAAGCCGAAGACATAATTCTACGCAACAGAACCACCTAGTTGCAACTTTAATGATTCCAGGGCAGGGCTGCAAAGCATCACACCTTGCTAAAGAGTTGGAGACTTTCCTACTCCTGTCCAGAACACATGTCTAGCATGCTCACTGGACTGGATCATTCACTTTGCGTGTCATTATCAGTGAGGTGATCCTGGCCACCATAATAACCATTATACTGTTATGGGGCCGCGAAACCACAACCACCACGATACTCCCATATAGGGGCCAACCTCAATGATCCGTCAGAGAACTATTAAATGTCTAAAGAGACAAATAATGAACTCTCCGGGTCACTGAACCCCGTGGAAATAAAGTAGAGCTTCCAGTTGACTCCCTGGGGGGTTATGCTCACTGGATCCGGATCATTCACCTGTTGTTCTCAGTAAAGGTGAGATGATCCTGGCCCCCTTATCAAATTCATGAAGGGCCGCGAAACACACAGCCAGCACGATACTGCCGAAGACCAACCTCAATAATCAGTCAGAGAAACAAAGGCTAAAGAGACAATTAGCGAAACTCTGGGGCTTACTGATTCCCGTGGTAATAACGTGGAGCTTCTAGTTGACTCCCTGCTGCCTTCAGGGGACTGGGCTTCCTTAAACCCCCGAACGACTGATAAATGTGCCCCCGGGGGAGGGGGGGGGGGGGGGTACTGTTAAGAAATATCATCACTTCAAATACGGCAGCTTTGCTTATTGACAACGTGAGCATTATCTTGCTAAATAAAATTCGCTTATGAAAAACGGGATCATTGACAATATTATTGTGGGTGCATCCATCGAATCTACGTTTTATTTGGCGATTGCGTGGCTTCAATTCTTGTGCCAGTTAGATTTTGTATGCACACAAACCAAGATCTCTTCGCGAAATCTACCGTAAAGTATAAGGACGCATATCCAGTTCTAGTGTACGAATTAATTAAATCTTAATAAATAAAAATTGTTTTGTGTTAACATACATAACTTACATAACTAGTTTTATTATAATTTTATCATTTTTTTTGTAAAAAAGAAATATGTCCAGAAATTCCAACTGGCCGATGCATAAAGCGGTTCTAATTTGCAAAATTCTGCTGTGTCAAATAATAGTTTTTTATAATAGTTTTTCTATAAAGAAAGTTTAAAATTTTGGATAATAGTCCTTCAAATTTTTTATCTTGTTTAATAAAGATAAAATTCTACAAAAACAAATGATTTACATGAGACTTCCTTTTATTACTTATTCCATTGCCGGTCGAAAGCCACACTAATCAAATAAAATATTTATAAAACACCCGGTAATAAATTTTCCCTAACAGACTGAGTAAAATTATCTTATAGCCCACTAAGGTATGCAATGGAAATTTAAAATAACCATCATGCTCATAAAAGCAATTTTTTACGTATACAACAAAATTACAACGGTTTACTATTTAAACTAGAATTTCCCAATAAAGTATGCTATAAAATTTGCAAAATAACCTTACTGCTCATTTAAAATGAAATTGTTATGTGTACAAGAACAACAACAAAATAAACAGCTTTTATGTTTATAAATCTCTTGCATTTCCCGCACAAGTATCGGGTGGCTGATCAATTTTGCTACATTAAGAAACGCAAATAAATTTTTGTAAAATTTATGGAATTTATTTAAAAAATAATCCATTTTTAGTAAAGTAATTCATGAAGTTTTGAAAATAATTGAATTCAAATAGCCTCCATCCTCGGTGACACATGAGCGACATCTTATCAAACAGTTTTTCATTACTGCCTGGAGTGTTGCAGCGGGAATTGCCTCAATTGCCGTTTAAATGGAGTTCTTTAAATCGTCCAAATTTGTTGGGTTTCTTTTGAAAACTTCTTCTTTGCAATAACCCCACCAAAAAAAAATCAGGTGCAGTGAGGTTGGTCAGGAGACCTGTGAGGCCAACGAAATGCGGAGTTTCTTGAAATAAGTTTATTGGGGAATTTTTGTCACAATTCTGTCATAACAAGTGTTGGTATGTGACAAGTTCCTCCATCTTGTTGAAACCAAACAGAGTTGAAAGGGATTCTCTTTCGGCGTAATTCGGAAAGAAAAATTCTTTCAACATCTTTAAGTAACGGTCTTCATTGATCGTACCTGTAAGATAGTTTTCTTCGAAAAATCATTGCCCGATAATGAACCGTGAAGAAACTGCACACCACACTGTGACGCGAAGTGGATGTAATTGCATGTGATGGAGTATCTGTGGGTTAGAATTACTCCATACTCGACAATTTTGTTTGTTAACATTGACGTTTAAATCAAAATATGCCTCGTCAGACATAAAAATGCAGTTGAAGAACTTTTCATTGTCTGACGCCATTTGAATGATCTTCTCACAAAATTTCAAGCGATTCGGGGGGAGGTCTCTTGGATTCAATTTGTTTGTTAAATCTTGATGGGCTCACCTACCAAAAATCGATTTTTATATGAAAATTTAATTAAAAACTTAAAATGGCTGTATCTCCGTAAATAAGAGGAATTTCGCAAAAATAAGCCTAATTTGGGTTCACCTACCAAAAATCGATTTTTATATGAAAACTTAACTAAAAACTTAAAATGGCTGTATCTCCGTAAATAAGAGGAATTTCGCAAAAATAAGCCTAATTTGGGTTCACCTACCAAAAATCGATTTTTATATGAAAACTTAACTAAAAACTTAAAATGGCTGTATCTCCATAAATAAGAGGAATTTCGCAAAAATAAGCCCAATTTGGGTTCACCTACCAAAAATCGATTTTTATATGAAAATTTAATTAAAAACTTAAAATGGCTGTATCTCCGTAAATAAGAGGAATTTTGCAAAAATAAGCCTAATTTGGGTTCACCTACCAAAAATCGATTTTTATATGAAAATTTAATTAAAAACTTAAAATGGCTGTATCTCCGTAAATAAGAGGAATTTCGCAAAAATAAGCATAATTTGGGTTCACCTACCAAAAATCGATTTTTATATGAAAATTTAATTAAAAACTTAAAATGGCTGTATCTCCGTAAATAAGAGGAATTTCGCAAAAATAAGCATAATTTGGGTTCACCTACCAAAAATCGATTTTTATATGAAAATTTAATTAAAAACTTAAAATGGCTGTATCTCCGTAAATAAGAGGATTTTCGCAAAAATAAGCATAATTTGGGCTCAACTACCAAAAATCGATTTTTATATGAAAATTTAATTAAAAACTTAAAATGGCTGTATCTCCGTAAATAAGAGGAATTTCGCAAAAATAAGCCTAATTTGGGTTCACCTACCAAAAATCGATTTTTATATGAAAATTTAACTAAAAACTTAAAATGGCTGTATCTCCGTAAATAAGAGGAATTTCGCAAACTAATATTATTCCTGTATTTCTGGTCTGACCTATGTCCTGCGATTCTAGTTTTCAATTTATTTTTTGTTGTTGGCCTACATAAACCTTATTACATTCTTCTTTATCATTACCGTTACAAGGAATTTTGTACACTACATTGGACATATTTAATTTTTGAATTTTATCCTTAGTTTTACTAAACAACCTATTTAATGTGTTTGTATTCTTATATACCATTTTGTATTTATTTTTATTTTAAGTTTTTGAATTCTCTATTCTTTCAGACAAGACTGGTATATAAGTTATCGATTGATATATTTTGGGTTCCGTTCCACTACTTATAACTCTTTTCCTCCTATTATTAAATTGATTAATTAACCCATTAGTTAATCGTATTGGAAAATTGTTCTCAGTTAAAATATTTCTAATCTTTTCTTTGTTCTTCCTATGGAATTCTTTGCAACTAATTGTTAAAATTCTCTCTATTAAATTGTTGGTCGTGTTAATAATAATTCTTTTATTTTGTTTAGAATAATAATTAATAATTCTACCTGAAGCAGTTGGTTTTTGGTACCAATCTATAACTAATTCTTTATTTCTTCTTATTACTAAAGTGTCTAAATATGGAAGTTTAGCATCACATTCCCTTTCAGTTGTAAATTTTATTGAAGGGTCAAATTCATTTAATGTTTCGAACATTTCGTTAATGGCAGATTCAGATATAATACAAAACAAATCATCGACATATTTTGTCATAATTTTTGGTTTAACATTTAATTTTTCAATAACATTATCTAACAATTTTTCGATAACAATATCTGCCACAATTGGAGAAGCTGGAGAGCCCATCGGAAGTCCTTTTTGCTGGATATATATCTTTTCATTATACTGAAAATATCTATTATCTTCTATACAAAACTTGGGAATAAGAAAAAATAAACCTTTTTCTATCTCTGTAAAATTTTCCAAAACATCCCATTTCTGTTCTATTGTGTTGATCGCCAAATCAACAGGAATACTTGGAAATAATGATACTACATCAAAAGAAATTAGCTTTTCATGATCCTGCACATGAAGGTTTTTAATTTTTCCTTTAAATTCAATTGAATCTCTTATATTATACTTAGAACCCTCAGTGATCTTCTTCAATATGTTAGTAACATATTTACACAATTCGTAAGCTGGTGAATTAACAAATGAACAAATTGGTCTTAAAGGAAATTCCTCTTTGTGAATTTTTGGCAGTCCGTATAACCTAAGTGCTATAGCAATATTAGTTTTAAGCTTATTTCTTTCTGTAATATTGATAATTTTAAGTTTAAAAAAGTTCTTCTACTATATCATTATTAATCTTCTGCAATTTGGTAGTAGGGTACTTATTTACTTGGGTGTATTTAGTTATATCTCCTACAATATTGTTAATCCGTACGTTATAGTCAGTTTTATTTAAAGCTACAGTAGTGTTACCTTTATCTGCTTTTAAAATTAATAAATCTTTATTATTCTTCAAGAACCTTTCAGTTTTCTTAACTTTATCTAAAATAAATCTATCTCTGTTTGTCAATATCATTTTGTTCAAATGATTATCTACAATTGTAGTTAATTTTGTTCTTGCTATTTCCTGATCTTCTTTTCCCTGAAGTGTCTGTACAAAATCTTCTCCATCTGCAATAATCTTTAAAATTGAAAAATCCTCCTTCTTAGTTGGTAAGGCGTGTTTATGTCCTAATGATAAAATCCACTTAACGTCCGTTGGAATATTTAAGTCAGTTTTGTTAACGAACCACTTATCATTTAGTCTTACATTACAAAAAGGGAAGGAAAAAATTTTCGCTTTTCTTAAGTGTGAAAAATCAATTTTGCGGAATTAAAAACCACTTTCGTCTGGCATAGAGTTCTGTCACATCTATACACGATATTTCCCATTTACACTTTAAAGTTTGTTAATGCTGAATGAACTACCCTAATAGTTTGTGCATTAATCGTTACTTTGTTCCTCCAAGGCATAGAAATGCAACTCTTTCTGCCTTGACGAAAAGGTCAAATAAGTAGAAAATATACTTCAATACTTGTTTTCGGCAAAACCCAATCTTTAAGTTTCTCTTTCGAATTCATCTTTAAGCTGGTAAGTTTGTTTGTTCCTCCTGAATAAAAAAAAAAATAAACGATTATTTCCATTTCTTACCTAACTTTGTTTTTTTCTTTTATTTATTTATTTATTGGTTCAAACGGGAATAATTGTTTATGCTTTCGAATGATATTGTTTTTGGCTCCGTGAAGTTGTAAAATTTCCACTTCAGCTGATTCCAGCAATTTCAACCCTGAGCTGAACAAAGTTTCAAAATAAAACACTTTTATTTAATATTTTTTTTTTTTTGTTTTACGATTATATTTGAATATGAACAAGTTATTTAATTTTATTATTTGAAATTAAAAAAAAATTAATTAATTTTATTAAATATGAAATAATCTTTTAACGGTCTTATTAAATAATTTAACGATTTTATTTTTTTTTTTTTTTTTTTTTTTTTTTTTATTTTTTTCAATATTTCGCTTTCCTTTGGAAAGCTTCTTCAGGAAAAAATTTTTTATATTTTTGAAAACAAAACAAAATTATTATCAAATTGAAAAAATGTTTCAAAACATTTGACAAAAACATATAAAATATTTTTTCATACATACATACAAAAAATTTTTAAATTTTCAAATATTCAAACATACAATAACAATGAAACGGAAATAACAAATAACAAATTCTCTCTTATGAAATGATTATAACAAATTATGTGTCTTTTGAATTAAGTACCTATAATTCTGAGCTAAATTGTCTGTGTCTGTCTTGAAATTTATTCTCCTTACATTTGGTACATTAACAATTTCTAACATTTCCAACATATAACGTCTCTTGTAGTTTTTTTCTATATCTAATACTGATGTTTCATCAAACTTTGGATAATGATTATATTTCTTACAATGTGAAGATAAGGATGTCTTCTGTGTTGAAATATTCCTATATTTTTGGTCACACCTGTGACCAGCTAATCTCGTTTTAAGTTTATTTTTTGTTGTCCCAATATAAACTTTGTCACAGTTCACCTGGTCATTTCCTCCACATGGTATCCTGTATACTACATCAGATATTTCCATTTTTCCTATTTTATCCTTCATACTGCTAAATAATTTATTTAATGTGTTATGTGTTTTGTGTGCAATTATATATTTATCTGTGTCATATATTTTACACTTTCTTAATCTTTCTGATATTCCAGGAACATAAGTTAATGATTTATAATCTCTTGGCTCTGCTGTAGAAATTCCTAAATTATGCCTATAACTACCATATTGTCTAATTAATCTGTTAGTTAATTCTACTGGAAAATCATTGGCATTAAGTATATCTCTTATTGTATCCCTATTCTTCAAATGAAATTCTCTATCACTTATAGTCAATATTCTGTCTATCATATTTTTCGCTGTGTTTATTATCATATTTCTTGGATGTTTTGAATAAAAATTAATGATTCTTCCAGAAGATGTTGGTTTCTTATACCAATCAAATACTAACTTATTTTTCTTCCTTATTATCAATATATCTAAATATGGAAGTCTAGACTCTAATTCTCTTTCAATCGTAAATTTAATATCCGGATGGAAACTATTCAATTCTGACAAAATATTATCCACTGCATCTTCTGAAGTTATACAAAATAAATCATCCACATATTTTGTAATTATCTTAGGTTTAATATGCATTTTACTAATACATGAATTTAGTAATTCCTCCATCACAATATCAGCTATAATTGGAGATGCTGGAGAGCCCATAGGGAGGCCCTCCTTCTGTTGATATATCCTATTATCAAATTGAAAATACCTATTGTCTTCTATGCAAAACTTAAGAATACGTAAAAACAATTCCTTCTCAATATTCGTATTTTGTTCTATAATCTGCCATTTTTCCTCTATAATACTTAAAGCTAAACCTACAGGAATACTTGGAAAAAGTGAAACTACATCAAATGAAAACAATCTATCATTATCTTGTATATTTATTCTCTTGGTCTTATCCTTAAATTCCAACGAATTTCTAATATTATATACTGATTGTCCTGTTATCACCTTAAGAATATTGGTTATATACTTGCACAGTCCATAGGCCGGGGAATTAATGCAAGAGCAAATAGGCCTTAAAGGAAAATTCTGTTTATGGATCTTAGGTACTCCATACAGCTTTGGAGAATTTGATACATTAGTCTTAAGTCTATTTCTCTCCATTACTGAAATGATTTCTTTTTTAAAAAGTTCATCAACTAAAAAATTGTTTGTTTTTTGCAGTTTAGTAGTCGGATCCTTATTTAATATTGAGTATTTAGCAGAATCGTTGAGAATGTCATTTATTCTCGAATTATAATCATCTCTGCTCATAGCAACAGTAACATTACCCTTATCAGCATTAACAATTAATATGTTCCTATTCGTATTCAAAAATTTTTTAGCGGTTTTTACTTTATCTAATATAAAAATATCCCTTGCTGTAGGTCTAATATTGCTAATGTGCCTATCAATCATCATTGTTAGTTTTGTCCGCGCTACTTCCTGGTCCTCTTTTTCTTTTATAGTCTGAATCAATTCATCTCCTTCTGAAATTACCTTCATCATAGGAAAATTTTTCTTTTCAAGTGGTAATGCAAATTTCTGTCCTAGAGAAAGAATCCACTTAACATCCCCTGGAATATCTATGTCAGTCTTGTTAACAAACCAATCTTCATTAACCTTAATTCCTAATTCCTTTCTTTGAATATCAGAAAGATTCTTAAATTTCCTACTATGTGTTTCCTTAATCTTTTTTTCAGAAATATGAGTTAGTCTATCTATATATTCTAATAATTCTGTTATCTCATCTAATGTCAAATGTCCTTCCATATTATATACTAACATCTCTACGTTCCTATTTAAAATTTTTAGTATGTCATGTTGTTTCCTAATTGCTAAATTTAACATTCTTCTATGTAAATCTTTTGTGTACCTCTCAATAGTGTGTTGATATTTGGGAATTTCTTTACTATTAAAAATGTTTACTAAATTATTTGTTGAGTTCCTAATGAATTTTGGTGTAATGGCAGCGTTTTTGATAAAATGCAGAAAAGCTGCCATTACACCAAAATTCATTAGGAACTCAACAAATAATTTAGTAAACATTTTTAATAGTAAAGAAATTCCCAAATATCAACACACTATTGAGAGGTACACAAAAGATTTACATAGAAGAATGTTAAATTTAGCAATTAGGAAACAACATGACATACTAAAAATTTTAAATAGGAACGTAGAGATGTTAGTATATAATATGGAAGGACATTTGACATTAGATGAGATAACAGAATTATTAGAATATATAGATAGACTAACTCATATTTCTGAAAAAAAGATTAAGGAAACACATAGTAGGAAATTTAAGAATCTTTCTGATATTCAAAGAAAGGAATTAGGAATTAAGGTTAATGAAGATTGGTTTGTTAACAAGACTGACATAGATATTCCAGGGGATGTTAAGTGGATTCTTTCTCTAGGACAGAAATTTGCATTACCACTTGAAAAGAAAAATTTTCCTATGATGAAGGTAATTTCAGAAGGAGATGAATTGATTCAGACTATAAAAGAAAAAGAGGACCAGGAAGTAGCGCGGACAAAACTAACAATGATGATTGATAGGCACATTAGCAATATTAGACCTACAGCAAGGGATATTTTTATATTAGATAAAGTAAAAACCGCTAAAAAATTTTTGAATACGAATAGGAACATATTAATTGTTAATGCTGATAAGGGTAATGTTACTGTTGCTATGAGCAGAGATGATTATAATTCGAGAATAAATGACATTCTCAACGATTCTGCTAAATACTCAATATTAAATAAGGATCCGACTACTAAACTGCAAAAAACAAACAATTTTTTAGTTGATGAACTTTTTAAAAAAGAAATCATTTCAGTAATGGAGAGAAATAGACTTAAGACTAATGTATCAAATTCTCCAAAGCTGTATGGAGTACCTAAGATCCATAAACAGAATTTTCCTTTAAGGCCTATTTGCTCTTGCATTAATTCCCCGGCCTATGGACTGTGCAAGTATATAACCAATATTCTTAAGGTGATAACAGGACAATCAGTATATAATATTAGAAATTCGTTGGAATTTAAGGATAAGACCAAGAGAATAAATATACAAGATAATGATAGATTGTTTTCATTTGATGTAGTTTCACTTTTTCCAAGTATTCCTGTAGGTTTAGCTTTAAGTATTATAGAGGAAAAATGGCAGATTATAGAACAAAATACGAATATTGAGAAGGAATTGTTTTTACGTATTCTTAAGTTTTGCATAGAAGACAATAGGTATTTTCAATTTGATAATAGGATATATCAACAGAAGGAGGGCCTCCCTATGGGCTCTCCAGCATCTCCAATTATAGCTGATATTGTGATGGAGGAATTACTAAATTCATGTATTAGTAAAATGCATATTAAACCTAAGATAATTACAAAATATGTGGATGATTTATTTTGTATAACTTCAGAAGATGCAGTGGATAATATTTTGTCAGAATTGAATAGTTTCCATCCGGATATTAAATTTACGATTGAAAGAGAATTAGAGTCTAGACTTCCATATTTAGATATATTGATAATAAGGAAGAAAAATAAGTTAGTATTTGATTGGTATAAGAAACCAACATCTTCTGGAAGAATCATTAATTTTTATTCAAAACATCCAAGAAATATGATAATAAACACAGCGAAAAATATGATAGACAGAATATTGACTATAAGTGATAGAGAATTTCATTTGAAGAATAGGGATACAATAAGAGATATACTTAATGCCAATGATTTTCCAGTAGAATTAACTAACAGATTAATTAGACAATATGGTAGTTATAGGCATAATTTAGGAATTTCTACAGCAGAGCCAAGAGATTATAAATCATTAACTTATGTTCCTGGAATATCAGAAAGATTAAGAAAGTGTAAAATATATGACACAGATAAATATATAATTGCACACAAAACACATAACACATTAAATAAATTATTTAGCAGTATGAAGGATAAAATAGGAAAAATGGAAATATCTGATGTAGTATACAGGATACCATGTGGAGGAAATGACCAGGTGAACTGTGACAAAGTTTATATTGGGACAACAAAAAATAAACTTAAAACGAGATTAGCTGGTCACAGGTGTGACCAAAAATATAGGAATATTTCAACACAGAAGACATCCTTATCTTCACATTGTAAGAAATATAATCATTATCCAAAGTTTGATGAAACATCAGTATTAGATATAGAAAAAAACTACAAGAGACGTTATATGTTGGAAATGTTAGAAATTGTTAATGTACCAAATGTAAGGAGAATAAATTTCAAGACAGACACAGACAATTTAGCTCAGAATTATAGGTACTTAATTCAAAAGACACATAATTTGTTATAATCATTTCATAAGAGAGAATTTGTTATTTGTTATTTCCGTTTCATTGTTATTGTATGTTTGAATATTTGAAAATTTAAAAATTTTTTGTATGTATGTATGAAAAAATATTTTATATGTTTTTGTCAAATGTTTTGAAACATTTTTTCAATTTGATAATAATTTTGTTTTGTTTTCAAAAATATAAAAAATTTTTTCCTGAAGAAGCTTTCCAAAGGAAAGCGAAATATTGAAAAAAATAAAAAAAAAAAAAAAAAATAAAATCGTTAAATTATTTAATAAGACCGTTAAAAGATTATTTCATATTTAATAAAATTTAAAAAAAAGGTCGAATAAAAATAAAAGTAATAAATTAATTAATTATTTTTTTTTTAAATTAAGTGAAGAAATTTTATATATTTTTATTATTATTTTTTTCTTTTATTTATTTTTTCATCTCATCTATCAAATGTATAAAATATTTTTTTTTTATTTCAGCTTGTCGATTTAGAGAGGAGAGTTTAGTCTGTGTTTTTTGTTTAAATAAAAATTAATATTATTTTAATATATATATTTTTTTTTTGTATTATAAAATTTATTTAAAGCTTTTTTTTATTATAAATTATGTAAAAGTATATATTATGTAAGTGTATATATTTATGCAATTTTTTTTATAATTTTGGTTTGTTTTCTTTTCTATTTGCGGTTTTTCTGTCTCTTTTTAATAATTTTTTCGCTAAACAAAATTTGGCAACATCTTGCAGTCCTTTCTATTTTTGGTTTATTTTGGAAATGAATTTTAATTATTTTTTGTTTTTTAAAGTTATTTTTATTTTTAGTTAAATTATGTTTTTTTTTTCTAGATTAAAAAAATTGTTTATATTTTATTTTTTGTGATAATTATTTTAGCTACTTTTGTTGGTTCCCATGGGTTAAATAGATTTAGTTAAAGTTTTGTTTTATTTTTTATTAATTTCTTTTTTTTTAAGTGTTAATCAGTGGAGTAACAGCAAATCAAAGTTTTGAATTCGAAATATATTTTTATTTTAACTATAAATTAAATTTTAATAAAATAAAAAAACCACATTTTTTTTAAAAGCAAAAGTTTTAAAATTTTTCCCGCTTAAATGTATTCTCATGAACAAAATTGTAATTCTAAAAAAATACATTCAATTTTCGAATTTTTCGAAGATGACAATATTTTACATATTAACTAAAACTGAAATAAAATAAAATTTTAATATTTGGAATCATTTTTAAGTTAATTTACGTTAATTATGCTAAATTCCTTTAAACATAAATATTTTATTCGAAAATTGCTTAAATGTATTACTGTGGGGCAAAGCATAACCATATGGCCATTTCTCTACAGCTCATATAGCTCATCAGTGCATTTTACTCCAAATTTTGTACAGAAAACTCAAGAGTCTAATATCTCAAGCCAAATTGATTAAATAAGAATTTTATTCAACCAACAAAATAACAAGACAATAAAACTTAACAATATTTTTATACAAAAACACAGTAAACATTTCAAAATTTTTTTTAATTTTAAATTTTTTAAAAATTTTATTCTGTAAAATTTACAACCAACAAAAAAAAATATTTTCGAAATTATTTTCGAAGATATTTTTAGAGTTTTGAATTTTTTGATAATAAATTTTTAAAAGATTTTTCTTGAATTTTTTAAAAGAAAAGTTTCCAAGAATTAACTTCGCATCTGCAGTTAAATCCCAATTGAAATTAAGTCTTGTGACTTCTGAACTACCAGAATTAATAATTTAAATATAAATAAATAATACTAACGAATTAAATTTATAATTTGCTTAATTTAATTTAATAATTAATTAATTAATTTAATAACAAAAGTTTTAATTTCCTCCAGAAATCTAATCTCCTCTAGTAAATTGTAATTTTCAAAAAAAAATTCAATTTTCGAATTTTTCGCAGTTACCCTTTTTAATATTTTAGCTGACAATAGGCATATATTAAACAAATATTAAAAAAAAAATAAATTATTGACAATAATTCTGTAAAATTTAAGACCAAAAAATTCGAAAATATTTTCGAAATTCGCAATTTTACATAATAAAAAATTTGAAATGATTTCTTTTTTTTTTTAATTTTAAAAAAGATAATTTTATAAGTAATAAATTCTTAAATCAATTTTGGAAGACTAAATTATAAAAAATTCGAATGTCTTCTAAATTCGGATTTTTCATAATAAATTTTTGAATAATTTTTTTTATTAATTTTATTAAAGCTAATTAAAAGTAATAAATTATTCAATCACATTCTGTAAAATTGAAGGCCAAAACTATCTTTGAAAATATTTTCGAAATTCGCAATTTTTCATAATAAATTATGGAATGATTTCTTTTTGTTCTTAAATTTTATAAAATATAATTATAAGTAATAAATTATTGAATCTAATTCAGGAAAAGTAAAAGACAACAAATTCGAATATCTTCGAAATTCGATTTTTTTTATAATAAATTTTAGAATGATTTTTCGTTTTAAGATCCTCAGTAATAAATTATTAAATCTCGCTCTATAAAATTTGAGGCTAAAAAAATTATAATGTCTTCGAAATTTGAATTTTTTTTACAATAAATTTTTGAATAAATTAAATAATAAAATTTAAATGAACAAACACGAATGAAGTGAGTTTATAATCTGCTTATGTTTTATAGCAAAAGTTTTAAATTTTCTGCACAAATTTAATTTTCTGTAATAAATTGTAATTCTGAAAAAAAAAATCAATTTTCGAATTTTTCGAAGTTACCCTTTTTAATATTTTAGCTGACAATAGGCATAATAATAAACAGAAACTAAATTAATGAAACTAATTCTGTAAAATTTAAGGCCACAAAAATCGAAAATATTTTCGGAATTCGCAATTTTTCATAAAAAAAATTTTAAATGATTTTTTTCTTAAATTTTATAGAACATAATAATAAGTAATAAATTATGGAATCTAATTCTGGAAAAGTTAAAGACAAAAAATTCGAATGTTTTCGAATTTCGGTTTTTTTTTTAATAATAAATTTTAGAATGATTTTTCGTTTTAAAATCGTCAGTAATGAATTATTAAATATCATTCTATAAAATTTAAGGCTACAAAATTGTAATGTCTTCGAAATTTGAATTATTTTTACAATAAATTTTTGAATAAATAAAATAATAAATAATAAAATTTAAATAAACAAATACGAATGAATTGAGTTTTTAATCTGCTTATGTTTAATAGCAAAAGTTTTAAATTTCCTGCACAAATTTAATTTTCTGTAATAAATTGTAATTCTGAAAGAAAATTGAATTTTCGAAGTTACCTTTTTTAATATTTAAGCTGACAATAGGCATAATATTTAAGAAGAAGTAAAAAAAGCTAAATTATTGAATCTAATTCTATAAAATTTAAGACCAAAAAATTCGAAAATATTTTCGAAATTCGCAATTTTACATAATTAAAAATTTTAAATGATTTTTTTTTTGTTTTTTTATTTTATAAAACATAATTATAAGTAATAAATTCTTAAACCAAATTCTGGAGAAGTAAATTATAAAAAAATTCGAATGTCTTCGCAATTCGATTTATGAATAATTTTTTTTTAATAATTTTATTAAAGTTAATTAAAAATAATAAATAATTGAATCACATTCTGTAAAACTTAAGGCCAAAAATATCTTCGAAAATATTTTCGAAATTTAATTTTTTTAAATAAAATAAATAAATTTTATAATAGATAATTAATTATAAGTTTAAATTATTGAGAGCTAATAATTCGAACATCTTAAATTTCATTATAGAAAATTACGAGCAGCAAGTCATTGAATCTCAATCTGTAAAAGTTAAGCTGAAGAAACCACTGGGTTCGAAATTCGTATTTTTTTTAAAAAATTTTTGAATGAAACCTTTTTTTTTTAAATTAAAAAGATAAATAAAAAGATACATTTTTAAACGAGTTTTTTCTTAAATTTAATAAAAGAAATTAATTATTGAAATTCATTCTACAAAATTTAAGGGTAAACTAGTTCAAATATTTTCGAAGCTATTTTTTAAGATATTTTAAATTCGTATTTTGTCATAATAAATTTATAAATCATTTTTGTCTTAAATTTTATAAAAAATAATTATAAATAATAAATTATTGAATCTCATTTCGTAAAATTTAAGGGCAAAACATTCGAAAATATTTTCGAACATATTTTCGAAATTCGAATTTTTTCATAATAAATTTTGAAATGAGTTTTTTTCTTAAATTCTATAAAAGAAATTAATTATTGAAATTCAGTCTGCAAAATTTAAGGGCAAAAAAATTCGAAAATAATTTCGAAGATATTTTCGAAATTAGTATTTTTTGAAATAAATTTTTGAATGACCGTTTTTTATTAATTTGATAAAAGACCAAAAATTCAACTATCTTTGAAAATATATTCGAAATTCCAAATTTTTGATAATAAATAATGAAATGAGTTTTTTGCTTAAATTCTATAAAAGAAAATTATAAGTAATAAAATATTTAAATTCATTATGCAAAATTCAAGGGTAAACTAGTTTAAATATTTTCGAAGCTATTTTTTCAAGATATTTTAAATTCGATTTTTGCCATAATAAATTTATAAATCATTTTTGTCTTAAATTTTATAAAAAATAATTATAAATAATAAATTATTGAATCTCATTTCGTAAAATTTAAGGACAAAAAATTCGAAATATTTTCGAACATATTTGCGAAATTCGAATTATTTCATAATAAATTTTTAAATGAGTTTTTTTTTTTAAATTCTATAAAAGAAATTAACTATTAAAAATCATTCTGCAAAATTTAAGGGCAAAAAATTTGAAAATAATTTCGAAGATATTTTCGAAATTAGTATTTTTTGAAATAAATTTTTTAATGATCGCTTTTTATTAATTTTATAAAATATAGGTCCAGAAATTCAAATATCTTTGAAAATATATTCGAAATTACAAATTTTTCATAATAAATTTTAAAATGAGTTTTTTTCCTAAATTCTATAAAAGCAATTAATTATTGAAATTCAGTCTACAAAATTTAAGGGCAAAAAAAAAATCAAATATCTTCGAGTATATTTTTCAAGATATTTTAAATTCGAATTTTGTCATAATATATTTGTAAATGATTTTTGTCTTAAATTTAATAAAAAATAATTAAAAATAATAAATTATTGAATCTCATTTCGTAAAATTTAAAGGCGAAAAAATTCGAAAATATTTTCGAAATTCGAATTTTTTCATAATAAATATTGAAATTACTTTCTTTTTTAAATTCTATAAAAGAAATTAATTATGGAAATTCATTTTGCAAAATAAAAGGGCAAACTTGCTGAAATAATTTCGAAACTATTTTTCAAGATCTTTTAAATTGAATTTTGTCATAATAAATTTATAAATGATTTTTGCCTTAAATTTTATAAAAAATAATTACAAATAAAAATTATTGAATCTCATTTCGTAAAAAAGGCTAAAAAAATCGAAAAAAATTTTCGAACATATTTTCAAAAATCGAATTTTGTGACAATCAATTTTTATATAAAATTTTCGGAATTTTATAAAAGAAAATCATAAGTTACTCCACTGCTATCTTATAAAAGTGTAAACCTGCTGTTAGTATTGTTTTTCGAATACATACTTTCAAATGGCAATATTTTGGTTGGTAAAAAAATGTTAAAGTTAAAGTTTAATTTTAAGTTTTGTATAAATATTATATTGTGTTATTTGTTATTGTTAAAAAAAAACTGCCACAACTCTAGTTTTACAAATTAATAATGTTTATTAATTTTTGTTTAATTTCTTTAATATTTTTAATAGTTTTTATTATTCTTTAGCTTTTACCTGTTTTTTTAATTGATTATTCTAAGCAAATATTTAAACTTTTAAAACTCCTGCAAAAAATAAAAAAATTTTAGCTGAAATCTTCGAATATTTTTTTATTAAATGCTTTTAATTTTATTTAAAAAATTTTTTTTGTTTTACATATTTGTTTTTGTTTTCTTCAATTTTAATAAAATATTTATATTAAATTAAATGTTTCTTTTTTTTACAAATTATTTAATAAGATATAATAATAAAATTAACATTTAAATGCTTAAAAACAATTCTTAAAAAGGCAAAAAATATATTAAAAATAAATCAAAGACAAGAGAAACAATTAGATTAAAAAATAAACGTGAATTTAATTATTCAAGCAATAAAAAATAAATTATATAATTAATCCTATACACACAAACACACACGCTCTCATGCACATGTTATTAAATAACTAATTAAAAACGAATAAAACTATAAAAAATGAAACACATAACTTTTTCTGAACTAGTCTGTCTTCTATAGTTATAAAATGCACAAAGGAAAATTTGTATTTCAGCTTTTAAATGTTGAAAGCAATTTTTATATTTAAAAGCAATTTTTTTTCGTATCATTTGTAGTATTAATTCTAGTTGCTGTTTTACAAAAATTTAAAAAAAAAATTTTTTTTGCCAAATTTTTAAACCTTCCTCGTAGTTTATTTAAAATCTATAAACTCATTAAGAATTATTTGTTCTTAATTAAACATAAATTTCTTTAATTTTCCAACATTTCTTCTTCTGTTTCTTGACAAGCCATCGCATGTAAAAAACACATTCAGAGAACAATGAACTTTTTCATCTTCTTCCTGACGAGCCAATTTGCTCGCTTGTGAAGAAAGTTTTTACAGAATAAATAACAACTTTTTTTCCTTGACAAGCCATCGACATGTTTGCATGTGAAAAAAGCTTCCACAAAACACTGAACTTCTTCTCCTTCTTCTTCCTACTTTTCTACTTGGTTTTGGCGAGCTGCCATAGAATAGCGAACTTCTTCTTCTTCTTTTTCTTAGTGAACCATCGATATGTTTGCATGTGCGGTCACAGAACAAACAACTTTTTTTATTCCTTTTTCCTCTTGACAAGCCATCGATCGATATGTTCGCATGTTGAAAAAGCGTTCACAGAGCAACCAACTTCTTCACCTTGTTTTTCTACTTCTTCTTTTTTAAACGTCTTTTTCTTCTTGACAATCGATATGTTCGCATGTGAAAAAAAGCGTTCACAGAACAATGAATTTCTTCTTCTTCATCTTCTTGACCTACCATCGATATGTTCGCATGATCAAAAAACGTTCACAGAACAACCAACTTCTTCACCTTGTTTTTTTACATCTTCTTCTTCTTCTTTTTAAACTTCTTCTTGACAGTCGATATGTTCGCATGCGAGAAAAAGCAAACGAAGTTCTTCTTCTTCTTTTTCATTTTCTACTTCTTCTTGACGAGCCATCGATATGCTGGCATGTGAAAAAAGAGTCCACAGAATAACGCACATTTGTTTTCTATGTCGATGTTGAGTCGTATGAACGCTTTTAGCAAAGATGGCATATTTTGAAAATGAAAATATTAAACTACAAATGACATTTGATGGCAGTCAAATATTGTAAAAATAAATGTTCGAATAATGACGTTTCAAAAACTGAATGATTGAATTTACACCTGCTCCTCAAGAGCCAAAAGTATTTAAGCATAAAGAAAATTATGTGATAAAAGTGAAGATGATTTGGCGATTGGACACTTGACATTTAGGCTTCGTTGTGACGTTAAAAATTTTTGACATTAACCATGGAAAAAGGCAAAATCGAAAATTTTATTGTTGTAAATGATCGACTAAAATGCAACAGGGAAAAAGGGCGATATCTTTAGGATTTGGTGACCGTTTGAAATTACTTGCGATTTTGTATATCGTACTGTGAAGTTGTCTGAAGATACTGGTGGAGTACGAGATTGTCAGAGATCAGGCCGTCCGATCTCACTGTAAGATCTGCGAAAGCAATCAAAGTAGTAAAGAAAGTTATAAACCGAAAACCGCTGGAAAAACAGAAAATCTTTATGCAGGAAATACCTGTCTCGGACTCAGTGCGTACAACGACACACTGGACATCTGCTTTACGCCGCATTGTAGAAAAAAACAACGGAAGCGAACATGGTAAGCATTACTTAGCCGGTACATGCAGAATGCTCATAGACAAATTCTGTTTATGGAAAGAAAAATCTTCACCGTAGATGAACTGCTCAATAAACAGAACGGTTATGTGTATGAGGGGCCATTCAGACAAGCATTTCATTCAACTCATCGTAATCATTAATTAGCCACACGCTATGAACGCTCACAAAATAATTCTACTTATGGAGGGGAAAATCTTCATCGTAGATGAAGTGTTTAATAAACAGAACGATCGTGTGTATGTTCGGCCATCAAGACAAGCTTTCCAATTCATCCCGCATTTTCAAAGGCCCTACCATCCCGCGTTTGTAACGGTTTGGTGGGGAGTGCAGAACATTTTAAAACCTACGAAGGGTAACGAAATTCTAAAATTTTTCTATAGAAATCCCAACATAAATTTGTTGAATCATCGAACATGGACAAAGTAGCGAACATAAATTTGTGCATGTTCTTCTTTGTGGAAATTACGTGTCGGTGGTCATGTTCTGCTTAAAGCTTGTTAAACACTTTAACACTGTTTATAGTCAGTTGGCTGGCCTGTCAAATATCGATTTATTATGAAAAAGGGATACAAGAGTGAATCTTGTGATTCAAAGCGGCTGGTTTATTTTCTCTGGGGTCATTTGAAACACCCATAAAGAATTGATGATCTGAAAAATAAAATTCGAAACTGCATTGGCGAAAGAAGTAAAGCTTCAAAATTTTGTGAAAAAAAAGCAGAAATCTGCTGACGTGCTAGAGGCAATCATTTCCCCCAACTAAATATGCCATTATTAATTCTCATACTTTGGCTTTAAAATGGCATTAACAAAATTGGAATTTTTAAAAAAAAAGTGCATTGCTTGAAAACAATTTACTTCCTAATCTCAAATTTGCCCATTTTGATTATTTATGTTTTGTTTAGCATTGATTCCTCCAAAGAGACACAATCGAAAATTTTTGAAATTTAAATTCTTTGCACTTTAGAAACCCTTTTGACTTTTTTGAGAAGAACCAGTGCGATATGTTCTTTCGAAATTAGTTCTTTTATTTAATTACCCACTGGATTATTTGCTCTAAAAGACCGGGTTTACGTGAGCAACCCACAAAGAATTAACACTCAGAAAGATAAATTGCGGCTCGATATTGGTGAGATAAGCGAAACATTGTTGCAAAATGTTCTTTAAAACTTTGTAAAACGAGCAGAATTCTGCTGACGTGCTAGAGGCGGACATTTGTCCTAACTTAGATTTCATTATTAATTTTCATATTACGACTTGAAATTGGCGTCAGTAAAACTGAAGTGTTTTGAAAAAAAAGTTCATTGCTTGAAAACAATTTACTTGCTAACTTCAAATTTGCCCATTATGATTATGCTATAAGGTGCTTTACCTTATAATCGAATTCTCATATTATGTTCAATAACCCTAAAGATTTTTTTAGAAAAACTGCATTGTTAAAAACAATTTACTTCCTAACCTCAAATTTGTCCTGCCATTAGGATTATTTTTGTTTTTTTTTTATAATAAAGAGAAGTAGCACTTTATGCAACACCAACCTATTTACTTAAGTACCGTGCTACATTATTTAGGAAAGGGATAGAGAAGAGATGAAACAGGCGGTGAAAGTAGAAGGATAGTCTGAAATTAACTGCCGTATAAAGACAGCACAGCGACCAGTGATTATCGCTTCATCGCTGAGCAGCTCCGCCGACAGTCAATTTTAATTTTTGTAGTGAAAAACGCTAAGGTCTTCGTTGGGAATTGAACCCACAACCCCCAGATTGAAAAGGTAGGTAGTGTACTAGATCTACAGGGGCACCTAATGTTTTGTTTCGCATTGGTTCCCCTAAACTCAAAATTTTTAAATTTTAATTTTTTTGCAAGAAATCGTTGTAACCACTTTAAAAACCCTTTTGACTCTTTTGAGAAGAACCAGGGCGTTATATTCTTTCGAAATGAGTTTTTTTTATTTAATCCTTCCTTTTGGGTTTTATGCATTTGTTTTTAGAACTAGTTTTTAGCTTGTTTTAGTTATCAATTTTTTTTAACAATTTTTCTTTTCTTTCTTATTCTTAAAATTAAATAAATTTAAAAAAAAATTATACCAAAAATTTTTTGTCTACAAAACAAAAAAAAAAAACAATTAATTTTTAACTTATAAATATAAAAAAAACTTTTAACATAAACAAAAAGAAATGCTGAAATATTGCAACTTTTTCTTATAAATATTTCATACAAAATTCATTATTTTTTTTTTTTAATTTAAAACACACAAGCAAAAAAATCAGCTTAAATTAATTAAAATCTAAAAATTTATTTCTTTTTTAATTAAACTTAAAAATATTTTTTTTTTTAAATATACACTTAAAATTTTCTTTAAATGAGCATTAATTAAGTATAAAACTTTTTTTTTTTAACAACAAAAATAAAAACCGTGAAGAGAAATAATTATCTTTGGATTTTAAAAACTTATTTTTTTTTGTTTCTTAAATTTTCTACAATTAAGTTGTTTTTTTTTTTTTGTTTTCAAAACAATATTATAAAAATTATTTTTTGTTCTTTCTTTTTATTATCATAAAAATATAAAAAAACATCATAATAAAGTTTTTAGGCTTTTAAACAAAGAAAAAAAAATATAATTTATGATAATTATTTTTTTTTTAATTTTTTTTTATTTTATTTAATTCAACAAAGTTTTAATTCATTAACTGTTTTATATTTTATAGTTAGTTTTTTCTTTATAATGTTGTTTTGTTGTTTGTTTTATTTGTTGTTACATTATGAGGAGAAGTAAGTAAATAGTTTTTGAAATATGTTTTTGTTTTTCTAATACACATTTTAATATTTAATATTTTATGAATTATAAATTTTAATTATATATAATTATTGTTTTGTGATATTTGTTGTATTTATTTATTTTAAGTGATTGTAGGTTGTGTTAAGTATTATATTTAAATATAACTTTAAATTAATTAAATAATTATTGTTGATTTTGTGAACGAGATTCAAACATGGCTGTGACATCACGTATAGAAAATTGTGGTGAAATTTTTTCACGACTGCAAAAAGAAAGAAAAATTAACAAAATAAAAAAAAAATTAATAATAATTTATTTAAAACTAGATTCAATGTTACATGAAAATTGAAATATAAAAATTTTAACAAAAAAAATTTAAATTATGAATGGGCAAATTTGAGGTTAGAAGTAAATTATCTGTTCAATAATAAATTGAGACGCCTGAGAAATTTTTTCAGGAAATTTTAAAAACGACAAAATAAAATCAGTATGCTGGTCTCTACGCAGAGATACTGTTAGCAATTTCTAATAAAAAATGAGGAACACGCAGCCATTTTTAGAAAATTGTCACATAAGGTGATAAATAATAGGTGGGCAAATTTGAGGTTAGGAAATAAGTTGTCTGTCAAATAATAAAATGTTAAAATTTGAGCTGTCATCCTTTAACATTTATTTAGTACAAAGTGGGAAAATTTTAAGCATGCAACGTTACACTCTTAAGCAGAAAATTTTAATTGTGAAAATTTTAAAAAAATTTAACTTCAAAATGGTGAAACATTTCAGTATAAAATTCGAGTAGCTGTTCCACGCTGCTTCTGAGGTCGCTGTGCGTAATTTATTCTCTAAATTCAAGACTCACGGTTTAACGAAATATTACGCTCGCAGTGATGCAAACATAGCCGCTGTACAGTAAAATCTTGAGATGAGTCTGAAACATCAACTCCTCGATGTATGCAACAATTGGGCATCGCTTAAGTGGGCGCACTTTGCATAACATTTTGCTACTACAATTGCTTCAGTCTATTGTCCGCAACAATACCGTGAGCCTCGAATTAAGCGATTAAATTATGCACAACAATCTCAGAAAGAGTCTGATTTAGAGAAAAAGTCGCTCGAATTTTAGGAAGTGATACAGAGAAATTTTCTGCACTTTAATAGTAAATTTTTACAATTAAAATTCTTTGCTAACGAATGTAACGTTCCATGATTAAAATTTCCCAACATTTTACAAAATAAATGCAAAAGGAAGACAGTTGAAGTCTTAATATTTAATCATTAGACAAACAATTTACTTCCTAACCTCAAATTTACCCACCTAATATTAGCTGCAGCCGTCTTTAGCAAAAAAACTGGCAATTGCTTATAATGGGTGTTTTTTATAGAGGCATAAAACTTTGAAATTGAATAAAATAAAATGAATTTTTGCAATTTATATCAAAATTACTCTATAATCTTGCGGCTTTATAATTTAAATATGAATTTTGGTATATGGACCGCTATGATAGGCTCAGACGTAATCTAACTGCTTTATAGTTACTAATCTGTATTATCGTTACTAATCTGTATTATCGTTAGTAAAATGAAACTTGCACGTTTTTATGTTTAACTCGATCTTCGTTGAGAGCACATCCATTTATGATCGATTGGCTAGAGAATCGCACTGCGCATTACAGAAAAAATTGTTTTTTTTTGCATCACAGTTCGTTTGTGGAATAAACTCCCTCCAGCGGTCTTTCCTGTCACTTAAAATGTGAGGAAATTCTAATCGAATGTCCACTATTCCCTTATTCCTGCTTCCCATAACCTAATTTCCTAGTTCTGCTACAATGTATTGCATGAGTAGGAGTCATCCCCTAGGTGCTGGTCCAGACAAAAGAAGGAAAAAGTTCAAATTTTCGATGACTTTTTCCAACATATTCTTCAATTGGGACGGCGTAGATGAGCGATTTCGTATATCCTTGAAGAAAATAGTCTAGTCTCCCACCTACAAGATCGTGCGACTCGACTAGACTATTTTCTATGAAACTAAGCAGTTACCAAAAGTTGTCTTCAAAAAATCCATAGCGGTACGAGCTGTGTGACATGTTGCTCGCCGTCTTGTTAAGACCACAATTCCTGCATACCAAGGTTGCTCAGCTGATGAAAGAAAAAGTCAGTAATCATGGCTCTGAAGTAGTCACCATTGGCTGTAACATTCTGATTAGCATCATTTTCAAGGAAGTAGGGACCAATGATTCCATCAACTCATAAAACACACCAAATAAACAGTTTGCATGTTACTGTGTTTTAACATACAACCCTTGAGGATTATCATCACTCCAACTATGGTAGTATTGAGCACGTACCCCTTCAAACAACAGTGAGCTTCATCGCTAAACGAAATTCTTCTTTTGGACCCATTCACCTATTCTACGCCTTGCAAGGTGATCGTGTGGCTTCAATTCTTCGAATCTAATTTTGTAGGCACGCACACTAAGATCTCTATACAAAATCTTCCATAAATTAGATCGGCACAAATCAAATTTCTGGAGACGAAGGTGGATAGACTGAAACGAATCTTCCTCGACGTTATGTTCTGTGTGATTAGATTTACATCTGCGCTTGACTATGTAGTCTTAATCAGATGGTGGTCAAACAACTGCATAATTTGGGACGTCATGCTCGTCCTAGGAAGCCGAAGACTAATTCTAGCAACAGGTCTTTCCTAGTTGCAACTTTAATGATTCCAGAGCAGGGCTGCAAATCATCACTCCTTGCTAAAGAGTTGGAGACTATCCAACTCCTGTCCAGAACATATGTCTAGCATGCTCACTGGATCTGGGAACATTTCACCAGGTAGGTGTTACTAAAGGTGAAATGAACCCGGCCACCATAGAACTATAAACTGTTGGAGTTTCCAGTTGTACCCCTGCTGACTTCAGGGGACTGGACTCCCTTTTTCCCCCAGTTGCACAGGTCTAAGTTGTTGCTTTCTCCAAAGACCATATATATGTGCCCCCGGGGGGTCGACGTTATGTTCTAAAGGGTCTGCCATCTAACGTTTTTTTTTTTAAATAGTGTTAATTTCGTGAGTGGTTTGATTTGACAACTAATTAGTTTTATACTTTCACTGAACGAATATGGTTGTGTACACGTTTGAACGCTGGGAAATATTGCGGCATTACTTTGAAAATCATGGTAATGTTGCAAAATGTGTGCAAAAACTGCGTACGAATTTTGGAAAAAGAGAAGCACCGTCAGCTCCGTATGTTCGTATGTTGTATCTTGTGGAAAAGATGAGAGAAACTAGCATCCTCATCGATAAACCAAAGCGTGAAAAGCCAAAAACAGTGCTGCTGTGGCAGAAAGTGTGCGTGAAGCGCCATCAACATCAATTCACCTGCGTTCTCAACAATTAAACATTTCAGAGACATCATTAAGACGAAGTTTGCATAAAGTCCTTGGTGTGACGCCATACAAAGTTCAATTGGTTCAGGAGTTGAAGCCAAGTGACCATCCAATGCGTTTTCGCTTCGCTAAGTGGGCCTGCAATCGATTTTACAAAAAAACATCTTTTCAGATGAAGCTCATCTTGATCTTGGCGGGTATGTATACAAGGAAAATTGTCGCATTTGGGGCACGCATACATTAAAAAGACGACGCATATAAAACAAGCCACTGTTTGGTGCAGATTTTGGTCCAGTGGCATTATTGGGTAATTTTTTTTTCGAAAATGAGCAAGGAGTGGCCGTTACAGTCATTGGCAATCGTTATCGGGCCATGTTGAACGAATTTTTTTTCACAAAAATTCAAGAGGAGGATATTAGCAACATTTGGTTTCAACAGGACGGCGCTACGTGCCACACAGGCGAAGCTATACTCGATGTTTTGCGCCCTATTTTTGAAGATCGCTTTATCTGACGCAGAGCTGATGTCGTTTGGCCACCTCGGAGCTGCGATTTGACACCGTTCTAGTATTATTTGTGGGGTGCCGGCAAAGATAAGTGTTACCGACAGAGACAATTGACGCTTTAAAGGACAATATTCGTGAAGCCATCGCACACAATCGATAATGTGCTTAAAAATTGGACCGATCGTGTAGGCTACTGCATGGCCAGCCGAGGCAGCCATTTGAATGAAATTATTTTCCATTATTAACCGGAAGGATTGTACTTTTAAACAAAAAAAGAAATTTGACAAAATATTCAGTAGTTTTGTTTATAGCATTTAAAACAACAACAAAAAAACGATATTTGGCGGACCCTTTATAGCAGCACTGACTTTTTCTGTACGATAATTAAGATAATTAAGAGTAAACTTGATGCCATTAAGCTGACCACAAAATAAATTTGTACAATTTGAAAACGTTGTTTAGGATTTTAATTTGTCCTCTTAACGTCCCTCCCGGCTGTTTGTTTAAGAATGGCGAGCGCTTTCGATGCGAATACATCATTATCAAGCCACGTACTGGCGAATCAGTATTTTTGGTCCAGGTATTTATCCTGTAATCGTCTTAACTACCTACGTAGTTAAAATAGTGTGATTCGTTTTACATCCGCACCTGGCTATGTAGTCTTAATCAGCTGGTGGACAAACCACAATTGTATAATTTGGACCGTCATACATGCGTCCTAGGAAGCCGAAGACATAATTCTAAGCAACAGAACCACCTAGTTGCAACTTTAATGATTCCAGGGCAAGGCTGCAAACCATCACACCTTGCTAAAGAGTTGGAGACTTTTCTACTCCTGTCCATAACACATGTCTAGCATGCTCACTGGACTGGATCATTCACTTTGCGTGTCATTATCAGTGAGATGATCCTGGCCACCATAATAACCACTATACTGTTATGGGGTCGCGAAACCACAACCACCACGTTACTCCCATATAGGGGCCAACCTCAATGATCAGCCAGAGAACTATTAAATGTCTAAAGAGACAAATAATGAACTCTGCGGCTTACTGATCCCCGTGGAAATAAAGTGGAGCTTCCAGTTGACTCCCTGCCTGTCTTCAGGGGACTGGGCTCCCTTTTTCCCCAGTTGCACAGATCTAGATAGCTGTTACGAACTATAAAGACCATAAAAGTGCCCCCCGGGGGGGACCTACGTAGTTAGAATGTCAGCCATCTGGCATTTTCTTGTGGAGATTAATTTAAGTATTTATATCCCCTTTTCATTCACTTAACAGCTGAAAAAATGGCCGCCAGTTAAAAAAAGTATTGCCAAATTAAAAATCTATATTGTTTGTAACGAAAGGACAAAAAAAGTGCTAAAATAAAATATGTAATGTATTCGAATTCACTGTGGATGCCTTGAAAACTTTTAAAAAACTTAATTCTTTTGAAAACATTTACAAACACAATGAATCAACTCACTTTGATGCTAAACTATTTCTAGAAGTCGTTGTTGCTGTAAGAGAGTGTGTGGCTGTTGTTGTTAAACCAGTGGTGCCAACTAATTCTTGCTGTCTAATACGTTCCCTGCTATTTGTATTGCCACCACTTGTAACGCCATTAGCAAAATCCATACTTTTACGTTCGAATTTTTGTACAGTAGCACGTGCCGAAAATTCTTCCTGTTCGGGGCTACTGGGTGTTATAATCTTGTTTAAAGCATGCTGTGAATGTGGTGAACGTTTTATAAAATCTTTAGTGCTGTAGGTTGTCGTCATATTATTGGCATTTGTTTCGTTATAATTATTTTGATTTTTTTCATCCGAAATACTGCGTACACGATGTTGTATATTGAGTGTTGTTTCGGAAACAGCCGAAGAGGGTGGATTTCTACCGAATTCCTTAAGATTATCCATGTCTTTTTGTAACGTACGCATATCGGCCCGAGATTTCGATTTAATGCGCAACGAAGTATTGTCGGCTAAAAATTTTTCATCTTCATTTTTCGATAAATTCAAATCACATTTTGACTTTGATTTAAAACTTTCTGCATGATATTTTTGTGTTAATTGTTGACGGCGTTCTTCTTTAATGCGATCGATACGTTCACGATCCAGTTTAACGCCCGACAAAACTTTCAGCTGTGAATTATTAATGGCTGCTAGACTATGGACATTTGAATTGTTTAGATCTTGGGGATTTTCCGTTTGTACATTATTTTGTATAAGAGATATTCGATTTTCTGTTGTCGGTGTTATTTTCAATTCATTACTTTCATAATCATTTTCCAGCGTTGTCGCAGCGATTAAATTATTGAAATTTTTTTCTTTGGGTAAATCAATTTTTAATAAATTTTTCTCTACGATTTTTGTGGGAAAATGTTCTTCGGTTATGGCCATGCCGGGCAATTTTTTGGGGGGATTCAAAGTTTTGGGTCGTGTAAAATCAAAACTTTTTCTTCGATTATTGTGCTCTTCGGTGAGTTCGGGTAGCTGTTGTGTACTTTTGATTTGCAACTCCTGTAAGTTTTTATTGCCGAATTCGCGTATAAATGCATTCTCATCTAAAGATCTTGTTATCTGTTGAGTTTTATTTAGCTTCTGTTTGAGCGATGTTGTCTGTATAGTTGTTGGCATTTTGTTATGCCTTTCGGGATGTGTATTGATATTTGGTTGTGGTGGCGTCATTTTTCTTATAGAATTGCGTGTGGAAAAATCAAATGGCGGCATTTGTTCTACCGGCGATGATTCAAATTTCGTAGCCAATTCTTTGACACTGAAATTGGATGGTGAACGTCTGGCTGTATTACAGATTTCAATCGTTTCCGATACCTGATCTTTTATACTATCCAAACTGTCCAACTCTACTTCGGCATCTTGAAAATCGGTTTTATTTTCTTTCATACTTTCACCCAAAATATTCTCATACACACTTTTTGGTTTTCGCAATTCAACATTTTCGTACAACAATTTCTCTTCATCCGACATTTGTATATCCTCGACATTTTCGATTGGCGTTAATTGTTCTTTATCCGATTCTCTTTCATTCTCACTTAGCTCTTCAATTTCGGCCAAGTTTTCGAATTCGCTGTTAAGGAATTTTCGTTCATCATTTAACAATTGATTGACTTCTGTTACCGAATTTCGAAATAATTTCACTTGTTCATAAACCGTATTTTCATCGAATGATGTTTCCAGCAATTGTTGAGACTTTTTGTTTTCTTTGGATCTTAGAAACGAAGCCTTACTATTCTTTCCGTTTGCTCCTTCTTCCTTAGAAGGCGATTTTAAATTAAATGTTATACTTATGGTCGATTTAATAGGACTAGCTGTCTGCTTGAGTAGAGGTGAATTTAGATTACTGGGTGTATTTTCATATTCTTCGTAGGCTGGTGAATTTTCTTCGGTTTCAATTAAAGAATGCATGCTCAATTGGCGCTGTAGATTTTGATAGCCAAATTCGCTAGGTGTTACCGATTGGCTGGTATTGTCTGTGAAATTAGAGTTGGGTGAGATTAAATTTTGATTGCGTTGTATTAGGCATTCTGCTGTTGTGAGTTTACTTCCCGTTACATTATTTAAATCCAAAGACAATTCACGTTTTAAAGCCTGCATATCACGTTTGTCGTTCACCTAGAAAAGCGCGTATATTAAAAATATTTGTGAAAATTATTTTTGTTTTTCCTCTAAAAAAGAACAAAATCACTTACATTTGATGATCCCAAAGATTCATGGGAGGTACCCAAATAGCTTGAGCTCTCTACACCCAATAACATTTGTTGCATTTGATTTGAGGAGTTAGCTGAAATGGCTGAAATGCCCGACATCATGGAATTTGCCATTAAGGGCTCTAAATCATGTTGTGGCGTTGTTACCGCCGAACTATTTTCCGAGCTAGTTTCTCCCATTAACAAAGAATAACGGGGACTTTGTAGGGGTGATGAAGGTGTAACTGATAGTTTTGATTGTTCCATTTCATTGTGCAACGATTTGTGAAGATTTTCTTTGGTTATGTCGCCAGAATAACTGCGCAGCAGCTGCTCCTGCATTGCTAAGTCCTGAGGGCCACAATAGCTATTATGATTTTTAGCTTTGAGTAAATCATAACAGGGTTTGCCACTCAAATGATGTTTTAAAGGTTTTGGGGAATTATTCAGGGAATTATTGGATGAAGCACTGGTGTTGCTAAACGACACAGTTCTGCAAGAGAATTTTTTTTGTTTTAAATAAAATTAAAAAGTCCACAATTTTACATTACCTTTGTTTGTTAATGTTTTGTTGCTGTTCGTCTTCTTTTTTGCGTTCCCTTAATTCAGCTTGATCAAATAAAATTTTATTCATGGCCTCTTTTGATGAGAAACGTCTGTCCTTAGCTGAATTTGTGCCCGGATAACTAAAACGTTCCTTGTTAGCATTTGCATTTGCTGCACTCGAGGCATCTTGATCTTTGCGCTTTGAGCCCAGGGGCACGGAAGGATAACTGTAACGTGAACTAAGAGCTGTTGAATAATTTGTTGTATTTAAAACTGTAGATTTGCCAATATCTTGTGATTGTTGCTGTTGTCGTTGTGATGTGACTTCTGATGCGCCATACAGCGAAGATTTTGATAATGTAGTTTTAGGTGGTGCATGCACCTGTACACTGGTATACAATGTCTGAGTAGTGGGGGGCACTGCATGTTCTGGCGTACCACAATCTATAAATTGTATATCTGACAACTGATCTTCCAATTTATAACGTTTGCAACAACTTTCATCTCCATTATGTTCATGACAAATTTCACTATTACATTCGGCATTGGCGGCAGAGGTCTGAGACCAATTACCAGGACTAGCAGCGGCATTACTTGGTGAAAGTAATAAATTGAGACGTGGTTGCTTTTTGGGACTGGGATTAACGCTATTGGTTTGACTGGAAAATTCTTCCGGTCTAGCTCTCATAATTCGTCGCGATGTATTACAGGAAGATGGTGGTATATTTTCTTTGCCCACCCTTGGTGAACTAACTAGAGATTCACTTTCCGAGAATATGCGCATTTCCGGCTCTTCGCGATCAAAATTCAAACCCAATTCAGAAAGTTCTCTAAAATGAAGAAAAATTTTAAAAAAGAATTAATTTTATTCCATATTTTATCTTTTCCAGGTTAAATAATTAAAAGCGATAATTATAAAAAAACATTTCATTCCAGAAATCGCCTAAATCACAAAAAAAATCGCTGAATCGCTGACTTTTTATGCAAAAATCCAGAAAAACCAAATTTGTTCAAATTAAGAAAATAACACCTCTAAGTTGCGAAAATTTAAATTTTAGCAAAAAAAAAACAGATTATGCATTTAAAAAATCGCCTAAATCAGAAAAAACGCTGAATCGCTCAATTTTTTTTTTTTGTAAAAATCCAGAAAAACCAAAATTGTTTGAATTAAGAAAATAACACCTCTAAGTTGCGAAAATTTAAATTTTAGCAAAAAAAAAAAACAAATTATGCATATAAAAAATCGCCTAAATCAGAAAAAACGCTGAATCGCTGAATTTTTTTTAAGTAAAAATCCAGTAAAACTATATTTGTTTGAATTAAGAAAATAACACCCCTAAATTTCGAAAATTTAAATCTTAGCAAAAAAAATTATACATTAAAAATCGCCTAAATCAGCAAAAATCGCTGAATTTTGTTTATGTAAAAATCCAGTAAATTAATTTGTTTGAATTAGGAAATTAACAGTCTTACATTTTGAAAATTCTAATTTTAAGAAACAAACAAAAATATATGTGCCTGCCAAAAATCGCCTAAGTTAGAAAAAATCGTAGTCTTCTAAATATTTCTTATTTAAAAATCTAGTAAAGCAAAATTTATTTAAATTAAAAATTAAATTAAGTTTCAAACATTTTAATTTTATCTAACAAATTAATAAATTTTTTCAAAAATCGCAAGAGTCAAGAAAAATCGCAGAATAGAAAATTCCGATTATTTAAAATTCTAGTGTAATGAAATTTATTTGAATTTAAAAATAAACAGTTTTAAGTTTCAAAATTTTTAATTTTCATTAACAAAATAAGTATTCATTCCAAACACAAACTGACGGAAATATCGCAGAATTCGGAATTTCTTTTTTTATTAAAAATTTTGCGAAGCAAAATTTGTTTAAATTAAAAAATAAACAGCTTTTATTTTCAAAAATATATAATAAAAAATTCAATTAAGAAAACAAAATCATTCCAAAAATCGCCAAAAAAAACTCGTCGGATAAAATTCCTGAATCCCAAATACTTTTATGTAAAAATTCAGTAAAACTAAATTTGTTTGAATTAAAAAAACAAGCTGCTATAAATTTCAAGAATTCCTATTTAATAAAAAAAAAATCGCCAAAAATGTTACATAAAAAATTAAGAAAACAAACCGCAAAATGTGCAAAAAAATCAATTCGAATTTAAAAAAGAAACCGTTTTAAGTTTTAAAATATCGAAAAAAAAGAAACAACAACAAAAAAACTTCAAAACAAAAGAAACTGCTAAAGACTGACAAAACTGAATAGAAAGCATATTCGTAGATCATGAAGGGAAATATAAGTTTAAAAAACCGCCTGAAATAATTATCCAATGCGATGAAAACGGTATTAAAAAAACGCCGAAACCAGAAAAATTATTTAATTTCACCTCATTCCATATCGCTCCTTTAATAAATTAGTCTAACATTCTTCAATAAAATTATTCAAAGAGAAAAATTATTTAAGAAAATAATAATAATTAATTCCAAAAAACGCCTAAATCTGAATAAATTGCAGGGTCAAAAAATAAGTTTTGCAAATTACTTTACTTTGATTTATAAAATTAAAAAAAAATCCTTGAAAAGTACAAAAAAATCAGTTAACTTTATTCTGATTTTGCCGCCATTTTGGTAAACATTAGTTTTGTCAGCTTATATCTGGCAGGCGTGAAGTAGACACGTGAAAAATTTCTTATGGAAAAATATTCGATAAACCAACGTGTTATAAGACATTTTATCAAAATCAATCATCGATTGCTGTGACGATGAGAAAGTTGCGTGTAATTTTTAAGAGAAACAACGTGCCAACAAAACGCACTATTTATCGCGTAGTGAATGATTTCGAAGAAAGAGGATCTGTGGGTGATAGGCCCACAACGTACTGCAAGATTGGCTGAAAACATTACTGCTGCTCAAGAAAGTGTTCAAAACAATCCATCAACCTCAATTCGACGCCATGTTTAGGAGCTTGGTCTTCAAAGAACAATTTCGGCCACAATTTTGCACAAAGATTTGCATTTGTTTCCATATAAGATTAAAATTAAACAAATAAAGCTAAATCGTTTTTTTTTCGAAAATAGATGAGAGAAAATTTTAAATTTAATAAAAAAAATTCTTTATTACATAAATTTTATTTCTTAAATTTTTTATGCTCCACCACTCACCTTGAGGGACAAGTAGTTATGTGACCCCTTTGAGGTGACTGCAATAAATCAAAATATGAATCATGTGACACTGATCTCGAATGACCTGCTGTACGCAAACTGTCTATAGAATTAGAACGAACACACACCTCAATTGGTTTGCTGGCCTCACCACAATACGAGCGTGACGTTTCAAATAATTCAATCGATTTGTGTTTTTCATCACGCTTCATGAGAGCACTTTTAGAGGGTTTGCCATTTACACCAATTATGGAATCATTGTCGGCAAATGTCACCTGGGTAGCTTCTTTATGACGTGGCGGTGGAGATGTGGAATCATCATCTGTTATTTGTGAGGCCGTCACTATCGAGGATTTTAAATCATGTGTTGCTCCATTACTGCTGACAGGCCTTTGCGTTCGTGAAAATAATGATTTCCACGAGTGAGTTTTACGTTTTTGCCAACTGCGCGGCACTGACAACACAGTATGATATTTATCGGGCAAACTGGAGGGGCCACCGCCCACCTCTATATAAGAACCTATATTTTGTCCAGAATTTACACTCGAGATCATGTTAATGGGCATAGAATGTTTCATATCGAAACCATCGTAACGTAATTGTCTTTCTTGAGCTTCTTCTAGGCTTATTAATTTAGGACCACTGGCGCTTAGACTTTTGGGTCTTTCCACACACATCAGACTCTGATCGTGTTCTCTTTGTTCCACCAATAAACTTTCACAGTCTGTTAGGGAATCCATGCGATTATCGGCCAAAGCAATGGGTGTGGCTCCTTGAGTAGCAATATAACTTAAACGAGCGGTTGCCTCTTCTAACACATCAAATATATGATGACAATTGCGTATTAAATACTCTGTTACCACTGCTTGCACCCCCACACCTCTCAAAGCGGCAACACCACCCGATTCTAAGGCTGGTGAACGCAGCAAGTTGGGAGCCCAAACAATGGCTAAATTTTTATCAGTCATACCCGTACGATCGGAATACTGAGAGATTTTATTCAAATGCTCGGACAGATATTTAAGAGTCCTAGAAAAACAAAACAAAAACAATTGGTTAAATATATTTTCTTTAAAAAAAAACTCACAAAAAATTTCTTACCTGTAATGAGGTGGTGGCAGTTTCAAAACAGTCTCCTTCATCAATCGCAATCTTTCGTTGCTCTCACTTTTAGCCTGGATGGCTTCAACAAAATTGTCATACAACTGATACGTGCACAGGGGATTAGGCAGTTCGCGAAAATACATTTTCAGTAAGGAGCTAACAGCGTGTATATCCTGTTTCATTTCCGGATTACCCAAATCTGGAATACGTTCCTCATCAAAGGCTCTTCTTAATTTTTGTATATTCGATGTTATGCCGGATAAACGATAAATGCCATCAACTATGCCATGCTCCTCTATAAATTCGGCACAACACTTCAAAACCATGGGCATTTCTTGGCCACTATTCAATAAATGCTCGGAGAGATCACAAGAGAAGACACGCTCTCTATAAATGCCACTTTGTTTAAGTCGGCGTCGTGAGGGACGCGATAGAATAAAGGAGCGAAAAAATGCTATTAATTTGCCATGTTTACGTAAAACCGGCTTAGTGGGTGATACTTCAACCTGACCCACTAGGGGTGCGGGCATGGGAAAATGACGAGGTATCTTATCGCCTATGGTGGCTACACAAGATTGTGGAAAGAAGCCGACTTCGTAGTGAGATTTTTGTAAATGCGATTTTTTGCCTCTCCACCAAATTGACTCGGCCGGTGAAGGCATATCTATAACGGATATCATATCACCAACTTCAATTGATATTTCATCCGAAGCTTGGGCCTGATAACGCCTTACACCATATGCCGCTCCCACAGCTGGAGTATTAATCGTACGCATAGTATCATCATCAGCTAAGGGCAAACGTCTACCTTTATTATCCAGCTGTAACCAGGTTAAAATGGTGCCACATGTTAGAGAGTCTGAGGCTATTTTCGAAAATCTCTCCAAATATTTGGCCACAGCATATTCCACATCCTCTTCCGTTTTAAATTCCATTTCATTAAGATTCTTAAGGCCGCTTATTTTACGATCATACACACAACGATGCAACATTTCATCTAACATTTCCATATTATCAAAGGATCGTTTGACCAGAAAGGGATCTGATCTGTGGGGAAATACTTTAATGATGAACCAACAGGAGGAGGGTGAAAATGGCCTAAGGGATGAGGGCGCTTGCGATAAATTTGCTGTGCCCGCTATATCGCCACCAATCGATTGTGAGGCAATACTGCTGTTTAACAATTCCGATTTGTCATCTACCAAACGTACCGACAGTGGTCCCAGCTGGACACGTTCATAATGAAAATGTGCACATTCTTCAAGTTTTGGAAAACGACACGTTTTCTGCAAATAGAAAATTAATAAAAGGAAAATTAAATAAGTTTTAATTAAGGAAATAAGAAGCAAAAGGATAAAAGTGTAAGGCGAGTCTAAGGACCTAAAAAAAGCTAAATATTTACATTATATTTAAACGGATCTAAAAATGCAAGTGAAATTTCACAAAGATAATTCCGGATGAGTAATAAAAACCTTATCAGTCATACAGTTTTGAAGTGGAATGATCCACGTAACGTTGCAGCAGGACAAAATTGTAAGGACGTCTGCTATTTTATTTGCATGGATGCCTACACATTTCTACAGTTATTAAGCAGGACAAACACTTTGAATTTCCCTTCTATCCCAACACGAATTACAAGTCTCCGTTAGTTTGCCCTGTACACTTCACCACAGACTAAAACATCATCATCATCACCTGGTACGAAGACGATGTACTTCCCCAAATGTACAGTTTATGTGTAATGTGTGTGTGGTGGGGTGGCCAATGCGGACGGACTCTATGGAACTTGTTTAAAAAAAAAATAAAATACAAAGCTCCTTAAAATTTTAAGCCTACAGAGTTGCCAGAGTATTGATAGATGAACTAGAACCAAACTTGAGGATGTTCAGTTGTACTGAGGCAATTATCGGTTTTGATAGTTACGCGCAAAAACCATATTGTTAAATGGAAATGCTTAGAGTGTTTTATGGTCCCGAAATCGGTTAACGATAAAGAGTTTCCTATTGCCCAAAAACAAGCAGAATTTGGTGAAAATGCTGGAAGGAAATTTTAGGGAAGAATAGTTTGTTTACATATCACATATTATGTAGTGATTAGAACATGATTATCCGGGATGGTGGCTACTACTTGATCTACATTTATCTTTTTGAAAAATTCGAATCGCTTTTACTTGTAATCAGGTTTCATCGGATGTACACGATGTTGTAAAATGCTTTAAATTATAAGAAACGGTGCAAAAGAAACAGAGAACGGCTAACAACAGAATATTCACTGATGCAGGGAAACACATGCTTGTAAGGAACGTGTGATTGGATTTACATCCTCGCCTGGCCATGAAGCCTTAATCAGATGGTGGATTAAACCACTGCATAAATTGGAACGTCATGCTCGTCCTAGGAAGGCGAAGCCATAATTCTATGCAACAGAACTTTCTAGTCCCAACTTCGATGATTCCAGAGCAGGGCTGCAAACCACCACTCCTTGCTGAAGAGCTGGAGACTTTCCAACTCCTGTCCAGAACACATGTCTAGCATGCTCACTGGGTCTGGGAACATTTCACCAGGTAGGTGTTGTTAAAGGTGAAATGAACCTGGCCACCATAGAACAATAGACTGATATGGGGCCGCGAAACCACAACCACCACGTTACTCCCATAAAGGCCCAACCTCAATAACCAGCCAGAGAACAGCTAAATGTCTAAAGAGACAAATAACGGAACTCTGCAGGTCACTGATTCCCGTGGAAATAAAGTGGAGTTTCCAGTTGTACCCCTGCTGACTTCAGGGGACTGGGCTCCCTTTTTCCCCAGTTGCACAGGTCTAAGTTGTTGCTATCTCCAAAGACCATATATACGTGCCCCCGGGAGGTAAATGCTTGTGAGGAAAGCGTATTCATTTTTAAGAAAGTAAGCCCATCAATAATTAAAAGTTCACAAATATGGATTAAATGGGAGAAAAGCTTGTCCAAAGCCGTTGATTAGCAAACGGAATTAAGCTGTGAGAGTAAAATGCGCAAAAGTTTATCAAAATAAGGATTTTTCTTTATGGAAAACGTAGTGTTCACTGACAAAAAAACAAAAAAAAAAAGAAACGACGGAATACCTACTGTTTGGAGAGAATGCAAGCAAGACCCTAAACATGGGGGTAGTTTAGTGATGATCGAGTCATTTCATTGATGGGATAAGCGATCAAAATGTATATTTGAAGAATTTTAAGGAAAACATACCAAGAAGTGTGAAAAAATTTTCCCTAAATGGCAGGAGGTATTTTTATTAGGACAACAAATCCAAATACAGGGGCCATAAAATATGACCCTGGCAATTATACTATGAGGTGCATCCTCATGTTATGGAAACCCCACCAAAGAGTTCTGATATAAATTCTATAGAATATTTATGGGACTACTTGCAGAAAAATAGTTCAGGAACACGAGTTTTCTAGCAAATTTGAGCCAAATAAAAAGTTTAGTGGCAGAATGGGACAAAATGCCACCAAGCTATTGCCAAAAAAATACACGAGTTAATCCCTAAAAGGCTGCAACTTGTGTTAAAAATCAAAGGGCAGTGTGACACTTTTAATGGATGCAAATGTGAGTTTTGAATAACTTGAGCATTTCCCATTCCCCAGAACCGAGTATTCTGTTTATTCATACAACCATTCAAATGAAAATGTGCCGCGTCACTCATGATGTTTTCATGAAAATCGGTGATTAATTTTGATCAAAACACGTGGGCTTATCTAATATTTTTCCATAATAACTTTACCTCGTGTCTACTTTACGACTGCCAAACATGAACTGACAAGACTAATGTTTACCAAAATGGCGGCAAAACAAAGTAGTATACCTTCACTCCGAATACCCTGTATTAACAAATAAATTTATTAAACACTAGCAAACCCGGCTTCGTTTTTTGTAACATTTCGTTTGGGGATTAAAAGATAAAGAAAAATTATTTTTTTTTTGTTTTATATTTGAAAAGGAAAAAATTATATTTCATTGCACAACAGTAATGAATTCATTTCGATTAAAAAAATGAAGTTGAACTTAGTTGAACTTCTTTAAGTAAAAAATAAAAGTGAATCGAAAGTAAATACTGAATCGAAGCGTTATACGTGTCCGCAAATTATCCCTTTCATTGAAGTGCTCTTTGGTAAACCACATTTTTTGGTTTTTTGGTCTGACGTTAACACAAACAAAGCGGATGGTTTCCCAACTCGTGAACACGCAACGTATAGAACGTGCAAAATAACGATTGTCTAAATTTATCCCGCAAACACTAAGTGATTGGCCTTTTGACTTGTGGTCATTGCGAACGCAAGGCGAACCGGAAATTACAATCGTTAACCTGCGTACTTTCTGTTAATAATGGTTGCCTCAATCAAATTCGGTATAAGTCTTTTCACCGCAAGTCTTTCACCGTTACAAAGTCGCGGTGGATTCAAATTATGGAATATTATAATAACTGAACCAACTTTAAGTTGCAAGTTAGGTGGTGGAAATCCTGGTACCTCCAGAGAGTTCAAAAACTCCGTTGGATAATTTACTGCATCATCGGGATTTGTTATGGAATCAACGGATTTGTATGTCACCAAATTGCCATCGATTTTTGCTTGAATGGTGAAATTCAGTGCGTGTACAACATCATTATTATTTGGGGGCGAGAATTGCTCGTTGACTTAACCAAGCATAATTCTGATAATTCTCACTAATGCTTGGGAAAACATTTTCAATAAAAGCTAATTGAGAGTCTACAAATCGGCAAAAATCGTTGGTAAGAGTAATTAATCTAGCTGTCGCATCAACTGGGACTTTTGCATTTCCAACAGCTAACAATTGTTTGGAAAATTGTGCAGCACTTTGATCATTTTGAAGTTGAACTCTCATATTAGTGGTTAGCGATAATGTTTTTACGTTATTCCACAAGGGTGATGCCTTCAGGCAAGCATTCAATTCATCTGCAGGCGTTTCATGGGGAATTACTGGCAACGTCAGCCTAAAAGCGCCTGCCAACAATATCATCAAGCTGCCAAAGATGATGTTATTTCGCCGAAGATCCTTCAGTGTGAAGTTAAGTGCTTCAAATGATTTCTTATGTGCCATTGTGCTCTCATCCCAAACAATGAGCTTGCATTGCATGAACAATTTTTCCATTGCACTGCATCGGGAAATGCGTAATTTGATTTGCATCTGTACCTGGCAGTTAGCCTTAACCAGATGGTGGTCAAACCACTTTGAATAATTTTAAGACAAACGACATTGGCGCCCTAGCAAGCCGAAGACTAATTCTAGCAACAGTTCTTTCTTAGTTGCAACTTTAGTGATTCCAGAGCAGGGCTACAAACCACTACTCCTTGCTGAACAGCTGGAGACTTTCCAACTCCTGTCCAGAACACCAGTCTAGCATGCTCACTGGATCTAGGAACATTCCACCAGGTAGGTGTTATTAAAGGTGAAATGAACCTGGCCACCATATAAAACTGACCTGTCTGTTATGGGGCCGCGAAACCACAACCACCACAATACTCCCGTAGGGCCAACCTCAATAATCAGTCAGAGAAACAGCTAAATGTCTAAAGAGACAAATAGCGTAAACTCTGCGGGCTACTGATTCCCGTGAAAATAACGTGGAGTTCCCAGTTGACCTCTGCTGCCTTCAGGGGACTGGACTCCCTTTTTCCCCCAGTTGCACAGGTCTAGATAGTCAAGGTGCCCCTGTAGGCTAGTAGGTAGTGTACTAGCTTGTAAATATGGGGATTGTGGGTTCGATTCCCAACGAAGACCTTGATTTTTTTCACTACAAAAATAAAAATTGACTGTCGGTGGGGCTGCTCAGCGATGAAGGCATAGTCACTGGTCGCTGGGCTGTCCTATATACGGCAGTTAATTTCCGACTATCCTTCTACTTTCACCACCTGTTTCATCTATTCTCTATCCCTTTCCTAAAGAATGTAGCACGGTACTTGACTAAATAGGCATTGGTGCCTGAAGTGCTACTTCTCTTTAAAAAAAAAAAAAAAGTATTCTATAAAGACCGATAAATGTGCCCGCGAGAGGTATTGCATTGGGAAATATTGCATATTGGAGTATCAATTGTGTTTAAATTGAGTGGCAACTTAAGCGCAGAATGTGCAGTACGACCGCCATCTAGAAGAGTCGCCACAATTCCAGATGATGCTAATGCCAAAGCTATGTCACCACATCCTGATCGAATAGTGGCCAAAATCAATGAAATGACAAAAGTTTTCCCCGTTCCTTCCGGTGCGCCCAGGAAGAATAGACCACCAGTATTATTGTCCACCGCTTGCATTAATGTTTCGTATATATAAGTTTTTGCTGTTCATTCGAACGAATTCCTGCAATGTATCAACATTGTATTGCAGCTCTCGATTTAATTCTTGGTTGAATGCATCCTCCATCGATCGATCATTCCTACTTCAATCAATAGCTTGTTTGCAATAGTCAAGCATTGATCCTCAATCAGAATCAATCCTTCATTTTATATTTCATCGGTTATTTGCATGTCGGGATTATTCGTTCGAATGCGCAAGCGATGGAAGATATCTTCACATATGCCGTCTTTGACTTTGTTCCATAACTGAATTGGTTGTGAAGGGAAACATGTGGTGATGATAATAGCGAACAGCGTTCGTATTTGGTACGCATTTGATGAAACAACTGAATCCGCAAGTGTTAAATTCCAATGAGAATCGTTCTCCAGCAAACCCAATAGTTTACATGCTTCTCGATATGTTTGGCATTGGTGGCCATTCACAGTTTTCAAATGCGCAAATGATTTTAGTCCAGCTATGTATCAGAGATGGCGCTGTATGTGAAAATTGATTTTCCCTGTTTTCCTGCTTTTCTCTTGAATTGTCTGTGCTATAAACCTCACGGAGCGCGAAACATATCCAACCACTGCAAAACCGTGGTAAACAGTTCGTGCGTTCTGGAGTTATAGCTTTAGGAAGGAAAACCCGACTTATTTTTATATTATAGATTCTAACCGAGTCATATAGGCCCATAAGTCTATTACCAACTATTTCAAAGGTCTTCGAAAAGTTGCTTATGGATAAATTGTTTCCAATGCTAAGGGATAGTGGGTGTATCCCAGACCATCAATTTGGTTTTAGAAGTAGACATAGCACAATTGAGCAAACCCATAGATTGGTTCAGGTGATAAGAAAGACTTTTGAAGAGAAGAAGTATTGTTCAGCTATTTTTATTGATGTTTCTCAGGCTTTTGACAAAGTCTGGCATGAAGGTCTATTTCTGAAACTGACCGCTCACTTGCCTTGTAATATAAGCAACCTACTGAAAAGCTACATAATTGGACGAACATTTTCTGTTGTTGAAGGAGACTTCGTTAGTTTATCCAAACCAATTTCCTCAGGCGTACTACAAGGTAGCATTCTTGGACCAGTTTTATATTTGATATATACCTGCGATATGCCTGTAAGTGAAACTGTCCACACTTCTACGTTTGCTGATAATACAGCGTGTCTACGTTCGCACGAAAGCTCCTATCGAGCCTCCATAAATCTATAGCAACACATAACTCGGAGTTGTGGTTAAAATTATGGAGAATTAAAGTGAACGTTCAAAAGTGCATTCATGTGACCTTCACCCTGCGAAGAGATAATTGTTCACCCATTCGAATCAATAATCACATTGTTCCTCACTATAGTTATGTGAGATATCTTGGTATACATCTTGATCGTCGCCTTACATGGAAACATCATATTGACTCAAAGCTAACACAAATGAAACTTAAGCTAACACAACTACATTGGCTCATTGGCAGGAACTCGAAACTTTGCCTAGATTGTAAACTTCTAATTTACAAGAGTATTTTGAAACCAATATGGTCTTACGGAATCCAACTTTGGGGCACTGCCTTAGCTTCAAATGTGGATAGAATTCAACGTGGACAGAATAATATTTTACGGTTAATAACTTCCGCTCCATGCTACATCAGAAATTCAAACATACATTGTGATTTAGACATACCGCTGGTGACTAGAGAAATCATCAAAGCAGGCAAATACTTGATGAAGCTTGAAGACCATCCTAACCCCCTTGCTCGCAATATCTTGGATTATAGTGGACATAGCCGATTAAAAAAGAGGGATACCGCAGCTTTAATCCTCAATGCTACAGACGATACATCTTAGAAATATTTGCTTTGTTTTTTTTTATGACAATTTTCTTTTTTACCCAAAGATTAGGCCTGACATGGTCAGGACTAATGTAACTGTTTTTAGAATCTAAGATTTTAATACTTATTGTTAGTTCTTTTCGTGAAGATACAATAATTAATTATTGAGAGTTAAAAAAAAAATATTATAGATTAGTGCCCGAGTTTGGCTTGAAGTGACTGTATTTAAAGACTTTCTCGTCAGCTTTAGTTTTTGCCATTTAGTAACAGATCAACTAATGTTACTTTAGATGCATTTTTGTTTTCTTTTGTTTGTTTCTTTTTCAAACCAATACAAAATATTCGCATCCCTCTGTTGAACACAAAAACAAAAAAATGGATAACAAAAGATTTTATAATTCTCAGGCTGTGCTTTAGCATAAAAAATCCAAAAATATGCTGAGAATGACAAAAAAAAACAAACTTAAATTGTTACTGATGAATTTAAATCACACTGATAAACATACTACACAACATTATACTACACTACTAACACGCACCGTATAAATGAAAGTATAAAAAAAAAGGAAAAAATAGTGTTCCACAAAACATTTTGCGCATTTAGTTGTTGTCAGCTTTTGAATCGAGTAATTTGTGTCTTATTTAGTGCAGAGTGAATGAAGAAAACAAGAGTTTATTTTAAAAAAGGGATGGTAAATTTGCCATAAAGTACTAAAAGTACTTTTAATTTTTTTTTTTCAAGTACTAAAATATTATTTCAAAAAAGTACCAACAAATTTTTTTTTCTTAGTACCTTAATTTTCCTCTGCGTTAACAGCCGGCTATACACTACAACAACAACTTGATTGTATCGGCATTTTCAACAACAATTTTGTTTTTCAAGTGTGGCAACACCAACAACATGATCGTTTTGACATTTATTTTTTTGACATATTCGTAGTAGATGCATTGGAAATTGTTATCATGAATTCAATTTCGCATGAAAATCGCATTTAAATAATTATAATCTGATATAAAAAGCGTCATTCTGTTAAAGTAACATTTCGTACAATTCGTGATATATTCGGACAACATAATCGTCCTTCTCAGAATTTGATCGTTAAATTTGAGTCGACAGGCTCGATGGAAAATCTGTGAACACCAGCACATGTTCGATCGGGTCATTCAACTGAAAACATCACAGCCGTAAGCCGCAGTGTTCAAGCAGATCCCAATTTGTTGATTCTCCGACGTTCTCAACATCACATGGCGAATTTCGCGTAAAGGATTTGACTTTAAGGCCTTTGAAGGTTCAACTGGTGCAGGAATTGCAGCCGGCCGACCATTCACATCGCCGTGGATTCGCTAAATTCATTCAGGAACAAAAAAAAATGATTTTTTCAAACGAACACCATTTTTACTTGTCAGGGTATGTCAGCAAGCAAAATTGCCGCATTTGGTCTTTAGAAAATCCTAGAGCGATTATTGAGAAAATTTGCATGCGCTCGACGTGTCTGTATATGGTGCGTTATCTGATCGGGAGCCGTGATTGGTCCGTTTTTTTCAAAGATCAACTCAATTTCGGTCTATTATTGACAACGTGGATATCACTGATATTTGGTTTCAATAGAATGATGCCACATGTCACACAGCCAATGAAACGATCAATTCATTGCAAACTAAATTTCCCAATCGCATAATTTAACGATTATCAGCAGTTAAGTGGTCAGCCAGATCGTGTGAATTTAGTTTTTGTGGGGCTATGTTAAGGACAGAGTCTATACGGAGCCAATAGAGTCGAAGAGATTTCAGTTTTAAAACTCAAAATGTGTAATTTTTTTTAACGAAATAGGACTGCTCTTTTGCCAAAAACTAATTAAGAATTATGATTGACATCTGTCAGCGTGGTGGTCCTGGTGAACATTTGCCAGATATTATTCATAATGGCCGATTTTTTTTCTTCGTTATACAATAAAAATTTGAATCATCTTAATATACATTTTTTGGTTTGGAAAACAAACTTCTTGTTGAAACACCCTTTACAAATCTGGCATTGCTCAGTGCATTTATGCAGTGAACTAGCGAAAAATTTAACTAACTTTCATTTTTAATCAAATATGTGCCATAAGTCCTTGACTTTTTGAATTGCCTGCCTCTCTGGCAACACCGCCTGTCTAAATTTCAAACAGCTGCGTCATTTAGTTTGTATTTTTGGCAGTCGTGGATAATGTACTAACTCGCTTTTTGAGAAGAAAATGGAAAATAGTGAATTTCGTGGTGTTTGATGCTGCTGCTTGGCTGCGGTGTGCTGTACATGGATTCACGCAATATAGACGCGTTTTTGCACGGTTTCGTAACAGTTGACGTAAAGTTGATCTGTCAGTTTGTGGTTTGTGACAGCTCTAGGGACTAGTAAGATTTCTAGCAAGCTTTCTTCCGTTTTTTTGGGCAAACATATTTCGTTGGGTTCCAATCCTTTCACGGGACATAATAATTCAAGCACATGCAAGGCGTGATAAGATTTACGTCTATACATAGCCGTGTAAGCCATAATCAGACGGTGGATCATACGACTGTGGATGAAATGTAGCATCATCCTCGCCCTAGGAAGCCTTCAGATACGTATATCCTCCACTCATTCCTAGTTGTAACTTCAAAAGCTTAGAGCAGGCCGCAGCCCTCACTCCCTGCTGAAGAGTTGGAAACTATCCAACTCCTGGTCGAGAACGCATGGAGTTTAATAAAATTTAACAACAATTATGCTCCCTGCACCTGGACTATTCATTGTGTTCATTGTGTTCATTGTGAATGATCTGATCAACACAACTCAAACGAGGGCCTCGAAACCACTACCACAACGACACCTCAATAATCAGTCAGAGAACAGCTAAAAGGCTAAAAAGACAAATAGCTGAACTCTGGGACTTTACTGATTCCCGTGGAAATATAGTGGAATTGTCCAGTTGGCTCCTGCTAGCCTTAAAGGGGACTGGGCTCCCCTTTACCACTGTTGACACATGTAATGACGATGAGATTCCATCAAAACATATCAATGTGCTCCGGGGGGGATAAGAGCATGTAATTACGTGATAAGATTTACATCTGCACCTGGCAGTGAGCCCTAATCAGATGTTCATGGTCGTACCACTGTGAGTGAAAAGCAGCGCCAGTCACGCCCTAGAAGGCCGAAGTCTAATTCTAGCAACAGGTCCTTCCTAGTAGCAATTTCAATGATTCCAGAGCAGGGCTGCAAACCACTACTCCTTGCTGAAGAGCTGGAGACTCTCCATCTTCTGTCCAGAACACATGACTAGCATGCTCATTGGATCTAGGATCATTCCACCAGGTAGGTGTTATTAAAAGTGAAATGATCCTGGCCACCATTTAAAACAGACCTGTTATGGGGCCGCGAAACCACACTCACCACCATACTCATAAAGGGCCAACCTCAATAATCAGTCAGAGAACAGCTAAAGACTAAAGAGACAAATAGCTGAAGTCTGGGGCTTTACTGATTTCCGTGGAAATATAGTGGAATTGTCCAGTTGGCTCCTGCTAGCCTTAAAGGGGACTGAACTACCTTTTACCTACATTGAGACATGTAATGACGTGTGATTAGATTTACATCCACGCTTGGCCATGAAGCCTTAATCAGATGGTGGATCAAACCACTGCATAATTTGGGACGTCATGCTCGTCCTAGGAAGCCGAAGCCATAATTCTATGCTACAGAACTTTCTAGTTGCAACTTTGATGATTCCAGAGCAGGGCTGCAAACCACTACTCCTTGCTGAAAAGCTGGAGACTCTCCAACTCCTGTACAGAGCACATGTCTAGCATGCTCACTGGACTGGATCATTCACTTAGCGTGTCATTAACAGTGAGATGATCCTGGCCACCATATTAAACAAAAGACCTGATATGGGGCCGCAAAACCACAACCACCACGATACTCCCATAAAGGGCCGACCTCAATAATCAGTCAGAGAACAGTTAAATGTCTAAAGATACAAATAATGAACTCTGCGACTTACTGGAGTTTCCAGTTGTACCCCTGCTGAATTCAGAGCTGGCTGGGCTCCCTTTTTCCCCCAGTTGCACTGTGTCTAGATAGTCGAAGTTCTATAAAGACCATGTATATGTGTCCCCGGGGGGTAGACATGTAATGACGGTGAGATTCCGTCAAAACATATTAACGTGATCCCGGGGGCGATAAGCACATGTAATACAAAAATCTATTGCTCAAACGAATACGCGCCACTCACACAAATTTCCTTTTCGTTTCCAGGCAGATTTTACCCCAATATTGCCCTCCGAACACAATCACAAATAAAGTTTTCAAATTTCTCTTCCAACTGTAATTTACGTTCATGCCACAAGGTACAAGCCTGCTATCAAGAACTGGCGCACTTTGTTTAAATTTAGACAGAAGTCAAATGATCGTTGCCTGTAGAGAGTAGCAATGGTACCACTTCAATTAAGAGCTGGAAAATTCACGAGTTGATTGAATCACTCTCGTATAAAGTGAACTTGTGTAATATATATATATATATTTTTTTTTTTAAAGAGAAGTAGCACTTCACGCAACAATGCCTATTTAGCCAAGAACCGTGCTATATTCTTTAGGAAAGGGATAGAGAAGAGATGAAACAGATGGTGAAAGTAGAAGGATAGTCGGAAATTAACTGCCGTATATAAAACAGCACAGCGACCAGTGACTTCATCGCTAGGCAGCTCCACCGACAGTCAATTTTTATTTTTGTAGTGAAAAAACAAGGTCTTCGCTGGGAATCGAACCCACAACCCCCATATTTACAAGCTAGTACACTACCTACTAGCGGTGAAAGTAGAAGGGTAGTTACGAAAATTAATATAAGACAGCACAGCGACCAGTGACTATGCCTTCATCGCTAAGCAGCACCACCGACAGTCAATTTTTATTTTTGTAGTGAAAAAAACAAGGTCTTCATTGGGAATCGAACCCACAACCCCCATATTGACAAGCTAGTACACTACCTACTAACCTACAGGGGATCTTAATTGAAAACCTATGTTGAAAACCTTCAGTTGTACCGCAGTTTTTGGAAAGTTAAAAAAAGAAAAAAGGATTCTAAAAAGTATTTTCTGTGTACAGAGTCTAGATCCAAGCATTTGTGTTGCCTTCTAAAGAAAACAAACATGCCATGGTACCAAAAACCAGATGCATGAATCGTAAAAAATTACAACAGGCACGTTTCCTGCACCTGCTTTGATACTTTAAGACTCATTTTTCTTTGTTTTCTTTAATACCACAATATCTGCCTTTCACATGTGCAGTGTGGGGGAGAAGTTTTTTCGGGCCGTACTGCCCTGATTTTTTAGGAGATTATGAATATTTTGTAAATAAATTAAGGTGTATTCAAAAAAAGTACTTTTTTTTGGGGGATGGGGGAAAAAAAAGTATTATTAAAATAACACGTTTATCCAGCTCTGCTTAAATATATGTGGTTGTCTTCAGGCATTTTCTTTTTGAACACTGTCTGACCTAATTCCCCTTTCTAAATGCAGTAACTATGGCTTTGGAGATGTTGTGCGGAGAAAGAAAAAAATAGAATTGCGTAAAATTGTTGTTATTTGTTTACAAAAACAGCAAAAAAAAAATCAAAAAAGATGAAAAGTAATAATAAATAAAGGGGAGGTTTATATGTATGTACGTGTATGCGTGTGTGAGTGTGTGTGTGTATGTGTGTGTTGAGCTGCTATCAGTATTTTCTGTTTAATAGTTGTATTCAGCGTTGTAAGAGAATGAATGAATGATGCTGCCATTAAAATAAGAATTTTATCTTAAAGACGTTTGCTCTTGATATTAATGTAGGTAGACGTTACTAACGACTAGGATTCAGAAGTTATAAGAGCGTAATAAAGGTTTGCATGTTTATGATGTAATTCTAGTCCGTGCGATAGTTGACTATGTCATCTTGGTTTTTAACGGTGTCAACTGATTTGATCCGAAAGAAAATTATAAATGGTCGTATTGTGATCACCGACATCTTTAGTTTTTGGTGCCAGTATTGCTCGTTCACTCAGTCTATTACTATGGCTATTAGACTGTTGCGCTATAGCTCGAAAAATACTCTGAATACTGATACTGATGGTGCTGCATTTATAAATCGATGAAATTTGTGTCTAAAAAATATTTGAAATTCAAACACAAGACTACCTCTCGACCAAAAATAAGTTTGAAGGAGACTACATTGTCAGCTCGCTGCACGCTTAAACACATGTAAATGTTTGACAATCAATTGAGAATTTTAAACAAAAAACAATAAAATGTTTCACAGCTGGAACATTTTGTATGAGAAAATTACGTTGTCGTTTTCCGTATTTTCAATTACTTATTATTTATAACTAAATAAGTAAAGTTTAAATTTTGGGTTGCAATTGAATTAAATCCTTTAAATTACTGCCTGAAATCTCTAGAGGCAAAAAAAAATGTACAAAAAAGCAACAATTTGCTGCAAAGTAAAAGAAATCTTTTGGTTAAAATAAGGACGAATAAGTAAAATACCCAAAACATTAGAATGTTGTGAATGTATTAAGTTAAAAGGATGATGACTATGATGATGGTGGTAGTGGTGCTGCTAACGCTGCTGATGAGTCAAGGAATTTTTGCTTTAACAAAAAATATTATTATTATTTGGGGCGTTGTCTGTTAAAGTAGTTGTTGTTTTTGTCAACATTAGTTTTTTTTTTGTTTTGTCTTTGGTAGTATAAATATGAGTATTGTAATATTAACACAAATAGTATGTCCCTTGTTGTTTTATTATTAATAATAATTCTTTTTCTCTTTTTTGTGTCATACGAATGTACCACGTACTTTTACGAGAAATTATATTTTTTATATCTCTTTCTAGAGTTAACGTTAACGTTTTCTAAAGTTTTATCACCTGATATTGTTAAAATATTAATTAATTAATTTTTAATTTTTTAAGTATTAAAGTTAAAATGACAGCTCACATTTGAAAGGATTTTGTGGTTTAATTCATATTGTGTTAAAGGTTCAGACTATTAGCACTTTAGATAGCTGACTAATGCTGTTTAGTTATTACAAAATTATAATTAAAAACCATTTTCAACTTTTAGTAAGTCGTGAAGAAATTGTTATCTCGTTTCCGTAACTTAAGTGAGAAATTGCTCACATAAAAATATTTATAAGCTGCTCCTAGGTGTTAAGTATTTCATTTCTGTAGCTTAAATGATAAATAGCTCACGTAAAAATTTTATAGTCATTTTATTTTACACCGCGGAGAGGGGGGGGGGGTCTCACAAGTAACTCTTAAGCTCCAGCCGTAAATTACCTCGTTTCTGTAATTTAAGTGAGAAATATTTTACATAAAAATATTGTATAGTCGTCTTATTTTATATCAGATTAGCTGGAGTGAGAAATCATTAAGTCACTTCTACAACTTAAGTGAGAAATGTCTGACATGAATACATTGTCATCATATTGTTTTACACAGGGTTATTAATTTATTTTCTCTAGAAGTCAAGTATTTCGTTGCTGTTGCTTAAGTGAGAAATTTCTCACATGAAAATATTGTAGTTATATTGTTTTATATAAGATGAGCGAGTGTAGCTCTCACATGAAAATATTGTGGTGAGCTAAAGTAATTCATAAGGTTTAGAAGCAAAGTATTACTTTTCTGAAAATATGATGGTCATCTTGTTTTGGACAGGGTGAGCTAGAGTAATTCATAAGGTCTAAGAGTAAAGTAGTTTATCTATGCAGCAACTTTATTCAGACATATCTCACATGAAATTATTGTGGTCATCTTGTTTCAGACAGGGTTAGCTAAAGCAATTCAATTGGAGTAAAGTACTTTGTTTTTGTAACTAAAGTGAGAAACATCTCACATGAAAATATTGTGATCATCTTGTTTTACACACGGTGAGCTATAGTAATTCATAACCTTTAGAAGTAAAGTACAGAGGGTTCGCCGGGAAGGTATACTACTTTGTTTTGCCTCTATTTTGGTAAACATTAGTGTTGACAGTTCATATTTGGCAACTGTGAAGTAAACAAGTGGCAAATTTATTATGGAAAAATATTTGATAAACAAACGTGTTTTAATCGTTAAAAGATTTTTTCAAAATCAATCATCGATTATTGTGACGATGAAAAAGTTATGTGAAATTTTTGGGAGCAACAACTTAACAACAAAACTCACTATTTATTGTGTAGTGACTGATTTCGAAGAAAGAGAGTTTGTAGGTGAAAGACCCAAGCATGGACCACAACGTACTGCAAGATCGGCTGAAAACATTACCGCTGATCAAGAAAGTGTTCAAAACAACCCATCAACCTCAATTTGACGCCGTGCTCAGGAGCTTAGCCTTCAAAGAACAACTTTGGCCACAATTTTATACCAGGATTTGTATTTGTTTCCATATAAGATTCAGTTGACACAAGAGCTTCTTCAATAAGACCATTTGCGTCGCCCTACATATGCCAATAGGATGTTACAGCTCGCCCATGACAACCCCGATTTTCATGCAAAATTTATAATGAGTGACGAGGCACATTTTCATTTGAATGGATATTGGAATAAACAGAATAGTCGGTTCTGGGGAATGCAAAACCCTCAAACTATTCAACAGCCACCCTTGGCATCCATTAAAAGTGTTTGGTGAGGTGTGCAATTTGGTCAGGAGGAATCATTGCACCTTACTTTTTTGAAAATGAAAACGGTGTAACGGTAACTGTGAATGGCGAGCGATATCGTAATATGATTGAAAACTTTTTAACGTCACAACCGCTTTGGACTTGATTAACATGTGGTATCAACAAGACGGCGCTAGATCGCATAAAGCCAGATTGACAATGGAATTACTGCGAGACGTCTTTCCCTAATAAGTTATTTCAAGAAATGGTGATATTGAGTGGCCTCCAGGTCACCTGATTTGACTGCTGAGCACTTCTTTTTGTGGGGGGGATATCTGTAAAGCATGGCTTAAGCACACAAACCACAAACGCTTGAGCAACTCAAACAATATATTCGTGATGAAATTAATGAAATACCGCGCGTGAAATGTGTGAGAGAATGTAATGATAAATGTGTGCTCAAAAGGGCTCGCAGAGGCGGATATTTATCTGATATTGTATTCTATACATAATACATTCTCTTTCATTTGAACAAAAATTATAAACAAAGTAGTATACCTTTCTGATGGACACCTCCTCCCGGGGCACATAAATATGGTCTTTATAGAACTTCGACTATCTAAACACAGTGCAACTAAGGGAAAAAGGGAGACTTGTCCCCTGAAATCAGCAGGGGTACAACTGGAAACTCCACTTTATTTCCACGGGAATCAGTAACCCGCAGAGTTCCGTTATTTGTCTCTGACTGATTATTGAGGTTGGCCCTTTGTGGGAGTATCGTGGTGGTTGTTGTTTCGCGGCCCCATAACAGTATCATGGTTATTATGGTGGCCAGGATCATTTCGCCGTTAATGACACGCTAGGTGAATGATCTAGTCCAGTGAGCATGCTAGACATGTGTTCTGGACAGGAGTTGGAAAGTCTCCAACTCTTAAGCAAGGAGTGATGATTTGCAGCCCTGCTCTGAAATCATCGAAGTTGCAACTAGAAAGTTCTGTTGCATAGAATTATGGCTTCGGCTTCCCAGGACGAGCATGACGTTCCAAATTATGCAGTGGTCCGATCCACCATCTGATTAAGGCTTCATGGCCAGGCGCGGATGTAAATCTAATCATACGTTCCTGGTGGATACCCTGTACTTCTTTTCTTTAATGTAAGAATCAATTGGTGTGCAACCGGCGGCAGCATCAAAGGTAATTATCTCGTTCTATTTTATTATTTTTTGGACTGGTAGTCAGGGTATAGATGGAGCAGTGGTAATACCCAGCCGAATCTATACGCTAAGACAAGACAAATTGCGAGGGAGCGATCACAGACAGAGCGGTGTTTATACTCAGCCGAGTTTGTGTCCGCAGTCGCCACCGACAGTGATAAGGGCAGTGAACGGTTGCACCGTGGTAATACCCAGCCCAACCCAGCGTACAGTGCCTTGGCTCTGGCGGCGTACAGACAAATATCGACGGAGCGATCACATGCAGAGCCGTGGTAATAACAAGCCGAAACTATACCCTGAGACAAGACAAATTGCGACGGAACAATCACAGACAGAGCGGTGTTTATACTCAGCCGAGTTTGTGTCCCCAGTCGCCACCGACAGTGACCAGGGCAGTGAATGGTTGCGCCGTGGTAATACCCAGCCCAACCTACAGTGCCTTGGCTCTGGCGGCGTACAGACAAATTTCGACGGAGCGATCACATGCAGAGCCGTGGTTATACCCAACCGAGTTTGTGCCCGCAGTCGCCACCGAAAGGAACGTTCTTCGAATACTGACCGTGTGACATAGAAGAGAGTTACCTAAGTCGCCTGCACACACACCAGTGCACAAGATACGAAGCCCGAGCTGCAGTCAAGCAGAAACCCGGGAATAAGGAAATCCTTTCCTTAATAAAGAACAAGCATGTAACCAAAGTTTTGTTTTTTTTTTAATCGATAAAACACGACCCTGGACGCCGCTGAGCATGCCTCAGCTACCAGGAAAAGCAAACGTTACACGTTTTTACATTTTACACAGGTTGAACTGAAGTAATTTATAAGGTTTTGAAGTAAAGTACTTCATTTCTGTAACTTACGTGAGAAATTACTCACATGAAATTTCTCACATTTTGTTTTCAACAGGATAAAGTGAAGAGTGGATGAATTTTTAAACTTCGGGAGTAAATTACATGGTTTTTGTAGCTTGGAAATATTTTACATGAATATGATCATCTTGTTTTGCACAAGGTGAGCTGGAGTAATATTGATGAATTCTAGGAGAAGACTTAAACAAATAAACTTCAAACATTTGTAGCTCAAAAGGGCACGCATTTGTGAGTTAAAGAGAGGCGGACATTTCTCTGATATGGTATTTTATACATGATGGCCGACATTAAATAAAACATTTATCAATATGAAATCCGTTCTCTTTCATTTAATCAAAAATTATAAACAAACAAAGTACTATACCTTCCTGGTGGATACCCTATACTTCGTTTTTTTAATTTAAGTAGGAAATTTTTCACATTTCACATAGTTTTAGGTGAAGTAATTCATAAGGTTTTGAAGTAAAGTACTTCATTTCTGTAACTTACGTGAGAAATTACTCACATGAAATTTCTCACATTTTGTTTTCAACAGGATAAAGTGAAGACTAAATGATTTTTTTAAATTCCGGGAATAAATTATATCGTTTCTGTAAGTTAGAAATATTTTACTTGAACATATTAGGATCATCTTGTGTTACACAACGTGAGCTAGAGTAATATTGATGAATTCTGGGAGAAGACTTAAGAAAAAATGTCTCAAATATTTAGAGATATTTTTAATTTCACACTGTCACTGATGTAATTTCACTGTTTCTTCTTTTTTTATAAAGATTTTGAATTAGAGATCATTTAATTATTTGCTATTTAATTTTAATTTTTTATTTAAATTTTTTATATATTTAGAGTTTTAGTTCTATTACTTTACCTCAAAATTTAAGGACATCATGATAAGTTTAGCTGCTCTTACTTTATTCATTTTTTTTATTTATTTAAAATGTTTAATAAAATTTTATATTTTTTTTTTAAAGAAAAATAATAATTTTATATATAAACCAGCTAAATAAAAGGTCTATTAAGAACTCACCCATGTTAGAATAAATTCATTAAGATGTAAAAAAGTATCTAAAAGATATCAAGTGCAGAGGAGTATCTCTACAGTTTATAATTAAAAACACTAAGATTATATCGCGGTTTAATTTATTTATTTTTTTTTTTAATTTTATTTTATTTCAAAAGACTTACTCGCTCACAAATGATTCACTTGGGGGTTTTAAGTTGCAGTCATAAAAACAAAGCAGAAAATAAAACAAATAAAAAGATCTAAACATGCAGAGCAAAATTACATTTAAAGTCAGTCGCCCATCGCCCGTCGTCAGTCTAATTTTATATATTCCAAACGTTTTCAAATATTTCAATTAAAGGTATTTTTTTTTCTTTTATTATTTTATTTAATTCAGACAAGAAAACGAGCCACATAAACAATGAAATTTTCTTCTGCAACAAACATGAAAATGAAATGAAAATGTTTTAAGTTTAAAGGCATCAAGCATGACATTTCGCTTTGTGCACAAACAGAACAAACCGAAAAAGGAAAGGAAGAAGAAAATCAAACAATCAAGAATGCAATGAAAAGGGAAAAAAATCAAAGCTGCAAAAGAAAAAAAAGGGTTGTGTACAGGTAAGCAATGTAGAGAAAGAGAATATTTAGAAATATTCTGAAAATGATTCATTAATCACCGAAGCACAGAATGTAAGAGGTGTCTAAGGGAATGAGACTGAGCAAAACAAAAAAAAAAAAAACCCCAGCACAATCAAAGTAAAGTTTGTCTTCCTCAAAGGTTTTTTTTCGCAAATATATTTAAGCAGATTGTTCGTATGTAACCTCTGATAATGAGGGAAAAAAGAAAGTAATTAAGGAAAAAATAATAACAATAATAAACAGCTACACTTAGAGAAATAATCACACTAAAAACACATGATTGCTTATTAAATGAAGAAAATGGGGTATCTGTCGGCCAGGTATACTACTTTGTTTTGCCGCCATTTTTGGTAAACATTAGTCTTGACAGTTCTTATTTGACAGTCGCGAAGTAGACACGTGGTAAATTTATTATTATTATTTTTTAATCTTTACTATAAGTAAAATCTATATTTTATAGACTGATAATTACAATTTATTTGTTTAGTATATTTTAAAACAAAATTTGTGGGTAATCAAAGTCATATAGTTAAAATATATGTATTTTATGAACTTATGCAGGTTATTAAAATAGATATTCTACGCAACACATTAGACAATTTATACGAAAGCCAATATATAACTGATATTGTAGACGATAATAAAACAGAACTTTTACAAATTACCTAACGGACTCGATATGGGGAACCCAACTTCTGCAATCTTTATGGAAATTTTCATGCAACATCTCGAATCACTCAATACAGTAAAAACACTAATGGAAAAAACACAAAATAACTCATTACTATAGATACTTAAATTACATCCTATGCATCCTCGAACAAGACAACGGCGAACAAATTCTAGAAAACTTAAAAACAACTTATAATAAGATAACATACACAATGGAAAAAGAACCATACAGAAGTTTGCATTATCTTGACATCACAATAACACGAGGAACTGACAATTTAACATTTTGCATCTATAGAAAACCAACAATAACGGACACTACCATCCACAACACCTCAAACCGCTAGCAGCGTTTAGATATATGATACCCAGACTTAAGATAATCCCACTTACTCCAGATAAGTACAACAAAGAATTCGACACAATTTACACTATAACTAAATATAACGGCTACAAACCCACTACTAACAATAAACTTCTTAGACAATACAACACTAAAAACAGGAATAAAGAAGACAAAACCACAGCCGATGCAGCACGACGGCACAAGTTTACTTTACACAGGACCAGAAATATACAGACTAACTAACTTTTTTCACAAAGAAGGAATACTCATAGCATTAAAAACTACTAACCAACTATGACGGATATTACCATCCACAATACCTCAAACCATCCTACCCAACATAAACTAGCAGCGTTTAGATATATGATACAGAGACTTAAGATAATTCCACTTACTCCAGATAAGTACAACAAATAATTCCACACAATTTACACTATAACTAAAAATAACGGCTACAAACCCAATACTAACAATAAACTTCTTAGACAATATAACACTAAAAACAGATACAGCACGACGGCACACCTTTAGTTACACATAATCAGAAATTTACAGACTAACTAAACTTTTTCACAAAAAAGGAATACTCACAGCATTAAAAAGTGGCAACACTCTTGAGACCTAATCTCAGAACAACGACAGAAACAACTGACAAATTTAGTTCCAGCGGGGTATACAGACTTACTCTTGTACCTGCAAACAAACTTATGTAGGCCAAACTGAACGAGCACTAAAATCAAGGTTTACAAAACACATAACGCTCATACAAATGGTAAAGAGAAGATTCTAACTTTGTATTACACCTTGACGCTCCTCACGGACATACACACCAAGGGAAATAGATGAATGTATGACATTACTACATCCTAGCAAAAAAAAAGGACAAAGACTATACCTTCTTGAAAACATGGAAATCTACAAAACAAAAAATTTCAACAATGACATTATAAACGTACAGGTAAATACGACCTCACGCATAATTTTCACACCATTAAAACTACTCATGCAAATGGGCAAACGAAAAAACCCTCAGACGGACACACGTACCTGGATAATAATAAAAGATGGCGGTATCGATAAATTTACTTTGCATACAAATGCCAGGTGGCTGGGGCATTCTGCTTACTTGAATAGATACGAACCTAATAAAAGAACTCTGCCTGAAAGCCAACACTGACTCACCAGTACAAAAGACAATGCAGCTTGAGAATGATGTATTCGATGCATCGAAAGCGCTCGCCTTCAAACCAGCCAGTTAGGACAGGAAATAGCAATATTATTAAAATATGTTAAAGTGTTTTATAAACTAATAAAATAAATGTATAATAATTATTATAACGAAACATATTCTTTAGTTATAACCATTATTATATATTATAATATAATTATTATAACTATTCATATATTATTAATAATTAATTACAGTAAAGCGAAAAGAAAAGAAATACGTGTTTTTAATATATTTAATATAATTATTTCTTTCATAATACATCGGTTTTACTAAAAATATAACGTTTCAAATGGACAAGTTGGTGTTTGTTAAAATAAAAAACAAAATTGGCGGGTAAGTTGCTTAAAAACATCTTAATCTTTAAAACATTTTCATTGCTTTCAGATATCATTCACAAAAAGTCTGGAGCAGTCAAATCAGGCACCCGTGGAGGCCAATCAACATCACCATTTCTTGAAATAACTTCTTGTGGGAGGAGGTCTCGCAGTAATAATTAATAATAATTATAATCCTGGCTCCATGCGATGTGGCACCGTCTTGTTAATACCACAGGTTAATCAAGACCAAAGAATGCAGTTGTGGCGTTCAAAAGTTTTTCATCATATCACAAGTTTGGTTGCTATTCACAGTTACCGTTGCGCTGTTTTCATTTTCAAAGAAGTAAAGTCTATTGATTTCTCCTGACCAAATTGCACACTAGACTGGATGCAAAGGTGACTGTTAAATAATTTGAGGATATCCCATTCCCCAGAACCGACTATTCTGTTTATTCCCATATCGGGAATAAGCTCTTATGTCAACTAAATCTTTTATGGTCCAATGACTTCCTCCTGACCAAATTTTTTATATTTTTTAAAAAGATAAGTAGTTGTAGCCGGAAGAATGTTAGTCAAGTACCGTGCTACATTCTTTAGGAAAGCAGTAGAGTAGAGATAAGACATGTGGTAAAAGTATAAGGATAGTTACGGAAATTAATTGTCGTATAAGACAGCACAGCGACAGCACAGTGGCCATGCCTTTATCACTGAGCAGCCCCACCGACAGTTAATTTTTATTTTTGTAGTCTTTGTTGGGATTCGAACCCACAACCCCAAGACTGATAAGCTAGTACTTTACCTACTAGCCTACAGGGGCACCCAAAGTGCACGCCAGACTGTGCAAAATATGACTAATTTTTGCCAAAATGGTAGTGTACCTTCCCGGCAAACACCCTGTAGTAGCCAATAAATTCTTCTCCTTTAACTGTTGTTTCTTCTTACTAATATGCGTTTTCCATGTTAGTCTTCTGTCTATATGGATATCCAAATATTTAACAGCAAGACAGCTACCTCTTCGTAATGAAAATGTCACATGTGACGACTTTTCCGTATTGACTTTGATTTTCCATTTATTGGACCATCTTTCCAATACATTTAGTTGGGTTTGCAGCAAATTCGATGCAAAATTGGAGCAGCAACAGGATGATAAAAAGGCAGTATCATTTGCGTATGTGGCAATTAAAATATTATAATTACCTTTCATATCTGAGGTAAAGATTGTATTTTCTCAGTGTAAAAGTAGGAAGCAAACTAAACTTTAACTTATTTTCAAGAAAATTTTATGCATGGCTGGTTTAAACTTCTCGCTTGCAACATTTGGTGGAAGGCAAGTGAGAAGAGAAAAAAAAGCGCCAAAAAAATTATAACAAATATTGTATTGTAAGAGAATTGCAAACATTTAAAATATTTTATTTAAATTTTATTACAATGCACTGTATAACAAGTAAAGGGTGTTGTTTTATAAAGGTATACAATTTTGAAATGGCAAAAAAATAAAGATGCATTTTTTAAGGCACTTGAACCTTACGGCTGATTCGCACGTAGTTTAATCAGAAGGTAAAATTTTTGTGCGAATTTTTCCCACCATTCGTAGCCGACCACCGGGGAAATGTTGTCCTCTAATTTGTCAACGTTTCGGGTTTATCAGCGTAGAATTGCGACCGCTGGCAATAATGCGGGAAATGTTATGCTTTAAGTGGTCAATCGTTTATATCCTCACAGAAAATGGTGTAACTCCATACACCATTTCGGAGAGAGTAAGGTGGTGGCTCTAGATATTTACAATGCATTTGATAGAGTGTGGCGTGATGCACTTCTGTCAAAACTTGCTGCTTTTGGTGTCGATGATAATTACTTTAGATTTTTATCGAGCTTTTTTTTCAGGAATCGCACTATACGAGTTGTTTTTCCCCCGGAGGCACATTATAAGTCATTACGGATCCTACAACCATCTAGACTTGTGTCTTGCGGGGTAAAAGGGAGCCCAGTCCCCTTCAAAAGAGTAGGAGCCAACTAGACAATGCACTATATTTCCACAGGAATCAGTAAAGCCCCAGAATTCCGCTAGTTGTCTCTTTAGGCATTTAGCTGTTATCTGATTGATTATTGAGGTAGGCCCTTCGAAAGTATCGTGGTGGCTGTGTGTTTCGAGGCCCTCGTTTGAGTTTGTGGGTCGTATCATTCACAATGAACACAATGAATGGTCCAGGTCCAGTCAGTATAAATGCCGTTATGTTCTTGATTATATTAAGCATCATGCGTTCTGGACCAGGAGTTGAATAGTCTCCAACTCTTTAGCAAGGAGAGAATGTCGTTGTGTTCTTAATTATATTAAGCATCATGCGTTCTGGACCAGGAGTTGGATAGTCTCCAACTCTTTAGCAAGGAGAGAAGGCTGCGGCCTACTCCGGGCTTTCGAAGTTGCAACTAGGAGTGACCGGAGAATATACGTATCCGAAGGCCTTCCATCATCTGATTATGGCTCACTGCCTGTGCAGATGTAAATCTTATCACATCATACCATTCACAGTGGTAATGATCCATCATATGATTAGGGCCCACGGCCAGGTGTAAATGAAAATCTTATCACATCATACGAGTTGTTATAGATGGGATTTCATCAGAAAAGTTCAAGATTAATTTCGGGATACCTTATTTCTTTTTTTTCTAAATGATCCTCTTTGTTAAACTTTCAACACTATATACTCTTACACAGATGACAGTATCCTTTGTCATTCGTATTTATTTGGCTGTAGACCGAACCATTTGGAGGTGGATTCAATCACGATCTCGCAACGAGCTCACAATGGGGTCTCTTGTGAATAGAGTCGATTTTAATGTCTGTAAGACGCAATGTTGCATGGTTACGCATAGATCTCTGTTCGGAATTGGTGCTACATCTGTTACTATGGGGTCTTGATGTTCTTGCCACGAAAATTCAGTGTGTGTTCGATGGACTAAACAAACACATTTTTTAGGTTTCTAAAGAAGCTTTCAAATGCCTCGCTTTTGTAAAACGGTGTAAGCGATACTTCACTCCATCCGATCTTCACACTATTTATACCACCTATAACCGTCCAAAAATGGAATACAACTCATGTAAGGGTCGGCGCCACAAAGAGGCTCATTGGTGACAGTAGGGATTCATTGGTGACAATGGGATTCTCTAGAGCATTGCCGTATTATGGAATGTGTTTCACTGTTTTATCGTTACTGCAATGGTAAGTGGTCTCATGAAATTAGAGAACTTGTTCCCGTTACACGCAAGTTTTCGCACTAAACTCAATTTTCGTTGACAGAACATCCATTTGTGGTTAATTTTCTAATGAATCGCACTACACATTACAGGGAAAATTTGTTTCTTAGCAGAACCATATAGTCCGTATGTGGAATAAACTCCCTCCAGAGATCTTTCCTGTCACTTTTAATGTAGGAAAGTTCAAATTGAATGTCCACAAACACTACTCCTTCTTTCCTCATCTCCATAACCTAATTTCCTAGTTCTGGCACAATGCATTGCATGTGCTGGAGTCATTCCCTGAGTGTTGCTAGGAGAAAGAGAAACAAAAACACAAAATAGTTTAGCGGCATTAAAGCTGACGATATTGGGTTCGAAACGACAGATACCCAACGTTTCCTTTAATAAACTAATTGCGGAATAAACACGCTGTGGAACATGTTAAGCCGTTTTGTTGAAGTCACAGCTCCGTCACATCATACTTGTTCATTTGATGAACAATTACCCGACAGTAACGATTTGACCACTATCGTATTTGCAGCATTATGGACCAATAATTCTACCAGTTCATAGAGTAAAACAGTCGTTTTTTCTGAATGTTCCAGTGTTTCTGCATATACTTACAGATCATCAATACTGAAAATAGGACAGTTTTATAATAATCAACTCAAATTAAGGCAAGCTTCTTCGCCAAACAAAATCTGCTGATGAAGAACGGTATGTTTGCGGCAATCTTGTTTTGGGGCCAATTGACACAATTTGGAAGCGTTGTGCAGACGTCAGTCAATTGTTGTTGAAATGCCAAACCAAACTAAACATTAAAACTTAGTACTGGTTAAAATGGCCGCCTGCTAACAAGTGTTTCCAACTTTAAGTTCTATACCTCTATAAAAAATACCCTTTATTCATCCAAGTAACACAAGAAATAATTTTAAAACTCACATAGGAAACTTTTTGCATGATGACTTTTAAAATTTTTTTTTTTTAGAATTCTTATTGTCCATAAATTATGAGGGTTTCTTGCATTGGCAAGATTTTACATGCTTAGGCATGCCATGCAGTAACATAGTGCGCTGCCACACATACTCACATTAGAAGAAGAAAATGCTCTTGTGCAATTTTGTTGGCATTTAGCCAAGTTGTTGTTCTGGCGAGTATATTGTTTTATACGTGGGGTGTTATTAAGGGTTTTCTTTTTGGTATTACTGCTAGCTGTTGTCATTGTTTGTCTGTCCGTTTTTTTTTTTTTTTTTTTTTGTTGTAGACACAATTATTGTTTGCCTTTGGTAGGTACTGGTGGACTCGTTGTATTTATAAGATTATTTCCTTTTTTTTTTCTTAGCTTACATTAGGCAGCAAGGGAAACGAATATTAAATAGAAAGTACCAAAATTAGTACTTTTTCAACAAATGGTTTTATGGAAAAGGTACTGAGGATATTTTTTTTTGAGGCAATACGAGAAGAAATAAAGTTTCGCCTCTTGTGGTTTCATAATCCATCTCTATGTATGAACCAGTTGCAGAAAGTGTCAATTAGATAGAGTTTAGCGAAAATAATAGAGACAGAGAGGGAGAAAGAGAGAGAGAGAGAGAGGAACCAGAAGGTTTCTGCGTGAGTGTTAAAAGGTACGGGCGATGTTGTGTATTCACCACGAATAATTTTTTTCAAACGTAAAGAGATCAGAGAGAGAGAGAGAGAGCAATAAATAAGGATAGAGAAGGTTCGAGATTTGAATAACCAGAACACATAAGGGTCTTGGTTGAGTGTTCCTAGCTTTTGAATGAATCCTTATGCTTTTAAATCTAGCGAAATGGCTTGTTATGTTACTCTCAATAATCTTCTTGCTTTTGAATGACAGACAAACTAGCGATAGGTGCCCCTGTAGGCTAGTGTAGGTAGTGTACTAGCTTGTAAGTATGGGGGTTGTAGGTTCGCAGCACAAATTCCTAACACAGATCCCAGCGAGATATGATTTACGTCGGAACCTAGCGTGCGTATGCCAAAACTCGGCGGTAGTCGCCCTAGGAAGCCGAAGACTAATTTCTAGCAACACGTTATTCGTAGTTTGCAATTTCGGACGTTTACAGGTGCCCCTGTAGGCACCAGTACACTACCTAGTACACTACCTCGTTAGTATCTGGGTTGTGGGTTCGATTCCCAGCGAAGACTTTGATTTTTTTCACTACAAAAATAAAAAATGACTGTCGGTGGGGCTGCTCAGCGATGAAGGCATAGTCACTGGTCGCTGTGCTGTCTTATATACGGCGGTTAATTTCCAAATATTCTTCTACTTTCACCACCTGTCTCATCTATTCGTTATCCCTTTCCTAAAGAATGTAGCACGGTACTTGACTCAATAGGCATTGTAGCCTGAAGTGCTACTTCTCTTTAAAAAAATTAAAAATAAAACTAGCGATCCAGCGAGATAAATGGTTTGCATGTTGATCAGTAGTCTACTAGAAGAAGGTGCTAAGGGCTCTAAGGGCCTGCGAGTAGTTACATAGAAAGATAAATTGGCGGCTAAGCAAACAAGGTGCTATACAAAGAGCTATAGATTCGCTTGATTGTGTCTACTCCAATTTAAGGCGACGTCATATTTATGAGCATATTTACAGTAGCTTTACAACAATTACCCGCACTCTTCTAGGCCGGAGAAATGTTGCCGTCAAGATGGTGAGAGATGGGGAATGGTGATATGGAAATGTACTTTGATGTGTGCGTATATTCTCCGACGGGGTTTACTTTACAGAGTATAGGGAGAACACTGAAGATGGCAAATAGCCGAAACCGGTTCACAAACCGCGGGTTGCCGTAAAATCATACCCAAAGAAGTGTAGTTTCTTTGAGATCACATAGTAGATTATAAAACATCGTCCACTAAGGACATGAAGCCACCATGCCACGACTACACTTTGTCTTATTAGACGGGAAGCCCACTAACGAAATTTTCTTTTTATCGAAAACGTACATTTAGGCCTACAATATTATCTCTGCTGTCACACAATACATGTTGCTCTATCTATTTTTTATTTGTTTCTTTGTAGCAAAATATAGCACTGCCTTTGCATTTTCCATCCAAAACTACCACAGACATTCATTCTATAAAGGAAAAAAAATATTGCTGTAGAAGAAAAAAAAATTTAAAAAATAATTGAAATGAGGTTAAGTTGGGTTTATTTTTGCAAAACAAAAACATTTTTTTTTATATTTCCTATTCAAAAAATATCTTTACCAGAGACATAACCTCAAAAAACAAAAAAAGAAAGAAATATTGAGAGAGCATTTGTATGCATTATATCGATAATTAAATCATTCATTTTGGATTTTTTAAGATAAAAATAAAATTAAAAAATGTGGTATTTGAATAACACAGTACAACAAGATTTATCAGTTAATTTTTTTTCTCGGACCAGCACTCAGGTTATGGGGTGAAGAAAAGAAGAAATAGTTTTTGTGGATGGTGTCGTGCCGTAGATATTTATTCGAGCTCGTGCGGTGAAAAGGGTTTTAACAGATTTCAACATCAACAAGTCTGCTGGGCCAGATGATATTCCAGCACTGGTCTTGAATAGTGCTCATCGACGCTAGCGCAGCCGTTGGCAGCCGGTTTAAGCACTTTGCATCATGCTAGCGAATTTCCAAAATGTTGGAAGGTTGCTAATGTAACGCCGATCCCCAAGAAGGATGAGGCTAACAACCATTAAAATTACCACCCAATTGAAATTTGTTCTGCACTTTCTAAAGTGATGGAAAGAATGATTAATTTTCATCTTCTGAGATACCTGGAGTCCAATAGTTTACTTAGCGCCGGATAGTGTGGTTTCCGACCAGATCTCAACGTCAACAGGTCTTCTGGGCCGGAGGGGATACCAGCACTGGTCTTAAAATAGTGCTCTTCGTTAGCAACCCTTTTCAGCATGTTGTATCATGCCAGTAAATTTCCAAAGTCACCGAGAGTATGGTTTCCGTAGGGGGAGCTCTACGAGCGACTTGCTAACTTTCCTATCTGAACAACGGTGCAACTTCATAATTCATTTCGGTGAGAGTAAGGTGGTGGCTCTAGATATTTCCAAGGCGTTTGATTTTGATTCCAGTTATTTCCACGGGAATCAGTAAATCCCCAGAGTTCAGCTATTTATCTTTTTAACCTTTCAGCTGTTCTCAAACTGATTATTGAGGTGGACCCTTTAGGATTATCGTGGTGGTTGTGGTTACGAGGCCCTCGTTTGAGTTTCGTGGGTCGGATCATTCACAATGAACACAATGAATGGTCCAGGTCCAGTGAGCATGATTCCCATTGTGTTCTTAAATTTTATTAAGCTTCGTGCATTCTCGACCAGGAGTTGGATAGTCTCCAACTCTTCAGCAAGGAGTAAAAGCGGCGACCTGATCCGGGCTTTTGAAGTTGCAACTAGGAGTGACTGAAGGATATACGTTTCCGAAGGCCTTCTAGGGCGAGGATGACGCTACATTTCATCCACAGTGGTATGATCCACCGTCTGGTTATGGCTTACACAGCTAAGTACATTTCGTGATAAGATTTACATCTGCACCTGGCCGTGGACCTTAATCAGATGGTGGTCAAACCACTGTGAATGAAAAGCAACGTCATTCACGTCCTAGGAAGCCGATGACTATTTCTAGCAACAGGTCTTTCCTAGTTGCAATTTCAGCGGTTCCAGAGCAGGGCTGCAAACCACTACTTCTTGCTAAAGAACTGGAGACTATGCAACTCCTGTCTAGAACACATGACTAACATGCTCACTGGATCTGGATCATTCACCAGTGTGTGTAATTAAAGGCAAGATGATCCTGGCCACCAAAAACAATTCCTGTTGGGGCCGCAAAACCACAACCACCTCGATACTCCCGAAGGGCCAACCTCAATAATCAGACAGAGAAACAGCTAAAAGTCTAAAGAGACAATTAGCGGAATCTCTGGGGCTTACTGATTCCCGTGGAAATAACGTGGAGCTTCCAGTTGTAGCCCTGCTGACTTCAGGGGACTGGGCTCCCTTATACCCCCAGCAGCACAGGTCTAGATAGTCAAGTATTCCATAAAGACCGTTAAATCTGCCCCCAGGGGAGGCACAGCTAGGTACAGACGTAAATCTTATCACGTATTTCGGAGAGAGTAAGGTGGTGGCTTTAGATATTGCAAAGGCGATTGATAGAGTGTAGCATCACGCACTTCTATCAAAACATGCTGCGTTTGGTGTCGGTGATAATTTCTCAAGATTTATATAGAGTTTTTTCAGGAATAGCACTATACGAGTTGTTGTAGATGGTATGGGTTCATTATTAATTCAGGGGTACCGCAAGGCTCCGTTCATTCTTCTACCCTATTTCGTACTTTTTTAAATGGCCTTATTTTTCAACCCTATATACTCTTTCGCACCATTTGTCATTGGTATTCATTTGGCAATAGGTCGAATCAGTTGGAGGTGAGTTCGAAAAGGCGAATCATGAATAAGAGACTGAATCATAATCTCACAACAATCTCGGAATGGGGTCGTGTGAATAGAGTCGATTTTAATACCCGGAACTGATGCTGCATTTGTTCCTATAGATGATATAAGTACTATGGAGTCGGAAGCTTTTGATGTTCTTGGCATCGAAATTCAGTGTGATGTTCGATGGCCTAAGCACATTTTTGAAGTTTCAAGTACCTCGTTTCACTCCATCCGATCTTCGTACTCTTTATATCACCTATATCCTTCCAAAAATGGAATACAACTCTCATGTAAGGGCCGACGCCACAAAATCTATTTTGGAGTTGCTCGATCGCGTATAGGAGAGGGCCAAGAGGCTCATTGGAGACAGTAGGGTATCCAACTCTGTTGATTCTCTGGAGCAACGATGGAATGTGGAATGTAATTCACTGTTTTGGCATTACTACAATGATAAGTGGTCTAATGAAATGAGAGAATTTGTTCGGTTTTCGAAAACGGTGCAAGCGATACTTCACTCCATCCGATCTTTGTACTATTTATACCACCTACAACCGTCCAAAAATGGAATACAACTCTCATGTAAGGGTCGGCGCCACAAAGTCTATTTTGGAGTTGCTCGACCGCGTACAGGAGAAGGCCAAGAGGCTCATTGGTGACAGTAGGGATTCATTGGTGACAATGGGATTCTCTAGAGCATCGCCGCATTGTGGAATGTGTTTCACTGTTTTATCGTTACTGCAATGGTAAGTGGTCTCATGAAATTAGAGAACTTGTTCCCGTTACACGCAAGTTTTCGCACTTATGCGATGCTCTCTAGAGCATCGGCGCATTGTAGAATGTATTTCACTGTTTTATCGTTGCTACAATGATAAGTTCTTCAATGAAATTAGGGAATTTGTTCCCGTTACTCGCACGTTTTTGCGTTTAACTCGATTTGCGTTGAGACCTCATCTATTTGTGGTTGATTCTCCAGTGAACCGCAGTACGCATTACAGGGAAAAATCGTAGCTTAGCAGAACAGTCCGTATGTGAAATAAACTCCCTCCAGAGGTTTTTCCTGTCACTTTCAATAAAGGAAAGTTTAAATTGAATGTCCACAAACACTCCTCCCTCTTTTCTCCTTCCAATAATCTAATTTTCTAGTTCTGATACAAATGTATTGCATGCGTAGGTGTCATCCCCTGAGCGTTGGTCCGTTGTAGACTGCAATTACCTTCTTGAGATCCAATTTCGTTGTAAATTTGCTCTTCTTTTCAAAAAACTCCTTAAAAAAAAACAAAAACACCACTACTTGAGACCACATTCATTTCTCTGACTGTATGTTTCAATGGGATATTAAAAAAATGACCAAACTAAGAACATTTTATTCACATGATTTGTCTATTTGAATTTTTATGGACTCAAGTGAAATGTATTTTAAATGGCTCATTTATTTAATTTAAAAATAAAGGGTTTTTCAACAAGAAGTTTGTTTTCTAAAGCAATTTAAAACAAAAAATTTAGATTAAAATTATTCAAATTTTTATTGTATCGCGAAGAGAAAAGTTCGGCACTAACGAATGAAAAATGATATCTGGCAAGTGTCCACTACGACCACGCTGACAGATGTCGATAGTTTCATTAAAGGCTATTTCGTCTTATTTCGTTAATCACATGGACTCTGTCCTTAACATAGCCCCACAAAAAATAATCCAGTGGTGTTAAATCACACGATTTGTTGGCAACTTAACTGCTGATTGTTACGATCGGGAAATTTGGTTTACAATAAATTGATCGCTTCATTGGCTGTGTGACATGTGGCACCGTTCCTTGAAATCACATGTCGGTGATATCCCCGTCGTCAATAATAGAGAAAAATTAATTTGTTAACATCTGATCCATTTGCCGTTAAAGCATTTACAGCCTCATCTTCGGCCTAATCGTGCCTCGAGACCACATAACACACCATACAGTGATGCATTAAGCATGCTTCTCCACAATCGCTCTAGAATTTTCAGAGGCCCAAAAGTGGCAATTTTGCTTGTTGACATATCCTGACATAAGTGAAAATGGGCTTCGTTGGAAAAAATGATTTTTTAGAAAAACCAACCGGTTGTTTCTGAATGATTTAAGTGAATCTAGGGCGTTGTGAATGGTCGGTCGGCTTCAATGCCTGCACCAGTCGAATCCTTACGCAAAATTCGTCATGTAGTGGTTTTGGATAACCACAAATTGTTGAGAACGTCGAGGAATTAACAAATTTGGATCTGCCTCATTACTGTGGCTCACGGCTGTGATGTTGTCAGTTAAACGACCCAGTCGTACACGCGTTGGAGTTCGTTTTGTATCGAGCCTTTCGACTTAGATTTGAAGACCAAATTCTTAACAAGGGTCTCAGAAGGACGATGTTTTTTTTGTTTTTTTATAAAGAGAAGTAGCACTTCAGGCAACACCAACTTTTTTTAGTCAAGTGCCGTGCTATATTCTTTGGGGAAGGGATAGAGAAGAGATGAGAAAGGTGGTGAAAGTAGAAGGATAGTTACGGAAATTAACTGTCGTATAAGACAGCACAGCGGCCACTGCCTTCATTACCGAGCAGCCGCACCAACAGTCAATTTTTATTTTTGCAGTGAAAAAAAAAACAGCCGCCATGCATGGTCTTTGTTGGGAATTGAACCCACAACCCCCAGACTGATAAGCTCGTACACTACCTATTAGCCTACAGGTCTGAAAATATCACGAATTTAACGTGATGTAACTTTAACAGAACCACCCTTTTCGTAGGGGATTTTATTTATTTTAATGTGATTTTCATGCGAAACTAAATTCACTGTAACAATTGTCAATGCATCTACTACGAAAACGTCAAAAAACTAAATGTCAACACTATCATGTTGTTGGTGTTGCCATAATTGAAAACAACAAACTTCTTGTTGAAAAACTCAGCGGCAGTAAATTTCCTCCCTCCCAAAATTCAGTCAGTTTTTTTTTGTAATTTTATAATAAAAAAAAAAAGGAAAATCATTGGAATTTATGTGACTTTCAATATGGAGTTTGAAAAATATTTCCTATCGCATTAAAATACACAATAACCCCCACAGCTTGTGTTCACAACATAATTTACAAACACATTATGAAAATAGTCTGTCTCTTCTGTCTTACAAAAGTAAATAAATAAATTTCCAAAATACCCTGCCCTAATAAAAATAAAAGACAAAAAAAAAAAAACAAAAAATAATTATAAATAAAACAAATTTAAAAAGATGATCGATAAAAATTGGAACTTAATGTCACAACAGAGCACACTCCCTTTGCTCTAAGAAATTCAGTTAAAGAATATTTATGTGTATGTGTGTGTGGGTCTTTGTATGCGGAAGAGTGTGTAGTTGCAATTTTTCTTGATTACTCTGCTTACAAAGAGAGGGGGGCGCGAGAAAGACTATTTTTCTATGTTATTTGGAAATAGCGTTAAATAAACGCCCCCAGATTGTAATGAAATTTAGTTAAACAAAAACATACACTCATACACTCACATTAGCATGTATAAAAACTCATTTACATTTAAAAATTAAAAATTTTAAATAAAGAAAAATTATAAAATTATTTTACCGCTTTTCCCTTTCCCTTTCTCTTCACAAGCAAATGAATTGTGATGATACTTGAGACTGGAAAAATCTTTGTGATTTTGTTAAAAATGAATCCGTTTTAACTGTTAACTTCTTGCTTTTTCTAGTCTGCTCCCATAATTATGCTCGTATGTTGGATGACAAGAAAACAATGATTACAAACATAACTCACAGTTAAAAATACACTTAAAGACATCATTTTGAAGATAACAAAGATTTTTTCTTATAAATCAAAACTTAATTTGTCTGCAATTTTTAACAATTAATTTAGGGCGGCATTTCAGTGTTAAGGTGAGGTCACATGCAGCAAATATTTGACGAAATAAGTGAATTATTTTATATAACATTTCTTTTATATAAAAATAATCTTCATCAGTCTTGATTTTAAAATAAAACTTTTTATTAGACATAATTTTGATGTAAAAAAGTTTCCACAGTCATAATTTTATAATAGAAAAATTTTATTAGTCTTAATTTTAATATAGAAAAATTTTATCACTCAAAATTATTTGATATAGAAAAAATTTCATCAGTTATTATTTTGACATAGAAAAATTGCATCAGTCAAGATTTTGATGTCATAATTTTAATATAGAAAAGTTTCATCAGTCATAATTATAATATAGTAAAATTTCATCAGTCATTATTTAAATATAGAAAAATTTCATCAGTCATAATTTTGATATAGAAAAATTTCATCAGTCATGGGTTTATTAATGAAAAATTTTGCGTCATATTTTAATATAGAAAAGTTTCACCATTTATAATTTTGATTTAGAAAAATTCCACCAGTCACAGTTTTGATATAGAAAAGCTTTATCACCCATAATTTTGGTATAGAATATTTTCATCATTCATATCTTTAATATAGAAAAATATCGTAATTTTATTTGAAAAATATAGTAAATTTCATCAGTCATAATTTTGATATAGAAAAATTTCATCCGTCATAATTTTTCCAAGTTTTATTTAATGTTACGTCGCACACTGGAGATTTCGCGGAAAAAAGTCAAATTGTCAACATACTCTTCATGCAATATGCAGTAATATTTTGAAAATTTTAGACAGCCAAATCAAAAAGATTTCTCCGATCTGACTGCTAGTTTTTTTTTATAGCTGTCTCAAGCTCAGTACTTGTAGGTTTTACCGAACCAACTTAATTTAAACCTAAGAATTACAAAACGAATATTATTTTATTATGTGAGCTAACGTTTTTCTTTTTATTTTTTATTTAAAGTGGGATATTGCAGTATACTAAAATTGAAAAAATAAACTCTTCGATACAGTAATGTAGAACACTACAGTTTGTATATGTTAAAGAGACACCTCAAGTTATACGAGAAGAAAAGAGAGTCGATGAGGAGATATGTCGACTGAAAGAATTTGAGTTAACAGTAAATAATCGTAACTTAAAAAAAAAACATGAATTATATTTTTCAATGATTGACAGCAAGACAGCACAATCAGTAACAGAAACACCATTTGCAAGATGAATCAAATGGAAGAAGTTCTAGCTTTGCCCGTAAATGAACAAGCACTGCAATTTGGTATGTCACCACTTCATGCGCGTATTAAGCTGATGGAGTGTCTTTTGCATGTTGTAGCTTATAATATTGAATTGAAACGTGGGAAAGTCGACTCAAATACTCGTCCGATAAAAGAAGCCCAGAAAATGTTTGGTAAAGCGTGAACTTAAAGGGAAAATGGGAACACAGATTGATACTGTTAAGCAAACGCTTTGGTACGACAAATTCAGGAAATATACGTCACGAAGATATTTTGCTAATCCTGCTTTGATACCCAAAAACACGGGTCTAATTGAAAACATAATCAAAAGGTTTTCAATAATTCTCGAAGCTTTATTAATCATCGAGGTAGAGTAGATCCAGAAAAAAAAATTGGTGATTTTTGTTTGGAGACGGCAAACGGGTTTGTTGCACTGTACGAGTGGTACAATATGCCACCTACCACCTCACAAAATTCTGATTCATGGAAAAGATATTGTAGTTGAAAAGTGTATTCTTCCTGTAGGCTTACTATCCGAAGAGGGTCAGGATAGTCGTAACAATGACTATAAAAAATATCGCCTTAGACACTCTAGAAAATGCAGTGGAATGGCCACGAACGGAGATATTATGCACCGAATGATGGTAACATCAGATCCCATGATCTCACATTTGACGCCTTCATTTAGCCAGAAAAAGCATAGTGTTATAAGCGGCGAAGTTAAGGCTCTTTTAGAATTATAAATTAAAAATAGATTTAAAATAAATAATAAATGAAAAATTTTAAAAATTATTAAAGTTTTTTGTTTAGTTATGGCTTTTTACATTGTAGGTAAAGGATCTACATTTCTCTAAATAAATAAATAAAACTAAATTTGTGATGAAATCACTACATTTTTTGTTTCCTCACCTCCATACAAAAAACCCCAGTCAACCTTAGCCTGTTAAAAATTATATGGATCGATAATGATTGAAAGAAAAATTGTTCTTTCAAATATTGAATGATTGAGGTTATAAAATTTATAAAATCTTTCTGTAAGTGTATTTTAGTTTAAAATTGTTTTTTTTTTTTTTAATCACATTTGCCTGCCGTAAAATTAAAGAAAATAATTCTAACCCCTGTTTATTGTTGGACCCCTTTTTGTTTTTGTAGAGAATTTCTTATTGACGTTTAAAGCACCAGTTATTTGTACAGCAACACAAAACAGTTAAACCGAAAAGCAAGTGTTTGCTGTAAAGGCAAATGACAGGATCAATTTCTAGTACTGTGATTAATAATCGTGGTGTGGTGGTGGTGAGATTATATTATTATATTTAGCGGTGGTTGTTACTTACATCTCGTTGAAGTCACATTTTATTGAAAGTCTCATAGCAGAATTATGAGCATCAGTATGCTTAAGCAAGCAGTAGCAAAGTTAAGTTAAGGCAAATGTTTATTTTACAACGAGTAGTCTGCCTGCCTCTACCTCTAGATGACAAGACGCAAACACTTTGTATATTAATTCATCCAAAAGGAAAAAAACCGGCTTTTTGTTTTAAGATTATCAGCAGCAAAATAAATTTATAAAAGCAGAGTAACAAAGTGAAATCCTGTTTAAGCCGTTAAAATAAAAAAAAACATACACACACACACACACACACACTTATACACAAATCATTTGTTACTTTTACTATTTTAAATGATTAATAGAAATCATAGAAAAGGATTATCACAACTAAAGTCAAAGCCAAAGTCAAAGCATAAATTGAAAAATCCTGACAAATTATTATACCGATTAATGTGTCATTCGAGTGCGTAAGAGTGAAGCAGTGTAAAGAGGGCTATTAAATAAATTGATTTGAGGCTTTTAAGTCTTAAAGTAATTAATCTTTGTCAGACCAATTATTGCTACAAATGGTTTTTAATGGCGCCTTTTTTAAATCCATAAAAAATTCGCAAATGATTTTTTTTGAAAGCTTGGAAAACTTGTGACAATAAAAGTTTTCACTTTATTTATTAATTTTAAAAATAAATGATGACTAATTGTTGCTTAAATGTAAATAATAGCAAAAGTAATTTTTTTTTCATTTAATTTTCTAATTTTTAATTATTTATTTAGTATAGATTGGAAGCTCGCCTTCCTAGGGCGGAAGTAAACCAGTTTTAAAATAAGCAGGTGTAAAAATAAATAAATAAAATTTAAAAATTTTTTAATATACAGGGTTTTCGCCGGATAGGTATATAGAGAATGGTTTTTATATGGACAAATGTTTTATTTAATGTCGGCAAAGATATGGGTGATAGGACTTACATCTGTACTTAGCTGTGTAAGCCATAACCAGATAGTGGATCATACTACTGTGGATGAAATGTAGCGTCCATGACTTCCAATACTACGAGTTTGATTTCGAGGTAACCTGATCCAAGACACACTTGCATAATATTTTGCTTGTTTCAAATTTTTAAGAGAGTTTTCTTGCTTTCTAAGAATTACATTTTGATATTTAATTTAAGATAATAAAAAGCCGAAATAATGACAACAAAAACAACAACAACAAGAATCTGTGTGATATTAAGCTGATATAAAATGCAGTAATTGGAATGCAAGCGTGGTGAAATTAAAGAATGCGGAAGTAATTCTTGAAAATTATTTGAATTTTTTTATTTCGCTAAACAATTGCCCGGTTGGTTTATCTGACTGATTGACTCCTAAGCGTTTGCACGTGTTGGAGATTTATTTCTTATTTTTTGAAAATTAGCAAAAAGTCACCGGGGATAAAAATAGAAATTCAAATTCGACACCTTATGAAAATGTAACGACAAAAAATAACATTTTTCAAATTATATTTTACACTTGCAATGCAGAACTTGAAAATTAGGTTATGGGAAGGACGAAATAAGGAGTAGTGTATAGGGAGTTAAATTTTCTTATAAAAATCGATTTTTTATAGGTGATCCTAAATTATGCTTATTTTTGCGAAATTCCTCTTATTTACGGAGATACAGCCATTTTAAGTTTTTAGTTAAATTTTCATATAAAAATCGATTTTTTATAGGTGATCCCAAATTATGCTTTTTTTTGCGAAATTTCTCTTATTTCCGGAGTAGTGAGTAGGGAGTAGTGTCTGTGGACTTTCAATTTGTACTTTCTTACATTGAAAGTGACAGGAAAGAGCTCTCGAGGGAGTTTACTCCACACATGAACTGTTCTGCCAAAAAAAAAACGAATTTTCCCCCTGTAAAGCGTTGTGCGATTCACTGGATTATCAACCACAAATAAATGGATTCTCAACGAAAAATCGAGTTAAAAGCAAAAACGTGTGACAAAAATGGGAACAAGTTCCCTATTTTCCTTAGAGCACTTACCATTGTAGTAACGACAAAGCAGTGAAATACATTCCACATTGCATCGATGCTCTAAAGAATCAATAAAGTTGGATACCCTTACTGTCCCGAATGAGCCTCTTGGCTCTCTACTGTATGCGATCAAGCAACTCTGAAATAAACTTTGAGATGCCGGCCCCTGCATGAGAGTTGTATGCCAATTTTCGGACGGTTATAGGTGGTATAAATAGTACGATAATCGGATGGAGTGAAATATCACTTACACCGTTTTAGAAAACCGAGGCACTTGAAAGCTTCTTGAGGAACCTGAAAAATATGTTTAGTCCATAGAACATCACACTGAATTTTTTAATGCCAAGAACATCAACAGTGTCCGATATCACCCATAGTAAAAGATGCAGTACCATTTCCGAACCCAGATCTATGCATAAGCATACAACATTGTGTCTTACGGGCATTAAAATCTACTTCCCACCCGTGGGCACATTTATATGTTGTGAAGGAAATCCATCATCATGAAATGTGTCTTCGGAGGTAAAAGGGAGCCCAATCCTCCTCGAGGCTAGCAGGAGCCAACTGGAAAACCCACTATATTTCCACAGGAATCACTAAAGCCCCAGAGTTCAGATATTTTTCTTTTTATCCTTTTAGCTGTTCTGTGACTGGTAGGTACAGATGTAAATCTTATCACTTATTAAAATCTACTCTATTAACACGACCCCATTCCGAGATTATTGCGAGATCGTGATTGAGCCTATCATTCATGTTCCGCCTTTTGCAACTCACCTTCAACTGGTTTTGTCTATTGCCAAATGAATACGAATGACAAATGGTGCTGTCATCTGCGAAAGAGTAAATAGAGTTAACAGTTTGACAAAGAAGGTCGTTTACAAAAAAAAATTGGATTAATTGGCCTTGCGTTATCCCTGAACTCGTCTGCTGAAATGTCATCTAGAACAACTCGTATACACGATAAGATTTCCATCTGCACCTAGCTGTGTAAGTCATAATCAGATGGTGGATCATACCACTGTGGATGAACTGTAGCGTCATCCTCGCTCTAGAATGCCTTCAGATACATATATACTCCGGTCACTTTTAGTTGCAATTTCAAAAGCCTGAAGCAAGCCGCAGCCTTCACTCCTTGCTGAAAAGCTGGAAACTATCCTACTCCTGGTCCAGAACACATGACAAGCAAGGCTCACTGGATCCGGATCACTGTCCCAATGTTCGCAGTAAAGATGAGATAATTCTGGCCCCTTAATCAAAATTAATGAGGGCCGTGAAACCACAACCACGACGATACTCCCGAAGGGTCTACCTCAATAATCAGACAGAGAACAGTTAAAAGGCTAAAAAAAACAAATTGCTGCACTTTGGGGCTTACTGATTCCCGTGGAAATAACGTGGAGCTTCCCTGCCAGCCTTCAGGGGCATGGGCGCCCGTTTTCCCCCGTTGGCACATGTAATGATGTTGGATTTCCAGCAAAACAAATCAGTGTGCCCCCGGGAGGGATATAGAAGTCATCAATAGTGTGGTTATTTTAAATAGAAAAAAGTATGAAAAAAGTATGGCAATGATAAAGGAGATGATATGCTACCCCTGGAGGCAGCTAGTCAAATAGCTTTCAGCCAATGGAAATACCACCGTCAGATGAGGGGAAATATGGCCCTAACTAATAGTAAATCTATATCACACAGCAGTTAGCATGGAATAAATTATTCCCTCTCTTAGCTAATATTAATGTGGGAGTGGAGTGCTGTGGAGACATTAACAGAAGTATCAGCTAAATAGTGATAACCCACCTTCTATTAAAAAAAACAAAGTTGTTTCAAGGTTAAGGTTAAAAAATTTTTCCGTCTTTTCGGTGCCCCTGTAGGCTAATAGGTAGTGTACTAGCTTATCAGTCTGGGGGCTGTGGGTTCGATTCCCAACAAAGACCTTAGCTGTTGCTTTTTTTCGCTACAAAAATAAAAATTTACTGTCGGTGGGGCTGCTCAGTGACGAAGGCATGGTCACTGGTCGCTATGCTGTCTTGTACGACAATTAATTTCCGTAACTATCCTTCTACTTTCACTACCTGTCTTAACTCTTCTCTATCCCTTTCCTAAAGAATGTAGCATGGTACTTGACTAACTAGGCATTGTTGCCTGAAGTGGGTGGCCATTCCTCGGCTACCACTGTTTTCTTTCTGTTTTCTCTTTAATACAATTTTTAAATATTAAAGTGTGAATTGTTTACGATTAGTGAGACGTTGTTGTCTGCTATAAGAGTTCGTTGAGTTGCTGTGTTAAACTGTTTAGTTTATTTTTTCATATTTTTTTAGTTTATTTTTGCCACTCTCGTTTGTTTGTATGTACAGATGTCTAAAAATCTATTTAGCTGTTTGATTTAATGGCAATTTGTCTACGTTGGAAAATTGCATTTCCTTTTCGATTTGTCGCAGACACAAGACTGTTGATAATTTTTTCTTCTTCCTTTTCTTATATTTAACATTTAATTTATGGATTTTTTTTTCTGAAATGCTCACTGCTGTAAATGTAATAACCTGCTAGACTTGAGATGATTTCAAATAATCATGTTAGCAAAACACGTTAACATTTTTATTACAACATCAATAACAACAAAAAACATCCTGTTTCTTTTGCTCTCCACGGTAGATATAATCCCTTATTTTTTTTTGTAATTTCGTTTTTGCTCTTTTTTTTGCCCAACAAATAAAATGGATCTTGAGGGGCTTTTTTTTATTAATGATTTCATGACTTGTCAAATATTTGTTTTACAATGTAAAATAAAACCAAAAAAAAAAATCGGCACGTCTCAATACAAAATGTCAACATAAATGATTAAATTTTTTTGTATTTGCATTGAGTTTTCTATATCCTGAGAAGCTTTATCGAACATTTTCTATACAAAATACAAACAGCTGCTCATTTTGCAAATGTATTTTAAAGCATACTTTAAGGCTTTTAAATAAAAATAAATAAAAAAATAAAAACACGTAAGCTTGCTTGATAACTTAATTTACATATAAATGGAATAAAATTAAAACCAACCCCCCTTAAAAAATGTGATTTCGTTTCATTATATTCAACCACTTTAAAGGTTCAACCACAACCAGGAATATATTAGAAAAGTGTTAACCAAAAAACGCCTTTTTGTTAGGCAATTGTATATGAATAACATTCTTGTTACAAAAAGCCTTAAGTCTCATTATTTACTCGTATGTTGAACTGAAAAACTGTACAGCAAAAAAGTTTGACAAGCCCAATGTAAAGGTGTAAAAGGAAGTTATAGGTCTAAGACTTAAGTTAAGCCTGAGAAACTTAGTTGCATTAAATGTGTAAATTTTCATTCCTGATCGGGCAGACTTCCTACTGACTCATCGATAAATAAAATTGCTAAAGTTTTTTATAAAAAAAACTTAAAAACAAACCAAAGGTATTCGTAATTATTAAAAAAAAATTCTCGCTATTCTCAATTGCTTATACAAGATGTTGCTTGAAAAATTGTCGTGTCACAAACATTGGAAGCTTACAAAATTACGTTTTCCAAACCTTTAGTATAAACTGGCTATACAATACAAGACAATACAATACAAGACACTACAATACAATATAATACAATACAATACATACAATACACTACAATACAATGTAATATAATACAATTCAATACAACACAATACAATACAACACGATACAATACAACACAATACAATACAATACACTACAACACACTACAAGACACTACAATACACTACAGGACACTACAATACAATACAACACAATACAATACAATATAAATTTTTATAATTTATATATCTAGTCAAGTCAAGTTTTATTATATACAATACGATATACAATAAAATACAATACAAAAGCATACAATACAATATAAATTATTATCTTTACATATAAAAATAAGTCGGGTTTTCCTTCCTGACGCTATAACTCCAGAACGCACGAACCGATTTCCACGGTTTTGCATTCAGGAAATTCAGGAAAAATTTCAAGAGAAAAGCAGGAAAACAGGGAAAATCATATTTTACATACAGCGCCATCTTTGATACATAGCATGTGCTACAACGGCACCAGTACGTGGTGTGTGAGTATCCCTCACGAAAATAACGTTTCATTTTAAGTAGATGACGCCGCGCGCTAGGTCGCATATATACTGTTCATCCTAGAAGTGATGAATGTTGGTAAATGTACGTGGACCAAAATCATTTGCACATTTGAACACTCTGAATGACCACCAATGCCAAACATATCGAGAAGCATTGGGATTTAACACTTGCGTGTTCAGTTGTTTCATTAAATGCGTACCAAATACGAACGCTGTTCGCAATTATCATCACCACATGTTTCCCTTCACAACCAATTCAGTTATGGAACAAATGCAAAGACGACATATGTGAAGATATCTTGCATAGCTTGCGCATTCGAACGAATAATCCCGACATGCAAATAACCGATGAAATATATAATGAAGGATTTATTCTGATTGAGGATCAATGCTTGACTATTACAAATAAGCTACTTATTGAAGTAGTAATGATTGCGCCAAATCGATTGATGCACCATGCACTCAACCAAGAATTAAATCGAGAGCTGCAATACAATGTTGATACATTGCAGGAATTCGTTCGAATGAACAGCAAAAACTAATATACGAAGAATTTATGCAAGCGGTGGACAATAATACTGGTGGTCTCTTCTTCCTGGACGCACCTGGAGGAACAGGAAAAACATTTGTCATTGCATTGATTTTGGCCACTATTCGATCAATATGTGACATAGCTTTGGCGTTAGCATCATCTGGAATTGCGGCGACTTCTGCGCTTAAGTTGCCACTCAATTTAAACACAATTGATACTCCAACATGCAATATTTCCCGATCCAATGCAATGGGAAAATTGTTGATGCAATGCAAGCTTATTGTTGGGGATGAGTGCACAATGACACATAAGAAATCACTTGAAGCACTTAACTTCACACAGAAGAATCTTCAGCGGCTTGATGATATTGTTGGCAGGAGATTTCAGGCAGACGTTCCCAGTAATTCCCCGTGCAACGCCTGCAGATGAACTGAGTGCTTGCCTGAAGGCATCACCTTTGTCGAATAACATAAAAACATTATCGCTAACTACTAATATGAGAGTTTAACTTCAAAACGTTGAAAGTGCTGCACAATTTTTCGAACAATTGTTAGCTGTTGGAAATGAAAAAGTCCCAGTCGATGCGACAGCTGGATTAATTACTCTGAATTAGCTCTTATTGAAAATGTTTTCCCAAGCAGTAGTGAGAACTATCAGAATTATGCTTGGTTAAGTCAACGAGCAATTCTCGCCCCAAAGAATAATGATGTTGTACACGCACTGAATTTCACCATTCAATCAAAAATCGATGGCAATTTGGTGACATACAACAAACCCGTTGATTCCATAACAAATCCCGATGATGCAGTAAATTATGAAATATTACAAAAAACGAAGCCGTCTGGTGGCGAAACGGAGTTCGCCGGGTTTGCTACACTACAATACACTGCAATACAATACAATATAATATAACATTAATAGTTCGCCGCTGGGGGCAATTAATATGTTTTGACGGAATCTCAACGTCATTACATGTGTCAAGGCTAGTATTAGCCATCTGGACAACTCCCCAATTTTTCCACGGAAATCAGTAACGCCCCTTAGTTTAGCTACTTGTCTTTTTAGCGTTTTAGCTATTCTCTGACTGATTATTGCAGTTGGGACTTCGGGAGTATCGTGGTGGTTGTGTGTGTTTCGAGGCCCTCGTTTGAGTTATGTGGTCGGTCGGATTATTCACAATGAACAGAATGAATGGTCCAGGTCCAGTGAGCATGTTTGCCGTTGTTTTCTTAAATTTTATTAAGCTTCGGGGTTCTGGACCACGAGTTGGATAGTCTCTAACTCTTCAGCAAGGAGTGAAGGCTGCGGCCTGTATCGAGCTTTTGAAGTTGCAACTAGGAGTGACCGGAGGATATACGTATCTGAAGGCCTTCTGGGGCGAGGATGACGCTACATTTCATCCACAGCTAGGTACAGATGTAAATCTTATCACGCATAACATAAATTATTATAATTTATATGTAAGTGGTAAAATTTTATTATAATGACGTAGGAAACAAGTGATGTGTAATTGCCCATGCGCGAAACTCCAACTTGATTCCGCAAACTTCCAATGACTGGCTGCGTGGCTGGCTATTTATGCTAAATCCACTGAACTCAATGGTATATGAGGAATCGATTTTCTCTCCTTTGTATTTGCGCCTAGTGGCGTTATTCATTAGCGTTTTCTACAGCCAGTCTTGTTGTTCCATTGCACACTTGAGAATGTTGAATGTTATGCAGCATGATGACAACTGATCCTACTTTTAACTAAGGTGGTAGTCCAAGCAATTATCTTGTTTTGTAACGATGTCAGCTGATTTGAAGGAGCTAACCTCTAACGACATTTTTAGTTTTACGCCGCTTCCATTAAAGTGTCGTATGCAATTCTTTATTGTTGGTTTAATTGTGGAACATTTGTACGAGCTGTTTCATCCCCACTGCTTCACTGTCGTACTGTTGTTCCTCTTTGCAACTCGTGATTTAATGCATCGTGCACATGATGATTGCTGGTGCTGTCACTTCCAAACATGATAATATTATGGTATGTTGTTTATCTTCCCTCCGCCAGTAAATGAAATACTATTGCTATTGCTATTGTTGTTTGTACTCGACAACAAACCACAACGCGGCTTGAGAATGATGGATTCGCATCGACTACAAACCAGCCAATTAGTACAGGAAATAGCAATAGTACGACAATATTATATTTGAAGAAGGGCACTGTTTCAAGACCAGTGCTGGTATCCTATCTGCCCGAGGAGACTTGTTGACGTTGAGATCTGCTACTTTTAGAGCTTTTATAAATTCTAATTGCCATCTCTGACTGGTCTGATTTTATAATTTTTTTCCTTTTGGCCTTAAAGGAAAACTTTCTCTTTTTAAATAGAGGAAAATGAAAAAAAACGCTAACGATTAATTAACGAAAAAGTGTCGATATTTAAAACGCACGATTTATACCACAAAATATGTAATTTACGTGATCATTAGACGGATTAGTCGCTAAATAAATGACGTCGTCTAAAGTGACGTCGACATTAAGTGCAAAAAGAAATAAATAAACAAACAAACAAAGCAAATAAATAAAAGTTTTTATTGTATTAAAACTACTTAACAACGTGACCCTGCTAACAAACAATGACAGACAGATAACACATTAAACACCCCTGCGTTTTTTTGTTACAAATTAAACTTACACCCTCTTCGAAACGACCACACACACACAACAAACAAGCAATTCCACATTAAACAATTTTTAAGTACAAAAACACATTTTATTTATCAGTTTATAGGCTTTAAGCTACCCCTCCTCCTCCTTCTTCCCCGCCCAAAAAAAAAATACAATTAAATATACAGTTAGAGACAGTTAAGACTTGCTTTCGTACGTGTTATTAAACAGCCCATTCTTTTCGTCATTTTGTTCTCCCTTTTGACACTTTTCTATCTCTTTTTTTGCTGTTGTTGTTGTTGTTTTGTAGTGGGTTTTTGTGTTTTAATTGCCAGACCAAAAAATTTTGTTGGTTCTGTGTTCTGTGCTTTATTTCCGCTTACTTGAATTTTCAACAAACAAAGTTTTGATACTTTAACAACAATAACAACAGCAAAAGCAAAAAGTAGTCAACAACTTGTTTTTGTTTGATAACTGACTGTCCCTTTCCATCTTTCTTTTAAAATGTATGTACGTACGTACTCATACATGTATGTACTCGTATGTATGCATGTATCTGAAAACATGTCGGAGTACATTGTTGCATATTGCATAAAATTGTTTAGATTCATTTAGATTTAATGTTGCTGTGTAGGTTGCTGACAAGTGGGGTATTTATTTTTCCCAGTTTTGCCATGATTTGCTTGCTAAGTTGATAACAACAAAAAAAACCCTGTTTACGTCTGAATGACTGTCTGCAAGTTGTTATTTACATCAGACATACGTCCTTTTGTTTTTACTGTGTCCTTCCTGCTGTTATGCCCAAACCAAAAGGTCGTATTTAAAAACAAGTTTAAAAGGTTTTATTAGTTAAAATCAAGAAAAGGTCACCTAAAAAAGGTACTTCATATTAAAAATGAATAAACTTATTTTGCACACCTATCTTTTTAAAAGGGTACCTTTTCCAAAAAGTTTCCTTTAAAAAAAAAGTACTTTTTAATGTATACTTAAAAAATTTACTTCATAAAAGTACCTATCTGACAAACCTTTTTATATTTAAATAAATCTCCAAGGTAAAATTTCCTCTTAGCTTAATCATCTTTTTGAAGGTATTTTTTTTAGAAATAAGCTCTTTTCAAAAAGTCCCTTATAATGGACTTTAAAAAAATATTTTATAAAAATACCTAAAAGAATAAACCTTTTTAAATTTAAAAGAGATTCGTTTTCGAAAAAATGGTTTTGAAATGAGAACGTTTAAAAAAAGTACTTTATAATGCATACTTAAAAACATTTTATAAAAGTACCTTAAAGCAATAAACTTGTTAAATTTAAAAGAGATTTGTTTAAGAAAAAATCGCTTTTAAACTGAATCACCTTTTGAAATAAGAACTGTTTTCAAAAGGTACTTTATAATGGACACTTAAAAATATATTTTATAAAAGTACCTAAAGGTTTATAAATTCGAAAAAAGAGATTCGTTTAAAAAAATGCTTGTAAATTTATAATGGACACTTAAAAAAAAATAATAAAAGTACTTAAAAGAACAAACCTTTTTTAATTTAAAAGAGATTCGTTTTAGAAAAAATGGTTTTGAAATGAGAACGTTTAAAAAAAAGTACTTTGTATTGCGCACTTAAAAAATATTTTATAAAAGTACCTAAAAGCATTAAACTTGTTAAATTTAAAGGACATTTGTTTAAGAAAAAATAGCTTTTAAACTGAATCACCTTTTAAAATAAGAACCTTTAAAAAAAGTACTTTATAATGCACACTTAAAAAACTATTATATAAAAGCACCTAACTATTATGTTAGGTACTTTTAAAAAGTATTTTTAAATTCAAATGAGTTTCTTTTGAAAAATGTCTAAACAAAATTATTTTGTTGGAGGGTACTTTTTGAAATAAGTACTTTTTAAAAAAGTACCTTTTATAAAAGTACTTTTTTAAAAAAAGACATTGAACAATTTTTTTAATAAATTTATAAATACATCTCGTAATAAAAATTCCTTTTACATATAAACTACTTATAATTAAAAATTGTCCAGAACAGGTTTCAGTTAATAAAACAATAAAATTATTTTTTCGAAGACGTCTGGTTGAAAAAAGGGCATTACAAATATAGTTATAAGGCCAAAAAGCGTTTAATTTTAAATAAGTCCCTTTTGAAAAACTGCCTCCTAACAAAAGTACCTTTTGAAAAAGGGGCTGTTTGAAAGGTTTCTCTAAGAAAAATATAAAAAGTATCTATTGCTAAAAGTTTTTGTGTTTTAATAATTAACATTTTAGCTCCTTTAACTAATTTCTTCAAAAGTTCTTTTTAAAAAGTACTTTTTCAAAATAAAAATTTGCTACTGGTAGCTAATTAAAGGATAGCTGGAATTAAGTATTTAAAGCGTAAAAACTTTAAATTTTAAATAAGTTTCTTTTGAAAAATTAACTCCTAAAAAAAGTAATTTTTACAAAGTACTTTTTAAAAAGAGAGCCCTTTGCAAGATTTTTTAAGAAACAAAAATTTTTTACTTATAGTTTTTTTAAGTAACTAACATTTTGGCTGCTAAATAAGTACCTTTAAATAATTTCTTTAGAAGTTGCTTTTAAAAAGTACTTTTTCGATATAAAAATTTGCTACTGGTACCTAATTAAAGCAAAATGGGATAGTATAGCCCACTCTAAAAGGTACTTTTATAACAAAAAGTGTATACGAGTTCTCTTATTGGAAATAGTAGTTACCACAAGAAAAAACCTTTTTATAAAAAGTTTTTTTAACAAAAAGTACTTTTTCAAATGGACACCATTTATAACAAAAAGTGTAAATTCATATTGGAAACAGTACTTTCTGTGCAAAATAAAAATTTTCCTTTTAAAAGTACTATTTAAAGGAAGTAGTTTTAACAAGAAAAAACCTTTTTACAAAAAGTTTTTTTTAACAAAAAGTACTTTCTCAAATGCGCACCCTTTATAACAAAAAGTGTATATTCATATTGGAAACAGTACTTTCTGTGTAAAATAAAAATTTTTCTTTTAGAAGTACTAATTAAAGGAAATATTTTTAACAAGAAAAAACCTTTTTATAAAAAGTACCTCTCTAAAAAAGTACTTTTCTAAAAAGTACCTTTAGAAAAAATCTTCATTGAAAATTTTACTTTTAAAATGAGGGCATTATAAAAAATTTTTACAAATAATTTTTTAAATTAAAAAAGTACTTGCAAAAAATTTTTCTGAAAGAAAAACAGATTTTAGAATGGTACATAAAAAAACAGATTTTAAAAAATCATATTTTGAAAAAAAGTAAAGAGACCTTTGTTATATCAAATAAATATTTGTTTATATTACTACAAAGTACTTTTTATAAAAAGTACTTAGTTTAATAAATAACTTTTGCTAGAAGAATCACTAGTGCTTATGATGATATTACCTTTTTTTTGCATACAATATTTTTGTTGTAGAGTGTTGTTTATAAAAACATGTGATTTAAAAAAAAAGTACCTTTTTTGAATTAAAAGTACTTTTAAAAATATTTTTAAAAAAGGTATTGCTTTTTACAATATTTTTTGTAGAGTGTTGTTTATAAAAAAATGTGATTAAAAAAAGTACCTTGTTTTAATTAAAAGTACTTTTAAAAATCTTTTTAAAAAAGGTATTGGTTTTTAAGTCCTTTCGTAAATAATAGGAGAAGTATATTTTTGAAAAATATTTTAAGAAAGTTTCCTTTACAACAAATTAATTTGAAGTGCAATTATGATGGAAAAATAGTTTATAAAGTACCTTAAAGGTACTTTTTTGGTAGAACATGGAATATATTTGTGTTATTTACTATACTTTTTTTGTTAAAATTAATACGATTATTTTGTTAAAAAACTGTTAATATAAAAATTATAAATTTTCACTTACCCCAGCTACACTTTGAGCCACAACTGGTTTACCAGCGCCAGCCTTAACTAATGCCATGCTATTATTGCTTAAAGCTCCCACATGCGTTGATTGCTGCTGCTGTAATGCCTGTGTCGTCGTTGTTGTTGTTGTTACTGTTGCTGTTGTTGTTTGTTGTTGAACTTGCAATGAATCATTAGAAATGGCAGAAAATTGTGATGAATTCATAATTGAATTATAATCCAATAGACTGTCACCACCAGCACCATTTGCTGAATGGTTAATGTCCACCGCATTTGGTATCAGTTGGAAATTTAATTGAGCCGTTATAGCAGTGCCTGGAGCAAAACCAGACGATGATGATGATTCCATATCACTGTTACTACTGTTAAGGCTGGTGGTATTTAATACCGTTGGGTTAGTTGAAGAGCAGTCACGTAAGTGAGCCGCTGTTATTAAATCAACAGTGGGTGTTAAATTGTGATTTGTACTCAGGGTACTAGAGATTAGAGTAGGATTGCCAATTAAGGTTGTAGAGCCAATAACAACACCACTACCACTAACACTACCACTACCAGAACCTACTGAAGAGGTTAAATTAAGAGAGCAGCGTACTTTTTCAGACATTATTTGTGTTATAAGGCGTGTTAGAAAAAGGCGTGGCAGCAGCAGCAGCAGCGGTACAAGTAAGGATTATTAGTGTATTAAATAAAAGTGTCATATAGATGTTGTTAGCTTAAAGAAATCTTAAATCCAAAGAACTGTCTGTCTGTAAGAATAATGTCTCCTCAGTCATTAAGAGTCCGTCCGTTCGTTAAGTAGTCCAGGTCTCTTAAGTAAAAATTTTAGTTTTTGTCGTTATTTCGTCGTTGTCTAGTGTTAATTGCTGCTAAAATGATTCATTCTATTAAAAATTTATTTTACAGCTAAAAAGAGACAAAAAAAAGAGAAGAGAAAGAAATGAATACGATGTTGTGTGAAAGAGCATGTGTATAAGAATGTGTGTGCGTGCACGTATTAAATTTCTTTTTAATTGTTGTTATTAAATTGTTTTTATTTTACTTTTATTTTTTTAGTTCCATTTTAGTTTAAGTTTTACATTTAATAGATTTTATTAATATTTTATTTTACATGTCATTAAACTTAAATTATGTAAATAAACGAAATCTTCTACCAACAACAACATAAATCTTTTTAATTGAGAGTTAACAGCGTTTGACAGTTTTATGATTTAAATAATAAATTGCTTAAATTAATTTTTATTAGTTTCTCTTGTGGTCTTGTTCCCTTTCTTTTGCTTCTTATTTTTGGAATAATTTTATTACCTTTAAAGAAGTCTTTAGGGAACACACTGGGCTCGAGAACGAAAAAATAATAATTAAAAACCAAAACTCATGTTACAAATTAACCCATTTGAAAGGATAACGAGTTAAGCTTTTTAATAAGCACAGCGAATTTTAATTATTGGCATAGAATTTCAGGTATAAAAATCTAATTACTGAAATCTGTAGCTCGGTTCCCTTGTTTTACACAGGCTCAGCTAGAATAATTCATAAGCTCTACGAGTAAAGTTTTTCGTTTCTATAACTTAAGTTAGAAATTTCTTACATAAAAATGTTGCAGTCGTCTTGTTTTATACAGACTCACTCTGCGATAGTAGCTCTCATATAAGAATATTGTGGTCGTTTTGTCTTACACAGGGTGAACTAAAGTAATTTACAAGCTCTAGGAGTAAAGTATTTCGTTTCCATAACATGTGAGAAAATTCTCACATGAAAATATCGGAGCTATTTATTAATTTAAGCTCTCACATGTAAATATTGTGATAATTGTTTCTTACACAGGGTGAGCTAAAGTAATTTGCAAGCTCTAGGAGTAAAGTACTTCGTTTCCATAACAAGTGAGAAAATTCTCACATGAAAATATCGGAGCTATTTATTAATTTAAGCTCTCACATTTAAATATTGTAATAATTTTTTCTTACGCAGAGTGAACTAAAGTAATCTACAAGCTCTAGGAGTAAAGTATTTCGTTTCTATAACATGTGAGAAAATTCTCACATGAAAATATCGGAGCTATTTAATAATTTAAGCTCTTACATCTAAATATTGTGATAATTTTTTCTTACGCAGAGTGAACTAAAGTAATCTACAAGCTCTAGAAGTAAAGTACTTTGTTTCCATAACATGTGAGAAAATTCTCACATGAAAATATCGGAGCTATTTATTAATTTAAGCTCTCACATTTAAATATTGTGATAATTTTTACTTACGCAGAGTGAACTAAAGTAATCTACAAGCTCTAGAAGTAAAGTACTTTGTTTCCATAACATGTGAGAAAATTCTCACATGAAAATATCGGAGCTATTTATTAATTTAAGCTCTCACATTTAAATATTGTGATAATTTTTTCTTACACAGGGTGAACTAAAGTAATTCACAAGCTCTAGGAGTAAAGTATTTCGTTTCTATAACATGTAAGAAAATTCTCACATGAAAATGTCGGAGCTATTTATTATTTTAAGCTCTCACATGTAAATATTGTGATAATTTTTTCTTACACAGGGTGAACTAAAGTAATTCACAAGCTCTAGGAGTAAAGTACTTCGTTTCCATAACATGTGAGAAAATTGTCACATAAAAATATCGGAGCTATTGATTACTTAAGCTCTCACATTTAAATGTTGTGATCATTTTTTCTTACACAGGGTGAACTAAAGCAATTTACAAGCTCTAGAAGTAAAGTACTTTGTTTCCATAACATGTGAGAAAATTTTCACATGAAAATATCGGAGCTATTTATTAATTTAAGCTCTCACATTCAAATATTGTGATAATTTTTTCTTACACAGGGTGAACTAAAGTAATTTACAAGCTCTAGGAGTAAAGTATTTCGTTTCCATAACATGTGAGAAAATTCTCACATGAAAATATCGATGCTATTTATTAATTTAAGCTCTCACATGTAAATATTGTAATAATTTTTTCTTACACAGGGTGAAGTAAAGTAATTTACAAGCTCTAGGAGTAAAGTACATCGTTTCCATAACATGTGACAAAATTCTCACATGAAAATATCGAAGCTATTTATTAATTTAAGCTCTCACATGTAAATATTGTGATAATTTTTTCTTACACAGGGTGAGCTAAAGTAATTTACAAGCTCTAGGAGTAAAGTACTTCGTTTCCATAACATGTGAGAAAATTTTCACATGAAAATATCGGAGCTATTTATTTATTTAAGCTCTCACATGTAAATATTGTGATAATTTTTTCTTACACAGGGTGAGCTAAAGTAATTCACAAGCTCTAGGAGTAAAGTACTTCGTTTCTATAACATGTGAGAAAATTCTCACATGAAAATATCGGAGCTATTGATTAAGTTAACTCTCACATTTAAATATTGTTATAATTTTTTCTTACACAGGGTGAGCTAAAGTAGTTCACAAGCTCTAGGAGTAAATTTCTTCGTTTGTCTAACTTAAGTGAGGCATTTATCACAAAAAAAAATGTTGTGTAGCCGTCAGGAAGATCGAAAGTAGCTCTCACATTAAATTTTGTAGTCATCTTATTTTATACAAGGTGAATGAGAGAAATTTTTATGAATAAAATTTATGACCGTGACACCGGTCCATGTTTTGCTGGAATCAAATATATGGATTCAATGTTTTGCATTAAATATTGCAATTATCGGTAAGACAACCAAATATCTAATAGGCTTTTCAGGCCCAGTATTGTCGAAGATGGGAGACTTTACTTTATAATTACACCATGTAACATATTTCGGCCTGGTATTTTGTTGCTTAGATTATGAGACTTATTTTTGTTTCTGCAACCTAAGTGAGAAATATCTCTTATGAAAATATAATAGTGATTTTTCTTCATACAGGTTCAGCGAGAATAGCTGTCATATTTTGTTTTATAAAAGCTGAGCCCGATTAATTAATAAAGTAAAGGAGTCAAGTACCTCGTTTCTATAACTACGGTAAACAATTGCTCACATGAATATATTGTAGTCATCTCGTTTTTCTCGTTTTTTTCAGGTAAGCGGCGAACTAGATTAATTCAAGAACTCTAGGAGTAAACTACTTCGTTTCTGTAACTTAAGTGAAAAATATGTCACATAAAAAATCTAAACAACTTAATAACAAATAAATTACTTCTTGGAAAATTTCTAAAAATTAATTTTATAAAGTCAGAGATGAATTAATTGCATCTGCGTTAAAACTTCAGTATTAATGGAACGCTCTTTAAAATGTTGTTATTGTTAGACCGTTTGATAATAGGAATCAATAGTTATCTTCATTAACAGTTATTTAGAATATTTAAACAATTAAGTAGCAAGCAAGTTGTTAAAGGCCCTAATGACTTCTAAACATTAAAGCCGTTTATAATCACAATGGAAAAACACTCCCACTTCTTTGTCAGTGACAAAATTCTCACAGCGAAAGGTAAACTCATTTAGGTATTGATTCTTAAGTTAAGTTTATTTAAAAATAAAACTGTAACTAAAAACGAAAAAGAGTGACCAAAAATAAGATAAAGAAAATTAATTATTCGGAAAAGAGATTAAGAGAAAACTAATGCTGTGACAAATAAGATTAAAATAATTTATTGTTCAAAATTTAATTCGGTAAATAATCAAAGAATTAAAAATTATCTGAATAAATTAATTTTTTTTTTCATAAATAAACCCTCAACTTAAATACACCCATTGCAAGAGCCTCATTTCATTCACTTTAAATGTGGCTGCAACATTTTTAAATAATTGAAACGAAGTCATCATGAATACTATATAACCGCAAGGAAATCACGTGCCAGTTTAAAGCACAAAAGCTTAAACAAAATGAAACTAAAGTTTATTACCAGACAGACAGAGCAGCTTTTAAAAAAAAAAAAGAAAAATTTATGATCATTTGTTTAGACCTCAAAACAAGACCTAATAAATTTTCGCTTCACAAAATAAACAATAAAACGAAGTAACAAAAAAAATGTTTGGCAGCCAAACAAATACATACATACACACACCTACAGTGGTGGCCATAAGTTTAGCACCCATCTTTTCTACTTTTATATTTCAAGAATTTTATTATGTTTTAATTATTATTATAACTTCTTATAGTATTCTCAGTGTATTATGCAATTTTACTTTAACTTTGTTTCGGAACGAACCTTAAAAAAAGACTAGACAGAAGAATAACATTAAATCACATATTAAATCTACAAAATATTTAATATTTAATAGGATAGCCCTATAACAATTTAAGACAGCCTTATATCTCCTCGGCATACATACTGTCCACCACACCAATGCAATTGATTGATATTTCCTACCCAACCTTTTGTATCGGGTGGCTAAATTTAAGGTTAGGAAGTAACTTATCTGTCAAATGATTAAATGTCAAAAATTAAACTGCCATCCTTTGACATTTATTTAGTGAAAAGTAGGGAAATTTTAATCTTAAAACGTTAAACTCTAGAGCAAAGAATTTTAATGGCGAAAATTTCACTGTACCACTTTTAAAATACGAGCAGCTTTTCCTCGTAATCCGGCTCCTTCTAAGACGGCTGTAAGTGATTTAATCCTTATTGTATTGTATTGTTGCTGCCGATAGACTAAAACAATACGCCCGTAGTGGCTATATTGATGCAAACTTAGCCGCCGTGCAATCCCCCCCGGGGACACATTGATATGTTTTGACGGAAATCCACCGTCAATACATGTGTCTTCGGAGGTAATAGGAAGCGCAATCCCCTTCAAGGCTAGAAGGAGTCCAACTGGACAATTTCACTATATTTCCACGGGAATCATTAAAACCCCACAGTTCAGTTATTTGTCTTTTTAGCCTTTTAACTGTTCTCTGACTAATTATTGAGGTCAGCCCTTCGGAAGTATCGTGGTGGTTATAGTTGCGAGGCCCCCATTTGAGTTGTGTGGGTCGAATCATTCACAATGAACACAATGAATGGCCCAGGTCCAATGAGATAGAATGCTCGTGTTCTAAAATTATAATAAGCTTCATGCATTCTGGACCAGGAGTTGAATAGTCTCCAACTCTTCAGCAAGGAGTGGGGGCGTTGGCCTGCCCCAAGCTCTTGAAGTTGCAACTAGGAGTGACCGGAGGATATACGTATCTGAAGGCCTTCTAGGGCAAGGATGATGCTACATTTCATTCACAGTGATATGATCCACCATTTGGTTATGGGTTACGCAGCTAAGGTACATTTCGTGATAAGATTTACAGCTGCACCTGGACGTAAGTCTTAATCAGATGGTGGTCAAACCACTGGGAATGAATAGCAACGTAATTCACGCCCTAGAAGGCCGAAGTCTAATTCTAGCAACAGGTCCTTCCTATTAGCAATTTCAATGATTCCAGAGCAGGGCTGCAAACCACTACTCCTTGCTGAAGAGCTGGAGACTATCCAACTCCTGTTCAAAACACATGACTAGCATGCTCACTGGATCTAGGATCATTCCACCAGGTAGATGTTATTAAAAGTGAAATGATCCTGGCCACCATATAAAACAGACCTGTTATGGGGCCGCGGAACCACAAACACCACGATACTCCCGAAGGGCCAACCTCAATAATCAGTCAGAGAAACAGCTAAAAGTCTAAAGAGACAATTAGCGGAACTTTGGGGCTTACTGGTTCCCGTGGAACTAACTTGGAGCTTCCAGTTGACCCCAGCTGCCTTATACCCCCAACAGCACAGATCTAGAAGGTTAAGTAATCCATAAAGACCGATAAATGTGCCTCCGCGGGGGACGCAACTAGGTGCAGATGTAAATTTATCACGCATAACCTCCGTACAATTGCGTAATTTGATTTACAACTGTACCTAGCAGTAAGCCTTAACCAGATGTTGGTCAAACCACTTTGAATGATTTTAAGACAAACGTCATTCGCGCCCTAGGAAGCCGAAGACTAATTCTAGCAACAGGTCTTTCTTAGTTGCAACTTTAGTGATTCCAGAGCAGGGCTGCAAACCACCACTCCTTGCTGAACAGCTGGAGACCATCCAACTCCTATCCAAAACACATGACTAGCATGTTCACTGGATCCGGATCATTCGCCCGTTGGTGTTATAAAAGGCAAGATGATCCTGGCCCCCATAATCAAATTCATGCGGGGGCCACAAAACCACAACTACCATGAGGGCCAACCTCAGTAATCAGTCAGAGCAATAGCTAAAAGGCTAAAGAGACAATTAGCGGAACTCTGATTCCCGTGGAAATAACATGAACTTTCAGTTGACAGCGTGTTTGCCTTCAGGGGACTGGGCTCCCTTATACCCGCAGCATCACAGTTCTAGCTGGTTAAGTAATCCCTAAAGACCGATAAATGTGCCTGAGCCCCCGGGGGGGACTACCCTCGTATAAGTAAAAATTGCTATATAGCTTCGAAGATGTGTCATAGTTTACGTTTCATCATTCAATAAATTTGGTGACACTTAAAAAAATCGCCTAAACAGTTTGTGGGAATAATCGCTGATCCCCAGTTGCGCAGGTCTAGATAGTCAAGTATTCTGAAAAGATCCATAATGTGCCTCCGCGGGGGATGCAACTAGGTACAGACGTAGATCTTTTCACGCATAGCCGCCGTACAACAAAGTTTGCCGGATAGAATTCAACCACCGTTCAAGCTCATCAGATTGCCCGTTACTATGCCGAAGATATTCTTTCGAACTCGAGCAGTTAAGAAGGTTTTAGAAGATCTTAACATCAACAAGTCTCCTGCGCCGGATGGTATACCAGCCCTGGTCTTGAAACAGGGCTTCTCGACGCTAGCGCGTCTGTTAGCAAACCTTTTCAGCATGTTATATCATGCCGGTGAATTTTTAAAGTGTTGGAAGGGTGCTAATGTAACGCCAATCCCCAAGAAGGGTGGGGCGAACAAACCTGAAAATTACTGCTCATTTATTGCAATTTGTTCTGCACTTTCTGAAGTAATGGAAAATATGATTAGTTTTCATCTTGTGAGGCACCTGGAGTCGAACAATTTACTTAGCGATCGAGAGTATGGTTTCCGTAAAAGGCGACTTGCTGGCTTTCCTATCAGAACAATGGTGCAACTCCATACATCATTTCGGAGAGAGTAAGGTGGTGGCTATAGATATTTCTAAGGTGTTTGATGGAGTGTGGCATGATGCACTTCTGTCAAAACTTGCTGCTTACTTTGGTGTCGGTTTTAATTTCTCCACATTAATATTGAGTTTTCTTAGGAATCGCACATTACGAGTTTATATAGATGGCATTACATCAGACTAGTTCAAGATTAATTTAGGGGTACCGCGAGGCTCCGTTCTTTCTCCTATCCTATATCTTATTTTTCTAAATGATTTTCTTTACCAAACTTTCAACCCTATATACTTTTTCGCAGATGACAGCAGCATTTGCCATTCGTATTCATTTAGTAATGGCACGAACCAGTCGGAGGAGTTTCAAAAGGCGGAAGATTAATGATGCGCTCAATCACGATCTCGTGGCGATTTCAGGATGGGGTCTTGCGAACAGAGTAGGTGCCCCTGTACGCTAGGAGGTAGTGTACTAGCTTGTAAATATGGGGGTTGTGGGTTCGATTCCCAACGAAGACCTTGGTTTTTTCACTACAAAAGATAAAAATTGACTGTCGGTGGAGCTGCTCAGCGATGAAGGCATAGTCACTGGTCGCTGTTGCTGTCTTTATACGGCAGTTAATTTCCGACTATCCTTCTGCTTTCACCACCTGTTTTTCATCTCTTCTCTATCCCTTTCCTAAAGAAGGTAGCACGGTACTTGACTAAATAGGCATTGTTGCCTGAAGTGCTACTTCTCTTTTAAAAAAAAAAAAAAAGTGTCGATTTTAATGCCCATAAGACGCAATGTTGCATGCTTCACATAGATCTGTGCTCGGAATTGGTCTGATCTGTTACTATGGGTGATATAGGTATGACGGAATCGGAAACTGTTGATGTTCTTAGCATGAAAATTCAGTGTGATGTACGATGGACTAAACAAATTTTTCAAGTTTCCAAGGAGCTTTCAAGTGCCTCGGTATCCTAAGATGTAATACGAGTTACTTCACTCCATCCGATCTTCTTCCTTCTTCCTTCCAAAGATGGAATACAACTCTCATGTATGGTGGCGGCATTCCAAAGTCTATTTTGGAGTTGCTTAACCACGTACAGGAGAGGACCAAGAGGCTCATTGGGGACGGTAGGGTATCCAACTCCATTGATTCTCTTCAGCATCGACGCAATGTAGATTGTATTTCACTGCTTTATCGTTACTAAAATGCTAAATGCTCTAATGGAATTAGGGAACTTGTTCCCGAAACTCGCACATTTTTGCGTTTGACTGGATTTTTGTTGAGAGCACATCCATTTGTGATCGATTGGACAGTGAACCGCACTAAACATTATAGGGAAAATTCATTTTTTAGCAGAACGCTTCGTATGTGGAATAAACTTCCTCCAGAGGTCTTTCCTACCACTTTCAATGTAGGAAAATTCAAATGGAATGTCCACAAACACTAGTTCCTCTTTCCTCCTCCCCATAACCTAATTTTCTAGTTCTGGTACAATACATTACATGAGTAGGGGGTCATCCTTTGAGTACTGGTCAGACCGCAAAAGAAAAAGTCCAATCCACAAGTGAGTTAACATGTTTTGTACTGGTCCGAACGCAAAAGAAAAAGTCCGATCCACAAGTGAATTATCATGTTTTGTCCACCTAAAACTCTTATTGATTATTATGCTGCAGTTTCTCTCTAATTATATTCATAACTTTCCCACGAATAAAGCACTATTATTCAGATCCTTGAATAAAATACATTCAGCAACGGAGATGATTGAACTGCTCAAACACAGCTGCTCATCGTCCGCGTACATATGAATTTTGTGGTGCAAAAGCTGTTTAGGTAAATCATTTGCATAAATATAAAAAAGGAGTAGTCCAAGATCAATCCTTGTGGATCAAGCCTTGAGGGATAAATGTAACACTGACGACTGAAGATTGTGTGACACCATACGATATGAAGATAGCGGCCGCTATCGGAAGTAAAAGAGAAGTTCAAAAAGTGTCAAAGTTTCATGCAAAGAGTACTGTGATCAACCGCCTCAAAGGCCTTAGAATGATCCAGAAAAACCAGAAAATTTATTTTTCCTTCATCAAGTTTACATCGTATGTTCTCAGGTTGCATTCAACACAGGCAGTAGCACAGCCGTGATTTGAAAATAATTTTTTAGAATTTTATAGTTCGTTCTAATTTTTATAGCAAAAAAAAACACCATCAAGTTTCTATTTAAACAAACAAAATTTGTTTTTTATTTCTTTTGAATTTGAAACTGAACTGCATGCAAATGGGTGGTGGCTGTAGTAGGAAAATCCATTCACATTTATGTGCAATTAAAAAAAAAAAACAGGAGAAATAATAAAAAAAAAATTTTGTTGTATAAAACATAAAAAAAGTCCAACCGGTCTAAATTTAATTTCAAACAATTTACGCTAAATGAACAAAAGTTGCAAAGTCCACGTTAAACGAGAGAGACAGACGAGTTAAAGTTAAAGTTAGAAAAACAAATAAATGCAACGATTAAAGCCGGCAAGCGGCAATTTTAAACTGCGTTTTTTGCTTTTTTTGTTACTGTTTTTGTTTCCATTAACAACAAACAGCCAAACAAACGTGAATAACAATGGCTGCAACAACAGCAACAACAACAACAAACAGTAAGAAAAAAAAAACAGTAGTTGTTGGATGACTGATTTAACCATAAACCAGCTGTAATAATAATAAACAGTTACAAAAGCAAAAACAACAACAATAACAATAACATTTAAAATTAACATGAGTAAAAGCAATAACAACAAATCGAAAGTTATTGACCGGAACTAATAACTTTTATGATTTTATGTTACAGTTGTTGTTGGTAATTTTTTTTGTTTCACTGTTTTGCTTGTCTCTCTCTCTCTATCTCTTTTTCTCTTATTTGTTAAAAAAAATTTTTTTTCTCACTCACTTGCTATGTCTCCCATGAGTACTTTGTACGCTTAAGAGTTGCCAATTGTTTTAAAAGACACCAGCGTTAATTAGTTGCTTGGCTTACTCCCACAAAAAATGGCGTAATTCCAAAAATTATTAAGAAATGTCACATCGTACGACCAAGAAGATCAGATCTGATACAGAGTTATGTCAGTACCTGGCCATGTGGGCCGTAATTCGACGATGATCTTACTACTTGGTGAATATAATGCGTTTACCACAGCAACACCCCTAAAGGGAACTTTAAAAGAACAGCCAGCACTCCTTGCTAGAGAACCGAAGACTATCTAAACTGCCGCCGCAGTACTAGCGACATTCGGCTGAGACTGCAACATCACATCGGATAATAAAAAGTCACACCTATAGCCGCGGTTGGGTTTTAGCTACAGCTTCTACGTTACTCCCCGAAGAGCCTCATCAGTATCTGAAATAGTGTAGTAGCTCTGCGGGCTACCTATTCCCATGATATTAGTCAGTAAGTCAATGGTCGCACTTTGAAAGTCCTTATCTCAAAGTTTTACAGGCTACAAAGTCAAGGTATAAAAGTGGTTATCAAGACAGTGTGTCCCCAGATGGTCATGTGTGATAGGATTTACATCTGCACCGAACTATGGGGCCATAATCTGATGGTGGTTTTACCACTGGGTGTAGGATAGCGATCATCCACGTCCTAAGACGCATACACACTAGGTGCATATACGCCTTAGTAACAATTTTCAAGTGCACGCTTGCAGGGCCGTGCCGCCACTCCTTGCTAAAGAGTTTTCGATAATCCAACTTCCAGTTCTGTTACAAGCACAACTAGAACATTTATTTGGATGTTAACCCTATCTTTTCCTTAACACGTTCGGAGCTTTCTTTGAAGCCTGATTAAAACACAGCCACCATGTTGCTCTCCGAGGGACCTAACTAACAATAAAAACAGGATCGTAGCCCTGCGGGCATCTGGTTCCCGTGGAACCAATGTGTGTATAATAAGTCACTGGTAGGACTTCGGGAATCGTATGTCTTTTCTCGTATCAGGCTTCTGCTAGCCCCGGGCGACTAGTGCTGCCTTTTACGCATGAAGGCCCATGTCAAGAGGGAAAGAGAGCCATCACGACCACTAGAAGGCCTTCGAATCCGTGGATTCTCCGGTCACTCCTAGTTGCAATTTCAAAAGCTCGAAGTAAGTCGCAGCCTTCACTCCTTGCTTAAGAGTTGGAGACTTTCTAACTCCTGGTCCAGAACGCATGAAGCTTAACATAATTAAGAACACGACGGCAGTCACACTTACTGGACTTGAACTATTCATTATGTTCATTGTGAATGATCCGACCCAGAAACTCTCACGAGGGACTCGAAACCATAACCAGCACGATACTCCCATATAGGGGCCAACCTCAATAACCAGCCAAAGAACAGCTAAATGTCTAAAGAGACAAATAGCGAACTCTGCGAGCTCACTGATTCCCGTGGAAATATAGTGGATTGTCTAGGTGGCTCCTACTAGCCTTTAAGGGGCCTGGGCTCCATTTTACCCCGCAAGACAGCAGTCTAGATGGAATAGTAGGCTCCAAAAAGACTATCATGTGCCCCCGGGGGGTAATAGCTTTCGGTAAACTCTTTGGTTAGATTTACATCTGCGCCTGGCCATGAAGCTTTAATCAGATGGTGGACCAAACCACTGCATAATTTGGAACGTTATGCTTGTCCTAGGAAGCCGAAGCTATAATTCTATGCAACAGAACTTTCTAGCTGCAACTTCGATGATTCCAGAGCAGGGATGCAAATCATCACTCCTTGCTTAAGAGTTGGAGACTTTCCAACTCCTGTCCAGAACACATGTCTAGCATGCTCACTGGATCTGGGAACATTTCACCAGGTAGGTGTTATTAAAGGTGAAATGAACCCGGCCACCACAAAACCGTAGACTGAAACCACAACCACCACGATACTCCCATAAAAGGCCAACCTCAATAATCGGTCAGAGAACTATTAAATGTCTAAAGAGACAAATAATGAACTCTGCGGCTTACTGATTCCCGTGGAAATAAAGTGGAGTTTCCAGTTGACTCCCTGCCTGTCTTCAGGGGACTGGGCTCCCTTTTTCCCCAGTTGCACTGTGTCTAGATAGTGGAATTCTATAAAGACCATATTTATGTGCCCCTGGGGGAAAACTTTCGGTAAAATATGGCATGAGAGCCTTTCTTTCAAATTGAACCTAAGCTTGCCGCTGAATATTTACAACCTCCTACGAGTATAACCATTGACCGCCAACTCATTATTAAAGAAGGAGATTACGTTAGCCAACCTCAACCAATTCTAGCTGGTCATCCTCAAGGTAGTATTTTGGGTCCGATTCTGTATTTATTTTATACAGCAGACATGCCAGCAACTAGCCATTTCATGAGTCTACATTTGCAGACGATACTGCGTTTCTCTGCACTCGTTAAAACCGCAAAGAAGCCTCCAGCCAACTAAGAGTGTTATGAGCAATGTTATAACCTACTTGTGAAAGCGAGACGTAATTTTATAATGTTACTGCAGAAGAGACTGAGAGTACAGTCGAGGTTGCTGTTGTGGCCTGAGCATCTTTGCTATCTTTGTCCATGTGGTGAAGAAGGCTTGAGGGCATTTTTTTTTCGGAGAGATTTCGATGCCCTTGTTTATGAGAAGGAGGGGCACATTAAATTTATTATATTTCTGAATGGAATGTTGACCGATAATTCAAGAGTCACAAGAATCGTTTAAAATGTGATTAATGGCAACATTGCCCTCCCCCCTCACCCGATTATAGAAAAAAAAGACACTGAATAACAGATTATCCCTGTAAAATTAGGATTTCGCAGGGCATCAAATGTGCTTTCAACAGTTCAAAAAAATTAAGGTTCTCTCTTTTGTAGTTAAGAAGTTATCAACGCAAAAATTAATATAAAAAGAAATGCTCTATTCATGTGGCGAGGAGTGTAGTAGTAGTTAGCTAGAATCGCTTCTATTTCGAATATCTCTAATGCGGTATCAGAGTCGTGGAAGAGTTTAAAAAAAGCCATATTTCGAGAAATTTTCATTAAAACTTTGAAAACAGTTGACATAATTTTGACACATGCAGAGTTGCCAGATTAGCGTGGCAAGTTTTTTGCGTGAAAGCAGCATTATGAAGGATACGAAGCGAAAAGTGAACATTGTTTTAAAGATAATGGTATTAATGGGTCATTTAAATTTTGGAAGACAAGTTTGTCGACTCGTGCTTTATTTTTAACGATTTTTGTTGTTGGCAACTGCACAGTTAAGTGCACAAGTTAGTCTTGAGCATTTACTTTTGATGCCACACAATTTAAAACACTTAAGAAAATACCTTCCGTAAAATGTTTAAGTTTGAGGAAATTTAGTGGTAAATAATTTCCCTAACAACGGGGTTATGTCTTAAAATTTTTTATGTGGCAACTCTGTTATGCTTTTTTTGGTAAAAATATATTTTTTTTGGAATTATGACCATTAAACTTTTAATCCACTTAAAGACAGACCAAAAAAAAAACAAATTCATAAGCGTTTTTGGAATTTAAACCTCTAATATTTTCCATAAAATTTCCAAAATTATAATGCGAAAATAATAGTTTAAATTAACTACGGGCGGATATTAATCAAAATGAAAAACGAGAGCGAAGAACAAATTTTTTATTACATTTCTGTCGTCCTGTCAATCAATTTTTAATGTCCAGAAACAACAAATTGAATCTGTTGAATGACACCCTGTGCTTCAGCAAGCGCAGAGACAGAAGAAAATCAATACAGAGATTTTCTTTTAAAGTGAAATTTAATAAAAGGAAATGGCAATTATTCATTTTTGAAATTGAAATGCAAAAAAAAAAATAAAATGAAAAAATTTACATAAAAAAAATATAATAAAATGGAAAAGCCAGCAGTTATAAATCATCGTACGCGCCATGATTCAAATTTATAAATGTTTTGACCAGATGGTTTTTAATCGTCTTCTATTTTCACAGTTTTTTGTAAATAAAAATTTATGGAATTTTTTTTTTTGTTTTTTTTGTTTAATTAATCAATCAATGGTTTACGCAAAGTAAAATCTTACGAGGGTCGTGCTTTTGAGTTTGACAAGAAACTCACTGCAAGAAAAAAACAAAATATGTAAACAGGACAGACAGCTCTTTAGTCTCAAGCTCAAATATAAATTTTGCTCAAGCAAAATGAGTGTTTAAAAAATAAAAAAACGGAATTAGAGAATTCTATTCAATAAATATGGTTGCGGCAAACATGTTAATTCCTTCTTTTTCTTTCTTCATCAGATAATTGTATTCAATCATGAGCATAATCTTTATAATAATTATGGTTGTGGCAACCATATTAATTTGTTTTTTTTTTTCACTTCACATTACAAAATTGTATTCAGTCATAAAGACGACACAATCTTTAAAATATTTATGACTGTGACAAACATATCAACTTGTTTTCTGACTCCTCATTACAAAGTTGTATTCAACTATAAAGACGAAACATAATCTTTTCAATAATTATGGTTGTAGCAAACATGTTAATTCCTTCTTTTTCACTCTTCATGAGAAAATTATATTTAATCATGAAGAAGCAACAAAAACTTTACAATGTTTATGGTTGTGGCAACCATATTAAGTTGTTTCTTTCACTTCACATTACAAAATTGTATTCAGTCATAAAACGACACAATCTTTAAAATATTTATGACTGTGGCAAACGTATCAACTTGTTTTCTGACTCCTCATTACAAATTTGTATTCAACTATGAAAACGAAACATAATCTTTTCAATAATTATGGTTGTAGCAAACATATTAATTCCTTCATTTTTACTCTTCATTAGCTAATTGTATTCAATCATGAAGAAGGAGCATAATCTTTTTTATAATTATGGTTGTGTTAGCCATAATCTTTTAAATAGTTATGGTTGCGACAAACATATTAATTTCTTAATTTTCACTTTTCATTAGATAATTGTATTCAATCATAAAGAAAAAGACAAATCTTTCCAACAATTATGGCTAGGCCAACTATATTAGCTTGTTTTCTGACTCCTCATTACAAATTTGTGTTCAATTATGAAGACGAAACATAATCTTTTCAATAATTATGGTTGTGGCAAACATATTAATTCCTTAATTTTCATTCTTCATTAGAAAATTATTTTAAATCATGAAGAAGGGGCATAATTTTTATAATAATTATGGTTGCGCTAGCCATACCACTTCACACAAAAAAGCGAAACATAATCTTTTTTAATAATTATGATTTTGCAAGCATATTAATTCTTTCATTTTAGCTCTTCATTAGAAAATTATATTCAATTATAAAAAAGCAAAATCTTTCCAATAATTATGGTTAGGGCAACCAATTCTGCGCTCGTCAGAATTGTATTCAGTTATAAAGACGATACATAATCTTTTCAATAATCATGGTTGTGGCAAACATATTAATTCATTCATTAGAAAACTATATTCAATCATGAAGAAGGAGCATAATTTTTATAATAATTATTGTTACGGCAACCATATTAACTTCTTTATTTCACTCCTCATTGCAGAATTGTATTCAGTTGTAAAGCGAAACATATTCTTTCCGAAACTTATGATTGTGGCAAACATATTAATTCTTTCATTTTAACTCTTCATTAGAAAATTAAATTAAATTGTAAAGAAGGAGCAAAATATTTTCAATAATTATGGTTAGGGCAACCATATTAATTTTTTTTCGCTCATCATTGCAGAATTGTATTCAATTACAAAGGTGAAACATAATCTTTTCAATAATTATGGTTGTGGCAAACATATTAATTCCTTCATTAGAAAACTGTATTCAATCATTAAGAAGGAGCATAATCTTTATAGTAATTATGGTAACGGAAACCATATTAATTTGTTCATTTCACAGAATTGTATTCAATTATAAAAACGAAACATATTCTTTCTGAAAATTATGATTGTGGCAAACATATTAATTCTTTCATTTTCACTCTTCTTTAGATAATTATGTTCTATCATAAAGAAGCAACATAATCTTTACAATATTTATGGTTGTGGCAACCATATTAATTTGTCTCTTTCATATGTGTGCATATTGTCCGACAGGGTTTGATCTAATTGGGTATGACTTTACGTCATCCCGCGTCAAATTCGGTTCTCTATAGAGAAAAAAGAACACTGAAGATTGCACATCGCCAAAACCGGTATGTTTACAAACCGAATTTGATGCCATTATAATGTATTTTGCTGGGGTAGTTTTCAGTGGATGCCCAGTGGTGCCAGTAATACTTATTGTTAAATCTTTTTTTCTTAATTTAAACCACATAATAAAAAAAGACCCAAACAACTTTCTTAATTTCATTCCACATTACAGAATTGTATTCAATTATATAGATGAAACAAAATCTTCTTCAAAATTATGATTGTGGCAAACATATTAATTTATTTTCACTCTTCATTAGATAATTGTATTCAATCATAAAGAAGAAGTAAAATCTTTCCAATAATTATGGTTAAGGCAACCATATTAATTTGTTTTTTTTTCGCTCCTCATTGCAATATTGTATTCAATCATATAAAGGGTGTTTCTTTAATAGAGGTATAGAACTTTAAAGTGGAATAAAGCTAAAAATTGACATGAAATTTATTTCATATTTGAACGTCACGGCTGACTCGGACGTAGTCTTTTGTGGAGATTCAATTTTCTATGACTTTTTTGTACATTTGTAGCGCGGAATATCGCGAAAAATGCGACGAGTGTTGTCTTCAAAGTTGTTAATCGTTTCGGGCTCGTCGACGTAGACTAAGAGACTTCGTATATCCTCACAGGAAAATAGTCTAGCCGCATAGGAATCCATAAGTTTACTAGACTCATGAATAAAGTCTACAAAAAGCTTTAAGTACCATATTCTGAAAGCATCTATTTAAAGTAGTAAAGTAAAGTGTTGTTCGTTAACGGAAATAAACAGAAAAGTCAGTCCACGAACTAAGAAAGGCCATGTACTATCACCCATAATTCGAGAAAGAGCTATTAATCTGTCTTAATTATGTTCGGACCTGATAAGTTGTCCCATGTTGAGTTAAACCGAGCAGAAACTTCACTCCTGGTGATGAAAACTTAAAGTCCAAAAGAGGTGCTTTCCCGGAAGCCTGGGTTCTAGCTACCTTCACTTGCTAGCTAGCATCGTTTACGGTTAGAACTAGGACGGAGTGTGTGTGTCACTTTCGAACCTCTAATGATATTCATGGCCAATTCACGGAAGCGAAACGTGAAACTATGCGGTTGTCAAACATTTCCTTCAATAAATCATTAAGGCGCGAGCTGTATGATATTCGAAGCTGTCCCGTTGAAAACGCCATTGTTCAATTGATGAATAAAAAACTCAGTAATCATGGTTCTATTGCGCTCACTATTTATTACAACGTTCTGACCAGCGTGGTTTTTTATGAAGTTCGGAGCAATGACTCCACCAGCCTATAGGCATAAAAAGTAGTCAGATTTTCTAGACGTTACGGTGTCGCAACATACGCTTGAGGCTTATCATCACTGCACGCACGGCAGTGAGCGAGCTTCATCGCTAAACCAAAAAAATGATGAAAATCGGGATAAACGGCAAACTTGTTTTGGGCCCATTCCCCGAATCTGCACATTGTTTGGTGATGCTGTGGCTTATATTCTTTTGCGGGTGGATTTCGAAAGCACGCAAACCAAGATGTTTCCACAAAATCTTCTATGAAGTGGATGAACACATATTCAATTCCTCTACACAATGGCGGATAGAGTATTCGGGTCCTCTGAGCTGTGCCCTACAGCAGCAATGGCACTGTACGACGTCTCTGTGAATGCGTGATATAGAATAATACTTTTTCAATGTCTTGCGCTTTAAACAAGCTCTCTTAGCTTATGTGCCCCAACACCATTCAATTCCAGAGGGATCTAGGGAGATCTAACACATGAAAGTCTGTATGAGAAAATAACCATAATGTATCAAAATGTTTTGAGCCTTGCTGCGCTGTTTCTTTTCGATGTAGTTCTGGAAAGACTAGAAGCTACAAAATGCTCTTTTACCAAGCGGATCCTTTTCCCAAATCAAGCACGATTGGCGCATAATATTGAATGCTGCTACTTTCCGCTCTAAAAGTTGCATTGAGATTTACTCTGCGATTTGGCACTTAGCTGCTGAGAGGACGTAGAGGCGCCTTCAGCAAGTCGGTATATATGCCGTCTCGTTTTGAATCTAGAATCAGAAACTGTGGATCAGTACTACTGTTTTTCCGTGTATTCCGGCTTTTTAACATCTCATTCATGATGGCTACGCGAAAACAATAATTTATTTTACTATTCCAGATCTGAATGGGATTTGAACTCAAGCCTTTTTATTTCACAAACGTTGTCACAGCGTTATTTACAGCCTAAAATTTGGTAATGGGAAAAATATAAGTGAAACAGATTTTTTAAACGTTTTTTTGTCTTTATGAGTCACACAAAATTATTGGGCCTACCCTCGTAGTTTTGCATTAATGAGTGATTATTGTTTATATGCGCTAGATTTCATTTTATTAATGGCCGAAAATATTTCCAAATTAAAGTAAAATAAAAAAAAATAATAATAAATCTTGGCAAAAAAAAAAAAAAAAGAAATCACATTATTATCGCCAACTTTTGAAAACGTGTGTTTTGCAAAATCATTAAATAATCAGATCACATTTAGTATAGTTGCTGGCAACAAAAACAAAAGAATGAATAAATAAAGTAACAAATATAACACTAAAGGTAGATTAGCTCAAGTTTCTTTTTCTTTGGAAATTTGAATTTAATTGTTGTTGTCATCGCTCAATTTTGTAAAAAACACAATTAAAATAAAAATTCAAGTGAAAACAGGTGAAAGTTTCTTCTTCTTCTTCTTCTTTTAATTATGTTATTTTTAACGTGCAAAATATTATAAAGAATAAAAAATATGCTTTAGTTTTTTTTTTCTTATAAAATTTCTGATTTATTTTATCGATACTAAATAACTAGCTACCTAGAAAAGTTATCGATAACAAAATATCACAGCAAAGTATTTTAAAGAATTTCCCAAAACTCATAGATGTTACCATATTGAATGGAAAATGATAAAAAAATCTTCTTTAAAAAAATTATTTTTTTAAAACCATATTTTGGCTAAATATTCGAAAAAACTCTTCCATAACAATAAATCGAATAACTTCTTAATTTTCTTTTTAAACATTTGTTATTTATCCAAAAATAGATCGCTGTTACAGCACTTGCTACATCGCTTTAACTGGCATTTAGAAGTTATGTTTTAAGGAATCTTATCAATAACAACTTATATTTCTGAGATAAAATTATCGATAACAAATTACCTTTACCATAAAAAAAACATTCTGGCTTAAAAATTTTATTTAAAAGTTTTTGGTTATAAATTTTCAAAAGCCACAAAAAATATTTTTTTTTATTTAATTTTCGCAGTTACAAAAAATTTGTCTATATTTGAAAAAATTTTTTTTTAATTTTCCGATAACAAATTTTTAAATAAAATACTTCGCTAAAAAAAGTTTAAAAACCCTTACTAAATACATTTAATTAAATATTTTCATTATTCTATTAAACAATTTTTTGGGAAACTATTTGCAGAATATTTCTGAAAAAAAAGTTTTCCGATAACTGTTTACAAAAAATATTTTTACATAAAATTTTTGAAAAAACTGTTAAGAATAAATTTTATTAACAGCAAAAATACAAAATTACAAATCGTTAACAAAGTTTCATGTAAAATTTTTGAAAAACAACATTTTTAACGACAATTTTAGTATTAAAACTGTTCAGAAAATATTTCGATAACAAATTTTCAACTAAAATTTTTCGATAACAATTTTGTATTAAATTTTTTTATAGCTGTCCACGAAAAAGTTGAAAGTTATAAACTTTTACAGAAAATTTTCGAAATAAAAATATTTGAAAAGAAATTTTTCGATAAAAAGTTGTAAACTAAAATTAATCGATAACAAAATTTTAAATTAAAATTTTTTTCGATAGATAACTTTGCAAGCAATTTGTCAATAAAATTTTTCGATAACAAATTCGGAAAAAAAATATCGATAACACAATTTCCAAGTATAAAAATTCTTATTCAAGCGAATTTTTTATATAACAAAAATTTTTAATAAAAAATTTTAGAATTAAAACTGTTCAGAGGAAATATTTCGATAACAAATTTTTAAATAAAACTTTTCGATAACAAATTTCCTTTAAAATTTTTTTACAGTCGTTCACGAAAGAAGGTCATAACATAAACAGAAAATTTTCGAAATAACAATTTTTGAAAATTTTTAAAATATTTTTAATCAAAATTAATCGATAACAAAATTTTAAAGCAAAGTTTTTTTCGATAACTGTTTACAGAATTTTTTGAAATAAAATTTAAAGATAACTTTACAAACGATTCTTAAATACAATTTTTCGATAACAACTTCCCAAAAAAAAATTTTTCGATAGCACAATTTTTAAGTAAAATTTTTCGATAACTGTTTACAAAAATTTTTATGATAAAGTTTCAAGTAAAACTTTTTAGATAACAAAAAAAAAATTTTAAGAAAATTTAAGAATTAAAATTGTTTAGACGAAATATTTCGATAACAAAAGTTCTGAACAAAATTTTTCGATAACAAATTTCCATTAAATTTTTTTTATAGCCGTTCAAGAAAAAGTTTAAGGTCATAAACTTAAACGAAAAATTTTCGAAATAACAATTTATAAAAAGAATTCATTCTATTAAAAAAATTGAGCCAAAATTAATTGATAAAATTTTAAAGTAAATTTTTTTTTCGATAACTGTTTACAGAAATTTTTAAAATAAAATTTTAAAATATTTGTAAAGTTATCTTATTTTTTTAATAAAATTTTTCGATAACAAATTCCGAAAAAAAATTTCGATAGCATAATTTTTAAGTAAAATATGTCGATAACTGTTTAGAAATATTTTCATGATAAAAAATTTTAAAGCAATATTTTTAGATAACAAAACTTTTAAAGAAAATTTTCGAATTAAAACTATTCACATGACATATTTCGATAAAAAATTTTTAAACAAAATTTTTCGATAACAAATTTCCGTCAAAATTTTTTTTCACAAAAAAGTTTAAGGTCATTAACTTAAACGGAAAAATTTCGATATAAAAATTTTTGAAAAGAAATTATTCTATAAAAAATGTTGAACCAAAATTAAACGATAACAAAATTTTAAAGTAAAATTCTTTTCGATAACTGTTTACAGAAATTTTTCAAATACGAGCTAGAAGGTGAGAATGCAACTCCCTAAACATTAGGGAGGTTGTCCGCCGGGAAGGTATACTACTTTGTTTTGCCGCCATTTTGGTAAACATAAGTCTTGACAGTTCATATTTGGCAGTCGTGAAGTAGAGACGTGGCAAATTTATTATGGAAAAATATTCGATAAACCAACGTGTTTTAATCGTTTAAACATTTCATCAAAATCAATCATTGATTACTGTGAGTGACGGTGAGAAAGTTATATGGAATTTTTGGAGAAACAACAAAACATACTGTTTGTCGTGTAGTGAATGATTTCGAAGAAAGAGGATCTGTAGGTAATAGGCCCAAGAATAGAATATAATGTACTCTACAATCGGCTGAAAGCATTACTGTTGCTCAACATCAAGTCGACGCCGTGATCAGGAGCTTGGTTTTCAAAAAACAACTTTGGAGACAATTATGCACAAGGATATGCATTTGTTTCCATATAAGATGCAGTTGACACAAGAGCTTCTTCCACAAGACCATTTACGCCATTTCATAGAAAAAAATAATGATTACTCGATTCAAATTTTAATTTTTAATCGAATAAATTTTTAATCGATTATTATAATCAATTTTTAATCGCAGCACGCCCATGACAACCCCGGTTTCATGAATTCATAATGTGTGAAGAGGAGGCACATTTTCGTTGGAATGGATATGTGAATTCATAGAAAATAATAATGCTTACTCGATTCAATTTTTAAACGATTAATCGATTAAATTTTTAATCGAAAAAATTTTAATCGATTAAATTTTTAAAGGAATAAAATTTTAATCGATTATTAGAATAAAAGACTATATTAAAAGTATTTTTTTTTGTCTCAAAACTGTAAGTTTACCGTTTTTTTCTAATATAAACTCGAAAATATAAAAAAAAATTTACACGTAAACAACTCGTATGTACCCGTTTTTTGAAATTTTTAAAAGGAATTTTTTACACAATAATATTTTGATCCTCAGTCTCAAAAAATGATTTATTCGGGTACTTGGCATTTACGGCAACGTACATATGCCAATAGGATGTTATAGCACGCCCATGACAACCCCGATTTTCATGAAAAAAAATCATAATGAGTGACGAGGAGACACATTTTCATTTGAACGGATATGTGAATTCGTAGAAAATAATAATGCTTACTCGATTCAATTTTTAATCGATTAAAATTTTTAATCGAATTAATTTTTAATCGATTATTTTAATCAATTCAAACTGTAAGTTTAACTTTTTTCTAATATAAACTGTAAAATATAAAAAAAAATTTACACGTAAACAACTCGTGTGTTCTTGTTTTTTGACATTTTTAAAAGGAATTTTTTACACAATAATATTTTGATTCTCAATCTCAACAAATGATTTATTCGGGTACTTGGCATTTACGGCAACGTAAATATGCCAATACGATGTAACAGCACGCCCATGACAACCCCGGTTTCATGAATTCATAATAGGTGAAGAGGAGGCACATTTTCGTTGAAATGGATATGTGAATTCATAGAAAATAATAATGCTTACTCGATTCAATTTTTAATCGATTAATCGATTAAATTTTTAATCGAATAAATTTTCAATTGATTAAATTTTTAATCGAATAAAATATTAATCGATTATTAGAATAAAAGACTTTATTAAAAGTATTTTTTTTTTCGTCTCAAAACTGTAAGTTTACCTTTTTTTTTCTAACATAAACTCGAAAATATAAAAAAAAATTTTACACGTAAACAACTCGTATGTACTCGTTTTTTGACATTTTTAAAAGGAATCTTTTACACAATACACAATACACAAATCTTAACAAATGATTTATTCGGGTACTTGGCATTTACGTACATATGCCAATTGAATGTTACAGCTCGCCCATGACAACCCCAATTTTCATGAAAAAGTCATAATGAGTGACGAGCCAAATTTTAATTTGAGGGGATATGTGAATTCATATAAAATAATAATGCTAACTCGATTCAATTTTTAATCGATTAATCGATTAAATTTTTAATCGAATAAAATTTTCATGAAAAAATTATAATGAGTGACGAGGAGGCATATTTAAATTTGAACGGATATGTGGATAAACATCCATTAAAAGTGACAGTCTGGTGTACAACGACGAAAAATTTTCGAAATAACAATTTATAAAAAGAATTCATTCTATTAAAAAAATTGAGCCAAAATTAATTGATAAAATTTTAAAGTAAATTTTTTTTTCGATAACTGTTTACAGAAATTTTTAAAATAAAATTTTAAAATATTTGTAAAGTTATCTTATTTTTTTAATAAAATTTTTCGATAACAAATTCCGAAAAAAAATTTCGATAGCATAATTTTTAAGTAAAATATGTCGATAACTGTTTAGAAATATTTTCATGATAAAAAATTTTAAAGCAATATTTTTAGATAACAAAACTTTTAAAGAAAATTTTCGAATTAAAACTATTCACATGACATATTTCGATAAAAAATTTTTAAACAAAATTTTTCGATAACTAATTTCCGTCAAAATTTTTTTTCACAAAAAAGTTTAAGGTCATTAACTTAAACGGAAAAATTTCGATATAAAAATTTTTGAAAAGAAATTATTCTATAAAAAATGTTGAACCAAAATTAAACGATAACAAAATTTTAAAGTAAAATTCTTTTCGATAACTGTTTACAGAAATTTTTCAAATACGAGCTAGAAGGTGAGAATGCAACTCCCTAAACATTAGGGAGGTTGTCCGCCGGGAAGGTATACTACTTTGTTTTGCCGCCCTTTTGGTAAACATAAGTCTTGACAGTTCATATTTGGCAGTCGTGAAGTAGAGACGTGGCAAATTTATTATGGAAAAATATTCGATAAACCAACGTGTTTTAATCGTTTAAACATTTCATCAAAATCAATCATTGATTACTGTGAGTGACGGTGAGAAAGTTATATGGAATTTTTGGAGAAACAACAAAACATACTGTTTGTCGTGTAGTGAATGATTTCGAAGAAAGAGGATCTGTAGGTAATAGGCCCAAGAATAGAATATAATGTACTCTACAATCGGCTGAAAGCATTACTGTTGCTCAACATCAAGTCGACGCCGTGATCAGGAGCTTGGTTTTCAAAAAACAACTTTGGAGACAATTATGCACAAGGATATGCATTTGTTTCCATATAAGATGCAGTTGACACAAGAGCTTCTTCCACAAGACCATTTACGCCATTTCATAGAAAAAAATAATGATTACTCGATTCAAATTTTAATTTTTAATCGAATAAATTTTTAATCGATTATTATAATCAATTTTTAATCGCAGCACGCCCATGACAACCCCGGTTTCATGAATTCATAATGTGTGAAGAGGAGGCACATTTTCGTTGGAATGGATATGTGAATTCATAGAAAATAATAATGCTTACTCGATTCAATTTTTAAACGATTAATCGATTAAATTTTTAATCGAAAAAATTTTAATCGATTAAATTTTTAAAGGAATAAAATTTTAATCGATTATTAGAATAAAAGACTATATTAAAAGTATTTTTTTTTGTCTCAAAACTGTAAGTTTACCGTTTTTTTCTAATATAAACTCGAAAATATAAAAAAAAATTTACACGTAAACAACTCGTATGTACCCGTTTTTTGAAATTTTTAAAAGGAATTTTTTACACAATAATATTTTGATCCTCAGTCTCAAAAAATGATTTATTCGGGTACTTGGCATTTACGGCAACGTACATATGCCAATAGGATGTTATAGCACGCCCATGACAACCCCGATTTTCATGAAAAAAAATCATAATGAGTGACGAGGAGACACATTTTCATTTGAACGGATATGTGAATTCGTAGAAAATAATAATGCTTACTCGATTCAATTTTTAATCGATTAAAATTTTTAATCGAATTAATTTTTAATCGATTATTTTAATCAATTCAAACTGTAAGTTTAACTTTTTTCTAATATAAACTGTAAAATATAAAAAAAAATTTACACGTAAACAACTCGTGTGTTTTTGTTTTTTGACATTTTTAAAAGGAATTTTTTACACAATAATATTTTGATTCTCAATCTCAACAAATGATTTATTCGGGTACTTGGCATTTACGGCAACGTAAATATGCCAATACGATGTAACAGCACGCCCATGACAACCCCGGTTTCATGAATTCATAATAGGTGAAGAGGAGGCACATTTTCGTTGAAATGGATATGTGAATTCATAGAAAATAATAATGCTTACTCGATTCAATTTTTAATCGATTAATCGATTAAATTTTTAATCGAATAAATTTTCAATTGATTAAATTTTTAATCGAATAAAATATTAATCGATTATTAGAATAAAAGACTTTATTAAAAGTATTTTTTTTTTCGTCTCAAAACTGTAAGTTTACCTTTTTTTTTCTAACATAAACTCGAAAATATAAAAAAAAATTTTACACGTAAACAACTCGTATGTACTCGTTTTTTGACATTTTTAAAAGGAATCTTTTACACAATACACAATACACAAATCTTAACAAATGATTTATTCGGGTACTTGGCATTTACGTACATATGCCAATTGAATGTTACAGCTCGCCCATGACAACCCCAATTTTCATGAAAAAGTCATAATGAGTGACGAGCCAAATTTTAATTTGAGGGGATATGTGAATTCATATAAAATAATAATGCTAACTCGATTCAATTTTTAATCGATTAATCGATTAAATTTTTAATCGAATAAAATTTTCATGAAAAAATTATAATGAGTGACGAGGAGGCATATTTAAATTTGAACGGATATGTGGATAAACATCCATTAAAAGTGACAGTCTGGTGTACAATTTGATCAGGAGGTCACTAGACGTTACTTCTTCGAAAATGAAAACGGCGTAATGGTAACTGAGAATTGGGAAAAAATATTGTGATATAATTGAAAAATTTTTAACGCCACAACAGCATGCTTTGGGCTCGATTAACATGTGGTAAATAAGTCAAAGGTTTAAAGAGCTGTCATTTAAATTTCTAAAACTAAATAAGAATAGAAGCCCTGCGAATTTGTGTAAAATGTTAAAAGTTTAAAATTTATTTAAATGATTAATAAATTTTTAAAATTAAATTGCCTTTTTTATGCCAACGATAAAATACTCTTTTACGGTTGTCTCAAGCCAAAACTCTTTTAAGGCAGCATTCAGTGTGTTTAAAAAAATATTTTATAACTTTTTATTTTTTTTTTTTTTAAACTTTTTGTTCATTTATAAATTAGTGTATTATTTAATATTTTATACAAACAAAAAAAAAAACAGTTTGTTTTTTACGTAATTTATTTAAATATTATTTTTTTAATATTGTTTTTAGCATAAAAAAGCAATATAAAATGTATAACAATTTGAAACTGGCATAATTTGAAAAAACTTTGTTAAATATTTAACATATAATTTGTTTAAAAATTTTTTCCAACAAAAACAACATTAAAATGTTACAAAATAGCTAATGAAGTCTACTGATTTAAAAGGTAAATTTAAAAAAAAAAAAACTCTTTTTTTTTCTTTAATTTTATTTTATTTTGTAGGTTTTTGTAGGGTAAAAAACTCGCTGCACAAAACCTTTGAAAAACTCATTAAATATGAAATTTGTATTTTGATTGACACTGACCTCCTTTCAAAAACACAAAGAGGAGAGAAAAAATAATCAAATATTTAATAAAAGACCGACAGCAAAATAAAGTAAAAAAAAATATATATTTTCGTAAGATAAATTTTAAAGCAGCATTCACATGAACAGACAGACAGACAGACATACAGCTAGACACGAGTTAATGTAAAAGGGCAAATTAAAATCAATTTCATAACTTTTATGATTTAAAAGGTCATAAAAATTTACTTTTAAAAATTAACTAAGAAAAACAAAAAAATTTTTTTTAATAAAAGTGTTTCTTTAAAATCCTGGCGTTTATACGTCAGAGCGTTTTCATAGATCAGCGATTATTCCCACAAACAGTTTAGGCGATTTTTTTTTCAGTGACTGCAAATTTATTGAATGAAGAAACGTAAAGTATGGCACATCTTTATATCTATATAGCAAAATTTAATTATACGAGGGTAGTCCCCCCGTGGTCTCAGGCTCATTTATCGGTCTTTAGGGATTGCTTAACCATCTAGAACTGTGCTGCTGCGGGTATAAGCCAAACAGGGTGTCAACTGGAAGCTCCGCTCCATGTTATTTTCACGGGCATCAGTAAAGCCCCAGAGTTCCGCTAATTGTCTCTTTAGACTTTTAGCTGTTGCTCTGACTGATTATTGAGGTTGGTCCTTCGGGCATATCGTGATGGTTGTGGTTTCGCGGCACTCTTGTATTTTGATTAAGGTGCCAGGATCATCTCGCCTTTAATAACACCAACGCGTGAATGATCCGGATCCAGTGAGCATGCTAGTCATGTGTTCTCGACCAGGAGTTGGATAGTCTCCAGCTCTTCAGCAAGGAGTAGTGGTTTGCAACCCTGCTTTGGAACTGCTGAAATTGCAACTAGTAAATACCTGTTGCTAGAATTAGTCTTCGGCTTCCTAGGGCGTGAATGAAGTTGCTATTCATTCCCAGTGGTTTGACCACCATTTGGTTGAGGTTTACAGCTAGGTGCAGATGTAAATCTTATCACGAAAATACGAGGGTAGTCCCCCCGCGGGCACACTGATATGTTTTAACGGAATCTCACCGTCAACGGGGGTAAAAAAAAAGCAGAACCCAACTGGGTAATTTCACTATATTTCCACGAGAATCAATAATCCCCGGAATTCAGCTAATTGGTTCTTTAGCTTTTTTAGCCGTTCTCTGTCTGATTATTAAAGTAGGCCCTTCGGGGAGTATCGTGGTGATTGTGGTTTCGCGGCCCTCATGAATTTTTATTAAGTGGCCAGGATCGTCTCACCTTTACTCAGAACATTGGGTGAATGATCCGGATCCAGTAAGCATGCTTGTCTTAATCCACCATCTGGTTATGGCTTACACAGCTCGGTACAGATGTAAATCTTATCACGCATGGTCTGCTGCATTATCATGCTGCAAAAATCCAGGATTAGTTTTTCCACAATTCTGTGCATTTCGGACGAATTGCTTCGCGCAAACGGCGCATAACTTCAAGGTAGTATTCCTTTTTGACCGTACTTGTGGCAAGAATTCATAATAACCAGCGTCAATGCAATCGAAGAACACAGTAAGCAAAACCTTCGCCTGCTTTTTTCGGTCTTGGCTCTTCTGTACGCTTCCATTGGCATGATTGGTCTTTGGTTTCAATGTCGCAGCCATACACCCATGACTCGTCACCAGTTATCTGATCTTTTTGAGCAAATTCGGATCGTCGTTGACGACGTTTAACAGCTCCTGAACGATGTCAATGCGACGTTGTTTTTCCTCAAAATTTAGCAATTTTAGAACAATCTCCACTGCAGCACGTTTCATGTTTATGAATAGATCCATGTTCGGAATTGGTGCTACATCTGTTACTATGGGTGATATGGGTATTATGGAATCGGACGCTCTTGATGTTCTTGGTATGAATATTCAGCATGATGTTCGATGGACTAAACACATTTTTCAAGTTTCTAAAGAAGCTTTCAAATGCCTCGGTTTTCTAAAACGGTGTAAGAGATACTTCGCTCCGTCCGATGTTCATACTATTTATACCACCCTATATCCGTCTAAAAATGGAAAACAACTCTTATGCATGAGCCGGCGACCCAAAGTTTATTTTGGAGTTGCTGGAGTTGCGTATAGCAGAGCGTCAGGAGACTCATTGCGGACATGACGTGATCTGCATCGGCAGTGAGCCATGATCAGATGGTGGCCATTACCACTGTGAGTGAAAAGCAATGCCATTCACGCCCTAGAAGACCATCGGATAAGTATATCCTCCGATGACTCCTAGTAGCAATTTCAAAAGCTCGAAGTAGCTCGCAGCCTTCACTCCTTGCTAAAGAGTTGGAGACTATCCAACTCCTGGTCCAGAACGCATGAAGCTTAATATAATTAAGAACACAAGGGCATTCATACTCACTGGACCTGAACCATTCAGTGTGTTCATTGTGAATGATCCGACCCACAAACTCTCACAAGGGCCTCGAAACACACAGCCACCACGATACTCCCAAAAGGACCAACCTCAATTAATCAGCCAGAGAACAGCTAAATGCCTAAAGAGACAAATAGCGGAACTCTGCGGGCAACTGATTCCCGTAGAAATATAGTGGATTGTCCAGGTGACTCCTACCAGCCTTTAAGGGGCCTAAGCTCCCTTTTACCCCGCAAGACAACAGTCTAGATGGAATAGTAGAGTCCAAAAAGACTATCATGTGCCCCCGGGGGGAACTCATTGCGGACAATAGGGTATCGAATACTATTTATTCTCCAGAACATCGACGCAATGTGGAACTATTTCACTATTTTATCGTTATTACAATGGTAATCGCTTTAGTGAAATTAGGGAACTTATTCCCGTTATTCGCATGTTTTCGTTTTTTAGCAGAACAGTCTGTATGTGAACAAAAACTCCCTCCAGAAGTTTTTTCTGTCACTTTCCATGCAGGGAAGTTTCAATAGAATGTCCACAAACACTAATCCCTCTTTCCTCCTCCACATAACCTAATTTCCTAGTTCTGGCACAATGCATTGCATATGTAGGGGTCATCCTCAGAGTGCTGGTCCAAGAGAAAAAACAAAAAAAAAATATAGGAAAGAGTAAATGGCATCTAATTTGACTACGTTCGAGCTGCCCCGTCAAGATAGATTTCTTTCCCATGTTATCATATGTTCTGAGGGGTTAAAGACACCGCCAGTCGCCTGGGCCGACAGGAGCCTGAAAGTGGAAGAGAAATAATTGAAGCTTTCGGAGTCTCAACAGTGACCTTTTATCCATGCTGCTACCATGGGAAGCAGTTTTTGCAGGGCTACGGTTCTATACCAGTTATTGGTTAAGGTCACGCATGGGAAGCAACGTGGTGGCTGTGTTTTAAATCGGTTCCTTTTTTAAAGCGTTCGATAGAGGTGTTCAATGTTACGCTTGTAGCAGGACATGGTGTTGGATAATCTTCATTCCTCAAGCAAGGAGTGGGGACACGGCCCTTCTTTCGTCCTCCTTAAAATTGTTACTAAGGCGTAAAGGCACGTAGGTGTGTGTTCGTTTTAGGCCGCGGGTGGACGTTTTTTCTGATCACCTAGTGGTAAATTTATTGTCACATAAGGGTCAAACGGCCAGGCGCTGCCGTGAACCTTATCACATAGTGATAACACTAGATTATTTTTCGAATAAAGTAAATTTCCGGTCAAATTTATTTATTCTTCTGTGTTTTATTCCATTTCAGATTTCTCTATACCTCTATAAAAAACACCCTGTACCTCTACAAAACAATACCTTATATTTAGCTCGAGCTGATATTCTAAAATTTACATTTTATCACAAACGACTAAAGTATTATGCAGAGATGGAGCTACAAACTTGCGAGTAGTGACATGAGAATTGTTGAAAGAAGAATTAATCATTTTAAAATTTCGGGTAAAAGTTAGTAAAAATTTTATGAATCCGGATTTTAAAGGAACACTTTATATATATTTTTTATATTTTCTTGGAAACCAGATTTTTTATATAAAATACCTATAATTAATTTAACATTTGCTTTATGAATGTTATTTAAGCAAAATTTTTTATCACACTTTGTGATGTTTTAAATTCTAATGAGAATTTATTTACTTTTTTTATCACAATTTTTTAAATAATTTTTTTTAAGGTTAAAATTTTTTTGTTTTGCGACGAATACTTATTTTTTTAAATTTTATTATTAATATTTAAATTTCATATTTTTTATTTAATTTCCAGGTTATTTTATTATTATTTTCACTAATCCTAACGAAATTATCCTTTCACTTGATTCAAGAAATATTGAAAAATTTTTAAACAATTTAATTTTACTCACAAGATTTAAATTTTCTTAAAAACAGTAGTCACTGTTTTATCACCATTTTTTTATTTTTTAATTAAATTTTTTAATTTTTATATTTTTCCTTAAGCTTGAAAATGATTACATTATTACACTGATCATTTAATTCTTTTAATTAACGCAAAAATATTTTTAATATTTTTTTATTAATCCATTTTTATTTTTTATTTACGTTTTCAATTCAAATTTCTTTCTCGCTTTCAAACATTTTTAAATCGTGTTTTTTGTTTTTCTCCAATTTGTACGTGGCGCTCTTTTTATCTTCAAACCGCCTTTTCGTTTTTGCGTTTAGAGTATGACTAAAATATGAGATTTCATTGAATATTGTCTAAAGGCCCTATTAGCAGTCAAAAAAAAAAACAAAAACAAAAACAAATATCACATCACATTACAACAATAACAAACACGACGACATCACAGAAGCAGAGAAAAATATAAAAACAACTAAAAATTCACTTGTTTAAAATTCATTAGTGCGATAGTGGAGTGTAAAACTGTAGATGACAACCGCATTCAACCAACCAGAAAGTCGCGTAATAAGGTTACCACATTGAAACATAAAAATATCGTCAGCTTTTGAAAAAAAAAGTTTAGCCAGTTATCGAGAAAATGGAGTTTTAAATTTTTATTTGGTTGTGGTTTTACGTCGACCCTCGCCAAATTTTGTTTGTGATCAAACCAGTTTCGGCTATTTGCCATCTTCAGTGTTCTCTTTATACTCTATTGTTCGAAATATTTAAGTCAGGCTTGGAAAATATAAAATCTTTAATTACGACGGTGGTACAATAACTAAGTGATCTTTCCCATCTTTTTTTATTTCGTTCGGAGCAGTACTAAGGGGATGACCCCTTACTTATACAATGAACTAGAACTAGAAATAATGTTATCGGAAGGAGGAAAGAGTAGTATTTGTGGACATACAATTTGAACTTTTCCACATTGAAAATAACATTAAAGACCTCTAGAGGGAGTTTAATGCGAGCTTATAGTTTGGGTCTATTTGACAACCTCGAACTAAGCTATTAAGATGGGGTCTGATTACGAAGAAAGCCTATTCGAATTTTGTGAAATGATGCAGTGCAATTGTGATCATTTTTGGTAGTAAATTTTCATAGTTAAAATTCATTGTTTAAGAGGGTGACAAACCCTCCATATTTACTAAATAAATAATAAAGGATGACGTGATAAGATTTACATCTGCACCTGTCCGTAAGCCTTAATCATCGCTGTGGATGAAATGTAGCATCATCCTCGCCCTAGAAGCCCTTCGGATACGTATATCCTCCGACCACTCCTAGTTGCAACTTCAAAAGCTCGAAGTAGGCCGCAGCCGTCACTCCTTGTTTAACAGTTTGAGACTATCCAATTTCTGGTCCAGAACGCAAGAAGCTTAATATAATTAAGAACACGACGGCATTCATGCTCACTGAACCTGGACCAGTCATTGTGCTCATTGTGAATGAGCCGACCCACACAACGAGGATGATGCTACATTTCATCGACAGTGGCACGATCTAGCGTCAGCTTATGGCTTACACAGCTAGGTACTGATGTTAATCTTATCACGCCTCCATGGCCGCCTGATTTGACAGCTCCGGAGATCTTTTTGTGTGGAAATATCTGAATAGCAAGGTTTATGGAAACAAACCAGAAACGTTTTGGGCAACTCACACAAAATATTCGTAATTAAATTCTTAATTAATTTAAGAATGTGTGTGAGAATGTAACGAAAAATGTACTCAAACGGGGCTCGCAGTTGTGAGGCTAACAGGGGCGGACATTTATGGCATATTGCCGACATTGAATGAAACAATAAACAATATAAGATCCCTTCTCTTTTATTTAATCAAAAATTATAAGCAAAGAAAGTAGTATACGCTTTCGGCGGATACCTTGTACTTGGCATCAAGATATTTAAAACTCTAATTGTGTGTGAAATAAATATGAAAAATAAATAAGTCAAAAGTTTATAGGACCCCCGGGGGCACATTATAGGTCTTTGTGGAGAGTGACTGTTAAGACCTGTGCAACTGGGGGAAAAAGGGAGCCCAGTCCCCTGAAGTCAGCAGGGGTACAACTGGAAGCTCCACGTTATTTCCACGGGAATCAGTAAGCCCCAGAGTTCCATTATTTGTCTCTTTAGACACTCAACTGTTCTCTGGCTAATTATTGAGGTTGGTCGCTATATGGGAATGTCGTGGTGGTTGTGGTTTCGCGGCCCCATAACACACAGATTAGTTTTTATATGGTGGCCGGGTTCATTTCACCTTTTATAACACCTACCTGGTGAAATGTTTCCAAATCCAGTGAGCATGCTAGGATATGTGTTCTTGCCAAGAGTTGGATAGTCTCAAACTCTTCAGTAAGGAGTAGTGGTTTGCAACCGTGCTTTGGAACCGCTGAAATTGCAATTAGGAAAGACCTGTTACTAGAATTAGTCTTCGGCTTCCTAGGACGAGCATGTCGTCCCTTTTTATGCATAGTGGTTCGACCACTATCTGATTAAGGCTCAATAGCCAGGCGTAGATGTAAATATTATCACGTAGGACTGGCATTTAAATTTCTAAAACTAAATAAGAATAGAAACCCTACGGATTTTGTGTAAAATGTGAAAGTTTAAAATTTATTTAAACGATTAATAATATTTAAAAATAAATTAACTTTTTTATGCCAACGATGAAATATTGTTTTACGGTTGTCTTAAGCCAAAACTCTTTTAAGGCAGCGTCAGGGTGTTGTAAAAATATTTTATAACTTTTTTGTGACTTTAGTGACTCACATTTATAAGGCTAACAGAGCGGGACATTTATCTATTATTTTATTCCATACATAATTGCCGACATGAAATAAAACATTTATCAATATAAAATCCATTTTCTTTTATTTATTCAAAATTGTATTTAAGCGATTTACTTTAATACTAAAAACGTTAAATATGGCAACTTAATTCCATCTCAATTAGCTGTACACTACACACTCTCACTCAATTACTTGAACAAATTATATTAATAACAATGTTAAGAAGAAAAAGAAGAAATAAAAGCAACAACAAAAATGTTACAATAAATAAAATAAACAAAAAAAGTGTTGGTCAAAACAATATTACTGACAATAAAACTTACAACATTGTGGTAAAACGATCGTGTTATTCACTGATTTAATAGTTTATACAAACTTCATTATTATTATCATCATCATCATCATCATGAAGATGTGTTTTGTATGCTCTAGACTCATCTATTTAAAGAGAGACAAAAGAAAAAACTGAGAGACAAAACTAAAAGCAAAATCAAAGTCAATATGAATCAATAAATAAAATAAAATATTTGTTTTTGTTTTGTTTAAAGCAATTAGCAAATATTGTATGAATTTAAAGTGTTTTATTGTTGTAAAAAAAATAATTAATATTATTATGCCACTGCAAGCAACATTTTATGAAAAGCTGGTCCACATATGTTAAAATTAGTTTGCTTCTCATTATGTGTTGAATGAAGTCAAGCATATTTATCAAAATTTATTTTTAAATGCTGCCGCCGCACAGTGGCACATTTTGTGAATGTTGGCGTTTAAAATTCTTTTCTTTGCTTTTGAGTGGTTTAAAATATTTTAATGCAAATGCGAGCCCTTTTCATTAATTTTATCACGAGTATTTTGTTTTGAGTTGCTCAAGCGTTTCTTGGCATGTTTGCATAAACAATCTTTTAAAAAAAAAGATGAGTTTTCTGTAGAAAATCAAATATATCGATAGTTTTTCTATAAAAAAAATTTTAAAATAAATATGATACATAAGTTTTCTTTAGAAAGTAAAGGTGATCGATACAGATATCCCCACACAAAAGGAAGTCCGAGGCAGTCGAATCAGGCGTAAACACCATGAAGAATTTTTGACTGTCCCACTTTCACTGTGACCATTGTTTCAAGGTTTTTTTTCTAGTTTTCTTTTAATAATTATAATTTCTATTGTTATAATATAATTTTAAAAATTAATCGAATAAAGTTTAATCGAATGATTTTAATCGAATAAAATTTAATCGAATAAACTTTAATAGAATAATCTTTAATCGATTTAAATTCAATTTGTTTGATTCCCATAGCCGGCAGGCGTTACTTGTGGCGTAATTGTGTTTAATTTTAGACTATCCGACTTTCATTGTGAAGATTTTTTTGAGTTTTCTTTTAATAACTATAATTTCTATTGTTAGAATAAAAGTTTAAAAAATTAATCGACTAATCTTTAATCGAATAAGGTTTAATCGAATGTTTTTAATCGAGTAAGGTTTAATCGAATGTCTTTAATCGAGTAAGGTTTAATCGAATAAGCTGTAATGGAATTAGCATTAATCGATTTAAAAAAATTAATCGACTAAACTTTAATCGAATAAGGTTTAATCAAATGTCTTTAATCGAATAAGGTTTAATCGAATAAGCTGTAATAGAATTAGCATTAATCGATTAAGATTTATTCCAATAAGGTTTAATCAAAGAAGCTTTAATCAAATACGGTTTAAACGAATAAGCCAAATAGCGCCTAATGTGTGCAAAAAAAATATTAAAATAATTAGCGGAATCTATTCGCTATAGAAAATCAAAAAGAATAAAATTGTAGAAAATTAATCGACTAAACTTTAATCGAATAAGTTTTAATCGAATGACTTTAATCGAACAAAATTTAATCGGGCCAATGTTGCCACACGGCCACAAAGCGCACCATTTAGACACTTTTCTTAGATGTAATAGTTGTTCGAGGACTGTTTGTGGCAAATTTGAGCCCAACAGGCGAAAATTTTATTGATTTTTTGCCGCCTAATCGAAAATGAGCTGTATCGCTAAAGATAAAAATGTGTTTTAATTAAATGAAATAGAATGGATTTTATATTGATAAATGTTTGATGGAAAACAATATCAGATAATAGTCCGCCTCTGTTAGCCTTACAAAGGGCTCGCCCTTTTCAGCATATTTTTCATTACATTCTCACACATTTCAAGCCCGTTATTTCATCAATTTCATCTTGAATATTTTGTTTGAGTTGCTCAAGTGTTTTTTGGTATGTGTGCATAAACCATGCTTTTCAGATATCCCCACACAAAAAGCAGTTCGTAGCAGTCAAATCAGGCAACCGTGAAGGCCAATCAACATCAGCACTTCTTGAAATAACTTCTTGTGGGAAGAGGCCTCGCAGTAATTTGCCATTGTAGTCCTGGCTGTATGCCAGGAACGAACACATACGAATTGTTTACGTGTAAAATTTTTTTTAATTTAGAGTTTATATTAGAAAAAAATTAAACTTGCAGTTTTGAGACAATAAAAAAAAATATTTTTAATATAGTCTTTTATTCTAATAAGCTATTAAAAATTGATTCTAACAATCGATTAAAAATTTATTCGATTATTCGATTAAATTTTTAATCGATTAATCGATTAAAAATTTATAATATAATATAATATAATAATAATATAATAAAATATTTTTTAATCGATTAATCGTTTAAAAATTTAATCGAGTAAGCATTATTATTTTCTATGAATTCACATATCCATTCAAATGAAAATGTTACTCGTCATTCATTATGAATTTTTCATGAATGTGTACATTGCCGTAAAGACCAAGTACCCGAATAAATCATTTGTTGAGATTGAGGACCAAAATATTATTGTGTAAAAAATTCTTTTTAAAAATTTTAGAAAAACCTAGACACACGAGTTGTTTACGTGTAAATTTTTTTTTATATTTTAGAGTTTATATTAGAAAAAAAGTTAAGCTAACAGTTTTAAGACAAAAAAAATAAAAATATATTTTTAATATAGTCTTTTTTTCTAATAAGCGATTAAAAATTCATTTTAATAATCGACTAAAAATTTATTCGATTATTCGATTAAAAATTTAATCGAGTAAGCATTATTTTCTATGAATTCACATATCCATTCAAATGAAAATTAAACTCGTCACTCATTGTGATTTTTTCATAAAAATCGGCGAGGTGTAACATTGTATTGGCATATGTACGTTGGCTTAAATGGTCTGGTGGTAGAAGCTCTTGTGTGAACCGAATCTTTTATGAAAACAAATGCAAATTCGTGTGCAAAATTGTGGCGCCAAAGTTGTTTTTTGAAGACCAAGCTCCTAAGCACGGCGTCGAATTGAGGTTAATGGATTGTTTTGGAACACTTTTTGGAGCAGCAGTTATTTTATCAGCCGATCTTGTGGTCTATGCTTGGGCCTATCATCTACACAACCTCATTCTTCGAAATCATTCACTACACGATAATTAGTGCGTTTTGTTGTTATCGGTACAGTAATCGATGATTGATTTTGAGCAAATGTTTTAACGATTAATACACGTTGGTTTATCGAATATTTTTCCATAATGAATTTGCCATGTATCTGCTTCACGGCTGTCAAATATGAACCGTCAAGTCTAATGTTTATCAAAATGGCTGTAAAATAAAGTAGTGTATGCCTTACCGGCGGACACCCTGTAATTCAAAACAAAAATTAACCAAATCGGTCGAGCCCTTCGTGAGTATTAGCGGGACTAATGAACAGCAATTCATTTTTATGTATAAGAGACAAGATAATAGATAACAGATAATAGATAACCTTATTTTTTTAATTCATTTGACGTTTAGATGAACGAAATGAAACTGAAAGTATAAAATACAAATTTCTCTTTCAGTTTGTATCTTTTTTTGGGGTGGAAGAAGAAGAAAGACATTAAATTTCAGAATATTTTTTATTTCTTCAGTTGAAACTAAATTTAAATTAATTTTGCGTTTTTTTTTTTGTTTTTTTATTTTAATAAAGTTTGCTGCTGAGCTCGTGCGGTGGCAGCAGCAAGAGTCAGTGTTTTTTCGAATATGTCATGGTTAGCGAAAGTTAATTTTGATTTTAATGTTTCTGCTTGAGAGTGTGTCAGTGTGTGTCAATGTGTGATTTTTTTGGGTTTGAATAAAACCCCTCTGTCTTTCCACGGTACCATTTATTCAGTTTTATGAAAATAAAAAAATTGTAATAAAAAAATACAGCAACAACAACAATCGGTAAATTAAAATAAAACAAAGAAATTTGAGCAGCTTAAAGTCATAATTGTTATGTTATCGTCATCTTTTAAGCGTATAAACTAAACTATAAAACTAAAATTTAACAACTTAACGAAGAATAAATTATTGAAAATAATGACAATAAAAGCATGCTAATGGCAAAAGTAGCAATAACTTTCATTAATTAAAAACCGCGACTATAGAAAACCCCATGGCAGATATCGGGTTTTTTTTGTACTGACTTAAAAATAAACAAATGTTATATGCTCTCTGCAATAACATGCTGCTAATTAATTAATTTGTTTTAAATCATTTGAAACGTGATTTGTAGACTTTATAGGGAAAAGCTTTTAAATCTAAAAAGATTTTATTTCTTTCTAGTTTGAAATTTAATCAATTAAGTTATTAATTGAATCAATTAAGTATTTAATTGGTTCAAATAAATTATTGATTGAATCATTTATATATTTGCTTTGATTAATTACATTATTAATTCAGGCAATAAAATATTTCAATTAATTAAATTAATTATTTGAAACATTTATACATTTTAGTTAATTAATTAAATTATTAATTGAATCCATTAAACATTTGTTTGATTAAATAAATAATTAAATCATTTCTGCTTTTAGTTTATTTAATTAAGTTATTAATTGAAATCATTGAGTAACTTATTAAATAATTGTTTCATTTATATATTGACTTAATTAATTGAGTCATTCAATTATTTAATTTCATCAAATGAATGATTAATTAAACTAATTACAGATTTATCTTAATTAATTATGTAATTAATTAAATCAATCAATCATATATTTAATTTGATTAATCCAATAAAAAATTGAATAATTAATTGAAGCAATTATATACTTAAACTGATTAATTGAATCAAATATTTATTTAATTATTTGAAATAAATAATTGATTGAATCAGTTATATATTTATTTTGATTAATTACGTTATTAATTCAATCAATAAAATATTTAAGTTAATTATTTAATTAATTACTTATATATTTTATATAATTAATTAATTATATATTTTATATAATTAATTAATTTGTTAATTGAATCAATCAAATATTTAGTTTGTTTGATTAGATAATTAATTGAATCATTTTTGCATAATTTAATTAAGTTATTAATTGAATTAATTGATTAACTAATTAAATAATTGTCTCATTTATATATTTACTTTACTAATTGAATCACATAAACATTTAATTGCATTAATTAAAAGTTGAATTAAACTAATTTTATATTTATATTAATTCATTAAGTTAATAATTAAATCAATTATTCAAATAATTAATCTAACCAATTATATATATAATTTGATCAATGAAATTATTAATTGAATCAAAAAAATCTTAAATTTAATTAATTAAACTATTATTGAGCCAAACAAATTTAATTTGATCAATAAAAAAAATAATTAAAACAATTTTTAAATAAATTTGATTTATTAAATAATTAATTGAATTAAGTATATATTTAACTCAACTAATTAAATTACAAAAATTTAATTAAATACATTAAAAATTAAATAAACTAATTATATATTTATCTTGATTAATTAGGTTAATAACTAAATCAACCAATTACATATTTAATTTGATTATTAAAAAAATTAATTGAAGCAATTATATATTAAATTTGATTAATTTAATTATTAATTGAGCCAAACAAATTTAATTGAATCAATAAAAAGAAAATAATTAAATCAATTTCATAATTCATTTGATTAATTAAATAATTAATTGAATCAATAATATATTTATTTTTATTAATTAAGTTATTAATTAAATGTAAAGTAGTTTTAAAGTAGCTTTCTTGCTTAAAATGTAGGTGTGAAGCTTGTTATAGAGCCACAGCCACAGAGTTCTACTAAAATTGACGGCTAAAATGAAGTGCTGCCAATATGAGCGCAGTTTAAACTAAAAAAAGCTGAAGGGTACATACATATTTATATATTGATCGTGAGCAGAAATATACAGAGTTGGGAAATCAGTCGTTTTATAAATATTAAATATAGACTGACTTTCCTGCGTAGGGGAACTTAAAAAATTAAGGTAAGAAAGGATCTCAAAATTGTTTAAATGCTGTAACTCAAGTGCATTTCATTTTGGAACGAAGTGTAGGTTAAACGAAGGATTCCATACTATATCGTATGGTCCACCCTTTATTTTCTAGTTTTTTTATTATTATTTTTCGCTAAAAATTTAAGGCGTTTGTCTACTACGGGTTGAAAGATAAGACAGTGTACGTCAAAATAAGTGAAATCCTATGTGAGAGACACCCTTTAAGTTTTTATTTTATAAATTTCAATTATTATTTTAGCCGACACAGGCTCTGTTTTAATAAGTTTTCTTGTTTAGGTGTCAGAAATAAAACAAATAAATGTAAATATTTCATTTTATATGGGGCACCCTTTAATTTTTTAAGATTTTTTTTATACTTGTCGTTATAGGCCTAAAGCGTTATATATTTTGTGAAAATTTAGAGAGCCTGCCCTAAACGATTAACAAGACAAATATCACATCTCCATGGAAAAACCCCTAATTTTTTTCATACTTCGTTTTAGAATGTACTTGTTGTTGTAGCGACCCTTATAATACATTCACTAAGTCTTCAAACATTTAGCTATGGCGTTTCTAAAAACGAATACGGGCAGATATTGCAGCGTTTACATAAAGCTCGAAGAACCAATTAGGAGACCGAAGTATTTTGCGAAGGCTTATTTACCATCATCGCATATTTATTTGTTTCCATTTCCGCAAAAAGGCACTTTATTTCATTTTTTGAATATATGGGGCCACTGTGCACAATTTAATCGTTAAATAAGAAAATTACTATTGGAATTTGTAAAAACAAAATGACCGATTAAAAGTATTCGTACGTGTGATATAAACAATTTTCGTTTCAACCAAAACAACAACAACAATAAAATTAACTTCCTTTGCACTACATCCACTACACACTTAAGTAATCAAAATTTAACCATTTCAATGTTCCGTTATCAAAATAATAATTTTGTTGCTGACACAAAATATTCTTTTCAATTTTATTTAAAAATGCCAAGTCTCCGTATAAAATCATTTGTTGAGATTGAGGGGACCAAAATATTATTGTGTAAAAAATTGTTTTTAAAAATTTCAGCAGATTAAACACGAGTATACACGAGTTGTTTTTAGAGTTTATTTTAGCAAAAAATTTAAACTTACAGTTTTGAGACAAAAAAAAATATTTTTAAGCTGTATTTTATTCTAATAAGCGATTAAATATTGACTCTAATAAACGACTAAAAATATTCGATTAATCGATTAAAAATTTATTCGATTAATCGATTAACCATTAATTTTTTCCATGAAAATTTTTACAATTCACTTGGGATTTTTTTTGTTTGTTGATAAAATCAATAAATAATTTTTTTCTATTTAATTTAAAACTAACAATCTGTTGCTAATTTTAAAAATAAAATTTTATTATTAATTAAAATAATTTGCATAAAGTGAGAAATTTTTTTTTTAAATACGTGATATCTATTTTGAAAAGCTCTAAACGGAAAAGCAATCACAACAAATCAGAAAAACAAATAATAAAAAATATTAATTCTAATTTTAGCAACTTAAGATTTAATTTGAAAACAGAGCCTCTTAAAAAATTATTATTAAATTTAAATCCCAGCAAAAAAAAATTTGTAAAACTTCTGTTAACTATTGAGCGTAATTGCAGATTACAATTACAAAGTACTTTATTATTATTATTGGTTTAAAAAGAAATTTTATTAAATGCATATTTACCCACATTCTTTCAGCAAAATTAATTAAAATTGAAATATTTACCTAAAATAAAAATAAGAAAATATTAATTTTTTATTATCATTTAATTATGTTTAAATACAAATAATGAAAAGAAGGAATTTTAAAACTTTCTATTATAATTTTTAAAGTACTTTTCACAAAAAGTACCTTGCACAAAAAGTACCTTTTGAAAACAAAATCTATAAAAATATACCAAAAAAAAAAACAACTTCAAATAAAGCTAAAATTATTATAATAATAATCATGTAAAAACTACAAAAAGGTACTTTTAAAAAACGTCCTTAAAAATAACATAAAAAAGTACTTTTAAAACGAAGGCTAGAAAGTCCTTTTTTGAAAATTTAAGTTTAAAATCTTGTATTAAACCTGTGCTTTTAATAAAAAATTACAAATTAGGCTTTTTACGAAAATAACTTTTGAAAAAAACTAAAAAAAAAATAATTTTAAAAATTGTCTCTTAAATTTCATGACTTTCTAAAAGGTACCTCAAAAAAATAACATTTTAGAAAATAGATTTAAATAACAATTCTTTCAAATATTACTTTAAGAAAAAGTACTTTCTGAAAAAGTACTTTTATAAAAAAAAGTACTTTTTCAGAAAAGTACTTTCAAAACGAACACTAGAAAGCTCTTTTTCAAATTAACCTTTAAAAAGCCTTTTGAAAATGCATGTTTAAAATCTCAAAAAAGTACTTTTAAAAAAGTACTTTTTTAGCAAAGCACTTAAAAACGAACGCTAGAAAGTTTTGTTTTTAAATTAGCCTTTAAAAACGCTTTTGAAAATTCAAGTTTAAAATCTTGCTTTAAACAAGTACTTAAAATAAAAACCTTTAAAAATGAGGCTTTTAACGAAAAAATTTTTTTAACAAACTAAATAAAAAAATTTAAAAAAAATTTTCTCTTAAAATTAATAACTTAGTAAAAGGTATCTCAAACAAAAAAAAAACATTTTAGAAAATATATTTAAATAACAATTCTTTCAAAAAGTACTTTTAAAAAAGGTACATTGAAAAAAAGTACTTTTCCAGAAAAGTACTTTCAAAACGAACGCTAGAAAGTGTTTTTTAAATTAACCTTTAAAAACCCTTTTGAAAATTTTTACAAGTACTTTTAATAAAAAAAAACTTTTAAAAATTAGGCTTTTTACGAAAATAACATTTGAAAAGAACTTAAGAAAAAATAATATAAAAAATTGTCTCTTAAAATTAGTAACTTCGTAAAAAGTATCTCAAAAAATAACATTTTCGAAAATAGATTTAAATAATATTTCTTTAAAAAAGTACTTTAAAAAAAAGTACTTTTTAAAAAAAAGTACTTTAAAAAAAAGTTTTAAAAAAAGGTTTTTGAAAAAAAAATTTTAAAAGTACCTTTAAAAAAAAAACTTTTTAAAAAAAAAGGTTTTTAAAAAAATGTTTCATTTTTAAAAATTAAAAAATGAACAAAAAACTCAAATAAAAATTGTAATTTCTACAAAAATTCACAAAACGTTCAAATGAGTTAAAAGCCATTAATCATTTTGTTTAAATAATTCTCAATCGTTGAAAGATTTAAAAAAGAAAGTTTTTTTTTTGGTTTTGTAAAAAAAGGCGGTACTATCTTAAGAACATTACGTCCCATTTTTCTAAAAAAAAATTAAATTAATTAATGTGCCACTTTTTACTTAAAAACTTATTTATTTTTCAATCAACAGTTTCTAATGTAAAGTGACGTCTACCCGCCCGCTGTACAGCAAAGATAATCCATAAGTTTTTAATCACTTAATGATTGTTTTTCCACATTTTCCCATTTATGCATTTATGTGCAATTTATTTATTATTTATTTTATTTTATTGCGTTGTCCAAAAATAACAAAATTCATTTTTATAGCTCGTGTTAAGGAGGAATGAATCTGTCAAATCTTGATAAAAACAATTTTGGAAAGAAAATTTCAGCACACGCATTTTATTTTGGAACTTTTCGAAAGTCTTTTTGTTTGTTTTTTGTCTATTTGACAAGTTGGCCTGGCCTAAGTGTTTTTGAGTTGTTGATGTTTTTTTTTTTTCAAATAAAAATTTTAAATAAATTTAAACCACTTAAAAATTTAAAAAACAAATTGATTCGATTTTTATGCAGAAATTTACCAGAGAAAAATAGTTGGCATTACGCCAGTTTAAAAATAAAATAATATTTGTCTGCATAAGAATGACGAAAAAATAATTACAAAAACAAATAAATAAACAAAAAATAAAAAAAAAATAAAAAATAATTAACAACAAATTGTTTACTCTTGTGTAGGCAGATTTCTTTAAACATTTTTGAAATGAAATATTTTTCCTACAAAAACAATTTCTAAATTAAGAAATTTAAATTACGTTGGACATTTAAAAATCGCAGATTTATTTTTATGTTTACAACACTTAAAGACAAATGATGGCCCGCAACAAATTCCTAAACACATGTTGCTTTGCATTGCAACATTGTGAAATGTTGCTAAACAAAACCAGGGCCAACTTTGACAATGCATGCAGGGTGAGATCTTCGTGTATCGATGTACTAAGGCGTGTCAAAAAATCTATACGAGGAGCACCTTCGTGCTACTCCTAGGGATAGCAAGGGCTTTGGTCATTTGTTAAAAGAGTAAGGGACAATAATAGTTCTTCAATACCGACTTTTTCAAAGAATAACAAAATATTCACTAACCCGTTTAATAAAGCTAATCTTTTGTCAGGTATATTTGCAAATAATTCTTATTTGATAGAAAGAAATCAACCTGAACCCGAGCTCGACAGTATATTCGTTACTATGCCCAATATATTCATTCGAGTTCGAGCGATTTAAAATGTTTTAGCAGATCTCAACGACAACAAGTCTCCTGGGCTGGATGGAATTACCAGCACTGCTCTTGCAGCAGTGCTCTTCGACGCTAGCGCGTCTGTTAGCAATCCTTTTCAGCATGTTGTATCATGCCGTTGAATTTTTAAAGTGTTGGAAGGTTGCTACTGTAATGCCAATTCCTACAAAGGATGAGACTAGTAACCCTGAAAATAACCACCCAATCGCAATTCGTTCTGCACTTTCTAAAGTAATAGAAAATATGATTAATTTTCATCTTATGAGGTACCTGGAATCCAACACCTTACTTAGCGACCGATAGTATGGTTTCCGTAGGGGGAGCTTTACGAGCGACTTGCTAGCTTTCCTATCGGAACAATATTGCAACGCCATACATCATTTCAAAGAGAGTTCCCGCCCGAAAGCACATTGATATATTTTGACGGAATCTCACGGTCATTCCATGTGTCTTCGGGGGAAAAAGGGATCCCAATCCCCTTCAAGGCTAGCAGCAGCCCACTGTACAATTTCACTATATATCCACGGAAATTAGTCAAGCCCCAGAGTTCATCTTTTTGTCTTTTGAGCCTTTTGGTTATTCTCTGACTGAGTATTGAGGTTGGACCTTCGGGAGTATCGTGGTGGTTGTGGTCTCGAGGCACTCGTTTGAGTTGTGTGGGTCGGATTATTTACAATAAACACAATGAATAGTCCAGGTCCAGTGAGCATGAATACCGTACGTCCTACTTTAATTATTATAAAAAAAAAATTTAATCGAATAAAAAATTTAATCGATTAAATTTTATTCGAATATTTAATCGAATAATTTTTAACTTAACTTTTATTTTTCTTTTTCTTCTCCTTCGAATAAAGCGAATAATATTTAGACATCTAACCTAAGATAAATTTTGTTTTCTACAAAAAAAAATGTTTTAAAATTTTTCTTGCCATTGCAACATTTTTAATAGACGTTTCGACAGTTAAATATTTAAAAAAGCACGTTTTAAAAAAAAAAAAATTTGCAATAGTTAAATTTAAATTACATTTGAAGGTGAAATTAATTGTAATGGCAACAACAACAGCAATTTCATTTGCATAAAGTTTTAGTTTCATTTGAGATTTTTTTGTTGTTGTTTATTATTTACCCAAAATAGACAAGACACATCTGTAACGAATGTGACATATTTTTAAAAAATATAATTTTTTTATTAAAAAAAAGCATTTTTGTAGGAAAAAAATTATTAAACGAATAATTATACAAACGCAAAACACATACACACACATATTTGAGTTAATTAAAATTAATTGAATTGAAGTATCGTGTTGTAGAGAATAAACGCTGAAATATTGCGATGATGCATTTAATACTGCCAATAGAGGAGGTCGATTTAATAAAATATTGACAGGCAGCTGTTTGTTGTTTGACAAGCATGGCAAACAATATACACTGAACGAAATGAAATGCTAATAAAATTTTATGGAATCTTTAAAACGTTATCTTTTGGGTTAATGTTTTAGCATGGTGACAGGTATCCACGTTAAACTTAAACACACATTCAAACACACAGGGTGTATAAACAACGGTACATGATCGCAAAAATTGGACGTACAGGTTAAAGAAACTGCGCTCGATGTCAGAAATTGTTCAAAATTAAAGTCAGAAAAAATCATGATAAACAAGGAAAGGAAGAAGTGGTCGACCTCGCAAGCTAATAGAATTGGATGAACGGCGAATCGTGTGGGAAATAGGAAAATATCCTAAAAGTAATGCCACGATTTTAGCAAAAATCACTAAGGAAAGAAACGCCCTAAAGAAAATACGACTTCCATGCAAGATCAGCCAGAAAGAAGCCACACATTTCCAAGAAAAATAGAAGGATTCGATGAGATTTTAACAAAGTATAAGTTAATAAGCCTATAATGTACTGGGATGTACCGACGAATGTATATATATATCCTTTTTGGATGTGATGGCTAAGTGGTGGTGTATCGTCAAATTAACACAGAATTGGAAGAGACATTATACCAACTGTGAATTTATTGATGGGATCAAGAACCAACGACATAACTTTTTTTTTCTTGCAGCACTCAGTGGATGACTCCTATACATGCAATGACTTGTGCAGAACTAGGAAATTAGGTTACGGGCAAGAGGAAAGAGGGAGTACTGTTTGTGGTTATTCAATTTAAATTTCCCTTCATTGATAGTGACAAAAAAGACCTCTGGAGGAAGGACATACGAACTGTTCTGCTCTAGAAAACGAATTCTTTCTATAATGCGTAGTGCGTTTCACTGGCCAATCGACCACAAATGGATGCGCTCTCAATGAAAATCGAGTCAAATGCAAAAAAAGTTTTGGGAACAAGTTCCTCAATTTCGTTAAAGCACGTGTCATTGTAGTAACAACAAAACAGTGAAATACAACCCACATTGCGTCGATGCTCTAAAGAATCAATAGTGTTGGATACCCTACTGTCCCCTATGAGTCTCTTGGCCTGTTCTGTTCGCGGTCGAGCAACTCTAAAATAGATTTAAAATTGCAATCCATTTTTGGACGGATATAGTTGGTATAAATAGTACGAAGATCGAATGGATTAAAGTATCTCTCACAGCGTTTTAGGAAACCAAGGCTCTTGAAAGCTTCTTTAGAAACCTGAAAAATGTGTTCAGTCCGAACATCACACTGAATTTTCATGCCAAGAACATCAAGAGCTTTCGATTCCGTAATATCTTTTTCTCCCATAGTAATAGGTGCAGCACCACTTCCGAACACAGATCTATGCGTAAGCATACAACATTGCGTCTTACCCCATTAACAGATTGTCACAAGATCGTAATTGACCGCATCATTCCTGTTCCATCTTTTGGAACTCATCTACAAATGATTCGGTCTATTACTTAATAAATACAAATCACAAATGGTGCTGTGTTATCTGGGAAACAGCAAATAGTGAAAGTTTGACACAGAAGGTCATTTAGAAAAATAAGAAATAGGGTAGGAGAACAAACGGAGTCTTGCGGTACCTCTAAATTAATCTTAAACTCGTCTGATGAAATCTTATCTCTAACAGCTCGTGCGATTCCCTGCGGAAAACTGGTTTCCGTGGTACCAGTGTATGTATAATAAGTCACTAGTAAGACTTCGAGAGTCCTATGTCTCTTCCGATATCGGGCTTCTGCTACCAAGCACATGTCAAGTAGGGGAAGAAATCCATCAAGACTGTGTGCCGCCGGGAGGGTTGCTAGTAATATGCGTGATAACATTTACGTCAGTACCTAGCTGTGTAAGCCATAACCTGACGGTGGATTATACTACTGTGGATGAAATGTAGCGTCATCCTCGTCCTAGGAAGCCTTCAGATACGTATATCCTCCAGTCACTCCTAGTTGCAACTTTAAAAGCCCGGAGCAGACCGCAGCCTTCAGTCCTTGCTTGCTATCCAACACCTGGTGCATAACGCATGAAGCTTAATAAAATTTAAGAACACAACCGCAATCATGCTCACTGGACCTGAACTATTCAGTGCGTTCATTGTGAATGATCCGACCCACACAATTCAAACGAGGGGCTCGAAACACATAGTCACCACGATACTGCCGAAGGGCCAACCTCAATAAGCAGTCAGAGAACAGCTTAAAGGCTAAAAAGATAAATAGTTCAAAATTGTCCAGTTGGCTCCTGCTAGCCTTGAAGGGGACTGGACTCCCTTTTACCCCGAGATTCTATCAAAACATATCAATGTGCCGCCGGGGGGGATTTTTTTTGGGATAAATTTCTTTTTACCAAAATCTACTAAAGCTTGGGACGAGAGTAAAAAACCTGACACAAAAAAATTCCCAGGGAGTCCACCCATCACCATTGTAATTTTTTTCTTCATGTTTGAGTTGCTCAAGCTTTTCTGGTTTATTTGCATAAACGTTGCTTTTCAGATATCCCCACACAAAGAGAAGCCCGTAGCACTCAAATCAGACGACCGTAGAGGCCAATCAACATCATCATTTCTTGAAAGAACTTGTTGTGGATGGAGGTCTCGCAGTAATTCCAATGTTATCCTGGCTGTATGCGATTTGACACCGTCTTGTTGATATCACATGTTAATCGAGCCCAAATCATGCAGTTGTGGAGTTAAAAAGTTTTCAATCATAACACGATATCGCTCCCCATTAACAGTTACTGTTACGCCGTTTTCAAAGAAGTAAAGTCCAATAAAAGTCCAGTAAAAGTTCAAATTACACACCAGACTGTCATTTTTAATGGATACAAAGGTGACTTTTAAATAATTTAAGGGTTTCCCATTCCCCAGAATCGACTAGTTTGTTTATTCACACGTCCATTCAAATGAAAGTGTGCCTCCTCGTCACTCATTATGATTTTTTCATGAAAACCGGGATTGTTATGGGCGAGCTGTAACATCCTATTGGCATATGTATGGCGACGTAAATGGTTTTGTGGAAGAAGCCCTTGTGTCAACTAAATCTCATGTGGAAACAAATGCAAATCCTTGCGCAAAATTGTAGCCAGAGTTGGTTTTTGTCGAGTTGAGGAGAATGGATTGTTTTGAACATTTTCGGTTTTGTTTTTTTTTAGTCAAGTACCTTGCTGCCTTCTTTAGGAAAGGTATAGAGAAGAGATGCGACAGGTGGTGAAAGTAGAAGGATAGTTACGGAAAATAATTGTCGTTTAAGACAGCTCAGTGAGCAGTGACTATGCCTTCATCACTGAGCAGCCCCACCGGCAGTCAATTTTTATTTGTGGTGAAAAAAAAAACCAATATCTTTGTTGGGAATCGAACCCACAACCCCCAGTCATGTAAGCTAGCACACCACCTACAAGCATCTATAAGAGGCACCTATGAGCAGCAGTAATGTTTTCAGTCGATTTTGCAGCACGTTTTAGTTCATGCTTGGGGCCTATTACCTACAGACCCTCTTTCTTCGAAATCATTCACTACATGATAATTCGTGGGTTTTGTTGTTTTGATGTTTCTCCCCAAAATTTCAGATAACTTTCTTATCGTCACAGTAATCGACGATTGATTTTTGATAAAATGTTTTAACGATTAAAACACGTTGGTTTATCAAATATTTTTCCCTAAATAAATTTGCCATCTGGCTGCTTTACGACTGCCAAATATAGGGTGCGCCTTCTAATGTTTTTTTTCAAACTAGTGCTTATTTCGTGAATGGTAACACTTAGCTCATGTTTGATTTGACAGATAATTAGTTTTATCCTTCTGCGGAACGAATATGATTGTGTATTGGCTTGAACAACGCTGGGAAATATTGCGACATTACTTTGAACATCATGGTAATGTTGCAGAATGTGTGTGCGAAAATTTCGTACGAATTTTGGAAGAAGAGAAACACCGTCAGTCAGCTCTGTATGTTCATTATCTTGTGAAAAAAAGTGAAAGAAACTGGCATCTTAATCGATAAACCAAAGATGTGAAAAACCAAAGCAGTGCGTACAGCCAAGAATATTGCTGCTGTGTCAGAAAGTGCGCTGAAGCGCCATCAACATCAATTCACCGTCGTTCTCAACTATTGAACATTTCAGAGACATCATTGAGATGAATTTTGCATAAAGACCTTGGTATGACGCCATACAAAATCAAATTGCTGCAGGAGTTAAAACCAAGTGACCATCCAATGCGTTTTCGCTTCGCTAAGTGGGCCTGCGATCGACTTACAGAAGATGCCGATTTTGAAAAAAAAAATTATCTTTTCAGATGAAGCTCATTTTGATCTTGAAGGGTATGTAAACGAGCAAAATTGTTGCATTTGGGGCACAGAAAACCCGCACGCATACATTGAAAAGCCGACGCACCCAAAACGAGTCACTGTTTGGTGCGGATTTTGGTCCAGAGGCATAATTGGGCCATTTTTCAGGAGTGGCCATTACAGTCAATGGCGATCGTTATCGGGTCATGTTGAACGAATTTTTGTTTACAAAAATTGAAGAGGAGGATATTGGCAACATTTGGTTTCAACAGGACGGCGCTACGTGCCACACAGCCGAAGCTGTGTAGTTTTGTTTATAGCATTCAAAACCAAAAAAAAAGTTATTTGGCAGACCCTATATAAACCGTTGAGACTAATGTTTAAAGCAATATAGCGGCAAAACAAAGTAGTATACCTTCCCGGCGGACATCCTATAGTTAAGGATCACCCTAGATCACCCCATTAATCTTAAGACAGTTTTCGCTGTGTTAAAAATTATTTCAAAAAAAGCGCAGTTAGGCGGCTCTTTCAAAAAATAAAACTGCGTGTTATTTATTTTTCTTTTATTTTTTTTTTAAGTATTTTTTTTAAATCTTTTAAAGCATTAGAAAATTCATTGTCTCAGTGTTTTATGTTTTAAATGAAATTTACAAGCGTTTTGAACACTCCCTTCCTGCCTGATGAAATTAATAATTGTGGATTAAATTCTTGTTGTGTTTTTGTTGGTGTCTCTCTCTCTCTCACTCTCTTTCTCTTTCCTAAGTATTTTCTAATTAATAATTTTGTTGACTACTTAATTGCTTTGTTAGATATTTTTTTTTCTAATTTATTTCATTTCGCTTTTATACTTTAATCGTTTTTCTTTACACTTGCGTTAGTTTTGTTGTTATTGTTGTCTATAAATTTTGTGTAATTTTTTTTTTTTTTACATTTTCTAGGTCATTTACATTTTTTTTATATATATTTCAGTAGTCTAGTATTTTTTGTTTTTGTTTTTGTTTATTAATAATTAATTTTGCTTGTGAGTTTTTCTTTTGTTATAATTTTTGATTTTGTAGCTTTCGTTAAGCGCTGTCAGCCACTAAATAAACAAGTTGAATTGTTTTTTTTGTTTGGGAAAAAAAATTCAAATTTAACACTAATCATAACAACACTTAGCAGATAACTATTTCTGCCATAGTAAGACAAATAACCCGACTTTATATTTTTTACTTGAATATATGAAATATGGAAATTAAATTTATTATTAATTAAGCAAAATAATATATTTATTCTTTCGATAACAAGCGAAAGAAATTAGAATTTTCTAATTTATTTCATTTCCTCGCATTTATTATATGTAAGTGTAGCAGTTCTACTGCTTGCCGCTTTGCTACGATGGATGGATGTACGCCTTGCCATTATGGAACAAAATATTTGCATTCTAAATTTAAAAAAAAAAATTTCTTCCGGCTAGAATGATGTTTCGAAACACCGTAAGACCCTACGAGCTTTAATGAAAAAAAATTTTTTTTGAACTTTTTTTAATGAAAAAAAATTTTTTTTTTTTTATTTTTTTATTTGATTTTTTTTTTTTAATTTTTTTGTTTTTTTTTTTCAAATCAAACTGCTGTTTTTCTTAGGTCGTGTTACATCCACTTTAAAATTATTATAAATTGTTATTAACATATTTTGTTGTATTCAGTATTTTACCCCCCCACACACACATACACACACACACACACACACACATACAAATATTTTTTAGGAATCTTTTTGAGCCACCCATACAAATTTTTAAAATTCTTGTTTTTGTTTTTTTTTTCTTTCGAAACTCATACACAGTCTCAATAACAACTATTCGGACATAAATCAAAAAGCTTAATTTTTTATCTATAAAAAAAACTATAAAATATTAATCTTAATAAAAGGACCCTGACACAACGTTTTATTAAGGAACAAAAACCTTAAAAAGTATCCGCCAAATAACTTTTTTTTTGTTTAAATACTATAAACTCCTCAACCAATTAGACTTTGTATGGCGTCATACCAAGCTCTTTATCGATCGCCATTGACTGTAACGGTCACTCCTTGATCATTTTCGAAGAAAAATGGCCCAATTATGTCTCTGGACCAAAATCCGCACCAAATAGTGACTCGTTTTGGGTGCGTCGGTTTTTCAATGTATGCGTGCGGGTTTTCTATGCCCCAAAAGCAACAATTTTGCTTGTTTACATACCCGCCAAGATCAAAATGAGCTTCATCTGAAAAGATGATTTTTTTTGCAAAATCGGCATTTTCTGTAAGTTGATCGCAGGCCCACTTAGCGAACCGAAAACGCATTTGATGGTCACTGGGTTTCAACTCCTGCAGCAATTGGATTTTGTATGGCGTCATACCAAGCTCTATATGCAAAATTCGTCTCAATGATGTCTCTGAAATGTTCAATTGTTGAAAAAGACCGTGAATTGATGTTGATGGCGCTTCACGCACACTTTCTGCCACGGCAGCACTGCTTTTGTCTTTTCACATCTTTGGTTTATCGATGAGGATGCCAGTTTCACTTTTTTCACAAGATAACGAACATACGGAGCTGATTGACGATGCTTCTCTTCTTCCAAAATCCCTACGCAATTTTCGCACACACATTTTGCAACATTACCATGATTTTCAAAGTAATGTCACAATATTTCCCAGCGTTGTTCAAGCCAATACACAACCATACTCGTTCAGCGGAAGGATAAAACTAATTATCTGTCAAATCAAACATGAGCTAAGTGTTACCATTCACGAAATAAGCACTAGTTTGAAATAAAAAACGTTAGATGGCGAACCCTTTATTCAAAATAAAAATGATATCTCTAATCAAATAGTTAAAAAAAAACTCCACGATTTAAAAAATAAGTAACAAAAGTCAAGTCAAAAAGTATTCGACATTGGAGTTGGTTTTCCTTAGCGGCGTATGATATCTTTCATGGCATAGATTTAACCAACGTTTTGATATACTCTTGGATGATTTGGCTCTATTTATTCCTCCTGTAGGCTCCTGGCTCCCCCCGGGGGCACATAAATATGGTCTTTATAGAACTTCGACTATCTAGACACAGTGCAACTGAGGAAAAAGGGAGCCCAGTCCCCTGAAGTAAGCAGCGGTACAACTGGAAACTCCACTTTATTTCCACGGGAATCAGTGACCCGCAGAGTTCCGTTATTTGTCTCTTTAGACACTTAACTGTTCTCTGGCTGATTATTGCGATTGGCCCTATATGGGAGTATCGTGGTGGTTGTGGTTTCGCGGCCCCATATCATATCCATTGCTCTATGGTAGCCGGGTTCATTTTACCTTTAATAACACCTACCTGGTGAAATCTTCCCAGATCCAGTGAGCATGCTAGACGTGTGTTCTGGACAGGAGTTGGAAAGTCCCCAACTTTTAAGCAAGGAGTGATGATTTGCAGCCCTGCTCTGGAATCATCGAAGTTGCAACTAGAATGTTCTGTTCCATATAATTATAGCTTCGGCTTCCTAGTACGAGCATGACGTTCCAAATTATGCAGTGGTTAGATCCACCATCTGATTAAGGCTTCATGGCCAGGAACGAATGTAAATCTAATCACACGTTGTTGGATGCTTTCACCACGGTTTTTGTTGAAAAATTCACGATTTCTGATTTTTTTCTTCTCAAGGGACCACAAAATTATTCAATGGGGTTAAGGTCTGGGGACCGTGGCGACAATTATACAGCAGCCAATACTTTATATCAATCGTGTAATGTTTGGAATCATTGACATTGACACACTCCATTTGTCTGTGCTTTGCCGTAAATTTTGCTGCAGGGACTCGACGCATTGTCGATGTTCCATGATCCCATCAATAAAAGTTAAATTCCCATATCATAATACCACCGCCACAGCAGTGAAGGTTGTGTATTAAACGCGTATTGTATGGGATCATTGGTACTAAATTGTTTGGGTTTGTTCTGCCAGTGAATGAAATACTGTTGTTAATTCCTCCCCTATTAACTTCTCCTCTTCTATATAACATCCTTCCTAGCTGTTTGTTTGCTTTGTTCGCGAATGACAAGCGCTTTCGAGAGATAGAACGTGGCTTGAAAATGATGTACTCATATCGCAAGCGCTTACGATTTGCAAACAAACAGCCAGGAAAGACGTTAATAGAGGAGGATTTGGAATCATTGTCCTGAGAAAACTTAAATCTATTTGACAGACCCAATTTGATTGCGCTTTGCCGTATGCGTGATATAATTTACCGTCGGTACCAAGCGTGTGTATGCCATAACTCGACGGTAGTTAAACCACTTGAGCGATATAATGCGTGCGCCGCGCCCTAGGAAGCCGAAAACTAATTAATAGCAGCAGGTTATTCCTAGTTGAAATTTCGGAGGTTTTGCAACAGTGTAGCCAACCATTACTCCTTGCTGAAGAGCTGGAGACTATTCAACTCCTGGTCAAGAACACATGACAAGCATGCTCACCACTGGATTCGCATCATTCACCCAATGTTCTCAGTGAAGGTGAGATGATCCTGGCCCCTTAATCAAAACACATGAGAGCCGCGAAACCACAATCAGCACGATACTCCCTAAGGGCTTACCTCAATAATCAGACAGAGAACAGCTAAAAAGCTGAAGAACCAATTAGCTAAACTCTGGGGTTTACTGAGTAAGTGGAGTTTCCGGTTGACTGGGCTCCGGTTTTTCCCCTGTTGGCACATGTAATGATGGTGGATTTCCATCAAAACATATGAATGTGCCCCCGGGCGCTTTGTCGTATACGCGATAAGATTTACATCTGTCGTGTAAACCATAACCAGATGGTGGATCATACCACTGTGGATGAAATGTAGCATCATCTTCACCCTAGAAGGCCTTTAGATACGTACATCTTCCGGTCACTCCTAGCTGCAACTTCAAAAGCCCGAAGCAGGCCGCAGCCTTTACTCCTTGCTGAAGAGTTGGAGACTATCCAACTCCAAGTCCAGAATGCATGGAGCTTAATATAATTTAAGAACACGATGGCATTCATACTAACTGGACCTGGACCATTCACTGTGTTCATTGTGAATGATCCGACCCACAAACTCAAACAAGAGCCTCGAAACACACAGCCACCACGATACCCCGAAGAGCTGACCTCAATAATCAGTCAGAGAACAGCTAAAAGGCTAAAGAGACAAATAGCTGAACTCTGGGGCTTTACTGATTCCTGTGGAGATATAATGGCTTCTGCTATCCTTGAAGGGAACTGGGCTCCCTTTTACCCCCAAAGACTCATGTAATAACGATGGATTTCCGTTAAAACAGATAAATGTGCCCCCGGGGGAGAAGTGTTTGGGAAGCAGCAGATACGCCTTTGTGTTCCCTAGTGATTTTTGCATTAGTTTTATAATATTTTGTTACTTCCCGCACGATTCGCCGTTCATCTAATTCTGTAAGATTGCAAGGTTGACCAGTCCTTCCATACCTTGTTTATCGGAGTGTTGCCCATACCACGAGCACTTAAGAGAAGTAGCACTTTAGGCAACAATGGCTTCTTAGTCAGAATCGTGCTACATTCTTTAGGAAAGGGATAAAGAAGAGATGAGACAGGTGGTGGAAGTAGAAGGATAGTTACATGGCCTTCAAGCTTTTATTTGTAGTGCATACAACCACCCCTAGATTGGTAGGCTAAAGTACACTACCTACCAGCCTACCGGGGCACAGCTTTCATTTCTAGAAGGTCCATGTTATTGGAAATTAACTGTCATATAAGACACTACAGAGACCAGTGACAATGCCTTCATCACTGAGCAGCCCCACCATTGCTTAGCAATGAGTAAAAAATGCTTGTAAATGATAAACAAGAATCATAGCGGTATTATTGCTAACAACGATAACAACAACAACATACAGCAATACAAAATACATAATCCAGAATAAAAGAACAACAATTCTCGTCGAACACTATTTTTGCCATGGAATTTTTGTGCTTTTATAAAATGAAGCACTCAGCCATAAAATATGCAATGTTTTTTTTTAATTTTATAACGGTTTATTGTGATATACATACTGTGCAACGTTATCTCAATTAAAAACCTAAAAATTAAAAAAAAGTACCACCATTTTTAATGAACTTTTAAAAACCGACCCTTATGTCAAATAGTTTTTCTAACCGCTGTAATTATATAATTTTATGCGTGTGTGAGTTTTTAAATAAATATTTCGAATAACTTAAGGTAACAGGTGCGCTACTGTTACATAAGTTTCCTAAACGCTGTCAATGAATTTGAGTTTTTATTTGTTTATTTTTTTGTGTTTGTTTTTGGCTGAGGTGCAAACAGTTGCCAAGTTTGGCAATAAAAAAATGAAATTTAAAATATTCAAATTGAAATATAATTCTTTTATCACACTGCACCGCACCTCGTTATTTAATCGTTGTTTTTTTTTATTTATTAAAACACAACAACAAATTTTTGCTACCAAACTCTTTTGGCATAAATTTTTCTTTTAGTTACAAAAGTCTCAATACCAAAATTATAATAAAATTAAAAATGCATAAAAATTTTCAAATGACAAGTGTCAATTATTATTTATTAATTGTTGTAAAATAAACTCAAGAGGAGTTCAATGATTTTTGAAAAAAGAAAAATAATTAAAATTTACTGACGCTAATTACGAAGTTGGTTAATGGTTATTGCCAAATCATAAAAACCACTACAAAATCATAATAAAAACTGGCTGTTTTATAGAGAAAAAACAACTTATTTTACAAGCTCTAACAGTGAGTAGAACACTATGTAGGACCATGAAATAACTAAGACTTTTTAAATTTGCTGCCACGCCGCACTAACCGGCATAAAAATAGACTGAATAATGGCAACAGATTATGGAAGTGTAAACACAAATATGTCGGTTTTAAATTATCAAAGACAATTCGTTACGTCATTAGATACGTAAAACTTTCCTTCATTAAAACGTAATGTGTTACGTCATTAGAAACGTAATATCTTACGTCAATAGTTACGTGACGTAATACCTTTCCAATATTTACGTAACGTAATACTTCACTATTTGCAGATATGATTTTTTTATTTTTAGATTATGGAATGTATCGGTTTTAGGTTTCCAAAAACAATTTTTTACGTCATTAGATACTTAATTTACTTAATTAAATACATAACGCTTTACGTTATTAGAAACGTAATATCTTACATCAATAGTTACGTTACGTAATACCTTAGTATTTGCAGAGATATTTTTTTTAGTTTTAGGCAGCAGATTACGGATGTGTGAACACAAATATATCTGTTTTAGGTTTCCAAAGACAATTCATTACGTCATTAGATACGTAGCACTTTTCTTTATTAGATACGTAACGTGTTACGTCATTAGAAACGTAATATATGACATCAATAGTTACATTACGTAATACCTCAGTATTTGCTGAGATGTTTTTTTTTAGTTTTAGGCAGCAGATTATTGAAGCTGTGAACACTAACATATCGGTTTTAGGTTTTCAATGACAATTCGTTGCGTCATTAGATACGTAATGCTTCACTTATTTAAATACATAACGCGTTACGTCACTAAAACGTAATATCTTACGTCAATAGTTACGTAATACAATACCTCACTATTTATAGATACAGATTTTTTTAGTTTCAGTCAGCAGATTATGGAAGTGTGAACACAAATATGTCGGTTTTAGGTTTTCACAGATACGTCATCAGATACGTAACATTTTTCTTCATTAGATACGTAATGGCTTACGTCATTAGAAACTCAATATCTTACGTCAATAGTTCCGTTACGTAATACCTCAGTATTTACAGATATGATTTTTTTTTAGTTTTAAGCAGATTATGGAAGTGTGAACACAAATCGCTTTTGGGCATTTAAAGACATAATTTGTTATGTCATTTGTTACATAATGTGTTACGTCATTAAATACGTAATTCACTACATTATTAGTTAGGTAATGCATTATAACATGAGAAACGCAATGTGATACGTCTAAAGTTACGTAACGTAGTACGTCATCTATTTATAGATAAGATTTTTTATTTTTTTAATTTTCTAAGTTGTAACTATGCGTCAACTACTTGAATGCTTTTTTTAAACTTTCTGTCACACACTAACCAGTACAAAAATAGGCTGGATAAAGGCAGAAATTTATGCAAGTCTGAACACAAATATATTTTTAAGTATCTAAAGAATATCCGTTACGTCCTTGGATACGTAATGCATTACATCACTAGATATGCAATTCTTAATGTCATTATATACGTAATGTGTTGTGGTATTAGATACGTGATACGTTTACGTCATTAGATATGAAATGCGTTGTAGCGTTATTAGGTACGTCCTTCACTGTCATTGGGTACGTAGTACATTACCTATCTAGACACGTAATACGTTACGTAATACTATACATCATTAGTTACGTCATTTGTTATCTCTCTAGACATGTAATACGTAACGTAATACTATACGTCATTAGTTACGTCAATAGTTACGTTATTAGTTACGTCATTTTTTACGTCATACGTTACTTCATTTGTTACATAACGTAATACACATTTACACATCGATTTTTTTTAGAATGGAAACATTTTTAGAGCCAAACTTGTTTACCGCATAAAAAAACCTATAAAGTCTTCATCGCAAGTATGTTTTGCTATAGAGAATATAAAATAATTTTTATGACCATACTACTGCATACGGTAGTATACAGAAATCCTCTATTTCGATTGTGATGTTTTCTGGGCGATATTGATGGATTGGGTGACTTTATCAAGTTGTTTTTGGATGTATTTTATAATCATTCGAAATTAAATTGCTCATTTCTATAAACAGTTAGGCGAGTCAGGATAGATTTTAAGGAAGATTCCACCGAAGGTGATGTTAAACAAGCCTCTAAGATTGGTAGACCAAAAGACTTATTTGGGAGTTTCTTTTTTTTTTTAGCACTAGTCTCGCACTCATTTCGACGCCTATGGAAATGAAAGATTAATTTATTGAAACTCTATAAAGTTTCGTCTATATGTAGAGTAGGGTACATTCAATCAAATGAAGTACTTTACTTGTTTTTATTATTGGCAATAAACATTTTAAATCTCATAAATTAAACACCCTTCTCTTGAGGCCACTTCATATAGAACATGTTGTCTTGTTGCTGTTATTCCAGCATTAAAATATCAGTTTTAAAAATAAAATTCATTTGCTGCCATAAATCAATGTCAGTCTTGTGGTGATGGTGGCGGTGGCTCTAAACTCTAAACAGAATTGTTTTTGTTTTTAAAATTATAATTCATATTTTATTTAGAAGGATAAAGGAAAATGAAGATCTAAATAATAAAACAGCAATAATTTAAAAGCAATTTTTCATATTTTTGCTACAAAAATTTGTCATCACACACAGATTTTTTTGTAATTTTATCTGTTTCTAAAGACTCTATTTTGCTATTTAAGTAACACAGCCTGGATATTATAATATTAAGAAGATTTTTCTATATTAAAAAGGAAAAGTCATAAATTTTGCTTTCATACAGAGAAACTAAAAAAAAAAAAAAATACAAAAAAGATTTCAGATCTGCTGCCAGCAGTTTTTTGTTGTTGTTTTTTTATTTTTATTTACTAAACATTTGGTTCAAGCAGGTTTGGCACGCTATCTTAAACTCCCATAAATAACCAGCCTACGCTTTGGCTTAAGTTTTAAGTTCACAATTTACTTTACACAAGACTTTAAAAAAATGTGCAAAAGCCTGGAGCATCAAAAGTAAGAAAAAATAAACTTGAAATGAAGAAGGAAACAAAGTCTAGCCCAAAAGTAACACCAACCAAAACAATTGTTCCGCCTTAATATGGTGGATTTAGTCCAAAAAATAATAGATTAAATAATGCTGCAGTTTGTCAAGTACAAGTCACATTTCATTGAAGCTTTTCCTGGTTGCTGGGATATGCTCCATGGCGGGCAGGATCGTGTCGTGCTAGCGTTGAATTAAAAGGCGGCTGGTTGATTCGGTAAAAATCTTTCCTTATAATCAGCCCTTATTTGCAAATAATTACCTTAACGGCAACTCACCCTCTTTGTTTCTTGTGCCGTGCAATGGCGTGCGGAGATATCTCTGGGCTAGGTACCAAGTATCCACAGTTAGTTGACGAGGGAAATAGCCAGATGAGCAAAATTTGTGTAGAACACAATTTAACGCTGCTCTGGCCACTTTCAGTATCAACGGTAGACACAAACCAGGAAGGGTAAAAATCACTGCCCCAGTTTGTGACCTCACCGTGCTACTCGTGTTCATAAAGTTCTTTTTTATGCGTGATAAGATTTACGTCTGTACCCAGCTGTGAAAGCCATAACCTGACGGTGGATCATACCACTGTGGACAAAATGTGAGCGTTATTCTCGCCCTAGAAGGCCTTCACAAACGTATATCCTTCAGTCACTCCTAGTTGCAACTTCAAATGCCCGGAGCAGGTCGCCGCCACCACTCCATGCTGCAGAGTTGGAGACTCTCCAACTCCTGATCCAGAACACATGAAGCTTAATAAAATTTAAAAACACAACCGCAATCATGCTCACTAAACCTGGACCATTCATTGTTTTTATTGTGAATGATCCGACCCACACAACTCAAACGAAGGCCTCGGAACCACAACTACCACGATACTCCCGAAGGACCGAACTCTCAATAATCAGTCAGAGAACAGCTAAAAGGCTAAAAAATTAAAAAAGCTGAACTTTGGGGCGTAACTGATTCCCGTGGAAATAAAGTGGAATTGTACAGTTGGCTCCTGCTAGCCTTGAAGGGGACTGGGCTCCCTTTTACCACCGTTGACACATGTAAGGACGGTGAGATTCCGGGGAGGGGGGGTTGTTCTTTATACCCATTCGCCGCCACACACACACACAAACATACACCCTATCCACAGCTGATATATAAAACAGCTGGTGGCAGCCGCCAGTTGTACCATCACGTAAAGATGGCGCTGCCCAGCGTGCTGCCATTAAATTTAAAATATACAAGCTTCACATGCAGTCAGAGAACAGCTAAAAGGCTAAAAAATTAAAAAAGCTGAACTCTGGGGCGTAACTGATTCCCGTGGAAATAAAGTGGAGTTGTACAGTTGGCTCCTGCTAGCCTTGAAGGGCTCCCTTTTACCACCTTTGACACATGTAAGGACGGTGAGATTCCGGGGAGGGGGGGGTTGTGCTTTATTTACCCATTCGCCGCCACACACACACAAACATACACCTTCTCCACAGCTAATATATAAAACAGCTAGTGGCAGCCGTACCATCACGTAAATATGGCGCTGCCCAGCATGCGGCCATTAAATTTAAAATATACAAGCTCCACTTGCTCTTAAAATTGGTTTACTTGATCTTCAACACAATATGTTTAGCAAAAAAGCCCACACGAAAATTTCAGTATATTATGTGGGCCACCCTTTAATTTTTATATATTTTTTTAAATTCTTATTGCTTGTTATTGATAACTGTTGGTTTGTTCAGTTTAGTTTGATCTTTAATTCCAATATCTTAAAAAAAATTCACAAGAAAATGTCCAAGCATAGTATGGGTCACCCTTTAATTTTTATTTATATTTCATCCTTATTTCTTGTTGTTGACAATTAATAATTAGTTCAGTTAAGTTTGACCTTTAATACAATATATTTAACAAAACACCCAAAAAAAATTTTCGTACTTGGTATGGGTCACCCTTTAGCCTAATTTTTTTTCAATTCTTATTGCTTGTTGTTGAAAATTGTTGGTTAGCTTAGTTTGATCGTTAACAAAATCCACAAGAAAATTTCCTAGTACAGTATGGGTCACCCTTTAATTTTTATTTATTTTTAAACTTACTGCTAGTTGTTGAAAAATGTTGGTTACTTCAGTTTAGTTTGATCTTTAATTCAATATCCTAAAAAAACCACAAGAAAATTTCTGAACAAAGTAAGGGTCACCCTTTAACTTTTATTTATTTTTTGCCCTTATTAATTGTTGTTGACAATTGTTGGTCAGTTCAGTTTAGTTTGATCTTTAATTCAACATCCTTAAAAAATCCACAAGACAATTTCCTAACACAGTATGGCTCACCCTTTATTTTAAATTGATTTTTTATGCTTAATACTAGCTTTTGACAATTGTTGGCTAGTTTAGTTTACCTTTAATTCAATATCTTAAAAATCCTGATGAAAATGTCCGTACATCATCGTATGGGTCACCCTTTAATTTAAAAATTATTTTTTTTATGCTTATTACTAGTTGTTGACAATTATTGGTTGGTTTAATTTTTAAATCGACATCTTAAAAAAATCGACAAATATTTTCGTAACACAGTATGGGTCACCCTATAATTTTTATTTATTTTTTATCTTTATCACTAGTTGTTGAAAATTGTTGGTTGGTTTGATCTTTTATTTCAATATCTTAAAAAAATCTACGAGAAATTTTCCTAACACAGTATGGGTCACCCTATAATTTTTATTTATTTTTTATCTTTATCACTAGTTGTTGAAAATTGTTGGTTGGTTTGATCTTTTATTTCAATATCTTAAAAAAATCTACGAGAAATTTTCTGAACACAGTATGGGTCACCCTTTAATTTAAAAATGATTTTTTATGCTTATTACTAGATGTTGAAAATTTGAATATTCTTCTATAATAGTTCAAAAGATAAAAAAATATATTTTAAAATTAGTTTTTTTATGGACACACCCTTTAAGCTTTAGTTTCGTTTTAATATTTGTTTGTTTTAAAGGTTTCGCTTTCTATGCAAATTTCAATTATCTTATTCTATGACGGTTGAAAATACGAAAAAAAGGAGATCATGTCAAGGGGGCACCCTTTAACATTTTTTTATCTATTATTTTATAAAATATAGTGGTTCATATTCCGTATAAGTATAAAAACTCTTCCTTTATAGACATAAAAGTTACCGACATAGGCCTGAAAATCTCACCTCTATTAGCCCGTTGTACGGGTCCCTCTTTAATTTTATTTTATTTTTGTAATAAAATTTTAAGTGTCATCAATAATTCTCTAAGTGACAGTAATGATTGATTTCGATAAAATGTTTCAGGGATTAAAACACGTTGGTTTATCGAATATTTTTCAGTAACAAATTTGCCACGTGTCTACTTCACGTCCGCCAAATATGAACTGTCAAGACTAATGTTTATTAAAATAACGGCAAAACAAAGTAGCATACCTTCCCGGCGGACAGCAGTTAACAGTACTTTGTTAACAGCTATGTTAATAAAATTGGTTTAAGTCTCTGCTAATTAATTTCCATTTTATCTTTACACACATCTTATTATTTATCACCACACTTTTATTGAAAATTTCTCTTAATTTATAAAAAAAATAAAGTTTCACTTTTATTTAAATTTCTGTTTTTTGTGTGTCTCGTCATTTGATGGTTTTTAACATTCTTTTTTTTTTACACTAATTTAATTACCTTCACTGAATGTGGAAGCAATAAAACAAAAACAACGAAATAATTATTTATGATGACTTTTAAACAGTCCGTCCATAAGTTTTTTATCCAGCTCATGCTACTGGCCAAAGACTTTGCAATTTTATTACTTTTTCTTTAATGTAATTTTTCCACATTAAAACTTAAAACTTCCTACTTAAAAAACAAAAACAACAGCAACAACAACAACATAACAGGATCTCTTTATCATTCAACATTAATCTGACAGTATTTAAGAGAGAAAGAGAAATTAGTTAAATTTGAAAATGTTGCCAACAAAAAAACCATTGGACTTCAAAATGAAGACGTATTGTGTTGTAATTTTATTTCTTGTCGTTGTTGTTGTTGTTGTTGCTAATAGCTAAATTTAAATGAAAAAAAAAAAAACAACAAAATGAAAAAGCCATAAATCGTGTTAGTAAATATTATGATCATGACACCTGCATTATTTCATTGCAAACGCTGATTGATGACTGTCCAGCCTTCTTAACGGCCAAGAAGTTTGTGCAGAAATTTTTGGACCGAGTTCTTAAAGAAAATAAAAGTTTGCCGTTTGAAACATTAGAGGAGTAAAAGGAGCAAATGTTTCTTTTAAGAAAAACTTTCCAGCACTCAGAATATGACTCCTACACATGCAAAGCATTGTGCCAGAACTAGGAAATCAGGTTATGGGGAGGAGGAACGAGGGAGTGGTGTTAATGGATATTCAATTTAAACTTTCCTACATTGGAAGTGTTAAGGAAGACCTCTGGAGGTAGTTTATTCCACATACGGACTGTTCTGCTAAAAAACCGAATTTTTCCCTGTAACGCGTAGTGCGATACACTGGCCATTCAACAACAAATGGATGTGCTCTCAACGAACATGGAGATAAACGCAAAAACGTGCGAGTAATGGGAAGAAGTTTCCTAATTTCATTAGAGCACTTACTATCGTAGTAACGATAACGATAAAACAATGAAATACATCCCACATTGCGTCGATGTTCCAGAGAATCAATAGAGTTGAATACCCTACTGTCCCTAATGAGCCTCTTGGACCTTCTCCTGTACGCGGTCGAGCAACTCCAAAATAGTCTTTGGAGTGCCAACCCACAGATGAGAGTTGCATTTCATCTTTGGTCGGCATTAAGTATCTCTTACACCGTTTTAGAAAACCGAAGCACTTGAACGCTTCTTTGGAAGCCTGCAAAACATGTTTAGTCCATCGAACATCACACTGAATTTTCATGCCAAGAACATCAAAGCGTCCGACTCCGTAATATCTATTTCACCCTTACTAACAGATACAACACCATTTCCAAACACAGATCTATAATAATCTCCTCTATTTGCACAACCCCATTCGGAGATCGCCGCGAGATCGCCGGTCCGGTCTATTACCAAAGAAATACGAATGATAAATAGTGCTACGAAAGAGTATATAGGGTTGAAAGTTTCACAAAGAAGGTCATTTAGAAAAATAAGAAATAGGGTAGCAGAAAGAATGGAGTCTTGCAGTACCCCTGAATTTCCCCCGGGAGCACATAAATATGGTCTTTATAGAATTCCACTATCTAGACACAGTGCAACTGGGGAAAAAGGGAGCCCAGTCCCCTGAAGACAGGCAGGGAGTCAGCTGGAAACTCCACTTTATTTCCACGATCAGTGTGCCCCAGAGTTCATTATTTGTCTCTTTAGACATTTAATAGTTCTCTGGCTGATCATTGAGGTTGGCCCCTATATGGGAGTAACGTGGTGGTTGTGGTTTCGCGGCCCCATAACAGTATAATGACACGCAAAGTGAATAATCCAGTCCAGTGAGCATGCTAGACATGTGTTCTGAAGAGGAGTTGGAAAGTCTCCAACTCTTTAGCAAGGTGTGATGATTTGCAGCCGTGCTCTGGAATCATCGAAGTTGCAACTAGAAAGTTCTGTTGCATAGAATTATGGCTTCGGCTTCCTAGGACGAGCATGACGTTCCAAATTATGCAGTGGTTTGATCCACCATCTGATTAAGGCTTTATGGCCAGGCGCAGATGTAAATCTAATCACACACAGTACCCCTGAATTAATCTTGAATTCGTCGGATGAAATCCCATCTGTATGCGATTCCTGAAAAAACGTGATATAAATCTGGAGAATATATCACCAACACCTAAAGTAGCAAGTTTTGACCGAAGGGCATCATGCTACACTCTATCAAACGCCTTGCAAATATCAAAAGCAACCATCTGTACCTAGCTGGCGGCTCATACCACTGTGAATGAAATGTAGCGTCATCATCGCTCTAGAAGGCCTTCAGATACGTATATCCTCCGGTCACTTCTAGTTGCAACTTCAACAGCCAGGAGTAGGCCGCAGCCTTCACTCCTTGCTGAAGCGTTGGAGACTATCCAACTACTGGTCCAGAACGCATGAAGCTTAATAAAATTTAAGAACACAACCGCAATCATGCTCACTGTACCTAGACCATTCATTGTGTTCATTGTGAATGATCCGACCCACACAACTCAAACGAGGGTCTGACCTGAATAATCAGTCAGAGAACAGCTAAAAGGCTAAAAAGAAAACTAGCTGAACTCTGGCGCTTTACTGATTGCCGTGGAAATACAGTGGATTGTGCAGTTGGCTCCTGCTGGCCTATTAAGGGACTGGGCTCCCTTTCACCCCCGAAGACACATGTAATAATGGTGGATTTCCGACCCACAAACTCAAACGAGGGCCTCGAAATCACAACCACCACGATACTCCCTTAGGGCCAACCTCTCAATAATCAGTCAGCGAACAGCTAAAAGGCTAAAAAACCAGAAAGCTGAACTCTGGATCTTAACTGGTTCCCATGGAAATATAGTGGATTGTCCAGTTGTCTCCTGCTAGCCTATTAGGGGACTGGGCTGCCTTTTACCCCCGAAGACACATGTAATAACGGTGGATTTCCGTCAAAACATATAAATGCGTCTCCGGAGGGGACTCTCTCCGAAATGATATAAAGAATTGGACTATTGTTCCGACTGGAAAGCCAGTAAGTCAGCTATAGAGCTCCCCCTTAGGAAACCATACTGTCGGTCGTTAAGTAAGCTGTTGGACTCTAGAAACCTCAAAAGATGAAAAATAATCATACTTTCCATCACTTTCGAAGGTGCAAAACAAATTACAATTGGGCGATAATTTTAAGGGTTGCTACCCTAACACCTTTTGTGGATTGACGTTATATTAGCAACCTTCCAACAATTTGGAAATTCGCTGGCATGCTACAATGTGCTAAAGGGGGCTGCTAACGGACTTGCTAGCGTTGAAGAGCACTGTTTAAAGACGAGTAATGGAATCCCATCGAGCCCAGGAGACTTCTTGATGTTGAGATCTGCTAAAATCTTTTTAACCGCTCGAGCTCGAAAGAATATCTTTGGCATAGTAACGGATACTTTGCCGACTTCGAACGGTGGTTGATTGCTCTCCATCAAATAAGAGATATTTGCAAATATAACCGACAAAAGATTAGCTTTATCAACCGGGTCAGTGAATATTTGGTCATTCTTTAAAAGAGTCGGAATAGATAAGCTAGAATTATTCCTTACTCTTTTAACAAACGACCAAAAGCTCTTGCTACCCGGAGGAGTAGCAAGAACTAAAGCACGAAGGCGCTCATCGTATAGATTTTGCTCACGCCTTAGTACATTGGCACAGGTTACAGTGGGAAGAACTAAATTCTTCGACATCAATCTCTCGCATTATCTATAGCAATTCCAGTCTGTTGGCTTACACCATATCTTGTTCAGAAGGTTCCAAGTTTTCTAACTACCCCAGGAATTAAAGAACTAGAATTATCCGTTACTATTTTAACAAATGACCAAAAACTCTTGCTACTCCTCGGAACTAAGAAAACGTTCATCGTACAGATCTTTCTCACGCCTTAGTACACGAAGATTTTGCTCTTTGGCGTAGCGAATCATTACCTGGGTTTTTGTTTTTAAACCAGATACTGAATACTTCCTCTGATATGGGCGTATATTGTCCTACGGGGTATGATTTAATTTAAATTCATTTACAAACCAAATTTGACGCGGGATGATGCTTCCTCTCTTAATTTGATCGCATTTTTGTACGTCTGATTAAAACAGGACTTCAATCTGTTTTTAATTGAATTTTTTTTTTTTGTTGGATGGAATAAAAGTTTTCACAATTTCCGCCATGGCATCGATATTATTGTCCAGGAAACCTAATTTCCAATTGAATTGTTTAAAAAACTCGTTCAGGTCATCCCAACGAGCCTTCTCATAAATATATTTTAAACGTTTAGTAGCTGATTTTAAAACGTTATGAAGTTCTTAATATGAAAATGAGGCGAACATGGTGCAGTGATCGGAATTGCCGAGAGGTGCACAAACAATAATATCATACTTTTGGGGGAAAAGGGTCCGAGCGTATGGTACCCTTCAACACCAGAAATGTGTGTTGGTTCATCCACTAATTGCACAAGGTGGTTGAGCGCGGCAAATAACTCAATATACCGGTTTTCTGCTGTAGTGTGGCGAATGAATGGCGAAGACAAGAACACTTATGCTTCAGTTTTGTTCGATACTGTACGTTATATAGTGTGACATGGCATATTTCTTCCAGCTATTTAAAAGAGAAGGTGTTGTTTTTTCAATTAAACGATTTTTGTTCTTTTTTTAACTTCAGATAGGGAATGAACCTTAGGCAAAGAATTTACAATCACAATCAGAACATGGGCATTTTACTTGACACTTTACTGTACACAAACCCAATAAATGTTAGAATACAACACTCTCTTAGTAACTGAAAAGGCAAGTATTACATCGTTGCCATTTAAGGAAATTTTAGTTGATCTTACCAACACAAATCACCACATTACCTTGACATTTGAAATTGAAATCTTGAAAAGAATACAAAACACAAAAAAAATCTGTATAAAAAATTCTGCATATAAATTTTCCTAAATGTTAAAATAATCTTCTTTAAATTTGTTTACGGAATTTGTTAAAGATAAAATCGAAAATTATACAAGTATTCCATTGCAGTGCACAGCATAGCACAGCACTCCCATTTTTAGAAGATTTTGTTAATTTTTCTTTATCCTTCATTTCCAAAAAGTCTTCTTTTTACGCTAAAAAAATCTTTGCATGTTCATGAAATTATTTCTTTTATTTTGTTTTAGTCTTCTTTTTCTGTTTTAATATGGTCGCTTAAGCGGACAGACAGATAGACAGACAGACACAATGTGTTAAATTTATTTTTTTTATTTTATTGTATGTTGATTCATTAAATGCCACTCGTTAACTTCATTGTTCTTTATAAAAAGAATTTCTCATCGTTTATTTTTGTTTTTGTATTTTATTTGATTGTTTAATGGCTGCTTTACACAATCTATATTCAATTAACTGCATCACTGTTAATAGAAAAGGGACTCATCATATCTTTAAAGACTAAACATAAAAAATAAGTTAATTAAAAAAATTTAAAACGAACTTAAAAAAAAAAATTACTTAAAAAAAGTACTTTTTTAAACGAACTTAAAAAAAAATTACTTAAAAAAAGTACATTTTTAAAAAGTACTTTTTTAAAAAGTACCTTTTAAAAAAGTACCTTTAAAAAAAGTACTTTTAGGAAGTAATTATAAAATGTACTTTAAAAAGTACTTGTAACATATTCTCTTCCAAACTACTTTCAAAAAGTACTTGCAAAAAGTACTTTAAACTTTAATTTTAAAAAGTACTTTTCCAATTTTCAATAAACATTTGTGTTTTAAAGAAAACAGGTTATTTTTCTATTTTATATTAAAATTAATCGTTTTATCTAACAAGGAACCAGGTACTTTTCAAAAAAAAAATAATTTCCCCGGGATGTGTTTTTTTTTTTTTTTTTTTTTTTTTAAATTAATATTTAGACCAATTTCCTATTGCGACATTTTAGTTTCTTTTTAAGAAAGGGAACATATTTTTTTTAAAAAGAGATATTTCTCCCAAAAACTTTTTACCTTAAAAAAGGACTTTTTTTAATTTCCACTTAAATGTTTTCCATTTTATTCTCATTTTTACACAAACAAAAAAAAATCGAAAACTAATTAAAAAAAATACTTTAAAAAAGTATTTTCAAAAAGTACTTTTAAAAAGTACTTTCAAAAAGTACTTGGAAAATGTACTAGGAAAATGTAGTTTAAATAGTACTTGCAGGAAGTACCTGAGCTTTAAAAGTACTTTTAAAAAGTATTTTCAAAAAGCACTTGTAATTAACCATGTAATTTCAAAAAGTACTAGTAAAATGTTGTTTTGAAAAGTACTTTAAAAAGTACTTACAAAAAATACTGTTTCCAAAATCCATTTCAGGTTCAGAAGATATTGCTTGCTAAAACTGCAATTTGTATTTTAATAAAACAGGTTATTTTTTATAACAAGGTACTTTTTCGCTAAAGGGCCTATTTTATATATACTTTTTTTTTCGAAAAAAAATTGCTTGAAAGATCTTTTTTTCAATTTTCATTTAAATCTTCTTCGCTCTTTTTCTTCCTTCGACGTCAGGTTTTATAAAAAAATCAAAACAGGACTTTCTTTTACTCCCCTTTTTACTTAAAAGAAACTTTTTCAAAGGTTTATCTACAATTTTGTTCTTGCTGTTTCCTGAACTGCTTTTTCCTCAAGTGTCAATCTTCTCTATCTGCAATAATCTTTAAAATTGGAAAATCCTCTTTCTTGGTTGGTTGGTTTATGTCCTAATGATAAAATCCACTTAACGTCCGTTGGAATATGAATCTGTCAATATGTTCTCATAAAATAAAAGGTACTTTTTTAGCAGATAATTTTTTTAATAGGTACTTTTTTAAAATGTACTTTATTAACAGATACTTTTTTAAAAGATACTTTTTTAAAAGGTACTTTTTTAACAGATGCTTTTTTAACAGGTACTTTTTAAAAGGTACTTTTTTTAAAGGGTATTTTTTTAAAAGGTACTTTTATTAAAGCTACTTTTTTAAAGGGATTTTTCTGATAGCTACTTTGTTAAAAGGTGCTTTTTTAAAAGGTACTTTTTTAGCAGGGACTTTTTAACAGCTACTTCTTAAGAGCTACTTTTTTTAAGCATACTTTTTTAACAGGTACTTTTTAAAAGGTACTTTTTTAACAGATGCTTTTTTAAGAGGTACTTTTTTAAAAGGTACTTTTTTTAAAGGGTATTTTTTTAAAAGGTACTTTTATTAAATCTACTTTTTTAAAGGGATTTTTTTAATAGTTACTTTGTTAAAAGGTGCTTTTTTAAAAGGTACTTTTTTAGCAGGCACTTTTTAAAAGGGACTTTTTAACAGCTACTTTTTAAAAGCTAATTTTTTAAAGCGTATTTTTTTAACAGGTACTTTTTAAAAGGTACTTTTTTAAAAGTTATTTTTTTGAAAGTACATTTTTACAGGGCACTTTTCTAACAGGTACTTTTTAATAGCAAATTCTTTAGCTATTTTTTTTGGGCTATAAAGGATTCCACCCCGTTTGCTATAGACATGCTGTTGGCATTCACTACTTTATGGCTGTGAAATTTATGCTCATTGTGACATTAGGGACCGACGTAAATTGAAAGTGGTGTTCAACAACATCGCTCGCTGTATATTTTAGAAACTTATGTCTGGAATAGCATTCGAAGATCTCCTGAAATGCAGATGCCTAATTTTTTTACACAACAACCGAAATAGTTATACGATAGAATAATTTCTGCTAGATCTTAATATGGCAGAAATGTAATCGAGAGGAAATACAAGAGTCTGCTATCTTAACAACAGTTCTTTATTTCTACAATCAGTCTTTGGAACTCTTTGCCTTGCAATATTCAGAAACTTCGAAAATGCTTGTTTTTTTTAAAGGACCATAAGGGTCAAAGGTTTATCTACAATTGTAGTTAATTTAGTTCTTGCTGTTTCCTGATCTTTTTCGTCAACTGTCTGTACAATATCGTCTCCATCAGCAATAATCTTTAAAATTGGAGAATCTTCTTCCTTGGTTGGGTAAAGTGTGTTTATGTCCTAATGATAAAGACCACTTAACGTCCGTTGGAATATGTATCTGGCAATATGTCCCCATAAAATAAAAACTACTTTATTAAAAGGTCCTTTTTTAAAAGGTACTTTTTAACAGGTACTTTTTAACAGGTACTTTTTAAAAGGTACTTTTGTTAAAGGTACCTTTTTCAAGGGTTCTTTTTTAAAAGATACTTTTTAACAGGTACTTTTTAAAAGGTACTTTTTTGAAAAAGGTATTTTTTTAATGTACTTTTTTAACAGGTACTTTTTAAAATGTACTTTTTTAAAAGGTCCTTTTTAAAAATATACTTTTTTAAAGGTACTTTTGTAAAAGGTACCTTTTTAAGGGTTCTTTTTTAAAAGGTACTTTTTAACAGGTACTTTTTAAAAGGTACTTTTTTGAAAAAGGTATTTTTTAATGTACTTTTTTAACAGGTACTTTTTTAAAAGGTCCTTTTTAAAAATATACTTTTTTAAAGGTACTTTTGTAAAAGGTACCTTTTTCAAGGGTTCTTTTTTAAAAGGTACTTTTTAACAGGTACTTTTTAAAAGGTACTTTTTAAAAGGTACTTTTTTGAAAAATGTATTTTTTTAAAGGACCTTCTTTAAAGGTACTTTTTAAAAGCTAATTTTTTAAAAGGTACCTTCTTAAACGGTAGTTTTTTAGAAGGTACTTTTTTAACAGGTACTTTTTTAAAAGGCAATTTTTTAAAAGATAATTTTTGTAAAAGGTACTTTTTTTAAAGGTACATTTGTTAAAAGGTACTTTTTAACAGTAAATTTCTTTTCTGATCTGAGATTTCTAAATACTTGGCTGTTTTTGTTTTTTTCTTTTTATTTATAAAAAATCTTATTCCATTTCGCTGTGGTGTGATAGTGTGCTTCAACATGATTCAATTGTGTCATTGGAAAACATGCATTTTGCTGCGAGTTAAAAATATTAAAAAAAAAACACAATTATTTTTAACGTCAAAAGCAAATATAACACCATACTTAGCCCCCAAAAATTCGGCCACAATATTAAAGCATTTTGACTTAAACGTTGGCCACTTGCAGTCAGCTGGAGCCATAAATAACAAATGACAAAAAAATAATTTAATAAACAAACAACAATAAAATACAATTTTGCAATAATAAAAATCAAATAATAATAATTTATTTTAACAAAAATTACTAAACGAAATCATGAACAAAATAAATCTTTATCTTTTCTTACAGAAAAAAAGAGAAGGAGAGAGAGAGAGAGAGAGAAAATCCCGCTTGCAAGTAAAAATGGGTCAATACATTTTTAGAAAATCTGGTTTTGAACATGGAAGAATGAAATAAAAAGTTATTGCCGCCTGTTATGTACTTGTTTTGTGACAATTCTTTATTACCATTTTTGATTTGTAATAATTCTTTTTTTGTGTAAAGTATTTAAGTAGAGCAGTGCAACTACTTATACTTTTTGTGTCAACGTTTTACGTGACACAGATGTTCTTTTTGTGTATATTTTTCTGGTGAATTGATGCCATCTTCCTTTTGCGTTTTTATTTTTAACAATTTGTGTTACCGTTCATGTGACACAGCTTAGAAAAGTTGTTCATGAACGTTGTTGCAACCATTTCTTACCTGCTGAGTGAGTGGCCTAATTTAACAAATGGTTAAATAAAGAACGTTTAAGCTATTTATTGAAATAAATGGTAAATGTTAAATGCAGACATTTCTAACTGTTTCCTAATAAATTCTAGTTAAAAAAATATTACACCGCTGTTACAATGACTAATTAATTAAATGTGTTCTGAATAATCACAAAAAATATTGAAATTAAAATTACATTTTTGACATTTATTTACATAATGTAAACAATTGTAAAAACAATTATATTTAGGGTAAAACGTTAATAATGTCTCTCGCACTGAAATAATAAATAAAATCTCTCTGGTTTACATTATTTACACTTGTATGAAATAATTTACACCTTGTAACTACTTGGTAAAATTATTTATTGCCACACAATGCTATGTATTTTTTAGAATTCTACTAATAATAAAAAATTATTTTCATTTTCTATATTATTTACATAATTTTTACATTTATTTACCTAATTTACTTGAAGTAAATTAGGGATAAATCAAATATAAATTTTAAAAAAAATTATGTAATGAATTAATCAAAAGGTAAAATAATGAAATTTATTATTTCCCAATTTTTTTTTCGTTTGCATTAAATAGTTTACATCATGTAAATAATTGTTATACTTCGATATTTACATCAAAATTTTTCAATTTCTAAGATTTTTTAATAAAAATTTTTCTCATTATTGATTTCATACATGTTACATTCAAAAATGTTTACATATTGTATATTTGACATTCATTTACCTGGTGTAAACAATGACAAAAACTGTTATATTTATAGTAAAACACTTGTAGTTTAATCTTACTACATTAATTAAAATAATCTTTCCAGTTTACATTATTTACCCTGGTATTAAATAATTTACATTGTGTAACTAATTGGTAAAATTTATTATTAGCACACACTACCATAAACTTTTTGTAATTCTCTTAAAAATAAAAGAATATTTTCATTTTCTACATTTTACCTGATATATTTTACAATTTTTACAATTATTTACCTAATTTACTTGAAGTAAATCGGGGAAAATCAATAATATATTTAAATAAAATTTACTTATGGATTACTTATTTATATAATAATTAAATAAAAGCTAATTTAATGGAATTTATTATTTCCCAAGTTTTTTCGTTTGCTTTAAATAAATTACATCATGTAAATAATTGCTATACTTTAATATTTATAACAAAATTTTTCAATTTCTAAGATTTTTTAATAAAAATTTTTCTCCTTATTTATTTCATATATGTTACATTTAAAAATGTTTACATATTGTATATTTGACATTCATTTACCTTGTGTAAACAATGACAAAAACAGATATATTTATAGTAAATCACTTGTGGTTTAATCTTACAAGATTAATTAAATTAATCTTTCCACTTTACATTATTTACCTTGGTATCAAATAATTTACCTTGTGTAACTAATTGGTAAAATTAATTATTACCACACAATGCTCTGTATTTTTTGTGATTCTATTAAAAATAAAAGAATAATTTCAATTTGTACATTTTACCTCTCATATTTTACAATTTTTACATTTATTTCACATAATTTACCTTAAGTAAAAAACCACTTAAATATTTTAAAAACTAGTTAAAAAATCAAATGAAAGCTAATATGAGGAAATCTATTATTTTGCAGCTTTTACGCTTGCTGGAAAAATTTACATTATGTAAATAATTACTATACTATAATATTTACATATATTAAAATTTTTTCATAGTTTCTGAGATTTTTTATTTAAAATTTTTCTCATTATCTACTTAATAATAAAATCTTTACCTTATGTCATTTATCTGTTTAAAAAATGTTCATTAACTAACTTTTTACATTTATTTACCTTGTGTAAACAATAGCAAAAACATGTATATTTATAGTATTGGTATTTCTCCCACTACAATAATCAAAATATACCTTCTATTTTACATTCCTTACACTTGTTTCTAATAATTTACTCCATGTAACTAATTAGTAAAGTTTGATATTAACACCACTTTTTATAAGCCTACTTAAACCAACAAAGTAAAAACATTTTCTACATTATAGCTGATCAATTTTGTAATTTTTACAATTATTTTACATAATTTACCTCAGGTAAAGCAAGAAAACTATATATAAATTTAAATAAAAAATATTGAACTTCAAAAGGTTTCAGATAAATTTGAGGAAAGCGTTTACTTTGCAGTCTTGAGGCATGCTACTAATATTTTACATCATGTAAATAATTGGTATAGTTTGTTATTTCAATTAAAATTTGTTGCAGTTATTAGGATTTTTTATTAAAAATGTTTTCTGTATATTTATTAAATTTATTTTACATAATTTACCTAAGGTACGTTTTTTTTTACTTTAAAATAATTTACTTGTGTAATTAATTGGTAAAAGTTATATTAACAGCAAAGTTTCTTATTATTGTGACAGTATTAAAGATTTTTTATTAAATTAAATTTTAATTATTTTACATGTTTTTACATTTACTTTACATTATTTACATTATGTAAAGACAAAAAATTAACTACACTTAAAGAGAAAAGCTAGATGTTCTTATTGTTTTGATTTTGTTAAAATTATTTGTTCATTTTACATTAAAAAAATTTTACATTTCAAAAAATTTACTGCATGTAAATAATTACAAAAAAAAAATAATTATCAATTCAAAAATAGCTTTCTCTACAAATATGTACAGCTTTATTTGTAGAGAAAGCTTATGTTACTATGAACTTTATATTTTTTACGTTACACTTAAAATGATTTACCTTATGTAAATAATAGTTTAAAAAAATTGCTTGCAATTTCATTTTTACACAAGAAAAAGTTTTGCTTAACTACTTGCACTTTACATTATTTACCTTATGGTAATCACAAAATTTTTTATTACAATTTATTTTTTTTTAATTTATATATTTTACGCCATGTAAAGCGTTACTTATATCTGGTAAATATGTATATATATTTATATTTACTGTGGGTAAATAATTAGTAAAGCAGAAACTAATTAATTTAAAAATATTATGCCGAGCTTTTGTTATGTACTTCATTAAAGTTCATGTAATTTACTTTATGTAAACAAGGGGTAAAAATTGTATTCAAACAAAATACTTGAAAATTCATTTAAACACATTTTTCCTTAATTATATGTATTTTACTATATTTACCTTGTGTAAACTACGTATTATAATTTTTTTGGGTTCTTTTAATATCATCATCATACTGTAAATCGGTATGTAAAAATTAGTTAATATCTATGTATACTTATATTTACAGCGTGTAAATAATTGGTAAAGCTGAAAATAATTAATTTAAAAATATTTTGCAGAGCTTATATTCGAAAAACTGTCTATTTTCTACATTAAATGTAATTTACCTTATGTATAAAATATGTAAAAATTCATTTAGAAATTCATTCATATACATGTATATATTTTACGTTATTAACCGTATGTAAACAACGAATTTTTCTATTATAAAATATTTTTTTTTCTTAATTACATATTTTACTCGATGTAAAGCAATATTTAAAAATTGGTAAATATTAATGTATGTATATTTACAGTGAGTAAATAATTGGTAAAAAATATAATAATTAATTTAAAAATATTTTGCAGAGCTTATGGTACGATAAAATTTTGTGTTTTCTACATTAAATTGAATGTAATTTACCTTATGTAAACAATGGGTAAAAAAATTGTATTGAAGTAAAATGTTTAAAAATTAATTTAAAAACACATTTTTGCTTAACAATTCGTATTTTACATTATTTACCTCATGTAAACCACAATTTTTGTATTATATTGTTTTTTATTTTGTGTTTTTTAATTTACATATTTTAGATAATGTAGATATGTAATATGTAAATATCTATGTATACTTACATTTACTGCGTGTAAATAATTGGTAAAGCTGAAAATAATTAATTAAAAAATATTTTGCAGAGCTTATAAACTTTCTATTTTCTACATTAATAAAAATAAACATGATTTTCAATAGAATATTAAATGCGTAACGAAAATGGAAACAGATACAGCGGATCACTACAAACAACAAACACATGATCTTTTAAAGAAAACGACAACTTAAATTACAAATTCTTAATAAAAACATAAAAAAAAAAAAAACAAAAATACAGGGTGTCAGCCGGCAAGGTATACTTTTTTTTTGTAAAGAAGTAGCCCTTCAGGCAACTATGCCTATTTAGTCAAGTACCGTGCTGCATTCTTTAGGAAAGGGATAGAAAGGAGATGGGACAGATGGTGAAAGTAGAAGGACCAGTGAGCATGCCTTCCTTCATCACTGAGCAGCCCCACCGACTGTAAATTTTTAGTTTTGTAGTGAAAACAAAAACAGCCAAGGTCTTTGTTGGGAATCGAACCTACAACTCCCAGACTGATAAGCTAGTACACTACACACCTACTAGCCTACAGGGGCACCGCACCTACTACTTTGTTTTGCCATCATTTTCTTAAATATTAGTCTTGACAGTTCATATTTAGCAGTCATGAAGTAGACAATATCCAGATCCATTCTCTTTTATTTAATCAAAAATTATAAACAAACAAAGTAGAATACCTTCTCAGCGAACACCCTTTCTTACAAATTCCATTGAAATGCAATATTTGAAAAATAAGTATTTAGAAATAAAAATAGTAAAACAGTACAGCGACGGACGACAGACGACACAATAAAGAAATAAACAAACAAACAATCCGTAATGAATTTATTTGTTGTAGACGCAACAAAGAATGTGACACATTTAATGCAGCGCTTTTTTTAAACATTGGAAAGGCAACACTTAAAGCCGTTGTGCGAACCCAAAAATGGTAAGAATTGTTCCAATTATTTCACTTAAACTAATTCCATTTGAAATGGATGCAGACAGACAGACAACCAGACTACAAATGTTTCTTTCTGTTTTTGTTAGCAATTAGGCCACTAAAACAGTTCAATGTTATTCATTGAATGGCTATTGATACCAATTTAGAATTTTAAAATTAAATAACTAGAAGTTGGGGAAAAAAATGTTAAAAAAAAATAATTTTTCAGCGAAAATTTTTGTATTGAAGACAAGTTAACAAAATGATACGTAAGACCAATTTAAGTTTTATCTAGAAGATTTTTAAAAATGCTTTCGCTCTCTCACTTTATCTCTTGCTTTCTTCCTCTCTTTTTTTAAATATTATCTAAGTCCCGGTTTACATTGAACGATTTTTATCGCCGCACTTCTGAGTTTGTAGAAAGAATAGGGGAAAAAAAGTACCCTTGCAAGTGTACTCTGGCATTTCGTTTTGTCCACAATTCCTAATTTTAAATGTGAAGTTAACTGCAAATATATTTTGACATTTGTTTTATTTTCATACTCCTTTAATCGTTTTCACTTTCAAGCAAGTAAGGTCCACTGATTACTCCTGACCAAATTGCACACCAGGCTCAGGACACTCTGTATTAAGAGGTCGCACTGGACTTAATTTTTGTTGAAAATCCTGAAAAAAGTTTTTTTAAAGCCGATTTTCAAAGCCTTCATAAAAATTACTTTATGAAACGAAGCCCAAAAACTACTTTTAAGAGAAAGTACTTTTCTAAAAAAAAGAAGTAAAAAATTTTACCGTAATTTAGAACGAAAAACGTTATTGAAGAAAAAACCTAAATAAAAAGAAAATTTTAAAAAAATAAAATTTAAAAAAAGTACTTTTTTTAAAACTAACCTTAAAAAAGTATATTTTAAAAGATCTATTTTAAATCCCCCTTTAAAAGAACTCTTTTAAGAAACTTCGAAACATCAAGGACTATAAAAAATTTAATTTATTTAAAAGAGCCCTGGCTAAAAAAAGGAGTTTGCAAAAAAAGTACCTGGCTGAAAAAGTACTTTACTTAAAAGTACCTTGCTAAAAAAACGTATGTTGCTAAAAAAAGTAACGCAAAATAATTAACTTCCCAAAGGTAATTTGCCCCAAAAAGTACCTTGCTTAAAAAGTACCTTTTAAAAAAATACCTTTAAAATCATGAAAGAAACAGCATTTTATTTTCCTTATAATTTTTATTTAGGTGAATTGCAATAATTTTTAAAATAAAAATTTGCTTAATACTTTTGCTTAGTACTTTTGTACTAAAGAAAAAATAATCCCTAGTACCATTTTACTTTAAGATTTATCTCGCTCATTTTAACTCGTATCTGAAGGACTTTTAAAAAATGCTCCTTCTCTCTCATTCGCCCCTCCTTCTTTCTCCCTCTCTTTTTTCTATAAGAAAACTTACAAAAAGGCCTCTTTTTACAGCTAAAATATAAAAAAGAGGCTAATGCGTTTCACTCATTACACACTATTTGATGTTGTTGTTAAAAAAGTAGTAACTGCCACAAATGCTCGACATGTCAATAAACCAAAACATATTGTGTGAAATTTTTTTTAAAGGAGACCGCAAAGTACCTATTTTTACCAAGACTTCCTTATTTATAAAACAAATTTAACAAAAAGTACCTTTTACGCAAAGTAAAGAAAATGATACTTTCACAAAATAAATCAAGCGCGTTTTGATGTATATGGGAAGTGTAAGTTACTTAAAAGTACCTCGTAAGAATTTAACTTTTTTAATATGTACCTTGCAGAAAAAGTACTTTGCTCAAAAGTACCTTGCTAAAAAAAAGTAGTTAAAAAAAAGCAGCTTGCCAAAAAAGGAAAAAAAGTACCTTGCAAAAAAGTACCTTAACAAAGGGTACCTTGAAAAAAAGTGCTTTGCTTAAAAAGTACCTTTTAAAAAAATACCTTTCAAATCCTAAAAAAACCGCATTTTATTATCTTTATAATTTTTATTAAGGTGAATTTCTATAATTATTATAATAAAAATTTGCTTAATATTAAAAATAAGTACCTTCCAGAAAAAGTACTTTGCTTAAAAGTGCCTTGCTTAAAAACAGTATTTATCAAAAAAAGCAAATTGCTAAGAAAAAATAAAAAAAGTACCTTGCCAAAAGGTACGTTGAAAAAAGTACTTTGCTTAAAAAGTACCTTTTAAAAAATACCTTTAAAATCCTAAAAAACAGCAATTATTTTCCCTATAATTTTTATTAAGGTGAATTGCTATAATTTTCATAATAAAAATTTGCTTAAAAACAAGCACCTTGAAGAAAAAGTACTTTGCTTAAAAGTACCTTGCAAAAAGAAAGTACAAGTTCCAAAAAAACAGGTTGTTAAAAAAGTAAAAAAAGTACCTTGCCAAAAGGTACCTTGACAAAAAAGTACTTTGCTTAAAAAGTACCTTTTAAAAATAATACCTTTAAAATCCTAAAAAAACAGCATTTTATTTTCCTTATATTTTTTATTACAAAAAATTATAAAATTTGCTTAATATTAAAAACAAGTACCTTGCAGAAAAAGTACTTTGCTTAAAAGTTTCTTGCTAAACAAAAGTAGTTCCAAAAAAGCAGCTTGCTAAAAAAGCACCTTGCAGAAAAATACCTTGCCAAAAAGTACCTTGAAAAAATTACTTTGCTTAAAAAGTACCTTTTAAAAATTTTTTTAAAATCCTAAAAAAACCGCATTTTATTATCTTTATAATTTTTATTAAGGTGACCATCATAATATAATAAATATATATAATTCCTTTAGTACGTTGCACTGGGTTTAGAATATTAATAATTTTTATAACAACATTTTCTTAACGTTTTAGAATACAAAATTTGATCTTGATTGTTGCTTGTTATTTCAAAATAATTTGTTAAAAATTAATGGGAAGAACAGGCAACGTGTGTAGAAATAACAAATATAATCAATGTAAGTAACCAACGATGTCATTTACATTAACAAAACAGTGGCTGTAAAAATTTGTTTCTGCTTTTGTTTTTAAGACATTTTTACGATTGACACATGATAATTAATCAAGTGACAGAGACAGGCATGTGTGACATACACAAAGAGTTAATACTAAATATAGATTTCATACAAAAACAAACAAACAACAATTACTTAATAAAAAATTTATAACAGTGGAATCTGGTTAATAACAAAGAGATTGCAATCAGGTTAATATTGAGAAGCTGAGTTAAGCAGACGCACACACACACTGCTCAGTTAATTTGTGTTTATGAAGTTGTTACTGTAATTGAATCTGCAACATGAAATTGAGAAGCAAAAAACTCTGCAGAGACACGCAATAAATTTAAAACCTAAAAAGTCACAGCAATCAGTTAGTTATTTTTGTTGCCAATATTGAATATTAATTTATTTAATAACACAAAGCAAAGCTGCCTTAAACAAATTAAAAACACAAATAAGTTTCTCAATCAAAAGTATTAAATTGCCGCCTTAAGACATACAAACTAAAACAGGGAGCGCCTTAAAAGATATCCAGTACAAAACAAAAATATAAAGTAAATTGTTATTAATTTAAAAATAATATTATTTTTTTCACTTACCTTATTTCAGCATATGAATGTGTGTGTGTGTGTGTGTGTGTGTTTGGTGTGGTCATAGCCAAATTGGACTGATGATGACTTTACAATGTTCCCTTACAATTTGCACTTTTCTAACACAAAAAAGGAAACGAAACCTAAAAATAAAAAAAAACCAAATAATTTGTGTTATTAAAATAAAACGACGCGTATTATTTATAAAATGATGAGTAATAAACATAAATTATATTGCATACTTTAGGGAATGACCATAAAAATAAGGGAAGGGAAAATATAAAAGCATATATTTCAGGCTACTTTCAAATGAGTCATACTTTAAGGCTGCTAAAAAAAACAAAATGAGTCAACGGACAAAAAAATTCTCAGAAAAAAAATTTTTAAATTAAAATCAACAAAAACAAAGAAGGAAGAAAGAGTGTGTCATGTAAAAAAAAAAAGAAATATAAATAATATTAAATTGGTCTTTTTAATATTTTATAAATAATTTTTTCAAGCTCCTAGGTTTTTTAACAAAAATTAAATAAATTTTATATTTATTTTCAATATTTCACCACACTATTAGGTGGCATTGAAGGAAAATAAAATCAAAATTACGTAATTAAAACATTTATTACTAATATTTTCAAAATTAAGGTCTTTTAATAAAAATTAAATAAATTCCAATTTATTCCCGCCACACTATTGAGTGGCACTGCAGGGAAAATATTATAAATTATTATAAATTATATTATTAAATTTTTTTATATATTATTTTTTCAAGCTTAAAAATTAAATAAATTTAGTTTTTATTATAAATTTCCCGCCACCATATTTGGTGGTTTCAAATGGAAAAAATTATAAATTACTTTATTAAAATATTTTTAATAAATAATCTTTTCAAGCACAAGGTCTTTTAACAAAAATTAAATAAATTTTACTTTTATTTTCAATATTTCACCACACAATTGGGTGGCATTGAAGGGAAAAAATTCTACATTACGTAATTAAAGCACATATTAATAAAATTTTCAAAAAAAGGGCCTTTTGATAAAAATTAAATACATTCCAATTTAATTTTCAACATCCGGCCACACCATATTAAATTTTTTTATACATTATTTTTTCAAGCTTAAAAAATAAATAAATTTAGCTTTTATTTTCAATTTTCCGCCACACTATTTGGTGGTTTCAAAAAAAAAAAAATTATAAATTCTTTTATTAAAGTATTTTTTATAAATAAGTTTTTCAAGCACAAGGTCTTTTAACAAAAATTTAATAAATTTATTTTTTATTTTCAATTTTCCGCCACACTATTAGGTGGTGTTCAAGAGAAAAAAATTCTAATATTAATAATATTTTAAAAATAAGGTCTTTTAATAAAAATAAAATAAAGTGCAACTTCAACATCCCGCCACACCTTTGAGTGGCATTGAAGGGAAATAATTATAAATTTTTATAAATTATTTTATTAATTTTTTATAAATCATTTTTTCAAGCTTAAGGTCTTTATATAAAAATTAAATAAATTTAATTAAGTAAATTTAATTTTTATTTTCAATTTTCCGCCACACTATTTGGTGGTTTCAAAAGAAAAAAAAAATTAAAAATTCTTTTATTAAAGTATTTTGTATAAATAATTTTTTCAAGCTCCAAGATCTTTATATAAAAATTAAATAACTTAAAATTTTATTTTCAATATCGCGTCACATAATTGGGTGGCATTGTAGGTTAAAAATTCTAAGTAATTCTTTAAAATATTTTTAAAAATAATTATTTCAAGCACAAGGTCTTTTAATTAAAATTAAATAAATTATTTTTTATTTTCAATATTCCGCCACAACATTTGGTGGCATTGAGAAGAAAAAATTCTTAATTATTTTATTAAAATATTTTTTGTAGATAATTTTTTCAAGTTCAAGGTCTTTATATAAAACTTAAATAAATTTTAATTTTTTATTCGTAATATTTCACCACACCATTAGGTGGCATTACAGGTTAGAAATTCTAAATTATTTAATTAAAATCTTTTTTATAAAAAAATTTTTCAAGCTCAAAGACTTTATATAAAAATTAAATAAATATAATTTTTATTTTCAACATACCGCCACACCATATGGTGGCATTGAGAGGAAAAATTCTAAATTATTTTATTAAAATATTTTTTGTAAATAATTGTTTCAAGCACAGGATCTTTATATTAAAATTAAATTAACGTTAATTTTTTTCAATATTTCGCCACACTATTAGGTGGCATGCAGGTTAAAAATTCAAAATTATTTTATTAAATTCTATTTTATAAATATTTGTTCAAGCTAAAGGTCTTTATATAAGAATTAAATAACTTCAAATTTTATTTTCAATATCGCGCCACACCATTGAGTGGCACTGTAAGGAAAAATTTCTAAATTATTGTATTAAAATATTTTTATAAATAATTGTTTCAAGCACAGGATCTTTATATTAAAATTAAATTAATTTTAACTTTTTTCAATATTTCGCCACACTATTAGGTGGCATGCAGGTTAAATATTCCAAATTATTTTATTAAATTCTATTTTATAAATATTTGTTCAAGCTAAAGGTCTTTGTATAAGAATTAAATAAATTAAAATTTTATTTTCAATATCGCGCCACACCATTGAGTGGCACTTTAAAGGAAAATTTTTAAATTATTGTATTAAAATATTTTTATAAATAATTTTTTCAAGCACAGGATCTTTATATAAAAATGAAACAAATTTAAATTTTTCGTTTTTAATATTTCACCACACCATTAGGTGGCATTGCAGGTTAAAAACTCAAAATTATTTTATTAAAATCTCTTTTATAAATATTTTTTTCAAGGTTTATATATAATAATTATATATATATATATATATATTTTGTATTTTTAAAATCTTACCACACCATTGAGTGGCACTATAAGGAAAAAATTATTAAATTCTTATTAAAATATTCTTTATAAATAATTTTTCCAAACAAAAAGTCTTTACATAAAAATTAAATAATTTTGGGTGCTATTTTCACTATTTCACTATTGAGTGGCAGTGAAGAGAAAAAATTATAAATTATTTTATTAAAATCTTTTTTATAAATATTTTTCAAGCTAAAGGTCTTTATATAAAAATTAAATAAACTTATTTTTTATTTTCAACTTTCCGCCACACCATTGGGTGGCACTGTAAGGAAAGAATTCTAAATTATCCTATTAAAATCTTCTTTACAAATAATTTTATTAAGCACAAGGTCTTTATATAAAAATTTAATAACTTAAAATTTTATTTTCAATATTTCGCCACACCATTGGGTGGCTTCGTAGCTTAAAAGTTATAAATTATTTAATTAAATTATTTTATATAAATTAGCTTTTCAGACATAAGGTCTTTGAATAAAAATTAAATAAATTTTATTTTTATTTTCAATATTCCGCCACTCTATTGGGTTGCATTGAAGGTAGTTCAACCATCTTATAAACTAGAAATTAACCAATCAGTTGTTAAAAACTAGTAATTGAAGCATGGTCGTTTAGCGTAATCCTAGAGTTCTCAGATGCTTTGAGACATAAACGTTTGCTGGTTTTTAATATTCTAATATTTTCCATGGTCAATATGAATATGGTAGTCTAAATCTAGCTGCGTGTTCCTTAGCAATACGTTTTACAGCTGCTAAATTTTGATTATGAATGATTTCACGTTATATAAGAAATATTTTATTCTTGCGACCCTGAATTTGATTAACGTACTTCAAGTTTGGTCAAAATTTCGAAGAAAATGTTAGACGATTGAGAGGCCCTAGCGGAATTGTGACTTATTGACAAAGACGAGTTCATTCAAAAAATGCGTTCTTTTCGTTTAGCTTTTTAAACTGCCAAAGCTTAACATTCAATGCAAATAAAGGCCAGTCGGGTTTAATTCTAAGAAAAATTAAGATGAAAATCTAATGGCCAATTATTGCTTTACAGCAGCTATGTTTGCACTATTACGAGCCACTACGAGCGTATTGTTTTGATATATTGTGAGCTATAACACCGTGAGCCGCGAATTCAGCGATTAAGTTATGCAGAAGCTGCCTGGTTATAAGTAAAAGCTGCTGGAATTTTGCTATTGGTAGTCAGAAGGAGCAAAGTTTTAACTATAAACTTCCCATCCACCGTTTTCAAATAGTTTTTGACCCGTCGTGCAACACGTGACCGAGCCTTGTCTTGATAGAAGATTAAGGCATCGTGTATGGTTTTTCTGGTTATTTTTCGTTGATTGCTCTCTTCAAACGAATCTATTGTCTTCGCTACATATCCCCTGTGAATGTCAACAGCTCATAATACAAAACACTTCTGATTCCACCAAACACAGGGCCTTAACTTGGTGTTATGTATATTTGGCTGCAGCGTTGATTTGGCTGTGTTGCCGAGGTTTCTCTGCAGGAGTTAAAAATATGAGTCCATTGTGATATTTAGAAAGACTTTAGATTGGTTTTGATCAAAGATACTAAACAAAAAAACAAAATCGTTGGGTAAAATGATGTAACATAAACATTTCAGTTACATTTCCTATAAATAAATTCAAACACCTTACCCGCCAATTTTGTTTTGTTTTTTTTTTTTTAACAAATATCAACTTTTCCGCTAATGATGCAACATAAACATTTCAGTTACATTTCTTATAGCTAAATTCAAGCACCTTACCCGCCAATTTTGTTTTTTACTTTTTAACAAGTATCAACTTGTCCGCAAATAGTGCAACTTAAACATTTCAGTTACATTTCTTACAGCTAAATTCAAATACCTTACCCGCCAATTTTGTTTTTTTTTTTTACAAATATCAACTTGTGCGCAAATTTGGCATTTTGAACGTTATATTTTTACCAAAGACGATGTATTATGTAAAGATTTCCTATAAATTATTTATTAATCACATTGTAGGTTTTATATAAATGCGATTCTCTAATGAGAAAATAAACTTGGCAGGCTTTTTCTATATTTTAGGTCTTATTTAGCCTACACTTGAACTTGTGTATTTTAGAGGTTTAAACGCTATAAATGCCTAAAGAATTCAAATAAGGAGAAAACAAAAAGATGTTAAAAAATATATGAACAAAGAATCATTGAATTACAAAAACTAAAAGAAAATAAACAGATTTAAAATGAGGTGCTATTGACATTCAACAATTATCAAAATAAACAAATTGAATTGCTGTTTAGAAACTTCAAGAAAAAAAAGCTGGTTTAGGATCTATTGTTTATGACGACCAACTAAACATAAAATATGTACAGGGTGTCCATAGGGAAGGTATACACTACTTTGTTTATATTTTTTGCTTAAATGAAAGAGAATGGATGTTTTATTGAATGTGGGCAATTATGTTTAGAATACGATAACAGATAAATCTTCGCTTCTGTTAACCTTACAAATGCCAGCCCTTTTGAGCTTATTTTTCTTTACCATCTCACACGTTTTACGCAGTATTTTATTAATTTCACGACGAATAGTTCCTTTAAATTGCTTAAGCATCTCTGGTTTGTTTGCATAAACCTTGCTTTTCAGATATTCTCACAAAAAGCGGTCGGAAGCAGTCATATCAGGCGACCGTGGAGGCCAATGAACATGACCATTTCTTAAAATAACTTGTTGTGGTAAGAGGTCTCGCAGTAATATCATTGTAATCCTGGCTGTAAGCGATGTGGCACTGTCTTGTTGATACCACATGTAAATCAAGCCTTTAAAAAGTTTTCAATCATATCTAGATATCGCTACCCATTCAGAGTTACCGTTATGCCGTTTTCATTTTCAAAGAAGTAAGATCCAATTATTGCAATATTTCCTTTTACAGTTGCATCTATTGCCTATCGCATGTCGTTCTTTTCTTTTATCGTAAGTCCATCTATTGTCTACTTTTTGGCCTCCCTTTACTTTTACATCTTTCTCTACGTTTTTTATTTCTTGGCCCAAAGCAGGCAGGGTTATCTACCCGACATCTCCTCTTGTGTTTTTTCGATGCCAGTGGTAACTTATAGGAATCATTGGAATTACTATTAAATCCATAGGGAACCAGATCTTTAACTCCATCTTTCGACTCAATTCCACAATCGTCACATTTGACTGTACCCACTTTATATTAAGAAAAAAAATTGCTTCCGTCAACTGGAGGACTTAGCATATTTTTTGACTTTTAAAATTTTTTTTTTTTGGACTTGTGAACTTAGCACTTTGTCCGACTAAGGTAGCGACTTGGTATTTTTTTATAAAGAATTTTGAAAAGTATATAAAAATAAATCTGAACATTTAACACAAAATCTCCATTATTAGCATTACCCTGTAGGTGCCCCAGAAGGTTAGTAGGTGGTGTACTATGCTTACCAGTCTGGGGGTTTGCGAGTTCGATTCCCAACAAAGACATTGACTGTTTTCACTACAAAAAAGAAATAAAAATTGACTCTCGGTGAGGCTGCTCAGTGATGAAGGCATAGTCACTGGTCGCGGTGCTGTCTTATACGACAGCTAATTTCCGATAACATTGTCCTTCTAGGAATGAAAGCTGCCCCGGTAGGGTAGTAGGTAGTGTTCTTTAGCCTAGCAATCTAGGGGTGGTTGTTGTTAATACAAAAAAAAGAGGTTGAAGGCAATGTGACTTCTACTTTCACCACATGTTTTATCTCTTCTCTATCCCTTTCTTAAAGAATATAACAAGGCTGTGACTAAATAGGCAGTGTCGCCTGAAGTGCTACTTCTCTCTTACCTGCATTAATAAATAAAAATAATAATAAAACCTGCAACAGTAATCTGTTCCCAGTCAATATACACAGCGCGCGGCAGGAATAGGTATACAAGAATTGTCGGTTGGTTTAGTGTTAATAGAATTTATGAATATTTCCTAAATATTAAGCATTTGTTTTATTCCAGGAATAGACTACAAGCAACACACACTGTGATTAATAATTTATGCGCCACCATGGTTTGTATTCAAAGCCCTAAAGCTTAGAGAAAACTGTTTTATGTATGAGACTTGCTGTATGCGGGTATAATAAGTGTGAACGATGTGTGACAGGCCATTTAGTGCGCGCCAACATTGAGGAAATAATTGACTAGAAGCATCATAAACAACAGAAGCTGGTTATATAAAATGCATAACAAATTACAAAAAACTACTCCAGAAACTGACTGCTACTTTATCTTGTGTTCTACCATCTCTTAATGCACTTAAAAGCAAAATAAAAATAATAAAAATCTGAAAAAAATGTACAAAAACAAAATATAAAAAAATGGCGTCTAAAAATGTCTTTAAGCGATTTTTCAATGCCTTGAAAACTGTTTAGCAGAAAATAAAAGTGCTGCCAGCTTTTGTTGTTGAATAGAGCGTTATAAATTTCTTAACACCCCCAAGCGCTAATTATTTAATTTAAAAAATATTTTATTAAATTAAACAAAAACAAATTTAAAGAAAAACATTATTTTTTATAGAGAAAATAAATAAAACCTGAAATATTTATAAAATATTTGTCATTTGTTTTTATAAATTCTGGCACGCGAAAAATTCCAATGAAACTTAAAGTAAAAAACAAAAAATACGTAAATAAAAAAGTATCAAATGTAAAATGAGACTCTATTGCAAAAAGGGGAAGGTAAGCCAACCAACAAGCGTTCAGCAATTTAACTAAGAAATAAACGATCAAATAAACTATAATTGCAATAGATAATAAAGCTTTAGGCAAGCCAAGGTTCTAAAGTGTTTGCACCCCCTATAACAAACGAAGACAGCAAGACGAGGACTTACAGGAACAAGGTCACCCCTTAACATAACTTTGTACACCATTATAAGTTCAGCCTTAATATCTTTAAGGTGAGAAGCGATACCAGTTTCTTAGTTAAGTGTTTACTCTGCTAGCAGGCTCCCATTCTGTGCGGGTGATGCGTGATAAGATTAATGTTTATTAAAAAAATGCAGCATTGAAATAAGAATGTTATTACTTCGCTTACCTTCCCACATTAGAAATTTTTCACTTGAAACGAAAGTACGTTTTAATAAAAATAATAAAATTTCAAACAAAAAAAAAAGCACGTCAAGTGCGGTCAATGTTGTTCATTGTGTACGAGTACAAGTGTATTAACAAAAAAAAAAAAAAGAAAAGAAGAAAAAAATAATTGTGATAAAAAATCATAGAATTTAATTTACATGCACAGATAAAAACAACCGAAGAGAAAATTGAAAGCTTGCCTTGAATAAATAAAATATTCTGTTCAAAATAAAATGAGGGAACATGTTTTTCACACTGCAAAATTAAAATAAAAAAAAAAGGGAATAAGGTCAACAACGTCATCATTATCATCGGTGTACTCATACACACATCCAGCTGCCTCACTACTGAATGCAGCAGTTACATTAGTATTTTCTGTTCTTTACTGCACGATGTCAAGTAGTGGCGTTTTTCATTACAAAAAAAACTGTAACATGAGCGCTTATACTTCAAAAAAAGGATTGATTAAATATTCTATTCATTTTGTTTTCTTTAAAAAAATATAAAAGTTGTTTACTTCGTGTGGGAGTCGCCAAAAACTATTGCGAAAATAGAAAAATCACAAACAATCCCATATACTCTCTCTCTCACTCTCCTTTTCACAATCTATTTTTAATGCATCAGCTAGCAGTAAATAATAAAAAAAAATAATCTGGAGATTCCTTTATAAAAGGTGGCGAAATTTGAGGTTGGGAAATAAATTGCCGTAAATCACACACTTTTTTTAACAAAATCTAAATCTACAATTTACGTAATACTAATCACATTATACTAACTACGTAATATTATTAACGTAATTTCATTTACGTAATATTAATTACGTAATATTAATTACGTAATATTATTTACGTAATACTAATTATTTAATAATAATTAAGGAATATTAATTACGTAATATGAATTACGTTATATTAATTATGTGATCTCCATTACGTAGTAATTATTATGTAATTTCCATTACGTCGTATTAATTATTTAATATTAATTATATAATATAAATTACGTTATATTAACATTTAATACTAATAACGTAATATTAATTACGTAAAATTATTTACGTGTATTACGTAAAACATTAACTACGTAGTATTAGTTACGTAGTATTAATTACGTAAACATTTATTACGTAATATTAATTATTAATTAATATTTAAACAATATTAATCACGTAATATGAACTACGTCATATTAATTATGTAATGTCCATTACGTAGTATTAATTAATTAATATTAATTAGATAATAAAAATTACGTTATATTAATATTTAATACTAATTAAGTAATATTAATTATGTAAAACTAGCGTGCCCGTGACTGCTTTGCAAGTCATTTCTTCGACATTTTTTGATCGATTTTGGTTCGCGGTATTGAAAAACAAAGCACGTGAACGTGATACATATAACTGAAAGTGCAAAAAACAGGGATCATTGAAAAGCAACAGGTATGGGGAACTGAAGCCATTTAAAATCAAACGCAAATCTGGAGGAATCATAGGAATGCGTGGTTTCAACACATCGCCCTTATATTTTTCTTTTAAAATTTTTGCTTCTATCACATTTTTCATGACTTTTTTGACTACTAACATATGTCATTGCATCTGCCGAGTGTGCATACAACGCCATCTACTGGCAATATAGCATTTACAATCATGTTTTTTATGGGTTCTTGAGTTAAGATAGCGTTGTAAAAAATGTATGTGAAAATGAATTTTCTTCATAACTTTTTTTTTTGGGAAATTTTCCAAAATTTTCTTGTGTATTCTTCTTATTTGGCCGGAGACCTGTCCAAATTGGTGCTAATCACCGAAATCGGTCCAGGCATTCTCGAGTTATAAGCGTAGTAACTAACATCACTTTCTTTTATATATATAGATTATTTACGTAATATTATTTACGCAAAAAATTAACTACGTGGTATTAATTACGTAGTATTAAATACGTAATATTAATTACGTCATATTATTTACGTAACATTTATTACGTAATATTAATTATTAATGGATAATTAAGCAATATTAATTACGTAAAATTATTTACGCAAAAAATTAACTACGTAGTATTAATTACGTAGTATTAAATACGTAATATTGTTTACGTAACATTAATTACGTAATATTAATTATTAATTAATAATTAAGCAATATTGATTACATAATGTGAATTACGTTATATTAATTATGCAATGCCCATTAGGTAGTATTTATTATTTAATATAAGTTAGATAATATGAATTACGTAATATTAATCACGTAAAATTATTTAGGTATAAAATTAACTACGTAGCATTAATTACGAAATATTAATTACGTTATATTATTTACGTAACATCAATTAACATTAATTAGATAATAAAAACTACGTTATATTAATATTTAATACTAACTTAGTAATATTAATTACGTAAAATTATTTCCGTAATATTATTTACGCAAAAAATTAACTACGTGGTATTAATTACGTAGTATTAAATACGTAATATTAATTACGTAATATTTTTTTCGTAACATTTATTACGTAATATTAATTATTAATGGATAATTAAGCAATATTAATTACGTAATATGAACTACGTTATATTAATTATGTAATGCCCATTACGTAGTATTAATTATTTAATATTAATTAGATAATATAAATTTCGTAATATTAATTACGTAAAATTATTTACGTAAAAAATTAACTACGTAGTATTAATTACGAAATATTAATTACGTTATATTATTTACGTAATATTAATTATTTAATAATATTAATTATGTAATGCCCATTACCTAGTATTAATTATTTAATATTAATTAGATAATATAAATTACGTTATTTTCACATTTAACACTAATTTCGTAATATTAATTACGTAAAATTATTTACGTAATAATATTTACGTAATATTATTTACGTAATAATAATAACGTAATATAAATTGCGTAACATTAACTATTAAAAATTAACTACATAGTATTAATTACTTAATATTAATTACATAATGTTAATTACGTAATATTACTTAATAAATGTTAATTACGTGATGTTAATATTTAATATAAATTATACAATTTAATTAAATATGAAATAATCTTTTAACGGTCTTTTTTAATAATTTAACGATTTTATTTTTCTCGATATTTCGCTTTCCTGTGGAAAGCTTCTTCAGGAAATTATTTTTTATATTTATCAAAAACAAAAAAATTATAACAATTTGAAAATAAAAAATTTTTGAAAACATTTGACAAAACATATAAAATAATTTTCTTCATACAACAAACATACAAAAATTAAAATTTCAAATATTTAAACATACAAAAATTTTTTATTTTCAAATTGTTATAATTTTTTTGTTTTTGATAAATATAAAAAATAATTTCCTGAAGAAGCTTTCCACAGGAAAGCGAAATATCGAGAAAAATAAAATCGTTAAATTATTTAAAAAGACCGTTAAAAGATTATTTCATATTTAATTAAATTTAAAAAAAAAGTCGAATAAAAATAAAAGTAATAAATTATACAATATTAATTACGTAATATTAATTACGTAAAAAGAGTTACGTAATATGATTTACGTTATTTTAATTACGAAATATTAATAACTTTAGCGCCTTGTAGCCGATCGGGTAATTTGTGCCGTGTGGCACCGTCCTGTAAAAGCCACAAGTCAGTGATATCAACGCCGTCAATAATAGGCGAAATTTGAGTGCTTAGCATCTCTCGATAGCTCCCCTCCCCTTACCCGGTACACCTAAACTACCATGAGGTACACCATGGTTTAACACCACCAATTAACTTGAACATATTTGAGCAGCTGCAATTCATTGTCTTTAACTCCACTCCGTGTCACGATAATTTATCGATTAGTATTTGATGTTCAACAAGATCAAACGCTTTTGTGAAATCTAAGAAAATGCCCACAACCCCACTGAATGCGTCATCCAAACCTCTACAAATGAATTGCTCTACATTTTAATTAATTATTTTGATTTTTAAAATCATTTAAATTTTATTTTTCTCTTTCAGACTATTTCCAAACGTTTTGAAATTAAATTATAAAATTTAATAAAAATTTTTTTAAATTTTTAAAAATTTATAAAATCCTTATTCGCGCTGTCATAATTTTCCTATTTAAAATTAATTGCAAAATTATTACAAATAAAACTAATAAAAAGCAATAAAAAACTCGTATTTCTATTGGAAATTTAACTACACAATGAACGCTTGACTGGTAGGCTGGATGGCTGAATAGCTGAATGGCTTAATGGCTACCTGGTGACATATCAATTTTCAAAATAGCGAATAAAAAATAAACAAATTATATTGAACACTTTATACAGGGGCAACTTGTTTAATCATGTTTTGTTGTTATTGTTGTTGGTTTTGAAATCGACAGTAATAAACGGTACCGTTAGCTGTCATTAAAAATATGATATTTCACATGTTTTTATAAAACCGTGACACTTAACATTTGGATTTTATAATTGAAAAGAAATATTGAAAGTAAATGAGAGAAAAACAAACACCTGCGTTTAAAATCAAAAGTAATTGGGTACACTGGTTCCTGCAACATAAGATGGATTGAGGGACGACGCATTTTATACTTCCTCATGCTGGGGAACAGCTTAAAACCAGATGTCAGTGATATCCACGTCGTCAATAATAGGCCAAAATTGAATTGTTAGCATCTCGCGATAGCATCCCGCACCACACAGCGGGTCGTTGAAAATCTAAATCTAAAAGGATGGTGCTATAGACCAATATAGGAGGGTGGAATTTCAGCTACATGGGAAGGCGATTTCGGGCTAATATTTTCTTGACTTGATTAACAACTAGATTTCCTTTCTCGGCATAATTTGTTGCCCATTTTTCCGCTCGAGATTTGTAATGGGTGTCTAGGAACAACCGGCCTCTTGAGATCTTTAGCTGCACGCCATTATGAGTAATTTTATCGTGGAGATAAATCGATGTCGTCTAGATACTTCCTAAGAGATGAAATTCCAACAGGTCGCTTAGCTGCTTTGTGCATTCTTTTAGCCTATTTTTAAGATAACACGACTTCTGCTGTTGCCATTCTCTTCGAAATCTCCTTTTTTTTTTAAGACAAATATCTACGGAGAAAATGGCAAAATAACTGGTTGTCTGGTGAGTACAGGAATGTCCGGCCGCCTTTTTTAGATTGTCGTTAAGGCTTCTCAATAATCGCTCTAGGATTTTCAGAAGTCGAAATGCGGCAATTTCGCTTGTTGACATACCCTGACAGGTCCCACCCGGGGGGACATTTATGGTCTTTATAGTACGTAACAGCTATCTAGATCTGTGCAACTGGGGGAAAAAGGGAGCCCAGTCCCCTGAAGACAGACAGGGAGTCAACTGGAAGCTCCACTTTATTTCCACGAGGATCAGTGAGCCGCAGAGTTCATTGTCTCTTTAGACATTTAATAGTTCTCTGACTGATCACTGAGGTTGGCCCCTATAAGGGAGTAACGTGGTGGTGGTGGTTGTGGTTTCGCGGCCCCATTCACGCAAAGTGAATGATCCAGTTCAGTGAGCATGCTAGACATGTGTTCTGGACAGGAGTTGGAAAGTCTCCAACTCTTTAGCAAGGTGTGCTGGTTTGCAGCCCTACCCTGGAATCATTAAAGTTGCTACTAGGTGGTTCTGTTGCTTAGAATTATGTCTTCGGCTTGCTAGGACGCATGTATGACGTTCCAAATTATACAATTGTGGTTTGTCCACCATCTGATTAAGGCTACATAGCCAGGTGCGGATGTAAAACGAATCACACTATACCCTGACAGGTTTCCCCCCCGAGGGTACATTTATCGGTCTTTATGGATTACTCAACCATCTAGACCTGTGCTGCTGGAGGTATAAGGGAGCCCAGTCCCCTGAAGGCAAACAGGGTGTCAACTGGAAGCTCCACGTTATTTCCACGGGAATCAGTAAGCCCTAGAGCTCCGATAATTGTTTCTTCAGACTTTTAGCTGTTCTCTGACTGATTATTGAGGTTGACCCTTCGGGAGTAACGTGGTGGTTGTGGTTTTGCGGCCCCCGCATGAAGTGATTTAGTGGGCCAGGATCATCTCGCCTTTAATAACACCAACGGGTGAATGATCCGGATCTAGTGAGCATGTTAGTCATGTGTTCTGGACCAGAAGTTGGATAGTCTCCAGCTCTTCAGCAAGGAGTAGTAGTTTGCAATCCTGCTTTGGAACCGCTGAAATTGTAACTAGGCAAGACCTGTTGGTAGAATTAGTCCTCGTCTTCCTAGGGCGTGAATGACGTTGCTTTTCATTCCCAGTAGTTTGACCAGGCCTACGGCCAGGTGCAGATGTAAATCTTGTAACGAAATACCCTGACAAGTTCCCCCCGCGGGCACATTTATAAGTCTTTATGGATCACACAACCATCTAGACTTGTGCCTTGCGGGGAGGGAGTCCAGTCCCCTTTAAGGCTAGAAGGGGCCAACTGGACAGTTCCATTTTATTTCCACGTAAATCAGTAAAGCTTCGGAGTTCAGCTATTTGTCTTTTTAGTCTTTTAACTGTCGGCCCTTTGGGAGTATCGTGGGGATTGTGTGTTTCGAGGCCCTCGTTTGAGTTTGTGGGTCGGATCATTCAAAAATGAACACAATGAATGGTCCAGGTACAGTGAGTATGAATGCCTTCGTGTTCTTAACTATATTAAGCTTCATGCGTTCTAAACGAGGAGTTGGATAGTCTCCTAATCTTCAGCAAGGAGTGAAGGCTGCGGCCTGCTTCGGGCTTTTGAAGTTGCAACTAGGGTTGATCGGAGGATATACGTACCTAAAGGCCTTCTAAGGCGAGGATGACGCTACATTTCATTCACATTGGTATGATCCGCCATCTGGTTATGGCTTGCACAGCTAGGTACAGATGTAAATCCTAACACGTATACGCTGACAAGTGAAACTGGGCTTCGGTTGGAAAAATGATTTTGTTAGCAAAACCAACCGATTGTTCCTGAAAGAACTGAGCGAATCTGCGGCGATATGAATGGTCGGTCGGCTTTAATTTCTGCAGCAGTTGAACTTTGTAAGATCTCAAACTCAAATCCTTACGCAAAATTCGCCATGAGTTGGTTTTGGATAACCCCAATTTATGAGAACGTTAATACTGTGGCTCACTGCTGCGATGTTTTCACCTGAACGACCCGATCCAACACGCGGTCGTGTTCACACATTTTGTATGAAGCCTGTCGACTTAAATTTAGCGACGAAATTCTTAATAGCAGTGTCTCAGAAAGACGACTATGTTCTCCCAAAATATCACGTATTTTACGAAATGTAACTTTAATAATGGAACCACTATTTTCCTTATTACGCATCCACTGAAACGTGGTACAGAGACGAAGATAGTGTTGCTGTAGAATGTAACGTTGAGAAAGACCCGCAACAATCTATCCGCCATCGTGCACAGGAATCTAACGTGTGATTTGTCCGATTTGTCAATTCGTAGTTAATTTTTCCAGTGAAAGCTTAATAAAGTTTAAAAAGAAGAAGAAAAATTTTCTAAATTTAAAATTAAATTTTAACACTTTATATGAAAGTGCAGCACCGGTTAGCACAAGGCCACGGACAGAAGTTTATTAAATTTATATGCCAAGAGCGATTTAAGCCGCGAACAAATTACTAAGGACTGGATAATCAGAATGAAAGCCGCAGGTACCAGTGTGGAGTGAAAGCAAAGAAATGTGAAATTTCAAGCATTTTTGACAACGTTTCTAATTAGTTGTTAGCAGCTGTAACATAAAGAGAACCGAGTTGAAGACAAAACAAAAAAATATAAAATCAGAAATTTGCATAATTTTGAATTTTTCCCAAAGATCTTAAATGAACAAATTTAGCGCCAAAAACCATAAAACTGTTGCCATTGACCTTAACTGCTGCACAACACTCTGCACACACACACACTCATCAACTCGTTTAACATGAAATCAAAAGCAATTTTCCCACCAAGTTTCACATAATTAATCTTTACATTTGCTATTCTTGTTCTTGTTCTGGCTTTTGTTTTTGTTGTTGCTCTTGTGATTGTTGTTTTTTTTTTCTTTGTTCTTTTGCAAACAACATGAATGAACTTCCTTTTGTTTGTGGAACCAACCGAAAGAAATTAAAATAACAACAACAAGAATGTTATATGAATGAAATAAAAAATTATAAAAAAATTTTGATTTGTGCGAAATCACATTAAAAAGACAACAACAATAAAACAGTGATCAGCATTAAAATAAAACGGAAGCAACAGGAGAGCTGTGATAGCTTAACCACAGCTGAAGGGTAAAAATATTTAAATCGGAATGTGAGGAGAGCATTTGCGCATTTATCACAAATTTTATTTACCTTCAGTCCGTTTATGAGCAAAACGAACAGCGTGTTTGATCAAACAAAACATAAGTGGAGAATCAACAAAAAGAAAAACCTTTTTGGTTTGGTCAAAAGAAATATTTTTTTTAATTCTCAAGATTTTGCTGATGGCAGAAAAAATCATAAATTCCTTTTTAGAAATGAAAATGAAAGAAGCAGCAGCAGCAGGGAATTTAATTTCCCTGCACATTTTCAAATACTATATGGGCAAATTTGGGGTTAGGAAGTAAATTGTGTGTGACATGATTGAATGTAAAGAATTGAGCTGTCATCCCTTGACATTTATTAAGTAAAAAGTGGAGAAATTTTAAGCATGAAAGGTTACACTCTTGAGCAAAGAACTTTAATTGTCGAAAATTTTGTATAAAATGATAAAAATTAATAATGGAATATGATAAAGGACAAATGTCCTTAACTTAAGCATATTGGCACATGTCCGCTCCTTTCACAAAATTTTTGAAAAACATTTTGCCATTAAGCTTCGCTTATCTCGTCATCGCGGCTCCAAATTCTTCTTTCAGAGCATAAATTATTTTTGAATTGTTCATATCAACCCGTTCTTTCAACCGGCCCCTGAGAAAATAATTCAGCGGCGTTTGAGATTAAAAGGCGGCCAATTGACATTAAAAAATTTTGAAATTACGCTATTGGAAAATTTCTTTTCGCATAACTGAATTGTTTAGGTGACCGCACTTCTGGCTCATTTTAGGAAAAAAACGGGCCGAATATGACACCTGACCATAAACCGCACCATACAGTCAATTTCTTTAATGGTTTTTCGAGGACTGTTTGTAGATTTTGTGAGCCCCGTAAGTGGCACAACCGCCTAATTGAAAATAATTCTTATTTGCCGAAATGTAGTTAACCACTGCCCGAGCTCGGCAGAGTACCCGTTACTATGCCGAAGATATTCTTTCGAACTCGAGCGGTTAAAATGGTTTTAGCAGTCCTCAAAGTCAGCAATTCTCCTAGGCCGGATGGGATACCAGCACTGGTCTCGAAACAAAGCTCTTCGACGCTAGCACGTCCGTTAGCAATCCTTTTCAGTATGTTGTATCATGCCGAAGAATTTCCAAAGTGTTGAAAGGTTGCTAATGTAACGCCAATCTCCAAAAAGGGAGAGGGTAACAACCCTGAAAATAACCGCCCAATTGCAATTTGTTCTGCACTTTCTAAAGTAATGGAAAGTATGATTAATATCCATCTTGTGAGGTACTTGGAGTCCAACTAAGCGTATGGTCGGGTGAGTTACTGAATTTCCTGTCGAAAAAAAGATGCAACTCCATACATAATTGTGGAGAAAGTTAATTGGTGGCTGTAGATATTACCAAGGCGTTTTATAGAGGGTTGCATGATGCACTTCTGTCAAAACTAGTTGCTTTTAGTGTCGGCACTAATTTCTTCAGATTTATATCGAGTTTTCTCAGGAATCACACTATAGGAGTTGTTATAGATGGGTTTTCATCGGACGAGTTTAAGATTAACTCCCAGGTACATTTCGTGATAAGATTTACATCTGCACCAGGCTGTAAGCCTTAATCAGATGGTGGTCAAACCACTGGGAATGAAAAGAAACGTCATTCACGCCCCAGGAAACAGGTCTTTCCTAGTTGCAATTTCAGAGGTTCCAAAGCGGGATTTCAAACCACTACTTCTTGCTAAAGAGCTGGAGACTATCCAACTACTGATCCAGAACACGTGACAAGCATACTCACTGGATCCGGATCATTCACCCGCTGGTGTTATTAAAGGCGAGATGATCCTGGCCCTCATAATCAAATTCATGCGAGGGCTGCAAAACCATAACCACCACGATACTTCCGAACGGCCAACCTCAATAATCAGTCAGAGAAACAGCTAAAAGTCTAAAGAGACAATTAGCGGAACTCTGGGTTTACTTACTCCCGTGGAAATAACGTGGAGCTTTCAGTTGAGCCCTGCTGCCTTCAGGGGACTGGGCTAACTTATACCCCCAGCAGCAGTTTCCCCCCGGCAAATGATAGTCTTTATGGAACCTACAACAGCCATCTAGATTTGTGTCTTGTGGGGTAAAAGGGAGCCCAGTCCCCTTCAAGGCTAGTAGGAGTCAACTGGACAATCCACTACATTTCCACGGGAATCAGTGAGCCCCAGAGTTCCGCTATTTGTCTCTTTAGGCATTTAGCTGTACTCTGGCTGATTATTGAGGTCGACCCTTCGGGAGTATCGTGGTGGTTGTGGGTTTCACGGCCCTCGTTTGCGTTTGTGGGTCGGATCATTTACAATGAACACAATGAATGGTCCAGGTCCAGTGAGTATGAATGCCGTCGTGTTTTTAATTATATTAAGCTTCTTGCGTTCTGGACCAGGAGTTGGATAGTCTCCAATACTTTAGCAAGGAGTGAAGGCTGCGGCCTACTCCGGGCTTTCAAAATTACAACTAGGAGTAACCGGAGTATATACGTATCCGAAAGCCTTCTAGGGCGAGGATGGCGCTACATACCATCCACAGTGGCAATGGCCACCATCTGATTAGGGCCCACGGCCAGGTGCAGATGTAAACCTTATCACGTCATACCCCCAACAGCACAGGTCTAGATGGTGAACTAATCCATAAAGGTCGATAAATGTACTCCCGTGAGGTTCTTTCTTCTACTCTATTTCTTATTTTTCTAAATGACTTTCTTTGTCAAACTTTTAACCCTATTTACTCTTTCGCCGATGAGAGCACCATTTGTCATTTGTATTTGTTTAGTAATAGAACGTACCAGTTGGAGATGAATTCAAAAAGGTGAAGCATAAATGACACGCTCAAGCACGTCCTCCAAATGGGGTCGTGGGAATGAAGTCGATTTTAATGCACGTAAGACCCATAGATCTGTGTTCGGAAATGATGATGCACCTAATAATATGGATGATATCAGTATTACGGAATCGGAAGCTCTTGATGTTGTTGGCCTGAAAATTCAATATGATGTTCAGTAGACCAAATCAATTTTTCAGGTTTCTCAAGAAGCTTTCAAGTACCTCGGTTTTCTAAAACGGTGTAAGAGCTACTTCACTTCATCCGACCTTCGTACTATTTATACCTGTATATATTCGTTCAAAAATGGATTACAACTTTCAAGTCTATTTTGGAGTTGCTCGATTGCTTAAAGGAGAGAGCCAAGAGGCTCATTGGGGACGACAGGGTATCTAACTCTATTGAGTCTCTAAAGCATCAACGCAATGTGGATTGTATGTCACTGTTTTATCGTTACTACAATGGTAAGTACTCTAATGAAATTAAGCCCCAGAGTTCGTTATTTGTCTCTTTAGACATTTAACTGTTCTCTGGCTGATTATTGAGGTTGCCCCCTATATGGGAGCATCGTGGTGGTTGTGGTTTCGCGGCCCCATATCAGGTTTGTTGTTTAATATCGTGGCCAGGATCATTTCGCCGTTAATGACACCCTAGGTGAATGATTCAGTCCCGTGAGCATGCTAGACATGTGTTCTGAACAGAAGTTGGATAGTCTCCAACTCTTCAGCAAGGAGTGATGATTTGCAGCCCTGCTCTGGAATCATTAAAGTTGCAACAAGGAAAAACCTGTTGCTAGAATTAGTCTTCGGCTTCCTGGGACGAGCATGACGTTCCTGCATAGTGGTTCGACCACCATCCGATTAAGGCTCCATAGCCAGGCGCAGATGTTAATCTTATCACGTAGATACCATCGTGTATTTTTGTGTTTATAAGCGCGTATAAGTAAATAAAGAAGAAGCTGGTCTCTGACATAATTCTCATAAGGTATGACAATTAGAAACTTCGCTACACTTTATATAAATTTTTGGGCCACGTGCTATGCCTTAAAAGGGGGAACATAAATTTCCCCTAAAACATTATGTGTTTGGTGTGGTGTGATAAAATTGTGATAAAAACATTTTAAATAACAATTTGAAAATAATTTATTGCTCCAGTTGTTTTTTTGGTGTCTGTGCGAACCAACCAACAAAAACATGAAGAAAAATTTATTTTTGAAATCATTTGAAGAAATAGTGGCTGCACAAAAATTGAAAATTTGTTTTATAGAAAAAAGCAATTAATGTCTATTTATTTTTCATATGACAGTTAACAACTTTTATTTATTTATTTATATCTTTTGCAGTTTGTTGTTGGTGTTGTAATATTTGGCAAACAAACAAACAAACAAACAATTTGATTACAAGAAATAAACTCAACTTTCACTTTCACTGGCTGATATTTGGTTGTTTTTTGCATTTGTTGTTGTTGTTTTATAAAAATTTTTTTATTGTTGTTGCAGTTGTTGGTTTTTCAATTTATAGATATGCAAGTCAAAATTTGAAAATATTTTTGTGTGTTTTGTTAATGTTTCTCATTACACGACATACAACATACACACAATACACAATGCTACAATACAATACCAAAGTTAAGCCGCTAAAGCAGTTAGCAACCAAAATCTGCCAACGCTGATTAACAGACAGACAGCAGAGATATGAACTTTAAGTTGGTATGTACTTATGAACATTAGGGTGGTTCCAAGTTATATGGATTAATAAAAAGTGATCCTATCTTTCCGTTCACTACCCTCAAATATTCCAATTGACTAGAAAATGAGATCTGATAATATAGGGTGTCCGATGAGAAGGTATACTACTTTGTTTATTTATAACTTTTGATTAAATGAAGGAGCTTGGATGTGTTATCGATAAATGTTTTCAATTCCTTCTACATATGACGTCTTTCCTAAATGTTTCTTTGCAAATGGCGAGCGCTGCGCGATGTGAAGACATCATTATGAAGCCACGTTCCCTCAATTACTGTTGAATCAGTATTTCTGGTTCAGGTATTTATCCCATAATCGTCGTATCTACCCTACGTAATTGGAATATCAGTCATCTGGCATTTTATGTGGGGACTAATCTTACTAGTTTCGTCTTTTATTGTTGTCCCGGTACGTGTGTCCTTCTGAGAGGGCGGTGTTTTTCTTTTGTATGAGTTTATGATCAGTTTAATGTCGAGATAAAAGTCCGCCTCTGTTAACCTCACATATTTCACGGGGTATTTCACATGGTTACCAATGTAGGAACGATAAAACAGTGAAACACAACCTATATTAGGTCGATGGTCTAAGGAATCAATCCTACCGTCTCCAATAGACCTCTTGACCCTCTCTTGTACGCGCTCGAGCAACTACAAAATAGATTTTGAGGTACCGGCCGATACATAAGAGTTGTATTCCATCTTTGAACGGATATAGGTGGTGGGTAAGATTTACGTTAGTATCTAGCTGTGCAACCCAGAACCTGACGGTGGATCATACCACTGTGAATGATATGTAGCGTCATCCTCGCCCTAGGAAGTCTTCACATACGTATATCCTCCAATGAATCCTACTTGCAACTTCAAGAGCTCAGAGCTAGGCCGCAGCCTCCTGGTCCAGAACGCATGCAGCTTAATAAAAATTTAGGAACACAACCGCAATCATAATCACTGGAACTGTACCACTCATTGTGTTCATTGTGAATGATTCGACCCACACAACTCAAACGAGGTCATCGAAACCACAACCACCACGATACTACCGAAGGGCGAACTTCAATAATCAGTCAGAGAACAGCTAAAAGAATAAAGAGCCAAAAAGCTGAACTCTGGGATTTATTGATTCCCGTGTAAATAAAATGGAATTGTCCAGTTGGCTCCTTCAAGCCTTTTAGGGAACTGGGGCTCCCTTTTACCTGCGATGACACATGTAATGACGGTGAGATTCCGTCAAAATATATCAAAATGCCCCCGGGAGGGACGATATGGTGATGGCCGAACGAACAGTAAAAACGTATGAGATTGTTAAAGCCATAGGCATTTCCTAGGGCAGTGTGGTTTCGGGTTGAAGAAAGCTGTCTGCAAGATAGATGTCGCGTTTGATCAATATTGATAAACGTAAACGTGTGACAACTTCAAACGATTGTTGTCCCAATCACTTTTTGACTTTCGGCTGGTTTTAAAAAAGTTGTCTACAAGATGGGTGCCGCGTTTGCTCTCAACAGACTATAAACGTAAACGTGTGACAACTTTAAACGATGGTTTGGAGTTGTTTATCTGCAATACGAACGAGTTTTTGCGGCGTTTTGTAACCGTGGATAAAACATGGATCCGTTACTGTACTTTGGAGATGAAGCAGCAGTTTAAATAATGGGTTTCTGCGGCTGAAGTTGCTCCGAGGAAGACCAAGTTAAGTTTGTCGGCCAATAAGGCAAGATGGCAAGAGTTTTTTGGGTTAAACGTGGAATAATCCACATTGATTACCTTCAAGAAGAGAAAATGGGCTTCTCGTGGAAATATAGTGGCTCCTGCTAGCCTTGTAGAGGACTGGACTCCCTTTTACTCCCGTTGACACATATAATGACGGTGAGATGTCGTCAAAACATATCAATGTGCCGCCGGGGGGATATAGGCGGTATAAACAGTACGAAGATCGGATGGAGTGAAGTATCTCTTACCTAAAAAATGTGTTTAGTCCATCGAACATCACATTGAATTTTCAGGCCAACAACATCAAGAGCTACCGATTCCGTAATACCTACATCGCCCATAGTAACAGATACAGCAGCAATACCGAACACAGATCAATGCCTAAGCATGCAACATTGCATCTTGCGGGCAAGAAAAATCGACTCTATTCGTACGACTCCATTCGGAGATTGTTGCGAGATCTTGATTGAGCGTATCATTCATGTTCCGCCTTTTGAAACTCACCTTCAACTGGTTCCGTGTATTACTAAATGAATACGACTGACAAATGGTGCTGTCATGCTGTCATGACATCTACATGCAGGCTTGTAATAAAAATTGTCGTTGTTCTTCGTCTTTTCAGATGTCAGAGATGGGTTGAAGTCTTGGATTATTTTTTTTATGTTTAAAGAGGCAACAATGGCTCTTTCGTCAAGTACCGTGCTAAATTCTTTTAGGAAAGGGATAGAGAAGAGATAAGACAGGTGGTGAAAGTAGAAGGATAGTTACGGAAATTAACTGCAAAGCGCCCAGTGACCATGCCTTCATCTTTCAGCACCCCCACCGACAGTCAATTTTTATTTTTGTGGTGAAAAAACAGCCAAGGTCTTTGTTGGGGATCGAACCTACAACCGCCAGTCTGATAAGCTCCTCTCCCAGCTGTGTCATTGACTACTCTTAAGCCATCCACTATTTTTTTAGCTCTTAAATCAATTGATTTTCGCACCATTTTCCCAGGATCGTTATTTAAAAAATATGTCTCGATTTCAAATTAAAAATTCTTTTTTGGAAACACCCTAATGCACATATGTGTAGTTAATGTGTATAAGTATTCTCATTGCTCGCCAAAAATCAATGAAACAGTAGGTGGTGTGGTGTTCAAATCTTGTTTAATGTTTCTCCTTTTTTTAAACAATTTTTTTTAACAAAAAAATAGGAAACATTTTGGATTTTTCGTTAAATATTTTTTTTCTTAATTTCTATAATTTTTAGTCACAATTACTGTTATTAAGACTATTGGTTTTTTCTATATTATTTAACAAAAAACAAAAATTAATTTACACACACACATGGTAACCCCATAGACATGTGTCATGCCATGTGATATTAATGTTAAGAGACCAGCGAGCGACAGTGTGTTTTATAAAAATTGAAAATAATCAATTATGTTGATTTTGAACATTGAAATGTCATAAAGGTTACGAAAATGACAATGTTGCAGTTCAGAAATATAATTACAGTGTGGGACAAAAAAAGAAATATAAAAGAGAAAAAAAAGCGGTAAAGAAAATGAGGAGAAAATTTTATATTTAGAGCAGAGTAATTTAAACAAATTTACCTCAATAATTAAAGGCGCTCTAACGAAGTACAGGATAAGAAGGGGGTTCCAAACACAAGTTGTAACATAAAGGGTTTTTCAACAAGCAGTTTGTTTTCTAAAACAAAATAAAACAAAAAAATTCGATTAAAATGATTTATATTTTCTTTGTATTGCACAGAGAAAAGTTCGTTAATTATGAATGAAAAATATCTGGCAAATGTCCACCACAACCAAAACCACACGCTGACAGATGTCGATTCTTTCATCAAAGTTTTAAATTACTTTTTGGCAAAATGGCGCTCCTACTTCGTTAAACGCATCGTGGATTTTGAATTTCAAGGCTGAAATCGATTGGCTCCGCTCAGACTCTGCCTAGGCACCGTCCTGTTGAAACCACATGTCAGTCATATCCACAATGTCAACAACAGGCCAAAATTGAGTTGTTATCGTTTCGCGATAGCGTGCTTTATTGACCGTTACCGCATTGCTAGCGGTTTGTTCTTCTTCGAACAAAATGGCCCAGTCATGCCTTCAGACCACTAAGCGCACCATACAGTGACACGTTGAGCATGCAAAGGCTTCTCAATAATCGCTCTAGTATTTTCAGAAGCCCACATGCGACAAGTGAAAACGGGCTTCGTCTAAAAAAAAAAGATTTTTTCAGAAAAACCAGCCGGTTGTTCCTGAAAGAATTAAGCGAATCTACGGCGACGCGAACCGTATAAGGCTTCAAAATCAAATTCTTATGCAAAATTCCCCTGACCAACACTCAGCGGATGACCCCTACACATGCAATGCATTGCGCCAGAGCTAAGAAATTATGTTATGGGGAGGAAGAAAGAGTTAATAGTGTTTGTGGATATTCAATTTGAACTTTCCTACATTGAAAGTGACAGGAAAGACCTCTGGAGGGAGGTCTGTTTTGTTGAAAGAACAAAAATTCAGCCTTTGAAAAATCAACCACATATGAATGCGCTCTCAACGTAAATCCCGTTGAACGCGAAGACGTGCGAGTAAAGCGAATAAGTTTCCTGATTTCTTTAGCGCAGTTAGCATTGTAGTAACGATTAAACAGTGAAATGTATCCAACATGGCGTCGATGCTCTAGAGAATCAATAGAGTTGAATACCCTAATGTTCCCAATGAGCCTTTTGGCCCTCTGCTGTACGCTGGCTAGCAACTCCAAAATAGACTTTATGCCGCCGGCCCATAAATGAGAGTCGAAAAGGAAAATTTTGAATGGATATAGGTCGTATAAATAGTACCAAGATCGGATAGCGGAAAGTATCTCTTACAACGTTTTAAAAAACCGAGGCACTTTAAAGGTTCTTTAGAAACTTGAAAAATGTTTTTAGCCCATCGAATATCACGTTGAATTTTCATGCCAAGAACCTCAAGCATCCGATTCTGTAAACCCTATATAACCCCCCCATAGTAACAGCTGAAGCACAAATTCCTAACACAGATCCCAGCGAGATATGATTTACCTCGGTACCTAGCGTGTGTATGCCATAACTCGACGGTAGTGGCCCTAGGAAGCCGAAGACTAATTTCTAGCAACACGTTATTCCTAGTTTGCAATATCGGAGGTTTACAGGTGCCCCTGTAGGCACCAGTACACTACCTAGACACTACCTCGTTAGTATCTGGGTTGTGGGTTCGATTCCCAACGAAGACCTTGGTTTTTTTTTCACTACAAAAATAAAAATTGACTGTCGTTGGAGCTGCTCAGCGATGAAGGCATAGTAACTGGTCGCTGTGCTGTCGTATATACGGCAGTTAATTTCCAACTATCCCTCTACTTCACCACCTGTTTCATCTCTTCTCTAGCCCTTTCCTAAAGAATGTACCACGGTACTTGACTAAATAGGCATTGTTGCCTGAAGTGCTACTTCTCTTTTCAAAAAAAATAAAAAAATTCGGAGGTTTCAAAGCAGGGTCGCCAATTATCACTCCTTGCTGAAGAGCTGGAGACTATCCAAATCCAGGTCCAGAATACATGACAAGCATGCTCACTGGATCCGGATCATTCATGATCCATTGTTCTCAGTAAAGGTGAGATGATCCTGGCCCCTTAATCAAATTTCATGAGGACCGCGAAACCCCAACCACGACGATACTCCCGCAAGGCCTACCTCAATAATCAGACAGAGAATAGCTAAAAAGCTAAAGAACCAATTAGCTGAACTCTAGGGCTTATTGATTCGCGTGGAAATAACGTGTAGCTTCCAGTTGACTCCCTGCCAGCCTTCAGGGCACTGGGCTCCAGTTTTTCCTTTACTTGTGTGCGGCGCCAATTGGGTATATAAAGAAGAACTTTATGAACGAAGAGTGAGTTGGTGCGCAGCCGGCCGACAGGTAACAGGAGCGTATCGCACAAAAATATTTCTGAGTATCTTCGGCAAATACTGTTAGGTCAGAAACTGGTGCAGTGGTTTTTTACCCAGCCTGGTAACAGTCGCTACTGGAAGTGACCAGAGCAGCGGTTAATTGTGTTTTAGTGGTTATTACCCAGCACAATTTCCATCAAAACATATCAATGTGCTCCCCCGGGGGGATACACAGATCCGTGCGTAAGCATGCAACATTACGTCTTACGAGCATTAAAATCAACTCTATTTATACGACCACGAGCTTAGCATTCATGTTCCGCGTTTTGGAACTTACCAAACTCCAACTGGTTCGGTCTATTGCGAAATGAATACGAATGAAAAATGACGCTGTCATTTGCGAAAGAGTTAAGGGTTAAAGGAGTTGAAATTTGGCCAAAGAAGATCATTTAGAAAAATAAGAAATAGGATTGGAGAAAGATAACCCCAATTGTTGAGAACGTCGAGGAAAAATTGACAAATTTGGATCTGCTACAACACTATGGCTCACGGCTGCGATGTTTTCAGTTGAACAACCCGGTCAAACATGCATTGTTGGTCGCACATTTTGTATGGAGCCTGTCTACTCAAACTTAACGTTTAAATTCCTAATAGCGGCCTCAGAATGACGCTTATGCTGTCCGAAAAATATCATGAATTTTGCGAAATATAACTTTAACAGAACCACCCTGTTATTACAAGATTTTAATTATTTTAATGTGATTTTCGTGCGAAATTGAATTCAGTGTAAAAATTGCCAGTGCCAAAGAAAAAACTATCATGCTGTTGGTGTTGCCACAATTGAAAAACTCGATATTTATTTCTCTTCATGAAAATTCATTCTGATTACCATTTTGAGAACTCAATAGCAGCAATGCTTCTTGCTGCTCAGTTATGATCATAAAGTTATTGTTGTTGTAATAACCGAATATGAACATTAATTTGCAGCTTTGGAATATGAATTTTCTTATTGACATAATTTGTTGTTATTGTTATTGGCGAAAAGGAAAAGAAATAATAATAAATAATAATAACAACTATCAAAAAAGAAATAATAAATAACTGAGTGAATTAAGAGATTTTTCTGTTTTTTGTTAAAAAAAAAGGCAAATAACCTTAAATTTTGTTTTTCCTTTCTGGCTGCATTCATTATGTTGCACATTTGTGAGTGTGTGTGTGTTTGTGTTTCTTAGGTTGTTGCCCATGATTTAACAATTGTTGTCTATAATGGAACAGTAAAAATAATTTGTGTTATCAGTTATTTGTTTATTATTATATTTTGGCAGATAATTTGCACAGGAAGGGAAAGTGGAAATCACTTAATTTTATTAGACGAAACAAAAATAAAAAATAGAAAGGAAGGAAGTGCAATTGAAAGCTTTCAAAGTAAGGGTAACCACCTTTAATTTTTGTTTTTATTGTTGCCAATTAAGTTTAAGTCTTTAACGATCTAAATTAGATCTGCATCTGTGGCTGCTTTAAAGTTTGTGTACTTTGATACTCTAAGAAATTTCAAAATGGTTGTTACTGAAAAACAAGTCTTAATCTGTCAAATGCTTAAATGTCAGGAATTGATCTGTCATTTTTTGACAAAAATGCAAGCAAGAAGAACGCGGTATACATCGTGCTACATCGCATACAGCCAGAATTACAATGGAATCGAACATTTATCAATATAAAATCCATTCTATCGCAATTTTCAACAATATCATCTTTTGTGATGCAGCTCATTTTCAATTAGGCGGCAAAAAACAAATAAAATTGTCGGGTATGGGGCTCAAAAAATCCAGAAACAGTCCTCGAACAACTATTACATCTAAAGAAAGTGTCTAAATGGTGCGCTTTGTGGTCGTGTGGCATCATTGGCCCGATTAAAGATTATTCTATTAAAGCTTATTCGATTAAATTTTATTCGATTAAAGTCATTCGATTAAAATATAGTCGATTAAAGTTTAGTTGGTTTATTTTTTAATTTTTTATTCTTTTTGATTTTCTATATCGTTTAAACTTCTTGGCATAGATTCCGCTAATTTTTTTTTTTTTTTTTGCACACATAAGGCGTTATTTGGCTTATTCGTTTAAACTTGATTCGATTAAAGCTGCTTCGATTAATTCTTATTCCAGTAAATCTTAACCAATTAAAGCTTATTCTGTTAAAGCTCAGTCGATTAAACCCTAATCGATTAAAGTTTAGTCGAATAATTTTTTAATTTTATATTCTTTTTGATTTTCTACAGCGTTTAAGCTTCTCGGAATAGATTTCATTAATTTTTTTCCACACATTAAGCATTATTCGTTTAAACTGTATTCGATTAAAGCTTCTTTGATTAAACCTTATTGAAATAAATCTTAATCGATTAAAGCTAATTCTATTACAGCTTATTCGATTAAAACTTATTCGGTAAAAGTAATTCGATTAAACCTTATTTGATTAAAATTTATTCGATTAAAAGAAAACGCCGACTATCGGAACCAAACAATGTATTTGTTTAAAGTTTATTCTCTTAAAGCTTATTCGATTAAAGTCATTCGATTAAACCTTATTCGATTAAAGTTTAATCGGTTTATTTTTTAAAATTTTATTCTTTTTGATTTTTTAAAATTTTATTCTAACAATAGAAATTATAATTATTAAAAGAAAACTCAAGAAAAAACTTTAAAACAATGTTCACAGTGAAAGTCGGATAGTCCAAAATTCTTCATTGCGTTTACGACACAAGTAACGCCTGCCGTCTATGGGAATCAAGCAAATTAAATTTAAATCGATTAAAGATTATTCTATTAAAGTTTATTCGATTAAATTTTATTCGATTTAAATCATTCGATTAAACTTTATTCGATTAATTTTTAAAATTATATTTTAGAAATAGACATTATAATTATTAAAAGAAAACTCCAAAAAAACACCTTAAAATGGCCACAGTGAAAGTCGGATAGTCCAAAATTCTTCATTGCGTTTACGCCACAAGTAACGCCTGCTGGCTATGGGAATCAAGCAAATTAAATTTAAATCGAATAAAGATTATTCTATTAAAGTTTATTCGATTAAATTTTATTCGATTTAAATCATTCGATTAAATCTTATTCGATTAATTTTTAAAATTATATTCTAATAATAGAAATTATAATTATCAAAAGAAAACTCTAAAAACAAAACAGCCATGAAACAATGCTCACAGTGAAAGTATGAAAGTCAAAAATTCTTTATGGTGTTTAACCCATAATGCCCGCCGGCCATCGAAACCAAAAACAAATTAAATTTGACTTTAGCCAGTAAGATGTTAAAATCTTAATAAGAAAGAACAACATAACGTGCCAGAAAACGCCATCACCGTGAATTCTTTGCGCTAGCAAGCAATGATAACCCATTTTTAGTGGTTTCAGCAAGATGGCGCCACACATCATACAGGCACACAAACAATTTAGTTATTGCATAAGAAATTTCGCGGCTGTCCAGCTTCCCGATATGGCAATGTCAATTGAGTGCATCATTCTTAAATTGCTGAATTATGTTCTCTGGGGACATTTTACAGATCATGTTTAAATGTACAGCTCACAAGCAATTGATGCTTTGAGGGAGAGTATCGAAGGTTGCAGTATGCAGCGTGAAAGGGATGCCTGGACGCAGGCATATGGACGTTTTGGTGTCTAAGCACTGAGAACGAGATCCACCTTGAAGTAATGCGAACGCGGTGCCGAGGTGATCAACACATCCCGGACAAGTAAGGAGGTTTTTTAGTCGGTATGCCAATCAGGAGAGCCCGACATATCACAGCAGGTGACGACTTTACAAGCTTCTTTAGAAACCTGAAAAACCTAAAGCCTAAAGTCCGATGTTACGCATATGGCAGTATGTGGAGTTGGACAGTCTCCAACTCTCGAGCAAGAAGAGGAGGCACGGCCCTGCTGCCGCGCTCTTAAAAATTTCTACAAAGGTGTGTATGCGGATGGACGTCAGATTAGTGCCAAACGGCCAGGTGGTAACGTTAGCCTTAGCCACTTCTTCCTATTGCTTTTGCGTGTACAGTACTCTTGTAACATTTGATGCTTCTTAACCTAATCCCACTTGGGTTACACTTCGATTTTTTTCTAACTGCTTTCAAAACCGTACTAACGTTCCGTCTAGAAAGCTTTTTACTTTAAATATCATCAATGAGTATCAACTCAAACGTCGACATTATTATTTTTACTTTCCTATTGGCGTCAATAGAACTCAAGTTGTCAAAAAAATGTGTGTGTTTTATTTACTTTCTAACCTGAAATTTGAATACCCTTTTTCGGCGTTCTCAAGTGTAACGTTAAAAAGAAAAGCCGTTTCCTGATTTATGTAGAAATTTCTTCTTTCTTCTATGTAATTTTATTTCAGTATCCTAAAGCGGAAAAGTTAAAAATAAAAGCAAATAGCTAAAAAATAAACGTATAAAAAATAATACATATGGCAACACCCCTTCTACTGTTTTATACAGTTTAGAAGTCATGATGCCAGCTTTCTGTGGTAGAATGCCGTTTTAAAAATTTTATAACGGAAAAGAAGATCCCTAACAAGAGAGTAAATTTGTTGTTGAAGAAATTAAAAAGAAACTTATTAAAATTACAGAAGCGTTATAAAAAACAAAATGGCTGATTACATTATTAAATTGAATGGTTAAATGAATTAAATAACAAGTTTTTCTTTTAATAAAATCACTATATTTATCGATCTAGAATAGTGCAGAAATACACTAAAAGAAAAGTCTTATAAAATGAAGTACAAAAAAAAACAAAATCATTTCTATCTTCTTAAACTTTGGTTGTTTGGCTGTATGTGCAGCTTGTTGTTGTGACATTAAGTGTTGTTGCATGATGTAAATTTTAAATGCAGATTGCTGTTGCGCTCACATAAAGTTAGAATGCAAAAAACTGAACGATGCTCTGAACTGAGTATGTGATATGAAATACACAATGTTGTGTCACGTATAAATGTACAGTGGCTCACATTAAAAGTCGCCTAAATGATTGGTAAATTTTTATCAACCATTTTAGATGACAGCAGCAGCTTATAATTTTTATAAAACATTCGAACACATTTTAATTAAATAAAATTTTGACCATCAACACGGCACTTTAAAATTAATTCACAAAGTTGGCCACACTGAAAGTCGAGGAAAGCATGCATTACTGATATATTTGTTAATTTCTTAATATTTGTATATTATAAGCAACGGTTAGCTCGATATTTAGTATAGTATGTTATACCTTCTCGGCGGGCGGCCACCCTGTACAACTAAACAGTGTACGTCTGTCGACCTTGGGAGAGCGAAAAATATTTAGTAGATAAAACTGAACGAAAAACCCGCAAGTAGCACGACATCATTACGCGATACAAAAAAAAGACAACAGAATTATAAACAAATAACACGCACCTGTAAAAAGAAAGCGTTACCCGAGAGATAAGAAATTTATAGCTCTCGAAGTACAAAAAGACGCATTCATATCCGCTCAAACACTTGCTGTAAAACCACATTTTAAAGAAAAGTACAACATAAATTGCATGACGAAGGAACCATGTTCCTTCGAGGCACTCGAGCCAGTGTCAGTAATAATATCAATATCAAAAGATTTCCCGTTTTGGAGCACGGCAATAAGGTTTTATCGAATAAAGTTTAATCGAATTATATTTAATCGAATAAGATTTAATCGAATAAGTTTTAATCGAATAATATTTAATCGAATAAGATTTAATAGAATAAGGTTTAATCGCATAAAGTTTAACCGCATAAAGTTTAATCGAATAAGGTTTAATTGAATACGATTTAATCGAAATAAATTTAATCAAATAATCTTTAAACCAATAAGGGTTTTATCGAATAAAGTTTAATCGAATAAGTTTTAATCGAATAATATTTAATCGAATAAGATTTAATCGAATAAGGTTTTATCGAATAAAGTTTAATCGAATTATATTTAATCGAATAAGATTTGATCGAATAAGTTTTAATCGAATAATATTTAATCGAATAAGGTTTAATCGCATAAAGTTTAATCGCATAAAGTTTAATCGAATAAGGTTTAATTGAATACGATTTAATCGAAATAAATTTAATCAAATAATCTTTAAACCAATAAGGTTTAATCGAAAAAACTTAAATCGAATAAGGTTTAATCAAATAGTATTTAATTGAATAAGACTTAAACGAAATAAGTTTAATCGAATAACCTTTCAACGAATAAGAATTTTTCACTGTCCCATTTTCACTGTGGCCATTGTTTTAAGGTTTTATTTTAGAGTTTTTTTTTAATAATTATAATTTCTATTGCTAGAATATAATTTTAAAAATTAATCGAATAAGGTTTAGTCGAATGACTTTAATCGAATAAGATTTAGTCGAATAATTTTTAATCGATTTAAATTTTATTTTGTTTGATATCGATAGCCGACAGGCGCTACTTGTGGCGTAAACACAATTAAGAATTTTGAACTATTCGACTTTTACTGTGAACATTGTTTTAAGGTTTTTCTTGAGTTATCTTTTAATAATTATAATTTCTATTATTAGAATAAAATTTAAAAAAAATTAATCGACTAAAATTTAATCGAATAAGATTTAATCAAATGACTTTAATCGAATAAGGTTTAATCTAATAAGCTATAAGAGAATAAGCTTTAGTCGATTATAGTTTAAACGAATAAGCCAAATAATGCCTAATGTGTGGAGAAAATTAACGAAATCTATTCCAAGAAGTTTAAACGATGTAGAAAATCAAAAAGAAAAAGTTTTTAAAAATTAATCGATTAAACTTTAATCGAATAAGATTTAATCGAATGACTTTAATCGAATAAGCTTTAAGAGAATAAGCTTTAACTTAATTAATATTTACTCGAATATGATTTAATCGAAGAAGCTTTAATCACATACAGTTTAAACGAATAAGCCAAATAACGTCTAATGTGTGCAAAAAAAAAATTAACGGAATTTATTCCAAGAAGTTAAAACGATGTAGAAAATCAAAAAGAATAAAATTTTAAAAAATAAATCGATTAAACTTTAATCGAATAAGGTTTAATCGAATGACTTTAATCGAATAAGCTTTAAGAGAATAAGCTTTAAACAAATAAATTGTTTGATTCCGATAGTCGGCGTTTTCTTTTAATAATTATAATTTCTACTGTTAGAATAAAAGTTTAAAAAATTAATCGAATAAATTTTAATCGAATAAGGTTTAATCGAATGACTTTTACCGAATAAGATTTATTCGAATAAGCTGTAATAGAATTAGCTTTAAATGATTAAGATTTATTTCAGTAAGGTTTATTCTAAGAAGCTTTAATCGAATACAGTTTAAACGAATAAGCCAAATAATGCCTAATGTGTGGAGAAAATTAACGAAATCTATTCCAAGAAGTTTAAATGATGTAGAAAATCAAAAAGAATAAATTTTTTAAAAATTAATCGATTAAACTTTAATCGAATAAGATTTAATCGAATGACTTTAATCGAATGACTTTAATCGAATAATATTTAAGAGAATAAGCTTTAATTTAATTAAGATTTACTCGAATAAAATTTAATCGAAGAAGTTTTAATCGAATACAGTTAAAACGAATAAACCAAATAACGCCTAATGTGTTTAAAATAATTAGCGGAATCTATTTCAAGAAGTTTAAACGATGTAGAAAATTAAAAGGAATAAAATTTAAAAAAATTATTCGATTAAAATTTAATCGAATAAGGTTTAATCGAATGACTTTAATCAAATAAGCTTTAACAGAATAAGCTTTAATTTATTAAGATTTATTCGAATAGGATTTAATCGAAGAAGCTTTAATCGAATAGAGTTTAAACGAATAAAATAACGCCTAATATACTAAACGTTAATTGATGCATAAACAATCGAATCGAATTTAAAGGCTGTCGACTTTCAGCGCGATCCTACTTTGAAGATTTGTTTTAAGGGCTGCTGAACTTTTCTATAATTAGTCGTTGGACTTTGGATGTGAGTCACTGTATGAATGTAACTAAAAAGTATAAAATTCAACTGAACAGACAAATAAAATAATTCATGCATCATGCATGCATTCATTCATTCATTCATGCAGGCCTACTCTTTGGTTTGATTTGGTTTGGCTTGGCCTGACTTAGTGACTTGATGGCTGGCTGGCTGGAAGTTTGCCTGCCTGCTGTCGTCTTGTTGTTCTTGTTCATTTTCGTTCGTTTTTCCTTTTGTATTGCAGCTCATAGCCCAAAGCACCATCAACTATTATTTGACAGCTATAAAAATAGCCTCATTGTGTCATCCACTTATTTAACATTCTGCTACTATAACTACATACATACATACATATAAATGTGTGTGTGTGTATGTATATTTGATGATATCCATTTCATTTTATGCCATTACATTGTATTAAAGTTTCATCTCATGTCTCTAGAACAACATTTTGCTTGTCACATAAAACAGAAAAAATAAATATTTTTCTGACTGTCCGACTGGTTGCATGTCTGAACGTGAATGGTTCGTTGGCTGGCTGATAAATTTGTCTTGTATTTATTTTTTGTGCTAAAATTAACGGTGGGCAAATTTGGGGTTAGGAGGAAAATTAGCTTCAAACATACACTTTTTTTCTGACAACTTAAGTTTTATTGACAACAATGTAAAGCATGCACATGGGAATTATTAATGGAATATGACATAGGACAAATGTCCACCTTTAGAACTTCGCTAGATATCCGCTCCTTTCACAAAATTTTGGAACACATTTTGCAACAAAGTTTCGCTTATCTATTCAATACAACATCGAATTTTATATTTCAAAGCATTTTGCGGTGTAAAAGATACTTCACTTCATCCGATCCACCAATGTCTGTCCTAAGATGGAATACAACTCTCATATATGGACCGGCGCTCCAAAGTTTTTTTTGGAGTTATACGACAGCGTATAGGAGAGGACCAAGAGGCTCATTGGAGACAGTAGAGTATCCAACTCTAGCGCATCGACCCATTGTGGGATTTATTTCACTGTTCTATCGTTACTACAATGGTAAGTGCTCTAATGAAATCAGGGAACTTATTCCCGATACTCACGTTTTCGCCTTTAACTAGATTTTCGTTCTCTCTTACGTTCTCCCGCCTTTCGCCCTATTTTAAATGCTTTGCACTGCAGTTACTCATCTAAATAAATAATTTGAAGATTCTCTTTATGAAAATTCATTCTGATCGACGTCGCTGTCGAATTAATGTGATATTGACAACAAAGTGACAACAAACTGTCGACACTGACTTTCATATCAGGAACGATTTTATTATTTGACAAAATATTTTTGTGTTTTTGTATTCCTAAAGCTCGTCCGTCAGTCAGTTTTAGTTTTCAAAAGTCGCAGTTAATTTTTTAGAATTTTTTAAACTTTTACTTTTCTTTCCAAACGTTTGCTTTAATTGCAAAAAATTTAAAATTGAAATTCTTTAAATACTCTTCACCAAACTAGGCTAATAGGCAAACAAGCATTCCGGCTTAGATTTGAATGGCCATTATGATCTTCAATCATATCACAAGCACAAGCACCTCTTTCCCAGAAGAGGCACAATCTATAAAAGCCATTCAAACTTTTCAAATACAAAAAGATTTAGTGTTGCAAAATGTGTGAAATGTATTTTGTTTTTAATCGTTACAAATGAATGGTTATTTGGAAATTTTAATAAATAAAAAAAATAAACGATTAATTAATTTTTCTTAAAAAGTTTTTTGGAGTGTTAAATTATTTGGCTTTCATTCAAAACGTCTTTTTATTTACAACGTGTTGTTGTTCTAATTAATTGCGTTTTTTCCTCTTTGGTTTTAATTCGTATAATAATACCAATCGCTTCTTTATTTCTAGTTTTAATCGTTCTTATTCTGCACTAGTTGCAACAATAAAAATCGAAGCACCAAGTGGTATGAATTAAATAAATGTTCAACAATAAATTGCTGACTAAACATTTTCCAATTAAGTTTATTGCTTGCTTTTGTTTAAACTATACGAGGAGGGTTCACAGTAAATAAGGAAAATTGTAAGAAGAAATTTTTGTTTTATTTATTTTTATGCATCTCCTTAACCAACAATTTGTAACGACATGATATCCCTGGTTGTTATGTTATGCTCAACGGCGTCCTGTGCCAATGTAAACAGGCGGCTAGTTGATTCGTTATAAATCCTCAGTCTTAATTTGCCACTAATCCTTAATCACCCTCTTTGCTCCATGTTTCCCCCCGGGGGCACATTATAGTCTTTTTGGAACCTACTATTTCATTTAGATTTGTGCCTTGCGGAGTAAAAGGGAGCCCAGGCCCCTCAAAGGCTAGTAGGAGTCACCTGGACAATCCACATATTTCCACGGGAAATCAGTTGCCCCAGAGTACACTATTTGTTCTCTTTAGACAATGATGTGCTCTGACTGGTTATTGAGGTTGGCCGCTATATGGGAGTATCGTGGTGGTTGTGGTTTCGGACCCTCGTGAGAGTTTGTGGGTCGGATCATTCAAATGAACACAATTAATGGTTCAGGTCCAGTAAGTATGAATGCTGGCGTGTTCTTGATAAATAAGAGCTTCATGCGTTCTAGACCAGGAGTTGGAAAGTCTCCAACTCCTCAGCACGGAGTGAGGGCACGGCCTACTCCGGACTTTCTAAATTGCTACTAGGAGTGACTGGAGGATATACGTATCCGAAGGCCTTCTAGGGCGTGGGTGATGTCCAATCAACCAAGTGGTTTGACCAACATCTGATTATGACTATATAGTCGGTGCAGATGTAAATCAAATCACGCATTGCTCCATTTTCATTGCAATGGAGTGCGGAGGTATCTCTGCCCCAGGTACCGAGTTAGCGTACGAGGGAAATAGCCAGATTAGCGAAAATTTTGTAGGGTAAAATCCATTAGAACACAATTTAACGCTGCTCTGGTCACTCCCAGTAGCGACTGTAGGCACAAACCAGGCCGGGTAAAAATCACTGCACCAGTTTGTGACCTCACCAGAGCTACTATGGCCAGCACCGTGAGATAGTAGTTGGTGTACGAGGGAAATACCCAGAGAATACCGGAAATTTTTCACTACTAGAACACAATTTAACGCTGCTCTGATCACATCTAGTAGCGATGGTAGACACAAGCCAGGCTGGATAAAAACCACTGCACCAGTTTGTGACCTCACGGACACTAGTACGGCCAGCACCACGAGATAGTAGTTGGTGTACGAGGGAAATACCCAGAGAATACCGGAAATTGTTCACTACTAGAACACAATTTAACGCTGCTCTGGTCACATCCAGTAGCGACGGTAGACACAAGCCAGGCTGCATAAAAACCACTGCACTAACTTGTAACCTCACGAGAGCTACTATGGACAGCACCGCGAGATAGTAGTTGGTGTACGAGGGCAATACCCAGATCACCGCAAATTGTGCAGGATAATAACTACTAAAACACAATTTAACGCTGCTTTGGTCACTCCCTATAGCGACTGTAAACACAGGCTAGGTAAAAAACCACTGCACCAGTTTCTGACCTCATAGTATTTACCGAAGATACACAGAAGTACTTTCGGGCGATACGCTCCTGTTATCTGTCAGCCGACTGCGCACCAACTCACTTTTTGTTCATAAAGTTCTTCTTTAGATACCTATTCGGAGCCACACACAAGTAGATACATGCACGTACACCATCTCCACACAAGTACCCCCTCTCCCCCCCACGAAGCGCATTGATATGTGTTGATGGAAATCCACTATCATTACATGTGTCAACGGGGGAAAAACGGGAGCCCAGTCCGCTGAAAGCTGGCAGGGAGTCAAATGAAAACTCCATGTTATTTCCATGGGAATCAAGAAACCCTAAAGTTCAGCTAATTGGTTCTTCTTCTTTTAGCTGCTCCCTGTCTGATTATTGAGGTTGACCCTTCGGGAGTATCGTAGTATTTGTGGTTTCGCGGCCCTCATGAATTTTCATTAAGGGGCCAGAATCATCTCACCTTTACTGAGAACAATGGATGAATGATCCGGATCCAGTGAGCATGCTTGTCATGTGTTCTTGACCAGGAGTTGGATAGTCTCCAGCTCTTCAGCAAGGAGTGGTGTTTCGCGACGGTGCTTCGCAACCTCGGAAATTGCAACTAGGAATAGTTTGACCACCATCTGATTAAGGCTCCATAGCCAAGCGCAGATGTAAATCATATCACGCAATGTTTCGGAGTTTGTATCCACCGTCACCACTGTGGATGACCAAAGCAGTGGACAGCTGAGCGGAAGTCTTAACCCAGCCAGGTTATTTCCATTGGACACGGTCTACTAACTGTGGTGCGGTCACACACGAAGCGGAGGTGTTAACCCAACCGAGTTTGTGTCCACCGTCACCACTGTGGATGACCAAAGCAGTGGACAGCTGAGCGGAAGTCTTAACCCAGCCAGGTTATTTCCATTGGACACGGTCTACTAGCTGTGGTGCGGTCACAAACGAAGCGGAGGTTTTAACCCAGCCGAGTTTATACCCTGCGACACTTCTTAGAATGACCCAAGCATTGGACAGTTGAGTAGAGGTCTTAACCCAGCCAAGCTTACATTGTTTTTGGTTATTTCCGTTGGACACGGTCTACTACCTGTGGTACGGCCACCAACGAAGCGGAGGTTTTAACCCAGCCGAGTTTGTATCCACCGTCACCACTGTGGGTGACCAAAGCAGTGGACAGTTGAGCCAGGTTATTTCCATTGGGCACGGTCTACTAACTGTGATGTGGCCACCAACGAAGCGGAGGTTTTAACCCAGCCGAGTTTATACCCTGCGACACTACTTAGAATGACCAAAGCATTGGACAGTTGAATGGAGGTCTTAACCCAGCCAAGCTTACATTGTTTTTGGTTATTTCCGTTGGACACGGTCTATTACCTGTGGTGCAGCCACCAACGAAGCGAAGGTTTCAACCCAGCTGAGTTTGTGTCCACCGTCACCACTGTGGGTGACCAAGGCAGTGGACAGTTGAGTGGAGGTGTTAACCCATCCAGGTTATTTCCATTGGACACGGTCTACTAACTGTGGTGCGGTCACACACGAAGCGGAGGTGTTAACCCAACCGAATTTGTGTCTACCGTCACAACTGTGGGTGACCAAAGTATTGGACAGTTGAGCGGAGGTTTTAACCCAGCGCAACTTACATTGTTTTTGGTTATTTCCCTCGAACACTGCCCAGGATACGTAGGACCAAGATGACGGAAATTACCACACACACACACCAGTACACAATAGACGAAGCCTAGAAGAGAGCTGCCGTCAATCAGAGGTTTAGTGGCAAATAAAAGCTAAATTATAAAGAAACAACCGAAGACTCTTATTTGTCCCAAGGACACTACATGACCCAGGGTCATGGCCGTTGAGTATACCCCAGCAGCGAGGGAAAACATGTCGCTACAGTCTATCAAATTATTAAATATCAAGAATTAAGTTGTCATCCTTTGACTTTTACAGGGTGTCCTCCGGCGAGGTATACTACTTTGTTTTGCTGCCATTTTGATATAAATATATTAGTCTTGAAAGTTCATATTTGACAGTCGTGAAGTGGACACATGACAAATTTATTATCGAAAAATATTCCATAAGCCAACGTGTATTAATCGTTAAAACATTTTAGCAAAATCAATTATCGATTACGGTGAAGATGAGAAAGTCTTAACAACAAAACGCACTATTTATCAGGTAGTCAATGATTTCGAAGAAAGAGGATATGTAGCTGATAGACCCAAGCAAGAAACGACCACAACGAACTGCAGGATCGGCTGAAAGCATTGCTGTTCAAAACAATCCATCAACCTCAATTCGATGCCGTACTCAGGAGAGCTTAGTCTTCAGAGAACAACTTTGGCCACAATTTTTTTTTTTTTTGTAGGAGAAGTAGTACTTCAGGCAAGTCTCAACCGTGCTACATTCTTTAGGAAAGGGATAGAGAAGAGATAAGACAGGTGGTGAAAGTAGAAGGATGGTATCATAGCCTTAAAGCTCTAATTTTTGTAGTGAAAACAACCAGCCCTAGATTGGTAGGCTAAGTACACTACCTACTAGCTTATCGGGGCAACTTTATTTCTAGAAGGCCAATGTTATCGGAAATTAACTGTCGTATAGGGCAGCAACTTTTGATTTTTTTTGTGGTGAAAACATCTAAAGTTCTTTGTTGGCAATCGAACCCACAACCCCCAGACTAATAAGCTAGTACACTACCTACTAGCCTACAGGGGCACCTGTATGCACAAGATTTGCATTTTGTTTCCATATAAGACTCAGTTGACACAAGGGATTCTTCCACAAGATCATTTACGCCGCCCAACATTTGCCAATAGGATGATGTTACAGCTCGCCCATGACAACCCCGATTTTCATGAAAAGATCATAATGAGTGACATTTTCCCTAATAAACAGAATAGTCGGTTCTGGGGAGGGGGAAACCCTCAAATTATTCAACAATCACCTTTGCATCCATTAAAAGCGGCAGACAGTCTGGTGTGAAATTTGGTCAGAAAGAATCATTGAACCTTACTTCTTTGAAAATGATAACGAATGGTAACTGTGAATGGCGAGTGATATCGTGAATACTTTTTAACGGCACACCTGCATGCTGCTTTGGGCGTGATTAACATGTGGTATCAACAAGATGGTGCCACATCGCATACACCAGGGATTACAATGGAATTACTGCGAGATCGCTTTCCACAAGAAGTTATTTCAAGAAATGGTGATGTTGAGTGGCCTCCACGGTCGCCTGATTTGACTGCTCCGGACTTCTTTTTGTGTGGAGATATCTAAAAAGCGAGATTTATGAAAACGAAACCAGAAACGCTTGAGCAACTCAAAGAAAATATTCATGATGAAATTAATAAAATACCGCGCGTGAAATGTGTGTGAGAATGTAATGAAAACTGTGCTCAAAAAGGCTCGCTTTTGTGAGATTGCCGATATTAAGTAAAATATTTATCAATATAAAATCCATTCTCTTTTATTTAATCAAAAATTATTAACAAACCGCAGACACCCTGTAGTAACATTAAATCGCATTTGTCGTTTCTTTATTTCAAATTATGATGTGGCAGCTCTGATGTCTTCGTTTCAATTTAACAAGTTTTCTAGAGAGAACAAAGGTGAACACAAATGAGCACATAATTTACTTTGCAAAAAAAATACAACAACCGTTATTTGTTTGTTTTACCAAAAACAAATTCTAAGCAGTTAAAAAAAATTGCGGAAACAAAATTTCTTGGGTGAGCAGCACAAGAGAATTGCAAATTAACGCAAGAGAACATAAACTATTCTGCTGCTCTGCTGGAAATAAAAAGGTGACAGAGTTAAACCTTTAAACCGTTAAACCTTTTGTTTAGATGTTTGTCTTCTTTGCACAGTTGCTATATTTGACATTTCTAAACAATTTAGAGGCAATGACACACACACACATTTCCCATTATCACAGTCGTAATAATGAGCCGCTCTTTTGCCTGATTTGCAACTAATTGTGCCTGCAACTTAAACTAAAAGTGCAAATATTTAATTTAATCTTGTTGTTGTTGTTGTTGTTGTTAAATAATAAATATTTATTTTAACCAAGTGAAAATAAGTGTTTAAATAATTTTACTTTCTGTTTGGTTTCTGTTTTTTTTATTTTTCTTTCATTTGTTTTAGTTGTCAGTAGCGGTTAAGGAGGGGACATCAAAATAAAGAAGCAAAAATATTGATTTAAAACTTAACAACTGCAATCGAGCATGGAAAGGTAAAAACAAAAAAAAATCGTGACGATTTTTATTTAATTTAGGAGTGTAAAGTAAACGTTTGCTTAACGAAATAAACCAAAGATAGAAAGGAGAAAAAATGTTTTTTTAAAGTTAAATTTGAATAGTTTTGCGTTGAGTGTGTGTGTGTGTAAGCAAAATTTCATAAAAAGAAAAAAATATTGTTAGTGGGGTCTTTCTTTTTTTATTTACAAATTTAAACAAAAACTAAGAAAAAAAAACATGCTGTTAAAATTTCAAGCTGTGTGTATCATCATCATCATCATCTTAGTCCTCTTTCCAAAGAAGAGTGTTAAATTCACTATTGTGCCATCGCCATCACCATCACTAAATGCAATTTCCAACTGTGTTAAAAACTTCATATGAATAATATGAATTCTTTTTTTGTTGTTTTTTTGTTTCTTATATACAGGGTGTCCGCCGGGTAGGTATACTTCTTTGTTTTGCCGCCATTTTAGAAAACATTAGTCTTGACAGTTCATATTTGACAGTAGCAAATGTATTATGGAAAAGTATTTGATGAACCAACGGGTTTTAATCGTTAAAACATTTAATCAAAATTATTAAAGGAATGTGTCGAAAAAATATCCACCTCTAGAATGTCGGTGTACTGCTGCTCTTTGCACATTATTTCGAAGCACATTTTACAATAAAGTTTCACTTATCTGGTCAAACAGCACTCAATTACATCTTTAACAATATCAGCTGCCTGTGGATTGTTCATGCAAACACGGACTTACAAAACGCCCCGGAGAAAATAATCAAGCGGCGTTAAATCACAAAAACGAAGCGGGCTATTAGCGTCGCCAAATCGAGAAAATATGCGAACGCAGCATTTAGACATTTTCTTTGGATGTAATGGATTTTCGAGGACTGTTAGTGGATTGTGTGAGCTATCATCATCACTGAAGATGATTTTGTTTTGTTTTCCTTCTTAAACGATTTAAACATCATAAGTCTGAATAACCAACATGTTTTATCGAACTCAATCATCGATTACTGTGACGATGAGAAAGTTACGTGAAGTTTTGAGGAGAAACAACGTGTCAACAAAACGCACTATTGCTCACGTAGTGAATGATTTCAAAGAAAGAGGGTCTATAGGTGAGAGGCCCAAGCATGGACCACAACCTACTGCATGATCGGCTGAAAATATTACTGCAGTTCAAAAAAAGGGTTTAAAACAATTGATCAACCTCCATTCGATGTCGTGCTCTGGAGCTTGGTTTTCTAAGAACAACTTTGACCACAATTTTGCACAAGGATTTGCATTTGTTTCCATATAAGATTCAGTTGACACAACAGCTTCTTCCACAAGACCATTAACGCCTCCGTACATATGCCCATGACAACCCCGATTTTCATGAAAAAATCACAATGACTGACAAGGAGGCACATTTTCCTTTGAATAGAATAGAATGGGTTCTGGGAAATGGGAAACCCTCAAATTATTCAACAATCACCTTTGCATCCATTAAAAGTGACAGTCTGGTGTGCAATTTGATCAGGAGAAATCACTTCTTTGAAAATGAAAACGGCTTAACGGTAACTGTGAATGGGAAGCGATATCGTGATTGAAAACTTTTTAACGCCACAACTACATGCTTTGGGCTTGATTAACATGTAGTATCAATAAGACGGTGCCACATCGCATGGAGCCAGGATAACAATGGAATTACTGTGAGACCTCTTTCCACAACAAGTTATTTCAAGAAATGGTGATATTGATTGGCCTCCACAGTCACCTGACTTGGCTGCTCCGGGAATATCTGACAAGCTAGATTTATGCAAACAAACCAGAAACGCTTAAGCAACTCAAATAAAATATTCGTGATGAAATTAATAAAATACCGCGCGTGAAATCTGTGAGAATGTAATGAAAAATGTACTCAAGAGAGCTGGCATGTGTGAGACTAACAGAGGTGGACATTTATCTGCTATTGTCGACATTAAATAAAACATTTATCAATATAACAGCCATTCTCTTTCATTTAATCAAAAATTATAAACAAACAAAGTAGTATACCTTCCCGGCGGACACCCTGTTTAAGACTAAATATTTTTTGTTTTATTTTTCATATGATAATTTGCTTGGTTTATTGGTTTATTTTTCAATTTGGAGAGTTTTTTAACACTTAAGACTTGTTATTTTTATTAATTTGGGTTTAAATAAATATGTTAAGACCAATGAACGCTGAAGTAAATTATTGAAAATTATAGCTAAAGGTCAAAAAGAAATTTTAGCTTAAATAATTTGAAAAAATAACGGTTGGCCAAATGTAAAGTTAGGAACTAAATTGTCTGTCAAATGATTAAATGTCAAGAACTGAGCTGTCGTCTTTCAACATTTATTTAGTAAAAACTTAGAAAGTTTTTAGCATCGCACGTTGCAAACAATAATGTTCATAAAATTCCAGCAGCTTTTTCTCGTAATTAAGCTCCTTCTGAGACCGCGGTGCGTAATTTAATCACTAAATTCGAGGCTTAATGCTGACAATAGACCAAAACAATACGATCGTAATGGCTGTAGTGATGCTAAAACAAGTCGCTGTACTGCAGGTATGGAGAATGAGCATAGAACATCAATTGGTCGACGTTCGCAACAATCAGACTTCACTTGAGGCACTTTGATCTTTACCTTCAGGCTTATAAAATCAATTCGTTTAAGAACAAAAGCCGTGCAACCGTTTCTTACGTCAAACGTTTGTGAAGTGCTTGTTTCAAAAACTGAACGTAAGCAACGCATTTTTCAACAAAATCATCTTTAACGATGAGGTTCATATTCAATTGTCCAGCATGGGGCTCACAAAATCCACAAATAGTATTTGAAAGACCATAACGTTCAAATAAAATTACCGTATGTGTCCCTTCGGGGGCAGGCAGTCTTGGCGGGTATCTTCCCATTTGACACGTGCTGCCGGGGGTAAAACACGGCACCAGTCGTCAAGGCCAGCAAGATCCTTAAACTGGAAGAATGAGACTTCGAACTCGTGTATCTTAGCAAGTGATACTACAAGAACCGGTAGCCCACAGAGCTACGGTCATATACCGGTTATTGGTGAGGTTTTTCGGGAAGTAACATGGTGGCTGAGATTTAAACCCAAAACACGGGAACCGGTAGCCCACAGAGCTACGGTCATATACCGGTTATTGGTGAGGTTTTTCGGGAAGTAACATGGTGGCTGAGATTTAAACCCAAAACACGGGAACCGGTAGCCCACAGAGCTACGGTCATATACCGGTTATTGGTGAGGTTTTTCGGGAAGTAACTTGGTGACTGAGATTTAAACCCAAAACACGGGAAGGTATGGCTTTTTCCTATCCAAAGTACTGTTGCATTGCAACAGAATGTCGCTTATGCTTGGGGCGACAGAAGTTTAGATAGTTTCCGGCTGTCAAGCAAGGAGTGGGGGGACGGCCCTGCTTGCTGTGCTTCTGAAACTGCCACCTCAGGTGTGTTTTGTTCACCTTGAGGGCGTTGCCAGACGCATATTACTCACCCAGTTGTGTGACCGCCGTCATGTTAAAACCAAGTGTCTAGATACTGAGGTTAATCGGTTTAAAAATCTGATCGGTGCAGTTTGTGGTCAGGCGGCATCACTGCGCCGTGTTTTTTTTTCGAAAATGAGCAAGGAAACACCGACACCGTGAATTTCTTCAAGGAAGGTTGTAATGTAACGCCAATCTCCAAAAAGGGTGAGGCGAACAACTCCGAATATTACCGCCCAATCGCAATTTGTTCTGCACTTTCTAAAGTAATGGAAAGTAAGATTCATTTTTATCTGGAGTCCAACGGCTTTCTTAGTAACCGACAGTATGGTTTCCGTAGCAGCCGTGCTACGGGTGATTTGTTGGCTTCCCTGCCGAAAAAATGATGCAACTCCATACATTATTTTGGAGAAAGTGAGATGTTGGCTCTGGATATTTCCAAGACTGCGGCATGATGCACTTTTGTCAAAACAAGTTGCTTTTGGTGTCGGTGATAATTTCTTCAGATTTACATTGAGTTTTCTTAGGAATCGCACTACACGGCGAGATTTCATCCGACGATTTCTAGATTACTTTAGGGGTACCGCAAGGCTCCGTTCTTTCTCCCACTCTGTTTCTTATTTTTCTAAATGACCTTCTTTGTCAAACTTTCTATCTACTTTTTCGCAGATTCATTCGTATTCATTTAGTAATAGACCGAACCAGTTGGGGGTGAGTTCCAAAAGGCGGAATATAAAGGATACGTTCAATTGCGATCTCGCAACAATCTCCGAATGGGATTGTTTGAATAGAGTCGATTTTAATGCCCGTAAGACAAAATGTTGCATGATTACGCAGAGATATGTGTTCGAAAATGGTGGTGCACCTGTTACTATAGATGATATAAGTATTACGGAATCGAAAGCTCTTGATGCTCTTAACATGAAAATCGCCCTCGGTTTTTTGAAACGGTATAAAAGATACTTCACTCCAAACGATCTTTGTTCTATTTATGCCCCTCATATTCCTCCAAAAAATGGAATACAACGCTGATGTATGGACCGGTGCCCCAAAGTCTATTTTAGAGTTGCTCGATTGCTTATAGGAGAGGCCCAAGAGGCTCATTGGTGACAGTAGGGTATCCAGCACTATGTGGATCTATTTCACTGTTTTATCGTTACTACAATGATAAATTTTTACGGTTCATAAATTTACGGGTTTTAAAAGATTTAAAAGATTTGTAAGAGACTTCTACAACTATGGGTTGCGAACAACCAGGTCACAAGAGGGGCAGGACTGCCAGGTGCCCCTATAGGCTAGTAGGTAGTGTACTAGCTTGTCAGTCTGGAGGTTGTGAGTTCGATTCCCAAATAGCTTTTAAGCGATCCTGCAAGATATAGCCGAGCCTTGTTATAATGGAAGCCTGTCGAATATTTTAGTCATTATCCAAATCAATTATCTTCCCTTTAGGTCCCCTGTGATCGTCTGAATTGATTTGAACAGCTCATAAGAGAAAACACCCTTCTAATCCCATCAAATACAGGTGCCCCTATAGGCTAGTAGATGTGTAGTGTACTAGCTTATCAGTCTGGGGGTTGTGGGTTCGAATCCCAACAAAGACCTTGGCTGTTTTTTTTCTCACTACAAAAATAAAAATTGACTGCTGCTCATTGATGAAGGCATGGTAACTGGTCGCTGTGCTGTCTTTTATACGGCAGTTAATTTCCGACTATCCTTCTACTTTCACCACCTGCTTCATCTGTTCTCTATCCCTTTCCTAAAGAATGTAGCACGCTACTTGACTAAATAGGCATTGTTGCCTGAAGTGCTACTTCTCTTTAAAAAAAAAAATTAGAGATCTTGTTCCCATTACTCGCATGTTTTTGCGTTTGACTCGATTTTCCTTGAGAGCGCATCAATTTGCGGTAGATTGCCCAGTGAATTGCACTACGCTTTAGAGGGAGCATTCGTTTTTTAGCAGTTTAGTTTGTATGTAGAATAAACTCGCTTTAGAGGTCTTTCCTGTCACAGTTATAATGTAGGAAAATTCAAATCGAATGTCTACAAACACTACTCCCTCTTTCTTCCTTTCCATAACCTAATTTCCTAGTTTAGCTGCAATGCTTTGCATGAGTAGAGATCATCTCCTAAGTGGTAGTCTGAAGGACAAAAAAAAACCAAACCAGAATATCTAAATTTTGTGAAAGAACTAACGGACGTGTGCTGACGTGCTAGAGGTGGACATTTCTCCAACATACATTCTGTTGTTAATTCCAACATTAATAAAACTGAAGTTGTGACAAAAAGTGTGTGTTTTAAGTCAACCTACTTCCTTAACTCAAATTGGAACAGATTAGGTTGCTTTATTAAATTTGTTGATTTTTTTTTCATTTATTTATTTTAGAAACAAGCTGGCAGCTCCATGCCACATAAACAACAGCTTTCTTTAAAATGCTGCCATATAATTCAATTTCTCTCTTTTAATAATTTTGCGATTTTTATTTATTTGTTTAAAAAGAAATTACGAATTAAGCTCTCAATTCTTTTATTAGTAATTGAGAGCTCTCTCACAGTTATATTGTCGTTCTCTGTTTTGGAATTTTTAAGATAAAATAAAACTTTTTTTTTTCATATTTCTATAAACAAATATTCATTAAATAATATTTGTTCATAATTATCAGCACACAAGCAAATAAAAAAAGGTAAATAACTTAATTACAGCTAAACTTGATAGTATTATTTCTTAAGAAAAACAACGGCAACGATATTTGTTTTAAATTAAAAAAAAGAAGAAATAATTTGCATAATATAAAATTAAAAAGATTTAAAAAAAAACAATGTAAATTAAATACAACTGTAACATTATATTTTGTTTATTTGTGAATAGAAACATTCAGTTGCTTGTTTCATGCTCCAAAAACGTTTGTTATTTGTTAGAAGCAAATCAGTAAAGCATAACGACTTAGAAGAGTTTTTTATTTAATAAATAAGACTTTTGAGATAAATAGTTTAAGAACAATAACACGACAAATGAACATTTTTTAAGATTTCAGACAAATTAATATTTGTTTAATTTACAAGCTGCTGTTATATTGTCTATCGTGGGTATTAAAATAAGCTTTTAATTTACCAATGTATAGGGTGTTTTTTTAAGAGGTGTAGAACTAAAATCAAAATTAATTTTATTTAAAATCGACATGAATTTACTTTATTCGCAAGAGATAATCTGCTGGCATTATGATTTCAATTTGATTTCTGTCATATGACCGCCAGGGTCCAATTTGCGATCACTTTTTCCATTAATTGTGGCTGTAAATCGGCATTAACGCAGCGAATGTTGTACTCCAATTGATTACTCATTTCAGGCTTATCGGTATAGACTAGCGACTTCACATATCCCACAAAAAAAATATAACGGCATTAAATTGTGGCCCCCCTCGGGGGCACATTGATATGTTTTGACGGAATCTCACCGTCATTACATGTGTCACCAGGGGTAAAAGGGAGCCCAGTCCACTAAAAGGCTAGCAGAAGTCAGCTGGACAGTTCCACTTTATTTCCACAAGAATCAGTAAAGCCCCAGAGTTCAGCTTTTTGGTTTTTAGCCTTTTAGCTGTTCTCTGACTGATTATTGAGAGGTTGGCCCTTCGGGAGTATTGTGGTGGTTGTGGTTTCGAGGCCCTCGTTGTTTGAGTTGCGTGGGTCGGATCATTCACAATGAAGGTCCAGTGATGTCCAGTGAGCATGACTGCGATTGTGTTGGAGTGTGTCTCCAACTCTTCAGCAAGGAGTGGGGGCGTTGGCCTGCTCTGAGCTCTTACAGTTGCAGCTAGAAGTGACTGAAGGATAGACATATCTGAAGGCTTCCTAGGGCGAGGGTAACGCTACATTTCATTCACCGTCCCCCTCGGGGGCACATTTAGCGGTTCTTATAAAATACTAGACTATCTAGACCTGTGCTGCTGGGAGTATAAGGGAGCGCAGTCCCCTGAAGGCAAGTAGGGAGTCAACTGGAAGCTCCACGTTATTTCCACGAGAATCAGTAAGACCCAGTATTCCGCTAATTGTCTCTTTAGACTTTTAGCTGTTTCTCTGACTGATTATTAAGGTTGGCCCTTCGGGAGTATCGTGGTGATTGTGGTTTTGCGGCCCCAATCATGAACTGATTATAAGTGGGCCAGGATCAGTGGGCATGATGTGATTTGATTTACATCTGCACCGACTAGGTAGTCATAATCAGATGGTGGTCAAACCACTTGAATGATTTGCAAACGTCATTCACGCCCTAGGAGGCCATCGAATACGTATATCCTCCGGTCACTCCTAGTAGCAATTTCGAAAGCACGAAGTAGGCCGCAGCCTTCACTCCTTGCTAAAGAGTTGGAGACTTTTCAACACCTGGTCCAGAACACATAAAGCGTAATATAATTAAGAACACGACGGCATTTATACTCACTGGAACTGAACCATTCATTGTGTTCATTGTGAATGATCCGACCCACAAACTATCACGAGGGTCTCGAAACCACAACCACCACGATACTCCTGGAGGGCCAACCTTAATAATCAGTCAGAGAAACAGCTATAAGTCTAAAGAGACAATTAGCGGAATACTGGGTCTTACTGATTCTCGTGGAAATATGTGGATTGTCCAGGTGACTCCTACTAGCCTTTGAGGCGACTGGGTTCCCTTTTACCCCGCAAGACACCAGTCTAAATGGAATAGTAGGTTGCAAAAAGACCATCATCTGCCCCCGGGGGGAGATCCAGTGGGCATGCTAGTCATGTGTTCTGGACCAGGAGTTGGATAGGCTCCAGCTCTTCAGCAAGGAGTAGTGGTTTGCAAACCTTGCTTTGGAACCGCTGAAATTGCAACTAGGAAAGACTTGTTGCTAGAATTATACCTCGGCTTCCTAGGCCGTAAATTTCGTTGGTTTTCATTCCCAGTGGTTTGACCACCATCTGATTAAGGCCTACGGCCAGATGCAAATGTAAATCTTGTCACGAAATTTCATTTACATTGGTATGATCCACCATTAGGTTATGGTTTATATAGCTAGGCACTGACATAAATCTTATTACGCATTAAATTATGGTTATCAAATGTTTCCTTCTTGTTAAAGACACAACTCTTCCACTTTAGGGTTGTTCAATTGATGAACGCAAAGGTCTGAATGCATGGCTCTACAGTGATCGCCATTGACTGCACCGTTTTCTCCAAATTAGTTTTTAAAAAAGTACGTACCAATGATTGCTCCAGGTTATAAAACCAAACAGACAATTTTTATGAATGAAACGCTATCTCAGCTTAACACTTGACGATTAATTATCTTCATTCCAAATGCCACTGCTCCGGACTTCTTTTAGGTAAGGATATATGAAAAGCAAAGTTAATGCAAAGAAACCAGAAACGCTTGAGCAACTCATCAACAAAATATTCGCGATGAAATTAATAAAATACCGAGAGAAGAGGTGTCCAGCCTGCGCCTGAAGGGAATTTAAGGGTATTTAAGGTTTTTCTCGTTTTAAAGGGGTAGTTTACTGCACAGCCTTTAAATTATTAAAGCAGCCAACTTGGGGCTACTTCCACATGGAATTCTCTGAATTGGGAGCCAAATCAATGAACGGAAGAATAATGAAGAAAAGTTGGGTGGCTTCAGCACAGGCAATGAAAATTATTTTTTATTTTATTTATATTTTTCTTTTAATTATTATTAATTTAATTTATTTTTTATTTTTTCTGTTTCTCTTATCTACTCGCAGAGGAAACAGACTAAATATGCGTGTCAAAATATACTTCCGATAAAAAAAAATTACCACCAATAATGGAACGATAACACAAATCGGAAGTAATCTTTATATATAAAAATGAATGTCTGTCTGTCTGTTTGTTTGTTTGTGCTTTATAGGAGGCCAAACCTTCGGGCCGATTTTCCTGAAATTTTCACAGCATGTTACTGTGACTCTGGAAAGAATAGTAGGCTATATGAAGCTTTGATTAGACAAAGGGGCGTGACATCGCCCATATAACCCAAAAATTTAAATCGCCATATTTTGGGCATTTTTTGACCTACGTCGATTATGTTTGGTACATATGGTATTGGCATAATAAGGAATACGTACCAGGAGAAAAGTGGGTGGGACCACGCCCCTTTTTAGGACAATTAAAAATCGTAATATAGTCTTAACTACTGGACCAATCGTCTGTAAATTTTCACAATAGGATATTCTTACGAAATAACAAATTCTTTGACTTAGGAATACTTATTACATGACAATACTTTTCGACCAAGCACACTTCTGTACCGACTGTTTACTACGTTTATTAACGGCTTTACCTCAAATTTGAAATACATATTAATTAAAATAGCGGGGTAGCCCCATTCTCTTTCTCCCACAACTGTCTGCAAAACTGCTGATTTTGTAATTGCTGCTGTTTGATTCACATAAAAATAAAAAAGGGGAGCATGAAGCAAATTACATGCGGTTCAGTACTGAATTCTAATTGGTTTAAAACAAAAAAGGGAGGCAATAACCTTACTGCATTTTTATTTTTGCCTTAACGCATTTGCAATAGTGAATTATTTTTTTACCTAAATTGTTATTAAATTTATAACCAAAAAATTAAAAAAAAAACTTTAAAAAGTTTTAAGTGAGAAACATAAAAACTTAATTATAAATAAAAAAATGCCTCCTCCTCCAAAATCATCCCTTTCAGCACGTACTCCATAATCAATGAAAATGAAATCCAATAAAGCAAACGAAACTTATGAAGAACGTGAAGCACGCCTTGCAATTGAGCCTCAACCTCTAGAACTGCAGAGAATTTACAGCAACGTGAAGCACGCCTTGAAATTGAACGGTCTCGAGCCTCAGCCTCTAGAGCTGCAGAGAATTTACAGCAACGTGAAGCACGCCTAGAAATTCAGCGATCTCGAACCTCAACATCAAGGGCTTCCGAAACTGCTGTTCAGCGCGAAACACTGCCCATTATTTTAATGCGTAATATCGATCCACCACGGCTTTGCAATGACACTCGACTTGCAGTAAAAAAACTGAGAAATAATTTAATAGAAGCGACCATTATAACAGGAAAATATAAAGGGACAGATGTACTTTTGCCACGCATTCTAATGTACCTACAGATTTACCATTCGATTTTAAACGATTGCAGTTTCCTGTTCGGTTAGCGTTTGAGATGACTGTTAACAAAACTCAAGGTCAATCTCTGCAAGTTTGCGGCTTATATTAAGCAAATCCATGTTTCTCTCATGGACTGCTTTATGTTGCATGCTCGCGTGTAGGAAAACCCACCGTTTTATATGTGTATGCTCCTGATGGGCAAACTAAAAATATTGTATATCCTAAGGCATTGTAATAATTAAATTAAAATTACATAAATAAATTTTTGTTAATATATAATTACTTTTAATTTTATTTTATAACGTGGGGGGGCAGCGAAGCACACCGGGTTCAGCTAGTCAATTATAAAGCGGAAAAGTTTGTCTGTTTGTTTGTTTGCTTGTTTGTTTTAAACAGGCTGCGACATTACTGGACCGACTTGAAAAATTCTTTTGCCATTGGGAAGACACACTATCCACGAGTAACATAGGCTATATTTTTTTGACCACACCCACTTCCCCGCCCACTTTTTCTTTATTTTATGTAAAATGTGCCATAACCTATTGGGCAGCTTCACTATTAGCGGATAACATAGACTATATTTTTTTTGACCACACCTACTTTCCCGCCTACCTCTTTTTATATTATATACAGTGCTTAAAAAAATTGCTGTATTATAATGGCATATTAATCTTTAACTAGGTAACTAAACAGGTAGAGCCTTGAAATTTTAAATGTGTTACTTCTTATTAGTGTTTCGCAAAAAATAAGCTGGATTAGAGTAGTGGGCTTGGCACTCGCCAAACATCTCCCATATAAATAAATATTACTTACTTAAGAACTAGAATATATAGAGGCTTGAAGTGTTATATGTAAGAAACCGCATAGTTGCGTAAAATATTGTCAGCATTGGAATAGTGGGCGTGGTAGCTCCTATACAACATGAAAAATTAATTAAATTTTTTTTTTTTACAAATAAACCTGCACATAAGTAAGATTAAATCAGGTGAACCAGAAATATTATCATTGTAAGTCTAGGGGGGACTATGATACGTATGGTATAGTGTTAAAATTTTGTAGCCGTCACCCCCTTAGGGGCCCCTGTAGGCTAGTAGGTAGTGTGCTAGCTTACATGACTAAGAGTTGTGGGTTCGATTCCCAACAAAGACCTTGATTTTTCTTTCACTACAATTAAAAATTGACTGTCGGTGGGGCTGCTCAGTGATGAAGGCATAGTCACTGGTCATTGAGCTGTCTTATACGACAGTTAATTTCCTTTACTATCCTTCTACTTTCACCACCTGTTTCATCTCTTTTAGGTTTTGAAAATTTTTTTAAAAGAAGCTTCCATATTAATATGTGGTGTTTAGCGTAACAATAATTGAAAGTGGATAGGGGTGTGCTATCTCCTATAAAAGATAGCGAAGCCTACCGGGTATTGCTAGTCTGCTAATACATTATAATAAATATAAAATAATAAAAAGAAATTTAAAAATAAAAGAATTCTTGAAAAAAAATAGCACAATGACATGAAATAAAGAAAGAAATAATGCGACAACAAAAACAACAACAATACCCAACATTTTATTGCGCTACATTGTATAACTCCTACTAAGAAAAAAAAAGCCAGAGAAAGGAACAAAATATGAGTGGGTTGCTTAAACATAAAATGACAACATATTACAGTACAACAACAGCAGCAGCAACAATAGTCTTAATAAGAAAAAAAAGGAAAAAAAGAAATGATGACAGCAGCAGCAGAAGCTACCATGAAACTCAAAGTGAAAGAAGAAAGAGAAATAAAATTAAATAAATGAAATCAATTTTTTTTAAGAATTAATGCTGCTGGTACATTTTAACATTTTATTCATAACACAAAAACAACAACAAGAGGAGGAAGAGGACAAAATCAAAGTAAAACAAAGAAAGTTTTTTTTCTGTCCGCCAACAAGCAACCAACCAACCAAATAACCCAGCATCCGTTAAAGCAGCTTTAATAAAAATTAAATGAATGATTTATGAAGAACATGATTTTACACAAATTGTTGTTGTTTTTCTGCTTTTGTTTTTGTATTCATTTTTATTGTAAAATTATTTGTGTCTCATTTATGCTTTCCGTGTAACACTGTAATGACAGAAAGGAAGGGCGGGCGGTTGGTTGGACGTGCCATAATCTGTTGCAGTTATCGTTGATCGTGAATTTGATGTAACGCGTTAAAGCTGGCCATGTTACAACATGACATAAGACATTTAAATGTAATAAATTATTTTATAAATTTAAAAAAAAAACAACAACAACAACATATCTCAGATAATAAACAACAAATTCAATGTCAATTTTATAAACAAACAAGAGAAACTTTAAATAAATTTAAGAACATGTTCATTCACATTAAGAGATAAGATGCCGGCTATGGATAGAGTCATTGAATTAGAAACCAACTGTTTTTAATTATTTAATAAATTGATTGACAGCTTGAGAGATTTAGAGACAGAAAACCAAGGAAGGAATGACTGAAAGTTTCATAAATTAATAAAATAAATCATAATAAATTTTAGATTTAAGTAATCTATAATTATTCGGAATCATTATCAATATAAGCAGCAATTTTATTCGTGCTTGATTCCTTTTCAAATAAATATTAAGTGATATTCTCACAAAATATTTATTTCAAATCAATTTTCATTAAAAAAGAACATTTTATGATATTCTCATAAAACATTCTTTCAAATAAAAATATTTGAAATGCTTTGCAATGGGGGAGAGCATATCCATATTGCAATTTCACTTTCGCTCACAAAGCTCATCAGTGAATTTTACCCCAATATTGTATAGAAAAACCTAAGTGTCTTATATCCAAAGCCAAATTGATTTTATAAGAATTTTTTCCATAAAATCAACATAGCCTAGACATCAAGACTCAAAAATACTTCTATACAACAAAAACATTGTTTATTTTCAATTTCTACATAAGGGTTGCCATTGGAAACCATTCATATGTTGCTTTTTTAGAATTTTGTAAAATTATTTACAAATATTTTTTATTTTCTGAACTTTCAAATTACATATGAATGGTTTCCAATGGCAACCCTTATGTAGAAATTGAAAATAAACAATGTTTTTGTTGTTTTGAAATGTTTTGTAATGTTTGTATAGAAGTGTTTTTGAGTCTTGATGTCTAGGCTATGTTGATTTTATGGAAAAAATTCTTATAAAATCAATTTGGCTTTGGATATAAGACACTTAGGTTTTTCTATACAATATTGGGGTAAAATTCACTGATGAGCTTTGTGAGCGAAAGTGAAATTGCAATATGGATATGCTCTCCCCCATTGCAAAGCATTACAAATATTTTTATTTGAAAGAATGTTTTATGAAAATATCATAAAATGTTCTTTTTTAATGAAAATTGATTTGTAATAAATATTTTGTGAGAATATCACTTAATATTTATTTGAAAAGGAATCAAGCACGAATAAAATTGCTGCTTAATTTTAGATTTAAATATTCCATTGAATAACAGATTTTCACAAAGTTTTCTTAAACTTGTTTAAAATTAAAAAGGCTAAAAGATGGCTTCAATTCTTTTCTATCTCTCTTTCGCTCTCTCTCACTCGCTTTCTATCTCACTCTCTTTAGCTTTCTATTTCACTCTCTTTAGCTTTCTCTCTCACTCCCTTTAGCTTTCTCTCTCTCTCTATCTTTCGTTTCTCTCTCACTATCTTTCGCTTTCTGCCTTTCACTCTCTCTCTAGCATAATTTTAGCAGAATCTTATCCGGTTATTCGGTAACTGTTGCAGTTGATTATCGTATCTGGTCAAATAATGAAAATCAAGTGAAAATTTCGTAATTTGCGCAATCCTAAAAACATTTCGAAGGAGTTTTTCCACCTTTCCCCACCATAAGACAGATTTTAATTAACTTTAGTATCCTTCCGGAGGTATTTTTGGCTTCAAGAGCCCAGGAGTAATCTTAAAAACAGTAAATAGTCGGTGGAGTTTTTCCGCCACCCAATCCTTAACGATATTGGGTCCGAATTATATGCCAGCACTAGGTGTAATCCTAAAAACTTTGTGAAAATTCGGCGGAGTTGCTCCGGCTTTTGCAAACCATAATGCAAAATTGACTTAACTGGGTAACATTTCGGGGCATTTTTGCCTTAGATATCTCGCTTCCTTCAAACCTTACCCCCCCCCCCCTCGGGGGAAATCCACCATCATTACATGAGTCAATGGGGAAAATGGGTGCCCAGTCCCCTGATGGATGGCAAGGAATCAACTGGAAGCTGCACGTTATTTCCACGGGAATCAGTAAGCCCCAGAGTTCAGCTAATTGCTTCTTTAGCTTTTTAGCTGTTCTCTGTCTGATTATTGAGGTTGGCCCTTCGGGAGTATCGTAGTGGTTGCGGTTTCGCGGCCCTCATGAATTTTGTTTAATAGGCCAGGATCATCTCACTCTTACTGAGAACAATCGGTGAATGATCCGGATTCAGTGAGCATGCTTGTCATGTGATCGGGACCAGGAATGGGATAGTCTCCTGCTCTTCAGCAAGGACTGGAGGTTGCTAGCCCTGCTCCAAGGCTTCCGAAATTGCAACTACGAATGAATATTGGATAGAATTATGCTTCGGCTTCTTAGGGCGTGAGTACATGCTACGTATCTCTCAAAGTGGTTCCATCCACCATCGTGTTATGGCTATCTGGCTAGGTAACGATGTAAATCTTATCACGTAATAAAGGGTCCGCCAAATAACACTTTTTTTGTTTTAAATGCTATAAACAAAACTAATGAATAATTTCTCAAATTTCTTTTTTTATTTGAAAGTGCAATCCTTCCGGTTAATAATGGAAAATAATTAATTTCATTCAAATGGCTGCCTCGGCTGGCCATACAGTAGCCTACACGATCGGTCCAATGTTTAAGCACATTATCGATTGTGTGCAGCTGTATTTCATCAATCGCTTCACGAATATTATCCTTTAAAGCGTCAATTGTCTCTGGCTTGTCGGCGTAACACTTATCTTTGACGGCAACCCACAAATAATAGTCCAACGGTGTCAAATCGCAGCTCCGAGGTGACCAGACGACATCAGCTCTGCGGCTGATAATGCGATCTTAAAAAAAAGGCGCAAAACATCGAGTGTAGCTTCGGCTGTGTAGCACGTAGCACCGTCCTGTTGAAACCAAATGTTGCCAATATCCTTCTCTTCAATTTTTGTGAACAAAAATACGTTCAACATGGCTCGTTAACGATCGCCATTGACTGTAGCGGCCACTTCTTGCTCATTTTCGAAAAAGAAAAATAGCCCAATTATGCCTCTGGAGCAAAATCCGCACCAAACAGTGACCCGTTTTGGGTGCGTCGGCTTTTCAATGTATGCGTGCGAGTTTTCTGTGCCCCAAATGAACAATTTTGCTTGTTTACATACCCCCGAAGATCAAAATGAGCTTTATCTGAAAAGATGTTTTTTTTTTGCAAAATCGGCATCTTCTGTAAGTCGATTGCAGGCCCACTTAACGAAGCGAAAACGCATTGGGTAGTCATTGGCTTCAACTCTTGAACCAATTGAACTGTGTATGGCGTCATACGAACGACGGTGAATTGATGTTGATGGCGCTTCACGCACACTTTCTGCCACAGCAGCAATATTCTCGGGTGTGCGCACTGTTTTTGGCTTTTCACATTTTTGGTTTATCGATTAAGATGCCAGTTTCTTTTGCTTTTTTCACAAGATAACGAACATACGGAGCTGACGATGCTTCTCTTTTTCCAAAATTCGTACGCAATTTTCGCACACACATTCTGCAACATTAGCATGATTCTCAAAGTAATGACGCAAATATTTCCTAGCGTTGTTCAAGCGTATACACAACCGTATTCGTTCAGCGGAAGGATAAAACTAATTATCTGTCAGATCAAACATGAGCTAAGTGTTACCATTCAAGAAATAAGCACTAGTTGAAAAATAAAACGTTACATGGCGGACCTTTTAAATTATGCAGAAGCTGGCTAAAGCTAATGTCAAAGATTGAACGAAAAGTCTGTCAAATGCTTAAGCAAATCATTGAAGACTTCTAGTTGGCTATAATATACTTACACGAATACAGCAAATATTATGAACAGTTGCACATTTGTTTTATTCGCACTTTTGCACACAAAAAAAAAATAATTTCTTTCGAAATAAATGAAATTTATTAACAAAAAGATGTTTAATAATAATATTTTGTCCACTACCCGATGGATCCCCCATCCTTTTCCTTGCATGGCAGAAACGTTCCCGCAGTAACTTTTCCATCTGTGTTTGCACTCTGCGGCTTTATAAAATTCATACCAGTATGAAAATGTAAAACGCAAACAATATTTTCCAAGGCATTGCTTACCACTTTTACCGCATTTTTCTGCTACTTCTTTCCATGCTGGTTCCTTTGAATTGCCGTTATAATAAAACGCGTCTCTTTTGTCATATAAGCAATTTTTTCTTTGTACATTTTCTATTAAATTCAGATAAAATATTTTTTCGCTTTCGCCCTCCATTGCAATTTGTTTACTAATGTATCTGTAACACAATACACAATGCAAAATCAGCTGTTTCCGTACGGAATGTACGATCAGTTTCGTAATTTGCTTAAGCAATTGATACTTAATGAAATTTGACGAACAGTTTTATTAAGTACATTATAGTTTGCCTCTTATGATTATTAGGTATTTGCACAGTTGTTTAAGTTGACTTAAGCCTGCATATGCATATTATAGTTGGGTCTTTAAAGTTGGCGCAAAATCGATGACGATGTTGCCATTGTCAAACAGAATCAGGGTGAATAGTAAAAAGAACTTTAAAGCGAATTGCAGCAATTGCACACCTAATTAAGAGTTAATTATGAAAATCGTCTGGTAACATTAAGCAAAAACAATTTACTTCTTCGCCTTCTTCTTCTTCTTGTACTCTTCCATCAATTTATGTCAACAACATTTCTTAATATAAATGAACGGTTTTGACAGTTCGTTAAATAAGAAAAGAAATCAATTTTATTACAGTCGTATGGACGTATGTGTGTATGTATGTACGTACCAACAATAATAAAATAAAAAAGAGAAAGAAATAAAAATGAATAAAAACTGTTACATCAGAGATTTTTTTGCAACAATTTCTTTAACTTGTGTTATTTCTTTTTCAACACAGTTTTTTCTTTTTGTTGTTGTTATTATTGCAAATAGTGATTTTTCTCATCTTGCATTTTAGTAAGTTATTATGTTAATCAGTCACTAAAGCAACAGCGCAGTAACAAACAGCTGAAAGAAATACTTATAAATTTCTTTTGTATACGAAATTATTTAACACCGTCCGTCCGTCCGTCAACATGAATAGCTGCTGCTGCACAGATAATCTCCACCTATTGTTTATTTATTTATTTATATTTAAATTGATTGACGTTTATAGATAAAAGCAAAGCAAAAATTGTGCTGTTTATTTTGCTTTTTCTTTATTTACATATTTAAAACACTCACACACACACTTATCGTACGCATTTTCATAAATTCGAAAAGTCTTAATAAAGAAGAATTGTACACTCATATAATACGCAACGCAATATTTCATTCTTAAATTATTAAAAGCAACATTTAAAGTTATTTTTTATTTTCTTTTCTTTTTGTTTTCTTATATAAATTTTTATTCGAATGTTTAAATACCGTTTATGGCCAAACAAAGCAGTTGAAGCAATAAAATTCCTCAACAACTGATTAACAATCAATTTATATCAATAAAAATGAAATCATTGTTTGCATGTTTAAAATTATTGAAATTCACACAATTAAGATTTCAGCTGTTTTGGGTATTTATACAAAAATTTATCATTAGATAATTAATACACTTAAAAAAACAGGGTGACTCAAAAAAAAGTAAAAGAAAGTTATAAAAGATTTTAGTTCAAGTTAATTGTTTTTAAAAAGCCTTAATTGAGACCTTACGTCAATATGGTACTAAATTGTTTGGGTTTGTTCGGCCAGTGAATGAAATACTGTTGTTAAGTTCTCCTCCTGGCTGTTTGTTTGCTAATGGCAAGCGATGTGATTGAGAAATTGACTACAGTGTACATATATGTACCCCCCCGGGGGTATATGTGCTTTCTTTGGAGATAGCAACAACTTAGACCTGTGCAACTGGGGGAAAAAAGGAGCCTAGTGCCCTGAAGTCAGCAGGGGTACAACTGGAAACTCCACTTTATTTCCACGGGAATCAGTGACCCGCAGAGTTCCGTTATTTGTCTCTTTAGATACTTAACTGTTTTCTGTCTGATTATTGAGGTTGGCCCTTTATGGGAGTATCGTGGTGGTTGTGGTTTCGCGGCCCCACAACAGTCTATGGTTATATGGTGGCCGGGTTCATTTCACCTTTAATAACACCTACCTGGTGAAATGTTCCCAGATCCAGTGAGCGTGCTAGACATGTGTTCTGGACAGGAGTTGGAAAGTCTCCAACTCTTAAGCAAGTAGTGATGATTTGCAGTCCTGCTCTGGAATCATCGAAGTTGCAACTAGAAAGTTCTGTTGCATAGAATTATAGCTTCGGCTTCCTAGGACGAGCATGACGTTCCAAATTATGCAGTGGTTTGATCCACCATCTGATTAAGGCTTCATGGCCAGGCGCAGATGTAAATTTAATCACACAGTTGCACATATATGTTTATTTGAGGTAAAGCACCGCAGACTATTTTTTGCTGGTAGTCTCGATGACCATTTTAAAAGAATTTGTCTAATATTTATTGACTTTTCTGTAATTAATCACCCCTATTCTGTTTAGCGATGGCAACATCGTCGTCGATTTTGAGGCAACATCACTTTAACACAACATCTCTACTAATTTGGTATTCCCTTACAGTCTTATGGCAACGTTGCCAGTTTATCCATCATTTTAATAATATATAACAGACGTAAAATTGTTGTGAAAAAATATAAACTGTGCCCCTGTACGCTAGGTAGGTAGTGTACTAGCTGGTCAGGGTTGTGGGTTCGATTCCCACCAAAGACTTTGTTTTTTTTCACTACAAAAATAAAAATTAACTGTCTTATACAACAGTTAATTTCCGTAACTATTCTTCAACTTTCACCACCTGCCTGATCTCTTCTCTATCCCTTTTCAAAAGAATGTAGCAAGGTACTTCACAAAATAGGCATTGTTGCCTGAAGCGCTACTTCTCTTTAAAAACAAAAAATAAATAAAATCTGTATTAAATTGAACCCAAAATAAATTAAAAATCAAAATAACTTAAAACCAAAATGTTCAACAGATTTGCCACAGCTGCTTCCAAGAAGCTCTGTATAAGTTTATAAAATATGCCCCCTCCAGTAGCTTTACATTCCATTTTGTTTTTTACCATCTTTTTTTACTTTAAATTTAAAATCGCGCCAAATCTCTAAAAAGAATTTTGTCAAACATGAATTTTTGTAAAGAACTACATATTATATCTTTTGCCATCCATCACTCGTTCTATTTGGTGGGACCAAGGGCATTTAGAGCAGTCGCAACACTTTCCCATTTTGTTTCTTGAAATTAGCGGGAAGACTGCCTCTTCGAAAACCCCTGGCAAGTGATGGATTTTTTTTCAATTTTTTTACTAATTTGTTTAAATTGCTTGGCGTTGGTAATTTTAATTTTTTCCATTTTCTATTTTATTTGTTCTTTTTTCTTGTTTTTTGCATTTTAAAATTTTTCAATATTTTTAAAATTTTTGTTTATAACAGCACGACGATATCAACGGCAATTTAAGGCAACATCAACGTCAAATTACCTTTCAGAATACGAAACATGTATTACCACAGCCATCGATAAATGGCAATATCGTCAACGAGAATATGGATTTACAACAAACGATAAAAAAAGACGTCGTCTTCTATTGCCATCGCCAAACAGAATAAGGATGAATATGCTTCAAAAATCAGGCTGTTGCTTTTTTGACATAAAACTTTGACGTCAAAAAATCCCTCTAACAGAAATCTAGGGTCTAATTCTGATCACCACTAGTAAGAGAGAGAGAGAGAGAGAGAGTGTGTGAAGAATAGAGTAGGAGATTTCTTATGCAATAATAAAATAGTGTTGTTATTTTGCGTTGTCCTTTCTGGCGACCACTTTCGATACGAAGACATCATTTTCAAGCCGTGATCCAATTCGTAATGGTGAATCAGTTGTTGCATTTAGGAAGTTCTGTTGTTAAGGTCGTATCTACCCATGTAGATAGAATCCCAGCCATCTAGTACAAGACTAATCTTTCAATACCTCAGTCTTTTATTATTATTTAGGGACGTGTGACCGTCTGAGGGTGTTTTTCGTTTGTTCGAGTTTATGAGTAGTTTTTGTGGTGTGGAAATTGTGTCTGAAGCCTATTCGTTACCTGTTCGTATATAATGTCACTGTTAAAAGTTTTTGTTTTGTAGATTTCCATGTTTTCCAGAATGTCTATTCTTCTTACTGTTTTGCCAGGATGTAATAATGTCACACATTCATCTATTTCCTTTGATGTATATCCCTGAGTGTCAAGGTGTAATGCAATGTTGGAGTCTTCTCTTTTCCATTTGCATGAGCATATGTGTTCTGTACATCCTGTTTTTAGTGTTGTTTGCGGCTACAAGTATATCTGTATACTCCGCTGTTACTAAATTTGTCAGTTGTTTCTGTCATTGGCCTGAGACTATGTCTCAGAGAGTTGCTGGTTTCCAATGCTGAACGTATTCCTTCTTTTTCTGTGTATTTCTGATCCGGTGTAAGTAAAAATATGCTGTCGTGTTGTATCGGCTGTCTCTTTGTCTTCTTTATTCCTGTTTTTAGTGTTGTATTGTCTAAGAAGTTTATTGATAGTAGTGGGTTTGTAACCATTATTTTCAGTTATAGTGTAAATTTTGTCGAGTTCTTTGTTATACTTATCTAGAGTAAAAGGGATTATCTTAAGTTTGGGTATTGTATGTTTAAATGCTGCTAATTTATGTTGGGTAGGGTGGCTCGAGGTGATGTGGATGTAGTTGGTTTTTTTATAGATGTCAAATGTTAAACATCAGTTCCTCGTGTTATTGTGATGTCAAGATAAATAATTTAACAGTCTGTATTGTTTGCGACATCTTCATATTTAATGACTTGTACAGGGCGTACTTAAAACTTTTGCACACTTTTGATTTTGAAGGACAGATATTTAATTAGCGACTAATAACTGGTAGCTTTACTTTTCTTTACACAGAAACGGGGGCATTTTTGGCCCACCCTGTATATGTATATTTATGTCGTGTAAAGAAAATATTGCGGTGTGTTCAAATTAATTATTTTATGGCAGTAATTTAAGGTCCTGTGGCGCAATGGATAACGCGTCTGACTACGGATCAGAAGATTCCAGGTTCGACTCCTGGCAGGATCGATCTTTTTTTCTTTTTTTTATTTTTATATTAATAATATTTAACTTTATTTTAAAGCACTTTGTAATATAGAAGTAGGCAGGCGTAAAAGAGTTACTTCTGTTAAGCCTGTAACGCGACTAGTAGAGAGAATTAAAATTTGTTCTACATTTAAGGATGTAGTTGTTTGTGTTCTTTCGAAGACTACATTTAATAATAATTGACTACAGCAAAACAATCTTTCAGATATTAGAAGTGTGCCTCAGAATTCATTGCTAATAATATATAGAAGAACGAAATGGAATATTTGAAAAGCGAATGAGAGGAAGTTAAGCGAATCACACCCCGAGAGGAATTGGTGTCATCATAACCTAAAAGAACACACTCGTTATAAACGAAACACAACCACCACTAACTAATCATGGCCGCAATCTTGAACTTGGTATAAAATATAATTTTCCATTGATTTTGTTTTTAGTAAAAATAAAATTTTATATTTTTCTATATTTAAAAAAAAATGCCACGTTGCCAAATTTCATGTGGGGTACAACATAATTACGAAACAGCTGAAAGCAAGAGGTCCTGTGGCGCAATGGATAACGCGTCTGACTACGGATCAGAAGATTCCAGGTTCGACTCCTGGCAGGATCGGAGTTTTTTTAAGGAATCTTTAACTTATTTATATAATAAATAGCAATTTTGAAGGAAGGGTCTTTCTACTATATTTTGATCACAAAGCTTGACTTCACTTACATTATCATCAGAAATTTAATATTTTTACTAGTGAAATTTTAAAGAAGAAGACCAATTTATGTTGCAGACCAAACTTTAATAATGTTATTTTAGTACTTCTTTATGTCAACAATAAACAATAATAATTTTGTTTAGAGAAACTCCGCACACTAACCCGCTCCAGTTCTAAATTTTCTTTTTACCAACTATTCACTTTACTTTTTAAAGGTAACTCATACCTTTTAAACTCTACTCCAAACTCCTATTTCAAAGTTCTCTACCTGACTTAATCATCAGAGAAAATTTTCGTAGTTTAAAGACTCAGTTTAAAGTATCCAACCTACACCACCATAAGCTTTTGTCTCAGGAGAATCTAAATATTATATTGTCGCAGATATAGAAAACACCAAACTTCCTGTGTGTGGAGAGCGATAATCACTGCTTCTCTCCTATACCACGAGAAACTTTTTCAACGCCAGTTAATTTCGTTTTTGACAACCCTGCTATAGCTTACATACCTCTCATACCCCGTCGTCCGCTAAGAAGCACCTTTCCAATTTTGACCTATTTTCACAAACTTTCCGCCCAAAGCTTGTAAATCGAATGATACAAAAATCTTGGCATCGTGTCAAACAGTCAGTTCAATTACGTAAGACTTTTAAGCACCATCAGTCTAGTAAAATGCTTTTGAGTTTTATTCAGGCTAAAACTGTGTTTTACTTTTGTGTTCCCTTGCAAATTTTAGTTGGATTTGCCATTCGTATATGGAGTCATAGAGCAAGCCTTTGAGAGATCGAAACCACATGGCAAATAACTGCTGAATAACTAATCGCTTTCGTTAAACAATTTCTGAATGGTATTGAGTAGGCGGAGTTTATTTAACTGCTGAGGAGACGTAGCGTTGTGATAAAAATATTAACAAATCGGAAGCTCTTAATGTTTTAGGGATGATTAAGGCTGACGTTCGGCGGAAAAAACCCGTTTTTCTCGAACGGTAAAAGAGATTCTTAACTCCTTCTGTTCTTATTAAAACTTATACCATCTAAATATACTGGATATAGAATACAACCCACTTCGGGTCCAAAGTATATTTGGGTCTTATTTGAGAATTTTAGCCTTCAAACTTCACTAGAGCATCGATATAATGTGAAATGTGCTGCGCTGTTTTGCTGATACAAAGCTGGAATTGGATTTAATATAACTTTTTCTCTTATACTCGTACTTTTTTCGTTTAGATAGTTGTTTGTAGTCTACTAGTCAGTGAATCGGGAGGGAATTAACTTTTCGGCCAGGCAATTTAGTTGTGGAATAAACTTTCTATAGAGATCTTTTTGTTTTGGTAACTGAGCAGCATAGTAATAATTGTCGTTGAATCCAAGTTTCTTTTTCATACATATGATAGGCCATTTCTAAAGGATGTTTTTACAGATTTACATCTGTAACCAAGCTGTGTAAGCCATAACCAGATGGTGGATCATACCACTGTGGATGAAATGTAGCGTCATCCTTGCCCTAGAAGGCCTTCAGATACATCCTCCGCTCACTCCTAGTTGCAAATTTAAGAGCTCGGACCCGACCAACGCCTCCAACTTCTAGCTGAAGAGTTTGAGACTATCCAACTCCTGGTCCAGAACGCATGAAGCTTAATATAATTTAAGAACACGTCGGCATTCATGCTCACTGTATCTGCACCATTCATTGTGTTCATTGTGAATGATCCGACTCACAAACTTAAATGAGGGCCTCGAAACCATAACCACCACGATACTCCCGAAGGGCCGGCCTCAATAATTAGTCGGAGAACAACTGTGTGATTCGATTTACATCCGCACCTGGCCATGAAGCCTTAATCAGATGGTGGATCTAACCACTGCATGATTTGGAACGTCATGTTCGTCCTAGAAAGCCGAAGCTATAATTCTATGCAACAGAAACCTTCTAGTTGCAACTTTAATGATTCCAGAGCAGGGCTGCAAATCATCACACCTTGCTAAAGAGTTGGAGACTTTCCAGCTCCTGTCCAGAACACATGTCTAACATGCTCACTGGATCATTCACTTTGCGTGTCATTATCAGTGAGATGATCCTGGCCACCATAAGAACCATTATAACTGTTATGGGGGCGCGAAACCACAACCACCACGATACTCCCATAAACGGCCAACCTCAATAATCAGTCAGAGAACTATTAAATGTCTAAAGAAACAAATAATGAACTCTGCAGCTTACTGATTCCCGTGGAAATAAAGTGGAGTTTCCAGTTGACTCCCTGCTTGTCTTCAGGGGACTGGGCTCCCTTTTTCCTCAGTTGCACTGTATCTAGATAGTGGAATTCTATAAAGACCATACTTATGTGCCTCCGGGGGGATCAGTCGGAGAACAGCTAAAAGGCTAAAAGATAAATAGCTGAACTCTGGAGCTTTACTGATTCCCGTGGAAATATAGTGGATTGTCCAGTTGGCTCCCGCTAGCCTTTTAGAGGACTGGCGCTCCCTTTCACCCCCGGTAACACATGTAATGACAATGAGATTCCGTCAAAACATATCAATATGCCCCCAGGGGAACTTAATAGAGGTATAGAATTTTGTAATGTAATAAAACAAAGATGAAGGCATTATAATGTAAATATAACTTCTAGCGCATGACCGCCGTGGCTCGCTCGGCCATAATCTATACTGGAGGCCCAACATTCAATGATTTTTTACGACATTTTGCCGTATATTGACAAAAACGGGGAGAATGTGCTCCTCTAAGTGATTAATCGTTTTGGACTTATCAGCATAGACTAACGACTTCACATATCGCCATAGAAACTAGTCTGGTGTGATTTGGCGGCCAATTCATGTGTGCAAAACGTAGAACTATGAGGTTACCAAACGTTTCCTTGAATAAATCAATTGTAATCCGTGCTGTGTGACGCCTTGTTATAACCACAGCTCATGAGCATCATGTTTATTGAACGAAAAAGTCAGTAATCATAACAGCGATCACCATTCACTGTTTTTAAATAAGTATGAACCAATGACTTCACCAGCCCATATAGTACACCAAACAATCAGTTTTTCAGGATGTAATGGCGTTTCAACACAGACTTGACGATTATCATCATAACTCAAATTATGGCAGTTATAGTTATTGACGGTATTTATTCAAACAAAAGTTATTGACGTTATTTATTCAAACAAAAGTGAGCTTTATCGCTAAAGAAAATTCGCGCAATACGTATTTCGAACAGAATTATAATTTTCAAAATAAATTTGCCCTATTTGAAAGTTAATTTTCGGGCATCGACGAAGTTGATGTTGAAATGTCAAATCAAACTAAATATAAATCATGAACGCAGGTGCTGCCAAATTGAACATTTAAATTTTTTTTTAAACCTTAAAAAAATATGGCCGTTTTTGTTAGGCGAGTGTTTGTAATATTGTGATGATTTTTCTGAAATAAATTTACAATTTGCACACTTACTGTGTGTATTTTAGTCATCATTTAAATATTAAAAATTTCTTTGTTATTTTTAATTTTACTTCATTAATATTGTTATTTTTAAAAGAATTTTATTTCTGATTTACAGTTGTTGTTATTCCATCTATAAATAGCCATAATGAGTAATAGCAGTTGCTTAATTTTAGTTTAGATACAAGAAGAACTGTATTAATTGCCTATAATATGGTCCTGTGGCGCAATGGATAACGCGTCTGACTACGGATCAGAAGATTCCAGGTTCGACTCCTGGCAGGATCGAGGATTTTTTTTTATATTCTTGTTAATTATCAAAAAGTACAAAATGTTTCTGGCAAGAGGATGGATGATGTCGCCTGATTTGACTGCTCCGAACTTCTTTTTGTGGGGATATCTGAAAAGCAGGGCTTATGCAAACAAACCAGAAACGCTTGAGCAACTCAAACAAAATATTCATGATGAATTTAATAAAATACACTGGGGATTTCGCGGAAAAAAGTCACAACATCCAAGATGAATAAAATCGAAATAGTTCAAGCTATTCCCGTAAATGAACAAGCAATTTGGTATGGTACCACTTCGTGCGCGTATTAAGCTGATGGAGTGTCTTTTGCATGTTGTAGCTTATAATATTGAATTTAAACGTGGGACAGACAGTACACTCAAAAGAAGCCCAAAAATGTTTGAAAAAGCGTAAACTTAGAGAGAAAATTGAAATACAGGTTATCAACCTGTTAAGTAAGGCTCTGGTACGACAATTTCAGTAAATACATCATGAAGATTCTTTACGAATCATGCATTGATTTTTGAAATCACGGGTCTGTCTAGATGAAAATATAATCAAGAGGTTTTCAATAATTCTCGAAACTATAACAATCGTCGAGGTAGTAGATCCAAAACAATTTGATGATTTTTGTTTGGAGACGGCAAAAAGAGTTTGTTGCACTGTACGAGCAGTACAATATTCCCCACCTACACTTCACAAAATTCTGACTCATGGCAAGGATATAATTGAAAAGCGTATTTTTTCTGTAGGCCTACTATCCGAAGAGGCTCTGGAATGTCGTAACAAAGACTATAAAAAATTTCGCCTTAGACACTCCAGAAAATGCTGTCGAATTGCCACGATCTCACATTTGACGCCTTCATTTAGCCAGAAAAAGCGACGAAGTTAAGGCTCTTTTAAAATAATAAATTAAAAATAAATTTAAAATAAATAATAAATTAAAAATTAAAAAAATAATTTAAATTTTTTTGTTAGTTATGTAAAAAACATTGTAAGTAACGATTTACATTTCTCTAACTTTCTTTATTTTGTATTACTATATAAATAAAACTAAACTTGTGATGAAATCGCTACATTTTTCGACAAATATATTTTTTTCCTCACCTCCATACAAAAATCCCTAGTGTGCGGCGCGTGAAATCTGTGAGAATGTAATGAAAAATGTGCTCAAAAGGGGATCGCATTTGTGAGGCTAACAGAGGTGGACATTTATCTGATATTGCCGATATTAAATAAAACATTTATCAATAGAAGATCCATTATCTTTCATTTAATCAAAAATTATAAACAAACAAAGTAGTATACCTTCCCGGCGGACACACTGTACTACTAGTAAAAACGGCTTAATAATGACAACAGTAACACCGGGTTAACTTTAATAATTTTCCCTTAAAATTCATTAAAGTAATTTTTTGTTTTAAATAAAATTTCAACTTTCACATTTCAAAGATTGTCTTTTTATTTATAATTTTTATGTTTATAAAATATAAAAAAATGGCCATTAAATAGAATTATTTCAAATAAATTAACGCTTTCTATAAAGTTAATCAAATATTTAGTATTAAAGTCTTAAATTTGCTTTTAAAAATAAAAGGATAAAAATTTATCAAATAAATTATTGACCGGTTTGTTAAAAAACACAACCAAAATAAACAGTAACACTGGCTACACTCAACAACAGCAACCCTGTTGGTTCAAGGTAAATAAAAATAGAAACAGTTAGCGAATATGTATGCATATGTGTGTGTGTGTGTTTGTGTGTGAATAAGGTAAACAAACGATTACAGATTTTAGAACTAAAAATTAATTACAACAAAATACTAAACAAATGTTTAGCAAATTGTGACTTAACAGCCTTAAGTAAGTGTGTGTGTGTGACCTTTTTGGGGTCTAGCAAAATCCATGCGACATTTAAGGTACACAAATACGAATATAATAATAATGCCGAAAAAAAACAATGAGAAGACTATGAATGACACATTGGGTAAATGAGTATAAGGCAACGAAGAGAAAAAAATCTGTATCAAAAGTCTGAAGTAAGTACACTTACTAGAAAAAGTGTGCGTACAAACAAACAAACAACGCCACAAAATCTCCTAAAATTTCAAGTTTAATATTAAAAAATACTTTTTCATTCCTCAGAAAAATGTCTTTATTAAAAGAAAATTCAATAATAGAAATAATGTCTTACAGAAAACAGTTGTGGTGAAACATTTGAAGAAAAAAGTCTGCGTACAAAATTGCATCACCATTTAAGGAGGATTATTTTTAGATATAATTAGCCTTCTCATTTGAAGACTTCAGCCTATCTCTTTGGCACAGAATGAATGAGTTTCATGGTTTCCTTACATATTTTCTTGCATTCAGTTTGCAAAACTTTTGCTAGGCATACTTCTTGAAGTAGTGGGTGCCCCTGTAGGCTTGTAGGTAGTGTGCTAGCTTACATGTTTGGGGCTTGTGGGTTCGATTCCCAAGAAAGACCTTGGTTTTTTTTCACTACAAATAAAAATTGACTGTCGGTGGAGCTGCTCAGTGATGAAGGCATGGTCACTGGTCACTGAGCTGTCTTATACGACAGTTGATTTCCGTAAACTATCTTTCTACTTACAACACCTGTCGCATCTCTTCTCTATCCCTTCCCTAAAGAATGTAGCGCGGTACTTGACTAAATAGGCATTTGTTGCCTGAAGTGCTCTTAAAAAAAAACAAAAAAAAGTAATAGCGTGCTGATTAATTTTTCGTAGCAAGAAATTTCATAAAAGCTTATTGGGATAGAGATCCAGAGATTGTAGAGCAGTACGCAACTGTTTTGGCATTTTATAAAGCAATCGAAGCTTTACAATTCCGCTAACTATTCCCAACACAAGTTTCGTTACGCTTTGCTTTTTATTAGCATTTAAAATGTCTAGGTGTGCTCTCTTCTCCATTGTGAATTCATTTAAATGCATATTACCCACCCCACTAGCCACCATTTACTCCCAAACCATAACGTCTCCTCCACCATGTTTTACAGTGTCACACAACTTTGCTTTATTAAGTGCTGTAACAGATTTCAACCACTTGAATTGATGGCTTTTAATTCCAAAATTGCAATATTTGCTCTCATTCGAAAAGATAAATTTCTCCAAGAAGTCCAGTGGTTTATTCAAGTGCCCTTTAGCAACCAAAATTCTTTTATGTCTCTTTATTAAAGAAATGAATGATTTCTTAAGCATGAAATCCATTTTGCCTCAAGATTTTTCTATATATCATCATATATCCCTTTTGTAAACCTTAAGCTAATGTTTTCGGCCATTTTCAATGTTGTCACTTTTGGATCTGCCTAAAGCTGATAAGATATCTCGTTTCTCTTACAGTTAATTTTGCACGGCTTCCAGAACATGGTTTATATACTAAATCTCCAGTTTCTTTAAAAGAATTAATGACCCCCTCTGGATAGAGGAGTGCATTCTCTCGAACATTTTTCCCATTTCTCTAAAAGTTCACCTTTAATTCCTTTCTTTCAGCAATATTAATTTCTTTTCTCTTTGAGTTCATTACACAAAACATTACGTTTACGCAAACTCATATAAATTTTAAAATAACATATTGATATGACAAGAAGAAGGAGACAATTTTCATGGGAAACGGCTGTAAATTTTATTATAAATCGTTAAAAGAACATTGAGAATAATAGACAAATCATGACTATATTTTTGGACTTTAAAAAAGTTTTTGAGACTATTGGCAGGAAAATATTAGTTCATAAATTTTACATATTTTGCATCAAAGGAGCAGAGCTCGAATAGTTTAAATCATAACTGCAAAATAGTAGAAGGCAGATCACAAAGGTTAACAGGATACAATCTCATAATTAACGATTGCGGACTTTCGCAAGGCTCAATATTAGATGCGCTACTGTTTATCATATACATTAACCAATATACCAATTATGCTGGATAAATGTGAGGTTGTATTCTATGCGGACGATACACTTATGTACACAGAAGGATCTTTAGGGCAAGAGTGCCACAGAACAATGTGACACATGGTTGAAAAGAAACAAATTGAAATTAAATATGAAAAAGACTAAAATGCCAGAGATAAATATGAATAGCGGCGTAACCTTTGAAATTAATAATTAAGTTATAGAAAAAGTTGAAAGCATAAAATATTTGGGATTTGTAATAGATTGAGAAATGAAGTTCAAGTATCACATGGAATACATATAGAGAAAAATAGGTAAAAAAATAGCTATTTCCAGGAGAATTAGGAATAAAGTGTCTACAATAGCAGCGATAAATATTTACCATGATAAAATCTGACCTTGAATTCGCATCGACAATAATATAGACATGCTGCAACGAATCACAATTAGAAAGACTGCAAAGATTACAGAATAATGCAATATGGACTATATTAAAATGCAGCAGATATACATCGAAACAGACTATGCTTAACACACTTAAATGGATGAATATCAAACAACTATTCGAATTTAACACTCTCAGTTTTATACATAAGATTAGACATGGTGGTAAAGCTCCTGAATATCTATGTGAACAGATGGAATATTGTCGGTGAAATACAACCATAGCTGCAGAATACCGAAGACTTCAGGTTAAGAAAGGCGACTACAACAACAGCGCAAATATTTTTCTTCTATAAAGGCTTGGCACTATTTACTACAATTACAAATGACATAAGAACAGAACAGAATTATGTTGCATTTAAGGGAAGATGTGAAGATTTTGTGAAGAATAATAATTAATATTTAATATAGACTTTATGTTTTTGAAATTTATAAATATAAATGTATTTTAAAGTATTATAAATTCTAAAAAATCAACCACCGCCCAAGCTCAACAGAGTACCCGTTATTATTCCGAAGATATTCTTTCGAGCTCGAGCGGTTAAAAAGGTTTTAGCAGATCGCAACTTCAACAAGTCTCTTGGAACGTGTGTGTGATTAGATTTACATCCGGGCCTGGCCATGAAGCCTTAATCAGATGGTGGATCAAACCACTGCATAATTTGGAAAGTCATGCTCGTCCTAGGAAGCCGAAGCTATAATTCTATGCAACAGAACTTTCTAGTTGCAACTTCGATGATTCCAGAGCAGGGCTGCAAATCATCACTCCTTGCTTAAGAGTTGGAGACTTTCCAACTTCTGTCCAGAACACATGTCTCGCATGCTCACTGGACTGGATCATTCACCTAGCGTGTCATTAACGGCGAAATGATCCTGGCCACCATATTAAACAATAGACCTGATATGGGGCCGCGAAACCACAACCACCACGATACTCCCATGATTAAGTCAGTGATACCGCAAGACTACGTTTTTCCTCCTACACTATTTGTCATTTTTCTAAACGGCTTGCTTTGTCAAACTTTCAACCCTTTATACTCTTTCGCAGATGATAGCATCATTTGTCATTCGCATTTATTTGGTAATAGACCAAATCAATTGGAATTGAATTCCAAAAAGCGGAACATAAATGAAATGCTCATGGTCTTGCGGCGGTCTTCGAATGAAGTTGTGCGAAGAGAGTTAATTTTAATGCCCGCAAGGCGCAATGTTGCATGCTTACGGATAGATTTGTGTTCGGAAATGGTGCTGCACCTGTTACTATGGGTGATATAGTTATTAACGGAATCAGAAGCTCTTGATGTTCATGGCATGAAAATTCAGTGTGATGTTCGATGGACTAAACATATTGTTCAGGTTTCTAAAGAAGCTTTCAAGTGCCGCGGTTTTCAAAAACGGTGTAAGAGAGACTTCACTCCATCCGTTCTTCGTACTATTTAAACCACCTATATCCGTCCAAAGATGGAATATAACTCTCATGTAAGGGCCGGCGACCCAAAGTCTATTTGGGATTCAACTCTATTGATTCCCTAGATTGTATTTTACTGTTTTATCGTTACTACAATGGTAAGTGCCTTAACGATATTAGGGAACATGTTCTCGAAACTCGCAGGTTTTTGAAAATAACTCAGTTTTCGTTGATAGCACATCCATTTATGGTTAATTGGCAAGTGAGTGAATCGCACTACGTATTAAAGGGAAAATTAATTTCTTTCTTAATTTCTTAATAACTTCATTCACAGGTCTTTCCTGTCAGTTTCCCTATAAAAAAGTTCTAATTGAATGTCCACAAATACTTCTCTCCCTTTCCTCCGTCCAAAGATGGAATACTCTCATGCATAGGCCGGCGTACTAAAGTCTTTTGTGGAGTTGCTCGACCGCGTACAAAAGAGGACCAAGAGGCTTATTGGAGACATCAGGGTATCCAACTCTATTGCTTATCTAGAGCATCAACGTAATGTATATTGTGTTTCACTGTTTTATCATTACTACAATTGTAAGTGCTTTAACGAAATTAGGGAACTTGTTCCCGTTACTGGCGTATTCTTGTGTTTAACTCGATTTTCGTTGAGAACGCATCCAGAATCCAGGCAAAATTCGTTTTTTATCAGAACAGTCCATAAACAAACAGTCCCTCTCCAGAGGTTTTTTCTGCTACTTTCAATGTAGGAGAATTCAAATCGAATGTCCACAAACACTACCTACTTCCTCTTCTCTCCTCCACATAACCTTATTTCCTAGTTCTGGTACAATGCATTGCATGAGTGGAGGTCATTCCCTAGTCGTCATAAATTTAGAAACCGATTCTTGATTTATATTTCTTTTTCTTGTACGCAGAGTTTATCTGTCTGAATAAAATAATTTTTTTTTTTTCAATTTTAATATCGGACTATGATTTTACATGCTTCTGAAATTAAACTTAGGTTTTTCGCAACTAAAGGGATTAAGGACATAGAAAAAAAAACTAACAAACTTTGATTTTTCTTGCCAAGTTTCGTCTATATAAATTAATGAGTTTAATAGAAGCTTTTGTACGCAGACTTTTTCGGGCCAGTGTAGTATGTTGTACTACTGCTGTTTTTGTAGATAAGAAATGAAAACGATAACGTCTGCGTCTTGTTTCAACAAACATATGGCAGACAATAAATTCCAAAATGCAAAACAAAATATTTACCTGAATGAAACACTAGAAAATAATTGAATAAAAATATTTTAATTTTAAAGAACCTTCTCAAACAGCAACAAAATTTGCTACAATTCGGCAGCTGCTTTTATGGATGATAAACAAATGATGATGACAAGCAAATTAAAATTAAATAAACGTAACATAACATAACATACCTTAATTACACATTAAATGATGATTGAGAATCCATTAAAAATATAGAACTTTCTTGCTTTGTTTTCGTTTTCCTTAATATGCTGCACTCGCTTTTTCACAACAATTTCTTTTCAACTCTTCTATAGCACAATTACACACTTTCGCTTTGGGTTCTTGTATATATTTTTTTTATGTCATTTTTGTTGTTGTTGTTGCTTTACAGCTCCCCCAGAAAGGGGCGTCAATTGTATCTTTTTTATTTTACTTTTTGTTTAGCAAAGAAAATTGAAACTAACCACAGGAAAATCTACGCAAAGATTTTTCCTGCAGCCACAAATCATAAATACAACAAAAAGAAAAAGAAAATATATACACACTCGACTTGGAATATAAAATGTGTTAAGAATAAAATTATTTTATTTTATTTAACTTGAGATTTTTCACACTTTTTATTTCACCTTACTTAAATAATGACAATAATTTGTGAGGTTTCTTGTTTAATTTTCAAACAAAACAAAAACGCTAATTATTTTTTTAAATCCGATAATAAAACATAATTTTCGTTAACATAAAATGCCACTAAAACTTCATTATCAAGTATAAAATTAATAAATTAAAAATATGTCTCAAATGCTTTTTTTATTTTCATTTAAAAATTTTTCCCTTAATTTCTTTGCATAGAAAATTTACAATAGTTTTTTCTATGGGGGGCGAAAAACTGTGCAAATAAAATCTACGTAAATTAACACCGAATGCGTGAACTACAACTTAATTTACCGACGTCTTTTGCAACACTGTTTGAAAATTTTTTGTTTTGCATTTTATTGTTGTAAAAAAGAGTATTAAGAGAAAGCTGCCATATTACATAAAAAAAATGTAAAATAGCAGGATAAAGAAAGATATTGTGTATATTACAAGCATAAATAAATTAAATGGGACACGGGTAAAAATCTTGTCAAGTGGCCCGCCACAGTTAACCCTTTTGTTTTTACAAAACAGCATCTTTATTATCTTTAATAAATATTTATCTTTATAAATATAAAATTTTTTCCTGAAGAAGCTTTCCAAAGGAAAGCGAAATATCGAGAAGAAAAAATATATAAAAAAGATCGTTAAAAAGAAAAAAGATATTTATTAGAGTTAATGAAGTTTATTTGTTTACATTTTTATTTTACAATTTTATGCAAATTGGCGCAAATATTTAGAAAATTTTGGTTTTTAGCCATAATTTTCTAATTTTTGCGCCAATTTGCTAGCAAAAAATACAACAAGTGAATCAGTATGCAGAGGTTTTTGAAAACAACAAAAAAAAAATAAGAAAGTTAAAAAATGTGAATATTTTTCTTCCTAAAGAAAAAATTGTTCTTCCATTTTATCTTATTTTTTTTATAATGAATTGCCCAGACGTAAAGAAACTTCACCGGTTCGCAAAGAATCCAACAAGGCATTTTGTGTTGTTGACGAACGTTCGCTTATAAAAAAAAACAAGTGTATATTTGCGTGTACAGTTCCATTTGCCAATTAAATAATGTCCAATTGAACATTTCGTGATAAGATTTACAGCTGCACCTGGCTGTAAGCCTGATGGTGGTCAAACCACTAGGAATGAAAAGCAACGTGGACTAATTCTAGCAACAGGCCTTTCCTAGTTGTAATTTCAGCGGTTCCAAAGCAGGGTTGCAAACCACTACTCCTTGCTGAAGAGCTGGAGACTATCCAACTCCTGATCCACAACACATGACTAGCATGCTCACTGGATCCGGCTCATTCACCCGTTGGTGTTATTAAAGGCGAGATGATCCTGGCCCACATAATCAGTTCATGATTGGGGCCGCACGACCACAACCACCACGATACTCCCGAAGGGCCAACCTCAATAATCGGTCAGAGAACGGGTAAAAGTCTAAAGAGACAATTAGCGTAACTCTGGGGCTTACGGATTCCCGTGGAAATAATATAGAGCTTCCAGTTGGCTCCCTCCTTGCCTTCAGAAGACTGGGCTCCCTTATACCCCCAGCAGTACAGGTATAGATGGTTAAGTAATCCATTAAGACCGATAAATGTGCTCCCGGGGGAGGTGTCAAATTGGAATTGTGATCGTTATGTAGAATGTGCTTTTTTCTTCCTAAGCAACAAACTTAAATTATTTAATTAACATATTTTACTTTTTAGGAGCCGCCAGTTTATTAAATAATCACAAATATTTGACTGTTTTGTTTTGTGGAATAATTTTTGGTTGGCTCATCTTTTATTTTCCAAACGCTGCAGTCAAACGCAAAGAAACATCCAATAAGCTAACTAAAACTTTAGTGGACCATTTACATCATTGGCATGTACTACTTTTACATAAAATTGTCATGTTTTTGTGATGTGGTTTGTAATACAAGTTTTCAAACGTATTTTCTATTTCCAGTGCCGAAATTTGCAAAACAAATATTAATATTAATTCAAATTGTTAAACATAACTCATTTGTCCGTTCTACCTTCTACAGGTTAACTATGGCCACAAATAAATAATCTACGCTATGGCCTGCCACTTGCCGTTTTTTTTTGTTCCTGTCCCATCTAGTTTATGTGTAAATTAAATGAACCTTCTGGTAGCCCATTGTCTTAAAACATAATCTGGCAATTTTATTTTTTTAGTAAATTTCAGTATAGTGGCAACGCCAAACATCAATATTTTTCCCTCAAATTTAATTTTCTTTATTGGGTTAGTTAAGAAAATTTCACAGGCATAAGTAAGTTATAACACACAGTACAAGTTTGTTCAAAATTTCTCACAGGAATATGCGCCAGAGTGCTCAGCTGATAGTTTTTCGCTGTGTTTTTATTATCGTAAATGTCAAAATCTGTTTACTTTCTAATAGATAAAATTTTGTATACTCGCTGGGAAAATGTGTTAGACAACTTGCCCTAAAAAGTGTTTTAAAAGATTATTTTATAGGCAACAATAAAATTTTGCTTGTTCTTATTTTACATTATTTCCATGAAATGTTATTTATATTCAAATATTACTTTGAGGTTTTTCTGTTTTGTTTCACCGAATTTACATTGTACGATTTTTGTCGCTGCAATTCTTAGTTTGTTGTTGTAAATAAAGGTTGTTAAGAGAATAGGGGAAGAGAGGAACAAAAAAAGTACACATTATTTACCAACAAAATAAGAATTGCAGCGACAAAAATCGTACAATGAAAATTGGGTGTTTCAAATTGTCTTCAATCTTTCTTACGTTGCATCAGAAATGGTAAACGAAATTTTCAGAATGTATACCTTGGACTCTAATTGCACTTAATACACTTTTTTACAAACTCTTGTGTAATTCTTATATCCTTTTCAAGGCGGCAATTTGCCTATTGTTTTTGCTGTTGTGAACTTACATGCACCAGAAAAACTCTCACGTTTTTTTTTTAAAGAGAAGTAGCACTTCAGGCAACAATGTCTATTTAGTCAAGTACTGTGCTGCATTCTTTAGGAAAGTGATAGAGAAGAGATGAAACAGCTGGTGAAAGTAGAAGGATAGTTACGGAAATTAACTGTCATATAAAACAGCATAGCGATCAGTTACCAAGCCTTCATCACTGAGCAGCCGACAGTCAATTTTTATTTCTGTAGTGAAAAAAACCAAGATCTTTCACAACCCCCAGATTTCACACAAAATATCATACAGAAACTCGATTTTAGATTTTTCTTCCGTAAAAACCTTCTCCTCGGAAATACGAACAACTGACAAAAAATTTTACACAAATTGACCCAGCCGGTCTCATTTTATGAATTACTATACATTTTCTACACCATTTTTTATAAGTGTATAAATTTTATTAATCTGAAATTTCGTTAGCAGAGTGATAATAATCATTCTCTTCATCCGTGCCCGATTTATTACACATTTCATCAGAGTCGTCTTCATCACTCGCAGCATCGTCAATATTCGAATTTATTTTTATTTTATTTCTCTTTAATATACGAGCCTTATAACGAGCATAGGCCAAACCATAACGATCAACATCACAACTATCAACATCATTGCAAAAGCCTTCCTCTTCGGGATCAATTGAATGGACATAAGAATCACGATAGGTATTATAATAACCGCCATCTTCTGAAGAGGAATCATTATTGCAGCAGTCAGCATCACTTTCATCGTCTCCTATTTAAAATAAAAACAGAAAATTAATTTAATTTTTAATAGTCATAATATTGATGATAATTTTTACCAAAAACAAATCTTTCCAATTCCTCTCTTAAATGTTCGGTATTTTCATCTTCACATTCCACATCTTTTATATCATCGTCTCGATCACTATTAAATGCAGCATCATCATCTTCATCGGGATATTCATTGCCGAAGTAGTTTTCCTGGTTTGAGTCTTCTGAATCGTATTCATCATCATCATCGTCATTGTAGCGATCTTCATAAATTAAGTCATCAAAAGGTCGAACACTTCAAAAAAAAACAAAGTTTTCGCTTGTAGATATTTCTCTTAATTTTTTTTTAATTAAAAGTACTGAGAGAGAGAAGGAGAGAGACCGCCTATTTGAAAATGAGCCACTTTCAAATAGACTTCGCCAAATCGAGAACTTATGAGAACAAAAAATTTCTGATGCCAAAAATGAATTGTTTGAATGACTCTGTAGCTTGCGACGCCTTTTTGCTGAAATCAAAGGTCACTGATGTCAAGATTACCCAATAGTAGGTAAATTGCTTATCCCGGTTTGGTAGTGCAGAAAACTCACAGCGAAGGCATTTCTTTGCTTATTTTCGAACAAATATGGGCCGATAATGCCGTCTTCCCACAAGCCGCGCTATACAGTCGCTTTCTTTGGATGTAATGGTTTTTCATGGATTATGTGAATCTCAAATGTTACAATTTTGTTTGTCTACGTAACAGTTTAATTGAAAATGAATCCTCATCACTAAAGCTGATTTTATCCGTCGGTTTTAATTTTTAAATGATTTGAACTTTATAAGCGTGAAAATGAAGATGTTTATGGAAAATGTAGCGCAAACTGCCTCTAGTGATGTGTGTGATAGAATTGACATCAGCGCCGAGCCATGGAGCTATAATCTGATGGTGGTCTTACCACTGGGTGTAGGAAAGCGGCCACCCACGCCCTAAGACGCATACACACTAGGTGTCTTAGACAAAAATGCCTATTTAGTCACAACCCTGCTACATTCTTTAGGAAAGGGATAGAGAAGAAATAAGATAGGTGGTGAAAGTGGGATAGTTAACATAGTCTTCAAGCTCTATTTTTTTTGTAGTGAAAACAACCACCTCTACCTACCTACTATCCTACCGGGGCAGCTTTCATTTCTAGAAGGCCCATGTTTATCGGAAATTATCTGTCGCATAAGACAGCACAGCGACCAGTGACTATGCCTTCATCACTGAAAACAGCCAAGGTCTTTGTTGGGAATCGAACCCATAACCCCCAGAGTGATAAGCTAGTAAACTACCTGCTAGCCTACAGGGGTAGAGTAGAGTTCCATTAAGACTGCGTGCCCCCGAAGGGGGTGCCTCTGGTGATGACCAATTTTTATAAACGTTGATGAGTTAATGTTCCAGGCATATTCTCAACGCTTTGCTGTACAGCGGCTACGTTTGCATCACTACCGCCACTAGGAGGGTATTGCTTTGGTCTATTGTCAGCAACAATACCGAAGCCTCGAATTTATCCATTTAATTATGACTGATGCTCGATGTAATACAGTGAAAGTTTCTCCAATTTTGATAATAAATTTTCAGAATTCAAATTCTTTGCTTAAGAGTGTAATGCGTCATACTTAAAAATGTCCAACTTTTTACTAAATAAATGTGAAAGGATGGCAGCTAAATTCTTGACATTTAATTATTTGTGATATTTACTTTTTAACCCCAAATTTGGCCACATGATAAAATTCCCGTTTTAAGGTGAAATTTTACATTTTTTTTAGAAATATTTTCTGAAAAATTTCAATTTCTAAAAGTATTTTAAATATTTTAACCAAGGGATTTTCATGTGATTAAAAAAAAACGCTCAATAGAAAAAACCCTTTTCACTGAAGCAAACTAAGCAAGAATAAAATTAAATTATAAAAATAAACTTGGTTTAAAAAACAAATTATAACAGTAAAACTACAGAGATTTATTGTGTTTATTGCGAATTTATGCATGTATTTGTTTATTTCAAAGACAGTTTTTTTTATATTTTATATCATTCAGATTTAAATTTTTAAACAATATTTTAGTGTTACATTTGCATTTAGTTTACTAATTGTTAACATATTTTCTTTTTTTATATTTTCATAGGATTCATTTCAATTGTTTTAATTATGCTGTTTGGTTTTTAAACCAAGCCTTTTTCTATAAATATCAGATATATAATACATTTAGTTTTTTTTTTCTTTTTTATAGAAATTATATAAAAAAATCTAATATTAACTTATAATTAATAAAGTAGATATCGTAACTAACTTAAATAATTAATCACAAAAAAAGTGTTGTTGTTTTTTTTTAAGAAGAGCCTGTATAAAAAATTCTAATTAAAAAAAAATTCAAGACGAATTCATAAAAAGTGCTGCCAAAGTTGAGGTTAATCAGTTTGACGAAGGCAAATGTATCAATTAGCAGTAATAACGAATTCATTGATTTTCTTTGTAAGTCTGAAAATCGAACTCCATGTAAAGGAGTATACTGATTTTTTATATCTCTAGTTTGCCTGTTAGGTTAAAGGCGAAAATAAATGAATTCGCTATAGCCACCACTTGATATTTAATTCGCCTTAAGTTTATTCTTCAAAATGATTTCCAAAAACAAAAAAATCAGTTGAGCGTGTAATGTCACCTTAATATGAATTCGCCTTGAAAGAAATAGAAAAAGGAAACAAGATGAATAAAAGATTTTCAACATTTTAATAGTTATTTAAAACTAAACAAAGACTTGATCAGAAAATGATTATAGAAAACAAAACACGACGCAACAAAGGCACCACAATAACAACAAAAAAATAAAACGATTATTCAAACTAAATGAGAGTAAACAATACAAAAAAATGATTTCAATATGTAAGAAAATCACTGAAAAAACAGCAAATGTTTAAACTTTTTCCAAGCATTCCTCTAAATAAGTTCTAGCAAGGCGAATTCATGCAGTCTTGCAGTAAAAACGAATTAAGTAAAGTATTCGCCGTAGCGCTAACTATGAAACACTGTATGAAAGTAACTACATCAAGGAAATAAATTATCGGCCAAATTAAAATTTCACATGCCCTATGAATTCGCCTTAATGCTAAGAATAAAATTTTTAATTTAAAAACGCAAATCATTAAAAAATCTAATTTTTTCATTAAAAAAAAAATTACAAACAATAAATTGTAAAAAGAATAGTCCACAAATTAAAAGCTAAAATGAGTAAAAACATAATATGACATAAATAATTATTTTTTTTAATCTTATTTTTCTGCTTGTTTTGCTGTCAGAATTATTCTGGTATTTATTTTTTTAATTGTGGTAATTTTGTTGTTTCGTTATCGTGTTTTTGTTTTTTTTTTTGTTCTGCTGGGGGGCGATGACGTTTTTAGAAGAACAAAAACAGTTAGACAAGGAACTACCAATAGTATTGAAGGCGTATCTCGTTGTAATAATTAAATGGGTATTGTAGCCTTTCGTTTTTTTTTTAATAAATGCATAAAAAGGGAAAAGAAGAAGTAAATAAAAATGAAAAACAATAATTATATTTATTTAATATTTTATAAATAATTTTCTAAGCACAAGCAAGCTCTTATTTATTTTTATTTTCAACATTTCACCAACACCGTTTGGCTGGCATCTTCAGGTTAAAAATGTATAAATAATTTTTTAAATCAATCAGTAAATAAAAAATGTTTGTTAAAGAAATTAAAAAAATAAAAAAAATTTTTGTTAAATAAATGAAAAACAAATAAAAAAAAAATTTAACAAACATGTTTCATTTATTTTTTAAATCAATAAAATGACAGAAAATTTTTTGCCAAAGAAATTCATAAAAAAAAAATTTGTCAATATTTCGTCACACTATTTGGGTGGCATTTTCAGGAAAAAAAATTTATAAAAAATGTTTAAAATCAATCAGTAAATAAAAAATTTTTGTTGAACAATTTAAAAAATTTTAAATTAAAAATTTTTTTTTTTATTTTTTAAATCAACTAATGACAGAAAATTTTTTGCCAAAGAAATTCATAAAAAAATTAAAAAAAAAATTGTCAATATTTCGTCACACTATTTGGGTGGCATTTTCAGAAAAAAAATGTATAAAAAATGTTTAAAATCAATTAGTAAATGAAAAATTTTTGCTAAACAAATTAAAAAAAAAAAATTTGTTTGACAAAAATTTTTGTAACAAAAAAAATTTTTTTTACAAAAATGTTTCATTTATTTTTAAATCAATTAATGACAGAAAATTTTTGGTCAAATAAATTTATAACAAAAATTTAAACAAAATAAAAGAAATGTTTCAGTATTTCGCCACACCATTGTGTGGTATTTTCAGGATAAAAAATATATAAAAAATTTTTTCAAATCAATCAGTAACAAAAATTTTTGTAACAAAACAAAAATTTTTTTACAAAAATGTTTGATTTATTTTTTAAATCAATTAATGACAGAAAATTGTTTGTCAAAGAAATTCATAAAAAATTTTTAAACAAAAAAAAATGTGTCAATATTTCACCACACTATTGGGTGGCATTTTCAGGAAAAAAAATGTATAAAAAATTTTTTTAAATCAATCAGTAAATGCAAAATTTTTGTTAAACAAATTAAAAAAAAATTTTTTTAACAAAAATTTTTGTAACAAAAAAAAATTTTTACAAAAATGTTTCATTTATTTTTTAAACAAATTAAACAAAATTTTTTTTTGTAAGAAAAAAAAATTTTAACAAAAATGTTCATTTATTTTTTAAATCATTTAATGACAGAAAATTTTTTGTCAAAGAAATTCATAAAAAAATTTTCAACAAAAAAAAAATGTTTTAATATTTCGCCACACCATAGGGTGGCATTTTCAAAAAAGAAAATGTATAAACAAAATTTTTTAAGTGAATCAACCAATAAATGAACAACTTTTGTTAAAGAAATTGAAAAAAAAGTTTTTTTTTAATATCCGAAAAAAAAATATTTTTAAACAAATTCGAATTTTTTTTTTAATTGTTTGACAAGTTTTTTTATTATTTTTTTTATTTATTTTTTTATTATTAAAAAAATATTTATACATTTTTCTTTTCCTAAAGATACCACCCAATGGTGTGGCAAAATATTGAAAATAAAAATAAAATTTATTTGATTTCTATATAAAGATCTTGTGCTTAAAAAATCATTTACAAAAATGAAAAAAATGTTTTTAAGAAATAAGTAAAAAATAATTTAAAAAAAAATTATAAAGTGGAAAAACAATGAAAAATGTTTATTAATTTTACTATTTCTTTATTTCAATAAAATATTTATGCGTTTAGCAGCATTTTTGTTCACTATTAAAAATAAATGACATAATTCATAATTAATAATGCAAAAAGAAACAAAGACTTCCTAAATATCTGCAATTAATTGCAAAAGTGATTGAAATCCGAAGTAGAGATGTGGGGCGCTCACATCATAATGTTAGTGACACACTGGCGAATGTAAATTATTTTGAGTTATTTTATTTTTAAGCGTAAGAGCGAGCATGCATTAGCATGAATAAAGAGTAACTTCAGTTATTTGTGATTTTGTGGCTTTAATTTTATTTACGACTTCATGGAAAAATAGGAATGTTGTTGGCAAACACGCCATTTTCTGATCTCATTATAAATTTTCTTTTCAAAAATATTATAAAATATTCGGAATGCAACAATGAAATTCTAAACCAATTGAAATATTCTTTTAAATAAAAATTAAAAAATCTCAATGTGTATTTTGTAAAACAATGAGATTTTTGGTTTTTTTTTTGAACGTCCATGATTGTAAGTGAAAAGTTTCTCAAGATCTTATCTTATCTTAACCTCAAATGCCGCTAATATATTTCTAGTAAAGTTTTAATTTTTATTTATCAAAAAAGCCCTATTAGAAGTGAGCATTTCGAAGGAATACTCAAATTATTTTAGGCTTTTCTTTTGATAATTTGTTCTAATTTGTCTAATTTTTTCTTTCCTTTAGTTTTAATTGAACGAAAGAAAGACGTTCGAATTCCCTTGCACCTTTTCGTAATTCCATTTTAAAAAGAGCTTTGTTACAAATGTGAAACAGTAGATTAACTATTCATTTTTTTCTCAGCCTTTATTACTCTTTCACAGCAGGGTGTAGCGAAGGTTTTCAGTGCTTTATTAGGCAAAAATCTTCTTTTTTGAAATACACATTTTTAAAGTTTATTCAGTAAGGCTAAATGAGGGTGACTTTGTAATTAAGCCTTTTAGTTCTCATTGCACAAGTTCAATTTGTTAAAAATTTCCCAGTTCTGAAAGTGTCTGATGAATAGTAGAGACCCTGATGTACAAATAAAGAGTGGTAAACTTTGAGGTTAGAAAGTAAATTAGCTTAAAACACACGCATTTTTGACAATTTAAGTATTATTGATGCGAACATAAAGAAGAAATGTTGGAGTTAATATTGGCAGATGATATTGGGCAAATGTCCACCTCTAGTACATTCACAGACATACACAAAACTTTGATGCACTGTTTGCAACAAAGCTTCTTCTATTTTGTCTTGCTACGCCGGCTTGCATTTTTCAAAGCCTGAGTTGTTTGTGGATTGCTTGCGTAAGCCTGGTCTTTCAACTGGCCCCACAGAAAATAATCCAGCGCCCAATTGACATCGCTAAATTGAGAATATATGCAACCCGGAAAGTTTTCGTGCAAAAACTGAATTGTTTGTTTAGACAACGTTCGGCCGGCTTTAATTCTTGAACGAGTAAGACTATAAGTATGAACCATGAACATTTTTATGTCAAAAGTGCATTAAGTGATGCCTTATTGTTGTGAACGTCGACGGGTTGATCTTCCAGCCTTATGCTCAAAACTTTGTTGAACAGCGGCATGTTTACATCACTTCGGCCACTACGAACATATTGTTTTGGTCTATTGCCAGCAAAACAATATTGTGAGCCTCAAATTTAGCCAATAAATTACGCACAGCCGTCTCAGATTATGAAACTACTCAAATTTTAGAGTGAAGTGTTTACAGTGAAATTTTCACCAATTTGATTGTAAATTTTTACAATTAAAATTCTTTATTCAAAAGTGAAATGTTCCATAATTAGGATTTTCCAGCTTTTTAAAAAATAAAAATCAAAGGATGACGGTTAAATTCGTGACATTAAATGATTTGACAAACAATTTACTTCCTAATCTCAAATTTGCCCACCCATTATAATATGAGCTTATGCTGCGTACTGGGGTCATGACAACACTGATAGAAATACGATCGCTGAAGAGGTTAGTTTCTGCAATATTAATAAACTTTGAGACGTAGCAAGAGGAGTGTAAAGACACCAGTCAATCACTAATAAGGGGAGCTCATTCTAAGTAAAACTAATAAGTCTGTCAAGAGAGAGAGAGAAGAGTATTTAATTGTTCATTGTTACAAAAACGAACATTTTATGGCGTTTAAAAAAATTACTGCAACATCTTTAGCAACACTTCAAGAATATTATTAATGTTGCCAAAAAGAAATATTTGAGCGAAATTAAATATAAACAATTTTCAACATATGCAACATTTTTATACTGAGCGATGTATTATTATTAAATTGGAATATTTTTTTATTATGTATACAAAGCGTAGTTTTGGCTTTTGTTTATACATACTTCTTTAGCAACATTCAAAATGCAGCTCATAAAAAGGTTTGATTATTAAGTTTGTGCCCAAAGATCAAACAAAACTTTTCATAAAAATGTCTCTGGCAATTTCTTTTGCTATAAACATTATGTGTATACAAAAACTATCTGCAGCAACATTCTCTAATTCTCTATACACCAATTTCATTATTGTTAGATTAAAATATCATTAAAAACTGTAGGAAAAAGAACAAAATATAACAAATAGAAGCAAGTTTTTTAAAAAAAAAAAGTAGGGTACTTTATATTTCAATTGACAATATATTACGCTTCTTAAAACTTGTTTCCGCTAAAAGCTTTATATTTTCCTTAACAACCCCTAAAAATGTTTACAGCATCCTTTAATGCTAATAAATTTAAACAACAAAAAATTTGGAATATTTTCAACCCTACTTTTCAATATAAAATTTTAATTTCACTTAAATAATTAAAACTTAAAAAATTATAAAAAAAAATATATATAAGCAAAAGCTTAATGTATTTACTAATAATGAAGAACCTTTTATTGCGAAAATAATGCATGATATACTAAATTTAAGTTTTGTGTGTGTGTATTTTGTTCTTACGGCCTTCCTTTTGTTTTTATATAAAACGATTTGTAAACATAAACATATCTACATGTAACACCAACCTTAAATAATTATCATCCATTAGATCGACATAATCAGCCTGTTGCTCATTATCGGGTATGTATAGATCATAAACATAACCTGTATCGGAATCTGTAGGCATGGCCAAGGCAACTGCAGAGGCGGCGGCGGCAGCAGCTGCTGCTGCGGATGATGTTGATGCTTCAGCTAAATTTGTATCTATAATCGTGGTAGCAAACTCACATTTTGGAATTTCAGCAGTCTTATCGTTTGTAGCATGTTTTTCAATATCAACTATAGTAACTTCTTTACATTTGTCATTATTATTATCTTCTTCGTCTAATGTGGTGCGTAGACAGTTGACTACACGAAAACGTTGCTCATGTTGATGCTGACGTATTTCCTGACGTGACTTATCGGTGGCATTAAGGGGTTTATGATTTTTTTGCCTCACCAACTCTTGAGCTTCCTCTTTAGTTAGACGAGCAAATTGGCTAGTGGCTGTGTTATCCTGTTATAGAACATAGCAAAATATTATTTTCATTAATTTACTGCGACAACGTTTGCCTTACCTGCTCCTTGATAGTACCGGCAAATTTTAATAAGGTTGATAATTCTTCTTTGTTACTTAATGGCGAGACATTTTCCTCTTCTAGACGTCGCCTTTTGCCATTTAATACAAACGCCGATAAGGGCTCTTCATCAATACGTCTTTTTACTCTTACTACGGCTGGCATATTTATAACTTTATTTTATCTTACTATTACTTCGCACACGATTTTGTGCTTCAAATATATTTTTATAGTATAAAACTTAGTAAAACTTTTAAAATTTTATAATTTTATGCAGTTTATGAAATACACGCCGTTTTCTTTTTTCTTGCCTGCAAAAAGCAACTACAAATTCCCACAAGCTTTGCTGCTTTTTCTTGCAAAAAATTATTCACTATAAATTGATAACAAAACTTGAGAGTTTGCTCAAGGGGAAAGTTACAATCATTTGAATATTATTTTTAATTAGTACTTTATTATTAAGCATTATTATTATTTTATAACAAAATTTTTAAAATTTATTTTTATTATTTTTCAATAATTCGAAGATGCCATATACGGCGATATATTGAAATATAATAAAAAATAAATTTAAAAATTTTTTCATAAAATAAAGACCTAGTGCTTAATAATAAACTACTAATTAAATATTAAAAAGTTCAAATAGCTATAATTATTTATATTAAATTTTATTTTTGAAATCGCTTTTAAAAAAATTAAGTTGCATTTTATAAATAAAGGTGCAAGTCGTTGAACATATTGGAATAATTCTGAAAATGTATGTTTTTAGTTTTTCATTAATAACTCGAAAACTATATCACGTGCACATACACCACTATATACTATCGACAAGAGGATAAAAACAGGAATCGATCGTGGTATAGTGTATTGTGCTTGTAAAATAATTTTCGAGTTTTAATGAAAAACTAAAAATTTCAACGATTTAATTTTTAAAGCTTGCTGCTTTATACTTTTTTTCGCAAAGTCTTTGCAGAAATAAGCTATATCACGATGGATGTTGATGTAACTGCAATATATATGATGATACAATTTAATTTAACTATTTAAAATAGTTCTCTTAACTAATAAAAGTGAGATCGGAAAAATCTGATTCTATGGCCTATAAACTTTTCATGTCATATTTTTGAATAAAATGCCATTTAAATTAATTATTTTAAAATGGATTTCGAAAATGCTATATTTTTGCCATAATTTGTTTACAATTTCAGATTTCTGTCTCCTTTTTTGCAACTTTGTTAAACGTTTGCCATTTTCTCATTTCCAGTTTTACGTTTTCTTTGTACCAATTTACATTGGACGACTTTTGTGGCTGCAACTCGTAGTTTGTTGTTGTAAATAAAGTGAGTAAAGGGAATATTCTATTCTCTTTACACACATTATTTACAACAACAAACCACAAGTTGCAGCGACAATAAACGTCCAATGTAAATTGGGACTTTCTTGCAAAAAGCAACTACAAATTCGTACAAAGTTTACTGCTTCTTTTATTATTCACCGTAAATCGATAACCTCATGCCAAATGTTTGAAAATTGCCATATGTACATGTTATTTGTTTTTAAACATGCAAATAAACTGCTATAATCAAATCAATTTTTTTATATTATTTCGTTATTTTTCTATCATATTTAATTTTTTCGAGTAATTTTTATAAAATAAAGTTATATTTTCAGCATTTTGTCAATAATAATTGCCAAAAATAAAACAAATGTTGCAAGGACCTTAAAATAAATATCACCTTCAAACATTTTTGATTTATAATTTAATATTGTATTTATTGTAATTTTACTTTAAAATCATAAACTATTTATTATAAGCACATTTAAAGCATTTTTCATCTTTCACTGGGAACTAAGAAAGGAAAATTAATTTTATTATATATTTTAATTACTATTTCTAACTGCTATTAGCATTAAGTATACATTTATAATGCATCAATATTTGATCCTGCGTTAAAGTAATTTTAGTTAGGTGTTTTAAACGCGTTACTCGGCTTAATCAGGATACAAATAGTCTTGCAAAATATTTTGAAAAGCTATTTTAATTTTACCCCGATCACGACCGTTCAACTTTTGTATATCGGGTAATAGACTCATTAAGAACATGGCATCTGGATCAGTTTTACAATCACATAATTCCGGTGTAGCTGGCGCAGGAGCCACTTGTGCTGATGTTCCGGCTGAACCGGAAGATAGTTGAGGTGTTAAAGTGATTAAAGGATTAGTATTGGATACAGCCGAAGTTATAGGCGAAATTTCAAAACGTTGATGATGACTATGGGAATGACTTATTGAGGAGGAATAATGAGAAGATGAAGATGTATGATACGGATTATGCGTCGAAGAATTTGAGCGTGGTGTAGAGTTTGTAACTGGCTCGTTATCACTGGTATGGACAGAGGAGGCTGAAGAGCTATTTGAATTATTGCTGCTGTTGGTGTTATTTGTGCTAAGATTTTGTGTGGTCGTGCTTACCACTTCCAACGGCTTAGCAAAGGTGGGTCTTACAAAAGATACATTACTTGTATGATTATTTGCAGATGTCAACAAGGAAGAGGGTGTTGATTGTGAAGAAGAAATATTTTCATGTGACTTGGCTCGCTTATTACGAAAATCTTCATAGAAAGCTCTAGACTGCAGACGTTGCAGATGTTGTAATCTTTGCTGTTGTTGTTGTCTTTTTTCTAAAGAATTCAAAACAAAATTTCTCATATCCGCATCATCTACTTCATGATCATCGTCATCTAAGGGCCTCTCAACATTATCATATTCGTCAACATTATCTTCGCATTCCGACTTTATATCATTTGCCAATGTTGAATGGGCAAAATGTTGTGGATTTGAGGGCTCATCATCTATCATGTCATCCAATTCTGAGGTGTTTTGTTCCGGATCATCAAAATATTCTAAATAATGATCTAGTTGAGGTTGCGTTGGCGACGCTGCATTCGATTGAGGGTTTACAGTATTAACTGCTGCAGCAGCTGCTACTGCTCTTTCTCTTTGCAGACGATTAGATAAAGAGCTTATTTGAACTAAAGCATCTTGAACTTGAGAGTCCAATGATTTAGACTGCTGATGTTTCCTATGAATTGATATAAAAAAAAGCAAATATTTTTAGTTTAAATATTCCTTGACATAAGCAACACTCACTTCCTTAAATAGGGATGAAGAAAAAACATGCGATCAAAGTATGTCCAGCAGGGGGGAATTTTTTCCTCTAAATAATTCGTATACTCTCGGCGGAATGAGATACGCAAATTAGTCCATTTAGCCAAGCTAGCACCAGCTAAAATATTATTTAAAATCTACATTAATTAATTTGAAGTTCAAACAAGAGCTTATGGTAAAAAAACGTTTCATCTAAGACTTACTAGTACTTGAACAATTTTGATTTAAAAAAAAAAATATCGTCTTACATCTCTTGAATTAATACTTACGATTCTTCTCCAACTTCAAATCAACTTCTCGCCAAAAATTTTCCACATAGGGACGACAAAAATAGTACTTATGTCGTGGGTTATAAATTGCCTCATTACGTTGCACTAAATCAATTAATGCAAATACTTCTTCGGTGAGCCATCTAGTGGATGTACATGCATTATTACTATTATTGTTGTTTACTGTGGACGAAGCCGAATTTGAAGAGCCCGTTATAGAGCTAAAATAATCCGAAGACATTTTATGGATTCACATTATTTTTGATTAAAAAAAATACTTTCATTAGCAATATTTTTTATGTGACAATGTGCTAAAAGCAATTTGTTTTTTTATTGCCAAAAAAATGCTAGCAAAATTTTCACCATTCAAATAAAACTAACAGCTGATGCCTATAAAAACAACAACAAAAAATCAGGGTTGCATATCAGTATAAATAATAAATTTTAATATTATGAAGCAGGCTGTTATGTGAAAGGCATCAACTGACATATACTGTAAATTAATTTGTAAAACATTTTGCAAAAAATATTGAATAGTTAATACTTTTATAATTCTCTTCAATATTTTTATTATTCCATAAAATATCTTTAAAATTTATAAGCAGGCGTCTGGTGTTGAATAGCTTAACTATGATGTCAGCTGTTAAATGTAAACAAACCCTCAGGCTTTTGGCGCCCAAATTTCCAACATCAACAGCTGAAGTTTTAAATATTGGCGTGTGCTGCTAACAATTTACTTTTAGTTTTCTTTATTTCTTAAATAACTATAAAATTGCTTAACTTTTGATTCTGTTGCTAATATTTTAATATCGTAAAAATCATAATATGGATGTAGCTGATGCAAATATTGGTCAATTGCGTGTAAAAGATGAAGTCGGCACAAGATGCCAAAAATTATTCCAGGATTTTTTGGAAGAGTAAGTTAAAAATAAAGAAACAAACAACCTTTATAATGAGTTTCCTTTCTTTATTATTTAGATTTAAAGAAGATGGAGAAATAAAGTATGTTAAGCCGGCTTCCGATTTAGAATCACCCGATCGCTATACATTGGAGGTTAGTTTTGATGATGTAGAAAAATATAATCAAAATTTGGCCACCACTATTATAGAGGAGTATTATAGGTAAGTGTTTTAAAACGATATTTAAAAATGTTTTGATATATATTTTCAAGTTTTTAGAATTTTTCCATATCTGTGCCAATCGGTGTCAAATTATGTTAAGGATCGCATCGGCCTCAAAACAGAAAAAGAGTGTTATGTTTCCTTTACTGAAGTGCCTACACGTCACAAAGTACGTGATTTAACTACTTCCAAGATTGGTACACTGATTCGTATTTCTGGCCAAGTGGTACGTACACATCCCGTGCATCCTGAACTGGTATTGGGTGTATTTATGTGTTTAGATTGTCAAACGGAAATACGCAACGTTGAGCAGCAATTTAAATTTACCAATCCAACTATTTGTCGCAATCCGGTGTGTTCCAATCGTCGCCGTTTTATGTTGGACGTAGAAAAATCTTTATTTGTAGATTTTCAAAAAATTCGTATTCAAGAAACTCAATCCGAATTGCCGAGAGGTTGTATTCCACGTTCGGTAGAAATTATTTTACGTAATGAACTGGTGGAAACTGTACAAGCTGGTGATCGTTATGATTTCACTGGCACATTAATAGTTGTACCCGATGTGGGTGTGTTAAGTATGCCAGGCGCCAAGGCTGATACGGGCTCTCGCCATAAACCAGGTGAAGGGCCTGAAGGTTTGACCGGCCTAAAGGCTCTGGGCATGCGTGAACTTAATTATCGTATGGCCTTCTTGGCTTGCAGTGTTCAGGCAACAAATGTTCGTTTTGGTGGCACGGATTTGCCCATGTCTGAGGTAACCGCAGAGGATATGAAAAAACAAATGACTGATGCCGAATGGAATAAAGTGTATGAGATGTCAAAGGACCGTAATCTGTATTATAATTTGATAACCAGCTTATTCCCCTCAATCTATGGCAATGATGAAGTGAAACGTGGTATATTGCTGCAATTGTTTGGAGGCGTAGGAAAGACCACACATGAAAGTAAGTATAAATGAACACATTCGAAGGTTTAGGTAGATCGGTAACAGCAACCCGTTCTACTGGAAGTGTCACAGTAAAAGGGGGAATGTATACTTTTGCTTTCAATTTGTTTCTATTCAATCCAAAAGCGGAATTAATGCATACACAGCATCTGTTCTTATGTCCAGTTACTGGCTTCACTAAATAAAAATGTACATCCTTTCCAATGTGGATAACATTATAAGGGTTTTATAACAGCTTTTGCACACTGTTTTTGGCGTAAAATTGGCACCGCTGTTTTAAATTCCTCAGGAAACCAGTTTTTTCGTTCATGTTTGTTCTTATTTTTGGGACCACTTTCATGTGCAATTCTCCAAATTGAGTCCCAAAATATATAAAATTTTACTGTCTAATAACACTTTTATTTCTGAATAACAATAATTTGTTCGCTTTGTTATTCCAGAAACTACATTACGTGGTGATATCAATGTCTGCATTGTCGGTGATCCTAGTACGGCGAAATCACAATTTCTTAAACAAGTGGCTGACTTCTCACCTCGCGCCGTCTATACATCCGGTAAAGCTTCCTCAGCGGCTGGTCTTACTGCTGCCGTGGTAAGAGATGAGGAAAGTTTTGATTTTGTGATCGAGGCAGGCGCTCTTATGTTGGCCGATAATGGAATTTGTTGCATTGATGAGTTCGATAAAATGGATCCACGTGATCAGGTGGCCATTCATGAAGCTATGGAACAGCAAACTATATCTCTAGCGAAGGCGGGTGTAAGAGCCACACTTAATGCTCGAACTTCTATTTTGGCTGCCGCCAATCCAATAAACGGCCGCTATGATCGATCAAAAAGTTTACAACAAAATATACAATTGTCAGCACCCATTATGTCTCGCTTTGATTTGTTCTTTATTTTAGTAGATGAATGTAATGAGGTGGTTGATTATGCTATAGCTCGCAAAATTGTTGATTTACATTCGAACATAGAGGATAATATAGAGAGAGCCTATACACGTGAGGAAGTTTTGCGTTATATAACATTTGCTAAACAATTCAAGCCGGTTATTAGTCAGGAGGCCTGCAAACTTTTAGTGGAAAATTATGGTCATTTAAGACAACGTGACACTGGTATATCAGGGCGTAGTACTTGGCGTATTACTGTAAGACAGTTGGAATCTATGATACGACTGAGTGAGGCTATGGCAAAGTTGGAGTGTATGAATGAAGTTCAAGAACGTCATGTAAAGGAAGCTTATCGTTTATTGAACAAATCCATTATAAGAGTAGAACAGCCCGATATACATTTAGATGACGATGATATAGATGAGGCCTTTACGGGTGATGTGGATATGGATCAAAATGGTGCTACTAATGGCTCATCAGTTGAGGCAGCAACTAATGGTGAATCGGAACATAATAATTCAGCTGGTCATGCTGCTGGGTTACAAAAGAAAAAGTTAACTTTGTCATTTGAGGACTATAAAAATCTTTCGACCATGTTAGTTTTACATATGCGCAATGAAGAAGCCCGCTGTGAAACCGAAGGCACTGATAGTGGCATGAAGCGCAGTGAGGTAGTCACATGGTATTTGGAGCAGGTAGCTGATCAAATCGAATCTGAAGATGAATTGATTTCACGTAAAAATCTAATTGAAAAGGTCATTGATCGCTTAATTTATCATGACCAAGTAATAATACCTTTAAAAACCACCGAACTAAGAAAACCTGGCAAAAGCCCTAAACGTACTGAAGACGAAGAGGAACAAGATGATCCCTTGTTGGTTGTACATCCCAATTATATTATTGAATAGATTTAAGATTTTTATAATTCATTTAATTATTTCATTTCCCTTTTTAAATCTGATTTTATTATTTGATGAATACTTTTGTTTCAATTCATAGATTTTGATTCCCATTTGATACTGTAGTTGTAAAGTGAGGAATAGTAAGCGATAGTTTATTTTTACATTTATAGGAACACTAGCCATAAGTATATATATTTGGCAAAACAAATGTTTAAATAAGTAAAATAATAAATTAAATTTTACTAAAATATCCAGTCAAAATGGTTTTATTTTCATAATTACAGTAAGCTGGTGCCTGTTCAGAAAGAACCAGCTCGACGTACGCAATCAATCAAAAAACCAGACCTAGGGGCAAATAGCCCATCGAGCATTTTGTCATGTCATTCCTTTTGTAATGCCGCCTTCACCTGGTTTTTACTCCTGCACAGTCTGTTTTGCACATGATGTCTAAGTTCGTCCCACAAGTGTCCGATTATCTTTACATCTGGACTTTGTTCAGGTGTTTTGATGACCTTTGGGCACCTTTCCGTACTACATGCACATGTTCTCTTTCAGTTAACTTACGAGAACGTCTACTACTTTCAGCACTTTTAATATTACTTCTACCTTTAAAACTATTTATGATTTTCCGAATAGTAAATCGGCTACGGCCCATTAATTTTTCAATCTCTGCAAAAGATTTACCTTTATTATTCAGACGGAGAATTAGTTTTCATTTCCTAATTGTGTAATAAAAATAAAATGTTAACGGAATATTCCAGTTAAAAAAAAACAAGTTGCCAGATAAACGCAAATATACGAAAGTTAAGAATTTATACATAATTGTGCCTATAATCTTGTCCTACATTAAAATAGGCTTTTTAATATATTTTTTGTTTTAATTTTGTTTGAGAAGGAAATTTTGTGAAGTTTCTATTTATTGTATAAATGTTTTGGAGCAGTTTTGTAAATGTATAGGTTGTGCCTATACTTATGCCCATGACTGTCTTTCTAACAAATTCTTTCAACGTTCTAATTGTCAATACCAAAACATTTTGGACTCGTATGTAATTGCAGTAGCCAATAAAATAGTATTTCTAATGAATTCTTTTAGCTTCCTAATTGTTAATAGAAAATAAAATGTATAAAGTTGAGAATTGTAAATTTACAAGTTGTGCCTATACTTATGTCCACGACTATGTATGTATAAAAGCAATTTTTGTCTATTTTCACCAAAATCCTCATTAATTTTCAATACACAAAAAATGTCATCGAATTTAAATAAAACATCAGTTGCCTTTTGTAAAATCACACCGAAAAGTTAAAACTTTTGTAGTTTTTAGAACACCATCACATCACGATTGTGATTTGAAAAACATTCTTGAATGTTAACTTAATTTTAGACTAATTTCGTTATTTGTTGGGTATTTTTAATTAAAATTTAATTTTTTCAATTATTAAATTTTTAGATAATTTTTAAACTATAATTTTAAAAACCTTTTTTTCTTAGTTTTACATAAGTAGTTTATTTTGTATAAAAAAACTTATTTCCTCTTCCAGGGAATTTATTAATTTTATTTGTATAGGAGTGCAAATAGAAAAAAAAAATTAATTTGTTTCCAAATTAAAAATGCTGAATAACGTTTACGCTTGTGAATATCTTTGCTGTACTTAAATAAATAAGAACGTTTTGTATATTTAAAGCAAATTTAGCTCAAATATAAAACAAAACTAATAGTTGTTTAGCTTTCATCATCTTCAATTTTAGGAGCCAAATAGTAGCGTATGTAACCCAAATCTTGTATACGATATTCCACTACTAATGGAACATCTGCTGACATTGACAGCTGAACTTGAGGCGAAAGGGGAGTGGCTTTGGTGAAAGCATTTAGGTAACGACAGGCAAATGTTAATGTAACGGGCTCTTGCATTTCAATAATAACAGCTTCTTCCTCTTTATCCACACTGGAAGTTTGAGCCAATTTAACATTGGCCGAACCCACATCACCGGAAGCTGAAAATTTAACACCTTCTTTGGTACAGCAAATTAGCATTGATTCACTAAATTGAGCTAAATCGCGACAGATGCGTGCAAATTCCATAGAGGGCATACGTACCACACATGAATAATCTGTTTCGGGTATACCCAAATGCTCTTGATCGAGATTCATAAGTTTCATCTCATAATCGGAGACTTTTTCATGATTTTGCGATTCAAACATAAATGTTACAGTATCGGCATTATCTTGAGCTTTAATGGTAACATTATCATCATTGTTGGCACATTTCAAAATTTTGGCCATGCTACCTAAATTCATGCCCATTGATATATTGCGATCACACCGGAATTTATCAAAGCCATCGGAACGTAAAGTCAAAGAAACCAATGATACGTGAGAATTATCCATAGCTTGTAGCTAAATAAAATATATTTATATTATATATTTATTTCATTAGTTAATTAGTTAGATAAGTACGTACCTGTATACCGGAATCGCTGCAATCAAAAGTTCCTTCATTTAATAAATCTTTGATGGCGTCCAAGATTTTCTTAAGTATAGTGGCGGTAATTAATCTGGCTTCAAACATTTTTTTATTTACACAATTACCTTTCTCTTTGATAGCAGTTTAGTAGAGATAACTTATGTTGGTTTTTTTATAGTTAAAAGCGTTTTGGTGTGTGGCTGTGTACAAAAATTTCTTTTGTGTAATTCATATAAAGAATGACAGCAGAACGCTTGTTTTGGCGCCAACTGTCAAATGTAGTATAGGAATTCGCTTTTAAAACATCATTGTCCCTGTTCGGCGAATAGTAGTACAATGATTGAACGGTTACACAGTTTTCATTTTGTCGGTAATGCCGTATACAAGCAAAAAGGATTTTTACATTTTTTTTCTTTAATAACTTTTAACTCTTTAACAAATCTATTTTTGTAGAAATTTTGATTGTAGATGCTCATTGATAGTCGTCAATATATCAAAACATAACTTTACAGCAGTTAAAGTTTCTTCAATGTCTATAAATGCTTGTAGAATATTGATTTTGTTAGACATAATCTTAGTACATACATATGTCATATTAAGTATATTTCAATTTGCATATTTTAAATTAAATAAGATATTTTTTTACATATTTAAGGATAAACATGGGATGCATTACATCACATTACTGTTGTTGTTAAAGTTGTTGCAGTTTGTGTTTCCTAGGCGCTTCTAAAAATTAGCATATTATAGTCAAACTGCTGCATATTTAAGGGTAGAAATATAATAATCAAGAGAAATGATAAGCAGGCGAAGCAGGGGCAGTAATATTTTCTAAAGTTTATCCCGACAGAGCAATTATTAAGCTATGTTAAAATTCTGAGTCATAACTTATAGCATTTCACAAGACTCTATATAACTGTTGGGTATAGAAGTAAATAATGTCGATTTGGATAACATATGGCATAACTACCACATATGATCTCTGTCAGCAATAACAAATATGGTATTTTGGAGGGAAAATATTTGTCATTGTAATTCAGTATTCAATTGACGCCAAAGTGTACAAACACATTTTTCCATCGCGATAATAACGTAAATTTTATATCTTAAAACCATGTTTTGCAGTAAAGTCTGGCTACCCACTTTCATTTGAGGAAAACGGCTGCTGAAAGCTATCGACACAACTCAAAAAAGTAATGAACGATGCTTTAGGCGATTAAAAATTGGTGATTTCGACACTGAACATAAGGAGAAGCCTGGTCAGCCGAAAAAGTTTGATGAGGATTTTGAAGCATTACTCGAGTAAAATTGTTCTCAAACACAAGAAGAACTAACACTATCATTGGGAGTCAAACAACAAGCCATTTTCCTACGTTTAACAGCATTGGAATTCACTTAAAAGCAAGGAAATTAGGTGCCATATCAATTGAAGCTGAGAAACGTTGAAAAGCGATTTTGTATGGCGGAAATGATGCTTAAAGGCTACAAAAAGAGGTAATTTCTCATTGTGTTTTTATAGGTAATGAGAAATAAATTAAACTAATTTATAAATTACGATAATCCAAAGCGTAAAAAGTCATGTGTAAAGTGGGGTCAACCAGCTAATTCAATGCCGAATATCCATGACGCCAAGGTAATGCTCTATGTTTGATAGGGTGTTTTGCATCGGGTCAGATGATTACAGAAGGCCTGTACCGAAGACAGTCGATTCCTTTAAAGAGAACAATATACATATGAAAAATTAACAGAGTATTCGATCAGACACGAGCCCATAATCTGCCATCATGACAATGCTCAGTCACATGAGGCAAGATCTACCTTATAGCCCAATCAATGCAAAACGCCCTTACTGGAACATGTTTCATTTCAGAGCAGGGTACCAGAAATTGGCTTGATTCATTTTTTACCTTAAAACTGGAGCATTTCTTTTAGCGCGCTATCCATATGCTACTAGAAAGATGGGAAAAGGTAGTGAGTGATTAACGATGGACAATATTTCGAATAATGTAACAACTCATTTTGTAATTTTAATAAATGCATTTTTCAAGCAAAAAATAAACTTAGTTCTTATCGATTCAGCATGCTTCTGCAGGTGTTCTATGACCATGGAGTTGTTTACTATAATCTTTTAAATTTTTGATCTTTAAATTGTTAAGGTCTAACTCCCATGATGAAACTCTTATAGGAGTTGTCTTCTCTGTTGAAAAATGTTTAGAGGCGGTCAACACAATTCCTTCATATGTTGCTCTATATCCATATCATGAAGTAACAATTCCTCTTATGCAAGGGCTATAGAATTGCGCTCATCCACTCCACAATTATCAACAGTAAGAATCTTGTTATCAAATAGAAAAAATATCTATTGATTTTCTAGAGGAAACTCCAAACATCTTTTCTGGTAACATTCAGATTGAATACAGACTTACCCTTGCATATGGAGCTTTGTGAGTGTGGATCAGATTTGGCCATTTAATGAAAGTTTTTTATAGTTAAAATAAAAATCGACAAGAAAGCTTCGCCAAAGATATTTAAGAAATAAATAAAGTTACTACACAATAAGGGAATGGGGCTAGTTTCTAAACAAACTCGTAAAAAAATAGTCCCTTGCTTGGATAGGTATCTTAAGTTGGATAGCTGCATGGGGTCTTGGAAATAAAAATAAAACAACTTTAAGATCGTATTTGGAAAAGACTGAGATGGTAGTATAGATTACTTAAGAATGTCTAGTAGTGGTTAGCGCACAGGTTAGGACCACGCTGGCCAGATACATATTACATGTGGCTGGCAATTATAAGAGAATCCGTGATAATAACAAAAGGCTATTAAAAAGTGTCAAGTAAGGAAAATCTATACCGAAATTATTTATGGTTAAAGAGCAAAATCTAGTTTTGAAATTCCAAAGCAAAACAAATACAATTTCTTGAAATCAGTTAAAAATTCTAAAAAATTTGCAACGCTTAAAATTTTAAGAAATAAATAATTAAGAAAATATAACCTTGCTATTTTTATTGTTTTTATTTTTTAAATTTATTTTAGTTTGAATAACAAAGCCAGCTGCAAGATATGCATTTTAAACGCTATAATTTGCTTTAAGAATATTCGATATTCGTTAAGCAATTCGTTACACCGACATAAACATTCACGCTTGTGTGCAATTGATATTGTTGCAAATGTCAAATGTTATAAAAATAAAAGCAAAGCTTATCATAATATCGGTTCATTAATTGTTTTATTGCCGAAACCATTTATATACCCTACATTTTAGAAACACTGCATTTACACGTACAAGATTTTGTTTGCAAGCAGCTGATAAAATTTATTGAAGTTGACAGTTGCTTAATAGACTGCAAGCCAAATGACGGACATTTTTTTAGATGCCTTCATTAGGAAAATAATGTAATAAATTGATTTATGACTTGAAAGAAAGAAATGTCTGTGTTTTGCAACATGAAAGGCACAACTTGCACGTGTAACCTCCATGTAAATGATGATTGTGCTATTACCTTACCTTGCCACCTTTTAAAAATTTTGTATCTAGTTGTTAAGGACATTAAAAATTGTTCTAAAGATTACAAATAACTTAAGAGCTTTAAATCACAATTGTGATTTGATGGTGTGGTGAAAGCCATAACATTTTCAACTTTTCAATGTGATTTTATTTTTTTGAAAACACCAGGAAACAGCTGATGTTGTAGAGGAAGACCCAAATTATTCTATTCATTATAATGCACCGAAATTGTGTATCTGGCCATCCACTTATTGGAAAAATTAGCGGAAGAATCTTGATTTGGGTGGTTACAAAATTCCAACTCCTGTTAGAATTGAAAGTACACCAACACCCAGCAGTAGATTCGGTGGAGGGGCTCCAAAAAACAATTGTCGTTGATCCCGATTTTCATAAGCGAATTCTGTTTAGCGATGAAGCTCACTTTTGCCTTAAATGGAAGCGTCAATAAACGAAATTGTATCTGGAGTGATGATAATCAAGTGTATATTCAGACACCGGCGCCATCCAGCAAAGCTGACTGTTTGGTTACTTTATGGGCTGGTAAAATCATTAATCCATATTTCTTAAAAAACAATGCTGGTCAGAACGTTACAGTCAAGGATGCCATAATTACCGGCTTTTTCGTTCCTCGATTGATCCGCTATGATGATGTGTAGCATTTGTGGTTTCAACCAGGCGGGGAAAAATATTGCATAGCTCGTCGCAATTGATTATTTAACATAACCGCATGGTTTTTACGTTTTGGACCCGTACAATAGTCTAAAATATGATACGATTTAATGTCACTAGAAAGCGGGGATATGTAAAGTCGCAAATCTAAGCTGATAAACCCGATGCAATTGACCACTAAGAGGACAAAATTCTCCGTGTTATTGTCGATATGTGGCTACAAATGTTAGAAGAAGTCATCGAAAATTGAATTTCCGGATTAGATTATATTTTAGCCCGCCATAGCGATCATATTCCAGAAGTCATATTTAAATTCTAATGCCAGAAGAGTATCTTTCTAATAAAGTAAATTTCATGTCAATTTAAAAAAATTTGGCCTTGTTTAGATTATCCCTACACATGCAATGCATTGTGCCATAACTAGGAAATCAGGTTGTGGGGTGAAGGAAAGAGGGAGTAGGGTTTGCTGACATTCAATTTGAACTTGCCTACATTGAAAGCGACAGGAAAGATCGCTGGAGGGAAAATATTTTTGTAACGTGTTTATTTTTACCTGTGTTTTATATCGCCGGCTGTGTCAGTTGCTCGCTGAGGCTGTGCAGGAACATCCTACGGCAGCTTGTGGAAGGTTTTAACTGTGGATTATACTCAACGTATGTATGTTAAGATTTACGTCGCGTGTGTATGCTATAACTCGACGGTGGTCAAACCACTGAGGTGATATGATGCGTACACAATCGCCCTATGAAGTCGAAGACAGGTCATTGCTAGTTGTAATTTCGGAGCAGGGCCGCTAACCTCCACTCCTTGCTAAGGAGTTGGAGCCTATCCAACTCCTGGTCCAGAACACATGACAAGCATGCTCCTTGGATCCGGATCATTCTATCTTTGTTCGAAGTAGATATGAGATGATCCTGGCCCCTTAATCAAATTTATAAGGACCGCGAAACCACAACTAACACAATGCTTCCGAAGGGGTAACCTCAATAATCAGACAGAGAACAGCTAAAAGGCTAAAAACCCAAAAAGCTAAACTCTGGGGCTTACTGATTTCCGTGGAAATAACTTGCTGCCAGGCTTTAGGGGACTGGGCTCCATTTTACCCCCGGTGACACATGTAGCGACGGTGAGATTCCGTCAAGACATATAAATGTGGCCCCGGGTGGATATAGGTGGTATAAATAGCAAGAAGAGCGGATGGAGTGAAAAATGTGTTTAGTCCATCAAACATCACACTGAATTTTTAATGCAAAGACCATCAATAGCTTCCGATTCCGTAATACCTATATCACCCATAGTAACAGTTGCAGCACCATTACCGAACACAGATCTATGCATCTTACAGGCAATAAAATCAACTCTATTCGCATGAACCCATTCGGTGATTGTTGCGAGATATTGATTGAGCGTATCATTTATGTTCCCCCTTTTGGAACTGCAAGGGCAGCAACATCCAGCATATTCGACGCTTTGTTGAATATTCCGTTAAAAACTTGTTCATATTATCGACGCCACCTTAATATTTATCTTTGGATCTTGTACTTCGGCTGAATAATGCATTGTGGAAAGAAGTATAACTGGGATGTAAGAGCACAAGGTTGTTGTTGAAACCAAATATAGTTGACTCTACTTCCCGTCCGTTCGGACAATGATCAACTGCTGTCCAACATTTAACTTTTTGTTAAGTGCTTATAAGTGGTGAAGAAATTGTCACAAACAATATTCCGTCCACAGATTGACTGACGCACAAGTCCTTCATTACTCTGTCACCTACGTTTTTCTCCCGTTCGCCATATGCCGCCTGTCCTTTTATCGGACGGGGCGAGACGGAGTTACATGCCCACCATACTTTAATTCCGTGCTTGAGGGGTTTTGTTGGTATAGAAATATGCATCTGTAGACGTATGTGTATCGTTTATGTCTCACTGTGCACTCCTTTTGGAAATTAAAATTTCTAATTTCATTGTTAAATAATTTTTTCTGGCGACAATTGTTGGTCATCATCAGCAAATGCAAATAGAAAAGATTTATTTATTTATCTTTTATCTTTTGTTGTAACTAACATTTTATGTGTATGTATGTGTATGTGTGTGTGTATGTGAGATATTGTGTGGTAAATTTAATTAATCTCACATAAATCCATATCATATAACGTTTTAAGTGATTTTTAATGTCCCACACAACTAATAATACAAATTAAAATTTAATTTGATTTAAAAACGATAACGAGGGATGGTATTATTAAATGACAGGCGAAATGATGTTGAAAATAAGGGAAATTATGTATTTTAATTACAATCAATTTGCTTTAACATTTAAAATAACATTCTTATACTACATGTTCCAATCGAGCATATTCGATTTCCAGGCTTCTTTATAGCGAGTTTGATTGCAGCTCTCAAAAACAAGTGACTCAGAAGAGATGTCGCTAGAATCACAGTGGCTTTCTTATAACGCCATTCTAAGTTGTTTTAATGAAAAAACACTTTCTCTACTCTTATCTGGCGGTCCACTATTCGGTGAGAAAATTATTACTTTCGGCCGTGTGCGAGACTGCGGCAGTTTCTTCAATTCATCAACACAAAGTTAAGCTCAAGAAGATGTAGAGTTTCATAAATCGCGAAACTCTGCGATTTCTTTAATATATCAGTTTTGGTACGAGCTGTGTGACATATTGCGCCATCTTATTAATTTTATTTGGGTACGGTTTTCCGTCTTATTAAAATCACAGTGGATAACTTTTTGGACGTATCGAAAATCCAAAAACTGTAGCTCCCACCTTAGATGACAGATAGGTTTATTGAAATAACTTCTATTTTCCCTGTCTATGGCAGAATGCTTATTCCGAAGTGTCGAAATGGACTTAAAGTTTTCAAAGTTGCCAAATTGAAAATATTTTTGCCATTCCCTGAAGTCCTAAAGTCTGACACTAAGTGATATTTCTGTTATAAAGAATTGACGATTAAATTTATCGTCTTTACCTTTCGTTGATTTTTAACGAGTTAGCTGATTTTTCATTAGACTTAGAACAAGTGATATTACACGCCTTTTGAAAAGCATTATTTTCCACCATGTTTGATTCTTCGCTGACTTAGACAAAGGGTGTTTCTTTATAGAGGTATAGAAGTTTGCAATGGAATAAAACAAAGAAGAATTTTTTTAAAAATGACACGAAATTTTACTTTATTGGAAATATAATCTTTTGGCATATAACAGCTGGCTCGAAGGTCCAATATTGAATTACTTTTTTCAATATTTATGGTCAGTCGCCTCAGGCTTATCGCAAGAGACTAGTGACTTTACTTATTCTCACAGAAAATAGTCTAGCGGCGATTTTGGAGGCCAATGCCCGGGGAACGAAGTATGAAACTATGCGCTTACCAAAAAAGTTGAAGGGTCATGAACTCTTGACATGTTGCCTTGTCTTGTTGAAACCACAGCTTCAATTATTAAACAAAAAAGTCTGAAATCAAGGTGCTCAACATTGACTGCAACGTTTTGACCAGCATTATTTTTAAAGAAGTACTGGCCCATAGTTAAAGCAGCCCATAAAGTACACCAAACAATCCGTTTTTTTCGGATGTAACGGTGTCATTTAATTTCATCTTTGCTTTATTCCATTTCAAAATTCTACACCTCTATAAAAACACCTCTTATTATTTAGCTTTCATCACCTATTAATTTCTCTTTTTCATGTTTTCGAGTTCTTACAGCCGATTTATGGAAATCCAATGTTTTGTGAAAAACTGAAATCACATGAGTTAAATCTTTGGCCTTAACTAGTTCGCGAAACACAATTCGTGAGTTTTTTTTAAAGTTGCTGTCGATAAATGATTTCAACATTGTGTATCGTTTGCAAAATATCTGGTGAAAATAATCACACAGTGAATTGTAAAAGAAACTATTGCAAATGTTTTGAGTTCTTTTGTTAATTTTGTCTACCTTTACAGGAGTACATTTTTTCTTGCAATGCACTGTACCAGAACTAAGACATTAGCTTGTGGGGAGGAGAAAAGAGGGATTAGTGTTTGTGGACATTCAATTTGAACTTTGCCACATTGAAAGTGAGAAAAAAGACTTGAAAGCACTCGAGGATTATCATCGATTTAAATACGGCGGCTTCTTGGAGCCAGCAATCTTATGTTGGGGCCATTCAAGGGATCTTTGCATTGCTAATGGCTTTAATTGTTTTACAAGTTGGATTTTGTAAGCACACAAACCAAGATCTTTTCATAAAATCTTTCTCAAAATTGATGGATGTCCTGTGATGGATAGACTAAATAGGATCTTCCTTTACGCTACGCTCTACAGTAGCAATGACTATTTCTGCACGCACTTTACGATGTCTCTGTGGATGCGTATTATCATTGAGGATAAACGTGGTGCGAAAACATTCCATGGCTGATTGACTAAATTACTCTGATGGACAATTTTATTGAACGTAAAATAGAGAACGCAGTGCGTGATTACGTGATAAGATTTACATCTATACCTGGCTAAGGAGCCTTAATCAGATGGTGGTCAAACCACTGGGAATGAAAAGCAAACGTCATTCACGCCCTAGGAAGCCGAAGACTAATTCTAGCAACAGGTCTTTCCTAGCTGCAACTTTAGTGATTCCAGAGCAGGGCTGCAAACCACCACTCCTTGCTGAAGAGTTGGAGACTTTCCAACTCCTGTCCAGAACACATGTCTAGCATGCTCACTGGATCTAGGAACATTCCACCAGGTAGGTGTTATTAAAAGTGAAATGAACCTGGCCACCATATAAAACTGACCTGTCTGTTATGGGGCCGCGAAACCACAACCACCACGATACTCCCGATGGGCCAACCTCAATAATCAGTCAGAGAAACAGCTAAATGCCTAAAGAGACAAATAGCGGAAACTCTGCGGGCTACTGATCCCCGTGGAAATAAAGTGGAGTTTCCAGTTGTCTCCCTGTCTGACTTCAGGGGACTGGACTCCCTCTTCCCCCCAGTTGCACAGGTCTAGATAGTCAAGTATTCTATAAAGACCGATAAATGTGCCCCCGGGGGGTACGCAGTGCGTGATATAGGTATACACAGAGAAAAAAGACGTTCTTTTATTGTCCACGACTGTTGTCAATTTGACAACGAGTTGTGGACAGTGTTAGTGATACCCAGCGTTAACAATTTAATATTTGTTAATAAATCAAGAACGCAATGCATTAATAATCAAATAACGGAAATCCCGTTGTCACATTTTTTGTTTTGCTCATAATTTTGTCATTACGCGTCAAGTGTCATTTGAAGAAATATATAAAAGTAAAATTAAATATAAAAGTACAAATATATATTTAAAAATAAAAATAAAAATGGAATCTTATGAACAAATTATTTGTACTGAGGCAAGTAACTTGATGAAGCTTTTGTATTAGAAAACTCTAATATAATTTCGCAAGTTTTAAATGCAACCACTGACCTCAATAGTGATGGTGAGAAATTTAAAAGTTTCTTGAAATCTATTGACATGGAATGTCTTTTTGATGTATTAAAAAGTAACTTATTGACAAGCATTAAATCTTATAATAAATAAGTTTATATATTGTTACTTCTTTTGAAGCTGCCAATATCACCCATAGATGTTTGCAGTTTTTAAAGAAAGACGACCGAAAAGAAGCAGTGCCACACTTAGGGCTCCGAGTTGAAAAATTGTTCGCATGGAAGAAAGCGGAGGTAATAATTCTTCTTTTTCCTATTAATCTTTAGTCATTTTAAAATTTTTTACTTAGTTGGGAATCGAAGATGAAACAATGTCAATTCCGTCAAAAGTGGAACAGTGGCTTAATAAAAATTGCAGCAATGCTATGTCTCCAAGTTGTTCTACTAGTGGAAAAATTATAAATAAGGTAAAGTGCATAAAATCATTATTTATGATTTTATTGTTGTTTAAACTATGGAAAAAGTGAATTACGTCTTTTGAGTAATTAACACATTATAACTATTTTAGGATTTAAAATGTTTGATGTTCGAGTCTGCAAAAGGAAGTGCTATTCTCAAATATGCAAACGAGAACCACCAAGCAGAGAGATGAGATTATCAACATTATAATTGATGATGTCATCAAAAATAAAACGGTGCTGTATGCACATGACTTTGTACGATTGACAGAAGAAATTTGTTCCGTGTTTCCTTGTGAAAACAATATGAAGGTGTGTTATAAAATTAATTTTTTATGTACATGTAAGTTCAAGATGCGAATTTCAATAGTTGCTTTGTACACATATTTATTCCAGGACTACTACTATATTCCAAGAAAAGCCAAAAATAATGCTAGTGGAAAGTTGTACTCTAAATAAAAAGGAAAAAAATTAATTGATTCCATTGAAAACTTCAGTCACTCAACAGGCAAAGTATCTGGCAATGATGAGGGAATTTCTAATGCGTTAAAAACATCACTTAGCAGAGATAGCGCAGATTGGAATGAAGTGTGTGACAAATGGAAGAAGACTTATCTTTTACGTCAAAAAGATGTTAAGAACTTAACAAGTATTGAGTTTCTTCAAGCCTGGCCAAAATTGTCTGATTGTCGAGCACACGAGTTGGTAATAATTTAGTATATTATTGATACCTACGAAATTTGTATATTATCATTTATTTCAGATAAACATTATGCACCCAAATAAAGGACATTTGTTACTTTCGAAGTGGGAAATGTTTAAAACAAAAATTCGTAGATTTTATGACAGCAATATACACAATGAGTTTTGCAAGCAATTGCTTTCTAAAATCACATTATCAACTAGCATAGGTAAGCAGCAAAATATAAGCTATTATTTTATATATATATAGGTATATGTACACGTATATGTATACATAAGCATTAAATTTTTTTCAAATCATCTTTCAGATTCTCAAGATTATATATATACAATGCTTTTAAGCGCATTTTTGCCGTCACCAGTAAGATTTAAAAGTGAAACAGGAAAAAGTAACAAAAAAGTGACAATAGTTGACTCGCAGGAAAGTCTAGTTTTGCGTTTAACAACTATAAATGATTACGAAAGAAATTTTGGCGGACTGATAAGCAAATACTATTTAGCTGGATTGACCATACAGCCATTTATAATCGTCGAAGGATAACCGATTTTGTAGATCTGCCTTTTCATTTATATTTCCCCCCGGGGGCACATTATAGTCTTTTTGGAACCTACTATTCCATTTAGATTTGTGTCTTGCGGGGTAAAAGGGAGCCCAGGCCCCTCAAAGGCTAGTAGGAGTCACCTGGACAATCCACGTATTTCCACGGGAAATCAGTTGCCCCAGAGTACAATATTTGCTCTCTTTAGACAAAAAATGTGCTCTGACTGGTTATTGAGGTTGGCCCCTATATGGGAGTATCGTGGTGGTTGTGGTTTCGGACCCTCGTGAGAGTTTGTGGGTCGGACCATTCAAATTAACACAATGAATGGTTCAGGTCCAGTGAGTATGAATGCTGGCGTGTTCTTGATAAATAAGAGCTTCATGCGTTCTGGACCAGGAGTTGGAAAGTCTCCAACTCCTCAGCAAGGAGTGAGGGCACGGCCTACTCCGGACTTTCTAAATTGCTACTAGAAGTGACTGGAGGATATACGTATCTGAAGGCCTTCTAGGGCGTAGTTGGTGTCCAATCAACTAAGTGGTTTAACTACCATCTGATTATGACCTCGCGGTCGGTGCAGATGTAAAATAAATCACACATTTTCATTTATATTCAATGAATAATGCTAAAACTTATTTTAGAATTAAATATGTATAATTTTTGTAAAAATGGATTTAATATATTTTTAATTTACAAAAAATTTAATCACAGTGTGTTTTCATTTTTAAAGTATTGGTTCGCAGTGGGTTATCTGATAAAGTACGAGACGTTGTCAACCTGAGAACGGATTGTTGTCAGAGTGATAACGACACGGTGTCAAAACAAAAACAGTTTATTGTCAAAAGGAGAACGGCATGTTATCAAAAAGTCTCGTTGTCAAAATGAGAACGTTTCGTTGTCAAACTAAGAACGATTGTTGCCAAAATAAAAACAGACGTTGTCAAATGAAGAACTGTTTGTTGTCGAAGTGAAAACGAAACGTTATCGAAATGAGAACAACTGATTGCCAGAATGACAACTTGACACTTGACAACATCCGTTATCAAAGTGAGAAAAAACGTGGCCGTGTTACTTTTGTCAACGGATGGTATCAATTACGGTGTTTTTCTATCGGTTTTTTCTCTGTGTGTACTTGGGACAGAACCCTGATTTTAGAAGCCTTGTTCAGGTGTCAGTTTTTGCTTGTTTAAATTTCAAGCCAAACTCAGCAAAAGTCACTTGACAGCTGATAAAATGGCCTCCAGTTAAACAATCTTGCCAACTTAAAGCTCTATATTTCTATAAAAAAACAGACTATACAAGAGATTAAAAGCAATTTTCGTGTATCGTTGAATATATACACTGAGAGAAAATTATATTTATACTGTTGTATATATTATTCTAATACACTAATACAGATTTTAGAATTAGCTCGAACAGGACCTGCTTTTCTTTTCTCGTTTCAATAATTTCTTGTTACATATTTTAACTGAAGTACATAGACCGATTGGCTGGCTGTGCATAGCGATAGCTCTCTGGGTAGCTTAATAGTTGTGAAACTTCCCTTAATGTCTCTAGAAATATAAAAGGAATAGAATGAACAGGTAAGAAGACTTCATTTTAAAATCGAAAGGAGCCAATTAAAAGGTAAGGACATTTATTACTTATGTCTTCTGTTTCCGTAAATAGGCCGAGACTTTTTGAATTTTATTCCTTCTATAGAAAATATTGAAAAAGTTTTCAATATTGAAAAATATCGAAACAATTTTCAATATTTTTAAGCAATGAGCCATCAACCATCCCTTGGCAGTATAATAAAGTAAAACCTTACAACAGCAACAAAAAACTTTTCAAGAAGTGTTTTATTCCAAGGAGTATTATTATAGAGAGTGAAGGTATCAAAGGTGGCATTTTATAAACATATAAATGTAGGTACTTTTAGAAAACACGCACATGAATCCTTATAATGATTAAGCACCGCCTACCAATTATATTCTTACGCATTTATATCCTTGTTTTCATATTTATTATATTTTTGTTTATTTGTTTTTGTAAACACAACAACAGGTTCTTGTGAGTTTCGAACTTTTTTTGTGAGCTTTCTGTAGGTTTTATGCCACAATAACAGCTACAATAGCATGCAACCACATACACAATGGAGATGCAGTGGGAAACAACTTTAATAAAAGTTCAACAACAAACAACAAAAAGAAACAACAAAAAATACAAGTAAATAATACAAACAAAATAAAAACAAATTTAAGAAGAGCAGTTCTAAAATGACGCAAAATTAATAGAAAAGTACTAAATTATTTTATAAAAAAATCCTATTTCATTTTAATGCAGTCTCCTTCTGAATCAAAGTACGTGTAGCGATAGCTGGCACTTTTAAGAAAAATTTCTTTGTGATAATTGGAATAATATTCACTCTAAGGTACATGGTAGCGTGTTTTTTTTAGTTCTAGGACTACGACTTAAATTTTCTCCTGATGCCTATTGGAAGCAGACTTTTTACTTAAATCGTATGGAATAAAAACAGCTATGTGTGATAAGATTTACGTCGGTTCCTAGCACCTGTATCCTATAACTCGATGGTGGTCAAACCACTGGGGCGATAAGATGCGTGCGCCCGCGTCCTAGGAAGCCGAGGACTAATTTCTAGTAACAGGTCATTTCTAGTTGCAATTTCGAAGGCTTAGAAGCAGGGCCGCCAACCCCCACTCCTTGCTGAAAAGTTAGAGACTATCCAACTCCTGGTCCAGAGCACATGGCAAGCATGTTCACTGGATTCGGATCATTCACTCATTGTTCTCAGTAAAGTTGTGATGATCCTGGCCTTTCAATCAAATTCATAAGGGCCTCAAAACCACAACTATCACGATGCTAGACTTCAGGGGACTGGGTCCCGTTTTTTCTCGGTGACACATGTAATTACGATGAGATTCCATCAAGACATATAAATGTGCCCCCAGGGGGATGAACTCAGCTATATACAAAATTATTTCTATATGCAGGAGCTGCATAGGCAGCTGCATGAATGACCAATAAAATCTGTAACGACACGGTTACGTACTAGCCGGAGTAGTTCAAATTTTAATCAATGTTCATGATATAAAAACCGATTTTTGGCCAGCACTTTTCTCTTCTTTTGTTATGCTTAGGCACACGAGACTTAGAACGGATCGTTGAGTTTATTATGAGAAAGCTGTCTTCTATTAGGCTGAATACGCACAACCAACAATAGTTGACCTATTCCACTGGGCAACGAGAACTTTCACAGCGTACACACTATCTCGATAATCGTCGGCCCAGTGCCGAGCGATCTGTCCAAGAACTACGTAGGACAGAAATAAAAATAGAAAGGAGCTTTCAACATGTGTACTTTTGCATAAATCTGATCTTTCAAATAATTTAGCGGCGTTATACAAGAACACGGCGGCTTATTAACATTTTCATACCATGAAATTACAAAAATTTCTAATGCAACAACATGAATGGCAGTGCAGCTTGCGGTCCACCAAAGATCAGTGATGTCAACATTAGCGAATTGTGGCCACAAAAAATTGGTTATCATGGTTTGGAAGCATAGAGAATTCACGTTGGCGGCGTTTCCTTGCTCATTTATGAAAAAATACGGGCCGATGATGCCGCCTGACCACAAACCACATGCGTAAGCCATAACCTGACTGTGGATCATACAACTGTGGATGAAATGTAGCGTCATCATATCCCTAGAGCCCTTCAGATACGTATATCCTCCAGTTACTCCTAGTAGCAACTTCAGAAGCCCGGAGCAGGCCGCAGCCTTTACTCCTTGCTGAAGAGTTGGAGACTATCCAAGAATGCATGAAGCTTAATAAAATTTAAGAAAACAACCGCCATCAAACTCACTGGACTTGGACCATTCATTGTGTTCGTTGTGAATGATCCAATCCATACAACTCAAGCGAGGGCCTCGAAACCACAACCACCACGATACTCCCCAAGGGCCAACCGCAATAATAAGTCAGAGAACAGCTAAAAGGCTAAAAAGACAAATAGCTCCACTCCAATTATCTATTTGGCTCCTGCTAGCCTTGAAGGGGACTGGGCTCCCTTTTTGCAATCACGGTGAGATTCCGTCAAAACATATCAATGTGCCTCCGGGGGGGGGGGGGGTAGTCCCAAAACGCACCGTACGATCATTTTTTTGGGATGTAATCGTTTTTCAAAGACTGTTTAAGGATTTCGTAAGCCCCAATTTTGTGTGTTTACATAACCGCCAAATTGAAAATGTGTCTCATCATTAAAGAGATTAATAATGTCTTGTTTTCGTTCAGTTTTTCAAGCAGCCAATTCACAAATGTTCGATAAAAGTAATGCCCAGTCGGCTTTAATTCCTGAACAAGTTAAAGATCTTTATAAAAAATGTTGGGCAAAGTGCCTTTCTAGTGATGCCCAATTTTGCGAACGTCAACGAGTTGATGTTGCAGGCTCATTTTCAGCACTATTCCCTACAGTGGCTTTGTTTGCATCACTACCTCTACTATGAGCATATTGATTTGACCTATTGTCAGCAAAAATATTATAAAAACCGAATTTACTCATTAAATTATTTATAACGGTTTCCGAAGGATCCCGATTAGGAGTAGTGAAGTTAACATCATTTTGATTTGGTTTTCACGATTAAAATTCTTTGCTTGATAGTGTAAAACGTTCCATTCTTAAAATTTCCCAAATTATTTCTAAACAAATGTCAAAGAGTGACGGCCCAATTTTGGGCATTTAATCATTTGACAGACAATTTATATCCGCCCTGTATTATGGGGTTTGTATAGAGAGTTGCTATTGCTGCTATTAGAAGATCTGGCGTAGTAAGATCGATGCGTGTTTGTAGGAGTCAGGTATGTGGAAATTTTTTAAGTAAAAATATGGGATTAGTGGAGAAGGGTATATTTGAATTTGGGATTATTCGAAGAGTTGAGGGAGACATGTCGAATATTTTCAAAGAAATTTTGTAGAAAATTAAAAATCGTTTGACCTTCATTTAAGTGGAGAAGGATGAAGGACCTCTTGGCCTCATCATAAGAAGAAGTTGCATGTGCATAGGAGTAAGCTGTGTATTTATAACAGTGTTGCCAACGTAATTAACTAATTTTTGACGTGCTTTATTGTGCAATAAAAGAATCTTAAAATTAAATAAAATGGAAAAAGATTATGACTCTTGCTTGCTTTCGGATCTGACAAGAATGTTAAGGGTACTACGTGATTTGATTTACATCTGCGCCTGGCTATGGAGCCTTAATCAGATGGTGGTCGAACCACTATGCATAGATAGGAACGTCATGCTCGTCCTAGGAAGCCGAAGACTAACTTTAATGTAACTTTAATGATTCCAGAGCAGGACTGCAAATCATCATTCCTTGCTGAAGAGTTGGAGACTATCCATCTCCTGTCCAGAACACATGTCTAGCATGCTCACTGGATCTGGGAACATTTCACCAGGTAGGTGTTATTAAAGGTAAAATTAACCCGGTCACCATACAAAAACTGACCTGTCTGTTATGGGGCCGCGAAACCACAACCACCACGATACTCCCATATAGGAGCCAACCTCAATAATCAGCCGGAGAACAGTTAAATGTCTAAAGAGACAAATAACGGAACTCTGGGGCTTACTGATTCCCGTGGCAATAACGTGGAGCTTCCAGTTGTACCCCTGCTGACTGCAGGGGACTGGGCTTCCTTTTTCCCCCAGTTGCACAGGTCTAAATAGTTACTCTCCACAAAGACCATAAATGTGCCCCCGGAGGGTATGTTAGGGGTACTAGGAAGAGGTACTAATTTGAGGAATTTTTGGTGAATCTTAGGCATTGGGATCATCAGGTCTGTTTAAACTTCATGCTTTCCAACCGCCTGCTTAAGGAGACTTAGCCCAGACGCTTTCATTCAATATTTTCTTTAAGCAAGATTGCGACAGCCTGCGTTATATATTCAAAAACAATAACAATAATGCTAGGAACACATATTGGGAGTAGTAATGACGTCACACTACAAACAACCTGCCTTTACAAGAACAATGCAGAGTGAAAGTGGGATTCTTTACACAAACACCCGCTTATTTACATGTAATTTAAAAATGCATTCATACATTTGTCATTTCTTAGCAAAGACTTTAACCTTTTTGCTCTCTTTACATTCAATCTAATATTTGAACCTCAAAACAAAAGCTTTTTGCTTCGGTTTTTCATAAAGCAAAACAACACAAAAGCATTAATAATTTTTCTACGAACGCGAATGCAAATTCAACAACAACAATTTTATAACATTGCAAACACGAATCCAAACGAGAAGAATCTTCGTAAATTTGAATAAAGTGGTATAAATATTGCAGACATTGTTATGATTTGAAACATTCGTTACTTGTTGGTGGCGTTTAATGGTTGGTAATAAAGTTTTTCTGTTAAATTAAATACATTTTCATATAGAAAAAATATTAAAATAAAACAAGTGTTGAAAAGAAAATAAACAAAACCGTAAATAATTAATGAGAAAAGTGTAAAAATTTTAAGATTTTTTTCTTTTAATAATTTCAGGTTTTAAGTGCAATAATTAAAAAAAATAGCGATATAAAATAAATTAAACAAGAAAAATTTAAGAAATATTATTGAAATTTTAAATAAACGTAAAGTAACTGAAAAAGGTAAGTTTTAATTTAAAATAAAATTAAAAATTAGAAGACATTTTTATTAAAAGACATTTTAATTCTTAAGGTTTTATATTTCAATAAAATTAAATTTAATTTGTATATAAATTTTTTAAGCACAGGGTTGTTATAAAAATTAAATTTATTTAATTTCTAATAAATTATTATTAATATTTATTAATAATAAATAATTATTAATAAATAATATTTATTTACATTTTATATTTAATATTTCGCCACAAGTAATGTCTTCAACAAAAGAAAAATGCAAAAAAAAATTTTAGAATCTAGCAATAACTGAAACAAATTATTAAAAAAATTTTAATGGTGTGGCAAAATATTGCAAATAAAAATAAAATTTATTTAATTTTTATATACCTATTGCTTAAAAAAAAATATTTACAAAGTTTTAAAAAGATCAATTAACTATAATTATAACGAAATTTATTTAAAACTTTAATAAAATATTATTTTTCATAAATGTGTTTTTTTTGAATATTAAATTCAAAATTAAAACATCAGGAAATTCTAAGGCATTGTAGTTGTTTTAAATAAATTTTAAAAAATTAATTTTAAATTTTCGAAAGTTCTCAGCTGAAGCTGAAGTTAGAGGCGAATATTTTTGGTCATATTAAATTCACATGTTTATAATTATTAATTTTATTATTATTTTTATTCGACCTTCTATTTCTTAAATAAATATGTATTAATCTTTTTAACGATCTTTTAATTTAAATTTAACAATATATTTTTTCATTGTTAACAATTTGTTAATAATTTTTGTTTTTCTTTAATAAATATCTTTTTTTCTTTTTGATGATCTTTTTTATATATATTTTTTCTTTTCGATATTTCGCTTTCCTTTGGAAAGCTTCTTCAGGAAAAAATTTTTATTATTGAAAACAAAAAATTATTATTATTATTGTTTTCAAAAATAAAAATTTTTTCCTGAAGAAGCTTTCCAAAGGAAAGCGAAATATCGAAAAGAAAAAAAGATATTTATTGAAGATAAATAAAAAAAAATTTATTTAAAAAAACTATAAAAATTTTTGTTTTTATAAAAATTAATTTCCTGAAGCAGCTTTCCAAAGAAAAGCGAAATATTGAAAAAATATAGTGTTAATTTTAATTAAAAAGATCGTTAAAAAGTTAAATACATATTTAATTATTAATTTTATTATTTTTTAATAAGTAATTAATTAATTAAGCACCGTGTTTTTATATAAAAAATGTAGTTCACTTTTATTTTTTTTATTTTAGTTCTCACAAAAAATAAAATAAATTTTTATTATAAACTACTAGGGCGTAATTAATAAATTACTTATTAAAAAATAATAAAATATTAAAAACATCAAATACCTATAATTATTATATTTTACTATTATTATTATTTTTTTAGTAATTGTATAAATTTATTTGCTTAATTTAATTAGGAAGGAAAACTTGACAAAAAAATGTTTTTTTTTGGTTATATAAATATTTATTTTATTTGTTTATAAATTTTTAATTAAAAGTTATATATAAATAAAATTCGAAATTAGACTGTCTCTGTTTTTCAGTAAAACAATATTTTTAAAATAAAAAAAACACGTTGAATAAGTTTTGCAATAAAATATCATTAAAAAATAAATAAACTATAATTCGATTAATTTTTTTTAAATAATTATTAGAAAAAAGTTTGCACATGATATGCATTTTAAAATAAAAATATCATTCGAAATTAAATTTAAATTGGATTTGAAATCTAATTTATTTTTATAAATGTGTCAGTTACTAATTATGAGTATAATTTTATATAATAGGATTTTTTTAATATTTAATAATCGCTGTGGCTTTATTTTATTTTAAAATCTATATTATAATATAGTGTAACATCTTTCAGAATTAACTACAACTATTTTACGCAATCGCCAAATATGAAAAAATAAAATTTTTTCGAAACATTAAAAAAAACGAAAAATTTTTTTCATAAATGAAAACCAAACTAGAAATAAAATAAAAAATAAAATAATTTTAATTAAAGCACAATTCAAGAATATGCTCTCAGAGCTATAAAATTGTTATAAATTTATTAAAAAATTTTGTAATTTGAATAATTTCATTTTATTTATTTCTGATTTCAAAGCATTTTTCTGCTTAAAAATGATGATTTTCATAGTCATTGAATCGAATTTCTAATTAGTTAAAAATTATAAAAATAATATTTGATTATTATTTTCATCCTTTTTTTTCTTAAATAAAAAAGTATTAATCTTAATAATGGTCTTTTTTAAATAAATTTAACACTATATTTTCAATATCTCGCTACTTCAGGAAATTAATTTTTTTTTGTAAATGCGAAATATTGAAAATATAGTGTTAAATTTATTTAAAAAATGCCAATATTAAGATTAATACTTACTTAGTTATAAAAATAATATTTTTTTTTATTTTTTTTAATTTTGATAATATTTTTTTTATTAAAATAAAAAAATTTAATTATTTTTTTACTATTTAAAAATTTAAATTTTAAAAAATAAAAATATAACAATTGTTATATTAAAAAAAATTCTTTTTAAGAGAGAAAAAAAATTAATAGTGTTTTTATTTTTTAAAGAAAATATTTTCATAAATTTTAATTGATATTTCGTTTAATTAGTTAAAAAAACTAAGAATTTTTTTATTTCTAAAAAATTAAAATTAAAAAAAAAATACAAAAATAATATATATTTTTTAAAATTGAAATTTAAAGACAAAAAAACCGTAATTAATAGATTAAAAAAAATTTTAATTAAAAAAATAAAAAAATAATAATTATACTTATTTTACTTTTCTTTTCCTGAATATGCAACACAATGTCATGGCGAAATAATGAAAAACAAAAATAAAATTTAACTTAATTTTAATTTATGCTTTAAGAACACTATTATTTCTAAAATAAAAAAATATTTTTTTAGGTAATTTAATAATTAAGTACTATTTCTTCATATAAAAAATTCAGTTAATTTTTATTTATATTTTAGTTATCGATATTTCGCCAAAACATTGGTTGGCATCTTCACTTTTTTTTTTTGAAAGATGCCAATCAGTGGTTTGGCGAAATATCAAGAACTAAAATAATAATTAATAAATTATTATAAAATATTATTTATAATTTATTTATTAAATTTTTATATAAAGACTTCGACTTAATTCACAAATTACTTGTAAAATATTAAAAAGGTCGAATAACTATAATTATTATATATAAAAAAATGTTTTTTTTTTAATATTTTCAAGAAATAAGATTTTGATGTTTAAAAAAAATAATAGTATATTTTTTATTTTTTTAATCTAAATTAAAAAAGATATTAAAAAATAAAAACAATAATATTTTTCTTTTGTTTTAAAAATATAAAATAAAATTAAAAATTGTTATATTTTAAAAAATAAAAAAAAATATTTAAATTATTAATTTATTAATTAAATAAATTTTGTTTTTAATTTAAAATATTCTCAAGAAATTTTATAGTGATATTTTGTGTTTAATAATAGTAGTAATAATTTGGGTATGATTTTACGTTAACCCACGTCAATTTTTGGTTTGTGAACATTAATAATAATATTTTGTGTTTAAAAGTTAAAGAAAAAAAATATTAACAAATTTTTTATTTTTGAAAAAATTATTATTTGAGAAATAAAAAATTTTGAAAACAATAATAATTTTTTTATTAAAAAAAAAAATATTAAAATAAAAAAAATAATAATAATAATATTTTTAAAAAATATTTCAATTAAAGAAATAAATAATATAAAAAGTTAATAGATAGACAATTTAAATTTGAAACAAATAATAATAATATAAGTTTTATTTCATATTCAAGGACTCTCTGCCCATCTATTTTGAAATTGGCTTTTGGCCGGATTTATATAATAATGTTTTTTTTAATTTAAATTTAATTTAATTAAATACTATTATTCTCAGAATTTTTGAAGTTTCCTACTTTTTTACTACTAAAATGGGGGATTTTTACAAAGAATCTGGTTGTATTTTGATACACCTTACAATTTACAATTGCTAGTAAATAAATTATTTTCTTTATTATAAATCCTTTACACAATTCCAACTGCTTTTTAAATGGTTTACTAAAGAGCTGGTAAATCTATACGAAGAAGACGTTTAATTTATTCCGCAATAAATGAATAATAAATATTTTTATAACTATTTTATAAACCAAAAAATTAAAAATTAAAAACAAAAATATAAAATGATTTTTTAAAAATAATTTTAAACTGCTTTAAAAAAGCCTTTTACACTTTATGTCTTCAAAATTAAGCAATTGATAATATTGCCAATTTTAAAAGTTAATTTAAATAAATTAACATTATTTTTTGTTTTTGTTTTATTAACAATTAAAATTAAACTTAAGCATACATTTTATTTAATTATGATAAAAAGACAAATGACAAAAAGGAATGAAAATTTAGTACACGCAAGGCAATTCGTTCTCTTCAAATTTAAACGCCCATTTGTTAAAGCAGCAGAAAATCATAGCATATATTAAGGCTGTGATAGTAATCAAATGTTTAAAGTTTTTATTTACACGCGTATGTGTTTGGTAATAAAACAAACGTTTTATTTGTATTTTATGTTCAATTTATATAAAAAAAAGTTAAAGTTTTTATCATTAAACATACACACACATACACAAACAGGCTTGAAAATTCATTTATTCTTTGAATTAAACTGATAATTAAAATGTTAAAATACTTAAATTAGAGAATTAAAAATGTATTTATTTTTGCTCAACAATAAAATGGTTTGTTGGTTTTTTGATAAATAACAAATTTTTACAAAGAAAAACAATTGCAAAATAGATGATAAGAAACCTGGTAAAGAGATAATAGCTTGGACTATTCATTGTGTTCATTGTGAATGATCCGATCCACACAACTCACAACTAGGGCTTCGAAATTACAACCACCACGATACTCCCGAAGGGCCAATCTCAATAATCAGTCAGAGAACAGCTAAAAGGCTAAAAAGACAAATAATTGAACTCTGGGGCTTTACTAATTCCCGTGGAAATATAGTAGATTGTCCAGTTGGCTCCTGCTAGCCTTGAAGTGGACTGGGCTCTCCTTTACCCCTGAAGACACATTTAATGGCGGTAGGCTTACGCCAAAAGTGTGATATGTATGCCTCCGGGGGGGAGACTTAGGGTCTAATGCATTGTTTATCTTTTATAGTAAGAAATAGCGTAACTTATGCGCCATTAAAACCGCCAACGACTAAAAGCAAAAAGTTATTGGATCTTTCTTTTCACGTTATTTTTAAAAGTGTCAAAAGAGCTATAGAATTCTATTTGGTGCCGTCCTTAAATCAGGTATAAATATCTGGCGAGAATTTGCCTTCACTCTAGGCATATTTCCAGAAGCGGCCGCTATTAGTACACAGGCACCTAGAGAGTCTGAAATTCGTATAAACGAAAAATTTAATAAACTTTCTTCTGAATAAGAACTTATTCTAGAAAAAAAACCCACTTTCGAGACACTCGATTCACGTCCTACAGACATTAGATTCACGTCCTAAAGGGTCCGCCAAATAACTTTTTTTTTGTTTTAAATGCTAAAAATAAATCTACGGATTATTTTCTCAAATTTTTTTTTTTATTTGAAAGTACAATCCTTCCGGTTAACAATGGAAAATAACTTTATTCAAATGGCTGCTTTGGGTAGCCATGCAGAAGCCTACACGATCGGTTCAATTTTTAAGCACATTATCGATTGTGTGCAGCTGTATTTCACCAATGGCTTCACAAATATTGTCCTGTAAAGCGTCAATTGTCTCTGCCTTGTCGGCGTAACACAAATAATAGTCCAACGGTGTCAAATCGTAGCTCCGAGGTGGCCAAACGACGTCAGCTCTGCGGCTGATAATGCGATCTTCAAAAATAGGGTGCAAAACATCGAGTGTAGCTTCAGCTATGTGGCACGTAGCGCCATCCTGTTGAAACCAAATGTTGTCAATATCCTCCTCTTCAATTTTTGTGTACAAAAATTTGTTCGATCGCAGGCCCACTTAGCGAAATAGCATTGGATGGTTACTTGGCTTCAACTCCTGAACCAATTGAACTTTGCATGGCGTCATACCAAGGACTTTATGCAAACTTCGTCTCAATTATGTCTCTGAAATGTTCAATTGTTTAGAACGCAGGTGAATTGATGTTGATGGCGCTTCACGCATACTTTCTGCCACAGCAGCACTGTTTTTGGCTTTTCACGCTTTGGTTTATCGATGTGGATGCCAGTTTCTTTCAGTTTTTTCACAAGATAACGAACATACGGAGCTGACGGTGCTTCTCTTCTTCCAAAATCCGTACGCAATTTTCGCACACATTCTGCAACATTACCATGATTTTCAAAGTAATGTCACAATATTTCCCAGCGTTGTTCATGGGTACCCACAACCATATTCGTTCAGCGGAAGAATAAAACTAATTATCTGTCAAATCATACAGTAGCTAAGTGTTACCATTCACGAAATAAGCACTAGTTGAAAAAAAAAATGTTAGATGGCGGACACTTTATTAAGACAAGACATTATCCAAGCCATTAGCCTATCTAAAACTCCTTTCGATCTATGGGTCACGGCGCCCCATTGTAAAACAACTCCACACCGAGCTTACCTCTCCCCACGATTTGGTTCCATGCCATAGCCACCACGAAGTTACCTGATGGGTCGCACCAACTGCCAGGCTGGAACCGAAGTTCCAGGGACACCTGACACGCGTGGTACCAGAATTAAGTTTCCGATCAGACCTCGTTACCAGTTGAGTTCCAAACAACTCGGGTCCATTCTAAATTGTACAGCTAAATTGTACAGCTATCAACATTTCAACATTGAATTCTTCGAGGAATGCTGCCTACTGCAAGCCCAAATACCGCAGCAACCTTCCTTTACAGATCCATAAGTCGCCAGCACAGAGGAAACCACTACAACAATAACCATAACAGCAGCACGACACCGAACAATATTGTGTGGCACAGACAAAAGTCATACGAGGCAACGGGTTTGTGAATGCCCGCGCGGTGAACTTACGGAGGTGTATTAGAACATTTTCGTAATATGATTTACATCTGCACCTGTCCGTGGGCCTTAATCAGATGGTGATCAAACCACTGTGAATAAAAAGCAACGTCATTCGCGGCGTAGGAAGCCGAAGACTAATTCTAGCAACAGGTCGTTCCTAGTTGCAGCTTCAGTGGTTTCAGAGCAGGGCTGCAAACCACTACTCCTAGCTTAAGAGGTTGAGACTATCCAACTCCTGTCCAGAACACATGACTAGCATGCTCACTGGATCTAGGATCATTCACCAGGTAGGTGTTATTAAAGGTAGGATAAGCCTGGCCACCATAAAAAACAGACCTGTATGGAGCCGCTAAACCACAGCCACCACGATACTCCCGAAGGGACAACCTCAATAATCAGTCAGAGAAACAGCTAAATGTCTAAAGAGACAAGTAGCGTAAAGTCTGCGGGCTACTGATTCCCGTGGAAATAACGTGGAGCTTTCAGTTGACCCCGGCTGCCTTTAGGGGACTGGGCTCCCTTATACCGCCAGCAGCACTGGTCTAGATAGTCAAGTATTCTATAAAGACCGATAAATGTGCCGCGGAGGGGGGGGGGGGTGTAATAGAACAGTGCGTGATTTGATTTACATCTGCACCGACTATATAGTCATAATTAGAGGGTGGTTAAACCACTTGGATAATTGGACATCACCCACGCCCTAGGAGGCCATCGAATGCGTATATCCTCCGGTCACTCCTAGTAGCAATTTCGAAAGCCTGAAGTAGGCCGCAGCCTTCACTCCTTGCTAAAGAGTTGGAGACTTTCCAACTCCTGGTCCAGAACGCATAAAGCTTAATGTAATTAAGAACACGACGGCATTCATACTCACTGGACCTGAACCATTCATTGTGTTAATTTGAATGATCCGACCGACAAACTCTCACGAGAGTCCGAAACCACAACTACCACGATACTCCCATATAGGAGCCAACCTCAATAACCAGTCAGAGAACATCTTTGCCTAAAGAGAACAAATAGTGAACTCTGGGGCAACTGATTCCCGTGGAAATATGTGGATTGTCCAGGTGACTCCTACTAGCCTTCGAGGGGCCTGGGTTCCCTTTTACCCCGCAAGACACCAGTCTAAATGGAATAGTCGGTTCCAAAAAGACTATAATGTGCCCCCTGAGGGAGGTGTATTAGAATAGTAATATTCTCCATGATGTTTACCAGCGCTGTTAGTGCGAAAACTAGGAAAAGTACGCTTATGTATTGACACAAGAAAACTTAACGCTGTAATAAAAAGAACTCGTATTCCTTAACGCATATAACTAGGCTATTGAATAGATTTAGAGACACACATTTTATTAGCGGTAGTAATTTTAATGATGCGTTCTTTTAAGTACCACTTAGCGAAATTTCAAAAGATAAAATGGCCTTCGTAATAACAGGTGAGCCCTTATATCAATACAATATTAGGGCATTTGACCTTTGTAATGGTACCCAAATCATGAGTCATCTTATTGATAAATTGATTATATCTAGACTGAGGGAAATTTTGTTCATCTACTTAAATGATTTATTAATTTCCAACTTTGTTTCAACTTTGAATCACACAATAATCTTTAAGTAGAAATGGCATCATGCCTTAAAATGGCAAAGTTAGCAATACATGTTAGCAAATGAAAATTTCGTCAATCGGAAATTTGCTAATTGGGGTATACAGTAGGGAAAGGCTGCCTAAAAGTGGATTATTATAAAGTTTGTTCAATTGAAAATGTTCCATTGGCAAAAAGTACCAAACAAGTTCGACGATTCATTAAAACTACCAATTAATACAGGACATTTATTAATAAAATTTCAGCGGTATTAGCTCCTGTCTATCTCTTAAGACTGTCTTAAGAAATCACAAAAGTTATTTAATTTATCTAATGAAGCTAAAATAGCTTTAGAAAGCTTAACAAGCCCTTTCAACAGCTTTCATCTTAATTCAGTCGGATTTTAAACTAGAATTTATTATACAGTGTGGTGCCTCAAGAATTTTGCAACAAATCCTGTCTTAGTTCAGCCGAAATATTAACTTTGTACAGTACATTTATTGATAATTTTTCAGATTAATCAGCTTCTGTCTGTCTGTCTCTTCAGACTGACTGTCTTAAAAAATCGAAAAAGCAATTTAATTCATCAATTGAAGCAAAAATAGCTTTAGAAAGCTTAAGAACGGCTTTTTCAACAGCTTCCATCTTAATTCAGTCGGATTTTAAACTAGAATTTATTATACAGTGTGGTGCCTCAAGAATTTTGCAACAAATCCTGCCTTAGTTCAGCCGAAATATTAACTTTGTACAGGACATTTATTGATAATTTTTCAGATTAATCAGCTTCTGTCTGTCTGTCTCTTCAGACTGACTGTCTTAAAAAATCGAAAAAGCAATTTAATTCATCAATTGAAGCAAAAATAGCTTTAGAAAGCTTAAGAACAGCTTTTTCAACAGCTTCCATCTTAATTCAGTCGGATTTTAAACTAGACTTTATTATACAGTGTGGTGCCTCAAGACTAGAAGATGGTGGGAGGTTTTCCCATTTTGTTTAAATCACAGAAATTTAATAAAATTTAAAAGAACTACACAGTTACCGAGCTAGAATATATGACGGCTGATGTCTGTGTAAATAAGTTCAGGCCCTATAAAGATTACAAATAAAAGTCTCACTTTTATGCCATTTTTAAAACATCATCCATCGTGACTGCAAAGAATTATTTCGAAATCAGTACAATTCGTCAAAATCACTTTCGTGACTCTTCAACACAACTCCAAATTTCGCTAGAACCACTGCTTAGCTTTAATTAAAAATTAGTGAATTTTGTTCGTCTCATATTATGCTTTCTGTCAAAATCAACTGCCATCTTAATGTTTTGGAGTCTTGCATCTTGCTGACTACTCCGACTTTGACAGCTGGTAGGCAGGTGAAGTTGGCTGCTAATCAAAGAATAGTTTAAGCGATTTTTGGCCTCAATTTTTTTTCCTTTTTGTGGATTTTATTGAACAAAATTATTAAATATTTTAGCATTAAAACTGAATACAAAACTGGTAGTGGCTTACGTTAGTACTTTTATTCTCGAGACGTAAACACTGGCTATTTTAACAGATTTTTGGGGCTGCTTTAAAGCCTGTCGGACAATTTTTATATTGGGCGGGTAAATTTGAAGTTAGGAAGTAAATTGGCTTAAAACATAGACTTTTTATGATAAATTGAATTTTATTGATATGGAAATAAATAATGAAATATGATGTCGAGTAAATGTCCAGCTGTAGTACCGTCGGTAGACGTTCGCTCTTTTTTTTTACAATATTTTGAAGCACATTTTGCAACAAAGCCTCGCTTATCTCGTTAACAGAGCGCTAAATTGAATTTTTAAAGCGTCAGTTGTTGCTGGGTTGTTCACGTAAGCCCGGTCTTTAAAAATGAGCCAGAGAAAATAATTTAAAGGCGTTAATTTAAACCACTTGATCAGATCTTTCAAAGCCCAAAGCTCGATGGAAAATATCTCTCACCACAGCTAATCTACTGCTAGATAGTCACCAGTGCTACTATGGCCAGCACCACGTGATAGGAGTTAGTGTACGAGGGATATAACCAGAAACCCCGGAAATTGTGCAGAGTAAAAACCGTTGGACCACAATTTAACGCTGCTCTGCTCACGTCCAATAGCGACTGTAGGTGCACTAGATATTTCAAGGCCCAAAGCTCGGTGTAAAATATCCCTCACCACAGCTTATCTACAGATCGATACTCACCGGTACTACTATAGCCAGCACCACGTGATAGGAGTTAGTGTACGAGGGATATAACCAGAACACCGGAAATTGTGCTGAGTAAAGACCGTTGGACCACAATTTAACGCTGCTCTGGTCACGTCCAGTAGCGACTGTAGGTGCATTAGATATTTCAAGGCCCAAAACTCGGTGTAAAATATCCCTCACCACAGCTTATCTACAGCTCGATACTCACCGGTGCTACTATGGCCAGCACCACGTGATAGAAGTTAGTATGCGAGGGATATACACAGAACAGCGGAAATTGTGCAGAGTAAAAACCACAAGACCACAATTTAACGCTAATCTGATCATTCCCAGTAGCCACTGTAGGTACAAACTGGGCTGATTAAAAATCACCACACCATTTGCTGAACTCACAGTATTTGCCGAAGATACTCAGAAATTTTTTCGGGAGATACGCTCTTCTCAAAATATTACCTGTTATCTGTCAGTCGGCTGCTCGCTAACTACTCACCGGTGTTAGTGAAACTATAAGAAAAATATTGTGTATAAAAGTATAAAAAATAACAGAATCAATAACAAAATAGAAGGTGTTTTATTTAAGATTTTAAGATTTTTTTATGACTCCTTTTGTAATTGAATCCTGCAACACAAATTGACTTTGTTAAATAATTTTCTCGTTGAAAGGATGTCATATTTTTTCCTAAAAAAAACACAAAAATAACACAATCATTAAGAATTTAGGGTATTTATTACGTTTACATAAAAGCATAATTATTTTGGAACAACAACAATAACAACAACAATAACAACAACCAAAAAAGAAAATAGAAACTCACTCGTTAGGGAATAAGAAACAGTTTTTGCTAAAAGCAAACAAGGATACAAATAATCACAAATTACTTACAAACAACACATACTTAACCATCATCATTTACTTATTATACCTTTTCATTTCTTCTTCTTCTTCCTCTTCTTCTTCTTTCTTAGTTGCCAAACTGATAAAAGATACTAACAAACTGGTTAGTTCATTTTGTCATTTTGACTATTGTGTTTAAACAAACAACCACTTAATAAGCCAATTTACAGCACATTGTTAATATAAATAAATAATTTCGAAATAAAAAAAAGAATTGAAAAAGAAAACTACAAAAAAAAACAACAATTCTTTTGGAAAATCATATAAACACGAGGTGGTCAGTCCTGCAGAGAACTAAATTTCCATTGAACAACTCAAAAAGTTTTCTTATTTATTTATTTTTATTTTGCCTTAAGTTTGCAATTCTTTTTGATTTTTTTTCTTCTTTTAAAATAAATAAGAAATAATAAATTAAATTTTGTAATAAAAAATTTAAAAAAAAAGTTTGTTTTAACAGTAAACAGAAACTAGCGAAAAGGATTTGTTTATAGAAATTTTCTTAAAGCAAATGGGATTTAACTTTTATTAACAGTGTGGCCACATTGTTTAAAAATTAAAATGCTGAAACGACTAAAAAATCAGCCAAAAGTAGGAGTAGTACAAAACAACATAAATAAATTCGTTTTAATTTTAAATATTTCCCTCTAACTTTAGATAGCAAAATTACTATATTTCCGATGATGCCATGACGAAAGTGTTAACGAAGGTTGACCAAAAAATGCTGTAAATTGTAACCTCAAAAACGGGTGATTAATTAAATTAAAAAATAAATGCAAATTCTTGCCATTAGTTATAAATCATATCGTTAGCTTAATAATAGCATTGCCATGTCTTATTTTTTTGTTAAAATTCAGTTTTTTTTTTTTAAATTCTGGTAACTCACACTCAAATACACTTTTGTATAAAATTTTGATGATGATAAGTGATTTCGTGATAAGATTTACATCTGCACCTGGTCGTAGGCCTTAATCAGATGGTGGTCAAACCACTGAGAATGAAAAGCGACGTCATTCACGACCTAGGAGGCCGAGGACTAATTCTAGCAACAGGTCTTTTCTACTTGCAATTTCAGCGGAGACTATCCAACTCCTGGTACAGAACACATGACTAGCATGCTCACTGGATCCGGATCATTCACCCGTTGGTGTTATTAAAGGCGAGATGATCCTGGCCCACAAAATCAGTTCTTGCTTAGGGCCGCAAAACCACAACCACCACGATACTCCCGAAGGGCTAACCTCAATAATCAGTCAGAAAAACAGCTCAAAGTCTAAAGAGACAATTAGCGGAACTCTGGGGCTTACTGATTCCCGTGAAAATAACTTAGAGCTTCCAGTTGACCTCTGCTGACTTCAGGGGACTGGGCTCCCTTGTACCCCCAGCAGCACAGGTCTAGATAGTCAAGTGTTCTATAAAGACCGATAAATGTGCCCCCGGGAGGATGATAAGTGATGATGTGCTTTGATTTACATCTGCACCGACTAGGTAGTCATAATCAGATGGTGGTCAAACCACTTGAATGATTTGCAAACGTCATTCACGCTCTAGGAGGCCATCGAATACGTATATCCTTCGGTCACTCCTAGTAGCAATTTTGAAAGCCCGAAGTAGGCCGCAGCCTTCACTCCTTCCTAAAGAGTTGGAGACTTTCCAACTCCTGGTCCAGAACGCATGAAGCTTAATATAATTAAGAACACGACGGCATACATACTCACTGGACCTGAACCATTCACTGTGTTCATTTTGAATGATCCAACCCACAAATTCTCACGAGGGTCTCGAAATCACAACCACCACGATACTCCCATATAGGGGCTAACCTCAATAACCAGTCAGAGAACAGCTAATTGTCTCAAGAGACAAATAGTGAACTCTGCGAGCGTACTGATTCCCGTGGAAATATGTGGATTGTCCAGGTGACTCCTACTAGCCTTTGAGGGGCCTGGGCTCCCTTTTACCTCACAAGACACCAGTCTAAATGGAATAGTAGGTTCCAAAAAGACTAACATGTGCCCCCGGGGGGAGGATGATAAGTGTTTTTGTAAAATATTGAAAATGCAAGCTAGAAATATGATCTGCAGGTCCAAGGCTAATCAAAAAAATATTTGAAGTAACGTGTGTCCACCGAGTAGGTATACTAATTTGTTTTGCCACCATTTTGATAAACATTAAACTTGACAGTTTATATTTAGCAGTCGTGAAATAAACACGTGGCAAACTTTTATGGAAAAATATTCGAGAAACCAACGGGTTTTAATCGCTAAAACATTTTATTAAAATCAATCATCGATTACGGTGACGATTACAAAGTTAGGTGAAATTTTTGGGAGAAACAACCGGCCAACAAAACGCACTATTTATCGTTTAGGTAAATGATTTCAGAGAAAGCGAGCCTGTAGGAAGATCGGCTGAAAACATTATTGCTGCTCAAGAAAGTGTTCCAAAACAATCCATCAATCTCAGTTCGATGCCATGTCCAGGAGCTTGGTCTTCAAAGAACAACTTTGGCCACAATTTTGCACAAGGATTTGCATTTGTTTCCATATAAGATTCAGTTGACACAAGAGCTGCTTCCACAAGACCATTTACACCGTCGCCAATAGAATGTTACAGCTCGCCCATGACAATTCCGATTTTTATGAAATAAATAAAAGACAAGGAGACACATTTTCATTTGAATGGATATGTGAATAAACAGAATAGTCGGTTCTGGGGAATGGAAAGCCCTCAAATTATTCAACAGTCACCTTTGCTTCCATCAAAAGTGACAGCCTGGTTTGCAATTTTTTTTAGGAGGAATCATTGGGCTTTGCTTCTTTGAAAGTGAAAATGGCGTAAGGGTAACTCAACGAAAATTGAGTTAAACGCGAAAACGTGCGAGTATCGGGAACTAGTTCTTCTTATTTCATTAGAGCACTTACCACTGTAGTAACGATAGAACAGTGAAATGCATCCCTCATTGCGTCGATGCTCAATCAATAGAGTTGGATACCCTACTGTGTCCAATGAACCTCTTGGCCCTCTCTTGTTCGAGTAACCTCAAAATAGATGTTGAAGCGCCGGCCCATACATGAGAGTTGTATTCCAATTTTGGATGGATATAGGTGGTATACGGAGATCGGATGGAGAGAAGTATCTTTTACACCGCTTTAGAAAACCTTGAAAGTACTTGAAAGCTTCTTTAGAAATATGTGCGTATATTTTACGACGGCGTTTAATTTATTTTTATTTCGATATAGTTTTACGTCGACCCTCGACAAATTTGGTTTGTGAATAAACCTGAAAAATGTGCTTAGTCCATCCATTAAAATCGACTCTATTCATACGACCCCATTCCAAGATTGTCGCGAAATCGTGATTACTACCTATTATTTAATGAGTACGAAAGAGTAAAAAGGGTTGCGAAAGAGTAAATAGGGTTAAAAGTTCGACAAAGAAGGTCATTTAGAATAATAAGTAGGTAGGAGTAAGAACGGAGTCTTGCAGTACACCTGAATTCATCATGAACTCGACTGATGAAATTCCATCTATAACAACTCGTATAGATAGTGTGATTCGTTTTACATCCGCACCTGGCTATGTAGCCTTAATCAGATGGTGGACAAACCACAATTGTATAATTTGGAACGTCATACAGCGTCCTAGGAAGCCGAAGACATAATTCTAAGCAACAGAACCACCTAGTTGCAACTTTAATGATTCCAGGGTAGGGCTGCAAACCATCACACCTTGCTAAAGAGTTGGAGACTTTCAACTCCTGTCCAGAACACATGTCTAGCATGCTCACTGGACTGGATCATTCACTTTGCGTGTCATTATCAGTGAGATGATCCTGGCCACCATAATAACCATTATACTGTTATTAGGCCGCGAAAGCACAACCACCACGTTACTCCCATATAGGGGCCAACCTCAATGATCAGTCAGAGAACTATTAAATGTCTAAAGAGACAAATAATGAACTCTGCGGGTTCACTGATCCCCGTGGATATAAAGTGGAGCTAACAGTTGACTCCCTGTCTGTCTTCAGGCGACTGGGCTCCCTTTTTCCCCAGTTGCACTGTGTCTAGATAGTGGAATTCTATAAAGACCATATTTATATGCCCCTGGTGGGAACAACTCGTATAATGTGATTTCTGCGAAAACTCGATATAAATCTGGAAAAATTATCACCAACACCAAAAGCAGCAAGTTTTAATAGGAGAGCATCATGCCACACTCGAATGCTCTGGAAATATCTAGAGCCACCATCTTGCTTTCTCCAAAATAATGTATGGAGTTACACCATTGTTAAGACAAGAAGGCTAGCAAGTCGCCCGTAGAGCGGCCTCTAAGGAAACCATACTGTCGATCATTAAGCAAGTTGTTGGACTCCAGGTACCTCACAAGATGAAAATTAATCATACTTTCCAACACTTTAGAAAGTGCAGAGCAAATTGCGAGTGGGCGGTAATTTTCAGGGTTGTTAGCCTCCCCACTTTTTGGGGATCGGCGTTACATTAGCAATTTTCGATGTATTCACATCGAAAGCGATCGTCATTTGCAAATAAACAGCCAGGAAAGATGATATATAGAGGAGAAATTGGTAACAGAATCAATCGACTTTGTTCTAAAGTGAATAAGTTTTACCCCCGATCTAGGTTATATTTACGGTTCTAAGTAATTAATTAATTATAAATTTGCCCACCTTCTAAGAGGAAATAAATAGAGAATTTGAATTCAGGTGCATGGTGATAGATTTTCTTTCTTATAAAAATAAAAAATTTAAACTAGGCCTTGAATAAAAATTAATGTTAATCCTTACGTGCTAAATTAATAATAAAAATATAGCGCATAATTTAGGATTTAAAAAGAATTTTTTTTGTAACAAAACAGGATTTTTTTTTGATAATTTTATTTTTATAATAATTTCAAACACATACTCATATTTCAATTACTTTTTGTTTTTTTAGCAAAATTATACAAACAAAATAATAAAGGTTTTGCTAAAAATTCCCTTAAGGATAATTGAATAACAACACTCTCACTCACTAATATTTTAGTAAACAGAAAACCCAAAAAAAAACAGAAGAAAATAATTTATTAATTTAATTTATAACATCAATGTTAGCTGCCTTGCAACAGGTGTTAAATAAGTTTCTTACAAATATATTTTATATTAATTACAAATAATTCAATTAAATATTGATTAGGCGCCTGAAAGCATTCTAAGAAATAATATTGTTTTATTTATACTCTGCTAAAACAAACATAATTTAATTATAAAAAGAAAAACAAACATAAAGCACGTGGTTTAGATTTCAGTTAAGTTTATTAAATAAAGCAGAAAATGAAGATCTTATCGATTGCAATTCATTACAACGCATTCAGTTTTATTTGTAGTTGAGTATTAATGAAGTTTGTGTACATACTTTTCTTTGTACTCAAACCATAAAAATAACTCTTTATTTTAATCTACAATAAAATGTGTGTGTGTGTGTTTAGTAAGTCCCAATTTACATTGGACGATTTTTGTCGCTGCAATTCTTAGTTTGTTGTTGTAAATAATGTGTGTAAAGAGAATAGGGGAAGAGAGGAACTCTTCCACTATTCTCTTTACACCCATGGAGTCGAATTGAGGTTAATGGATTATTTTGGAACACTTTCTTGAGCAGCAGTAATGTTTTCAGCCGATCTTGCAGTACTTTGTAGTCCATGCTTGGGCCTTTCATCGAAATCTCTCATTCATTTACTTCACGATAAAAAGTGCGTTTATTTGGCACGTGGTTGCGTCCAAAAATTTCACGTGACTTTCTCATCGTCACAGTAAACGATGATTGATTTTGGTAAAATGTTTTAACGATTAAAACACGTTGGTTTATCGAATATTTTTCCATAATAAATTAGGCACGACTGCCAAATATGAACTGTTAAGATTAATGTTTACCAAAATGGCGGCAAAACAAAGTGGTATACTTTCCCCGAACACCCTGTATTTTACAATTTAAATAATAAATTTTTAATATTTTTCTGTTTTGTGAACACATCAACCAAATTTGGAATTAGTTAACATGTTAAAAAAAATATATATTCCATAAACATAACAACTTAAAATACAATAACAACAATTGAAAATTTTCTTTATAAAACTTGCACAAACATGTTTCAATGTTACACTAAAACAAAAATGATAAACAACTGAAATTCTAGTCATAAAAATGTTTATGTAAAATAGAAATAAGAACAAAAATAAAAAAGCAAACAATTTTTTTATCAGGAAATGTGACAAAAAACACACAAAATTTGTATATTTTTGTAAATTTAACTTTAAAGAAATTTTATATTTGTACAAAAAATACTTTAATTTTAATAGGAATTCACAACGTTTCTTGTTTTCAGTAGGTTTAATCACCTTTTATTTTCTTTTAATTAAAAAATTAAAAAAAGCACTTCATAGCAACTGTGTAAATTTTCCTCTAATTGCGAGGGTAGTTTAATTCTTTCTGTTTACTTAAAATTTATAATATATTTTCTTACAAATTTAATTAGCTTAAGTATCACTTTGTAATTATGTTAAGATTGTAATGACTTATTGTAGATAAAAATTATTGTAGCATACCTCAAGGAGTTCAGGCAAACAAACTCAAGTCGTAGGCAGTTATAACATATCAGAATCAAGCATAAAAATAAAATTAAACAAAGTAATATGGAGTTCTTTTTTCAAACTATACTCTTAAGATAAAGTACTTTTTGGAAAGTACTTTTTAAGGTACTTGTTAAAAAATAATAGTTTTAAAAAAAGTTTTTAAAATATATTTCAACTCTGTAAAAGTCTATTAAAAGTAAAATGTCCTTAAAGCTAAAAGTCTATTTCAGAAACGTACTTTTTGCGAAAGCGTACTTAATTCTTGAAAAGAAGTACTTAATAAAAGTTTTCCTTCTAGAAATTTGCTTTCAAAAAGTAATTTTTAAGCTTCATAAAAATACAAACCTTTTTAAAAAGTTATTTCCTGAAAAGTACTTTTTCGAAATGCAACATTTGTAAAAAGTATTTTTTTCAAAATGTCCTTTATTAAAACAGAAATCTGATACAGTTTTAATTTAGTTTTATTTAAATTTTAATTTATTTAAAAAAGTACTTTTATAATTGTACTTTTTAAAAAAATACTACGTTTAAAAAAATAAAGTTTTTGTAAAAAATAAAGATATTTAAAAACAGTTTCTAAAATATTTTTTTAATCTGTAAAACTATATTTAAAGAAAACCGTACAAGACTGTAAAATCCTATTACAGAAACGTACTTTTTGCGAAAGCGTACTAAATTCTTTAAAAGAAGTACTTAATAAAAGTTTTTCTTCTAGAAATTTGTTTTCAAAAACTCATTTTTAAGCTTCATAGAAATAAAAACCTAAAAACCTAAAGTTATTTCTTAAAAAGTACTTTTACGAAATATAAAATTAAAAAAAAGTAGTTTTACGAAATGTAACATTTGTAAAAAGTATTTTTTCAAAAAATATTTTATTAAAACACAAATCCTGATACAGTTTTTATTTATTTTAATTTAAATTTTAAGTATAATTTAAAAAAGTACTTTTTTAATTGTACGTTGTTAAAAAGTTACTACGTTTTGAAAGTTATTATTTTTTAAATCATTTTTTTTAGAAGAGAATTACTTCGTTGAATGTTTTTTGTTTTTTTTTTTGAAAAATTTTGTATAGAGTTTGGCTGTGGTACTTTTTATAAAAGTGTTTTTTAATTTTTCCAACTAACCTTCTTAAATGTTAATTTAAAAAGAGATAATTTATTTTATTAAAAATATATTATTGCTAATTTTAATTAAACTTTTTGTGGTTTTTATAAAGTACGTTTAGAATTTTAGTGTTAAAATAGTCTGAGGTTTCGACACTGTCATACTTTTAATGGTTAAAAATAGACAGGATTAAATTTTGCCCAAGGCCAGTTTGCTAACATTTTCGAAGGTATGTCCTTAAAGTATGCTTGTTTAAATATACGCCATTAACAGTTTCTTTAAATTTCTTTGGCTTTATGACAACCAACTTTTAGTGGCCATAATTGGATAATATTGCCATCACCGTTTTTTTCATTTTAACAAGATGGCGCCACAAGTCATACAGCCACCCAAAGAAATTTAGTTATTGCATGAGAAATTTTCAGATCGTTTTATTTCTCGATTTAGCCTCGTTCTGGCAATTAAACGTCGCTGCAGTATTTTCTCTGTTGTCAGTTGAAAGAGTTGACTTATGTGAAGAGCATAAAAATAACTTATGCTCTTCAGTTTGAATATATCGGCAATGCTTAAAAATTTTATGAAAAGAGCGGACGTCTATCGATGTACTAGAGATGGATATATGCTTTATATTATACTTCATTATTAATCTCCATATTTCTACCTTATATTTGCATCAATAAAACTAAAGGTGTCACAGAAAAGTTTAAGACAATTTACTTGGTAACCTCAAATTTGCCCACCCAAGTTTTTACCAATTTTTAATTACTTATTTCTGGTACTTATGTATTTCCTTCACAAAAGAGATTAAAAGATTTCTCCTATGAAAATACGTTATGTTAGTGGTCAGGCACGTAAGATTCTTATGTACAGTGTATCCGCCGGGAAGGTATACTACTTTGTTTTGCCGCCATTTTAGTAAACATTAGTCTTGACACTTCATATTTGGCAGTCGTGAAGTAAACACGTGGCAAATTTATTACAGAAAAATATTCGATAAACTAACGTGTTTTAATCGATAAAAAAATTTATCAAAATCAGTCATCGAATACTGTGACGATGAGAAAGTTACGTGAAATTTTTAGGAGAAACAACGTGTTGTAAATGATTTCAAAGAAGACGGTCTGTAGGTGGTCGAACCAAGCATGCACCACTACGTACCGCAAGATCGGCTGACAACATTACTGCTGCTCAAGAAAGTGTTCAAAACAATCCATCAACCGCAATTCGATGCCTGGCTCAGGAGCTTGGTCTTTTAAAGAACAATTTTAGACACAATTTTCCACAAGGATTCGCATAAGATTCAGCTGTTATAAGAGCTTCTTCCATAAGACCATTTACGCCGCCGTACATATGCCAATAGGATGTTATAGATCGCCCATGACCACCCCGATTTTCGTGGAAAAATCATAATGAGTGACGAGGCACATTTTCATTTCATTGGTTATGGGAATAAACAGAATAGTCGGTTCTTGGGAATGAGCAACCCTCAAATTATTCAACAGCCACCTTTGCATCCATTAAGAGTGACCGTCTGGTGTGGAATTTGTTTAGGAGGAATGAAATGCTTTGAAAATGAAAACGGCATAACGGTGACTGTGAATGGGGAGTGATATCGCGATATGATTGAAAGCTTTTTAAATCCACATTTGTATGCTCCGAGCTCTTGAAGTTGCAACTAGGAGCGACTGAAGGACAGACATATCTAAAGGCTTCCGAAGGCGAGGATGACGTTACATTTCATCCACAGTGGTATGATCCACCGTAAGGTTATGACTTACACTGCTACGAACTGACGTAAATCTTATCACACATCAACAAGACGGTGCCACATCGCATACAGCCAGGATTACAATCGAATAACTGCGAGACCTCTTTCCACAACAAGTTATTTCAAAAAATGATGATGTTGCTTGGCCTTCACGGTTGCCTGAATTGACTGCTTCGGAGTGCTTTTTGTGAGGATTTGTGAAAACAAGGTTTATGTAAACCAAACCAGAAACGTTTAAGCAACTCAAACAAAATATTCGTAATGAAATTAATGAAATACCGCGAAAAATGTGTGAGAGAATGTAATGAAAAATGTGCTGAAAAGGGCGAGCCCTTTGTGAGGTTAACAGAGGCGGACATTTATCTGTTATTGTATTCCATTTATAATGGCCGACATTAAATAAAACATTTCTCAAAATGAATCTATTCTTTTTCGTCTAATTAAAAATTAAAAACAAATAAAGACGTGTACCTTCCCGGCGGACACCCTATAGAAGCGTAGTTCGTGTATAATTGTAAAGGACTGTCTAAATATGGGTACCATTACAGCTGTAATTTCAAAGGTTTAATGATGAAAGAGATGTCAAAAATTCTCAGTCAAACAGGTCTCTTTAGGCGAAAGTAAACTAAGAGTAAAGTAAAATCTTTCGTTCTGCTCTTCTCAGTAGATCAAAAAAGAACAGTTAAAAATTTTAAAGGAAAAAATTAAGTCACAGAAAAATCTTCTCTTATTTTCATAAACCAGCAACTTAAGAGAAGTTTAAACAGTCTATATAAACATACAAAGAGCAAACTTAGTCAAATCACATTTTAAATATTATTTGTTGAATTCTCATAATCATGTAAAAGCAGGAATAATCATGATCATTTTAATACAAAATTCAATCAGTTGTTGACAAAACCAAAATGACAAAATGTAATTAGTGGAATATGAAAATGGTTGTACGATTTATGTTGTTAATTAAATGCACACAACTAGAGTTATGTATGTGTAATACAACACAAACACACACATACATAAATACATACAATAAACCCCAAATTTTAACATACGGAAATAGAATATTGAAACTTTTAATGGAAATTAGAGAAAATAATTTAAAAAAAATGGTTTAAGCATTTGTTTACATAAATTAAAAAAATAAAGCGGAACAGATAACAAACACAATTAAGGATAAAAAGTTAAATAGTAAAAAAAAACACACTTTAACAAAGTTCAAAATAGTTCGTTTATCATTTTCCGTATACAAATATATATATATATACAGGGTGTCCGCTGGAAGGGAATACTACTTTGTTTGTTTATAATTATTGATTAAATGAAAGAGAATGGATGTTATATTGATAAATGTTTTATTTAATGTGGACAATTATGGATGGAATACAATATTAGATAAATGTCTGCCTTTGTTAGCCGAGCCCTTTTGGGTACATTTTTTATAACATTCTCACACAAATTTCACGTGGTATTTCATTAATTTCATAACGAAGATTTTGTTTGAGTTGCTCAAGCGTTTCTGGTTTGATTTGGATAAGCCGTGCTTTTCAGATATCCCACAATAAGAAGTTCGGAGCAGTCAAATCAGGCGGTCGTGGAGGCCAATCAACATCACCATTTCTTCAAATAACTTGTTGTGGAAAGAGCTTTCGCCATAATCCTATTGTAATCCTGACTGTATGCGATGTGGCATCGTCTTGTTGATGCGTGATTAGATTTACGTTAATTCCTAGCCGAGTAAGCCATAAGCTGACGGTTAATCATACCACTGCGGATGAAATGTAGCGTCATCCTCGCCCTAGGAAGCCTTCAGATATGTTTATCCTTCAGTCATTCCTAGTTGCTAACTTCAAGGTTCGGAGCAGGCCAATGCCCCCACTCTTTGCTAAAGAGTTGGACATTATCCAACTTCTGGTCCAGAACGCATGCAGCTTAATAAAATTTAAGAACACAACCGCAATCATGCTCACTTGACCTGGACCATTCATTCTGTTCATGGTGAATGATCCGCCCTACACAGCTCAAACGAGGGCCTCAAAACCACAACCACCACGATACTCCCGAAGGGCCAATCTCAATAATCAGTCAGAGAACAGCTAAAAGGCTAAAAAGACAAAAGGCTGAACTCTGGTGCTTAAGTGATTTCCGTGGAAATAAAGTAAAATTGTCCAGTTGGTTCCTGCTAGCCCTTTAGAGAACTGGGCTGCCTTTTAACTCCCATTGACACATTTAATGATGATGAGATCCCGTCAAAACTTATCAATGTGCCTCCGTCCGGGTAGAGGCACCCTCTTGTTGATGCGTGATATGATTTATGTTGGTACCTAGCGTGTGTATGCCATAACTTGACGATGGTCAAACCACTTGGGAGATATGATGTGTGTGTGATTAGATTTACATCCGCGTCTGGCCATGAAGCCTTAATCAGATGGTGGATCAAACCACTGCATAATTTGGAACGTCATGCTCGTCCTAGGAAGCCGAAGCTATAATTCTATGCAACAGAACTTTCTAGCTGCAACTTCAATGATTCCAGAGCAGGGCTGCAATCATAACTCTATGCTTAAGAGTTGTAGGACTTTCCAACTCCTGTCCAAAACACATGTCTAGCATGCTCACTGGATCTGGGAACATTTCACCAGGTAGGTGTTATTAAAGGTGAAATGAACCCGGCCACCATAGAACCATAGACTGATATGGGGCCGCGAAACCACAACCACCACCATACTTCCATAAAGGACCAACCTCAATAATTAGCCAGAGAACAGTTGAGTGTCTAAAGAGACAAATAATGAACTCTGCGAGCTTACTGATTTTCGTGGAAATAAAGTGGAGTTTCCAGTTGTACTCCTGCTGATTTCAGGGGACTGGGCTCCCTTTTTCCCCCAGTTGCACAGGTTTAAATTGTTTCTATCTCCAATATATATATATGTGCCCCCGGGGGGTAAGGGCAATATGATGTGTGTGCCGCGCCCTTGGAAAACGAAGACTAATTTCTAGCAACAGGTTATTCCTAGTTGCAATTTCGGAGGTTTCGAAGCAGGGTCGCCAACTACCACTGCTTGCTGAAGAGCTGGTCCAGAACACATGACAAGCCTGTTAACTGGATCCGGATCATTCACCTAATGTTCTCAGTAAAGGTGAGATGATCCTGGCCCCTTAATCAAAAATTATGAGGGCCGCGAAACCACAACCACCACGATAATCCCAAAGGGCCTACCTCAATAATTAGACAGAGAACAGCTAAAGAGCTAAAGAACCATTTTGGTGAACCCTGGGGCTTATTGATTCCCGTGGAAATGACGTGGAGCTTTCAGTTGACTCCCTGCCAGCCTTCAAAGGATTGGCCTTCCTTATTCACCCGTTGACACATGTCTAGGTGATTGAGTTATCCATAAAGACCGATAAATGAGTCCTCGGGGGGACCGTCTGATATCACATGTTAATCAAGCATGCAGTTTTGGGGCGAAAAAAGTATTCAATCATATTACGATATCGCTCCTCATTCGCAGTTACCGTTACGTTGTTTTCATTTTCAAAGAAGTAAGTTCCAATGATTCCTCCTGACCAAATTGCACACCAGACTGTCATTTTTAATGGAAGCAAAGGAGACTGTTGAATAATTTGAGGGATTTCCATTCCCCAGAACCGAGACTATTCTGTTTATTCACATGTCCATTCAAATGAAAATGTACCCCGTCACTTGTTATGATTTTTTCATAAAAATCGCGGTTCACATGGGCGAGCTGTAACATCCTATTGGCATATATATGGCGGCATAAATGGTCTTTTGGAAGAAGTTCTTGTGTCAACTGAATCTTTTATATGGAAACAAATGCAAATCCTTGTTGTTCTTTGATGCGAAAGTTGTTCTTTGAACACCAAGCTCCTTTGAACACCTTCTTGAGCAGCAGTAATGGTTTCAGCCGGTCCATCAGTATGTTGTAATCCATGCTTGGAGCTATCACCTACTTACCTTCTTTCTTTGAAGTCGTTCACTTACACGATAAATAGTGCCTTTTGTTAATCCGTAGTTTCTCCCAAAAATTTCCCGTAACTTTCTTATCGTCACAGTAATCGATGATTGATTTTGATAAAATGTTTTAACGATTAAATTACATTGATTTATCGATTATTTTTTCATAATAAATTTGCCATGTGGCCACTTCACGACTGCCAAATATGAACTGTGAAGACTAATATTTACCAAAATGACGACAAAACAAAGTAGTATACCTTCCCGGTAGACACCCTGTATATAAGTTCTTTTTCTAATCAAACTTTTAAGCCTTAAACTATTTGAATTTATAATTAAATTTTTATTTAAAGTTTATTGGTAATTGAAACAAACATTAATTGACTTTTAAAGCCTTTTGGCAAATATAATTTGCTTTTTAACATGTATGCTTATGCGTGTGTGTATGTGTGTGTGTGTATGCGTGCATGTGTGTATGTATGTGACTAAATTCTGATATAAATTGAAATTTTATGTTCTTCCTAGAACAGCACGAGTAGCAATATGTCACAGGCCTGGTTAGAATCATTTCAAATTTGATTTATTTAACCAACGTGATAATTTATGATTTTAAATTTAATTATTAAGTTAATTTTGTTTTTGGGACGACAAAATATATTATCCAAAAGTACCAAAGCATTTTTTGGAATTTTACCTTAAACAGATAAAAAATCTTGTGATATAATTGTCTATAAATTTGAGGTTAGGAAGTAAATTATCTGTCTGGCATCCTTGGATATTTATTAAGTAGAAAGTTAGTAACTTTTAAGCGGGTAACGTTACACTCTTTCGAGAAGATTTTTAATAGGGAGAATTTAATATCAAAATGGTGAAGATTTCACTCTATCACTTCGTAAAATGCGAGCAGCTTTTTCTCGTTATCAGTTTGATTCTGAGACTACTGTGCTTTACTTAATTGCTCAATAGAAGATTCATGATATTGCGACTAGCAATAGATCAAAATAATATAATATAGTGATAGTGATAGTGACTGCAGTGATGCAATCATAGCCGCTGTATAGCTGTGCTGAAAATGAGCCTGGCAATTAGTTATCACTAGAGGCACTTTGCACAAAATTTTATATAAAGCTGTACATCTATTCACTTAAAAGATTAAACTCGTTCCTGACTTAAATCCGAGCGACTATTTTTTGTCTTGAACCTCTATGAATTGACTGTCTGAGAAACTGAACGAAGACAACGAATTTTCCAACAAAATCATTTTAGTGATGAGACTTGTTTTGAATAAGGCGGTTATGCAAACAAACAAAAATATCGCATGCGAGGTTTAAAAATTCCACAAACAGTCCTCAAAAATCACTACAGGCAGAGGCAGAGACATTGTAGTTAGGTGGCATCCTCGCTTTGTATTTTTACGAAAATAAGCAAGAAAATACCACCACTATGATTTCGCTGCGCTAACAAATCATGATATCCAATTTTTTGTGGTAACAAATGTCTAATGTTGATATCAGTGACGTTTGGTTTCAGCCAGAGGGCGCCACAAGCCACTTAAATAATTTTGCTAATGCAGTTATTGCATGAGAAATTTGCCGCTGGCGTAAGTTCTCGATTTGGCGATGTCGTTTCGTCGCTTTGTTCTTGTGATTTAATGTCGTTGCATTATTTTCTCGGGGGCCACTTGAGAAATCGGAATTACGTGAGCAACCCATAAACAACGAACACTTTGAAAGAGGAAATTTGAAGCTTTGCTTATATTGGCAATACTTTAAAATTTTAAGAAAAGTTTAAACGTCTGCTTATGTGGTAGAGGTGGATAGTTGCCCAAGATCATATTCCGTTATAATTTCCATATTTCTATTTTACATTGGTATCAATAAAGCTAAAGTTGTTAAAATAAAGTATGTATTATGAGTTAATTTACTTGCTAACCACAAATTTGCCCTTTTGTAAGCAAAGATTTGGTTCTTAAGTACCCCCTGCGCTAAAAAACCAAAAACAAAATTATTGTCGTAAGAGAAATCTTGCCGTTTAAGCCATTTGCTGACGTAAATAATTTGCTACAAATTGTGCTTAGGAAATTATTGTCGTAACAGAAATCTTGCCGTTTAATGTATTTTATAAAAAAAAGAAGTATCAGCCAATGCAGTCGTATCTCTGATACGAGTGGGCAAGGTTGAGGTTAGGAAGTAACTTGACAATTGTGTCAACTAAGTTTTTGGCTTTTCAGCATAAGGAGTACTTAAGAGCAGCCAAATCTTTGCTTACGAAAATAATTTGCTTTAAATTGTGTTCGGAAAATTATTACCCTTTCAGAAAGGAAAAAAGTATTAGCAAAATTAATAATAATTAATAATAATATAATATAATAATTCCTTAATTGGAAAAATGCAATAATGATAAAACAAGGTTAAAAATCGTGGAAACAAAATGAGATGTATTAAAGACAAAAAAAAAAAATGTTGTTGCTAAACATGCTTAAAAATTTTGTAAAAAGAGCAAAACATTGTGAAAAGAGCAGGTGTCTATTAATGTAGAGGTGGTCTTTTGCCTTAATTTATATTTCCGTATTAATTTGCATATTTCTGCTTTAAGTTGGTGTTAATAAACCTAAATTGGCCGAAAAAAAGTGCGTGTTTAAGCTAATTTATTTACTAACCTCAAATTTACCCAATAGCTTTGAATTTGTATATGAAAACCTAAAGTAAAAAACAAAACGAAAGAGAGAATATTAATTTTGCTTGCAAAGTTGCGTTAACAGAGTCACCAATGTTAAAAATTTGAGTATTTTGAATATAAAATGTTGTATTAATCAAGGATACCGTTAACCGATTCTATACTGTATTTTATGAAGAAAAAAAAAAAAAGGAAAGAAATGCTCCAAAATGTGGTTTTACGTTTTTTCTCTCTCTTTTTGTTTTTGTGTATTTGCAAAACCATATTTCTATTAAGGTTTACGGTAAAAAACATGTTTTCTGCACTCTTTTTTTTTTGGTTAAAAACAAGAAATTGTTTTTGGTTTTGTTTTTGTTTGTGTTAAAGTTAAGTTGGTATATGTTTTCAAAACGTATTTATTGTAGAAAAAACACAATGGCTGTGTTAAAAATATGAAAAGTTTTAGATTAAAAAAATAACAAACAAAAATATTCAGCCTTGAAAGATTTTTAAATTTCTTAAGTTTTAAATTACTTAGGAGAATTGAGAGAGCGAATTTATAAACATTTTTGAAAATGAAACATTTTTGCATATTTAAATAAAAATTATATTCAATTAAATGGTTTCCTTTATCTTCTAACTTTTGCTTTTGTTTCGTCCTTTAATATTTTATTACAATTTTTACAATGTTTTTAGTGACATTGTTTTAATGTTTAATTACATCCTTTTACACATCCTTAATTATACTCATTTATTTATTTGTGTTTTTAATTGTTGTTCTTGTTGTTGTTCTGTGTGCATCTGTTAAAGAAATTTTATTCATTATGTTTTTGTTTTTATTTTGTTTTTTGTTATTTTGGCTATTCAACATATAAAATTCCCACAAAATTCCCTCACACTCTACTTAATGTTGTTGGCTTATTAGTACTTTCATCCTAATGGAGAATAAAGTAGGGCCAAGGAAGCAGCTATAGAAAATATAATTATGTATTATCGTATAAATTTAATTAAATACAATATTGCACTAGGGATTTGTTAGAACAACAACAACAAGAAAAATATTTTACAAAAAAATCCTTTTAAAACTGAAACCATAAAATTCCTGTTAAAGTGTTAACAGGATGGGGGTTAATAAAAATGTTTTGGAAAATAATATTTTTTTCCATTACCCCTCGTGGGAGCATATGACAACTACTTGGCATCGCCATTTTGTTTTGTTTGGCAGCATTCTCTTTGTATCTTTCCATGTGAGGATGATGTTCCGCTTGGCCACCTTGCTTGCATATGATTCTGTAGCATTTCCTTACGAGTACTTGCAATCTTTGTGTAGTGTTGATAAATTCTTAACTTTGTTGTCGTGGACAAGCGACTGTTCTTCCATTCATACTGACCATTGTTCTGCATATGCTGCTTAAGCCATACTGAGTCTGTGTTTCACGTCTACTTCTTTTCATCAGCCGTAAAATTTCTATAGAAAATTTTCATCAAACATAAAATTTCTATAGAAAATTTTCATCAGTAATAAAATTTCTATAAAAAATTTTAATCAGAAATAAAATTTCTATAGAAAATTTTCATCAGTAATAAAATTTCTATAGAAAATTTTCATCAGTAATAAAATTTCTGTAGAACATTTTCATCAGTAATAAAATTTCTGTAGAACATTTTCATCAGAAATAAAATTTCTATAGAAAATTTTCATCAGTAATAAAATTTCTATAGAAAATATTCATCAGTAATAAAATTTCTATAGAAAATTTTCATCAGCTATAAAATTTGTATAGAAAATTTTCATCAGCTATAAAATTTCTATAGAAAATTTCATCAGTAATAAAATTTCTATAGAAAATTTTCATCAGTAATAAAATTTCTATAGAAAATTTTCATCAGTAATAAAATTTCTATAGAAAATTTTCATCAGCTATAAAATTTCTATAGAAAATTTTCATCAGTAATAAAATTTCTATAGAAAATTTTCATCAGCTATAAAATTTCTATAGAAAATTTTCATCAGTAATAAAATTTCTATAGAAAATTTTCATCAGTAAAAAAATTTCTATAGAAAATTTTCATCAGTAATAAAATTTCTATAGAAAATTTTCATTAGTAATAAAATTTCTATAGAAAATTTTCATCAGTAATAAAATTTCTATAGAAAATTTGCATCAGTAATAAAATTTCTATAGAAAATTTTCGTCAGCTATATAATTTCTATAAAAAATTTTCATTAGCTATAAAATTTCTCTAGAAAATTTTCATTTGTAATAAAATTTCTATAGAAAATTTTCATCAGACATAAAATTTCTGTAGGAAATTTTCATCAGTAATAAAATTTCTCTAGAAAATTTTCATCAGTAATAAAATTTCTCTAGAAAATTTTCATCAGTAATAAAATTTCTATAGAAAATTTTCATCAGCCATTAAATTTTTATAGAAAATTTTCATCAGACATAAAATTTTTATAGAAAATTTTCATCAGACTTAAAATTTCTATAGAAAATTTTCATAGCCATAAAATTTCTATAGAAAATTTTAATCAGACTCAGTTTTTCTTTATAGAACGGCTAATCGAATAATTATTAATCGAATAGTTATTAATCGAATAATTATTAATCGAATAATTATTAATCGATTAATCGACTAATTATTAATCGGTTATTCTAATAAATATAATTTATTTATAACATAATAAAAATGTACATTATAAAATACGTATACTATTCTACGAAAATTTTAGCTGTTGTATAGTGAGGAATATGCGGAGTTACAAAACTCCTAAGTTCAATTGAGGCCTGCTAACGTTAATTGCCAAATTACAAATTTTGAGTTTAGTATAATCAAAGTTCATATGATTCAGAAATATTTTGAATTTCCCTCAAAAGAAAAGCTGCTGTGTTATTTTATTATTAAAAGCTTTTAATATAATAATTGTTATGCTAATACGTTATGCTAACAGCCTTTTTTAAACTACTAACATCCAATTGATTAGTCCTAGTAGTAACTTAAGTTTTGCTCGTTAATTCATATCTTTCTCTTGGGAGCCGAAAAATATTATGTTATTAGGGGTTTCTATGCATTAAAAGCGATAACTAAGTTAAAACAAAATTTAAATGAATTTCTGTTTTTAAAACACCTTCATTACTTTGTTTGTATAATTATTCGCTGGGCACTTGAAAATCAATTTATACTATTTAGCATAAATATTAGAAAGGATAAAAATCACTTAAAGAAACAGTTTAATGAACTTAAATTATTATTGCGTTTATTCTTTAACTTTTCATATTTTTAAGCATTAAACATGAAGAGATGAAGTGCTTTTGTTGTTTTAAAACTCCTTTTTTTTAATTAATTGATTTGCTGCTTTAAAACAAACTTTAAGAGAATTTATATTTAATGAGAACATTAACTAAAGCATTAAAGTTATACTTGCGTGAGAATATTAAAGGATATATTTCAATAATTTTATTAAATATTTACGTTTTACAAAGAAGGGTTTACGTGAAACGTAAACAAAAATTTTATGTAGGTCGAAAAAAGGAAAAAATTATTCATGTTTTTGTATTCAAATAATAATATTCCCTTAGACATTAATTGTTGTCTTGTTAATTAGTAATTTATTATGATAATTTAATAATAAGATGACTGATATGATAAATAGCATGTTTTTAATAGAATAACCGAGAAAACTAATAAAAGAGGGAGTTATTGTTTATATATTTAAATGAATACCAGGGAGAGTTAATGTATAAAATTGTTCGTTTAAAATTAGAATGTGCTATAGTTTTAAAGACTTATGCTATTTCACGGAGAGCGGATAGGATAAAATATTCCATATGTTTATTTAATAAGATTAAGGCTTATTAAACAGTTTAAATAACTTTAAATATAGTAAATCCAATGTTTTTTATAAACAGTATACTGCCACTCCTTTGTTGGCTGCAGTATGTCAGCATGATGTGCCTTATCTCAGCTGCAAATTAATAATAGTAAGTCGGTCTGTTGAAGTATATAAATGATATTACAATATTTTATTATAACGATTAATCGCATTTAATACATTTCTTTTTTATTTTCTCTACAGGAAATTTAATTTTCTCTACAAAATTTTCACTTAATTAAATTTGAAAATTTGAACTTTGTTCGAGATTAGTTTGGAAAAATAACTTTAACTAATGCATGAATTCCAAAGTGTGATTTATTTATATTTCCTTTTCATAAAAAATTCCTTTATATTCGATTTTGTGATTTCGGTTTAGCAAAAACCGAATAATTTTTAATCGATTAGTCGATCGAATAATTATTAATCGATTAATCGAATAATTATTAATCGATTAGACGATTTTTTAAGGCTTCAAAGTTCAATTGAGGCTAGCTAAAGTTAAACACCCATAAAAATTTTGACTTTGTTCTGAGGAAAGTTCAAGTGTAAAGGAAATATTTAATTTTCTTATTAACTTACTACTATCACTATGATTTTATTCGATTAATTTTAGCAGCTAATTGCAGGCTTTGTATAATAAGGTATATATAAAATAACAAGCGAGAAAGTTCAATTGGGACCAGTTAAAGTTAAGCTCCAATAAAAATTTTAATTTTAGTCTAATTAAACTTAATATGCAAAGAAATATTTTCAGAGTTTTTGTTTAAGAGAAGAGGTGTTGTGTTATTTTATTATTAAATTATTATTATTAATATTATTACTACTATTATTTTATTCGATTAATCGAATAATTATGAATCGATTAATCCAATAATTATGTATCAATTAGGCGAATAATTATTAATCGATTAGTGGATTATTTAAGGCTTAAAAACTTCAAATTTCAATTGGGGCCAGTTAAAGTTAAGCAACAGTACAAATTTTGACTTTGTTCTATGAAAAGTTCATATGAAAAAGAAATATATTCAAGTTTTTTGTTGAAAAGAAAATTTGCTGTGTTATTTTATTATTATTTTTATTATTTTATTCGATTAATCGAATAATTATGAACCGATTAATCGAATAATTATAAATCGATAAATCGATTAGGCGAACAACTATTAATCGATTAGGCGAATAATTAAAAATCGATTAGTGGATTATTTAAGGCTTAAAAACTTCAAATTTCAATTTAGGCCAGTTAAAGTTAAGCAACAGTACAGATTTTGACTTTTTCCTGAGTAAAGTTCATATGAAAAAGAAATATATTCAAGTTTTTTGATGAAAAGAAAATTTGTTGTGTTATTTTATTATTAGATTCTTATTATTTTATTCAATTAATCGAATAATTATGAACCGATTAATCGAATAATTATAAATCGATAAATCGAATATTAATGAATCGATTAGGCGACTAACTATTAATCGATTAAGGCTTTTTTCACCCTTCTGTGCACGGCATGCTCCTTAAGCTCTATTCGAGATTGCCTGCATGATGTTATTTTTAATTTGTATTCAGAACTGTACAGCTTTAGGTAAGGTTTCCCCTTCTTTGGCTATAAAATTGTTATCATGGGTTTTAAAAGTATCAACAAAAGTGGTCCGATAAACTTTCAATAACATTTAAGACTAGTGTAAAATTTTAATCCCGAAGAGTTCCGACAAAATATTCAAAAAAATCAAGCAAGGTTTTTTTGTTGTCATTTTCAAAAACATATACCCAAATTTCAAATAGACACCCTACTTTTATTTAAAAGCAAGGCTAACATATGTTTGACCAACTTATCATTAAACTTGCGCTCACTAAGCCAAAGCTTGTGTTTTAATTTTAAAATATCCAATAAATCATTTGAAAATTCTCTTATATTTAATGCTGGTTTTCTAAAGAACGATTTAAACAAGGAGCCAGTTTTTCAAAGAACAGTTTACTAGCAGAGAAGTTTGTTGTTGTTGTTGTTGTAATACATTTAATTAAAATTATTAAAGCTAAAATTGTATTTTAATATTTGGAGAATAATTTAATAGCCGTCTTAATATAATGATTATTAAGCATAACAAAATTAAGGCCTTATTATTAAAGTAATTAAAATACAGCCTAAAATTATGCTTTAGTTTTTGTTGCCTACTATTTAACTCATATAACTAAGAGAAAATTTATATATTTTATTAAATGAAAGGAAAGAAAAGAAGCTTCTTATATTTCATGCTCGTACATTTGGATTATTTAATATAAAGAAAATTAATTATTAATTAAATTTATAAATTTTATAGCTTCATGAAATATCATTATTAACTTTGTCCTTGTTTTCTTATTATAACTTCTAAAAATCAATTTTTAATAAGCTTTCAGCAATTAAAATATTTTATTAAAAGCAATTAAAAGGGAAAGATTTTGACAGCATTAAATATAAATTAATAATTAAGTAAATAATAACAAGATATAACAATAAAACTTTAAAATATTCATCTTGGCTTTATAACACATTATTCAATCCAAATTTACAATTCCGTATAAAACAATCATACATACATGTATACATGCATATATCCATACACATGTGTACGTGCATAAATATTAATTTATAAATATTAAAATACAACTTAACATTAAACGTTGTTAAAGTTTTAATGGCAATTAAAGTTAATATTGGTTTAACTGAAATAAGAAAAACAATATTGAAATAGACAAAATGCCAAGTCACAGAAATTTAAAGGGAATATAAGAATCTAAACACATATGCACAATAATTCAATAGGTCAAAACTATTAAATAATTAAAGCCATTATAATTAATAGTGCGTTATAAAGAATAAAAAAAAGTGATAAGGTATAATTTAAAATTAATTTAAATTTAAAAATTCAAAATTCTTATACTAAAGTTAAGTTAAAACCGCTCGATTTCAAAGAATAAAATTAAACATTAATATCAATCATACGCGGAGGGCTTCTATAATACAGTGGCCACATTTAAGTAAAAAGAAGTCAAATTAAATTCTAAGAAAATTAAACATTTGGATTTAATTAACTTTTCATAACAAAAAAAATTTTTAACACAATAGTTTTATTTTTTTTGTGTAAAAAATTTTCTTTAAAAATAATTACTCTAAAAAAAATTTTCATCAAAACTAATTTTATTCAGATATAAAATTTCTATAGAAAATTTTCATCAGACATTAAAAATTTCTATAGAAAATTTCCATCTGACATAAAATTTTTTTAGAAAATTTTAATCAGACATAAAATTTCTATAGAAAATTTCCATCAGACATTAAAAATTTCTTTAGAAAAATTTCATCAGACATTACAAATTTCTATAGAAAATTTTCATCAGACATAAAATTTCTATAGAAAATTTTCATCAGACATAAAATTTCTATAGAAAATTTTCATCAGACATAAAATTTCTATAGAAAATTTTTATCAGACATAAAATTTCTATAGAAAATTTTCATCAGACATCAAATTTCTATAGAAAATATTCATCAGACATTAAAAATTTCTCTAGAATATTTTCATCAGACATTAAAAATTTCTCTAGAAAAAATTTCTATAGAAAATTTTCATCAGACATAAAATTTCTATAGAAAATTTTCATCAGACATAAAATTTCTATAGAAAATTTTCATCAGACATAAAATTTCAATAGAAAATTTTCATCAGACATAAAATTTCTATAGAAAATTTTCATCAGACATAAAATTTCTATAGAAAATTTTCATCAGACATCAAATTTCTATAGAAAATTTTCATCAGACATAAAATTTCTATAGAAAATTTTCATCAGACGTAAAATTTCTATAGAAAATTTTCATCAGACATAATATTTTTACAGAAAATTTTCAACAGAAATAAAATTTATATAGAAAATTTTCATCAGACATAAAATTTCTATAAAAAATTTATATCCGACATAAAATTTCTATTGAAAATTTTCATCCGACATAATTTTATTATAGAAAATTTTCATACGACATAATTTGTCTATAGAAAATTTTTATATGACATAATTTTTCGATAGAAAATTTTCATACGACATAATTTTTCTATAAAAAATTTTCATCCGACATAACTTTTTTAGAGAAAAAAAATTTTCCTGAATTATAATCTTTTTATAGAAAATCGTCAACAGACATTTTTTTATCAATTTTTTTATCAATTTAAAGGAAATTAAAAAAAAATTTCTTTAGAGCTGTATCAGTATGACAAAAATCTTCTGAGGAATGTAATGAGATATTGTGAAATAGTAATTTTTAATTTATTTTATATTTTTCTTTTATTAATTTAAGAAGAAATGAAAGAATTATCGATAGAGCTTTATCAGTAAAAAATCATATAAGGAACGAAATGAAATTTTGTGAAACATAGGTTTTTTTATTTTACACTTAAAATTTTTGATTGTAATAAAAGGGAAAATGAAAAGTATTGTGTAAAACTTTATCGATTTGACGAAATTTCTCTTAGGAACGAAATGGGATTTTGTGAAACACAGTTTTTTAATTTAGTTAATTTGTATTTAAAATTTTTTGTTATTAACTTAAAGAATAGAATTTATATAGATTACAAAATTATGGAACGCAACGGGTTTTCGTATAACGGCATTTTTTTTATTTAAAATTGTTGTAGTTTTTATCATCTTGAAGGGAAAAATGAATATATTATTTAAAGTGCTTTATCAAAATGAAAAAATCTTTTGAGGAACAAAATGAGATATCGTGAAATAGAATTTCTTCTTGAATATGAAAAATATTCAAGATGAATATTTAAGTTATCAAGATGAAATAATCTTCTGAGGAACAATATGGGAATTTGTGAAACGGTATTGTTTTGGGTTTAATATATAATGTTTTTATTATCTTAAATGAAAAAAATAATATCTAGAACTTTATCAAAATGAAAAAAATCATCTGAGGAACGAAATGGGATTTCGTGAAACAGATTTTTTATTTAATCACTTAAAATTTTTTGTTATGAAGATAAGAGTAAATGAAAAATATTATATAAAACTTTATCGATAGTGAAGAAAATCTTCTAAGGAACGAAATGGGATTTTGTGAAACACTTACACTTAAAAAATTTTTTGTTATGAACATAAGGGAAAATGAAAAATATTCTGTAAAACTTTATGCGATGAAAATCGTCTGAGGAACGAAATGGGTTTTTGTGAAACAGAATTTTTTATACTTAAAATTTTTTTTACTTTTATTTCTAAGAATTTATAATGCAAAATAAAATACGAAATGTGATTGGCGAAAAAAATATTTTTTTTTTTTAATTTACAAGTATACAAATATTGCAAGCTTTATTACAAAACTTTTTATTCTCTTTAAATATTTTAGTCCTTCTAAAAATAAATTTTTTTTCTATAATCAATAAGTTAATTAAGTGTAGAAAAAAAGTTAAAAAAAAACTTTTCATAAATATCTTTGTCCTTAAGCCAAACAACAGGTGCTACGTTTCTAACATTTTTTTAAGGTTGATAAAGAAAATATTTCAATCTTAACAGTTTAAAATCAATAATTTTAAAAACTACAAAAATTGAAAATAAAATAGCAAGAGAAAAATGTTTACCGTTAGAAATGTTGCAAAAGAAAAACAACATATTTAAGTTTATTAAAACAATATTTATGACACTAAATTTAGTTTTATGTTTGTGCCAATATGTATACAGCCTGAAGGTTCTTATACATCAAAGAGAGTGAAAGAGAGAGATAGAGTGTATTTTTACTTATACATTAATAGATATTAAAATGCACAAGAGTTATGAAAAATTTATAGTTGACTGGATTAATTTGTTAGCAGGAGTATAACGATGACTTTAATTTCATTGGGGATTGGAATTTATACGAAATTGTTAAAGCGTGTGTGTAGAGGCGATGTATGAAAAGGAATATAAAAAGTGGTTAAAGATTGAAAATTTAAATATTTCAAGTATCACTTTGCTAATATTTAAACCGAATTGTTACTCTTTTGGTAGATAATTTATTTATCGAAATTAAATTGAATAGAACACACCGCGCATTTATAAGTACTCCGCTACTATGCATATGACATTCGAATAGCCTTTACTGTGGTGAGAGAAGAAGTATGATAACATAAATAAATTCCAGTCGTGGCTAAGCCACAGCTTAGCAGAAAATAAAAAATAAGATTTGTAAGGATTCATAAACACAACAAAAAATCATTTTTCCTGGTTTAAGATAAAAATTCTTTAATAATTATTCTTTCCTAATAGAATTTTTTAATTAAAAAATAGGCGAATTTAAGCCGGACTGAAGCTTTTAATTTGACAAACAAGTAGTTATGCAGTTATCTATATATTTAAAGCAAAATTATTTTTAAATAAAAAAATCTTTAATAAATATCTTTTTTTCTTTTTAACGATCTTTTTTTTATATATTTTTTTCTTTTCGATATTTCGCTTTCCTTTGGAAAGCTTCTTCAGGAAAAAATTTTTTGTTGTCAAAAATAAAAATTTTTTCCTGAAGAAGCTTTCCAAAAGAAAGCGAAATATCGAAAAGAAAAAAATATATAAAAAAGATCGTTAAAAAGAAAAAAAGATATTTATTAAAGATAAATAAAAAAAGATCGTTTAAAAAAAATCTACATAAAAAAAAAATTAAAAAATTAAAAATTATTAACCCTTATTCTGTTTGGCGACGGCAATATAAGGCGATGTCGATTTTTATCGTTTGTTGTAAATCCGCATTCTCGTTGGCAATATTGACATTTATCGATGACTGGCAATACATGTTTAGTATTCTGTAAGACAGATTGACATTGATGTTGACTTAAATTGCCGTTGATATTGTCGTCTGTGGTTTTGGTGTCATGCTGTTGTAAACAAAAATTTAAAAAGATTGAGAAAATTAGAAACACAAAATAAAATATAAAAAAGAACAAATAAAATAAAAAATGGACAAAATTAAATATACCAACATGCCAAACAATTTGAAAAGTTAGTGGAAGCATTGGGAAAAAATTCATCACTTGCCAGGGGATTTCGAAGAGGCAGTGTTCCCACTAATTTTAGGGAACAATGGGAAAGTGTTGCGACTGCCCTAAACGTCCTTGGCGCAACAAATAGAATGAGTCATGAATGGCAAAAAGTATAATCTGTAGTTCTTTACAAATACATGTTTGAAAAAATTCTTTTTTCCGATTTGGCGCGACTTAAAATTTAAAGTAAAAAAAAGATGATAAAAACAATGTGCTGAACATTTTGATTTTATTTTCAATTCAATACAGATTTTATTATTTTTTTTCACACAGTTTATAATTTTTCACAACAATTTTATCAAAAATAGTAAACAAATCTAGCAGCTAGCTCAAATATTAGATATGTGAGTTATATTTTATTAAAATGATCGATAAACTGGCAACGTCGTCGTAAGACTGTTGGGGAATACCAAATTAGTATTGATGTTGTGTTAAAGTGATGTTGTCTCAAAATCGACGACGATGTTGCCTTCGCCAAACATAATTTTAAACAAGTTAATAATGCCGATTTGGACAATATAAAGGGTTTTTCCACAAGAAGTTTGTTTTCTAAAACAAAATAAAACAACAAACTTAGAATAAGATGATTCAAATTATTATTGTATTACGAAGAGAAAAGTATGGCAATTATGAATGAAAAATGATATCTGACAAAAGTCCACCATGACCGCGCAGACTGTGCTAACAGGTGTCAATTCTTTTATCAAAGTTTTTAATCACTTTTTGGCAAAATGGCGGTCCTATTTCGTTAATTACATCATGGACTTTGAGTTTTTAGGCTGAAATCGATTCCATTGGCTTCGTACAAATTCTGTCCTTAACATACTACCGCAAAAACTAATCCAGTGGTGTTAAATCATCTATGGCTGGCTATTTAACTGCTAATTGTGGTGAAATTATACGATTGGGAAATTTGGTTTGCAATAAATTGATCGTGTCATTGGCTGTGTGACATGTGGCACCGTTCTGTTGAAACCACATATGAACGATATCCACATGGTCAAGAATAGTCAAAATTTAAGTTGTAGTAGCTTAAGTACCAAAATACTTACAGTGTACTTTTAGGGAATACTTAAGTTCTCTTAAATTAAACAAAATATTTTTGGAGAAAACTGAGTTCTTAAAACTTCGTTGAGCTCTGAAGTATTTTTAAAAGTACATTTCTTTTTTCATTTTAAGACTTCTTATGTACTTTTAAGTAGCAGCTTAATACCAGGTACTGCTTTAGTGTCTTAAATACATTTACACTATTTTTGTATTTTAAGACAGTAGTTAACAATTATTGAGTACTTAAATACTTTTTGAGTAGTTTTGAGTACTTTTAAAGTATACAGAAAAAAAAAACGCTGAAGATAACACATAGCCGAAACCGATATGTTAACAAACCAAATTCGACGCGGGATGACGTAAAATCATACACAAATTTTTAAGTAAGTATTTTTAACATCCTTTTCAGTGGTAACTAAAAATATTTTGAAGCTCGTCATAGTCATGTAGTGTTATAGAGAACATAATATGTTTATTGTGACCATATCGCAGACATGTAATTTCCCTGCATTGATGTATCCAAAAATATGTTTTGTCTTTTTTATTTAAGGCTCGTTGACAACCATTTGGTCTTACCTTTATATTGTCAGCCTTAGTTAAATTTTAAGACGCCAGGGAGTAGACCTTCAGAAAGCTATAGTAGTCTTATCAATATTATTAGGCGTTTGATTAATGTAAAAATTATTGATTTGTTAAAGAATTTCAAAAACAGAATTCTTTGCATTTTTTTAAATTTCAAATTCTGTTTCTCTTAATTTTTAATAATATTTTTCTCTTTCTTATCTATTACAGCCTAAATCTCTTACATATTCATAGAAGGTAAGTGAACTCTTTTAAAATAGATGGCAAAAAATTCTAAAATAATTTATGAAATTAAGTAAATAATAATTATTTAAAAATATTAATAAAACTGTTTTAAAGAGCAGCAATACACGCAATTTATACAACTTTAAGACAATTATGAATTTGACTATTTGAAATCCCTAGACGCTATTTATTTTACTTGCTGGCTATCAACATTTCACCTTTGTTATTGTATATAACGTTGCTTCCTTGACACAAGAAATGTGTGTTATACGAAAACTTATATTTCTTTATGACTGAAGCACTCACGCAAATTAACAACTTGTTGCTAAAATAATGCGATTGGAATACTTTCATTAATAAAAGGATAACGAGACAACAGGTTGCAGTTTTAGCAAACATTTCAAATATAAAAATTGTTTTAAGATTATAAATATGAAGACATAAAGTTAGGAGATGGCAGAGAGCTATCCTTGAATAAGAAAATAAAATTATAAATTTAAAAAAGAGAGTGAGAATATTAGCAAAAAGGAGAAATGCACATCATAAAGATTGATAGTTTAAAATGAAAATGTTTACTGCTGCTGCTTTGTCCTATTTTTTTTGCTAAGTGGGCAAGAGGATTTTATAGTTTTAGTGACTTAAAAGTAGAAAGAAGTAAAAAGTGGGATTTGGGATCAAGTTTTATTTGAGTATTTAAATACACTTAAATGATAATAATGAATATGTGCGTATATTTTCCGACGAGGTTTAATTATTTGGGTATGATTTTACGTCGACCCTCGTCAAATTTGGTTTTTGAACAAACTAGCCATTTCGGCCATTTGCCATCTTCAGTGTTCTCTTTATACTCATAAAGAGAACTTTGTATAAAGAGAACACTGAAGATGGCAAATAGCCATAATTAGCCACCATCTGATTATGGCTCACTGCCGGTGCAGATGTAAACCTTGTCACCCATTTCCATTTCGTAATATCTAATCACCCATAGTAACAGATGCAGCATTGTCATTTCCAAACACAGATCTATGCGTAAGCATGCAACATTGCGTCTTACGGGCATTGTTGCAAGATCGTGATTGAACATATTCATGTTCTGCCTTTTATCATCCACCTTTAACTGGTCCGGTCTATTACTAAATGAATACGAAGGAAAAATGGTGCAATTATCTGCGAAAGAGTAAATAGGGTTGGAAGTTTGGCAAAGAAGGTTATTTAGAAAAATAAGACATAAGGTATGAGAAAGAACACAGCCTTGCCATACCCCTGAATTCATCATGAACCCGTCTGATGAAATCCCATCTATAACAACTCGTACAGTGTAACTCCTAAGAAAACTCAATATAAATCTGGAGAAATTTTTACCGATACCAAAAGTAACAAGTTTTGACAGAAGTGTATCATGTCACACTCTACAGTCACCACCTTACTCTCTCCGAAATGATGTATGGAGTTGTAACATTGTTCAGGTAAAAAATCCTTTAAATCACGAGTAGAGCACCCCCTATGGAAGTTTTGCTGTCGGTCGCTAAGGAAGCTAATGGACTTCCAGATATCTCACAAGATGAAAATTATTCATACTTTTCATTACTTCAGAAAGTGCAGAACAAATTGCAATGGGGAGCTAATTTTCAGCGTTGTTAGCCTCAGGATTTTTAAAGATCGGCGTTACATTGGCAACCTTCCAATAGTTTTAAAATTTGCCAGCATGATACAACGTACTGAAAAGATTAGCTAATGGACCCACTAGCATCGATGAGCACCATCTGCTGGAATCTCATCCGGCCCAGGAGACTTGTTGATGTTGATATCTGCTAAAATCTATTTAACAGCTTGAGCTCGAGTTTCCGATATTTGTCTCTTTAGACATTTAGCTATTTCTCTGACTGATTATTGAGGTTGTTCCTTCGGGAGTATCGTGGTAGTTGTGGTTTCGCGGCCCCATAACAGACAGGTCAGTTTTATATGGTGGCCAGGATCATTCCCAGTGGTATGACCATTATTTGATTATGGCTCAGAGTGTGATTTGTTTTACATCCGCGCCTGGCTATGTAGCCCTAATCAGATGATGGAAAAACCACTATACATAATTTGGAACGTCATGCTCGTCCTAGATAGCCGAAGGCATAATTCTAAGCAACAGAACCACCTAGTTGCAACTTTAATGATTCCAGGACAGGTCTGCAAACCATCACACCTTGCTAAAGAGTTGGAGACTTTCTAACTCCTGTCCAGAATACATTTCAAGCATGCTCACTGGACTGGATCATTCACTTTGCGTGTCATTATCAGTGAGATGATACTGGCCAACATAATAACCATTATACTGTTATGGGGCCGCGAAACCGCAACCACCACGATACTCCCATATAGGGGCCATCCTCAATGATAGGTCAGAGAACTATTATAAGTCTAAAGAGACAAAGAATGAACTCTGCGAGTTCACTGATCCCCGTGGAAATAAAGTGGAGCTTCCAGTTGTCTCCCTGTCTGACTTCAAGGGACTGGGCTCCCTTTTTCCCCAGTTGCACTGAGTCTAGATAGTGGAATATTCTATAAAGACCATATTTATATGCCCCTGGGGGGCTGATTAAGGGTCACTGCCAGGTGCAGATGTAAATCTTATCACGTAATGTACCCTCAACACTCTCCCGGGGGCACATTTAAATGTTTTGACAAAATCCGCCGTCATTACATGTGTCTTCGGGGGTAAAGACGGAGCCCAGTCCCCTGGACAATCCACTATATTTCCACGGGAATCACTAAAGCCCCAGAGTTCCGCTATTTGTCTTTTTAGCCTTTTAGCTGTTCTCTAACTGATTATTAAGATTGACCCTATGGGAGTATCGTGGTGGCTGTGTGTTTCGAGGCCCTCGTTTAAGTTTGTGGGGACTTTCTAGGGAGAGGATGACGCTATATTTCAGCCACAGTGGTATGATCCACCATCTGATTATGAATTACACAGCAGGTGCTGAATACTAGGAATTAGTGTTGGTTCATTCACTATTTGAACAAGGTTTTGTCGTACATTCCTTGTCGTCAACCCTACACGATTTCTAAATAAAAATCATTTATTAGCAGAAATCAGGTAGTTCTTATACTATTTAACATTAAAATAATGTCTTATTTATTACTGTTATGTCAGATTTCTGTAATAAAATAAAAACTTAATTTTGCCCACAGCCTGCAAACTTCAATACATTTGAGTTCATTTCAAATTCTTTTGAACTGTTTTCTTCGAGGCGTATGATTAATATTTATTATCTTTAACGAATTCAATATCAAGCATACGCCTTAGTTTAACAAAATGTCTATAGTTTTAAATAGCTTTTGTCTCATAAATCTTATAACCACTTAATTCTGAAATCATCAACTGTATAAAATCTAAATTAACTTATATAAGACGCCCTTCTATTGTGGTATAGAACATCCGTCAAGACTTGTCAGCATAACTGCACTATTTTAGTTAGTATAATTGATTTAACGAATAACAATGCTATAACGTTTTCAATATCTCATTCATGTAGTTAACAATGATACAAGCAATTTGCTGTTTAAGCCAGCAGAAACAAAACAAACAACAATGCCAATCAAGAGGAACAGCTGTAATTGGTATAAAAAATGGCATCAAATCACTGCGGGATATATACTTCTGTGGCATTGGTTCGATAAGCGATGTTATTTGGTTTAAGACAATAAAAGGTTTAAAATGAGTCCTAACTAAAGTTTGTGTCTGTCTGTCTGTCTGTCCAACCATGTGGAAGGGTTTTTTCATGACTAAAAGTTGTTTTGCAAAATAAATTTTAAAATATGGGATCCTTTTTAGTGTTTCAATAATTCCATTTCGTTCCTTTATTATTTATTGATATTTGTTGATGTTAACAAGTACCTAAACGGGTTATTCCAATTCGTTCAATAAGATGAAACATTAAATAAATAATAAACTATATAAAAATGATTCTAAAGGAACGAAATGGAATTCTTGAAACACTAAAAAGGATTCCATTGTTTGAAATTTATTTTGCAAAATAACTTTTAGTGATGATGATGGGAAATTTGAGTTCCAAAATAATTACAAAAATTAAACGCGGAACGAAATGGGATTTAATGAAACATAAGAAAAATAATTGATTTTAAATAATTTTTTTAAACCTATACCAAAAACAGTTTTAACATTATTGAAATAAAAAAAAGTATAAGAAACAAAATGGGATTTCGTGAAACATACTAATAAAATTGTTGTAGACAGTTTAAAAATCAGAAAGCTTATGAATGAAGGAGTTCTTAAAAAAATTAATGACTAAAACTGTTAGTTAAAGTTCCAAAGTAATTACAAAAAATTAATGCGGAACGAAATGGGATTTAGTGAAACATAATAAAAATAATTAATTTTAAATAACTTGTTTTAAAACTATGCCAAAAACCAGTTTTAACATTTTTCTAATAAAAAAAGTATAAGAAACAAAATGGGATTTTCTGAAACATAGTTATAAAATTGTTTTAGACAGTTTAAAAATCAGAAAACTTACGAATGGAAGAGTTTATACAAAAATAATGAATAAAACTGTTAGTTAAAGTTCCAAAGTAATTATAAAAAATAAATGTGGAACGAAATGGAATTTAATGAAACATAAGAAAAAGAAAAATAATTAATTTTAAATAACTTGTTTTGAAACTATACCAAAAACAATTTTAACATTTTTCTAATAAAAAAACGTATAGGAAACAAAATGGGAATTCCTGAAACATAGTAATAAAATTGTTTTAGACAGCTTTAACATCAAAAAAATGTATAAGGGGAGCAGTTTTTTCAAAAACCATTAACTAAAATTGCTATTAAAGATTCCAAATTATTTGAAAAATATATTGAAATATAATTGAAAATAATACGAAATGGGATATAATGAAACATAGGAAATTTATTGATTTTAAATAACTTGTTTTAATATTATAACAAAAATAGTTTTTATATTTTTTAAATATAACAAAAGTTATAAGAATCAAAATGGGAATATGCGAAACATAGTAATCAAATTATTTTAGGCAATCTTAACATCAGAAAAGTTGCAGTTGGCGGAGTTTTGCAAAAACCGATAACTAAAACTGGTAGTTAGGGTTCTAATTTAATTTTAAAAATATACGCGAAACGAAGTGGGATATAATGAAACAAAGGAAAATGATTAATTTTAAAAAAGTTTTTTTAAAACTATGCCAAAATAATTTTAAAATTTTTGAAATTAAAAAAAAGCTTAAGAAACAAAATGGGATTCTGTGAAACATAGTAATAATTTTGATTTAAATGGTTTTAACACCAGAAAATTTATAATTGCAGGAGTTTTTCAAAAAATAATAACTAAAATAGGTAATTTTAGTTCCAAAGTAATTACAAAAAGTAAATGCGGAACGAAATGGGATGTAGTGAAACATAATAAAAATAATTGATTTTAAATAACTTGTTTTGAAACTTTATGAAAAACAGATTTAACAGTTTTGAAATTAAAATAAGCATAAGAAACAAAATGGGATTGTGTGAAACATAGTAATAAAACTACAATATTTTAGACATTTTACCCATTAGAAAATTTGTAATAACTTAAACTGGTAGTTAAGGTTCCAAATTAATTTAAAAAATATATGGGGAACGAAGTGGGATTTAATAAAACATAGAAAAATTATTTATTTTAAGTACCATTTTTTAATATTACACCAAATTACGTTATTTAAATATAAGAAAAAGCGTAAGAAACAAAATGGGATTTTGTGAAACGTAGTAATAAAATAGTTCTAGACAATCTTAATCGTTTCATTACTTTTTAAGCAGGGTTTTTAGAAAAATTTTATTATGTCTTATTTTGCCTTTTCTTTAACAACAGTTGATGAATTACTCTTTTACTGAATTACTTCTTTTAACAATTTTTTAAAGTTAAACTTTTTACTTAAACGGTGACGCCTACTTAAACTTAACAGAAAAATAATTTTATAAGGGGATTCAGAAGATAAAAATAAAAAAGAATACTAACTATTGGCTCTTTGGGACGTTTTTAAACAACTTTATGTTGGTTAATTTCTCTTTTTAACCGTCTCAATATGTGACACAACTCTGTTATCTCAAGACGCCTCTAACTTTTGATTCATTCACATGAAACATGCTTTTATTTAAGTACACACCCGCACGAAGGCAATGGCTAAAACTAGAACTAACACTCAGAGGCACATATACACCTACAACAGCATACAACACTTTTTAAAAACTGCCATAAAATGACTCTTGTATACTACACTTTGGTGCAGGTGTCAGTCATCATGCACTCCACACACGCACATATTCCCTCCTATATTTTTAATTTATCTTGTTGAGTAGTTGAAAAGTGACAACTCGTGACTTCTAGTTAATTAGAAAGTGGATTTTTAAATTAAGAATAAAATTATGTGGACAAAATGTTATTGCTTTCTTACTGATCTAAAATACTTTGTGTGTGTGCAGAAACATTAAAAGGAAATTAAAAATTAATTTTAATTTGATTATTTTTAATAACATTCTAGAAAATGTTTGCTGCTCTTCTTCTTTCATTTTCTTTTGAGAAAAGTAAAGAGAAATAATTTTTAATTTTTATAAAAATAAAATTTAACGATAGTAAAAAAAACGAAATGAATACTAATTTTAAAAGTTTGAACAAGCAAAAGTTTTTCAATTTTATGCCATCTAAGCAATATGGCCATAAATTTCTACTTTGAAATAAAAAAAAAATAAGAGGAACGAAATGGGAATTCGTGGAACACAAACAAAAACCTTGTTATAAATATAAAATGTTGAATTACGCTATATGAAAGTGACAAAAAAATTTTAAGCTTAGGAACGAAATGGAATATGGTGAAACATGGCATTAGAACAAAATGGAATTTGGTGAAACATGGCTTTAAACAAATTTTTATATTATAAAAACTAAAAAAAATAATTTGAAACTGAAAAAGTATTTTATTTTCAATACCTCAACTAATGGCAAGAGAAGCTTTTTAGAAGGGAACATAATTAAATTAAAGTAATTTCAATTTCACTTTAAAAAACTAAGGAAAAGAGTATGAGGAAAAACTCTTCAAATAAATCTTAAAAATAAGAAATAATTAGAATTATAAATTTAAAAATTCGTTAAAAAATAGTTCATATTTATTCAAAAAAATTTTAATTCGAGAAAAGAACAAAATGAGGTATAATGAAACACAAGAGAAAAGCTAAAATTTTTTGAAAATGTAAAATATAACAATATTGAAAAAAAAAATTCAAACATTTCTTAAAAGGAACGAAATGGAAATATTTAAAATATTTCAATATAATAATTAAAAATTTTATAATAGGAACGAAATGAAATTTTGTGAAACTTAAAGAAAAATGCCCTGAAGACTTGTTGTGCGTTACAGTAAAATGTAGTCAGCTGAAAAAGTTCAATGTATGGGAACAGGAACACAATGGAATATAGTGAAATGCGAGGAAAAACACAAAAATTGTTTTTTATGTCATAATTAGCGTAATAAGCTGAAAAAAATTAAAAATTTTAAAAAAGGACTAAAATGGAATATCGTGAAACACAAAGGAAACCATAAAAAAGTTTGTATGTAACAATTGTCGTAATTAGCTGAAAAAAAGTTCAAAATTTTAGGGGAGGAACAAAATGGAATAGCGTGAAACACAAGGAAAAACACATACAATTTTTTTATATTATAAATATTGTAATTAGCTCAAAAAAAGTTCAAAATTTTTGGGGGAGAAACAAAATGGAATTGCGTGAAACACAAGGAAAAATACAAAAATTTTTTTTTTATTATAATTATCGTAATTAGCTGAAAAAAGTCAAAATTTTACAGGGGGAACACAATGGAATATTGTGAAACACAAGGAAAAATACAAAATTTTTTTTTGTATTATAATTATCGTAATTACCTCAAAAAAATTCAACATTTTAGTAGAGGAACACAATGGATTATTGTGAAACGCAAGGAAAAATACAAAATTTTTTTTTATATTGTAATTATTGCAATAAGCGAAAAACTTTAAAAATTTTAGAAGAGGAACAAAATGGAATAATGTTATATACAAGAAAAAAATACATAAAAATTTTTTATATTATAATTATCTAATTAGCACAAAAAAAGTTCAAAAGTTTTAGAGGGGAACAAAATGGAATATTGTGAAACACAAGGAAAAACACAACATTTTTTTTAAATTCTAATTATCGTAATTAGGTAAAAAAAGTGAAAATTTTAGAACAGGAACAAAATGGAACATTGTGAAACACAAGGAAAATAACCAAAAATTTTTGTAGTTAATGGTGTTCGGAATTCCGACAATTGAGGAAAAATACAATATTTAAATGAGTATTTCTTATGTGGGAGGGTTATGTTGACTGCTGCTAAGTTGCAGCGCACATGTGAATTTATTATTCGAATAAAAAATTTACTCGAATAATTTTTATTCGAATAAAACATTTATTCAAATAAATTTTATTCGAATAAAAATACATTTACCTTAATGTAATTAAGCATTTATGATAAAAATATGAAAATCTTAATACTGTTCGTATAAAATAAAATAATAAAGATAAATTTGCCTTAATTTAATTAAGCATTTATGATAAAAAATATAAAAATTTTTGTATATAATAATTATCGTAATTAGGTATAAAAAAGTTTAAAATTTTAGAAGAGGAACTAAGTGGAATTTTGTGAAATACATTGGAAAAAGCTAAAATTTTCCATAAATTTTCAAATATTTAATTAATTAAAAATATTTAAAAATTTCAGAAGAGACACTGAATATAATACCGTGAAGCATGAGGAAAATCGCTAAAAAAATATATTAAAAAAAAAATCCAAAATTTTAGAGTAGAACCGAAATGGGATATTGTGAAACCCTAGGAAAAAAAGTGATTTTTTTTATTAATTTAACTATCTAATGTAGTTAGCTGAAAAAATCAAATTTTAGAAAAGAAACAAAATGGAGTATTGTGTGGAACACCAGGAAACACGCTAGAACTTTCAGAAAATTTATATACAGCTGCGGTCAATATAATAGGACCACACACAAATTTATACTGACTCCGTTTACATTTGTTTAATTTTTGGGCCGATTCAACTCAAAACAAAATAATAAATTCTTTGATGGTTTATTATCCGATGAATCCATAACGGTATAGGACCCACATCACAATACGAGAAGTAACCCCATATTATAATACTATGACCTCCATGTTTAATAGTTTTTGCTGTGAAGTATCGCTTTTAATCGCTGTTAGGTGGCCTACGGATAAGACATCTAGAACCCTTTCGAACAATAGAACAATTTTAGATTCATCAGTCCATAGCACATTTCTCCACTTTTCCTTTGGCCAACTTAAATGTGTTTTAGCAAAAGATATCTGTTTACAAAATGCTTAGAGGAAAGAAGCACCGTATATAAACTCGTGCAATTCAAGACACGTATCCTAGATAATAATTTAAGGCGGAGGTATTGAATAATTAGCCTTACATAAAGTGTCCAGGTAGCTGGCATTCTACCAACACGAGTAGATACAACCTTAACAAAAGAACTACCCAAACGCTAACACTGACTCACTTCAATTGGATCGTGGCTTAAAAATGATGTCTTCACATCGAAAGCGCTCGCCGTTTACACCAAACGAACAGTAGCCACAAACGACTGAGAAAAATAACACTAGAAATCTTATTTATTTATTTTTTTATATATTTTTTTTAATTAGAAAGACAATTTGTTAATATCAAGTTTTTGCCTAAACTTTGTTTTACAGTTTTGTTATCCTTAAAATATAGCATTGTTTGTCATAACAAGTTTCCTGCATTCAACACATTGACAATAGACATTATACACTCTAGTATCTATTTTACTCAACAATAACGATAACAACAGCAACAAATACTGAAATTGTTATCAAAATGACGTTAACTTATAAAATGCAGGATAAAATATATATTCTTCTTCTTATTCATGTAAATATGAATAATTTGTGTACGACAAGGAAAAAATAAAACTCCAAGTAAATTGTTGTTTATTTAAATTTCAATGAAAATTCTCATGCACACATTCATTTCAAGCACTTCCCTCCCAGTTGCACAGAGTGACACACATATTAAAGAGATGAACTATTAAACGAGTAATGTTATAATGAGATATGCGTGCGTGTGTGTGTGTGTGTGTTTATTATAAGCAAAATAACTCTCTAAGAACGAAGAAGAAGATCTACAACATATTCTCACACTTATTCTCATGCTAGTGAAGCTTAAAAGATGATTAAAAAGTTTTGTTAAGAAGCTGCATTATAATAAATTATTTGTTGTTGTTATTGTTGCTGTTGTGCTTATGTTTTAAAGGTTGCTCGAACACAATATTAACTGTTGTACTTCACTCTGCCCACGCACATTTATAGTCTTTTCAATGTTGTACATTATTATTTCTTTTGTATTATTGTTTTGCATGAAATAATAAGTGAATGGCAACGGGGCTGGAAAATGTGGTACATTTAGCTATTAAATTGCTGGCCTTACCCATTTTCCAAACTAGTTTGTTTGGAAAAACTGATCAACTACGGCCCTAATAACTGATTTGTAAAATATTTTTTCAAGCACAGTTACTTTAGACTTCTTTACAAACATTTCTTAAGGATTAAATAGAAATATAAAAATAATATAATGATTAATATAAATAATACAATTATTTTTAAATAAAAAAAAATTATTATTCGAATAAAAAAATTATTCGCGTAAATTTTATTCGAATAAATTTATATTTGCCTTAAAGCAATAATATAATAATAAATATAAATATTGAAATTTAAAAATTATTTTTAAATAAAAATAAATTTTTATTCGATTAAAAAATGTATTCGAATAAATTTTATTCGAATAAAAATATATTAACATTAATGTAATTAAGCAGTTATAATATAACATAACAGCAACCAAACAAAAAAAAAACAAACTAATTAATTTTTTGGCACATACAAAAGTTTTCAAAAACGCCTAATGTTTGTTATATAATTTTTTTTAAAGAAAAAGTTTTTAATTTTTTTTTTAAGAAAAATAGTTAATAATAATTTTTTATATTATTCAAATTACAAATATTGCAATTAAAAATTTTTAATTTCCCATGTCTGATATAAATATTGTTTATTCCGCTAAATTATACTCAACTGTAGTGAGCAAAATAATGAGTGCAGCGAAAATATGAATGAATTTAAGTGAGTGTGTGTATCTGTGTATTTGTAATAAAGACGAACACGAGAACGTAGATGCATATAAATAATAATGACAACGTCATAGTAATCAAGACACCCTTTACTTTGTGGTTTATTTTGTTTTTTGGTGCTGTATAATAAGGGGCGTCCAAAAATTCACGCTGTACTAAAATTTCTGCCAGCTGTCGGGCAGTTTGGATTGGGCTACCTGGCATAAGCAGGTCTAAGCTTACTTCTCTACCAAAACTATTCTAATTATTTTTAGTTTTCGAACATGTTAACTAGAAAAATTTCTGCATTTGGGATTCAGAGCGCCCATTTGCGTTTGCCTAAGACTTCATTTAACTTCATTTCACTACAAGACCATGTTTCTTTGAAAATAATTTTAGTCAAGCAGAAAATGTCAGTATTTGTAGTTCCGACAAGTAAGGAAAATTACAATCTTTAAATGTGTGGTATTTATGTGGGCTGCTGTGAATAAATTTATTATTCGAATAAAAACTTTATTCGAATAAATTTTATTCGAATATAAATACTTAATGTAATTGAGCAATTATGATAAAAATATGAAAATCTGAATAGTTCGTGTGAGTGAATTTACTCTATTCGATAAAAAATTTATTCGAATAAAATATTTATATTAATTTAAACTTATTTAAAAATGTTTTTTAAGGATTAAATATTAATATGAATGAAATTCAATGATAAATATAAATAATACAAATATAAATTAATTAATTTGAAATAAAAAAAATTATTATTCGAATAAAAAAATTATTCGGATAAATTTTATTCGAACAAAAATTTATTTGCCTTAATAAATAATAAAGATTTAAAAATAAAAAAAAGAAATTATTGTTCTAATAAAAAATTTATTCGCATAAATTTTGTTCGAATAAAAATATATATTTGCCTTAAAATAATTGAGCAGTTATGTGAAACATATGAAAATGTTAATGGTGTTCGTAAGGCCGATAAGTGAAGGAAACTACAATGTTCAAATGCGTATTACTTATGTGGGCATTATGTGGGATGCTGCTAAGAGCAGCGCACATGTGAATAAATTTATTATATTTATCATTATATTCAATGATAAATATAAATAATACAAATATAAAATAATTAATTTGAAATAAAAAAAATTATTATTCGAAAAAAAAATATTCGGATACATTTTATTCGAACAAAAATTTATTTGCGTTAAACTAATATAATAATAAACATAAATAATAAAAATTTAAAAATTATTTCTATTAAAAAATTTATTTTAATAAAAATACATTTACCTTAATGTATTTGAGCAGTTATAATAAAAATATGAAAATCTTAATAGTTTTCGTGTTAGTGAATTTACTCTATTCGAATAACAAATTTATTCGAATAAAAGCTTTATATTAACTTAGACTTCTTTAAAAATGTTTTTGAAAGATTAAATATTAATATAAAAAAATATTCAATGTTAAATATAAATAATACAAATATAAATTAATAAATTTGAAATAAAAAAAAGATTATTATTCGAATAAAAAAAATTATTTGGATAAATTTTATTCGAATGAAAATTTATTTGACTTAAAACTAATATATATATATAAATAATAAAAGTTATTAAATTATTTTTAAATAAAAATAAATTATTTTTCTATAAAAAAATTTATTCGAATAAATTGGGTTCGTGAAACTTATGAAAATCTTAATAGTGTTAGCAATTCCGATAAGGGATGAAAATTACAAACTTCAAATGTGTGGTACTCATGTGGGTGTTATGCGGATACTATTAAGAGCAGCACACATGTGAATGATTTTATTATTCGATTAAAAATTTAGTCGAATAAATTTTATTCGAAAAAAAAAAACATTTGTCTAAATGTAATAAAGCAGTTATGATAAAAATATGAAAATCTTAATACTGTGTGAATGAGTTATCCGAATAAAAATTTAATTCGAATAAAAATAAATTTGCTTTAAAATAATTGAGCAGTTATGTGAAACATATGAGAATGTTAATGGTGTTCGTAATTCCGATAATTGAGGAAAATTACAATCTTCAAATGCGTATTTCTTATGTGGGAGGTTTATGTGAACTGCTGCTAAGTTGCAGCGCAAATGCGAATGAATTTATTGTTTGAATAAAAAATTTACTCGAATAAATTTTATTCGAATAAAACATTTATTTGAATAAATTTTATTCGAATAAAAATACATTTGCCTTAATGTAATTAAGCATTTATGATAATAATATGAAAATCTTAATTCTGTTCGAGTGAGTGAGTTATCCGAATAAAAACGATGCTGGAATAAATTTTGTTCGAATAAAAATAAATTTGCCTTAATTTAATTAAGCATTTATGACAAAAAATATGAAAATTTATTAAACATTTATTCGAATAAATTTTATTCGAATAAAAATACATTTGCCTCAATGTAATTAAGCATTTATGGTAAAAATATGAAAATCTTATTACTGCTCGTGTGAATGAGTTATCCGAATAAAAACTAGGTTTAAATAAATTTTATTGGAATAAAAATAAATTTCCCTTAATGTAATTAAGCATTTATGATAAAAAATATGAAAATTTTATTAGTGCTCGTAATTCCGACAATTGAAAAAAATTACAATCTTCAAGTGCGTGGTACTTATGAGGGCGTTACTTAGGCTGCTTAACAGCAACGTGTCATTTACCACACAGTTTGGGAATATAAATCAATTATTATATAAAATTTCTGCTCGTGTATTTTCTCTACAGCATTATCGGAATTGAACTTAAATCTAACAAGCTCATTATCAGCCGCTTCTAAAAGCAAAAAAATTTAGAAACAAAAATTCCATCAAAAACTTGCGAATTAGTAACATTATATTTTGGCACACCCTTTTTTAGTATTTAAAAACTGCCAGAAAATCATATTTTTTAACTTAAAATAAAATCTGAAATGAAAATGAATCTGAAAAATGGAAATAAAACCATTTTAATGTAAAAGGCAGACATTCACCATATAAAAATGTTTAAAGATGCTTGTGCAGGTATTAATGTGTATATGTATGTGTATGTGTGCATGTGGTTTGCTTACATGACCTTTTTAGAAGTGTTTATAGTTTATGACGATACTGAATTTAATGTAGCAGCTTTATTTTTAATTCCTTGTTATTTCTTTAAAATGTTTAAAGTCAGCTGTTTTGTGTTGTTGCAAATTCGTCTAGATTTGATGAAAAAGGTGACACTTTCACGACTTAAATCTTATTTTAAGGATTTCTAATTAAAAAGAGTTTAAGAAATAGTGTTGGAATATTAAAAAAAACAACTGTAATTAAATGAATATTTTATTTAAGTTATAATTTACAGACGTTTTATATTATTTCGGCTAACAAAACTTGTCGCCTTGGTGTTGAGGAATCGTGGTTTCCACACACTGTCATGAAACTGCATACCAGCTGGTTAGCTTCATTTAGGCAAAAGAGTATTCAGCTGGTTATTATTCCTATGTGAATGTCAATAATTTCGTTACAATTTATTTGAATTTAACTACTTTTTAACCAACACTACTATCGGGCAACATAAGTTGCCACACTGACAGTATACATTGCTGCTACAAGAGTAAATTGATAGATTCGTCACCAGATACTTAGCAATAAGAGAAGTTTTGAAGCACCCTGTTGTCGCAGGATATCTTGTAAGATCGCCAAGTATGGCTTTGTTAATGTCACTAAGGTTATCATGACTAAGGTTTTAAGCTACATGACAAAATATCAGTGTCACCTAGAAGGTGGAAGGCTGATATTCCATTTAACTTGTCTTAACAGATGTGACGGGTGTCCGCCGAGAAGGTATATTACTTTGTTTTGCCGCCATTTTGATACATATGAGTCTTGAAAGTTTACATTTGGCAGTGGTGAACTAGACACGTGGAAAATTTATTATGGAAAAATATTCGATAAATCAACAAGTTTTAATCGTTAAAACATTTTATCAAAATCAATCATCGATTACTGTGACGGTGAGAAAGTTATTGGAAATTTTTGGAAGTAACAACGTGGTAACAAAACGTACTATTTATGGTGTAGTGAATGATTTCGAAGAAAGAGGGTCTGTAGGTGATAGGCCCAAGCATGGATCGCAAGGTTGTGCAAAATCGGCTGAAAACGTAACTACTGCTCAAGAAAGTGTTCAAAACCATTCAACAAGCTCAATTCGACACCGTACTCAGGAGCAACTATGGCCACAATTTTGCACAAGGACTTCCATATTCCATGCATTTGTTTCCATATCAAAGTTTCACTTGACACAAGAACTTCTTCCAAAAGATCATTTATGCCGCCGTAAATATGCCAATAGCATGTTACAGCTCGCCCATGACAACCCCGATTTTAATGAAAATATCATAATAAGTGACGAGGGACATTTTCTTTTGAATGGACATGTTAATAAACAGAATAGTATATTCTGGGGAATGGGAAACCCTCAATTTATTCAACAGTCACCTCTGCCTCCATTAAAAGTGACATTTCGTGATAAGATTTACATCTGCACCTGAATGTAAGCCCTAATTAGATGGTGGTCAAACCACTGGGAATGAAAAGCAACGTCATTCATGCCCTAGGAAGCCGAGGACTAATTCTAGCAACAGCTCTTTTCTAGTTGCAATTTCAGCGGTTTCAAAGCAGGGTTGCAAACCACTACTCTTGGCTGAAAAGCTGAAAACTATCCAACTCCTGGTCCAGAACACATGACTATTATGCTCACTGGATCCGGATCATTCACCCATTGGTGTTATTAAAGGCGAGATGATCCTGGTCCCCATAATTAAATTCATGCTGGGGCCGCAAAACCACAACCACCACGATACTCCTGAAGGGCCAACCTCAATAATCAGTCAGAGAACAACTAAAAGTCTAAAGAGACAATTAGTAGAACTCTGGGACTTACGGATTCCCGTGGAAATAACATGGAGCTTCCAGTTGACTTCCTGCTTGCCTTTAGGGGACTGGGCTCGTTTATATTTCCAGCAGCACAGGTCTAGATGGTCAAGTATTCCATAAATACCAATAAATGTGCCCATTACAAGCAACAGTCTGGTAAGCTATTTCGACAGGAGGTATCATTGGGTCTTACTTATTTGAAAATAAAAACGGCGTTAGGGTTACGTTTTAACGCCGCAACTACATGCTTTTGAGCTTGATTAAAATGTGGTATCAACAAGACGGTGCTACATTGCAAACACTCAGAATTACTTCCTCCCCCGGGAGGCACATTGATATGTTTTGGCGGAATCTCACCGTCATTACATGTGTCACGGAGGTTAAAGGTAGCCCAGTTCCCTATAAGGCTGGCAGGAGCCAACTGAACAATTTCACTTTATTTACACGGAAATCAGTTAAACCCCAGAGTACAGCTTTTCGGCTTTTAAGTCTTTAAGCTGTTCTCTAAGTGATTATTGAGGTTGGCCCTTTGGGAGTATCGTGGTGGTTGTTTGAGTTCTGTGAGTCGCATCATTAACAATGAATACAATGAATGGTCCAGCTGAGCGTGATTGTGGTTGTGTTCTTAAATTGTGTTAAGCTTCAGGCGTTCTCGACTAGGAGCTGGATAGTCTTCAACTCTTCAGCAAGAAGTGAGTGGCTGCGGCCTGCTCCGACCTCTTGAAGTTGCAACTAGGAGTGACTAGAGGATATATGTAGCTAAAGGCTTTCTAGGGCGAGGATGACGCTACATTACATACACAGTGGCATGATCCAACGTCAGGTTATAGCTTACACGACTAGGTACTGAAGTAAATCTTATCACGCACAGCCCGAATTACTATGAAAGTACTGCGAGACCTCTTTCCACAACAATTTATTTCAAGAAATGGTGATGTTGATTGGTCTCCACGGTCGCCTAATTTGACTGCTCCGGACTTCTTTTTGTGTGGGAATATCTGAGAAGCAAGTCTTATGCAAACCAAACCAGAAACGCTTAAGCAACTCAAAAAAAAATATTCGTGATGAAATTAAGGAATTACCGCGTGAATGAAAAATGTGCTCAAAGAGCCCACTAACAGAGGCGGACAATTATCTGTTATTGTATTCCATACATTATGGCCGACATTAAATATAACATTTATCAATATAAAATCCATTCTCTTTTGTTTATTCAAAAATTATAAACAAAGTAGTATAGACACCCTGTATTTTGAGTTCAAGCATATTTAAATCTTAATTGATTTAAATTTAATGACGGTCATTAAAGAGCCATTTCAATAAAATTATGATTAAATAATGACAATAATTATAAAGTTTTTGTTTTTAAATTAATTTCTTAAATACCCGCATATACACACACAGCTACACATACACACATGTGACATACACATACAGTGCTGGACAAAACGATGGAAACTTTTCGCAAAATTCATTTAATTGCTTTTACAAGTTGAAATTCAAAATTAATTGCTGAATAAAATAAAAATTTTTTTTTACAATAACATTTTACAGTTTTTTTTTTGATAAATTAAAAGAAAAAAGAGAACAGAAAACTAAGACAGTTCTAATGTTAAAAAAAAAATGTGAAAGTGATAAGTTTTAGGGTATTGACAAAACAATGAAAACTTTTACACTTCGGCACGAAAGATGACTTAAAGAAAATTTATTAATGAGAAATCGAAGGAGGATTAATAATATTTACCGTTATTTTAAAAATTATTGTTTTAATAAATTATTTGTTTAAATATTTTAAAAATCAATTTTGGTTACATAACTTGTGAAAAATGACTGGAGCTAAGATCAGCGAAGATTTAAAAATCAAAATAATAAATAAATGCTGGATTAAAACAAAAAAAAAAATATTTGTGACAAATTTTCAGTGAATAAGTCAGTAGTTTTCTAAAATTATCAAGAAATTTTTTGAAACAAGTACTGTGATAACACTACATTCAGGAGGAAGACCACGTAAAATTACTCCAAGATAAGATAATTTAATAGCAGGAGAGTTTAAAAAAGTTTCGAAAATGGTATCAAGAGAAGTAAAGAATATTCTTAGCTCACGAACAATAAGCCGTAAATCAGGCGAAGCTGGTATTGGTTGTTATCGTCTTGCAAAGAAACTTCTAATATATCAAAAAAACCACACTGGTCGTTTGAAATTTGTCAAAGACCACATAAAATGGTCTAGAGAGCGATGGAATACTGTACTATTTTTCCACAAATACAAGCATAATTTAAGGGGGAATGATGGAAGATTTTTGGTAAAACGGCCAAATGGAAAGAGGCTGAATCCAGAGTATACTTGCAAAACTGTAAAGTTTGGTCGTGGCAATGTTACGGTGTACGCTTGTTTCTCAAGGCTGGAAATGGGGCCCACTTTATGTTATAAAGGACACAATGACAGGTGCAGGCTATAGAACGATTTTAAGCGATATAATGTAACCATATACACAGGAGAACTTGAAGGTTTCAGCATGATAATGATTCAAAACCCATCTCTAGGATTGTAACTAACTTTTTATGCTCCAATGAGCTATGTATTTAGAAGTGGGCTGCCCAGTCCCCGGAATTCAATTCCATAGAAAATCTAGGGGAAATTTTAGAACGCAAAATAGGAGCTCATAATTATACACGGACCACTTATGAAATACAGTTCTGAGTGAATGGCATAAAGTTCCAAAGGACTTTTGATAAACTAATTGAATTGATGCATCGTCGTTGTCTACCAAGAGAAATTGTAAGTTTATACGATTGTTAGGTTGTTGTACCACAAATTTGTTGTTTGGCATCGCCAGAAAATTTAAAACAGTTGAAAGAAGTTATTGATTGTCAATTGTTTGCAAAAAAATATAATATGAAACAGCAAGCAAAAATAGCAATTGCCTATAATATTTACCAATTGCAGAAAGGAAATGGACGACGTTGTTTGGCGAACTTTTGTGGCCTCTAAAAACAAGAGAGGCTTGAAGTACCCTCAAACAATTGGAAACTGTTTATCAGTTCGTTGGCCAGACTTTTTTCCTGAGTTTATCCAAATTTCAGTTGAAACTGGTCCGGCGGCGGTTTGCCCGTTTCCCTTTGCAGTCATTGAAGCTTGCCGGAAAGCTGTCAGCGACTTCCTGCCATAATACATCTTTGGGAAGTTTATATTTTGCACAACCACCATTTCATAAATTTCTCCGCGCCACAACCTCCTTAATTAACAGCATGATATTTTCATGTGCCCATGTAGTTTCCACTTTTTTCCGAAGTACCACTTCAACCAACAATGCCTATTTAGTCAAGTACCGTGCTATATTCTTTAGGAAAGGGATAGAGAAGAGATGAAACAGGTGGTGAAAGTAGAAGGATATTCGGAAATCAACTGCTGTATAAAAGACAGCACAGCGACCAGTGGCTATGCCTTCATCACTGAGCAGCCTCACCGACAGTCAATTTTTATTTTTGTGGTGGGAATCGAACCCACAGCCACCAGAGTGACACGCTAGTACACTACCTACTAGCCTATAGGGGCACCTGATTGATTTCTGCTTCCCTTTTCATTTTTTTCCGTTTCAGAGCTAGGAGAATTTAAATAACTGAACAGGTATATTGACTGAAAACTGCAATTAATGATGCCGGCCTTGTCAATAGAAATATTTTCACTAATTTTAAACTAAATTTCACTTGTCAGGTGCATTACTTTAAGCACATCTACCAATAAAGATTGAACTTACTACTTCTGACAATTATCTGGCAATAGCAACGAAGAGTGTTCTCACGATTGCCAGGTGTCTAACAATATTATTGGCTTACAACAGGCTGACAATAATTTTTCCACCAACGTTTTAAGCCGAAAATTGGCAGTTCACACAGTTGCAACACATTATAAGGCATATTTTACTGACAATATTGTTAGATATTAAAACCTTCTATACATAGCTTGTAACGCCACGTTTTCCTGGTAGCTGAGGTATGCCCAGTGGCGTCCAGAGTAGTGTTGTGTCGATTGAGGGAAAAAAACCCAATTGTGGTTGTTAGTTTGTCCTCTGTTACGGACGGGATCGCCCTAATCCTAGTTGTCTGCGTGGCTGCAGCTCGGGCTTCAATCTTGTGCACTGGTGTGTGTGCGGGCGTCTGAGGTAAATCGCTCCCACGTCATTGTCTAGGTCGACTGCGGGCACAGACTCGGCTGGGTATTACCACGGCTCTGTCTGTGATCGCTCCGCCCGGTTTTGTCTATATGCCGCAGAGCCAAGGCACTGTAGGCTGGGCTGGGTATTACCATTGCACAACCGTTCACTGCCTGGCCACTGTCGGTGGCGACTGCGAACACAAACTCGGCTGAGTATAACCACGGCTCTGTTTGTGATCGCTACGTCGCAGTTTTGTCCTGTCTCAGGGTATAGATTCGGCTGGGTATTACCACGGCTCCATCTATACCCTGACTACCAGTCCTAAAGTAATAAAAAAAAATGGATATTTACTTTTGACACTGCCGGTCGCACACCAATTGATTCGTTCTGATTGATGTTTGCGCTTTTATACTCTTTTTTCCCCACACACCAATGCACAAATACACCTACATTACTTCGGCAGTCGGCACACCACAGCCGACGGCTGTTTTCACCACCGAGCTGCAGCCAAATGTACAATGTAATTCTAAATACTAAAATTTTCGTATGCCTTCGTTTATAATTATTACAACAACAATAAATCACTATAACTAAATCTTACTTTATGACTTAACAAAACTTCTTATTCTAGACTTCATATGTTGTAGAAAATTTAAGTAAGCAAATTCAAATTAATTAAGTAATTCAATTAAATAAAAAAAAAAATAATAGAAAAAGTGTAAATATTGATAAATTACTGTCGATCGACAGGTCGCGACTCCGCAATTTTGGTCGTTACAAGCTTAAGGAAAATATTAAAAAAAAAACTTAAAGTTTTCTCACTTCACTTTAGAAACGAATAAAAAAAGAGAAAAGTTTCCATTGAATTGTCCAGCACTGTAAATGTATCTAGTGGCTGGTAATTCAAAATGAATAGATTTATTTGTTCGCTATCAAATACATTTTAAGCATGGAACAGCGAAAACATGTAATGGGAGAATAAAAAGAGCAAAAAAAAAATAAATGGAGACAGAAGAAAAGGCTGTAAAAAAATTATTCATAAAAATTGGTTGTGATTTTACCGTTTCCGGTTAAGGAAACGGAAGAAAATTTTTCTCGTTCATAAATTTCAAAACGATAAACAAATAAAACACAAATGAAAAGTGAACAAATAAAATGACAAAAAAGAAACTAAAACATTAAAACTAAAAAAAAAATTCGTTTTACAGAAACCTTATAAATCACTCAATATGGTTACAGAAAAGTGCTGTTGATGCTGATAATGGTCGATTGGTTAATTTTATTTTTTTTTATGCTTCATAGATTCCAAGTCATCAAACACATATCTCTCGCATACGATACGTTATTTCCCCCCAAAACAAATGTTTGCTAAGGAAAAAGAAAAACAGAAAAATCATCGCTTGCAATATCCCATCAGTTTAGCCAGCAACCGACTGAATGAAGTCTTCTTAATTTTATTATGAGAGCCAACATTTTTTGTTTTTATTTTGAGTCACACATGTGACAATAAGAGGAAAAATTTAAAACGATAATTGATTTATCGTTTATTTGCATGAAAAACCTCTATAGAAATTTGTGATTTTAATAAATAAAGACTTTTTTGCAGACAATTGCTAAATGTCATAAAATATTATCTTTAACAACTCAATACCCAGCTGTTCTTAAACTTTTTCTTTAAAAGCCTTCACATTATTGGCTAACTTATTCCCATGGTCAGCAAAGCCTTCAGTTATGAATTCAAAAGCGTGGCCATAAGACCCATCACTAATTTAGCACAGCGAGTTTTTATAGAGGTATAGATTTTTAAGTTGGCAACACTTTTTTTAACTGCCAGCCATTTTGCCAACTGTTGAGTGATTTACATTAAGAATAGATTAACGTCTGTGCAACGCTTTCAAATTGTTAAAATTTTATTTTGAAAATTATAGTTCTATTCGAAATACGCGTAAGGTGCAATGTGTCCATCCCAGCAATTACTTCAATTAGCTGTGAAATGTTTTCGCACCACATTTTTTTCTCCATGACAATACACATCCACAGAGTTATCTTGCAAATAATTCTTATTTGCCGAAAAATAGTCAGCCACCGCTTGAGCTCGACAGAGTACCCATTAATATGCCGAAGATATTTTTTCGGGCTCTGACGGTTAAAAACGTCAACAACTCTCTTGGGCCGGATCAGATAATATCGCACCGATCTTGAAAGAGTGCTCTTCGACGCTAGCGCCTCCATTAGCTATGCTTTTCAGTAGATTGTATCATGCCGCTGAATTTCCAAGGTGTTGGAAGGTTGCTAATATAACGCCAATCCCCAAAGAGGGTGCGGCTAACAACCCTGAAAATTACCGTCCAATTGCAACTTGTTCTGCACTTCCTAAGGTGATGCATAGTATGATTAATTTTCATCTTGTGAGGAGTCCAAAGCTTACTTAGCGACCGACAGCATCGTTTACGTAGGATTACACAACCATCTAGACTTGTGTCCTACGAGGGTAAAAGGGAGCCCAGTCCCCTAACAGGCTAGCAGGGGCCAACTGGACAATCCACTATATTTCCACGGGAATCAGTAAAGCCACAGAGTTCCGCTAATTCTCTTTTAACCCTTTTAGCTGTTCTCTGCCTGATTATTGAGGTTGGCCTTTTGGGAGTATCGTGGTGGGTGTGTATTTCGAGGCCCTCGTTTGAGTTTGTGGGTCGGATCATTCACAATGAATACAATGAATGAACCAGGTCCAGTGAGTATGAATGCCGTCGTGTTCTTAATTATATTAAGCGTCATGCGTTCTAGACCAGGAGTTGGAGAGTCTCCAACTCTTTAGCAAGGAGTGAAGGCTGCGGCCTGCTCCAGGCTTTTGAAGTTGCAACTAGGAGTGACCGGAGGATATATGTATCTGAAGGCCTTCTAGGGCGAGGATACATTTCATTCACAGTAAGGATCCACCATCTGATAATGGGCCACACGGCTAGGTGCAGATGTAAATTTTATCACGTATACGAGTTGTTATAGTTGGGTTTTCATCCAACGAGTCAAGATTAATTCAGGCGTACCGCAAGGCTCCGATCTTTCTCTTACTCTATTTCTTTTTTTGAAATGATCTTACTTTGTCAAACTTTCAACTCTATTTACTCTTTCACAGATGAAAGCACCATTTTTCATTGGTGTTCATTTAATAATAGACCGAACCAATTGGAGATGAGTTCCAAATGGCGGAACATGAATGATACGGTCAATTACGATCTTGCAACAATCTCCGAATGGGTTTGTGCGAATAGAGTCGATTCAAAGGCCCATAAGATACAGTGTTTGAGGTGATTTTCAAAAGGCGGAATATGAATGACAGGCTCAATCACAATTTTCGAATGAAATTGATTTTAATGCTCATAAGAAGCTATATTGCATTCTTACGCATAAATGTGTGTTCGGAAATGGTGCTGCAATACGGAATCGGAAGCTCTTGATGTTCTTGTCATGAAAATTCAATAATGGGCTAAACACATTTTTCAAGTTTCTAAAGAAGCTTTCAAGTGTCGAGATTTTCTAAACGGTGTAAGAGGTACTGCACTCCATCCGATCTTCATACTATTTATACCATCCGTCCAAAGATGGAATACAATTCTCATGTATGGGCCGCTTCCCCAAAGTCTATTTTGGAGTTGATCGACCGCCTACAGGAGAGAGTCAGGAGGCTCATTGGGGACAGTAGGGTATCCAACTCTATTAATTTCCTAGAGCATCGACGCAATGTAGAGTGTATTTCACTGTTCTATCGCTACTACAATGGTAAGTGCTCTAACGAAAGTAGGGAACTTGTTACCGTTACTCACACGTTATCAGGTTTTCGTTTTCGTTGAGAGTGCATCTATTTGTGGTTGATTCTCCGAGTAGTCGCACTACATATTACAGGGAAGATTCTCCAGAGTTCTTTCCTATCACTTTTAATGTAGGAAAATTCAAATCCCTCCTCTCCATAACCTGATTGCCTACTTTACAGTCCACTTCCTCCTCCCTCCTCCTCATAACCTGATTGCCCAGTTCTGGTGCAATGCTTTGCATGAGTAGGGGTCATCACCTGAGTGCTGATTCGAACGAAGGAAAATAATCCTACTTCAGAGTCTATTCCCTCCTTCCTTCCCATAACCTGATTGCCTAGTTCTGGTGCAATGCTTTGCATGAATAGGGGTCATCCCCTGAATAAGTATTCGAACGAAGAAAAATAATCCTACTTTAGAGTCCACTCCCTCCTTCCTCCTCCCCATAACCTGATTGCCTAGTTCTGGTACAATGCTTTGCATGAGTAGGATCCATCCCCTAAGTGCTGATTCGAACGAAGGAAAATAATTCTACTTTACAGTCCACTCTCTCCTTCCTCCTCCCCATAACCTGATTGCCAAGTTCTGTTCCTAGTGCTTATCCGAACAAAGAAAAATAATCCTACTTTAGAGTCTTAAATTAAGTTGAACGATTTGTATCATTTCAATAGACTCACAGTAAACGTGATGGTAATTTAGTTGTCTTTACTCACACATGAATCAACTTAAATTTATTCATTTCCCCAGCAAGTGGTGCTTATATAGTTGTTTTAAGCGGTTCTTAAATATACCAGAATATTCTATTTTAACCCTACACCATATTGTTAATGTTATTATCTTTCCGGTTAGACGCCAGCTTGGCTGAGCGTTTCGTTTTATTTTGTTTTCGCTTTGTATTAGTTGTGTTTCATTTTCTGTTTTTTATCTTATTTGGTGGAATTTTTTAGAATTTTTGTCATGTGTGTAGAAGATTTCTTAGAAAATTACACAGTTTGTAAAATGCACAGTGGGTCACATCATTTACTATCTCTAATTTCTTTTAAAGCTTAATAAATCATCTTCGTAATAATATATTTTTCAACTGATTAAACTATTAAACAAATATTCAATTTAGCAACTCTATAGTCAATTGCAGCTTTTTCTTGTCATCAGGCTCCTTCTGAGACTGCTGAGCATAATTAAATTGCTAAATTCAAGGATCAGGGTATGGTAGGTAATAATAGACCAAAACAGTACGCTCATAAAGGATTTTGTGGCTTTTTTGCAAAATGTGCTTAAACATTTTGTTAAAAGAGTGGCCGTTTGCCCGCCAAAAAAATATCCCATTATTAATTCCCATATTAATTCCCGATGTAGACTAGATTTATATCCGTATTAAAACTGAGGTAGTGTAGGTTTTTATTCAATTTACTTGCTAACCTTTAGTTTTCCCAACCCTTAATTTATTATTTTTATTTTTAAAAATTTTTAATTTATTTATTTTCCTTTTTAGAAATATTTTATAATTTGTTATGCCTTGAATTTTAGTACTCTGTAAAATGTTATTTTTTAAAATGACCAAAATATGGCCAACAAGGTTTTAGTATTCAGTATTGACTTTTATTTATTTCCATAAACTTATTGACAACTACCTCCTCCCCCCTCCTCCTATGATGGTAAATAAAATATTTCTACAAAATATAGATTTACGTTAGTTCACTCAGTTATGAAAGGGAGCGTGTATGTAAATGTTTGTGGGTGATTGAATTAATTGAAAATATACATACATAAATACACATACAAATGTAAATAAGAACACATACACACATGTTCAATATTCGCTTACAGCAATTAATATACGTAGCAGCACTTGCAATTTAAATTTGTTTAATTTTTAAGCTTCACTAAAAATTGCCGAAAAACTCTTTAGTATATTATTGACATTTACTTGGATATAATATTATTTTGAAAATAATCATATTTAAGCAAGAATATTGAATATTAAAAAATAATTCTATTTTAAAGAAAAATTTTTTAAATGGACTCAAATTTTCGAAAGCACCTCGGGTTGCATAAAAAAATTTTATTTTAAGGCACTCCCTTTTTTACTAAAAATTTAATTTAATATCATATAATGTGATATAATTTTTATAACTCAAATTTTCTTACACTTCAAAGTTTGCAATTTAATCAAAAACTATTAATTTGAAAACGGCTTAACAACAAAATAATTAATTCCAAAAATTTTCCTGTCGACAATTGACCAAAAATTATAATTAAAATTTTTACAACAAAAACTTTCTTTTACCAAAAAATTTTATTGAAAATATATTTCACGAAAAGTTTAAAAAAAATTTTTTTTTCCAACAGTTTTTTATAAAAGTTTTTTTATAAAAGTTTTTTTAGAAAAGCTTTAACCAAAAAGTTTTTTTTATAAAAGTTTTAACAAATTTTAGTAAAGGAAGAGTTAACTAAAAAATATTTTGTTACAAATTTTTTAAGGGAAAATTTTAAAATTTTTTTATAAAATTTTTACACAATATTTTTCCACTTGAAGTAATTATCACAAGAAATTTTCGTGATTGCTATTCCTTTATTCCAAAACAATACCGAACAAAATTTTCTACATGAAAATTTTTCATATAAAATATTTACACAATATTTTTTCATTTGCAATGCTTATCACAAGAAATTTTCCCGAAATTATTTTATAATCCATAGTAATAGCTTCCGTCCCGAAAATATTCTCATTTAGAAAGTTTTTATAACACTTATTTCATTTAAATATTTTCACAACCAAATTTTCACACACAATATTTTTATTATAAAATATTTATCACGGAGACCTTTTCCAAAAAAAATTTATTATGAACAATTTTTATTTCACCAAAATTTTATCATATTTACGCGAAACTTTACTAAATTAAAAATTTTTTTATGAAAATTTTCCTGACAAAACTTATAAGTGAAAAGTGAATGGTGTCAAAAATGTTTTTCTTTAATTTCTCTTTTAAGTTTCAGGTTAAATTTCACATTTCTATGGAAAGTTTTTCGAGATAAAAATTTTGAAGTGAAAATTTATCGTAATTTTCTTGTTAGAAATATTAAATAAAAAAATTTAAGTGGTTGCCACAAAATTTTTTATTTAATATTTCTAACAAGAATTTTACGATAAATTTTCACTTCAAAATTTTTATCTCGAAAAAACTTTCCATAGAAACTTAAAAGAGAAATTAAAGAAAAACATTTTTTACACCATTCATTTTTCACTTATAAGTTTCGTCAGGAAAATTTTCATAAAAAAATTTTTTATCACAAAAAAATTTTTATAACAAAAAAATATTTTATCACAAAAAAATTTTTATCACAAAAAAATTTTTACCTAAAAAATATTTATTACATAAAAAAAATAATGGGTTAAAATTGTTTTAAAAGTTTCACTAAAAGTATTTGCAAAAAATATTTGTGATAATATTTGGTTTGTGCCGAAACATATTTGTTTTTTAATTTGATTTTCACTATAGCGATTTAATAGTAAAGAAAGATTTAATTAAATAAAGTTTTTCGTGCCGAAATAATAATTTAAATTCTCCTTTCACTATACTGATTTGTTAGTAAATAAATGTGAAATTTAACACGAACATTTTTCGCAAAATTAATTTTTCGTTTAAAATATTTATCAGAAAAATTTTCTTAAAAAATTCTCTATCACAAAAAATTTTGATCAGAAAAAAAATATTTATTACAAAAAATTTTGATCATAAAAAAAATTTTTATCGCAAAAAATTTTTACAAAACAAAAATTTATTACAAAAAAATTTTTGATTTAAAATTTTTTTAAAGGTCTCACTGAAAGTATTTGCAAAAAATTTTTGTGACAAACATTTTTTGTGATAGTTATTGTGCCGAAATATTTTTTTTTTTAAATTTGATTTCCACTGTAGTGATTTGGTAGTAAATAAAGATTTAATTAAATAAAGGTTTTCGTGCTGAAATATTTTTTTAATTTTTTGTTCTCTATAGCATTTGGTTAGTAAATAAATAAGAAATTGAAGACAAAAATTTTTTTGCGCCATTAATTTTTCACTTAATATTTTTATTAGAAAAATATTTATAGAAATAAGTATCACAAAAAATTTTTATCACAAAAATTATTACCAAAAAAAATTTTTATCAAAAACAATTTTTATCACAAAAAGTTTTTATCACAAAAAATTTTATTACAAAAAAATTAATGACTTAAAATTGTTTTAAAAGTCTCACTAGAAGTATTTGAATAATTTTTGTGATAATAATTGGTTTGTTCCGAAACATTTTTGTTTTTAATTTGATTTTTCACTATAGTGGTTCAATAGTAAAGAAAGATTTAATGAAATAGATTTAATAAAATGAATAGATTTTTTCGTGCTGAAATATTTTTTTAATTTTTTTTCTCTATAGCATTTGGTTAGTAAATAAATAAGAAATTGAAGACAAAAATTTTTTTGCGCCATTAATTTTTCATTAAAAGTTTTCATCAGAAAAAATTTTCATACAAAAATATTATATCACAAAAAATTTTTATCACAAAAAAATTTTTATCACAAAAAATTTTGATCACAAAAAATTTTGATCACAAAAAACTTTGATCACAAAAAATTTTATTACAAAAAATTTAATGACTTAAAGCCTCAATAAAAATATTTGCAGAAAAATTTTTGTGATGAAAATTTTGTGTGATAAAATTTTTTTGTGCCGAAATATATTTTTTTTTAAAATTCTTCTTTTACTATAGTGATTCATTAGTAAATAAAGGTTGAAAGAAATAATAAAGTTTTCCGTATTGTGAATGTGCATGTGCATGAGCATGTTTTGTTGCTACAATGCAAAAATTAAAGTTTATAATGATCATTTAATCGAACAAAAAGATTCAATAAAAAGTTTTATGCAACGAAAAATCTCTTTTTTGCTTACACGTCAAAAATTAAAACAAAACACAGCCTAAAGCTGTTAAAAAGAAGATAACCCGAAAAAGTAAAAGGTTTTTTATAATTTTATTTCAAGGCAGTTTTCATTGTCTATTCTAAAACACGACGTGCACGAGTTTTTTAAACTTTCCATAAAAATTTTTTAACAAAACAGTAACTGATTGCCAGAAGTGAGCTTGTTTTATGTTGTTTTCAGAGTACAACATTGAACGGATGAAGTTATTGCGGAATAAAGCAAATTTAAAAACAGCAGAAAATTACGCATCATAAAGCAAAAAATCTCTTACGCTGCTACGTATTTTCAACGTAAAAGTTTTATTTTTGTATATTTCAAGCCGGCAGCAAAAATACAGTTATTTTAGTTTTAAGAGTAAAATTTCAATAGTTTTTTTAAAGCGAAAAGTAAGAAGTAACGCGAACTTCAACTTTAGGTGAGTCAGATTTTTTTGGCAATTTTTTTTGTGATGATCTTAAGTTTAGGTAAACATTTAACTTAATTAAATTGCTTTTAAGCATTTTTACGACGAAGAAAATTTTAAAATTTCATATTAAGAATTTTGGCTGAAATAATTTTATGCCCAATAAATTTCCCAAAAAAAAAAATTTATTTCAAATTTTTGTTATTAAAATATTTTATTTCAAAAGTTTACAACCAACATTAATTTTCTTGCAATTTTTCACGTTGAGTTTTCTCCTGATTGACAAATTTACATTTAATATGTTATCCCAAAGTTAACATTGAAGGTTTGAGATCGTTATAGATTTGTCCAAAAAGTTTTTATTATCACTTAAAATTTTTTATCACAAAAAAGTTTTATCACAAAAAATTTATACTTAAATTTTTTTCTGCCGCAAGGTTTAACACTTAAAATTTTATCCGAAAACTAAGGCCGAAAGTTTTTTCATAATAAATTTTTCCGAAAATTTTTATCACAAAATATCCTTACGTCGAATTTTGTTCTTCCTGAAAATTTAACATTTCATATGTTATACCAAAGTTAACACTATAGGTTTTTTTCTCTATAAATTCTTTCCAAAAGTTATATTACATAAATTTTTATCACAAAATCTTCTTGAATTTTTTATCTGACCGAAAATTTAATATTTCATATTTTTTTACTAAAGTTAACGCTATATGTGGCTTTTCGTAAAAAGATTTTACGAAAAGATTGTTTTCTTACATAGAATTTTTATCACAAACAACTCTAAATTTAAATTTTTATCTGACTGCCTATCAATTCTTAATACTTTATCCCATTATTAGTTCTGCAAGTTTTTTTCGTAATAGATTTATACGAAAATAATACACTATCCTATTATCACTACTGAACGATATTTTCATTATAGATTTTTGTGAAGATTTTTTTAAAACAAAAAGAGTTTATCACTAAAAATTTTTTATCACAAAAAGTTTCTTATCACCGAAAATTTTGAATTACTAAAATTTTTTATCACAAAAAATTTTTTTTATCACAAAATAGCTTATTCCAAAAAAGTTTTTATATCCAAAAAAAATGTGTACTCTAAATTTTTATCTTACCAAAATTTAATACGCGGCGTTTATTTTACACAAAAAATTCTTGCTTGAAATTTTTATCTAACCGAATGTTTAAAATCTTATATTTTCTACCAAAATTAATGCAAAATTTTGTTCTTCGAAAAGATTGTGTTTTTGCATAAAATTTTTATCACAAAAAATCTAAATAAAATTTTTTATCTGACAGCATATTCAATACTTAATACTTTATTCCGTTATTAGTTCTGAAAGTTTTTTTTCCATGATAGATTTATACGAAAATTTTTTTATTAAAAATATTTATCACAAAAAAATTAATACGTTATCTCATTATTATCACTGAACGATTTTCTTATTATAAATTTTAGCGAGGACTGTTGTAATACAAAAAGATATTTTATTGCTAAAAATCTTTTATCACTAAAAATATTTTATTACTAAAAATTTTTTATCACAAACAATTTTTTATCATAAAGAGTTTTTATGACAAAAAGTATTTATGACAAAAGAGATTTTTTTATCATAAACAATTTTGTATTACTATATGTTATTTTTCGTTATAGAATTTTACGAAAAGATTGTTTTCTTGCATAGAATGTTTATCACAAAAAACTCTTTATTCAAATTTTTATTCGACTGCATATTCAATTCTTCATACTTTATCCCATTATTAGTTCTGAAAGTTTTTTTAATGATTAATTTATACAAAAATTTTTTTAATAAAAATTTTTTATCACAAAAAAATACTTTATCCCATTATTACCACTAAAGGGTTTTCTCATTATAGATTTTTGGGAAGAATTTGAAACAAAATGAGTTTATCACTAAAAGATTATTATCACAAAAATTTTTTTATCACAAACAAATTTTTTATCACAAAAAATTTTTTATCACAAAATTTTTTTTAACACAAAAAAAAGTTTACTAAAAATTTGTATCTATTTTTCACACTGTTTGCTTTCCCTTATTATTATTTAATTATTTAATTGTGTAGCTCGAAACAGAAATTCTGTTGAAAAGAACCCCACTATCAATGACAGGGTACAAAACAACCTTTGTTCTTTTACAACTTGTCTATTTGCAAACAACTAAACTTAATGATAAGATCGGAAATAAATATAAGAAACTAAGGCCAAAAATATTGCTATATAAAAGGGGTCAACAATTGGCAGGTGCAAAACTTAATAAAGATTAATAAGAGGTTCAAAATTCTATTAAAGTTTCTCGCATTTTTTTACGTAGGTTGTGTAGCTTCATGATATTTTCTCTAAATGTCGAATAAACTATGGAATTTATGATGATGATAAATCCATTTATCTATTAGAGTAGATCAACGTGTTATAAAAAATTAAGACAAAACAATACAAATATTTGCAGGCACGAACAAAAACCATAAACAATAGACATGAGTTATTTGTGTGAAAATTACCACACACATGGTCGGTGAAAATATGAGGGAAAGCGCAAAAACCACATAAATTTATTATTTGTAATACAAACATTATCATTATCAACATCAACATCATTTGTTACATTGATACTATTTGTATTTAAGTATAAACATGTCCTTTTTTATGATGATGATGGTAATCTGATACAATAAAATAGATAAATTAACTAAATATTTCTGAAAACAATCGTGCACATTAATTCTGTATACGAGGCAGAATTGAAAAGATTTTTTAAAAGGTGGACAATGAAAGATGAAGTTATTTCGTACATTTTTAATAAAATTTGTTTAACTGGAATTTACTTTTCAACTTTGAAAAGTACTCAAAACATGTTTTCGAAACTAAATCGAATTTTCGAACATTTCGAATTTCAGAAATATTGTGTAATTTTGGTACTTTTCGTAAGTATTTCGCAAAAAATTCGAATTCTTTCAAGTTTCGAAACTAAAATCGAATTTTCGAAGTCAAGTTATATTGTAGGATTTTAGAAAGCCAGGACTGACTCACCAGTACAAACCACAACGCGGCTTGAGAATGATGCATTCACATCGAAACCGGTTGCCTTTGACTACAAACCAGCCAGTTAGGACAGGAAATAGCAATAGCAAATCACACTGTTTATAAGTTTCGAAATTAAAATCGAAATTTCCGAATTCAATTTATTTTGCTATTTTCCGTAAGTTTAAATTATTTTAAAATATTTATGGCATAAAATCGAATTGTTTATAAGTTTCGAAATTAAAATCGAATTTTTCGAATTCAAGAAGTATTGTGTAATTTTGGTACTTTTCGCAAGTATTTAAACTATATCAAAAGTTTTTGTGCACAAAATTCGAATTTTTTCAAGTTTCGAAAATAAAATCAAATTTTCGATCTCAAGTTATATTGTACGATTTTGGATTTTTTACTAAACATTTATACTATTTCAAATTATTTGTGTCATAAAATAGAACTTTTCGAACTTATCGAATTTTTCGAACTCAACTTATCTAGCTAATTTTTATAAGTAAATTAACTATTTTAAAATACTTGGGGCATAAAATCAAACTACTTATAGGTTTTGAAATTAAAATTGAATATTCGAACTTAATTTTTATTGTATTGTACACGTTTCGAAATTAAAATCGAATTTTTCGAACTCAACTTATTTTGCTATTTTCCGTAGGCTTAACTATTTTAAAATATTTATGGCATAAAATCGAACTATTTATAAGTTTCGAAATTAAAATCGAATTTTTCGAACTCAGCTTATTTTGCTATTTTCCGTAAATTTAAACTTAATTAAAATATTTGTGGCATAAAATCGAAATGTTTTTAAGTTTCAAAATTGATATCGCATTTTCGAACTCACTTAATATTTTGTAATTTCATAATATTTAATCTATATTGAATTTTTTCGAATATTTCAAATTAATTGTTAACGTATTTCGAACTAAAAATCGTTGAGTACATGCTCAACTTATATTATATGATTTTGGTATATTTCGTACGTATTTAAACTGATTTAAAATATGTGAGGCATAAAATCGAACTGTTTACACTTTTCGAAATTAAAATCGAAATTTTCGAACTCAACTTACTTTGCTATTTTCCACAAATTTAAACTATTTCAGAATATTTATGGCATAAAATCGAACTGTTTTCAAATTTCGAAATTAAAATCGAATTTTTCGAACTCACTTAATATTTTGCAATTTCATAATATTAAATCAATATTAAATTCTTTAATAATTATTTGAACTATTTCAAATTAATTGTTAACATATTTCGTACGAACTGGTTACACGTTTCGAAATTAAAATCGAATTTTTTCTAGCTCAATTTATTTTGCTATTTTTCGTAAGCGTTTAAACTAGTTTAAAATATTTATGGCACAAAATCTAACTGTTTATAGGTTTTGAATATAAAATCGAATATTCGAACTGAACTATTATTGTGGCATTAAATCCAACTGTTTATAAGTTTCGCAATTAAAATGGAAATTTTCAAACTCAACTTATTTTGCTATTTTCTACAAGTTTAAACTATTTCAGAATGTTTGTGGCAAAAAATCGAATTTCCAGGAAAGATGTTAAGAGGAGAAATTGAAAATAATAGTTCATTCACTGGCGGAACAAACCCAAACGATTTAGTCATTAATTTTTAATATCTTCACCTTTTATTATTACGAGAGCTGCTATTTATATTTCTGGCCTGGTAACACTGACTGTTGCTAGGCACCAACTGATGTTTCCAGTGCAACCTTCACATTGTTAAACATAACCTCAACCAAAACATTTTGTCATTTTATTGTTGTTAGTGTTAGTGATGGCAGGTTGGAAAAGTGATCTTAGGAGAAAATGGAATGGAATAGAACTCGTGAACATTTTCGTGCAATAATTTTTCATAACTTTCGACGTGGCCTGACACGACAACAGTGCACAGATGAACTTAATTCCTTATATGGTAATGAAACACCTTCTTACAGCACCATTAAAAACTGGTATAACGAATTCAATCGTGGCCGTGGACAATTACTCCAGGACGAATCTCGTAACGGGCGTCCAACAACGGTTGTTGTGCCAGAAAAGATCGCAGCTGTGCATGAGCTGATAAAGCATGATCTTCATGTAACATATCGCAAGATTGAGGCATCTGTAGGGATTAGAATGACAAGCATCAATAAGATCTTGCATGAACATTTGCATGTGAAAAAGGTTTGTTCACGTTGGATACCGCATAACCTGACAAACTCACAAAAGGATGCTCGTGTTGATTTGTGCAAGAAAATGTTGCAGAAATTCGCATCAAGGTGCATCAAAAGCAGTTTATAATATCTGCACAGGTGACGAATCATGGATATACTCATATGATCCTGAAACAAAACAGCAATCTACCGTATGGGTCTTTCAAGACGGGCGAAATCCCACCAAAGTTGTTCGTGGAAGAAGCACATCAAAGCAAATGGTTGAATGTTTCTTCGGCATTACCGGTCATGTGGCTACTGTGCCATTAGAGCAATGTAAGACGGTTAATTCGGCATGGTATACCACTATTTGTTTGCCAGAAGTCTTTGAGAAACTGCGGGAAAAATCAAAGAAAAGACGCATCATTCTGCATTACGACAATGCGAGCTGTCACCGATCGGCTGAAACAATGGAGTTTTTGACAGAGCAAAACATTGAATTGGTGGGTCATCCGCCGTACAGCCCTGACTTGGCACCTAATGACTTCTTTTTGTTTCCGAACATCAAGAAAAAACTACGTGGGCCATGGTTTCCTACACCTGAAAAAGCAATTTCTGCATTCAAACCCCATGTTTTAGAAGGACCTAAATCGGAGTGGAAAAAGTGCTTTGAAAATTGGTTGCAACGCATGCAAAAGTATATAAATCTTCATGGAGAATATTTTGAAAAACAATAAAATAGATTTTGTTTTTAAATGCTTGTGTTTTCATCCTTAGGCCACAAATATAAATAGCAGCCCTCGTATCTAGATAAGTGTGTCCTTCTGAGGGTGTTTTTCGTTTGTTCGTGTATATGAGTAGTTGTAGTGGTGTGAAAATTGTGTTCGAGATTGTGTTTACTTGTTCGTTTATAATTTCACTGTTAAACGTTTTTGTTTTGTAGATTTCCATGTTTTCAAGAATGTCTAGCCTTCGTCCTTTTTTCGCTACGATGTAGTAATGTCATAGATCCATATTTATACCTTGGTGGGTGTTCGTGAGTGCCAAGCTGTAATGCAAAGTTGTAGTCTTCTCTTTTCCGTTTGTATGAGCGTATGTGTTCTGTAAATCTTGTTTTTAGTGTTCGTCCAGTTTGTCTGCAGCTACAAGTAAGTCTGTATACTCCGGTGGAACTAAATTTGTCAGTTGTTTATGTCGTTGTCCAGAAATAATGTTGCCGGCTTTTAATGCTGTGAATATTCCTTCAATGTGACCCAAGCACAGACTACAATGTACCGCGAAATCGGCTGAAAACATTACTGCTGCTCAAAAAAGTGTTCAAAATAATGCGTTAACCTTAATTCGATGCTGTGCTCAGAAGCTTGGTCTTGAAAGAACAACTTTGACCACAATTTTGCATAAGGATTTGCATTTGTTTCCATATAAGATTCAGTTGAAACGAGAGCTTTGTTCACAAGACCATTTACGCCGCCGTATATATGCCAATAGGATGTTACTGATCGCCCACGACAACCCCGATTTTCATGAAAAAATTATACTGAGTGACGAGGCACATTTTCAGTTGAATAGATATGTCGGTTCTGGGGGGAATGGGAAGCCCTCAAAATATTCAACAATCACCTTTGCATCCATTAAAATTGACAGTCTAGTATACAATACAATGAGTGACAATCATAACGAGTGACGAGGCACATTTTTATTTGAAAGGATTTGTGATAAGCGTCATCCTCACCCTAGTAAACCTTCAGATACGTATATCCTCCGATCACTCTTAGTTGCTACTTCAACCGCAATCATGCTCACTGGACCTGGACCATTCATTGTGTTCATTATGAATTATCTGACCCACATAACTCAAACGAGGGCCTCGAAACCATAGCCCCCACGATACTCCTGAAGGGCCAACCTGAATAATCAGCCAGAGAACAGCTTAAAGGCTAAAAAGACAAATAGCTGAACTGTGGGGCTTTACTGATTCCCGTAGAAATATAGTGGGTTGTCCAGGTGGCTCCTGCTAGGCTTTTGGGGGACCAAGCTTCCTTTTATCCCCGAAGGCACATGTAATGCCGGTGGATTTCCATCAAAACGTAACGATGTGCTCCCGGAGGGGAGGGTGTTTGAAAGGATATGTGTATAAACAGAATAGTCGGTTCTGGGAAACTCTCAAAATTCTTCAACAATAACCTTTGTAGTAGTAGTATACTTCACAGTGGGCACCCTGTAAATGTTTCTTCTAAAAATTCTTAAATTTTCTAAATTATAATTAACTCACATTTCAAACATTTTTTAAAAATCATTTTGTGTTTGCTGTCGCTTAACACAGAAAAAAAGGACGAAATTCTTTTGCGTTTATTAAAAAGTAAAATAATCCACTTGTTTCGCTTTAATGTTTGGGTTATTCTATATTCAAACACATACACATACATACTTATTTGAGGCACAGCATTTACATAATGATGTAAGAAAATGTACACACAAGGCTGAATAACCCTTTTTCCATTTTTGTTTTTGCACACATGCAAAAATATTTCATTTTGTGGCTGAATATTCTTTAGTTTTCTTTAAAGGATTTTTTTTGTTTTCAAAAAATTTCATCATTTACAAAAAAAAAAGGATTTTGTTTCCTTGAAAAATTCATGTGTTTCCATATGCTGTCTTTAGTTTTTTTTTTTTTTGTGTAAAGCTTTCTTTATCAACAGGATCTACATGTGTCATCAAAAATATTTTAAGAATTCGAATTCAAAGGTCCTGTTATAACTTTACGAAGCATCAGCAGCATCATTTGTTGAGATAAAATATGCTTTTTTTTAAGTTAAAGAATTTGGTTAATGATGTGGTTTTTCACTTAATACTAAGATAAGATTGATTATGAGTGTGAGATTTTGAAAAAGTGTGACAAATCTTGAAAAACTTTTGTTTTCATTTCAAGACAAAAAAAAAAAAATTGGAATATTTTTGAATATTTAAATTAGTGGGCACAGGCTGTCAGCTAAAAGGAAATTGACTCATTTTAGGGTCAGAAAACCACATGTTGTTTTACAGCATAATTATGTCGTAGGCCGGTTAAAGTTATTTAAATTTTTTAATAATTTAAAATTGTTACAACATCCCACGGGTTAGCAAGCCAGTGTGTAAAAATTGTCTAAAAGATGATTTACCAGCTCTTCTTCTTAGAAGATTCTATAAAATCATTGTTCCAAATAATGAAAAATTAAAGAAAAGCTTTTAGATAAGTACAGAAGGGAACTCGACACAATCTACGCCATAGCTATGAATAACGGCTACAAAACCACTACCATCGATAAACTACTTAGACAATACAACACTAAGAACAGAAATAGAGAAGACAAAGAGACAGCCGATACAACACGACGGCACACCTTTACTTACACAGGACCAGAAATATAAAGACTAACTAACCTTTTTCAAAAAGAAGGAATATTCACAGCATTAAAAAGTGGAGACACCCTCAGACATAATCTCAGAACAACGACAGAAACAACGGGGTATACAGACTTACCTGTACCTGCAAACTGGACGAACACTAAAAACAAGGTTTACAGAACACATAACGCTCATACAAACGGAAAAGAGAAGATTCAAACTTTGCATTACACCTTGGCACTCACGGGCACACACCAAGGAAAATAGATGAATGTATGACATTATTACATTCTAGCAAAAAAGAACGAAGACTAGACATTCTTGAAAATATGGAAATTTACAAAACAAAAACATTCAACAACGACATTATAAACGAACAGGTAAACACGACCTCAGACACAATTTTCACACCATTGAAAATACTCATGCAAACGGACACACGTGCCTACATAATAGTAAAAGACAGAGGTATCGATAAATTCACTTTGCATACAAATGCCAGGTGGCTGGTATTCTGCTTACCTGAATATATATGAACCAAATAACAGAACTCTGCCTGAACGCCAACACTGACTCACCAGTCCAAACTAAACCGCGGCTTGAGAATGATGAATTCGCATCGAAAGCGCTCGCCCTTGAATACAAACCAGCCAGTTAGGACGAAAAATGGCAATATTATTGCTTTTAGATAACTTTATAAAGGGTGTTTTTTCCAGAGGTATAACACTTTGAAATAGAATAAAACAAGGATGAATTATCTTAAATTGAAATAAAATTTACTTTAAGCGAAAAACAATTTTCTAACATTATAATTTAAATGCGACTTCTTAAATATGACCGACACGGTTGGCTCGAATGAAGTCTAATCCGTATTTCCTTTTAAATGATAAATATTTTATGAAAATATTATAAAATATTTATTAAAGGAATCTAGCACATATTAATGGAGATCAAATTATAAATACTCGTATTATTATTTAATTAATTTATAATTAATTTTATCTGAATATATATAGTTTCCTGTGCTTTAAATAAAAGATTATTTCTTGTTGCGCAGGCTGTAAAGATAAATAAACAAAGTAAAGAAGTCCCTTCACAATACTACGTTAATAGAAATAACTGCAGTTATAATTGTATGTTGCTCCTTTTGATTTAATATTCTGCAGTGTATGTATTTAAAGCTTAAACGACACACAGAGCTCAGGTGTCTTGTTAATATAATTCCTTATCCCCTGTTTCATTAATTATTGTCTCCTATGTATCACTGCTTCATATAATTAATAACACTCATACGAATTTTGTCAATAACGAAGTATAAGCGTATGATTAATATTATTTCAATTTCACTCATATGTATATTTTTGTATATTTTGAAATATCTAAACGCTTCTATTTTTCCATATTTTTCTTTAAGTGCTATTTTGTTGCTACAACAACTACTTAAAACTACTATTTGTATTATTTGCCATTTGAAATATTTAAATTATTAAACACAAAAACTCATATTCCATTTAGTGTCTATGCCGTTTACTATGCCGATGCCCTCAATATAAACACATCGACAAAACTCTTGTCTAAATGACATTTATAATCGCTAGGAAAACGTTAAGGAAAAAACAATGGAGACTCATATTAACAGTTTAAAATTGTTAGAAAAAAATCAATAAAATTGCAATTTATTATAGAGAAAATAACATTTTCATATTCCAACAACAATTTATACAAGTCTCCTCCTGCCTATAATTTTCTTATTTAAATGAACTTAAATTCCTGCTGCGTAAACTTTAAAAGATTTCCTGAAAAATATAAAAACAGGGTGTCCGCCGCAATGGTGGATAAAGGTGGGTGGATCTTATATTGCTAAGTGTTTTATTCAATGTCAGCAATTATGTGTAGAATACAATAACAGATAAATGCTCGCCTCTGTTAGCCTCACAAATGCGAGTCCTTTTGAGTACATTTTTCATTACATTCTCACACATTTTACTGGCGGTATTTCATTAATTTAATCACGAATATTTTGTTTGAATTCCTCAAGCGTTTCTGGTTTGTTTGCACAAACCCTGCTTTTCAGATATCACCACAAAAAGAAGTGCAGGGCGACCATGAAGGGCAATTAAACTAACCTTTTCTTGAAATAACTTATTGTGGAAAGAGGTCTCTCAATAATGTTTTTGTAATCCTGGCAAAATGCGACATGGCACCGTCTTGTTGACACCACATGCTAATCAAGTCCAAAGCATGCAGTTGTGGCATTAAAAAGTTTTCAATCATATCACGATATCGCTCCCCATTCACAATAAGCGTTACGCCATATTCATTTTCAAAGAAGTAAGGTCCCATTTCAAGTCATCTTTTGGTGACTGTTATGTTTTACATAAATTCCATAATTCCTAACACTCGTGTTACTTCTCTACTGTGGCGGCGAAAAAAACTAAAATATAAATTCTTAAAAATAAAATAAAAACAACAAAGATTTCTGTCTTGTCTAATACTTGATAAAACATCAAGTACTTCTTTAAAGAAAAAAAAAGAAGAAATAACACAACATAACAAAGCATAACAAAGCAAAAATCTAAAACAATCATTGCAAAAATTTACTTCCGTCTTTGCTGCCTTTACAGTCAGTCTATTGTTAACAACAACTACAAATACAATTTAATTTTTTTTATTTATTTATTTTTTTTATTTCTAAAGTTTCTTATTTTTAACACACAAGTTGTTATTCTGTCCCTTGAAGAATCAGTGTAGTGAGAAATAAAAACAAAAGGAGTTGTAGAGGCTTGAAGATTGTAAAAACAAATAAGAAAATTAAATAATTTTTTTTAACTTAAAATTTTTTTTTGTGTCATCCGAATTATTTATATTTAAAGAAGATATGGCGATGAATAAAAAAATCTAGAACTAGAGGGTGGTTAAATTTTAAGGGCCGATATTGATTTTGAATAAAACACAATTTATTTAGGAAGTTATTGTCATTTCTTTTTAATATGATAATATGGAATTATGTATGGAAGAAAATATCGACCAAATGGCCGCCACGACCTCGGCGGCACATCTCCATCCGATGGCCCAAATTTTCGATGACGCTGAGGCATAATTGAGGATCTAAACCGTTAATGTGCCGAATTATCTCATCCTTTAGCTTTTGAATTGTTGCTGGCCTATCGACCCCAAAGAAAAAAGTCCAACGGCGTCGAATCACATGATCTTGGCGGCCAATTGACATCGCGATAACGTGAGATGACACGGCCATAAAATTTGTCGCGCAAAAGAGTCATTGTTTCTTTAGCTGTGGGAAAAATGACACCGTCCTGTAAGACCACATATCATCCATATCATCCAACGCGGGCCATAAAAAGTTTGTTACCATCTCACGATAGCGAACATCGTTCACAGTAACTGTAAGACCGGCCTAATTTTTTTATTTTTTCAAAGAAACAATGCCTATTTACTCAAGTACCGTGCTACATTCTTTAGAAAACGAATAGAGAAGAGATAAGACAGGTGGTGAAACTAGAGGGATAGTTACGGAAATTTACAGTCGTATAAGACAGCACAGTGACCAGTGATCAATCCTTCATCACTGAGCAGCCCCATCGACAGTCAATTTTTATTTTTGTAGTGAAAAAGCCAAGGTCTTTGTTAGGAATCGAACCCATAACCTTCATAAGCTTATAAGCTAGTACACTACCTACTAGCCTGCAGTAGTAAAATACGTCCCGATAATGGCGCCAGCTCATAAACTCCACCGAACAATCACTCTTTGTGGGTGCATTGGTTTCTCGACAATCATTCTTGAATTATCATTCGCCCAAATGCGGCAATCCTGCTTATAGACGAGAATCCATTGAGATGAAAATACTACTCATCAGTGAAGATGATTTTTTCCGAAAATTGATCATCCATTGTTGCCATTTCTTGCCACCATTCTGACCAATGAGGACGTTTGGATTGATCAAGAGGCTTTACTTCTTGACTCAATTGCACCTTTTAAGCGTGTAAATGTGAGTCTTTATACATAATGTTCATTAACGAGTAACGTGATATGTGCAATTGTTGGGCACGACAAGGAGTTGAGGTTGACGGCTCTTCAGCCACACTTTCACGAACAAAAGCAATATTTTCTGCAGTACGAGCTGTACAAGCATGCAGTAGTATTTTCACATCTCCTACAGACCCGGTTTGTTCAAAATTTAAAACGATTATTCCGATTGTATGCAAATTTGGATGATTAAGATGATTTTCAGAAAGTACCTTTTCGGAAAGTACTTTTTCAAAAAAGTCCTGTTTTTAAAACTGAAAGCACTTTTCATTAAATGCGATATTTATAACTTTTTATTGCCTTAATTATCCACTCTTGATTAAAATCTTTTTACTATTTCAAACGATTTTTTTCCATTGTACGCATATTTGAACAATTAAAGTGACCAAAAACATCACGAAGTGATGTACAAAAAGTACTTTTTCAAAAAGTAGTATCTTTTCAGAGAGTACTTTTTCAGAAAGTACCTTTTCAGAAAGTACTTTTTCCAAAAAGTCCTGTTTTTAAAACTGAAAGCACTTTTCTTTAAATGCGCTATTTATAACTTTCTATCGCCTTAATTATCTACTCTGGATTGAAAATCTTTCTACTATTTTAAACGATTTTTTCAATTGTACGCATATTTGAACAATTAAAGTGACCAAAAACATCACGAAGTGATGTACAAAAAGTACTTTTTCAAAAATTACTTTTTTCAGAATGTATATTTTCAGAAAGTACTTTTTCAGAAAGTACTTTTTCACAAAGTACTTTTTCAGAAAGTACTTTTTCCAAAAAGACCTGTTTTTAAAACTGAAAGCACTTTTCTTTAAATGCGCTATTTATAACTTTCTATCGCCTTAATTATCTACTCTTGATTGAAAATCTTTCTACTATTTTAAACGATTTTTTCGGTTGTACGCACATTTAGAGGATTAATTGACCAAAAACATTACGAAGTGATGTGCAAAAAGTACTTTTTCAGAAAGTACTTTTTTCAGAATGTATATTTTCCAAAAGTCCTGTTTTTAAAACTGAAAGCACTTTTTTTGAAACGCGATATTTATAACTTTCTATCGCCTTAATTATCCACTCTTGATTAAAATCTTTCTACTATTTTAAAAGATTTTTCCGATTGTACGCATATTTGGACGATTAAATTGATCAAAAACATCACAAAGTGTTGTAAAAAAGTACTGTTTTCAAAATGTACTGTTTTCAAAAAGTGCCTTTTCAAAAAGAACTGTTTTTAAAACTGAAAGCACTTTTCTTTAAACGCGATATTTATAACTTTCTATCGCCTAAATTATCCAGTCTTGATTGAAATCGTTCTACTATTTTAAAAGATTTTTCCGATTGTACGTACATTTGGACGATCAAAAACATCACGAAGTACTTTTTTCAGAAAGTACTTTTTCAGAAAGTACTTTTTCAGATATGGCTTTTTCAAAAAGTTTTGTTTTTAAAACTGAAAGCACTTTTTTTAAATGCGATATTTATAACTTTCTATCGCCTTAATTATCTTCTCTTAATTGAAAATCTTTCTACTATTTAGTTGGTTATTTGCCTATTATTTTAGTTGTTCTATAACTGCTGGTTAAATTATATATTTACATGTATAATTTCAGGGCCTTGTTTATTGCTATAAAAGTGTTAATAGCTTTTAATAAATATTTAATTAATTAAAATCTATAAATTATCAGCAGTTTTGAGATGGCAGCTACAGGTTGTGTCAAACATGAATGAGTTCATTGAATGTTGTTGGCCCAGTAACCCCTTAGAAAAATAAATATTTTTTATAACTTAAAAACAGCTATGTTGTGTGATATTTTGTTAACCTTGACAGGTTATTTATTTTAACATTGATATAAACACACACACACACACATGCAAATGTACAATCCCAAAATTTATGTCAACTGTGCGTAAAGTCATGCCAAATAAGCTTTTTAATTAATTTCATTATAATTTATTAACAACAAATGAAAAAGTAAATCTTTTCAAATGTGTTTAAGGTCTAGAGATATAAAATGTACGTAAATATTGTTTTACTTTACCGTAAATTTCAACTCACAAACATACAATTTTTGACATTGACATTGTCCTGTAAAAATATGTGAAGAGGTTAACAGTTGGTATATTAACTTTTATAATAATATGTGTATGTACAAGTACGTTAAGACGAGGTCAGTAATAAAATAATTTAAATTTTTTTTTGAAACTTAGACAGGCTTTCCTTGTGCCATCGTTTGTACTTTCAAAACTCTTTAGAGCATTTGAATCGCCCTCGTTGAAACTTTAGCTTCTTGCAGACTCCTATATTGTGTTGATGAAATAGTTGTTTAGTTACACTAATAAATTCGTGTTTGTGTGTATGTATACCCGTAATTAACTCTTTCTATTGGTATCTCTCTCTCTCTCTCTCTCTCTCTCCCTCACTCTTTCTTTAGTCATCTACTCCATTAAGAGCTCTTAAATTACGAAAACACACAGACAGACTACAAATGGCACAAAAAACCTTGTTATTATTCTTATATAAGGCTTCTGTGGTTATTTGCTATTCATTTTGTTTTCACCTCGAACACCCCCTCTTTACTACTTCTTAACAGTTTTTGTGTTTTTGTGTGTGTGTTTTTCTTACCACATCATTGAAGTTGTGGTTTTTGTAGTTGTAAAACAATATTGAAAATTAAAGGACAAATTCGAAATACAAATATTTGGAATTAAAAGGCTTAAGTCTGTTATTATGATTTTTCTTCAAAATTATAGTCTGTTTTCACATCTTAAATATTGTGGGCATTAGTTGAAATAAGACGATAATTAGGTCTTTGGCCTCTAAAGCTCAGCTGAATATTTTTTGTCGATAGGAAATGTTTGTTTTGATTTCAAACTAATTGACGCCATCTTTTAGAGAACACTTACACAAATGTATTCTAATCCAAAAATATTATTTATAAATTCTATTTAAGAAAAATAAATAATTTTTAAAATAAATTTTAAAATAAATTTAAAAAAAAAATAATTTTTAAAATAAAATAAATAATTTTAAAAATAAAATAAATAATTTTTAAAATAAAATAAAAAAATAAATTAAAATTTTTAAAATAAAATTATTTATTTTAGGACCGAGTTCTGATTTAAAAAAATTTTTTAAAAATTTAATTTTTAAAAAATTTTTTTTTAAAAATTGTTTTTTAAAAATTAAATTTTTAATGAAACAATTTTTTATGAATTCCTCATCTCAAATACTGTAACGACACGATTTCCCGGGTTGCTGTGGTATGCTGAATGGCGTCCAGGATCATGTTGTTCCAATACTTAATTAAAAGGCGGCTGGTTGTTTTCGGTATAAATCATCAGCCACTAATCTCCTTAAAGGCAGCTCAACCTCTTTGCTCCGTGTGCCGTGCAATGGTGTGTGGAGGTATCTCTAATCTAGGTACCACATACCCACAGTTAGTGGACCAGGATAATAGCCAGATCAGCAAAAATTGTGCAGGGTAAAAATCGCTAGAATATAAATTAACGCTTCTCTGGTCACTGCCAGTAGCGACTACAGGCACAAACCAAGCTGGGTAAAAACCACTGCATCAGTTTGTGTGTATTTGCCGAAGATACTCAGAAATATTTTCAGGCGATACGCTTCTGTCAAAATATTATCTGTTATCTGTTGAACAGCTGCGTACCAATTGATTACATACTCACATACACCATCTCCACAGCTGATGTATAACACAGCCTGTGTCTGCGTTCATTAGTTGTACTACCATGTCCCCCCCCCCCCCCTGCAGACACATTTAAATGTTTTGACGAAAATCCACAGTTATTATATGTGCCTTCGGGGGTAAAAGGGAGCCCAGTACCCTAATAGTCTAGCAAAAGCCAACTAGACAATCCACTATATTTCCACGGGAATCAGTAAAGGTCCTGAGTTCAGCTATTTGACTTTTTAGCCTTTTAGATGTTCTCTGACTGATTATTGAGGTTGGCCCTTTGGGAGTATCGTGGTGGCTGTGTGTTTCAAGGCCCGCGTTTGAGTTTGTGGATCGGATCATGCACAATGAAGAAAATGAAAGATCCAGGGCCAGTGAGCATGAATGCCGTCGTGTTCCTTAATTATATTAAGCTTCATGCGTTCTTTACCAGAAGTTAGATCGTCTCCAACTCTTTAGCAAGGAGTGAAGGCAGCGGCCTGTTTCGGGCTTTTGAAGTTGCGAGGCTTTTAAAGTAAGGAAGCAAGAGTGGTACTTTTTATAGGTACTTTTTTCTATTTTCTTATTTGAAAATTGTTCTTCATTTTTTTAGAAGCATTTTATTCCCATAATTTCCTTTACGAGCTCTTTGCAGATTTGTGATCGTTAAAAATAAATATATTATTTCACACAGTTGTGGTACTTTCTTAAAAAATTTTTATTTAAAGGTTCTTTTCCTACTTTTTTTTAAGTATTAACATTTCTAAAAACGTTTTGTATTACGGGTTTTTTATTAAAAACAATTATTTGGTACTTTTTACAAAAATACTTCCTAAAAAGTACTTTTTATAAAAAGTACTTTTTGTATAAGTACTTTTTATAAAAGTACTTTTGAAATTTTTCCCTTTTTGTTTTCATATATTGTTTTAAAGAGTGGTACTTTTTTTTACGGGGTTCTCTGTTATAGGTACTTTTAATTTGTTTAAGTTCTTACTTATTTTAAGATTGTTCTCAAAATTGTACTTTTTGCAACTTCAATAAAATTAAACGTATTTTCGTCAACTGATTTCTCTTAAAGGTGGTTTTAGTGAAATTAGTGATACTTTCTTAAAAAAATTTTATTTAAAGGAACTTTTCTTCTTTTTATAAAAGTACTTTTTATAAAAGTACTTTTTATAAAAAGTACTTTTGAAATTTTCCCTTTCTGTTTTCATATATTGTTTTAAAGAATGGTACTTTTTTTTAAGGGGTTCTCTCTTATAGGTACTTTTAATTTGTTTCAGTTCTTACTTATTTTAATATTGTTTTAAAAGTTGTACTTTTTGCAACTTCAATTAAATTGAAAGTATTTTCGTCAACTGATTTCCATTAAAGGTGGTTTTAGTAAAATTAGTATTTCGAAAAAGTTTTGTTATTATAAGGATTTTTGGAATCTTTTTTCAAAAATATTCTTTAAAAGTACTTTCTTTAACTCAAAACATTTGAATAATAAAGGGTTGGCTTTAAAGGTGGTTTTAATAAAATTGTCTTAAAATTGGTAAAACAGGTTCATTTCAACTTTTTTTTACAATCAGAATTACTTATTGTTAAATTTTTTGAAACCAAATCGTCACTTGATTCCCAGCTTTTTTATTTTTTTGGTTCTATAGAATTAAATTTTAATTTAAATACGATTTTATTTAAAGAGATCCTTTTATTATTTCTTGGAAAATTTAATCCTACACTTTCTGTATGCAATGAAGCTCCACTTACATGCATACATTGATAAAACAATAGCTTTATGTTTAAAACCACTTGTTAATTTATGCACACTTTAACAATTATTTTCACATGTTCACAGCTGCTGCTACTGCCGCTGCTGCTACTGCTGCTGCTTTTGCTGCTTTTGCTATCTCACATTCAGGGACAACAAACAAAAGATTGCGGTAACTAGTAGTGGTTGTAGAGACTTGTGAGAGTTAGAAGCAAAGAGTAGTAAAACAAACAGGAAGCCAGTAATTGAAACTCATACATATTCAATTTATATTTATTTACTCGTATGTGGTGAAAGAAAAATATTAAAAATAACCACTTTAACGTAAATATATTTCTATAGTTATAAAAAAACAGAAATCGCTTGATGCATTATTCCTTAGATAATGAATTAGAACAAAATTTTATTGAAATGAAAAATTTTCATGACTTAATCAATAGAAAAATGTTATAGATCATCTTTATATCCATTATGTTTACATGATAAATCACTGCCTACTTTAAGGCTTTAAAAAGAAAACATAAAATCTGTTGTTTTTAAAATTAAAATTTTCCCTCTAAGAGTAAAATGCAATTAGTTTTATGATTGAAAAGGAAACATTCTATCGGCTAGATAATAGGAAAATTACTTTTTTGCCATCGTATGCCACCAAATTTTTGTACTTTGTACTTTGACCTTGAAGATACTTCCATTTGCGGCTTTGCATTGTAATTTTCTAAAAACAACGAAAAACGCCATCAAGCTTTTGTCGGTATATAGTAATAAGCAAAGGAACTTTATGTTACTATGAATACTTTGGTTTTTTTTTTTCAAACTGGAGCCAAAATACACTCCGGTTCACTTATTTAAAGGCACTAAAAATTCCATATTCAGCAGCTTGTATCTTTTGCAATTTTTAACCGATTGCAGAATTTTAAAATAGAAATGGAAGCTACACATGTTGAGATATAAAGAAAATCATGACAATAGTGCTTGCTTAACTAAAGTACTTTTTTTAAAGCAATTTAAAACAAAAAGTCTAAAAAGTACTATTTTTTGCTTCACTTGAATTAAGGTGCTTTAAGTAATTTTAATGAAAAACAGTTCTTCTTATTTTTTTAAAATTATTTTACATTATTTAAGAACTGTTGGTAATGGGTACAACACCCTTTGTTTTTAATAACTTTAAATATACGGGTTTTAATGGACAGATAAAGAGAATTGATGTAGTCCAACGAAATTAGATTCCAAACATCATTAATGGCCTGAATTAGTGACTGCTTTTCATCAAATTGTCTACCTCCTTCATCGACCTTACGAGATAGCCAACCGCTGACATTTTTGATAATGTTTAGATCTGGCTAATAGAGTGGCCAGTGAAGAATACTAACATTTTGGCTTGCAATCAATGAACTCCTTTACTACTCTGGCGTTGTGTATAGGGGCATTATCCTGTTGCAATATCCATAGTATGGGACCAAATAATTTACAAAACTTCGAAAAAGCTGATTCCAATAACGTTTTATAGCTCGCACCAGTCATTTTTGCACTTGGAAATTGTAGATCGATGGTGCCGTTGTACGTAATAACACCCTACACCATAGCGCCGCCCTCTCGGCTGTGATGATGGTACAAAAATCGCTTTTCTTTGCATAGATCATGGAAATAATAGTTGTAGGCATCAAGCCCGTCCAAATTAAACTTCTTCTCATTCGTAAATACAACAACGGTTCTCCAGTCATTTACATGACCTTTTTGCTGCACATCCCAGTCTCTTGCGAACTGAAGCCGCTTTTCCTTACAAGGAGCATTAAATGGCGTTTTTTTTTTGTAATTTCAGTTATTTAAGATACTTACAGCTCTTAACTACTCTACATACTAATGACTTGCTCGCTTGCTCTTTAGCTTAAGCTCTTATTTTTGACAAGGATAAGGCAGGATTAGAAGAAATTCTGATGATTTTTCTTTTCTCACAATAAAACCCTTCCTTTAAAGTTTTTTTCATACCCTCGGGGTTCTTGATGTAATTATCGACAGTTGTTGGGCATTGTCCAATTTTGTTTAGCTATTGCGCGGTTAGAATATCTTTTAGAACAGTAAACATCGATTTTAGTTTTTTCCGATAGTTTTGAAAATTTTTGTTTCGCCATTTTGACTCGTAAAATGATTAAGATGTAATAAGTTGTAACAAACAAACGCTTCCTACAAAAAAATCATCGCTAACTTTAAAAATAAAAAAAGCCTTTACTCAAGTGAATCAAAAAAAAATAGTACATTTTTGGACTTTTTTTTTAAATTGCTTAACAAAAGTTCTTTAGTTAAGAAATCCCTACTGTCGTGTTTTTTTTTTTATATCTCAAGATGTCAAGCTTCCATTTCTATTTTAAAATTCTGCAATCGGATAAAAATTTGCAAAAGATACAGGCTGCTGAGTATGAAGTTTTTAGTGCCTTTAAATAAGTGAACCGGAGTGTATAATTATCGGCTTTTGATGAATTTTTGTCTTTGTATTGCTTTGAATTATAGCAACGGCGTTGATTTTGGTTTTGTTTAGATAACCTGTTCGTAATTTGTATGTCTTTAAAAGGAATAATAAAAACAATGAACAAACAGCAAAACCACGGTTTTGTTAATTATGTGAAAATCAAAAATAACGCAATAAAATTTTTAAAACACTTAATTGTAGTAGAAAAAAATGAACCTTTTGAAAAAGTACTTTTAAAAAATAAAACATTAACTTATTAACAAATCTTAGTAAAATATTCGAATAAAACCAATAATAAATATCAAAAAATATCGGGTTTTTTCTAAAACGAAGTTTGTTTTTCAATTGTGGCAACTCCTACAAACGCATGAGTGAAATTTAAATAATATTAATCATACGCTTATATTACGTTTATGTTAAAATACGTATGACTGTTAGCGATTTAAACACGCTTAGCGGTCTCAGAAGTAACCTGATTACGAGGAAAAGCTGCTCGAATATTAAAAAGTGATACAGTGAAAATTTTCCCAACTTTTTACTAAATAAATGGTCAACGAAAGGCAGCTTGATTCTTGGCAATTATTTATTTGACAGACAATTTACTTACTAACTTCAAATTTGTCCACCCTGTACAACTAAACGATTAACATTTGTCTGGTTAATTGAAATCAGAAATTTTATATTAAAAATATTTTCCACTCTTAAGTTTTTTCCTTAGAAAAACTTATTTAAAAATTTATGTATATTTCTTTACAACAACAAATTCCTGTCGCAGCCATTAACTTAATTTAAGAACAAAAATTATTAATATAAGTATTTTTTCATTTCTCTGTAGAGTAAAGCACCTTTAAAAATCATTTTCAACGCAGTTAATATTTTTATTGTAACATTGTAGTCTTTATTATTATTTAACACTTATTCAATCAAATGCATTACACATTTTAATATTAATGCGATTTTGAATACTTAACGCATGCAAACGTGTTTAAAAAAATACAATAAAATAAAATAAAATGAAAAACTTAAATAAAAATTACAGTAATAAATACAATAAAACACTTATTCTCGTCATACAATATGTCATTAAATTGTTTATGACTTTATTATTTTTACTCACTCACTTCTACATACTTACATATGTACAGTGCAGTTAATTCTCTAAAAAATGTTGCCATACAAAATATCGCTATAAAATGCTTAACCATATTGAAGGTAAAAAATCGCCAAAATAAAATTGTACCGAGTTTTTCATAGAATTAAAAATATTGGGTGTGTAAATTTGAGGTTAGAAAGTAAATGGTGTATTACATAATTAAATATCAAGAAGTGAGTTACCGTCTTCTGGCATTTACTTAATAAAAACTTGTAAACACTGAAGAGTAAACGCTTAGACAAAGAACTTTAATTGTAAAAATTTACCATCAAATTGGTGAAAATTTCACTGTAACATTTCGTGCAAATTTTCCACATATTCAGGCACGTTCTGAGACTACTGTATGGGGGCACATTTATGGTCTTTATACTACGTAACCGCTGTCTAGATCTGTGCAACTGGGAGAAAAAGGGAGCCCAGTCCCCTGAAGACAGGCAGGGAGCCAACTGGAAGCTCTACTTTATTTCCACGGGGATCAGTGAGCCGCAGAGTTCATTATTTGTCTCTTTAGACATTTAATAGTTCTCTGACTGATCATTGAGGTTGGCCCCTATATGGGAGTATCGTGCTGCTTGTGGTTTCGCGGCCCATAACCGTATAATGGTTATTATGGTGGCCAGGATCATCTCACTGATAATGACACGCAAAGTGAATGATCCAGTCCAGTGAGCATGCCAGACATGTGTTCTGGACAGGAGTAGGAAAGTCTCCAACTCTTTAACTCTTCAAGGTTCGTTCTAATTGGACATCACTAGGGTGATTTTGGGCAACATTTTGCACAACGATTTTCATAATCATGCTTAAAGTTAAAGTTAAATTTTTTCAAGAATTAGGGCCGAAAAACTGTATGAAAACAATGCATTTTTCAACAAAATCATCTTTAGCGATGAGGCTTATTTTCAATTTGATGGTTACGTAAACAAACAAAATTGTTATATACGAGGCTCACAAAATTCACAATAAGATCTCGAAAAATCATTAGATTCAAATAAAGTGACTGTTTGGTGGTAGATGGGATCAGGTGGCATCATCGGCCTGTGCTTTTGTGAAAATGACTACCGAAACGCCATCAGGGTGAATTACATCAAGCCATAATAACCAATTTTTCTACAATTGGTTTATGTTGATCTCAGTGACATATTGTTTCAACAAGACGGCCCCACTAGTTACACAGCTGCCCAAAAAATTCTATTATTGTATGAGAAATTTCCCCGGTCAAGTAATTGTTTTGATTTGTTGATGTTAATTATCCGTCTTGCTTTTGTTATTTAACCCAACTGGATTATTTTTTCTCAAGCCATTAGAGAGACCGGGTTAATTTGTTCAATCTACAAACAAATGATGCTTTAAAAAATTTAATTCGGCGATGTATTGATGACATAATCAAATCTTTGTTGCATAATGTGCTTCAAAATTTTGTGAAAAGAGCGAACGTCTGCCAAAATGGTAGAAGTTGACATTTCCCTGACATTTTATTGCACTACGAATTTCCATATTTTTACTTTACATGGGTAATAAAAAAACTAAAGTTGTCATCAAAAAAGTATGTGTTTTAATCAAATTTACTTTCTAACCTCAAATTTGCCCATTACCAGTACCAATTGACAACGTTAATTAGTTTGAAAAGAAAATCTACTCTCTTGAGAAAGAACATTTTTTTTAAAGGAAGTTTCTTATGCCAATTGAGAGCACTAATATACATTTTTTTTACCTTTTTCAGAGAATATTATTTACTAGCTGTGATAAAATATTTCTTAAAAGTCAAAGCCATTTTGATTTGTCGAAATTTTTTAAAATAAATATTTGTGCTTCTGCTTTTTCTTTGGCATTTTTTGAGGCTCCCTCAAGTTTGCAGTCTTAAATATTAAGAATTTGTTAAGTTAAATCTTATCCTTCCTGTATTTATTGTTACATTCGCCTCTCCTTTATTGGTCCCGAATGTGTAGCATCCAGGCTTCATATACTTAATCACAGTGATGCATTTCTTAGAACCTTTACACTCGCCAAACTTTTCAACATCCAAGCGTCAGTAGTTTATCCTTGTTTTGCTGGGACCAGCATTTAGGCAGTGACCCCTACACATATAATGCATTGTGCCAGAACTAGGAAATAAGGTTATGGGGAGAAGGAAAAAGGCAGTTGTATTTGTGGACATTCAATTTGAACTTTTTTACATTAAAAGTAATAGGAATAATCTCCCTCCTCTGGAGGGAGATTATTCCACATACGAACTGTATGTGGTTAGAAGCTTTTTAATAACCTTATATGGTTTAAGAACTGCGGTTTTAATTTTAAATTAACATCAAATTGCATCCCCTTAAGGGGTACTATTTTAATTAATTTCGTATGCTTTCTCTGGTACTCATTTTTTTGTCAAAAGGCTATTTGTTTGCCGGTGGAGTTTTCAGGATACTCTTTGGAGAGAAAAACTAATAATTCATATTTTAGCGGAATCATTTTCAATTTAAGCAATTTTAATTTGTGCTTGATTCCTTCAAATAAATATTTCATGACATTCTCACAAAATATTTATTAAAAAATAAACATTTCATGATATTCTCATAAAATATTCATTCAACCAGAAATTTTGAAATGTATTACTGCGGGGGGGAGAGCATATCCATATTGCAATTTCACTACTGCTGAAGTAGCTTATCAGTAAATTTTACCCCAATATTGTATAAAAAAACCTAAGAGTTTTTTGGAAGAAATATTCTTAGTGATAGATATTTATATCAAAGTATATTTTTCGACACAATTACGGGTTGTGGCCAACCGTATCCACTGAGAGTAACGAGACCGCCAAATAAATATCTATGACTAAGAATATTTCTTCCATAAAACAAAAAAATCAAACAAAAAAACAATTTCAAAAGCACAAAAACCTAAGAATCTTATATCCAAAACCAAACGGATTCTATGAGAATTTTTATCAAATCAACATAGCATAGACAGCAAGACTCAAACACACTTCTACACAAACACAGCAAAATAGTTTAAAAATTGAGAACGCAGTAAATAAAAAAGATACTCAAAATGTTCATGAGAATCTAATTAACAGTTTGAAGCAAATTTTGATTTAAGAACTTTTCAGTTTCAACGCCTAAAAAAAAACAAAAAATCGTCAAATCTGGCAAGCCTGAGTATGAAAACAAATAAAAACATGAGAGTGAGAACAAGAGCTTACGCTAGCTAGTGAGTGTATATGCGTGTGTGTATATATAATGCGTATAATGTTTGACTATTTATGATGTGATGTAAGTAATTTACTGTTATTTATTATTTTACTGGTGTTGCCAATGTACATAAGTGATGTTGAGTATTTTTAAAACGTTATTGACACCAACAACAAACATTTATTTATTAAGTAAAATATAGAGAGAAATACAAACTGCAAAACATTTAAACGATAGAAAATCGAGGGCGGCATATGTGTTGCTACTTGCGAATTGGTACAACATTTTGCTGCACAGTACTTTAAAGGACTATAAAAACTGTTTATAGATTGAACGATTGGCATATGCATTTGGTATGGCAGTTTCAATTTTCGCTTGGCTGCATGTAGAACAGTTTTTTAAATATAATTTTTATATTTATTGGTTCACTGCCAGTACAAGATGTATTAAAAATACATTTTAATAAAAAAAAAAAAAAATATAAACGCAAAAGTGCTTAGCATACAATATCTTTAGAGCACTTTAGAAAATCATAAATGTTGGCGTAGAATTAAAATTATCATAAAAATTATGTTAAACTGAAACAATGTATTCTTTATGCGATATTTGAAGAGTTATTGAGAAAATTGAAAATAAACTAAAACATAAAAATTAATGTTGCTTACACTTGCTATACAATATCAATATATAAAATCAGTTCTAGTGGCTTGCCTGAATCAATAATTAATTTAATTTAATTCTTTATTTACATAAAAATATTTATTTATTTATTTCAATTAAAACATAAACAAAAAAAAATAGGTCAAAAGCCATACAATGAAACAAAGCAAATTAAATTAAGAATTAAATCTGTTTTTTGTTAAACTCCTAAAATCATGTTTTTATTTTATAAATTTTTTTGGCGCCTTTGTTTATGCTACAATTAATACGTTCGCAAAAATTCGAATGCAATAATTTGTAGTGTATATTGTTATCGCTGCATTTAAGTCATAAATAACACTCTAGAGTACAATAACAGAGGACAACTAACAGTAGTATTATGCTTGTTTATACAGTGCTGACTGCTTGACTGCTTCATTTGAATGGGGTTTGACAACGTTAGACAAAAACAATACACATTATTTACATAGAAATAATCGAGCTAAGATTGTATGGTTAAAGCTGTGTTAGAAAATTGTTGTTATAACATTTTTCGTTTTTATTTGATTTGGCCAAATGATTGTGGAGCATTAACACTAGAAAAACCGTGGTATAAAAATTTCTTAAAAACAAAATATATATTTTATAAAAATTTCTATTTAGAAAAACAAAAGCAAATAATTTTTATATACTTTTACACAGAACCGACCATTCTGTTTATCACATATCCAAATGTGCCTCGTCACTCATTACGATTTTTTCATGAAAATAGCGATTGTTAGGGGGAGTAGTAACACCCTATTCGCATAAGTACGAAGCCGTTAATCGTCTTGTGGAAGAAACTCTTGTGTCAACTGAACTGGGAACAAATGAAAATCCTTGTTGTTCTTTAAAGACCAAGCTCCTGAGCACGGCGTCGAATAGAGGTTGATGTATTACTTTGAACTCTTTCTTGGGCAGCAGTAATATTTTTAGCCGATCTTGCAGTACATTGTGTTTCATGCTTGGGCCTATCACCTACAGACCCACTTTCTTCGACAGCATTTACTAAACGATAAATAGTGTGTTTTGTGGGCACATTGTTTCTTCCAAAAATTTCACGTTACTTTCTCATCGTCACCGTAATCGATAATTGATTTTAATAAAATGATTTTTACGATTAAAACACATTGATTTAATAATAATTTTAATTAAAAATTTTCCATATTAAATTTGTCACGTATCATGACTTCACGACTGCCAAATATGAGCTGTCAAGACTAATGTTTATCAAAATGGCGACAAAATAAAGTAGTAAAGCCTTCCACCGGATACCCTGTAGCCTTTACTTCACGAGGTTTATGTGTTAATTAACTAACTAATCACTCAGATGCTGTCTTTTATATTTGTCCGCTAGAAGGCTAGAAAAAGGAAGAATTTTCTACTTCCTTTGTATTACATTTTGTTGCTGTTATGTTATTTATTCAATGTTGGTCTGTGTGTACTTTTTGTTTGTTTTTATTTATATTCTTAATATGAAAATTTTGTATTTAATTTCTAATTAAATATTTAATTGAGTCAATTAAAAATTTTGAGTTTTTCAGTTTTCAGCAGTTCATTCATAGGTTTATTTCCAATAACCCCCTCACAACCACAATAACGAATATGAAATTCAAAGCACAAGCATAAAAATATGATGGCTTGAAAATTTTAATGTTAAAAAGCTTGAAGAAATTCATTAAAACTTTAAAAGAGAATTGGGAAAAACGGCAAAAAAAATGACTTTGTAAAAAACGGGCAAATTTGAGGTTAGAAAGTAAACCTCAAAAAAACACACACTCCTTTTTAACAACTTCAGTTTTATTGGCACCACTATAAAAAGAGAATATGATCTCCATCTCGACAAATTTCCCTTCTCTTTCGAAACTTATTTTACAACAAAACTTCACGTATCTTAACAATGTTGATTCAAATTTCATCTTCCAGAGCATCAGTTGTTTATGGGTTAAGCAGGTGATCTTGGTCTTTCAAATGGCCTTAGAAAATATAATACAGCCGCATTAATTCACAGAAACGGACAGACAATTTGCATCGCCAAATCAAGAAATTACCCATCCGGGAAATTTATAATATAATAACCGGGCGGCAATGTGTTTTGTGGCTCCATCTTGAGGGCAAAAGTCAGTCATGTCAACGGATGAGAAAATTTGAGGTTGGGAAGCTAAATTGTCTATCAAATGATTAAATGTGAAGAATGAATGGAGCTGTCGTCCGTTGACATATATTTAGTAAAACAGTTGGGAAATAGTAAGCATGGACCGCTACCCTCTTGGGCAAAAAATTTTAATTATGAAAAATAATTATAAAAATGGTAACATATCACTTCATGAATTCGAGCAGCTTTAGTAATCAGGCTCAGTCTGAGATGACTGTGATAAATTGCTAAATTTAAGGCTCACGGTATTGTTGCTGACTAAAGAACACACCAATACACTCGTATTGGTGGCCTTAGTAATGCAAAATATTGAAAACGAGCCTTGAACATCAAGTCGTTAACGTTCTCAACAACTAAAGGGGATAACTAAGGGCACCTTTCATAGCATTTTCCACAAAGATCCTTATCTTTACGCTTATAAAGTTTGACCTCTTAAAGAATTAAAGTCGAAAGACCATTGGTGAATTGACTGTTTAAAAAAGTGAAAGAAATTAACGTATTTTACAACAATATCATCTTAAGTGATGAGACTCATTTCAAACAGTCTTCGACAAACCATTTCATCCAAACAAAGTAACCGTATTGTGCGATTTGTTGTTAGGCGGCATCATCGACCCATGTTTTTTGCTACATTCTTTCTAGGAAAGGGATAGAGAAGAGATGAAACAGGTGGTGAAAGTAGAAGGATAGTCGGAAATTAATTGCCGTATAAAGACACCCACCAGTGACTATGCCTTCATCGCTGAGCAGCTCATCCGACAGTCAATTTTTATTTTTGTAGTGAAAAAAAAAACCAAGGTCTTCATTGGGAATTGAACCCTCAACCCCCATACTGACAAGCTAATGCACTACCTAGTAGCCTACAGGGGCACCTGTGTCGAAAATAAGCAAGGAAACGTCGTGTCCATGAATTCTCTGGACAATTTTTTTTTGGCTACAATTAGCTCCCGCAGGGCAGACATTGATATGTTTTGAGGGAATAATTACATGTGTCAACAGGGGAAAAACGGGATCCCAGTCCCCTTCAAGGCTAGCCGGAGCCAACTGAACAATTCCACTATATTTACACGGGAATCAGAGTTTACTGAGTTCAGCTATTTGGTTCTTTAGCATTTTAGCTGTTCTGTGTCTGGTTATTGAGCTTGGTCCTTCGGAAGTATCGTGGTGGTTGTGGTTTCGCGGCCCTCATGAATTTTGATTAAGGGCGCCAGGATCATCTCACCTTTACTGAGAACAATGGGTGAATGATCCGGATCCAGTGAGCACGCTTGTCATGTGTTCTGGACCAGGAGTTGGATAGTCTCCAGTTCTTCAAAAAGGAGTGTGGGTTGGCGACCCTGCTTCAAAACCTCCGAAATTGCAACTGGAAATAACCTGTTGTTAGAAATTAGTCTGCGGCACGCATTATATCGCCCAAGTGGTTTAACCACCGTCGGGTTATGGCATACACACGCTAGGTACCGACGTAAATCACATCACACTACAATTAGCTAATGTTGACATTCCTTTTAGCTAGAGGGCGCCACAAGCCACACAGCCACCCAAACAAAGCACTTATTGCAATAAGAAATTTCTCGGTTGGCATGTCAATTGGCCACCTCGCTTTTGTAAACTAACGCCGCTGGATTATTTTCTCTGGAGGCCATTTGAAAGGCGGGCTTTACATAAACAACTCACAAATAGCTGATACTTTGAGAGTGTTTTGTTAATATTATTAGTTTTGTTAGACACTGTATGTATAAGAAATATATTATATTATATTTTAAGAAACGTATTTATATAGAATTAGTAACATGTTGCTTTTGTGCCTGTTGTAAATTTAAAAAAAAATTTTTATGCATTAAGATTTTTATCCAAATATCTATTTCTGGCAATACTGTTTCATACGATCAGTAGGGAAAATGTTGCTCTCTGTCTCTCTCCCTTCCTCTCTATTCCTCTCTCTAACTGTCTCTCTCTCTTTCCATACCTAATTTATTCAAGCGCATTACAAATTTCCCTTCTAATTTTCTTCCCTTAAGTATTCAGCAAATTTTGTTTGCTTTCATGAAGTTCCTTCTATGTTCCATGAATAATTTTAAATAATTTTCTAAGGACTTTTTCATATCGCATCTAACACGTATAGTGTCAATTGCTAATAATTAATTTTTCATTGTTGGATTATAAGGGAATCAAGATTTTGTTAGTGTTAATTTCTTTTCTACTCGTGTACAACACAATTTTTATTAATGTAAATTGTTTTGCATAACACCGGGCGATATGTGATAACTCATAGCTAATCACCCAAATGATAATAATAATAATGAATGTTTTACATGCAATTGTCTTTAATGTTTTCACATAATGTAGTCAATCTAGTTTGTGTTCTATCTATTGTATAATACGCTTCAACAGACGCAGTATTCTTTAGGAGTTTTAATTTTAATTTTTGTTTGATAGAAAGAAGATAGAAAATTTTGATTTTAAACATTAAAACGTAAAACGCAATTTAATTTCAATGAAATCTTAGTGATTTTTAGTCGTTACAATGGCAATAAAATAGAAAAAATTGGTGAAGCAAACGTTGTCTGGATAAAAGAATAATAATTGAGGGTATTTAGGTGCGACATTTGAAAGTAAATTTTAATTTATTGCAGTAGATAATTGTGTTAAGATGTTATTACTATAAAGGTACAATTTAACTTCAACTTGGCAACACTTTTTTTCGTAAAGATTTCTAAAGAAGCTTTCAAGTGCCTCGGTCTTCTAAAACGATATAAGAGATGACGTGTTAAGATTTACATCTGCAACTAGCTGTGTAGACCACAATCAGATGGTGGATGAAATGTAGCAGGCCGCAGCCTTCACTCCTTGCTAAAGAGTGGGAGACTTTCCAATTCCTCGTCCAGAACGCATGAAGCTTAATATTATTAAGAACACGACGGCATTCATGCTCACTAGAACTGGGCCATTCAAGGTGCTTATTGTGAATGATCCGACCCATAAACTAAAAGGCTAAAGGTACCCCTATAGGCTAGCAGGTAGTGTACTAGTTTGTCAGTCCGCGGGTTGTGGGTTCGATTCCCAACGAAGGCCTTGGTTTTTTCACTACGAAAATAAAAATTGACTATCAGTGGGTTTGCTCAGTGATGAAGGCATGGACACTGGTCTCTGTGCTGTTTTATACGACAGTTAATATCCGACTATCCTTCTACTTTTACCACCTGTTTCATCTTTTCTCTATGCATTCCCTAAAGAATGACTAAATAGGCATTATTACCTGAAGTGCTACTTCTCTTTAAAAAAAAAAATATAGTAGATTGTCCAGTTGGCTCCTGCTAGGCTTGAAGGGCTCTGGGCTCCTTTTTACCCTCGAAGACTCATGTAGTGACAGTGGATACCCGTCAAAACATTTAAATGTATCCCCGGAGGGGGGGTGTAGTGTAAGAGATATTTTACTCTATCCGATGTCCTTACAATTTATTCCAACTACACCGTCTAAAGATGGAATACAACTATCAAGTATTAGTCGGCGTCGCAAAACCTATTTTAGATTATCTCGATCACGTACAGGAGAGGGCCAAGTGGCTTAATGGGGACATAAGGGCATCCCACTCTATTTATTCTCTGGAGTATCAACGCATAGTGGGTTGTATTTCACTGTTTTATCGTTACTGCAATGCTCTAATGTAATTAGGGAACTAGCACGTTTTTGCGTTTAACTCGATTCTCATTGAGAGCACATTCATTTGCGATTGATTGACTAGTGAATTGCATTACGCATTATAGGGAAAATTCGTTTTTTAGCAGATCAGTCCATATGTAGAATGGAGGTCTTTCCTATGACTTTCCATGTGGGAAAGTTCAAATAGAACATCCGCAAACACTACTCTCTCTTTCCTCCTCCCCATATCCAGAGTTCCTACTTCTGGCACAATGCACTAGGGGTCATTCTGTGAGTGCTGGTCCGATACAAAAAAAAAACCCTTTTTTTTACTGGCGGCCATTTTGTAAGCTGTAAAGTGATTTATGTTTAGCTTGGCATTTCAACAACTTTTCCAAATTTAATTTTGAAAATCATGGTTCTGTTCGAAATACTCCCCCCACCCCCGGGGGCACATTTATATGTTTTGACGGAAAGCCACCGTCATTACATATGTCTTCGGATATAAAAGGGAGGCTGGCAGGAGCAAACTGGACAATCCACTGATTCCACGGGAATCAGTAAAGCCCCAGAGTTCTGCTATTTGTCTTTTTAGCCTCTTTGCTATTTTCTGACGGATTATTGAGGTTGGCTCTTCGGGAGTATCGTGGTGGCTGTGTGTGTTTCAAGGCCCTCGTTTAAGTTTGTGGGTTGGATCATTCACAATGAACACAATGAATGGTGCAGGTCTAGAGAGTATGAATTCCGTCGTGTTCTTAAATTATATAAAGCTTTATGCGTTCTGGACCAGGAGTTGGATAGTCTCCAACTCTTCAGCATTGAGTGAAGGCTGCGGCCTGCTTCAGGCTTTTGACGTTGCAACTAGTAGTAACCGGAGGATATACGTATCTGAAGGCCTTCTAGGGCGAGGATGAAGCTACATTTCATCCACAGTGGTATGATCCACCATCTGATTAAGACTCACTGCCAGGTACAGATGTAAACCTTATGACGTCATTGCCTTTTATTCATACTTAACTCATATTTATCAAACTAAAGCCAAGATTAAAATATTGTTTGTTTTGTGTCAATAAAATTGTTTATCCATTTTAATCCTTCGCATGATATGCTGTGATATGTTGTCTAAAAAAACGCTTGTTTAATAAACATCATAAATTTATAATATAAAAATTTGTTAAAATGCCTAAAAGTATGCAATAATTATTATTTATTTCTGATAGAATAAGTGTTAAATTGTTGTCAATTATAATCTATTTTTAAGTCCATAATAAACGATTTAAAGTTGATTTAAAAATAGTTTTGATTTTATAAAACATGATTCAATATCTCATGTTTATGCAAATAAAGTTTATATAAAATATTGAAATCAAACAATGCATACTTTAAGGCGATAGTATTATTTTTTTTTACTTTGAACTAAAATAATAAGGAAATGTAAATGCCACAGGATATTAAAATTACAATAGTTTATTGTAATTTAAATCAAAATGGTGAAACGCTAGCAATCTCAATAGAGGTCCAAGGCAAGGGCCGTATATTTTTTTAATGATTTCTTTGTTTTTAAATTGTGGCAACACTAATAGCATGGATAGTTTTGACATTTAGTTTTTTGACGTATTCATAGTATTTCCCACCAAAAACGCATTAAAATAATTAAAATCCACTACGAAAATGGTGGTTCTATTAAAGTTACATTTCGTAAAATTGGTGATATTTTTCGAGAACATTGGCGTCCTTCTTAGACCGCTATTAAAAATTTGTTCGATAAATATCAGTCGTTAGGCTCGATGTAAGAATGTGCGAACAACAGCGCGTGTTCTACTTGTTTGTTCAGCTAAAAACATCGCAGCCGTAACCCACAGTGTTGAATCAAATCAAAATTTGCCAATTCCCCGACGTTCTCAACAATTGGGGTTATCCACAACTACCTCATGGCGAATTTTGCGTAAGGATTTGAGTGTAAAGCCTGACCAGGGCTAACTGGTGCATGAATTGAAGCCGAACGACCACTTCAATCGTTGTAGATTCGCTCAATTCATTCTGGAACAACCGGCTGCTTTTTCTGAAAAAATAATTTTTTCAGACGAAGCCTATTTGCATTTCTCAGGGTATTCCAACAAGCAGGGTATCTGGGGATCCAATTGTCCGTGCCATTTTCCAACATTTGTGGCAGTATATCGTCAAAAACGCAGTGTAAGTGTTTAATCGTGTTGTACATACGAGCATAGACTAGTGATTTGATATATCCCCACATAAAATAGTCAAGCGACGTTAAACCGCGCAATCTGGGCGTCCATTTCACGGGTCCGAAGCGTAAAATTATTCAGTTACATGACGTGATAAGATTTACTTTTGCACCTGGCCGTGGGCCCTAATCAGATGGTGGATCAGATGGATAAAATGTAGCGTCATCCTCGCCCTAGATGGCCTTCGGATACGTATATCCTCCGGTCACTCCTAGTTGGAACTTCAAAAGCCCGGAGTAGGCCGCAGCCTTCACTACTTGCTGAAGAGTTGGAGCCTATCCAACTCCTCGTCCAGAACGCATGAAGCTTAATATAATTAAGAACATGACGGCATTCATACTCACTGGACCTGGACCATTCATTGTGTTAATTGTGAAAGATCCGACCCACAAACTCAAACAAGGGCCTCGAAACACACAGCCACCACGACACTCCCGAAGGGCCTACCTCCATAATCAGTCAGAGAACAGCTAAAAGGCTAAAAAGACAATTAGCGGAACTCTGGGGCTTTACTGATTCCCGTGGAAATATAGTGGATTTTCCAGTTGGCTCCTACTAGCCTTGAAGGGGACTGGGCTCCCTTCTTCCCCGCAAGATACAAGTCTAGATGGTTGTGTGATCCATTAAGACTTATAATGTGCCCCCGGGGGGAACAATTCGGTTACCGAATACTTCCTTCAATAAATCAATTGTGTTACGAGGTGTGTGATTAGATTTATATCCGCGTCTAGCCATGAAGCATTAATTAGATGGTGGATCAAACCACTGCATAATTTGGAACGTCATGCTCGTCCTAGAAAGCCGAAGCTATAATTCTATGCAACAGAAGTTTCTAGTTGCAACTTACATGATTCCAGAGCAGGGCTGCAAATCATCACTCCTTGCTGAAGAGTTTGAGACTTTCCAACTCCTGTCCAGAACACATGTCTAGCATGCTCACTGGACTGGATCATTCACCTAGCGTGTCATTAACGGCGAAATGATCCTGGCCACCATAGAACCATAGACTGATATGGGGCCGCGAAACCACATCCACCACGATACTCCCATAAAAAGCCAACCTCAATAATCAGCCAGAGAACAGTTAAGTGTTTAAAGAGACAAATAACGAAACTCTGCGGGTCACTGATTCCCGTGAAAATAAAGCGGAGTTTCCAGTTGTACCCCTGCTGACTTCAGGGGACTGGGCTCCCTTCTTCCCCCAGTTGCACAGGTCTAAGTTGTTGCTTTCTCCAAAGACCATATATATGTGCCCCCGGACGGTAGAGGTGTGTGGAATGTTGTAGCGTTTTGTTAAAACAACAGCTCCTGAATATCGCGGTTGCTGAATAGAAAAGTTCAGTGTAATGTTCTGACCGCTATCGTTTTTAGAGAAGTACGGACTAATGAAACCACCAGCCCATAAATCACAGCAAACAACTAGTTTTTCTGGGCTTTACGGTGTCTCAACATACACTTGCGGATTATCATCACTCTAAATATGGCAGTTTCATTTATTGACGTACGCATTCAAAGAAAAGTGAGTGACAAAATTCGCTTACGAAAATCGCGTTCAACAGTAATTTTGTTGGGGGGGCCCAATTTACTCAAATTCGAAATGTTGTTCAGATGCGTGATATGATTTACGTCGGTAACTAGCGTGTGTATGCCATAACTCGACTGTATTCAAACCACTTGGGTGATATATTGCGTGCGCCGCGCCCTTGGAAGCCGAAGACTAATTTCTAGCAATAGGTGTTTGCCAGTTGCGATTTCAAAGGTTTCGAAGTAGAATCACCAACCAGCACTCCTTGCTGAAGAGCTGGAGACTATCCAACTCCTGGTCCAGAACACATGACAGGCATGCTCACTACGGATACGGATCATTCACCCATTGTTCTCAGTAAAGATGAGATGAACCTGGCCCCTTAATTAAAATTCATGAGAGCTGCGAAACCACAACCACCACGATACTCCCGAAGGACCAAGCTCAATAATCAGACACAGAACAGCTAAAAAGCTAAAGAACCAAATAGCTGAACTCAGTAAGGACTGATTCCCGTGGAAATATAGTGGAATTGTCTAGTTGGCTCCGGCTAGCCTTGAAGGGGACTGAGATCTCGTTTTTCACCTGTTGATACTTGTAATGATTCCGAAGGGCCTACCTTAATAATCAGACAGACAACAGCTAAAAAGCTAAAGAACCAATTAGCTGAACTCTAGGGCTTACTGATTCCCGTGGAAATAACGTGGAGCTTCCAGTTGACACCCTGCCAGCCTTCAGGGGACTGGGCTGCCGTTTTTCCCCTGTTGACACATGTTATGATGGTGGATTTCCATCAAAACATATCAATGTGCTCCTAGGGAGGATGTTGTTCAGATGTGAATCTATTTATGTTGAAATACCAAACAAAACTAAACATAAATCACTTGACAGCTGATAAAATACCGCAGTTTTGTTTTTTGCCTTAACTATTTAAAAGGGAGCTTTATCACCAAATGAAAATCGCCATTAGTGGCCATCTTGCTTTGAGCTTAATATGCACAATTTGTAAATGTTGTTCGAATGCCAGTCTGTTCATGTTTAAATGAGAAACCAAACCATACTAAAGATAAACAGCTTAAGAAATGTCAAAATAGTCGCCAATTTAAAAGCAATGTCATTTTAAAGTACTATACCTCCTTAAGGAACACCATTTATTTAAAAAATCACTTTAACGCATTAGAAATTTCGTAAAGAAAGAATGTTTTTTTCGTTATAAAATTTAAAGAAAAAAATTATTAAAATTTCTTGGTTGACTGTAGCGCCATCTGTGCCTAAGCTAAAAATTTTTGCTTGCAAAATTCTTAAAGCTAAATTATTCCATCTAGTACTCAGAAAAATGTATATTCTGTAAAACATATAATTCTATATCAGCTTTCCTATGCCATAGAAAAGAGTTTTTATAATGAGTTATTTTAAATTTCTGTTGAATTCGTCGCCTTAGAATATGCTTCAAATAAATTAATTAAATAATACAGCCTTAAAGGTATGCAATACAATTTAATAATAAAAAGTTTTTATTCGTTGACCAAAATTAGTTGCTTTTAGTTAGAAAAAGAAATTAAAGTTACAAATTCTCTTTTAACTCTGACAGTTAATCAATATTTGAATTGAAAACTGGAACCAAACAACAGTAAAACACAAATATTTCAATTTTAATTTATCGAGAGCCACAAAAACTATTAAAAATCAATTTTAAATAAATTTCTTCTTAATCAATTTAATTACTCAGCCTTGTATTAAGACAAGCCAGTCGCTGTATTTCTTTGTCATCGATTGTGTAAAACGGCTTTTTAAAATCCTCTTTTAATTATACACTACACTGAGCATACTTATAGGCGTTAATAATAACTCTACAACTTTATAACTTTTATTTTTTTTACTGGGAATGGGAATGACAATGACAGCAACTACTTCAACATTAATTGACAACATTATAGCCACCAGCCAATAATTATTAAAGACACAGCACCAATCACCAAGCAGCAGCAGCAACATCTGTTTTAAATTCATAGCTTCCTCAAAGGCCCACAACACTTGAATAAGAACAAGAAAAATTATATAAAAAATTATAAAAAAAAGTCTTTGTTTATATCTAAATTATTTATTCGCCGAGAATGTTGTGTGATGCCACCAAAACCCCCAAAACAAAGAATTTTCCAACAATTTCAATGAAAATAGTAAAAAGTTTTTTTAAAATTGTGTCTTGTGCCATTAATTCATTGACAGTTGTATTGACAGTTTGTATAAAAGGCAAATATATAAATATTTTGCTTTTCATTAGTTTACGTATTTTTGGTAAAAAATTTTTTTATGCGTTTAAAGGCAGCAGAATAAAATTTGCGCAAAAATTTGTTTAAGTTTCAAAAGAAAATAATTATTAGTAAAAAAAGTTAACGAAATGGCCTATTGTGGCTTTTTTTACAAATTACTAGTTTGTAAAAAATCTTATATACACAAGACAACAACAGTATGCTTATTAAAAATTCCAGGAAAAAAGATAAATAACAGAAAAGCACAACGGCTAACACAGAACAAAAAAGCCCAACAGACGCCTACACTGAATAAGAATAACAACCACAATATGTGAAGGTGTTGAAGTAGAATTTTAGAGCCACAGCTGGCTTGGTTGTAGTTTAATTTGGAGTTCCAATTTTCAATGACTTTTTCTAGCATTTGTCACCCTAAACCGGTTTGTTGCCTTCCAAGTGGTAAATCGTTTCGGGTTTATCGGGATAGACTAGCGGCTTCACATATCTCCACAGAAAATAATCTAGAGACCAATTAACGGATCATGCATCTCCACAGAAAATAATCTAGAGACCAACCAACGGATCATGGATCTCCACAGAAAATAATCTAGAGAGCAATTAACGGTTCATGGATCTCCACAGAAAATAATCTAGAGACTAATTAACGGATCATGGAGTCTAACTAACGGGCTCAAAAAATGAAACTATACGATTTGAAAGCGTTTCCTTCCATAAATTAATTGCGTCAAAAGCTGTGTGACATATCGCGCCGTCGTGCCACAGATCCTTCACATCATGGTTGTTCAGTAGCTGAACGAAAAAGTCAGCAATAAGGGGCCTATAATGGTCACCATTGACCGTGACGGGCTGGCCAGCATCGTTTTAAATAAGTACGGAGCACTGCTGCCACCAGCCCATAAATTACACCAAACAGTCAGTGTTTCGGGATGTAACGGTGTCTTAATATACACTTGAAAATCATCATCCCTTTAAATAGGGCGGTATTGTGTAGTGACTTAGATATTCAAATAAAAGTGGACCTCAGGGCTAAAACAAAATTCACTTATGAAAATCAGGATCAAGGGCAATCTTGTTTTGCACCCAATTTGCACAATTTGGAAGCGTTGTTCAGGCGTCTATCTATTCATGTTGAAATGCCAAACCAAAGTAAACATAAAGCTGTAAAAGCTGACAAAATGGCCGCCATTAAAAAAGTGTTGCCAACTTTTTTTTTTAAAGAGAAGTAGCACTTCAGGCAACAATGCCTATTTAGTCAAGTACCGTGCTACATACATTCTTTAGGAAAGGGATAGAGAAGAGATGAAACAGGTGGTGAAAGTAGAGGGTTAGTCGGAAATTAACTGCCGTTTAAAGACAACACAGCGACCAGTGACTATGCCTTCATCGCTGAGCAGCTCCACCGACAGTCAATTTTCATTTTTGTAGTGAAAAAAAACCAAGGACTTCGTTGGGAATCGAACCCACAACCACCATACTGCCAAGCTGGTACACTACCTACTAGCCTACAGGGGCACCTATGACTATGCCTTCATCGCTGAACAGCCCCACCGACAGTCAATTTTTATTTTTGTAGTGAAAAAACAGCCAAGGTCTTTGTTGGATATCGAACTCATAACCCCCACACTGAAAAGCTAATACACTACCTACTGGCCTACAGGGGCACTTAAATATTTATACCTCTATAAAAACACCCAATATAATAAATTAGTTATCTGCATTTTAAGTTTCCAATTTTTCCCAAATTTTTAAGATAACCAACATTTTTTTCTCAAAGTAAAAAAATACGAGGGACATTCAAAAACATTCAATATTAATTTGTTTAGGTAAAAAGCTCATACCAGCCCTAGATTTTTCTGTTATTTTATTAATCAATCGCTGGTTAAGTAACACTTTTTTTAATTGTTTTCTGTTTTTTCTTAAACACAACAATTTGTAAAATTGATTTAAAAGTGAACTTAGGCCGAACTAAAATTTTTCTTTTGGTTCCAAAATTGAGAAATTAAAAAAATGCGTAAATGCCTAAAATGTGGAGTAGCTAACGACACTTATTACACATTTTTGCCTCAAAAATACCATTTATTCCTTCCTGATATAAATAAGGATAAATTCTAAACGATCCTTTAATGTTTTTATAACTGTTAAAGGAAACTATTATGGAAATTATGGCGCTTGTTTTGGTAACTCTAATTTATGAAATTTCGAATTAAGCGAGGTTTTCAACTCTGCTCAAAATGGAATCCTAAAACTGAAATTGTTTTTTTTTTTTGGCTTGATGATCCCTACACATGCAATGCATGATGCCAGAATTAGGAAATTAGGTTATGGGGAGCAGCAAAAAGGGAGTAGTGTTTGTAGGCATTCGATTTGAAGTTTCCTACATTGAAAATGTGGGGAAAGATTTTTGGAGGGAGTTTATTCCACATACGGCCAGATGTGCTAAAAAAATAAATTTTCCCTTTAATGCGTAATGTGATTCACTGGCCATTTAATCGCAATCAATGAAAATCGAATAAAATGCACAAACATGCCAATAACAGGAACAAGTTCCCTAATTTCACTAAAGCATTTATCATTGTAGTAGCGATAAAGCAGTGAAATACAACCCACATTGCTTTTAAGTTATTTTCCATAATATTTAAGTGTATTGTATTTTGGAACTTTTGTTGGTGATTTTGGGAATTTCGAAATTCGCTATATAGCAAGTGTGAAGCTTGGAACACACACTTGTTTTAACAACTTTAGCTTTATTGGCGCCAGTGTAGAGTAGAAATATGGGAACATTAATATGATGTCAAGAAAATGTTCACTTCTACCACATTGCCAGATGTCCGATCTTTTCATAGCGCGCTGGCAGCGGTGAATTTAATTTTTTAGAGCTTTAGTTGTTTGTGGGTTGTTTATGTAAGCTCAGTCTTTCAAATTATTCCACAGAAAGTAATCCAGCGGTGTTAAATCTCAATAATGAAGTGCCTAATTGACATAACCTTAGAAATGATGTAATCGAGAAATTTTTCATGGAATAAATAAACTGTTTGGATGGCTAAATGGTTTGGGGCGCCATCAAACCGAAAGCAAAGATCAGTGATGTCACTATTAGCCAATTGTGGCCTTAAGAATTTTGATATGTGCGTATATTGTCCAACGGGGTTTGATATAATTGGGTATGATTTTGCGTCATCCCGTTGAAGACGGCACATAGCCGACCGGTATGTTTCCAAATCATATTTGACGCGGGATGACATAAAATTATACCCAATTGAGAATTTTTTTATCAGGGTTTGGTAGCGCAGAAAATTCATGGTGACGATGTTTACTTCTTCCTTTTTCAAAAAAAATATTAAAGAATGTTGCCACCTGACCACAAATTGCACCATAAGGTCCCTTTTTTTAGATGCAGTGGTTCTTTGAGAACTGCTTGTGGCTTTTGTGAACTCCATATATGACAGTTTTGTTTGTTTATATAACAATATCTTGCAGTACCCGCGATCAGTTTGTTCCCAGTCTTCCTTAAGCGCAGTTTTAAATTCAGCGATTGTGGAAAATGATTGAGATTTTATTTTTTCCCCCGATATGCCCATAGATTTTCTAACGGATCCGCAATTTAACGTTTTTTTTCAACTAATGCTTATAACGTGAATGGTACCACTTAGCTCATGTTTGATTTGACAGATAATTAGTTTTATCCTTCCGTTGGACGAATAAGTGGGCCTGCGAACGACTTACAGAAGATGCCGATTTTGCAAAAAACATCATCTTTTCAGATGAAGCTCGTGGATCTTGGCGGGTATGTAAACAAGCAAAATTATTGCATTTGGGACACAGAAAACCCGCCCGCATACTTTAAAAGCCGACGCACCCAAAACGAATCACTGTTGGGTACGGATTTTGGTCCAGAGGCATAATTGTGCCATTTTTAAGGAGTGGCCGTTACAGTCAGTGGCGATCGTTATAGGGCCATGTTGAACGAATTTTTGTTCACAAAAATTGAAGAGGAGGATATTGGCAACATTTGGCTTCAACAGGACGGCGTTACGTGCTACACAGCCGATGCTGTGTAGTTTTGTTTATAGCATTCAAAACCAAAAAAAAGTTATTTGGCGGACCCTTTATAATATTAATATTTTTTTTTGGCAAGAAAAATCGTTACAAAGTTTTTCGTGGACAAATTTTAGCCAAAGAACGGCGGAATACATCAGTTAAAAGTTTTTCAATTCTGTTTACATTTGTTTCGTGTTGCCAGACCACAATGCTATAATTAAAAGTTTTATTTCAATGATTAAATTATGCAAGCAATTTCATACAAGTTGGTTTCAGTATTATTTTATCAACATGCGAGGGGGGTGTTTTTATATATTCTCTTTTTATTTTTTTTTTGGATAAAACTTTTGTTTTCCGGTCTGTGTTTTAAAATATTTACTAAAGAGTATTGGGCATTGCACAATTGTGTGGAATATAATTACGACAAGTATACTTGTTTCCTATTATTATTACTATTATTATTACTGTTGCATGCACACGTACACAAGTTTGTGTGTTGCATGCACGAATTTAACATCGAACATTCACCTTTTAATCATAAGAGCTCTAGAAGTAGCTTTTTGATAGTGTGCTTTAAGCAGTGTTGTTGATTATTCATGAGTGTAACTGCTTTTTTTTGTGTTACTCTTTTCTAAACAAAACATAATCACGTTACTTGTTCAAACACAACCACAGCTACAGCCACAGCCATACATCGTATACATTCAAGCATTCTGTTCTGTTTTAAAGTATTTAACAAAACTCTTTGTATATTTTCTTTTTTAAATCGTTAGAAAAAAGAGTCTTGCAAGTATCACATTACAAACACAAAGACAAAAAGAAAATGAAAATAATCAATAAAATGAAAAGAAAATATCACTTCAGAATATTAAATATGTGTATTAGGAAGGTTTGAAAAATTTTTAATATTTAAATTTAAAAGTTTTTAGAGTTGTTGAAGAGTTCCTACTAAAAAATATACCACCTATTCTGATAAAATTTCTGATTAAGCCAACTATTGTCAATACCTAGGGTTGCCATATCGGGTGACATAAAATTAAAGTTTTTTAAACTTGGTGTAGACTTCCTACTTAAAAATGTACGCCCTATTCTGATATAAATTTTTATGAAGCCAGCTGTTATCAACACCCAGGGTTGCCATATGAAGTGCAATAAAATTAAAATTTTTCATATTTGTTGTAGTAGACTTCCCACTAAAAAACTTACCCCCTATTCTAATAAAAATTCTAATGAATCCAACTAGTATCAACTACCAGAGTTGCCATATCGGGTGCCATAAAATTCAAATTTTTTACATTTGTTGTAAACTTCATACAAAAAAATGTGCCACCTCTTCTGATAAAAATTTTGATGAAGACTTCATACTGATAGACTTCATACTAAAAAATTTGATGAATCCAACCAGAGATGCCATATCCTGTGCCAAACAATTTAAATGTTTCAGAGTTGTTGTAGACTTCATACTAAAAAAATGTACCACCTCCTCTGATAAAATTTTGATGAATCCAACTGTTATCAACTACCAGAGATGCCATATCGTTTGCCACAATATTTAAATTTTTTCAGAGTTGTTGTAGACTTCATACTAAAAAATGTACCACCTCTTCTGATAAAAATTTTGATTAAGCCAGCTGTTATCAACAACCAGAATTGCCCTATTGGGTGCCATAAAATTAGAATTTTTCAAAGTTCTTGTAGACTTTCTATTTTGATGAATTCAACTGTTATCAACTACCAAAGTTGAAATATCGTTTGCCATAAAATTAAAATTTTTCAGAGTTGTTGTAGACTTCGTACTAAAAAATTTACTCCCTATTCTAATAAAAATTTTAATGAATCCAACTGTTATCAACTACCAGAGATGCCATATCGTTTGCCATAATATTTAAATTTTTTCAGAGTTGTTGTTGTAGACTTCATACTAAAAAATTTACCACCTCTTCCGATAAAAATTTTGATTAAGCCAGCTCTTATTAACAACCAGAGTTGCCACATTAGGTGCCATAAAATTACAATTTTTCAGAGTTATTATAGACTTTCTATTTTGATGAATTCAACTGTTATCAACACCCAGGGTTGCCATATCGGGTGCTATAAAATTAAAATTTTGCAGAGTTGTTAAAGATTTTCTACGAAGAAATTTACCACCTATTCTGATAAAAATTCCGAGGAAGCCAACTGTTGTCAACAACCAGGGTTGCCATACCGGGTGCCATAAAATTAAAATTTTTGAAAGTTGATGTAAACTTCGTACTAAAAAATTTACCACCTATTCTGATAAAAATTCTGATAAAGCCAACTGTTATCAACTACCAGAGTTGCCATATCTGGTGCCATAATAAATAAATTTTTTCAGAGTTGTTGAAGATTTTATACTAAAAAATGTACCACCTCTTCTAAGAAAAATTTTGATGAAGCCACCTATTATCAACTAACAGAGTTGCCATATCGGATGCCATAAAATTAAAATTTTTTAGATTTGTTGTAAGCTTCCTACTAAAACATTTAATAACTATTTTGATAAAATATTTCGATGAATTCAACTCTTATCAATTATCAGAGTTGCCATATCGGGCTAGCGCAATTTCACTTATTTTTAAATTAACTACAAAAAAAATAAGTGACTTCGAATAGAAAAGCCTGTTCCGAAATTTACTATCTAAAGCTGATTAACAATATTTTTAAAAAATTGTTGGCAGCTTCCAGAACTAGTTGTGGCGGCCATTAATAAAACTTCATCGTAGAATTAAATAAATCAAATTTTATTTTAAAGCTCTCCAATACAGCTCTCTGCGTTTAAAAAAAAGTTTCATAAAATAATTTTAAATAAAATAAATTTATACTCAGTTTGCAACAGCTTAAATCGCTTTGAAATTATTAAAAGAAAAGTGTCTAACTAAACGCAACATATTTAATTCTTGTGCTATTTTTTATAATAATTTTTTTATGAAATCCACGATAACCAGATAGTTTTACTTAACTTTCTTATTAAATTGCATAAACTTTAACAAAAGTTATTGTGAATAAATAAAAACTAATTCTAAAGTTTGTTATTAAAATAAAATCCTTAAAACAAATGCTTTAACAATAAATTCAAAAGGATAACTTTCATTAGAGTCAAAGGAATAAAACTTTAGAAAAACAAAATAATTGATTAAACTTAAACAATAACATAAAACTGACAAAATCAAGTGACTAAAATTATTTTTAAAGCGCCTAAATGTGGATAACAAATAACTGAGTTTGAAACAGAAGCAAAGGAAATTTTACAAGTTGTAAAAAATTTTTATATTTTTTATACGAATGAAACGCAACAATTTTACATGTTTTTATTTTTTTAAAGGTTTGTCATGGCCTCAAGGTTGCATATCAAACAGAAAATATTCTTTGCGACACAACCACCAACATTGTTCAGCGATGCCATGAATTTTTTAAATATTTATAACAGTTTGCTACTTTAATGTTTACGTTTGAAATGTATTTCTTTATCCAAAAAAAAAATAGTGTAAAACGATAATATCGGTTATATTTTATAGAGGTTTACAATTTTATTTTTGCAACACTTTTTCCGCCATTTTGTCAGCTGTCAAGTGATTGAAGTTTAGTTTGAATAGACTGACTCCTAAACAACTCTTTCAAACTATTTTAATTGGGTCCAAAATAAGATTGCCATTGATCCCGATTTTTAAAAGTGAATGGTTATTTAAACGATCTCAATAAACAAACTTGCCATATTCGACACTCACCGCTACATCCAGAAAACCACGACTGTTTGATGTGCTTTAAAGGCTGGTGGAATCTTTAGTCCTCTCTTCTTTAAAAACGGTGCTGATCAGAAGATTGCAGTCAATGACGATTGCTATAGAAGAACTAAGATATTTTGGAAAAAGAACCATTTAGTGGAAAAGTGTCACTTTTTAGAGGAAAATTGATGCGTGAGTCGACAAAAAAAAACAACTTTTCTTACTAAAAAGTCACTTTTCCCAGCAAAAAGTCAAGTGTCTTAAAACTCAGTTTTCCCACTTAAAAATCGGTTTTTCCACTAAAAAGTCACTTTTCCACCAACAAACAAAGTCACTATATTATTAAACGACACTTTGCAAAAAAACATTTATTTTCTTAAAACACCTGCTCACTCAAAAGTCACCTTTTCCACTAAAATTTTAGTTTTTCCACTAGAAATTCACTTTTCCCACAAGAAGTTCACCGGTTTACTAAAACATCAAGTTGTTTCTAAAAAACCACTTGTCCATTGAAAATCATCTGTCGTGGTAAAAGTCGCTTTTCTCACTAATAAATCACTTATTCCACTAAAAGTTGACTTTTCTACTAAAAACTCACTGTTCCGCTAAAAAAACGCTGTGCCACTCAATGAAATCATATTTTATTCAACGTTTCATTTATAATAAAAAAAATAAAACCACTTGTCCACTTAAAAGCATCTGTCGAGGTAAAAGTCACCTTTCCCGATAATAAGACAAAAAAGACATTTTTCCACTAAGAAAGTCACAATTTTACTAAAACGTCACTTTTCTACTAAAAGTAAAAACCAACTGTTCGCTTAAAATGAGTTGTAGAGTTTAAAGTCACTTTCCCCACTAACAAGTCACATTCGAGTAAAAACAAATATTTGATCACTTAAAAACATCTGTCTAGTAATAAGTCATTTATCCCGCTCAAAGTACACTTTCCTACAAAAAAAGTCATTTTCTACTAAAAAGTCACTTTTCTACTAAAGAGTCACTTTCCTAAAAAAAAGTCACTTTTCTACTAAAAAGTCACTTTTCTACTAAAAAGTCACTTTTCTACTATAAAGTCAGTTTTCTACTAAAAAGTCACTTTTCTACTAAAAAGTCCCTTTTCTACTAAAAAGTCACTTTTCTACTAAATGCCACTTTTCTACTAAAAATTCAGTTTTCTACTAAAAAGTCACTTTTCCACTAAAAACTCACTTTTCCAATGTCGAGGTAAAAGTCACCTTTCCTAATAATAAGTCACTAATCGCACTAAATATCACTTTTCCACTAAAAAACACTTTTTACTATTTCACTAAAATGTCATTATTTTCTTAAAAAAACCAACTGTTCACTTAAAATTAGGTGTAGAGTTTAAAGGCACTTTTTCGACCAAGAAGTCACATCTTACTAGAAGCATACTTTTCCACTATAAAAGTCACTTTTTTACCATAACAACAGTTTTCCCTTAAAAAAAAATTTTTTCACTAGGAAAACTACATTTTCGTTACACAGTGACTTAACGATCACAAAGCGCTTTTCCATTACAAAAAGTTTGTCTTTTTCATGCAAAAAGACAAATTTACACAAAATAGGATTTTTTTTACAAAAAAGAAATAATTTTTCACTAGAAATAAGTTGCTGTTCAAATTATTTTTGTTCACATAAATTATAGGGCCTTTTTGAATTACTTAGCTAAAAACATTTTTTTTAATTTTTACTGTCACTTGGTGTTTCATTTTATGTTAAAGTTATTTCTTTTATTTAAATATTCGTTTGACAAAAAAAGGATGAGCAATGCTTTTTAAACCACAAAAGTCCTTTTTTGTTAAGAATAACTAACATTTTCCTTGAAAAAAAAAACAAATTGTTTGAAATAAAATAATATAAAATTTTTTAGTAATTGCCTGTTATTACAATAGTGTTTTGTTTTTGATTTTTAATTTGAAAAGTCATTTTGTTTAAAGCAGATTGTTGTCACTTACTCACTGTAGTTAAATTTTAACAACAATTTATGGCTGCACAAAATGAAATGGCCACAAATTGGCTTAAATATAAATTAAAGCAATTACAAAAAAGAAATAAAGCAAAAAAAGGCGCAGGCAAATAATTGAAAGCGTATAAATAATTTAATAAAATTTCAACTTTTGTTTCGCAAATTCGCATACAAATAATTTTTGCCACAAAAATTTTTAAAAACTTTTAATATGGAGGGCAATCCATTTAAGGCATTAATTTAAATTGACACTGTTTTTATATTAAAATATCTTTAGTTAAATATGCTTTTAAAATTTTAGCAATAAAAAATGTTGCATACTTTTAGGGATTAAATATAAAAACCTATGACAAGTTTGTTTTTTATAGAACTTTAGGAATTCGTTATGAAAATAAATTTATAATTTTTTTTTAAATTATGTTTATTATTTAATAGTTAATGCTGATGTTTTTAGTAAATATTTAACAAGAATATCAAACAATATCAATGGTCGTGGGAATAACTAAACAAAATAACAGGTTTTCAATTATAAAAAGACTTGCGGTTTTACAAATTACCATAATCAATGGTTAGATTTAGATACTCAACTGCGATAAATTTCAAAATTTAATTAATGTAATTAGTTTTTAAAAAATAAAAAATAAATATAGGGTGTTTTTTTAGAGGTATACAAATCTAAAATGGTATAAAACAAAAATTAATTTATTTAGTAGACATAAAATTTACTTAATTTAAAAGATAATTTTGTGGCTTTATAATTGAAATATCACTGCTGGCAGATAGCCGCTATAGCTGGCTCGGACGTGGTCTAAGCTGAAGGTTACATTTTCATAGACTTTTTCTAATAGATGTCGCCCTCAAAATGTTTAATCGTTTCGAATTTATCGGCGTAAATTAGCTACTTTACATAGCCTTGAAAGAAAATCATTTAACAGTGTTTAATCAGATAAATTTGGAGGCCAATTCCCGGTTTCTAAAGCTAAAACTAACCAGTTACCAAACGTTTTCCTTAATAAATCAATTGTGGCATAATCTGTGTGACATATTAAATCATCTCGCTGACACCGCAGCTCCTTAATAACATGTTTGTTATATTGCTGAATGTAAAAAGTCTGTTATCATGGCTCTATTGAGGTCGCCATTGACTGTAACGATCTGGCCAGCATCGTTTTTAGAGAAATAAGGACCAATAATTTCACTAGTCCATAAATTCAGTAAACAGTAACTTTTTCTGCAAACAACAGCATCGTTTTTAGAGAAATACGGACCAATAATTCCACTAGCCCGTAAATTCACCAAACTATATCCTGAGTATTATCATCTCTCTACATATGACAGTTTTTCTTTACTGACGACATATTCCATTCATCAAATAAAAGTGAGAACAAAATTCGCATATAAAAATTGAGCTCAATGACAATCTTGTATTGAATCCATTCACGGAATTTACGCTTGGCTAGGTGATCGCGTGGCCTTAATTTTTACACAAGGTGCATTTTGTAAGCATAAATCTTCATAAAGTGTAAGGACACAAATCCGTTCTTTCTCCTGCTCTCTTTCTTATTTCTCTAAATGACCTGCTTTGTCAAACTTTCAACCCTATTTTTACTCTTTCGGAGATGACAGCGCCATTTTCATTTGTATTTATTTAGTAATAAAACGAACCAGTTGGAGGCGAGTTCCAAAAGGCGGAACATGAATGATAGGCTCAATCAATCAAGATCTCGCAACAATCTCTGAATAGAGTCGTGCGATTAGAATCGATTTTAATGCCCTTAAGACACAATGTTTTATGCCTACGCATAGATCTGTGTTCAGAAATGGTGCTGCTGCTATTACTATGGCTGATATAGGTATTGCGGAATCGGAAGCCTTTGATGTTCTTGGCATGAAAATTCAGTGTGATATTCGATGGAGTAAAGACATATTTAAGGTTTCTAAAGAGGCTCTCAAGTGCCTCGGTTTTCTAAAACGGTGTAAGAGATACTACACTCCATTCGATCTTCGTACTATTTATACCACCTTTATCCATCCAAAGATGGAATACAACTCTTATGTATGGACCGGTGCCCCAAAGTCTCTTTTGGAGTACAAAACGTGATTTGATTTACATCTGTACCGACTATATAGTCATAATCAGATGGTGGTCAAACCACTTGGTTGATTGGACATCAACCACGCCCTAGAAGGCCATCGAATACGTATATCCTCCGGTCACTTCTAGTAGCAATTTCGAAAGCCCGAAGTAGGGCGCAGCCTTCACTCCTTGCTAAAGAGTTGGAGACTTTCCAACTCCTGGTCCAGTACGCATGAAGCTTTTTTTTTTTTATTAAGAACACGACAGCATTCATACTCACTGGACCTGAACCATTCATTGTGTTAATTTGAATGATCCGACCCACAAACTCTTACGAGGGTCCGAAACCACAACCACCACGATACTCCCATATAGGAGCCAACCTCAATAACCAGTCAGAGCACATCATTGTCTAAAGAGAACAAATAGTGTACTCTGGGGCAACTGATTCCCGTGGAAATATGTGGATTGTCCAGGTGACTCCTACTAGCCTTTGAGGGGCCTGGGCTCCCTTTTACCCCGCAAGACACCAGTCTAAATGGAATAGCAGGTTCCAAAAAGTATATAATGTGCCCCCGGGGGGTACAGCAACCCCATAATTTTTTAATAAATGACCCTCTATGTTTTTTTTAATTTAATGGCCCGCCGCAAGATTCTTTTTAATTTATTGACCCGCCACCCAAAAAGTCCGCCCATCACTGCTCTAGAGCATCAACGCAATGTAGGTTGTATTTCACTGCTTTATCGTTACTACAATGGTAAGGGTCAAACGAAAAAACGTGCGCGTTTCGCCAACAAATTCCCTAAGTTAGGGAACCAGGAAACTTATTCCCGAAACTCGCACGTTTTTCCATTTGATCCACTTTTCGTTGAGGGCACATCTATTTGTGGTCGATGGGCCAGTGAATCGCACTACGAATTACAGGGAGAATTCGTTTTTTAGCAGAACAGTTCGTGTGTGAAATTAACTTCCTCCTGAAGTCTTTCCTGTTACTTTCAATGTAGGGAAATTCAAATCGAATGTCTTCAAACACTACTTCCTGTTTCCTCCTTCCCATTATATAATTTCCTAATTCTGGTGCAATGCATTGTACGAGTAGGGGTCATCCCCTGAGTGCTGGTCCGAACGAAAAATAAAAAAAAGGGGGACACAAATCCAATTCCTGTGCAGGATGGCGGTTGAACTTATTTTTTTTTTTTTTTAAAGAGAAGTAGCACTTCAGGCAATAATGCCTATTTAGTCAAGTACCGTGCTACCTTCTTTAGGAAAGGGATAGAGAAGAGATGAAACAGGTGGTGAAAGTAGAAGGATAGTCGGAAATTAACTGCCGTATATAAGACAGCACAGCGAACAGTGACTATGCCTTCGTCGCTGAGCAGCTCCACCGACAGCCAGTTTTTATTTTTGTAGTGAAAAAACCAAGGTCTTCGTTGGGAATCGAACCCACAACCCCCATACTGACAAGCTAGTACACTACCTACTAGCCTACAGGGGCACCTAACTACTTTAGTACGTACTGTACAACGTCTCCGTCCCTGCGTATCTTCTATCTGCTGCAAAATCTTCTATTGTTAATTAAATAAATTGCTTTGTTAGACTATAATGTTAATCCCAAGTAAAATGGACCGAGTGTTGGGTACGTATTTCCAGCAGAACCATGATTTTTACAATTTGAAAACCTTATTCAGGCGTCGGTCTATTCATGTTAAAATGCCAAACTAAACTTAATGTAAATCAGTTGAGCAGATGTCAAAAAGGCCGCCAGTTAAAAAAAGTGTTGCCAATTTAAAATTCAATACCTTCATAAAAAACAGGCTTTTTTTGCGAAAAGTTTCCAAAGGATTTCAAGCAATTGGAAGAGTTAAAAAATTAATTTTAATCAAAAATAAATAAAGAATATTTAGAATTTAAGAAAATGATCTTGTTTTTGTTCGGAGGCGAACTCGTGGAGAAACTATTAACTAAATGTGAATGACTGCTTAAGCACAATATGTAAAAATGTAATGAGATGGCAGGTTTACGATCGCTATTTTTAAAATAACATTCACCATTATTTCATTACCTAACGAAAGTAAATATGCCTGCATATAGAAAAACTTATGTTATTTTTTCCAAGTAATTAATGAGGTACGAATCAGCTACTCTAAGGGATCCGAACTCTATAATAACTTGACGGGTAACTTCTATTTCTGAAATCGTAATAAACTGAAATCGTGTAAAAACTACTATTCAGAAAAAGTTCTTCAAAAAAACATTCTTCAAACAAACTCTTATACACGTTTCTTTAAAAAAAAAATTAAATTTTCTGCAAAAACCTCTCGTGGATAAAACTCTTATACAAGAAACTTGAAATTCTCTTGGAAGTTGAAATTTTATAAAAATGATAAGCCACAATAAAATAAATAACAACTGTGAGTCACAAAAAATTTTGCTTAAACAAAATCAGGATATAATTCGAGAATAACCCTGCCATTATTCAAAGCCAGATATATATAATCTATTTTAACAGTTTGTTTGCCAATAAGTTTACCTGCAGTAAGTCACTTTTCAAAGAGTAAAGTGCCACAAAGTTATGAATACTTCAATCACTTATGCAATTGAAATGTCTGCCATAACAAAAAAAAAATAAAATGATTTATCACTCATCCTGTGGAGTGTCATAAAAAACTCTTAATCATTCTGTGTGCAGTTGCTTATATACTTTATCATCTTTAGTAAGCATTTTTATTTGTATATTTATCATTGAACTCCAAAAGTTATAAAGAACACGAATATAACACAAATAAGTCACAATTTAAAATTCTAACTAAAAAATGACTCATATGCTCTTTTTAGCTTTTAATAGTTTGAAAAAAAAAACACATACAACAGTTGAATTAAAAACAAATAACACCTTTTTCTAATACAATTATATTCTTTATTTACCTGGCATTGATTACACTTTTAAATAAGAATCTCTTTTAAATAAAAACATATAAATTTTCAATAAAAACAAGAGATTCCTGGAGAAGTTTTAATACAATTACTCGTATACACAAAAAACAAACAGCATGTGGTATGATTAATGTTAATTATATTTACAGTACTCATACGCCCCAGCGACTTTAAAGAGGATTTAATTTAAATTCTTCTTCTTGTTAAATATTAAAGCTGATTTTGTGCAACATGAAAACCATGTTTGTATGAAAAAGTTTATCAATATCAATTTCGCCATATCGTGGCAGGCTTGTGTTTGCATTAAAGTTATTTTTATTTCGTAAAACATTAAAGATAATTTTGGTGATGGCTGCTTATCTACAAAAAATCCATTAAATCTACTATAGGAAATTGTAACATTTAAAGTGTATATAAATGCTATCTAAAGAAAAGGAAAGAACCCAAAAGAAAATTTTAAATAAAAAATTTTTGTACAAAATATTACAAATAACAGCTTAAGTAAGTTAAATTAAAAAAAAAAAATATTGTTCCAAAATTATATTATTTCATTTTTTAAATATTTTGTTTTGCCTAAAAATGTTCTATAAAAAAAAACAACAAACATAATTTAAAAAAAACTTAACCAAATTTTAAATGTACATACTGCAGAATATACAAATAGTGTTATTTAAGGCAACAGTTGTTAAAGAATTAAAGTTAACTCGCAAGTTGACATCATTAATTAACAAAGGTATATTATTATATATATTATATTACGCTAAAACAAAAAAAAATTAAAAAAATTTTTTAATTTCACATATTTTCTAAACTGTTATACTGTTATAATTTTTTTTAAACATCAATTTGCAAGGGCATTGCAATTAAAACCATTTTATTTAATATTTTCTACGCCATTGAATATAAAAAAACCGTTCTACACAATTTTATAAGAGATTTTGCTTAAAAAATTGTAACAAATCAAAGCCGTTGATTCACACAGACCGTGTAAAAACTACTATTTAGAAAAAGTTCTTAACAAAAACCATTTTCCACAAACTATTATACACGTTTCTTTAAAAAAAATTAAATTTTTTGCAAAAACTCCTCATGAATAAAACTGTTATACAAAATTTTTTTTTTGTACAACACTCAGTAGCCTATGGATTTCTTTAGAAAAAAATATTTAAAAAAATCTTTAATAAAAACTGTTATACATATAATAATCCATATAATTATTAATACAGTTCCATTCAAAGTCACAAAACAATACTACTTTTAAGCCAATAGTTTTAAATGAAAATGTTTAAAAATTTCTAGCCAAATATTTTTAAACTGTTATATTGATAAATTTTTTTAAAACTTTAAAGCCATTAAAATTAATATTTTATTTATTTAATATTTTTTACGCCATTAAAAATCAACAAACTGTTTTACACAATTTCATGAGAGATTATGCTGAGATTTTACTAACAAAATGTTAGCAAATTATTGCTGTTTATTTACACAGATAGTGCAAAAAAATTCTTATAAAATCATTTTCCTTAGACAGTTTACACATTGTTTTTACAAAAAAAAAAATTTCCTTCAAAAACTTTGCGTGTATAAAACTGTTATAAACTGTTATACGTAAAGTTTTTTTTTTGGAGAACATACAGTAGTCTGTAGTTTTCTTTAGAAAAAGTCGCTATTTTATGTAAAAAAATTATTATGAAAAAATGCTTAAAGATACTTTTATTAAAAACTGTTATACATCAGATAATCTATGTTAATAATAATACTGTTACATTCAGAATCAGTTGTGAGAGAAAAAATGATTATAAATTATATTTAAAACAAATTAAATTAAATTTAAAAAAAAACTGTTATACAAAAATAGTTTTGGCACGAATGTTGGTAAAATAATAATAAATTTGACACATTTTTACGCAATATTTTTAAACAAATCAGTTTAATACAATATCTTTAACAAACTTTGTTAAAGAAAAAGCTTTATAAAAAGAAACCCTTTTGAATTATAACAGTCATACACCTTTAATTAATATTTTTTAAATAAAATTTCTACATTTTCTTAAGAAAAATAATTATGGCATCTGTCGCAGCTAGAATATATTGTTAAAGTAAATATTTAACATATTTTTTTTATAGAAAAAAGCTCTTTAGTAAAATAAAAATTAGGCTCTTGTTTCCAAACTGGCTTTTGATTTAAAGATATAAAAGAAAACTACTCTTTTATTTGAATAAATTTGTTTTTTTTTTAGACAAATATTTTTATTTTCTAACACTTAAGAATATACTTTCTTAAGAAAAACATAAGTACGACAAATTTTAAACAGAGGCGTTGACTGTTAAATGAGTTTTTATGTGTAAGAGAGGCATAAAGATTGTAAATAGAATTTAAGTGATTTTAAATATTTTTTGTAAATTTTAGTTGTGTAAATAGAGTTAGTCAAATAATGCACGATTAGCATTTTATGACGGGCGGGTTTAGATTGCTGGAACACAATCGCTTTAGTAAGAAATCGCCAAGTTGAAAGACTATTAAAAAATAAAAAAATCTTTAAAAAAGTGAAGCATACTTCAGGGCTTAAGTTATTTTGCAAGTTTGAAAACACAACTATTTCCCACACTATGCAAACAACTAAAAGAGAGACGCTTCTGTATCAGTATCCGTATCAAGTTTCAAAAGTATTAAAGAAAGTATGTCTCTACATAAAATAACGGGTTAAGTACTGCATAAAGTCTTAAAAAAGTGAACACACACAAAGCATGCATTCTCATGCATGCAGACAATATGCATATGAATCCTTCCTTCTTTAATATGGTGTACGTACGAGAATACATATTCTTGATAAAACTCTTGTAATTTATGAATAAATTATAACTTTATTACAAGAAGAAGCTATTTTGCTGAACAGAGGAAAAGTGTGAGTAGCAGGGAATAAGTATCTTTGAATTTCATATTTAGTTAAAAGCCAATTAAAGGCACTAAAAATAATGAACATCAAAATCAAGGAAACAGGCTTCTTCTATTGAGGAAAATATGCATTTACAGATAAATCGGGTAAATACTGAATATCATTTGCTCTTAAGCACGCTTAAACTTATTTTTGCTGTTTTTACATATTTTTTCTATACCAAATGAAAAGTTACGAAGGCCGTGGCATAAGTATTCAAAATTTCTAATATACAGTTTTCAGTTATAGCGGCTGCGGCATCAAAACTAAATAAACAATCTCTGCTTTTTATCACCAAAACACTTGATATTTTGTTAAGCACACAATAACCCAGGTAAAAAATCTGTGCCTTTATTACTTTAACGGCTCCTATAGGGTGTTTTTATAAAGGTAGATAAATTTATAATGGAATAAAACAAGGATGAATTTTTTAAATTACCACGAAATGTGTTTTATGCGAATGATAATCTGCTGGACATTGTCTAATTTAGAGATGGCTTTTTCCAACATTTGAGACAATATAGCGGCAATAGCGTGGCGAAGGCTCTGTTCAATCTCCTATCCTCGGTCTTATTTTCTTAAACGACCTTATTTATTAGACTTTCAATTCTATATACTCTTTCGTAGATGACAGCACCATTTGCCATTCGTATTCACTTAATAATAGACCCGACCACTTGGAGGTGAGTTCAGGGGTACCACAAGACTCCATTCCTTCTCCTACCCTATTTCTTATTTTTTTAAATCACCTTCTTTGTAAAACTTTTAACCCTATTTACTTTTTCGCAGATGACAGCATCATGTCTCATTCGTATTCACTTAGTAATAGACCAGACCACTTGGAGGTGAGTTGCGAAAGTCAAAACATGAATGATACGTTAAATCACGATCTCGCAACAATTTGGAAATGAAGTCGAGTGAATACAGTCGATTTAATTGCCCGCAAGACACAATGTTGCATGCTTACGTATATGTTATACTTATGTATAACAGAATTAGAAGCTCTTGATGTCCTTCACATGAAAATCCAGTGTAATATTCAATGGACTAAACACATTTTTCAGGTTTCCAAAGCAGCTTTTAAGTGCCTCGGCTTTCTAAAACTTCGTAAGTGAAACTTGACTCTATCCGATCTCCGTACTAATTATACCACCTAGAACAGTCCAAAAATGGAATACAACTCTCATGTATGGGCCGGCGCCCCAAAGTCTATTCAGGCAACAATGCCTATTTAGTCCATTACCGTGCTACATTCCTTTAGAAAAGGGATAGAAAAGAGATGCGGCAGGTGGTGAAAGTAGAAGGATCGTTAGGAAAATTAACTGTCGTATAAAGACAGCTCAGTGATCAGTGAGCAACTCAACCGGCAGTCAATTTTTATTTGAAGTGAAAAAAAACCAAGGTCTTTGTTGGGAATCGAACCCACAACCCCTAGTCATGTAAGCTAGCACACTACCTACTAGCCTACAGGGGCACCTATCTGTTGTGATAGTTGTGCAAATGTTGCTATCGCAATGTTGAGTCTGGTGAAAGTAGAAAGATATTAACGAAATTTACTGTCGTATAAGACAGCTCAGTAACCAGTGACTATGCCTTCATCACTGAGCAGCCTCACCAACAGTCAATTTTTATTTTTGTAGTGAAAAAAACCAAGGTCTTTGTTGGGATTCGAACCCACCCCCAGTCATGCAAGCGAGCACACTACCTACTAGCCTACGGGGGCACCTTTTTTTGGAGTTTCTCGACCACGTACAGGAGAGGACCAAGAGGCTCATTGGATACCTTAGGGTATCCAACTCCACTGTTATCTTTAGCATCGAAGCAATGTGGGATGTACTTCACTGTTTTAATCTTACTACAATGGAAAGTACCCTAACAATATTAGGGAACTTGTTCCCCTTACTTGTGCCCCAAGTTTCTACGTTTACCTCGATTTTCATTGAGAGCACATCCATTCGTGGTTGATTGGCCAGTAAATCGCACAACGCATTACAGAGAAAATAAACTCCCTCAAGAGATCTTTCCTGTCACTTTCAATCTAGGAAAGTTCAAATTCAATGTCCACAAAATCTACACCCTCTTTCCTTTTTTCTTTTTTTATAAAGAGAAGTAGCACTTCAGGAAACAATGCCTATTTAGTCAAGCACCGTGCTAAATTCTTTAGGAAAGGAATAAAGAAGAGATGAAACAGGTGGTGAAAGTAGAAGGATAGTCGGAAATTAACTGTTGTATATAAGACAGCACAGCGACCAGTTACTATGCCTTCATCGCTGAGCAGCCCCACCGACAGTCAATTTTTATTTTTGTAGTGAAAAAAACCAAGGTCGTCGTTGGGAATCGAACGCACAACCCCCACACTGACAAGCTAGTACACTACCTACTAACCTACAGGGGCACCTCCTTTCCTTCTCCACATAACCTGATTTCCTAGTTCTGGCACAATGCATTGCATGTGTAGAGGTCCGAAACAAAAAGCAAAAAATGTTGTCCCACAAGTGGTCAATTATTTCGACTTCACATATCCCCACAGAAAATGTCTAGCGAAGTTAAACTAAACGATCTTGGAGTTCAATTAATGGATACAAAACGTAAAAATAAGCGATTAAAATACGTTTTTTTTCAATAAATTAATTGTGGAGGAAGGTGTGACATGATGACTTTCTAGAACTGTCTGGCTTACCCAACTTCAAATGAATCGAAATTAAAGTAAACAGGGATTTCGTAAGTTAGCTATAAACTGGAATAAATGCCGATCGTATAATCGTGTACTTGGGCCAGCATTTAATCTGGAGTTTTATACTGAAACTTCCTTACACAGTCAGTCACTTTTACCCTCCACCGCCATTTTACTTATACTCTTCTGCACCTCTTGCTAGATTCGATCGCAATTTCATATTTACTTAACATACCTTTTCACAAACTTATGCCGCCATCTTGCAAAAATCTGTAAAACTAAAGTTACTCGATACTTTTTACCAAAACCCATAATATACTGTATCTGTGGCGGCAGACTGTGATACAGATTAAGCATCTAGCCTATTGGCTCTAACCTGACAATGTTCTTACCACTGGGTGAATAAATACTATGTGACTACTAACGAACCCAAAGTGCATGACACACTTCAGGTGGCAATTTCAAAAGCACAGCAAGCTAGGCTGTGCTTCCCATCCTTTCATAAGAGCGGGAGACTACTACTATAATCCCTGAAAGTCTTCATCAATAATCAGTACAGGGCCTTAGCCCTATAGGCTACCCTTTCTGGAGGTGATAAGAACGTGATAAGATTTATATCAGCAACAAGCAATGTGGCCATAATTTGATGGTGGTCTTACCAGTGGGTGTAGGAAAGAGTGTCCACTCACGCCCTAATACGCATACATACTGGATGCATATACGCCTTAGTTGCAATTTTTAAGTGCACGGTAGCAGGGACGTGTCCCCACTCTTTGCTTAAGAGTTGGAGACTATTCAACTCATAGTCCTGTTGCAAGCATAACTAGGAATTTTATTTGGATGTTAAACTTTTCTTTTCGGAACTTTCGTCAAATCCCGATTTAAAACATAGCCGCCACGTGGCTCACCGAGGTGCCTTATCAACAACCAGAATATGGCTGTAGCCCTGCGGGCAACTGGTTCCCGTGGTAGCAGTGTATGTTTATAAGTCACTGGTCGGACTTTAAGAGTTCTATGCGACTGGTGCCGCCTTTAAGCCCTAGAAGTTCATGTCAAGGTGGAAAGATGTCCACCAAGATTGCGGGCGGTTGGGGGGGCTATGGACACATGAACTCACGATTTTCTCTCCTCTTAAACAATCTCGAGCTTAAATTTATTATCAAATAAGAGTTGGATTTTCTAAGTTTTTGCTGCCGATGGGAGTTAACCTTATAAGCTGCTGTGAAAAGAAACAAGCAGATATCTTTACCACTGCAATTACTGTGCGGAGAAAAAAATAAAGCTAACTGGAATAATACTTTTTAGCAGTTTAGTAGAAACCTACATTATGTATTAACTCTCCTGCTAGTTAAGCAACATCTCTTGAAGTTTGCAAATGCAAATATCTGCGTTCTTTGCTTTGTAAGAATACAAATTAAAAAATCTTACAAGCCTAAGGTTCATTAGCCACCAAACACATCCTTACTCGATGTAAAATAGGGATGATAAATTTCTTTCCAGTAAAAAGATTTCTTTCTCTGAAGAGAACTCACTCTTTTTAACCCAATATAACTACTGCCCTCGTATAACTAACAATTTCGAACCAATCATCGTTATACAAAAAATACATAAGTGAATTTATTACAATTGTTTTGCTTGAGAGTTTCTATGTTGCCATGTGTAGAATATAAAAAAATCATGAATTCGAAATGGCAATATTGCACACAAACACACACATATGTAACACACTCGCGCACAATAAATAAAAATAAAAATTAGTACATGTTTCTTTTACAGTTTTAACTTGTTTTATTTTTATTGCGTAAATTTGTTTGCTTTGTATTTGAGTGTTAAATAAAACTCTTATTTCTAAGAATATATTTTTTCAATTGCTTTAAGTGTGTTCGTATGCATGTGTGAGCACTTCAGAGCAACAGCGAGAGAAAGAGAGAAAAAGATCAAAATACAACCAGTCAAGATAAAACATGTTAAAGTTCTTAAGCATAAAGTTTTTTCTAACGGAAGTGTTGTGTTTTTGTTTCTTTTTTTTTGCGTTTGTTTTAAATTTACATAAATACAACAACAAACACAGCAGCAGCTTTAATAAAAAATATTTTTTTTTTTTCAAGAAACATTGTAAAAATAAATGTGTACTCGCGTAAGCAAAAATATATGTATAACAGTTAAGTAAAATAAAAATATAAAAGTTAAAAAAAAAAAAATTCAAATAAAATAATTAAAATTTAAATAAACAGTTTTTAAAGACTGAAGACAGAAATTAATCGTTAAATTAAACACGTTATCACTTTTAAATCACTGATTGTTTTATGCATTTTTTACTTCGATCAGAGCTTTATGGCATAACCAGCTTCTTTAACATCATACACTGAGAGATGTGAGGTCCTTTATCTTATTAAGTCTATTTTTAAAGGAGTATATAGTTAAAGCTTTTTATTACAAATATTTTCTACTTCTTCCACTCTCTCTCTCACTCTATCAGCGATATAAACTGAATAACTTGAAAACCACACAATCTGTATTATCAACTTAGCGCTTTTAGCACTCAAGAGAAGGCAATTTTGCCTTAATTACATATATTTTGTATTTCTTCCTCCCTCTCTCTCTCTCTCTATCTCTCTCCCTATCTCCCTTTCTATCAGCCATGTAATCTCAATAACTTAAAAACCACACACTTAGTATTGTCAACTTAGTGCTTTTAGTACTAGAGGGCAACTTTGTCTTTATTTAAATGAGTGTGTAGTTAAGCCGTTTTATTACAACTATTTTGTACTTCTTCCTCTCTTTCTCACTCTCTCTCGCTCTTTCTTTCTATTAGCTATGTAAACTTAAAAACCACACACTCAACATTGTCAACTTAGTGCTTTTAGTACTAAAGATCTGGCAATTTTGAGGTTAGGAAGTATATTGCTTTGAAGGACACATTTTTTTTTTAAATTCAGTTTTATTTTTATACTAATTTAAAGTAGAAATTTGGGAATTAATAATAAAATTTGATTTTGGGTAAATAACTACCCCTAGCACACCACAATTGATTTGTTGAAATCCAAGATTGTATAATTTAACGTCGGTAGAATTATTTTTGGGAATATGTAAAGTCGAAAGAATTGACCACTTGTGGAACAATATTCGTAACGTTATTGGCGGTATATTGCCACAAATATTGAAAAAAGCAACCTCTAGATTAGATCATAACCATTCTCAACTTAATGCTTAATTTTTCTTCAAAGAAAGCCACATAAAATTCCATAAAAATTTCTGCAATTTCGTTTGTACAATAAAAAAATATGTCTGCTACCGCTTCTATAACAGAGTCGATCATATTTGTTTTATATAATATTTGTTCATATCATAATTTGAATATGCAAAACCCAGCAAACATAATGTTAAGTCATTGAAATACGTCGCTGTTAAACAATACGAGAGCTGGGATTTAAAAATATCCAAATTTTAACTGAGTAGTTCCAGAATATCAAAAAAACTTAGGACGTCTGGGAAGGCATTTTTTCAGTTTTACTAATTTTAATTAAAGCCTATGTGTTTGGTGGGATGTATAGTTGACGACATTAACCCAAACGCCTTCTTAAGCAATGTACACACACATGCGCACCATTATTTACCATTCCCAGTCCAATAAATTCATAAACTTTGAGGCTTAGCAAGAGAATAAGAGATCATGAGTTGATGAAAAGAACACAGATTTGTTCACTAAATGAGAATTATTAAAGCATATAAAGTGTGGTAAAATTTTATGTTAGGAAGTAAATTGCCCATCAGTTGATTAAAGAATTAAGATGTCATCCTTTGACATTTATTTAATAAAAAGTTGGGAAATTTTAAGTACAAAACGTTACACTCTTGAGTAAAGAATCTTAATTTGGGGAAAATTTAGTATCAATATGATTGAAAATTTCACTTCGTAAAATTCTAGCAGCTTTTCCTCGTAATCAAGCTCTTTCTGAAACCGCTGTGCGTAATTTAACCGCTAAATTTGAGGGTGACGCTACAGTCATTGATATACAAAAGCAATAGGCTCGCGGTAGCGGTAGTGATGCAAACGTAGCCGCTGTACATCAAAGTGTTGAGAATGAGCCTGGAACATCAACTCATCCATGTTCGCATCAAGCAAGCATCACTAAAGACACTTCAGGCAACATTTAGCATAACGATTTCCATTTTAACGATTAAAAACGTCAACTCGTTCAAGAATTAAAGAAAACCGACCATTGTATTGGTCGATCATAAGTGAATTGGCTGTCTGAATAACTGAACGAAGAAGACGCAGTTTTCAACGAAATCATCTATAGTGATGAGACTCTTTTTTATCAATAAAGCGGTTATGTAAACACAACAAAAATCTCTTATAAGGAACTTATAAAATCCTCGGCAAATCATTACATCTACAGAAAGTGGTCATATAGTGCGATTAGTGATCAGGTGGCTCCTGCCGTACTTTTTTTAGTGAGAAAAGAAATGCCGTCACCATATATTTTGCGCTGCCAAAGCATCATAAATAATTTTTTTTGCCACAACAGGCTTATGCTGACATTAGTGACCTTTGCATTCAGCAAAACGGCGCCACAAGCCACACAGCCACTCAAACAATTCAGTTATTGCTGTTCGCGTAATTTCTTGATTTAGTGATGTCATTTGGCCGCCTGATTCCTAGGATTTAACGCCGCTGGATTGTTTTCTCTGGGACCATTTGAAAGATTTGCTTTAGGTGAACAACCCACAAACAACTGATGCTTGGAAAAATTAAATTCGGCACTGCATTAGACGAGCTTAGCGAAGTTTTCTTTCAAAATATGTACACAGAGTGGACATCTGCCATCGTACGAGAGGTGGAAGTTTGCCCGGCATCATATTCCATATAAGTATTAAGGAATCGAAAGCTCTTGATGTTCTTGACATAAAAATCCAGTATGATGTTCGATGGACTTAGCACATTTTTTAGGTTTCTAAGGAAGCTTTCAAGTGCCTTGGTTTTCTAAAAGGTTGTAAGAGATACTTCACTCTATCCGATCTTCGTACTATTTACACCACCTATAATCGTCCAAAAATGGAATACAACTATCATGTAAGAGCCGGCGATGTAAAGTCTGTTGATCGATCGCCTACAAGACAGGGCCAAGAGGCTCATTGGCGAAAGTAGAGTACCCAACTCTACTTTGGTACTCGTATCAATAAAACTGTTTGTTTTAAGCCAATTTACTTCCTAACCTCAAATTTGCCCACCCCGTTAAAAAATAATCAATAATATTTTTTTTTTTTTTTGTAAATTACCATTAAATTTAAAAATAAATTTTGTTTTTTTTAATAAATAAAAATTATTTTTTATTACACTTTAGCTGTTTGACAATTTAGTGAAAAGTTGTAGTTTAAGGCTTAATTTTGTAGGATACTGTAGGATATTATTTTATTGTTATTATTATTAACCACAGCTATAATTGGCCAGGTCTGGGAAGTTTTTAAAATTAACTAAATTTTTTTACTGTATCGTTATAAACTATTAGTTTTATTAACTAATTTTTATACCTTTATTTATATATTTTAATTAATTAATTTCTTTTATTTTCTTTAATTTTAGTTTTATTACAGCAAGAAGCTTGTGAAACATGCATTTCCAAAGTCAATTATTTTTCCCACTTATTCTGGCTACAATTCTAGTGTTCTGGGCTCAACGTTTAGATGCAATGCCCGGGGATGCTGATGGGGCAGCAGATGGTAAGTTTATAATTATTTTGTCAATAGCAACAAATAACTAATCAAAATGTTTCTAACACCAAGAATTCTACTAAAAAAATGTATTAAAGCATAAAAAACATATCATTTTTAACAAAATTTCTATAAAATATAATTCATAAATATTGATTAATATTAATTTTAAGAACGTATTCAGCATACAGTGTTAAGTAAAAGTAATGCACTGAAATACAAAGAAATATTTTTTAAATAAATAGGTTAACAAAAATCAAAATATGTGTAATTTTCTGTATAACAAACATTAAAATTTTTATTATTATTATCAATAATGCATTTTACTTAATAAATAACATTATAAGATTGTTGTTAACAATAGAAATTATCCTAAAAAACACACAATAATTTCAGTGGTTTTTAAAAAAAAATTACCACATGGTAAAATGAGATCTTAAAAACTCTTGGATGTATTTAAACTTAAATAAAAAATAATTATAATTTTATTAAATTTAAAAAAAAAAAACTTTGAAATTATCTAAATATTGTTAAAACATAGAAATTAATACAACGTTAAATTTCTCATTTCTCGTGACGTTTTTGTGATTTAAAACCATAAAAAATTTACAGCACACCATTTTGAACATAGAGTATTAGAGTATATTTTGTTTTTTTTTTTTTTATAAATCATAGAACATTGTTTGAATACTGGGTAAAACATAGAAATCAACACATCGCTAAATTTTTTTGTCATAGAACATTTTCTGCAAACTTTTGAACATAGAATTTAACAGGTGGTAAATTTCATAAAATTTTTCCGGCATATTTCTAAAACATAGAATTTAACTTAATGATTTTTCATAGAACATTTTCTGCATATTTCTATAAACATAGAATTTAACATATTCCTCCGTGTTCATGTATTTTTATATACAAACAAATTTAATTTTTTTTTTAACACTTCACTTCACTTACTTGTTTTACCTCCCAGGTGATCTCAACCTTCGTGTCAGACGTCAAGATGATTATGATGATGACGATAAAAATACTGATTATAGCATCATTCAACTCGCTCATCTTATAGAAGCCATCCCGCTTTGAAATAGCATTATGTTCGATATCCCGATTTTTCAACTTTCCACACATGATAGTTAATGAGACACACGTACACCCACACACCCACACACAAATTAAATTTTTAGTTATAAAATTACATCCTTTATTTCAAAGTTTCCCTCAATACTATGAACCACAAATCCTTACAACTTCATTCCGCTGAGCCTACAACTCACACATCACTAAACAAAATCCCAAATAACACCATTTAACCACAAATCTTAAAATAAAGAAAACAAAAACAATTTTGCTCTATAAGAAAAATGTTTCCTTTTTGGTATCGAAATCTTTTTTAAACTCAACAATTTTTTAAAGGGTGGGCATATTTGAGGTTAGAAAGTAAATTGTGTTTGAACACTTTTTTTGACAGCTTCAGCTTTATTGATATGAATGTAAAGCAGAAATAATATGGAAATTACTAACGTAATATGATGTAGGGTAAATGTCCTCTAGCAAACCGACAGATGATCGCTCTTTTCACAAAATTTTGAAAACACATTTTGCAACAAAGCTTAGAGTACCAGTTTTTGTGGGATATTCACGTAAAGCCGATCTTTCAAATGGCCTAAGAGAAAATAATCCAGCGGTGTTAAATCAGAAGTATGATGTGGCTAATTTACATCGCCATATCGAGAAATTCGGTGACCAAAAAATTTCTCATGGAATAACTGAAATATTTGGATCGCAGTGTAGCTTGTGGCACCGCCTTACTATAACCAAAAGTCACTGACGTCAATATTAGCCACGTACACCTGGTCTTTCAAATGGCCTAAGAGAAAATAATCCAGCGGCGTTAAATCACAAGTATGAGGTGGCTAATTTACATCGCCATATAGAGAAATTCGGTGACCAACAAATTTCTCATGCAATAACTGAAATGTTTGGATGCCAGTGTGGCTTGTGGGGCACCGTCTTACTATAACCAAAAGTCACTGACGTCAATATTAGCCACGTACACCCGGTCTTTCAAATGGCTTCAGAGAAAATATTCTAGCGGCGTTGGATCACAAGAACTAGGCTTCCAATTGACATCGCCAAATCGAGATATTATAAGAGCGGCAAACTTGTCAAGCAACAACTGAATTGTTTAGGTGCCTGTGTGGTTTATGACGCCATTTTGCTGAAATTAAAGACCATCAATGTCATCGTGTTAGCCAATTTTGGTCACAAACAATTGATTATCATGGTTTGTTAGCGCAGAGAATTCACGTTAAAGGCATTTCCTCGCTTATTTTCGAAAAACAAAAAAAAAAAATAAATAAAAACAGATCGATGATGCCACCTAAATAATAATCGCCTCATACTGTCGCTTTCTTTGCTTGTAATGACTTTTCGAGGACGGTTTGTGGATTTTATGGACCGTATATGTGACAATTTTATTTGTTTAGATAACCGCCTTAATAGAAAGTGAGCCCAATCACCAAACATGAATTTGTTCAAAAATGCGTTATTTTCGTTACATTTTTCAAACAACCAATACAACGTTCGAGGCAAACAATGGTCGATCGGCTTTAATTCTTGAAAGAGTTATATGCATAAAGATAAAGATCTTAATGCAATATAATGCTCTCCAGTAAGGTCCACTTGTCGACAAGTTGATGCTACAGGCTCGTTTTCAAGACTTTGTTATACAGCGGCTATGTTGGCATCACTATTGTCTCTAAAAGCGTATTTGTGGTCACAATTGGCTAATGGACAAGATGGCGGCACAAGCCACACAGAAATCTATACAATTCAGTTACTGCATGAGAAATTTCCCGATCCGGTAATCTCTTGTTTTGACAATCTCTGCTTCGTTCTTGTGATTAAACATCGCTGGATTATTTTCTCTGGAGCTATTTGCAATAACACGCTTGCGTAAACAACCACAAGTCACTGACACTCTGAGATAAGCGTAGCTTTGTTGTAAAATGTCTTTAAACATTTTTCGAAAAGAGCAAATGTCTGCTGACGTGCTAAAAGTGAAATGAATTGCAATTCACTTTAACAAATTCATTGACAAGGAATTGTAATTCACTTAAATAAATTCATTTAAATTGGAGGCGAATTGCAATTTATTCTAGGAATTCATTGGAATTGAAATTGAATTGAATTTTTATCAATTTTATTTTTTTGTGTTAAAAAAATTAATTTAAAATTTGTTAATTCAGTGCATGAGTGTTTTGCGAATTAATTCAAAAATTAATGATTCCTTTACAGCCCTGTTACGAAAATGCTTAATTTGCTGTTGCCATTCCTTTCAGTGAAAGGACAAACAGACTAGCTATTTCTTTTGCTCGTTTTGCATAATTTAAGTTATAAAAAGTTTATTTGGGTATGATTTTACGTCGACCCTCGCCAAATTAGGTTTGTGAACCTACCGGTTTCGGCTATTTGCCATCTTCAGTGTTCTCTTAATTATCACTAAATAAGTAAAGTGTGTTTGTTATGAACACAACAAAATGCTACATTCAAATTCCATGAACTAAGATTGACAATCAGAAAAAACAAAAAGAAGACACACAACCAAAACCAAACATCTACACTGAAGAATAATGATCTGGCATCTGTAGTAAAAACAATGAGTTACAGAGCACAACATATTTTATCTCATTGATTTTTATGTGAAATTTGTCCCAGAAATTAGGACTTCTGCTTCATTGTTTCTATCAAGTTGGCTGCATTAATAATTTAATGGTTGTGGAACAAATAACCCAAAATCAGAAGAACAAACAAACTGAATGGAAAAAACTTGTCTACTGAGGAATTTAACTTAATTAACAATTTTAATTTAATTAACACCGTTTTATCAGGATTTTGATGAAACAGATTTAAGTGGTGCAAAATTTCACACCGAACACAGTGTGCAAAAGTTGTTATAATACTGTTACGAAGATGATTTATCAAGTTTTAAAAGAAAATAATTAACCGTAAAAGAAAAGTAAATGGCCCACTGCACATATTAAAAACTGCGTAATTTTCTAGGTATTGTGGTAGCTTATCAATCTGGGGGTTGTGAGTTCGATTCCCAACGAAAACCTTGGCTGTTTTTTCACTACAAAAAAAAAATTGACTGTCGGTGGGGCTGCCATGGTTACTAGTCGTTGTGCTGCCTTATACGACAGTTCCGACTATCCTTCTACTTTCGCCACCTGTTTCATCTCTGTCCCTTTCCTAAAGAATGTAGCACGGTACTTGACTAAATAGTAACATGCTTTGATTCTGCATTAACTGTTGCATCATATTCTGCATGTTGGCCATGAAGCAGTTGGTTCATGGTTTCATTCCCATTTTAAACAACTAAAATAAAAATCGAAAATAGTATTGTAATGCAGCTTAAATGGTTAGCACGTTTCACGTGATGGCCAGTATTAATAATCCAGCTGCTACCAATTAAACAGAATTATATTTTCTAATCAAATACCAGCTTTAAATCTATAATGCATCTGCCTAAAACTAAAGACACTGTAACATTACTGTTTTCAAATCAACAAAACGGGAATTGAAGGACAAGAAGAAAAAAAAACTTTCTAACTCTCACTCTCTAACAAAAAGTTGCCAGATTGCTAAGTTGACTTTCGAGACGATTGAAAGCGAATTCGTATTTAAATTAAAATTCTTTTACTCACCTGAAATGCTGTATTTTGTGATTCAGTACTTGAAAAATCTTTCGAATCACTACGCAACACAAACTGTATTGAATTGAGAATGGAACTGGATTCAAATTTTATATTTTCTACTTTTACCACCTGCATCATCTCTTCTCTATCCCTTTCCTAAAGAATATAGCACGGTATTTGACTAAATAGATTGGTGTTGCCTGAAGTGCTACTGCTCTTTAAAAAAAAAAAAAAAACAAAAAAAAACCATGATTATGAGAAATTCTACCATATAAGTTGGCAACAGAAAAGAAAAACAATTCACACAGAATAAAACAAAACACATAGCCAAGTAGTTAGGTGCACTTGAATAATAACAACAGCAACAATATGGGGTGATCTTAAAGTACAGGGTGTCCACCGGAAAGGCATACTACTTTAATTGTTTATAACTTTTGCGTAAATGAAATAGAATGGATCTGGCTATTGATAAATGTATTATTTAATGTCGGCAATTGTATATGGAATACAATATCAAAAAAATTTCTACCTATGTTAGCCTCACAATTGCGAGCCATTTTGAGCACATTTTTCATTACATTATCACACATTCCACGCGGTATTTCATTAATTTCATTACGATTATTTTTTTTTTGAGTTGCTCAAGCTTTACTGGTTTGTTTGCATAAATCTTGCTTTTTAGATATCCCCACAAAAAAAAAGTTCGGAGCAGTTAAATCAGGTGACTTTGAAGGCCAATCAAGATCACAATTTCTTGAAATAAATTGTTGTTACAAAAGGTCTCATATTAATTCCATTGTAATCCTGGCTGCATGTGATGTGCAACTGTCCTGTTGATACCACATGTTAATCAAGCTCAAAGCATGCAGTTGTAGGGTTAAAAGAATTTTCACTCATATCACGATATCGCTTCCCATTCATAGTTACCGTTACGCCGTATTTATTTTCACAGAAGTAGGGTCCAATGATTTCTCCTGACCAATATGCATACCAGACTGTCACTTTTAATGGATGCAAAGGTGAATGTTGAATAAATGGAGGGCTTCCCATTTCCCAGGTCCGACTATTCTGTTTATTCACATGTCCATTCAACTGAAAATGTTCTTCGTCACTCATTATGATTTTTTCATGAAAATTGGGGGTTTCCTGAGTGAGCTGTAACATCCTATTGTCATATGTAGAGCAGCGTAAATGATCTTGTGGAAGAAGCTATTGTGTCAACTGAATTTTATATGGAAACAAATGCAAATCCTTGTGCAAACTTGTGGCCAAAGTTGTTCTTTGAAGACTAAGCTCCTAAGCATGGCGTCGAATTCAGGTTGATGGATTGATTTGAACACTTTCTTGAAGAGCAGTAATGTTTTCAGCCGATCTTGTGATCCATGCTCGGGCCTATCACCTACACACCCCCTTTTTTCCAAATCATTCACTTCACGATATATAGTGCGTTTTGTTGGCACGTTGTTTCACCCCAAAAACTTCACGTACCTTTCTCATCATCACAGTAATCGATGATTGATTTTGATAAAATGTTTTAACGATTAAAATACGTTGGTTTTATCAAATATTTATCCATAATAAATTTGTCACATGTCTTCTTCATGACTGCCAACTATGAACTGTCAAGACTAAAGTTTACCAAAGTAGTATACCTTCCCGGTAGACACCCTGTATTATATATTAATTCTAGTTGAGTTATTAGTGAGTAAAAACCACAAAGTTAACATCGTGTTTATTTTGTGTAAATTAAAAATAAATAAATCGTTTAACTTAATTTAAAACTCTAAAGTGCTGTCGTATTATTTTTGCAATAAAAGAACTTAAAATAACAAAACGTTTAATAAAAAGAATAAACGTAACAATATCCTTCGCTATAATGAGGAGACATGGAAAAGGTGTACAGTACGAAAGGAACACTGAAGATGGCAAACGGCCGAAACCGGTTTGTTCACAAACCAAATTTAACGAGGGTCAACGGAAAACCGTACCCAAATAAGAGTACAGTAGAAGTCTTTTATGAAGCTAGTAATTTGGAGTTGTAAGACCTAAATGGGGTCACACTCTACACTTCAATTTAATGCATCGCCAAAGCCTACAAATTTTATTTTAACATCGAAAATATTTCTTAAACAATAAAATATTCAAGATTATTTATCAAAATTATTGTAAATATTTTTATGGAAAATATAAAATGGAAACTTTAATTTTAAATTAATTTTTTTTAATTCTCGAATGATTTTTGCAAATATTTCTAAAAAATAGAAACTAACACATCCTGTATTTTCATTTTCATATTTCGAATACATAAAAATTAACACTAACACATCCTTCTTGTTCATGTATTTGTTATGCGCTCGTGCAAAAAACACAAAATTTCTTTACTTCTTTTAATCCTTCAATTACTTGTTTTACCTCACAGCTGATCTCAACATTCGTGTCAGACGTGAAAAATATTATTATGATGATGTTGATGTTACTCGTGATTATGATATTAATCATCCATCATTTCGTTTCCATTGCGGTGACACAAAAAAGCCAACGAATGCGTGAACTAGTGTTCGCCTAACGATAATGATCCTGCTCCGAAATAGCATTATGTTCGATATCCCGTTTTTTCAACTTTCCACACATGATAGCAAATGAGACGCACATACACACACACAAATTAAATTTTTAGTTATAAAATAACATCCTTTATTTCAAAGTTTCCCTCAATACTATGAACCACAAATCCTTACAACTTCATTCCGCTGAGCCTACAACACACACATCACTAAATAAAATCCCAAATAACACCAATTAACCACAAATCTTAAAATAAAGAAAACAAAAACAACTTTGCTCTATAAGAAAAATGTTTCCTTTTTGGTATCAAAATCTTTTTTAAACTCAACAATTTTTTAAAGAGTGGGCAAATTTGAGGTTAGAAAGTAAATTGTGTTTGAACACTTTTTTTGACAGCTTCAGCTTTATTGATACGAATGTGAAGCAGAAATATGAAAATTACAAACGGAATATGATGTAGCAAACCGACATCGTCCGATCGTTTCACAAAATTTTGAAAACACATTTTGCAATAAAGCTTCGCCTCTCTCGCCAATGCAGTGCCGATTTTTTTTTTAGAGTTATTGTTTTTTGTGGGATATTTACGTAAAGCCGGTCCAGCGGTGTTAAATCACAAGTATGAGATGGCTAATTTACATCGCCATATCGAGAAATTCGGTGACCAGAATAACTGAAATATTTGGATGGCAGTGTGGCTTGTGGCACCGTCTTACTATAACCAAAAGTCACTGACGTCAATATTAGCCACGTACACCCGGTCTTTCAAATGACTTCAGAGAGAATATTCTAGCGGCGTTAAATCACAAGAACTAGGCTTCCAATTGATATCGCTAAATCGAGATATTATAAGAGCGGCAAATTTGTCAGGCAATAACTGAATTGTTTAGGTGGCTCTGTGGTTTATGACGCCATTTTGCTGAAATCAACGACCATCAATATCATCGTTAGCCACTTGTGGTCACAAACAATTCACGAGAGAATTCACGTAAAAGGTGTTTCCTGACTTATTTTCGAAAAACCAAAAAAAAAAAAAATAAAAACAGATCGATGATGCCACCTGATCCATAATCGCATCATACCGTCGCTTTCTTTGCTTGTAATGACTTTTCGAGGACGTTTTGTGGATTTCATGGGCCCTTTATGTGACAATTTTGTTTCTTTACATAACCGCCTTAATAGAAAGTGAGCCCAATCACCAAACATGAATTTGTTCAAAAATGCGTTATTTTCGTTAAATTTTTCAAACAACCAATACAACGTTCGAGGCAAACAATGGTCGATCGGCTTTAATTCTTGAAAGAGTTATATGCATAAAGATAAAGATCTTAATGCAATATAATGCTCTCCAGTAATGGCCACTTGTCGACAAGTTGATGCTACAGGCTCATTTTTAAGACTTTGTTATATAGCAGCTATGTTGGCATTACTATGGTCACTAAGAGCATATTTGTGGCCACAATTGGCTAATGGACAAGATGGTGCCACAAGCCACACAGCAATTTTAACAATTCAGTTACTGCATGAGAAATTTCCCGGTCCTAGAATTTGTCGTTTTGGGAATTGGTTTTAAATTTATTCAAATGAATTAGAACAATGAGTTGCATTCAATAAAGCTTTAGAGCAGTTGTTAAGGGAATGAAAAATGTTCACATATTAATCTGTTAACACATCACGCAGTTTCGAAGAAATTTTATAACCACATAACAGCAACAATATGCTACATTAAAATTCCATGAACTAAGATTGACAATCAGAATAGAAAAAACAAAAGGAAACACACATCCAGCCAAAATCAAATACCTACAGTGAAGAATAATGAACTGGCATCTGTAGTAAGTGCAATGAGTAACACAGTACAACATTTTTTGGCTCATTGATTTAGGGCACAATTCTAAGAATTGTATCTGAAATTCATCCCTGAAATTAGAACTTCTGCTTCATTCCTTTTATAAAGTGGGCTGCATTAATAATTTAATGGCTGTGGAACAAATAATCCTTTTTTTGTTCAGAGCGAATTACATTTTAAAACCAGAAGAACATTGAATATTTCGGTATGGAAAATAACAAGTACCAAAAATTGAGTGATTTTAGTTATATTTAGGATTATATCGTCCCAAAGATAAGCAAACTAAATCGAGAAAAATTGTTTACTGAGGAATTTTAATTTAATTAACAATTTTAATTTAAAAGAAAAGTAAGTGACCCAAATTTACAAACTGCATAGTTTTCTAAGAGAAATTCTACCAAATAAGTAAACAACAGAAAACAAAAACAACTAACAGAGAGCAAAACTAAATACACAGTAAAGCAGGCGCCTAAACTGAATGATAATAATAACAACAACATGGAGTGTTATCAAAGTACAGGGTGTCCGCTGGGAAGGTATACTACTTTGTTTATAATTTTGCTAATTGTTAAATGTTTTATTTAATATCGGCCATTATGTATAGAATACAATATCAGATAAATGTCCAGCTCCATTTTGAGCACATTTTTCATTACATTATCAGACATTTCACGCAATATTTCATTACGAATATTTGTGTTTGAGTTCCTCAAGCATTTCTGGTTTGTTTGCATAAACCTTCCTTTTCAGATATCTCCACAAAAAGAAGTCCGGAGCAGGCAAATCAGATGAATGTGGCGGCCAATCAATGTTAGCATTTCTAGAAATAACTTGTTGTGAAAAGACGTCTCGCAATAATTCCATTGCAATACTGGCTGTATGTAATGTAGCACCGTCTTGTTGATATCACATGTTAATCAAGCCCAAAGCATGCAGTTGTGGCGTTAAAATATTACAATTTCGCTCCCCATTTACAGGTATCGTTACGCCGTTTTCATTTTCAAAGAAGTAAGGTCCCATGATGTCTCCTGCCCAACTTGCATACCAGACTGTCAGTTCTAATGAATGCAAAGTTGATTGTTGAATAATTTGAAGGCTTCCTATTCCCCAGAACCGACTATTCTGTTTATTCTCGTCACTCATTATGAGTTTTTCATAAAAATCGGGATTGTCACGAGCAAGCTGTAACATCCTGTTGGAATAGGTACAGCGGCGTAAATGATCTTGTGGAAGAAGCTTTCGTGTCAATTAAATTTTATATGGAAACAAATGCAAATCCTTTTGCAAAATTGTGGCCAAATTTGTTCTTTGAAAACTAAGCTCCTGAGCATGACCTCGAATTGAGGTTGATGGATTGTTTTGAACACTTTCTTGAACAGCAGCAATGTTTTCAGCTGATCTTGCATTTCTTTATGGTTCATGCTCGGGCCTATCACCTACACACCCCCTTATTTCGAAATCATTCACTTCACGATTAATAGTGCGTTTTGTTGGCACGTTGTTTCACCCAAAAATATTACGTACCTTTCTCATCGTCACAGTAATCGATGATTGATTTTGATAAAATGTTTTAATGATTAAAACATAATAATAATAAATTTGCCCCATGTCTACTTCACGACTGCCAAATATGAACTATCAAGACTAAAGTTTACTAAAGTAGTATTTTTTCCAGGTGAAAACCCTGTATTATAAATTAATTTAAGTTGAATTATTAGTGAGTAAACACCACAAAGTTAGCATCGTGTTTATTTTGCGTAAATTAAAAATAAATAAATCGCTTAACTTAATTTAAAACTCTAAAGTGCTGTTGTATAATTTTGCAATAAAAGAACTTAAAATAACAAAACGTTTTATAAAAATAATAAACGTAACAATATCCTTCGCTATAATGAGGAAACATGGAAAAGGTGTACAGTACGAGAGGAACACTGAAGTTCACAAACCAAATTTAACGAGGGTCAACGGAAAACCGTACCCAAATAAGAGTACAGTAGAAGTCTTTTATGAAGCTAGTAATTTGGGGTTGTAAGACCTAATTGGGGTCACACTTTACACTTCAATTTAATGCATCGCCAAAGCCTAAAAATTTTATTTTAACATCGAAAATATTTCTTAAGGAATAAAACATTCAAGATTATTTATAAAAATTATTATAAATATTTTTATGGAAAATATAAAACGGAAACTTTAATTTTAAATTAATTTTTTTTAATTCTCGAATGATTTTTGCAAATATTTCTAAAACATAGAAACTAACGCATCCTGTATTCTCATTTTCATATTTCGAATACATAAAAATTAACACTAACACATCCTTCTTGTTCATGTATTTGTGAAAAAAAACACAAAATTTCTTTACTTCTTTTAATACTTTAATTAATTGTTTTACCTCACAGCTGATCTCAACATTCGTGTCAAACGTCAAGGTCCACCTCGTTTACGTTGGGGCAGAGATATCACACAACAAGCACTGGTCAAACGTTCGACTCAAAAGAAATAATTCTTCTCTGCAATGACGTTATGTTCGACACAATGATTTCTTTCGACACCCCCTACCCATGATAACAACTGAAGAAGCTCTTAATTACTGAATAATCTCTTACTAAAATACACTATAATTCGTTATAAATTTTTAATAAAAAAATTAAATGAAAATTATTAAAACCTTTTAAATCTTTTTGTCACCCAAAATTAAAATTAAACAATAAATTTATAAAAATAAAATAAATGCAATAAATTAAAAAATATATTTAATATAGAAAATCTCGTATCATTTATGATACATATTTTAATTTTAATTTCCTAAAAAGCATTAAAAATTTATTATACCAAAAAATATCGTTAACGAGGGTCAACGGAAAACCGTACCCAAATAAGAGTACAGTAGAAGTCTTTTATGAAGCTAGTAATTTGGGGTTGTAAGACCTAATTGGGGTCACACTTAACACTTCAATTTAATGTATCGCCAAAGCCTAAAAATTTTATTTTAACATCGAAAATATTTCTTAAACAATAAAACATTCAAGATTATTTATCAAAATTATTGTAAATATTTTTATGGAAAATATAAAACGGAAACTTTAATTTTAAATTCATTTTTTTTAATTCTCGAATGGTTTTTGCAAATATTTCTTAAACATAGAAACTAACACATCCTGTATTCTCATTTGCATATTTCGAAAACATAAAATTTAACACCAACACATCCTTCTTGTTCATGTATTTGTGAAAAAAAAACACAAAATTTCTTTACTTCTTTTAATACTTTAATTAATTGTTTTACCTCACAGCTGATCTCAACATTCGTGTCAAACGTCAAGGTCCACCACGTTTACGTTGGGGCAGAGATATCACAGAACGAGCACTGGTCAAACGTTCGACTCAAAAGAAATAATTCTTCTCTGCAATGACGTTATGTTCGACACAATGATTTCTTTTGACACCCCCTACCCATGATAACAACTGAAGAAGCTCTTAATTACTGAATAATCTCTTACTAAAATACACTATAATACGTTATAAACTTTTAATATAAAAATTAAATCAAAATTATTAAAACCTTTTAAATCTTTTTGTCAGCCAAAATCAAAATTAAACCATAAATTTATAAAAATAAAATAAATGCAATAAATTAAAAAATATATTTAATATAGAAAATCTCGTATCATTTATTATACATATTTTAATTTAAATTTCCTGAAAAGCATTAAAAATTTATTATACCAAAAAATATCGTTACGTAAATGTAACGTAAAAAATGTAACAATAAAATAAAATATTAAAAAATATAATTTTGAATTCTTTTTTGTAAATAATAAATTGTGATTATTCGATATAGAATTTTTTTTAATAGAGAATTTTCTCTTTTAATATACTGATCAAAAAAAAAAAAATATAATAAAAAAAAATTATTATAATTTTGATTTCTTTTCTTTCCAACTCATATATCTTACCTGACAGCTGCTCTCAACACTCTATACAACAATCTGTTGCAACGTGAATATGCTGAACCGGTTATTTTTCCCAATCATCAAGTCGAACGTAAAGCTCAACGTTCTCCCTCTTTACGTTTACGTTTTGGTCGTCGCAGCGATCCCGACTGGTTATCGCATACACCTGAAAAGCGTTGGTTTGATGAGGTCAATCAAAAACCCATACGTTCACCTTCATTGCGTTTACGTTTTGGACGTCGCAGTGATCCTTTAATGCCCATGCACAGCCCGCTAGATATGCTAATGAATGAAGCTTACGAAAATCAAGCAAAAAATGGTTTATATGATGATAATGAAGTTACTTTAGCCGATAATGAAGATGATTTCTATAACACTTTAATGCACTCGCAAAAATTAAGGAATCTTTTGATGTTTTTAAACAATTATGCTAGAAAGGATATCGAAAGTTTGCCCACACGATTAGCTTCATCATCAGCAGCAGCAGGAGCAACAGGATCATCAGCATCATTAGAGGAGGATATGGATGAATATGAAAGAGCTATTCGAAAGCCAGGTCCTTTACGTTTACGTTGGGGTCGCAGCACTGGCGGTTTAAGATTAGTGGCGACTAATGATATCAACGCTAAAAATGATTTAGAACAAAAGGTAAACAAAAAATATAAAATATTAAATCAATTTAAAACAATTGGGGTTTTCGACAAGAAATTTGTTTTTTTATTGTGGCAACACCAACAGCATAAAAGTTTTGACTTTTCGTTTTTTGACGTATTCGTAGTAGATGCAGGTTGGCAAATATTACAATGAATTCGATTTCGCCCGAAAATCGCATTAAAATAATTAAAATCCGCTATGAAACTGGTGGTACGGTTACACTCATAATGATATGATGTGATCTGATTTACATCTGCACCGACCAGGTAGTCATAATCAGATGGTGGTCAAACCACTTGAATGATTTGCAAACGTCATTCATGCCCTAGGAAGCCATCGAATACGTTTATCCTCCGGTCACTCCTAGTAGCAATTTCGAAAGCCCGAAGTAGGCCGCAGCCTTCACTCCTTGCTAAAGAGTTGGAGACTTTCCAACTCCTGGTCCAGAACGCATGAAGCTTAATATAATTAAGAACACGACGGCATTCATACTTACTGGAACTGGACCATTCATTGTGTTCATTATGAATTATCCGACCCACAAAATATCACGAGGGTCTCGAAACCACAACCACCACGATACTCCCACATAGGGGCCAACCTCAATAACCAGTCAGAGAACAGCTAATTGTCTCAAGAAACAAATAGTGAACTCTGGGGGGTACTGATTTCCGTGGAAATATGTGGATTGTCCAGGTGACTCCTACTAGCCTTTGAGGGGCCTGCGCTCCCTTTTACCCCGCAAGACACCAGTCTAAATAGTAGGTTCCAACAAGACTATCATGTGCCCCCGGGGGGAATTCATAATGATATAATATATTAAATATAAATTCATGTACAGCTATCGGATAGGCAAGGACTGGTGCTGTACACAAAAGCTCTTTTAGCCTCTGAAACGCCTCTTCAGCTGCCCCACTCCAGTGGTATGGTTGCGATTTTCTGATCAGCTCATGCAAGCTGGCAGCCACTTGAACAAAGTTCGGCACGAATCGCCTGTAGTATGTGCAAAGCCCCAGGAAATTTTTTTTTTAAGAAAAGTAGCACTTCAGACAACGATGCCTATTTAGTCAAGTACCGTGCTACATTCTTTAGGAAAGGGAAAAAAAAAAGAGATGAAACAGGTAGTGAAAGTAGAAGGATAGTCGGAAATTAACTGCCGTATAAGACACCACAGCGACCAGTGACTATGCCTTCATCGCTGAGCAGCCCCACCAACAGTCAATTTTTATCTTTGTAGTGAAAAAAACCAAGTTCTTCGTTAGGAATCGAATCCACAACCCCCATACTGACAAGCTAGTACACTACCTACTACCCTACAGGGGCACTTCGAAGCTTATGAAGATTTTGTGGACGAAGGCAATTCTTTACTGCCAATGTTTTATCCTCGTCAGTTGATACGCCCTCTGCTGTTAAACGATGTCACAAGTATTTGACCTCTTTTTGAAACAGCGCACATTTCTTAACACTTAATTTAAGTCCTGCAGCCGCTATACACTTGAGAACTTCATCCAGGTTTTTGAGGTGTTCATCAAAAGTCTTTCCCATCACGATTATGTCATCCAGATATACTTAACAAGTTTTCCCGTTAAGCCCCTTAAGCACACGTTCCATTAAACGCTCAAAAGTCGCTGGAACATTGCAGAGCCCAAATGGCATCACTTTAAACTGCCACAAACCATTGCTCACGCTGAAGGCAGTTTTCTCCTTGTCTTTATCGGCTACCTTCACCTGCCAGTAACCACTCTGCAAGTCCAAGATAGAGAACCATTTCGTTTTGGACAACGTGTTTGAGGTGTCGTCAATTCTTGGTAGCGGATAACTGTCTTTCTTAGTGACATCATTGAGTTTTCTATAGTCGATGCAAAATCTGGTGCTGCCATCTTTCTTCTTTACTAGCACTGCTGCTTACATGGTTCAACTGGTGCAGAAATTAAAGCCAAACGACCATTTATGTCGCCTTAGATTCGCTCAAAATTCATTAAGGGACAACCGGCTGGTTTTTCTAAAAAATTATATTTTCAAACACAGCCCATTTTCACTTGGCAGGGTATGTCAACAAGAAAAATTGCAGCATTTGGGCTTCTGAAAATCCTAGAACGATTATTGAGAATCCTTTGCACACTGAACGTGTCACTGTAGGTCACGCTATGAGGTCTAAAGTCAAAATTGTCCGTTTTTTTTTCGAAGATGAGACTGGAAATGTGGTAACGATTAATGGATCACGCTATCGTGAGATCTGTGTGATAGCATTTACATCAGCACCGAGTCATGGGCCTATAATCTGATGGTGGTCTTACTATTGGTTGCAGAAAAAGGCCGCCCACATCCTAAGTCGCATGCACACTACGTGCATATACGCCTAAGAAGCAATTTTCGAGAGCACGGTAGCACGGCCGTGCCTCTGCTACAGAGTTGGAGACTATCCAACTCCTAGTTCTGTTGCAAGCGCAACTAGGACATTTATTTCGATGGTTACCTTATATTTACGTTACAATCTCTTCGCAACTTTCTTTAAAGCTGGATTAAACCACAGCCACCATGTTGCTCCTCGAGGGACCTCACTAACAACCAAAACAGGGCCGTTGCCCTGCGGGCAATTGATTCCTGAGGTACCAGTGTGTGTATAATAAATCACTGGTCGGACTTCGAGAGTCTTATATCTCTTCAAGTATTTGGTTTCTAATAGCCCAGACAACTGGTGCCTGGTGCAATTGTCAAGTTGAGAGAGATCAATCAAACTGCCAGCGCCCTAGGGAGACTATCGCGATTATGCTAACAATTCAGTTTTGGCCTATTATTGACGACGTGGATATCACTGACATGTGGTTGCCACATGTCACGCAGCCAATGAAAAGTTTATTGCAAAAAAAATTTCCCGATCGCATAATTTCCCCACATTCAGCAGGGCAGGCGCTCCAAAGTTTATTTTGGATTTGCTTGACCGCGTACAGGAGATTGCCAAGAGGCTCATTAGGGACAGTAGGGTATCCAACTGTATTGATTCTCTTTCGCATCGAAGTAATGTGGGATGTATTTCACTATTTTATCGTTACTACAATGGTTAAAGCTCTAATGAAATTAGGGAACTTGCTCCTGTTACTACCACGTTTTCGCTAGTAACTCGATTTTTGTGGAAAGCTCATCCATTTGTGGTTGATTTGCCAGTAAATCGCACTACTCATTACAGGAAAAATTAATTTTTTAGCACAACACCATTCGATTATTTTTTGTGGAGCTATGTTAAGGGCAAAATCTATACGGAGCCATCGGAATCAATTTCAGCCTTAATACTCAAAATCCGCAATATAATTAACGAATAGGACCGCCATTTTGCTTAAAGGTGATTAAAATTTTTTGAGGAAAGAATCGACATCTCTCAGCGTGGTCGTGCCAGATATCATTATTCATTCATAATTGCCAGACTTTTCTCTTCGTAAGACAATAAAAATTTTAATCATGTTAATTTAAGTTTTTTATTTTATTTTTTTTTAGAAAACAAACTTTTTGTTGAAAAACCCTTTATAAGTGTGGGTGTTAATTTTCTTTTTTATTTTTTTAGAATAAAGTTAACGAACTCACCAATGAAGTAGAAAAATCGCTTAATCCCCAAACCAAAGACTAAATTCTTAAATTAATTTAAGAATTTTGCAATGAATGAGATTAAATGACTTCAATTAAGGCAGACAGACAGACATTTATTATTATGATATTTATTTAAAAGCAAAACAAATTTTCCTTTTTTAAAAAATATTCATATTTTATTTAATTATGAAATGTATAATTAAGTATTTCAGAACACAAATAAAATATTAAAAAAAAAAATAAAAAATTAAAAAAATCAAAAATATTAAAATATTTTACAAATTTAAGTCCATAAACTTTAACAATAACAAAAAATCGAATTAAAGTTATTTATGATTATTTTTTATTTTTATAGAAAAATATTTAAAAACATTTAAAAATATTTTTTTATGATTTTTTTTGTATACTTTTTTTTTAATTATATTTTTAAAGAATATTGAAATTGTATATAATAAATGGTGAAAAACAACAAATAATTGTGTAGCATAAACTGAATAAACTTTTGGAAAATTGGCCCTTTAAACTACTTAATGAATTCTATCAGAAAAATAATTATTAAAAAAAAATTTTGATGCGCTGCAAAAGGCTTAAGGGCTCTTACTTAGTTTTGTTTTATTTGTTTGATTTTTGCTAGTATAACTCGTTTAGTCACACTCTTACTTCGATAATTTTATTAACAAAATTACTGTAGCTTTGGATTTTTAAGGTTAAGAAAAATAGATAGAAGTTTGCGCTATAGACTTTTGAGGTATAGAGTGATGAGTTAAGTAACCACCATTTTTAGGTAAAGTGTAGTATCTCAAACATATAATAAATATAATGTGGGTGATAACATTGACCCTTAGAGTAACCCAGCAGTAATATTTCGTGGGCTGGAAAACTGATCTTCAGATAACTGATTTTTGTACATGGATAGCAAAGCATAACTCTTTAAGGTTATAAATAATACCATTGCGCCAAGAATGAAATGCCTTTTCTAGAGTGAAATGCCTTTTCTATGCCCAAACATATAATTCCAGTGTTCTTTCTATCGCTTTTATTATTAAATACAAAACTGACAATTCTTTTTTACTTGTTGGACTATAAAGTGTTCTTTTCGTTAACTAAACCATTCTTTTGGCAGAATCTCAGTAAAGTCATTAAGCTCTCTCAGTATAATTTGTTCAAATAATAATTATAGTTAATTGTCCTTTTTAATATTTTATAAAGTCTTTATAGAAAAATTAAATAAATATTATTTTTCTTTTTAATATTTCACCACACTTTTGGGTGGCATCTACAGAAAAACAAAAATATATAAACAATTTTTAAAAAATGATGCAATGAACATGGTAACGTATTCGCTGGAAGATGTGATAGATAATCTGCAGCTCTAGTACCTGGGATCAATGATTGCCTTGAGGCTTTTAAATATTAAAAAAAATAAATAAAATCATCCCGAACCTGGGTCTGCCTAATTTTACCCTACCAATGAAAATATGTTATTGCGGCAGCATTGCAGCGTATTATAAGGTATAGCGCAGCTGCCGTATATCGCTAGTGTTGTCAAATTAGGGAATATTTTCCCCAAAAATTCTAATTTGATACTAAAGATTTTATCGCAAAAATGCTTGGAGGCTTTTTCAGGGGTTATGTATTTTTATTTAGTATATTTTTACAATTTAGTTATAAAAATACTAATTTATTAATTGATATTATTTTAAATTTTTAAATAATCATTTATTGATTAAAAAATTTTTTGTATATTTTTGTTCTCCTATATATGCCACCCACTTGAGTGGCGTAATATTAAAAATGAAAAAATTTATTTAATTTTTATATAAAAAGCTTGTGCCTAAAAAAATTATTTAAATAATTTTTTCAAACATCTTATTGATGCACTTTAGCGTGGTAATAGTACAATAGCTGCTAGCTAGTTTAGCATATTTAACAGGCTTAAGTATTTTTATAACTTTAACAGTTTTAAAAGGTTTTAGAAAATATCAAATTTTTTGAGCACCACTTAAATACATTTGTTAAAATGGCAAAAAGGGTTTTGCTAATTTTGTTAATTGTTGTTGCCATCAATTTTGCCTAAAGTTAATATTTCCTATGCCGGCAAAAAAAGCGTTGCCACACAATTTGACAATACTTTTTACTTGATGGTTTTAACAGATTTTTGAATTGGCCTTTTTAATATTTTATTAATAATTGTTTTCAAGCATACGGTGTTTACACAATTACATAAAAATTAAATAAATATTATTTTGCTTTTCAATATTTCACCACACCATTGGGTGGCATCATCAGGAAAAGAAAAACATATAACAAATTTTTTTAAATAAATAAATACTGATTTATTAAATGATTTTAATTTTTTAAATAATCATTTGGTGATCATTTAAATTATTATTTTTCTATAGCAAGCGCCCCTCTTGAGTGGCATAATATTAAAAATGAAACTAAAATTTATTTAATTTTTAAAGAAAAACGAATAAATTAACCAACTAATTACATAGAATTTTTCGGTATATAATGTACCGAAATATTGTTCTAACCAATAGGAACAATAGAATTGTTGATATAAAAACAAAAACCTGCTAAAATCCGATAACTGCTTACGCCTCAGTGAGACATGTTTAAGGCGATTACCAAAAAAGCAAAGCAAAAACATTTAATTTGTCAAGCATGTAATCAGTTTATGGCTAGTAAAAAATTGTTGTCAAACTTGGCCGTAAGCTTGACGGGGACTTCCATATGCAAAAGGAGCGATAGTAGCCTTTATCAAACGCCAAACACTACTACTTGTTGCTGTCACGCTGAACGCTTTCAATGTGAGGACAGCATTCCGAGTTGTAAGCTGTACTTGTAACTGGCTTTCCTTTGATAATTTATTTTGCTTGAATGCTGGCCGTATAACGCAATGGAAAGTTTGAACAAAAATACTCTCCAAATTGTGTTTATCAAATCTTTATCAAATTGTTCAATAATGCAAATGTAGATAACACATTCTTCCAATGCAACACTGAGTTATCACAAACGTGTAAAATTTTGTTTGATCCGTTTGAATCTCATTCTTGAAAGACATTTTGTTATCAGCGCAAAATACAGTAATTCTCGATTTGTCAAGCATGTAATCAGTTTATGCAGAAATTGTTATCAAACGTGGCCGTATGCTTGACGGCGACTTTCACATGCGAAAGGAGCGATAGTACCATAATTTTTCCTATGGAATTAGCGGATCTGAGTAAGCTTTTGTTAAACGTCAAACAAATTGCGTTTTCGAAAGTTTTTTTCAATTTGTTAATAATTTTTGTTTTTAAAAATTTAATTTCCTAAAGAAGCTTTCCAAAGGAAAGCAAAATATTTAAAAATACAATGTTAAATTTATTTAAAAAAAGACCGTTATTAAGATTAATACTTATTTATAATATAATAATAAAATTAAGCAACAAGTACTCATTCTACTTTTATAAAAACAAGCAAGTAACCTTATCAGTTTGTAGCGCATCTAATATTTTTTAAAGCCGCTCATCATCATTACTAAATACATTTTAAAAAATTTTGAAAAGTATACTCAAATAATTCTGTAACTCTCTTTGTCTAAATTGTTAATTAAAAAAATAAAAAATATTTTAGTATTTTAATTAATAACAAACAAAAAAATAATTAAACAAAAACCAAAAAAATTATTAATTTTTTTAATTTACACCATCATTACAAACAATAAGAATTTATGTAAACATAATATAAAAAAAATATTTAAATGTTCAAAGTATATAAACGTTATTTATTAGAAGAAAATAAAATTAATCCCGAAAACCAACAACAAATTTTATGTTACATTTTCTTTAAATCCAAATTCCTTCGTTATTAAACAAAATATTTTTTAATAAAAAAAAAAAAAAAATATATGTAACTAATTTATTTATATAAATATAAAAAACAAACCATATATTTCAAAATATATATATATTTACTTATATTTATTATAAATGTAAATAGAAAATTATAAAAGCATAGAACAAGCAAATTATTAACTCGTATATGTATAAAATTTCCCAACAAACACACACTATATTGACTTGATTATTATAATTATAATTATTATTATATTAAAATATAAAATAAATTAAAGCAAACAAAAAAATATATAAAAAAACATGGAAAATTTAAAAATTTTAATTTTGAAAAACCTAAATAAAAAATAAAAATAAAAAAATAAAAAAATTTCTTGAGTTTTAATTAAAACAAAAGTTAAGAGAATAAATTTTAAAAAGGCTAGTCCATGGTAAAAATAAATAAATATTGCTTAAGTATTTTATTTTGAATAGACTAAAAAAATCTTTAGAAACAAACTTTTAAACAGCATAGCAAACGGGCGGGCCGTAGTTCGCCCATCACTGCTTTTGGCATTACAAACAACTAAAACACTTTTCTAATTTTCTTTTTAAACTCTTTTTTAAAGTTTTACATTTTTCCTGGTGTTGGAGAAACTTCAAAAAATTGTTTGACTTGGTATCACTTTTGATACCTGTCAACAGTTTGATTTTGCAAAGACTTAAAATAAAACTTTATTTATGAAATGTTGCAAAATAAATTTAAAAAGTTTTGAAGAAATTTGTTGACACATTTAAAATGATCCTGGGAAAATAAAGTTTGTTTGCCTGTCAAGCTAAATGCGAATACAGGTGGCTTTAAAATTATATAGGGCTTTCCATAGTTTATGTTTTGTAAAGTTTTCTAAAGAGATACGTTAAATTAGTAATTAATTTAAGCAATAACCCAACCGATATTCTAGAGCCAAGCTTCCTTATTTTCAATAAAAATAACTTGAAAATTATAGTCAGCAAAATCTTTGAAATTCCTCTTTCAGTAACCAGTGTGTCATCGGTGTCAGGCTCACAAATATACTCTAAACTTTATTCACATTTGCAAAAACTTAGGTTGAACTTTTCATGTTCCAGCTTTATTTTACTGATGTAAAAAATAGTTTAATTTCCGACCAGTATTTTCCGTTTTAAATCCTTTTGGAATATCAGGAGTCAAAAGTGAGTACAGTGAGGTTTTTTTTATATTTTAAAGAGGCAGTTGCTACTTCTGCCTATTAGTCAAGTACCGTGCTACATTCTTTAGGAAAGGGATAGAGAAGAGATAAAACAGGTGGTGAAAGTAGAAGGATAGTTATGGAAATTAACTGTCGTATAAGACAGTTCAGTGACCAGTGACTATGCCTTCATCACTGAGCAGCCCCACCAACAGTCAATTTTTATTTGTAGCGAAAAAAAACCAAGGTCTTTGTTGGGAATCGAACCCACAAGCTGGCACACTATCTACTAGCCTACAGGGGCACCCTGGCGGTACTGCCCCTCTTGTGACCTGGTTGTTCACAACCTGTAATTGTGGAAGTCTCTTACAAAACTAAAAAGCTATAAAACCATAAATTTATGAATCGTAAGGACGTTTTGATAAAGTTTTTCGCTAAGACCATTTGCAGTGCTAGGTGGATCTGTAGAATGTTTAATTATATATGTGCTTGGATTTTCCGACGGGGTTAAAATTACTTTTATTTGGGTACGGTTTGTTCACAAACCAAATTTGACGAGGGTCGACAGAAACCGTACCCAAATAAAAGTGTTTAATTATAATTTAATTCACCATCCTTTTGTGGTGAATTTGCACTAAACAGGTACTCAGACAGTTGCTCTCAAAGAGAGTTTATGGTTGGTTTATCAGTCCTTGTAAAGTAAGATCTAAATATTTGTCCATAAACACCACGACCATGATGCTTTCAGGAGAAAAACCGATAACAACTGGTTTCCGTGACGCCTAAACCAGCGTGATTTGATTTACATCTGCACCGACTATATAGTCATAATCAGATGGTGGTCAAACCACTTGGATGATTGGACATCACCCACGCCCTAGAAGGCCATCGAATACGTATATCCTCCGGTCACTTCTAGTAGCAATTTCAAAAGCTGGAAGTAGGTCGCAGCCTTCACTCCTTGCTAAAGAGTTGGAGACTTTCCAACTCCTGGTCCAGAACGCATGAAGCTCTTTTTTATCAAGATCACGACAGCATTCATACTCACTGAACCTGAACCATTCATTGTGTTAATTTGAATGATCCGACCCACAAAATCTCACGAGGGTCCGAAAGCACAACCACCACGATGCTCCCATATAGGGGCCAACCTCAATAATCAGCCAGAGAACAGCTAAATGTCTAAAGAGACAAATAGTGAACTTTGCGGGTCACTGATTTCCGTGGAAATATGTGGATTGTCCAGATGGCTCCTACTAGCCTTGAAGGGGCCTGGGCTCCCTTTTACCCCGCAAGACACCAGTCTAAATGAAATAGTAGGTTCCAAAAAGACTATCATGTGTCCCCGGGGGGCGCCTAAACCAGCATTAATTCAATTTCGAGTTATTTTTGGTTGAATGCTTTCTATGACGCCCCTGAATAGCTCTCTTTCTCATATATACAAGGTGTCCGCCGCGTAAACATTAGTCTTGGCAATTCATATTTGACAGTCGTGAAGTGGAAATGCGGCAAATTTATTATAGAAAAATATTCGATAAGCCAACGTCTCTTAATCGTTAAAACATTTTATCAAAATCAATCATCGATTACGGTGACGTTGAGAAAGTTACGGGAAATTTTTAGGAGAAACAACGTGCCAACAAAAAGCACTATTTACCGTGTAGTCAATGATTTCGAAGAAAGAGGGTCTATAGGTGATAGGCCTAAGCATTGAGCAGAACATACTGCAAGATCGGCTGAAAACATTACTGCTGCTCAAAAAAGTATTCAAAACAATCCATCAACCTCAATTCGACGCCGTGCTCAGAAGCTTGATCTTCAAAGAACAACTTTGGCCACAATTTTGCACAAGGATTTGCATTTGTTTCCATATAAGATTCAGTTGACACAATAGCTTCTTCCACAAGACCATTTACGCCGCCGTACATATGCCAATAGAATGTTACAGCTCATGACAACCCCGATGTATATCTTATCACTCATTATGACTTTTCATGAAAAAGTCATAATGAGTGACGAGGCACATTTTCATTTGAATGGATATGTGAATAAACAGAATAGTCGATTATGGAGAATGGGAAACCCTCAAATTATTCAACAGTCACCTGTGCATCCGTACTAGATACAATTTGGTAGGGAGGGATCATTGGATTTTATGGAATGAGGAGCGATAACGTGATATGATTGAAAACTTTTTAACGCATTTTTAGGGCAACAGAGGCGGACATTTATCTGATATTGTATTCCATAAATAATTGCCGACATTATATAAAACATTTATCAATATAAGATCCATTATAAATAAACAAAGTAGTTCACCCTCTCGGTGAACACCCTGTAATCAATCAATCCAATTTTTAAAGACTTTGTTAAAGATTTGTAGTTCTTTTTCATAGTTAATTCAGACCATGTTACCTTTAAGACTACAAATTGAATGTAACCAATAAGGCAACTGTTAACGCCATTTAAGTGCGAAAAGATCGATTGTCTTTGCCTAAGTGGCAGTGATAAGTTTATTCCTTTAATAAACGTTTAGTGTATTGAGTTCATTGCACACTATAGTTTAGAGTTTCAGATTAATTACACAATTTTATTACACAAAAATAGTTACTTTACCACTTTAACGCCTAAAAGCTCCTATATCAACTTTATGTCTTTACTCCACAACGTTGACAGGCAAAAGGTATTTAAGCTCATATGATAACCGTGGAAAGAATGAAACAGCATATTGTATACTAATGCTATCCTCGGATAAGATTTAAACAATATTTTTGCTAATCGTCTAATGTTCTTTCCCATAACTGGAACAGTTACTATGGTCTCTGCCGGCTACCGGTGCACACGGCACTAACAGTTAGGTTTGCCCAGACTTCGAGTCTTTTTTTTTAGTTTCAAGCTCCAGCAGACCCTGGCAACTGGTGTTCTTTTTCCTTCCACAGAAATAAGGGCTGAAAAATCATCACTGTAAATCGGTTATTATACAATTATTCCAATTTCTGAGAACTCCTTAGTGGTTTAATGTCCAAAAGTAACTGTTTGTCACTGTCTATTTCTATTGCTGATGAAAGAAGTATGGATTAAAAAAGGTATGAAATAATAACTCCACCAGCCCATAGAGCACATCATACACTTGAAGACTATTATCACTCTAAATACGCCGGTTTTGTTTATTGTCATATCCATACAAGCAAAAGGGAGCTTTATTGCAGAAAATATGCTTATGAAGTAGAAATGGGATATTTTGAACAGGACCATGATTTCCAAAATACATTTACATAATTTGGAAGCATTGTTTAGACGTTAGTCTATTCATGTTGAAATATTAAACCAAATGAAACTTTAATCATTTTACAGTTGGCCACCAGATAAAAAAATGTTGCCAACTTAAATTTTCATACCTCTATAAAAAACAAAACAAATAAAAATGCACACAGCAACCAGGCTGCTGCACCTAATGACGATAACAACAACAATACGTGATGATGTTAAAGTAAAATTTTCTTGTATACGCTAGAATCGCTCAAAACAGATATATATAAGCACCATCTGCTGGGCAGTAGACCTCAAGTTGAAACATCCCAGAGAGAACATACAAAGTAGCATTTAGGCGTTAATGTGGTAAAGTTATCATTGTTTGTTTGTTTGTTTATTTATTTATTTGTTTATTTCCTGTACAACAAGACTATCTCTTATAATTATAGTACAGTAACGCATCGCGTTATACTCAAAATTAACAAAAAACAAATACAATATTTTCAAATAAGTTTAATATAAATAAATAAATATATAACTAGAAATCATCCAAAAAAAGGAAATAAAAATTTAATAAAAATATTAGCGTTGCTGTTTTGTTGTTGATATGGTGGAAGACTATTCCAAATGCGAGCAGCATACAAATAAAATTGCCACTCAGACACTAGATGTTGATGTCGAGGTATTATAATATTTCGGTTTCTAGGCAATTCGGAAAAACGTAATTTTTCAAACAAATATCTAGGGGTTTTTGTATATATTATTTTGTGTAAAAAAACTAAAGTACGGATCTTTATCAGACTTTCAAAACTAACCCCGTGAAGATTATTTAAAACAGATGAAGCATGGTCAAATCTACGCAAACCATAGACATATCTAGTAATATTATTATAAAGAACATTCAGTTTTCTTTTACTAATGGCGTCGCAATTACCAAATAGTTCACATCCATACATCAAAGTTGGAATTAAGTATGTTTTGGCGAGCAAAATTCTTATCCGTAATGAAGTGAAAAACTGCATGGTCCAGAGAGTCCGTAACTTTACATACACTTGTCCGACCAGATGATTTACATGGTCCAACCATGTCAACCAGTTGTTAAAAATTATGCCTAGATTTTTTGCCTTATTAACAATTTCGATATTCTCGTCATTTAAGACAATTATACCTGAAAAAGTTGATGCTGAACTTTTCCTGCCTATTACAATACATTTAGACTTACAAGGGTTCAAGCAAAGTCCGTTTGCACAAGCCCAGTGATAAATTTTCCTCAACTCGTTATTTAAATGCAATAGGCCATTGGCAGCATTTTCAACTGGGGTACCGAGCGTAATTTGCACATCGTCTGCATATAGGTGGATGTTGCATTTTGAAAGCACCTTTGGCAAATCATTCACATATATTGAAAATAATAGTGGGCCAAGAATAGACCCCTGTGGCACGCCTCTGATAAGTGACAATTTGTTCGACCATACTTTATTTACAAAAACCGACTGTGTGCGATTCGATATATATGAATTAATTAGCTTGGCCGATGTGTCTGAGAATCTGAAAAAAAAAAAAATTTAATTTTCTTAGTAATATGTCATGATCCACGGTGTCAAATGCTTTAGAGTGATCTAGAAGCACTAAAAAACATATATTTCCACATTCCAGTTCCAGTCGTATGTTCTCTATTACTTCTGCAAGAGCAGTGATGCAGCTATGGTTCTGACGAAAACCAGATTGCACACTGAAAAGTAGATTATTGCCGTTAATGTAAGACAACATTTGTTGGTATAAAATTCTCTCCAAAGCTTTTGATAAAAAACAAAGAATGGCAATTGGCCTGTATTCGCCATTTGCCTTCGGCAGAGGTAAAATTTTCGCATGTTTCCATATCGACGGCAACGTCGATGACATGATAATATTATTAAAAATATAAGTGACGTAAGGAAGAATCAGAGGCAAAAGCACTTTCAAAAATTTCGGGTGTATATTATCAGGCCCAATAGCATTTGATTTTATTGAAAAACACGTTAACATTACATCACATTGGGTAATACAGGAAAACCGAAAGTGATCACCAACAACTGCATCACCTAAATCTGAGGGAAAATTAAAAAAAATTGGGATCTGATTTGATCATGGGAGCACTAGTAAAAGTTTCATTGAGGGAATTTGGATCAATATTGCAGTCAAAATTTGCAACATCACCACCACTGACAATTTCGCGAACAGTATTCCATGTTTGGCGATTATCAATTGCATTGCCAAATCTTTTTGAATAATACTCGCCTTTTGCAATTTTTATGTACCTATTTACATTTCTCCTAGCAATTTTATATTAAAAATGTAGTTCAACGGTTCTATATCTCTTCCATCTAGCATACGCCAAGTCTCTTTGTTGCATTGCTGCTTTTATTGTATTTGAAAACCATGGTTTCTGTCTAAAAGCTTTCGTCTTATGTTTGATTGGCACAGACAAGTCGAAAAGATACTGAATATTGTTATTTAGGAAATTGCATTATTCATCCACATTGGGCATAAAATAGATATCACTCCAGGAAATATTGGATGCATATTCGCGAAGATGATTAAAATTTAGCTGTCTGAAATCACGATAGCTAATGCTCTGATGATCAGTTTGATGAAAATAAAAATTGTAGTTCAGAAAAATAAGATCATGCTTGGAAAAACAGCTAAAAGGCTAAAAAACCTAAAAGCTGAACTCTGGGGCTTTACTGATTGCCGTGGAAATAAAGCGGAATTGTCTAGTTGGCTCCTGCTATCCTTACTGCTTTCACCCCCGTTCCGTTAAAACATATCAATGTGCCCCCGAGGGGGGAGGGGCGGTATTATTTTTTGTATAAAAGAACTCAATACAACAAAACGTTTATTAAAGAAATAAACGTAACAATATTTTTTATGCCATAATTTGTTATTTATAATTTCACTAAATGTTTAAACCACATGCAGATGAAACACCTCGCCTAAAGTAAATGTCTAGTGGTTTAAAGTAAACCAAAGTTGCCAAGTTGAAAATGTCCTTGACAGTATGATTGTGATGTATATTTTGTTTTCTTATTTGGGTATGGTTTTACGTCCTTTTGCTTCATTCCTTTTTGCTTCATTTCACATTAAAGTTTTACTTTCTTCCAAAGCACTTTTTCAATCTTATGCAAATCCACATGTGCTTCAGACCATCTGCATAAGCAATAGCCTGCAAAAACAAATAACAACAATTCCTTTATTTGTCGCAACTTTAAGCAGATAAAGTTTTCCTTTTTTTTCCTCCTTAGCACACAACTTGTTGTATCAAGAGTAACGACAATTTGTTAGAAATTAAAAAAAAAAATTAAAATAAAATAAAAAAATTCCAAAACTCTTTTTCCACTTCTGCAGGCAGAAAAAGTTTTCAATAACAAATTATTTAAGTCACACAATTAAAGAAATTATAAAGTCACTCACTCACATACACAAAAGCTTAATGTATAAAGAAATAATTGGATAATGAGTTTTTAAATAGACTTTTGAAAGTAATTAAAGGATGAAGTTAATTTTAACATCTTTATTAAATTATGAAGTTCAAATCCTAAAAAAAAAAATTTTTTTAAAGTTTTTTAAAATAAATCTTTAAAATATAAAATAGTGTTAACCCTCAAATCACCCTTGTGTGGAAAACTACACAAACTGAACCATGTTTATACGATAAACCAAAAAAAATTGGGGTACACTAAAGAAATTTCCTAACTTTGTTAACAATATCAATTAAGCACAGAAAACATCTATTTTAATTACAAAATATTTTTTAGTAAGGAAATATTTCAAAACTCACGTAAGTTTCCCTCGTGTGTGGTTTTCCACACAAATGTAGTTTCAATGTAATTTACAGTTATAATTGCAATATATTAGCTCAAAGAATGAAACAGTGTTGGATTTGTTTGATAGTGAATATGGACGCTCCATATTTCAATACATGAATCGTGTTATTCGTTTTAATGAAGTTATGAGCAGACGTCAAACCAGCTCTACAGATAAATTTTCTCCAATTCATAAGATATTCGGCAAAAGGGCCAACTTATTGACTCATTTTTTCAATCCATCTGAGTGTGTTACAATTGATGAATAACTGCTTGGATTTCGTGGACGATGCAAGTTGAGGCAATATATGCCTTCACAGCCTGAAAGATATAGAATTACGTTTGGAAATCTAATCATATTTGGATAAGCCTGTTGGTAGCATAGCTGAAAAAAATCAGGGAGAACGTGTTGTTTTGGAGTTAGTTAGATTTAAGGGTCACAATATAACAGTGGATAAAATTTTCTCATCCTACCAAAAGTTGTTGTCCCAAGGGCTAACAATGGCAGATACTATGCGCAAAAATAAAAAAGGACACCACCCAGATTATTAGAGTGTAAAAAGATTCCCCTGTACTATTCAACTTTTGCATACACCGAAAGTACAACTCTTATGTCATATGTAGGGAGAAAGATAACTGAGTAGTACTGCAAAGCACAATGCATCATTCGAATGAAGTAGAATAAGATGCGAAAAAATTGCCAAAAATCATTCAATTCTACAACAAAACTAAAGATTTGTTTTATATTAGCTTCACTGATCTTCAGCTTTACAACTTTATTCTATATGTGGCGTGGATATCGTGGACAAAATGTTATCGGGCTATAGTTCGAAAAGAAAAACAAATAGATGGCCAGTTGCGGTTTTCTCAAACATGGTTGATATTTCAGCTTTAAATGCGTACATTATGTTTAACGATCTAAATCCAAATTGGAAAAATAGACAAACCAATTGTACGTCGAGTTTTTTTACGCGAGCTTGGAATATCTCTCGCACAGCCTTACATGGCAGTACGAAAGGGCGTACCAAGAACTCAATCAGCAGTATCTGTGCTTTCTTCTATCAACCAAAGCGATTTAGTGGATGAACCAAGTGGCTCAATAACCCAGTCCCGTGAACCATCTTGAGCTGAGCAGAGCTTATCGCAATCGTTCGAAATTCCTTCAAAAAAGCAACAAACTATTCCTCCTATAATTGAAGGAAAAATATAAAAATTATATTCACTAAACGATGTACTGTTTTTGCAAAAAGAGCGTTTGTAAGCGTGCCCATAACCGCAATGTTTGTGAAAAATGTATTGAACATAAATTAATGTAAAATAAAACGATATATAAAACAAATATGCCATTAATACTCATAAAAAATCCTGATTTTGACTGAACAATAACTATGTTCCTTCAGCAAAATACATAGACATTGCATATGTGTGAAAAACCACACAAGAGTAACTAACGTAAGTTTTTTTGAGGGTAATTTGAGGGTTAAGGTACGGTCACATCAGGCATATCAGCCCTTAACACTGTTTCTGGGTATGCTTATCGAAATTTTCTTTAAACGATAAGGAATTGCTTTTGCGGTCACACTAATCGCCTTTAGTTGCTTATTTTTTTTTTGTTCAAACAGACGACAAATAGCGGCAAATAAAAATGTTTGCCCAGTGATCACACTGAAGCAAATACAGGGTGGACAAATTTGAGGTTAGGAAGAAAATTATTTGTCTAATGATTAAATGTCAAGAATAACTCCATTCGTCCTTTATCATTTATTTTTACTCTTGAGCAAACAATATTTACCGAAATGCGAAATATTTCACTACTGTATCACTTGATATGTGCTTGGATTTTCCGACGGGGTTGATTTTATGTTCATTTGGGTACGGTTTTCCGTCGACCTTCGTCAAATTTGGTTTGTGAACAAACCGTTTTCGGCCGTTTGCCATCTTCAGTGTTTTCTTCTTGGCAAACGGCCGAAACCGGTTTGTTCACAAACCAAATTTGACGAAGGTCGACGGAAAGCTTTCTATGACGAGCATGATGTTCCAAATCATGCAGTGGTTAGATCCACCATCTGATTAAGGCTTCATGGCCAGGTGCGGATGTAAATCGAATCACACAGTTGTACCTGGTAGTGATACATTTCGTAATAAGATTTACATCTGCACCTGGCCGTGTGCCTTAATCAGATGGTGGTCAAACCAATGTAAATCAAAAGCAGCGCCATTCACGCCCTAAGAAGCCAAAGACTAATTCTAGCAACAGGTCTTTCCTAGTTGCAATTTCAGCAGTTCCAGAGCAGGGCTGCAAACCACTACTCCTTGCTGAAGAGCTGGAGACTTTTCAACTCCGGTCCAGAAAACATGACTAGCATGCTCACTGGATCTGGATCATTCACCTGTAGGTATGATTAAAGGCGAGATGATTCTGGCCACCAAAAAACAATTCCTGTTGGGGCCGCAAAACCACAACCACCACGATATTCCCGAAGGGCCAACCTCAATAATCAGACAGACAAACAGCTAAAAATCTAAAGAGACAATTAGCGGAAACTCTGCGGGCTACTGATTCCCGTAGAAATAACGTGGAGCTTCCAGTTGTACCCCTGGTGACTTCAGGGGACTGGGCTCCCTTATATCCCCAGCAACACAGGTCTAGATAGTCAAGTATTCCATAAAGACTGATAAATATGCCCCCGGGGGGGATGGTAGTGGTACAGGCGGCAGCGGCAAAGGCGGCAGTACTTGGTAGCGGTACAAGCGGCAGCGGCACAGGCGGCAACGGCACAGGCGGCAGCGGTAAAGAAGGCTGTGACACAGGCGGCAGCGACAACGCGGCAGTGACACAGGCGTCAGCGACACAGGCGGCAGCGGAAATGACGGCAGCGGTACAATGTTGTATATTTCGTGTATTATACAAAACTTGTCCGTGCTATTTTGTGAAATAGTACCAATAACATGAGTTTTTCATGCAAGCAATTTCTGTAATGTTGTAGGATAATCAGTCATGATCTTAAACAAAAACTCTCTGCTGTCAAGTGGTTTCTTTCATGGCTGAGCAATACTTTGCCGCCCAAATAATAAAAAATTCAAATCTAACTGGATTTTTGGGTCACTTTTGCTTACAATTATTAGCTGCCGTGTGTGTGTATGCGTGTGTATGTGTGTCTACATTCGAATACCACTTTGTGTGGGAGTTTATGAATTAACCCAACAAAGCTTTTATTGTCTCTCATAATTAACTTTACAATGGCCTCGTTAAAATCTGCTTTTTAAATGTTTTCCTTCTTTTTACTTAAATTTCCCCCCATTTCACCTGTTACGTAAAGTTTAAATCGTTTTATTTACATACGACATGCATTTGTTTTTATAATGTGAAAGTATTTTTTAAAGTTTTTTGTTTGCTGAGTTCTACTGACTGCAATAATGTTGAATGGTTAGATGTTCTGGATTAAATGCAACATTTGTTAAGTGTTTTTGTTTATTTTGTCATAAGTAGGTTGTTGTTGTTGTTTGCACATTTATTCAGCATACAATTTGCATAATATATGTAAGTATGTCGTCGTCGTCTTTTTTACTTTTTTGCTGTGAATGGAAATAAAGTTGTCCACGGCTTGCGGTGTTAAATTGCAATATTTAAAGGGATTTGTCATCTATAAAATACTTTTTTTTTAATGTCACTCGTACGTATGAAAATATAAAACCTGAATTTTTATTTAATAGTTAAACAAGTTAATAATGTCGATTTTTCACCTTTCGGTGAAAACCGTCGTTACTGGCTGTCTGTTTATTACGATCAGCGGGCGCTTTCAATGCGATGACATCATTATCAAGCTACGTTTTAGATAGTATTGGAGAGTTATAGCCTGTTTCCACGACAGTTTGAATCTCGTGCTTCGCTCTCTGAAGCAAGTTTGTGAATCATGCTGTTTACACGACTCATTTATCTGCTTCGATTTGGCAGTTGTTATTAAACAGAAAAACATAAGTTGAAAAACAACAACAACAGTTGAAAAACAAAAACAACAGTTGAAAAACAACAGAAGATATCCTTCTTGCCGCGATAGCATTAAGTATAATTTTTTTTCATATCCATTTTTTTTTTAATTTTATAAAATTTAAATTAATTAACACACCCACAAAACAATTATATTTTTTAAGTTTTCACTTTTAACTTTGTTTTGTTTGTAAATTTTCTTTGTTTACAAAAACGTTTAATTTTGATTACTAGTGCAGATAAACTTACGATAAAAATTAGAAAAGAGAGGATTTTTCCTTGCTTCGCAACTAGCTTCAATATGAATCTACCAGCTTCGCTCTCAAAATTTTGTATGGCGAAGCAGGTTGATTCGCTTATGATTGGGGTGTGAAGCAAGAATAGAGAGCGAAGCAGGTGCCGTGGAAACAAGCTATTAGTATTATGTCTGTTAGTATAAATAATTTTGGGTTATGTCGTGGTTTCTACTCACACAGACAGATTGTCCTGCCACCTGGCGTGAAAGATTTCAATCATCAATAATTGCCAGGAGTTCTTATTTTTTTATTATTAACTTTTAATAAAATATTTTTAAAATACCATTTTTATCTGAAACTTTAGTACAGGGTATCCGCCAGGAAGGTATACTAGTTTATTAGTTTGTAATTTTCGATTAAACGAAAGAGAATGGATCTTATATTGATTTATTTAATTCCGGCAATTATTAATGGAATACAATATCTGATAAGTGTCCGTCTCAGTTAGCCTCACAAGTGTGACCCCTTTTGAGCACATTTTTCATTACATTCTCACATTTCAAGCGGTATTTCATTAATTTCATCCCAAATATTTTGGGTGAGTTACTCAAGCTTTACTGGTTTGGTTTGCATAAACTTTGCTTTTCATATATTCCCATAAAAATAAGTCCGGAGCAGTCAAATATGGCGATCGTTGAGGCCAATCAGCATCATCATTTCTTGAAATAATTTTTTGTGGAAAAACTTCTCGCAATTCCATTGTAATCCTGGCTGTATGCGATGTGACTCCGTCTTGTTGGTAACACATGTTAATCAAGCCCAAAGCATGCAGTTGTGGCGTTAAAAAGTTTTTAATCATATCACGATATCGCTCCCCAATCACAGTTACTGTTACGCCGTTTTCATTTTCAAAGAAATAAGATCCAATGATTTCTTCTGACCAAATTGCTCAGCAGACTGTCACTTTTAATGGATGGGGGAAAGGTGACTGTTGAATAATTTGAGGGTTTCCCACTCCCCAGAACCGACTATTCTGTTTATTCACATATCCATTCAAATGAAAATGTGCTTCGTCACTCATTGGGATTTTTTCATGAAAATTGGGGGTCGTCATGGGCGAGCTGTTACATCCTATTGGCGGCGTGAATGCTCTTGTGGAAGAAGCTCTTGTATCAACTGAATCTTATATGGAAACAAATGCAAATTCTTGTGCAAAATTGTGGTCAAAGTTGTTCTTTGAAGACCAAGCTCCTGAGCACGGCGTCCAATTGAGATTGATGGATTGTTTTGGAACACTTTCTTGAGCAGCAGTAATGTTTTCAGTAGATCTTGCAGTACGTTGTGGTCCATGTTTAGGCATATCACCTACAGACCCTCTTCGAAATCATACACTATACAATAAATCGAGCATTTTATTGGCACGTTGTTTCTCTCAACAATTTCCCTTAACTTTCTCATCGTCATAGTAATCGATAAATAATTTTGCTAAAATGTTTTAACGATTAAAACACGTTGATTTATCGAATATATTTCCATAACAAATTTGCCACGTGTCTACTTCAAGACTGCCAAATCTAAACCGTCAGAACTAATGTTTACCAAAATGGTGGCAAAACAAAGTAGTACAGATTCCCGGTGCACCCTTTATTGCTTTCTTTGATTTCTCTGTTTTACACTCTTTCTTGTTTTGTTTTTTTTTTTTTGGTATTTAAAGCTTAAAGTGGTTTCCTTTTCACATTCCAATAATGTTAACTGATTTTTTTGTTTTTCAATTTTTAAAATCACTTTTTAGGCGATTTTTTGAGTGGCCAGTTTTTGATATTTGGAAATTGGTCTTTTTGAAACTAAAAGCTTTTTAACTTTTAAGTATCATTTAGAAAACATAATCCAACCATTTAAATACCCAATTACAAAAAACCGAAATCGAACAATGTTGACAAGCAACATCCACAGAGCTCCAAAAAAATCATTGTCGGGCTTCACAACAAAAAGTGTCCTGGTCATTTCTGTAAAAATGATTAAATGTCTTTCAAAAAAAGGTGTGATTTTTTTAACCAATTTGTTTAACTCCATATTAGGGTTAAGTTAAGTGCCCCTGTAGGCTAGTAAGTAGTGTACTAGCTTTTCAGTGTAAGGGTTGTGTGTTTGATTCCCAACGAAGACCTTGGTTTTTTTTCACTACAAAAATAAAAATTGACTGTCGGTGGGGCTGTTCAGTGATGAAGGCATAGTCACTGGTCGCTGTGCTGTCTTATACGACAGTTAATTTCCGTAACTATCCTTCTACTTTCACCACCTGTTTCATCTCTTCTCTATCCCTTTCCTAAAGAATGTAGCACGGTACTTGACTAAATAGGCATTGTTGCCTGAAGTGCTACTTCTCTTTAAAAAACAAACAAAGAAAAGTTATTTTCCGTCTCAGTGGAAGTTTGCGGAAATCATAATGATCCCTAAGCAAAATAAACCGGAACACTTAGTGCGGTTTTACACACTTCAACTTTTGTTGCTCAACTGTTGTTTTTTCCATTAGAAAGAAAGAGAAGGGGTATAAAGCTTTCTCTTTCTTTCTAATGGAAAAAACAAAAGTTGAGCAACAAAAGTTGACGTGTGTAAAACCGCACTTAATAACTTCATATAGATCAATAAGTTTACTATCTAAGATATTCAAAAAATTACTACTAGAAAGGCTGTTACCGATTTTAGAGGCGCAAAAAATAATTCCAGAATAATTCCAAGAATTTATATTAGTTAATCTATTACTTTTATCTTCATCACCTTTTGGTTCCGGAGTATCGGATATAATATAACCACTATGTAGTGGACGCAGTTTAATATCCTCAAGACGTTTTATTGCAAGCAAACGATCACAGGCTGCCAAATTTAAGTTATTTTCTGTTTGTAGATCAACCTCTTCGGTAAAGTCACAGTTGAGCAATTGTTTGGAATCCCAAATAAGGAAAGTAGTTTTTAAGCGTAATTCAGAATCTGTAGTTGGCAGTATATTATTCATTAAGCTATGGAACATTACATTCCTTTTCACCACATCACAATTTGGCAGCACTACTAGAAATGCATGTAAAATTTCTTCTTTATAAATTAGTTTCAGGTGATGGTGGTGGATACAAATATTAGAAGCAGTTGTTCCAATTGATGTAAACTATTTCTTTATTCTTTATGATGCTTTGTGTCACCTGGTTTCATACACACTACATATAACTTATTTACGTGACACTGCACTCACTGTTAATGTTGTCCAATTAAACAAATAAGAGAGATCACTTTAACAAAACCTGTTTGTGGTTTATTTATTAAACCGTATTTGTGTTGCCCCCTCTACATTATAAATTGATACTAAACAAGAAATAGCCATATTAGAAATACTTAAAACAGGGTGCACAAAATATAAAAATTTAATTAAAATTAATAATAGTCGACAAATAGGTGCTTGTCACTGCTGAAAGATGGCATCGCTAAAAAAAAAAACAAACAAACAGCAACATGGCTACATTGGATATTTGTGTAAACTATTTTAAATATATTCTCCTATACAGTACCATTTTGGAAACCATTTTTTTTCTGGTATTTGGCAGCACTATTCAAATTCATGTAAAATTTCCTTTTTGTAAACAAATACAAATATTAGAAGCAGCTGTTACAATTGTTGTAAACTGTACCTCCTTTTTACTATATGAATTCATAATGTTTTGTGTCACATGCTTTCGTACAGACTGCGCATTATATTTAGGTATTTCACTACTACGCCGTTAATTTTGTTTTATAAAATGAATTTTGAAATATGTATTTATTTATTTATTAAATGAAAAACTAGCTTTTCCCTTATTTTTCAAGAAAATTTCGTACATTTTTATTTTTGTTAAAAAATTATATGTATTTAAATCAAGACAAAAAATATTTAATACGATAATTACGATATTATAAACTTGAGCAAACTTGACTGCGAAAAATAAGTGAAAACTTAAAACTTCAAAATATATTGTAACAGAAATAAGGTGTGTTGTGTTTGTTGTTTCAATGAAAAGAAGAAAAAGAAGTAAAAAAGAAATAGAAATTATATATCACGATATACAAGATATATATATATATATATACACTATTATAAAATGTAAAATTAAAAAAAGGTAACAAAAAAAATAAAAATTGTTTTACATATTTGCTTTAAGATAAGAATACTTTTTTTATTGAAACAATTTTGCAAACTTTTGTTAAAATTGTATCTTAAAATTTTAATTGTAATTAACTTAAAAGCAAATTTTTAATTACACCTATCAACTGCAAATCTAACCGTTGTTAATTATATTAATGAATATTTATATATTTGTCTTATTAAAATTCGAAACAAATAATATTCAAAAACTTACAGTAAAAATAAAATATTTTGATATTGTGTTATAGACCCAAACAACAAAAAGGAAATGAAAAAAAAAACTATCCCGCGACTTTTCGTATTTTGAAATCTTTAAGATCTTCTTGTGGTATTAAACGTAAACTATGTTCATTAGCTAAATGCAGCATAGAATAAAATGCTATGGAGGTAGATAGGGCCTCAGTCATGTTTTGCGTCAGCAACTCTGGCAAATGTATATAGACATCACGAAAGCTGGCAACACCATCTTGATATTCCTCATCTTTAGGTATGGGATGTTTGGGCAGTTCCGCATCAGCAATTGGTCGCTGAAGTTGTTTTGTAACTAAAACTGTACAGCTACGTTTAAGACTTTTCATATCAATCACTTTGGCCCGCTTCGCAAAAGGTACAATAATCTTTGTGACTTGGCTGGGGGCATTATCAAAGTCTGTGGCAATTTCTAATATCGTATTATTATTTATGTTCTCAGTTGGATTAAACACATTGGGATTTTCATCATCAACTTCCATTCTCACCGGCGACATGTTATGTGAGCAATTATTATCTTCATTCACAGGAATATTATCACACTGCAGCATGTCATCGTCGCCGGCAAAATGATCATCAGTTGGCATATTTTCCATATTATTGTGCTCTATTTCCTCAGCATTAACACCATTTGTAACAGCTGTATTTTCGGCGCCCTTTATATGCACAGATATGCCAGGGGCCAGCGTATAATGGAAAAATCTGTTAACATCTATTTTCATATCTACTGGCAATTTCAGTTTACGCTGATCCCATTTCTTTTGTATATTGGCCTTACGGCTCTTAAATTTATCGTCATATTTTATAAAGAGCTCATCGTGAAATTCACCAAACTTTAATTGTTTCGATTTGGTTTTATCTAAAGCCCTTTTGTTTCTTTTGGCCCTGTGATTCACACCACGATTACCCTCTGACTCCTGTTGTACGGATAGGCTAGATCGTGTAGTTCGGCCACGTTTAAATTTCCAATGAGAGGGACCTGCCCAAAATTGTAATATTTTGTCAAGTGGGCGATAAGAATATTCAAGTTTGGAAGTTGCATCAACAGGACGCAAGTCTTCTATAATCACTTGTTCCCTGCGTAAACCACGACAATTATTAATGGCTGTACGTTCCTCTGCAAAAAAAAAACAAAATTATTGAAATGAGTAAAAACTAACTTAGCTCAACAAATATTGGACAGTATTTTTTTACCTGAAGTTAAATCTTCTAACTCTTCATAGTTTACATCTATTATTGGCACTTGTTGACTCAGCATGGGCATTGGTTCACATTCGGCATTGATGTCGAAAGCCATGCCCACCTCATTTGTGTTGGCAAACGGATCCATTTCACATATATCACCACCACCTATGTCATCACAGCCCGGAGGACCATCTTCGCAGTCTGAATTTATATTAGTTAATCTATTACTTTTATCTTCATCACCTTTTGGTTCCGGAGCATCGGATATAATATAGCCACTATGTAGTGGACGGAGTTTCATATCCTCAAGACGTTTTATTGCAAGCAAACGATCACAGGCTGCCAAATTTAAGTTATTTTCTGTTTGTAGATCAACCTCTTCGGTAAAGTCACAATTGAGCAATTGTTTGGAATCCCAAATAAGGAAAGTAGTTTTTAAGCGTAATTCAGAATCTGTGGTTGGCAGTATATTGTTCATTAAGCGATTTGAGGAGTTAATAGAACCCACTGTAGAATTTAATTTCCCGAATACAGGATCTTGCAAAGGTACAGTATCCAGACGTGCATTTAGCGTTTCTATGTTTTTAGTTACTGTAGATACATTTTTACGTTGCTTTTTTGCTTTAGGTTTGCTGTTTTGTTTTTCCGACCCTTCCACACCAGCAGCACTAGCGTTGGGATCATTACTGCCATCACCTCCAGTAGCCACTTCATTTTCTGCATCATCATCATCACCATCGTCGTCATCTATACGTCTATTTTTGAATTTTTGAGCATTTAGACCAGCGGACATACGTAAAACATCTGAATGTATAGAATCTACTCTTAAACTATATACCTTGGAAGAAGCCTCTAACGAGGATCCAGCTACCTAAAATTGATCAATAGTTGTTTTTTTTTTTTTTTTTAAGATATTCAAAATATAATTTTACATTTAAATGTAATATACCTTGAAATTATTTAAGGACTTATGATGCCTTTCCAGCAAAACGGTTAATGTATCAATAAGAGAAAGGGACCAGGCATTTTCTTTGCTTAATTTATTGCCATTGTAAATTTCCAAACATTTCTTAAGTGTTTCACTCTCTTCAAAGGTTGATGAATCTACTGTACTATTATCTGTAAGCATTGTCCTTCGCCTAGCCTGCCGACGCTCTTCCTCATCATCGTTAATAGTAACATTTTGTTGACCATCACGTATCACGCCCACCTCAGAACGTCTCAAAGGAGAATCTGTATGAGCTGGCGTCATATTCTCCTAAAATGCATACGAAACTATTTTAAAACAACAATCAAATTTATGTTCACTTTCATATTAATATTCATCTTTGAATTTCCCTCTTCTACCCGCGATAATTTTCATACATTTCGAACACACTTTTTGACTTTGTTTACTGACCTTTAATTTTCTTTTGTTTATAACTTCAATAGTAATTTTTATGAAATTCTTTAAAAAGTATTGGTGATTTTCACTGAAATTTTTCTTTTTCACAATTTCGCATTTATTTATTTAAGATTTGCACTTTTCTTATGTTATTTTATTGCGTTATTTTTCTTTGCTTTGTTTTATTTTCGTTAAATATTGTAATTGTAGTTGTGTTGCATGAAAGTTCAGTTGTTTTCAAATAGAAAAATTCAACGCCGATGTTTGACAGAGTTGCATTAGAGGGTAGTAAAAAACCATACAGAATTAAATGTGAATGATGCCACCTTGGATGTATTTCAATTTTAAATTTAAAATATACCTTTTTAATGTTCAAGGAGCTTGCTAACATAACGGGTGGACAAATTAGAGATTGGAAAGTAAATTGTCTGTTAGCTGATTAAATGTCAATAATTGAGTTGTCGTTCTCTAACATTTATTTGATAAAAAGTTAGGAAATTTTAAGAATAGAATGGTACACTCTTAAGCAATAAATTCTAAATGTTGACATTTACTATCAAAATGATAAAAATTTCACTATAAACACTTCGTTAAATTTGAGCAGCTTTTTCTCGTAATCAGACTCCTAAGGACGCTGTAAGTACTTTAATTCTTAAATTGGAGACTTACGATATTATTACTGGCAATATACCAAAACAATATATTTTTAGTGGCCGTAGTACTGCTAACATAGCCTCTGTACACCATAGTCCTAAAAATGAGCCTGCAACATTAACGTTCACAACATTTGGGCATCACTACAGTCGACAGACTGAACGAAAACAAAAGATTTTTCCAACAAAATCATCTCTAGTGATGAGGTTCATTTTCAATAGGGCAGTTATGTAAACAAACAAAACTGTCACATATAAGGGTCACAAAATCCACAAACAGTCTTCGAAAAAGAATATACCAAAAGAAATAGACCGTATAGTGCGGTTTGTAGTCAGGCGGCAATATATGTCCGTGTTTTTTTGTAGAAACGAGCAACGGGACGCCGTCATTGTGAATTCTATGCGCTACTAAACCATGATAACCAATTTTTCGTGGTCGTAATTCGCTAATATTGACATCGGTGTCAGCAAACCCGCGCCGCAAGCTACATAAACACGAAATATTAAGTATTGCATTTATAATATTCCAATCGCGTAATTGACGTTCTTGTGTTTTAAGCTCGTTGGCTTATTTTCTCTGGGGACATTTGAAGGACGAGGTTTACGTGAACAACCCACAATTAACTGACATTCTGAAAGATGAAATTCAGCGCATTGATGAGATTAGCGCAGCTTTGTTTTATAATGTGCTTTATAATTTTACGAAAAGAGCGGACGTCTGACGGCGTGTTAGATGTTGATACTTACCCGACATCATATTCTATTATTATCAATCAATAAAAGTGAAGTTGTCAAAATTGAATTAGAAATGTAAAAAACAAAACTGAATCTCTAAATACTGATAGTAAGTAGTGCTTATTTTTAAGATTGTAACACTTTAGAAAACTGAGTAATTTTACCGACCTTTTCGTAATTACAGCTTATATTTATTACACTAATAGTGAATTCAATTAAATCCAATAACTGCAAATTCGTATGCAGTTAATTTAAAACATTTTTAAAATCACAATTAAAATTTATTTTTAAAACTTGGGCTAGATGGAAAGCTTTTTTTCAATGAATCTGGCATTCCTACAAAGTAGTTGCACAATTTATGTTAACAGGCGTGATTACAAAAAATACAACATTGCAATAACAACATAGTTTAATATTGTTGCTTTAAAACTGGCACTTTAAGAAAACAAAGAAAAAAAGAGATAGCTGCTTGAAAGTCGTAACCAAAGAGGGATGCATTGAAAACATATACAGTTTTGATATTTGGAACTACAAGGCAGCAATAAAACGCCGCGTTGTTTCTGCAATTATATTGTAAAATAAATCAGCTGCGCCGTCCTTACCACCTGCTAAAAGAAATATAACTTGCAATTATTCAAGACAAGAAACGTCATCAAAACAGAAATTAGAAAAAAAAGCAACAGTGAGGGTTCTTAAATATTATTCCTGTTAGGTGTAGCATTCCTTTCAATTCAATCTTAAAATATGGTATTTTAAAAGAAAAATATATTTCAAAATGCAATATACAATAATAGTAGTAGTAGTAAGTAAAACTATTTATGTATAAAACACAAAAGTTTATTAAAAAAGTATATTTCAGCATTTAGTTATTTTCATGGTCATATCGAAACCGGCTTACGGCAAATTAAATGGCAAAACAAATGCAATCATCGATGATGTTAGTGAATATAAAGACTTTAAAAAACTGTTGCGCACCAAAACAAATGTGCTGGTGTTCTTTACGAGCAATGCTAAACAGTCAACAGAACAAATAAAGGTATTTAAAGAGACGGCCGAAACTGTCAGAGGAACCGGCACAATGTTGCTGATAGATTGTTCTCAAACGGATAAAAAGAAATTATGCAAAAAACTAAAAGTCAATCCAAGTCCATTTATATTAAAGCATTATAAGGATGGTGATTTTCATAAAGATTATGACCGTCAAATGTCTGTTAATTCTATGGTTAATTTTATGCGTGATCCGGCTGGTGATTTGCCCTGGGAAGAAGATCCAAAGGGCAAAGATGTTGTACACTTTACAGATTTTGTTAGTTTTACTAAGCATTTGAAGAAAGACTTGCGACCAATGCTGATAATGTTTTATGTGCCATGGTGTGGCTTTTGTAAACGTTTGAAACCAGATTTTTCTCTTGCAGCCACGGAGCTAAAAAGTGATGGTTATGTTTTGGCTGCAATGGATGTCGAAAGACAGTCTAATGCTTTGGCGAGAAGAACATTTAATATAACGGGTAAGAATGGAACGGATAAGAAGTTTTATGATATTTGAAATTATAAATTGTAGGTTTTCCCACAATAATTTATTTTGAGAATGGAAAAATGAAACAAATATATGAGGGCGACAATAACAAGGATGGTATTGTAGCATTTATGAAAGATCCTTCTTCATTACCAATGAAAAAAGCCAAAGATGTTGATTGGTCTGCTGATACAAATTCTGAAATTGTACATTTAACCAAACAGAGCTTTGAACCAGCCTTAAAAGATGAGAAATCCGTATTAGTAATGTTTTATGCACCATGGTGTGGCCACTGTAAACGTATGAAACCAGAATATGAAAAGGCTGCCGTTGAAATGAAGGAAAAGAATATACCGGGTATTTTAGCAGCCTTAGACGCTACCAAGGAAAGTTCTATAGCAGAAAAATTCAAAGTAACTGGTTATCCTTCCATTAAATATTTTGTCAACGGAGAATTTAAATTCGATGTAAACGTTAGAGATACAAATAAAATTATTGAATTTATGAAAGATCCCAAGGAACCACCACCGCCACCACCACAAGAGAAATCCTGGGATGAGGAAGAAGATATAGAAGTTTTATTTTTAAATGATCAAACTTTTACTAGTACGTTGAAAAGGAAAAAGCATGCTTTAGTTATGTTTTATGCTCCCTGTAAGTAACAAATATTAATGTTAAGCTAAGAAAATAATAAATTTAAAAATTATAGGGTGCGGCCATTGTAAAAGTACCAAACCAGAATTTAATGCAGCTGCTAAAATGTTAATGGAGGAAGATTCACGTATGATTTTAGCCGCTGTCGATTGTACGCGTAACACCAACACCTGTACACAACAAGAAATACGAGGTTATCCCACCATTAAATATTATTCCTATTTAAAATCAAAAACAGATTATAGTGGCGGTCGTAAACGTGAAGATTTCATTGCTTTTATGAAGAAATTCAGCAATACATCTAAAACTGAACAGCATGAAGAATTGTGATTGTAACAGAAGAGTGTTAAATAACAGCATATTTTCCTGTTCGCCCACCAATGTTGTATTCTAAATTAAACAACAACACAAAATAACTGTGACTCTATTTTTATATAAACTGTATTAAAATTTATTAAATGTGTATTTTTTATTAACTCTTTTTTGAAAATAAATATTTTTTTATAACTCCATTCTTTATATATTTAATCTGTCTATGCAATACCTCTCTTTTTTTCTTTCTGTTGTTAATGTTTTTTATCATAACATACATACATTCCTATTAACCAAAAAAATGTATTTAAAAATTTTGAATAAAACCTTGTGAAATTATTCTTCATCATAAAAGAACTATTTTTATTTTTTTGTAATTAAATCATTCATTTAGTGTAGGAAAATAGTGAAAATTTAATTTAAGGCCAAATAACTTTTGAAAAATGTAAACATTTATTATTAACTTAACAACCCTATAATGGTTAAAAAAATTTCTGCTTAAAATCACTAAAACAAAATTTAGCATAATGATCGTTAAGTGAAATCATTTATATTTGTTGGAAAAATTTGAGGTTAGGAAGTTAATTGGCTAATAAAAACAAATTTTTTTTCTAACAACTTAAGTTTTATTGATACAAATGTAAAGCAGGAATATGAGGATTAAGAATGGAATATAATGTCGGACAAATGTCTACCTCTAACATGACGCAGGCGTCCACCTTTTCCTTTGCAAAAAATTTCTACTTATCTCATTAATGCGGAGCCGATTTTTATTTTTCAGAGCAATACACTGAAGTATTTTATGTAATCGTTCGTATATTTTTAGGCCGAATCGAATTTTCTGACTCGCGCGAAACGTTATGATCATCGAAAGCAGCGAAAAATGGTTTCAATTGAACAGCCCTATTTAGTCAATCTATATAATCTTCACATGGGAGGTGTGTAGACCGTTTCGATGCTATGAGCAATTATCTCACTCGAGTTAAAAAATGCTTTCAATCCAGTTACGGTAAATGCAAGCTATATTGTCACAAACAGGAGAAAAAACCCCGAATGTCGCAATTTAGTTTTCAAGTAGAAGTCTGGGAGTCAATAATAATAAAATTAAATCATCGAAATACTAGGAAAATGTTAACGTCAGGGACACAAATGGGATTTAGCTATGATCGCATCAATCATTTAATCCGAGTCTCGTCATCGTTGTCTGCCGGAAACATCGGATGTTCTATATTTCGAGAACTGTCACCAAAGAAGCAGCTCCAGATAAATCAAAAATTGTAAAGGCTAAATAATTTAAAACTTTTATAAAAAATAATTTTGCTTTCCATCAACCCAAAATATTTTTTTGACATGAAACAATTTTCAGGTTCAAAACTCATTAAAAGCCGTTAGTTGTGTGTTTACACTCTGCGTGCTAAGCAAGTGTATTTACCAGGGTACGGATTTGCACACTCATGTGCAGCACACGCACATGAAGGCAAATATGCACACAAAATAAATACGCACATGCACATGCGTAAGTGCCAATTTTTGTATGTGCCTACTAAACGCACATGTGCAAGTTCAACTTGCGTAGGCACATTTCATGTGCCACTCTTAAAATGAATGGCACATTTCATGTGCCGCTCTTAATATGTGCGGCACATGATCTTGCACATTAATATATGTATGTGCAAGACGAAGAAGTACAATAATAACAACAATAAATTGTAGTGTTTTGTTGTTATGGTATGTGTTGAATATTTACCCATTTGAAAATAATTTTAACTGCGTAGTTAATAATGTGCATGAAGATGAGCATTCATGTGTCTGTACTTTGCACATGTGCGTGTGCTTCTATTGTCCATGCACACTCATGTGCCTTCATCTTAAGATCAAAAATTGTTGCACATATTCATGTGCATGTACACAAATTTTGGCACATGTGCTGCACATTCATGAATAAATTTCTACTCTGGTATTTACAAACCACTTCCAACTTTCTCAATTGGAGAAGATATCTGACACTATTTAAAAACGGTTGAGAGTTTTTGGTATTTCCCATTTTCCTTTATGTGGCAACGCCTTTAACGGCATGGGAAAAATCTCTATTTTATCTTTATGAAAAATAAAAGCAAAACATAAATATTTTCAGGCTTAAAATAGAGATGTTTTAATAAAAACGTAAGTCGAAGCCAGGAGTGGTAAATGCGATTAATAAATTCCTTCTGATGTAAAAGAAAACACGACAGTATTTTTTGAGCTAGAGTTGTTAGTTAGGGAAAAATTTGTTTTTGAGCGAATTCAGAAAATGAAATTGAAGGCATTTTTTTTCCAAAGTTTGTGCTTTGCAGATGAAACAATAAAACTTTATTAGACAGTATACCGGCACAATTAAAACCGAGGTTTTAAACCTTTTAGGTATAATATTAATCGTAATATCTTAATATTCCTTCTAAGATGAAAGGAAACGCCGTTCGCATACTTCTATTTATAATTTATCTCCTTTAAATTGCATCAGGCATTTGTAATTCACTTTGCTAGAATTCGCTCTTGGCTTTGTTTTATCCACTTTTACTTCCCCGGCAAGGATAATTTACAAACGGTGATTATCTTTCCTACCGACTATTTTTTTTTTAAACACAGTTTTAAATAAAAGGAAAATTATTTTCACTCCATACGAGCTTCTTAGCCGCAAAGGATTTTATTTTTTGTATATTTTTTCACTTCGATTTCTTTTTACTTGCATGGATTGTTAGAAAAACACTTAATTACAATAAAGTTTTCCACTTGCGCTCAGTGAAGAGGCATGTTAGAAGCCAGCTTATAACTAAACACTTGAATCAGCGTTTTAACGTTTACCACCAACACGGGGTGCTGCCTTTTGCTGCACCTTGGCTGCTTTTTGTTTTGGTGCAGTTTTAGATTTAGGTTGTACTGGCTGAGCCGCCTTTTTGGCAGCTTTGGTGGCACGCTTTTGCTCCTTGGCAGCCTTAATAGCTTGCTCGCGTTGGGCACGTCGAACTTCAGGTTTCATGTTACGTTTGGCCATAATTTCTGCCAAGGAGGCACCAACAATAGCGCGTTGAAACTTTTGTGTTCTACGGGTACGTTTTTTGGTGGCTTCTTCTTCAATACCCTTGCGATGTTTGCGACGGTATAGGACAGTCCAGGTTACCTTACGCGGATTACGTTTCATTAAGTAGGAGCGCTCGCATTTCTTGTCCAAAAAGGTGAAGGTCTACAAGAAATAAAATTTTAATTGTTTTTCTTTCAACCCAAAAACTAATTTTAAAAAACTTACCTTGCCATCAACTTTGACCATGGTTTTACCATGGCCGGGGTAAATTTTATACCCACTGAATGAACACAAACCGATTCTGCAAAATAAAGTTAAATTTTGATCACCATTAAATTTTTTTATGTGCACGAAAATGTCATTGCTGTTATTTAAATTTCAAAAAATGATATTTAATGCCATTTTTATTTACTGATGCCACTATAGGATGCTTTATATATTTTTTAGTTTGTTTTTTATTCATTTTACATTGAAAGATACGTACTTCATCTTGCGTTTTTGTTAGCAGAAAGAAACGGAAGTGGACACATTTTTGACAACTGTTAAAAGTGGTAATATATATTCTAGCGACATCTAGTGTTCGGTAGTAATCTAGCTTTGTTTAAGAAATTGGGTAATAAAATAAATATTAAAAATTTTCGTTGACAGCAACGATGGGATAGCACTTGAAAATTATACAAGGTAAATTTACTTATTTATTACTTATTTTAACCTGGTCTTTAGTTTATAGATAGATATAAATTATTGAAGAGAAGCTTTAAATAAAATAATTTACTATCCAAAGGTGAGAATTAGAGCATGAACTTTTGAAATGGTGTTTTAACAACAGTTTGTTTTTGTTCGCCTAAATTAACTATTTTATTTTTGGATTTGAAACTTGCCTGATTTCTATCATGATAAAGCATAGCAGGAAAGCTTTTTCTTATTAAAGAAATTCATTTGGATTTGCTAGCTCGGAAGCATGACACAATGATGCAGTAGGTAAATGTTGTAAGTGACGTTTAAAACATAAGTTGTTGTAATAATGGTTCGGCAAATTTGAATTCAGGAAGTAAATAAATTTCCCTGTCCAATAATTAAATCTGAAGAATTGAATTGTCATCCCTTGTTAGAAAAGATATTACTTACCAAATTAGCGTAAAATGCTGACGACGGATGTAGCGAATACATTTTGGTAGTGATTATTTTTTTCTGCTTTCTTTAAAAGTAAACATAGGAAATTGTGTTGGTGACTGAAAATCTGGCATCTTCATATTACTTCATTGAATGCATCTTTATGCAACTGTTTTTTATACCTTACTTTTTGTTACGTTAGTGTAATTTGTATTCTTTCAAAATCCCAACAGGTTATGGGCCCAGACTTTGATTAAACATGTGTAAAAGAACCGAAGTAAAGAAGTTTAAAGTTATTTTTTGATAATGTCGATCTCAACGAGTTTTAATATAGAAAAACTATTTAGCCGAGAAAACTACGCAACTTGGAGGTTTACAATTTGCTTCAACACAAGGAGCTGTGGAACACCGTGGAGGGTAAATATCCATCGACTGGAATGGATACAAAAATTGACACAAAAGCAAAAATCATTTTGCTAGTCGACAAGATAAACTATTTGCATATCGAAGATGCTAATACTTCTCAAGAAGCATGGAACAAATTGAAAGGATTCTGGTCTTATAAGGATAGTAGAATTGCTGCGAAAATTAATTACCAAAAGTTTTTCTACTTCTGATTCCATCGAAGACTATGTATCTAAAATTGTGTCAACGACTCACAAAGTAAAGGAGGTGTATATGCCAGTTAGTGACGATTGGATTAGCACTTTGTTACTGGCCGGACTTCCAGAAGAATATGCGCCCATGATAATGGGTATTGAAAGTCAAAATAACTTGTTCTTTTTGCACTTTGTTCCGAAATCAAGTTGTATTCTTTCAAAATCCCAACAATTTGTAAATAAGTTGTTAATGAATTACAAAACTCAGCAGATTTAGTATAATCTTATTTATAGTTTGATTTAAAGACTTCCTTTCTTAAAAGCGTTATCCCTATTAATTGTATATAATATGTTTCAATAACACTTGGATAATTTATTATTTCATTTTCTAAAATAACATAAATACGAAATTGCCTTGATAACCCTTTCATTGAATTCAGGTTACACAAACCATAAATACGAAATTTATTAACTTGGTAGATATGAGGAAAAATTGAATTATTACTTTCTCAAATATTCGGGCATGTTCTCACAATCGCAAGGTTTTCAAATCGCCAGGCGACTTAAAAACGCCAATTTCAATTTTAGATGTTCTGTAAATCGTACGTTTTGCTAAGGATTTGTTTTTCTTTTTGATCTTTTGATCAGCTGTTTGTTCAAATCGCCATTTTGAAGTAAACAATTGACACAGGAACTTAACAAAAAAAGAGCAAATTTAAAATTTGGTTTATTTAATTTAAATAGTGTAAAATTGTTTTAAATTTTTGTTGAAATAAAAAGAAAACATATTAAAATTTAATTGTGAACCATTTTATTTTGTCTTGAATGTTTTGTATAAGCAAACTCAATCAGTTCACTTCAGTAAATGCTAGCGAGTTGAAATCGCAAATATTAAGCGTTTAGCGTTTGTCAGAACACCTATTTTGTGTCTTCAAACGCAAGATATTCAGCCTTATTGTGTAAGGCGGTGGCGTAAAAATACGCCTGGTATAGTCGTGGGCGTTTTTATTAGTTTTTGGTACCGTCTAAAAAAAACGCCGACAAATCACAAGCTGATTCAAAATTTTTAAAATTTATGAAATACCCTGTTTGATTTTGTATGAAAAAACTATTTTTGATCGCTCAAAATAAATTTATAGATTTTGGGAAAAATAAAGTTATTTATAAAATGTTAAGTGTTTCTCAATTTTCGTCATCATCTGAAGACGAAGAAAATAACACTATCAAAGAACTAGTGTTGAAAAGGAGACAGCTACGAAAAAAATCGAATATTTTTTCTCTTCCAAATACCAGGTTAGTTGAATATACGTATGTACTTTAATTTGCACCATGTTAACATAAATTTTTTTAGTTTCGTTAAGTACTTTAGGCTCAACAAGGAAGCTTTTAAATATGTACTTAGTGAAATTGATCATAAACTTGGAAACCCACGACGGTCAACAGGTGTTCCAAATATTTTAAAACTCGCAGCAGCAATGAGAATATTAGCAGAAGGCTGTTACCAAAAGGGTGCTGGCAACGATTTTAATGTAAATTTATGTCAGACGTCAGTAAGCAAATACTTTAAAGATTGCATAGACGCTATGTATAGTGAGATTTGTCCTAAATGGATTTCAATGGAAATGGACGAACCAGAGAAACTGAAAATAAAAAAATACTTTTACGAAAGAAATAATTTTCCTGGAGTTATAGGATGTATTGATGGTACCCACATCAAAATTGTAACTCCGAATAATGAAGAGAGGTTTAAATACTATAACAGGAAAGGTTTTTATAGCCTTAATGCCACAGTAGTGAGTTGAAGTAAGACAATAAAAAGGACAAAATTTTAAGTAAATTTGCTTGTAGGTGTGTGATTATAAGCTAAGGATAAGATATATTTCTCCCTTTAACCCTGGGTCAACACATGACTCATTTGTTTGGAAAACGAGTGATTTGAGGCAAATGCTAAAACGAAATTATGAAAATGGAGAAAAAAATACTTGGTTACTAGGTAAAAATATCTTGTTTTAACTGTTTCAGTTATTTTTTTTTTCAACTTTTTATTGTAGGAGATGCTGGTTATCCACTTGAGCCCTATTTAATTACCCCTTTTCGAGTGGCAGCGGACGCTTCTCCAGAGGGTAATTTTAATAAAGTGCATTCAAAAACCAGAAACGTAGTGGAACGTACAATAGGTGTTTTGAAAAACAGGTTTAGATGCATACTGGGCGCTCGACAATTGCATTATAGCCCGAAGTTTGCTGGGAAAATAACAGCAGTCTGTGCTGCATTGCACAATATTTGCATTGAGTACAAAATAGCAATACCTGAACCTAATTTACAACATGAATGTACTGAAACTCATATTATAGAATCCGCTGATGACATGACGGCATCAAATATACGAAGAAAAATAATGGAATCATTTACAAATTAACATTTTTTTTAACTAAAATTTTATTTAAAATAAAAACATTCAACTAAATTAATTAACTTAAAAAAACTCCTTTTCGTATTCAAAATTCCTATATATATATATACATAGATACTACATAGAAAATATTTAAAAACGGCTTTGCATTTCTTCCAAATCAATTTTTCTTTTCTTAATTTCTATTTCCTCTTTTCTTAAAATATATAAAAGTCTTCGATGCTCTTCTTTCTTTTTTAATTCGTTTTTATACAGCTTTAACTTTTCTTCTTTTAACTTGAAATTTTTTCTACTGTATCTTTCTATTTCTTTTAAAGATTCCATAACTCCTTTATATAAGTCTGTTTGCACTTTAAGCTGTTCCGAAAGAAGGTCGGGTTTTGATTTTTGTGCTTTATTTGCAAACTTAGATGTGGATGGCATTTCAATTTCTTTTAGAATATCATCATCCTTATTAATTGACTTCTTTTTTGGATTGACCGGAATATGGTTTTCTTTTTCTTGTCCGTCCAAAGTATTTTTTTTCACGCCGATTGATTCACCGGGACTTATCAACGACTGTAGTTGTAATAAATTTGCAGCTGCTTCATCAGTTGCAGACAAGACGAATTGCTTAAAAGCTCCTCCACCTGTTGCTGAGCATTCCGCTTTGTTATGAATTAATTTTTTTTTTAATTTAAATTTAAAGTCCTCCCATACTTTTTTCCAACCTTCACCTGGTCGGCTCGGGGGTCCTAAGGAGTTGAGTTTATCTGCAATTGCATTCCACTCATCTTTAATATTGTATTTGTGTATGCCTTTTGAAAATCCTGTGGCCAAGTGATGATTTTCTTCCATTAGTTCGACCAGTCTTTCGAACTGTTTTGGAGTAGTTATTTTAATTCTAAAATTTTTTTTATTAGTATCCTATTTAAATAATTATATACTATAATTATTACTTACATTTTGTTTTGCATTCTTTAAAATAAAATTTTATTGTTTGGCGTGCTCAAAAAATCTAACGACACTTTATGGCAAATCTTAAAGACGTTAACGCCTAACACGGTACGAAAAAACATTAGTATTTTGCAAACAGAGTTGCATTTTTGGCGTTAACGACATCGACGGTACGCTTTTTTTAAAACGCCAAGTTTTTCATACGCCAACGCCGTACACAATAAGGGTGATTATTTGCGTTTTCCAGGACACCAATTTTAAGCGTTTTGCGTTTTTGAGAACATGCTCGATTATTCTTTGCAATAATAAGTAAACAGCAACAAAATATATAAGCAGATTTTATATATATAATTATTTTACAGCACTTAAACAATTACTTTACTCAGTTATGATCAAGCAAAGCAAGAGGTGCATGCACCTCTAGCGCCATAACAACATTTATTTATGTTTTCAGTCATTGGCTTTGCAAATATGACATTTAATTATTATGTTGTTTATTTCTCTTCCGCCAGTAAATGAAATAATATTGCTATTTCTTGTCCTAACTGGCTGGCGCGTAGTCGAAGGCGAGCGCTTTCGATGCGAATGCATCATTCTCAAGCCGCGTTGTGGTTTATACTGGTGAGTCAGTGTTGGCGTTCAGGCAGTTCTGTTGTTATGTTGGTATCTATTCAGGTCAGCAGAATGCCAGCCACCTGGCATTTGTATGCAAAGTAAATTTATGGATACCTCAGTCTTTTATTATTATCTAGGTACGTGTGTACGTCTAAAGGTGGTTTCTCGTTTGCATGAGTAGTTTGTGTCTGAGGTCGTGCTTACCTGTTCGTTTATGATGTCGTTGTTGAAAATTTTTGTTTTGTAGATTTCCATGTTTTCAAGAATGTCTAGTCTTCGTCCTTTTTTGCTGGGAAGTGGTAATGCCATACATTCATCTATTTCCCTTGGTGTGTGTCCGTGAGTGTCAAGGTATAAATCAAAGATGATTAATGACATTTAATGGTAATGGTGCTGCCAATACAAGTGAACATAATCGAGAGATGCCACTCTTAATGTAACAGTTGATGAAAAATAATTGTTGGGAATTTAAAAATAATTTAACAAATTTTCTAAGCAAATATTAGACAAAAAAGTAATTTGGGAATTTGTTTGAGCTGGTGATATTATATTCGAACACAAGTATACATAATGCTGGTACTAAATTCTGAGAAATATACATGAAAGTGTCACCGTAAATTAAAACTTCTGCATCATTCGTTTTGTCAAGTTGGCTGCGTAAATATTTTATTGGCTAAACGATATTTTTTGCTCAAAGTGGATTTTTAACACTTTCTATATCAATATGACTGGGATAATAATTTAATGGTCACCACTAAAATTGGTAGGCACACTGAAGAAAATTTGTCATTTAAATTATGTCTAATTCGGTTGATGTGGCAGACTCAGATATGAATATGAACAACCCACGAAGGAAACAAGATCATTACAACCGCAAGTATTAACTTCAACGAGGATGGATATTGACAATAATTGAAAATGTTCTAAATTCTCTTTCCATGCGTAGCGATAATAAGTAAAAATATCACATTTATTGTCTGTGTAAGAATAGCTTTCTCTTCTGCTATTCAATATCTGCAACTTTGCTTTATATACAAAATATATTTCGTAAGGTATACCGAGTTATACCATATTGATATAGGTACATCGCACGGATCATAACACTGTGAACTGAATTTATTCAAGAGGTAATTATGTTATCGAAAATTAAGTAGGCTGAACCATAAACTATATATTTGTGGTGTACTCTGTAACTACACCGAGCATTGTAATTAATCGGTTACTAATTTTAACAGTTGTGCAACACTAAAACATACAGCTAAACAACGATTCGACAATTTACAAACACGCTGCTCAGATCGCAATAATTAAAACCTTAAAATTAAAGGCAATCTCTTTTCGTAAGGAATCGTCTAAGCAATAGCCCATAATCCACCTAATAAAGCATAAGTGGGATTAGAAGACTAACTAGCAATTATTACTGCATATACACCCAAAGCTGTGCAACAAAGAAAGGATAACAAACCTAAATTAAAAGACAATAATTTTATATAATAAATAAATTAATTAATTGCGTGCATTCTTTATTCACTAAAATTCTTCTACTCCTATACTATACTATACTACTTTGTTTTGTCACCATTTTGGTAAACATTAGTTTTGACAGTTCATATTTGGCATTCGTGAAGTAGACACGTGGAAAATTTACTATGGAAAAATATGCGATAAACCAATGGGTTTTAATCGTTAAATCGAATGCTGTGACAATGAGAAAGTTAGATGAACTTTTTGAGAGAAAAACAACGTGACTACAAAACGTACTATTTATCGTGTAGTAATTGATTTCAAAGAAATAGGGTCTGCAGGTGATAGGCCTAAGCATGAACCACAATGTACTGCAAGATAAGCTTAAAACATTACTGCTGCATAAGAAAGTATTTAAAACAATCCATCAACCTCAATTCGATGCCGTGCTCAAAAGCTTGGTTTTAGAAGAACAACTTTGGCCACAATTTTGTATAAGGATTTCCATTTGTTTCCATACAAGATTCAGTTGACACTAGAGCTTCTTCCACAAGACCATTTACGCCGCCTTACATATGCCAATCGGATGTTACAGCTCGTCCATGACAACTTGGATTTTCATCAAAAATTTATAATGAGTGACGAGACACATTTTCATTTGAATGGATATGTGAATAAACAGGTCCTGGAGAATGGGAAATCCTCAAATTATTATTCAACAGTCACCTTTGCATGCATTAAAAGTGACAGTCTGGTGTGCAATTTTGTCAGGAGGAATCATTGGACCTTATTTCTTTGAAAATGAAAACGGCGTAATAAGAACTGTGAATGGGGAGCGATATCGTGATATGATTGAAAACTTTTTAACGCTACAATTGCATGCTTTGGGCTTGATTAACATGTATCAACAAGTGGATGTCAAATCACATACAGCCAGGATTACAATGGAATTACTGCGAGACGTCTTTCCGCAATATGTTATATCAAGAAAAAGTGATGTTGATTGGCCTCCACGGTTGCCTGAGTTGACTGCTCCGGTTTATGCAAACAAACCAGAAACGCTTGAGCAACTCAAATAAAATATTTGTGATGAAATTAATGAAATACCACGTGAAATGTGTGTGAGGATGTAATGAAAAGGGCTCGCATTTGTGAGGATAACACATATACACAATTGCCGACATTAAATAAAACATTTATAGCCTCTTTCCACGACAATTTGAATCTCGTGTTTCGCTCTCTGAAGCAAGTTTATGAATCATGCTGTTTACACGACTCATTTATCTGCTTCGATTTGGCAGTTGTTATTAAACAGAAAAACATAAGTTGAAAAACAACAACAACAGTTGAAAAACAACAGAAGATATTCTTCTTGCCGCTATAGCATTAAGTATAATTTTTTTCCTATCCATTTTTTTTTAATTTTATAAAATTAAAATAATTAACACACCCACAAAACAATTATATTTTTAAAGTTTTACTTTTGACTTTGTTTTGTTTGTAATTTTTCTTTGTTTACAAAAATGTTTAATTTTGATAACTAGTGCAGATAAACTTACGATAAAAATTAGAGAAGAGAGGATTTTTCCTTGATTCGCAGCTAGATTCAATATGAATCTACCAGCTTCGTTCTCAAAATTTTGTATACGGAGCAGGTTGATTCGCTTATGATTGGGGTGTGAAGCAAGAATAGAGAGCGAAGCAGGTGCCGTGGAAACAAGCTATTATCAATATAACATCCATTCTTTTTCATTTAATCAAAATTTATAAACACAACTGTCAAATATGAACTGTCAAGACTAATGTTTATCAAAATGACGGCAAAACAGAGTAGAGTAGAGTTGTGTCCCGGTGGATACAAAGAAATGATTATCATAAGCACAAACTTATAATGCGTTTTGAGTTTTATTCTACATCAATATAATCACTGATGATCCGAATGAACAGCTTTCTTATTTTTCATCAAAATAATCAATGTTGAATCAAACAAACGACCACCAGAATTGAGTTAGATGAAATATGTACATGTGATTAAAATCACACAGTCAACAAAACGTACATTGTTTGATTGAATTAACATCAACAGCGATTATGTAAGTGCGAACATGTTTGATTGTTTGAAGGTAAAAGTTTGTTTTTAGGATGAAAATTTTCTATGAACATTTTTGCAATCACTTATTGCAGGTTAATTAAATTTTGATAACCTATTCTAAAAGTATAATGTTTTTTAGACAAATACCAAGAGAATTATATAAATTATATAAATAGGATTTCGTCTGAAGTATATTCGTTAGTTCTTTAAAATTAATTTAACGAAAAAGACACAAAAAATGGTTTTGCATAAAGCTTTTATTGCATTAATGGTGCTGCTGTTACTGCAGGTAAATAAAATACAGTGAAATAAAGTGAAATTCACGCCATGAGTGAAAAGAAAAAATATTTTTTCAGAACGTTTTCACTCAACCCCTCGATAACACCAACAACTTGTTCGATTCTTCTGAAGAGGAAATAAGAAAAAATCCCACGCCTGCACAAAAATTATTTCTATTTACATTCGATAATATTGTGTCATTGGGTCAACATTTTGCCGCCAATGCTGCCAACGTAAGTCGATATATGTTAAAGGATGAATCTATGGTGGCCAACAATAAGCCCGAAGTTGTGGAATTTAAAAAAAAATTAACTGCATTCATTGAACAATATGAAACCAATAAGAATCCACTTTTAATGTGGGATATATTAGATATGTATTCTAATGCTACCGATTATTATTATGAACTCCCTGAGGATAAACTTAATCCCGAAGCAACATTTGTATTGGGCATTTTGAACAAATACAGTTGTAGAGAGATTTTCGTGAAATTTGCTCAAGAGTTTGTTGTCTTTATGGAAAACTTTACGAAAATGTTTGAAGAGAATAAAGCACATTTGGACAAGCCCATGTTGGATTGGTATAAAAAGTATAGTACTTTAACCGATTTTGAGGAAAAAATTGATGCTTTTTCGCGTTTCATACAACTCGCTTGAATAGAAGAGGAAGAAAATCAAACGTATTTTAAATTGACTAATCGAGACTTAAAAGAAAACAAATAAATAAATTCGAAAATAAAAAATAAATAATAAAAATATTGAAAAATGTTATTTAAACAGCAACAAGCTAAGGAGGTTATTCTGTGTAACTTAATTATTATGAGAAGCAATTTTAGCAGGATTTCAACTTATTTATCAAATTTTGTAAGGAGTTTTGGTTGACTCGAGCAGGTATTTATTCAAGACCTTCAAGTAAATTCACATAAAAAGTAACACTTTTCAAGAGGTTAGTGCGCATGTAATATGGGTGTCTTTACAGGCACTAATGCTGGCGCTAAATAGTTAAATATTTTTTTAAGTTCGTGGGTTTTGTAAGGAAAACGTAAAGAAATAAGTTATATGTGACAAATATGTCTTTTTTTCTCGGCCTAGCAATCAGGGGACAACCCCTGCACATTCAAGGCATTGTGCCAGAACTAGGAAATGTGGTTATGGGGAGGAGGAAAGAGGGAGTAGTGTTTTTGGATATTCAATTTGAACTTTCCTTCATTGAAAGTGACAGGAAAGACCTCTAGAGGGAATTTATTCCACATACGGATTGTTCTACTAAACATCAATCACAAATGGATGCGGTCTCAACGAAAATCGAGTAACGGGAACAAGTTCCCTAATTTCACTAAAGCACATACCATTGTAGCAACGATAAAGGAGTGAAATACATCCCACATTTTGTCGATGCTTTAGAGAATTAATAAAGTTAAATACCTTACTCACCCCAATGAACCTCTAGAACCTCTAAGCCCTCTCCTGTACTCGATAGAGCAACTACTAAATAGAATTGGGGCAGCGGCCCATACATGAGAGTTATATTCCATTTTTGGAGAGATTTAGGTAGTATAAAGAGTACGAAGATCGGTTGGAGTAAAGTATCTCTTACATCGTTTTAGAAAACCGAAGCACTTGAAAGCTTCTTTAGAAACCTGAAAAATAAGTTTAGTCCATCCAACATCACAATGTATTTTCATGCCGGGAACATCAAGAGCTTCCGATTTCGTAATACCTATATCATCCATAGTAACAGGTGCAGCACCATTTCCGAACACAGATCTATGCGTAAGTATGCAACATTGTGTCTAACGGGCATTAAAATTGACTCCATTTTGAGATTGTTGCGAGATCATGATTGAGTGTATCGTTCATGTTCCGCCTTTTGGAACTCACCTAAAACTGGTTTGCTCTATTCCCAAATGAATACGAATGACAAATAGTGCAGTTATCTGTGAAAAAGTATATAGTGTTGAAAGTTTGACAAAGAAGGTCATTTAGAAAAATAAGAAATAAGGTAGGAGAAAGAACGGTCCCTTGTGGTACCCCTGAATTAATCTTGAACTCGTCTGATAAAATCCCATCTATAACAACTCGTATAGTGTGATTCGTTTTACATCCGCACCTGGCCATGTAGCCTTAATCAGATGGTGGACAAGCCACTATTGTATAATTTGGAACGTCATACAGGCGTCCTAGGAAGCCGAAGACATAATTCTAAGCAACAGAACCACCTAGTAGCAACTTTAATGATTCCAGGACAGGACTGCAAACCATCACACCTTGCTAAAAAGTTGGAGACTTATCTACTCCTGTCCAGAACACATGTCTAGCATGCTCACTGGACTGGATCATTCACTTAGGGTGTCATTATCAGTGAGATGATCCTGGCCACCATAATAACCATTATACTGTTATGGGGCCGGGAAACCACAACCACCACGTTACTCCCATATAGGGGGCCAACCTCAATGATCAGTCAGAGAACTATTAAATGTCTAAAGAGACAAATAATGAACTCTGCGGCGCACTGATCCCCGTGGAAATAAAGTGAAGCTTACAGTTGACTCCCTGTCTGTATTCAGGGGACTGGGCTCCCTTTTACCCCCAGTTGCACAGATCTAAATAGCTGTTACGTACTATAAAGACCATAAATGTGCCCCCGGGGGGGAACAACTCGTATGGTGCGATTTCTGAGAAAACTCGATATAAATCTGGAGAAATTATCACCGACACCAAAAGCAGCAAGTTTTGACAGAAATATCTACAACCACCACCTTACTCTCTCCAAAATTTCGCGATAAGATTTACATCTGTACCTGGCCTTAATCAGATGGTGGTCAAACCACTGGGAATGAAAAGCAACGTCATTCACGCCCTAGGAAGCCGAGGACTAATTCTAGCAACAGGTCTTTCCTAGTTGCAATTTCAGCGGTTCCAAAGCAGAGTTGTAAATCACTACTCTTTGCTGAAGAGCTGGAGACTATCCAACTCGTGATCCAGAACACATAACTAGCATGCTCACTAGATCCGGATCATTCACCGGTTGGTGTTATTAAAGGCGAGATGATTCTGGCCCCCATAATCAAATCCATGCGGGGGTCGCAAAACAACAATTACCACGAAACTCCCGAAGGGCCAACCTCAATAATCAGTCAGCGAAACAGCTTAAAGTCTAAAGAGACAATTAGCGAAACTCTGGGGCTTACTGATTCCCTTGGAAATAACGTGGAGCTTCCAGTTGCACCCTGCTTGCCTTCAGTGGACTGGGCTCCCTTAAACCCCCAGCAGCATTGGTCTAGATGGTTAAGTAATCCATAAAGACCGATTAATGTGCCGAAATGATGTGATTTGATTTACATCTGCACCGACTAGGTAGTCATAATCAGATGGTGGTCAAACCACTTGAATGATTTGCAAACGTCATTCACGCCCTAGAAGGCCTTCGAATACGTATATCCTCCGGTCACTCCTAGTAGCAATTTCGAAAGCCCAAAGTAGGCCGCAGCCTTCACTCCTTGCTAAAAAGTTGGAGACTTTCCAACTCCTGGTCCAGAACGCATGAAGCTTAATAGAATTAAGAACAAGACGGCATTCATACTCACTGGACCTGAACCATTCATTGTGTTCATTTTGAAAGATCCGACCCACAAACTCTCACGAGGGTCCGAAACCACAACCACCACGATACTCCCATATAGGGGCCAACCTCAATAATCAGTCAGAGAACATCTAATTGTCTAAAGAAACAAATAGTGTACTCTGCGAGCGTACTGATTCCCGTGGAAATTGCCTTCGATAGCTCAGTTGGTAAAGCGGTGGACTGTAGTTTACGGGAATGTGCATCAAACATCTAGATTCGGTTTGCTTTCGTTGTTCCAAAAAATGTGCCGAAATAATGTATGGAGTTGCACCATTGTTTTAGTAGGAAAGTTAGCAAGTTGCCTGTACAGCGGCCCCTATGGAAACCATACTCTCGGTGGCTAAGTACGCTGTTCGACTCCAATTATCTCACAAAATGAAAATCAATTAATTAGTTTCGATTACTTTGGAAAGTGCAGAACAAATTGCAATTGGGCGGTAATTTACAGCGTTGTTAGCCTCACCGTTTTTGTGGATCGGCGTTACATTAGCAATCTTCCAAGACTTTGGAAATTCGCCGGCATAATACAATATGCTAAAAAGAGCTGATAACGGACGCATTGGCGTAAAAGATAAATTATTGATCAATTTCCTGTTATAAAATTTTTCGATACATCTATAAAATATCTCTTCGGAAAGTTTTCAATAAACTGGCGATAAATTTTCTCTTAGGAATTTCAAGACCAGTGCTGGAATTACATCCAGCCTAGGAGATTTGTTAATGTTGCGATGTGCTAAAAACTTTTTAACCGCTCGAGTTTGAAAAAATATCTTCGGCATAGTAATAGATATTTTGTCGAGCTCGGGAAAATAGCCAGTCAAAAGATTAGTTTTATCAACCGGGTCAGTGTATATTTGGTCATTCTTTAAAAGAGTCGGAATTATCGAACTAGAGTTACATATTTCTTATTCTTGTAACAAGTGATCGATGATTGATTTTAATAAAATATTTTAACGATTAACACACGTTGTGGTTTATCGAATATTTTTCTGTAATTATTTTACCACGTGTCTACTTCACGACTGGGAAATATGAACTGTCAAGACTGATGTTTACCAAAATGACGGCAAAACAAAGTAGTATACGTTTTCGACGGACACCATATAAATATTCTTCACACTTGGTTATACTATTCAGTGGCGTATACTGGTCTAATGAAAAATCTTCATTTTTTCAAATGGTTTAAAAAATAAAAGTTATCATGCTTTCGTGAAATTTCTATCCAACAAATTTTCTCTTCTCTTGATTCAACGAAATTAATGACACCTGTAATTACATATAGAACAGTGTAAAATGGCCTTAAATAACACAAAAAAATTGCTATATTTGAAGTGCATTATTTAGAGACCCCGTTGCCTTGCTCCTAAGACGTTTACAAAGCTTTAACTTAAAAGATAAGCTCAAATGCTTATCTTTATTTGGGTATGATTTTACGTCTTTTTGTAACTGATCGAATATTTTTCAAATGTTTCTATTATTTTCAAAATATTTATTTCTGTACTAAACTACAATGTAACTGATGAGAATGTGAACAAAATTTTTTTTTTCATTTTTTCCAAAAAATTTTTTAAATTTTTAGATATTAGAAAATAATGAAATTAATGTAAAAAAAAATTTTGGAAATCTTAATTTTATTACCCAGAAATTTGTTTTTTAATTAATTTGTTTTAATTTTTTAAATTTTTATTTCTTGATGTCCCTTTTAAAATTTACAAAAAAATATTTTAAATATTTTTATTTAAGTAATTGCTTATTCATAAAGTTTAAAAAAGTCTTCAAAGGCCTCGATTTTATCATCATAAATTGTTAAGGTTTTAAAGCGAGTAAACCATTCCAATAAATTGTTGCTAAGTTTGTTCTCCTCTTTGCTTAAATCCTCCTTAAGGCTGTCAAACTTTTTGTTAAATATTTCCACAAACACATCAAAATATTTCTCAAATTCATTATCCAAATCTTCGGATTTAAATTTTCTCAAAAGTTTTAAAATTATTTTGGAATCATTATCCAAGGAATTTTCTTCCAGTTCGAAATAATACGAAGTGGTATTTGAATAAAATTCTGCTAAATCGAACAGTTCATCGAGACCATCACACGATGAATAGCTTTCCTCAAATTTTGTTAGATTTTGTTTGAATTCCAAAATTTTTGGTGATTTTGAGCTTAAGACCTCATTGTCCTTTAACAATTGTTGGCTAATAAGTTTGCCTCCTTTGGCATATTTGAGGGTTAAGTCCTGCAGGCCATTGGAGGCAAATTTTAATAGCTGTGTTGAAGGCTTTAATAAGTTGTCTTTCTCTGAGGGTTGTATAAGTTCATATTTAGTTTTTAGTAGACACAAATCTTCCTCGGGAGTGGCCTTAGACCACGATATCTAATGTTGCCATTAATAAAAAACTTTTATTAACAAATTTTTAAAATTTTATTGTAAAACTTACTTCAGCCAAATTTACCAAGATTAACGCAACACTGAATATAATTGTTGTTATCATCTTTAGTCTGGAAGCGCAAACAACTAAATGATTACGTTTGCTTTTAAATCAAAGATTAAGCTTTTCTTTTATAGAGTGACGATTGTACAAATGAAAATACAAATATATATTTACATACATGTGTACTTTACATTTAAAACTTAAAGTAAATTATTTGTAAAAAAAAAATCACAGCGCGCTCTGTAAACCACCACCTAAACTGAAATGTGAATTCAGACAACAAATTTTCTGAAGACGTAATTTTTAAAAAATAATCTTCAACGTGTTGAGTTCAAAGAAAATAATACAAGCCCCTGTTTATTGTAAAATACTCGATATCTATTTAAGCGTGACTTAAGCCAAGAAAACAACAATTTTTCATTATTTTTATTCTATTGAGAGTTTCATGGGGAAACTTTAAAGAATTTCAAATTATGTGATTAATAGTATTGGGTGAGTATTATGGTGAGTTATAAATAGTATGGCAACTATAGCTATTTCAATTTTTTATACTTTTAATTTAGGCGATTTTTTCTGGTTTAAAATTTTTTTTTTTAAATTAATCATTTCTAGTTTTTGGCTCCTTTTGTTACGGATGTGTCTTGCTTAAGTTTTAAAATAAAATAATTAAGCAATAAAGTGAACTACTGGGTATATTGTTTACGAACTGTGTGGCTTGCTAAGAAAACTTATGCTACAACAACAAAATTTCTAGTTACAAACTGCGTAGAAATTTTATACACGCAAACAACAACAATTTGATATGCTGTTTACTAACTGCCTGGCATGCGAGACAAAAAAAAAACAAATTTCTGTTTACTGTTTAAATGCTTCATAGTTTTCTCAGAAAACTTATCTACACGCGACAACAACAAATATTTTCAAATAAATCCCAAGCAGAAACTTTATCAGCATAAAAACAAAAACCAAAATGCACACAGCCATACAGGTGCCTATACATCGAATAAACAACATACAACAACAGGTGCCTTGTTAGTTTTTTGTTTATTCTTATATCCTTTCCAATGAATATGTGCCTCGCCACTCATTATGATTTTTTCATGAAAATTTGGGTTGTTATGGATGAGCTGTAGCATCCTTTTGACTTATGTACGGCAGCGTAAATGGTCTTGTAGAAAAAAAAGCTCCTGTGTCAACAGGTTTCCCTGTAGGCTAGTAGGTAGTGTACTAGCTTGTCAGTATGGGGATTATGGGTTCGATTCCCAACGTAGACCTTGGTTTTTTTTTCACTACAAAAATAAAAATTAACTGTCGGTGAGGCTGCTCAGCGATGAAGGCATAGTCACTGGTCGCTGTCTTTATACGTTAGTTAATTTCCGACTATACCTCTACTTTCACCACCTGTTTCATCTCTTCTTTATCCTTTTCCTAAAGAATGTAGCACGGTGCATGACTAAATAGGCATTGTTGCCTGAAGTGCTACTTTTCTTAAAAAAAAAAATAAAATAAAATGTGATACAAAGGGAGTAGAAGATTCTTAAATTTTCTAGACTTTAAATGGACAAATATAAATAGGGCAGCATTTGAGAGGATAGTCAATTAAGGTAAAATTAAAACTCATCAAGTAAAGACGTGCATTTTAAGCTAATTGTTCTGAAGTATCTACTTTGTGTGTAGTTAAAGTAAATAAACTTGTTATTAATTTAAAAACTCTAAAAAACTGGTGTTATTTATTTTGCAATAAAGAACTCATAACAAAACGTTTATAAAAGGCATAAACGTAACAATATTATTAAATAAATAAACTATAAAAATATTAAAAATTTTGGAAAAGTTTTTGAAAAATCTGTTTTAGCGATTTTAGGGGGCATTTATTATTTAAGCGCTTTTTTTTGTAAAAAAGCAACTTTTGTTGGATATTTTTTGTTAATATTTTAAGGCATCGTTCATTTATTTATTCATTCATTTCATTATTCAATCTATCATTAAATAATGTCAATATTTTAAAATATTTTATAAACTTACAAATTATGAGATATTACTAAATAGCATTGTACTAAAGATTAAGCTGTTATATTAAGGAATAAGATAATATTACAAATATAATCCAATTTACAATTCCCCTACAAATCCACTACTATTGATAAACTTCTTAGACAATGCAACACTAAAAACAGAAATAAAAAAGACAAAGAGACGTCCGAAACAACACGACGCACACTGGGGATTTTGCGGAAAAAAAGTCAAATTGTCAACATGCTATTCATGCAATATGCAATGATTTTTTGAAATTTTAGACTAAATGGTACGATCAAATCAAAAAGAATTACTCCGATCTGACTGCTAGTTTTTTTATAGCCGTCTCAAGCTCAATACTGGTATGTTTTACTGAACCAACTTAATTTAAACCTAAGAATTTCAAAACGAATATTAGTTTATTTTATGAGATAACGTTTTTCTTTTTATTTTCTATTTAAAGTAGGATATTTCAGTATACTAAACATTGAAAAAATAAACTCTGCAGAGACTTAAGTTTATTTTGTTTGCTTATTTTTATGAGCATATAAAAAAAATACCCAAACATTTGGACCTGTAATTTTAGCTTTACTTTCCTGCAGTTGGAAATCACCGCTAATATATTGCCTCATATCTTTTTTTACATTTTTAATCAATTTCAAGTGCCACCAGGTGCCACCTTTCAGCTGATTGATTCGCAACTCAATTCTGATAAGGCCCTTTTGTTTAACATAAATCAAGAACCACTTGTCGGATTTTACTTAAACAATTTTAGAAAAATCAAGAATTATAAGTACTTTCATCTGTTTATATAACGTTTCGCTACATAAGCAACAGTTTCGAAGTTATAAATAAATGTATGAAGAAAAAAAATATTTTTTGCGTTTTTTTAAACTCATAAAAATCCAAAACGGTAAAAAAAAGTGTCAAGTCCTATTACTTTTACGTAAAGTCGTATAACCTATGAACAAAATGAGACATATCTCATGAAAATCAATTACGGCGTTTCACTTTTATGAACAATTAAGTAAAGGTATGAATTTAAATAATTTGCTCGAGATATGCACAAATTTCTGACTCTCATTAATATGTATGTCATCATCAGTTGTACCACTTAAATTATCATTAAGTGACATGACATAAATAAATTAGTATGGAACAACAATTAATCTTCTTCCATACAGTATTGTAGAACACAGCAGTTTGCATATGTTAAAGAGACACCTCAAGTTATACGAGAAGAAAAGAGAAGACACAATGAGGAGATATCTTAACTAAAAGAATTTGAGTTAACAGTGAATAAACGCAACTTTAGAGCAAAACATGAATTATATTTTACAATGATTGACGGCAAGACAGCACAATCACTAACAGAAACACCAGCTGCATCCATCTTCTTGTCTCATTTGTGGAGCCACAACATCCAAGATGAATAAAATCGAAATAGTTCAAGCTATTCCCGTAAATGAACAAGCAATTTGGTATGTTACCACTTCGTGCGCGTATTAAGCTGATGGAGTGTCTTTTGTATGTGGCTTATAATATTGAGTTTAAACGTGGGACAGTCCACTCAAAAGAAGCCCAAAAATGTTTAAAGAAGCATGAACTTAAAGAGAAAATTGAAATACAGATTATCAACCTGTTAAGTAAGGCTCTGGTACGACAAATTCTGTAAATACGTCATGAAGATTCTTTACGAATCTTGCATTGATTTCTGAAATCACGGGTCTAGATGAAAACATAATCAAGAGGTTTTCAATAATTCTCGAAACTATAACAATCGCCGAGGTAGTATATCCAAAACAATTTGGTGATTTTTGTTTGGCGACGGCAAAAGAGTTTGCTGCACTGTACGAGCAGTACAATATCCCCCTTCACAAAATTTTGACTCATGGCAAGGATATAATTGAAAAGTGAATTTTTCCTATAGGCCTACTATCCGAAGAGGCTCTGGAATGTCGTAACAAATACTATAAAAAATATCGCCTTAGACACTCCAGAAAATGCAGTCGAATTGCCACGAACGAAGCTATTATGCACCGAATGATGGTAACATCAGACCTCATGATCTTACATTTGACGCCTTCATTTAGGCAGAAAAAGCATAGTGTTATAAGCGACGAAGTTAAGGGTCTTTTAGAATATATTTGTTTCCCCACCTCACCATACAAAAATCTCCAGTGTGCGACATCACATTTTTACCTACTTAACACGAGAAATACAGGGCTGGGTGTACTACTTTGTTTATAATTTTTGATTAAATAAAAGAGAATGCATCTTATAGTGATAAATGTTTTATTTAATGTCGGCTGTTATGTATGGAATACAATATGAGATCAATGTCCACCTCTGTTAGCCTCACAAATGCGAGCCTTTTTAAGCACATTTTTCTTTTTTATTTGGGTATGGTTTTACGTGACCCCCGCCTAATTTGGTTTGTGAACAAACCGGTTTCGGCTATTTGCCATCTTCAGTGTTCTCTTTATACTTTTTCATTACATTCTCATATCCCTCCGGGGGCATATGATAGTCCATCTAGACTGGTGTCTTGCGGGGTAAAAGGGAGCCCAGGCCCCTTAAAGGCTAGTAGGGGCCATCTGGACAATCCACATATTTCCACGGGAATCAGTAGGCTCGCAAAGTTTACTATTTGTCTCTTTAGACATTTAGCTGTTCTCTGGCTGATTATTGAGGTTGGCCCCTATATGGAAGTATCGTGGTGGCTGTGTGTTTCGAGGCCCTCGTTTGAGTTTGTGGGTCGGACCATTCACAATGAACACAATGAATGGTCCAGTTCCAGTGAATATGAATGCCGTCGTGTTCTTAATTATATTAAGCTTCATGCGTTCTGGACCAGGAGTTGGATAGTCTCCAACTCTTTAGCAAGGAGTAAAGGCTGCGACCTACTTCGAGCTTTTGAAATTGCTACTAGGAGTGACCGGAGGATATACGTATTCGATGGCCTTCTAGGGCGTGAATGACGTTCGAATTCATTCCAAGTGGTAATGGCCACCATTTGATATGGCTCACTGCCGGTGCAGATGTAAACCTTATCACGCAATTACACTCTCACACGCATTTCACGCGGTATTACATTAATTTCATCACGAATATTTTGTTTGAATTGCTCAAGCGTTTCTGGCTTGTTTGCAAGAAGTCTGGAGCAAATAAAACAATCAATATCACCATTTCTTGAAATAACTTGTTGTGAAACGAGATTTTGCAGTAGTTACATTATAATCCTGGCTGTATGCGATGTGGCACCGTCGTGTTAATCAAGCCCAAAGCATGCAATTGTGGCATTAAAAAGGTTTTCAATTATATCACGATATTGCTCTCCATTCACAGTTACCGTTACGCCAATTTTATTTTCAAATAATTAAGGTGTCCAATAATTTCTCCTTCTGGATGCAAAGCTGACTGTTGAATAATTTAAGGATTTTCCATTCCCCAGAAACGACTATTCAGTTTATTCACATATCCATTCAAATGAAAATGTGTTTCGTCACTCATTATGATTTTTTCATGGAAATCGGAGTTGTCATGGGCGAGCTGTAACATCCTATTGGTATATGTACAGCGGCGTAAATGGTCTTGTAGAAGAAGCTCTTGTATCAACTGAATCTTATATGGAAATAAATGCAAATCTTTGTGCAAAATTGTGCCCAAAGTTGTTCTTTGAAGAACAAGCTTCTGAGCACGGCCTCGAATTGAGGTTGATAGATTGTTTTGGAACACTTTCTTGAGCAGCAGTAATGTTTTTAGCTGATTTTTTTTTTTTTTAAGAGAAGTAGCACTTCAGGCAACAATGCCTATTTAGTCAAGTACTGTGCTACATTCTTTAGAAAAGGGATAGAGAAGCGATGAAACAGGTGGTGAAAGTAGAACGATAGTCGGAAATTATCTGCCGTATAAAGACAGCATAGTAACCAGTGACTATGCCTTCATCGCTGAGCAGCCCTACCGACAGTCAGTAAAAAAAACCAAGGTCTTCGTTGGGAATCGAACCCACAACTCCCATATTGACAAGCTAGTACACTACCTACTATTCTACAGGGGCACTTATCTTACAGTACACTGTGATCAATGCTAGGGCCTGTCACCTGCAGACCCTATTTCTTTGAAATCATTCACTACACGATAAATAGTGCTCTTTGTTGGCACGTTGGTTCTCATAAACATTTTACGTAACTTTCTCATTGCCTCAGTAGTTGGTAACTGATTTTGTTAAAATCTTTTAACCATTAAAACACGGTGGTTTATCAAATATTTTTCCATAATAAATTTGCCATGTGTCCACTTCACGACTGCCAAATATAAACTGTCAAGACTAATGTTTACCAAAATGGCGGCAAAACATATTAGTATAACTTACCGGCGGACACCCTGTAGCTGCAAGCATATTAATACAGGACAAACTGAACGAACACTAAAAATGAATTAACAGAATATAGAAGACTTCAACTTTGCATTACACTTTGACAATTACGGAAGGAGATGAATGTATGACATTACTACATCCTAGCAAAAAAGGACGAAGACTACACATACTTGAAATAATGGAAATTTACAAAACAAAAACTTTTAACGGTGACATTATAACGACGAATAGGTTAACACAACCTCAGACACAATTTTCATACCACTAAATCTACTCATACACTCGAACAAACGTAAAACCTCCTTAGACGGAGGACACACGTACCTGTAAAATAATAAAAACCGTAAATATTAAAATTAGCCCCGCATAAAATGCCAGTTGGCGGCCATTCTACCTACATAAATAGACACGACCTTAATGAAAGAACTACCTAAACCCAAACACTGACTCATTAGTACAGCTTAGAACACGGCTGGAGAAGGATGTCATCACATCAAAAGCGATCGCCGTTTATACCGAACAAACAGCCATCAAAGACGGAAAGGAAAGACAACAGTATAATTTTTTTTTTGTTAAAGAGAAGTAGCACTTCAGGCAACAATGCCTATTTAGTCAAGTATCGTACTACATTCTTTTAGGAAAGGGATAGAGAATAGATGAAACAGGTGGTGAAAGTAGAGAGATAGTCGGAAATTAACATCCGTATATAAGACCGTGACTATGCCTTCATCGCTGAGCAGCCCCACCGACAGTCAATTTTTATTTTTGTAGTGAAAAAAAAACCAAGGTCTTCGTTGGAAATCGAACCCACAACCCGCATACTGACAAGCTAGTACACTACCTACTAGTCTACAAGGGCACAAATAATGGATTCCAATAAACAATATACTTTATTAAGAAATACTTGGAAAGAGGTTCTAATAACTTAAGCTGGCGAAAATTTCAATACCACAAATTTCTAATCAAAATATTAGTTTGAAAATCTGCGGCGACGTTCAAATCTTTGACTTCATTTACAAATTTCAAATAAATTTTCTTTGAAGTTTTTGCGTAAGTCCAATGTAGGGTACCGCTTAGGTAGGTTGCGTATAAGTAATTGTTTGGATGCATACTATAAAGGGTTTTTTAGCAAGAAGTTTGTTTTCTAAAACAAAATAAAACAAAAAATTTAGATTAAGATAATTGAAATTTTTATTGTTTGACGAAGAGAAAAGTTCGGCAATTATGAATGTAAAATAATAACTGGCAAATGTCAACTACGATCACGCTGACAGATGTCAATCCTTAACATAGCCTCACAAAAAATAATACAGTGGCGTCAAATCACACGCTCTGGCTGACCACTTAACTGCTGATTGTCGTGAAATATTGCGGGCGGAAAATTTGGTTTGCAATAAATTGGCTGTGTGACACGTGTTACCATCCTGTTGAAATCACATGTTAGTGATTGTGAGCACATGGATTGTGGTCTATAATAAGCCAAAATTGAGTTGTTAATATCTCGCGATAGCGTGATCCATTGACCGTTTGCACATTTCCAGCCTCATGTTCGAAAAAAAATCAACCCAATCACGCCTCCAGACCACATAATGCACCATACAGTAACACGTGGAGCATGAAAATTTTTATCAATAATCGCTTTAGGACCTTCAGAAGTCCAAATATGGCAAATTTGCTTTTTAACATTCCCCGACAAGTGAAATAAGGCTTCGTCTGAAAATATCATATTTTCAGAAAAACCAGCCGGTGTTTCCTGAACGAAATGAAGTTTTCTACGGCAATGTGAGTGGTCCTTCGGCTTCAATTCCTGCACCAGCTGAATCTTGTAAGGCTTTAAAGTGAAATACTTACGCAAAATGAGCCATGTAGTGGTTTTCGATAACCCCTATTATTGAGAACGTCGAGGAATTGAAAAAATTTGGATCTGCTTCAATACTTTCAGTTGACAATTAAGTTGAACGACCCGGGCGAATATTTTGTATCGAGCCTGCCAACTAAAATTTTTCGACCAAATTCTTAATCTCGGTCTCAGAGGGACGTTTATGTTGTCCAAAAATATAACGAATTTTACGAAATGTAACTTTCACAGAACCACCATTTTCATAGTGGATTTTAATTATTTTCAAGCGATTTTCGTGCGAAATTGAGTTTCTTGCAACAATTGCCAATGCATCTGCTACGAATACGTCAAAAAACTAAATGTCAAAACTATCATATTGTTGGCCTTGCCACAGCTGTGAAATCCACTTCTTGTTGAAAAACCCGCTATAAAGTAATAATTTATTTTTCTGGTTATGATATGATTTTGCGATTAACTAGAGAAAAGAGGGCTCTTCCATGCCTTACGGCTTTAGCACATGCTTGAAAAATTTGTTCTCTGAATTTAAATTTTTTATCAATTGTTAATCCTAAATATTTTACGGAATCCTGGATTTCTATGCCCTGAATAAATAATCGTTTAGGCGATTTATTTTAGACGATTATTATAGCTTGCTTTTATATCGTTCAGTTTAGTTTTCTATTTTTCGAAATATTATACGAGTGAGTTATCGAGTTTTTTAATAATAACATTTTAGAACTTTCCAGTTGCTATTAGAGCGGTGTCATCTGCATACAGTACTGTAGTTTGATCTCTTAAGGCTTTGAAGTCCGCTATATATGGAATATAAAATAGGAAATAAATCTATACCTTGAGGCAGATCAGCAAAAATGTTTCGTTTAAATTTGGAAATTAAACCATTGTGTCATATTGTATTAAATTTCTGGCAATATTGCTCAAGTACTCTTTCTGTTATGTTACTGTTCTTTTAATTTAGTGAACTGTAGATGTTCTCTTCTGAATCCAAAGTTTTTTGTTAAGCAAAAAAAACTCCCATATTTTGGCGCCCTTTTCACGAATTCGCAATACAAGTGTTGTTGTACCACCATAAGAGCTGCCAGATATTTTTTACAGTTTCGGAAAGTAAAAAAAAACAGTCTTGATAACATTTTCTTTAAACTATAGAGGCTTCTAACTGCCTACTAGTACCTAACGTTTTCAATTATCTTCATTGAGTTTACTTTACAGAAAGCGTTAAAGTTAAGCTTTAAGCGATCCACATTTAGCAGAGGTATGTCTTTAGTTCTTTACATAATGTTAGGTGGGAGTGAACGTAGACATGTCCTTTCGATGCGTCATCCTCTTAAAGCCACTACATATGCATAAATAGTACACAAGTATTTCTCGCATTTAAAGAGAAAGATTTTCCCCTTCGCAGTGAGACAGTTTAAAGTTTTTAAAAACTAAAATCTTTAATTATCTACCGGTTGCTTTAAATACGAAGCCCTCTCTTCATTATTGTAAAAATTTAGGTGTCCCTCTAAGCTAGTAGGTAGTGTACTAGCTTTGTCAGTCTGGAGGTTGTGGGTTCGATTCCCAACGAAGATCTTGGTTTTTTCACTACAAAAATAAAAATGAACTGTAGGTGGGGCTGCTCAGTGATGAAGGCATGGACACTGGTGGCTGTGCTGTCTTTATACGACAGTTAATTTCCGACTATCCTTCTACTTTTACAACCTGTTTCATCTCTTCTCTATCCCTTTCCTAAAAAAGGTACTTGACTAAATAGGCATTGTTGCCTGAAGCGCTACTTGTCTTTAAAAAAAGAATGATTGATTGATGATTGCGTGATAAGATTTACGTCAGTACCTAGCTGTGTAAGCCATAACCTGACGATGGATCATACCACTGTGGATGAAATGTAGCGTCATCCTCGCCCTAGGAACTCTTCAGATATGTATATCCTCCATTCACTCCTAGTTGCAACTTCAAGAGCTCAGAGCAGGCCGCAGCCCTCACTCCTTGCTGAAGAGTTGTTAACTAACCAACTCCTGGTACAGAACGCATGAAGCTTAATAAAATTTTAGAAAACAACCGCAATCATGCTCACTGGAACTGGACCATTCATTGTGTTCATTGTGAATGATCCGACCCACACAACTCAAACGAGGGCCTCGAAACCACAACCACGACAATACTCCCGAAGGGCCAACCTCAATAATCAGTCAGAGAATAGCTTTTTGTTTTAAAAAAGAAGTAGCACACAAGTAGGCAACAATGCCTATTTAGTCAAATACCGTGCTACATTCTTTTAGGAAAGGAATAGAGAAGAGATGCGACGGGTTATGAAAGTAGAAGGATAGTTACGGAAATTAACTGTCGTATAAGACAGCTCAGGGACCAGTGACCATACCTTCATCACTGAGCAGCCTCGCCGACAGTCAATTTTTTATTTGTAGTGAAAAAAAAACCAAGGTCTTCGTTGGGAATCGAACCCACAACCCCCGGTCATGTAAGCTAGCACACTACCTACTAGTCTACAGGGGCACCTTAAAGACTGAACTCTGGGGATTTATTAATTCCCGTGGAAATATAGTGGACTTGTCCAGTTGGCTCCTGCTAGCCTTGTAGGGGACTGGGTTCCCTTTTACCCCCATTGACACATGTAATGACGGTGAGATTCCGTCAAAAGATATCAATGTGCCCCCAATTTTCTGATTTCTCTGCAAATTCCTTCCTCATTTTCCTTCCTCTCTATTTAGCTGCAACATGCATTTTATATCTCTATATATAAAAACAAATTGCTTAAAGCCGACAACGGCTGCATCGATTTGAAAATTTTAGTTCTGAATTATTAGTGAAAGTCCAGAATTTAAACGGTTAGAAATAGAAATAATAAGTAATGGAAAATACCAAAAACGACAATTTAATTTTCCCATATACAATGTTCCTAGCTGTGAAACACTTGCTGTCTTTTGTTTAAAATTCTCATTTGGTTGTTAAATATTTATATGTGTTTAAACGTGAAACGAGCTAACAATTAGTCTTTTTCAATCTTTCCCGACTTATTCTCCGATCAACTGTAGCTGATGAACTAAACGTATATGCCTTAAATCATCAAACTTGTAAAGGCACGTAAGGATATAGATAGAAACTAGTAGTGGGCACCTCGACCGTATTCATTATATTAAACTACAGATTTCTTTCACCTTACAGACTCCAAAGAGAAGCTTATTCAGTGTGTTTTTTTGGATGCAGCGCAACATTCAATAACCATATTAAGGCGACCATTAAGAATGTTCTTCCGGCAGAGTTTGTTTCCCTAAAATCAGTTATAAACCAGGATGATGTAGTCAACTGTCTCAATTAAAATTCACTAGAAATACCTGGACTACCACCCTTCAATGTGCAGTTAAAACGAGGAATATTTACGACGAAAAATAAAGATGTCATTGATATTAAGGCGACCATTCACAATGTTCTTCCGGGACAGTTTGTTTCCTTTAAATCATTTATAAACCAGGATGATGTAGTCAACTGCTTCGAGGTATTTTAAAATTAACTAGAAATGCCTGGACTACCACCCTTCAATGTGCAGTTAAAACGAGCAATATTGATGGCGAAAAATAAAGATATCAATGATATTAAGGCGACTATTCAGAATGTTCTTCCGGGAGAGTTTGTTTCCTTAAAATCAGTTATAAACCAGGATGATGTAGTCAACTGCTCCTAGTGGTTTTTAAATTCACTAAAACCTGGACTACCACCTCTCAAATGCGATCATTCAGAACGTTCTTCCGAGACGGTTCGTTTCCTTCAAATCAGTTATAAACTGCCACAAGGTGTTTTTAAATTCACTAGAAATACATGGACTGCCACCTTGCAATTTCCAGTTAAAAGTCCTCTTGCTGTGCAACATTAATCAATCAAAACTGGGCAATGGAACAAGACTGGCCGTGAACAAGCTAATGAAGAGAAAAATGCAAAGTATATAAGTGACTTAAACGGATTTTCCATTCGATTATAACTCTCATTTTTTATTTATCGATGAGTCAGCACGAAGTCTGTCGGGTCAGCTAGTTTAAAATAAAATTTAAATTTATAAACATTGAAAACGGAAATCTGGCTACGCTGTCACTAGTTGTATTCTATGAGGGCAGGGTTATCAAATATTTATAAATTGTAAACAAATACAATTTACTTGCCGCTTAATCATGCTAAAACTTTAACTGATTAAAAATATATTATTTTTTTTTGCTCTCAACAAGGCCTCTTTTGTGGAATTTTTTTTTAAAATTTTTTTTAAATAAATCACTTGTTTATAGAGTGTTTGCTTATAGTAGTGGTAATAGCATATCAGTAGTTGTGTGGGAGGGGAATGATTTAGTTGACATTATGCGACAAAAAAGAAAGTGAAATTATTATTGTTAATAAAATAATTTCAGAACTGTGGCGGACATGATCTATTTCCAGTTAAGTGATTGCTTTTCTGGTAGCAATAACAAAATAGTGATGAAACTAGGAATCCTTGAGGATGGTATTCGTGAGTTGCTAAGGAGGACTGCATTCGTGAATTGTTTATATGAGCGGTGCATGTTTCTTTGACTAAATTTGTATGTCCAATGTACCCAGTAAGAGGGTTGAAACCCACTTAGATGTGTTAGCAAAAAGAGTGAAAGACCTTACCGGAAACCCTGTCACATAAATGGCTTGGTAAGATAAGCTTAGTCCCTCTCACTCTTTATAAGAGTGTCGATTCTTTAAGGCAAAGGACAAATGTTGGTGAAATCAATCTTTCTGCTTAAAAGAAATAAACAGCCCCCGGGTTTTTAGGCAGTAACTCCAATTCCGTTTTAAATTGGAATAAGCCGAAACGATCAGCTACGGCTACGTTAACTATATATGACCTTAAATGGTGTTTAAAAGTTAATGCGAAACAATATCGAAATTTGTACTTAGATTCAACAGAAATAATCACAGTTGGATAGCTGGACAGGTAATAACTCAAGTGGTGTTATTTTAGAGATATCAAAAGTTCAACACCACTGTCTTAAGGTGGCACTTATTATCTAAATAAAAAACTATTGTATAAGAACTTTTTTTGTGTCATAGCGCCAGTTGGAATTCAGGAACTACGGTTCCTATGGCAAATTTCGCTTAGGCACGTGAAGGCGTGGATTCAAACTTAATTAATGAATAAATGGAAGGGATTAGGCGTTTACCTACTTCCCTGGTGCTCTTGCGCTGCATTGCAACGAAAGTCTTTAGCCAGGAATAAGTTATGGTCTTGCCAACCATGAAATATTGCTACTCTAGGTCCTTTGTGCTCTCTAAGGGGGCTGGTCGACGCATTATTTTTGTTTAATGGTAAGATCCGCTGGTGGTTGAAAAGGGGGTATTATGGCTCATGGGATACCTTAGTGAAAGGAAAATGCTAACGGTTATCCAAGACAGACTCTATGAAAAGAAGGAAATTCGATAACAATTTATTAACCAAATATAAATAAAGATCTTTATAAATCACTTCGTCTCTCCCCCGGAGGCGAGGGAATCTCACCATCATAACAAGGGAGCCCCCCTCCTGGGGGCACATTATATGGTCTTTATACAACTTCGACTATCTAGAACTGGGGGAAAAAAGGGAGTCCAGTCCCCTAAAGGCAGCAGGGGTCAACTGGGAACGCCACGTTATTTCCACGGGAATCATTAGCCCGCAGAGTTTCCACTATTTGTCTCTTTAGTCATTTAGCTGTTTTTCTGACTGATTATTGAGGTTGGCCCTTCGGAAGTATCGTGGTGGTTGTGGTTTCGCGGCCCCATATCAGACAGGTCAGTTTTATATAGTGGCCAGGTTTATTTCACCTTTAATAACATTTACCTGGTGGAATGTTCCTAGATCCAGTGAGCATGCTAGACATGTGTCTTGGACAGGAGTTGGAAAGTCTCCAGCTTTTCAGCAAGGAGCGGTGGTTTGCAGCCCTGCTCTGGAATCATCAAAGTTGCAACTAGGAGAGACCTGTTGCTAGAATTAGTCTCCGGCTTCCTAGGACGTGAATGACGTTTGCTTTTCATTCCCAGTGGTTTGACCACCATCTGATTAAGGCTCCATAGCCAGGTACAGATGTAAATGTAAATCTTATCACGTAATAACAAGGGAGCCCATTCGCCTTCAAGTCTAGCAGGAGCCAACTGGACATTTCTACTACATTTCGACGGGAATCAGTAAAGCCCCAGAGTACAGCTATTGGTCTTTTTAGCCTTTTAGCTGTTCTCTGACTGATTATTGAGGTTGGACTTTCGGGAGTATCGTGGTGGTTGTGTGTTTCGAGGCACTCGTTTGAGTTGTGTGGGTCGGATCATTCACAATGAACGGTCTAGGTCTAGTAAGCATGATTGCCGTTGTGTTCTTAAATTTTATTAAGCTCTATGCGTTTTGGAGCAGGAGTTGGATAGTGTCCAACTCTTCAGCAAGGTGTGAAGGCTGCGGCCTGCTTCGGGCTTTTCAAGTTGAAAATAGGAGTGACCGGTGGATATACGTATCCGAAGGCCTTCTAGGGTGAGGTTGACGCTACATACCATCCACAGTGGTAATGATCCACCATCTGATTAAGGACCACGGCCAGGTACGGATGTAAATCTTATCACGTCATTACATGTGTCAATGGAGGTAAAAGGGAGCCCAGTCCCCTTCAACGCTAGCAGGAGCAAAATGGACAATTCCACTATATTTCTACGGGAATCAGTAAAGCCCCAGAGTTCAGCTATTTGTCTGTTTAGCCTTTTAGCTATTCTTTGACTGATTATTGAGGGACTATCGTTGTGGTTGTGGTTTCGAGGTCCTCGTTTGAGTTGTGTGGCTCGGATCATTCACAATGAACACAATGAATGGTCTAGGTCTAGTGAGCATGAATGCCGTCTTGTTGGATAGTCTCCAACTCTTCAGCAAGGAGTGAAGGCTGCGGCTTGTTCCGGGCTTTTGAAGTTGTAACTTGGAGTTACTGGAGAATATACGTATCTGAAGGCCTTCTAGGGCGAGGATGACGCTACATACCATCCACAGTGGTATGATCCACCCATATCACTGCTTAAAATTCAAGCAGTTTTTTCTCGTAATCAGTCTGCTTTAAAGACCACTGTGCGTAGCTTAATCGCTTAATTCGAGGTTCATTATATTGTTGTTAACACCCCCTGGGGGCACAGTTATTGGTTTTTATAGAATACTTGACTATCCAGGCCTGTGCTGCTGGGGGTATAAGGGAGCTCAGTCCCCTGAAGGCAGCAGGAATCAACTGGAAGCTCCACGTTATTTCCACGGGTATCGGTAGCCCGCAGAGTTTCTGCTATTTGTATCTTTAGGCATTTAGCTGTTTCTCTGACGGATTATTGAGGTTGGTCCTTCGGGAGTATCATGGTGGCGGAGGTTGTTTTTTATGGTGGCCAGGATTATCGCACCTTTAATAACACCTACCTGGTGAATGATCATAGATCCAGTGAGAATGCTAGTCATGTGTTCTGAGCTAGGAGTTAGATAGTCTCCAGCTCTTCAGCGAGGTGTGGTGGTTTGCAGCCGTGCTCTGGAATCATTGAAATTGCTACTAGTCTTCGTCTTCCTAGGGCGTGAATGACGTTGCTTTTCATTCACAGTGGTTTGACCACCATTTGATTAAGGCTCACGGCCAGGTGCAGATGTAAATCTTGTAACGAAAATATTGTTGTTGATAATAGACCTAAACAATGTGTTTGCAGCCGCTGAATAGCAAAGTGTTAAAGATGAGTCTGGAATATCAGCTTGTTGCCCTTTGGAATCATTAGACCCACCCTGCGTAACATTTTACTTAGATATCTTCATTCTAATGCCTATTTAGTTCAACTTGTTCAAGAATTAAGACCCTGTGATTACTGCATGCGTTGAACGGTTATGAATTGGCTTTTCGAAAAACTGACCGTAAGCAACGAATTTTCCAGCCAATTCATCTTTAGCGAGGCAGTTTATTTTTAAGTACTGACTTACTTACTTGTGGCACATGAGCGTCATGACATCTACAAATAGTCCTCGAAAAACCACCTTTACATCCAAAGAAAATGATCGTTTGATGCAGTTTGTCAGGCGACATCATCGACCGAGATATATCATCATCGTAAACTCTGCGACGCCAAACCATGATATCAAATTTTTGTGATCACAGTTCGCTAATGTTGACCTCAGTGAATTTTGGTTACAGCAAGACGATGAAACAAACCACACTGCCATCCAAACACTTCAGTTAATGCATGAAAATTTCTGGTCACCTAATTTCTCTCGATTTGGCGATGTTAATTAGCCGCCTCATACTTGTGATTTAACGCCGCTCGATTATTTTCTCTAAGGCCATTTGAAAGACCGGCTGTACGTAAATAATCCACAAAAAACTGGCGCTCTGAAAAATAAAATTCAGCACTGCATTGACACGAGAAAAGCGAACCTTTGTTACAAAATGAGTTTTCAAAATTTTGTGAAACGAGCGGATGTCTGGTGACATACTAAAGCTTAATTTTCATATTTCTACTTGACAATGGTGTCAAGAAGACTGAAATTGTTAGAAAAAAGAGTCTGCTTTAAGCCAACTTACTTTCTAACCTCAAATTTGTTCAGCCAATAGTTGGTGTTCGTGGTGGTTGTGGTTTCGCAGGCCCTCATGAAATGATTAAGGGCGCAAGGTTCATCTCACTTTTGACTAACAATAGATGATGAATGATCCGGATCCAGGAGGCATGTTATGTCATGTATTTTGGACCAGAAGTTGAAGGAGCTCTGGGTGCACGATACATATCATCCAAAGTGCTTCCATCCACCATTAGGTTATGGCTTACATGGGCCGGTACTGATGTAAATCTTATTACGTTCTGTACTTTACGCTGTTATTAATAGAACTGAAGTTATCGGAAAACAGTGTGTGTTTTAAGACAATTGACTTTCTAACCTCAAATATGTCCCTCCGTAACTAACGTTACTGGCGTGAAAAAAAGATTCCGTTAGTCTTATACCGTATTTTGTTTTGTAACTTGTGGCTACTATTGCGTCACTTTAATGCCGGCAGAGTAAGAAGGAGAAACATACAGAGATGGAAAACACAGTGCCATTGTAACTGCCATAAGGAATTTAATAAAGCGATAGCATAAATAAAAATTATCTACAATTTTTTTGAACACACCTCGGCTTTTGTTTAATCTCATCTGGGCAAGAATTTTCTGCAGGTACTTTTTAAACAAACAAATAAAATATAAAACAATTTAAAAGCAATTAAGCAAATTTGATAACCCTGCCATGAACCGAAAATAATGAATATGAAAACAAAATTTAATCTCTAATTTACCTGAAACATAAAAGCATAAAATTCCTATAAAAGAATAAGAATTAATTATTCAAAATTAATTCAAGAGCAGACAGACTATCTGGCGTTGAAATATGACAACTCAAAATATTTTCACTATTTTTATAGTTTTCCTGTTGGCAGCCGTAAGTGAATTAAATGAAAATAAATAAAAATAAAAAAGAAATAAAAAAATATTTAAACAACTTTTTTATCCAGGTGGTGCTGGCAAAATCTACTGCTGTAACTGAAGATCATTTTAAGGATGGTGATGTGTGCAAACTTAAAAATATTTACACCACTTTGGCACCCTCCGAAAAGGACAGCACCCTCAAGGCCTCTGTACAATTGATAAAAGTAGTGATGTTTGATTTGCCGAATTTAGGTCTCCGTTTTGTGAGAATGGCGAAGAATGCTTGTGATCAAATGCTTAAAGATCCCGTCATCATGTCCAGCAAATCACCTGAAATTATTAGAATGAGAGAAAATCTTCAAGAATATGAAAGGAAATACACAGAATGCAGGGAAATGGAAGAAATGTTTGATTTAGTCGACTTTTATTCAAATGCCACTTCACCTTATTATGAAATGGCGAAAAAGGGCACCTTAACAGCTGATGCGAAAGTTATTTATGACATTTTGATCAAATACTGTCCCAACGATTTGGAAGATGAATTTGAACACGAATTCTTAAATTCATTTGTCACCAAATTTTCACGCAAAATCAATGAGCTTAAGGAGAATTTGCAAAGAGAGGAAGGTGGTATGGGAGTTAAGATTTTGCAATGGTGGGATAAAACCAAGTCCCTAAACACAGCCGAAAGAAAAATGGAAGCATTTATGGAGTACATGAAATTGTATGGCATGGACGATGAATGATTATGTTTTATGTGAAATGTCGGTGGTAAATGATTTGTGAAAACAATTAAACGATTTGCGAAATATTTTTTTAAAAAATGCTCAAGTTTTCTTATTTTGATGTTTTAGTAAATTAAGGCAGTTTTTTAATTTTTCTGAAATTTGTGACAATTCTTGTTTTCTTCTGAATATTTTCGAGTAGAAACATTTTTTTTAATTAAAAAAAATAATCAATTTTTGTTAACAGTATCAAAACTTTTCTGCGGAGTTTTAGAGATTTCATTAAAGTTTTTTGAAAGCTGATTAGAGCTGAGTAAAAGCTCCATCAAAGTTTTCATTTTCCGTTAAGACTTAAAAAGGTCAAAGGTTTCTGATATCAAAGACATAGCGTAGGTCAACTTATAATTTGCGATCTCTGTAGAAGTCACTTGAATAAGTGTATTTATTGTTATGCTCCCTCCCATTAAAGCCTTTAATAATAATTCCTTTATATAATAAAGTGGCATTTGACTTTTAAATAGAAATTAAAAACGAAAATATTTGTTAATAGTAAACAGAAAATTTAAAATTATCAAAATTTTTTATGTTCGAAAAATTCGAACTTATTTTCGAAAATTCGAACTTAATATAATTTTGGATAGGAAAGTAAAAGTTTCATTTGGAACACCTAAATAACTTTTTTTTACACAAACTGTAAAATTATAAAAATTTTTTTGGTTCGAAAATTCGAACTTAGTTTTTCATTGTGATTTGCAACAAATATCTTAAAATAATTTCAGAATTTTTCTAAATTAAAATTATTAAAACTTTAATAAAACATTTAAAATTTACAATGTGTGGAAAATATTGAAATTTAAAGTTCGAAATTAGTTTAGAAGCTAAATTTTCCTTTAGAATCTATTTTATGGCACAAAGATTTTATAATAATTTTCAAGCTTAAGAAAATTTTACAATTTAGAGTTTTTTTTGAAATATTTATAAAAAAATATAAGCATTTTTTATGTTCGAAAATTCGAAATACGTTTCGCAAGTTTAAGTAGAAGTTATTTTGCAAGAAAAAGGGAATAAAATTAAGAAAATATAAAAATTAAATATGTATATGCAACTTTTATAAGTTCGAAAATTCGAACTTAGCTTCCTAAATAAAAGTAAAGTTTAAATTTGAAACAAATCAAGTAGTTTTTGTGCCTAAAATATAATATTACAAAAATTTTTTGTTTTGTTCGAAAATTCGAACTTAGTTTCTTATTGTACTCTAGATTCAGTTAGGCCACAAATATCATAAAATAATTTCAAAGTTTTACTAAATTTAAAGTATTTCACTTTTACTGTGTGTTGTAAATTTATAATTTTTGCAGAATGTTAAGAATAAAAAAATTCGAAGTTAGTTTCACAATATTGATTTAGAACCTACTTTATTAAGTTAATAAAATATAATATTATTAAATTTTTAAAAATTTATCATTTAAAAATTTTGAGGGAAGTTTAAGATATAAAAATTTCGTCATATTCTATGTTCGAAAATTCGAAGAAAATTTTCGCAGGAAATTCGATTATAAATTTTTTTCTGACAATAAATTAAATTTAGTAAAAATAATAAATTTACACTATTTTAGAAGTATAACAAAGGAGAAAATATTAAATTTTTTTTGTTCGAAAATTCGAAATAGGCTAATTTTTGGTTCAAAAACTTATTTTTTTTAGAAAAAAACAAAAATAGAAATTTCGCATTATAAATATTTTTAATATTCGAAAATTCGAATTTGATTTTGCATTTCCAAATTAGTTTTGCATTTGTTTTTAATAAATTGCTTTCTGGGAACTGTTTAAGAAATATTTGCAATGTTAAAATATTAATATTTTTATGTTCGAAAATTCCAAATATTTTTGGCAACTTAAATTAAATGTAACCTTTGGATTAAAAATTCATTTTTTAACAAAAACAAAAAAAAAATTAATTGCAATGTGATATTTTAAAAATTTTTAATTATCGAAAATTCGGACATAATTCCCTACTTTAACCTTAAGTTTATTTATGACACAAAAATTAGTTTCTAATATTTTAAAAATTTATAAAATATTTTAAACTGTTAATAAACGAGGTAGGTTCGAAAATTCTAAAATTAAAACTGTTTGAGAAATTTTCGAAATGTAAAAATATTAATATTTTTATGTTCGAAAAATGAAAATAGGTTGCGCAACTGAAAATAGAAGTTTTCTTTTAATGAATTATTGTTCCTATGTTTAATTACAATGTATAGAAATGCAATATTAGCAATATTTTTATGGTCGAAAATTCGAACTTAATTTCGAATATTGACCTTAAGCCTACTTATAGCACAAAAATGATTTTGTAATATTTTAAAAATTTATAAACAGAGCAAGTTCGAAAATTCGAAGTAAATATAATTTAAAATAAAGCTTGAAATAACACAAATAAGTTAAGCAATATGTTTTCGAACACTAAACCATGGTTCAAGAGCATGTGTTTTTTAAATTATTTAAACTTTTAGATACGAGTTCATACATGTAGGCATTGCAGTTTTTATAGTCTTATTCAAAACTGTGTTAAACTAGAACTGTTATCGTTAATAGACACATTGCACCGAATGCATTTGCAAACAAAATATATTTAATTTGATAACGTAATTTTTGTTTTTGTTATTTTATGTGCAATATTCTATTGTTCTAATTTGATAACCCCACTACAACCTTAAGAAATATATATCAAATGCTGATTCTTCTAATAAATAAAATAAAGAAGTTCGAAATTTAAAGAAAAAGCCATTAGCTTGCTAATGGGTTAGCAGGCAAAAATATTATAAAAATTGAGAAATATTTAAAAAAAAAGAGAAATTTATTTAAAAAAATTATTGCAAACCAAATATTTTATTTGAAAAATAAAAATTAATATTCTAAATCTGGAATAAAAAAAATATGCTTAAAAAGCAACAGTGTCTTGAAAAATGGTACTTTAAGAAAAAGTACCACTCAATGCAATATGTTAAAAAAGTACCTGTAAAAGTATTTGATCAATACGAATTTCTTTTGAAAATGTACTATATTTCCTTGGAAAATATAAAAAGGAAAAGGTACTATTAAAAAGGTTAATTAAAGACTCCAGGGAAAAACTTGTAAAAATCCCCTTTAAAAGATGAATTTAAAAATTTTAATCAAAAGTACCCTGTAACAGAACATTTAGAAGCAGAATTACCTTAAAAAATAACTTAAGAGAAAAATTAATACCTTGTAAAAGAACCTTTTACAAAAGTAGTGTAAAAAAGTTTTTTTTAACAACGTACTTTAAAATTTTTCCCCAATTTTAGATGCATGAAAAGGAACTTATTTGTCCTAATAAACAAAAACCGTTTCTAAAAAACATAATTGTATTAAAAATAATTTACTTTTTGTGTATCAAAAAAAAAAAAAAAATAGTCAGGGACCATAAAAAATACTTTATCACAAAAACAATTCACTTTTTTATTAAACTTCGCCCAAAAATCCGTGTTCAAAAAAGCACTTAAGTCATATTTTCGCCTTGAAAAATTTATCCGCCTACAAAAATGTTTTACCAGAAAAGACACTTTTTCACAAAAACTCACCTTTTTACAGAAACGATAATATTCTCACTGAAAACTCATCTCTCATTAAAAAATGTAACTTTCTATATAAAGAATAATAAATATTTTGATGAAAAGTCACATTTCTACAAAAAGTCACTTTTTCAAAAAAGGCAAAAACTTAAAAAAACGTCACATTTTTTTTTTTTAAAGTCACTTTTTCACAAGAAGCCTTTTTTAAAAAATATCACATTTTCACAAAAAAAACAAAAAAAAAACAGTATGGTTTCCTTAGGGGGCGCTCTATGAGCGACTTGCTGCGTTTCCTATGAGAAAAATGGTGCAACTCCATTCATCATTTCGAAGAGAGTCCCCCTCGGGGGCACATTTCAGTCAGTCTTTATGGATTACTCAACCATCTAGACTTGTGCTGTTCGGGGGTATAAGGGAGGCCAGTCCCCTGAAGGCAAGCAGGGTGTCAACTGGAAGCTCCACGTGATTTCCACGGGAATCAGTAAGCCCCAGAGTTTCGCTAATTGTCGCTTTAGCCTTTTAGCTGTTTCTCTGACTGGTTATTGAGGTTGGCTCTTCGGGAGTATCTTTTCGCGCTCCTCATGAATTTTGATTAAGGGGCCGGTATCATCTCACCTTTACCGAGAACATTAGATTAATGATCCGGATCCAGTGAGCATGCTAGTCATGTGTTTTGGACCAGGAGCCGGATAGTTTCCAACTCTTCAGCAAGGAGTAGCGGTTTGCAAACCTGCTTTGTAACCGCTGAAATTGCAACTAGGAATGACCTGTTGCTATAATTAGTCCTCGGCTTTCTAGGGCGTAAATGACGTTGGTTTTCATTCCCACTGCTTTGACCACTATCCGATAAAGGCCAGGTGTAGATGTAAATTTTATCACGAAATTTCGGAGAGAATTCCCCCCGGTGGCAAATTGATATGTTTTGGTGGAATACCACCATCATTACATTTGTCTTGGGGGGTAAAAAGGAGCCCAGTCCACTTTAAGGTTAGCAGGAGCCAACTGAACAATTCCACTATATTTACACGGGAATCAGTAAAGCCCCAAAGTTCAGCTATTTGTTTTTTAGGTGTTCTATGACTGATTATTGAGGTTGGCCCTTCGGTAGTATCGTGGTGGTTGTGGTTGCGAGGCACTCGTGAGAGTTTGTGGGTCGGATCATTCACAATGAACACAATGAATGGTTCAGGTCCAGTGAGCACGAATACCGTCGTGTTCTTAAATTGTATTAAGCTTCATGCATTCTGGATCAGGAGTTGAATAGTCTCCAACTCTTCAGCAAGATGTGAAGGCTGCGGCCTGCTCCGAGCTGTTGAAGTTGCAACTAGGAGTGACTGGAGGATATACGTATCTGAAGGCCTTCTAGGGCGAGGATGACGCTACATATCATCCACAGTGGTATGATCCACCGTCTGGTTATGGCTTACGCAACTAGGTACAGATGTAAATCTTATAACGCATTTTGGGGAGAGTAAGGTGGCGGCTCTAGATATTTCCAAGGCGTTTGATAAAGTGCGGCATGATGCACTTCTGTCAAAAGTTGCTGCTTCTGGTATCGGTGATTATTTCTACAGATTTATATCGAGTTTTTTCATGAATCGCTTTAAACGAGTTGTTATAGATGAGATTTCATCCGACGAGTTCAAGATTAATTCAGGGGTAGGAAAAAGAGAGGCGCCCTTCTTTTTCCTACTCTATTTCTTATTTTTTTAAATTACCTTCTTTGCCAAACTTTCAACCCTTTTTACTCTTTCGTATTCAGTTGGTAATAAAGCGAAACAGTTGGAGGTTAGTTCCAAAAGGCGGAATATGAATGATATCCCCAATAACGATTTTGCACCAATCTTCGAATGGGGTCGTTCGAGTAGAGTCGATTTTAATGATTATAAGACACAATGTTGCATGCTTACGCATAGAGCTGGGTTCGGAAATGGTGCTGCATCTGGTACTATGGGTGATATAGGTATTATGAAATCGGACGCTTTTGATGTTCTTAGCATGAAAATTCAGTGTGATGTTCAATGGACTAAAGACATTTTTCAGGTTTCTAAAGAAGCTTTCAAGTGCTTCGGTTTTCTATAACGGTGAAGAGATACTTCACTCCATCCAAACTCCCTACTATTTATACCACTTATATCCGTTCCAAAATGAAATACAACTCTTATGTAAGGGCCGGCGCCACAATGTTTATGTTAGAGTTGCTAGAGTGTGTACAAGAGGGAGCCAAGAGGTTAATAGGGAACGGTAGAGTATCAAGCTCTCTTGATTCTTTAGAGCATCGACGCAATGTGGGATGTATATCACTGTTTGGTGTCGTTAATATAATGTCGAGTGCTCCCGCAGGTTTGGCATTGCAGGGATAATTAATTTTTTAGCAAAATAGTTCGTATGTGAAATAAACTCCCTCCAGAGGTCTTTCATGTTGCTTTTAATGTAGGGAAATTCTAATCGAATGTCCACAAATACTACTCCCTCTTTCCTAGTTATGCTACAATGTATTGCATGAGTCATTTCATATTTTTTTTGTTTTCAAAATATTGGGCACTATTTTTATATGTATTTTCTATAATTTTTCTACATTTTACGCGATAAGAAAATATGCATTTTGGGATTTTTGGTTTATGATTTGGGACGAGCTTTAAACGAGTTGTTATAGATGAGATTTCATCCGACGAGTTCAAGATTAATTCAGGGGTAGGAAAAAGAGAGGCGCCCTTCTTTTTCCTACTCTATTTCTTATTTTTTTAAATTACCTTCTTTGCCAAACTTTCAACCCTTTTTACTCTTTCGTATTCAGTTGGTAATAAAGCGAAACAGTTGGAGGTTAGTTCCAAAAGGCGGAATATGAATGATATCCCCAATAACGATTTTGCACCAATCTTCGAATGGGGTCGTTCGAGTAGAGTCGATTTTAATGATTATAAGACACAATGTTGCATGCTTACGCATAGAGCTGGGTTCGGAAATGGTGCTGCATCTGGTACTATGGGTGATATAGGTATTATGAAATCGGACGCTTTTGATGTTCTTAGCATGAAAATTCAGTGTGATGTTCAATGGACTAAAGACATTTTTCAGGTTTCTAAAGAAGCTTTCAAGTGCTTCGGTTTTCTATAACGGTGAAGAGATACTTCACTCCATCCAAACTCCCTACTATTTATACCACTTATATCCGTTCCAAAATGAAATACAACTCTTATGTAAGGGCCGGCGCCACAATGTTTATGTTAGAGTTGCTAGAGTGTGTACAAGAGGGAGCCAAGAGGTTAATAGGGAACGGTAGAGTATCAAGCTCTCTTGATTCTTTAGAGCATCGACGCAATGTGGGATGTATATCACTGTTTGGTGTCGTTAATATAATGTCGAGTGCTCCCGCAGGTTTGGCATTGCAGGGATAATTAATTTTTTAGCAAAATAGTTCGTATGTGAAATAAACTCCCTCCAGAGGTCTTTCATGTTGCTTTTAATGTAGGGAAATTCTAATCGAATGTCCACAAATACTACTCCCTCTTTCCTAGTTATGCTACAATGTATTGCATGAGTCATTTCATATTTTTTTTGTTTTCAAAATATTGGGCACTATTTTTATATGTATTTTCTATAATTTTTCTACATTTTACGCGATAAGAAAATATGCATTTTGGGATTTTTGGTTTATGATTTGGGAATTTCTGCCTTGCTGTGCTTAAGATGCATTTAATGTTATTGAGTCATCGAATTGCATTTCTCTTCTGTTTATTCCGTTTAATTCTATTTATTTCTGTTTCGTATTCTTATTTATTTTATTTTTGTTTTATTTTATGGAAAATATTTTTACTATTGTGGTGAAATTGCTGGTGATGACGAAAGCCACAATTCCGGTTTAAAAATAAAAATAAATATTTTATAATAGTTCTGCTTACGTTCGTTTACAATAATTATAATGGATATAAATAGCTGGTTAAAAGCTGAACATTAAATATAACGGGTGTTTTTCAAAGAGGTATAGAATTTGGTATCACACACTACGTCGATTTTACGATTCATCAGAGCAATGAACTAAATTAACTATGAAACGTTTTTACCCCACGCATTTACAGAAACATCGTATAGTGCGTATAGAAACAGTTATTGCCGCTGTAGAGCATGCGTAGCGGAAGATTCGAATCAGTCAGTCATAATATGCAGGAGCTGTGGCTTTAACATATTACATGGCTGAATTGGTCTCCAAGATCGTGCGATTTAATGCCACTTAACTAATTACGGCTGGTATATATGAAAAAGCTAGTCGATACCAATAAGCCTGATATGATTGACCACTTGGAGGAAAACATTCGCTGCATTAGTTTCGTTATAAGGCCTTAAAAAATCGTCGAAAATTTTACCTCCAGATTTGATTAGATTACTTCCAAGCCAGCCGTGGTCGCCTTGAGTCAGAAGTCATGTTTAAATTATAAGATCACAAAATTATCTTTCGAATAAAGTAATTATTATTTCAATTTAAAAAAAATTGCAACTTTATTTTATTTCATTTCAAAATTCTATACCTCTACAAAATTACCCTTTAAAAAAAAATTAAATTTATTTCATGATCTCATTCACATAAAAGTCGTTTTATAAAATAAATCAAAGTTTATTAAAACGCTAGACGTCAAGGTATTAAGAGTTATACGGGAAACATGAAATTGTTATATACTGTTATACTAATTATACTAGTGTTGCATGTAAGTGATTATTGCTAAAGGGTGAGGAAATTTAAGTTTGGAAAGTAAATTAGCTTAAAGCATACACTTTTTGTGATAACTACAGTTTTAGTGATGGCAGCCTAAAGCAGAGTTATGAGAATTAATAATCGAATGTAAAGTGGGGTAAATATCCACCTCTAGCACGTCAAAAAGCCTCGCTTATCGCGTTAATTCAGCAACGAATTTTCATATTTCAGAGCTTTAGTTTTTTTGTGAATTGTTCACATAACCCCTGTCCTTTAAATGGCCCCAGAGAAAATAATCCATCGACGTTAAATTACAGGAACGAAGCGGCCAATTAACATTGACAAGTCGAGAAATTAAGTGACGACGAGACTTCTGCTACCACAAGTAAATTGTTTGAGTGACGGTGTGGCTTGTGGCACCATCTTGCTGAAAACTACGGGTTTTGGTTTGATAGCGCAGATAATTCACGGTGACGGCGTTCCCTTAGACATTTTCGTAAAACTATTGGCCGCCAGATGTCGCCGCACCACAGACCTTATGATGTGGTCACTTTCTCTGTATGTAAAGTTTTTTCGAATTATGCTTGTAAGTCCGTCCCATAAGCGACAATTTTATTCGTTTTCATTATGGCGAAATTGAAAGCCAGCGTTATCACTAAATTTTGTAGAAAAGTGCACTGTTTTCGTTTAGTATTTTAAGCAGCCAATTCAAAACCCCTAAACAGATAATGGTCGGTTGAGCAATGAAAAACTTTGTTGCTTGAAGTTCCTCTAGTGATGCGCAATTGTTGCGAACGACGACGAGTTGTTGTTCTGGGCTCATTCTTAACACTTTGCTGTACAGTGGCTATGCTTGCATTACTACGGCCACTACGAGCATATTGTTTTGGTGTACTATTAGGAACAATTTCGCTAGCTTCAAAATTTGCCATTAAAATACGGACAGCGGTCTCAGAAGGAGCCTGATTACGAGGAAAGAAAATTTTCACTATCAAAACTCTTTGCTTAAGAGTGTAAGATTCCATACAGCGTTTCCGCGGTTTGCTTAAATGAAAAAGAATGGATGGCCAAAGTAGCCATAGTATTGGATGCAAAGGTGACTGTTGAATAATTTGAGGTTTTCCCATTCCCCAAAACCGACTATTCTATTTAATTACAATCCATTCAAGTGAAAATGTGTCTCGTCACTCATTATGATTTTTTCATGAAAATCGGAGTTATCATGGGGGAGCTGTAACATCCCATTGGCATATGTATGGCGCCGTAAATGGTCTTGTGGAAGGAGCTCTTTGATCAACTGAATCTTATATGGAAACAAAAGCAAATTTTTGTGCGAAATTGTGGCCAAGCTCCTTTCATTGGAAGACCAATCTTCTGAGCACGACGTCGAATTGAGGTTGATGGATTGTTTTGGAGCACTTTCTTGAGCAGCAGTAATGTTTTCAGCCGATCTTACAGTATATTGTGGTCCTTACTTGGTCTTATCATCTATAGATCCTCTTTTTTCGAAATCATTCACTAGACAATAACTAGTGTTGCCACTTTGTTTCTCGCAAAAATTTCACGTAACTTTCTCATTGTCACAGTAATCGATGATTGATTTTGATAAAATATTTTAACGATTAAAACTCGTTGGTTTAACGAATATTTTTCCATAATAACTTTGCCAAGTGTCTACCTTACGACTGCCAAATATGAACTGTCACGATTAATGTTTACCAAAATGGCGGCAAAACAAAGTAGTATACAGCTCGATTCTTAACATTGAATCATTTGATAGGCAATTTCCTTCCTAACCTCAAATTCGCCTACCCGTTATTTTTTTTTTAAATATAATAAAATTAAATTTTTTTATTTTCAAATCAATAAGTTGACGCTAATAAAGTTCTCAAAAGCCGTCTCCGCAAATAACAGTTCATCAAATAAACAGAAACTAGTGAAATACTACAAAAAGGAATTAAATATCTTAGCTCGAGATACTTGTGATAAATTCAAAAATCTTAGTGAACAGATATTAAAGGATAAAAATGTTAATCGCGCCAGGACACCCTTGATGCAGGAATTCAAACGTAATATAAGCTATTTTCAGGAAATTTATCCTATTTATAAACGTTATGACTTAAATGAAAATTTATATTTATTATTTACAAATATGATTGGAGATTTTTATTACCGAGAGTCCAAATATGCAAACGATTCTGTTTATATAATGAAGCTGATGAACAAATTTCATTACGATGATATATACCGTGAATATGAAAGTAAATATGTGAAATTTATCACCAAAAAATTACTCTCCAAATATGAAGAGTTTAAAAATCATTTGGAAAATAAGAAAACAAAATATTGGAAAAAATTTTCGAAATGGATCAGTGAATTGAAAGAGTGTAATAATAATAATGCCTGTTCATATGACAACGTCTATGATTTTCACAAAATGATTTTAACACCCAAAGAACGGCTTTACGCGTACGTTATTCAACAGTTATACGATCAATATATATTTTATTGCGTTCATGCAACTAATTTAGCGAGGGGTGTTTTAAAAGATACAAAATTAAAACAACTTAGTCCTAACCAGAGGCAACAATTAAAAAACGCTTTAAAAGAATATATTAAATCATTTAATAATAATTCTGATATTGATAAATTATATGATTTCTTGACAATATTTTATGAAAATATTTATTGGAAATTTAACTTCGATGAAAGTATTCCTTTAAAGGAACGTCAATTGATAAATCAAATATTTGAAGAGCAGGGTTATTCACAATTTGAACAGAGTTACCGAACACAATTCAATGATTTTGTGGATCATGGTTTTTTCCAAGAATTTGAAAATTTTAAAGCCTCTCACAGCCCAGCAGAGTTGAAGAAGGAAAAGCCCTTGTTGGAATGGCTGGAACATTTTAAACTTTTAACCACTTTTGAGGAGAGAGTGGAGGCTTTTGTCGTTATATATGAATTTATAGAATAAAAAGAAAAATAATTATTGACCTTTTTTATTACTCTATAATTAAATATTTTATTTAAAATAATTATATTTAATTAAGAAATTATAAAAAAATAAATTAAAATTAAAATAAAATTAAATTTTATTATTTTAAATTGATTTTTAAAATATTTCACATAAAAATTTAATATTTTTTTTTTGATTTTCATTATAATGCCACACCTTAGACTGGCATTTTCAGGTACAGCAAAAAAATTTAAATTAAAATAAATTTAAAATTAAATTTTATTATTTTAAATTAATTTTTAAAATATTTCACATAAAAATTTAATATTTTTTTTTGGATGTTTAAAATTTTGCCACACTTTTGAGTGGCATATTTTTCATGTACACCACAAAAAAAAAATAAATTAATTAATTAAAATAAATTTGAAATTAAATTTTATTATTTCAAATTAATTTTTAAAATATTTCACATAAAAATTTAATATTTTTTTGGATTTTCAAAATTTTGCCACACCTTTGAGTGGCATTTTCATGCACAGCAAAAAAAAAATTTAAATAAAAATAAAATTAAATTTTATTATTTTAAAATAATTTTTTAGAAATTTTTTGCATAAATATATAATAATCTTTTTTTGGTTTTTAAAATTTTGCCACACTTTTGAGTGGCATATTTTTCAGGTACAACACAAAAAAAAATAAATTAATTAAAAAAAATTAAAATTAAACTTTATTATTTTAAATTAATTTTTAAAAATTTTTTTATATAAAAATTTAAACAAATTTTTTCTGGATTTTTAATATTTTGCCACACTAATGAGTGGCATTTTCAGGCACAGCAAAAAAAAATTCAAATTGAAATAAAAATAAAATTAAATTTTATAATTTTAAATATATATTTAAAATTTTTTTACATCAATATTTAATAATTTTTTTTTTGGTTTTGCAAAATTTTGCCACACTTTTGAGTGGCATATTTTTCCGGTACAACACAAAAAAATAAATAAATTAAAAAAAAAATTAAACTTTATCATTTGAAATTAATTTCTATTATTTATAAAAATTTAAACAATTTTTCTTCAATATTTTGCCACACTATCGAGTGGCTTTTTTTCAGGTACAGCACAAAAAAAAATAAAATAAATAAATTAAATAAAAAAAATAAATAAATTAAAAAAAAAATTAAAATTTAACTTTATTATTTTAAAATAATTTTTTAGAATTTTTTTTACATAAATGTTTGATAATCTTTTTTTTTTAAATTTTTTTTTTAGTTTTCAGGTACAACACAAAAAAAAATTAAATAAAAATAAATAAATTAAAAAAAAAATTAAAATTAAACTTTATTATTTTTAATTAATTTTTTAAAAATTTTTTTACATATATATTTAATAATTTTTTTTTGCTTTTCAAAATTTTGCTACACTTTTGAGTGGCATATTTTTCAGATACAACACAAAAAAAAAATAAATTAATTAATTAGAAAAAAATTAAAATTAAACATTTTTATTTTAAGTTAATTTTGAAAAAAAATGTTATATAAAAATTTAAGCAAATTTTTTTTGGATTTTCAAAATTTTGCCACACTATTAGTGGCATATTTCAGCTACAGGAAAAAAAATTAAAATCGAATAATATTAAATTTTATTATTTTAAATTAATTTTTAAAATATTTTACATAAAAATTGAATATGTTTTTAGGATTTTCAACATTTTGCCACACTAATGGCAAAAAAATTTAATCAAAATAAAAATAAATTATATTATTTTAAATTAATTTTTAAAATGCTATTTTACCTAAAAGTTAAATAAATTTTTAATTTTCTATTTCACATAATTTTTGGCACATCATTGGATGGCATCTTAAGGAACAGGTGTGACTAAATATTTGAAATACAAATAAAATTTATTAAAAATTTTATATAAAAACCTTGCTGGCCTTTAGTAATTAATTAAAAAAAAGTAATATTTTTATAATTTTTAGTTATTATTTAATTATTATTAATTAAAAATTCATTCGTATTTAAAGGTAGAATAAAATACCTCAAAAAACTTTTAATTTTTTCGGAGTTAATTCTATCAGTACTATATTTTTAATAATTATTGTTATGAAAGCAATATAAAAATCCATCTTGTTATCTAGTTTAAATAATTTTTAAAACTTATAAACAATTAAAAAAATAAAATAAAATCTATTGTTGTTAAAGATGTTTAATTTAATTTCAATTATTTTTCAAAACAAGCTGCCAGATTGATCTACATTACATGAATGTAGGCGTTTTAAATCGTCTATTATTAAAAAACCACAGTTGTGAGCGACAGTTGTGGGGATCAGTTGTTGTTCTTTTTTGCATAAGAATTTAAATTTAATTTAATTCTAATTCATTTTTTTAAAAAAGCTGCCAGATTTTTTTTATATCAAAGCATATTAGGCGTTTTAACTCGCCCACTAATAAAGATCGCAGTTGTGAGTAATATGGCTTAAAACGCAATCTTTTTAAAACAAGCCGCCAGATTGATCTACATTACATTAAGCTAGGCATTTTACCTCTTCTACAATTAAAAACACAGTTGTGAGGTTCAGTTGTTGTTCTTTTGCTGTAAAGGAATTTAAATTTAATTGAATTCTAATTCAATTTTAAAAATAAGCTGCCAAATTTTTTTATATGAAATCTATTTAAGCGTTTTTACTCGTCCACTAATAAAGATCGCAGTTGTTAGTATGGCTTAAAGAAATGTCTAACGAAATAATACCAAGCCAAGTAAAGAAATGAAAACAAAAATGTTTACGCTGTTTTATTTAGCAATTAAATTAAACATTAAGGTTAAATAAAATAAAATAAAATGCTATAGAAATTTCCTAAATGTAAAAAAATGCTTGACGTTCCAGAATCTGAAACAAAACACAAAATAATATCATGAAAAATCATTCTTGTAAAGTATTAATTAATCAAAAATTAAATATATTACACTGAGTTAGGCTTATCCTCACGTCCACTTTACCACTGTTCATGAGGATTTTATCCAAAAACTTATAAAGAAAACTCGAAAGTGTTTTAGAAATTATATTTTATTTTATTAATTTTGAAAAATATTTAAATTAAAAGACTTTTATTTTATTTACAAATTTATTAAAAAGCATTTTTTTTATATATTTTTTGTTTGCCTGAAAATATGCTATAATTATTTAATTGTTTTTTTTTAAATAAGAAAAAAATGATCTTTTCAATATTTTTGCCTTAAGACGTTACGTACATTAAGCTTAATTTTGTTTTCAATTTGTAAACATGTTATTTATGTTAATTTTTATATATAATAATAATTTTTGTTTAATTTTTATAGTTTTTTTAAACGATCTTTTTTATCTTTAATAAATATCTTTTTTCTTTTTTATATATTTTTTCTTTTCAATATTTCCAAAGGAAAGCGAAATATTGAGAAGAAAAAATATATAAAAAGGATCTTAAAAAAGAAAAAAGATATTTATTTTTGTTTAATTTTTTAAATATTTTAAAATAATACAATTAATTTCATTTAATTAAATAAAATGTAAGTTTTTACACTACAAGTCACATAGGTTTGGCATAAGAAAGAAAATTTGAATTAGAGAATCTGCTAAGCTTGTAGCAGGCTCAGCTTTATACTTAAAATCTAAATAGAATTTAAATTTTGAGTATAAAGTTGCACATAACGGTTGGGCAAATTTGAGGTTGGAAAGTAAATTGGCTTAAAACACACACTTTTTTTTGGATAACTTCAGTTTTATTGATAATAATGTAAAGTAAAAATATGGGAACTAATAACGGAGAATGATGTTAATCAAATGTTTATTTATAACACTCCGCCAGATGTCCACTCTTTTCATAAAATTTTTAAGCACCTTTTGCTTCGCCTAACTCGTCAATATAGCGAAGAATTTCATCTGTCACATCAACGCGGTCTTTTAAATGGCCCCAGAGAAAATAATCCAGCAGCGGTTAATTGATATCGACAAAACGAGAAATTATGCAGCAGATATATTTTTCAGGCACTAACTGAATTGTTTAAGTGGCTGTGTGACTGTGTGGCTTATGGCTTACGTCTGGCTGAAACCAAAGGTTACTGTTGGCCACAAAAAATTACTATTTGATAGCGCAAAAAATTCACAGTGACCGTGATTTCTTACTCTTTTTCGAAAAAAATACTGAACGATGATGTTACCTGACCGCATACCCCCGGGGGCACATCGATATGCTTTGATGGAATCTCACCATTATGGCATGTGTCACCGTTGGTAAAAGGAAGCCTAGTCCCCTTTAAGGCTAGCAGCAGCCAACTGGACAATTCCACTATATTTCCACGGGAATCAGTAAAGCCCCAGAGTTCAGCTTTTTGGCTTTTTAGCCTTTAAGCTTTTCTCTGACTGATTATTGAGGTTGGCCCTTCGGGAGTATCGTGTTGGTTGTGGTTTCGTGGCCCTCGTGTGAGTTGTGAGGATCGGATCATTCACAATGAACGCAATGAATGATCCAGGTCTAGTGAGCATGATTGCCGTAATGTTCTTAAATTTTATTAAGCTTCATGCGTTCTGGACTAGGAGTTGGATAGTCTTCAACTATTCTGCAAGGAGTAAAGGCTGCGGCTTGCTTCGGGATTTTGAAGTTGCAGTTAGAAGTGACTGGAAGATATACGTATCTAAAGGCCTTCTAGGGCGAGGATGGCGCTATATTTTATCCACAGTGGTATGATCCACCGTCTGGTTATGGTTTACACAGCTAGGTAGGGACGTAAATCTTTTCACGCAACACCATATAGTGGATTTTTTTGGCATTTCCCGGTATACTGACCTCAATTGGCCGTCCAGAAGGTTCAGCGTCATTTGCACTTGTGCGACCACAACGAAAGTTAGTAAACCACTTGTTTACAATTGAAATCGATGGTGCAGAGTTCCCATAGTGTTTATCGAGCTTTTCCTGGGTTTGTAGGCTTTAAACAGCCGTTAAACGCGAAGTAAATCTTATCACATCACCTGACAATAAACCTTATCATACGGTCACTTTCAATGGTTTTTCGGGCACTGTTTGTGGATTTTGTGAGGCCCCTATGCGACAATTTTTTTTTGTAGAAAATGAGTCTCATCGCCAAAGTTAATTTTGTTGAAAAATCCATTAAATTAGTTTAGTTTTCAAAAAGCCAATTGACAAACGTTAGATAGTTTTAATTTTTGAAAGTATTGAGTTTTTTAAGTGTGAAGATGAAGATCTTTATAAAAAAGTATTGATGCCCAATTGGTGCGAACGTCGACGAGGCTCATTCTCAACACTTTGCTATACAGCGGCTATGCTTGCATCACTACGGCTACGGTGTACGTATTGTTTTAGTTTATTGCCAACAACAATGTTGTGAATTGAGTGATTAAATTACGCACATTGGTTTCATAAGGGGACTGATTACGAGGAAACGCTGCTGGAATTTAACAAAGTGATATAGTGAAATGCTCACTATTTTATTAATTTTTACAATTAAAATTTCTTGCTCAAGAGTGTAACGTTTAGTCTTAAAATTTCCCAACTTTTGTTAAATAAATTGTCAAAAAATAATGGCTGTATTCTTAATATTCAATAATTTTGATATACAGTTTATTTCCTAACCTCAAATTTGCCCAGCCAATTTAAGTCACATATGGAGTGAGAAGATATAAATTTGAGAGAGTTATAAATTTGGGAACCTGCTAAGCTTTTAGTCTTGCTATTAGTAAGAATAGAAAAAATATATATTTTTAATTTTTAAGCTTTTTTTGTGTTTGTAGGTAAAAATAGAATTTAAACTTTAAGTATCAAATTGCAAATATTTAAGAGGTTTAACAAAAATTACGTAAAAACCCGTGTATGGAAATTATTTTTCTCATTATTGTGATAAAATTTAATTTCTGTTTTTGTAATAAAAATTAGTTTTTTACTTTAGCGAATTTTAAAAATTGCAAGTTGCAAGGTTGAATTAAGTTTCCTTATCTATATGATGCACAGTGTTTATAATGCCTTAGGAATTCTTTTACTTTAAAAATTTAGAAAATTTTTATTATTTAATATTATTCTGCTTTTTCTTGATATTTTTTTATATATATAAAATAGATTTTATTTATAATTTTCACATAATTTTTATTTTATTTTTTAATAATAAAATACACGTTTCCTTTAGTATTTCCATTTTAGCTTTAAAAACAATTATGCACAAAAATATTATCATTTTGTTTATTTGTAATTTATTATAATTTTATTTGATTTGTAATTTATTTTTTAGAATTCTTTTAACGCTCTAGTTTCTATGCATATGTACACACAAAATACAAAATATTTATTTATTTGTTACTTCTTGTTAAAACTAATGCAATAGAACGCATGTAAATGATAGAAAACAAATATTTAAAATTTTATCTAGCATACCTTAGGGAGTTTTTATTTAATTTAAAAGTTTTTTAGATGCCAAAATTATATTTACAATCTAGACAATTGTTTTATCTTAAATTTTGAGGTTTATTTATTATGAATTATTATTGTGAGAAATAATAAATTTTCATTGCTCTACATTTCATTAACTAAGTTGCATACTCTAGGGATCGGAAGTATAAGCGTAATTGAGTAAAAGTTAAAGATGTAGAAACTAAGCAAATTATTTAACCAACATTCTTAATTATTATTAAAAAAAATCAATTAGTACAACGGCTACAACAGCCACAATTTTTAAAGGATTTAAAAAATGCTGCATACTTCGGGGAGTCGAAAAACGCAATATTGATTATGGCTTGCTCTAATAAGATTTTAATAATAGTGAATTAACCCAAGCCCCCAGACTGATTAGCTAAGTACACTACCTACTAGGCTACAGGTGCAAAAACGCACTTTGCACATCCCAAAATTAAATGGAGTTCAGAGTTGCACTTGCCAATTACGTGTTAAGTTCACACTTGTGTTTTTGAACGAGTTTAAGCAAAGTGTTTTAAAACTTCAACACAGCCGTTCACACTATAATTGAGATGTTTAAGGCTGACGTTGTATCTATTTTTTTTATCTTAAAAATTATTTTTTTTTGTAGTGAAAACAGCCAAGCTTTTAGTTGGGTATCAAACCCAAAACCCCCAGACTGATTAGCTAAGTATACTACCTACTAGCCTACAGGGGCAAAAACGCAATAAAAAAAACAACTCATTTGAGATGTTTAACAAAACACGTCAATGGTATGGTAAAACATCTCAAAATCGACATGTTTAAACATGATTGAAATGTTAAACACGCTAAGTGTGAACATAGTATAAGAAATATAAAAATGCTAATCATGTTACTGTTATATTTTGATATACTAATAATGCCAGTATTGTACACAAGCGGTTATTATTAAGGAATGGGCAAATTTAAGGTTAGGAAGTAAATTGCCTCAAAACTGACATTTTTTGTGATCTCCTACCATTTCATTGATATTAGTAACATATGGGAAATTTAAATCAGAAATATGGGAATTAATAAAGGCATAGGATGTGGGGTAAATACCCATCTCCAGCACGTCATCAGATGTCCACTCTTTTCACAAAAGTTTGAAGCACATTTTGCAATAAAGCAAGTTGTGACCGCAAGCTTGGTCTTTTAAATGGCCCCAGAGTAAAAAATTCGGTTGTGTTTAACCACAGTAATGGGAAAACTTTCATGCATTCACTGAACGGTATGATGTGATTTGATTTACATCTGCGCCGACTAGGTAGTCATAATCAGATGGTGGTCAAACCACTTGAATGATTTGCAAACGTCATTCACGCCCTAGAAGGCCATCGAATACGTATATCCTCCGGTCACTCCTAGTAGCAATTTCGAAAGGCCGAAGTAGGCCGCAGCCTTCACTCCTTGCTAAAGAGTTGGAGACTTTCCAACTCCTGGTTCAGAACGCATGAAGCTTAATATAATTAAGAACACGACGGCATTCATACTCATTGGACCTGAACCATTCATTGTGTTCATTATGAATAATCCGACCCACAAACTATCACGAGGGTCTCGAAACCACAACCACCACGATGCTCCCATATAGGAGCCAACCTCAATAACCAGTCAGAGAACAGCCAATTGTCTCAAGAGACAAATAGTGAACTCTGCGAGCGTAGTGATTCCCGTGGAAATATGTGGATTGTCCAGTTGACAACTACTAGACTTTGAAGGCCTGGGCTCCCTTTTACTCCGCAAGACACCAGTCTAAATGGAATAGTAGGTTCCAAAAAGACTATCATGTGCCCCCGGTGGGAACTGAACGGTATGGGTGAAATTTCTTATGCGCTAACTGGGTGGCTGCCTTATCCAAAGGACATAGTAATTAGCTGACTCAGATGCTATCAGATCACGGCTACTACCGGAAGACCTAACGAAGACATTGGCTGTTTTTCATTACAGACTAAAAATTAACTATCGGCAGGGCTGCTCGGTGATGAAAGCATGGTCACTGGTCGCGATGCTTATACGATAGTTAATTTTTTTGTTTAAGAGAAGTAGCACTTCAGGCAACAATGCCTATTTAGTCAAGTACCGTGCTACATTCCTTAGGAAAGGGATAGAGACGAGATGAGACAGGTGGTGAAAGTAGAAGGTTAGTTACGGAAATTAACTTTTGTATAAGACAGCAACAGCGACCAGTGAACACGCCTTCATCGCTGAGCAGCCCCACCGACAGTCAATTTTTATTTGTAGTGCAAAAACAACCCCCATTCTTTTAAACTAGGACACTACCTACTAGCCTACAGGGGAACCTATTTCCGTAACTATCCTTCTATTTGCACCACCTGTCTCACCTCTTCTCTATCTCTTTCCTACAAAAAAGCACCTGCACAGGGCTGGAAAATGTAGTACACCATACTGCCTATATGGGACCGGGGAAGTATTGGTTGACGCTAAGCATACGTTCTTCGAATCTTCTCGCTAGGCTAAAGGCCGTCTGGAGCTGGGGCGGTCACCATTGGAAGTCTCATATGAATTATGATGTCAAGTGGGGCAAATTGGCAAGCGGAATCTAAATACTGCGAAGGCATATTAAAGAAGAAGAAGAATAAGAAAGCTGACCTAGACGTAGCGAACTAAGTTGGAGCGTATAAAAAGGCGAACTGAAATATGGTTTTGGTGGGAGTCTAGACGCAGACAACAATGAAAATGGTGACACACACGATACGAACCCACCCCGAAGTAATGCTATGGCGGTTCCGGGGGTGGAAGAGAAATTCGAAATTCAATCCAATTTTCTCTGGAGAAGGAACAAGGGCTTTATTGTCGGTATGCCTGTAAGGAGAGCACCACATATCACGTTTTGATATGTGCAGTAATGCATTTTACTCCTCCTGTTCCCGAAAAAAACACTAGGTGGCCGCGTGGCTTGTGGCGCCATCTTGCCGAAACCAAAAGTCACTAATGTCAACATTAGCCAATTATGGTCGGTCATAAAAAATTGGTTCTCATCTTTTGATAGCCAAGAGAATTTAGGTTACAACTTCTCCTTGGATATTTGTGACATAAAATATCGATCGATAATGCCGTCTCATTATAAACCGCACCATATGATAAATTTCTTTGGACGTAAAGGTTTTCTTAAGGACTTAATATGGTTTACGAGCCCCTAATTGTAAATTAGTCTCATCACAACGTTCGATGCAACTAATGTTCGACGTCTTTAATTCTTAAACGAGTTAATGTTTATAAGCCTGCAGAATATTGCAGTGATGCCCAATTATTGTGCTTCATTCTCAACTCGTTGCTGCCGTGCAGCCGCTCTGATTTTATCACTACGGCCACTACGAGCATATTGTTTTGGGTTATTGTTAGCAATAATACCGTGAGCCTTGAATTTAGCGATTACATATTATAGTGGTTATTACTAAAGGATCGTAGAAGCAGCCTGATTACGAGAAAAAGCTGCTCGAACTTTAAAAAGCGATGTAGTGAAATTTTCACCATTTTAATAATAAATTTTTTCTTGATTAAAGTTCTTGGATCAAGAGCGTAAGGTTCTATGCTTAAAATTTTCCAACTTTTCACTAAATAAATATCAAAGGATGACAGCTTAATTCTTAACATTTAATCATTTAACAGGCAATGAACTTTCTAACCTCAAATTTGGCCATCCTTTAAAACGACGCTTACACAAGTGCATAAAATACGCAAGAACCGACTAAGGGACCATTTTGTTGACTTGACAACCATTTTCTGCTCAAAATACCCTGTAGAATTTCAGTAAATCTGGAGAGTAAGAGTTTCCTAAAACTACATATTTATAAGAGCAATCCGTGTTATATTATTAACATAGTCCAGGCCCTCAAAAGAATCTTTGCCACAAAGTTGATAAGTAAGCGTCAGCGCACAGCCGGGTAGTCGCAGAAAATGGTATTTAAGTATAAATAAAATATTTTTAAAAATATGCAAAAAAGCGGGTTGAAAATCGGAGTTTGATTTTAGGCGGAAATTAAATTATTAAAAATATTTTGTTTAAGAAAATTGTCTGTGTTAAAATTATCTTTGTTAAAAAAAATTATTGAAATTTAAAATTAAAATAAATTTTATAAATTAGCTTTTTATACAGGAAAAAATTTATTAACATGTAATTTATTTAAAAAAAAACTAATGTGTGATTTTAGGCATTGAAATTAAATAAATGAAAAGCCTACATTTAAGCATAAAACTTTGAAAATACATTTTTAAAATATTATTTGGCATGTTGTTATCGTATTAAACTATAACATACTTCTAGGGTATATTAAAAAAATAATGTTTTTATTTTTTTAAAATTAACATACATTAAGGATAATTTAAAGGAAACTGTTTGATAGTCTTGATTTCTGCAATTAAGTTAGAGTTAACATAGGTTTGTATAATAATAATAATAAATTTATATAAGAAAAATTAGGTTTTATTTATAAAACAGCCAGTTATTATATTTCTTTTATAAAAAAATATTTCATAAATATAAATTTTAATAGTTCCGTGAAATAAGTTTATTATTTTAAGTAGAAATAATTTTTTGTTAAATTTTTGTTAGCTGAATTTTCGGCAGAAATTTTCTTTAAATTTCTTCTATTTCAGGTTCTATAGCTAGATATGTAAAGTCTTATTTAGAAAAATATATAGTTTTTAGTGTTAGATTTGTTAGTGTAAACAATAAAACAATTATAATTAATTAACTTTTATTTTTATCTTTTCATTACATTTTACCTTAATTTATTTCTTAGTTTCAATTAAAATTTTTAATTGAAAATATTTAACAAATTTTTACCTTAAAAATATTTATTAATCTATTGTAGATATATCTATTGGTTTTATATAACTAAAGTTTAGCATATTTTTAGGATTTGTACCATGTGGTTTAAGTATGAAACAACTTTAATAACAGCATATGTTTGGAGCAGCTTTAAAAAAGCTTTTAATAGTCTGTAAATACATAAAACACTCTTTATTTTATCTGCAAAAATTCCTTATGTAATTAAAAGTAAAATGTAAAAATATGGCCCTGACTAGTGACAATTTTCAGGAAGAATCGAAGTAAGAAAACTCTAAAAATGAAAGTTAAGTTAGCGTATGATTTATATTATTTAATAATTATTACTCATACGCCTACAATATCATTTCAGGTTAAGCCAAGGAGGTTATGAAGTTAAACCGCATTTAAAAGAATAATTTTTAATAGTGTATTTTTTCTTATTATAAGCTTCGGTCAGGGTTGCCATTTATATAAGTCAGTTTAATATTTTTTTTTTAATTGACCTGATTAAAGACTGAAAAATTGAGCTTACCACGATTAATATATTTTCAATTACTAAAATATTTAAAATGATCAACAATTATATAAATAGTTATTTTTTGTCTTTCGATTATTCGAATAAATATATTCGATTATTCGAATACCCGATTTTTAAGATAAATGAACAGCATTCATAAGAATCATCGGTTATTCTAATATCCCATTGTCGTCTAATAAAAATTTGGGACATTTGATTAATGATCACGAATCATATAGCTTATACGAATACTACTTATATAGCTCAATTCTAGTATTTCTTTTTGAAAACTTTTTGTTTTGAACTGAAGATCTTTTCGTAAAACTTGTCTCAATTAATTTCTAATGTAATTATTTATATTCGATTATTCGATTACCCGATTAATGCCTACTCGAATATTTGGATAATCGAATAAATGAACACAGCTATTTAATAGCAGTTATTCGAATAACCGATTAGTCTAATCTTATATTTGGATATTCGTATATACGAATACTAGTTATATAGGTCATTTCTAGTATTTTTTTTTGAAAACTTTTTGTTTTAAACTGAAGAGCTTTTCATTAAACTTGTCTCGATTAATTTTTACTGCAATTATTTATATTTGATTATGCGAATACCCGATTATTGGTATGAACGAACACTAATTATGGTTTTTAAAACGTTTTTGTTTTAAATTGAAGTATCGATTATTTGCTTATTCGAGTAACCGATTCGAGTAATCGAATATTCGGATAAACGAAAACTAATCGTTTAATTAATTTTTATAATTTATTTTCAAAAGCTTTTTTGTTTTAAATTGAAGAATTTTTGGTGCAATTATTTATATTCGATTATTCGAAGACTCGATTATTGCCTAATCGAATATGTGGATAGTCGAATAAACGAACACTAGTTATATAGTTAATTTCTAGTAGTTTTTGAAAAGTTTTTTTTTTTTTAAACTGAAGAACTTTTTTGTAAAACTTGTCTCGATTAAATTTTAATGCAATTATTTCTACTCCATTATTCGAATTCTCGATTATTGCCTAACTGAGTATTAGGACAAGCGAATACTAATCGTATATGTGATTTCCAGTATTTCTTTTTGAAAAGTTTTTGTTTTAAACTGAAGAACCTTTCGTTAAATTTGTATCGATTAATTTTTAATGCGAATATTTATATTCGACTTTGCGAATACCCGATTATTGCCTAACTGAATATTTGGATAAGCGAATAAACGAACACTATGCATATAGTTCATTTTAAGTAGTTTTTGAAAAGTTTTTATTTTAAACTGAAGAACTTTTCATTAATTTTGTCTCGATTCATTTTTAATGCAATTATTTATATTCGATTATTCGAACAACTCGATTTTTGTCTAACTGAATATTAGGGTAAGCGAATACTAATCATATAGGTAATTTCTAGTATTTCGTTTTGAAAAGTTTTTATTTTAAACTGAAGAATTTTTAACGCAATTATTTATATTCGATTATTCGAATACTCGATTATTGAGCACTAGTTATATAGTTAATTTGTAGTAGTTTTTGAAAAGTTTTTATTTTAAACTGAAGAACTTTTCATTAATTTTGTCTCGATTCATTCTTAATGCAACAATTTCTATTCGTTTACTTAAACAACTCGATTATAGTCTAAACGAATATTAGAGTAAGCGAACACTAATCATATAGATCATTTCTAGTCTTTCTTTTTGAAAAGTTTTTGTTTTAAACTGAAGTATTTTCAGTGCAATTATATATATTCGATTATTCGAATACTCGATTATTGCCTAATCGAATATTTGAATAGTCGAATAAACGAACACTAGTTATATAGTTAATTTTAGTAGTTTTTGGAAAGTTTTTTTTTTCAACAGAAAAGTTTTTGTTTTAAACTTAAAAACTTTTCATTAAGCTTGTCTCGATTAATTTTTAATGCAATTATTTATATTCGATTACTCAAACAACTCGATTATAGTCTAACCGAATATTAGGGTAAGCGAACACTAATCATAAAGTTCATTTCTACTATTATTGAATTTTTCCTTTTTTTTTAACTGAAGAATCGATTATTCGAATACAAAATTGTCGTGTAATTAAAAATACGGAGATTCGGTTAATGAAGACAAATCATATAAGTTTCTTTTCAGAATTTTTTTGAAAAGCTTTTGAAAATGTTGTTTCGAAAAATGTTTAATGTAACTATTTATATTCGATTACCCGATTATTCGAATATTCGTATAAATGAACAGTAATTATAGTTTTTAAAACGTTTTTGTTTTAAATTGAAGTATCGATTATTCGCTTATTCGAGTAACCGATTCGAGTAATCGAATATTGGGATAAACGAAAACTAATCATTTAATTATTTTTATTATTTTTTTTGAAAAGCTTTTGTGTTAAATTGATAAATTTTTTGAAAAACTGGTCTTGAAGAATTTTAATACAGCGATTTTTATATTCGATTATGGTTGTGCTATATTTTGAATACATTTCTTATATTTCTTATTTCTTTAAATAAGCTGAGATTGATTTCTTTTAATAAAAATTTCTCGAAAATGTTTTTTAAGAAAATTAAATAAAAAAAATTAAATAAATAGAGTAAACCAATTTATTTAATATTTTTCTGTTAATCGATTAAAACGAAATAGGTAATTTTTTTAATTGACTAAATATGATGCAATGAAGTTTTATAGAAATATATTTATATAAACAATTTCTATTTTAAATTTGATCAATATTAAAAAAAACGATTAATATGAATATAATTCGATTAAAAGTATTTGAATTATTTTTGAAACTTAATTAAAATTTCTTAATCTTTTAAAAAGTGATGAATTTCTTTATTTAAATGACAACCCTTATTTTATTTATTTTATATTTAATTTTCATTTTAAATACAATTATTATTTTTTTAACTTAAATTCTATAATTTTGAAATTGTTAAAACATTAATATTTACATGTTTCATTAATTTTAATTTAAGGTACAATTGACATTTTGTTATTCATAAGCAATATTAAACAAATTATATAATCTTCGATATAAATTTTAATTGTTTAATTTAAATAAGAAATAATAATTTAAATATTATTTTTTCCATTTATATCGTTAAGCATTTTTTATGATAAAAATTTATAATTTGTTTAAATCACTTAGAGATTTAAAAAAATTTATTTTTTTATAAAATAATATAATTGAAATAATAGTTAATTTAATTTAATTATTTAATAAAATTATTCTTATAAGCTAAGAGTTAAACCCTTTAATATGGCATTTGAATGTCTTAAAATAAATGGTCCTTCGAATCGAAATTTAATTTTTTACTCAACTTTTAAAACAGTTAAAGTGTTAAGGGACTTAGTGGGATTGATGTCCTTAATATTGAATATTTAAATTAGTCAAGTTTGAAATTTAGTAAAAGCTATAGCTAGGAGTTATAGAGCTCATACCCGGTAGAGATTTTTTATGTATGAAAACGGCTGAAAACATTACTGTTTCTCAAGAAAGTATTCAAAATAATGCACAACCTTAATTCGGTGCCGTGCTCAGGAGCTTCGTCATCAGAGAACATCTTTGGTCACCCCCCGGGGGCACATATATATGGTCTTTGGAGATAGCAACAACTTAGACCTGTGCTACTGGGGGAAAAAGGGAGCCCATTCCCCTGAAGTCAGCAGAGGTACAACTGGAAACTCCACTTTATTTCCACGGGAATCAGTGACCCGCAGAGTTCCGTTATTTTTCTCTTTAGACATTTAACTGTTCTCTGGCTGATTATTGAGGTTGGCCCCTATATGGGAGTATCGTGGTGGTTGTGGTTTCGCGGCCCCATATCAGTCTATTGTTCTATGGTGGCCTGGTTCATTTCAATTTTAATAACACCTACCTGGTGAAATGTTCCCAGATCCAGTGAACATGCTAGACATGTGTTCTGGACAGGAGTTGGAAAGTCTCCAATTCTTAAGCAAGGAGTGATCATTTGCAGCCGTGCTCTGGAATCATCGAAGTTGCAACTGGAAAATTCTGTTGCATAGAATTATAGCTTCGGCTTCCTAGGACGAGCATGACGTTCCAGTGGTTTGGTCCACCATCTGATTAAGGCTTCATGGCCGGGCGCAGATGTAAATCTAATCACACAGAACATCTTTGGTCACCTTTGCATCCATTAAATATCCGGTGTGCAATTTGGTGGTGAGCTCATGAAGTCGATTGCAAGAAAACTCGCTATTAATCACAGTGTTACAAATAGAATTATAACCCCCAAACTAAAAGACACACAAGGACTCTCGAAGTCTAACCAGTGACTTAACACCCAAACTGGTACTGTTGCAAACAGTTGCTCGTAGGGCTGTTCTGTTTATTAGTGAGTCCCCTCGGGGAGTTACGTGAAGACTGTTGGTTAAATTGGTTGCCTTGAAAAAAAGCTTCCAAAAAGAAGTTCACGCAGTCTTAATATTCAAAGTCCTAGCTCGAGAAAGTGTTCCAAAACAATCCATCAACCTCAATTCGATGCCGTGCTCAGGAGCTTGGTCTTCAAAGAATAACTTTGCCCACAATATTGCACCAGGATTTGCATTTATTTCCATATAAAATCCATTTAATACAAAAGCATCTATCACAAGACCATTTACGCCACCGTACATATCCCAATCGGATGTTACATGTTACGCCCATGACAGCAGGAATTACAATAGAGTTACCGCGAGACCTCTTTCCACAACAAGTTATTTCAAGAAATGCTGATGTTTATTGGCCCCCGTGATTGCCTGATTTGACTGCTTCGTACTTCTTTTTGTGGGTACTGCTCCGGACATCTTTTTGAGTAACTTAAACAAAATATTTGTGATGAAATTAATGAAATACCGCGTCAAAGATGTGTAGTTTGCCCTTCCGGCGGACAGCTTGTACATCTCTGTTTATAACAACCATTCGTTTTGCTGTGGCTTTGTGGACGTTATTGTATATCGATATGCGTACGCAAGCAGAAGTATGTGTGAAGGTGTAGTTAGTCGTGTGTGTACAGATGAAAAGTATAAAAAGCGAATGATTGGGAAACAAGTGTCTCAGTTCGCCAGCAGCTCGTGCTACGGTCAGAACAATATGGTTGCACACACCGGCTAATAATCTTAACAAAGTATAAATAGAGATCTACCACTGGCGTTGCGCACAGCTCCAGTCGCAGAACTTAGGGCCGTTCGTTGTTGAGGAGTGGCAGGAGCACGTCTTGCCATTGGATATGTCGGCAAGAGAAGACCCCGATATTTGACTCCCACAAGAAACCAGCTACCACCCAATAACTTGGAACTACTCGTTGTTGAGGAGTGATAGGAGCAGCTCTTGTCGTTGGACACATCGGCAAGAGAATACCTTGTTATTTGACTTCCACGAGAAACCGGCCACTGTCTAATAACTTGGAAACACTCGTTGTTTAGGAATGGCAGGAGCAGCTCTTGTCATTTGGATACATCGGCAAGAGAAGACCCCGCTATTTGACTCCCAAAAGAAACTGGGCAACGTTTAATAACTTGAAATCACTCGTTGTTAACGAGTGGCAGGAGCAGCTCTCGTCATTGGGTACATCAGCAATAGAAGACCCCACTATTTGTCTTCCAAAAGAAATTGGCTTACGTCTAATAACCTGGGAATAGTCGTTGTTGAGGAGTGGCAGGAGCAGCTCTTGTCGTTGGATATGTCGGCAAGAGGAGACCCCAATATTTGACTCCCATAAGAAATCAGCTACCACCCAATAACTTGGAACTACTCGTTGTTGAGGAGTGATAGAAGCAGCTCTTGTCGTTGGACACATCGGCAAGAGAAGACCCCTCTATTTGACTCCCAAAAGAAACTGGCCAACGTTTAATAACTTGGAAACACTCGTGGTTAACGAGTGGCAGGAGCAGCTCTTGTCATTGGGTACATCGGCAAGAGAAGACCCCGCTATTTGTCTTCCAAAAGAAAATGGCTAACGTCTAATAACCTGGGAACAGTGCGTGATTTGATTTACATCTGGACCGACTATATAGTCATAATCAGATGGTGGTCAAACCACACCACTTGGATAATTAGACATCACCCACGCCCTAGGAGGCCATCGAATACGTACATCCTCCGGTCACTTCTAGTAGCAATTTCAAAAGCTCGAAGTAGGTCGCAGCCTTCACTCCGTGCTAAAGAGTTGGAGACTTTCCAACTCCTGGTCCAGAACGCATAAAAAACTTTTTTATCAGGAACATGACAGTATTCATACTCACTGAACCTGAACCATTCATTGTGTTAATTTGAATGATCGGACCCACAAACTCTCACGAGGGTCCGAAACCACTACCACCACGATATTCCCATATAAGGGCCAACCTCAATAACCAGTCAGAGCACATCATTGTCTAAAGAGAACAAATAGTGTTCTCTGGGGCAACTGATTCCCGTGGAAATATGTGGATTGTCCAGGTGACTCCTACTAGCCTTTGAGGGGCATGGACTCCCTTTTACCCCGCAAGATACCAGTCTAAATGGAATAGTAGGTTCCAAAAAGACTATCATGTGCCCCCGGGGGGAAATAACATGGGAACAGTCGTTGTTGAGGAGTGACAGGAGCAACTCTTTTCTTTGGATATATCGGCAAGAAAAGATATTCGACTCCTACAAGAAACCGGCCACCGTCTAATAACCTATAAGCAATCGTTGTTGAAAAGTGGCAGGAGCACCTTTTATCGATGGACACATAGACAAGAGAAGACCTCACTATTCGACTCCCCCAAGAAACCGACTACCATCCCATAACTTAGATGTATTGGCAAGAGAAGAGCCTGATAATCGATTCCCACAAGGAACCGACCGCCGTATAATTACTTGGAACCACTCGTTGTTGAAGAGTGGCAGGAGCAGCACTTATCTTTAAATACATCGGCAAGAGATGACCCCGCTATTCGACCCACATAAGAAACCGACTACCATCTAATAACTTGGAACCACTAGTTGTTGAGGAGTGGCAGGAGCAGCACTTGTCGTTGGATGTATTGGCAAGAGAAGATTCTGCTCTCCAACTCTTACGAGAAACCGTTCCCCGGGACAGCTCTCGCACGAAGTCATCATACAAGCGAGTAGATAAAATTTTGGGTAGTACCCAATTTAATAGAGTAATAAAGAGAATTATAACGTTAATCTGGAGGTTTATTACTTTTTTTTGCCGACCCTGAACTCCGCATGAGCATTCCCTAGTAACTAACGGAATCATGTCATTACAACATTAAACGTTTATCTATAGAACTTATCTAATTGAGCCCTGTGGAACGGTTTTTTGACATTTCATTCCAACGCAAATGTCCATTTTAAGGAAAAGGTCATAAGTCTATTTTTGATTCAAAATGTTTTTTCGTTAAAAATAATTTCAATAATGTTTTTCTTAGTTTTTTGTATTAAATTTTAGCAATTATTTTATATACAGTTATATTTAATTTAGGTCTATTTATTTACAGTTTTATATTTAATATTAAAATAAAAAAAAATAAAAGAAATTCACTCTCTTGGGCGTAATTTATATTACACTCACAACACGGTTGATGTCCGTACTAACAGTTGCTACAAATAGATTTGTTAGCTAACATACACACCTTTATGGTAATGCAGTGTTAAATTAAAAAAGTTGATCATTTCAGTTTACCGTCTTGCCGATTCTCAACATGCAAGCGACGGTGTCAACTTAAACAGCAGAGAGTTTAAAACAAACTTAACTGAATGTAAAATTTACCTTGAGTAAGGTAAAAAATTAAATAATGATTTATCTACCTCATCCATACACATATTGTTCATTTTCTGAGTTTTAATATTTTTTGAAAGCAGAAATAATCACACGATTAAGATCAATAATATGACAAGATTCACAGCCTTATGCAAAAAAACTTAACATAGGTTGGCAAACCAATGTTAAGCAAAATTGCTTAAAGTTTCATGCAAAAACGATTGTTAGCTTAACATACGTATTTTAAACATATGTTAACGTCAAATAATTTAAAGCAGCTACCCACCTACTTTAAGGCTATGTTAAAATATTTTATTGTTTTGAAAAATGAAGTTTTGTAAAAAAAAAACCAGCGAATTGTGTGGATTTATAAAATTAAAAATGGATACCCTAAATTTAATGAGCAGAATCGGTAAACATTGTTTTTATTTTATGCGAAAATAATTTTGCAATATGTGATTTTTCATTTAGAACGCATAAACCAATTGACGGGCTATTACCGGGCAAGAAATTATAAAACGAGGATTGATGGCTTCTGCCTTCCAGATGACCACTTCAAAGGTAAATATCGTTTTAGCAAGAAAACAGTGAGGAAAATTATAAATTTGATAAAACCGGACATTGAGGTAGAGAGCAGGGGGTGTGATTTGTTTTACATCTGCACCGACCGCGAGGTCATAATCAGATGGTAGTTAAACCACTTAGTTGATTGGAAACCAACTACGCCCTAGAAGGCCTTCAGATACGTATATCCTCCAGTCGCTTCTAGTAGCAATTTAGAAAGTCCGGAGTAGGCCGTGCCCTCACTCCTTGCTGAGGAGTTGGAGACTTTCCAACTCCTGGTCCAGAACGCATGAAGCTCTTATTTATCAAGAACACGCCAGCATTCATACTCACTGGACCTGAAGCATTCATTGTGTTAATTTGAATGGTCCGACCCACAAACTCTCACGAGGGTCCGAAACCACAACCACCACGATACTCCCATATAGGGGCCAACCTCAATAACCAGTCAGAGCACATTTTTTGTCTAAAGAGAGCAAATATTGTACTCTGGGGCAACTGATTTCCCGTGGAAATATTTGGATTGTCCAGGTGACTCCTACTAGCCTTTGAGGGGCCTGGGCTCCCTTTTACTCCGCAAGACACAAATCTAAATGGAATAGTAGGTTCCAAAAAGACTATAATGTGCCCCCGGGGGGAAGACAGCAGGGGGTGTGGGACATCACCAGAACTGCAAGTTTTGATAGCTTTACGGTGCTGGGGACGAAGAGAGGTAAGTAGAAGATTCCATGACAGTACGCTGAATGCACATTTGCTTATTCTTAGTGCCAAGACGATGCTGGTAACCTTCATGGCGTGACACAAAGCACTGTTAGTAGAATTTGTGCCAAAGTGTCTCGCGCTTTAGCGAAACACTCTAAAAAATTTATTAAAATGCCATCTTCTGTTGAAGAAGAAGTGGAATTGGCAAAAGACTTTAAAAAAATTCGCAATTTTCCAGGAGTCATTGGCGCAATTGACGGCTGCCACATAAAAATTAAGAAAACTGGTGGTGATGCCGCGCAATATTATATTAACCGAAAAGGATTCTATTCGCTCAATGTTCAGGTACTTCAGGTGTAAACTTTTTTTATCAAGATTTTATAAAATTGTATTACAGGTCGTTTGCGATTCCCACCTGAAAATATTAGATGTTGTCGCAAGATGGAGAGGTGGCACACATGACTGCCGGATTTTTAATGAATCAAGAATAAAAGAGCAATTTGAAAACCAGGAATTTCGAGGCCGTTTGCTTGGCGACTCCGGCTATAAATTAACGCCATACTTTTTTACACCTCTACTTCGCCCCCAAAATGAGAAAGAGTTGAAATACAATAATGCACATATTGCAACTCGAAACACCGTTGAGCGATGTTTTGGTGTTTGGAAGCAAAGATTTCGATGCTTGCTCGATGGTATGACCGTAAGCTTTCCAAACGCTAAAGTATTACTTGTAGCTTTAGCTGTTCTCCATAATATCGCAATAGAAGAAAACGATGATTTCGCAGGTAAGCTTTATTACATACATATGTATATATCATAGTAAATACATATGTATGTATGTATGTATTTATATATATTCCTAATTTTTTAATTAATTTACTTTAAAAATTTTATTAAATTACAAAATACACGTAACTATTCACCAAAATTACTTAGTAAAATAATTTAAAAATATACAAAACTTTATAGTGATGCACAAACAATCACCAAATGTAAACAAAGCTCTTTCTTTAAATAATCGGTTTAAACCCTTTACATAAAAATAGTTTTATTTACTTATTTGCTTCACAATACATGCATTTAGTTTATGTTTTTATATAGTATAAACATTAATTTACATCCTAATTAAAAAAATATTCGTTTTATATTAAAATAATACAAAACATTGTTAATATATCCGACTATCCGGATAAATTGAAACTCATTTGTATGCATCATTAACATTAAAAAGACAAGAGAGAATGATGGTGTTGCCAGTATCAAAATGTAAAATGTACTGTAGCAGACACTACTTAACATAGTGTTTTTGCATACAAGTTTTTAACACAGGTTTATTAGCCTTAACATCGCTGGTAGCTGACATGAACTTCAAGCATAAAGTAAGATTTTTTTTTGCATAAGGCTGTCAATCTTTAATAAAAAAGATAGTATTTGGCTAAGATAAACCGGATAATGTTTTATTTCAACTGGGTTTTTAAAAAGTGATTTATTATCTTTTTAAAATTCACTATTTCTTAAAAACATCTTAGAAAATGAAACAATATTCAAGTATTCGCATAATACTGAAAAAATATCATTTAAAGAAATATTTTTATTATATATCTTTTAAGAAATTTGTTTAATTTGCTTTTTGTGAACTAACGATTATTCGATTATTCGAATAATTTTAATCGAGTAATTTTTTTTTTATTTAAAAACTGTAAAATTCGCTATTATTAATTAATCTTTATAAATATAATGCAGCAGTTTTCGATTATTCGTATAATTTCAATCGAATAATTTCATCTTTTTAATGATTTTTGAAAATCGATTATTCAAAAAATAATAGATCTCAAAATTTTTGATAACATTTGTGTTTTTTTTTTCTTTTTGAGAAAAAAATTTAAAATAGCCAAATTCTAAAACAGCACAACAATATACGTTTACTCGAATAATGCTAAAAAAAATAGTTTTTGCAGTTTTTATTTAAAATCTAAAAGAATCTAAAATATTCTTATTTAAAATCAAAAAGAATTTAAAATATTTTTATTTAAAATCTAAAAGAATCTGAAACATATTTTTCAGTTTTAGGAAAAGTATTTTGGTGACAAATTTATTTGCATACTAATCGAATTTTTTTAATTTTTATAAAAATGTTTTCCATTATTCGATTATTCGAATAATATTATTTAAATATATCATATGTTTTTGGTAAGTGTTATTGTTAGAATAATTGATTGTATAAATGTATTTTTCAGATAATGCCCATCGAATAATTTTAGTCGATACGATTATTCGAAGAAAATTATTTTTTTTATTACAAAATTTGTAGTTTAAATTTAATAAAATTTTTTAATTCGTTTTTCTGAAGTAACGATTATTCGGTTATTCGAATAATCGAAAATTTCTTCTGTTTAATAATTTTTTAAAATTCGCTATTCCTAACTAACCTTCATAAATATGTAGTGCCAGTTTTCGATCATTCGAATAAGTTTAATCGAATAATCTTAATCGAATAATTTTAATCTAATAATTTTAATGAAATAATTTCTTTCCTTTAATATTTTTTGGAATTTTCTTATTTCAAAAATAAACATTTAAAAATTTTTTAGAGCAATTGGTGTTTTTTTTAAGAAAAATATCTCTAAAATTTTTCTCCAAATGAAATTTAAAATGGGGTATTAATATACGTTTATTCGAATAGTGCTAAAAGAATATATTTTGGCTTTTTTTGTTTAGATTCTAAAATATATTTATTTTTTCATTTTGTTAAAAGAAATATGGTGAAGAATTTATTTGAATACTGATCGAATAACTTTTTGATTTTACATTGTTTTCAGTTTTATTCGACCTTTTTTATTAAATTTTAATCTTTTTACTCGGTCCTTTAAATTATAACGATTTATTTTTCTTTTTTTCTCTCAATATTTCGCTTTCCATTGGAAAGCTTCTTCAGGAAATTATTTTTATATTTTATTTTACTTAAATTTTTTTAGTACTGAATAATATTTATTATAATGTTTTCCCATATTCGATTGTTCGAATAACATTATTCGTATATAATTTTCTTGTTAAAATTATTGTTAGAAAAAAATAATTGCATAAATGTGATATTCGAATAATAGGGATCGAATAATTTTTAATTCTGTACGATTATTCGAATAATACCAATCGAATAATTTTTTAAAATTATTTTGAATATTATTTTGAATATGTTGGCAACATGTGGCTTTAAATTCTTTAAGTAAAGATAATAATTTGTCATAAATATACTCGATTATTCGAATATTCGTTACCTCGAATAAAGTGTTTAATAAAATTTAACGTTTTCCTTAATAAAAATTCGAGCATTTCAGCATTCAAATCGTCCTTTAAAGCAGTCGCACTGTTAATAAATCTTTTATTTCTCTAAAAAATTTTAATGGTCCTTCGAACCATTCGTAGTGCAAATAAATTTCTTTTCTATGAGAAATTTTTAATCGAATAATTGAGAATAATGCATGAAAAAATTAAGTTTAAATAAAAACAGAAATAAAAAACGTTTTTGTGTATTAAAATTTTAATCTCAAAAAGAAGGATAAAAATAAGCTTAAGCGCTATTTACAATAAAAATTAAAAATGCTTAAAGTGTTATCGGTTATCGCTAAATAATATTTGCAATGATATTTTTAATTAAATAAAAAAATCTCTTATTCTCTCACTTTTTTATCACAATTACGTATGAAAAATTTCTTTAATTGCTAGAAACTACTGCGACTTCCCGAGCCCGAACCCGAGCCGGCTGAACCACTGCCACTATTATGTATGGCGGCCTTGGGCACCAAAATGCGCGGCAATGTTAAGGAGCGTTTGGGGCCCGAATGCTTGGGCACCGTCATAACAGCCAAGGCCAATGATACCTCGGAAGTTTGTTTGCCTGCGATGCCAAATTGGAAGTTATCATTCGTCATTTTAATGGGCGTATTTTGGGTGGTGGCCGAGGGAGATGATGTAGGTAAAGCAGTTTTAAAATTTTCATTTTCTCCATTACAAGGGGATGAAGGTCACGCATAGGACTGAGCTGTTTGGGGCATAACATTCGGCGTATACATAGGCGGTGCCAAAACTGGATCAACCTTTTCCACCAGATTTTTTAAACGTCCTCTCAATTCCTCCAGACTTTTAGATTTCGCCTTATTTATCCTTTTGTATTTGACATCTTTAGGTTTAGTCACTGAACGATGATTGGACATGACTCGATTGTAGTTTGTCATAGGATTTTGCTTTTGTTGTTGTTGTTGGTTTTGTGCACAAATTTCTAAGTTGGCATCGTCATCGTCTTTACTCATTGATCTGTTAGGCTGATCCTCCATGGATTTTGCATTTCTTTGTAGCTGTGGAACTTTCATGCTCAAAGCTGTAAAGCCATCTTTAATTGGAGAACTATGCTGAGTTAACTCTTTACTTGAAGTGGTTTCTTCGGGAGCCGTTATAGTAACAGTAGTATGGGGCAGTGAGCCATTTAGTAAAGGAGTTGATATTTCTACACTATCTAATTGACCCTCTGTGGAACTAGAACTTAAGGCTTTTTCAGATCTCTGCCTGAATTTGTCTCTCTTCTCGGCCACATCAGAAGTAGGTTCCGGATCTTCCTCTACAGAGTAAACAGTCTCTAAAATTTCGGGCCTGCGCAAAAAACAATTATTTCTACGCACAGCACCATATTTATTTAGGCTGGTTTCTATGGCATCCGATATGGAACGAGCTATTGTTATACCCTCACTGCCACTACCCGTCGTACAGCAACCGACTCCAATACTTTTTCTTCGACTGCCTATCAAAGTCATATTGGTATCTGAGTCGATGTCTTCTAGGACCACAGCTGAATCGGAATCATTTAAAGAATCCAATTCGGTGGCATAGCTGGCTTCAATAGTTTCCAGACCATGATCCACCAAACGCGAGGATAGAGTATCGATAATTTTCTGCTGTCTTTGTATGGTCATCTCGCGATGTTGCAAAAGACTGGAAATTTGTTTTTGTTTCCGTTTAAGGCGGGACTCTAAGAGCAATAGTTGAGAGGTGAGAGAATTCATTTGATCACTTTTCTCTTTTTGATAGCGGTACTGTTGCTGGACCTAGACAAAGAAAAGTAAAGAGAAGAATAAAACATTAAAGAAAGAAGAATATGCAAGAATATGAAATAGAACATAATGAAGCAGACTCAAAGATGAAGTAAATCAAAGAGCGCAAGGTGAAAGGAAAGAAAAGAAGAGCAAAAAACACACGTGCCAGGAAGTGAGGAATGGAACCCAAAAGAGGAAAGAAACTAAGAAAGAAAAGAAAGAAATATTTAATGAGTTAGAAAAGAACACAAAAAAGCAAAAAGCCAAAGAAGCAATAGGAAGAACAGGGAGAATAAGAAGATAAAGTAAACGAAAGAACAGAAAAACCACCGAAACTGTAAGATTACAAAGAAGCAGCGGTATGAGAGTTATAACACAAAGAATAAAAAAGAATAAAAGAACAGGGAAAAACTCTCGATCTAAAAGATTAAAGAGGGAAGAAGAAAAAATATGAAGGAGAAAGTAAATTAAAAAGAGTTAAAGAATAATAAAAGAAAAGGAAAACTTAAAGACTATTGTGGTGTGGCCATAAACGAAGAGGAGGTTTTAACCCAGCCTATTTTGTGTCGACCGTCGCCACTGTGGGTGACCAAAGCAGTGGACAGTTGAGCGGAATTCTTAACCCAGCTTAGCTTACAGCATTTTGCTTATTTCCATTGGACACGGTCTACTAACTGTGGTGCGTCCACAAACGAAGCGGAGGTTTTAACCCAGCCGAGTTTGTGTCCACCATCACCACTGTGGGTGATCAAAGCAGTGGAGAGTTGAGCGGAGGTTTTAAACCAGCCCAACTTACAGCGTTTTTGGTTATTTCCCTCGGGACCCTCCTAACCGGGATACGTAGGACCAAGACGACGGGACCCGCCACAAACATACACCAGTGCACAATAGACGGAGCCGGGAAGCGAGCTGCCGTCAAGTGAAGGTTTAGTGGCAAATAAAGGCTAAGTTATAATGAATAAACCGAAGCCTTTTGTTTGTCCCAATGGCACTACACGACCCTGGATGCCGCTGAGTATACCCCAGCAGCCTAGGAAAGCGTGTCGTTACATTGCCGTAGTTCTACTACGGCAAGAAGAATAGAGAGAGAGATAAAAGCGAAAAGAAATAGGAATCAAATAAATATGGAAAAGGACGGTGTCTTTCACCGAAAGCACGATAAGTTTTCGAGGAGAAAATGTGTGAGGAAGTAATGTACACAGTACAGCATTTTGGAGCTCATTAATTTGGGAGTCAATTCTGAGAATTCCGTGTGAAAATGGCCCCAAAAATATAGGAACTACTGCACGATTCGTTTTGTCGGATTTTTTGCTCAAGTTGGATTTTTATCACTTTTTCTATATTTTAACAAGAGTATATCTCAGTATAAGGCACGTTATATCTCTTTTGTTTCTAAAGCAAAGCTGTTGTTATTGAATGGGAGAGCGGAAAAACCTACCCGAAAATCATGCATCCAGTGCCTTAAAACTCACAAAAATGCCCGTTTTCCCCAATTTTTCATCTGTTTTGCTCAATAACGAATACAAAATTCGGATTCATATTGCAGCTATTCCTTGGTATCTCTACCTTTCGCTACGCATGGAAAGAAAATTTAGAACATTTTCAATTAATTTCAACGCCCATCCTAGCTGAAGTTAACGCTTGTCATTTTGATAATCTTGTTTTATTTTTAGGTTGTTCATATTCACGTTCTGAGTCGGCCTCATCATCCGAGTTAAACATAACATTCAAGAGCATGTTTACTTCAGTGTAACCACCAATTTCAGTGGTGGCTGTTAAGTTATTAATGCAGCTAACTGGGCAAAACGAATGACTAGCACTCAGGGGATGGACCACTCACTACTCATGCAATGCATTGTAACAGAACTAAGAAATTAGGTTATGGGAAGGAGAAAAGAGGGAGTAGTGTTTGTGGAGATTTGATTTGAATTTTCCCACAATTAAAGTGACAGGAAAGACTTCTGGAGGGAATTTATTCCACATACGAACTGTTCTGCTAAAAAACGAATTCTTCCTGTAATGCGTAGTGCGATTCACTGGCCAATCGACCGCAAATGGATGTGCTCTCCACGAAATTAGAAGTGCAAACGTAAAAACGTGCGAGTTTCGGGAACATGTTCCCTAATTTTGTTAGACCACTTCCTATTGTAGCAACGATAAAACAGTAAAATACAGCTTACATTGCATCGATGCTCTAGAATATCATTTCGTGATAAGATTTACATCTGCACCTAGCTGTAGGCCTTAATCTGATGGTGGTCAAACTACTAGGAACGTCATTCACGCCCTAGGAAGCCGAGGACTAATTCTAGCAACAGGCCATTTCTAGTTGCAACTTTAGCGGTTCCAAAACAGGGTTGCAAACCACTGCACCTTGCTGAAGAATTGTAGACTATTTAACTCCTGGTCCAGAACACATGACTAGCATGCTCACTGCATCCGGATCATTCACCCGTTGGTGTTATTAAAGGCGAGATGATCCTGGCCCCGTAAATCAAATTCATGCGGGGGCTGCAAAACCACATCCACCACTATACTCCCGATGGACCAACCTCAATAATCAGTCAGCGAAACAGCCAAACGGCTAAAGACACAATTAGCGGAACTCTGGGGCTTACTGATTCCTTTGGAAATAACCTGGTGCTTCTAGTTGATACCCTGCTTGCCTTCAGGGGACTGGACTCCCTTATAACCCCAGCAGCACTAGTCTGGATGGGTGAGTAATCCATAAAGACTGATAAATGTACCCCCGGGAGGGGCTCTATAGGATCATTACTTGATAAGATTTATATCTGCGCCTGGCTATGAAGCCTTAATCAGATGGTGGTCAAACCACTGTGAGTGAAAAGCAGCGCCACTCACGCCCTAGGAAGCCGAGGACTAATTCTAGCACAGGTCATTTCTAGTTGCAATTTCAGCGGTTCCAAAGCAGAGTTGCAAACCGCTACTCCTTGCTGAAGAATTGAAGACTATCCAACTCCTGTTCCAGAACACATGACTAGCATGCTTACTGGATCCGGATCATTCACCCGTTGATGTTATTAAAGGCGAGATGATCCTGGACCCCTAAATCAAATTCATGCGGGGGCGCCAAACCACAACCACCACGATACTCCCGAAGGGCCAACATCAATAAACAGTTAGAGAAACAGCTAAAAGTCTAAAGAGACAATTAGCGGAACTCTGGGGCTTACTGATTCCCTTGGAAATAACGTGGCGCTTCCAGTTGTACCCCTGCTGACTTCAGGGGACTGGGCTCCCTTTTTCCCCAGTTGCACAGGTCTAGATAGTCGAAGTTCTATAACGACCTCCCCCGGGGAGGGCTCTATAGGATCAAAAGAGTTGGTACCCTACCGCTGCCAATGATCCTCTTGGCCGTCTCCTGTACGTGGTCCAGCAACTCCAAAATAGACTTTGGGACTGCGGCCTAAACATGAGAGTTGCCTTCCATCTTTGGACAGACATAGGTGGTATAAATAGTACGAAGATCGGATGGAGTAAAGTATCTCTTACATCGTTTTAGAAAATCGAGGCACTCGAAAACTTCTTTGGAAATCTGAAAAATGTGTTTAGTCCATCGAACATCACATTGAATTTTCATGCCAAGAACTTCAAGAGCTTCCAAATCCGTAATACCTATATCACTCATAGTAACAGGTGCAGCACCATTTCCGACTACAGATCTATGCGTAAGCGTGCAACATTTTGTTTTACGGGCGTTAACTCTATTCTCACGATCCGATTTGGAGATTGTTGCGAGATCGTGATTGAGCGTATCATTAATGTTCCGCCTTTTGGAACTTATCACCAATTGGTTCGATCTACTACTAAATGAGGCCCTTGAAGGCTGCTTTATAAACCAGAAAAATATGCTTAGTTCATCGAACATCACAGTGAATTTTCATGCCAAGAACTTCAAGAGCTTTCGAGTCCATAATACCTCTATCACACATAGTAGCAGATGCAGTACCATTTCCGAACACAGATCTATGTATAAGCATGCAATGTTGTTTCTTGCAGGAGTTCAAATCGATTCTATTCGCACGATCCCATTCGGAGATTGAGCGTATCATTCAAGTTCCACCTTTTAGAACTCACCTTCAAATGGTGCGGTCTATTACTAAGTGAATATGAATGACAAATAGTGCTGTCATCTGCGAAAGAGTAAATAGGAATGAAAGTTTTATAAAGAAGGTCATTTAGAAAAATAAGAAATAGAGAAGGAGAAAGAACGCAGTCTTGCGGTATCCCTGCATTAATATTGAACTTGTCGGATGTAATCCCATATATAACTCGCATAGTAGGATTTTTGAGAAAGCGCGATATAATTATCGCCGACAGCACAAGCAACTAGTTTGATGCAGAAGATGCAGAGATAAGTAGCAGACATATGACATAACCTACCTGCATTGCATACGCCTTTCTCCACTTCATTATATGTTCCGCCTGAAATCTCACCTTAGACCTCAACTCTTCGATCATGGCACGAGCTGTATGCAAATCCTTTGGATCTTGATTCATCATATTTAAGCGGACATTGTTTGTATGAGATGAAGCCGGTATTGGTGGTGGCCATTGAAACTCCAAAGGCGGCTGTACAACCATATCGGTTGGCAATGAACCACGTGGAGCTCCTGCACCTTTGGGTTTCGGTGTTGTGGGACCAGCCGAGGAGGATGTTGTTTTAGGTAAAGGTTGGGTCGTCGGCTGTTTCTGTACACTACAGGCCATGGTGATGGTTTTGGCAAATTGTGATGCTCTAGCGGCATACATTTAAAAGGCAGGATATTGTTTTTATTGTTTTAATTTTATATATTCAAGGATATTGCAAGGGAATTTACTTCCTCCAACTTGCAGTGACATTAAAAAAAACCGCGCTATAAAAAAAGGAAGGCGGTTGTTTTGTTTTTATTACAAAGTGCTGAAAAGAAATTGAAAGAAAAGAAATTTGTTAGAAGAAAGCATACCTTAAAAGTCATGTATATTAATCTTTAGTTGTTGTTTGTGTTTTTGTAAATACCATAACAACAGATGCTTAATAGTTCTATGCAGCTCTTAAAGCTGATGCTTTTCAACATTTAATAGTTTGAGTTTAGTGTAATTAAAATACTTGAATCGTGTTAATCGTTATTTAATATCTCTACAATTAAAAGCATTTGCGTAAATATAATTAAATCCGTTTTGTTTAATTTGTTTTTACTGTGTTATCGCTAATTAATTGTAGATTAAGTGAAACAGCAAATCAATTAAGTTTTGCAAAAGTTTATTGTTAACGTAAGTGAAGGTTTTGTTTTGTAATGTTCAGCGGGTTAAGGGAAATGGAACAAGAATTAGTGATAAAAGAAATATACAACACAAAGCAACAATTTTAATTGCCGCCATTTTGTTTTAATGTTATATTACACACTTATTCTAAATTCTGCTTTACAGCTTTCACTCTACGGTGGTTTTTATAACTATCGAGAGTCTGCCTGGAAGGTGTGCTACTTTGTTTTGCCTCTATTTTGGTTAGCATCAGTCTTGACAGTTGATATTTGAAAGTCGTAAAGTAGACACGTGGCAAATTTATTATGGAAAAATATTCGATAATCCAACGTGTTTTAATCGTTAAAAAATTTTATCAAAATCAATCCCCGGTTTTAATGAATGGATATGTGTGTGAATAAACTAAGTTGCTCCTATAGGCTAGTAGGTAGTGTACTAGCTTGTCAGTATGGGGGTTGTGGGTTCGATTCCCAACGAAGACCTTGGTTTTTTCACTACAAAAATAAAAATTGGCTGTCGGTGGGGCTGCTCAGCGATGAAGGCATAGTCACTGGTCGCTGTATTCTCTTATATACGGCAGTTAATTTCCGACTATCCTTCTACTTTCACCACCTGCTTCATCTCTTCTCTATCCCTTTCCTAAAGAAGGTAGCACGGTACTAAATAAGCATTATTGCCTGAGGTGCTACTTCTCTTTAAAAAAAAAATAAACTAAAATAATCGGTTCTGGGGAATGGGAAACCTTAAAATTATTCAACAGTCACCCTGGCATCCATTAATCATCATTGGACCTTACTTCTTTGAAAATGAAAACGGCATAAGGGTAACTGTGAATGGGGAGTGATATCATGATGTGATTGAAAACTTTTTAGCACCACAACTGCATGCTTTGTTCGGCTTGATTAATCAGAAAGACGGTGCTACATTGCATACAGCCAGTATTGCATTGAAATTACTGCCAGACCTCTTTCCGCAACAAGTTATTTCAAGAATCTGTGATGTTGATTGACCTTCACGGTCGCCTGATGTTCCCTACTTATTTTTGTGGGAATACGAGGGCTGCTATTTATATTTGTGGCTTAGGGATGAAAACACAATCGTTTAAAGACAAAATCTATTTTATTATTTTTCAAAATATTCTCCATGAAGATTTATACACTTTTGCATGCGCTGCAACCAATTTTCAAAGCACTTTTTCCACTCCGATTTGGGTACTTCTAAAACATGGGTTTTGAATGCAGAAACTGCTTCTTCAGTTGTAGGGAACCATTGTCCACGTAGTTTTTTCTTCATGTTCGGAAACAAAAAAAAAGTCATTAGGTGCCAAGTCAGAGCTGTACGGCGGATGACCCATTCAATTCAATGTTTTGCCCTGATGCGTCTTTTCTTTGATTTTTCCCGAAGTTTCTCAAAGACTTCTGGCCAACAAATAGTGGTGTACCATGCCGAATTAACCGTCTCACGTTGCTCTAATGGCACAGTCGCCACATGACAGGTAATGCCGAAGAAACATTCAGCCATTTGCTTTGATGTGCTTCTTCCACGAACAACTTTGGTGGGATTTCACTCATCTTGAAAGACCCATACGGTGGATTGCTGCTTTGAAATTGTTTGCCATTGTTAATCGGAAATTTGAGAAAATATTCATTAGTTTTGTTTATAGAATTTAAAACAAAAACAAAAAGTTATTTGGCGGACCCTCCGATTTGACACCGTTGGACTATTATTTGTGGGATGCCGTCAAAGATAAGTGTTACGCCGACAAACCAGACACAATTGACGCTTTAAAGGATAATATGCGTGAAGCCATTGTTGAAATACGGCTGCTTTCATTTGCTTAAAAATTTTACCGATCATGTAGACTACTGCATGGCCAGCCGAGGTAGCCATTTGAATGAAATGGTTTGCCATTATTAACCGGAAAATTGAGAAAATATTCAGTAGTTTTGTTTATAGAATTTAAAACAAAAACAAAAAGTTATTTGGCGAAGCCTTTAGTAGAACTATTTTGTCCTTCTGTAAAACGCTTCGTGTTTACTGCTGGCTCATACTCACGCTTTTATTTTATTCCAGGACAATTTAATGCGATTGCAGACAAACTTATGCACCTTTTGGAGGTTTTCTTGTGCCTGAAGAGTGTTGCCAGTATCTTCGTATGCAGTTTTCAGTTTAACCCTAAATTCTGGCTAGCTACAACTGTTTTCTTGTTAGACCCTTGGAGGTAATTCACTTCAATCATTTTGTATGATCCCTTTTAATGGGTTTGCAATTTAGGGGGCAATCCTTTCTTGTATTGTGGATTAAATAGTAGAATTATGTGTGCTTCTATAAATCGCTTTCTGTTTACTGCTGGATCATAGTTGGCTTTTATTTTATTCCTGGACAATTTAATGCGATTGCAGGCAAACTTATGCACCTTTTGGAGTTCTTCTTATGCCTGAAGAGTGTTGCCAGTGTTTTCGTATGCAGGTTTCAGTTTAACGCCAAATTTTGGCTGGCTACAACTTTTTCTCGTTGGATCCTCGGAGGCAATTCACTGTTCGCAATTAGCTATCCAAGAGGCTAAAGACAATCCTTTGGGTGCTTTATCTTTTTCAAAAATTTTTGTTATACGTAGACTTAATTTCCTTCTTTAAAGGTTAATTAATTTAAATTATTAAATGTTTAATTGCTTCTTCTTCTTGCTTATCCCATAGCTTGTTAGAAAACGAATTTGCAAAGTCTATCAAATTTGTGTGGCGCAAGGTTTAGAGGAGGACTTATTAGAAGGCAGGTGGTTGTTAAAACATGCCGTAAAATTCTTAAGACAATAGAGCGCACACAGCTTATTAGAGGGCCGCAGATATTATATGTTATTCAGGAGGAGTCTAGCAACACAAATCCGACAGAAGACTAAAGCAATTTGGAGTTTCTTTTTTTCAATACTCTTTAAACATTTAATGGCTTTAATTACTTCAGAGCATTTCGAAGGGAATGTCCTCCTAAAAAATAGAAAATAGTCGTATGAAAAAGGATATTTTCATTTTGGCTACAATTTCTACAAGAAAATTTCCATAACTCTTGAAAAGGCATGAAATATTTTACCACCCCCCTCCCCCCTTTTGTATAAATTTTGTTTTTTCTTTTTTTCTTTTCGCCTTATAAACACAACAATAACGATGATAACAAATTTTTCTTTTCAAGCAAAATAAACGCCAATATTATTAATGCACTGCTGAATTTGTGTTATCACTTCTCTTATTATTAATATGATTTATTTGGATAACATAAGACTGGTGTTATATGTACGTATGTAAAGGCAATTATGTGACTTAAGGATATTAAATCAAAGCTTTTAATAGGCTTAACCCTTGTCAATCTTAAAAGACACTTTAGGAGAACTAAAGCTGAATTTATGATTTATTAAACAAATTGTTCCTTTTATTATTTGGAGTTATTTTCATTATAATCCTTTTATTAAGTGTTTTCCTTTTGCTTTGAATGAGCTTTGAATTTGGAGTGTTTACCACAATAACAACTGTTAATCCCCTTCTTCAGCTTGCCGATTTTATTTTACGGAAATTAGACTACTAAACTGTTGTTACTTAACGGGTCAGTTATAAATGTTGCCACATGTTTAGTTTTTTATTTTAGATGGTTAAATCTGGTGTAATCAATGTAAAAGAACTAGACTTCTTCAGAGAATAGAAAAAACAGTTCAAAATTCGTAAAACCGCGTGAAAACTATATGGGACGGTTTAGTCGTCTTAATAAATTAATGAAGCTGCAGAGATGTATGAATCTGATGTAATCAAATAGACTTCTTTTACCTTGGTTACACCGGACTCATACATCTCTGCTGCTTCATTAATCTATTAAGACGACTAAACAGTCCCATATAGTTTCCATGGAGTTTTACGAATTTTAAACTATTTTTTCTATTCTCCGTAGAACACGTTTACCTATTTCTCCAGCACCGTCCTTGCCACATCGATTCATAGATTTTAATTTCTTCATCTATTATAAGCAGTTGACAGCCGATAAATATCCAGGCTCCAATTTTCGAACACCATTTTGGCCGTATGCTCTAAAAACGTGAATAACGCTGGAAAAATATCCACATTCCAGAAATAATGAATCCAAATACTAAATCAAAGACACGCCAGCCTTAATCTCTGTCCTAAAATATTTAATATATAATTTCACTAAAAAAAATCAAGTGATATAGAAAGGCAAAATGGGAGTAATAAAATTTTTTATGTCTCAAATCTAGGCTGCATTGAGACCCATGTTAGTACAAGCTAACAGCTGTAAAATCGGCTCCAATTGTGGCAACACCAACAAAATGATAGTTTTGACATTTAGTTTTTTTGACGTATTCGTAGCAGATGTATTGGCAATTGTTACAATGAATTCAGGAGGTGCCCCTGTAGGCTAGTAGGTAGTGTACTAGCTTTTCAGTGTAAGGGTTGTGGGTTCAATTCCCAACGAAGACCTTGGTTTTTTTTCACTACAAAAATAAAAATTGACTGCCGGTGGGGCTGCTCAGCGATGAAGGCATAGTCACTGGTCGCTGTGCTGTTTTTTATATGGCAGTTAATTTCCGACTATCCTTCTACTTTCACCACCTGTTTCATCTCTTCTCTATCCCTTTACTAATAGAATGTAGCACGGTACTTGACTAAATAGGCATTTGTTGCCTGAAGTGCTACTTCTCTTTTATAAAAAGAAAAAAAAAAATTTCGCCCGAAAATCGCTTAAAAATAATTAAAATCCACTAAGAGAAGAAAATGGTGGTTCTGTTAGAGTTATATTTCGTAAAATTCGTGATATTTTCGGACAACATAATCCTACTTCGGAGACCGCTATTAAGAATTTGGTTTTTAAATATGAGTCGACTGGATCGGTACAAAATGTACGAACACCAAAGAGTGTTGGAGCGGGTCGCAGCCGTGACCTACAGTATTGAAGCAGATCCAAATTTGTCAACTCCTTGACGTTCTCCAAAATTGCGGTTACCCAAAACCACAACAAGGCGAATTTTGCGTAAGGCTTTGGCTTTGACTTTGAAGCTTTGCAAACTTCAACTGATGCAGAAATTATAGCCGTCCAACCATTTATATCGCCGTAGATTCGCTCAATTCATTCAGGAACATCCTGCTAGTTTTTCTGAAAAAATAATTCTTTTCAGACAGAGCCCATTTCCATGTGTTACTCAGCCATTTTCACTTGAATGTCAACAAGCAAAATTGCCGCATTTAGGCTTGTGAAAATCCGAAAGCGATTATTGCAAATCTTTTGCATGTTCAACGTGTCGCTGTATGGTGCGCTGTGTGGTCTGAAAGTGTAATTAAGCCGTTTTTTTTTCGAAGATGACACTGGAAATGCGATAACCATCAGTGGATCACGCTAACGCGAGATGCTAACAAATCAATTTTGGCCTATTATTGACGGCGTGGATATTACTAACATTTTATTTCAATAGGACGGTGCCACAAGTCACACAGCCAATGACGCGATCAATTTATTGCAAGCCAAATTTTCCGATCGCATATCCCCCCGGGGGCACATATATATGGTCTTTATAGAACTTCGACTATCTAGACACAGTGCAACTGGGGAAAAAGGAAGCCCAGTCCCCTGAAGTCAGCAGGGGTGCAACTGGAAACTCCACTTTATTTCCACGGGAATCAGTGAAGCTCGCAGAGTTCCGTTATTTGTCTCTTTAGACATTTAACTGTTCTCTGACTGATTATTGAGGTTGGCCCCTAAATGGGAGTATCGTGGTGGTTGTGGTTTCGCGGGCCCATATCAGTCTATGGTTCTATGGCGGCCGGGTTCATTTCACCTTTAATAACACCTACCTGGTAAAATGTTGCCAGATCCAGTGAGCATGCTAGACATGTGTTCTGGACAGGAGTTGGAAAGTCTCCAACTCTTAAGCAAGGAGTGATGATTTGCAGCCCTGCTCTGGAATCATCGAAGTTGTAACTAGAAAGTTCTGTTGCATAGAATTATAGCTTCGACTTCCTAGGACGAGCATGACGTTCCAAATTATGCAGTGGTTTGATCCACCATCTGATTAAATCTAATCACACGTTGTTTCCGATCGCATAATTTCACGACAATGAGCCGTTAAGTGGCCAACTAAATCTTATAACTTAATACCACTAGATTATTTTTTGTGGGGAGTATGTTAAGCACAGAGTCTATACGGAGCCAGTCGAATCGATCTCAGGCTTAAAACTCAAAATCGGTGATGTGATTAACGAAATGGGACCGTCGTTTTGCCACAGAAAGTGTTTAAAAACTTTGATGAAAGAATCGACGTCTGTTAGTGTGGTCATGATGGACATTTGCCAGATATCATTTTGCATTTATAGTTGCCAGACTATTCTCTTCGTAATCAATAAAAATTTGAATTTTCTTAGTCTAAATTTTTCAATTTAGTTCGTTTTAGAAAACAAGCTTTTCGTTGATAACACCCTTAAGCTACGGACTAGGTGATATCTCTGAATATACTTGAAACATAAAATAGTTTGACACTTTAGTGGGTGCCTGGTCATAGGAATACTGCTTTGGAGCCTTTGAACTATAAAAGGACTCTCTTAGAAGATAAGCCAAAGCTAAAGATGTTCGTTATGATATCTGTCACCTAATAAAAGTGACTTATTCAATGAATTATTAAATTGAAAAGAGACAGAGTTGAAAAAAGTAAATAAATTTAGTTTTCCATCATCTCCTAAATATTATTTAAATGGCTGCCAGTTCCAAAAATTCAAAGAAACTAAAGGACTGGAAAATTTTATGATTTTTAATATTTTAAATACTCGCTGCTATTTTGGCTTTCGTTTAAATTAAGCAAAAGAACCTACAAAAAGCAACTCCCAAACAGTTTTATGAGCCATCATTTATGACTGGCGTTTGCTACTTCTTTGCGAACTCCAGCTCACCCAACTCCTATTAATGAGCATTTCTTTGTCCTACATTTTGCGGAAGCTTTGATGTAATTACGATTTTAAATATTCATTTTTATTGCTGGAATAACACAATGTTGTGGTAAAACAAAGGATTATTTAAACAAATGCACGTGTAAATGGCAAATGTATTAACTCTTAATTTAAAATATAAAAAAATTAAAAAAATTAAAAAAAATATTTTATTGCCAGAACCAATTTTATTATAAAATTTATTTTAATTTTCAGAATTTAAAACAAGTTAATAAAATCTTCTTTTATGAAAAAAAAGTTAGTAAATTTGTTTGCTAAAATGTTTATTACTGAGTTACTGCTACACGCTCAAATTGATTTTGATGGGATTTGTAGCAGCTTACATTACACTAAAATTTATACTATATAATTGTCCATTTTCCATTTTTTTAAATTACTGACTTAAGCTGTTTTTCCTGCAAACGTCGTTAAATTCACAGAGAAAATAACCAAAAACTTTCATGAATTTATTTTGTTTTTTAAATTTCTTGTTTTGTTAACTCATGAGGGAGTATACGTTTCTTTTACACATACACTAACAACCACACACATTTGCTGGAGGACTAAAATAGTTGTTGTTTAAGCAAAAATCTGTACATGTATCGCTTACAGCACATACATACATTTATAAACATGAACAGTTAAAATAATAAAAATAAATGCTGAGGAATGATGTGTGTGCATGGGTCCATGTGTTTCCGTGGGTGTGAGTAAAAAAAAATATATTACAAAAGAATTTTTTCCACTTAATTTTTCCATTTTCTTTAATCATAACGGTGCCTTCGATTTTTCCTCTTTTTCTTAATCTCTCTTCTTCTTCAATAGATATAAAAATGAATTGCTTTTCGTTAGCCTTGCTAGAGAACCGCGGAAGCGATTTGACTAATTTTTATTTTGAATTATTAGTGAAGGCCCAGGGAAAGTTTAAACCAAACACGACAATTAAATTTTCCCATATAAAACGTTTCTAATTATGAAACATTTAATGTCTTTTGTTCCCCCTCGGTGGCACATTGATATGTTTTTGACGGCATTCCACCGTCAGTACATGTGTCTTTGGATATAAAATGGAGTCCAGTTCCCTAATAGGCTAGCAGGAGCCAACTGGACAATTCCACTTTATTTCCACGGGAATCAGTAAAGCCCCAGAGTGCAGCTATTTGTCTCTTTAGGCATTTAGCTGTTCTATGACTGATTATTGAGGTTGGCTCTTTAGGAGTATCGTGATGGTTGTAGTTTCGTGGCCCTCGTTTGAGTTGTGTGGGTCGGATCATTCACAATGAACGCAATGAATGGCCCAAGTCCGGTGAGCAAGATTGCGGTTGTGTTCCTAAATTTTATTAAGCTTCATGCTTGGATAGTCTCCAACTCTTCAGCAAGGAGTGCTTTTGAAATTGCAACAGTTTTTTGGGTTGCACGTGGAATAATCCCCATCGATTATCTTCAAAATGGGAAAAACAAAAAACGGCGAATAATCATGTGTATTGAGTTAAAGGGACATTATATTGAAAAATAAATTTTTGTTTCATTCAAAAAGTCACGGACTTATCGAAACGCCCTCGTAGCTTAAATATATTTTTTTCAATTTGTTGTCTTATTTCCTTGCGATTGTTCAGCATATTTTTCGCTTTAAACTTTTCTGGGAGCCTGTGTGTCTAGGATACAAATACATTGATTTTGTTTCCTTTTTGCCATTTTAGTATTTTTCTCTGGCGACTTTTAATTTTATTAACCATCCAAATATAACTTTTGCCAGCTTTATTTATACTTGTGTATAAATGTGTGTGTGTGTGTCTGTGTATATTTCGGCATAATAACTTGTTCAAGGTTATTATAACACTAAGTGACAGAGACAGGAAATTACGTTCTATATTGGTTGTATACTTTGTTAAAGGCCAACACCATGCTACTACGAAATTATACTATTCTATACGTGAGTTTAGTATAATTTTTATAGCTCCAACATACATTTGCTTTGCAAATTCTAACAGCATTTGATGAAGAAAGTTTCGATGCTTTAAATTCAAGTTGAAGGTTAAACTAAAGAAGAGCAAATTTATTTAGAAAGAATAAATAAAACTTGTTTTCGAATTACTTTTTTGCTGTTGAAACTTTAAATGAGAAAAAACTTTAACTGCGTAGAAATCTTGGTGTCCTGACACTTTCGTTTTGCGACAAACGGAGTGTAGTGTAGGTAAGTAGGATGCCCTTGAATGTAAACTTAATTCCTGTGTGTAAATGGTTTACATTACATCCTTCCTAACTCACATGTGCAACAATTTAAATTGAGTTTCAATTTGAATTTTTTTTATGCTGAAAAAAAATTGTATAGATATTTCGCTACCCTTTCCACAACATTCTTATGTTGTTCAATGATAAGCCGAAATAACATCAATAGAATATCAATTAATTCTGTGCCTCTGAATCAACTTTAGGCTTAGGCTAGTGAACTCCATCTATTGACTTTGATTTTCAATACAGATTAGACACCCAACCTGTAACCTGGAACTAGACTCATATTGTACGCCGTTGTTTCTGAATCAGCATCATATTGGGTGTCGGCCGGCTAGGTATACTACTTTATTTTGCCATTCGCAATAAATTCACAAGTTCAAGTTTCTTCTCGTAGAGTCTTGTCTACTGCTCCTAAAATATACTTCAAAATCCTTATTAATTGTTTCCTCCTTTCCAATTCCTTTTCATTTTATCGTTAACCCGATAAGTTTTTCCTTCTTTTGTCATTTACTTGCTTAAATTAAACACCTTATATCACCGTAAATATTCAAATTTTTCTTTGTTCATATCGCCGATAGGAGTTGAACTTATGAACTATTTTAAAAAAGATACAAGCACCTCCAGTGAAGGTAGCATTATGATTGATTTTGGCTGAAGGAATAACCTGGACTCTAAGCAAGCAATTAAAAGATCTTAATAATATCAATGGCATTTTTCTCTTGGCATACAGATGAGGAATGCGTGATAAGATTTACGCCACTACCTAGCGGTGTAAGCCATAACCTGACCGTAGATCAAACTACTGTGGTTGAAATGTAGCGTCATATTCGCCCTAGCAAGCCTTTTAGATACATATATCCACAAGTCACTCCTAGTTGCAACTTAAAGACCTCGAAGCAGGCTAAAGCCCTTACTCCTTGCTGAAAAGTTGCAGACTATCGAACTCCTGGCCCAGAACGCCTGAAGCTTAATAAAATTTTAAAACACAACTGCAAGTATGCTCACTAAACCAGGACCATTCATTGTGTTCATTGTGAATGATCCGACCCCCACACAATTCAAACGAGGGCCGAGAAACCACAATCTCCAAGATGCTCCCGAAGAGCCAAACTCAATAATCTGTTAGAGAACAGCTAAAAAGCCAAAAAGCCGAACACTGGCGCTTTACTGATTCCCGTGGAAATAAAGTGGAGTTGTCTAGTTGGCTACTGCTAGCCTCTTAGGAGACTGAAATCCCTTTTACTCCCGTTGACACATGTAATGAAGGTAAGATTCGGTCAAGGCATATAAATGTGCCCCCGGGGAACACAGATAAGGAATGCTGGACTTAATAAGATAGAAGTGCCAGATTAAGAACATTTTTTACAGATGCGACCTATCATGCAGTAAAGGCAATAAATAAGGGTCCCCATGATAGGAAGTGTTTCCCAGTCAATTCTTATTTTTGTAGTGATAAAAAACCAAGGTGTTCGTTGGGAATCGAACCCACAACCCCAATACTGACAAGCTAGTGCACTACCTACTAGCCTGTAGGGAAACCTGTTGACACAGGAGCTTCTTCTTCTACAAGACCATTTACGCTGCCGTAGATAAGTCAATAGGATGTTACAGCTTATCCATGACAACCCGGATTTTTATGAAAAAATCATAACGAGTGCGAGGCACATTTTCATTGGAATGGATATAAGAATAAACAGAATAGTTGGTACTGGGAAATGATATACCCTCAAATTATTTAAGAGTCACTTTTGCATCCATTAAAAGTGACAGTCTGGTGTGCAATTTGGTCAGGAGTAATCATTGGACCTGGCTTTTTTGAAAATTAAAATGGCGTAAGAGTAACTGTGAATGGGGAACGATATCGTGATATGATTGAAAGCTTCTTAAGGCCACAAGTGCTTGCTTTGGGCTTGATTAACATGTGGTGTCAACTAGACGGTGCTACATCGCATACAGCCAGGATTACAATGGAAATACTGCGAGACTTCTTTCCACAACAAGTTATTTCAATAAATAGTGTTGCCGATTGGCCTGCATGGTCGCCTGGTTTGAATGCTCCGGACTTTTTTCTATGGGGATATCGGACAAACAAGGCTTATAGAAACAAACCAAAAACGCTTGGGCAACTTAAACAAAATATTCGTGATGAAATTAATGAAGTAGCGCGTGAAATGTGCGAGAATCGAATGAAAAATGTGCTTAAAAGGGCGGGCATTTGTATTCCATACATAATTGCCGACATTATATAAAACATTTGTCAATAAAAAGACAAAAAAAGTAGTATACCTTCCCAGCGGACACCCTGTTTATTTTATGCAAAATTAATTTTTTTTTTAATTTTTTTAAAAATTTTCTACAGACACCAAATTTTGTTTTACATAAAGTACCCCCCCGGGGCACATTGTTATGGATAAAAATCCACCATCATTACATGTGTCACCAGAAGAAAAACGAGAACCTAGTCTCCTGAAGGCTGGTAGGGAGTCAATTGGAAGCTCCACGTTATTTCCACGGGAATCAGTAAGCCTCAGAGTTCAGCTATTTGGTTCTTTAGCTTTTTAGCTACCTCACTAATAAAACAGAGTATTAGTGAGGTAGGATTTTCAGGAGTATCGTGGTTGTTATGGTTTCGCGGCCCTCATGAATTTTGATTAAGGGGCCAGGATCATCTCACCTTTACCGAGAGCATTAGGTGAATGATCCGGATCCAGTGAGCATGCTTGTCATGTGTTCTGGACTAGGAGTTGAATAGTCTCCAGCTCTTCAGCAAGGATTGGGGGTTGGCGGCCCTGCTTCGAAACCGCCGAAATTGAAACTACGAATTACCTGTTGCTAGAAATTAGTTGTCGGCTTACTAGAATGCAGCGCACGCATCATATCGTTCAAGTGGTTTGACCACCGTCAAGTTATGGCATACACACGCTAGTTACCGACGTAAATCATATCACGCATTTACATAAAGTACATTTTCTACAAAAAGTACATTTTTTTTTTATAACAAAGTACAGTCTTTTTTTTATACGTGTCTACTTCACGACTGTCAAATATGAACTGTTAAAAATAATGTCTACCAAAATGGCGGCAAAACAAAGTAGTATCCCGGCAAACACTCAAGAACTTGATAGCTAACAAAATAGGTGCGAGTAAAAAAAAAGAGTTGCAAACTTAAAATTCTATACCTCTATAAAAAACACCCTTTAAACATGTGAATAATTTTTTTTTGTCCTTGTTTTTATGATAAACAAAATCCTTTTGTTAAACAAAAATACAATGGATTTAGTATAAATTCGAAATAAATCTAAACTATTTTAAAAGTATAATTATGCTTAAAATTTTAAGGCCATTAAAATTATGTAAATTATTGGAAAAAAAAATTGTGTATATTTTTTGTATAATTATAAACATAATATTTTATGCTTTAAAAATAGTAAAAACTATTTTTAGCCAGCAAAAATTAATTAAAAGTTTGTTTGCGCCATAAAAGTTTTTTTTTTAATTTTATTTTATTTTAATATTTTTAACAATAATTTGTTTGCTCGCTCATTGTAAACGATATAATAAAAATATTATAATTATTCTATACGCATCAGTTTACTGTAATTACTTTTTTTTGGGCTTCTTGTTTTGCGTGCAGTAGCATATATATCCTATATACACACAAACACACACACATACATACACATACTGTTAGAAAGATAAACAGTTGCAAGTTGAGTAAATGATGTTGTAATAATTCCAATATTCTCTTTATTATCAGTCTCTTTTAAAGTGTTTGTTTTTGTATTTTTAGATTGTATCAGAAGGCTTGGAGTGTGTATGTATGTGTGTGTGTGTGTGTGTGTGTGTGCATGTATTACATGCTTACATGCACGTATTTGTAATTAAAGTGTAAAATAAAAAAAAAATCCTCATTAAAGGACACAATAATGAGTAAGCAGACAGCCACAAAACAAACAATGCAACATATTTTAATTTATGCTTTTGCTGTTGTATTTCTATTTTTATAATAAAAAAAAGCCCTTTGGGAAATTAAATACACAAACACATTGACGCATATACAGCACACATTAATGAAACTTTCATTCTGAAACATATTTTTAGGCGAATAAAACGCTTTAAACGCAAACGCATGAATTATTTTTAAGGACCTAAATTATTGCAAGACTGTCATTACTATCCTGATGAAAATAAACACAAATAAAATTTTGCCTAAAAAGCTTTTGTTTTTTTTTTAAGCTGAAACCCAGATTTTCCCAGTAGATCAAGAATAATAGAAACCAAGTTCCGAAAATGATTGCAGTAAGTGAACTTTATGTGTTAAAAAAGGCGGCATGTAGGACAATGCCTTATGGTCACAAGAGCCACATTATGTTCTTTGTCATAATATATGATTGCGATAATGAAATTATAGTAGTTTTAAACCATAATATGGTCACAATAAACACATTTTTTGTTAAAATTTAAGTTTAATCTCTTTTTTCGCCACATTATTTAAAAGCAGATCAGTCGCGTTTTGTAAAAAAAGGATTTTGAGTTGACCTTTTAAAATAATTTTCTTTTCGAAATAATCTCCTATCATTTGAATGGGCAAATTTGAGGTTAGATAGTAAATCATCTGTAAAATCATTTAATAACATCATCAAACACTTACACATTTTGCTATGCTCCTAAATGAAGGTTACAAAACAGCTTCAAACACCCTAATCCTATAAACATCTATTAAATATATTTAAGTCTCGTTCGTTATCGGAATTAACCTTACAGCCATGCACCACCATCCATGGATTCGAGAAAAAGCTATCAATCTGTTTTACACACTTCTGTTCGGACCTGGTAAGTTTTTCCGTATTGAGTCAAATTAAGCCTCAGACTGCACTCTTAGTGGTGCCCATCCGTCAATGGCTTTAAGTTTCAGCCTTGCAACCATACTTCCCCCAGAGCACAAAAGCTTTGGTTTGCTTGTCATCCTTTGAAATTTCTTTAGTAAAAAGTTAGGAAATTTTTAACATGGAAAGTTATACTCTTGGACGTTATGCTCTTGGGCAAAGAATTTGAATTATAATAACTTACTAACACAAAATCACTTAATAAAAGTCGAGCAGCTTTTTCTCCAATCAACACACCTACAAAGATTGCTGCGCATAATTTAATCGCCAACTTTTAAGCTCGTGGTATTGTGACTAAAACTAAAACAATACGCTCATAGTAGGTGTAGCGATGCAAAAAACGCCGCTGTATATCAAAGTGTTGAGAATAACACTGAAACATATTAACTCATCGATATTTGCAACAATTGTAATTATAAAAGTACTTAATTGCAAAAAGTACTTACTGACTAAACAGGAACTTTTAATAACAACACGTAAATTTTCCTGCAAAAAGTGCATTTCATCAAACAGTACGGGGAAGGTATACTACTTTGTTTAACGTCATTTTAATTTTATATTTGACAGTCGTGTAGTAGACACGTAGTAAATTTTAATCGTTGAAACATTTTATCAAAATCCACCATCAATTACTGTGATGATGACAAAGTTGCGTGGAATTTTTGGGAGACACAACGTGCCAACATAATGCACCACTTATCGTGTAGTGAATGATTTCGAAGAAATAGGGTCTGTAGGTAATAGGCCCAAGCAAGTGCTAAAGAAAGTGTTCAAGGAGTGCTCAGGAGTTTGGTATCTAGAGAACAATTTTGGTCACAATTTTGGACAACGATTTCCATTTGTTTCCATATAAGATTCAGCTGACACAAGCGCTTCTTCCACTAGACCCTTTACGCCGCCATACATATGCCAATAGGATATGACGTGAGAAGATTTACATCTGCACCTGACCATAAGCCTTAATCAGATGGTGGATCATTACCACGGTGCATGAAATGTAGCGTCATCCTCGCCCTAGAAGGCCTTCGGATATGTATATCCTCCGGTCACTCTTAGTTGCAACTTCAAAAGTCCGGAGTAGGCCGCAGCCTTCATGCAAGAGGACATGCGTGATAAGATTAACGTCGGTACCTAGCGTGTGTATGCCATAACTCGATGGTGGTCAAACCACTTGTTAGATAAGATGCGTGCGCCGCACCCTAGAAAGATGAAGACTAATTTCTAACAACAGATTATTCCTATTTGCAATTTAGGAGCTTTTAGACATTATTTTATGGTAAATAGTACCTGATTTTTGTTAGTAAAAGATTTTTATTTAGAAATCGTGTAGGGTTGACGACAAGGAATGTACGACAAAACCTTGCTCAAATAGTGAATGAACCAACAATAATTTCTTGTGTTGAAGGGTACATAAGTACGTGTTAAGATTTACATCTGCACCTAGCTATGTAAGCCATAATCAGATGGTGGATTATACCACTGTGGATGAAATGTAACGTCATCCTTGCCCTAGAATGTTCTTCAGATGCGTATATACTCCAGTCATTCCTAGTTGCAATTTCAAAAGCCCGAAGCAAGTCGCAGTCTTCACTTCTTGCTGAAGAGCTGGAGACTATCTAAATCCTGGCCCAGAACACATGACAAGCATGCTCACTGGATGCGGCTCTTTCACCCATTCTCAGTAAAGGTGAGATGATTCTGGCTCCTTAATCAAAATTCATGAGGGCTGCGAAACTACAACCATCACGATACTCCTGAAGGGTCAAGATTAATAATCACACAGTGAAGAGCTAAAAAGCTAAAAAACCAAATAACTGAAATCTGGGGCTTACTGATTCCCTTGGAAATAAGTTGGAGCTTCCAGTTGACTCCCTGCTAGACTTCAGGGCACTGGGCTCCCATTTTTCCCACGTTGACATATGTAATGACGGTGGATTTCCATCAAAATATATTAATGTGGTCCCGGGGGGGGGGGGGGGGCGTGATAAGATTTACATCTGCACCGGCAGTAAGCCATAATCAGATGGTGTCCATTACCACTGTGAATGGTATGTAGCGCCATTTTCGCCCTAGAAGGCCTTCAAATCCATGCATTTTCCAGTCACTCCTAGCTGCAATTTCAAAAGCTCGAAGTAGATCGCAGCCTTTACTCCTTGCTTAAGAGTTGGAGAGCTTCCAGCTCCTGGTCCAGAACGCATGAAGCTTAATATAATTAAGAACACGCCGACATTCATACTCACTGGACCTGAACCATTCATTGTGTTCACTGTGAATGATCCGACCTACAAACTCTCACGAGGGCATCGAAACCACAACCACCACGATACTCCCATATAGGGGCCAACCTCAATAATCAGCCAGAGAACAGCTAAATGTCTAAAGAGACAAATAGTGAACTCTGCGAGCCTACTGATTCCCGTGGAAATATGTGGATTGTCCAGATGGCTCCTAATAGCCTTTAAGGGACCTGGGCTTCCTTTTACCCCGCAAGGCACCAGTCTAGATGGAATTGTAGGTTCCAAAAAGACTATCATGTGCCCCCGGTGGGAGGGGGGGGGATGTGTGATTTGTTTTACATCTGCACCGACCGTAAGGTCATAATCAGATGGTAGTTAAACCACTTAGTTGATTGGACACCAACTACGCCCTAGAAGGCCTTCAGATACGTATATCCTCCAGTCACTCCTAGTAGCAATTTAGAAAGTCCGGAGTAGGCCGTGCCCTCACTCCTTGCTGAGGAGTTGGAGACTTTCCAACTCCTGGTCCAGAACGCATGAAGCTCTTATTTCTCAAGAACACGACAGCATTCATACTCACTGAACCTGAACCATTCATTGTGTTATTTTGAATGGTCCGACCCACAAACTCTCACGAGGGTCCGAAACCACAACCACCACGATACTCCCATATAGGGGCCAACCTCAATAACAAGTCAGAGCACATCATTGTCTAAAGAGAGCAATTAGTGTACTCTGGGGCAACTGATTTCCCGTGGAATTATGTGGATTGTCCAGGTGACTCCTACTAGCCTTTGAGGGGCCTGGGCTCCCTTTTACCCCGCAAGACACAAATCTAAATGGAATAGTAGGTTCCAAAAAGACTATAATGTGCCCCCGGGGGGAAGGGGGGGGATGTAAGAGGACAAGTAGTTGGATAGTCTCCAATTTTTTAGCACGATCCGGCAACAGTGCACTCGCAAATAACGACTAAGACCACCGCCAGTTTAGGGTCAAATGAAACTTATTACACACCTAGTGGGATTTGAACTCATAACTTCTGATTTTGTGTTTAACCAAAAAACAAAGTACACACATCTTTAAAGAAATGTTTGCTGGGTTATTTCATTTTGAAACCATTAAATATTAAAATTCAATAAAGCTAAAATGCCACAATGAATTATTTTAGCGAATTAAAGGGAAAAACAAATTTATATAATTTTTATCCATTAATCCATAAAAATATGCCTGTGATTGAGTACTTAAAATATAAAATCGAATATAAAATGATATTTTTAATACCCCAATTAAATAATAAACAAGCTATAAAAGAGCTTTGAAATAATAACGCTTAGTTGGCTTGCAATATGGTCAATGTGTGGTATTTTTAACATGAGTGGGTGTATTAAATTAAATAAAATTGATTTAACACGTGTAACTTAAGCATGTTAAAAGTAGTTAAATCACAATAAATTTTTTGTTACTTAAACAAAAGCGAAAATCAACAAACTTAAAGCGAATTGAATAATAATAAAAAGAAGTGATAAAAAATTTCAAAGAACAAAGCAGTTGCAAGCAACAGCAACATAAACCGAATTAATGGAAAGAAGTAAAGTTAATAGTGATTAATAAAATTTTAGTTATTAAAAGAGAAAGCCAGGTTAGTTTTTTTTTTTAAATGTACGAAAAGTACTTAAATTTTGGTTGGGGGGAAATTTTTGTGTAATTAAAAAATACATTTTAATTTTAATTACAAATCATCGGTTTTATTTTTTAGTTTTGTCAAATGGTTGCTTATAAACATGTTGCAGAGATTTGCTCACAAATGTTGCTTTTAACTTTTGTCTTTGATTCTCCCCTACTTCCAAATGTCACATTTAGTCTTTAACAAAAACCGCTAGCAACATAAAAAAATAGCTTAAATTAAGCTTCCATAAAGCTAAAATACCACAGTAAAATATTTAGGAGAATTAACGAGAACAAATATATTGACTGTTTGAATTAATTCGTGCGGATTTTTTTCAAAGTTTGAAGCTTTATTGTGGAAAATTGGTACAATACATTTTATTCAAAGTATTGGCCGTCGCTTGCTACAACCTTCGCCCATCTTTCTGGCAACATACGGATTCCACGTCCGAAGATCCAAGAATTCGCCCATTTTTTGCATTCCTCATAAGAAGAGAAGTGCTGCTCAGCCAGGCCATGAGTCATCGCCCGAAACAAGTGGTAGTCGGAAGGAGCAATGTCTAGTGAATACGGCGGGTGGGGTAAGACTTACCAATTCTGCCCTTCCAAGTATGTTTTGACCACCGAAGCAACATGTGGCCGAGCGTTGTCATGCTGAAGAATAATTTTGTCATGCCTTTCGTGGAAAATCGGCCGTTCTTTCTGCATTGCTTCTTTCAAACGCATCAATTGACGTCGATAGACATCCCCTGTGATCGTTTCGTTCGGTTTTAACAGCTGCCAGTAGATCACACCAAGCTGGTCCCACCATATACACAGCATCAGCTTCTTGCCATGAATATTTGGCTTTGCGGTCGATTTGGATGCGTGGCCAGGATATCCATATGATTTTTTGCGCTTGGGATTATCGTAATGAATCCACTTTTCATCGCCAGTGACAATGCGATGCAAAAAACCTTTTCTTTTCTGCCGTGCGAGCAACAATTCGCATGTCAAAAATCGCCTCTCAACGTCTCTTGGCTTCAATTCGTATGGTACCCAATTTCCTTGCTTTGAAATCCTTCCCATGGCTTTTAAACGTTTGGATACTGTTGAATGTTCAACTCCCAATGCGTCTGCAAGTTCTTCTTGCGTTTGGCATGGATCTTCATCAAGTATGGCCTCCAATTCTGCATCTTCAATTTTTTTCGGCTGCCCGGGACGTTCTTCGCCTTCCAAGCCAAAATCACCACTTTTGAATCGTGCAAACCACTTTTGGCACGTTCGCTTAGCTAGAGCATGTATACCATAAACTTCCACCAAAATACGATGACTATCGGCAGCAGTTTTCTTCATATTAAAGTATTAAAGAAGAACTCCCCACAAAAACACTTTTTCAGGCACAAAATTCGCTATATTTGAGTGAAAAAAAATTATTGTTGTTTACGCTTCAAATGAATAACATATACTGAAAAATACGCACAATAACAGTAGCTTTCCAATGCATGTTTGGACTATTGGAACGATGGAATAATAATCAAGTTACGCCATCTCTTAGCAAACCTCACGAATTAATTCAAATTCCAATAATTGCAATCGTTAATTAAAATTTTATGTAATTTTTATCAATTATTCTAGAAAAAAATATGCCTGTGATTCAGCATTTAAAATATCATATGAATACAAAGCGATATTTATAATAACCAATTAAATAAATAACATATAAAAGAGCTTAGAAAAATAACGCTTAACTGCCTGTTAAGCTGGGCAAATTGAAAATTGTTTTAATGATTTGTCTCGCCTTTGCAATAAGGCCAGGGTTTTCCAATTATAGCTGTCAAAACTTTGCATAATTATTTCACCCCATTTTAATTGAATAACTAACTCCTGTATACTTTCAAATACTACACGAGTACTTTCAATTTCTACAAATTTTTTTCAATTTTCTTTGGATTAATTTGTTGTTTATTGAACCATTAATCAAGTTAATTTTGCCACCAACTTTAATATTACCATCGTTCCCCGAGCACATACACATCTTAATAATAAGATTAAATGGCTGGCACGTGTTTCTCGATATTTCGGCTTGCGGTGATGGTGATTTGATTCTATTGTTTTAATTTAAAGAAAAGAAAACGAAATTAACGTAAAATAAATAAATAAACCTTCAGCTTGGCTGAAGGCTACAAAAAAAGCATACACTGGCGTATGATTAATAATAAATAATTTAATAACGAAGACGTATGATTAATATTAATAAAAATTGTTAAAAGATTGTATTTGACACATGTGCGACATCTTATCAAAGAACTATTCATTACTATCTGGAGTGTTACACCGAGAATTGCCTCAATTACCGTTCGAATGAATTGCTTTAAATCATCCAAATTTGTTGGGTTTCTTTTGCAAATTTCTTCTTTGCAATAAACCTTCCCCCCTCCCCCGCGAGCACATTTATAAGTTTTTATGGATCACACAACCATCTAGACTTGTGTCTTGCGGGGGTAAAAGGGAGCCCAGTCCCCTAACAGGCTAGTAAGGAGCCAACTGGAAAATCCACCATATTTCCACGGAAAAGGTAAAGCCCCAGAGTTCCGCTAATTGCCTTTTTAACCTTTTAGCTGTTCTCTGACTGATTATTGAGGTTGGCCTTTCGGGAGTACCGTGGTGGTCGTGTGTTTCGAGGCGCTCGTTTGAGTTTGTGGGTCGGATCATTCACATAGAGTATGAATGTCGTCGTATTCTTAATTATATTAAGCTTCATGGCTTCTGGACCAGGAGTTAGATAGTCTCCAGCTCTTCAGCAAGGAGTAGTGGTTTGCAACCCTGCTTTGAAACCGCTGAAATTTCAACTAGAAATGACCTGTTGCTAGAATTAGTACTCGGCTTTCCAGGGCGTGAATGACGTTGCTTTTCATTCCCAGTGGTTTGACCACCATCTGATTAAGGCTTAAGGCCAGGCGCAGATGTAAATCTTATCACGGAACCACCCCCCCCCAAAAAAAATCAGGTGCAGTGAGACCATAAGACCTGGGGGGCTAACGGAATGTGAAGTTTCTTGAAATCAGTTTATTGGGGAATTTTCGCCGCAATTCTGTCATAACAGGCGTGGCTATGTGACAAGTTGCTCAATCTTGTTGAAACCAAACACAGTTGAAAGGGATCCTCTTTCGGCGTAATTCTAGAAAGAAAAATTCTTTCAACATCTTTAAGTAACGGTCTCCATTGACTGTAGCAGTACGACCATTTACTTGGAAAAAGCAAGGCCCGACAATGAAATTTAAAGAAACTAAACACCACACTGTCATGCGAAGTGGATGTAATTGCATCTGATGGAGTATCTGTGGGTTTAAAATGACTCCATATTCGACAATTTGGTTTGTTAACATTGCCGTTTAACTCACAATGTGCCTCGTCAGACATGAGAAGAAAGTTCAAGACGTTTTCATTCACTGACGCCTATTGAATTTATGATCTCACAAAATTCCAAGTGAATCGGGAAGTATCTTGGGTTCAGTTTGTTTGTTAATTGAATCTTATATGGAAATAAGTTTAAATCTTGGTGTAAAATTGCCTGCAGTGACTGTTTGCTGATACCCATTTGATAAGATAAGCTCCTTGTCAAAACTCGAGGATTGGATTGTATGACAGCAGTGATAAGATTTACATCTGCACCTGGTCGTAAGCCTTAATCAGATTGTGGATCATTACCACTATGGATGAAATGTAGCGTCATCCTCGCTCTAGAAGGCCTTCGGACACGTATATCCTCCGGTCACTCCTAGTTGCAACTTCAAAAGCCCGAAGCAGGCCGCAGGCTTCAATCCTTGCTGAAGAGTCGGAGACTATCCAATCCCTTGATCCAGAACGCATGAAGCTTAATATAATTAAGAACACGACGGCATTCATACTCACTGGACCTGGACCATTCGTTGTGTCCATTGTGAATGATCCGACCCACAAATTCAAACGAGGGCCTCGAAACACACAGCCACCACGATACTCCCAAAGGGCCTACCTCAATAATCAGTCAGAGAACAACTCTGGGGCTTTACTGATTCCCGTAGAAATATAGTGGATTGTCCAGTGGGCTCCGACTAGCTTTAGGGGACTGGGCTCCGTTTTACCCCCGCAAGACACAAGTCTTGATGGTTGTATGATCCATAAAGACTTATAATGTGGCCCCCGGTGGGGGGGAGGTTTCCTGAGAGAGCTCAGTAATTCTCCATTTGATTTAAATTTAAAGATCAATCTATAAAATAAAAATGGAACAGGTTGATTACTACGAAAATAAGTTATTACCTTTTTTTTTGTAGCAGCTATCATCAGCCACCCTGTATAGTAAAGCTTTGTTTGTAGATTTTGTGCAACAATGGGATGATTCCATTGACGTAGCCAGGGGTTTTTTTATTTTTTAGTTTATAGATTTCGTTTTTTAATTTCTGTAAGGAAATATGATTGTATAGGGAAAGCTATTTAACATGGAGAATGTTTTGTTTTCATCAGGACGAAATCATCTGAAAGTTTGTTCCAAGTGTTTAGAAAATATTTCTGCCTGGTCTTTGCCACGAAATTAAATGAATAATTTTTTATTTCCCTTAGAGAAGTTTATATAAAAATTGAGATAATTAATACCTGTCTTTAGCATACCTTTTTGTTCTATATAGAAACCCTTTTCCTTTCCCTTTTATTTTCCATTAAACATTTTTCATCTTCGTTACACTTAAATTACTGGTCTGCGTGTCATTGAAGCGTAATGTCCACTAGAAGTCCTTTAATAGTCATTAATTAGCTGTTCTTCAAGTTTGGAAAACAAGCAAACATTATAAAAACTAAACAGTAAACACACATACACACACACACACACAAAACTGTAATTAATGACATCCTTAGCTCATTTCCCCCTGTATTTTTCTTGTATCTTTTTAAATAGTTGTGTTAGAAGTGCCACACTAAACCGCTGAGAATGTGTTTTATTTTATTTTATTTTATTACTCCCTTTTGGATGAAGGAAGAATCCTTGCTACATATGTATATGAGAAAAACCTTTAACAGTGTTTATGAATGTATTATTGCGTGTGTTGAACGTACTCTTCTTGTATTACTTTGTTACTTTCAAGTCCATTCTTTGTTACTTTAATGCCACTGGACACTTTGATTGGGCTTTAATTACAACACTACAAGCAGCTTAATACGAGGGCGGATTAATAAGTTCGCGGCTTTTCCAACTTATTTGAAATGTAGTACTATTCCCATTGAGTACCACCTGTTAATAGACTACCGGCAAATTTTTAAGCAAGTTTCGTCATTTATTTTGCGTTTAACAGCTGTTTAAAACATGCAAAAAATTGAAAAAAGCGAATTTCGAGGACCCATTGAAGATTACTTTTTTTTTCGAAAAAAAAAACCGTCAGTCAAACCCAGGAAAAGCTCGATGAATTTGGGGACTCTACACCATCGATTGTAATGATAAAAAAGTAGTTTACTACCTTTCGTTATGGTTGCACAAGTACAAATGACGCTGATCCGTCTGTACGGCCAATTGAGGTCAGTACACCCGAAAATCTCGCAAAAATCCACGATATTATGGTGCGTGATAAGATTTACCTAGCTGTGTAAGCCATAACCTGACGGTGCATCATACCACTGTAGATGAAATTTAGCATCATCCTCGCCCTAGAAAGTCTTCGTGTATGTCTATCCTCCAGTCACTCCTAGTTGCAACTTCAAGAGTTCGGAGCAGGCCAACGCTTGCTAAAGAGTTGGAGACTATCCAACTCCTGGTCCAGAACACATGCAAGCTTAAAAAAAATTTAAGAACACAACCGCCATCAAACGATCAATTTATTGCAAACCAAATTTCCCGATTGCATGATATCACGGCAATCAGCAGTTCAGTGGCCAGCCAGATCGTGTGACCAAATACCACTGGATTATTTTTGGTGCGGCTATGTTAAGGACAGAGTCTATGCAGAGGCAATTTCAGCATTTAAACTTAAAATCCATGATGTGTGATAAGATTAGCGTCAGTACCTAGCTGTGTAAGCCATAACCTGACAGATTGTGTGATTCGTTTTTCATCCGCACCTGGCTATGTAGCCTTAATCATATGGTGGACAAACCACAATTGTATAATTTGGAACGTCATATAGCGTCCTAGGAAGCCGAAGACATAATTCTAAGCAACAGAACCACCTAGTTGCAACTTTAATGATTCCAGGGCACGGCTGCAAACCATCACACCTTGCTAAAGAGTTGGAGACTTTCAACTACTGTCCAGAACACATGTCTAGCATGCTCACTGGACTGGATCATTCACTTTGCGTGTCATTATCAGTGAAATAATCCTGGCTACCATAATAACCATTATACTGCTATGGGGCCGCGAAACCACCACGATACTCCCATATAGGGGCCAACCTCAATGATCAGTCAGAGAACTATTAAATGTCTAAAGAGACAAATAATGAACTCTTCCGGTTCACTGCCTGTCTTCAGGGGACTGGGCTCCCTTTTTCCCCAGTTGCACTGTGTCTAGATAGTGGAATTCTATAAAGACCATATTTATATGCCCCTGGGGGGGCCGTAACCTGACAGTGGATCATACCACTGTGGATGAAATGTAGCGGACAGTCACTCCTAGCTGCAACTTAAAGAGCTTGGAGCAGACCGCCGCCACTCACTCCTTGCTGAAGAGTTGGAGACTAGACCAACTCCTGGTCCAGAACGCATGAAGCTTAATCAAATTTAAGAACACAACCGCAATCATGCTCACTGGAAATGAACCAGAACCATTCGTTGTGTTCATTGTGAATGATCCGATCCACACAACTCAAACGAGAGCCGCGAAACCACAACCACCTCGATACTCCCGAAGGGCCAACCTCAATAAACAGTCAGAGAATAGATAAAAGGCTAAAAAGCCAAAAAGCCAAACTCTGGGGCTTTACTGAAATAAAGTGGAGTTATCCAGTTGGCTCCTGCTAGCCTTTTAGAGAACTGGGGCTCCCTTTTACCTGCGATGACACAAATAATGACGGTGAGATTCCGTCAAAATATATCAATGTGACCCCGGGAGAGACGATATGGTGTTGGCCTACCGTACAGTAAAAGCTCATGAGATTGTTAAGGCCATAGGCATTTCCTAGGGCAGTGTGGTTTCGGGTTGAAGAAAGCTGTCTGCCAGATAGATGTCGCGTTTGATCATTATTGATAAACCTAAACGTGTGACAACTTCAAACGATTGTTGTCCGAATCACTTTTTGACTTTCAGCTGGTTTAAAGAAAATTGTCTGCAAGATGGGTGCTACATTTGCTCTTAATAGACCGTAAACGTGTGACGACTTCAAAGGATGGTTTGAGGTTGTTTAACCGCAATCCAAATGAGTTTTTGCGGTGTTTTGTAACTGGGAATGAAACATGGATTCATTACTGTACTCCGAAGGCGAAGCAGCAGTCTAAACAATGGGTTTCTGCGACTGAAGCTGCTCCGAAGAAGGTCAAGGTAAGTTTGTCGGCCAATAAGATGATGGCAACAGTTTTTTGGGTTAAACGTGGAATAATCCACATTGATTACCTTCAAAAGGGGCAAAACATTAAACGGCGAATATTATGGCAACTTATCAGATCGATTTAATGAGGATTTAAAAAGGAAGCGCCCCCATATGGCCAAGAAAAAAAGTTCTTTTTAATCAATATAATGCACGGGTGCACACGTGTGCAGTCTCAAGGGCAAAACTCAATGAATTGGGCTATGAATTCATACCTCATCCACCATATTCTTCGGATTTAGAACCTAGAGACTATTTCCTATTTTCAAACCTAAAGAAATGTCTTGGTGGAAGGAGATTTAGCTCCAACGATGAAATTATTAGCGAAACAAATAGCTATTTTAATGGCCTCGAAAAATCCTATTTTTTTTGGAAGCGATACAAAAACTGGAGAAACGCTGTATTGAGTTCAAAGAAGGTTATGTTGAAAACAAAATTATTGTTTTTTTTTTGTCGCCAACTTATTGATCCACCCGCGTACTAATAAAGGGAAGATTAAGTTAAAGTTTGTGATAAATAATCGCCTAACTTTTGTTAAATGTTTAACATGCATTGTGTTGCTTTGGGGAATTGGGGATCAAGTTCGTGCCGAAAAGTATTTATTCCTTAAAATCACTTTACATCATGACCTTTTGTTGAGTTAACAGCCTTAACAGACAATTATTATTTATTAACACAAGAAAGTTAATCAGCAAGAGAATTAAAATATACAAAAAAAAGAAAAAGAAATTTTAAGATAATAAATAAAAGCAGGGCACTCGAGCTTGCTAAGCTTTAGATCAATTAGAAAAGGAAAAGTTCAAAAACCCGAAATTTGGTTTTTGATTAAAAAAATTTTTTTTTTAATATTTTTTCTCAAATTTTTAATTCCTTTTTGAAACAAATGTTTTTATGGACTAAATTTTTATTAAAAATTTTAACTGTCTGTAGAATATTTTAACGAAATGATCAGATGGTGGATCATTACCACTGTGAATGAAAAGCAACGCCATTTACGCCCTAGAAGGCCTTCGAATATGTATATCCCGCGGTCACTCCTAGTAGCAGTTTCGAAAGCCCGAAGTAGGCCGCAGCCTTCACTCCTTGCTGAAAAGTCGGATACTATCCAACCCCTTGATCCAGAACGCATGAAACTTAATATAATTAAGAACACTCAAACTCAAACGAGGGCCTCGAAACACACAGCCACCATACTCCCGAAGGGCCAACCTCAATCATCAGTCAGAGAACAGCTAAATGCCTAAAGAGGCAAATAGTGAATTATGCGAGCCTACTGATTCCCGTGGAAATATAGTGGATTGTCCGGATGGCTCCTACTAGCCTTTAAGGGGCCTGGGCTCCCTTTTACCCCGCCAGACACCAGTCTAGATAGCAGTTGTAGGATCCATAAAGACTATTATGTGCCCTCGGGGGGAATATTTTAACAAAATTTTGTTGCTAGTTTAACAAAAGCTTTGGTCTATAAAAGATTTTATCGTAAGCGAAAAAATTTTTTCGTCTACAAAAAAATTATCGCCGGCGAAATATACTTTTTTTATATACAGATACAAAGTAAGCGACAAACTTTTTTATCCACAAACCTTAGTCTCGCTAGCGATAAAATTTTCTGTTGATAATAAATTTGTTAATTCGCAAAAGAAATTTTTTTTTTATAAAAAAAATGTTGCCGCTATATAAAAAATCGCTAGCGAGTTTATATAAAAGTTTGCCACAAATAAGGCAAAGTTTTGCTTTAATAAAGAAACTTAAGCTGCTGGCTTAAATATTTTTCTTTTCACAGCGAGAAATAAAGTTTCTTACTTATGGAACTCGTTTCGATTTGATGAATTTTTAGTCGCTAGCGAAAAAAATTTCCACACAAAACTAATTCCAAGCGACACAAAGTTTTTATCTACAGAATATTTTAGCCTTACCGAAATAAAAAGTTTTGTAAACCGAAAATTTTATCGCTAGAGTAAGCAATATTTCGTTAATGGAAAATTTAGCGCTAGTGAAAGGTTTTTGTATACTAAAAATATTTTCAGAAGCCAAAAATTTCGTTTGCAAAAACATTGCTCGCTAGCAGAAAAAAAATCCAACGTTTTTCAAAAGGGTGTGTTTTTATAGAGCTATAAAACTTTAAGTTGGCAACACTTTTTTTTAAATTATTTTCAGCTTTCAAGTGAGTTAGAATAACGCGCAAAATGGGTTTAAAAAAAATATTCCCGATTTTCATAAGCGAACTTTGTTTAGCGATTAAGCTCATTTTTGTTTTTTAATGGATGCGTCACTAAAAAAAACGCCATATTTCTAGTGATAATAACCCTCAAGTGCATTTTAAAACACCGTTACATCCAGAAAAACTGACTGTTTGGTGTAGCTTAAAGACTGATGGCATCATTCGTCCATGCTTATCTCAACATTTTAGTCCATAGTGACCACTATGGAGTCTTGGTTACTGACTTTTTCTTTCAACAATTGGAAAACCATGATGTGCAGCTGTGGCTCATCAACATATCAAACAGTTTATAGCACACTTGGTTTTTGGTAACCGGATTATTTTACATTTCGGGTCTGTAAATTGGCCTCCAAGGATCGTAGGTCTGAACATTGCTAGACTATTTTCTGTAAGAATATGTAAAGTGTCGCTAGTCTACGCCGATATATCCGAAACCATTACCAGTTGGAGGTCAGGTTATTGCCTACAAACGGCAATAAATGTTGGAAGAGGTCATCATAAATTGCACCTTTTTTTCATTCGGACCAGCACTCAGAGGATGGCCCCTAATCAGGCAATGCATTGTACCAAAATTAGGAAGTTAGGTTATGGGGAGGAGGAAAGAAGGAGTAGTATTTATGGACATTCAATTTGAGTTTTCTTACATTGAAAGTGACAGGAAAGACCTCTGGAGGGAGTTTATTCCACATACAGGCACTAAGGGGATGACTCCTACTCATGCAATCCATTGTGCCAGAACTGGAAAATTAGGTTATAGGGGGGGGGGGGAGGTTGGAAAGAGGGAATAGTGTTTGTGGCCATTTAATTTGAAAGACCTGTGGAGGGAGTTAATTCCACATACGAACTGTTCTGCTAAAAAACAATTTTCTTTGTAATGCGATTCACTGTCCAATCGACCACAAATGGATGTGCTCTCAGCGAAAATCAAGTCAAATTCAAAAACGTGCGAGTTTCGGTAACAAGATGCCTAATTTCGTTAAATCACTTACTACTAGTAGTAACGATTAAGCAGTGAAATACAACCTACATTGCGTCGATGCTCTAGGTAATCAATACAGTTGGATACCCTACCATAACTTATGTCCTGGTGCCCTATTCTGTACACGGTCTAGCAACTTCAAAATAGACTTTGAGCCGCCTGCCCTTACATGAGAGTTATATTCCTTTTTTTTGCGCAGATATAGGTGGTATAAATAGTACTAAGATCGGATGGATAGCCTGTTTTAGAACACCGAGGCACTTTAAAGCTTTTTTAGACAACTGAAAAATGTTCATGCTGTAGCATGCAAAAATCGTCTCTATTCGTACGACCCCTTTCGAAGATTGTTGCTATATCATGTTTTTTTTTTTTTTTTATTTAAAAGAGAAGTAGCACTCAGGCAGCAACAATGCCTATCAAGTCAAGAACCGTGCTACATTCTTTAGGAACGGGATAGAGAATAGATGAAACAGGTAGAAGGTGAAAGTAGAAGGATAGTCGGAAATTACTTGCCGTATAAAGACATCACAGCGGCCAGTGACTATGCCTTCATCGCTGACCAGCCCCACCGACAATCAATTTTTATTTTTGTAGTGAAAAAAAAACAAGGTTTTCGTTGGGAATCGAACCCACAACCCCCATATTTATAAGCTAGTACACTACCTAGTAGCCTACAGGGGCACCTGGCGGTTCTGCCCTTCTTGTGACCTGGTTGTTCACAACCCATAATTGTGGAAGTCTCTTACAAAACTATAAAGCTATATCATGTTCTGTCTTTTGGAACTCTCACCTCCAACTGGTTTGGTCTATTGCTAAATGAGTACGACTGAGAAATGGTGCTGTCATCTGCGAAAAAGTAAATACGGTTGAAAGTTTAGAAAAATAAGAAATGGAATAGGAGAAAGAACGGAACCTTTCATCACGAATATTTAGTTTGAGCTGATCAAGCGTTTCTGGTTTGTTTGCATAAACTTGGATTTTTAGATACCTCCCCATAAAAAGAAGCCCGGAGCATTCAAATCAGGCGACCATGTAGGCCAATCGACATAATCACTTCTTGAAATAACTTATTACGGCAAGAGGTCTCGCAGTAATTCCTTTGTAATCCTGACTGTATGAGATGTGGCACCGTGTGGTTGATACCACATGTTAATCAAGCCGAAAGCATGCAGTTGTATCATTAAAAACTACTCAATCATATCACGATAATGCTCCCCATTCACAGTTACCGTTAAGCCATTTTCATTTTCAAAGAAGTAAGGTCCAATGATTCCTTCAGACCAAATTGCACACCAGACTGTCACTTTTAAAGGATGCCAAAGTGACTGTTGAATAATTTGAGGATTTCCCATTTGCCAGAACCGACTATTCTGTTGATTCACGCATCGATTCAAATGAAACTGTACCTTGTCACTCATTTTGATTTTTTGATGAAAATCGGGGTTGTCATGGGCGAGCGATAACATCCTATTGGCATATGTATGGCGGCATAAATGATCTTGTGGAAGAAGCTATTGTGTTAAGTGAGTCTTATACGGAAACAAATGCAAATCCTTGCGGAAAATTGTTGCCAAAATTGTTCTTTAAAGACCAAGCTCCTGAGCACGGCATCAAATGGAGGTTCATGGATTATTTTGGAACACTTTCTTGAGCATCAATATTTCGAGCCCATCTTGCACGCTGTGGTCCATGCTTAGGCCTCTTACATAGAGACCCTCTTTCTTCGAAATCATTCACTACACGATAAATAAAGCGTTTTATTGGCACGTTGTTTCTCCCAAAAATTTCACGTAACTCATCGTCACCGTAATCGGTGATTGATTTTGATAAAATGTTTTAACGATGAAAACATGTTGCTTTTTTCGAATATTTTTTCATAATAAATTTGCCACGTGGCTACTTTATGACTGTCAAGACTAATGACTACTAAAGTGGTATATTTTTCCGGCGAACACCCTGTATTTAATTTTAAACCCATTAATTAGAAGACGTTGCTCTTAAACATGAGGTAAAATAAATGTTTAATCAAAATATCACACTGTACAATCAACAGTTTAAAATGAGGTTAAAGTATATTTGCGCGCTCTTTCTCTATCTCTCTCTCTCTCTCTCTCTCTCTCCAGCTCTTTTTTACATAACGTGTTAAATATATGGATGTGTGGTTTAGAAGCGCTATAAAAGGCAACTTGCAAATGTGTTAAAAAGAATTTGTTGTATTATTGTGTTAAATAACAGCAACGATAATATAAACTATGGCTATTTCAAAGTTAAACAGCAAATTACAACAACAATGAAATAAATAAAAATATAAAAATAGAAGAAAAAGCTAATAAATGTGTGCGCTGTTCAACTTCCAGATGTGGACTTGGCCTAAAATGAATAGGAAAATATGGTAAAACTAGTTAAAAGCTTGTTTATGTTTAAATGCACTACTTGTTGTTGTTGTTGCTGTTGTTGCTTATATTAAAAGTGTGATTGAGTGCATGAGTGCATGCACTCATATGTTTGTATGTGTGTTTTAATGCAACAATATTTTTTTGCTGCTTTTCTAAATGTTGCGCAATCATTTTCATGCACATCATCATGTCAATTTATTTCCATCGCAAACCGCGTTTTGTTTTAATGGATGTGAGAAGTGTTTTTTATATTATTCTGTCTGTCTATCTATTTGTATTCGTATAGTTCTTTGTTTGCTCCACTGTCTGTATTTAAACTGTTTTAGATCTTTACGTTCATTGCTTTGCTTTAGTTTACTTGTCTTTTCCTGTTAGCAAACTGTTTCTTGTTTTATTTTAAGCCAACGATATTGGTTAACAATTTGGCCTTATTAGTGAGACACATACAAAACCAGAACTAGGGGCGACATAAGAACCTACTAACCAACAACTGCTATACATAACGCAAACCAGCTGTCCGCAAACCAGCTGTTGTTGTCTGTGTTATCATGTTACACAAAAAGTTAAAGTTTTCTGTTCAAAAAAAATTCCTTGCAACCACATTTTGATATGCTGGCAACATTTATAACCCCACTAATAAGTCGTTTTGAATGGATAGCTGGTTATCGTTTTGATAACCTGTAAAATTTTATAACAACTTTTTTATTAAAATTTTCGCAACATAATTTTATCGCGAAAAATTTTAAAGCATTTAGCGACGAAATTTTTATAAAAAGAGAAACAATATTTAAATACTAGCGACAAATATTTCTAAAGCAAAAATATTTTTATGCCAGAGAAAATTTCATATAAACAAAATATTTTATTGCTGGCTACAAAATTTTCTATTTAATAGTAGCGTTAAAATTAAATATTTTTTCGCTAGTCATTAAATTTTTTTTTAAAGCTAACGATAGACAGCGATAAAATTTATTACCCCCAAAAAATTCCTCAAAAGTATTTGTATACTTGCCTTAAAAATTTCTATATTTCAAATAATTTAATGCTAACGAAAAATATGTTGATGTCTTACCCTAGCGAAAATTTAGTATACAGCGCTATAAATTATTAGCTGGCGATAAAATGTTTTCAAAATTCATTTGAAGTTTTGTGTTTAAGACTTCTTTTCTACAGAAAATATTTTTATGTTGGAGAAAATAAATAGCAAATAATTTTATGTTAGCGAGAAATGCTTTAATGCCAGCGAAAAAATTTTGATATAGAGAAATAGTTTTTATAGTGGGCATAATTTAAAAAAATTGCGGCACCAGCATTAAAGATATCTTAAGGCAAGACTACAGGTTAGACTACAGGCTACACTACAGGCTAGACTACAGGCAAGACTACAATCTAGACTACAGGCTAGACTACAGGCAAGACTACAGGTTAGACTACAGGCTACACTACAGTCTAGACTGCAGGCTAGACTACAGACATGACTACAGGTTAGACTACAGGCTACACTACAGGCTAGATTACAGGCAAGACTACAGGTTAGACTACAGGCTACACTACAGGCTAGACTTTAGGCTATACTACAGGATAGACTACAATCTAGACTACAGACAAGACTACAGGTTAGACTACAGGCTACATTACAGGCTAGACTATAGGCTAGACTATAGGCTAGACTACAGACAAGACTAGAGGTTAGACTACAGGCTACACTACAGGCTAGACTTTAGGCTATACTACAGGATAGACTACAATCTAGACTACAGACAAGACTACAGGTTAGACTACAGGCTACATTACAGGCTAGACTATAGGCCAGACTATAGGCTAGACTACAGACAAGACTACAGGTTAGACTACAGGCAATACTACAGGGTCGACTACAGGCTATACTACAGGATAGACTACAGGCTACACTACGGGCTACACTACAGGCTAGAGTACAGGCTTCACTACAGGCTAGACTACAGGCTAGACTTCAGGCTATGCTACAGGCTAGACACAGGCTACACTAGCGAAAATAGCCTTAGTCCTAGCGAAAAAATTTTATATAGAGAAATAATTTTTATGCTAGTGGCACAATTAAAAAAAAAATCACACCGGCGTTAAAGATCTCTATATACAAAATATGTTTATGCTAGCAAGAAATATTTTTTTGCTAGCGAAAAAATATTATATAAAAAAATAATTAATATTTCTTATACCGAAAACATTTTTATGCTAGCGAGAAATAATTTTATGGTAACAAAAGTAATATTAAAATAGCGAAAAATTTTTATATAGAAAAATAATTTTTTGCTGGCGGCAATATTTTCCAAAAAATATTTAGCAACAGATTTAAAGATTTCTATACAGAAACAAAATTTTTATAAAGAAAATATTTTTATGCTAGAGAGAGTATTATTACATTTTTTGCTGGCCATTAAATTTTGTAAGAGCACTTGCATTACAAATTTCTATATACAAAATATTTGTATGCTAGCGAGAAATATTTTTGTGTTAGAAAGAAATATTTTTATGCTAGCGGAAATATAATTAAGCAAGCGAAAAAAATGTATACAGAAAAATAATTTTTATTCCAGTGATATAATTTTATATAGCTTTACGAAAATAATATTACGCTAACGAAAAAATATTATATAAGCGATAAAAATCATAAACTAGCGATAAAATGTTCTAAAAAGCTTTTCAACACTTGTTGTTAAAGATTCTTATATAAAAAATATTTTTGTGCGAGACAAAAAATAAATTGAAAATAATTTTATGTTAGCGAAAAATGCTTTAATGCTAGCGAAAAAATTTTATATACAGAAATAATTCTTATGATAATGGGAAAATTAAAAAAAAATCACTTCGGCGTTAAAAATTTCTATATAAAAAATAGTTTTATGCTAGCAAGAAATATTATTAAGCTAGCGAAAGAGTTGTTTATAGAAAAAATATTTTTATTTTAATGATACGAATCTATAACAAATATTTGAAATTTTATGTCGAAATTTTATGCCGAGAAATAATTTTATGCTAACAAAGACAATGTTAAGATAGCAAACAATTTTTAAAATTTTTATGTTGGCAGCAAAATTTTTTAAAATATACTTTAGTACCTAATTGAGAGATTTCTATGCAGAAATCTTTTCATTGTAGAGAATATATTATAAGGCCGGACAAATAAATTTTTTATAAAGGAAATATTTTATAAGCTAGCGATAAAAACTAATAACAGGTATCGGAACATCAGCGTAAAATGTTTTTATTAAGAAATTATTTCTATGCTAAAGGGAGAACACTCCGTTTCTGTACAGAAAAAAATGTTTATGCTGATAAGAAATATTTTTATGCTAGACAGAATATTATTACATTAGCGAAAAAGTTTTTTTTTTATAGAGAACGAATGTTTTTTGGTGGCGGTAAAATTTATAAAAATTATTTCAAGATCTGCGTTCAAGATTTTTATATACAAGACTTTTTATTCTAGCGAAAAATATTTTTATGCTAACGAAAACAATATTAAGTTGCGAAAAATTTTTATCTATTTTATGCTGGCGGCAAAATTTTCATAAATATATTTTAACACTAGATTTAAGGATTTCTATATAATGACATTTTCGTGCTATCGAAAATATTATTTTATATAGCGAAATAATTTATATGCTAGCGATACAGATTAAAAATTACGATTAGAAAATGTTTTTATGCTAGCGAGATATATCTTTAAGCTAGAGAGAGTATTACTACATTTTTTGCTGTGCGTTGAATTTTGTAAGAACACTTGCGTTACAGATTTCCATACAGAAAATATTTGTAAGCTGACGAGAAATATTTTTATGCTAGAGAGAATAATATTAATAAAAATTGAAATAAAGATTTTTAAATTTTACATTAGCGAAAAAGGTTTTTATAGAGAAGGAATGTTTTTTGGTGGCGGTAAATTTTTATAAAAAAATATTTAAGAACTTGCTTTAAATTTATACGCTGGCGATAAAAATTAAAAAAAAATATTTAAAGATTTCTATACCGAAAATATATTTATGCTAGCGAGAAATAGTTTAATGCTAACAAAAATAATATTACAAATTTATGGAGAAAAAAATGTGCTGGCGTCAAAATATTCTAACAAAAATATTTGAATACAGCAAATATTCTTATGCTAGCGAAAAATATATTTATGCTAGAGAGAATAATATTACGCTACCGAACATATAATATAGCAAAATAATTTTTATGTTGGCGATAAACATTTAAAAAAAGAATTTTAAACTGAAGATATATTTATGCTAGCGAACAAATTTAAACCTTAGCGAAAATAATATCATGCTAGCGAAAAAATTTTATATAGAAAAATAATTTTTACGTTAACAACAAAGTTTTCTAAAAACAAAAAAAATATTGAAATCCTGCGTTAAAGATTTCTATACAGGAATTATTTTTATGTTAGCAAGAAATATTTTTACGCTAGGGAAAATATTATTCTGCAAGCGAAAGAATTTTATATAGAGAAACAATTTTTAGGCTGGCGAAAAAAATTTCGTAAAAAAATTTTTTCAAAGATTTCTGTACGAACAAATTTTTATGTTAGCGAAAAATATTTTTATGCTAGCGTGAATAATGTTACGCTAATATTTTCCATAGAGAAATCAATTTTATGTTAGCGACAAAGCTTTCTAAAAAATATTTGAACTTCTGTGTTAAAGATTTCCATACAGGAATTGTTTTTTAGGCTAGAGAAAATATGCTAGAGAAGATAGAGAGAACGCTGAAGATGACAAATAGCCGAAACCGGTTTGTTCATAAACCAAATTTGACGCGGCTTGACGTAAAATCATACCCATATAAATCAAACCCCGTCGGACAATATACCCACATAACAAAATATTATTTCATTAGCGAAAGAATTTTATTTAGAGAAATAATTTTCAAATCTGGCGATAAAATTTCGTACAAAAATTTTTTTTTAATATTTCAGTTAAAGATTTCTCTACAAAAAATATCTGTATGCTATAGAAAATAATATCACGCTGAGGATTTAAGTTTTACGCTGGCGATAAAATTTTCTAAAAACAATAATTGAACATGGGCGTTAATGATTTCTAAATAGAAACTAGTTTTATGCTAGTGAAAATATTATTTAGCTGGCGATAAAATTTTCTTTCGAGATATACGTAATTTTAAAACTGGTGATAAAATTTGCTATAGCGAAAATATTTGGTGAAATATCATAAAACTATAGAAAATTAATTCACGCTAGCGATAGAAATTTTTTTCATGGAGATAGTGTATTTATGCTAACGACAAATCTAGCGAATAAAAAAAATATTTTTGCTATTATTTTCCCAAGAGAAATTGTTGCAACATAATTTCCTGCAAATAAAATTTAAGGTATTTCCCATAGTCTACCTTCTCTTGTACTCGTTCAGTCAGAATAATAAAATGACAAAAACAATGATTAAAAAAAAAACAAAATGCGAAAACAAATAAAAACGCCAATTGTTTCTTGCTGAACTTTAGTTACGAATACTTTTGGAAATCTATAAACTGGTTCCCACATATTTGTTGTTGCAGACATTTTTGTTGCTATTTTTTTTTTTAATTTTTTATTTTTATTCACAAGCTTGAATATACAGTGCTGGACAAAACAACTAAAACTTTTCTCAAAGTTCATTTATTCGTTTTTCTAAAGTTAAAACAAAAACCAAAATAATTTTGGAAAAAACTTAAATTTATTTTTATAGAAATATCTTCTTTATTCTATTAGCGAAAAACTAAAAAAAATAAATCGTAAAAATGAATCACAGTTCGAGAATTATAGAAAAAAAAACTAAAAGTACTTAATTTTGGGAAGTGAAGAAAACAATGGAAACTTAAATTTTATTTCCATAAATGTCGATAGCTTTTCAGCAATGATCAATATTTAGGTTGGCATTCTACCTACATGAATAGCTACGAACTTAACAATAGAACTACCTAAACGCGATCACTGACTTACCAGTTAAAATTACATCGCGGCTTGAAAATGATGCTTTCATATCGAAAGCGCTCGCATTTAACTTCAAGACAACAACAGCCATATAAGGCGCTCCTGTCGGATAGTAGATAGTGTGCTAGCTTACATGACTGGGGGTTGTGGGTTTGATTCCCAACGCAGACTTTGGTTTTTTTCACTGCGAATAAAAATTGACTGTCGGTGGGGCTGTTCAGTGATGAAGGCATAGTCACTGGTCACTAAGCTGTCTTATATAACAGTTAATTTCCGTAACTATCCTTCTATTTTCACCACCTGTCGCATCTGTTCTCTATCCCTTTCCTAAAGAATGTAGCACGGTACGTAACAAAATAGGCATTGTTGCCTGAAGTGCCACTTCTCTTAAAAAAAAAATGTTTTGTTAAGTACCCTTTATTTTTTATGACTGTATCACAACGACGATGCATTGATTTAATTAGTTTATTAATGGAACTTTATGCCCTGCACTCAGCACTGCATTGCATAAGTTCTCTTTCCGTGTGTAATTATGAGCTCTTATTTTAAGATCTACAATTTCCCATAGATTTTCAATGGGATTGAGATCTGGTGACTGCACTGGCCACTTCAAAACACATTAAGTGCCCCTGTAGGCTAGTAGGTAGTATACGAGATTGTCAGTATTGGGGTTGTGGGTTCGATTCCCAACGAAGACCTTGGTTTTTTTCACTACAAAAATGAAAATTGCTCAGCGATGAAGGCATAATCAGTGGTTGCAATGCTGTTTTTATACGGCAGTTAATTTTCGACTATCCTTCTATTTTCACCACCTGTTTTATCTCTTCTCTATCCCTTTCCTAAAGAATGTAGCACGGTACTTAACTAAATAGGGATTGTTGCCTGAAGTGCTACTTCTCTTTAAAAAAAAAACAAAAAAAAAAAACAACCTCCTTAGAGTGTAACCAGTCAGTTACAACCCTAGAGGTGTATTTTGAATCATTGTCATGCTGTAACCTCCAAGTAGTGGCATGTTTTCCTAAGCATATGGTAACATTATATCGCTTAAAATCGATTTATGGCCTACACCTGTCATTGCGTCCTTTCTAACATGAAACGAACCTATTCCCTATCCTGTGTGATTAGATTTACATCTGCGCCTGACTATGTAGTCTAAATCAGATGGTGGTCAAACCACTGCATAATTTGGGACGTCATGCTCGTCTTAGGAAGCCGAAGACTAATTCTAGCAACAGGTCTTTCCAAGTTGCAACTTTAATGATTCCACAGCAGGGCTGCAAATCATCACTCCTTGCTAAAGAGTTGGAGACTATCCAACTCCTGTCCAGAACACATGTCTCGCATGCTCACTGGATCTGGGGACATTTTACCAGGTAGGTGTTATTAAAGGTGAAATGAACCCGGCCAGCATTAAAACTGACCTGTCTGTTATGGGGCCGCCAAACCACAACCACCACGATACTCCCATATAGGGGCCAACCTCAATAATCAGCCAGAGAACAGTTAAGTGTTTAAAGAGACAATTAACGGAACTCGGCGGGTCACTGACTCCCTGCTGACTTCAGGAGAATGGGCTCCCTTTTTCCTAAGTTGCACAGGTCTAAGTTGTTGCTATCTCCAAAGACCATATATATGTGCCCCCAGGGGGTGACCAAAGATGTTCTTTGATGACGAAGCTCCTGAGCACAGCACCGAATTAAGGTTGTGCATTGTTTTGAATACTTTCTTGAGAAGCAGTAATGTTTTCAGCCGTTTTCATACATAAAAAATCTCTACCGGGTGAGAGCTCTATAGCTCCTAGCTATAGCTTTTACTGACTTCAGGGGACTGGGCTCCCTTTTTCCCCCAGTTGCACAGGTGTACATAGTTGCTCTCCATAAATACCATATATGTGCACCCGGGGGGTAAACTATTCCCTGTCCTAAGAAACAACCCCACACCATAACATTGCCACCACCAAACGTTACAGTTTGGCAAGTATAATTTGGATACAGTCTCTTTCCTTTTGGCCGTTTTACAAAAGATCTTCCATCATTTCCCCTTAAATTATATTTGGATTTGTCAGAAAATAGGATAGTCTTCCAACGCTCTCTAAACCAATTTATGTGCTCTTTGGCAAATTTCAAACGAGCAGTGCGGTTTTTTTTCTTTTCTATGAGAAGTATCTTTGCCGGACGCTAACAACCCAGACCAGCTTCGCCTGCTCTACGGCTAATTCTTCGTGAACTAATATTCAATCCCCGAATATTTTTAGCTTCTCTTTAAGCTATTTTCGGGTCTTTTTTAAACTCTCTTGCTATTAAATCATCTTGTCTTGGAGTAGTTTTACATGGTCTGGATCGAAGTTCTTTTTTTCTTCTTTTAATTTATCAAAAACAACCTATAAAATTTTATTCTAAGATACTTTTTTAATTTATTTAAAAATTAATTTTCATTTTTGACTTTTAAAAACTAGTAAACGAATTTTAAGAAAAGTTTTCAATTGAATTGTCCAGCACTGTATTTCGCTTCTATAGCAAAATATAAATAAGATAACGGAAGGTCAATTTTTTGTTTCTTAATGCATACAAAAAATAACAAAAACAAAAATTTACACAAAAAAAATGATGTTGTGGGAGCTTGTTATGGCATGCAGGCATCAATAAATAACAATAACAACATTAATAGCAACAACAACAACAACAATTATATGGGATCATGTTTATAAATTTTTTAAAGGAAAATATTATCGTAAATTTAAGTTACAGTTTTAGAAAAGTTCATTTAATGAAGAGTATAGGCTTAACTATATTATGCATATGTTGGCTTAAGCCAACTTAAGCTACTGTTTGTGTTGGTGTGATTGATTGGTTGAATAAAATCTTTTACCTTGCAAGTCGGCATGAAGTCGCCTTCTCGAATGATATTAGCTCCAAAGAAGTCTTGCGAAAGCAGTTATTGTATTCAAGAATGCGTTGAAGAAAATGGTTGGATAGGGATCAGTTCCATCGAACAATAGTTTCAGTGGCCGTGGTGGTGTAGGTAATGGATCCAGTTTGACTTTTCCACTTGCGCAGTACAATCCAGCCGTTTCTCTTTAATTGCAATATCGGCATGCAGTCGTCATTGGTCCAATATCTAAATTGTCATCATCACTGTAGTTCGCAGAGGGATCATATTGGAATGCCAAACGATTGTATGATGTCAATGATCTTCGTGTGCTCACGCGTTGTCTCAATCGGGCATTTTCTTTTATTATATTTTGTCTTTCTTCGCTTAAGTTATGTGAATAAACTTGTTGCTGGCTTGTATGGCTTGTGCGGCGGCCGATGTTCGCACATCGTCCTCTCGGCATTTTGGACTATGGACAGACTGGTGAATTTAACCTCAAATGCACGATCCACACAATTTACACAGTTCAACCCCCCCAGGGGCATATAAATATGGTCTTTATAGAACTTCGACTATCTAGACACAGTGCAACTGGGGGAAAAAGGGAGCCCAGTCCCCTGAAGATAGGCAGAGAGTCAACTGGGAACTCCACTTTATTTACACGGGAATCAGTAAGCCGCAGAGTTCATTATTTGTCTCTTTGGACACTTAATAGTTCTCTGGCTGATCAGTGAGGTTGGACCCTATATGGGAGTATCGTGGTGGTTGTGGTTTCGCGGCTCCACAACAGTTATAATGGTTCTTATGGTGGCCAGGATCATTTCACTGATAATGACACGCAAAGTGAATGATCCAGTCCAGTGAGTATGCTAGACATGTGTGCTGGACAGGAAAGTCTCCAACTCTTTAGCAAGGTGTGATGATTTGCAGCCCTGCTCTGGAATCATTAAAGTTGCAACTAGAAGGTTTCTGTTGCATAGAATTATAGCTTCGGCTTTCTAGGACGTTCGAAATAATGTAGTGGTTAGATCCACCATCTGATTAAGGCTTCATGGCCAGGTGCGGATGTTAATCGAATCACACAGTTACACAGTTCAACTTACCACCTTAAGGACAAATGCCTGCTGTTGAAGTTGAATAAAAATTTTCACAATCCGCGTGATTGTTTTAATGGTTTCGAATTGAACTGTTAGGAAGCGAATAACTTTAACCTCAATTTCACGTGTGCATGAGTAGCTGTCAAACAATGTATTACGCACCGGCGCCATCTAGTTAAAATAAAACATACTTATTTTCGTAAGGGATACACACACACTATGTACTGGTGCCGTTGTAGTACATGCTATGTATCAGAGATGGCGCTGTATGTAAAAAAATGATTTTCCCTGTTTTCTTGCTTTTCTCTTGAAATTTTTCCTGAATTTTCTTTGCTATAAGCCTCACAGAGCCCGAGACCTTGCCAACCAATGCAAAACCGTGGAAATCAGTTCTTGAGTTCTGAAGTTATAGTGTCAGGAAGCAAAACCCGACTTATTTTTATATATAAAGATGATGCACACAGTTGCATTTGTTTAGTACTTTTGGCCCAAACAATACAAACAGCGAAATATGTGTAATTGTTCTTTTGTAATTTTCTTAAAACTATTAACAAAAAATTATAATATTGCCATTTCCCGTCCTAACTGGCTGGTTTGTATTCGATGGCGAGCGCTATCGATCCGAACGCATCATTTTCAAGCCACGGTTTCGTATGTACTGGTGAGTCAGTGTTGGCGTTCAGGCAGTTCTGTTATTAGGTTCGTATATATACAGGTAAGCAGAATATCAGCCACCTGGCATTTGTATGCAAAGTGAACCTAACGATACCTCCGTCTTGTACTATTAAAATTATAGATTTGTATAAGGATAGTATTAAGTATACAAAATATGATTATTTAGAATTTAATAAATTTAGAAAGAAATTATTTTATTGCAAAAGTACGATTAAAACAAACGTGCAACTGTGCATAATAATTTCTATATTCATGTAAGTACATTTTAGCCACCTAAAAGTCTTCAATCCATTGCTTAAGCATTTGACAGACTTTTCGTTCAATTTTTGACATTAGCTTAAGCCAGCTGATGCATATTATAGTTGGACCTTATTTTGAACATTATAATTAAATTAAGAGAAAATGGAGTAATAAAAAATCATACCTTTTACCCTTTGTAAATTCATAAAAATATTTTTTCTCTTATGAAATTTATTGTTTCTTTACATCATTTCATTTGTTTAAAATTCTGTAAATGCTGAAATTCTAAGAATCTAAAAGTAAAATCAATAATTAACGGTAATTACAACAAAACTAATAAATGATAGTAGAGTATGTAAGTATATTGTTATTGTAAGAGATTTAGTTCTTCACTACCGTTTTGTTTTGTATGGTCGGTCTTAAATGAATTGACACTCCAAACATGTTTATAAACATTTAACGGTTAAGTTGAAGAGCAAAATGTAAACAGCAAAAAGAAAATACTCCAGAAGCTCTAACATAAACACACATTGTTCATTTGCTTATACACAGTACATATGTCGGTTTGAAGGTATGTATGTATGTATGCATGTACATATGTGTGAATGTGTTTTCTATGTTAATAATGTTAATGATCTCAATGTTCTCAATTAAAAACATGTTGCTTTTTCTTTTGCTTCTTCTTAATCTCCGTACTGCTTGCTGTTTCAGTTTTTTATGACTTTTAAGCGTGTGTGTGTCATTATGTCATGCTTGATATTTAATTTATTTTTATTTTTAATAAATAAACCAGGTGACAATTAAGTTTATTTTATTTTTTATTTTCTTTTAATTTCTATGACATGTTAATTTATTATTTAATATAAGTAATTTATTTGATTTGCATTTATTTGTAACATTTTAAATAACATTATAAATAATGATGATTAGTTTGAGTGTAAAATTACATGTAAAGCAGTTTTCCACACGATGTTTGTTTTTCAATTGTGGCAACATTAACGACATGATAGCTAAACATTAAGTTTATTTTTGACATATTCGCAAATGTTACAATGTATCCAATTTCGCCCGAACATCGCATTAAAAGAATTAAAATCCACTATTGAAAATAGTGGTTCCGTTAAAGTTACATTTCGTAAAATTTGTGATAATTTTGCACAACATAATTGTCCTTTTAAAACGCTATTAGGCGTGAAATTCGAGCCCACAAGCGAACGCGAGGCGTTCAACTGAAAACATTGCAGTTGTGAGCCACCGTGTTGAAGCAGATTCAAATTTTTCAACTCCTCGACGTTCTCAATAATGGGGAATTTCTTGATAAAATTTACATCTGCACCTGGCCGTAAGCCTTAATCAGATGGTGGACCAACAACTGGGTATGAAAAGCAACGTCATTTACGCCCTAGGAAGCCCAGGACTAATTCTAGCAACAGGTCTTTCCTAGTTGCAATTTCAGCGGCTCCAAAGCGGGATTGCAAACCACTACTCCTTGCTGAATAGCTGGAGACTATCTAACTCTTGATCCAAAACACATGACTAGCATGCTCACTGGATCCGGATCATTCATTCGTTGTTGTTATTAAAGGCAAGATGATCCTGGCCCTCATAATCGAATTCATGCGAGGGCCGCAAAACCACAACCACCACGATACTGTTGACGAGCCAACCTCAATAATCAGTCAGAGAACAGCTAAAAGTCTAAAGAAACAATTAGCGGAACTCTGGGGCTTCACTAATTCCCGTGGAAATAACGTGGAGCTTCCAGTTGACTCCCTTCTTGCCTTCAGGGGACTGGGCTCCCTAATACCCCCAGCATCACAGGCCTAGATAGTTAAGTAATCCCTAAAGACCGAATTATGTTCCCCCGGGGGGCAATTGGGAATGATGTGATAAGTTTTACACCTGCACCGGCAGTGAGCCATGATCAGATGATAGTCGAACCACTTTAAATGGTATGTAGCGCCATCCTCACCCTAGATGGCCTTCAGATACGTATATCCTCCAGTCACTCCTAGTTGCAATTTCGAAAGCCCGGAGTAGGCCGCAGCCTTCTCTCCTTGCTAAAGAGTTGGAGACTATCCAACTCCTGGTCCAGAACGCATGAAGCTTAATATAATTAAGAACACAACGGCATTCATACTCACTGGACCTGGACAATTCATTGTGTTCATTGTGAATGATTCGACCCACAAACTCAAACGAGGGCCTCGAAACACACAGCCACCACAAAACTCTCGAAGGGCCTACCTCAATAATCTGCCAAAGAATAGCTAAATGCCTAAGGAGACAAATAAAAGAACTCTGCGGGCCACTGATTCCCGTGGAAATTTAGAGGATTGTCTAGGTGATTCCTACTAGCCTTGAAGGGGCCTGGGCTTCCTTTTACTCCGCAAGACACCAGTCTAGATAGAAGTAGTAGGATCCATAAAGACTATCATGTGCTCCCGGGGGGTGGACAATTGGAAATAGTGTGATTCGTTTTACATCCGCACCTGGCTATGTAGCCTTAATCAGATGGTGGACAAACCACAATTGTATAATTTGGAACGTCATGCATGCGTCCTAGGAAGCCGAAGATATAATTCTAAGCAACAGAACAACCTAGTTGCAACTTTAATGATTTCAGGGCAGGGCTGCAAACCATCACACCTTGCTAAAGAGTTGGAGACTTTCAACTCCTGTCCAGAACACATGTCTAGCATGCTCACTGGACTGGATCATTCACTTAGGGTGTTATTAACAGCGAGATGATCCTGGCCACCATAATAATCATTATACTGTTATGGGGAAACCACAACCACCACGTTACTCCCATATAGGGGCCAACCGCAATGATCAGTCAGAGAACTATTAAATGTCTAAAGAGACAAATAATGAACTCTGCGGCTCACTGATCCCCGTGGAAATAAGTGGAGCTTCCAGTTGACTCCCTGTCTGGCTTCAGGGGACTGGGTTCCCTTTTTCCCCCAGTTGCACAGATCTAGATAGCTGTTACGTACTATAAAGACCATAAATGTGCCCCCGGGGTGGGGGGAAAATTAGGAATATCCAAAAGCACCACCTGGCGAATTTTGTGTAAGGATTTGATTTTGAAGCCGGCCGATTATTCACATCGCCGTAAATTCGCTGAATTCATTCAGCAACAACCTGGTGGTTTTTCTGAAAAAATCATATTTTCCGACGAAGCCCTGTTTTACCTGTCACGGTAAGTCAACAAGGAAAATTGCCGCACTTGGGCTTCTGAAAATCTTAGAGCGATTATTGAGAGGCCTTTGTATACTCAACGTGGCACTGCATGGTGCGCTGTGTGGTCTGGAGACGTTATGAAATCATTAATTTCTTGCAAACCAAATTTCCCGATGGCATAATTTCACCATAATCAGCAATTAAGTATCCAGATAGATCGTATGATTTAACACCACATGGATTATTTTTCACGGGAACTATGTTAAGCACAAGATCTATACGAAGTCAATTGATTCGTTTCAGCTTTAAAATTAAAAATCCGTAATGTGATTAATGAAATAGGACTGCCATTTTGCCAAAAAGTGATTAAAAACTTTGATAAAAGAAGTGACATCTGTCAGCGTGATCGCGGTGGACATACGCCAGATATCGTTTTTCATTCATAATTGCCGAACTTTTCTCTTCGTAATACAATAGTAATTTAAATCATCTTAATACAAGTCTTTGCACGTGTAGTTAGTGTTTCACAGGAAAGCTATTAAATTGCTGCCCTTAACCATTTTCTAAACTAGTTTGTTTAAAAAAATTAACCAAATTCGCCTCTAATAACTGATTAGTGAAGTATCTTTTTAATCAGAGTTACTCTAGACGTCCTTAAAAATATTTTTTAAGGAGTAAATATTAATATAAAAATAATACAATGATAAATATAAATAATACGAATATAATTGAATTATTTAAAAAAAAGGAAATTATTATTCGAAAAAAAATTATTCGAGTAAATTTTATTCGAATAAAAATATATTTGCCTTAAAGCTAATATAATTATAACTATAAATAAAAATTTTAAAATGATTTTTAAATAAAAAAAAAAATTTTATTCGATTAAAAATTTTATTCGAATAAATTTTAATCGAATTAAAATATATTAACTTTAATGTAATTAGGTAATTATGATAAATATGTAACATAATCATGTGAAACTAAATTTTTTTTGTTTTATTTTGTATTAGAAAACAAACTTCTTGTTAAAAAACCCTGTAAAAATAAACATGTTTATAGATCAGGGCTCTGCTAATTGCAAGAACAGAAGATGAGAAAAAAAAACTTCAAATAATATGAATAGTAAAAAGAATTGTTTTATTTGCCTCAATATATTTTGTTTTTCTCACGTTTGTGTGAGAAATTGTGAGATAACAGCAACAACAACAACAAAAAACAAGAAAATTAAACTACATAATTTGAAAACAATGGAAATATTTTAAGTAATGGAATTTTATACAAAAAAAAATAATAATAATTAATTAAAAGAAATCTTAATTTTAAAGAAGATTAACCCAGAAATAACGGCTGTCAATATTCGTATTTGCCATGATTTTTGCAAGTGTGTTTTGACAGGCTTAAACTGACATTTTGACAGATGACAGTTTAGTTTATTAAAATTTGAAATTTATACGCCAGACGAATGAGTCTGCATTTGGTTATCGAACATAAACTAGTGCAGGCAGGTGTTGTATCACTAATAGTGAAGAGTGCAGAAGAGTTGTAGTTGTCATAGAAATAGAGCTGTTGTTTGGCTTGGATTTTAATCTGTAGTTCTCACTGGAAGCAGCTGACTTTTACTGAAGTCTAATAACAGGATATGATGATGTTGGTTTGTTGTTAACATATGACTTTAACAAGCAGGAGAGTATCTAGTGATTGGCACTTCGTTGTAAGAACTTTTAATGGCTGGTCAAATTTGGGGTTAGGAAGTAAATTGCCTATCAAATGCTTAAATATTAAAAACTGAGCTGCCGTGCTTCGATATTTATTTAGTAAAGGTTAGGAAATTTTAGGCATGGCATTATTTTGCCTTGAAAAATTTTTAGTTTTAGAATTTTGATACTAAAAACTTAAGGAACTTTCAAGTCACGGCCATATCATTATTTACATCATCATTTACATTATTTACATTTTTAACAAATTAGTTTTCTTATCTTTACAAAATTTACTTTCTTTGAGTTATTAAAGGAATTTAAGCATTTCACTAATAAATAATTTAAAGTGAAACTAGCGGCTGTGGTTGGCATTAAATATGACAAAAAAGAATATTTCAAAATAATTGCCAACATTCAAATACCATTAACGACTCCTTTTATCTTTTAAAATAAGTAAAGTAAACAACATGTAATTTGTTGTAAATTGTTTTGTTGCAAGTTTTATCTTAACGATTGTGCTGCTGTTACGCTACCTTAAGTGTCAATTATGTTGTGGTTCCTTTATCTAACACACTGTCATTATAAATAATGTTAAATGTCATTATGAATGTCATAAGTTATTTAATTTTTTTTCAGCTGACCCCATTGACTCTATAGCTCCCTCACTTTTTTTTTTGTATTTTTTATATTTCCTTTCTCTTTTCCGCTTTAATTTATAAGAGCAACCACAAGTTTTTTTTTTAAATTTAAATTTTGTTTAACAATTTTGATATCATGACAATTATCTTTTATTTAGTTGCCGGCTGGTTGGTAAATAATTTTTTAAACATTTTGTTTTGTTAAAACATTATTAGCAACAACAAAAAAAGTAATAATTTATTACCTCAATGAGTCAAAAATGAGGAAAAAAATTTAACAATTTACTTTCATTTATTTAAACAAAAATCTTTACACACAAATTGTTAATAATTATTCACTTGCGATTTTATTTTTATAGTTGAAGAAATTAACGTTTAAATTAACTTTTAAATAATTTATAATTTTAATTAAAATTCCCTAATTTATTGCAGACAGTTAAGAAAATTGAAAGGAAATTAATTTTAATAGTTTTCAATTTAAGAAATAAAAAATTTTTATTTAAAGTATTTTTATTTAATTAAAATAATTAATTTTTTAATATTTTTCTAAAACAAAATAAAACAAAAAATTTCGATTAAGACGCTTGAAATTGTTGTTGTATGACGAAGAGAAAAGTTTGTTAATTATGAATGAAAAATGACATCCTTCAAATGTCCACCACGACCACGCTGACCGATGTCGCGATTCTTTCATCAAAGTTTTTAATCACTTTTTGGCAAAATGGCGGTCCTATTTCATTAATCATATTACAGCTTTTTAGTTTTTAGGGTGAAATCTATTCGATTATAGACTCTGTCCTTAAAATAGCCCCATAAAATCAAATGATTTTATGAAATTATGCGATTGATTGTCGTGAAATTATGCGATCGGGAAAATTTGGTTTGCAATAAATAGATGATTTCATTGACTATGTGGCATGTGGCACTGCCCTGTTAAAACCACATGTCAGTGATAGCCACGTCATCAATAATAAGACAAAGTTGAAATATCTGCATCTCGTGATAGCGTGATCCATTGATCGTTACCGCGATTCCAGCCTCATCTTTGCAAAAAAAAAAAACGGCTCAAACACACCTCCAGACCGCAGAGCGTAGCATACAGTGACACATTGATCACGCAAATGCTTCGTTAATCAAATTACGGATTCTGAATTTTAAGGCTGAAATCGAATCAATTGAGTCCGTATAGATCTTGTGCTTAACATAGTTCCCGCGAAAAATAATCCATGTGGTGTTAAATCATACGATCTGGCTGGATACTTAACTGCTAATTATGGTGAAATTATGCCATCGGGAAATTTGTTTTGCAATAAATTAATGATTTCATTGGCTGTGTGACATGTGGCGCCGTCCTGTTGAAACCACATGTCAGTGATACCCACGTCAGCAATATTTGACAAATATTGAGTTGTTAGCATCTCACTATAGAGTGATCCATTGATCAGTACCGCATTTCGAGCCTCATTTGCGAAAAACAACGGCCCAATCACGCCTCCAGATCACATAGCGTAACATACAGTGTCACGTTGAGTATGCAATCAATAATCGCTCTAAGATTTTCAGAACCCCAAATGCGGCAATTTTGCTTGTTGACATGGCCTGACAAGTGTAAATTAGCTTCGTCTGAAAAAAAACCCAACCGGTTGCTCCTAAATGAGTTGAACGGATCTACATTGATGTGAATAATCCAATCACGCCTCTACAACATATAGCACATCCTACAGGGGCACGATGAGCATGTCAAGAATTTTCAATAATTTCTCTCGGATTTTCAGAAGCCCAAATGCAGACATTTTACTTGTTGACATAGACGGACAAGGGCTTCGTCTTAAAAAAAGATTTTTTTCAGAAAAACCAGCAGCCAGTTGTTCCTGAATGAATTGAACGTATCTAAGGCGATGTTAATGATCGGTCCTTGAACCTTGAAGGGCTTCAAAGTCAAATCCTTACGCAAAACTCGCCATATGGTGGTTTTGGATAACTCCAACTATTAAGAACGTCGAGGTGTTAACATATTTAAAAACTGCTTCAACACTGTGGCTCATGGGTGCGAACCAGCACTTAGGGAATGACCCCTACTCCTGCAATGCATTGTACTAGAACTAGGAAATTAGGTTTTGGGGAGTAGGAAATCGAAAATCTACTGACAATATAACATTAATCACATTACCATCATAAGATTTAACAAATAACAAAAACAATCAAAACTAAAGTGAAATCAAACACAACTTAAACGAAATATCGCAATTTAAATTTTCCTTATTGCAACACTGTAGTTTGTTGTTGTTTATGTTTTCCGTGTCTATTTTTAAGTTTATGATTTTTGTTGATGTTCTGCTGAATACGGAGACTTTCTATTTGTATGCCTTTTCCTTTCTTTGCATTTGATATTTAAAATCTTATCTTGTCTTGTCAAAGTCAGCTGCGTGTCCAGTCTTGAGTATGTGTTGTGATAATGCTGTTTGTCTCTTTCTGTTTCGTAATACGTGATAAGATTTATATCTGTACTTAGCTGTGTAAGCCATAACCAGATGATGGATCATACCACTGTGGATGAAATGTAGTGTCATTCTCGCCCTAGAAGGCCTTCAGATACGTATATTCTCCGGTCACTCCTAGTTGCAACTTTAAAAGCCCGAAACAGGCCGCAGCATTCACTCTTTGCTAAAAAGTTGGAGACTATCTAATTCCTGGTCCAAAACGCATGAAGCTTAATATAATTTAAGAACAGGACGGCATTCATGCTCACTAGACCTGAATCATTCATTGTGTTCATTGTCAATGATCCGACTTACACAACTCAAACGAGGGCCTCCAAACTACAAACGCCGCGATACTCCCGAAGGGCCGACCTCAACAATCAGTCAAAGAATTGTTAAAAGGCTAAAAAGACAAATAGCTGAACTCTGGGGCTTACTGATTCCCGTGGAAATAACGTGGAGCTACCAGTTGACATCAGGGGACTGGGCTCCCTTATACCCCCAGCAGCACAGATCTAGATGATCAAATAAGGGGGGGGGGGTGAGTAACATTACGCGATAAGATTTACATCTGCACTTGGCCGTAAGAATTAATCAGATGGTGATCAAACTACTGGGAATGAAAAGCAACGTTATTCACGCCCTAGGAGGCCGAGGACTAATTCTAGCAACAGGTCATCCCTAGTTGCAATTTCAGTGGTTTCAAAGCAGGGTTGCAAACCACTACTCCTCGCTGAAGAGCTGGAGACTATCCAACTCCTGGTCCAGAACGCATGAAGCTTAATATAATTTAAGAACAGGACGGCATTTCTACTCATTGGACCTGAATCATTCATTGTGTTCATTGTGAATGATTCGACTTACACAACTCAAATGAGGGTCTGGAAACCACAATTACCACGATACTTCCGAAGGGCCGATCTCCTCAATAATCATTTAGAGAACAGCTAAAAGGCTAAAAAGACAAATAGCTGAACTCTGGGGTTTTACTGATTCCCGTGGAAATAAAGTGGATTGTCCAGTTGGTTCCTAATAGCCTTGAAGGGGACTGGGCTCCCTATTACCCACGCAAGACAGAAGTCTAGCTGGTTTTGTGATCTTAGGTGCCTCTGTAGGCTAGTAGGTAGTGTATTAGCTTGTAAGTATGGGGGTTGTGGGTTCGATTCCCAACGAAGGCTTTGGTTTTTTCACTACAAAAATAAAAATTGATTATCGGTGGGGCTGCTCAGCGATGAAGGCATAGTAAGTGGTCGCTATGCTGTCTTATATGCGGCAGTTAATTTCCGACTATCCTTCTACTTTAACCACCTGTTTCATCTATTCTCTATACCGTTCCTAAAGAATGTAGCACGGTACTTGACTAAATAGGCATTGTTGCCTGAAAAGCTACTTCTTTTTAAAAAAAAACAAAAATAATGTGCCCCCGGGGGGGAACGAAAGGGTATATTACTTTGTTAATAATGTTGGATTTCCGTCAAAACATATAAATATGCCCTTGGGGGGGGGGGGATTTATCTGTTTAGTAATATCGTGTTTATTTTCACTTATTCCCGCCTCTAATATTCGTTACGTCGTTCCACAGCTTCTGTTATCCCAGTCTTTGCACTTCCATATGCTACATTGCCTTGTTTCCATCCCTCCCTCTACTTTACCCTTCACGTTTGTGAATATTTCGTTTGTCCAAACTAGCTTTGGACACACATTTATACCATCTTAGTACTGGCAAGAAAAGGAAAAGGAAAATTTATTCCGTAAAAAAAATGGCAGAATAAGTTTCCAGTTTTTATTCAATTTGTTGCCGAATCTTCTAGAGTAACGTGGTTTAAAGAATAAGAAACATACGTAACTTAAATTTACCAAAAAAAAAAATTACTTACAAAAAATTAACCTAAACTAAACGCTTAAAATAACTTCCCTGAATTACTTACCTTAAAACTTTTAATTAATCAACCTGAACACTTTACGTAAAGGAATAAAGCGTGATTTGATTTACATCTGCACCGACTATATAGTCATAATCAGATGATGGTCAAACCACTTGGTTGATTGGACACCAACCACGCCCTAGAAGGCCATCGAATACGTATATCCTCCGGTCACTCCTAGTAGCAATTTCGAAAGCCCGAAGAAGGCCGCAGCCTTCACTCCTTGCTAAAGAGTTGGAGACTTTTCAACTCCTGGTCCAGAACGCATGAAGCTCTTTTTTATCAAGAACACGACAGCATTCATACTCACTGGACCTGAACCATTCATTGTGTTAATTTGAATGATCCGACCCACAAACTCTTACGAGGGTCCGAAACCACAACCACCACGATACTCCCATATAGGGGCCAACCTCAATAACCAGTCAGAGCACATCATTGTCTAAAGAGAACAAATAGTGTACTCTGGGGCAACTGATTTCCCGTGGAAATATGTGGATTGTCCAGGTGACTCCTACTAGCCTTTGAGGGGCTGGGCTCCCTTTTACCCCGCAAGACACAAATCTAAATGGAATAGTAGGTTCCAAAAAGACTATAATGTGCCCCCGGGGGGATTACGTAAAGGAATATTAAATGTAAACGCATACTTACCCAATTGAATTATAAATCCATTGATCAACCGAAAAATAAAGAAGAAATTTATATCGAAACCTGCTGGTCATTTATTTAAAATCATCGAGGAAAAAGGTGAGAATTAAGGTTTCCACATATTCCACAACAAGGAAAAGAAATTAATCACAAATATTATTCCAACTTCCCCAATTATAATTGCTCTAACCGAGCAATTGTAAATACAGAAATTTCCCTTAGAGATTGGCCCCAGCTGGAAGTGAAGTTCCCAACTCTGCCTACTCTAGAGCGCGGGAGTAATTATTAATACAACTAAAGTGACGTATTCATCGTTTAATGTGCTGTTGGATTTATATAAAAATTGTATTCTATCAGTTCTATGGTCCTTGCCGCCAGTCAAACTGGGTATAAATTGCACACCGTGAGAAGTTTCCTATTGATTTGTTGTCATTATCATCATCATCAGCAATGTCGGTTCAAGGATTATCGATTTTAAGCTAAATTTTTGCTTCTCCTATCAAATTTTTTATAAGTTCTTTTGGAAAACTGTTGCGTTGAAGTGCTGTTGTAGTTCCATCTATGTTTCTGGGGTAAAATTGATCGTCACCAATAATCAAAAATTCTAAAGATGAAACCCTTGACTGCCAAGGGCAGTTTTAAGAACTTGCTTGTTTGAGATCTTTGAAAGGAAAGACGACAGGAAAAAAAATTTATGATGAATTTAGAGAGGGGATGGAATCTCTTAGTGCCCCAATTTCCAAATTAATTAATTTAACAACTGATGGAGCAGCTAACATGGTGGGAAAAAATGCGGTGTTTGCAGGAGTTTATACAAGTCAGCATCCTGAAAGCAAAACAATTTTTTTACATTGTACAATCCACCAGGATGTTCTTTGCAAGGCTGCTTTGGATATTAACCACGTACTTAATATTATTTTAAAATTACAATAATTAATACCATTCGAGCCCGTGGTTTGTTAGATCGACAATTTCAGGAGTTTTTATCGAAAGTTGATGCATAATTTTCAGATGTACTTTATTACACAAAGATCAGGTGGCTGAGTTGTGGGCATGCCTTCTCGAGAGCTTGGAGTCTTCTCGAAGAAACTATTATCCGTGTTATGGGTCGTCTGGCAGTGAAATTTATTGGAGACACCCAAATGCCACATCTCCTGCATGCCAGCCCTAAAGTATTCTGTCACATTTTTAGTTGCAGGGTTGTGTCCAAATATGAGACTTTCCCATTTTCCTCCTTCCCAGTAACAGCAAACTGTATCCCTGGGTGGCAACCACTTAGGGATTTTTGAACTTCATCCCTGTCGTCTAGTGTGATAATGATCAAAATGTTATTTACATACTAAACTATGCATTTTAGACCGATGTCCTTATTATCCCGTTTTGTTGTTCTTACGTTAATTTAAATAATGGCAAACCTTCTATTAGCTGTTAGCCTAATTCGGCCTGCTTGAAGTTAAACAACCGCAAATCATTTCATTATTCTTGGCAGAAATAGAAAAAAAATTTATCTGCCTTCAAAATGATAAATTATAGAAATTGTTAGAAAACAACAACAACAACAACAACAACAAACAAATTTATTAAAAAAAATATATATTATTTAAATATATTTTTTGTTAACTGCCACCACTCACTCTGCTGCCACAAGATAATATTAACCCAGTGCCCTGGGTTTTATTTGCTGTATTGATTCGTAGGCTAAAAGTCTTTATACCCCAGTACCACAGTTTCTACTCCTGTATACAACTATGGCTGTCTGTCTGTCTGTCTCTCTGTCTGTATAATTACAATATGTTGGCAGTTTGTGTAAAAATATTTTTTTTTTTGTTATTTAGTTTCTTTGTTGTTCAATGGCTTTAGTTTAATGTCTTGAATGTTTGTTTTTTCTAGCTGACTGCTAAACTAGTTTTTTCTTTACCTTTCCAAAGTTTTCTATAGAGGAAAATGTTGTTTTTGTTTATTTGAATTTTTTATTTTCTTGTTTCTTTCTAAAACTACAGATAAAGATAAATTTGAATAATAACTGTAGAAAGGAAAAACCCTGAGGTCTTTGTGGATGCCAACTGAAAACAGTAGAAAAAAGTGGTGTTTTATTTTTTATTTATTTCGTCAGTATTTTTTTGCGCTGTTTGGAGGGAAAGAAAGAAAAGCAAAAACAACAAAAAAAAAGTTTAAAAAGAAGACAGAACCATGAATATGATGATTTTCTAAAAAGCCACGATTATAAGGCAACGTTACGTTTATAAATTCGTGGTAATTACTCGTTTCATGCAATTGAAAGGATGTTTGTTTTCACCACAAATAAAAAAATCTTAACTTGAACTTTAAAAAAACTCAGCGCTGCACAATGGTCTGAATACTCAAACTAACTGGAAAAAACTACTAACTTTCAATTAAAAAAATTCTACTGCATGAAACTTAACACTTTTTTCCACTACATGTTTATACTTTAATAAAAGAAGGTGGGCGTATATCCTACATGCTTTCTAAATAGTTAATAGTTTCTTCCGGCTAGATTGATATTTTGGACCACTGTGCGGTAGCAGATGTTTTAAAAGAAATAGTGTTATTTTCTTAGAAACCAAGATATTGAATAATAAACAGCATGTCGATATTGAAATGGTGTTAAAAAGAAAGATGTGTGTGTGTGTGTGTTAGTGTGGTAGTATTTGTGAATGGAAATTGACAAAGTTTTAATATCCTCAACTGTTTTCTAACGGAAGCATTTCAACTTGTAACAAGCTGGCAATGCAATCACCTGATAACGGCTGCTCTTAAGCATAATAATTTTTGTAGCTTATAGGCATTAAATTGCGATTATAGAAAATTCCTCTATTATGACAATATTCATCCTTATTCTGTTTGGCGATGGCAACATCGTCATCGTTTTTAAGGCAACATCACTTCAAAACAACATCAATAGTAATTTGGTATTCCAAATAACAGTCTTATGACGACGTCGCCAGTTTATCGATCATTTTAATGAAATATAACTCACATTGTTCCTTAAAATTACTATGAACACTGCCTCTTCGAAATCCCCTGGCAAGTGATGGATGTTTTTCCCAATGCTTCCACTAATTTTTCATTAATTTTAATATTTTCCATTTTCGATTTTTTTTGTACTTTTTAATATTTTATTTTGTATTTTTAGTTTTTTTTTAATCTTTTTAAAATGTTTGTTTACAACAGCACGACACCAAAATCACAGACGACAATATCAAAGGTAATTTAAGGCAACATCAACAGAATACCAAACATGTATTGCCAGTCATCGATAAATTTCTATATTGTCAACGAGAATACAGATTTCCAACAAACAACACAACATCAATAGTAATTTGGTATTTCCTAACAGTCTTATGACGACATTGCCAGTTTATTAAAACAACTCACATTGTACCTTAAAATTATTAGGAACACTGCCTCTTCGAAATCCACTGGCAAGTAATGAATGTTTTTCCCAATGTTTCCACTAATTTTTCATTAAACATGTATTGCCAGTCATTGATAACAGGCAATATTGTCAACGAGAATATGGATTTTCAACAAACGATAAAAAAACGACGTCGTCTTGTATTGCCGTGGCCATACAGAATAAGGGTGATTATATAATGTATCTAGTTGAATTTTGTTTGCGTATATCCTTATCTTACGATTGAACCCTTGCAGAATATCTCTTGGACATTGAGGGCTGGCTGAGGGCCAGTGATTTTATGTATCAAGTATTTTTGTATACTGGAATCTAGTGGATTGATACGTTGATATTAACTTAATAGCAGAGGATGAGAAATACATTAGGTTATGGAGCTTGTAGCAGTAAGAACGTGATGCTCGATGGTGTCAAAATCTTTGGAATGGTAGAATAGCAGAAGAAATAAGAACGCAACATTAACTTTATTAATTTTCATTTAAATATCGGAACCATCCAATAATGCAGAAACACGCCCGTGATTCTTTTTAAAATCAGACAGCCTGTCTTTTATCATATTATTTATATCAAGAATATGTGTTATCTGGTTATGCATAATTCTCTCAAGGAGTTTTGAAAGAAGTGGCGCTTGGTCTTTATTAAAAACCTGCTTTTGTTATCGGAACAATCAATTTGAAGGAAAGCAGAGGTTTTAGCTTTTCCTCTTTTTAAATAAAATGCAAAAAAACTTGCATTTAAAACAAAATGGCGGCTTTTAAAAATATTTTTTTAATAAAAACAGAGTTTATTTCTCTTAACTACACTTTATCAATTATTGTAATAAACGTAAGCAAGCAATTGTGTTATTTTAACTAACTTTAACGAATTGTCTTGACTTTGTTTGACTTCCCACAACCTAATGGCCAATCGTCAGTTTCCAAACATGTTCCTCAGATGTGTTTACACAAAAATTAAGTCAAAATCGTGATGTTGTATTTACATATTTAGAAAGAAACAAAAAGAAATAAAAGAGAACATGGAAACGGTAAATTTGTATTAACAGTTATAAAGGGAATAATTTTGAGGCTTAAAATGTTAATTCGTGAACTAAGACAGAATCTGCAGAAAATATTGTGACACTCAATACAGAGAAATAATCCCAACAGTCAGCGAGTTGTTGCAAATAAAAAACACATCTGATTGTTTATAAAAGGGTGTTGCTTTTATACTTCGCAAAAGATTATCTTTGGATATTCTAATTAAAATATGATTTCTGGCATTATGATCGCCACGGTGTACAGTGGTCGATATACCGAATTTGGCGGCATTTAATTCGTAAATGAATAAAAACAAAGCCTGACAATTCGACAGTTTTCATTTATTTCCGAGCTTTAAATACAAATACACTGAAAATAAAATGTCTATAATTTAACACAAATATTTATAATTTCCAGTCTATAACAAAAGTTGTTATATTCCACCCCTTATTTCTTGTTTGTTAAAGTTGCTGATATCTAGCCAAAAAATTTTAAATATTTTTGTTAAATTACTGACATATTATTTTGAGTGTAGTTAAAATAATTAATACAAATTTCTTAAACATAATCACTCTTATTCTGTTTGGCGACGGCAATACAAAACGACGTCGTTTTTAATCGTTTGTTGTAAATCCGTATTCTCGTTGGCAATATTGCCATTTATCGATGACTGGCGACACATGTTTGGTATTCTGTAAGAAAATTTGACGTTAATGTTGTCTTAAAGGATATTCGGATGAAAATTAATAAAGGTAATAATGCGTTCTTAGTTCTTCTGGACCGCTCTAAAGCATCACGTTCTCACTGCTATAAGCTTCATAACTTAATCTATTTCTCTGCTATTAAGTTAATATCAACGTATCAATCCACTAGATTCCAGTATTCAAAAATACTTGATACATAAAATCACTGACCCTCAGCCAGCCCTCCGTGTCCAAGAGATTTTCTGCAAGGGTTCCATCGTAAGATCAGAATAAAAGCAGACAAAATTCAACTAGATACATGACATAAACACCCTTATTCTGTATGGTGACGGCAATACAAGACGACATCGTTTTTTTATCGTTTGTTGAAAATCCATATTTTCGTTGACAATATGCCTGTTATCAATGACTGGCAATACATGTTTAATGAAAAATTAGTGGAAACATTGGGAAAAACATTCATCACTTGCCAGGGAATTTCGAAGGGGCAGTGTTCCTAGTAATTTTAAGGAACAATGCGAGTTGTTTTAATAAATAAAATGGTAATGTCGTCATAAGACTGTTAGGAAATACCAAATTAGTATTGATGTTATGTTTTTTGTTGGAAATCCGTATTCTCGTGGACAATATTGCCGTTTATCAATGACTGGCAATACATGTTTGGTATTCTGTAAGACAATTTGTAGTTGATGTTGCCTTTAATTGCTGTTAATATTGTCGTGTGTGATTTTGGTGTCGTGCTGTTATAAACAAAATTTTAAAAAGTTGAAAAAAAACAATAGAAAAGGGAAAAAATTTTAAATTAATGAAAAATTAGTGGAAGCATTGGGAAAAACATTCATCACTTCCTAGGGGATTTCGAAGAGGCAGTGATCCTAATAGTTTTAAGGAACAATGGGAAAGTATTGTTAGTTTGTTAGTTCGTATAACACAGCACAGCGACCAGATACCATGCCTTCATACTGAGCAGCCCCACTGACAGTCAATTTTTATTTTTGTAGTGAAAAAAAAAACAGCCAAGGTTTTGTTGGGAATCGAACCCACAACCCCTAGACTGATAAAATAGTATACTATATACTAGCCTACAGGGGCACTTTACTTTTAGCATATAACCGCCACGGTGGCTGGCTTAAACTTACTATAATTTAGAGGTTTAGGTTTCGATGACTATATTCCATTTCTAGTCATTTATCGACGTAACACGGTGAGTATAGCCTTACAAGTGGTCAATCATTATGGCCTTTTCGGTGTGGACTAGCGACTTCACATATTATCCCAGAAAATAGTATAACGCCATTAAATTGCACGATTTTGGAGTCAAATTTAAGGGTCCACAAAGTGCAACCAAACATTTTCTTCAATAAATCACTTGTGACACGAGCTCTGCGATACATTGGCTTAACCTTCTGTACGCATTTCATGTTATTCAAAAAATACACATGGATTTCAAAATTGCTGTTTGAGGCTTTATTAAATATGTGCGCGTATTTTCCGACGGGGTTGAAAATCATACCCAAATAACTTAATTAAATGTTTAGAAAATGTTAATGTCATCAAAATTACAATATAATTACTATGGAATATATGCGAGATTATGTACGCTGGAAAAAAAGAAATTATTAGCTAAAAATTTACACTTACAATATTATATACAGTCGAGATCCTTGTTGAATAAACCTTATGTAAATGAAGGAATAAACTAGGTCCTCTTATATAAAATTTTCTAACAAAAGTGAGATTTATCACTAAACGAAATTGTCTTATGAAAATTTCGGAATCAACGATCATATTGTTATGGGCCTAATTTAAGCAATTTCGAAGGATTGTTTAGGAGTCATGCTACTCAAACTGAAATGTCGAGCTAAAATAAACATAAATCACTTGATAGCTAATAAAATGGCTGTCAGTTAAAAAGTGTTACCAACTTAAAGTTGTATGCCTCTATAAGTTACATCCGATAAATGAGAAAAATAAAATTCAAATATTTCGTCGAATATTATTTGTCTCAAGATTTCAATATTCATTATTGTCTTAATATATTTTAGGGTGACTTTTTTGAAACGTCACAAAATGAATTAGAGTTCCATCGCTAAAGATGAGTTTTGTTTACAAAAATATAGTTGCACTTCCGGACAATTTTTAATCCAGCAATCACTGCACTGTCAGTAATCACAGATTTTGAATTAAATAAAAAATCGTAATGATCTCAGTTTCAAAATTGTCATGATCTTGGGAACGATAACAAAACTTCAGTTTAGAACAACTGATCTTGGTTTTCTTTACAAGATTCAGCTAAAAATATTTCAACTAATGATACCAGTGTAAAGTAGAAATATGACAACACGTCGCCAGTTGTCTGCTCTTTTGATAAATTTTTGTTGCACATTTTGCGACAAAGCTTTGCTTATCTCCTCAATTCACCACCGAACTTCAACTTTCAGAGCGTTTGTTGTTTGTGGGCTATTCAACTAAAAATAGTTTTGGAGAAAATAAATCACAGAAATAATGATCGCCTTATTTGACATAAAAAATCAAGTACATAATTGCACATCGCGATATTTTTCACGTAATGAATTGTTTGGATGGTTAAGTGGCTTGTGGCCTTGCTTAAACAAAGGGTTGCGGAATTTAATGAGGTAATTGTAGCCACAAAAAATTGGTTAATATAATTTGGTAGCACAGAAGATTTACGTGGCATAGTTTCCGTGCTCATTTTCCAACAAATTCGGGCGGATGATGCAGCTAGATTTTTACCTTCTAAGTATTTGAAGGACAATTTATTTCCTAACCTCAATTTGCTCACCCGCAAAATTTGGTTATTATAATTTGGGAGCACAGAAGATTCACGAGACATTGTTTCCATACTTATTTTCCAACAAATACAGGCGGATGATACCGCTTGACCACAAACCGCACCATACGGTCACTTTTTTTGAAAGTGATAAATTGAAGTTTTCACCTTTTTCTCAATTAAAATTCTTTGTTAAAGATTGTAACGTTTTAAATAACGCTTCAAATTTCTCAAATTTTTACAGAATAAATATCATTTGACGGACAATATATTTCCTAACCTCAAATTTGCCCATACACAATTCACAATTTTGATAGTATATTTTCTCAATTAAAATTCTTAATATAGAGCGTAACGTTTTGTGCTTAAAATTTCCCAAACTTCTACAAAATAAATATCAAAAGATAACAGCGCAATTTTTACCTTTTAAGCATTTGAAGGACAATATATTTCCTAACCTCAAATTTGCCCACGCGTAAAAAATTGGTTATTATAATTTGGTAGCGCAGAACATTCACGTGACATTCATTTCCATGCTCGACGGATGATGTCGCTTAACCACAAACCGCACCATACGATCATATTTTTTGGAATTGATAAAGTAAAGGGTAAAACCATTTTGATAGTAAATTTTCTCAATTAAAATTCTTTGCTCAAGATTGTAACATTTTATGTTTAAAATTTCCCAAATTTCTATAAAATAAATATCAAAAGACTACATCGCAATTTTTACTTTTTAAACTTTTGAAGGACAATTTATTTTTTAACCTCAAATTTGCCCACCCATACGGTCTTGTTCAAAATTTTATAGTAAATTTTCTCAATTAAAATTCTTAAACAAAGAGCGTAATGTTTTATGCTTAAAAATTCCTAAAATTTTTACAAAATAAAAATTTCAAGCATTTGAAGGACAATTTATTTTCTAACCTCAAATTTTAAAACAATCGAAAAATTAAAGAAGAAAATTAACGCGGAAAAAAGCTTTTAAACTCATTAAAATTAATTTGAAAATTAGCTGAACTAAAACTTTTTTTCTATTTAAAATGATGTACTGAAAAGTTGCTGCAGCCACTAAAGGTTTTTGAATTTTTGCATTTAATATTTAATTCATTTAATTTATTGTTTAATTAGAAAATTATCGTGTGTTTTTTTTAATTTAAAATAATTTAATTTAAGCAATTTTAGTTCGCGCTTGATTCCTTCAAATAAATATTTCATGAAATTTTCACAAAATATTTATTAAAAAAATATTTATTTAAAAATAAACACTATGATATTTAAATAAAATAATATCATAAAGTGTTTATTTTTTAATAAATATTTTTTTTAATAAATATTTTGCGAGAATATTATGAACTATTTATTTGAAGGAATCAAGCGCTAATTAAAATTGCTTAAATTAAATATGATTCCGATGAATTATAAATTGCTCATAATTTAATTTATTTTAAAATACATTTAAAATATTAAATTAAAATTATTATTTAAATAAAATATTATTTTTTCATTTTTCAATTAAATATTTAATTGATACAATTAAAAATTGTACAAGATTTTAGAGTGAAAACAATTTAAAAGAATTAAGAAAATTTTTTCCTTGTATTACCTGCTTAATTTAAAATGAACCGCGATTTTTTACAAGTATTTTTCCAGCTTGACCTTTTGCAAAACAGATTTACGTTGAGCTGCATTAAAAGATCAACAAGATTTGCCTGACTGTGGGCAACAAAACGCCAGTGTTGAGTGAAGTAAAAATTGTAAAAATCTCTTTAACAGTTTTTGTATGGCAGTCACGCATGCTCAACACGTACGAAAAATAATAAAACGGTAGAATACTAAAAATAAAAATATAAAAAAATAAAATTAAAATAAAATACTTAATTTAGTTAAATTAAAATAGCCTTCTTTTTAATAGAACGAGGTCTTGTGTCTAAAACCAAAATAGCAACAGCAAGTTTTCGGTTAAAATTTTAATAATAAATTAAAACAAATTCCCAATAACTAAAAAACAACAACAACGACAATAATAACAACAACCACTATTATGTGAAGTATATAAATTTCAAATTTAATTAAAACTCATGAATGAATTTGAAAACTTTACTACTTTAATACTCTTAAAAACCAACAACAATGGCAATAACAACAACAACATTTTTAGTGAACCAAATATGGCATCTCTTTCTCTTTTATGAACTGAAATGAGTGAAAAAGCACAAAGTGTTTTTAATTATCGTTTGATGAAAATTGTATAATAAACTATAAAACCATTGACATCATTTACTTAAGTGGGCATAATAAAATAACTACTGGAATTTTAAAATTTTATAGGGTTCGCCAGCAGAGACTGAAAATTTAAAAAATTTTTTTATTTCTCTTTTGCTTTTCAAAAATAATTATCGTGCTATTCTCGTCCCTCATAATCAATTGTTCAAAATTGAAGACCCCCCGGAGCCACATATATATGGTCTTTATAGAACTTCGACTATCTAGACACAGTGCAACTGGGGGAAAAAGGGAGCCCAGTCCCCTGAAGTCAGCAGGGGTACAACTGTAAACTCCACTTTATTTCCACGGGAATCAGTAAGCTCGCAGAGTTCATTATTTGTCTCTTTAGACATTTAATAGTTCTCTGACTGATTATTGAGGTTGGCCCTTTGTGGGAGTAACGTGGTGGTTGTGGTTTCGCGGCCCCATAACAGTATAATGGTTATTATGGTGGCCAGGATCATCTCACTGTTGATGACACCTTAAGTGAATGATCCAGTCCAGTGGGCATGCTAGACATGTGTTCTGGACAGGAGTTGCAAAATTTCCAACTCTTAAGCAAGGAGTGATGATTTGCAGCCCTGCTCTGGAATCATCGAAGTTGCAACTAGAAAGTTCTGTTGCATAGAATTATGGCTTCGGCTTCCTAGGGCAAGCATGACGTTCCAAATTATGCAGTGGTTTGATCCACTATCTGAATAAGGCTTCATGGCCAGGCGCGGATGTAAATCGAATCACACAGTTGTTCAACATTGTAGATCATATTCAGGGTCGGGAATGGTTTAGTAAACAATAGTGTATGTAAAAGTTATTAGGTCTACAGGTTCTCCAAAATAAACGCTAATTAAGAAATTTTGTCAGAGCTCTCATATCAGGCGATTCTGAAACGATATCAAGATTACAAAAGAAATGCGTGATAAGGTTTACAGCAGTACCGACCGTAGGTCATAACCTGGTGGTGGCCGAACCACTGTCATTCTCGCTCTAGGAAGCCGAAGACTAATTTCTAGCATAAGGCTATTCCTAGTTGCAATTTCGGTGGTTTCGAAGCAGGGTCGCAAACCATTACTCCTTGCTGAAGAGTTGGAAACTATCCACTGGATCCGGATCGTTCACCCATTCTTCTCAGTAAAGGTGAGATGATCCTGGCCCCTTAATCAAATTCATGGGGGCTGCGAAACCACAACTACCACGATACTCCCAAAGGTCCTACCTGAATTAACACAGAATTATCAGACAGAGAGCACCTAAAAGTCTAAATAGAAGCAAATAGCTAAACTTTAGGGCTTACTGATTTCCGTGGTAATATTGTGGAGCTTCCCGTTAACTCCCTGACAGCTTTCACACACTTTCGTGTTTCATTATACGACTGCAGGACATTGTAATGAATTTGTATTTATGTTCTTTGCAGATCTTAATTACGTTCATTGAATAATTCATGGAAAAGTTAATTATTTTTTTTTCAGCTTCGAAGCAGAAATACAATTTTAGATGTTTAACATAACACGATAACGATATGATAGGAAGAGGTTATTAACAATATGTTGCACAGTTGAACAAACACACGTTTAACTTGGTAGCAGAAAATATTGACGACCAAGGGTAAACGCACAATATTTCAATCGCTTTAAGAATGTCGAAATTTGTGTGTCAAATAGATGTTTTGTGGAGAAGTCTGATAACCGTCTTTCAGCTGAGGAAATAGGCTGTTCAAAGTTATCGATTGTTGGTAGAAACTAACGGTCAATATGCACCAATTTAAAAAACTTGTGAAAGATGGTTTACGCTATTCAAAAGTGTGTTTCATCACAGAAGTAGGTGCCCCTGTATGCTAGTAGGTGGTGTACTAGCTTGTCAGTCTGGGGGTTATGGGTTCGATTCCCACCGAAGGCCTTGGTTTTTTTTCACTACGAAAATAAAAAATTGACTGCCGGTGGTGCTGCTCAGTGATGAAGGCATAGTCACTGTGCGCTGTGCTGTCTTATACAACAGTTAATTTCCGACTATCATTCTACTTTCACCACCTGTTTCATCTTATCTCTATCCCTTTCCTAAAAAAATGTAGCACGGTACTTGACTAAATAGGCATTGTTGCCTGAAGTGCTACTTCTCTTTTACAAAAAAAAAAAAAGAAGACAAGGAGAGGCCTGGTCACCTAAAGAAGTTTGATGATGAGATATTGGAAGCAGTACTCGACGAAGATTGTTGTAAAACGCAAGAAGAACTTGCATTATCATTGGGATTCATACAACAAGGAATTTCTCTCGGTTCAAAAACATTGGAATTCTCTTAAATGCGAGGAAGTATGGTGAATTGAAACTGAGACATGTTGGAAGGCGGTTTTATATCTCGCAAATGAGGCTTGAACGCTAGAAAAAGAAGTTGCATTGTTACTAGTGATAGAAAATGGATACAATACGATAACTTCAAGCACAAAAAAGTAAAGCCCGGCCAACTAGCCAAATCAATTACGAAACTGAATATCCATGACGCCAAGGTAATGCTCGGTATTTGATGGGATCAGAAGGGTATTTTTTATTATGAGCTGTTAAAATTGGATCAGGCGATCACAGGGTACCTGCACTGAAGACAAATGATTCCTTTAAAGAGAGCCATCAACGAAAAGCGACCACAATATTCCATCAGACATGATGAGGCCATAAACTTCCGTCATGACAATGCTCGGTCACATGTAGGCAGACCGAGCAAATATTTGGAAAACAGTAGTTGAGAAATTTTCTCTCATCCGCCTTATAGCCCAGCAGAAGACCCTTCTGACTTACATTTATCTCGATCGAGGCTGAACACCCTTACTGGAATACGTTTCATTTTAGAAAAGAGTATCAGAAATAGGCTTGATTCATATGAGACATCACAACCAGAGCAGTTCCTTTGGCAGGGTGCTCATATGTAACCAGAAAGTGTCAAGCAAACTAAATCGACATTATTAACTTGTCTACCCATAAAAAAAAAATATTATAAAGGAACTACTGAAAGAATACCAACCCTCGTATATCTTAAACGTGACAGGTGCATTTATTTATATTTCGTTTTGGTTTTTTATTTCATTTTTTAACTTGTATGACGCTTGTTGGTCATGCTGTTGTTGTTTTTTTTTAGTATGCAGTTGGTTTCCAAACCCAAATGACAACTACAACAACAAAAGTAATAAAACAAAACAAAAAAAAAATACTTTTAACTAACAAAGCATGACCGCAACAAAGATTAAAGTCATGCCAACATTAAGCCAAAAAAGGGCTACAACCGCATACATGACACTATACGACGATTCAGCCAACAACCAACAACCAATAAACTAAGCAACATTCTGTGTATATGAAAGACACGGATATGCATCACTTAACTTCCAAAACATTTGATACACATGCCACATTTGTTGTTGTTGTTGTACATAAAATTCTAAGGAAAAAAAATAATAAAACAAAAAATTTCAACAACTTGTGCTCACATATGACTGACTGACTGACAGTTTGGCTGACTTAAGAATAATAATTTACGAAAATATCTGTGCTTTTGTTGTACACTGGCATGACACCTGCTTCTCTTTCGGTGGCATCCACAAAAACATGCAAAAATATAAAAATATGAGAAAGTTGTAATAAAACAAACAAAGTTTCCATTAAAGTTTAACAGAGGATTAAGATAGCAAAAAGGATTCAAATATTATTTATATAAAAGTCATTTTAGAGAGAGAGAGAGAGAGAGAGAGAGAAAGAGAGCGAGAGAGGCATGTTCTTTCTCTGAGAATTCTTAAATTTTATAATAAATCCTCAATGAATAGTTACTTAAGCTGCCTTTTCACTTTCTTGGAATATCAAATGTTATCGAATGTTTTCTACTTAAAAATATCCGTTGTGATGTCAGCTGTGTGATGGAAATCTTAATCCGCCTCATCAGCGTCATCTCTAATGTGTCTAAGAGAAATGGCGATTTACAAAATTATTGTCTTAGGTTATGAGAGAGACTATTGGCAATTTCCTTAATGGTTCAATGCGTAGCTGAACTGAAGAAGCAGAAAATCTTCATAAAGGGTATTATTTATAGAGGTATATAACTTTGCAATGGAATAGAACAAAAATGAAAATTTTAAATTTACATGAAAATTACTTTATTCGAAAGATCATTTTCTAACATTATGACCGCCATGACTGGTTCGGACGTACTCTAATCCAGAGGCCCAGTATTCAACGACAAAACTATTGCCTTCGGTTATAAAGGATCCGCTATCTAACGTTTTTTTTTTTCAACTAGTGCTTATTTCGTGAATGGTAACACTTAGCAGCTCATGTTTGATTTGACAGATAATTACTTTTATCCTTCCGCTGAACAAATATGGTTGTGTATACGCTTGAACAATGTTGGGAAATATTGCGACATTATTTTGAAAATCATGTTAATGTTGCAGAATGTGTGCGAAAATTGCGTACGGATTTTGGAAGAAGAGAGCCACTGTCACCTTCGTATGTTCGTTATGTTGTGAAAAAATGAAAGAAACTAGCTTCCCTCATCGATAAACCAAAGCGTCAAAAGCCAAAAACAGTGCGTACACCCGAGAATATTGCTGCTACGGTAGATGGTGTGCGTGAAGCGCCATCAACATCAATTAGGTGCCCCTGTAGGCTAATAGGCAGTGTATTAGCTTTACAGTGTGGGGGTTGTGGATTCGATTCCCAACGAAGACCTTGGTTTTTTTTCACTACAAAAATAAAAATTGACTGTCGGTGGGGCTGCTTAGCGATGAAGGCATAGTCACTGGTCGCTGTGCTGTCTTTTATACGGCAGTTAATTTCCGACTATCCTTCTACTTTCACCACCTGTTTCATCTCTTCTCTATCCCTTTCCTAAAGAATGTACTAGGCCTAAATAGGTATTGTTGCCTGAAGTGCTACTTCTCTTTTAACAAAAAAAAAAAAAAAAAAAATTCACCGTCGTTCTCAGCAATTAAACATTTCAGAGACATCATTGAGACGAATTTTGCATAAAGACCTTGGGTATGACGCCATACAAAGTCCAATTGGTTAAGGAGTTGGAGCCAAGTGACCATTAAATGCATTTTCGCTGCGCTAAATGGGCCTGCGATCGACTTGCAGAAGATGCCGATTTTACGAAAAAATTATCTTTTCAGATGAAGGTCATTTTGATCTTGCCGGGTATGTGAACAAACAAAATTGTCGCATTTGGGGCACAGAAAACCCGCACGCATATATTGAAAAGCCGACGCACCCAAAACGAGTTACTGTTTGGTGTGACCCCCCGGGGGCACATATATGGTCTTTATAGAACGCTCGACTATCTAGACCTGTGCAACTGGGGGTATAAGGGAGCCCAGTCCCCTGAAGTCAGCAGGGGTACAACTGGAAACTCCACATTATTTCCACGGGAATCAGTAAGCCCGCAGAGTTTCCGCCATCTGTCTCTTTAGGCATTTAGCTGTTTCTCTGGCTGATTATTGAGGTTAACAGTTATATGTATAACTTAGTCTTTACAAATGTATTATATGTATTAACACTCTTGTAGAAACCCAATTTATAAACTTGTTAATGAAATACTTTGTTTGGAAAATGTTTTATTTATCATAGTATCGTAAGAAATTGAATACATTTGTTGTGACAATTGTTTTTAAGAGAGTTTTAAAACTGAAATTCAAATGGAATGTTTGAATAAAATAAAAAATAAAATATTAAAATTAAAATAATTTTAATTTAATTGGCGCAGTCGGTAGGATCCTTTTATTTAAAAAGGATCATCGAATCGTTCATTTCTTTACGGAAAGGAATTTGTTTTTAAACAGTAAATTAATCCTGCGAATCCTACGGGACCCTCCAGGATTATAAAATATAATTTGATAGGAAATTTAAAATAATTGCATATTGTGAAAAGTTATAAATTATAATTTGACAAAAAAAATTCAAAATAATTGCATATTGTGAAAAAAGAGTGTAAAATATAATTTGACAAAAAAATTCAAAATAATTGCATATTATGAAAAAAAGTATAAAATATAATTTGACAAAAAACTTAAAATAATTACATATTGTGAAAAAAAGATTATAAAATATAATTTGACAAAAATTTAAAATGATTACATACTGTGGGAAAAAAATTATAAAATATAATTTGACAAGAAATTTAAAATAATTACATATTGTAAAAAGAAAAGAATTAAAATGAATCAATGAGAAATTATCAATAAAAATGAATAAAAAATAATAATCTTTAAAAAAAATGAAAAGTTAAATACAAGGATGTAAGCTATTAGTTAAAAAAAAAATAAAAAAAGTAAATTAAATACTATCAATCAAAAGATTTAAAAAAAACAATTTAAAAAAAATAAATAGACGATTATAAATACTATCAATTAAAAGGATTTAAAGAAAAACAATTAAAAAAAATAAATAAAAGATTACAAATCTAGTTTAAAACGAGTGCAAAAGTTAAATGTGTAGAAAAATATTTTATGGTAACTAATTGAAGTATTGGAATTATCAGTGTAAATTTAATCCAAGCGAAAAACGGAATTAAATTTTAAGCATTAATTTAAATAAAATTTAACAATTTAAAGGAGGTTTCCTAGAATCAGGCAATAATATGATGATTCAACAAACTGGTGCTGTAAACTGCGTTATTGTTTTTGGTGGTCGAAAAGTGCTAGCGTAAATGTGTAATCTTAATTCAACAAATTGGCAGTCATTGTGAAAATTGGGAAAAAACTAAAAAATAAACAATTTTAGTTGGAAAATAATATAAAAATGAGAATAATTTTAGAAAATAAAACTGTTTGCAGTAAATAGGAAATACTGAAATAATACTGTGTATGTGCATTTAAAAGGAAAAAAGCTAAAAAATATAAACAATTTTAATTAGAAAATAATGTAAAAATAAGAATAATTTAAAAAAAAAAAAACTTTTTGAAATAAATAAGAAATACTGAAATAATACTGTGTATGTGCATCTGAAAAAAAACGCTAAAGAAATAAACAATTTTAATTGGAAAATTTAAATAAATACAATTCTAATTTTAAAAAAAATCTTACGATTCTGAATGAACCCTCCAAGTTATATTATCAAAAAAAAAATTATTTGAACAAGAATTAAAATAAAAAATATATAAACATATAAATGTGAAGATTAAAAACTGAAACATTGAAAAAGAGACAACATGTTTATTTAAGTGAATGTTACTAATACTACATATCTAAGAACGAACATAGTATATAAACTCAGAAAAAGGAAAGCATTTAAAAAGGAAGCAGTTAAAAGGAATTTTAAAAGAAATTATAAAAGAAGACGATAAAGTAAAAACAAATACGAAGGTAGAAAAAGCAGTGAAGTCAAATATCAAAAAGCTAATGAATGGGTGTTGGTGAAGAAGAAGAGGTATATTCGTGCAAATTATTCCCTTTGAAGACATAGTATCATCCTAAAAAGGGAAGTGCATTTTTACTAAAACAATTATTTCTTTTTTATTACTATTATTGTTATGTTATTATTATAATTATGTTTATTTTTATTTTAAATGAACTAGTTATTTTTTATCTTCAAATTGTCATAGGTATTTGCTTGTTTGTATAAATAACATTGTTACTATATGAAGTAATTATTTGAATTACTTTTTCTTCGCATTTATAGATTAAATTATTATTTTGTTATTTCTTGTTAATATCTCAGTTTTCTCTTTCTTTTAATTATAAATTTTCTAAAATATTTATTGATTTAAAAATGGCACATACTCTAGACCCTGTAAAGTTTTTGGGACGATTACCAGAATTTTTTGGGGAGAGTAAGGATTTATATACCTTTATATCACTTGTTGATAAAATTAACCCCCTCTTTTTACAGTATGATGAACCTTCTCAGCTTTTATTTCTCGATTTGATTAAAAGTAAAATTAAAGGTAAAGCCAAAGAGGCAATTGAAATTAATTTTCATGTGCGTACGTGGTCGGAGATTAAAACAGTTCTGGTGAATTATTTTGGGGAGAATCGAAGTGTAGAGGAGCTTTATGACCAACTTCGTTCTGTGATTTTTAGAACGAATGTGGTTGATTTTTATAATGAAATTAAGGAAAAACTTAGAAGTTTAAATAATAAGGTAGCTTCAGATTTCGGAGTAGATGCAAATAGTGAGCAAATCGCTAAAAATAATTTGAGAACTTCTCTGGATACTTTTAAACAAAAAATTCCCGAACCAATGAAGACCATACTAGCATGTAGGAATCCTGATACTCTTGAGGGTGCAATGAATATCCTTTTTGCATCTGGATATGCTAATTATGGAAGTAATGGAAGAGAAAATGTTTTTGATAATAGAAATAAGAATTATTTAGGTACTAATAATAATTACAGCAATAGATTGCAAGATAATGGAGGCAGTCGTAGCAACATAAACCATAAGTCAAACAGATATAACAATAAGCCGTTCATTGTAGGTAATCAGGTTAATTCTAATAAATCTTTTAATAACAATAAGTATCAACATAATAATAACCATTTTCAAAATAATTCGAATTATAGTCGTAATGGGAAAAATTATGTTTTTAATCCAAATTATAATCATAATAGGGAGACTTTTAGCTATAATTTTGATCCAAATTCTTTTCAAAAACAACAGCATCCTGAACCAATGGATGTTAATATGATTCAAAATTGTAATACTGAAAGTAATTTACGGAAAGTACCAGTTTCTCAAAATGTGTTACAGAATAATTCTTCTTCTGAACTATTAAAGCAAAATTGTTACTTTTCTAATCAATTTCGAAATTTATGTAATTCAGTTGAGAATGTTGCAACAGAAAATTTTCGTTTTCCAGCCTCTCCGGAGAATTACCGTATATAGTAGTAAAAGGAAGTCTTAAATTTATAGTAGATACTGGTGCGACTCATTCACTTGTAAATCCGGGTTTATGTAATCCAAAGTGGAGAGTTAATTCAGAAAAGGTAATCTTGAAAGCCGTTCAAAATCAGATAATTTCGGACACAATTTATCAGGTACCCATGTTTTCGGAGTTAGGTGATACAAATGAGAAAATGAGGCTAATAGAATGTAAGTTTCATAATTATTATGATGGAATAATTGGAAATGATGTGTTACGAACATACAAAGCTGTGATAGATTATAATAGTGGTGAACTTAGGATAAATAATAAAATTGTGCCTTTATTATTTCTAAAATTACGGAAAGTTGAGTTAATTACTAATATTGAATGTGGATTGGTCCATATCAAAGAACATCGGAATCATTTTGGCGAAATAATTTTTAGTGAAGGGGTATATAATGCAGAAAATTTTAAAGTGGAAGTTGAAACTATTGCTGAAAGTCCAAATATAATGTATATTAGCGGGAAAAATGCATGGCCAGTTACCTCGGAAAATTATCATTTGGTTAGTGATGTTTTGCTGCAGGAATATAATGGTGAGATATCCATATTTGACAAAATTAGAATGGATCATTTAAATAAAGAAGAAGAGAATAATCTTAAGCTTATTTTGAAAGATTATTTTGATTTGTTTTATAAAACAAATTCTAATCTTTCTTTTACCAACGCTATCAAACACAGAATTATTACGAAAGATGATATTCCCGTTTTTTCGAAAACATACAGGTATCCATATATACATAAAGATGAAGTGAGAAGGCAAGTTCAGGAAATGCTAGATAGTAAGATAATTAGACCGTCCAACTCGCCGTATTCTGCTCCTATATGGATCGTACCGAAAAAGGAAGATGCAAGTGGGTCAAAAAAGTGGAGATTAGTTGTTGATTATAGAAAGCTTAATGAAAAGACGGTAGACGATCGTTTCCCTATTCCAAATATTGAGGAAATTTTAGAAAAACTTGGTAGGTGTATGTATTTTACTATTTTGGATTTAGCGAAAGGGTTTCACCAGGTTGAAATAGACAAAAGGGATGTTCATAAAACGGCATTTTCAGTTGAAGGTGGTCACTATGAATTTCTTAGAATGCCCTTTGGCCTCAAAACAGCACCAGCTACTTTTCAAAGGCTTATGAATAACATTTTAGGTGAATTAGTGAACAAAATTTGTTTGGTATATATGGATGACGTAATTATCTATTCCACTTCCCTTCAGGAGCATATAAATTCACTTCGGCTCGTATTTAATAAATTAAGAAATGCAAATTTGATGATACAAATAGATAAATGCGAATTTTTAAAAAGAGAGACAGAATTTTTAGGTCATGTAGTAACACAGAATGGTATAAAACCTAATCCAAAAAAAGTTCAGTGTGTAGTGGATTATCCTTTACCAAGGACACAGAAACAAATTAAGCAATTTTTAGGGCTAAGCGGATATTACCGGAAATTTATAAAAGATTTTTCGAGGATTGCAAGGCCGATAACGAAATATCTCAAAAAAGAAGCTAAAATAGATGTAAATGATCGCGATTACGTAGATAGTTTCAGAACGTTAAAAAAAGCTGCTTATCAGTGATCCAATTTTAGTTTATCCTAATTTTAATAAAAAATTTGTTTTAAATACTGATGCGAGCAACTTCGCCTTGGGAGCCGTGCTGTCGCAGGACGACCATCCCATTTCCTATGCAAGCAGGACCCTCAACCAACATGAAATTAATTATAGTACAGTGGAAAAGGAACTTTTGGCAGTAGTTTGGGCTGTTACCTATTTTCGCCCTTATTTATTCGGGAGGAAGTTTGTTATACAAACAGACCATCAGCCTTTGCAGTGGCTTTTTTCAATTAAAGAGCCAAATTCAAAATTAGTTCGATGGAGATTAAAATTAGAAGAGTTTGATTATGAAATTTCATATAAACGTGGCATAAAAAATGGAAATGCGGATGCACTGTCCCGTATTGAACCCGAGATAAATTTGATTCACCAACCTCGAACAGGTATTATATCGGAAAGCAATTCTCCAATTAATGTTTATAGAAATCAGTTTATTATAGAAAAGTCAGATTTTGCATCGCTTAAGGTAACAACTCAATCGATATTTAAAAATTCTAGGAAAATAATAACGGTGAATAGCATCAATGAATGTGATATTGTAGATATTATAAAGAATCATTTTCATCCAACAAAAGTTAATGCAATTTTAATCAAGGATAATTTAATATATGATGTTTTTAAAGAGACAATTTTAAAATATTTTCTAGGCTCTAATTTAAAAATCGCAAGGTGCAATAACTGTCTTGATGATATTTTGGATGAGAATGATCTTCATGGATTTATTCAAAATGAACATAAGAGAAATAATCATCGCGGTATAAACGAAAATTTCGAACAATTAAGAAGGAAAATATATCATCCCAAATTAAAGTTAAGAATTCAACAATTTATAAATAATTGTCATATTTTTAATGTAGAAAAGTATGACCGCAAGCCGGTAAAACAAATATTTAAGGTAACTGAGACCCCTGATAGACCTGGTCAAATTGTACAGGTAGATGTTTTTTATAGTCTTGAGAAGACATTATTTTTAACGATAATCGATAAATTTTCTAAATTCGCACAAGCAATTAAAATTCGGAGCAGATCATGGGTAGAGTTTAAAAGGGCCCTGGTTCAATATTTGAGTATTGTAGGTAATATTGATAAAATAATAACTGACAATGAGTTAGGTTTTAAAGCGTTGCCATTAACTGAATTTTTAAGGGAGAACCAAATTGAAGTACATTTTACTTCAAATAATAGGCATACTTCGAATGCAGATGTAGAACGTCTTCATAACACTTTGAATGAACATATTCGTTTACTCAGGCACGAGCCCGGAAAGGATAGTGATACGGTTGAGGAGAAAGTTTATAAAGTAATCATGTTTTATAACAACACAATTCACTCTACCACAAAATGTAAACCTACTGATTTTCAAAGCGGTTTAATAAGAGCTGAGGATTATCCGAAAATTAAGGAAAGAATTTTGAAATTGAAAGAAAAATCAATAAAAAATTTAAATCATAATCGAGAAGATTGTGAGATTCAAACTGGGGATGTGTACTTAAAAAGTAATCGAGGTGGAAAAAATCATGCTAAATTTCGTAAAATTAAAGTAAAAAGGCTTGATAATGACCATGTTATAACTCAAACAGGTCACAAGTATTATAAGTCTGATATTAGAAGAAAGAAAAAACTGCAGAATTGAATTTTTGTAGTAATTGTTAAATAATTTTTTTTTTCCATATATATGTAAATCCGTATGTATTCTTATTACTATGTTTATGAATCTTTAAACTTAAAAGCTGAATATCAGTAGATGTTATTAAAAGTATATGTAAATTTAGTTATTTTTGTAAATTTATGTAAACTTTCCTCGGAGCGTCAATCTAATGATGGGGGAGTTATATGTATAACTTAGTCTTTACAAATGTATTATATGTATTAACACTCTTGTAGAAACCCAATTTATAAACTTGTTAATGAAATACTTTGTTTGGAAAATGTTTTATTTATCATAGTATCGTAAGAAATTGAATACATTTGTTGTGACAATTGTTTTTAAGAGAGTTTTAAAACTGAAATTCAAATGGAATGTTTGAATAAAATAAAAAATAAAATATTAAAATTAAAATAATTTTAATTTAATTGTTAACCCCTGTATGGGAGTATCATAGTGGTTGTGGTTTCGCGGGTTCAGAACAAGTCAGTTTTAAATGGGGCCAGGTTCATTTCACCTTGAACAACACCTACCTGGTGGAATGTTCCTAGATCCAGTGAGCATGCTAGACATGTGTTCTGGACAGGAGTTGGATAGTCTCCAACCCTTCAGCAAGGAGTGGTAGTTTGCAGCCCTGCTCTGAAATCATCAAAGTTGCAACTAGGAAAGACCTGTTGCTAGAATGCTGTCTTCGGCTTCCAAGGGCGTGAATGACGTTGCTTTTCATTCCAAGTGATATGACCACCATTTGATTAAGGCTCACTGCCAGGCGCAGATGTAAATCTTATCACGTTATTCCGTAACGGCATTAAGTCGCATGAGGTTGAAGGCCAATTTTGTGGGATGTAAACCTAAAACTCTGCAGTTAACAAATATTTGCTTCAATAAATCATATATGCCATGAGCTGTGTGACATATTGCTTCAAATTGTTGAAAACAAGTCCTGGTTGTTCAATTGATGAACGAAATGGTAGGATGTGAGACATATTCATTTCAGCACCTGTCCGTTTGGCCTTAAGCTTACGTTGGTTTTACCATGGGGGTTTTTTGTAATGCGTTCACTCTCGTCCTTATGCGCATACACAACTAGGTACATATACGGCTTAGTGGAATTTTTTAAAACCACAGCAGACAGGGCTGTACCCCCACTCCTTTTTTTCTTTTCTTTTTTTTTTTTAAAGAGAAGTAGCACTTCAGGCAACAACGCCTATTTAGTCAAGTACCGTGCTACATTTTTTAGGAAAGGGATAGAGAAGATTTGCGACAGATGGTGAAAGTAGAAGGATAGTAAGGGAAATTAAGTGTCATATAAGACAGCTTAGTAACCAGTGACTATGCCTTCATCACTAAGCAGCCTCACCGATAGTCAATTTTTATTTGTAGTGAAAAAAAAAAAACTAAAGCCTTCGTTGGGAATTGAACCTACAACCCCCAGTAATATAAGCTAGCACACTACCTACTACCCTACAGGGACACCTTGCGACCTGGTTGTTCACAACCCATAATTGTGGAAGTCTCTTTTAAAAAACTATAAAGCTATAAAACCCCCATTCCTTGCTTGAGACTTGGACTCTATCCAACTCCATGTACTGCTACATGCGTAACATTGGATGTTTCTATTCGATAACACCACTTCGAAGACTCCGATTGAAACCACAGCCAGCACGTAAGTCCGCTGCGGGCAAGTGATTGCCGTGGCATTAGTGTGTTCAGTGAGACCTCGAGAGATCATAAATATTTCTCTTCCAGGCCAGGCGCGGCTGGTGACGCCTTTTACTCTCGAAAGCACATATCAAGATTAGGAAGAGATCCATTTGGACTACAGGTCTCCAAGGGGGAGGGGGGATAAAGTGGTCTTAAGCAGGGATCTATAGCGGCCACCATTAGTTGTAACCAACATCGGTTATTCAAAAAGTAAGGACCAATGATTCGACCAGCCTATAAAGCACTCCAAATAGAGTCTCCGGGGGACGGAGGGATGAAATGGTCAGTAAGCAGGGATCTATAGCGGTCACCATAAATTGTAACCAACATCGGTTATTTAAAAAAGTACCGACCCATGATTCGACCAGCCTATAAATTACCTCAAATAGTTAGTTTTTTTTTGGACACACACTTGAGGATTATCGTCACCTTAAAAACGGCAGTTTTGTTTATCGATGTATTCATTCAAAGAGAAGAAAGCTTCTCTGAAAATCGGGAAAATTTTATTTTTAAGTAAATTTGCACAATTTGAAAGCGAGGCGTCAGTGTAAATGCCGGCATATTCTTGTTGGCAGCTGACAAAATCGTAGCCAGTTAAAAAAGTGTTGCCAACTTAAAGTTCTATATATTAAAGTTTTTTGAAGAAGTTAGACATTTTTTAAGGGAGATTTAGTTTGGTTATTTTTAGAAACATTCAATATTTCCATGCTTTCCAAGCATCGTCTATTTTGACTAAGATCGGTTATTAAAAAAGCAGGGACAAATGCTTCGACCAGCTTACAAAACACGCGAAATAGATAATTTTTTTTTTGGGATCTCTCAGCATATACTTCAAGATTATGATCACCCCAAATATGGCAAATCTGTTCTGTTGACGTATAAAAATCGAGGTCAACACTGTTATGGTTTTGAACAAACTTTACACAATTTGGAAGCGAGCCTTACAATTCTTCTTCTTGTTTAAATTGCAGTTTATTCTTGTTGACAGCCGAAAAATTTACGTCAGTTAAAAAAGTGTTGCAAACTTAAAGTCTTATAACTCTGCTAAAAAGACAGAAGTCTTTTGGAGGAGTTGGATATTTTTTTTATGGAAGTCTTGTTAATAGCTAATGCGAGACTATATGAAACAGTTCGGTTATTTTTAGAAACACTTAATATTTCCCTGCCTTCCAATAGCCTCCAAATTTTTTAAAAATTTTTTTTTTAAATCCATAATAAAGTCAAGTGCTTTTGTTTATTGTTTTATTAAAATATTTAAAAACAAAAAAATTACAATTTATTTCCCACATTTTGCCCTTGATTTCTTTTGTAAATACATTTTCATTTTGGAATCAAATTTTGTATATTTTCCTTCATTGAAATCCCCCAACGTTTTATTTATTTCATTTTACTTTTTATTTACGTTTTTCACGTTTTATTAAATGTAACTTTAACTGTCTCATGCTCCAGTGAATCTGAATCAAATAAACTCACTTTTTGTTATTGTTTTTTGTTTTCAATCGTTCTAAAACATGGCAACATTCCCCCCCTAATAAACCAGCTTTTTGTTGTTGTTGGTTTTCTTTTTTTTTATGGTTCTTTATGGTTTGTCGGTTTTTTTAAAACAAACTGCTTTTTATTATAATTTTAATATGTTGTCAATGTTTAAATTATAAAATAAAAAAACTTTATATAAATTTTGTTTTCAGCCTTAATTGCTGTTTCAATTTCATTTTGTTTCTTACTTAAAATACTTGAACTTGAAAACGATACGTAAGTCTAAGGAAAAATATGTTTTATACACTGTGTCCGCCGCCATTTTAATAAACATTAGTCTTGACAGTTCATATTTGACAGTCGTAAAGTAGACATGTGGCAAATTTATTATAAAAAAATGTTCAAAATCACTCATCGACTACTGTGACAATAAAAAAGTTACGTGAAAGTTTAGGGAGAAACAACGGGCCGACAAAACGCATTATTTATCGTGTAGTGAATGATTTTGAAGAATAATAGGCCTAAGCAAAAGCCGCAACGTCCTGCAACATCGACATTAAAAACACTACTGCTGCTACTGCCACAAGAAAGTGTTCAAAACAATCCATCAATCTTAATTCGACACCGTGTTCATGAGCTTGTTCTTCAAAGAACAACAACTGACCACAATTTTGTACAAGGATTTGCATATGTTTCAGTTGACAGAAGAGCTTCTTCACCCCCTTACATATGCCAATAGGATGTTACTGCTCGCTTATGACAACCCCGCTTTTCATGAAAAAAATCATAATAAGTGACGAGGCACATTTTCATTTGAATGCATGTGTGAGTAAACAGAATAGTCGGTTGTGGGGAATGGGAAACCCTTAAATTATTCAATAGTCACCTTTGCATCCATTAAAAATGACAGTATGGTGTGCAATTTGGTCAGAAGGAATCATTGGACCTTACTTCTTTGAAAATGAAAGAGGCGTAACGGTATGTGAATGGGAAGCAATATCGTGATATGGGCTTGATTAATATGTGGCATCAACAAGACGCAGCCACATCGCACACACCCCCCGGGGGCACATGCTAGTCTTTTTGGAACCTACTATTCCATTTAGACTGGTGTCTTGCGGGGTAAAAGGGAGCCCAGGCCCCTCAAAGGCTAGTAGGAGTCACCTGGACAATCCACATATTTCCACGGGAATCAGTTGCCCCAGAGTACACTATTTGTTCTCTTTAGACAATGATGTGCTCTGACTGGTTATTGAGGTTGGCCCCTATATGGGAGTATAGTGGTGGTTGTGGTTTCGGACCCTCGTGAGAGTTTGTGGCTCGAATCATTCAAATTAACACAATGAATGGTTCAGGTCCAGTGAGTATGAATGCTGTCGTGTTCTTGATAAAAAAGGGCTTCATGCGTTCTGGACCAGGAGTTGGAAAGTCTCCAACTCTTTAGCAAGGAGTGAAGGCTGCGGCCTACTTCGGGCTTTCGAAATTGCTACTAGAAGTGACCGGAGGATATACGTATTCAATGGCCTTCTAGGGCGTGCTTGATGACCAATCAACCAAGTGGTTTGACCACCATATGATTATGACTATATAGTCGGTGCAGATGTAAATCAAATCACGCACACCCCCCGGGGGTACATATATATGGTCTTTGGAGAAAGCAACAACTTAGACCTGTGCAACTGGGGGGAAAAAGGGAGCCCAGTCCCCTGAAGTCAGCAGGGGTACAACTGGAAACTCCACTTTATTTCCACGGGAATCAGTGACCCGCAGAGTTCCGCTATTTGTCTCTTTAGACACTTTACTGTTCTCTGGCTGATTATTGAGGTTGGCCCCTATATGGGAGTATCGCGGTGGTTGTGGTTTCGCGGCCCCATATCAGGTCTACTGTTTAATATGGTGGCCAGGATCATTTCGCCGTTAATGACACGCTAGGTGAATGATCCAGTCCAGTAAGCATGCTAGACATGTGTTCTGGAAGGGAGTTGGAAAGTCTCCAACTCTTAAGCAAGGACTGATGATTTGCAGCCCTGCTCTGGAAACATCGAAGTTGCAACTAGAAAGTTCTATTGCATAGAATTATAGATTCGGCTTCCTAGGACGAGCATGACGTTCCAAATTATGCAGTGGTTTGATCCACCATCGGATTAAGGCTTCATGGCCAGGCGCGGATGTAAATCTAATCACACACCCAGGATTACACCCCCCTCCCCCCTCCGGGTCACATTTATATATTTTGAAGGAAATCTACCGTCATTACATGTGTCTTCGGTAGTAAAAGGGAGCCCAGTCCCCTTCAAGGCTAGCAGGAGCCAAGTGGACAATTCCACTATATTTCCACGGGAATCAGTAAAGCCCCAGAGTTCAGTTATTTGTCTTTTTAGCCTTTTAGATGTTCTCTAAGTGTTTCAATTCCATTCCGTTTCTCATGCCTTAAAATGTTTTCTGCATATTGCAGCTTCTTGCTAAGCTTATCAAAAATTATTGCGAAAATTTGTTTACAATTTAGGTGTTTCAATTCCATTTTGTTTCTTTAGTCTTGAAATTTCTTCTGCATATTGCAGCTTCTTGCTAAGCTTATCAAATATTATTGCGAAAATTTGTCTATAATTTAAGTGTTTCATTCCATTTTGTTTCTTTTGCCTTGAAATGCCTTTTCAATTTTGCAGATGCTTGCCAAACTTATGAAATATTATTTGGAGAATTTTTCTTTAAAAAAAATCCATTTTGTTCCTCTTACCTTAAGATTACTGCTGCATACTGTAGCTTCTGGCTGTGCTTGATTTGTGTTTTAACAATTCATTATCGTCTGTCTCGAGTTCGTAATTTTAAATATAATTAAAATTAAAAATTTGCAAGGTTTCATCAAATTCCATTTTGTTCCTTTTTATCCAAAATTTTATATTTTCGATTAAAGTTTCATCATTTCATTTTTCAATTCCATTTGTTCTACGTACTTCTTCTGCACTTTTCAGCTGTTTGCTAAGCTTAGCAAATACTATTTGTAAAATTTTTATTTTAATAAGGGGTTTCAATTCCATTTTTTGTCTTTTACCTTAAAACTACTTTAGCAGTTTTCAGCTTATTGCTAAGCTTATCAAATATTATTGGGAATATTTTCCTATAATTTAAATTTTTCAATTCCATTTCGTTCCTATTGCCTTGAAATGTCTTCTGCATACTGCAGCTTCTTCCTAAGCTTATCAAATATTATTGCGAAAATTTGTTTATAATTTAAGTGTTTCAATTCCATTTTGTTCCCTTTGCTTTGTATTACCTTCGACATTTTGCAGCTTCTTGCTAAGCTTATCAAACATTATTTGGAACATTTTTTTTCAATTTAAATGTTTCATATCCATTTTGTTTCTTTTGCCTTAAAACTCCTTTTGCATACTGTAGCGTGTTTTTAAGCTTAAGGGGTGTTGTAACAATTCATTCTTATATGTTTCTAGTTTGTTACTTTAAAGACACTTAACGTCAACGTTTCATCAAATTCCATTTTGTTCCCTTTTCATTCAAAATTTTATTTTCTCGATTTTGCCTTGCATTACATTCTGATAGAATTTGTTGTCCATAGTTTAATAATCTAAGACAGTTGTCATGTCAAATATTATAAAAATACCATTTCGTTCCAAGCTCAAAGTAACTTTAAACAAATTTTGTCGTCGTTGTACAGTATGGCAGGCAGGCCTTAGCTAAGACTCCATTCGTAGCCATTTTTTCTTTCTTTTAAGATGTTTTGAAACTTAAATTAGTTTAGCAATTGAGAGCTTAAGAATCAGTTACCTCGCCCGTGCTTTGCTTTAGTTCAAAATCTTTAGAGTTTGTTGGTGTTTATGTCAAGCAAAGTTTACTTAAATATTTCTCTGAAGTTTACTGAGAGCTTTAAAAGTTTTTGTTTTTATTGCCATTAATCCTCTTAATTGACATAAGTTCCTATCTGCTAAATAGAAAATATATTTAGTTTGACATGTTGTTGTACAAACTTGCTTCAGCAGACAAAGTTTCTAAAATATTTTTCTTTTAAGTTATTGCCAACATCTCTGACTTTATTATATTTAAAGCTTAGAAAAGTTTTGCTTTTAAATTTAAAGTAAAAGTTGAGAACTTTCATAGAAATTATGAAATTTGTCAGATGATATTACAAAGTATAATTTTGTTTACCGGCAAAGTTTTAAAATGCCTTAAAGCATGCCATAAAATTAAAAGGCAATATATGACTGTAAATTTCGCTATGAGTATATATTTTTAGGCGAAATGCCAAAAATAACACACACACACAAATGAAGACATTTTTCACCTGTTGTTGGCGCTTAGCGGTGTGAGTAGGCTAATTTTCTGTAATGTGGAGCCACCTAATTATTTTACAAGGTTTTTGATATGTAGCAGTTGCAGTTATTGTTGTTTTATATTTTCTAAAACATACTTTTAGGCATGTTAATAATAATTTTTGCTTAAAATAATGTTGGAAAGTCAAACTAGCAAATATCAAGCCTACAAGTTTTTGGGGTTTGCCAGTTAATTTAAGTGTTTTTGCTTTGACAACAATTAGCTTGACTTAATTAAAATGCTAACAAAAGACTGATTTAAACAAGCATACTTTAAGGCTGTAAAATTAAATGGACACTTTGAAAAATATCTTCAAAAGAATCTCTTCATATTTGTTGTTTGTTTGTTTTTTTATAGAGAAATATATTTTAATGACGTTCATAAATTTTACTGCAGCCTTTTGCTGAAAATTTAATTAAATTTTAGTTGAAGCTTTAACGAAGGGGGCCGTATTTTATTGTTATTTTAAATGGCATTTCAAAGCTTTTATTTTACAGTATTTTTCCTGTTCATCTATGCAGGATATTTTACAGTTTTATATTTAATTAAAGGCAGTTTTAATTGCTAAATTTAAAACAAAAAACAGCATTAAAATACATAAACGTTGTAGGGCAAGTCTTTTAATTACTAAATTAGAGCATACCTTAAGGCTTTAAATAGAAAGAAATACTATTGCTTTTTCAAAAGCCAAAAACTGAAAGGGCATAAAGCCTAAGAGAGCTTAACTAACATTTTTTAGACTAATTGTAGTGCTGCCTGAAAGAAAAACTAATAAAATTCTGTAAAATGGAATACAAAAACCAAATTTGTAAAAAAATGCCTCAGAATATTGTAAACGTTGCCTTGAAAAGGACCACTGATTATGAACTTTGAAAAATTATTTACATTTGAAAATCTTATAGAGGAATGCGTGATAAGATTTACGTCAGTACCTAGCTGTGTAAGCCATAACCATATGGTGGAGTATACCACTGTGGATGAAATGTAGCGTCATCCTCTCCCTAGGAAGCCTTCAGATACTCCAGTGACTCCTAATTGCAACATCAAAAGCTCAGAGCAGGCTGCAGTCCTCACTCTTTGTTGAAAAGTTGCAGACTATCCAACTATTGGTTCAGAACGCATCAAGCTTAATAAAGCTTAAAGAATACAACGGAAATTATGCTCAATGGACCTGGATCATTCATTGTGTTCATGGTGAATGATCCGACTCATACAACACAAACGAGGGCCTCGAAACCACAACCACCACGATACTCCTGAAGGGCCAACCTTAATAATCAGTCAGAGAGCAGCTAAAAGGCTAAAATGAATTCTGGGACTTTACTGATTCCCGGGAAATATCGCGAAATTCTCCAGTTGGCCCCTTGCTAGTCTTGAAGAGGACTGGGCTCCCTTTTACCCCCGTTGACACATGTAATGACTGTGAGATTCCTTCAAAACATATCAATGTGGCCTCGGGGATGAACTTATGTAGGAATGACGTGATAAAATTTACATCTTCACCTGGCCGTAAGCCTTAATCAAATGGTGGTCAAACCACTGGGAATGAAAAGCAACGTCATTTACGCCCTAGAAAGCCGAGGACTAATTCTAGCAACAGGTCATTCCAATACTACTCCTTGCCACTATCACTACTCCTTCGGAAGAATTGGAGACTATCCAACTCCTGGTCCAGAACTGTTGTTGTGAATGATCCGACTCTTTTAACTCAAACGAGGGCCTCGAAACCACAACTACCACGATACTCCCGAAGGGCCAACCTCAACAATTAGTCAGAGAACAGCTAAAATACTAAAACGACAAATAGCTGAATTCTGGGACTGAACTGATTCCCGTGGAAATATAGTGACATTGTCCAATTGGCTACTGCAAGACTTGAAGAGGACTGGGCTCCCTTTTAACCCCCGTTGACACATGTAATGAAGTTGAGATTCCGTGAAAACATATCAGTCTGCCCTCTGGGGGTAACTTATGGAGGAATGACGTGATAAGATTTACATCTGCACCTGGCCGTAAGCCTTAATCAGATGGTGGTCAAACCATTGGGAATGAAAAACAACGTCATTTACACCCTAGAAAGCCGAGGACTAATTCTAGCAACAGGTCAATCCACTACTACTTCTTGCCACTACCACTACTCCTTGCGGAAGAGTTGAAGACTATTCAACTCCTGGACCAGAACTGTTCATTGTGAATGATCCGACTCTCATAACTCAAACGAGGGCCTCGAAACCACAACCACCACGATACTTCCGAAGAGCCAACCTCAATAATCAGTCAGAGAACAGCTAAAATACTAAAACGACAAATAGCTGAATTCTGGGACTGTACTGATTCCCGTGGAAATATAGTGACATTGTCCAATTGGCTCCTGCAAGCCTTAAAGAGGACTGGGCTCCCTTTCATCCCCGTTGACACATGTAATGACGTTGAGATTCCGTGAAAACATATCAGTCTGCCCCCTGGGGGAAACTTATGGAGGAATGACGTGATAAGATTTACATCTGCACCTGGCCGTAAGCCTTTATCAGATGGTGGTCAAACCACTGGGAATGAAAAGCAACGTCATTCACGCCCTAGAAAGCCGAGGACTAATTCTAACAACAGGTCATACCTAGTTGCAATTTCTGCGGTTCAAAAGTAGGGTGAAAACCACTACAAATTTGAGGTGAGAATGTAAATTGGCTTAAAACACATAGCCATTTTTTGATAACTTAAGTTTTATTGATACCAATATAAAGTGGAAATATGGAAATTAACAACGGAATATGATTTTAGGTAAATATTAGCCTCTAGCACATTGGCAGACGTCCGCTCTTTTTTCTTATTTTTTTTAAGCTTATTCCGTCAATGCAGCGCTGAATTTCATACTTCAGGAAGTCAGTTCTTTGTGGATTGTTTAGCTAAACCCGATCTTTCAAGAGGCTCGAAAGAAAATAATCTAGTGGCGTTAAGTCACAAGAACAGTGCAACTAATCGAAATCACTAAATAGAAAATCCATAAAACGGAAGTTGTTGAAAAAAATTGTGTTAAACCACATAATTTACTTTCTAACCTCAAATTTGCCCACCCATTATTTTAGTGCTTTTTTGTTATTCTAGAAAGGAGTTCATTTTGTAGTGGATTCTAGTAGCTTCTTCCATAATATAATCAAAAATAGTTTTTGAATTTTTAAAATTAATTTTTAATATCTTATCTGTAATTTAATTTAAGATTTTTTTAAAATTAAAATTAAACGAAAATTATTTAAAATAAAAAAGCGATTTTTTAAACGACTCATTGGATTTGCGTCATTTCGAACAAGTTCTTTTGTCCACAATTTATTACAAATGAAAATACTGAGAACCATATAAACACAAATATTTTTTTATAAACATTTAATGTTGTTGTTGCTGCTGCTGCTTCTGCTACGCAAAATTAATTTTTAAATCATAAACTGTTCGAAGACTATTTGTTGAACGCTCGCAAAAATCTATGCAAAATATTTTTAAATGAATTCTTTATTGGAACCTCATTATACACGTGCCTGCAATAAAAACAACAACAATAACAACAACAGCAACAAATGTTCATAAAGAAACGTTGAAGGTAATAAATGAACTTCCGTTTCCGTTTTTTGTTTTGCGAAACTAGCAACTGAAAAAGCAAAAAATTAATTTATAAGCGCTGATATTCTAACAAAGAAGCTTTAAGTTTCGGCGAGGGCAATTAAAGATGAAAAATAATAAAATAAAAAATTAAAAAAAAAAAATTTATATTTTTTTTTAATAAAAAAAAAAAAAGATTTGAAAATCAAAAGTTTTAAGAAATTTTTGTATTGGGTGTTTAATATAGCGGTATAGAAATTTTAGTTGACAACACTGCTGGCCATTTTGTCAGCTGTCAAGTATTTTATGTTTAGTTTAGTTTGACATTTAAATATGAACAGAGTGACGCCTGAACTATTCTTGCAAATGGTTCTATTCAAAATACATATTTCGTACTGCATCCGTTTCACGGTCAGCACAATCGTCCTGCAGAGCAATTAACTCGATTAACTACAGAATGTTTTCATTAGAGACTTCGTACAGGGTGTAGAAATGACGTGGATGCTGAAGAGCATAGTGTAAATCCGAAGTAGATCCGAATCAGTCTAGCCACCCACCATCATACACAGGAAGTGACGTTCACCTTGTGAGAGATTTTGCGAAAAAATCCGTCGTGGAAGTCACATAATCATCTCTTAAGGCGTCGACTTGGTGAACGGGCCCAATATAAAACTGCCACTGCTATTGATGAAGTTTACTTTAGCTTGAATGGATACATCAATAAATAGAACTGCCATACATGGAGCGATGAAAATACTGAAGCTATAGGTCACCATTGCATCAAAAAAACTGACTATTTGATATCCCTTAGGGCCTGGTGAAATCCTTGGTATGTACCTGTTAAAAACGATGGTGGTCAGAACGTATGAACAATCCCGATGGGCAGGAATGGTAGTTTCAACATGGCACAACATGTCACAAGGCTTGCGGAGCCATTGACTTATTGAAGAAGAGCGAGCTTTGGTAACTGAACAGGTTAATATTCCCGAATGCAAATTGACCTCGAAGATCGTGCAACTTAACGCCGACTAGATTATTTTCTGTAAGAATGTGTGAAGTCACGTTAACGTCGATTAGCGATTTTTGTGCGAAATTGAGTTCATTGTAACAATTGTCATACTACGAATATGTCAAAAAACTAAATGTCAAAACTATCATGTTGTTGGTGTTGCCATAATTGAAAAACAAACATCTTGTTGAAAATCCAATATAACGACTATTTATTTAAGATTAACTATTCGAGGTTTCGTTGGCAGTTTATTTGTAATATCTTCGGGCAAATTTTAATTAAATCTGGCAACAATGCAAATACAAAAGATTAAAGTTTTATCTAAATAATTAATAAGTTTATTTACGAAATATTATTTTCCTATTTAAATTATTTTAATCAAAGTTGTGCAAAAGTTGGTCAACACTGTACAAAATTTTTAAATAATTAAAATAAAAATAAAATAAATTTAGAAATAAAATATCACACAGTAAATAAACTCCCCGCAGATCACAGTTGCTTTTATAATTATACTATTGCGTTAGTGTAATTCGCTTTAGAATTGTCTTTGCCCTCTTTTCCATCTTTCAGAACGAAAGCAAATATTTAAGTTAACAGAGTTATTTGAATAACCTTAATCTAGTATTGCTTACTCTGCTTGATTAAAGTTTCTCTTCAAAAATGCACTTACACTTTCATTAAAAACACTTGAACTTCACCAATTTTTCACACGTACGCAGCACAAACCACTCAAACAATCGCCAACAGCTGTTGTGTGGATTTTAAAGCAAACGAACGTCTTCACCCACATTAATTTTAAACAATTTATTTAAGTGCCACCCAGCTTACGCCTGTCTCTTCTTTCTCTCTCTAAAATTTGTGTGCTTAGAATAATTAATGATATTTTAATAGCACATATTGATTAAATTTCTACCACAAACAAAATGTACCTTAAATTGGTTGCAATTAATAAAGTACCTAAATAAAGCATTTAATGAATTTATTTAATAAATTATACGAGGGACTTACTGAAGGGCACTAAAAAAATACGTTTCTTGCAGAAAACGGCTGCTGAGAGTTATCGATTTAACGAATTATATGCACTAAATCAAAAAACGATATTCTGCGCGATTTACCACTATTGAGATTCCTTCAAAAGCGAGGAAATTGGATTCCATATGAATGGAAGGCGAGAGATGTTGCAACACGATTTCGCACATATCAGAAATGATGCTTAAATGTTAACAAAAAAGGACTTAATTTTTGGATTGTATTGTTACTGGTGATTATGATAACCCCAAGCGCAAAACGTTGTATGTAAAACCCGGCCAAACAATTAAATCAATGCAGAATATCCATGACGTCAAGGTAATGCTCTGTATTTAGTGATATCACAAGCATGTTTTATGTTATGAGCTATTGAAAATAGCGCGTAGGACGAAATGGAACGTTAAATGAAATATTACTAATCAAAAAATCTGAACAGACATTTCCTTGATATTTAACATTATTCTTTGGCTTTTCAGAGTTGGCAGGCAGCTTTATTAGAGCAAGTCTATACCAGTGCAGAATGGTAGATTTAAATTGCTTTTGCACCGATTCCATGTTATAACTATAAACTTTATAAATTGGAACCCAAATTATGGAGTCATATTGCATAACAGGTCCAAGACAAGAGAAATATAAAGATTTTTTTGTGATATATTAGTCACCTAAACTCCTTCGCCCAGCGTTTTATAAATCCAAGAACTGCACGTGCTTTGTTAGTGGCCAGAGTGTGATTTGTTTTACATCCGCGCCTGGCTATGTAGCCTTAATCAGATGGTGGACAAACCACTATACATAATTTGGAACGTCATGCTCGTCCTAGATAGCTGAAGACATAATTCTAAGCAACAGAACCACCTAGTTGCAACTTTAATGATTCCAGGACAGGTCTGCAAACCATCACACCTTGCTAAAGAGTTGGAGACTTTTAAACTCCTGTCCAGAACACATGTCAAGCATGCTTACTGGACTGGATCATTCACTTTGCATGTCATTATCAGTGAGATGATACTGGCCACCATAAAAACCATTATACTGTTATGGGGTCGCGAAACCACAACCATCACGATAGGGGCTATCCTCAATGATCAGTCAGAGAACTATTATAAGTCTAAAGAGACAAATAATGAACTCTGCGGGTTCACTGATCCCCGTGGAAATAAAGTGGAGCTTCCAGTTGTCTCCCTGTCTGACTTCAGGGGACTGGGCTCCCTTTTTCCCCAGTTGCTCTGTATCTAGATAGTGGAATATTCTATAAAGACCATATTTATATGCTCCTGGGGGGTTGTTAGTGGCCAATGAAATATGCTGTATAAAATTTTATTTAGCATCCAATAAAATGCTAAGATCCGAAACCATCACATTCAGTTTCTCAAGTTCACAGCCCCTTAAAATATACTGCATGTTTCTGATGACATCTTCTGAAGAAGCACATGTATTTGCACTTTTTAATGTTTAACTTCATATTCATATTAACTAATAAAGGGTGTTTTTTTAAGCCCGATAGAACTTGAAATTGTAAAAAATAACACAAAAAATTAAATTGTAATCAAAATTTCTTTTTTATTCTAAGGATCAATACGTGACATTAACATTTGAAAATGATTTCGGGCATATGGGCATCGCGGCTGTTCTTGACGAAGCGCATTCTGGACGTCCAATTTTGGGCCACTTTTTCGAGCACTTCTGGGCGTATGTCACGAATAACACGAACAGTGCTGTCCTCCAAGGCGTCAATTTATCGCCAAATTTTGATTTCAATAGGTCGATGGTTGCGTTCGCTGTATGGCACGTAGCGCCATCCTGTCGAAACCACATCTCGTCCGAATCAATGTCATCCATATTTTCAAACAAAAAATCATTGATCATGGTGCGGTAACGATCTCCATTGACCGTAACGCGAGCTCCGGCCTAATTTTTGAAGAAATAAGGTCCGATGATGCCACCAGCGTGAAAACCGCACCAAACGGTGCATTTTTCTGGATGTAATGGAGTCTGTAGGGTCTGTTGTGGATTGGTCTCACTCCATATGCGGCAATTTTGCTTATTAACAAACCCGTTAAGCCAAAAATGCGCCTCAGCGCTGAACACAATTTTGCGATAAAACAACGGGTCAGTTGCCAACTGCTCTAGAGCCCAATCGGCGAAAGAACGACGCATATAATGGTCTCGTGGCTTCAATTCCTGCACCAGCTGGATCTTAAACGAGTGTAGGCCGAGATCTTTGCGCAAAATTTTCCACGTAGTGGACGGACAGAGCCCCAATTCCTGCGACCGACAACGAATTGATAAATTTGGATCTTCTTCCACACTTTCGTTTACAGCGGCGATATTCTCTTCAGTACGCACATTCCTTCGACGTGTTGGTGTTATTGCATCCTCTAGAGAGTATGTGGTACGAAATCTATCGACAGTTCGACGAATGGCTTGTTCAGATGCACGATTATGTACGCCATAAAAATGACGAAATCGTCTATAAGTTGCGCGAATCGACGACTGATTTTCAAAGTAAATTTGTATAATTTCGTAGCGTTGTTCAAGCGAGTGTCTATTCATGATGATTTGTCAGAGTATACTGAAACAAACAAAAAAAATGTTTCATCAAAATTTCATTTTTTGTGTTACTTTTTACAATTTAAAGTTCTATCTAGCTTAAAAAAACACCTTTGTGAACTAAATGCATTTAAGTCCTTTTGCAGGAGAATATGATCAGCGTGACGATAATATGTTCGAAATATCTTCACGTCGTCTGCATGTATAATAGAACGTTGGAGTATTTAATGGCATTAATAAACAATTTAAATAATAAAGGACTCAGCTGGCTACCAGAGGAAAGGATAATTCACGTGAAAGTAAGCGCGTTAAAATGCACATTTGCAGCTGTGTTATTTGAAGGATATGAATTAATGCACATAAGTAAACTGTTTGTGAATCCCATAAGATCAAGTTTCCCTATCAGAAGTTTGTGATCAACCTTATCGAATGCCTTACTGATGTCAGTGTAAATAACATTAGTTTGCTTACGTTGAAACAAAACCCCAATTGAATAGCGTTATTAACTCCAAAAGATTAGTAAGGTTTGAATAACCCACTACTAAAACTATGCTGAGCAGGAACCAATATCGAAGATGATACTTGATGGGAAAGGTGTTACAGTAACAATTTTCTTAAAAAGTTAAGGTATAGCGCTGAGTTTAGCAATACCTCTATGGTTTGTGGTATTATTCGTATGATCAGATTTAAATGATATGGATTAATAAAAGAATCTTTCCATATTTTAGGAAAATAACTAAATTTCAATAATAAGTTAAAGATTATTGTAAGAGTTCTTGCCAGGTGCCAGTGCCAGAGCACATTTTTTAAGTATGCAGCAACTCGGAATACCAACCGGACCATATTTATACGAAAATTTAAGCTTTTTTAAATAGCTGAAAACTGTTAATTCATCAAGGAATGGAATTGGAATATAGCCCGATACAATGCACCTCTGATAGTTGATAAGAGTTCTCATCATTCGATCGATACAGAAAGAATTTACTGGAATAGGTTTCACTTCAGAAGAGAGTATCAGGTTTTGGCTTGATTCATACTATACCTCAAAGCCGCAGCAATCCCTCTGGTACGGAATGCAGACAGTGACCAACGAGGAATAATGTATTAACTCAGTTTGTTATTATACAATAAAAGTATTTTTGCCACAAAATGTTACAGTTTTTTCTTGTGAAAAAAGTAAATTTTTTTAAAGAAAAATTTCCCTTTTTTGGGACATATTTTTATTCTTACTTGTCATTGATTTTTGATATTTTTTCTGTCAGTACTTTGAGCTTCCTTGTGTTTTTTCTCTTTCACCAGAAATACCACACCCACACACACAATCAGTATGTTATTTTAATTATGCTAAGATCAATTTGTGTGCGGTTAATATGAGAAGCAATTTCAATTATTTAATTGCAAAAGGTAATTTTAATAAAAATTAATTTTAGGGGCCATAAATAAGGGGGAAAATTTATAGCAAATTTTCTTTTATTTAATGCCAGATTAAAATAAGATTTATTGCTGAATTAAACAAAATTTATTGCTGGCTACAGAATAAACGATTATATAAATTAATAATATATTTTAAAAGTATTAATGGTTCTTTACAACTCTTTTTCCAAACGTTATTTAGTACCAAAATTAATGAAGCTTTTGCTGCAGCTGAATGTTTTGCCTTAACAATTTCGTTAACGAAATTAATCAACTGATTGGCAAATTAGGTCAAGACTATTGCTTAAAAACGATTTCTTACATGCAATTTGCTGGAATGGAAAGTACTTTTGTTTTGTTGTTAACGTTTTGCACACCAACGGCCAAAAATGTTAAAGAGGAAAAACCCATTATTTTTGTAAAAATAAAATAGACACGAAATTTGTATGCGCAGAGTATTTACACAAACGTTTTTCATTACTTTTACTGAAATTAACAAAACAAAAAAAAATTAAAATTTAAATAAAAATAGGCCATAAAGAAAAGAAAACAAGCAAACGAACAATAAACTCTTAATCCAGCACATTGCTCATGTTCAGCGGGCACGATTTTTGCTTTTTAAACACCATAAATATTAAGTTTAATTTTGGAGAATTCTACATGTTTTGGATAAGTTTTGTGTTGGTTTTGTTTTAGCTTGTGAGTGCAAATGAAGCAAAACCGCCACAATTACCAAACCTAAGCACAACAATTCACTAACAAACAATAATCCCAACCTAAATCTATAAACAAAAAGCAAAAACCAAAAAAATGGAACAAAATGTATTGTCCAGTACAACTATGAAATAAATTACGAACAAATAATTAAGAAAATCTGTGGTTAGTTAAGTTTTTTTGACACTCTTTGAATCCACCCATATGCATTTTGCATAACCGCAAAAGAAAGCTGCAATTCAGCTAGATTTTTTTAAATTCAGCTAAAGTTTTTTTAGCTATTTTAAATAATAATATGCCCTTACTGTATAATTTTTGAAATTTTGTGTTTTATTTACAATTCAGCTTTATTATATATTATTCAGCAAAATTTTTTAAACCAATTAACTATATTCAGAGTAAATTTTCTTTAAGTCTTAATTGTTTTTGTAATTCAGCTACAAAAATTTGTTATTCAGCTAATATATTTTTAGTTATTTTTAGTGGTTTTTAAATAAGTTTAAGGAAAAATGTTTTAAAATTTTGATTTCAATTATTTTATTCTTTTATCTCATTTATTTATCAAAAATTCCAATTTAAGCAAATTCAGCTACAATTTTTAAGGTTTTCATATGCCTTAAAATCAAGCTGATAAATCTTTATTACAAATAGTGTTAATAAAGATTTAATAAATCTTTTAAGTAAAATATTGAAGATTTTATAATTAAACAAAAATAAAACTCTAATTCAGCTAAAGATTTACTTAGCATATAAATGAAAATCTTTAGACAAAAATGTTAGCAGCTTGAAGGAATAATTACTAGAAGCTCTATTTTATAATTCAGCTATTAATTTTAAACCCTTTTTTTAATTAAATTTAAAAAAATATAAAAATTTTATTATGTAATTTACAAAATTTAAAATCAAAAAACATTTAAACATTTTCTCTCAGCTAGACTCAAATACGCATAGAAATTTTCCTATTCAGCTAAATAAAATTGTAATTCAGCTAGCATTTTTTTTAAATAAACTATTTAATCATTGCCGTAATGCTAGAAAACATGCAAAATGAATTAGCATGAGCCGTAATAAGTTAGTTTAGCTTTTATCTATACTTTTTCCTTAGTTTTTGTTAATAATTTCTTTTAAGCATTTTGCAATTATAAATTCAGCTAAGTTTTGGAAGGCGTATTAAATAATTTTCTTTAATACTTCTTGAAAAATTGTTGTTAGTGTATAATTCAGCTGCTAAATTTTTAATTCAGCTGAGGTAATTTTAGGAAATTTTCAGTTTTAAACTTAATGAGTTAATCCCTTTTTATTCAGCTGCATAAAAACCTTATTCAGCTTAAACAAATGTTAGTAGCATAAGCCGTTGGCATATTATATAAGTTATCTTTAAAGTGCTAAGATTTTTTCCGGTCGGGCCAGCACTCGGGAGATGACCTCTACTCATTTAATGCATTGTACCAGAACTAGGAAATTAGGTTATAGGGCGGAGGAAAGAGGGAGTAGTGTTTGTGGATATTCTATTTGAATTTTCCTACATTGAAAGTGACAGGAGAGACCTCTGGAGAGAGTTTATTCCACATACGAACTGTTCTGCTAAATAACGAATTTTCGCTGTAATGCGTAGTGCGATTCATTGGCCAATCGACCACAAATGGATGTGCAAAAAAGTTTCGGAAACACGTTCCATAATTTCGTTAGAGCACTTACCATTGTTATAACGATAAAATAGTGAAATACAACTTGCATTGCGTCGATGCTCTAGGGAATCAATAGAGTTGGATACTATAATGTTCCCAATGAGCCTCTTTGCCCTATTCTGTACGCGCTCGAGCAACACCAAAATAAACTTTTGGCGCCGGCCCATACATGAGAGTTGTATTCTATCTTTGGACGAATATAAGTGGTATAAATTGTACGAAGATCGGATGGAGTGAAGTGTTTCTTACATCGTTTTAGAAAATTGAGTCAAGTGCCTCAAGCTTCTTAGGAAACCTGAAAAATGTGTTTAGTCCATCGAACATCACTTTGAATTTTTATGCCAAGAATATCAAGAGCTTTCGATTCCATAATACCTATATTACCCATAGTAACCAGTGCAGCACCACTTCTGAACACAGATCTATAAGCAAGCGTGGCACATTGTGTCTTACGTGCATTAAAATCGACTTTGTTTGCACGACCCCATTCGGAGATCATTGCGAGATCGTGATTGAGCGTATCATTCATGTTCCGCTTTATGGAACTCACCTCCAATTGGTTCGTTCTATTACTAAATGAATACGACTGACAAATGGTGCCGTCATCTGCGAAAAGGTAAATCGATTGAAAGTTTGAGAAAAAAAAAATAAGAAATAGAGTAGGAGAAAGAACGGAACCTTGCGATACCCCTGAATTAATCTTAAACTCGTCGGATGAAATTCGTTTATATCAACTCATATAGTGCGATTCCTGTGAAAACTCGATATAAATCTGTTAAAATTATCACCGACACCAAAAGCAACTAGTTTTGAGAGAAGTGCATTATGCCACACTTTATCAAACGCCTTGGAAATATCTAGAGCCAACACCTTACTTTCTCTGCAATAACGTGTGGAGTTGTACCAGTTTTCCGTTGGGAAAGCCAGCAAATCAGCCGTAGAGAGCCCCCCACGGAAGCCATACTGTCAGTCGCTAAGTAAGCTGTTGGACTCCAGGTATCTCACAATATAAAAATTAGTTATGCTTTCTATTACCTTAGAAAGTGCAGAACAAATTGCAATTGGGCGGAAATTTTTACGGTTATTAGCCAAACCCTTTTTGGGGATTGGCGTTACATTAGCAACCTTCCAAAACTTTGGAAATTCGACGACATGATACATAGTCCTGAAAAGGGTTGCTAACGGACGCGCTAGCGTCGAAGTGCACTGTTTCAAGACCACTGCTTGATATCTGCTAAAACCTTTTTAACTGTTCGCACGCGAAAGAATATCTTCGGCATAGAAACGGGTACTCTGGGCGGTGGTTGAGTACTTTCCGGATATTAAGAATTATTTGCAAATATGCCAGCCAAAAGGTTAGCTTTGTTGATCGGGTCAGTGAATATTTGATCATTCTTTAAAAGAGTCGGAATTGAAGAACTAGCATTATCCCTTATTCTTTTAACAAATGACCTTAGCACAAAGGCACTCTTCGTATTTCGTGATAAGATTTCAATCTGTACCTGGTGGGCAAACCACTGGGAATGAGAAGCAATGTCATTCACGTCCTAGGAAGTCGAGTAGTAATTCTAGCAACAGGTCTTTCCTAGTTGCAGTTTCAGCGGTTCCACAGCAGGGTTGCAAACCACTACTCCTTGCTGAAGAGCTGGAGACTATCCAACTTCTGGTCCAGAACACATGACTGGTATGCTCACTGGATCCGGATCATTCACCCGTTAATGTTATTAAAGGCGAGATGATCCCTCTTATAATCAGTTCATGGTGGGTCCGCAAAACCACAACCACCACAATACTCCCGAAGGGCCAACCTCAATAATCAGGCAGAGAACTGCTAAAAGTTTAAAGAGACAATTAGCGGAACTCTGGGGCTTGCTGATTTCCGTGGAAATAACGTGGAGCTTCCAGTTGACACCCTGCTTGTCTTCAGGGGACTGGGTTCTGTTATATCTCCAGCAGCACAGGTCTAGATGGTCAAGTATTACATAAAGACCGATAAATGTGCCCCCCGGGGGGAGGGGGAGGCACTCTTCGTATATAAATTTTCGCGTCGTTGTATATGGGCACACGAAGATCTCGACCTCTTGTGTAGCGAATCAGTATCTGCGTTTTTCTTTCTACTCCCGACACTGAATGCTTCCTCTCTTGATCTGACTAGATTTTTGCACGTCTGATTAAACCAAGATTACGGTCTGGTTTTAATCGAATTGTTTTTTGGATTGAATAAAAATCTTCATTCCAAACGAACATCGACATTATTGTCTAAGTGCCCTTTTACACGCTTCAACTTTTGTTGCCAAACTTTTGTTTTTTCCATTAGAAAGAAAGAGAAGGGGTATAAAGCCTTTGTTTTTTCCATTAGAAAGAAAGAGAAGGCTTTATACCCCTTCTCTCTTCTCTTCTAATGGAAAAAACAAAAGTTTGGCAACAAAAGTTGAAGCGTGTAAAACGGCACTAAGAAACATAATTTCCAATTAAATTGCCTAAAAGATACGTTGAGCTGAGCCCAAAGAGCCTTCTCATATTTTAAACGTTTGGTAGGTGGTTTCGAAACGTTGTGAAGCTCCGAATATGAAAAGGAGATGGAGATGGTGCAGTGATTAGAGTTGCCGAGAGGTGCATAAACACTAACTTTATACTTTTGGGGATGTGAAGTTAGAGAAAGATTGAGTGTATTACTCTGGTACCCTTCAACACATGAAATGTGTGTTGGGTTTTTCACGAATTATGCAAGGTGGTTGTGCGCCGGAAATAACTCAACATATTAATACTCTGTAGTTTCATGGTGAAGCCAAGGACAGTTATGAACATCAAAATCACCAGCAACAACAATTTCATTGTTGTGTTTACTGTCGAGAATCTTCGATATGGAGTTGGAGAATTTAATTCAGCTGAAGTTATTTGTGGAAAATATCAATTTCAAACTTAGTCATTTTATGTTTTCTTATTCAGCTGCCTTAAAACCTTATTCAGTTGATTATTTTGCTTAAGCAGGTGTTAGTTTTCATATTATTAAGCTAAAAAGCTTTTTAGTTCAGATGTTTCCATTTCTTAATTGCTTAATTTAAAGCTTTTATTAATATTTTGCTGCCATTTAAGAGAAATGTAAAGCTGTTTTATTTTAATTATTGTTTTTAAATTTATTTCCACAATTAAAATATTGATCAAAAAAGTTTCCAATTTTCACTTGACTGAAGGCTTAAATTTCTCAAAAGGTGTTTGCTTTTTAATATTTGCTTTTTCTTCTCTCTTCCCTCTTGTTGTTCGTTTTTATTTTCCAACATACCAATTTTACAATTCACTAAATTTTCCACAACCATTTTTTAAATAAATTAATGGGGCGGAAAGCATCATATTGCAGCTGGCAAAAAACAACAGCAGCAGCAACAACAACAACATTTCCTTTCAAAAGCCATCAGTTGAAGTGTTTTAAGAGGCGTTTATTTTTATATACTTTTTCAATCCTTTCCCTCGCTGACTAGCTCTCCCTCTCTCTCTCTCTCTGTTTTTCTTCTTTTATTTTAGCTAAACAAGAATTAAATAATTTAAATAATTTTTTAAAGAATAAAAGAAATATATTTTACGAAATAAATGGGTTTTGCTGTATACAGGATTCTAAATTCAGCATAAGCTTTGGAATGATGTTTCTTACCCTGCCTCCCCTTAGTGCCACTAGAGTTTTGTGCTGGAATCATAATATTCTAAATCAATAACCACACAAACAATTAAATGTAAGCCCAAATTCATTAACACATAATGTTGCAGATAATGTAGTCTGCAGCAGCCTTCATAAATAACATGTTTACATTATTATATACCCTGCAGTTCTGATAATGTTTGACTATTTTTTTTATAGAGTTTTGTTCAAGTCTCAAGTCCAAGAAATTTAGTCATTTCATACTTTTCTTATTAGAAACAATTCTGCCAAGACTAATAATAATATACTTACTTATCTAAGAACTGCAGGGCATTTGCTGGCATATGTAAATAAACTTGTATGTGTTTGCTGTTATGCATTATTCTCAGCTTTGCCAGCATCTTCAGTACCAATTTAACCCTTATGTCGCCAACCAAAAATATTGCTGTAAACATAGAACCAACATAGCCGGCGTAGTTTGGACGGCCTATGTTATAAAAATTTACGCCGTTGTTATTATCGCTGTGGCTACTATCTCTTGTGTGGTATAATTAAGGGAAATTCCCTTTCTAAAAACTTGTACGAAAATTTGGCCATTTTTCAATAGAATACAACAACATTCGACTTTGTTTTCACTTGATCATCATCCTGAAGATGAAGTTTATACAGAGCTAGAGATGGCACAATTTGGTCGAATCAACCGTCTGAAGTTCACAGAACTTTCGAAAATAATATAACAAAATGCTGCAAAAGAGGACCAACATCTAATTCAGCAGGTCTTAGCATTCAAAGTGAAAAGCTCCGAAGAAATGTGTGATGTCATAATGCGAGAAAGCCAATAGAAAAGCAAAGTAGGGCTCTGAACGTAAGCATATAGAAAATCCAAAAAGACCAATGTGTTACCACATCCGGAGTTGGTACTTATCTGGGAATACTTTTATTAGCTCGAGTAACACATTCTAATTCTCAATTCCTCCTCTTTTTTTTGTTTTTTTTTTTTTTAAAGAAGTAGCACTTCATGCAACGGTGCCTACTTATTCAAGTACCGTGCTACATTCTTTTAGGAAAGGGATAGAGAAGAGAGCGATAGTAAAAAGTACAACGATAGTCGTAAATTAACTGCCGTATAAGATGTATAATGCAGTGACTATGCCTTGATCGCTGAGCAGCCCCACCGACAGTCAATTTTTATTTTTGTAGTGAAAAAACCACGGTCTTAGTTAGGAATCGAACCCACAACCCCCAGTCTGACAAGCTAGTACACTACCTACTAGTCTACAGGGCTACCTAAACGGGAATTAGTTTTCCATAAGTCAGATGTATGGACAACATTAGCATGGAACTACTGTTTTCAATTCCTTATCTTAACATCTTTCCTGGCTCTTCGTTCGCAAATGGCGAGCGCTTTTGATGTGAATATATGACCTTCAGGCAACATTATGTTACGTACGAAAGCACTCGCCGTTTGCGAACAACTAGCCAGGAAAGATGTTAAGAGGAGGAATTGAAAACAGTAGTTCCATGCTAATGTTGTCCACACATCTGACTTATGGAAAACTAATTCCCACCGATTTTCCGACGGGGCTAGATTCACTCTTTTCGAAAAGAACACTGATGACGACAAACGGCCGAAACCGGTTCACAAACCAAATTTGATGAGGGTCGACGGAAAACCGTACCCAAATAATAGTAATTTCCACCCCCTAAATCGTTTGTCGATGGGTCTTCGTCGTTTTTGGGATATTAATTGTTATAACAGATTCGATAAAGGTAATACTCGTTAGTATCGTAAGCAGAAAGATAAGGTAGCAGCCATATTTGATATATTCCTAATGTTAAATAGAAACCTTCGAAGCTACTATATTGTAGGAGTTAACAACACTATCGATGAGCAAGTTTTTTCAGTAGCCTACACGATCGGTTCAATTTTTAAGCATATTATCGATTGTGTGCAGCTGTATTTCACCAATGGCTTCACGAATATTGTCCTTTAAAGCGTCAATTGTCTCTGGCTTGTCAGCGTAACACTTATCTTTGACGGCACCCCACAAATAATAGTCCAACGATGTCAAATCGCAGCTGCGAGGTGGCCAAACGATATCAGCTCTGCGGCTGATAATACGATCTTTAAAAATAGGATGCAAAACATCGAGTGTAGCTTTGGCGGTGTGGCACGTAGCGCCGTCCTGTTGAAAGCAAATGTTGCCTATATCCTCCTCTTCAATTTTTGTGAACAAAAATTCGTTCAACATATCCCGATAACGATTGTCATTGGCTCACGCGGCCACTCCTTGCTCATTTTCGAAGAAAAGTGGACCAAAATCCGCACCAAACAGTGACTCGTTTTGGGTGCGTCGGCTTATCAATGTATGCGTGCGGGTTTTCTGTGCCTCAAATGCGACAATTTTGCTTGTTTACATACCCGCCAAGATGAAAATAAGCTTCTTTTAAAAAGAAATTTTTTTTTGCAAAATCGGCATTGAGAACGATGTTGAGAACGATGGTGAATTGATGTTGATGGCGCTTCACGTACACTTTCTGTCACAGCAGCAATAATCTCGGGTGTACACACTATTTTTGGCTTTTCACGCTTTGGTTTATCGATGCCAGTTCCATTTACTTTTTTTACAAGATAACGAACATACGGAGCTGACGGTGCTAATCTTCTTCCAAAATTTTCGCACACATTCTGCCACATTACCATGATTTTTAAAGTAATGTCGCAATATTTCCCAGCGTTGTTCAAGCGTATACACAACCATATTCCTCCAGCGGAAGGATAAAACTAATTATCTGTCAAAGCAAACATGAGCTGCTAAGTGTTACCATTTACGAAATATAAACTAGTTGAAAAAAAAAAACGTTAGTTAGCGGACCCTTTATGTTATTAAGGTTTGGTGGACTGGTGACGGTCTAACTTTTTATCCACTTAGTGGATAGATCTATATCTGGGTTGTGTTGCTATATCTTTCGTGGAAGTGGACGTAATGTCGTGTGTGACAATTTTTTTACAAGCTATAACTTGGCCTCGACTGTGATGTTGGGGACTATAATTTATCTATTTATTGGGCACAGTAAACGAAAGAAGAACATTTGTTCCAGCTGAGTTTGCTAATCCAAGAGGAAGAGATGTGGAAATCAATCTTTGGATTTAGCAACAACAGATCGTTAGTGATTATCTCCACATCTCATAATAACACCGAGGTTGAAGGTCCAAAACAAAAGCCAAAAATTATATTGGATAACAAAAAGTACAAGGGTGGAGTTGATAATATGGACAAATGCCTAGGAGAAGAACCAATAGATGGCCTCTAGTGTTGCAGCATTTGTTGTAGATATGCAAAATAATACTTATCTAAAATCAACAAACCGTAGAAGCTGCGAAAAAAATTCAGAGTCTTTCACAAAATCCACAAATAATGCGACATTTTTCTTTACGCGCAGCGGAATAGAAAGTATTTGGGGTCACCCAGTGATGTAAACTAATGAAAGTCATCCAGTTCGTTCGCAAGAATAACGAGACAATTCTGGAAGAAAAAAGCATAAGGGAAATTGCTACATATAAGACAAAAGAAGATTAACCAAAAAAGCTTGTAGGTTGCGACATTTTTCTTCACGCATTGGAATAGAAAGTATTTTGGGTCACCCAGTATTATCAACGAATGACAATCATCCAGTTCGTTCATTTGTCCCAAAAAATATTTTGGAATAATATTTTAAATTTCAAGACGATATCGCTAGAAAAAGTTAAACTATATCGAACATAAAATGGAAAGCCTACCCCTGGTGTCGACATGAGGGTTAAACAATACTTAACTAGAAAATTACGTTTTAATGATATCACACAAATGTACAGTTAAGTAAATATACTTTCCTGTGTGTGGGTGTATGGCGTTTGTTCATAGAAATACACTCAATCATAAAAAGAAGAACAAATTAAGAAAGTGAGAAAAGAGGAACCCTCATAAGAATAACCAACAATGGGTGATAAAGATGTTACATCAACCATTAATTTTCTAAGAAAATTTTAAGAATTCCTGACGTAATGAATTCGTTTTTGATTATGGACATCATTAAAATATTTTACGTTTTTATTATGTCAAGCTCATCCTGTATACTGTAATGCAACAACATTTACATACAACTACAATTTACAATAAATTGGAAGGGGAAGGGGGTTGTGCAAACAAAATTCAATTTAAAGCTGGGTAATACAGAAATTAGTGGAATCAAAATATCTCCATGTTCTGGGCATGCAAAATCAATGCGATGTTTGCGGGAAGAAAACTATTTTTCGGATGGTAAAGGAAGCATTCAGCTGTGTTGGTTTTCTTAAACGCTGCCTCCATTTGATCTCCTCGTAAAACATGACATTTTTATAAAACTGAAAATGGAATACGACTCTAATATTGGGGGGACAAATTTAAGGTTCGAAAGTAAATTGTCTATCACATGATTAAATGTCAACAATTGGGGTTCAATCCTTTGACATTTACTTAGTAAAAAGCAGCTCTTCCTTTTAGTCAGGTTTCTTATGAGTTCTTATGTTGTGCATAATTTAATCGCTAAACTCGTGGCTTACGTTATTTTTGCGGACAATAGATTAAAACAATACGCTTGCAGTGGCCGTAGCGAATCAAACATACCCGCTATATAATTTGTCCACAATTGCTTATGGCCACAATTGACAAATATGGTTCGGAAGTATGATTAATGCCTAACATAAAGCTAAGCTGTCCTTACTTGACATTTATTTAGTAAAACGGTGGGAGATTTAAAGCATGGAATGTCACAGTTTTGGACAAAGCATTTCACTTGTAAAAATTTACTTTCCAAATGTTAAAATTTTAACTGTATCAATTTCTTAAACTCGAGTAACTTTTCCATGTAATCAGGCTCCTTCTAAAATCACTGTGCTTAATTGAATGGCTAAATTTAAGGCCTGTGATAATGTTGTTAACAAGAGACCAAAACAATAAGATCGTAGTGATAGAGTCTGGAACATCAGCTTGTCGACGTTGGCAAACATAGGACTTCTTCTAGAAACCTCCCCTCTCCGCCCATTCCCCGGGAGCACATTTATATGTCTTGATAGTATATGTGTCACGAGGGGTAAAAGGGAGCTCAGTCCCTTAAAGGCTAGCAGAGAACCAACTGGACAACTCCACGTTATTTCCATGGGAATAAGTAAGCAGCAGCATTTTAGTGTTTTTGTTGTTCTCTGCCTGATTAATCAGGTTGGCCCTTAGAAAGCATCGTGGTGGTTGTGGTTTCGCGGCCCTCATGAAATGATTAACGGGCAGGAATCATCTCACCTCTACTGAGAACAAAGAGTGAATTTTTTTTTTGTTTTTTTTTTTTTTTAAGAGAACTAGCACTTCAGGCAACAATGCCTATTTAGTCAAGTACCGTGCTACATTCTTTAGAAAAGGGATAGAGAAGAGATGAAACAGGTGGTGAAAGTAGAAGGATAGTCGGAAATTAACTGCCGTATAAGATAGAACAGCGACCAGTGATTATGCCTTCATCGCTGAGCAGCCGCACCGGCAGTCAATTTTTATTTTTGTAGTGAAAAAAACCAAGGTCTTCGTTGGGAATCGAACTCACAACCCCCATACTGACAAGCTAGTATATAGGTACAGGTGGCCCTGTAGGCTAGTAGGTATGATCCGGATACAGTGAGCATGCTTTTCATGTGTTTTGGACCAGGATTTGGATAGTCTCCAACTCTCGCCAAGTAGTGGGAGTTGGCGGCCCTGCTTCGATACTTCTGAAGTTGCATCTAGGAATGATCTGTTGCAAAGAATTATGTCTTCGGCTTCCTAGGTCGTGGGTGCACTTTATATAACACCTAAATGGTTTGATCCACCGTCGAGTTATAGCTTATACTGACGTAAATCCTATCACGCATCACTAGAGGCACTTTGCGCAAAATGTTGCTTAAATATTTTAGTCTTTACGCTTTTAAAGATGAATTTGTTCAAAAAAATTAGCAAGGAAATGCCGTTACCGTAAATTCTCTGTGCTAGCAAACCATGATAACCAATTTACTGCTGCCTTAATTGGCTAATGTTGACATCAGTGACTTTTGGTTTTAGCAAGACGGCGCCATATTGCAGAAGATATTTCCCGACAGAATAATTACTCGACATGGCGATATCAATTGGCCGCCTTGTTCTTGTGATTTAATGTAGCGGGAATATTTTCTCTATTTTCTATTTTCTCACAAACAACTGACTGTCTTAAGTATGAAAAACGGCGCTGCATTGACTATATAACCGAGGCTCTAATGCAAAATGTGCTTCATAATTTTGCGAAAAGAACGAAGCACGTCTGTCGACATGCTACAAGTGAACTCTTGCTCGACATCATATTTCGTTGTTAATTCCGGTATCACTTAAACTGAAGTTCTCAAAAAAGTGTGTGTTTTGAACCAATTTACTACCTAATCTGAAGTTTGCCCAGTTGTCATACGGTTCGGTTCATAATCAAATATCAAGTTGCTTGAAGAAACTGTTCAATGACTAAAGGACCATCACTTGGTTTGGAGAGTACTTAACTGTTAAGTCAGGGATCTTGTTTTTAAAAGTTGTTCTTTTGTATACAATAGAGAACATATTTTATATCAGTAGAATAGCCCTTTATGGTTAGACCAGTGAATCGGGGGGCCTATTATACAGAAAATTTATTTTCAAGGCGAAAAGTTCATATGTGGAATAAACTTCCCATAAAGGTCTACCTTATCACTCTTAAGATATAATGAACAGAGTTATTGTTAAGTTCTCTCTTTATTGTCTTATGTTTTAACAGTTATTATTTTATATATTCAACACATACATACACTTACACATCACTACTTTTTACTAAAAACAAATTAAATTTTTAAATATGTATGTGTGTGTGTGTTTTATATGATTGTTTATTTTAAAATTGATCTTTTTGAAATTTTCCCAGTGCTTAACTAGCTGCTCGGAAGTGTTCTTAAACTTACTACTACACAAACATTCTCACAGGACAGTAATACGCAACAAATAAATGGTACCCTATCGTACGTAGTTTTTGTGCTAATTAGTTCCCTTAAACTTTGCGTACACATACGCAAATTGAAGAGAATTTTTCTGTGTATTTTTTGGAGAACACAGAACACTAATTGTAAAGTGTTTACGATTTTATTTTTCGTAAACACTTATTGTAACAGCAACATTCTATACAACTTGTATGAGAGAAATTAGTTATTTACGTGCGTTGTTGAAGCCTACAAAGACAGTATTGACTCAGTAGCGGATATACAAACCATAAAACAATACTAAGCTGCTAAGGTGCAGTTGAGCTTTATAGCTTTTATATAGTTTGGAACAGTAGGAAACTTCAGGAGCCAGGGATGGAAGCACATAAAGTATAAATTGTTTGTTTATCACCTTCCTTCTTGGTCCATGAAGGGAATGACACTGACTGCTTTATACACGTTTTAAAACTTATCACTGCTACAATGTAGCAGGTTGATAGTGAACGGTCGGGAATCGTAGCCGAAAACGGGGAGTCAACTCGTTGGGGCGATGGGTAGCGGTAGGCACAGTAGCAAGGGTAGAGGCAGCGGCGGTATAGGCAGCAGCGGTACAGGCGGCACAGGCACAGTACCTGGTAGTGGTAAAGGCGACTGCAGCTTTGAAGGGAGTGGAACTAATGGCTGCGGCACAGGCGGCTGCGACACAGGCGGCAGTGGTAATAACGGCAGCGGCATAGGTAGCAGCGGTACAGGCGGTAGCGGGTGAGTAAGCGCTACAGCTAGCAGCCGCGATCGCTGGGAGTTCTTGGCCATATTGAATAACACTGAGGGTATATAAAATCGCGCAACAGCAGCAGTCGCATGGTCAAGCCAACACCGGTAGAAGATAAACCAATACCACAATTGGCACTTTCACCAATTGCAGCAGTACTGTCGATAAGAGATTACTGCGGAATATAAAACTCCTCCGAAAGATTTCGTACCGGCAGGCGAGCTGCTTGCTATTTGTTTTAAGTAGCTATTGCAGAACGTAAAACTTCTCCAAAAGATTTCCTAGCTGCAGGCGAGCTACTTGCTATCTGCGAGTAAGAAGTTATTGCGGAATGTAAAATTCCTCCAAAAGACTTCTAATCTGCAGGCGATCTGCTGGCTAATTAATCACGTTAGTCAAAATGTTCTCTCACACACACACATACACATTATCCGCTATAGCTGATTGACAACTATCAGATGTAAGGTCTGGTCTGTGTGTTTCTGATTCACAGGTGGCGCTCCGACGTCCCCGACCGTAAAATAAATAATTATAATGTAATATAATTCATAAATATATAATTCATAAATATTTTAAAACTAGTAATTTGTCTTAAATTAAAGAATGAATTAAATTTAAGTTAAGGTGAAAACGAGAGCACGACTTTCACCATTACAACCTAATAAGTCTAAATTTTTATTAAAATATAATATTGTTATTGTTTATAATACAAAAATAGTAAATATAAACAAAAAGTTAGCTAAAATTGTGAATAATCTTTAATAAAATTTATTTCGTAAGCGGTTTGCAGTTTTCTCAAACATTAATTATAAAAACATAATTAACATAATAATTATGAGAAATAATAAAATTTAAACAAAGTCTGGGAAAATAATAAAATTTCGTTAAAACTAAAATTCACTGAAATAAAATAAAAATTATATAATTTTTTTGGGAAAATATAATAAGAACTCTTGTTATTACAAATTACTGTTGGCAATTGCTATTAAAATAATACAGCTTTGCTACTTTATTGTTTAGATACATTTACGGTAAACAAGAGTGGTGTTTATTTGAATTCAGCTAAGCTGAATTTCTATTAAAATAAATTCAGCCACGTTAAATTGCTGTTAAAATAAATTCACTTGAGCTGAGTTTTTTTTAAAGCGAACAGTGGTGTTTGCTTTAATTCAGCTCGGCTGAATTTCTGGTAAAACAAATTCAGCTAAGCTAAATTTATTTTAGAACGAATTCAGCTGAGCTGAATTGCAGTAAAAATTATTTAAGCCTCAAATAGTTGCCCTTGACATAATTATAGTTAAGATTGCTTAATATTTCTTATAAATTCTGTATAGTTAAGTTCTTATTGGTGTTTGCTTCTTTTGCAATAGAAGCAAAAACTGCTGACAGACCAGAAATAAGTAGGCTGAATTACTTATAAATATAAATTTACAAATTAAAATTGCAGTTCCTTATAGCTGAATTTTTTAAGCATAGACCTAGCTGAAAATAAATACTAGATATGAAAATAAAACAAGACCAAGTAAGAAAAAATTTTATTAGCTTCGCTAGTCGCATCTGGGTATGCACTGACATAGTTGAAATTACTGTTAACGTCAATTTCATAAAGCTGAATTACTGCTTACGGAAATTATTCAATGGATAATTATGCACATTAAAATCAACTAGTGTGCTGTGGAAATGAAAAAGCTACGGCTGAATATGCTGACAAAATACTTTCTCTTAACCAATTCAGCTGCAAGCTGTTCGTCGCTGATATGAATCTATAAAACCATTTTTGTTAATACTGATATCAATAAAGAAAGGCTTATTTACTACCTTAATAACTTTAGCTGGGCTGAATTACTGTTATATTAAGTTCAGGTAAGCTAAATTACTATTACAGCAAGTTCAGTTAAGCTGAATTATAACTATACTAAATTTAGCTCAGCTGAATTGCTGCTTACTTAAATAATCATGCGATTAATATCAATTTTATTAAGCTGAATTGCTGTTAACGGAAATTATTTTTATTTCAATGGATAATAACACACATTAAGATCAGTATGAGGGGAGAATGAAATAATAACGGCTGAATATGTTGACGACGTGTTTTCTCTAAAGCAGAAACATTGATAAACTAAATGAGGTGCAGGCTGTACGTCACTGATATAAAGCTTCAAAATTACTGGCAACTAATTTACTGTTATAACAAATTCAGCTATTGTAAATTACTACCATAGCAAATTCAGCTGAGCTGAATTATAATTGTAATAAATTTAGCTGAACTAAGTTACTGCTTACTTAAATAATTCTGAGTATTATTACGGAAATTAAAGTCGGCAGGTATACTATAAAAAGGTAATAAACACGACTGATTATGAGAGCGATACGCTATCTGTCATGCGGAAATATTGATATACCAAATAACTTATTTGTAACAGATATTCAGCTACAAAAAAAAATTGTTTATTATGCCAAAAACGGGGAGCTTAATTACTACCTTAATAAATTCAGCTGAACTGAATTACTGTTATAACAAATCCGATCAGCTGAATTGTAGTTTTTTTTTAAAGAGAAGTAGCACTTCAGGCAACAATGCCTATTTAGTTAACTACCGTGATACATTCTTTAGGAAAGGAATAGAGAAGAGATGAAACAGGTGGTGAAAGTAGGATAGTCGGAAATTAACTGCCGTATAAGATAGAAGAGCGACCAGTGACTATGAGTTCATTGCTGAGCAGCCCCACCGACAGTCAATTTTTATTTTTTTAGTGCCAAAAACGAAGGTCTTCGTTGGGAATCGAACCCATAATCCCCATACTGACAAGCTAGTACACTACCTACTAGCCTAGAGGGACGGTCCTGCCCCTCTTGTGAGCTGGTTGTTCACAACCCGTAATTGTGGAAGTCTCTTACAATATTATACAAAGTTTTAATAGATTCAGCAGAGCTGATGTACTGTTAACGTAATTAAATGCTGCGAAAATGCAATAATTGCGATACTTTTTTTCCAAGCGGCAATTTTGATAAGCTAAGATATAAATTTTGAGGAATATATATATTAAGCTACAAAAAAGTTTTTGTTAATAGTACTAAAGACTACTAGCAACAATTTAAGCTTAGCTGAATTTTTTTTCAGTTCAGTTAACGTTATTACAAGAATAGTTTTACCAAGTTAAAGTGTTTAAACTGCTGCATTAGTTAAAAAAATTAATTCAGCTGAGCTGAATTCATTATAATGATAATTCAGCTAAGCTAAACTTTTTGTACTAGTAATGTAGTTCAGCTAAATTTATTACAACAGTAATTCAGCTCAACTACAGTAATTAAGCTAGGGCTTAAGTACTGTCTTAATAAATACAGCTTGGCTGAATTAGTGTTATAATAAATTTAGCTAAACTACACTACTAGTAGAGAAAGTTCAGCTTAGCTGAATTATGACTATAATGAATTTAGCTCAGCTGAATTAATTTTTTTAACAAATCCAGCAGTTTAAACACTTTAACTTGGTGAAACTATTCTTGTAATAAGGTTAACTAAAGTAAAAAAAAATCAGCTAAAAATTACTGTTGTAATAAATTTAGCTGAACTACATTACTAGTATAGAAAGTTTAGCTTAGCTGAATTATGGCTGTAATGAATTCAGCTCAGCTGAATTAAAATTTTTAATAAATCCAGCAGTTTAAACACTTTAATTTGGTGAAACTATTCTTGTAATAAGGTTAACTAAAGTAAAAAAAAATCAGCTAAAAATTACTGTTGTAATGAATTTAGCTGAACTACATTACTAATATAGAAAGTTTAGCTTAGCTGAATTATGGCTATAATGAATTCAGCTCAGTTGAATTAATTTTTTTAACAAATCCAGCAGTTCAGTTTGTTGAAACTATTGTTGTAATAAGTTTAATTCAAGTGGAAAAAAAATTCAGCTAAGCTTAAATTGTTGCTAGGTGTTATTTTTTTGGAAACAGATGCTAGTAGTGATTTGCATATTTTAATGGAATTTTTGAAATATTTTTAATTTAATCTCTTTCTCTTTTAACATTCCTTGCATTGCAAGTAATCAAATATCTGATTTGTAAATTATACTTTATTTCCCCTTTTGCCAAGGGAATTGCCTTCATGTGGCTAAAGATTTTTCATTTGTATTAAGTTCAAATAAAATATGTATTGTTGAGTTTGCGAGTTAAACTACTTTTGAAATCCCACTTCTAAGGTTTCCTTGTCATCAATGATGAGTGAAAGAGTGAATGAATGCGAGACAGAGAGCAGCAAGATTGGATATGCCACAATAAGTATCATTGCTAACAGTTGTTATAGTTTTTAAATGTAACAAATACATATTTTAATGCGAACATTTTTTAGTTGTCGTAAAACAGCATAAAGTAAAGATAATAAATAACAAGTTTAAATTACAATTTGGTTTTGAGTTTTTGAGGTTTTTATGAATGATTGTTTCAAGTAGTGACAATTGTCAGTTATTTATTATCTCTGTATAACACAGTGTAGCTAAAATAGAATTTATGAATTAACAAACACAAAACTTTAATGCCTTTTGAAGTGTTGAATGTGTTAATTGAATTTTTATTTTCACTTCATTTTTATTACTACTTGGCGATAAGTATACATGTGATAATTTAACTCACAGTCATTAAATTTATTCAGTGCTACTTGAGTGTATAAATTGCGCCTTGTACAGTCTACTAGAGAATTTAGTTTATTATTTAACACTAAAGCTTTGTTTGGTCTTTGTATAAAAGTTATGGGATTTTAACACACAACTGAAACTGTTATAAATTTATGGGAATTTATGGTTACGAGAATTTATTTTCTTTTGTTTTTGTTGTTGTAGACTTTAAGCTAAAGCAGACATAATAATAAGTTATTCATAAATAATAAAAATACTAAAATGTCTTAAGTAGAAAGGATGTTTTTTTAGTGATTGTAGGATAATTAAGGCAGAACAACTTATTTTCTTATTCAGACATTTTAAGGCTCAGGCGAAAGTGTTCACTACACTCACATATAAACACAAACGAATAACAAGCATGGGCGTGAAATGATTTAGGTCGAAGGAGAGACGAATAAAAAAGGAGAGAGAGGAAGAGGCAGACAGAGAGGGAGAAACAAATTAGGTAGAAAGAAATAAATGAAAAAGGAGAGAGAAATACAGACAAAAGAGCGAGAGAGAGAGAGAGAGAGAGAGAGAGAGACAGGAAGGCAATAAGAATAACACGAAGAGAGACACAAACAAGACGAACTATGTGATAAGATTTACATCTGCGCCTGGCCATGGAGCCTTAATCAGATGGTGGTCGAACCACTATGCATAAATAGGAACGTCATGCTCGTCCTAGGAAGCCGAAGACTAATTTTAGCAACAGGCTTTTCCTAGTTGCAACTTTAATGATTCCAGAGCAGGGCTACAAATCATCACTCCTTGCTGAAGAGTTGGAGACCTTCCAACTCCTGTCCAGAACACATGTCTAGCATGCTCACTGGACTGGATCACTCACCTAGCGTGTCATTAACGGTGAAATGATCCTGGCCACCATATAAAACTGACATGTGTTATGGGGCCGCGAAACCACAACCACCACGTTACTCCCATACAGGTGCCAACCTTAATAATCAGCCAGAGAACAGTTAAATGTCTAAAGAGACAAATAACGGAACTCTGGGGTTTATTGATTCCCGTGGAAATGACGTGGAGTTTCCAGTTGACCCCTGCTGCCTTCAAGGGACTGGACTCCATTTTTCCCCCAGTTACACAGGTCTAGATAGTCGAAGTTCTAAAAAAATCATATAAATGTGCCCCCGGGGGGTGAACAAGACGAACTATATAAACACAGCTGACAATAAAATGCAACTAGTATAGAGAAAAATAATACTGAAGAAGGCATATACTGAAGAAGGCATATAACCGAAACCAAATTTGACGCAGGTTGACGTAAAATCATACCCAAATAGTGTCCATTACCATCTCTCATCATTTTTGTACACGTAATAATATCGATTTGGAGAACATATAGCATAACTGTCATACCATATAATGATTGAATATCAATAAAGAATTCTGCTGCCATCTGTCGGAAGAGTAGAGGAGAAGGTTGTATATTGCTTTCAGGCATAGATCTTCCATAAATTATTTAACTCCAGTCCAATATGTTTCAATCAAATAAGTGTATCGCGCAATAGTTGTAGGTCTTCCAAAAACCTTATAAATTTTAATCGCTTAACGACCGCAAAACATCCAGAATATCTACCAAATTTTTTGCTCTTCTTTAACTCTAATTTGTAGTACTTTCGCTGTCATATTTGACAAGCAAAAATGATTAAAACTTAAACTTTGGAATTACATTTGGTTTAATCAACATGAAAATTGTAGGTGGCTCTCGAGTACAGCTTAAAACATTACTTGCTATATCGATGGGGCACTACATCGCGGATCCAAGAGAGAAGAGAAGAGCAAAACTGCTAAGCAGTTTCTTCCATTTTGTTTCTCTTACAGAGATCAATAAGGAGTGCTTTTGTTTGAGTAAAAAATACAAGATTCCCGCCGGGAAGGTATACTACTTTGTTTTATCGCCATTTTGATAAAGATTAGTCTTGACAGTTCATATTTGACAGTCGTGAAGTAGACACTTGGCATATTTATTGTGGAAAATATTCGATAAATCAACGTCTTTTAATCGTTAAAACATTTTATCAAAATCAATCATCGATTAGTGTGACGATGAGAAAGCTATGTGAAATTTTTGGGAGAAACAACGGGCCAACAATACGCACTATTTATCGTGTAGTGAATTATTCAAAGAAAGGGGGCCTGCAAGTGATAGACCCAAACAAGGACTACAACGTACTGCAAGATCGGCGGAAAACATTACTGCTGCTCGTGAAAGTGTTCAAAACAAACCATCAACCTCAATTTGACGCCGTGGTCAAAAGCTTAGTTCTCAAAGAACAACTATGGCCACCCCGGGGGCACATTTATGGTCTTTATAGTACGTAACAGCTATCTAGACCTGTGCAACTGGGGGAAAAAGTGAGTCCAGTCCTCTGAAGGCAGCAGGAGTCAACTGGGAACTCCACTTTATTTCCACGGGAATCAGTAAGCCCCAGAGTTCCGTTATTTGTCTCTTTAGACATTTAAATGTTCTCTGGCTGATTATTGAGGTTGGCCCCTATATGGGAGTATCGTGGTGGTTGTGGTTTCGCGGCCCCATATCAGGTTTGTTGTTTAATATGGTGGCCAGAATCATTTCACTGATAATGACACGCAAAGTGAATGATCCATTCCAGCGAGCATGCTAGACATGTGTTCTGGACAGGAGTTGGAAAGTCTCCAACTCTTCAGCAAGGAGTGATGATTTGCAGCTCTGCTTTGGAATCATTAAAGTTGCAACTAGGAAAAACCTGTTGCTAGAATTAGTCTTCGGCTTCCTAGGACGAGCATGACGTTCCTATTTATGCATAGTGGTTCGACCACCATCTGATTAAGGCTCCATAGCCAGGCGCAGATGTAAATCTCATCACGTAGAACAACTTTGGCCACAATTTTGTACAAGGTTTTGTATTTGTTTTTATATAAGATTCAGTTGACACAAGAGTTTCTCCCACCAGATCGTTTACGCCACATTACGTATGCCAATAGGAAGTTACAGCTCGCCTACGACAATCCCGATTTTCATAAAAATACCATAATGAGTAAAGAGGCACATTTTCGTTTGAATGGATGTGGGAATAAACAGAATAGTCATTTCTGGGGAATGGGAAGCCCTTAAATTATTCAACAGTCACCGTTGCATCCATTAAAAGTGACAGGCTGGTGTGCAATTTGCTCAAGAGGAATCATTGGATCTTACTTCTTTGAAAATTAAAACAGCGTAATGGCAACTGTGAATAGGGAGCGATATCTTATATGATTTAAGACTACGACAACTGCATGCTTGGGCTGAGTTAACATATGATATCCATAAGACACCCCCCGGAGGCACATTAATATGTATTGATGGAAGCCCGCCATAATTACATGTTTCAATGGGTGAAAAACGGGAGCCCAGTCCCCTGAAGACTAGCAGGGGAACTGCTACTCTAGAAGCTCCATGTTATTTCCATGGGAATCACTAAGTCATAGAGTTCTGCTATTTGGTTCTTTAGATTTTTAGCTGCTCTCTGCCTGATTATTGAGGTTAACCCTTCGGGAGTATCGTGCTGGTTGTGGTTTCGCGGCCCTCATGAATTTGTTTAAGGGACCAGGATCATCTCACCTTTTAGTGAGAACATTGGGTGAATGATCGGGATCCAATGACCATGCTTGTCATGTGTTCTGGCCCAGGAGTTTGATAGTCTCCAGCTCTTCAGCAAGAAGTGGGGGTTGGCGGCCCTGCTACGAAACCTCCGAAATTGCAACTAGGAATAACCTATTGCTAGAAATTAGTCTTAGGCTTCTTAGGGCGCGGCGCACACATCATATCGCCCACCCCCCGGGGGCACATTTATGGTCTTTTTAGTACGTAACAGCTATCTAGACCTGTGCAACGGGGGGAAAAAGTGAGTCCAGTCCCCTGAAGGCAGCAGGGGTCAACTGGGAACTCCACTTTATTTCTACGGGAATCAGTAAGCCCCAGAGTTCCGTTATTTGTCTCTTTAGACATTTAACTGTTCTCTGGCTAATTATTGAGGTTGGCCGCTATATGGGAGTATCGTGGTGGTTGTGGTTACGCGGTCCCATATCAGGTTTGTTGTTTAATATGGTGGCCAGGATCATTTCGCCGTTAATGACACGCTAGGTGAATGATCCAGTCCAGCGAGCATGCTAGACATGTGTTCTGGACAGGTGTTGGAAAGTCTCCAACTCTTCAGCAAGGAGTGATGATTTGCAGCTCTGCTTTGGAATCATTAAAGTTGCAACTAGGAAAAACCTGTTGCTAGAATTAGTCTTCGGCTTCCTAGGATGAGCATGACTTTCCTATCTATGCATAGCGGTTCGACCACCATCTGATTAAGGCCCCATAGCCAGGCGCAGATGTAAATCTTATCACGTAGAACAACTTTGGCCACAATTTTATACAAGGATTTGTATTTGTTTTCATATCAGATTCAGTTGACACAAGAACTTCTCCCACCAGATCATTTACGCCACCGCACATATGCCAATAGGAAGTTACAGCTCGCCTACGACAATCCCGATTTTCATGAAAATACCATTATGAGTGACGAGGCACATTTTCGTTTGAATGGATGTGGGAATAAACAGAATAATCGGTTCTGGGGAATGAGAAACCCTCAAATTATTCAACAGTCACCGTTGCATCTATTAAAAGTGACAGTTTGCTGAGCAATTTGGTCAGGAGGAATCATTGGGTCTTATTTACTTTGAAAATGAAAACATTGTATCGGTAACTGTGACTGGGGAGCGAAATCTTGATATGATTTAAGTCTACGACAACTGCATGCTTTGGGCTTGATTAACGTGTGATATCAACAAGACGCCCACCCCGGGGGCATATTAATATGTATTGATGGAAATCCACCATCATTACACGTATTAATGCGGGAAAAACGGAAGCCCAGTTCCCTGAAGGCTAGCAGAGAGTCAACTGGACAATTCCACTATATTTCCACGGGAATCAGTAAGGCCCCACAATTCAGCAATTTGTCTTTTTAGCCTTTTAGCTGTTCTCTGACTGATTATTAATGTCGGCCCTTCGGAAGTTGTGGTTCGAGGCCTTAGTTTGAGTTGTGTGGGTCGGATCATTCACAATGAATGGTCCAGATACAGTGAGCATGAATGCCGTTGTGTTCTTAAATTTTATTAAGCTTCAGGCGTTCTGGACCGGGAGTTGGATAGTCTCCAATTCTTCAGCAAGGAGTGAAGGCTGCGGCCTACTCCGGGCTTTTGAAGTTGCAACTAGGACTGACCGAAGGATATACGTATCTGAAGGCCTTCTAAGACGAGGATGCCGCTACATTTCATCCACCATTTGGTTATGGCTGACACAGTTAGGTACAGATGTAAATCTTATCACGCATGTATCAACAAGACGGTGCCGTATCACATACAAACAGGATTACAATGGAATTACTGTGAGACTTCTGTCCACAACAAGTTATTTCAAGAACTGATGATGTTGATTGACCTCCACGGTTTAGCCCCCGGGGGTACATATATATGGTCTTTATAGAACTTCGACTATCTAGACATTGTGCAACTGGGGGAAAAAGGGGGCCCAGTCCCCTGAAGTCAGCAGAGGTACAACTGGAAACTCCACTTTATTTCCACGGAAATCAGTGACCCAGAGAGTTCATTATTTGTCTCTTTAGACATTTAACTGTTCTCTGGCTGATTATTGAGGTTGGCCCCTATATGGGAGTATCGTGTGGTTGGTGGTTGTGGTTTCGCGGCCCCATATCAGGTTTGTTGTTTAATATGGTGGCCAGAATTATTTCGCCATTAATGAAACGCTAGGTGAATGATCCAGTCCAGAGAGCATGCTAGACATGTGTTCTGAACAGGAGTTGGAAAGTCTCCAACTCTTCAGCAAGGAGTGATGATTTGCAGCCCTGCTCTGGAATCATTAAAGTTGCAACTAGGAAAAACCTGTTGCTAGAATTAGTCTTTCGGCTTCCTAGGACGAGTGTGACGTTCCTATTTATGCATAGTGGTTCGACCACCATCTGATTAAGGCTCCATAGCCAGGCGCAGATGTAAATCTTATCACGTAGGACAACTTTGGCCACAATTTTGTACAAGGATTCATATAAGATTCAGTTGACACAAGAGCTTCTCCCACCAAATCATTTACGCCACCGCACATATGCCAATAGAAAGTTATAGCTCGCCTACGACAATCCCGATTTTCATGAAAATATCATAATGAGTGACGAGGCACATCTTCATATGAACGGAAATCTGAGTAAGCAGAATAGTCATTTCTGGGGAATGGGAAGCCCTTAAATTATTCAACAGTCACCGTCGCATCCATTAAAAGTGACAGGCTGGTGTGCAAGTTGGTCACGAGGAATCATTGGGCCTTACTTCTTTGAAGATGAAAACGGCGTAACGGTAACTGTAAATGGGGAGCGATACCTTGATATTATTTAAGACTACGACAACTGCATGCTTTGGGCTTAATTACCATGTGGTATCAACAAGACGGGGAGGGGGCACATGGATATGTTTTGAAGGAATCTCACCGGCATTACATGTGGCAACGGGGGAAAAACAGGCGCCCAGTCCCCTTACAGGTTAGCAGGAGCCAACTGGACAATTCCACTATATTTCCACGGAAATCAGTAAGGCCCCACAATTCAGCAATTTTTGGCCTTTTAGCTGTTATTTGACTGATTATTAAGGTTGGCCCTTCGGGAGTATCGTTGTGGGTGCGCTGCCCTCGTTTGAGTCGCGTGGGTCGGATCATTCTCAATGCACATAATGAATGGTCTAGGTTTAGTGAGCATGAATGCCGTTGTGTTCTTAAATTTTATTAAGCTTCATGCGTTCTGGACCGGGAGTTGGATAGTCTCCAACACTTCAGCAAGGAGTGAAGGCTGCGGCCTGCTCCGGGCTTTTGAAGTTGCAATTAGGAGTGGCCGAAGAATATACGTATTTGAAGGCCTTCTAAGACGAGGATGACGCTACATTTCATCCACAGTGGTATGATCCACCATCTGGTTATGGTTAACACCGTTAGGTACAGATGTAAATCTTATTACGCATGTATCAACAAGACGATGCCACATCGCATACAGCCAGCATTACAATGGAATTACTATGAGACTTCTTTCCACAACAAGTTATTTTAAGAACTGATGATGTTGATTGGTCTCCACGGTCGCCTGATTTGACTGCTCCGGACTTCTTTTTGTGGGGATATCAGAGAAGCAAGGTTTATGCAAGCAAACTAGAAACGCTTGAGCAACTCAAACCAAATATTCATGATGGAATTAATGAAATATCGCGTGAAGTATGTGAGAAGGTGCTCAAAAGGGCTCGCATTTGTGAGGCTAACAGAGGCGGACAATATTTATTAATATTCAGATCCATTCTCCTTCATTTAATCAAAATGGCGGACATCCTGTTTAAAGATGTTGGAAATTATCATTTTCAATTTCTATATGCCCACTGTTCTTTGCCAATGTTTTTTCTGTACAGAACTTTAATTTGCATAACTACGAACTACGACAGCCAGGAAGTAAATAATTTCCACAAGATAAATTATTTCTTTTATTCCTTCCGTCAAAGAAATTACGTGTATTTAAAGGAAAAGTTTTTGAATTTAAAATACTTCAGGGAATGGAAGAAGTAAATGCATCACAATCTATCAAGGAAAATAGAATGAGATTAAAAGCAAATAACTGCTTGAAATAACATTAGAAAACTTATCAAGTTAACATATGCTAAGAGAAAAAAAAGTTAAACGAAAAGTTTAGCTTAAAGCTAAATTATGAGAAAGTTCTTTGAAATGACAGGAAACAGGAAATATTGAAAAGTAGACAGTTAAAAGTAGAATATGATGATGATGAGGAAAAAATAGCTGCCAGGTTAATTTGAATATCATTGTTTAAATACTTGAGTCGAAGAGTATTAAAAGAAAGAAAACCTGTTTGCTGAGTACTTCAGCTGTTGCTGTGTGAAGTATGCTTTATTCAAGCTAAAAAGCTAGCCCTCAAAAGTATGCTATATATTTTAGTTTAAAATTAAATTTAAATTATTACCATAAAAAGCATGATACTTTTGAGGGTTTCATTTTTCAAAGCAACATTGAAGTTCAAAGGTTTTTTAAATTTATTGTCTGCTGGCTATTCCGTCATTGCTATACAGCAAAGCTGTGTGCACTTTATTCAAATTAAACTCAACATTTTACGTTATGTAAAGAAAATCTTGAATTATATAATTGTAATTAACAAAAAATCAGTTGAATTTCTTAAATTGGGCTTGGCTAAATTCTATATAAAAAGTGTTCTCTAAAACTTATTTTTCTGTTTTACAAATGCTGTAAATTGCTTCGTCATTAGAACTAGTTTGAGTTCATTTATACTTAAAATAATATAACTTTTGCGTTTTAAATCTATTAAGATTAAATAAATTATTTGCAAAATATGTTGCGCTTAACTCAAATTCATTTAAAATAAATTCAGCTTAACTAAAACAAACATTTAAAATAAATTCAGCAAGGCTGAATTAGACTTAAAAGCTTACTAGCTTGGCTTTTTAGCACTTAAAAGCAATTCAGCTAAGCTTATGCTCAAAAAAATTCATTTTAGCTAGTTTCAAATAACTTCAGCTCAAGTTTTGAAGAGTTAATCGTTATTAAGATTAACTAACCTTAGCTGAATTGTATTTAAAATAATTTTAGCCCAGCTTAATTTTGTAAAATAAAATTAGCTTAGCTGAATTGCTTAAAAAATAAATGTGGCTTAGCTGAATTGCATTTAAGATAAGCTTAGTTTTGATTAAATGTTTTTGAAATAATTTAAGCTTCGCAGAATTGCTTATAAAATAAATTTAGATTAGCTGAATTGCATTTAAAATAAGTATAGCTTAGTTTAATTGTTTTTAAAACAAATTTAGCTTAACAGAAGTGCTTTTAAATTACATTTAGCTTAGCTTAATTGTTTTTTAAATAAGTTAAGCTAAATGAAATTGCATTTAAAATAAATTTTGCTTAACCCAACTATTTTTAAAATAAATGTATCTTAGCTGAATTTTATTCAAAATAAACTTAGGGTAGTTTAACTGTTTTTAAAATAAATTTAGCTAAGCTGAATCGCATTTCAAATAAATTTTTCGTACTCTAATTGTTTTTGAAATACATTTAGCTTAGTTAAATTGCATTTAAAATAAATTAAGCTGAGCGTAAGTTAAAAAAAATAAATTTAACTTCGCTGAATTTCATTAAAAAAAATTTACGTAGTTTAATTGTTTTTGAAATACATTTAGCTTAACTGAATTATATTTTAAGTAAATTTAGCTTAGCTGAATTGTATTTAAAATAAACTTAGCTTTCAATTAAAATAAATTTAGCCCATCTTAATTTTGTAAAATAAATTTAGCTTAGCTGAATTGCTTTAAAAATAATTTTGGCTTAGCTGAATTGCATTTAAGATAAGTTTAGTTTTGATTAATTGTTTTTAAAATAAATAAAGCTAAACGAAATTGAATTTAAAATAAATTTAGTTTAGCTTAATTGTTTTTTAAGTAAATTTTACTAAATTGAATTGCATTTAAAATAAATTTAGCTTAACTAAATTTTTTCTGAAATAAATTTAGCTTAGCTGAATTGCACTTAAAATAATTTTAGTTAGCTTAATGTTTCTGAAATAAATTTATCTAAGCAGAAGTGCTTCAGAAATAAATTTAGCTTAGCTTAATTGGTTTTGGAGTAAATTAACTAAATTAAATTGCATTTTAAATAAATTTAGCTTAACTGAATTATTTTTTCAATTAATTTAGCTTAGCTGAATTGCATTTAAAATCAGTTAACTTAACTGAATTATTTTTGAAATAAATATAGCTGGACTGAATCGCACTTAAAATAAATTAAGCTTGGCTTAATTGTTTTTGAAGCAAATTGAGCTAATTAAATTGCATTTAAAATATAGTTTAACTCAATTATATTTTAATAAATTTAGCTTAGCTGAAATGCATTTAAAAATAATTTTGCGTACTTTAATTGTTTTTGAAATACATTTAGCTTAGCTGAATTGCATTTAAAATAAATTTAGTTTTGCTTAATTAATTTTGAAATAAACTTAGCTTAGCTGAAATGTGATTATAATAAAGTTAGCTTAAATTAAATGTTTTTGAAATACATTTAGCTTAGCATTTAAAACTAATTCAGCTGAGTTTAAGTTTAAAAAAAAAATTTAGCTTAGGTGAATTTCATTTAAAATAAACTTAGCGTAGTTTAATTGGTTTGAAATTGATTTAGCTTAGCTTAATTACATTTAAAATAAATTTAGCTTAGCTTAGTTGTTTTTGAAATATATTTCGCTTAGCTGAATTGCATTTAAAATATATTTAGGTTAGCTTAATTTTTTAAAAATAAATTTAGCTTAGCTGAATTGCGATTAAAATAAATTTAGCTTAGCTGAATTACATTTAAAAAAAATTTAGCTTAGCTTAATTTCTTAAAAATATATTTAGCTTAGCTGAATTGCAATTAAAATAAATTTAGCTTAGCCTTATTGTTTATGAAATATATTGAGCTTAGCTGAATTGCATTTAAAATATATTTAGCTTAGCTTAATTTCTTAAAAATATATTTAGCTTAGCTGAATTGCGATTATAATAAATTTAGCTTAGCCTTACTATTTATGAAGTACATTTAGCTTAGCTGAATTGTATTTAAAATATATTTAGCTTAGCTTAAATTTTTTAAAAATAAATTTAGCTTAGCTGAATTGCGATTAAAATAAATTTAGCTTAGCTGAATTGTATTTAAAAGAAATTTAGCTTAGGTTAATTGTTTTTGAAATATATTTCGCTTAGTTCAATTGCATTTAAAATATATTTAGCTTAGCTTAATTTTTTAAAAATGAATTTAGCTTAGCTGAATTCCAATTAAAACAAATCTGGCTTAGCTGAATTACATTTCAAATAAATTTAGCTTAGCTTAATTGTTTTTGAAATATATTAAGCTTGGCTGAATTATATTTACAATAAGTTTAGCTTAGCTTAATTCCTTTTAAAAAAAATTAAGTTAGAATAATATAATTTATGTAAAACATAGTTGAGCTGACAAATAGTTTCAGTCAAAATTAGGCGATTTAATTTAATTAAAATTTAATAGTTAAATATTACAGGCGGTTTTGTGTGCTCACCTTTTTAGTAACAAAATCCTTACTTCAACATTTAATTTACTGCCGGGGATGAACCTGCAAATATAAAACAAAAATTATGTAATTATTCAAAGTAGTTAATTTAAAAAAAACAACAACAAAAAAATTAAATTAAATATACTTTGAAAAATAATGATTCTTGTTTCTCTGTTGCCTTCTGGTTTTATACGATTTTGATTAGTTATAAAAAGTTATAAAAGCCCAAATATATGCTGCTATTGTTTATATTTTTGAATTTATTTATATTTTTTTTTTTAGAAATTTCGTTGCACCCAAAGGAGATTCTAGTTTGTGGATTTTCATAAAAATGAGAAAACATGAAATTCAATTATAATTGTGTGGTATTGATTCCATTGCATGAATTTCTGGTTTATTGATGATGTTGTTTTTCGAGAACTGATTTACTTCGGGCCTGTGCCATGTCATGTGCATACATATGTATTCTATAGATTCTAAAGATTTTTGGATAATAATTTCTCTGTCCTTTTGGGAAATTGAATGCTTTATTCATTGTTAGTTCAATGTTTGTTTATGTGGTTTTGCAGCAATGCTTGTAGTTAGCAAATTTCAAAGCATACTTTTAGGTTTCAATACCCTACAAATTGTTATTTTTAAATTTTCTGTATATTTTTGTGCAAAAAATGACTGGAGTTAAAAATAAATTATTTTGCAGTAAATTTTTTGTTTTCGGTTAAATTAACTATAATTTTGGGGCATAAATATCGTTAATTGTTTATATAAATAAATTAATTATTGATTTGAATTAAATTTGCAAAAAAATTCGTTAGGCGCTTGGACAGTATTTTAAGCCGTATTTTTTTTAATCAGTTAATCAGTACAATCTTAACACTTTAACTTAAATATATAATTATTTCATTATTTTTGTTTTAAATCAGAATATTTATTTTACTCTCTTAATCAAATTAAATATTATTGACCTTCAATTCTTTATCGCCTACCGCTATTCCTAGAAATAATTCTCTTTATACGAAAATATAAATTTCTTTAATAACAAATAACAGAGATAAATATAATTTCATTCTATTTCAGTATAAAGTGTTGCCGCTTTTAATGACTGCTCCAATAGTTGGCTCCCCGGATCGCATAGCCTCGATGGCGCAGTAGGTAGCGCGTAAGTCTCATAATCTTAAGGTCGTGAGTTCGATCCTCACTCGGGGCATATAATTTTGATAAAAAAATAGCAAAATAAATTAAAAAATTTTATTCTAAAAGGTGGTTCAAATTTTTGTTGTATTACAAAGAGAAAAGTTCGACATTTATGAACCATGACCACGCTGACAGATGTCAATTCTTTCATTAACATTTTTATTGACTTTTTGGCAAAATGGTCAAAAATCACATCACAGATTTTGGGCACATTGATATGTTTTGACGGAATCTCACCGTCATTACATGTGTCAGCGGGGGTAAAAAGGAGCCCAGTCCCCTTAAAGGCTAACAGGAGCCAACTGGACAATTCCATTATATTTTCACAGGAATCAGTAAAACTCCAGAGTTTAGCTTTTTGTCTTTTTCGTCTTTTAGCTGTTCTCTGACTGTTTATTGAGGTTGGCCATTCGGGAGTATTGTGGTGGTTGTGATTTCGTGGCGCTCTTTAGAGTTGCGTGGGTCGGATCATTTACAATGAACACAATGAATGGTCCAGGTACAAAGCGTGATTTGATTTACATCTGCACCGACTATATAGTCATAATCAGATGGTGGTCAAACCACTTGGTTGATTGGACACCAACCACGCCCTAGAAGGCCATCGAATACGTATATCCTCCGGTCACTTCTAGTAGCAATTTCGAAAGCCCGAAGTAGGCCGCAGCTTTCACTCCTTGCTAAAGAGTTGGAGACTTTCCAACTCCTGGTCCAGAACGCATGAAGCTCTTTTTTATCAAGAACACGACAGCATTCATACTCACTGGACCTGAACTATTCATTGTGTTAATTTGAATGGTCCGACCCACAAACTCTCACGAGGGTCCGAAACCACAACCACCACGATACTCCCATATAGGGGCCAACCTCAATAACCAGTCAGAGCACATCATTGTCTAAAGAGAACAAATAGTGTACTCTGGGGCAACTGATTCCCGTGGAAATATGTGGATTGTCCAGGTGACTTCTACTAGCCTTTGAGGGGCCTGGACTCCCTTTTACCCCGCAAGACACCAGTCCAAATGGAATAGTTCCAAAAAGACTATAATGTGCCCCCGGGGGGATGGTCCAGGTACAGTGAGTATGACTGCGGTTGTGTTCTTAAAATTTATTAAGCCAGGAGGGAAGGCTCCGGCCTGCTCCGGGCTTTTGAAGTTGCAATTAGGAGTGACCGAAGGATATACGTATGTGAAGGCCTTCTAGGGCAAGGATGACGTTGCATTTTATTCACAGTGGTATGATTCACCATCTGGTTATGGGTTACACCTTCAGGTACAGATGTAAATCTTGCGTTCTGGACCAGAAGTTGGATAGTCTGCATCTCTTCAGCAAGAAGTAAGTGGCTGCGGCCTGCCCCGAACTCTTGAAGTTGCAACTAGGAGTGACTGGAGGATATACATATCTGAAGGCTTCCTAGGGCGAGCATGACACTACATTTCATCCACAGTCGTATGATCCGCCGTCAGGTTATGATTTACACAGCTGGGTACTGACGTAAATCTTATCACGCATCATGGATTTTAAGTTTAAAGGCTGAAATTCATTTGATAGGCTCCTTATAGACTCTCTCCTTAATATAGCCCTACCAAAAATAATCCAGTTGTGTTAAGTCACACACGATCGGGCTGGCCACTTAACTGCTGATTGCCGTGATATCATGCAATCGGAAAATTTGATTTGCAATAAATTGCTCATTTCATTGGCTCTGTATGTGGCTTTGTCTTCCTGATACGACATGTCAGTGATATCCATGTCATCAATAATAGGCCAAAATTGAATTGTTAGCATCTCGTAATAACGTGATTCATTGATCGTTACCGCATTTCCAGTTTTATTTTCGTAAAAAAAGGCCCAATCACGCCTCCAGACCACATAGCTCACCATACAGTGACACTTTCAGCATGCAAAGTTCTCTAAATAATCGCTCTAAAATTTTCAGAAGCCCAAATGCGACCAGTGAAAATGGCAAACATTTTCTAAAGAAAACTTTGCACTGAAGAAAATTGTCTATAGAAATATTTCCACTGATGAAAATAATCTATAGAAAATTTCCACTAATGAAAATTGTCTAAAAAATTTCCACTGGTGAAAATTGTCTATAGAAAGATTTCTACTGATGAAATTTTCTATAGAAAAATTTTCACTGATGAAAATTGTCTATAGAAAGATTTCTACTGATAAAAATTGTCTATAGAAAAATTTCCACTGATGAAAATTGTCTATAGAAGAATTTCCACTGATGAAAATTGTCTATAGAAAATTTCCACTAATGAAAATTGTCTATAGAAAAATTTCCACTGATGAAAACTGTCTATAGAAGAATTTCCACTGATGAAAATTGTCTATAGAAAATTTCCACTAATGAAAATTGTCTATAGAGAGATTTCTACTGATGAAAATTGTCTATAGAAGAATTTCCACTGATGAAAATTGTCTATAGAAAAATTTTCACTGATGAAAATTGTCTATAAAAAAATTTCCACTGATGAAAATTGTCTAAAAAAATTTCCACTGGTGAAAATTGTCTATAGAAAGATTTCTACTGATGAAATTTTCTATAGAAAAATTTTCACTGATGAAAATTGTCTATAGAAAGATTTCTACTGATAAAAATTGTCTATAGAAAAATTTCCACTGATGAAAATTGTCTATAGAAGAATTTCCACTGATGAAAATTGTCTATAGAAAATTTCCACTAATGAAAATTGTCTATAGAGAGATTTCTACTGATGAAAATTGTCTATAGAAGAATTTCCACTGATGAAAATTGTCTATAGAAAATTTCCACTAATGAAAATTGTCTATAGAAAAATTTCCACTGATGAAAACTGTCTATAGAAAATTTCCACTAATGAAAATTGTCTATAAAAAATTTCCACTGATGAAAATTGTCTATAGAAAAATTTCCACTAGTGAAAATTGTCTATAGAAAAATTTACACTGATGAAAATTGTTTATAGAAAATTTCCACTAATGAAAATTGTCTATAGAAAAATTTCCACTGATGAAAATTGTCTATAGAAAAATTGCCACTGATGAAAATTGTCTATAGAAAATTTCCACTGGTGAAAATTGTCTATAGAAAAATTTCCACTGATGAAAATTGTCTATAGAAAAATTTTCACTGATGAAAATTGTCTATAAAAAAATTTCCACTGATGAAAATTGTCTATAGAAAAATTTCCACTAATGAAAATTGTCTATAAAAAATTTCGACTGATGGAAATTGTCTATAGAACAATTTCCACTGATGAAAATTGTCTATAGAAAAATTTCCACTGTGAAAATTGTCTATAAAAAAATTTCCACTGATGAAAATTGTCTATAGAAAAGTTTCCACTAATGAAAATTGTCTATAAAAAATTTCGACTGATGGAAATTGTCTATAGAACAATTTCCACTGATGAAAATTGTCTATAGAAAAATTTCCACTGATGAAAATTGTCTATAGAAAATTTCCACAATGCCTATATTTCTATAGAAAAATGAATTTTTCAGAAAAACCAGCCGGTTGTTCCTAAATGAATTGAGCGAATCTACGGCGATGTGAATGGTCGGTCGGCTTCAATTCCTGCACCAGTTGAATCTTGTTAGGCTTCCTTCAAAATCAAAGCCTTATGCATGTGGTGGTTTTGGATAACCCAAATTGTTGAGAACGTCGAGGAATTGACAAACTTGGATCTACTTCAACATTATGGCTTACGGCTGCGATGTTTTCAGTTGAAAGAGCGGGTCGAACACTCGTTGGTATACACACATTTTATATCGAGCCCTTTACTCTTTATATACAATGATTCTTCTTTATTTTCTCCTATAAAAATAATTTCTGTTAGCGATTTAATGTAAAAAATCTAATTAAATATTTGTTGTATCAAACATAATTTGCTACTTAACATGTTCAATGCATTTTTTAAATGGCTCTCATCACCTTTTCTTTCTAACATTTGTATATACAAACCCACAAACAAACATGTATGTGCGGATGTGTTTATGGATAGAAGTGCATGCATGAGAGTACACTCACTCCTAATAATAATAATAACAACAAAAATTAACCGCTATTTTAATATGTACTGTAGTTGTACTCCTAAACTGTTGTTCGCCATTAGAGTGCAGTTGTAGATGCTGTTGCATTTAATGCTCTTTCTATGGTTTTAATGCTCGTTAATGTTGCCATATTCATCGTCGTTGTTGTTGTGTTTTTTGTTTTCTTTTTGTTTTTTTTTTTATTAATGCTGATCATAGACTTTGTCAACAAAAAATGTTATGCATGGTTAAATTTAATGTTATGTTAAAATTGTTTTTTGTTTTTCTTTTCTTATTGTAATTTTATATTTAAAGTTTCGATTTACCAAACAAGAAAAACAATAAAAATTGCAACAATAACTACAACAACAACAATTTTATAATATTAACGTGTGTGAGGTGGTGGGTGCTAACAAAGTAACCTAAACCATCATTATGTTAGCGTACATAATTGTACGTTTATAGTTTTATACACATGTGTGCATATATGGTTTTCTGTGTGTGTGTCTATATGCAAACACAATGCTTGAATAAGCCGTATGCAGATGCTTTATAATGTTTGCTTTTTTTCTTTTGTTAATAATTTTGTCTATACGTTAATGACAATTGTGTGTCTGTGTGTGTTATAAAGGGTGTTACAATATGGTGCAGTTAATTAACTATTGTTAGGGTACTGTCCTACTGTACTCAATTTTATTTCAATACAGAAATTTTTGAAATTTTTTTTATAGAATAATTGTAACTGATTACAATTTTCTATAGACAAATTTTAATTGAAAAACCTTTAGTTGGTCGAAAATTAGAACTGATAAAAAAAATTTCCAAAAAGAATTGTGACTAATGATTTTTTTTTCAGATTTGATTTTATTATAGAAAAATTGTGGCATATAAAATTTATTTTGCAGAATGTACGACTGATGAAAATTTTCCATAGAAAAGTTTTGACTGATGGAATTTTTTTATACAAAAATTATTGGCGAATAATATTTGTTTTATAAAAAATTACTAACGAAAATTTTCTATAGAAAAATTTGCACTCATGAAAATTGTCTATAGAAAAATGTCCGCTGATGAAAATTTTCTATAGAAAAATTTGAGCCGATGAAAATTGTCTCTAGAAAAATTTGCACTGATGAACTTTGTCTATAGGAAAATTTCCACTGACAAAAATTTTCTATAGGAAAATTTCCACTGACAAAAATTTTCTATAGGAAAATTTCCACTGACAAAAATTTTCTATAGGAAAATTTCCACTGACAAAAATTTTCTATAGGAAAATTTCCACTGACAAAAATTTTCTATAGGAAAATTTTCACTAATGAAAATTATCTATAGGAAATTTTCCACTGCTGTAAATTTTCTATAGGAAATTTTCCACTGCTGTAAATTTTCTATAGGAAAATTTCCACTGCTGTAAATTTTCTATAGGAAAATTTCCACTGCTGTAAATTTTCTATAGGAAAATTTCCACAGCTGTAAATTTTCTATAGGAAAATTTCCACTGCTGTAAATTTTCTATAGGAAAATTTGCACTATTGTAAGTTTTCTTTAGGAAAATTTCCACTGCTGTAAATTTTCTATAGGAAAATTTGCACTACTGTAAGTTTTCTTTAGGAAAATTTCCACTGCTGTAAATTTTCTATAGGAAAATTTCTGTTTTACAGTTTTTTTCCTTTCACACAACAACTTCTGCACACACAAATAAAAGACACAACCTTCCTCTTCGCTTGTTTATTATAAAGTAAAAACTTACATACTATTGTTCTCTACAGGATAAATGTTCTTAAAAGTAAAGCCAAGTTTATATATACAATGTAATAAATATATTATATATATTAACCTAAGGATAACTATAACGCAATCGTGTTGCCATAATTTTCTAATTAAATGTTCATTTTTCAACACTCCTCCTCAACACGATTGCGTAGAGACAAAATTAAAAATTCAACGTTTTACATTATCTTACTTAATGTACTTAAAATAATATATAAATTATTATTTCAATCCTAATTTACTTACATAGTTATTATGTTTGATCTTAGCCAAATTCTTTGTTAGAATATCTGCGATCATATTATTAGTTGATACATATTTTATTTCTAACAAATTATCTTTAACAACATCTCTTATAAAGTTATATTTTATATCAATATGTTTTGTACGAGAATGGTATGTATGATTCTTTGCCAATTGTTGTGCACTTAAATTATCTCCAAATAACACTATTGGATCGTCGCTATTTGTCAAACCTATCTCTTTCATAAGTTTCTGCAAATAAATTATCTCCTTTGCCGCTGTTGACAACGCAACATATTCGGCTTCTGTACTACTAAGTGCAACCGTTTGTTGTTTTCGGGATTCCCACGAAAAAACACTACCACCCATAAAAAACGCATAGCCTGTGTATGACTTTCTATCTAACGTATTACCACCCCAGTCCGAATCAACGTAACCTACAATTGGTTGTCCTGTTTTCCTATATGTAATTTTCAAATCTTTTGTTGATGCCAAATACCTTAGAACATGTTTGATACCACTTAAATGCTCTTTGTGTGGATCTGTATTGCGCTGAGCTAACTTTGCAACTGAATGCAAAATATCAGGTCTTGTCGAAAGTGCTAAATACATAAGCGAACCTATAAGTGACTGATATGCACTGGTGTTAACTTTCTCGCAATTTTCGTTCTCACACTTTACCTGAAACCCTGCATCTAACGGTGTGCTTACTTTTCTGCAATATTCCATATCATTTTCTCTTAATAAATTTTCTATGTAATTTTTCTGGCTGATAGTAATTTCACCTAATTCTCCATTTCTTTCTATTTCTATACCTAGAAAATAATTAAGTTGCCCCTTGTCAATACAATCGAAATGCTTAAAAATTTCCTTTTTTATACTTGCTATATCTTCTTTCGACTTCGACGCAATAATAATGTCGTCCACATATACGGCAATAAACATAATCTTATTCCTGTTGTTATATTTATACAAACATTTCTCACTTTCTAATGACTTAAAATTCATTGAACGTAGAACCTCATCAAGTTTTATGTTCCACTCTCGTCCAGCTTGTTTAAGTCCATAAATTGCTTTATCTAACCTTAACACTCGTTCTGGATAGTCTTTATCTACAAAACAATCTGGCTGCCTCATATACACAGTGTCATGCAAATCGCTATTTAAATATGCGGTACAAACATCCATCTGCTCTATGTACATGCTGTGTTCAACTGATAATGCCAACAACATACGAATTGTTTCATACCTAACCACTGGTGAAAAAGTTTCCTTAAAATTTATTCCATGCTTTTGAGCACAGCCTTTTGCAACAAGTCTAGCTTTAAATTTTTCAATGCTACCATCTTTGTTCCTTTTTACATTAAAAACCCATTTCGATCCTATTGCTTTTTGTCTATCAGGCAAATCTACTAACGTCCATGTTTTGTTTTTTATTAAAGAATCATATTCACTTTTCATAGCCTTTTCCCATTCACTTTTGTACTTACTATTCATAGCATCTGCAACTGAATTTGGGACATCTATACTTGCTGCTTCCTGCAATGCATTTAATGTATTATAGATCTTCTTCGGTCTACCAGGATTACCAGTGCGCATTATTCTTGGTCTCCCAGGCCCAATTTTTCTCGGTTGCTCCTCCTCAATTTGCACCTTATCAACGCTCTCATATTCTTCTTTTTGCTCATCGCTGCTATTGTCATCTGTAAAGTTGCTTGTAGAGTTGGTTTCTACATTTGTCTCGACTAAAAACTCGCTGATATCAACCACGCTGTTACAGCTCTCTGCCTCATTAAAATATACATCACGCTTTTCTACGACGTTTCTCGTCTCGGGGTCGTACAAACGGTATGCTTTTGATGTAAGCGAATAACCGACCATCTTATATACTTTGCCTTTTGGTTGAAACTTTTTACGTTGCGTTTTATCTAAAGCCACCGCTGTGGAACCAAAAACTTTTAGATGGCTAACGCAAGGTCTACGGCCTGTAAACACTTCAAATGGAGTTTTGTTTTTAATTAATTTTGTTGGTGCTCTATTTCTAATATAAGATGCAGTTGAAATAGCTTCCGCCCATAGGTTTTCATTCATGCCGCTATGAGCCAACATGCTTCTTGCCATTTCTACAAGTGTTCTATTGGCACGCTCAGCAACGCCGTTCTGTTGGGGTGTGTATGGTACTGTTAGTTGCCTTTTAATTCCGCAGCTATTTAAATGTTCATCAAATTTTTTATTAACGAACTCTCCGCCATTGTCACTTCTTAGTACTTTAATTTTTCTTTCAGTTTGGCGTTCTACCATGCTTTGAAATAAAACAAACTTATTATATGCTTCATCTTTCGTCTTTAAAAAATATACATATATGCGACGTGAATAGTCGTCAATAAAAGTAATAAAGTAACGGGAACCGCCAAGCGACTGTGTATTAAATGGACCGCACACATCAGTGTGAATTAAATCCAGAATATTTTTTGTTTTTATTTCAGTATTTTTCTTAAATGGTTGTACATGAATTTTCGCTTTCATGCAAGTAACGCAGTTCAAATTATCTTTAAAACATACCCTTTCTAAGCCATTCACCATTTCCTTTTGTTGTAGTTCGCGTAGACTCTCATAATTTAAATGTCCGTACCTGTTATGCCATTTAATAGCGTCGTTGTTTTTCATTTGAAATATTTTGTTGCCCTTTTTATTTATAAATACAAACAAATTGTTCTTGTTTTTTGCGCACAAAATTACTTTGTTATTTTTGTCTACGAATTCTGCCTTTCCATTGTAAAATGTTACTCGATTGCCATTATTAACCGCTTTGCACACAGACACAAAATTCCCAATTAAATTTGGCACATACAAAACATTTCTGAGAAGTAAATCACCGTCTGCTGTTATTATATTGACGTCGCCTATACCCTCTGAGTAAATGTAGTTGTTGCCAGCCAGGGTTATTTGTTCCTTGTGTTCTCTTATTGTTGTAAAACACTTTAAATCACCAGACATATGTGCTGTGGCGCCGCTATCAATACACCAGTAATTGCTTTCTAATGCATTTGAGTCAGCTGCAGCTAAAACTGTAAACTGCGACTGACCGTGCTCTTTTTTACTCTCTTGTTTTTGCTTCAAGTAACAGTTAGCAGCAAAATGGCCTTGTTTTCCACAAATAAAACAAGCTGTACCTTTTTTCTTATTTTGTGACTCAGTTCTTTTCTGGAATATTTGTTTCCTGTATCGATCATTACTTTTCGTTTTTGCAGAAAATGCTACTTGTTGTGTTCTTTCTTCTTCTTTTTGTAATTTTCTATCGAATTCCTCGAGGAGTTTTACCTTTAAATTTTGTAGCGTTGGAAGATGATCCCTTGTTTCCATGGCCACAACAAATTGCTCATATTGCGCAGGTAAACTCGATAATAAAATTATTGTCATCAGCTCCTCGTTTAACTCGATACTTACTTCAGCTAACTTGTCCACAATATTTGTAAAATTTCTGAGGTGTTCCGACATACTTCCATCCTCAGACATACGCGCATTTAGTAGCTGTTTATAGAGGTAAACTTTTTTAACAGGGCCACTTGGACGAAATACATTTTGTAAAGTATTCCAAGCCTCTGTTGATGTAGCACAATTTTTAATGTGGTTCAATTGTGACGCGTGTATACACAGCGTTATTGTGGCTAACGCTTTCTCATCCTGGGCACTCCATTTATCAGCATCTTCAGCTTTTTCTTTGGTTTCACGTCCATTTACTATATTCCAGAAACCCGAATGAATCAACACACTTTTCATATGAATGCACCAAGAATCATAATTTTTTTCGTCCAGTTTATCAATTTGGTATAAACTCATATTGTCCTTTTTTTTTATTTTTTACTTTAAATTTAAAATCACAAACTATATTTCGTTTACCACTTTACACTTCGCGCTCTGGGCTCATAACCTGTTTTACAGTTTTTTTCCTTTCACACAACAACTTCTGCACACACAAATAAAAGACACAACCTTCCTCTTCGCTTGTTTATTATAAAGTAAAAACTTACATACTATTGTTCTCTACAGGATAAATGTTCTTAAAAGTAAAGCCAAGTTTATATATACAATGTAATAAATATATTATATATATTAACCTAAGGATAACTATAACGCAGTCGTGTTGCCATAATTTTCTAATTAAATGTTCATTTTTCAACAATTTCCACTGCTGTAAATTTTCTATAGGAAAATTTCCACTGCTGTAAATTTTCTATAGGAAAATTTCCGCTGCTGTAAATTTTCTACAGGAAAATTTCCACTGCTGTAAATTTTCTACAGGAAAATTTTCACTGCTGTAAATTTTCTACGGAAAAATTTCCACTGCCGTAAATTTTCTATAGGAAAATTTCCACTTCTGTAAATTTTATATAGAAAAATAGGCACTGATGCAATTTTAATGCCTATTTTTTTATACAAAAACTTCATCAATGTCTATTTTTCTATAGAAAAATTTCATCAGTGGCTATTTTTCTATACAAAAATTTCATCAGTGGCTAATTTTCTATAGAAAGATTTCATCAGTGGCTATTTTTCTATAGAAAAATTTCATCAGTGGCCATTTTTTTATAGAAAAATTTCATCAGTGGCTATTTTTCTATAGAAAAATTTCATCAGTGCCCATTTTTTAAAGAAAAATTTCATCAGTGGCCATTTTTCTATAGAAAAATTTCATTAGTGGCTATTTTTCTATAGAAAAATTTCATTAGTGGCTATTTTTCTATAGAAAAATTTCATTAGTGGCTATTTTTCTATAGAAAAATTTCATCAGTGCCTATTTTTCTATAGAAAATTGTCATCAGTGCCTATTTTTCTATAGAAAAATTACATCAGTGCCTATTTGTCTATAGAAAAATTACTTCAGTACCTATTTTTCTATAGAAAAATTTCATCAGTGCCTATTTTTCTACAGAAAAATTTCATCGGTGGTTATTTTTCTATAGCAAAATTTCATCAGTGCCTATTTTTCTATAGAAAAATTACATTTGTACTCATTTTTTTATAGAAAAATTACATTAGTGCTTATTTTTCTATAGAAAAATTACATAAGTGCTTATTTTTCTATAGAAAAATTACATAAGTGCTTATTTTTCTATAGAAAAATTACATAAGTGCTTATTTTTCTATAGAAAAATTACATAAGTGCTTATTTTTCTATAGAAAAATTACATTAGTACTTATTTTTCTACTGAAAAATTACATTAGTGCTTATTTTTCTATAGAAAAATTACATTAGTGCTTATTTTTCTATAGAAAAATTACATTAGTGCTTATTTTTCTATAGAAAAATTACATTAGTGCTTATTTTTCTATAAAAAAATTACATTAGTGCTTATTTTTCTATAGAAAAATTTCAATAGTGCCTATTTTTCTATAGAAAATTTTCATCAGTGCCTATCTTTTTACAGAAAAATTTTAAAGTGCCTATTTTTCTATAGAAAATTTTCATCAGTGCTTAGTTTTCTATATAAAAATTACATCACTGCCTGCTAGTGTGTGATAGTTACGGCGACTTTATTATTTAAATAAGGATGTCTGGGTATTTATTTGTGTTATTGCCTCTATCCTGTTCACCAAGTAATTTTAGGATCACCCTTGTATATTTTTATATTTTTTTAGAGTTTTATTTTTGCTTTTAGTTTTTGTTACCATGTTTAGTGAGGGTGGTTAAATAACTGAATTGATTGTTATGTTGCACACAATAGGAAAAAAAATAAATCGTTAAAAAAATTTATAATTTAACTGTATTTTTTTACAACAACAAACATATAAGTAATACGTTCACTAAGTATGCAAATGCTACTTTTATTACAACAGCAATAACAACAAAACCTATAACTGTAAAACATTTTAAATTGCTAAAGCAATGACACATTTTTTTTCTCGCACATTGGGGTGGGGGGCAAAATATTAAATAAACTTTACATTCTGGCAAAAATGGCTTGGGTTGCCAGCTGTTTTCTAATAAGAAACTTATCCTTCCAAATGTGTGAAAAATTCTTGCTTAAAGTAAAAAACTCCCAATACGTTAATATTGTTGCAATGGTAGTCTGTCACAGACCTCTGTTTACGATGTGTTCAGTGTTTCATAATTTTGTAAAATAGCGGTCATCTCCCGACATGCTAGAGGCAGACAATTGCCCGACATCTTATTGCATTATTAATTTCCATACTTTTACTTTACATTGGTATCAGTAAAACTGAAGTTGTCAAAAAGGGTGTGTGTTCAGGTAATTTACTTCCTAACCTCAAATTTGTTTATTTTAGATACTTTACCATTTTAAAATAAAATTTTTTACTTTTATTAACAAATTTTTTAATCTCACAATGCACGCATCTGCCTAAATGTGCAACAAAAGCGACAGTTTTATTTATTAAATTATTTAATAGAAAATATTACGTATCAAATAAATAACAAGTGACATTATATTCACATCACACAATAAATACCAATTTAATCTAATCACATTTTCTATTATAATTTCATCATAATTTATTGTGACATTGGAATTATTTTCGAATAATGTTCCAAAAATTAATTAAATAAATTCATTATGCTTTAAATATTTTACATATTTTATATTCAAATTATCAGTTATACTTGTCGTATATTGTTAGGAAAATAAGAATAGATAAGACATCTCTTAACATAAAGTTAGAGTTCTTCATGCCTTAAATAATAAATAATAGAGAAGAATAACTTTTTCTTTCCATTACTAGCAAGTGGAGTGTGTACGTATTAAAGTGCTATGAAAATAAATTAACACGTTTTGAGGGACCGCAGATGTTGTGTTTTAAAGCGGAAGACTACAATGTAATGAGTTCAAATCCCATCAAAAAGTAGACGTGATGTATGAAATTTTAAAAAGTGAAATAATTCAAAGGATCACTTTAAAAACCACTGATCGAAAAAAAAATTTTCTGTGGTCTTGGCAAATTAATTTTTGTTTTTATTGGAAAAGTTATGATCCGTGAGATTCTTTTATAGGAAAATTGAAAAGTTTTTTCTACACAAATAATGTTACTTTTTTATAAAAAAATAAAAATAAAATAAATTAAAATTTTTATATAGAAAAATTTTGACTGAAGAAATGTTTTTTTATAAAAATTGTGACGAATTAAAATTTTTTTATAGAAAATTTTTGACTGGTAAAATTTTTATATAGAAAAATTGTGTCTAATTTAATATTTTACACAAAAATTGTGACTAATTAAAATTTTCTATAGAAAAATTGTGACTGATATCTTTTTTTGAAAAATTGTGACTGATGGAATTTTTTTATAAAATAATGTGAATGATGAAATTTATTACGGATAAATTGTGACTAATGAAATTTAAAAATTAAATTGTGACTAGTGGATTTTTATAGAAAAATTGTGACTAATGGAATTTTTTAGAAAAATTGTGGCTAATTAAAATTTTCTATAGAAAAATTGTGACATAAAATTTTTTTATAGAAAAATTGTGAGCAAATAAAATTTTTTATCGGAAAATTGTTACTGAGAAATTTTTTGTAGAGAAAAATTTTGACTGATATTTTTTTTTAAATTGTGACTGATGGATTTTTTTATAAAAAAATATGACTGATTTTTTTACGGAAAGATTGTGGCTAATGGAATTAAAAAAAAATGGTGATTAATGACATTTTTTTATGAATAAATAGTGATTGGTGGAATTTTTTATAAAAAAATTGTGACTGATGAAATTTTTTTTATAGAAAAATTGTGACTGATGGAGTTTTTTTATAGAATAATTGTAACTAATGGACTTAATTTATAAAAAAGTGTGACTGATGGAATTTTTTTATAAAAACACTGTGACTAACGGAAAATTTTTATTAAAAAATGCTGACAGATGTAATTATTTTATAAAATAATTATGACTTATGGAAGTTTTTTATAAAAAAAATTGTGATTGATGAAATTTTTTTTATAGAAAAATTGTGACTCATGGAATTTTTTTTATAGAATAGTTGTAACTAATGGAATTAATTTATAAAAAAAATGTGACTGATGAAATTTTTTTTAAAAAAACCCTGTGACTAATGGAAAATTTTTATTAAAAATTGCTGACATATGGAATTATTTTATAAAATATTTATGACTTATGTAAGTTTTCTATAAAAAAATTGTGACTGAAGGAAGTTTTCTATAAATAAATTGTGACCGATGGAATTTTTTTATTAAAAAATTATGACTAATGGAATTTTTTATAGAAAAATTGACACAAAAGGAATTTTTTGAAATAATGATGTGACAATTTTTTTTTTTTTTTTTATAATTGACAAAATTTTTTTATAGAAATTTTGTGGCTTTTTTTTAAATAAAATTAAGACTGATATTAAGACCTTCTAATAGAAAAATTTAATTCGATGATGATTGATGATTAATAAAAGTTTTCTACAGAAATATTGTGACATGAAATTGTGAAATGAAATGGTGATATGAAATTAGTTTTATTGAAACTTTGTAGTGAATTAAACTTTTTATAGAAAATTTGTTACGAATGTAATTTTTTATAGAAAATAATAATTGTTGAACATTTTCCATAGAACTATTATTTCATTATTTTCTTTTCTTTTTTTGTAGAAAACTAAAGACTTTTTAGAAGAATTTTTTTATAGAAAAATTATGTCTGATAAAATTTTCTTATTGAAAATTACTGATCGAGTTTTGTGTTTCGTAAAGTATTTCTGAAATTTTTATGACAGCAATATTTCGACTGATGAAATTATTTTATAGAAAAATTATTGCTGCTGTAGTTTCTAATAAAAAAATTGCCACATGAAATTTCTTAATAGAAAAATTCGACATGAAAATCAGTTATAGAAAAATTGCGACACGAAAGTCGTTTATAGAAAAAGAAAAATTACAACATGAAATTTTTTTTTACAAAAATCACGACATGAAATTTTTTTATGGAAAAAGTACGACATGAAATTTTTTTATAGAAAAATTACGACATGAAATTTTTTATAGAAAAATTATGACATGAAATTCTTTAAAAAAATAACGACTTGAATTTTTTTTAAAAGAAAAATAACGGCAATTTACAAAATGAAATTATTTTTATACAAAAATTATAAAATGAACTTTTTTTTATAGAAAAATTACGACATAAAATTTTTTTATAGAAAATTGTTTATAAAAATGTTACGACATGAAATTTTTTTATAGAAAAATTACGACATAAAATATTTTTATAGAAAAATTATGGCATGAAATTCTTTTAAAAAAAATAACGACTTGAAATTTTTTTAGAGAAAATAACGACATGAAATATTTTTATAGAAAATTTACAAAATGAAATTTTGTTTATAGAAAAATTATGACATGAAATTTTTTTATATAAAAATTACAATATGCATTTTTTTATAGAAAAAATACAATATGAAATTTTTCTATAGAAAAATTACAAAATGAATTTTTTTTTATAGAAAGAGTACGACATGAAATATTTTTATAGAAAAATTACGATATGAATTTTTTTTATAGTAAAATTAAAATTTTTTATAGTAAAATTACAAAATGAAATTTTATTATAGAAAAATTACGACATGAAATTTTTTTATAGAAAATTAACAAAATGAAATTTTTTTATAGAAAAATTACGACATGAAATTTTTTATAGAAAACTTACGACATGAAATTTTTTTAGAGAAAAATAACGGCAATTTACAAAATGAAATTATTTTTATACAAAAATTATAAAATGAACTTTTTTTTATAGAAAAATTACGACATAAAATTTTTTTATACAAAATTGTTTATAAAAATGTTACGACATGAAATTTTTTTATAGAAAAATTACGACATAAAATATTTTTATAGAAAAATTATGGCATGAAATTCTTTTAAAAAAAAATAACGACTTGAAATTTTTTTATAGCAAAATAACGACATGAATTTTTTTTATAGAAAATTTACAAAATGAAATTTTTTTTAGAAAAATAACGACATGAATTTTTTTTATAGAAAATATACAAAATGAATTTTTTTTATAGAAAAATTACGACATGAAATTTTTTTTATAGAAAAATTACGACATGAAATTCTTTTTATAGAAAAATTATAAAATGAAATTTTTTTATAGAAAAATTATGACATAAAAGTTTTTTATTAAAAAAATTACAAAATGAAATTTTTTTTTGGAAAATTTACAAAATGAAATTTTTTTATAGAAAAATAACGACATGAAATTTTTTATAGAAAATTTACAAAATGAAATTTTTTAAAGAAATATTACAAAATGAAACTTTTTTTATAGAAAAATTACGACATGAATTTTTTTTTATAAAAAAATTATGACATGAAATTTTTTTAATAGTAAAATTACAAAATGAAATTTTTTTGTAGAAAAATTATGACAAGTTTTTTTTATAGAAAAATTACAAAATGAATTTTTTTTATAGAAAAATTACGTCATGAAAATTTTTTAATAGAAAAATTACAAAATGAAATTTCTCTACAGACAAATAATGACTGATGATATGAAAGATAGATGAGATAGTTAGGGCGGCTGTATTATTCAAAAAAGTAAATCTAGATGGAATTGCCTATAACTATATGGCGGACGTGACAGGTGGCTTTAAATGTCTGGCGATAAAACTGGCAATCGAAATATCGAATCGTGAATAAATCTAACTAGAATCCCGAGGCAAAAAATTATATCCCCATAAACGTTATAGTCTCCAACTCTTCAGCAAGGAGTGAGTGGCTGCGGCCTGCTCCGAGCTTTTGAAGTTGCAGCTAGGGGTGACTGGAGGATATAGGTATTTGAAGGCTAGGGCGAGAATGATGCTACATTTCATCCACAGTGGTATGATTCACCGTCAGGTTATGGCTTACACAGCTAGGTACTGACGTTAATGTTATCATCAAAAAAACATGAGAAATAAAGTATAAATTATACTACTAGAGCAGAGTTGTATTTTAAATTTAAAGAACCTCTACTTGTGAGATGTGGAAAAACGCTATAATGTTATGAGAGTGAACAATTTTTAAATATTTTATAATTTTTAATACACATTTCTATGGAAGGCAGTTCGTGTATAAATTAAAGAAAACGCTTAAACTGTAAACGAATTTAAGTAAATCTTAATCATGTGTAAAATCTTTATTTTCCTAAATGACTCTACTTAATTTTAATTGGATTCCATTAAATGATAATAATTATATTTTCTTTTATCTCTACATTTAATTGTATTCTGTTAATAATTAGTACACAATCATCATTATCATCATTATTAAAGAGTTAAACAAACTGTGACATTATTGTTTTAATTATATGAAAATGATTTTTATTAAATAAAGCCGAAATAATATAAAGTGATATCGAAATGAAACGGCAATTAAAATAAGCAGACGTTGCTTAAGAAGATGCAGAAGATAATGAAAGAAATTAAAAAATATAAAATTAAAGCGACGCCTTAGATAACAAAACAAAATTGCAAAATCTTATAAAACTTTTCAAACTAAAATTATTAATTTTATTTCAGTTTCTTGCAGCCAATTTTTCTGAGTCTCGGTTTACATTAAGTAATTTTTTTTTTTTAATTTTACAACTTTCTTTGGATTTTGCCGTTTTTTTGAAATGAAAAGGAAAAGCCAGCACAGCTTTCTTATTTTCATTACTCTATTATGAAACAAAAAAACTGGCTCAATGTAAACTGAGACTGTCTCCTGTAGCCACAAACTCATTATTAAATTTTTGAAAATAAAAAAGAAAATTGAATTGCTAAAATGTTTGTACCGCACTGTGCTTAAGCAAAATTATGTTACAAATAAATAAAGTTCAGTTGTCTTTTTTCTAACAATGAACATTCAGCTTAAAAAATCAATTTTAATCAAAATAACAAAATAACAATGACAACGGATGAGATATTGATGAGACACTCGATGAGATGAAGTTGTAACGTCCGTATATGTAGCCTAAACATATTTCATACTCTGTTATCTGTTATTGATTTTTATTGCATTTTCTTTTCCATTTTGCTTTTTGATTTCTTTTATCTTTGTTGGTTTATGATTGAGAGCAAAAGTTCGAAACTTTTAATTTATGACTGACAATTTTCAGGAAGCTGCTCAAAAATTAATCAATACAATTTTGTACAGTTTGACATGAAACACTGCTTTTGTTATGTATGCAGACGTCAACTGTGGTCATTATTGTTTTCTCTTGAATAAACTTCTTTTTTCTTTCAGGGTAAATAGTTTTTATTAATCAAAAACCTGCTGGCAACATTAAATTCGTAGAAGCAATACAGCCTTTAATTTAATGACAGTGAACCTTTGGATTTTTACACGACTTTAAATAATTACTGCCGCAAAAAAACCGACTTTAATCCAGCTAAACGGACAGAAAATAATCGCATATGAAGTTATATTTGTAATATCTACTTTGTGTAATTTTAGTTTTTTTTGGGGCACCCTCTACTTTCTAATTTTAAATATTTTTTTGTTATAGCGTATATAGAAGCACTTATTCTGGGCAATTTTTAAGAATTTCACTGAAACAATTAAAAAATAGGGCCATATATATCATAATATTTCACTCATGGGGACACCCTTTAATTCTAAATTTCTACGTGTTGGTAAAGCAGATTCCCGTGGAAATATAGTGCAATTGTCAAAATGGCTCCTGCTAACCTTTTAGGGGACTGGGCTTCCCTTTTGCCAACGGTGACACATGTAGTGATGGTGAGATTCCGTCAATGTGCACCCGGGGGGGGGGGAAGTAAATGATATATGGGAACTCTAATATCTATTGGACAAGTAATAACGTGACAAGTTGTAACGGTGAAAGTCGCTACAACTCGTTTTCACCTACACGAGATCACCACTTTATTCATACTTTTCTTAATTTTAAAATGGATTATTATTATTATTCTTATTGTTATTCCTTATTGTTATTATTTTTATTATTATTGTTGAATTCATTCATTACTTTAAGATTTATGAATTATTATTATCATTATTTAAATTAACGGTCGAGAACGTAAGAGCGCCACCTGTGAGTCAGAAACAACAGGATCAACAACACAGTCAGCTGTCATGCAGATTAAAGCTCACCGCTGATAGTTGTCATTTCAACTATGATGGATAATATATGTGTGTGTGTGTGTGTGTGAATGTGTGTACCCACGCACAGGTATATAAGGCGGAAGATTTTATTAAACCGAGATCAATTGGCAAGAAGATCGCCTGCAAATAAAAAGTCTTTTGGACAGGAATTTAATATTCCGCAAAAACTTTTTGCCCGTAGACAGCCCGCCTGCCGGTAAAAGATTTGTTGGGCAGGAATTTAATATTCCGCAATAATCTCTTGTCGACTGATACTGTTGCAGAGTTTAATATTCCCGCAGTATCATTTCACCCGGCCAAGAATTTCCCGCGATCGCTGCCGCGAAGCATAGTGCTTAGTTTACCGCCGTGGCCACCAGTGCCGCTGCTGCCAGTACCAATACTAGGTCCTGCCGCCAGTGCCGCTGCTGCCTGTACCGCTGCCGCCTGTACCGCTGCCGCCAATACCCATACCAGGTCCTACCGCCAGTGCCGCTGCCGCCTTCACCGCTGCCGCCTGCACCGCTGCCGCTTGTACCTCTGCCGCCAGTACCATTACCAGGTCCTGCCGCCAGTGCCGCTGCCGCCTTTACCGCTGCCGCCTGTACCTCTGCCGCCATTACCAGGTCCTGCCGCCAGTGCCGCCTGTGCCGCTGCTGCCAGTACCAATACCAGGTCCTGCCGTCAGTGCCGCTGCCTCCAGTACCCATACCAGGTCCTGCGGCCAGTGCCGCCTGTACAACTACCAGGTCCTGCCGCCAGTGCCGCCTGTAAAACTACCGGCAGTACCACTACCAGGTCCTGCCACCAGTGCCGTTGCTGCCTCTACCATTGCCGCCTGCACCACTGCCGCCAGTACCACTACTAGGTCCTGCCGCCAGTGCAGTTGCCGCATCTACACCTGCCGCCTGTACCACTGCCGCCAGTACCACTACCAGGTCCTGCCGCCATTGCCGTTGCCGCCCCTACCACTACCAGGTACCATCGCCTATACCGCTGCCGCCTCTGCCACTACTGCCGCAGCCATCTTTACCGCTGCCGCCTCTGCCACTACTGCCGGAGCCGTCTTTACCGTTGCCGTCTGTACTACCGCTGACGTTCCTACCGCTGCCCATCGCCTCAGCGAGTTGACTCCTCGTTCTTCGGCTACGATTCCCGACCGTCCACTATCAACCAGCCACCTTGTAAAAATTAGTTAATAAATAAACGTGGAGATAAGTTTTATAAAGTTGATAAAACCTTGAGTGGCATTCCTTCTACGGTAATAAACAATTAAAATTTGCATCGACCCTGGCCTCCGCTGTCGCTATCACAGCAACCAGCGTAAACGTGTCGTTACAAAGTTAAGAAGAGATCTAAAGTAGTATTAACATAATTCAATATCCCCTAAGCATAATTATTACAAGCTAATACGGATAAAAAAAAGAAGTATTAAAATAGAAGATTCGAATGAATAAAGTAGACATTTGATTTGAGCTTGGTGGCACAAAAGGCCACTGCAGACAAATTATTTAACAAACGAAAAGGTAATCTTTTCTGTATAAAAAAGCATCAGTAATCAGTTAGATAACAGCTAAAAGGCTAAAAACGCAAATAGTTGAACTTTAGGGGCTTTACTGATTCCCATAGAAATATAGTGGAATTGTCCAGTTGGCTTCTGCCGTAACCGAAAAACAAACTTCTTGTTAAAAAGCCCGATATTTAGGTTTTTGCTATAAATTTTGATTAGTTCAGAAAAGAAAGGCACTTCGCTGCATCACTTAATGACATTTCAGTTATATCTGATAATATAAGATGATAGGCCCCCAATGTCGTTTATGCGCGCCTCTAAATCATTTTAAAAGAAAAGGGTTATGTTACTGATTCCTATAACCTTGGGATTTAGTATTACAATAACTACAAACTAATTATAACTTTCCTCTTAACATTTGGAAAAGTGAAAATTATGTTAATACGAGGTAATAAAAAAGTTATATTTTACATTTATATTGACATATTTAATGTTTGTGTGTATGTGTGCGAAAGTCATAATATTGGACTTTGTATAATGGCATATCTATTGAGGTAGGTAGTGAGTGTGGGTCCCACATAGCTCCACACAACATACATTCTGTTACCAGCAATTGTCATACAAATTAACGTTAACTTTTTTTTAACACTTTTGACATAATTTTTTTGTTTATTCTCTTTTTATCTGACATTAATGTCAAAATATAAGCAACTCTGCCTGCCTTGAAATAAAAGGGGGCAAAAAATATTTTTGCTTTATTAATGTTTTCACTGAAATCTCTTCGAGTTTTAAAAAAGTTGAGTGTTAAAAAACTTTTTTAATGTAAAATGAAATAAAAGGCTTTTGGAAATGTTATAAAAAAATTGTTTAATTATTTTATTTGACTGTTAAAATTTCATAAACTTTTGTTTTATCTCTACTAATTATTTAACAGTCATAATCATATTTAACAACTTGTTTTATTTTATTTTAAGTTTTTTCCCAACTTCTAAATTAAAATCAAAATGAAAATTAATAAAGTTTTATTTTCGAGTTTGTATTTGTGATTTTGTTTAAATTTGGCTTAAATCACAAACAGAATCAACTGAAAGAACTTAGGAAAATTCAGAGAAAAATAGACATTATCCGCTCTTTTAACAAATAGCTGCCAAAAATGTATAAAAAATGCAGTTGATAAAGAATAAAGAGTAACGATAGCGTTATAGACAGTGTACACCCTCTTAACAGATGCTAAGTTTTGTTAGATTCCATAAAAAAATCATTTAAAAGAATTTTTATTTAAAATTATTTTTGGGAAATTTGGGGGTTTATAAAAGGTGGGCCAATTTGAGGTTAGAAAATAAATTAGCTTTAAACCCACACTTTTTTTTCACAATCTTAGTTTTATTGATGCCAATGTTAGGTAAAAATATAGAAATTTATTAATAGAATACAATATCATGCAAATGCTCACGTCGGCAGACATTCACTTTTTTCACAAAATTATGAAATATAATTTGCAACAAAGCTTCGCTTATTTCCTTCATGCCAGGCCGAATTTCATCGTTTAGATATTTGATATTTCTCAACATAATGACTCTAATTCTACAGGGTGTCCCCCGGAAAGATATACTACCATCTTTTGTCGCCATTTTACTAAACATTAGTCTTGACAATTCATGTTTGACGGTCGTAAAGTAGACATGTAGCAAATTTATTATTGAAAAATTTATCGAATATTTTCAACGTGTTTTAATCGTTAAAATATTTTTTTCAAAATCAATCAATCAATCGATTACTGTGACAATGAGAAAGTTACGTGAAATTTTTGGGCGACAAAAAAAAACAAGCCAACAAAATGCACTATTTATCCTAGAGTGAATGATTTCGAAGAAAGAAAGTCTGTAGGTGTTAGGCCCAAGCATGAACCACAACGTACTGCAAAATCGGCTTAAAACATTACTGCTGCTCAAGAAAGTGTTCTCCACAATTCATCAATCTCAATTTGACGCCGTGCTCAGGAGCTTGGTCTTAAAAGAACAAATTTAGCCACAAATTTGCACAAGGATATGCATTTGTTTCCATTGAAGATTCAGTTGACACAAGAGCTTCTTCCACTAGACCATTTACGCCGTCCTACATATTCCAATAAGATATTACAGCTCTTCCATGACATTTCCAATTTTCATGAAAAAATCATAATGAGTAACGAGACACATTTTCATTTGAATGAATGTGGGAATAAAGAGAACAATCGGTTTTAGGGTATGAGAAATCCTCAAATTATTCAACACTCACCTTTGCATCCATTCAAAGTGACACAATCTGGTATGCAATTTGGTTAGGAAGAATCATTGGACCTTACTTCTTTGAAAATGAAACCGGCGTAACGGTTATTATGAATGGGTATCAATATCTTGATGTGATTAAAAACTTTTTAACGACTTGATTAACATGTGGCATCCCATACAGCCAGAATTACAATTGCATTATTGTGAGACCACTTTCCACAATAAGTCATTTCAAGAAATGGTGATGTTAATTGGCCTAAACGGTCGCCGGTTTGAAGGTTTGACTGCTCCGGACTTCTTTTTGTGGGGATATCAGAAAAGCAAGATTCATGCAAACAAACCAGAAATGCTTAAGCAAATCCAGCAAAATATTCGTGATGATTATAATGAAATACCGTGGGAAATATGCGAACATTTATCTGATATTAATATGGGGCGGAAATTTATCTCATATTGTATTCCAGACATAATAAGATTCATTCTCTTTCATTTAATCAAAAATTATAAACAAGGTAGTATACCTTCCTGGCGGACACCCTGTAGTTAATGCCCATTTGATTTCCCTGGTTTCACCACAATGTATTAATGTGGTTATTTCGAATATATTCCCCCCGGAGGCAAATTGAAATTTATCATCATTAATTGAGTCAATGGAGGCAAAACGGGAGTCCAGTTCCCTGAAGGCTAGCAGGGAGTCAACTGGAAGCTCCACGTTATTTCTACGGAAATCCGTAAGCCCCAGAGTTCAGCTATTTGGTTCTTTAGCTTTTCTGCTGTTCTCTGTCTGATTATTGAGGTTGGCCCTTCGGCAGTATCGTGGTGGCTGTGGTTTCGCGGCCTTCATGAAATGATTAAGGGGCTAGGATCATCTCAGCTCTACTAAGAACAAAGGGTGAATGATCCGGATGCAGTGAACATGCTTGCCCTGTATTCTGTAACAGGAATTGGATAGTCTCCAGCTCTTTAGAAAAAAGTAGGGGTTGGCGGCCCTGCGTGGGTGCATGCCTTATATCACCCAAGTGGTTTTATCTAGGTGCCCCTGTAGGCTGGTAGGTAGTGTACTAGCTTGTAAATATGGGGGTTGTGGGTTCGATTCCCAACGAAGACCTTGGTTTTTTTCACTACAAAAATAAAAATTGACTGTCGGTGGGGCTGCTCAGCGATGAAGGCATAGTCACTGGTTGCTGTGCTGTCTTTATATGGCAGTTAATTTCCTACTATCCTAAATAGGCATTGTTGCCTGAAGTGCTACTTCTCTTTTAAAACAAAAATCTACCGTCGGGTTATGGCACACACATACACATACCGGCCTAAATCTTATCACGCATGTTCTAGTCGTATCTATTCATGTGGGTTGAATGCCTGCCATCTGGCACTTTATGCAAGGCTAATCTTTTAACACCTCCATCTTTTATTATTATCTAGGCACGTGTGTACTATCACAATTGTAAAATATTCACTATATCGCTTCATTTAATTCGAATGGCTTTTTCTAGTGATCAAGCTTCTTTTTAGAACACTGTGCATAAGTTAGTCGGTAAATGTGAGGCCCACGGCATTGTTTTTGGTAATACCTCAAAGGAATAGGCCCGTAGTATTCATAGAGATGCAAACATAGCCGCTGTACAGCAAAGTATTGAAAATGAACCTGGAACTTTAACTCTTTTTCTGTGTGTTATTTTGTTTTGTCTTAGTTGTTGTGGTTTTCTGTTAATTATTTCATTTCGTGGAATTTTTCATAAGTATATTGTTGTTGTCTTGTGTGCATAAAATTTGTGAGAAATTAAGGAATTTATAAAATGATTAAGTAGGTCATTTCGTTTACTTTTTTACTAATAATTATTTTCTTTTAAAATTTTCTTTTAAAATCAAAATAGTTCAAGAAATGCGCTTAAAGCGATATTGAATTGACTTTTAGGCAAAAACTTTTATGTTATTTTTAATGCCGTAAGTGTGTAATTAAACGCCACACACTATGTTTCGAAATTTATTTAAATTACAAAAGAAAAATCTAGAAAATATAAAACAGCCCTATCGAAGAAAAAATTTTGTCAGTCAACCAATTTCATTTCAGAAATATTTTCAAGATTTAACGTCAGCTTAAAGTGTTCTTTTAATTGGTTTATCCTGCAAGGCCCTCGTTGATCTTATATGCTTGCTACCATTAGTAGAAAATATCAACTCTATAACTGCTTTTTCTCATTGTTATCGTTATCGAGTTTATTAGTACGTAAACCCCATCTTTAAGAAATTTTTAATTCGATCCATTATGGGATCAGATACATGTTTAAAACTAGGGGTACTCGATACCATATTTTAAACCAAGAAGTGGTGCATTTATTTGTGTATTTGAAGCGACATAAATGCTGTTATTTATTCTTGGTAAAATCATTAGAAACGAGGAAATAGAATGTTATATACTTTGACCTCTGGAAGCTCCAGTGCTTAACAAAATACTGCGAACATTATATTAGTGTATCTTCCAACACATGTTTACTCATAGCAAATTACTGAGTGTTCTTAAACGACAAGAAGTGCATATTGTTGTTTTTAATTAAGAACAAAACTTGACTATTAACATTGGCACAATTTATCGCCCAAAATATTTAAAAGATTTCTTGTCAATACGTTTTTCACTTTCCAAATTAAATTTGTTTTATAAATTTTTTTTTGTTTTTGTAATTATAACCATTTGGATTGGTCAACATTAATCAAATGTGTTGGTTTTTCACTGTCCTTAAACTAGATTTATAGCTTTTAGTTTCAGATTTTTCATTTCATTTGTTTATTTTAGCAAACCTCATCATCGGCGACCACATCAAACAGCTCTGCATTATTGCCTATTGTCACCCACTAGAAACTGAAATATATTTTTTTGCCATTTTATTTTTGGTGTTTGAAAACCAAACACGCGACTAAACGGTCATATAAAATTATACAAATGATGTTAAATAAATAACAAGAACGTGGAGATCAAACATTGTGTTCAAAGCCTGACTACCTACACAATAGCAACAGCAACAAAATTTACATACTCGTCAAAATAAATAAATGTGTTAAAAGCTGACAACGCTCGTAATTAAAGCCATAAATCAGTGGTGAAAAAATAAAGTTGTGATGGCGAAGGTTTAAATTAAAAACAAAAATTCAAAAAAATAAAGTAGTTTCTTTTTAAAATTTAAAACCAACAATTGGAAAGGTCTAAGGCAGTGCTGCCTTTGTCAGCATTTAAAATTTAATAATTATTCGTCTTTGGTAACACTGGTCTTTGATAACATACTCCCAACATTTTATTTTAAATTACTCATAGCTATTCTATAAAGTCACCTGTTTTGTTGGTTAATAACTAACAAAATATATTTTCTATATTAAATATCACTTCACTGATTACTTTCCTGCCTTCAAACTTAAATTTTCCTTTAGATAAACAATTCTTTCTCCTTTTTATAATGCAAAATTTTTTTGCTGGCCTTAAGTTCATTTCCAATCAATTTATCATCAATTATATATTGAAAAAGAATTTAAGGTAGGACAAATTTAAGATTAGGCAGTCAATTGTCTTAAATTTGGAGAATTAATAAACAGTATAATGTAGAAATATGGGAACTACTAATGAAATATAATATCGGGCAAATGCCCGCCCTTTTCACAACATTTTGCAATACATTTTGCAACAAAATTTTGCTTACTATGCCAATGCAGCAACGAATTTCATCTTTTAGATATTTGATATTTCTCAACATTATGGTTACAGATCCGACTTTAAAAACGCGGTTGGATGCTTGATGAGGCATCATCTTTATTTTTTTTTTATAAAGAGCAGCAGCACTTCAGGCATCAATGCCTATTTAGTTAAGTACGGTGCTACATTCTCTTGGAAAGGGATAGAGAAGAGATGAAACAGGTCGGAAATTAACTGCCATATAAAGACAGCTAAGCGACCAGTGACTATGCCTTCATCGCTGAGCAGCCCCACCGACAGTCAATTTTAATTTTTGTAGTGAAAAGAACCAAGGTCTTTGTTGGGAATCGAACCCACAACCCCCATACTGACAAGCTAGTACACTACCTACTAGCCTACAGGGGCACCTTAATTGATATTGATAATGAAATCCAAAGATTTTTTACACAGTTCGCTAGCAGCCTTCAAATTTAAATTTCTCCTTTCTTCATTTTATAAAAACAAACTTTTTTTGCTGGCTTTAAGATTATTTCCCATCAATTTGTCGTAAATTACATATTTAAAAAGAACAAATATGAGGTTAGGTAGTAAATTGGCTTAAAACACTCCTTTTTTTTCTGACAATTTTAGTTTCATTGATACCAGTAGAATGTAGAAATATGGAAATTAATAATGAAATATAAAGTCGGGTAAAGCCCCATCTCTAGCACGTTGGAAAATTTCCGTCCCTTTCACAAAATTTTTCAGCACATTTTTCTACAAAATTTTGTTTATCTTGCCAATACAATGACAAATTTTATCTTTTAGATTTTTGGTAAAGGGTTCTTCAACAGGAAGTTTGTTTTCTAGAACAAAATAAAACAAAAATTTTGATTAAGCTGATTGAAATTTTTATTGTAAAACGAAGAGAAAAGTCCACCATGGCCACATTGACAGACAAAGTTTTTAATCACTTTTGTTATTGGAAAAATGGCGCTCCTATTTCTTTAATCACATCATGGATTTTAAGTTTTAAAGGCTGAAACCGATTCGATTGACTCCATATAGACTCTGTCCTTAACATAGCCACACAAAAAATAATGTAGTGGTGTTAAATCATACGATCTGGCTGGCCGTTTAACTGCTGATTGTAAGGAAATTAAGCGATCGAGAAATTTGGTCTGCAAAAAATTGATCATTTTATTAGCTGTGCGACATGTGGCACCGTCGTGATGAAATTACGTCAGTGATATCAACGCAATGAAATATAGACCAAAATTGAGTTGTTAGCATTTCGCACCAGCGTGATCCATTAATCGTTATAGCATTTTCGGCCTCTTCTCCAAAAAAAATGGTCCAATCACGCCTCCACACTCATAGCGTACCATACATAGCGGGATACAGTCGTCATTGGTCCAATATGTAAATTGTCATCATCACTGTAGTTCGCAGTGGAATCATATTGGAATGCCAAGTGATTGTATGATGCCAATGATCTTCGTGTGCTCACGCGTTGTCTCAATCGAGTATTTTCTCTGATTATATTTTGTCTTTCTTTATTTAAGTTATGCGAATGAACTTGTTGCTGGCTTGCATGTCTTGTGCGGCGGCTGATATTCGCACGTCGTCTTCTCGGCATTTTGGACTATGGACAGACTGGTGAAATCAGCCTCATGCACGATTTATACAATTTACACAGTTCAACTTACCACCTTAAGGACAAATGCCTGCTGTTGAAGTTGAATCAAAACTTGCACAACACGCGTGATTGATTTGATGCCTTCCAATTGATTTGTTAGGAAACGAATAACTTTAACCTTAATTTCACGTGCGCAAGAGTAGCTGCCAAACAATGTATCACGCACCGGTGCCATCTACTTAAAATGAAACGTACTTATTTTCGTGAGGAATGCTTACACACCACGTACTGGTGCCGTTGTAGTACATGCTATGTATCAGAGATGGCGCTGTATGCGAAAAATGATTTTCCCTGTTTTCCTGCTTTTCTCTTGAAATTTTTGCTGAATTTTCTTTGCTCTAAGCCTCACGGAGCCCGAGACCTTACCAACCAATACAAAATGTTGGAAATCGGTTCTTGCGATTTGGAGTTATATCGAGTTATTTTTATATATAGAGATAAACGTAATAATATTATTGGTGTTGCCACAATTAAAAAACCCGCATTTCTAAACATTATGATTATTGAACCGCCTTCAAAAAACCAGTTGGATAGTTGATGAGGCATCATTCAAAGATTTATTTATATAGTTCGCTAGCAATTTCACTTCTCCATGCCTAACGGTATGCCGTAAAAGTGGGCGTAAAAATGGGTGTGGTCAGTACAACTTGTACATGCATATTTTCCGATTTTAAGACGTTATTGGGACTAAGTTTTAGAGAAAGCCATCACAACAGTTTTAATTGACATTTTTGTATTTGCAACCATCAAAGAAAATCAAAATACCTTTTAGTATCTGAAAGGGGAAAAATGTAACAACGTTACAGCCATCACAATTACTAGGGCTTAAAACCTTTACCAGCCACAAAGTTGGCAAAAACTAATGTTTTTTCTTTCTGCCTCAATATCTGATTTTTTGCCATTTTAAGGAAAAATGCATACGAGAAAAACGCATGCGAAAATTGAAAAGAATCTTGAAAAGTTTTATTTTTGTGTTTAAGTGCCATTAAAAAATATTTCAAGTGATATAATTTTGTAACAGTTTTATATCTTGTGTTAAAGTTTTATATCTATTTTTTTTTGTCTTTTGTTTTTTACTCATACCCTGCTAAACAGCACATCAAGGTAAAAATGCGGCTGATGCTGCTGCTGTTGCTTTTAAAATACTTAAATTTTCATTCACAATGTCATAGAAACTGTTTTAAAAAGAAACGTCTGCCTCTTCTCTCTAGTCATTAGCCTCCTGTAATTATTTCTTGTTTAGTACAGCAGTCAGTGTGTCACTATTTTTCGTTACGTAAATTTATTACAATTTTGTTTTTTCTTTTTTTCGGTCGACGTAAAGGAACGGCAGCAGGGTAAAGAAAAGTGTTAAAATATTCTAAAAGGATTTTCAGGTTAAACATAAATAATTCGTAACATAAATAAGCCATTTATTTTGATTTGAAAATTTTATCATCATCATCTTTCTCTCTCTCTCTCTTTCTTACTCTACCTCTACTTGAATACGTAGAAAGAGTTTCTATTTGTTTGGCAATAATATCCAACTAAGTGGCATCGCTAAACAGATAAAGTGTGGGCAAATTTGAGGTCAGCAAGTAAATTGTCTCTCAAATGATTAAATGTCAATAATTATTTAGTCAGCCTTTGACATTTATTTAGTAGAAAATTGGGAAATTTTAAACATTTAACACTACAATTTTTAAAATTTATTTTTTTATTTACAATTTTGACAATTGTAAATAAAAATATCACTAAATCGTTTCATAAACTTCGAATGGCTTTATTTTTAATAATCAAGCTTTTTCCGAGACCGCTGTATTTAATTTAGTTGATAAATACGAGCTTCACGGTACTGTTGCTGATATTCGACTAACATAATAGAAAAGCCGCTGTTTAGCAAAGTGTTGTAAATGAGCTTGCAATTTCAACTGTTTGGCTGTGTTTTTTTTTTTGGTGTTCTCTATTAATTGTTTTGATTTTCTGTTATTTATTTTATTTCGTGGAATTTTTCATAAATATTCTATTGTTGTTGTTCATAAGCATAAAATTTCTGCAAAACTAAGCAATTTATAAAAATAATAAATAGGTCATTTCGTTTACTTTTTTTACACATAATTATTTTAATATAAAATTTAAACAAAGCATCTTTGTAACAACATGTCCCGGTAGACACCCTGTTTACAATTTTTGCTTAAATGAAAGAGAATGGATGTTATATTGATAAATGTTTTATTTAATTTCGGCAATGCGATTCCCTGAAGTATTTTAAATTCGAAAATTTTTCCTTTAAATACACGTAATTTCTTTGAAGGAAGGAATAAAAGAAATAATTTATCTTATGGAAATTATTTACTTCCTGGCTGTCGTAGTTCGTAGTCATGTAAATTAAAGTTCTATAAAGAAAAAACATTTGCAAAGAACAGTGGGCATAAAGAAATTGAAAATGATAATTTCCAACATCTTTAAACACGATGTCCGCCATTTTGATTAAATGAAAGAAAATGGATCTTATATTGAAAAATGTTTTATTTAATGTCGACAATTATGTATGAAATACAATATCAGATAGATGTCCGTCTCTGTTAGCCTCACAAATGCGAGCACTTTTAAGCACATTTTTCATTACATTCTCACACACACTTCATGCGGTATTTCATTAATTTCTTCACCAATATTTTACTTGAGTTACTCAAGCATTTCAGGTTTGTTTGCCTAAACCTTGCTTTTCAAATATCCCCACAAAAAGAAATGCGAAGCAGTCAAATCAGGCGACCGTGAACTCCAATCAACATCACTATTTCTTGAAATAACTTGTTGCAGAAAGGGGTCTGGCAGTAATTCCATTATTATCCTGGCTGTATGCGATGTGGCAACGTTTTTTTGATACCACATGTTAATCAAGCCCAAAGCATGCAGTTGTGGTATTAAAAAGTTTTCAATCATATCACGATATCGCTCCCCATTCGCAGTTACTGTTACGCCATTTTCATTTTCAAAAAAGTAAGATACAATGATTTCTGCTACCCAAAATGCACACCACAATGACACTTTTATTGACTGCAAAGGTAACTGTTGAATAATTTGAGGGCTTCCCATTCCCCAGAACCGATTATTCTGTTTATTCCCACATCCAATCAAATGAAAATGTGTTTCGTCACTTATTATGATTTTTTCATAAAAATCGGGAACGTCATGGAAGAGCTGTAATATTCTATTGGCATATATAAAGCGTTGTTAATGATCTTTTGGAAGAAGCTCTTGTATAAACTGAATCTTATATGGAAGCAAACACAAACCTTTGTGTAAAATTATGGCCAATGTTGTTCTTTGCAGACCAAGCTTCTGAGCACATCGAATTGGATTCTTTTAAATATTTTCTTGAGCAGCAGTAATGTTTTCAGCCGATCTTATAGTACGTTGTGGTTCATGCTTAGGTCTATCACCTACAGACTTTCTTTTTTCGAAATCATTCACTCCAGGATAAATAGTGGGTTTTGTTGGCTCGTTTTTTTCCCCAAATATTTCACGTAACTTTCTCGTTGAATTGAGCTTGATAACTTGTTTTCAACACTTTCCTGAGCAGCGGTACTGTTTTCAGCCGATCTTGCAGTACATTGTGGTCCATGCTCTTTCTTCGAAGCCATTCACTACATAATAAATAGTGCGTTTTGTTGGCTCTTTTTTTCTCCCAAACATTTCACGTAACTGTCTCGTTGAATTAAGGTTGATGACTTGTTTTCAACACTTTTCTGAGCAGCAGTAATGTTTTGTGCCGATTTTGCAGTACATTGCGGTCCATGCTTGTGCCTCTCACCTACAGATGCTCTTTCTTTGAAGCCATTCACTACACATCAAATAGTTCGTTGTGTTGTCACGTTGTTTGTCCCAAAAATTTCGCATAACTTTCTCATTGTCACAATAATCGATGATTGAGTGCCTAATATGAACTGTCAAAACTAATGTTCAGTAAAATGGCGAAAAAACAATGTAATATACCTTCCCGTTAGACACCTTGTAGAAGCTTACGGACAAAGGTCTTCAAACGATCGTGTTCGCGAGTCAAAAGTGGTGATTTCAGCACAGACGAAATGAAAATTTTGATGGAGCAGGCTATTCGGAAGAGTAGAAGAGAAACTTATATTTTGCTTTGCAGGATTAGAGCTTCCTTCAATCATCTAGAATGTTGTTAGACTGTTACTACTGGTAATCCAGCCCAATATATTTGAATCAAATAAGGGCCTAGTGCAATAGTTGTAGGGCTTCTAAAAATTTTATAAACTTTAATCGCTTAAAGATCGCGTGACATCCTCTTCTTAAGCCCAAGCGAAGATTATTAAAAAATAAACTATGGAATTCGATTGGTTTAATCAGCATTGTGGAGGAATTTCACTTTAAGCAGGTGACTTGAAGGATATAAAATTAAAATAAATAAAATAAATTTGCCACGTGTCTACTTCACGACTGCCAAATATGAAATGTCTAGACTTATGTTTACCAAAATGGTGGCAAAACAAAGTAGTACACCTTCCCGGCAGATACCCTGTCTTTTTCACGCAAACAGAGGCACTTTTTATTGGTCTCTGTAATAAACACAAAATGGAGGAAAATGCTTCGTAGTCTTCTTCTTATAATTTTTCTTATAATTCTTTATTCTTATAATTTTATTATTATTTATGGCTGCAAAACATGGTAGTATACCTTCCCGGCGTTCACCCTATATTTTCTGCTGCCTTCAAAGTGTGAAAAGTGCTATAAAAAAATAAAAACTGTTGTTGTTTTCGTATGGAAACGATTTTCGAGTTTTTTTGTCTTTTTACTGTGTTGTTTCAATGAAAATTCTCATTTAATCAATTTAGCTGGAGATATAAAACTTTTGAATTTTCTGTAAAAAATTTGGGGTAAAATATACTGATGAGCTATATGAGTAGTAATTAAATGGCCTTATGGATAGCTCTTTCCCGCAGTAATACATTTCAACTATATTTTTTTGAATAATAAATATTTTGTGAGAATATCGTAAAATATTTATTAAAAAAATCTAGCATTAATTAACGTAGAAAAAATTATTTAAAAATAATTTATTTAATTTTTGGGACAATTTATTTTTTTGAATTTTCAAATATTTTTTTTAACAAAAAAGCATTATTTGAGAAAGGTTTTTTTTTTTAATTAAGTAAAGAGCCAAAATTCATTGGATAAATTTTTTAAAATTGTATTAAGAACTAAATTTGTTTTCTTTTCAATGTATCAGTATTACAGTGTCTTAGTCATGACTTTGGTGAATTGGTCAAGGCCTTTTTTAAGTTCAAAAATGTTTTTATAATTTTATTTAATATTACAATTTCCATAAAGAACCCTCAAATAAATTTTAATTAAATTTTTATTTCCCAAAATTCTAAATCAAAAAAAAAAAAAATCTTAAAATTTCTAAATTTCCTTTGAAACCAGTTAAATTTATTTTTATATTTTTGCTTTTAATTGTTTTTTTCTACATTTAAGCAAAAAAATAAAACATTTAATTCAAATATGGGCTGATTTGTTAATTATTCTAGACATGTGTCTTGCCATAATTGCGGTTATCTTAGATAATGCTGTTGCTTAATTAATTCATATAATTTGTTTAACCAAAAACAACTTTAACTTTAATAAATTAACAAAAAACAAAAAAAAACACAACAACAAATACACGACCTTATAAGTTAAATTGAAAGAAAAACACATAAAAAGTATTTAAACAAAATAAATAATAAAAAAAAAAGTTTACTAAAAGCCAAACAAGCACATAAAAAGCATTAATAACTTTCCATTTAAAGATTTTTTATAAATAACAACACAGAAGCTTTAAAGCTGTTATACTTGCTAATAAATCTTTAACACTAATTAAGGCAGCTTAAAGGCTTAAATAATGCAGCGATTATTGTTCTCATCTTAACACAAATTTACCTATGTACCAGGGATGGAAAGATTGTCATTTCAATGGTATGGAGTGTTTTTTATAAAGGTATAAAAAGCTAAGTTGACACCACTTTTTTAACTGGTGGCCATTTTTTCAGCTGTCGGGAGATTCATGTTAAGTGTGGTTTGGCATTGACGCCTGAGCACTGCTGTCAAATTGTGCAAATTTATTTTTGGTATCGTTAATAATTTCTCCAGATTTATATGGAGTTTTCTCAGGGATCGCACTATAGGAGTTATTATAGATGGGATTTCATCAGACGGGTTCGAGATTAAGTCAAAGATGCCCCTAGACTCTGTTTTTTCTCTTTTCCTATTTTCTATTTTTCTTAATGACCTTCTGTATGAAACTTTCAACCCTATTTACTCTTTCCCAAATAACAGCACCATTTGTCAGTCGTATTTATTTGATAATAGGCCCAACCAGTTGAAGGAGAGTTCCAAAAGGCAGAACATGAATGAATGATACGCTCAATCACGACCTCGCAACAATCTCTGAATAGGGTCGTGGGAATAGAGTTGATTTTAATGCCCGTAAGACACAATGTTGCATGCTTACGCATAGATCTGTGTTTGGAAATGGTGCTGCAGCTGTTACTGTGGCTGATAGCCCGTAAGACTCATTGTTGCAGGCTTAACCATAGATCTGTGTTCAGAAATGGTGCTGCATCTGTTACTATGGTTAATATAGGTATTACGAAATCGGACACATCAACAGTGTCCGAGTGTCAGAAGTTGTGCATCAAACTAGTTGCTTGTGGTGTCGGTGATAATTTCTACAGATTTATTTCGCGCTTTCTCAGGAATCCTACTATACGAGTTATACATGGGATTGCATCCGACAAGTTGAATATTAATGCAGGGATACCGCAAGTCTCTGTTCTTTCTTCTACTCTATTTCTTATATTTCTGAATGACCTTCTTTATGAAATTTTGAACCCTATTTACTCTGTCACTCGTATTCATATAATAATAGACTGTGGAGGTGAGTTGCAAAAGGCCGAATATGAATGATATGCTCAATCACGATCTCACAACAATCTCCGAATAGGGTCGTGCCAATAGAGTTGATTTTAATGCCCGTAAGACACAATGTTGCATGCTTACGCATAGATCTGTGCTCAAAAATAGTGCTGCATCTGTTACTATGGCTGATATAGGTGTTACGAAATCGGACACTGTTGATGTTCTTGGCATGAAAATTCAGTGTGATGTTCGATGGACTAAACACGTTTTTCAAGTTTCTGCATAGGTTCTGTTCGCTTTTTGGTAGTTCTGTTGTTAAGTTCGTATCTATCCATGTAGGTAGAATGCCATTCTACTGGCACTTTTATGCAAAATAAATCTCTCAATATTTCCGTCTTTTATTATTATTTAGGTACGCGTGTCCGTCTGAGGGTGTTTTTCGTTTGTTTGTGTGCATGAGTAGTTTTAGTGGTGTGAAAATTGTGTCTGAGTTCGTGTTTACCTGTTCGTTTAAATTGTCACTGTTTAAAGTTTTGTAATAATGTTCTACATTCATATATTTCCCTTGGTGTGTCTCCGTGAGTGTCAAGGTGTAATGCAAAGTTGGAATCTTTTCTTTTCCGTTTGTATGATCGTATGTATTCTGTAAGCCTTGTTGTTAGTGTTCGTCCAGTTTGTTCTATATGTATAAGTTTGTTTGCAGGTACAGGTAAGTCTGTGTACCCCGCTGGAACTAAATTTATCAGTTGTTTCTGTCGTTGTTCTGAGATTATGTCTCAGAGTGTTGCTAGTTTTGAATGCTGTGATTATTCCTTCTTTGTGAAAAGTTTAGTTAGTCTGTATATTTCTGGTCCAGTGTAAGTAAAGGTGTGCCGCCGTCGTCTCTTTGTCTCCTTTATTCCTGTTTTTGGTGTTGTATTGTCTAAGAAGTTAATCGATGGTAGTGAGCTTGTAGCCGTTATTTATAGCTATGGTGTAAATTGTGTCGAGTTCTTTGTTGTACTTATCTGGAGGAAGTGGGATTATCTTAAGACTGTGTATCATATGTCTAAATGCTGCTAGTTTATGTTAGGCAGGGTGATTCGAAGTGCTGTGGATGGTAGTATCCATCATAGTTGGTTTTCTATAGATGTCAAATGTTAAACAGTCAGTTCCTCATGTTATAGTGACTTAAAGTGTCTCGATTTTATAAGAGATAGTTTACTCCACCCGATCTTTGTAATATTTATGTTACATATGTCCATACAAAATGGGCGGCGCCCCAAAGTCTCTTTTGAAGTTGCTCGACCAGGTAGAAGAGAGGATCAAAAGGCTCATTGGGGACAGTAGGGTAACCAATTTTATTGCCTCTTTATAGCATCAATGCAATGTGGAATATATTTCACTGTTCTATCGTTAATACAATGGTAAGTGCTCTAATGAAATTAGGAACTTGTTTCCATTACTCGCACGTTTTCGCGTTTAACTCGATTATATTTGAGAGTGCATCCAATTTTGGTTGATTTTCCAGTGAATTGCACTACGCATTACAGGGAAAATTCGTTTTATCGAAGAACAAGCCTGTATGTGAAATAAACTCTCTCCGGAGGTCTCTCCTGTCACTTTCAATGTGGAAAAGTTCAAATTGAATATCCACAAACACTACTCCCTCTTTCCTCCTAATAACCTAATTTCCTTGTTTTGGCACAATGCATTGCATGTGTTGGGGTCATCCCCTGAGTGCTGATCTGAGAACAAAAAATTTATTTTGGAAATAATGGTTCTGATCGCAATACGTATGAAATGTTATCACATCTACGTCGGTTGGAAAACATATCTAGCGTCATATCAGTGGCGTCACAATTTGCATATATTTCCCAGCCAGCCCAGTATAGAAGGACTGGTATTAAATAGGTGTTAGCTAAAGATAATTCCTAGACTAACTGTGGATGAAACATATTAGATGTCGGTATTTATAAATAGGGGAAGGCACTTAAATTTTACAGAATTTTTTCACACACGATTTAAAAATTTCCGGTTTAGAACTTTAATCAGTTCACGGTTCAGGTAATTAATACAGGAACTAATATTGTAGCGAAGATGATTTATTAAGTTTTAAGAGATATTAATTACCAATAAAAAAAGTTAACGACCCACTGCACTGTACAAACTGCATAGTTTTCTGGGCAATTTTGTACACACAAAACAATAGCAACATGATTATGTGAAATTCTACCAAAAGAAGTAAATAATAGAAAGCAATAGCAACAACATACTTATGAGAAATTCTCCCAAAGAAGTCAACAACAGAAAACAAAAACAACTAATAGAAAAAACAAAACTAAAACACACAGCCAAGCAGGCGCTTAAACTGAATGAAAACAACAACAACTATAGGGCGTGAAGCTAAAGTAGAAAATTGTTGTATGTGCGAGAACCGCTTAAATCAACTAGATAAGCAACATTTTCTGGACAATTGAATGATTTCAAGTTGAGTCATCAGTGAGTAAAGGTAAAAAGTTGCCATCATGTTTTTAGTTTGTGTGTATTGAAAGTAAATAAATCGTTTAGTTTAATTAAAAACTCCAAACACTGTGTTATCAATGTGCATTAAAGAAATCCAAATAATGCAATGTTTATTAAAAAGGAATAAACGTTAGAATATGTTCAATTTTCAAGAGCTCAAGTACATCAGCAGCATATATTTTTATAGGGCAATATTTTAGAACCTCTGAAAAGTCATTGATGTACATAGAAAAAATTAATAGGCACAGAATAGAACCTTGCGAAACTTTCCCATTATCCTTAATAGGATTTGACGGTACCCCATTTATGAACACAGGGTGTTCACGGCCTAGAAGTTATGATAAAATAATATATTTAGCAGTAGAGGAATACTGGAAGAATTCTTGAAGTTCTGTTAGCCAAAGCAAATTCCCAACGGAATTTAAATCGTTATTATTATCAAATAATAATAGGAAAGATACCATGTTATTGTCCAATTTAGACCTAATTTCTTTTAAATAAAAAAGTTGATTGTTGTTTTGTTACAGTTCAAAATTCTATACCTCTATAAAAACACCTTTTATTTATTATACTCCTCTGAAGAAAAAATTCTTATTTGAACAAAAAAAAAATGATGATAAATAAACCATTTGAGAGTTATAAGCCAATGTGTTGAGGCTTGCGTTTTACACTTTTTTTATTCAACTCCTGGGCTTCTCTTCCTCTAGAACTTTCAAAATTATGACATTTGCTGCCAATCTTTTACAGCTTGTTCAAATTTTCTTAAAGAACTTAAAAACTTAAATTTATTATTTCACTATTTTTTTTTACAAGTCTCTGACTGCAATTTAATTAAAAAATATTTCTTAAACAATATTTATTTTCAATATAAAATTTTTTCAATATAATTTATTCGTTTTTGTATTTGTAGTTGTATGTCTGTTCTACATTTACATTTGTTCCACATCGTTTTTAGAACGTGCCAGTTGGTTAAACATTTCTTCTCTGACCATTTTACTTTACGCCTTTTTGCTTAAAGAGGAAAAAGTGTTTGTTAAATTTTTGTAGTTTTATTTTTGTTGTTGCTGTTATTAGTGTGTTACAGTTTTATTGACGAACATTTATTAAAATTTTTTTTATTTCAAATATTTTATTTTTGTTAAAGGAAAATTTAAGAAAAATTTAATTTAACAAAAATTTAATAGAAAACTGTTAAAGTTAAATACCATAATTAAAAAACTGTTATATAACATTCACCTGCACAGTGGGGGATTTTATAAAAAAAAACTGGTAATTATTTTATAGATTCGAAATGTCCAAGTTGATGATAATAAAACTAGAGTAATGGCCGATACAGCATGCTGAGGGATTTTTAATTGTAGAATAATTTTATTAACAATATTCGGCATTTTGTTTTGCTTAAAGTTACTTTTAATTTTAATTATATGATTTTCATATTTTTGGGATTTAAAATATAGAGCTTAGTTTAATTGTAGGGACACCCTGCAAGTATTTGTTTTTTATTTTTATTTGTTATTGTGATCTGTTATTGTAACACTTAAGAGCATTTAGTTGCAGTTAAAATTAATGCTTTTTCCATTTAGGCATGTGCTTTCGGGTAGAAGAGAAACTGACAGGGGCCCGAAACTGGAAGAGAAATAAAATGGCCTCCCGAGGTCCCGAAGAACAGTTAACTGGAAAACACTGCTACCACGGGAAGCAACTGCCCACAACGGCTACGAAGAGGTGCTACCGAATAGCATGGGTAGTGTCCAATGTTTGATGTTACGCACTTAGCAGAGCATGATCCTGCTTGCTGCGCTACTAAGGCGTATATGCATCTAGGCATTTTTCGCGTCATTAGTATTTTAATAACATCAAAATAAGAAAGTGTTTTTTTTTTAAATAGAATAAAATAAAAATAAATTTTCTAAATTGACATAAAATTTACTTTATTTTAAAGATAAACTTGTGTCATCTATGTATCTATAAAAATTAAGCCCAAAAAAGATGTCCGTTGATTGCCAGTGTTTGACGGGATGCGCAGTCGGATTTCCACCAAAGTACCTTCTTAATGATCGTACGCTGGGTTGTATCTCTATTTCATGCATTTACGCACAATAGTGCGTCCACCGTGCGTGTTTGAAACACGGCGAATTTTTCCTAAAAACCAAAATTTGTTTCTATAGCATACTTCGACTCAATGTTTTGTATCAAATGAAATGTGTATTTTCGTTTGTACGTTGCTGTGTGTGTGTTTACTTGCACAGAATGCGTAATAGTCTGCGAATTTTTAAAACTTTTTTTTTAAACTGAATTTGTCTCAAAAATAACCTGTGAAAATTTTCAAAATTTCCTTGTATTTAATGCCGGCCTTGGCTCACTGTGCGACGTAGTCTGATCTGGAGGTCAGGTCCAATTTTTAATATAGCATAGCGACGAATGTTGTCTTCCAAGTTTTCAATGGTTTTAGTCTTATCATCGTCGACGACTTTAATAAGACTTGTGTATTATTACAATTTTGGGACACTTACTTTATGAAATATTTATTTTAGAACAAGTTTTAAATTGTATTTCGTGTCTTGAAACGTCTTTTTAAAAAGCTCTTGACAATTTAAAGACACTTTGTTAATGAAGTTGTGATGTAAAGTTATGTTCTAAATTCGTTTAGCATTTTAAACTTATTGTCCTAGAGTTGCCAATGCCAAAACAAAATGGCATTAATTTCACTTGTTTCGTTAATTCAAAGGACACTAGAATATTATAATATTCAATTTTAATTTAATTTTAATTTTTAATTTAAATTCTAAATTGTCAGCACAACTTAAATTTGAACTCAAATCCCCTGCGATCTTAATCAACTTAATATTTTAGAACAAGTTTTTAAGTTGGTCAAGGTTGTAAAATAATGTCAGAGTTTTCAATACTCAGCATAAAAGTGATCGAAAAGTTATAGATTTTATCGAAAAACCCAAAATAATTATTTTAGAACAAGTTGTAGTTTTTTTTTTGTCAAATAATCACTTCAAAAGCAATCATTGGAGAAACTTACAAGTTTACACGTTCTAAATTTGCTTTACGGCTGCCAACACTTAAGTTATGAAAACCGAATTAAAATATCTTAAAAATTTAGGAACACCTTTTCAATGAACTTATTTTTTAGAACAAGTATTACATTTTTTAACTTACACATAGTGAACCCAATTCTTTTGAGATTTTAGTGACACCTTGTTAATGAACTAATGATTTTAGAACAAGTTCTTAATTCTGTGAATACTGTATAATTATTATTTTAGAGATGCCCATACTTGGTATAAAAAGTGTCGGTGTTGAAGCTTAAGACAAATTCTAAATTTGTTTAAGGAAATTTATTAATGAACTTATAATATTAGAACAAGTGCTAAATTTAGTAAACGCTTAAATATTACTATCTTTAGGTTGCCTATACTTAATACACACATGATGGAATAATAATACATTTCCTGAATATGCGAAATTAATAATTCATTATTTTAGAACAAGTTCTAATTTTTTTTTTAAATACTCAGTAACTTTGGCAACTTTAAGGACACTCAGTGTTTAAAGTTATAAGTTTAAGATAAGTTAAAAAAATTTTTTTAATTAACAATTAGTAAATTCAATCTCTTGATTATTTAGGAATACCTTGTTAATGAACTAATGATTTTATAATTAGTTCTAAATTCTGTCAAGACTATAAAATTACTATTTTAGGGTGGTCCATATTTGAAATAAAAAATGAATGCCTTTCATTTTAGAACAACTTCGAAATTTTTTGTTTTTCAAATAATCATTTATTTAAGGGATTTCAAGAACAAACAGTAATAAAACTTATAATTTTAGAACAAGTTCTAAATTTGTTTTTGCGGCGGCCAACACTTAAATTATAAAAAGCGAATCAAAATCTTTAAGAATTTGGGAACAAGGTATTCCAATTTAATGAATTTATAATTTTAGAACAAGTACTAAATTTTGTGAATGATAAAAAATTATTTTCTTAGAGTTATCCACACTTAAAATACAAACGGTGGAATAATAATAAATTTCCTAAATATGCGAAATTAAAAACTTATTATATTAGAACAAGTTCTAATTTTTTTATTTTTTAAATACTCAGTCAGTTTAGTAACTTTAACGACACTCAATATAAAATTTAAGAACACTTCATTGATGAATTTATAATTTTAGAACAAGTACTTAATTGTGCTAACGCTTTAAAATCACCATATTAGGGGTGCCAATACTTGGTATTAAAAAGGTAAAATTTAAAAAGTGATAAATTTAGAACAAAATTTAAATTCTTTAACTTACAAATAGTAAATTTTAAACTCTTGAGAATTTAGGGACATATTGTTCATGATTTTAGGATTTTAGAACAAGTTCTAAATTCTGTTAATACTGTAAAATTACTGGGTCGCCCATACTTGGTATAAAAATCGTGGAAAACTTTAAAAATTACGTGAACGAGCCATATTATAAACTTATTGTTTTAGAACAAGTTCTAAATTTTGTTTTGCTTATATAAGTCAGTCACTTTGGTAACTTTAAGGCCACAAAGTGTAAAAAGTTAAAAATTTTGAACAATTTTTTAATTTTTTTAATTTACAAATAGTAAATTCAAATATCTTGATAATTTAAATCTTGTTAAAATTTTAACATTTAGAACGAGTACTAAATTCTGTTAATACTGTAAAATTACTGTTTTGGTGTGGTCCATATTGGGTATAAAAATGGTGGAAAGCTTTAAAAATTATATGAATACCCCAGATCATTAACTTATTGTTTTAGAACAAGTTCTAAATTTTATTTTACATATCTAAGTCAGTCACTTTGGTAACTTTAAGGACACTGTGTATAAAAAGTTATAAGTTTAGAAGAGCTTTTTAATTTTTTTAATTTACAAATAGTAAATTCGTCTTTTGAGAATTTAAATCTTGTTAAATTTTTCACATTTAGAACGAGTACTAAATTCTGTTAATACTGTAAAATAACTCTTTTGGGGTGATCCATACAGGGTATAAAAAAGGTGGAAAGTATTAAAAACTATATGAACACCCCAGAATATAAATTTATTATTTTAGAACAAGTTCTAAATTTTTTTTGGCATATCTAAGTTAGTCACTTCGATTACTTTAAGGACACTCAGTGTAAAATTTATTAGTTTAGAACAAATATTAAATTTTTTTAATTTACAAATAGTGAATCCAATACTCTTGAGAATTTAGGGAAACCTTGTTAATAAACTAATATTTTAGAACAAGTTCTAAATTCTGTTATTACTGTAAAATTACTGTTTTAGGGTGGCCCATACAGTTCGGTAACTTTAAGGACACTCAGTGTAAAAAGTTATAAGTTTAGAACAAGTTATAAATTCTTTTTAACTTACAAATACTGAATCCAATACTCTTGAGAATTTAGTGACACCTTGTTAATGAATTTATGAATTTAGAACAAGTTCTAAATTTTGTCAATACTATAAAATTACTGTTTTAGGGTGGCCCATACTTGAAATAAAAAGTGAGTGCCTTTTATTTTAGAACAAGGTGTAAATTTTTTTTAGGGCCACTTGAAATAAAAAGTGAATGCCTTTTATTTTAGAACAAGTTCTAATATTTTTTTTTTCAAATAATCATTTATTTTAGTGATTTCAAGGACATGCAGTGATTTAGAACAAGTTCTAAATTTATAAAATTACATGAATCCTAGATTATATTTTTTTTTATTTAAGAATAAGTTCTAAATTTATTTAGACTTTTGTTTTTTCTCCAAAAAATTTTTTTGCACTTTTATCTTTTAGGCTTCTCTTCTTCTGTGGACTGAGGAAAATATTATTTTATTTTTTTTTTAATTTATGCGTTTGTAACACTTTTAGATGAATTTTTTCTCTTGAGTTTTTCTTTGTTTTCTATTTTCTTTCTTTTCTTGTACAAAGAAAATTTACATTTAATGTTTTGTGCAACAAAACAAATGAATTGAAGCAATAAAAAAAGCTAAAGCACGCAGAGCAGCAGCAGCAACTACTTACGATTCTTTCTTAGCAGCTTTGAAGAACAATTTCTTAATGCAGCTTAATTTGGGCAGCACTTAAAACAGCTGATGAAATAGAGAATTAAGGACTTATTAAGTTATTATATTTTTTGTTTGTTGGCTTATTATATTTGTGAAATTTTTTTGTTAAGACTTTTATATCTTTAACACAGATTTTAATATTTTTTACCATTTACATTTTTTGAAAACATTACTACTTTTAAGCATTTTTTTTATATATTAAAATGCATATTTTAAGCCATTTGGAATTTAAGAGAATTTTAAATGTTTGGCACTTAACTTTTTCCCTTTTTCTTAATTTATTTCTTTCCTTTTTTCGTTTAATTTTGTGTAATAAATTAACAACCTACTTAAATATGGTTTCAGGTGTTATTTCTAAAAACAAATTTTTTATGGGTTTTTCTACTGCCCACAGAACTTTGTTGATGGTTCTTTTTAAGGCATAAACACTTCTCGATAATAATTTTAGCCATAAACAATCATTTGCTTAAGTTTCGCTGCTCATATTATTCTTTATATTTTTTCTAATTTAAATTTAAAGATTTAAGACACATATTAACTCTTTGTAAATCTCTGTTTTTATTAACGATTTTACAGCCTTTTAACATTTCCCATAGCTACCGTACACATTGAAACTCGCTTTGAAACTAAACTTTAGTTAGAAATAACACCCAGAAACATTATTATTTGGTTGGCCAAAATGTTTCAATTGTGTTGAGGTGCTGTTAACCATCATTCAAATGTTTGAAGAGAGCTGCAAAACAAATGGGCAAAAGCAGACTGATTTCAAACTCAAACAACATCATACAAAAATAAATGACTTGCTTAAGACACTGCTAGCAACATGTTTGATAACATGACTGGAATTAGTAATGAAAAATGGAAATATTTATTATTATACCCTTTATATTCTCTAAGAACATAATGACAAAGAAATTGTTTTTTTCCTCCAACATGTTTGATATGAATTAATGGCTTATAACTGTTAATTGCTTAAGGACGAAAATTTTGCGGAAAAAATAATAAAAACTCCTTTAGGAGATTTAAATTATTAAAGATTTTGTTTTCTAATTTTTGCAGCTTAACTTAGAATTAAAAATATATAAAATCTATCGATAATTTATTGTTCTGTAGAAAGGTCTTATAAACAATGTTCTCTTAAGCCTCTAAAATAATCTAAATATTTTCTTTTAAAATTCTTAAACGCCAAAATCGCAAATAAATGAGTTTGAGAAGAAAAAAAGCAGAATAAAATTTAATTATTTTTTTGAAGCAATAGAAATTAAAAATTCAGGGCAAACTCCATTTTCTCTCTGTATTAAAAATCAGACTTATCCCGAATTTCATTAAACATAATTTTTCTATAAAAACTTCAATATTAAAATCATGATCTGATCTATTAAAACAATTTCATCAGTTATATTTTTTTTATAAAAAATAACATCAGTCATAATTTTTCCATAAACAATTTTATCAGTTATCAATTTTCTATTAAAAAAATTCATCAGTCTTAGTTTTTCTATTAAAAAATTTCATGTCCTAATTTTCCCATTGAAAATTATCATGTCATAATTTTTCCATAAAAATATTTCATTGGTCACAAATATTCTATCAAAAAAATTTCAACAGTCATCAAATTTCTATCAAAAAATTTCATGTCTTAATTTTCCCATAGAAAATTATCATGTCATAATTTATCCATAAAAATATTTCATTGGTCACAAATATTCTATCAAAAAAATTTCATCAATCATCAAATTTTTATTAAAAAATTTTATCAGTCTTATTATTTCTATCAAACAATTTCATGTCTTAATTTTCCCATAGAAAAATATCATGTCATAATTTTTCCATAAATATATTTCATTGGCATAAATATTTTATCAAAGAGATTTCATCAGTCATCAAATTTCTGTCAAACAAATTTCAACAGTCTTAACTTTTCTATCAAAAATTTTCATCTCTAAATTTTCCCATAGAAAAATTTCATGTCATAATTTTTCCTTAAAAATTTTTCATTGGTCACAAATATTATATCAAAAAAATTTTATCAGTCATCATATTTCTATTAAAAAATTTCATCAGTCTTAATTTTTCTATCAAAAAATTTCATGTCTTAATTTTCCCATAGAAAAATTTCATTCCATAATTTTTCCATTAAAATAATTCATTAGTCACAAATATTGTATCAAAAAATTTCACCAGTCAACAAATTTCTATCAAAAAAATTTTGTGTCTTAATTTTTCTATAAAAAAATTTCATATCTTAATTTTTCCATAAAAATATTTCATTGGTCACAAATATTCTATCAAAGAATTGCATCAGTCATCAAATTTTTATCAGAAAAAATCACCAGTCACCAAATTTCGTTTAAAAAATTACATCAGTCTTAATTTTTCTATCAAAAAATGTCATGTCTTAATTATTCTATAAAAATATATACATTAGTCATAATTTTGTTAATAAACAATAACATCAGTTATAGTTTTTCCATAGAAAAATATTTTACCCATAATTTTTTCATAGAATAATTTCATTAGTGATAAATTTTCTATATAAAAATTCATACGTATAATTTTTTTATAAAAAAAAAATTTGTAATAATATTTCTATAATTCATTATTCATAATATTTCAAACGTCAGTCGTACAATTTAAATTATCAGTCATAATTTTTTCATGGAAAAGTTTCAACACCATAATTTCTTCGTGAAATGATTTCATTAGACATAAATTATCTATAAAAAAATGTCATCAGCTATAACTTTTCCATGAAATAATTATATCACCATAAGGTTCTTGTGGAATAATTTTATTAGTGATCAACTTTAGGAATTAGTCTAATCTTTTTAAAACAGATAACATCAACCATAATTTTTTAAAGAAAATTTTCATTAATCATAATTTTATCACCCATAATTTTTTAATAGAATAATTTTATTAGTCATATATCAATAGTCATAATTTTTCTGTAATGAAATGTCATGCCATTATTTTTTTAAACAACAACTTTTCTTTTAAATTATTTCATTAATCATAATTTTTTCATAAAAAATTTTATCAGTCATAAGTTTCTTCAAAAACTTTAACCACAGTCATATTTTTTTCTAAAAAAAATAACATCAGTCATAATTTTCATTCATAAGTCATAATTTTTCAGTCGACATATTTCATCTGTCACAATTATTTCATGGAAAACTTTTATCCATGAAATAATTATCAAGAATAATTTCATTAGTCATCAATTTGTTATGAAGTAATTTCATCAGTCATATTTTTTTTTTTAAATAAGTTATCATTTTTGCATCAAAAATTTCAATTGAAGTAATTTTTACATAAAAATATTTCATCAGTCATAATTGTTTTTATATGAATAACATCAGTCGTTATTTTTCCATGATTTTATTTCATAAGTCATAAGTTTTGAATAAAAAAAACGATCAGGCAAACACAACCTCAAACACAGGGACACCACTGAAACTCATATACTCTAACAAATGAAAAACACCCTCAGACGGACACACTTACCTAGCAAATAATAAAAGAGGGAATATTAAATTGGGGGGACAATATTACGCTAGCGGAAAAAGTGGGCGTACAAATGGACGTGATCAGTTAAACTTATAATGGCATAATTTCCGAATTTAAGACGTTATGTCTGCTTAGTTTAAACGGAGTGCATAAGAAATATAAAATTCCATATTAAAACACAATTTTAGTTGTTTCCAAATTTTTAAATTTTCCAAACAATTTTTCCTATTTTTCTTGCCATAAAAACCTTTTTCACACTATAATACACTTTTTAAAAAAATTCAAAAATATAAGCGATACGTTTATTCTTTTCGATAAACGTTTTGTAGTATGCAGTTCTTTTACTGAAAAATAATAACACATCACTTTAGATTTTTAAATCAAATTACGCGATTTATTCAGTTAAAATACACATAATATAAACACGATGGTAACTTCTTGACTGTAACGCCTAAAAGATACTTTATTATTTTGTTGTCTTTACTCAACGCTGTTTCAACTTGAATTGATACCAATGCCAACAGTTGGCACTTGTATGTATATCGGTTTTAAGCCGTTTTCACATATACAAGAATATCGTACATTAACATTATCCCATATTATTGCTGTTATTATCACTAAGTATAGACGTATGTGATAAACCTAAATTAAAAGAAAATAATTTAATAAATATAGATATACATGCTTAAACCAATAACAGTAAAAATAATGAAATGTTTGGAGAAAAATGATAAGAAATATAATTTGATAATACAGGAGAAGTATGTTCCTTAATAAATAATTTAATTGCACCATAAAAAGGCTGAGGAATTCCTATAATTCTTACTTTATTAGTTGATTTCGTTTTCTGTTATTAAAGTTATTTCGTGGAATTACTTATCAGCGTGTTGCCTATGTCTTAAGTGTATAAGATTTCTTAGAAAACTACGCAGTTTGTAAAATACACAATAGGTCAATTCGTTTACTCTTTTACTGATAAGATTTTCTGTTAGAATTTAAATAAAATAACTAAAAATATGGCAAAAAATTTATAACTAAATTTAAAAATAATCAACAAATATTGTTTTTGTTTAGTCGAAATGTGTGGTTTGATGTTATAAAAAAAAATTACAGGCCATAGATACAAAAGAAAAATATTCTTTAATAACTACAGGATGTCCGCCGGGAAGAAACAATACTTTTGACAGTTCATATTTGGCTGTCGTGAAGTAGGCACGTGGCAAATTTATTATGGAAAAATATTCGATAAATCAACGTGTTTTAATCGTTAAAACATTCTTTCAATATCAAACATCGCACAAAGAGGTATTTCAACGATCTGGGCGGCCAAAATTATTTTTGTGCTTAAATGTACATATCTTGTCGAGTACAACAAGACTGTGTCGTTGAAATTTGCGAAACCCTCTAAAATCTTGAGTTACGGGTACAAAACCGGGTTTTCTGCCCTTTTGCACATATAAGCTAGTAACTTTGTTGAATATCAACCGATTTAGAATTTCTCAGTGGATTTAGAAAGAAGAAACTAAGCCATTTCGAAGACATGAAAATGATACTTAAGTAATATTGAGACATCTGTGTGTATTCCTCCAGCAAACTAAGTTTTGCAAAAAAATTGGGTATTTTTCAAGTTTGGAGATCAAATCTTTTTCATAACAGGACCGCATTTTTTCAGTTTTCCTCCTTTTGCTTCTGTCGTTTGACTGCCAGAAAGATTTCTGAGGTCGGCCAGGTTGATTTTGAGACGATTCCACAAGAATTTCAATGGTCCCTTGAAGCCATGAGTCATTGTACTTCAAAAAGGTTTCCTCTTTGCTGTGAGATTTTATCCACCTTTGTTTAAATTGGCTTTCAAAGTGAGCAAAGTTACGCTTCAAGCTAGCTAATTGCTCTTTATTATAGCCTTTATATGCGAACAGTTGATTCTTTAAACATTTTAGCTTACCATCAATAGAAGGCACACCTGAACTGTTCATTTTGTCGAAAAGAGTTTTACGCTTCACCATCTCGGTCTTCCGAAACAATGATAAATAATTTCTTTTTTTCTTTAATGAAAACAATATGCACACGAACTCGACATAGAACAACGATTTCTTTTTATTTTCAAAGTTAGTTTTATCATTTGCAAAAACTCAACTGACAGAAAAAAAAGCTTTTGAGATCCAAAATGTTTAAGGTGTCAAAAAAGTGCTGATCCGGAACTATCCGGGAAAAATATTTTGCTACTTCAATAAAGGAAAGATTGAATAATGCTAAACAAAAAAAAATTATTGCTTGATCTACCTTGATAACATATCAAAAAGCATCTTGAAAAAGAAATTCAACTAAAATTTACTACAAAAATAACCTTACTTTCAATCAATAAAAAAATCAGCATTGATATGACTAATTATATGTTGTAAAATGATTTTTCATAAGTCCATTATCTGAAGTACTAGGATCCATAATTTTTTCCTTGTGCGATTAACTTGTTTTGCTAATATTTACGATGAAAACCGGTTTTTTTGTAAGGGAACCCAGTTCTATTATGAGAACTCTGTGAAACACTCAACTTTCGACTGCTCGTACGTGCGCGTGATGCGCGGAAAAAAAATTTTGGTTGTTGTCTCATGTTCTTTGGAATGTCTTTTAACGCAGTGACTATTTTTTTCAATATTATTCCTACTTTGACTTTTGGGTTTTTGGCCGCCCAGATCGTTAAAATACTGCAGTGTGCATCGATTACTGGGGACGATGAGAAAGTTACGTGAAATTTTTGGGAGAAACAAAGTGCCAACAATACGCAATATTTATCGTGTAGTGAAGGATTTCTAAAAAAGATGGTCTGTGGATGATAGGCACAAGCATGGACCACAACGTTTGTAAGATCGAATGAAAACATTACTGCTGGTCAAGAAATCTATCAACTTCAATTCGATGCCAAAGAACAGCTTCAGCCATAATTTTACACAAGGATTTAGATTTGTTTCCATATAAGATTCACTAGACACAGCAGCTTCTTCCACAAGACCATTTACGCCACCGTACATATGCCATAGGGATGTTACAGATCGCCCATGAAAACCGCAATTTTCATGAAAAAATCATAATGAGTGGCGAGGCACATTTTCATTAGAATGGATATTTGAATAAAGACAATGGTCGGTACTGGGGTATGGAAAATCCTCAAGTTATCCATTAAAAGCGAAACTCCATTATAAGCAATTTGGTAATTGGACCATACTTCTTTAAAAATCAAACCAACCAGAAATGCTTGAGCAAATCAAACAAAATATTGGTAATGAAATGAATGAAATACCGCGTGAAATGTGTGAGAATGTAATGAAAAATGTGCTCAAAAGGGCTCGCATTTGTGAGGCTAAAAAAAGGCGGACATTTAGCTGATATTATGTTCCATACATAATTGCTGATATTAAATAACATATTTATCACTATAAGATCCATACTCTTTCATTTAAACAAAAATTATAAACAAACAAAGTAGTATACCTTCCCGGCAGACACCCTGTATTTTTATTGGAGCATAATTTTGAACTGAAATATTTATTTACTTTAAATTTTAAAAAAATATAGTAAAAAATAAATATTTTGTTCCCCACAGTGCTTGATATTGCTCATTAATTTCAACATCTGTTTGCACTTGAAAAAAAAGTAATAAAAATATATTAAATATCTCACGTGTTGTTATTCCTGCAGTCCAATAAAATAGTCACGAAATGTTTTTATACTGTAGAGCGCGTAAAACAGCATTTCAACGCCTTTAAAATTTACAACTAAAAAACATTGAACACACACACACCCATAAACACGCAGGCAGCCAACAAAATAAACAAACATTAAAAAAACTTTCTTTCCAATCCGGCTACTATTTTTCCAATCCCCAGATTTTATTTGTTTTCATAACTGGAAAGCGAACCCCTGCTACCACAACCGAATCATTATTTACACTGGCCGTTGTTGCATCATGTGTAAACATGTGTTTAATAAACCTTGAAAAATGTTTTTTTTTGTGGCTCCTTTTGTTTTGTTTTCTTTTAAATATGCAACAGGCTTAAAAAATATGGGGAGTAAAGTAAAAGCAAAAAGGGTGGCCAAAATAAAATTAGAAATAAAAAACACTATTTAAGCTGTTTTACAAGTTACAAGCGAACATTTTTAAGCCGCGATTTACACACTTGTTCGTTGATGGTTGTGCCACAGTTGTGTTTCTGATTTGAGAGCCTCAGTCCTTTTTAAATTTGGAATGAAGCCAGCGGTGTCCTTAGATAAGAAAGCAGGGAGATTATTGTTGCAAGCTGCTGAGACAGTAACATGCACTGTGACTAGTAATAAAGGGAAGACGGCGGTAAAAATTTATTAAAAGTGTTTAATTAGTCTACAAAATAGTTTTATATCACAATTATTCTATAAAAAAATTTCTTCATTTACAATTTTGAATTAAAAAATAATATTTTTTCAGAAAATTTTAATCATTAATAATGATTCCAGCAAAATAATTTCGTCAGTCATAATATTTTTATGTAAAAAATACTTCGGTTAAATTTCATCAGTCATAATTTTTCCTTTGAAAAATTTTTTGGTCTTAATTTTTTCATAGAACATTTTGATCATTAATAAATTTTCTTTAGAAAAATTTTATACGTAATATTTTTTTCATAGAAAAATTTCCTTAGTTTTAATATTGCCGTAGAAAAATTTCATCAGTATTAATTTTTCCATTGAAAAATTTCTACACACACAATTTGCCCATAGAAAAATTTCATAAAGCATAATTTCTCAATAGAAAAATTTCATCGGTCATACTATTTCCATAAAAAAATTTTATCAGTTAATATTTTTTTCATAGAAAAATTTTATTAGTCATTAATTTTTTAAAAAAAAAGTTTCTTCGTTTATAATTTTTTTTATATCAAAACTTTCATCAGTCACAATTTTTCCATTGAAAAATTGTATGTCACAATTTTTCCATAAAAAATTTTTTCATGAAGCATAATTTTTCAATAGAAAAATTTCATTACTTATTAGTTTTTAAAATAAATATCTTTAGTCATAATTTCTCCATAGAAAAATTTATTCATTAATAATTTTTTTTTTGATAATTATATCAGTCATAATATTTCCATTAGAAAATATTCTTCAGTAATAAATTTTCCTTAGAAAATTTTTATCAATAATAATTTTTCCATATTAAAATCTTATCAGTCAATTATTTTTTAAAAAAAAGTATATTTCGTCATAATTATTCCATAGAAAAATTTCATTCTTTATAATTTTTCTTTGGAAAATTATATCAGTCATAATTTTTACATAGAAATTTCTTCATCAGTAATAATTTGTCCACAGAAAAATTTAAATGTCATCATTTTTGAGCAAAAGCATCTTCGTTTATAATATTTCCCTATCGAAGTTTATCAGTTAACATTTTTCCATAGAAAAATTTAAGCAGTTAACATTTTTCCATAGAAAAATTTCTGCAGTTAACAGTTATTTATAGAAAAATTCTTGTAGTTAACATTTTTCCATAGGAAAATTTCTGCATTTAACAATTTTCCATAGACAACTTTAATCCGTTAACATTTTTCCATATAAAAATTTTTTCAATTAACATTTTTCTATAGAAAAATTTTATCACTTAACATTTTTCCATTAAAAATATTTATCCGTTAACATTTTTCCATAGAAAAATTTTATCACTTAACATTTTTCCATAGAAAAATTTAATCCGTTAACATTTTTCCATAGAAAAATTTTAACAGTTAACATTTTTCCATAGAGAAATTTTACCCGTTAACATTTTTCCATAGAGAAATTTTATCCGTTAACATTTTTCCATAGAAAAATTGTATCACTTAACATATTTCTATAGAAAAATTTTATCCGTTAACACTTTTCCATGGAGAAATTTTATCACTTAACATTTTACCATAGAAAAATTTTATCACTTAACACTTTTCCATATACAAACTTTATCCGTAAACATTTTTTTATAGACAAATTTAATCAGTTAACATTTTTCCATAGAAAAGTTTTATCAGTTAACATTTTTCCATAGAAAAATTTTATCAGTTAACATTTTTCAATAGAAAAAATTTATCAGTTAATATTTTTTTCATAGAAACGTTCATATAAAAAAGTTTCATAATCTTTCCATATCAAAATTTCATCAGTCACAAATTTACCATTGAAAAATTTCATGTCACAATTTTTCTATAAAAAATTTAGTGAAGCATAAGTTTTCAGTAGAAAAATTTCATCAGGCATAATTTTTCAATAGAAAAATTTCATCGGGCATAATTTTTCAATAGAAAAATTTCATCGGGCATAATTTTTCAATAGAAAAATTTCATCGGGCATAATTTTTCAATAGATAAATTTCATCGGGCATAATTTTTCAACAGAAAAATTTTATCGGGCATAATTTTTAAATTGAAAATTTCATCAGGCATAATTTTTCAATAGAAAAATTTCATCAGGCATAAATTTTCAATAGAAAATTTTCATCAGGCATAATTTTTCAATAGAAAAATTTCATCGGGCATAATTTTTCAACAAAAAAATTTCATCGGGCATAAATTTTCAATAGAAAATTTTCATCAGGCATAAATTTTCAATAGAAAACTTTCATCAGGCATAATTTTTCAATAGAAAAATTTCATCAGCAATAAAGTTCAATAGAAAATTTTCATCGGGAATAATTTTTCTATAGAAAACTGTCATCAGGCATAATTTTTCTATAGAAAACTGTCATCAGGCATAATGTTTCTATAGAAACTGCCTGATGACAATTTTTCCATAAAAAAAGTTTAAAGCCATTTTTTTCTAAAGGCAAATTTAATGAGGCATAATTTTTTCATAGGAAAATTTTAAGTCATAATTTTTCAATAGAATAATTTTATCTACATAAATAGAGTTATCAATATAAAATTTTCTAGAAAAACTTTTATCAGTCATATTTTTGGTGTACAAAATTTCATCAGTCATAATATTTCTTTTTAAAAATTTTCATTAGTCATAATTGTTCTCTAAAAAATTCATTAGCCATAATATTTCTATATAGAAATTACATCAGTCATAATTATTAAAAAAAAAATCATACATGTTTTGATCAAAAAAAATTCATCAGTCACAAGTTTTCTGATTTTAGGAATCGTAATGTTTGATATGTGCGTTTATTGTCCGACGGGGTTTGATATAATTGAGAATGATTTTACGCGGAATGACATAAAATCACACTCAATCATAATATTTCTCCAAATTATTATTTTCATCAGTCATAATTTTTCTGTAAAAAAATTCATCAATCATAAATTTTTTTATTAAACAATTTCATCAGTCATAATTTCTCAAAAGAAAAATTAAAAATTTTGGACCAAAAAAAAAAAAGAATTTATCAATCACAAATTTTTTCTAAATTATTTTATGAGTCATGAGTATTGTTTAGAGTCAAAAATTAGTTTTCAATCAGGATAAAGTTTGTTTGTTTTCAAAGAAATTCTAGTTTCTTTTGTAGTTTCCTTCAGTACTGATTATAATTTTTCATGTCTCTAATTGGTCAGCTGCAAATACAATTTCACAAAAATCAAAAGTCATTTCACAAAAACTTTATAATTTCTTGAACATCATTGAACAGTTGAACATTGTTCGGTGGCAGTTCTTAATGGTTTTAAAATTGTGTGTTTTGCTGTAAACTGTTTGAAATTGCCTGGTTGTTTTAGTTTTCTTTGCTGATCTTTATTTGTTGTTTTTGTGTTTTTGTACAAAAAAAAAAGAAATAATAATAATAATGAACCCAGCCGAGTGACTACTTAAGTTCTTTTTATTACTTAAGTGCACTTAAGTTAATGCTTGTTTATGAAAAAAGAAAACCGAAGTTTTTTTTTATTCATAATTAAATTGTTGAATTGTTGAGGCATTAAAAATTTTATTTTCTTCTTCTTTTAAAGTTTATTTTATTTTACATGCAACATGTCATAAGCGCAGGCTTAAAATGGCGCTTTGCTTCTGCTTCTGCTAGTAGATATTTTACTTAATGCTGTTTAAGTTATCAAAGTGTAGAACGGAAGCAATTCCCTTTTATGTTGAGCAACAAAGTGTTGCCAATCAAGAAAAGTACCTGTCATTGTTTTACAGCAATTGAAATAACATTCATTCTGTTTCATTTCTCATTGCGTTGTAACGTTGTAAATGCCACAATTAAAAATGTATTACAAAATATTGTTTCGTAAACCTTGTTATTGTCTTCTCCAGAGATTACCTTTATGGCCAAATGAGTTCTAAAATGAAAGATTATTTTTTTGTAACACATTTCTCCCTGTTTACGCTACTTTTATGCTTTAATGACAGTTGTTCGCAGTTAAAACTAAATTTACCGCATGCAAATTTTAAGCAGGCTTCCTATAGTGCGGTATTCCTTTGCCTTTGAGTTTTAGAGTTATTTAATCCTCTCAAAAATTCAATTATTTTTTGTAAAAAACTTAAGCAATTTTTCAGTGTTTCACACAATTTCATATTGTTCCATTAATTATCTTTTGTTAAAAAAATTATTTTTTCCCATTTTTTTATCCGAAAAGAAATATTTAAATCTATTTGCTTTTATTTTAATAGTGTTTCAATAAATTCTATTTCGTTCCCTTAAAAATAATTTAATTTTTTTATAAAAATAAATTATTTTCAATTTTCTTGTGTGCTTAAATTTTACTTAACTGCTTTAACTTCGTTTTCAATAATTTTCCGCTTATGTTTCAGTTCCATAACGTTCCTATTACTTTTAGTTGAAAATTAAAATTTTTATTAAAGTAGTTTTCATAGTAAAAGTTTGCATCGTAAACAAAAATAAAAATTAATGACATATTGAAATGTTTCACTAAATTCCAAATCATTCCAATTTTACTATCATCACGGAAAAGCTTAACCTCTCAAAAAAGCAAATTTTTTATAAAGAAATACACTGGAATAAAAAAACTAAATAATTCACACCTCTTGTTTGTGTTTTAGTAGTGTTCCAATAAATTCCATTTCGTTCCCTGGTAAATAATTTGAATTTTTCTTATAAAAATTCATGATTTTCCAATTTCTTGAATGTATAAATTTTACTTAATTGCTAAATTTACGCTTTCGGCAGTTTTCTGCTTATGTTTTAATAAATTCCGTGTCATTCCTATTGTTTTACTTAAAAACTTAAATTTTTGTTAAACAAGTTTTTAAAGAGAAAAGTTTCTTACATAAAAAAAAATTTAATGGCATATTGAGGCGTTTCACTAAATTTCAAATCATTCCAGTTTTATTATATTTTATATCTTCAATACTTTTTTGCTTCAAGAGAAAGTTTTTCACAATTAAAATTGTATCCTAAGAGATATTTAAAAATCTATATCCTTGTTTTAGTAGGGTTTCAATAGATTCCATTTCGTTCGCTTAAAAATAAGTTAAATGTTTTTTTTTATAAAAATAAATGATTTTTAAATTTGTTGTGCATACAAACTTTACTTAAATGTTAAATTAACGCTTTCAATAATTTTTCTCTTATGTTCCAATTAATTCCATATCATTCCTACTATTTTTAGTTAAAAATTAAAATTTTTTTGTTAAAGTAAGGAAAGTTTATTTCATAAAAAAAAACAAAGCTAAAGACATATTGAAGTATTTCACTAAATTCCAAATCATTCCAATTTTACTATCACCAGGGGAAAGTTTTATAATTATTTAACCTCTCAAAAAAAGCATTTTTTATAAAAAAAAATTACACTGGCTTAAAAAAATTAAACAATTTTTCGGTGTTTCACATAATTTCATATTGTTCCAGTAATAATTTACTGTAAAATAATTATTTTTTCAACCATAGAAATGTTTAAAAATCTATATGCTTTTGTTTTAGCGGTGTTCCAATAGAATCCATTTCGTTCCCTGCTAAACAAGTTGAATTTTTCTTATAAAAATTAATGATTTTTCAATTTCTTGAGTGTATAAATTTTACTTAATTGCTAAATTTTTGTTTTCGATAAATTTCTGCTTATGTTTCAATAATTTCCATATCGTTCCTTTTGTTTTTAATTAAAATTTAAAATTTTTGCCAAACTAGTTTTCAATAAGAAGAGTTTACATAAACAGAAAAACTTAATGACATATTAAGGCGTTTCACTTAATTCCAAATCATTCCAGTTTTATTATATTTTATATCTTCAGTATTTTTCTGTTTCAAGGGCAGCTAATCGCAATAATAATTGAATTTACAGCAGGCATAATTTTAGCGCGCTTCGTATCGAGCAATTACCTATCGTGTGGTATTTCTTTGCCTTTCCTTTCATTCTCTTAAATATTAAAATTTTTTATATAAAAAGATTACACCCGATTGAAATTTGTCAGCGTTTCACCTAGTTTCATATTGTCCCACTATTAATTTGTTGCAAAAGAATCAATTTTCTCCATATTTTTATCTGAATAGAAGTTCTTATAAAATAAATGATTTTCCAAGTTTTTGTGTATAAATTTTACTGAATTGCTAAATTTTCGCTTTAAGTAATGTTCCTCTTATGTTTCAATTAATTCCATATCGTTCCTATTGTTTTTAGTTAACATTTAACATTTTTGTTAAAGTAATTTTCATTAAAAAATGTTTATTTCATAAATAAAGTGACTTTAAGGACATTTAAGGTGTTCCACTTAATTCCAAATCATTCCATTTTTATAATATTTTATATTCTTTTCCATTTTTAAGCAAAGCTACTTATTTGAAATATATTTTAATTCGAAGTAGTAGCATATGGAAAAATACAATTTTTTTTCTCTGCTAAAAAGCACACGTTAGAAATTATAAATTAAAGAAGCATGTTGTGTTTCACTAATTTTACATTGTTCCAATTTAATTAATGCCACAATAAAATTTGTTATTTATTAATTTTTTTTTTCGTCGGCAATATACTTAAGCCAAAAGGACTGGCTTTAATTTTAATTTTTCATGAAATTCCATTTTGTTCCGCTGAAAAATATAAGTTTTTAATTTTATAACCATTTTATTATATGAAATTTTCTAAAATTATTTAATTTATTTTGCAGGGTTTCAACTCCAACTCGTTTTACTTCAATTTCTGTTGATGTTGCAATTATTTCCATTTTGTTCCGCTGAAAAAGTATATATTTAATTGTATTTCATTTTAAATCCATTTTATTACATGCAATTTTCTAAAATTATTTAAATTATTTTGCCAGGTTTTAACTTCAACTCGTTCCACTTTGATTGATGTTGATGTTTCAGTTATTTCCATTTTGTTCCGCTGAAAAAATACAAATGTTTAATAGTATTTAATTTTAAATCCATTTTATTATATGAAATTTTATGAAAATATTTCATTTACGTTGCTGTGTTTCAATTCCAACTCGTTCTACATAAATTTTTTTTTAAATTTAAATTTTCAAACTGTATTATTACCACATTCCATTTCATTTAAAGGGTAAAATTTCAGTTTTGGCTATTTTGGATTTGTTAATTTGATTTGTTATCTTAACTTTTTCTTTAAAAGCATAAAATTAATACAATTAAACCAAAAATATTAATTCTCAAAAGCAGAATTAAATTTTTTATTTAATATTTGTTATCAACATTGTGGTTTTTATATTAAAAGTAAAAGAGATAAATAGCAAAATAAATTTCACAAACTCTTAGTTTTCTTTGGATTTCAAAATTTTTCAAAGTATTTGAAACTTTTACACTTCATCCACCTGAGTTTTATTATCCAAACTGATAACGCTTAAGTTCTTGGCCATTATAACTCTATTCACTTCCTTGTTTAGGTTATTTATTATTTTTTTTTAATAACTTTTTTTTGTATATTTAATATTTTATAAGTTCGTTTTGTTATTTTCCCACATCGATGCCCTTAAGCAGCTGAAGAAAATTGATGATGATGATAATAGAGATAAAAGTAGTGGCACTTTAAACCAACACCAATGAAAAATATGCTTGTCACATGTCTCACATATGCACGTGTGCACTTTATCTGTGTACGTAAGTGTGTAGAAGTGTTGAGTATTCCAAACACAAGACAATAAAATCAGGAAGTGAAAACTAAAGCAATTTTCTGCCAAGTTAAAGAAAAGGTTTTCTTTCTAGAGTTTTCTTTTTTTTTGTCTTTTGTTCCACAACTTTTTTACTGCCTGACTAATAAAGAAGACAATTTTAATATAAATGTGCACATTTTTTTAAAAAAAGGAAAACTTTTTAAATAATATCCATATACTTTTTTTCTTATATTTTTTTCTGTGTAAATCATACAAGGACTGTTTCATTATCTAGGATCTGTTATAATTTCTTTTGCTTTAGCTGCCAGCTGTAAAGCATTTGTTAAACAAAATTGTGGTTGTAGAACAAAATTTATCTGCAAAAGAACTTTATTATTCATTTGTTTATTACTTATTTTTTATAAGACCGAAAACTTGTTATTTAAGATAAATTATTTTAAAAAAATGTTTTGGTCACTAAATTATACAAAAAAATATTTTTTTTTCTTTTTTCTCTCCTTAGCTTAAGTTGCTAACGTATTCCTATTTTTTTAACCATAAAATATAACTTTTTAAAGTATAAAAAAAAAATTCAAGTATAAAAGTAGACCAAATGCTTAAATTTATGAATAAAAAATTGTTTTAAATAAAAGATATTTTATCTTTGGATATAGCTTTTTAAAGTATAAAATATTTTTAAAGTATAAAAGAGGTTTAAAGCGTGAAAATTGTTTAAAATAAAGCAAATGCTTCAATTAATTTTTAAAGTAAAAAATATTTTATTTTTAGATATAGCTTTTTAAAGTATAAAATATGTTTAAAGTATAAGCAGTTTAAAGCATTCAAATTGTTTAAAGCATAACAAATGCCTTAACTAATAAATACAAAAATGTTTAAAGTAGAAAATATTTTATTTTTAGATACAGCTTTTTAAAGTATAAAATATATTTAAAGTTTAAAAGAGATTTAAAGCGTAAAACTTGTTTAAAGTACAAAAAATGCTTAAAAATAAATGATAAAATGTTTCAAGTAAAAAATGTTTAAAGTATAAAATATTTTTAAAGTATAAACAAAGTTTAAAGCATAAAAATTGTTTAAAATATGACAAATGCTTAAAGTAAAAACAAAATTGTTTTTAAGTAGAAGTAGGTATAGCTTTTTAAAGTATAAACTATGTTTAAAGTATAAAAAAAGATTAAAGCGTAAAAACTGTTAAAAGTATGACAAACGCTTAAAGTTTTAAATAAAAAAATGTTTTAAATAAAAGATATTTTTTTCTCCTGGTCTCTCGGTCAAAATAGTATTATGTGTTATTTGATTTAACAAGTTATATGAACAAGATTACATTACAAGACCTTAAGAAAGTTAACGAAAATTTACGAAATGTTGGGGAGAAAATGAAATAAAGTTTTTTACCGTCATTTAGTGTGTTGGACCGGAATAGCTTAGAATTGTTAAATCAAATAATACAGAAGATATCTTCTTTATAGATATAGCTTTTTAAAGTATAAAATATGTTTAAAGTGTAAAAAAAATTTAAAACTCAAAAATTGTTTAAAGTATGACAAATGCTTAAAATAATAAATAAAAAAGATTTTAAACTAGAAGGTATTTTATTTTTAGGTATAGCTTTTTGAAGTATAAAATACGTTTAAAGTATAAAAAATTTTAACACATAAACATTGTTTAAAGTAATGCAAATGTCTAAAGTAATAAACATAAATATAAATTTTAAAGTATAAAATACTTGTGGAGTATAAGAAAAGGTTAAAGTATAAAAATTGTTTAAAATATGCCAAATGTTTAACGTAAAAACAAAAAAATTTTAAGAAGAAAATTTTTAGGTATACCTTTTTATAATATATTAAATAATATTTAAAGTATAAAAAAAGTTTAAAACGTACAAATTATTTAAAATTTCATAAATGCATAAAGTCACAAATAAAAAAACTTTTTAAAGTGGAATATATTTTGAAGTACAAAAGATATTCAAAGTGTTAAAAATTTTAAATTGTTTAAAGTGTAGCATATGTTTGAAGTATAAAATATATTTATTAGTATAAAACATATTTAAAGTGTGTAAAAATGTTTAAAGTTAAAAACTGTTTAAAGTATAACAATTATTTAAAGTAGAAAAAAATATATAAATTATAAAATAATTTAAAGTATAAAGGAAAACATGGAATATTTCAATAAAACACGAGCCCTAAATTGGATGCATTCTGTTGCGTTTATGGTCATACCCAAGAGGTAAACACGATTTCAAATAGGCTATTGCCGTTATTTTTATGATGCAGATTTAAATGGTGCAAATTTTACATCATTCACAGTGTGTAAAAGTTGATTACATTACCCATACTAAAAGTGTATTATACTTTTAGTATGGGTAATATAAAAGATGAGTAATTTTTTTTAATAAAGCTGGTAACTTGGGCGAAATAACTAATTGGACATGATGAATCCAGGTGCTATGCATGCATAAATTCCGGTTATGAATTGAACAAAAAAAATTGAAAACAAAAGTATACATTCTTGCTTTTATTGCGACACTTATAGTATAATGCACTGGTGTTACTGATCCACCTAAGCTGAGTCTTGCTACTGTATCTTGGTACTGCAATGAATGATGCAGTTTGTATACCCGACATTGAAAATAAAGCACTGCAATTGCTAACACAAAACAGTTCAGAATTTTTTTTTATATAATTTGCGAAGTGTAAAAAATTCAGAGCGCAAACTAGATTCGGACGAACAAGGAGAGCGGTTGCATCAGGCGACAATGTCAATGAAAAAGCAATTCAAGGGCAAAAATTAGATGCATGGCTTGCGTAGGTTCTTTGATGGAGATCTAATTTAATGCAGTTTTATGATGAAGAAAACATGCACAGTATACCGAGATATAACTGTGTTGTAATATAGAAAAATTATTAAAATCTGCCTGAAGCAAAACGAATGATGCAAAAGTTCTTATTTTTGAGACTAATTCCACATACAATTCTTAGAGTTAAGCCCCAAAATCATGTATTATACTTTACAGTGCTGGACAGTTCAATGGAAACTTTTCTTAAAATTCATTTACTCGTTTTTACAAGTTGAAATTCATAATTAATTGCTGAATAAACTAAAAACGTATCCTAGAATAATATTTTGTTTGGCAAAGAGCACATAAATTGGTCTAGAGAGCGATGGATTTTTGATTGAATTTTCTGACAAATCCAAGTATAATTTAAGGGGAAAAGATGGAAGATCTTTTGTAAGATGGCCAAAATGAAAGAGAGTAGATCCAAAGTATACTTACAAAACTGTAAAGCTTGGTAGTGGCAATGTTATGGTGTGGGTTTGTTTCTCTGGGCAGGGAATGGGTCCACTTCATGTTATAAAGTATACAATGATAGTTGTAGGCTATAGATCGATTTTAAGCGACATAATGTTACCATATGCAAAGGAGAACATGCCACTAATTTGGAGGTTTCAGTATGACAATGATCCAAAACACACCTCTAGGGTTGTAAATGAGTGGTTACGCTCTAGTGAGGTATGTGTTTTGAAGTGGCCTGTTCAGTCCTCAGATTTCAATTCAATAGAAAATCTATGGGAAATTGTGGATTGGCAAATAAGAGGCCATAAAGACGATTTATTCAATGCAGTGCTGAGTGAATGGTATAAAGTTGCAAAGGACACCATTGATAAGCTAATTAAATCAACGCATCGTCGTTGTGATGCAGTTATAAGAAATAGAGGATACCCAACAAAATATTGATCTGGTATTATGTTGTTTATATTTTCTCCGCCAGTAAAAGAAATGCTGTTGTCATTTCCCGTCTTATCTGCCTGTTGTTCTCTTGAAGTTAAAAGCTAGCTCCTTCGATATGAAAACATTATTCTCAAGCTGCGATATAATTTTAACTGGTGAGTCAGTGGTCGCGTTGAGGTAGTTCTGTTGTTAAGTTCGTATCTATTCATGTAGGTAGAATGCGAACCTAAATATTGATCTTTGATGAAAAGCTGTCGAAATTTATTGAAGTAAAATTTAAGTTTTCATTGTTTTGTCCACTTTCCAAAATTAAGTACTTTTAGTTTTTCTTCTATAATTCTCGAACTATGATACATTTTTGTTATTTATTTTTTTAATCTTTCTCTAATAGAAAAGAGAAGATATTTCTAAAAAGTTTTTTCAAGAATTGTTTTTAAAATTTTGACTTTAGAAACAAATAGAACTAGAATAAATGAACTTTGTGAGAATTTTGCATTGAATTGTCCCGCACAGTATATTATAATTTTCGAAAACCAAAAGATTTTTGTTTAAAATTAATTTTTACTTGAATAAAATCCTTTAATAAATTGCTTAAATAAATACATTCTATTGCTCGCACAAATTTTGGGCATGTAAAAATCACGTATCCTTTTAGAAGCGTTCTTTTTTATTTATATGGTCGAATTTATTTTTATAACACCATTATTCTCGTTGCTCATTTATTTTTTTGAAACGAATATTTACTTTAACCTTTTATCAAAGTATAACATGCCTATTGCATATAACTAAGAGCATTATTCCCTAGGTACATAAAACACCACAAAAAATAACAGCTTTTGTTTTTACTCTTTCATTTGTATACGAAAAGTTTAATTGTCTACTAAAAGTGATAAAATAGCGAATATCTATGTTTAGCTAGAGTTTGCAAAAACATAAAAATTTGCCAAATCTGAAAATTTAAAAAGTTGAATTAAGTTATAATTTTTAGTGAAAAGTAACTAAAACTTCTATTTAATTATCTTCTATAATATAAAAATAAGTCGGGTTTTCCTTCTTAATGCTATAACTCCAGAACGCACGAACCGTTTTCCACGGTTTTGCATTGTTTGGAAAGGTCTCGGGCGCCGTGCGGTTTATAGCAAAATATTCAGGAAAAAAAATTGAGAGAAAAGCAGGAAAGCAGGGAAAATCATTTTTCACATACAGCGCCATCTCTGATACATAGCATGTACTACAATGGCACCTACACGAGGTGTGAGTATCCCTCACAAAAATAAGTACGTTTCATTTTAAGTAAATCATTTGCGCATTTGAAAACTGCGAATGACCACCAACGCCAAACATATCGAGAAGCATGTCAACTATTGGGTTTGCTGGAGAACGATTCTCATTGAGATTTAACACTAGCGGGTTCAGTTTTTTCATCAAACGAGTACCAAATACGAACGCTGTTCGCTGTTATCATCACCACATGTTTCCCTTCACAACCAATTCAGTTATGGAACAAAAACAAAGACGACATATGTGAAAATATTTTGCATCGGTTGCGCATTCGAACGAATAATCCCGACATGCGTATAACCGATTAAATATACAATGAAGGATTGATAGTCAAGCATTGATTGAGGATCAATGATTGACTATTGCAAATAAGCTACTGATCGAAGTAGGAATGATCGATCGATACACGATGCACTCAACCAAGAATTAAATCGAGAGTTGCAATACAATGTTGATACATTGCGGGAATTCGTTCGAAATAATGTGCCGTTGCTGAGTGAACAGAAAAAACTAATATACGAAGCCTTTATGGAAGTGGTGGACAATAATGCTGGTGGTCTATTCTTCCTGGAGGCACCTGGAGAAACAGGGAAAACATTTGTCATTTCATTGATTTTGGCCACTATTCGATCAAGATGTGGTGACATAGCTTTGGCGTTAGCATCATCTGGTATTGCGGCGACTCTTCTAGATGGCGGTCGTACTGTACATTCTGCACGATTACCCCCTTGGGAGCACATATATATGGTCTTTAAAGAACTTCGACTATATAGACACAGTGCAACTGGGGGAAAAAGGGAGCCTAGTCCCCTGAAGTCAGCAGGGGTACAACCGGAAACTCCATTTTATTTCCACGAGAATTAGTAAGCACGCAGAGTTCATGATTTGTCTCTTTAGACATTTAATAGTTCTCTGTCTGATTATTGAGGTTGGCCCCTATATGGGAGTATCGTGGTGGTTGTGGTTTCGCGGCCCCATAACAGTATAATGGTTGTTATGGTGGCCAAGATCATCTCACTGTTAATGACACCCTAAGTGAATGATCCAGTGCAGTGAGCATGCTAGACATGTGTTCTGGACATAAGTTGGAAAGTCTCCAACTCTTAAGCAAGGAGTGATGATTTGCAGCCCTGCTCTGGAATCATCGAAGTTGCAACTAGAAAGTTCTGTTGCATAGAATTATAGCTTCGGCTCGCTAGGACGAGCATGACGTTCCAAATTATGCAGTGGTTTGGTCCACCATCTGATTAAGGCTTCATGGCCAGGCGCGGATGTAAATCGAATCACACAGTTGTACATTCTGCGCTTAAGTTGCCACTCAATTTAAACACAATTGATACTCCAACATGCCATATTTCCCGATCCAGTGCAATGGGAAAATTATTGATGTAATGCAAACTCATTGTTTGGGATGAGTGCACAATGACAAATAAGAAATCACTTGAAGCATTTAACTTCACACAGAAGGATCTTCGGCGAAATAACAACATCAGAATTATCAGAGTTATGCTTAATTAAACCAACGCGCAACTCTCGCCGCAAAGAATAATGATGATGATGCACTGAATTTTACCATTCAATCAAAAATCGATGGCGATTTGGTGACATACAAATCCGTTGATTCCATAACAAATCCCGATGATGCAGTAAATTATCCAACGGAGTTTTTCAAGTCTCTGGAGTTACCAGGATTCAGTTATTATGATATTGCGTAATTTGAATCTACCGCGACTTTGCAACGGTACTCGACTTGCGGTGAAAAGACTTATGCCGAATTTTATTGAGGCAACCATTATCAACGATTGCAATTTCCGGTTCGCCTTGCGTTCGCGATGACAATTGACAAGTCGCAAGGCCAATCGTTTAGTGTTTGCGGGATAAATTTAAAAAATCATTGTTTTTCAGATGGGCACGTTGCATTTTTACTTTTCAAACATAAAACAAAAAAAAAAATAATTTTTCTTTATCTTTTAATCCCCAAACAAAATGTTACAAAAAACGAAGCCATCTGGTGGCAAACGGCGTTCGCCGGGTTTGCTAGATATCTATAAAAAGATTAGCTATACCCTACACCAATTTCTATGCCACTAACATGTCTTAAGGAACAACCATAAAAAATATTCTTCTAATTTCTATAAACGAATACTTCCGATTTTCCGATGCGTGAGCAAGCCATATAGAGCTGCTCATTTGAGAAGCATGTAATCTCGAAATTTAATTGACATACTTGCAACTATTGTCTGTGTGCTTTAATGATAGTGTTTGCAAAAGTAAGTCACACCAGCAACTGCATATGCCTGAATTCGCTTGGCATATCTGTCGAGATCATTGGGATACGTGATAATAGTACGTGCTCACCTTTGAATTTTTTTAAGATCAAAATTGTTGCCTCGATAACATTATAAATCATTTTCTTGACTGAGAGCCTGGGTTCCGTTGCACAGCCGTAGTGAGCTTATGATTCGAAGCAGAATAATGGGTATGCCAATTTTCAATGTAAATCTAGCGAGTTCAAGAATTCATGTGGATAGTTGACAAGGACTCAAGGATGCTTGATTCAGCACAGCATCGATGATCTTATATGTTGTCGTTTTGCCTGGTATTCAATTCTGAATTATGCAGTTGATAATATTGACATCGATGTTTTTGGCTGCTAATAAAGCACGTGTACTGAGTCACTGATGATTTTTGTAATTCTCTACAATATTTAAGAAACTTTTTGCACCAATTTCTGCTCTCAATTCGCACTCTCTGTGATCTTATTGAAGTTTGCTGGCAAGTTTGCTGGCTGTTTACACATGGATGGCAATGTTAGCATTGACGGTGATCACCAAAAATTTCCGCAGTCATTTCTAGTATGGCGCACACGACGTGAAGCATATTTTGGCATGCCATACGTATACTTAACCCACAAATCCTTTGAATTCAAAGGGAATCATGTCGAAAGGATACTGAAAAGTCACGTTGATTGTCCAGCATGTACAAATTAATGGAATTCAAAACAGCGCCATCTTTAGATTAGAGACTAAAAATAAACTTAATGGATACAAAATTGTCAGCTCGTTTTACATCTAAGCAAATATAACTATTTAGTAACCAAGTGAGAATTTTAAGCAAAAGACATAAAATATATCACAACTAGGAGCAAAATGCTGGGAAATTTAATTGTCGTTTTTGGTATTTTCCGTTATTGATTATTTATATTTCTCACGCTTCCAACCCTCCCTGAACTGCCACTAACAATTCAAAACAAAAAAGTAACCAAATTGGTCCAGTTGTTCTCAACTTTTAGCGAGACTAACGAACAAAAATTAAGTTTGATATAAAGGGTTTTTCAACAAGAAGTTTATTTTCTTAAACTAAATAACGCAAACAAATTTTGATTAAGATGATTGAAATTTTTATTGTATTATGAAGAGAATAGTTCGTTAATTATGAATGAAAAATGATATCTGGCAAATGTCCATTACGACCACGCTGACAGATTTTAATTCTTTCGTGAAAGTTTTTAATCACTCTTTGGCAAAATGGCGGTTCTATTTCATTAATCACTCCACGGATTTTGAGTATTAAAGCTGAAATCGCTTCGATTGGCTCCTTATCGGCTCTGTTCTTAACAAAGCCTCACAAAAAATAATACAGTGGTGTTAAATCATAGATCTGACTGACTACTTAAATGCTGATTGTCGTGATATTATGCGATCGAGAAATTTGGTTTCCAATAAATTGATGATTTCATTAGCTGTATAAAATGTGGCATCGTCCTGTTGAAACCAAATGTCAGTGATATCGAGTCGCCAATAATAGGCCAAAAAAATTCCAATTTTAGCATCTCGCGATAGCGAGAGGCACAATCGCGCCTCCAGACCACATAGCGCACCATACAGTAACACGTTAAGCATGCAAAGGCTTCTCAATAATCGCTCTAGGATTTTCAGAAGTACAAATGGGGCAATTTTTCTTGTTGACATAACCTGACAAGTGAAACTGGGCTTCGTCTGAAAATATAATTTTTTCAAAAATCAGTCGGTTGTTCCTGAATGATTTGAGCGAATCTACGAAGGTGTGAATGGTCGGTTGGCTTCAATTCCTGCACCAGTTGAACCTTGTAAGGCTTAAGAGGCAAATCCTTATGTAAAATTCCCCATATGGTGGTTTGGGATAACTGCAATTTTTAAGAAAGTTAAGGAATTGATAAATTTTGATTTGCTTCAACAGTGTGGCTCGCGTTTGCGATGTTTTCAGTTGAACAACCCAGCCGAAGACGCGTTGGTATTCGCTTATCTTGTATGGAGCCCGTCGACTCAAATTTAACAACCAAATTCTTAATAGCTGTCTTAGAAAGACGATTATGCTTTGCGAAAATATCACGAATTTTACGAAATGTAACTGTAACAGAATTATCATTTTCATAGAGGATTTAATGCGATTTTCATGCAAAATGGAATTCATTGTAACAGTTGCCAATGCCTCTACTACGAATACGTCAAAAACTAAATGTCAAAACTATTCTGTTGTTGGCGTTGTCACAATTGAAAAACAAACTTCTTGTTGAAAACTCCGATATATAGACTTAAGATGTAGCGTATCTTCTTTATGTATATAATTCTACTGTACGTGTGTTGTGACTAAACTCCTTCTAAAGGGCTGGACCGATTTGCATAAATTTTTTGTATCCCTTTGGGTGGCGCCCCGGGTAGTTTGGGTTTACAATTCAGTCCAATTGGAGAAAGGGGTGTGGTACCTCCCATACAAACCACAAATATAAATCTATTATTACTGCTCCTGCTAACGATATTTAAACAGAATTTGGTACGTCGATTTGGTGTGCATTTTTTTAAGTGCTGCTGCAAATATGAGAGGGATTGTACGAAGGGGCGCGGTGCCTGCCATACAAACCAAAAATTAAGAATCCAATATTTCTGCTCCTGCTAATGGTATTTAAGCAGAATTTGGTATTTCGGTTGAGTGAACATATTTTAAGTTCTGCTGCAAATACGGGCGGGATTTGATAAAGACGCGTGATACTTCTTATACAAATCTATGGATATAATTCTACTGTACGTGTGTATGTCACTTAATAAATTTTTTTTGCATGCGTTTGGGTGCCACCTAGGATTGTTTACATCCTCAAACCAGCCCGGCAGATGGCGCTGCAGTCGATATCCAGGTTAGTCAACTACACTGCCACTACACGACTGAATCGACTTGAGTGAATTTTTGTGTAATCATTCATTCAATGCATTTAATATTTTTGTGTGCGCTGTGTTTTGATATAATATCGCATATAGTATCGCAGTTACGAAAATATTGAGCGTTGCTTACTTTAAAAATACACACATGCCATAAATTCGTCGCCAGCCGCTAACTGCCTCCAATTTGAATTGGCGGATGAAGGCACAAAGTAACATGAACTTGATTACTGCCGCCGTTAAAATAGTCGCGGTGGGCATCGAGCTTATTTGTTTGCGTTTCTTCTTTGCGATGTCACAAATTCGTTCTTAATGGGTCAGCTAGTGATTTATATTAATTAGCAGGAACATTTTTGGTTGATAACATCTTTAGAAATTAACATTAAAATTCATATGCCAACTTAAATAAAAGCAGAGACTTCGAGCTTCACGGGAGTGCTAAAAAAAATAACAAGTTTTAAAAGTATTAAAGTTAAATTGACAACAGCTTTCGAAATTTCATATCACCCAAAACAAAAATGCTTTAACTTAAAAGTATTTTCTTAAGCAGATGAGCTGCAAAGCACAATATTTAAAAAAAAACTACTTAATTTATTTGCCATAATAATAAGTTATAATAAAAAATATATATTTTAAATTATATTTTCCCTTAAAAAAATATATTTATTAATAGCTGGATGCTGTAACTGAAAGCGAAGATTTAAGTCCTTGAAGCTTTCAACTATATAAAAGGCTGCATTATTCTCTACATTTTCTGCATCTCTAGTTATTTTCCAATAAACTGCTTAAGCAACAACAATAAAATAAATGAAAAAGCCAAGTTAAGAAACTATAAACAACACAAACGTGTAACGAATTTAATTTACAATCACACAACAAATCACAAACAAATACAAAAAAAAACATTTTTTCAATAACAGACTTCTTAACAATAATAGCAAATATGTTGTTTTAGTTATGGTTTCAAATCAATTAGCAATTTTTGTTTTAACAAAATAACAAGAAGAGAAATTTTTAATGCTAGAAAAATTGAAAAATTTATGGGTGGCCTTCTGCCACCCTGTAAGTAATTTATACTTCTTTCACTAAATCATTAGAAAATTAATTTTTTATGTTTCTTCTTCTTCTTTTTTTTTTTGTGTAGCTGCTAAAAGTTCTACATCTAGTTAATCAAAGTTTAAGTTTCAAACCAATTGCCCTTGACAGACCTAACATGGAGCGGGCGAAAAAATGAGAAAAAAATTCTCACTTGTTTCATTGTCAAAATCAGCAAAAGTTTTTTTGGCTGTTCGCTGGAGCATAAAATTTGTTTGTTTTTTTTGTTAGAAGCAGAAATGTTAAACAATATCTACCATAGTCATGAAAAAATTTTGTTGAGAATTTTTTTTACTCCACTTCAAACGAATTTTACGAGGGTCGGCTAATTAATTTAAGACATGTTTAAATTTTACAAATTAAAGCAGCATATTAAATGCTGTAAGCGTAAATGCTTGTAAATACTTTTTTGCCATATAACATCATACAAAAGAAAACATATTTAAGTTATTTACAACTTAAAACAAACATATTATGATTGGCTTATATGGTTGTAAACAAATAATATTATTGCCAAACATAACAACAACATAATTAGAAAAATCTTTAGGTTGTCTATGGACTTCTTCTAATTCCAATTTTTTTTCTTGGACCAGCACTCTGGGGATGACCCCTACACATGCAATACATAGTGCCAGAACTAGGAAATTAGGTTATGGGGAGGAAGAAAGAGGACTTAGTGTTTGTAAACATTCAGTTTGAAATACATTGAAAGTGACAGAAAAGACCTCTAGAGGTAGTTTATTCCACATACAGGCTGTGCTGCTTAGAAAACGAATTTTCCCTGTAATGCGTAGTGCGATTCACTAGAAAATCAAACACAAATGAATGCGCTCTCAACGAAAATCGAGTTAAACGCGAAAACGTGCGAGTAACGGGAACAAGTTCCCGTTCATTAAAGCACTTATCATTGTAGTAACGATAAAACACTGAAATACATCCCACATAGCGTCGATATCCTAGAGAATCAATAGAGTTGGATACCCTACTGTCCCCAATGAGATTCTTAGCTCTCTACTGTATGCGGTCGAGCAATTCCACAATAGACTTTGTGTTAAAAAAATATTCAGAATTTTAAACAACATATTTGAAGCTTAACAACTCAAAGATAAAATGTCAACAGCAACATCATATCGAAAACCCAAAGCTGATTTTCAGAATTTTTATTCCGTTGGCGTATCAAATACATTCTCACTTACTGCCGTAATATCCGAGATTTAGTGAAAAATATGGGAATGGACTATTTTTTTTTTTAAGTTTTTTTAAAGAAGTAGCACTTCAAGCAACAATACCTATTTAGTCAAGTACCACGATACATTCTTTTAGGAAAGAGATAGAGAAGAGATGAGACAGGTGGTGAAAGTAAAAGGATAGTAAGGGAAATTAACTGTCATATAAGACAGCTTAGTGACCAGTGACTATGCCTTCATCACTGAGCAGCCTCACCGACAGTCAATTTTTATTTGTAGTGAAAAAAACCAAGGTCTTTGTTGGAAAATCGAACACACAACCCGCAGTCTTGTGAGCTAGTACACTACCTATCAGTATGAAAGATTGGGTGAAATGGGAGCAAATCAAAAATATAATATTTACAAATGAAATATTTGATGTGATCTAAAGGATCACTGAATTTGTAATGGAGAAAAATGGGTATTTTTGCGTTTTTTTAAGGCACTGGTGTACTTTTTCAGGTAGAAGTGTTCCTCTTTTATTTCTCCTATTCAATATCTTCAAACTTTGCGTCACAGACAAAAGAGATATTCCGTACGATACACTGTGTTTAAATATAGAAAACGTGATAGAAATCCGTCTTGGGTAAAAAATCCATATGGCCATTAAATTATTTATGCAGCGACAAAGCGAATAATGCAGTAGTTCTTAATTTTGCAGCTGCTTTCCCAGGAATTCAACCCCAAAAAAGTATGTTATACTGTGATATCCAATTCATGTGCACTATGGCGGAAGAATTATTTCTAGTCTTCCTTTACGTCATGCCCTAAGGCAGCAAAAACTTCTTCTGCACGCACTGTACAATGTCTCTCTTGATATGAATTATTTTCCCCAGGGGGCACATTGATATCTTTTGACGGAATCTTACCGTCATTACACGTGTTAACGGGGGTAAAAGGAAGCCCAGTCCCCTACAAGGCTAGAAGGAGCCAACTGGACTATTTCACTTTATTTCCACGGGGATCTGTAAAGCCCCGAGTTCAGCTTTTTAGCTCCTTACTCTTTTAACTATTCTCTGACTGAATATTGAGGTTGGCCCTTCAGGAGTATCGTGGTGGTTCTGGTTTCGGGGTCCACTTTTGAGTTGTGTGGGTCGGATCATTCACAACAAACACAATGAATGGTCCAATTTCAGTGAGCATGATTGCGGTTCTGTTCGTAAATTTTATTAAGCTTCAGGCGTTCTGGACCAGGAGTTGGATAGTCTCCAACTCTTGAGTGGCTGCTTCTCCGAGCTCTTGGAGTTGCAACTAGGAGTGACTGGAGGATATACGTATCTGAAGGCTTTCTAGGGCGAGGATGACGCTACATTTTATCCGCAATAGTATGATCCACCGTCGGCTTATGGCTAGGTACTAACGTAAATCTTATTACGCATATGCATTATTATTCAGAGTGTAAAGGTGCGTTCCATAGTTAATTTAATTAATTGCTCTGATGAGTGATTGTGTTGATGATAAAAAGAATGTAGCGAACTTTACCTATTTCGAACAGAAGAATGATTTTCAAAATAAATTTGTACATTTCGTGATAAGATTTACATCTGCACCTGGCCGTGGGCCTTAATCAGATGGTGGTCAAACCACTGTGAATGAAAAGCAACGTCATTCACGTCCTAGCAAGCCGCAGACTAATTCTAGCAACAGGTCTTTCCTAGTTGCAATTTCAGCGGTTCCAGAGCAGGGCTGCAAATCACTACTCCTTGCTGAAGAGCTGGAGACTAGTCAACTCCTATCCAGAACACATGACTAGCATGCTCACTGGATCTAGGATCATTCACCAGGTAGATGTTATTAAAGGTGAAATGATCCTGGCCACCATAAAACAATACCTGTATGGGGCCGTAAAACCACAGACACCCTGATACTCCCAAAAGGGCCAACCTCCATAATCAAAGAGAAAACAACTAAATGCTTAAAAAGACAAATAGCGGAACTCTGGGGCTCACTGATTCTCGTGGAAATAACCTGGAGCTTCCAGTTGAGCCCTGCTGCCTTCAAGGGACTGGACTCCCTTATACCCCCAGCAGCACAGTTCTAGATATTCAAGTATTCTATAAAGACCGATAATTGTGCGCCCAGGGTGAATAAATTTGCACAGTTTGAAGGCGTTGTTTAGACTATTCAGGTTGAAATGTTCAACCACATTATATAGAAATCACCTGACAGCTAAGAAAATGGCCGCCAACTTAAACTTTCATACCTCTATGAAAACATCCTTTAATTAGTTTTTTTTTCTTGTAATATAAGAAATTGAAATATATTTGAACTTAAGCCTTACTAAATTCACTCATTTGGATAAAAATAATTTGTTTTATAAATAGTTTTCTAAAGCATAAAAATAAAAAAAAAATATTTCACCACACTATTGGGTGGGATCTACAGGAACATTAAATTGCATAAACAATTTTATAAATTATTTTATTCCAAACATTTTTTTTATAAAATCTTAAAAATATCAATTAACTTTAATTATTAAAAGAAAATTATTTCAAAATTAAATTTTTTTGTGATTGTTAAATTTAATCATAATTATGGTTAAAATGAAAGCATATTATAATAGAAAATATTATAATATGATTGAAAAATTTAAAAAAAACTTTTAATTTCTTTGATTTTATTGGTTTTATTTTAGTGTTTAAAAAATTATTAATTATTGGTTGCCCCCTCGCATTAAAATATTATTTTTCTTTAATTTTTTTTCGAAGCCAAAGTCTATTGATATGTTTGGTGTTAGATAGATTCGCATTAACATCATTATAATTTCATTCCAATGCAGTGATGGTGCATTGTGAAGTACAAAAAGAAGCAAATATTCTTGTAAATAATGCACATAATCCTGAGAGATAATACTGATATATTTGTTTTTTTTCCTTTAGGAGGTTGTATTATTAAGGATTTAATGAATGATTCAAATAGATTCAAAGAGTTTTTCATAGCTTTTTTTCAATTATTTAATAAAGAGAGAAAACAAAAAATTCTCAAAATTGAAATTTTAATTTAAATCTTGATATTAATGAGGCCATTATTCCATTAATAATAATATCCTTGAGATTCAATATCACTTAATCAGCAGGATTATGTTGCTTTGACCTTAGAAGGCCTGCAAGAAATTAAAAGAATATTCTTTTAATAACAGTTTTCCCATAATACAATTATTTTTTTTATCGTAAAATTAATTATTTTTCTTAGGAAAAAGGCAAATAAATAAAAAATAAGCAAAAGAATAAAGAAACACTGTTTCAGCGCTTACTTCTCTCCCAGATCATCTTTTGTTTTTTATCTGCAGCATGTTTGACCTTCTTGTCCTACACGTGTTTCAAGATGTTTTGAGGTCAATTGCAGCAACACAAATAACATTTTTTTTGTTTTTGTCTTCTTCAAAAAAGTAATTTATATATGTGTAGGTGTATAAATGTATGAGTGTGTGCAAGGAATTAAGAAGTTTTCATTTAAATTTTTGTAGTTCGTCCTACATTTTCTTATTTGTTGTTAAATTAATTAAGAAATATTTAATTAATTTAAATATTTGAATTGGAATTTTACTAAAGTGATTTCTTATTCAAAAGGCTTGAAAAGAATTCTGCAGAAGCTTTAGTTCTTAATAAAAATTTAACAATATTTTTTTAGATTTTAATTTAATGAATTTTGCTTTAATTGTGAGGGCTTGATTTATTAAAATAAAAAAGGAATTCTTAAAAAGGTTAAATGGATTTTGAGGGGTAATTGTACAGCCACACATTTAATGAATTGTTCACATTGTTATTCTGCTTTAATCTACTGATTTTTATAAGCAAAAATAAAAACATGATTAAGGTAATCATACTATGATTAAATTAAATCATATAAATCAAATGGGATGATTGTTATAGCCCATAACAATATTGTCATAATATTTCTAATTATTTCAATAATAATATTTTTAATTTTAATCATAACTGTGTTTAAAGTGGAAGCATTTTATTTAATAATGTGATCATAATATTGTTAAGTTTTAAAAAAAATAATCAAGCAATAAAGCGAACTACTGGATATATTGTTCACAAACTGCGTGGCTTGCTAAGAAAACTAATGGAACAACAACAAAATTTCTAGTTGGCATGCAAGACAAAAACAAATTTCTGTTTACTAACTGCGCAGAGACAACTACAAACATGTATGCTGTTTACCATGTGCATAGTTTTCTAAGAAACCTTTTCTACAAAAGACAACAACAAATATTTTGTAATAAATTCCAAGAAGAAACTTTATCAATATAAAAACAAAAGCAAAAATACACACAGACATACAGGCGCCAATACATCGAATAAACAACATACAATAAAAAGATGTAATACAAAGGGAGTAGAAGATGTTTAAATCTTCTAGACTTTAAATGGATAAATATAAATAGGGCACCGTCTAAGTGGATAAAATAAGTGTAAAAATAAACCTCATAAACTAAAGACATGCATCTTAAGTAAACTGTTCTGTAGTGTCAACTTGGTGTAGTTAAAATTAATAAAATTGTTTTTAATTTAAAAACTTTAAAAGTTGGCGTTATTTAGTTGCAATAAAGAATTCACAACAAAACGTTTATAAAAGGTATAAACGTAACAATATGTTAAAAAGTTAATACTATTATTTTGCTATAATTTAACACAACTTTTTAGTTATTTTTAGTAGTATGTTTTTTCCTTCTATTTTTATTTTATAATTTAACTTTCTGATCCACTTTGCTCTCCTGCAGGTTCCCTTCATTCAATTTTTAATTACAAAAAATTTTTAGTATTTACATTTTAATTTTTAAATGACAATAGTAAGTGTACTAAAGTAATAAACAATATTAATCTAAATAAATGTACAAAATTCAAATAAATTTTAATATCGGTATAACCAGAATCTGAAAGAATTTATACTCCAGTTTGACACTTTAAAGTCGTTGCAAGCCAAAGAAATTTTTAATTTTTATTTTCTGAAAAATTTAAAATAATTTTAAAACTGAAATGAGTTCTGTGTGGGCAGGCATATTATGACTAATAGTAGATTTTAGTTATCATACTATATATTATTTTGCAATGGTTATACAATTTTGTGGTTATTAAACTTCAGCTAAAAATTATTAAACTCAATCAAAAAATATTATACTTTTTTGCCGTAATATACATTTAACAATTAAATATTAGAAAAAAATATTTTATTGTGAATAAAGTATTTTTAAAAACAACTATAGTTTGTTTGCAGCAACCATATATAATTATGAAAATCATAATATTATTCTTGTGACCACAAGAACTAAAAGAAACTCAGACTAACTAATTTAATAAATGTTTTTTATGTTTGTACATATTTATTTTTATAGAGGTACAGGACTTGAAATTCTCAATACTTTTTGAAAAGGCTTTCATTTTGTCAGCTTTCTGATCTTCTTACCAGGAATATATAACTTTTCACATTATAATTAATTTATTAATGTTCTCTTAAAACTCTGCTAGAAATTATTTTATATTAAGAAACACGCTGTTTGCGGAAAACCGCGGAGTAGCTAATCATTGTCGACGTTGCTTTACGCCAGTGCACTTAGATCACACAACGATTACTATGGAGCTCAAATACAACCTCCAGGATACCACAAAAAATAATTCTTTTACCTCGTCAACCGCTATATCACCACTCATCCCAAAGGCTTAAGTTTACAATAATGCTGATTATTGTCATGTGTTCTAAATCAATGTTACCCCTAGACGACGCGCTTGATCCGTTAAATTCACATCATTATATAAACTAACAAATGTTGCAGAGTAATACGAAATTATGTTATTCATATAACGGATTTTAGCTAGGAAATGGAATGGATCTTACATTGATAAATGTTTTATTTAATGTCGGCAATTATGTATGGAATACAATATCAGGTAAATGTCCACCTCTGTCAGCCTCACAAATGCGAGTCCTTTTGAGCTTATTACATTCTCACACATTTCATGCGGTATTTCATTAATTTCATCGCGAATATTTTGTTGGAGATGCTCAAACGTTTCTGGTTGGTTTGCAGATATCCCTACAAAAAGAAGTCCGGAGCAGCCAAACCAGGTGACCGTGGAGGCCAATCAACATTACCATTTCTCGACTTAACTTGTTGTGGAAAAAGGTCTCTCAATAATTTCATTGTAATCCTGGCTGTATGCGATGTGGCACCGTCTTGTTGATACCACATGTTAATCAAGCCACAAGCATGCATGCTAATCATGTCCAAAGTTTTTAATCACATCACGACATCGCTCCCCATTCACAGTTACTGTTACGCCGTTTTTATTTTAAAAGAAGTGAGACCCAATGATTCCTCCTGACCAAATTGCACATCAGATTGTCACTTTTAATGCATGCAAAGGTGACTGTTGAATAATTTGAGGGTTTCCTATTCTCCAGAACCGATTATTCTGTTTATTCACATATCAAGTCAGATGAATCATCACTCATTACGATTTTTTCCTGAAAATCGGGTAATATCCTATTGGAATATGTATAGCGACGTAAATAGTCTTCTAGAAAAAGCTCTTGTGTCAACTGAATCTTATATGGAAACAAATGTAAACGCAAATTTGTTCTTTAAAGAACAAGCTGCCGAGCACGGCGTAGAATTGAGGTTGATAGATTGTTTTGAACACTTTCTTCGGCAACAGCAATGTTTTTCGATTTAATTTGCATTACGTTGTAGTCCATGCTTAGGCCTATCATTTAAACACTTTCTTTCTTCGAAATCATTTATTTGACGATAAATAGTGCGTCTTGTTGGCATGTTGTTTCTCCCAAAAATTTCACGTAACTTTCTCATCGTTACAGTAATCGATTATTGATTTTGATAAAATGTTTTAACGATTAAAACACGTTGGTGTATGGAATATTTTTCCATGATAAATTTTCCACGTGTCTACTTCACGACTGCCAAATATGAACTGTCCTCACTAATGTTTACCAGTATGGCAGCAACACAAAGTAGTATACCTTTCTGGCAGACACCCTGTAGAAATAAGATTTTAAAAATACAAAAATTATTAAAATAGTTCGATACAAAAGAAATGAAAGTAATTCAATAAAGACAATGAATATGAAATGGGGGTAATCAAAGACGGTGGAAACGAGGTTCTCTAACTTTCATCGTTACAGCTGTCAAGTAATTGATGTTTAATTTGGTTCGATATTTAAACATAACTGACGTCTGAAAAATGCTTCCAACTTGGGTAAATTTATTTTGGGAATCATTGTCCTGTTCGAAATACCTACCACGCCATATGTCCATTTTATGGTTAATTAAATTAACTATGGAGCCACATTTACTCTAAATAATAAAATGCCTCCACAGAGATGCAGTACGTTGCGTAACGAAAATTTCATTGCTAGTGTAAAGCTTAGCGTGGATTAAGACCTGAATGAGTCTATCCTCTATTGTGAACAGAAATTGGGTAAGTGTCCATTCACTTAGTGATAGATATTGCGAAAAGATTTTGGTTTCTGTGCTTATAAAATTCAAATCGAGCAAGAATTGAAGCCATACGATTACCTAATAAGGCGTAAATTCGGTAAATGGCTCCAAAACGATATTGCCTTTGAATCCCATTTTCATAACCTCACTTTTGTTTGAATTTTTATGTAAATTAACAAAGCTGTCGTATTGAAGGTGATGACAAGTTTCCAGTAGATATTTAGATGTCGCTATAGCCGAGAAAACTGACTGTTTGATATGAGTTATTGATTGTGGAATCTTTGGTCCATATTTCTTTAAAAATGATGTTTGTCAGAATGTTACAATCAATAGTGTTCGCTATAGAGCCATGAATTCTAGCTCTCTGGTTCATCAATTAAACAAAGATGATAGGCAGGAGCTGTGGTTTCAACAAGACAGCGCAATACTGGGTGCCCCTGTAGGCTAGTAGGTAGTTTACTAGCTTGTAATTATGGGGGTTGTGGGTTCGATTCCCAACGAAGACCTTGGTTTTTTTCACTACAAAAATAAAAATTGACTGTCGGTGGGGCTGCTCAGCGATGAAGGCATAGTCACTGGTCGCTGTGCTGTCTTATATACGGTAGTTAATTTCCGACTATCCTTCTACTTTCACCACCTGTTTCATCTATTTGCTATCCCTTTCCTAAAGAATGTAGCACGGTACTTGACTAAATAGTCATTGTTGTTCTACTTCTCTTGAAAAAAAAATATCTCACACAACTAGTGCCGTAATTATTTTAGGGAGAAAACTTTTAGTAATTGCATCCTATCACGTTTCAGACCCGTGACTAGTCCTTCATCATGCGATTTAATGCCGCTAGACTATTTTATGTGGCGATATGTGAAATCGCTAGTTGATAGCTGATAACCCGAAACGACTGACCATTTCGCGGACCACATTCACCGCATTTTTTGTCAATATAGGGTGCCAGAAATGTTGGAGGAAGTCATTGAAATTTAAATCAAAGCCATTTATGGCGGTCATATGTCACAAGTTATATTTAGATTATAATGCTAGAAGACTATGTTTCGAAAACAGTAAATTTCATAACAGTTTAAAAAATGCATGTTTATTTTATTATATTATTGAGTAAAAATTCTTCTTTTGATTGTATAAAATATTACTGACATACAAATTGTTTAAATATTAAATATATAATATATTATAAGTTACTACTTGTTTAAGGATTCAACTAAGTTTCGTCCCTAATAGGGCTTTAAAAACCAGGACAAAAATAGTTGTTCGTTATTTTATTAACTTTATCTGCACAATAAATCCAATCAAACCTTTTTTAAATTTCCATTCAATCAGTCACGTTTGTTGATCCGAAACGAAAAATAATCAAATAGAATAAATCTCATGTTGGCTGAATAAATCATGAAATAAAAACAAAAGTAATAAATAAATGCAAGTTTTCTATTGTTTTAAAAAAATTACAAAAAATAATAAAAAAAAATTTTAAATTCTTTATTTCATCAAATTTAAATTATAAATAGATATTTGTAATATATGTGCATAAGTGAAATATAATGTCCTGGCAGCATCCTCGATATAATAAAATCAATTGGCATAATAAACCCATACTCAGGTTATCTTTGATAGACACAAGCAAGACATCTCCTGCTGAGCTGCAACAAGAAGAGACAACTTAAGTGTTAAACGAACCCAACATAAGGAAATTAGATTTACGAAATGTTATAAAGAAGCTGCTTGTGTAATGATATACAAATACACTACCACACACACATATATTCAACAGTGTAAGCTTAAGTATGTGTTAGTGTGAATGTAGAGCATACAATAAGCTCGTTGTTATTTTCAGTATTTCAAATAACTGACAAAAAATAGAAAAAAAAAAATATTAAAATGAAAATAAAGACCTGCAATATAACAATAACAACTATACGGCCAATAACAACAGCAACAACAAAAAAGAAAATTGCAAGAAAAATATCAACCTGATTAAATATTTACAGAAAAATTGCGAACAATAGTCATGACAATGGGAACTTAATAAAAGGATTCAAAACGAAAAATGTGTAGAAAAAAATGAAAACAATTGTTTTAACAGTCAAAGGTAAAAATAATTAAAACGGCTTTTGATTTATGTTATTTTCGTAAAAAAGGCAAAAAATAAAGAGATGCGAAAGTTTTTAAAAAATCCAAAATAAAAAGGATATTCTTAAACAATTGTCTTGACAGTTCATATTTGGCAGACGTCAAGTAGACACGTGGCAAATTTATTACGGAAAAAGTATTCGATAAACCAACGTGTTTTAATGTTTTTTTTTTGTAGCCTTCGAAAGAAGCCTGCTTCAAAGCTTTCTTCCTTTTATTTTATTCCTCGCCTGTTTCTAGCAGTTTTTTTTTCATTATAAGGATTTTATACAAAATGCTTGACTGCGTTGTGTTTTTATGAGAATAAAGTTTTTTCGTTATTATTTTTATGAGGAGGACTCCTTAGGCTTTATATAATGCAGTAAAAGTTTAACCTTGATCTCTTTGTACACATAGGAAAAGAGAGCTTGATAGTCTAGCAATGGTAAACTATCAAGATTTATAAAAATGCATTTAAAACAAAACGGAAAATACCATCTGTTACCTTAGCATTGAAAATAACACATAGAGTAGAGAGGGTATCTCATATGTGTTCTATTTATTTACAAAAGTTTCATTTCGTATTGTTAGCATTTCTATTGCTTGAGAAGTGCTTGTGCCCAGAGACTTTTTATTTTTTATTTTTTGTTTTTGTTTTAATCTAATGTGCACAAGAAAGTACTCAACAAGTTGTTTTATTATTTGCCTTTTTTCTTATTCTTATTGCCTTGTTAACACAATGAATGGTATTCACAATGCAACATCTTGAGGAGGTTTGTCAAAGTGCCATTGGCTAAGGAGACAGCCTAGTTGAAACGGTTCCAAATGAAGCATGTTTGCATCTTAAATTTTTTGCCTTTATTTTGCATTTAAGGGCATATTTTTGCATTTTAAAATATTTGTGTTTTAGATTCGTAGTCGGTCGTCATATTTAATTAGTTTTGAGACTTTAAAGCTTCGTTTTTCTATAAGATAAATTATTTTATTTGCCACTTGAAAGCATATTTTTGACACAGAAGGGCATTATTTTGCATATTTTGCATTTTCGAATATTTGTGTTTTTGGTTCGTATTCGTTCGTCATATTTAATCAGTTTTGAGACTTGAAAGCTGCTCTTGTTCTATGGGATAAAATCACTTTTATTTTTTATTTCCAGGCATATTTGTTGATTATTATTTTAATTATTTTGCATTTGATGGCATATTTTTGCATTTTCGAATATTTTGTCTCTGATTCTTATTTGTTCGTCAGTTTTAATCAGTTTTGAGACTTTAAAGCTGCTTTTTCCCATAAGAAAAATCATTTTTGTTGCCACTTGAAAACATATTTTTGATAAAAGAAAGTGCAATATTTTGATTATTTTGCATTTGATGGCATATTTTTGCATTTTTGAATATTTTCTCTCTGATTCGTATTCGTTCATAAGTCTTAATCAGTTTTGAGATTTTAAAGCTGAGCTTTTCTATAAGATAAATTATTTTATTTAACATTTGAACGAATATTATGGATAAAAAAGGGGCATTATTTTGGATATTTTGCATTTTAGGGCATATTTTTGCATGTTCGAATATTTGTGTTTTTTTTTATTCGTATTCGTTCGTCATATTTAAATCAGTTTTGAGACTTTAAAGGCCCAACTATAATATGCATATGCAGGCTTAAGCCAACTTAAACAACTATGCAAATACCAAATAATCATATGCGGCAAACTATAATGTACTTAACAAAACTTTTCATCAAATGTCAATTGCTTAAGCAACGTACAAAACTGATCGCACATTCGGTACGCAAACATTTAATGTCGCATTGTGTTATTAATACATTAATAAAAAAATTCCAATGAAGAATAAAAAATGTTTCTAGCATAAATAGTTTATATGACAAAAGAGACGCGTTATAACGGCAATACAAAACAACGAGGGCCTTTAAACATTTTATTTAGCACACAATTTGCAATAAAATATAATTTTTTATTGTTTATAAATTCAATGATGCACACAGTTACATTTTTTAGTACTTTTGGCCTAAATAATACATACAGCGATTTATGTATAATTTTTCTTTCGTAATTTTCTTATAAACTATTAATGAATAAATATCTTTTTTCTTTTTTAAGATCTTTTTTTATATATTTTTTCTTTTCAATATTTCGCTTTCCTTTGGAAAGCTTCTTCAGGAAAAAAAAATTTTTTTTTTTCAAAAATATAAAAAATTTTTTTCTGAAGAAGCTTTCAAAGATTTGCTTAAGCATTTGGCAGACTTTTCGTTCAATTTTTGACATAAGCTATAGCCAGGTTATGCATATTATAGTTGGGTCTTAAAGCTGCTCTTGGTCTATGAGATAAAAACATGTTATTTACTTTTATTGAAGGAAGTCTTTGCAGGCATATTTTTGAGTATTATTTCGATTATTTTGCATTTTAGAATTTTTATATCTTCGATTGTATTCGTTCAACAGTCTTAATCAGTTTTGAGATATTAAAGCTTAATTTTTCTATAAAATTAATTATTTTATTTAATATTTGAAAGCATATTTTTAACATGGAAGGGCTTTTTTTGCATATTTTTGCATATTTTTGCATTTTCGAATATTTGTGATTTTGATTCGTAGTCATTCGTCATATTTAATTAGTTTTGAAACTTTACAGCTGCATTTTTCTCTAAGATAAATTATTTTATTTGCCGTTAAAAAACATGTTTTTGATAAAGAAGGGCATTCATTATTTTGATTATTTTGCATTTCAGGATATAATTTGGCATTTATGATTACGTCAATCAAGTTTTACCTTTGTTCGTTTATTTTCTTTTTAAACACATATTTTACAATATTTTCGCAATTTAATGGACTTTGTGTATATTGTAAAAACTTGTGATATTTTTCACTCATGTAAACACCAATTTTATATAATTTTTTACCATACGATTTACGTATCATGGCTACTCGAGTCTTATACGTAGTAGAGGCCTATTTTTTTAACCATTTCCGCTGTGTCTTGGCATTCAATAACAAACTTCAAACAACTTTTCGCTTCGTTTTCGATCGGAAATGACTTGTATTCGATAATATAAGTGAGAAAATAAAAAATAAAATTTTATTCCCGAATACAATTTGCACATCATTTGTTAAATAATAAATTTGTGATTATAAGTTGTTTCTGACATTATATACGGGATTTTTTATAGAGGTATAAAACTTCGAAATGAAATAACACATGAAATGAAAATTTTTAAATTGATATAAAATTTTTTGTTATTCAAAAAATCTGTTGTTATAACTGCCACGGCTGGCTCAGACGTAGCTTAATCTGAAGATCCAATTTTCGATGAGCTTTTTAAACTTCTGAGGCCGTAAGTCGTCTTCCGTTATCTTTTAACTGGTTCAGCATTTCGGGCTTGTTGCTGTAGACTAGCGATTTCTTTTTATCTCTAGAGAAAATAGCGGCCATAAAACTTACTGGTCCAATGGTGCCCCAACATAAACTTGAGAATGATTATCATTTCAAATGTAGCAGTTTTGTTTATAAACGTCAAAATTACAACAAAATTAAGTTTCATCGCTAAAACAAATTCGCGTATGAAGTCGCTTATTTCAAATAGAAGCAGGATTTTTAAATTAAGTTTGCGCAACTTGTGAGTGTTGTGCAGGTGTCAGTCTACTCATCACATCCCCCCCGCCGGGCACATTGATAAATTATCACACCGTCATTACATGTATATCAGGAGTAAGAGGAAGCCCCGTTCCCGTCATTAATTTAAATCGCGTTCATTTATTGATAGATTTATATTTTAATATTTATTTCAACAATATTATTATCTTCCCCTAGACTGGTGTCTTGCGGGGTAAAAGGGAGCCCAGACCCCTTTAAGGCAAGTAGGAGTCATCTGAACAATCCACTATATTTCCACGGAAATCAGTTGTGTAGAGTTTCGCTATTTGTGTCTTTAGGCATTTAGCTGTTCTCTGGCAGATTATTGAGTTTGGCCCTTTTGGGAGTATCGTGGTGGCTGTGTATAGTTTGTGGGTAGGATCATTCACAATGAACACAATGAACACAATGAATGGTCCAGTTCTAGTGTGTATGAATGCTGTCGTGTTCTTAATTATATTAAGCTTCATGCGGTTTGGACCAGTAGTTGGATAGTCTCCAACTCTTTAGCAAGGAGTGAAGGCTGCGGCCTACTTCGGGCTTTCGAAATTGCAACTAGGAGTGACCGGAGGATATACGTATCTGAAAGCCTTCTAGGGCGAGGATGGCGCTACATTCCATCCACGTGGTTTGACCATCATCTGATTATGGCTCACTGCCGGTGCAGATGTAAATCTTATCACATCATTACAAATTACCTGAAAAAGAACAAAAATCGACGTCTGTAGCAAAGATATTAACACGTGTGCGTCTTAGTCACACCTTACGAAGATGATGCTGCATATTTCGCAGCGCAGTTGAAAAAGGTAATATTGAGACATTACTACGAGTCACCACAATACCCTCCTCCTAGTTAAGTCCCTAAAGATACCTTGCAGGAATTCTAACATATCGTCTGGATGACGTTATGTGCGGTGCTTGTGCGGCATCGTCCTGTGTTTCATGGGCAGTAAAGTCTTGCGTGGTTGCTTGTGTCGTCTGCAGGCGGCAAGGCTGCGCTGATGGGTTCGATTCCGACTTCAAGTTTAGGTGTGACGTTGACGTCTCATCTCGTTGTTGCATTCTAATCGTGAACTATTTTTCGCGCCTTGCTAAGACTTCAAAAGGCCCCTGGTAGCATAGCTCCAAAGGTGATCGTACTCGACTCTAACAAATATGTATCTGCATCCCGGTAACGTTGGTTGCACGAAACTCTGACTTACTCCATGACGAGTTGGGTTTGTTGTAGGTAAGGTGCCCCTGTATGCTAGTAGGTAGTGTACTAGCTTGTCAGTATGAGGGTTGTGGGTTCGATTCCCAACGAACCCTTGGTTTTTTTCACTACGAAAATAAAAATTCACTGTCGGTGGAACTGCTTAGTGATGAAGGCATATTCACTGGTCGCTGCGCTGTTTTTATACGGCAGTTAATTTCCGACTATTCCTTTTACTGTTTCATCTCTTCTCTCTCCCTTTCCTAAAAGAATGTAGCACGGTACTTGACAAAATAGGCATTGTTGCTACTTCTCTTTATATATATAAAAAAAAACTGTGAAATTACCCTTCGGAGTCTTTGCGTAAATTCAATTTCAATTGTGTTTTCCTTTGACGGATAAAAAAATGCTCCCAGAATACGTAATGGGGCACCGAAAACCATTTTTGCCGGACTCAAGGCGACGTCATGATTGGCAGGACTGACGCCCATTCATTTGTTTCGCAGCACTTTAGTGCGGTGCCAGCACCGATGATGCCTCTAGCACGTTGGTCGGTAATTTTTTTTTTTTTAATTTTAAAGCACATTTGGCATCAATGTTCCGCTTATCTTGTTATAATTTGCGAAAAAAAAATGTACCCAATGATGCGACAGTTTTCACCATTTTGATAGTAAATTTTTAGAATTAAAGTTCCCCATCTAAATAAATGATAGCTCAATTCGTGACATTTAATCATTAGACCGAAAATTTACTTCCTAACCTCAAAATTTCTTACGCGTTAAATATTATTTTTATCTTCGCCGGTAGAAATAAAAATCAAGCAAATAAAACAAAATTAATATCAATAACAAAAACTTTCCTACTCTGAAGAACACATAGCGTTTTAGTTATGAACCTTCATTATCGCTAAGGAATAATTTAAAATATTTCATATCCAATAACAACCATAATTTGGCATATGATAAATTTTTTTAACTAATTTAGTATGCTTTACATTAAACTGACACACAGTTGTGCATGATCTCACACCTTCATAAAATATCTTGAAACCGCTTCAATTGAAAAATCACATAATAACGACCTTCATTCATATCTGGTCTTTTATTAGTCACATAAAATATTCTTGTCTATTTAGCTATTATATTTCAAGCACTTGTTTTTTTACCTTAAACGTTCATGTCCTTGTTCAGTTTTCATGGCTTAAACATCCTTTTCCTGTTCTCTGTCAAGATACGTAGCCAAACTGACGTAATTTTTTCACAGCTCTTTTTAAATTTTATTCTTTAACAACAATTCTTGTGTAATTTTTAATGTGTCTTAAATGCTTGAAATGGGGAAATGTGGGCCGTAGTAAAATAAGATGTTTAACATTAAATATAACATTCATTTTTATTATTTCAATATTTAAATGACTTGAGTTTATTGTTTAAATTGGCTGTTATTGTGAGACATTGTTATTAAGGTCAGTGACTTAAACAATTTTCTTTTGTATCAAACAAACGACAAAAAGATATTAAGAAGACTATATTTGATTTAAAAAGCGTTTTTATTTTTATAGAGATATAGAACTTTAAGTTGACAACACTTTTTTGGCTGCTGGCTATTTTTTTAGCTGTTTATGTTTAGTTTGGTTCGGCACTTCAACATGAATAGTAACAAGTCAGCCCAAAACAATATTGTCTTTGATCTCGATTTTTATAAGTGAATTTTTTAAGCTTTCTCAGAGTGTGTGCATTTGTTGTCAAATTTCGTATCAGTCAGAGAACAGCTAAAAGGCTAAAAAGACAAATAGCTGAACTCTGGGGAAATATAGTAGAATTGGCCAGTTGACTCCTAATAGCCTTGAAGGGGACTGGGCACCCTTTTACCCCCGTTGAAACATGTAATGACGGTGAGATTGCGTCAAATCATATCAATGTGCCCCCGGGAGGCGATTCCGTGATAAGATTTACATCTGCACCTGACCGTGGGCCTTAACCAGACTGTGGTCAAACCACTGTGAGTGAAAAGCAGCGCCACTCACGCCCTAGAAGGCCGAAGACTAATTCTAGCAACAGGTCCTTCCCAGCTGCAATCTCAGCGGTTCCAGAGAAGAGCTGCAAGCCACTACTCCTTGCTGAAGAGCTGGAGACTATCCAGCTCCTGTCCAGAACACATGACTAGCATGCTCACTGGATCTCGATCATTCACCAGTTGGTGTTTTTAAAGGCGAGATGATACTGGCCGCCATAAAACAATACCTGTATGGGGCCGCAAAACCACAACCACCACGATACTCCCGAAGGGCCAACCTCAATAATTAGTCAGAGAAACAGCTAAATGCGTAAAGAGACAAATAGCGGAAACTCTGCGGGCTACTGATTCCCGTGGATATAACGTGGAGCTTCCAGTTGACCCCTGCTGTCTTCAGGGGACTGGGCTTCCTTATACCCCCAGCAGCAGAGGTCTAGATATTCAATAATTTTATAAAGACCGATAAATGTGCCCCGCGGGGGGGAGACCGCCCCCCCCCCGGCAGTCGCCACTCTATTTTGTTTACGTTTCAAGCTCTCAATACAGTAACAGATGGCCTGCGCAAGAAAGCTGTGATTTCTAATAACCACCATTGTACATTTTGAATTATTCACATGTTTGGCAAGGGTTAAGCCCTGTTAAAGTTCTTGAACTTATCTATTCGCTCTCGTAATATAGAAAATTACTTCAATAAATTTTTACATTACGTTTTTACATCCAACCAACAGTAGCTGGCTGAAACTTTTTCATGCCAATAATTCTTCAATCAATTTCATTGATATTTCCATCTCCCTGAAGGTTATTACATAATTGAAATTTAATACCACTATTGAATGGTTTAAAACAATATTTTACTTTCCTTACTTTCCTATTATTTCAGCAGTCAAGCAAAATATTTATTTACATGATGACAAGTGAAGAGATAGATTGAAAACAAAGTAAACCATGTCATAAACACTTATTGGCTGGAAAACAAAAGAAACAAAAAATGTCATACCGCAAACGTAAGCAAACAAACATGATGTCTAAATATATGTATAGTCATGTATGTATATATGTATGTACATACATCCATTCAAAGTAAATTTAAAATAACTCGCATGAAGTTGACTTTTACTTTTTGTTGTTAGATTTTGGTTTAATAAATTTCTTTAGCGGATTATAAATTTAGGTTAGAAAATTTGATTATACGGTTGCCAAGTTTAATAAATAAAAATAATATAAAAAAAAATTAATTCTGCTTTACTGCTAATTTACTTTTTATCCACTTGCGTTACAGATTCATCTCAGTAAGATCCAGTTGCCAGTAATTCTAAAGTTATAAAACCATAAAAGGTATAAGGCGGCGGAAATTTTAAGTATAAAAACATTGAGAGATAGAGAGAGAGAAACCTTCTCACGGAAAATCGAAAAATTTAGGTTAAAAATTTTACACAATACCTATTTTTAGCACAAAAATTGCTGCACTTAAGAAGACATAAAATTGTTTACAAAATGTTGCACATGCAGAGAACCAAGCTGGCATCGTTAAATGAAGAGGGCGCCACTTTCATAAAGTTTTGAAATTTATTAAGATAACCCTACCCCTTTGAGGCATATAATATAATAGAATGTTGCTCTTAAAAAAATTTTATTACGCTTTGAAAAGAGTTCACGAAATATTAAGCCATGATAAAACAATCTAAAAATAATCACAATTTGCTCTAATCTTCTGAAAAGCCACACTTTTTCAATTGAATCCGCACTCTACCACCAAAAAAAAGTATTTGTTTTTTGCCTCCAAAAATTACACTTTTTTAATGAATTGAAAAAACTAGCTTAATCTTCAAAGAACAACTTTGGTCACAATTTCACACGTTTTGCATTTGTTGCCTTATAAGATTCACACAAGAGTTTCTTCCACAAGACCTAAATGGTCGCCGCCACACAGTGGCACATTCTATGAGTTGGCGGTCAAAATTCTATAATATTTTTTTTTTGTTGGACATTAACTTTAAAATCGGACCTTATTAAGCGCAATTAAAATAAATAGTGATTGTGTTTTTTGCTCTATATTTTATGTCAATTTGCATAGAATACATTTTTCATTTAACTATCTTAGTGAAACTTTCATCTAAGTATGTCTCCTGTTCATCTTCAAGGAGCTGCTTGGCGTCTTCGTCCAATTCCATTTTTGTCGAATGCGGGAGATATATAGATTAAAAGTGCACAGTAAAATATTAAAGAGGTCTTGATTAGTACTATCACTAGATATCTTTCTTATGTAGTGCTCGCGAAAATACCTATGTCGAATAATGTTTTCCCCATAATATAGTATTTTATGGACTGGCGATGGCATATTCCTCCCATCATATTTTTCGTTGTACAGTTTCGCTGTTTTATTAGCATACTGACGAAATTTTCTTGCATTTACCTTTTTATAGCATGATATTACTTGCAGTATAATTTTGTACCGTTTTATTAATTCAAAATCTACTCCTGCAGCAGTTTCAGAATCAAAAAAAAAACTTTCTTGTTGTTTGCCATCGTTTGCATTTCCTCCTCCTTGCTTTGGCTGGGTCGATCAGTAAACCCACTTCTAAATATTGTTCTTGTACGCGTTTCTATTTTGTCTCTCTTTTGGCTTTATTTTCGTCACTCTCTCATACTCTTCCCTTAAAACCCAAATTACTGTTTAGCTTTAATATGTATTCCATAAATCGAGTTTTAGCATAGATTGGGGACAAGCCAAACTCATAGGCTCCTTGAAAAGTAGTGTCTTCCGTCGGAAGTTGACTTAATTTCCTTGCAGTTTTTGTTTTGCAAATAACACAGCTCAAAGATGATTTTGTTTTAGTTATTGCTTGTGCAGCTTTTCCATCAACCATTGTAAGTAACATTTGATAATTTATTTAAACCTCTCTCAAAGTTATCGGTTAAAGTTTATCTATTTGTTGTTTAAGTTTAGATTCTTCTTCTAATATTACATCCTTCGTTTCCTTTTTAAAAGCAAATTTAATTGGTCTGCAATATTTTGTTGAGGAAGGTATTTCGTTTTTCCATATGTCAATATCGGTTTCTTTGCTAGTAGATGGTTCAAAATTAATATTATTTGTTTTTAGTCTTAACGGAACAAAAGATATCATAAATAAGTCAAAATCTGATATTTTTTCTGCATTATATTGCTTATATCGCTTTTGTCCAGAAAATCCATCGCATCTCCATTTAGAAATTATTGTTAAGCTATAGTCACCAAGCTCTTTACTATTATCTGCATCCAATATATTCATATATCTTTGCAATACCACCTCTGCTGCACCTTATGTAATGATTATAGAATTTTGTAGCAGTAAACAATCTTTTTCAATTAATATAAAATCTCTATATTCTGGATAAACAGTTTAAGAAATTATTGGAAGAGTTGCAGAAGAATCCCTCGCTTTTATTTTCGTGATAAGATTTACATCTGCACCTGGCTGTAAGCCTTAATAAATAGTCACACCACTGGGAATGAAAAGCAACGTCTTTCACGTCCTAGGAAGCCGAGGACTAATTCTAGCAATATATCATTGCTAGTTGCAATTTCAGCGGTTCCAAAGCAGGGTTGCAAACCACTACTCCTTGCTGAAGAGTTAGAGACTACCCAACTCCTGGTCCAGAACACATGACTATTAAGCTCACTGAATCTAGATCATTCGTCTAATGTTCTTAGTAAAGGTGAGATGATCCTGGCCCCCTAATCAAATTCATGAGGGGCCGCGAAACCATAACCACCACGATACTTCCGAAGGGCCAACCTCAATAATCAGTCAGAGTAACAGCTTAATGGCTAAAGAGACAATTAGCGAAACTCTGGGGCTTACTGATTCCCGTGGAAATAACATGGAGCTTCCTGCTCGCTCCCTTATACACCCGAACGACACAAATCTAGATGGTTAAAAAATCCATAAAGACTGATTAATGTGCCCCCGGGGGATCTCTCACTTGCAGTGGGAGGCACTCTTCCAAGTAATTTCAAAAAACACTGAGAAGAAATTACAAAAGTGTTAAATTCTCTTCGCCCGCCGAAAAGGTTTAGGAGATAGGTAGCAAAGGGTAAAAATATAATGACCGTAAATAGTAGAATATAAAAATAAAATACCTTAATAGGTTTGGCGAGACCTGAAGTTTAAAGTGAAGAAAAAAATGGTTGCCAACAAAGCTTAATGTAAGACAACGGATGGAGGGATATTTAAGCAGTTCGCTTTTAGCCCGCCAGATGAAGCTGTGGCAAATCTGCTACAGTTTCAAAAGCAACTGAACCCTGAGAGAGCACAGCTCCTAAATATATCCAATGAGTTAGCGGAGACACACCAAAGTGTATCGGAAGTAGAAGTCGAAACAACAGAAATTATTGTTGTTTCTATGGAAGTAACTGTGAACTTAAGATCCAACAAAATTCCATTGACCGTTCGACCTTCAATGCCTTCACTAAAAGATAACAATGCTAAAAGGAAGAACAGGAATTCCTTATTAAAGAAATATCATAATTGCTTTGACCATGGCTGCTACACAGATAGTGTGATTCGTTTTACATCCGCACCTGGCTATGTAGCCTTAATCAGATGGTGGATAAACCACAATTGTATAATTTGAGACGTCATGCATGCGTCCTAGGAAGCCGAAGACATAATTCTAAGCAACAGAACCACCTAGTTGGAACTTTAATGATTCTAGGGCAGGGCTGCAAACCATCACACCTTGCTAAAGAGTTGGAGACTTTCAACTCCTGTCCAGAACACATGTCTAGCATGCTCACTGGACTGGATCATTCACTTTGCGTGTCATTATCAGTGAGATGATCCTGGCCGCCATAAAAACCGTTATACTGTTATGGGGCCGCGAAACCACAACCACCACGTTACTCCCATATAGGGGCCAACCTCAATGATTAGCCAGAGAACTATTAAATGTCTAAAGAGACAAATAATGGACTCTGGGGCTCACTGATCCCCGTGGAAATAAAGTGGAGCTTCCAGTTGACTCCCTGCCTGTTTTCAGGGGACTGGGCTCCCTTTTTCCCCAGTTGCACTGTGTCTAGATAATGGAATTCTATAAAGACCATATTTATATGCCCCTGGGGGGCTGCTACATAGACATAGTGCTAAGCAAACAAAACTGTTAAATGATATATCCAATTCACTGGGATCCAGAAAACGCAGCGTTAGAGATTTTTGAAATCGCCAAAAACAGTTGTTTGACGTTTTTTCACTCTACGTCATTTCGAATTTAATCCATTGAAAAGGACAAACTGTCATTTCCAGTGCATTCATTGTTTGCGACAAAATCTTAGAAAACATTGGTTGCAATAGTCCCAACTTGCCAACACCTAGTTATGAAAATTGTTCCAAAAATCCTTAAGTAGCTGCCAACTTTGTTGTTTTGGAAATGTATGTTGACCTTACCCCGCTTTTCATATTACGTGTTAGTGTTTGAAGACATATTTTAAAGCAGTCTTAATTACTCTAAAGTAACTTTTAAAACTTTTAAAAAAATTAATAATACAATTATTAAAATAATACACTGAAGTTATTGCTCACTTGCTGTCCTGTAGGTTAAATATGTCGAATTTCTGCCTCAGAAGCTTCCGTTCTAATATGAGGTTTTGGTTTCTTATATTTTTATCATCACTCGAGTCTCAATTTATCTTACAAATAAAAAAAACATCTTACAAATAAAATCAAGTGCAGTGAGGTCAGGGGACCAGGAATGTGGAGTTTCTTGAAATCTGTTTATTAGGGAATTTTTGCCGCAATTCTGTCATAACAGATGTGGCTATGTGACAAGTTGCTTCTTCTTGTTGAAACCAAACACAGTTGAAAGGGATTCTCTTTCGGCGTAATTATGGAAAGAAAAATTCTTTCAGCATCTTTAAGTAACCGCCTCCATTGACCGTAATAGTAAGATCGTTTACTTCGAAAAAGTAAGGCCCGACAATGAATTTTAAAGAAACTGCAGACCACACTGTGATGCAAAGTGGATGTAATTGCATCTGATGGAGTATTTGTGGGTTTAGAATTACTCCATATTCGATCATTTTATTTGTTAAAATTGCCGTTTAAATCAAAATGTGCCTCGTCAGAGATGAAAATGCAGTTCAAGACGTTTTTAACATCTGACGTCATTTGAATGATCTTCTCCTAAAATTTTAAGCGAATTTGGAAATCTCTTGGTTTCAGTTTGCTTGTTAATTGAATCTAATATAGAAATAAGTTTAAATCTTGGTGCAAAATTGTCTGCAGGGACTGTCTGCTAACACCCATTTGAGCAGATAAGCTCCTAGGCAAAACTCGAAGATTGGATTGTATGGCAGCAGCGATAGTTTCCTGTGTTTGAACTGAGGGATCTCGATAATAAATCCTTCTTGCGATTATGCCACGCTCAGGAAAATTCTTCACGAGCCTCATTATAGTCCATCTGCTAGGAGGAGCGTTGCATCATCAAAATTCTTTTTTCGTTATCCCAATTATCCATTTTATTTAAATTTAAAGATCAATCTATAAAATAAAATAAAAGAAAAATGGAACAGGTTGGTCACACGGAAAATAAATTATTACCTTTTTTGTGTATCAACTATCATCAGTCACCCTGTAGCTGATAAAACTCTCCCAATGAGTTGCCTGATTTTCAATGGGAGTCATTATATAATAAAAAAAAAAAATCAGTGTGAAGCCATCAGTTAATTTCTTATTTTTTTAAAAGAGTTTTCTTATTCTTAAGAAAATTCACAAGAAATGAATTTTTCACATCATTTAACTCAAAAAATGGCTTCGTCTTTTAAAAAGTGGCAACCATGTTTTAAAAGTTTCAAAAAATCTTATCACATTTTTATTATATTTTTTACACTATTTTCTTTATTTCACTTAATGTCAATTTTCCAATACCTTGCTCTTTAGAAGTGAACAAAAACTGTCGTACTTTTTAAAATTTCAGCCGAAACCAAGTCAGAGTACAAAAAATTTTTTGTTGCATTTTTTTCCAAAACTTTTTGCCATAAAATTCCCGTTTAAATATAGACGCTTTTTAAAAACTTTTAAAGCAGTGTGAACTTTTGGCCTTTTTCTACAAATAATTTTAGAAAATAGTTATTTTATTTAAAATTTAAAATAAAAACAAAAGCAAATATAAATATGTAAAAAAAATTTAAAGAATAAAAAATGCCTAAAAAGCATATTTGTGTAGACGCTTTTCTTAACAAGATATTTTGCCACGTGAAGAATTAATTATTCGTGTCTGAGATATTTAAGCATTAAAACTAAATTTTTGTTGATGAGTTTGTCAGGCACATTTGCATGCATCATGCATGTGATTTGAATGTGAAAGTGAAAAAAAAAAAAAAAATGGCGATAGAAAGTTGCTTAGGTACAGTGAAGTAAAATTGTATGCAAGAAAATTATTTTGTTCGAAAAATCGCTTTAATAATATTTTTTATGGTATAAATATATAAATTTTATATTCAATAAATATGTATTAATCTGTTAAAACGGTCTTCTTTAATTAAATTTAACAATATATTTTTTCAATATTTCGCTTTCCTCTGGAAAGCTTCTTCAGGAAATTAATTTTTATAAAAACAAAAAATATTAACAATTTATTTAATATAAATAAAAAGAGATCGAATTAAAGTAATAATCAAAAATATAAATTTTAGTTATTCAAAAGAAATATCTTTTTGGAAAAAATGTCACAGCTTTTAAGAAAAAGTTTGATTTTTTATTAAAAAAGAAAAATAATTCCACATGACCTTTTTTACTTTATAAACTTTATTAATTAACATAGGACGCCATTTTCTCCGTATTAATATTGCTTGCTTCTTTTCAAAGAAAGCTGTGAAATAGAAAATATGTATTCCTTGTAAGAAATTTACTGTCGCACTTAACGTAGCACTATTTCATAGAAAGTTGTATTTATTAAGTTGCGCTTTTTTTTTAGAAAAACCTGCCCTCTTTTATAAAATGAATCAATTTTTCATAAAACTTTTTTGCTTATCGCTCAAAAATTTAACTCTTTGATATTAGAAATTTAATTTTTTTTACCTTCTTTTCTGAAAAGTTTGATAATTTCAAGAGTGTTCTAATTTCTTGGAAGAGCTTCGATTTTTTAAAGCGCACTTTACAAAAATTATGGGTATTGTCACAAATAGTTGTAATTTTACAAAAACCACTGTTATCTTTCGTTAAAATTTACACTTGTTTGTACAAGGTGGCATTTGTTCAAAACAAATTACTGTTCTCACAAAAAATTGCTCCCTTTCCGCAATGAGTTGCACTGTCGAACAAAATATTGCACTTTTTTACAAAAAGTTGCTATTTCTCACAAGAAGTTCTATTTTTGGAAAGAAATCAAAATTTTATAAGAAATGGCATTTTGATAAATCAACAAATTGTTTTCGCTAAAAGTTATACTTGTTAGCACCAAGGTTGCATTTATTCATTTATGTACAAGAAGTTACCGTGTTTGTAAAAAATATCACTTTTTCACAAAAAGTTGCACTTTCCACAAAAAGTTCTATTTTTTAAAAGAAATTAAAATCTCATAAGAAATAACATTTTCTTGAAGTTAAAAATTTTCACTGTTTGCAGGTATTTCATTCTTCATAAAAACATGCCCTTGATATAGAAAATTGCATTTTTTTCACAAAAGGTTGCACTTTCTTTTAAAATGTTGCATTTTTTAAAAGGAATTGAACTCTCATAGGAAAAGACATTTTCATAAAAAGACAAATTTTCAATTTTTCGCAGGTATTTGATTTCTTATAAAAACCTGCACTTTTACTAAATAAAAAATTGCACTTTTTTTTTAAAAGTCTTGGCCGCCGAAACGTTTAGGAGATGGGTGGCAAAGGGTAAGGAAATAGTGGAAAATAAAATTCCTTATTAGGTTTGCGTGGCTTAAAACTTAAAGTGAAGAAAATGGTTGCCAACAAAGCAGAATGTAATGCAACGGGTGGAGGGATATTTAAGCAGTTTGCTTTTAGCCCGCTAGATGAAGTTGTAGCAAATCTGATACAGTTTCAAAAGCAAATGAATCCTGAGTGAACCCAGCTCATAAATAAATCCAGTGAGTTAGCGGAGATACAACAAAGTGTATCAGAAGTAGAAACAACCGCAATTATTGTGGCTTCTATGGAAGTTACTGTGGACTTAAGTTCGACCTTCAACGCCTCCACTCAAAAGATAACAATACAAAAAGAAAGAACAGGAATTTCTCATTAAAGAAAAATCAGAATAAGCAAGCAAAACTGTTAAAGTATATATCCAATTCACTGGCATTCATAAAACGCAGCGTCAGAGATGTTGAAAATCGCCAAAAACAGAGACAATAGATCATTTCACCCTACTTTTTTTATGATAATATTATCTTTTCATAACTTGAATTAAGCATCTCAGTATTCGAAAATACTATCGTCGCAGCGATTCCAATGTGTATTCAATTTTTTTTTTTTATGTATATCTTTATTTGCAATCTATTTTACAATAATAAGCAAATTTTATAATTTTAAGCAAAAATAACATGTCTTATTGACTCCAGAGGGGACAATAAAGTAAAGTATATGTGTACTTACGTACATCAAAATATAGATTTAAGTTGTATTTTCGGTGGAAAATAATAATTAATATGTATTATTTACAAAATTAAGATCAAATTAAATAAATGGTAGATCTAGTACATGATTTCGTTTAAGTCTTCTGACATCATCAGTTTCATCTAATAGTGTGATTGCCAAAATATTAGTATGATTACTTAGTCTTTCTAAATAATTGGAACTAAATTTTTTAATTTCAAATTTTAAGAACGGTATCTTTAGATCATTATGTAAAGCCTTGTTAGTTAAGTAAAAAGACGCGTTTGTAATTAGTCGTAAAACTTTAGACTGAAATCTTTGTAATATTTCTATGTTTGAATTGCTGGCAGTTCCCCATAGCTCTACGCCATAGGTCCAAATAGGTTTCAATATCGTTTTGTAGAGCAAGACTTTATTTTCCAATGATAATTGTGATCTTGGTCCAAGCAGCCAGTACATTTGCCTAAGTTTAATGTCTAGTTGCTTCCTTTTAGCTTTTATATGCGCTTGCCATGTAAGACGTCGATCTAATTTAAGACCCAAGTATTTTACAACATTACCACTAGGAATTTCTGTGCCGTTGAGGAAAACTGCTGAACAACTCTCTCTTCTTGTTGTAAAAGTAATATGGTTTGATTTTTGGATGTTAACAACAATGTTCCATTTATTGAGCCAAAGGTAAAAGCTGTCCAGTTGTGCTTGTAAGGTTATTGAAGCTTCTGAAGGTGATAGATTAGAACATAAGAATGCCGTATCGTCCGCATATGTTGCAACAGTTACACTATCGCTTGATGGCATATCATACGTAAATAAAGTATATAATACTGGGCCAAGTACACTACCCTGCGGAATTCCAGCCTCTATTTGACAAATGTTAGAAGTATAATTGTTAATTTTGACGTAAAAGCTTCTATTTTTTAAATAAGATAGGAAAAACATGTAAAATGGAGCCGGGAGTATCTTTTTCAATTTGTATAACAGTCCTACATGCCAAACTTTGTCGAACGCTTGCTGTATGTCCAAAAACATAGCTGAGCAGTATTCTTTGTTTTCAAATGTATTAGATATCACCTTTATTATTCGGTGACATTGTTCTGGCGTTCCGTGATTACTTCTAAAACCGAATTGATGGTCAGGTATGATGTTCTTTTTTTGCAGATAGGGTGTTAGACGACATAAAAGAATTTTTTCAAATATTTTAGAAAAGATGGGGAGTAAACTAATGGGCCTGTATGAAGTTACTATATTTTCTGGTTTATTTGGTTTTGAAATCATAATTATTTCAGCGCATTTCCATTGTGAGGGAAAATGTTGAAGACGTAGAATGGAGTTTAAAATATGAGTTAAAAATATAACACCTTTATGTGGTAATGATTTTATTGTAATTGCATCTATTTTATCATACCCCGTGGATTTTCTGTTGTTTAATACATTTATTGCTAATTTAGTTTCGCTTGGACTAATATATTTTATTGGTAGGTCCATTTGGCATGGAGTATCTAGGAATAATAGAATATCATCTGCATTGTCATTGTAGCAATGAGGTTTAAAAGTTTCTTCCAAATAATTAGCAAAAACATTAGCTTTTTCTTCATCTGTTCTGCACCATACACCATTTGGGTTTTTAATAGGAACGTTTCTTTTTGTAGGCCGCTTGAGAAATTTGGTGGAATTATAAAGCTCGTGTTCTTTGTTTTTATTTTGGGGTTTTAGTTTTTTAAGATAGGAATTGATACTATCATTTCGCTCTTTCGCTAACATTTCTGTGCATAACTTTATTGATAAGTTCCAGTTGGTTTTATCCCGTGGGTTTCGCGTACATTGCCAAATTCTTCTTAGTCTTCTTGATTGCCTTATCATTTCTCTTGCAGCTGCTGATGCTTGTACTTTGCGGCCTACGTCCTGAGGGTGCACTATTTGTGGCGTAGATAAAAACGCAGCTTCATGTATTAATAGCGTAAATGATTCCACAGTTTCGTCTAACTTTTCTCCAGTTTCGATTTCTGTTTTCAGATTTAAATTATGTTCAATGAATTCTTTAAAAAAGTTCATATTTGTATTATGTTTAATTAACTTAACAGTTTTAGAGGCTAATTTAATATTAACGTCGTAGTTAACAAGGAAAGGGGTGTGATCCGAGCTTAAGCTGTCATCATTTAGAATATCAAGCGATTGTCTAGAGATTCCGCTATACACTACAAAATCAAGAAGGTCTGGTATTTTTCTTGGATCCGTAGGCCAGTATGTTGGCCTACCTCCTGATAGTACATTAAGATTATTATGAATAATACATTTATGCAGCTCTTTACCCTTTGGATTGATTAGCCGGGAACCCCACCAAGGATGTTTTGCATTAAAATCACCAGCTACAATAAAACGGGGTTTAATTGCCTTAAAGAAGTTAACATAGTCCTCACTTTTTACTGTGTGTTTTGGAGGGAAATATATAGAATATATGTTGACAGGTGTATTATTGCAAATTATTCTAACTCCTGCAGCTTGTATATAAGGTTTTTGAAATTGCTCAGCAAGTTCGTATCGTATAGAAGATTTAATGAATAAGCCAGCTCCAGCGTGCGCTTTGGCATCAGGATGATTAGTATAGATAAAGTCGTAGCCCCTAATTTTTATATATGATTTCGTAGTTAAATGTGTTTCTGAGATAATAAATATATCAATATGTCGATTTCATTAATTTTTTTAGCTAGTCCATTCGCATTCCAAACCGCTATTCTTAGATTTATTTGCATAATTTGTTAATTAAAAGTGACATCATATTCATGAGTGTGTTTGTTAGTTCTATTTGTTTGTTTAACAGATTTTCTATATTTTTCATAATATTGTTATTAATATTTTGCCCTGCTACATTAGCATAGGATTCACCTAAGCTTTTGGGTACCACATTAGAGATTTTAGTACTGTATTTAGAATTGGCATTCATGAGAGGAAAATCATTTCTGTTTATTGAAAACTGCTGGTGAGTTTCAGGTCGTTTATCGCATAATCTTTTCTTTAGTACGTTTTGGTAAACTTCACATCCCCTGTAATTAGCAGTATGTTGTTTTAAACAATGAACACATTTAGGTGGAGTTTCAATTTCTTTTGGGCAATTGGTAGATGGGTGTCCAAGTCCGCACTTTACACATACAAAAGCTTTTTTACAATAAGATTTCGTATGACCATATTGTTGGCAGCGATGACATTGTACAATTTCATCTGTATTTCTTGGGGCTTCAATTTTTACCATGCAACGATTTATATCACGTATTTCCAAAACATTTTTGTTATTTGGGCTCGGATCAACATCAATGTAGAACATTGGTAATGGCTGTTTAGTATATTTACTTCTAACATTAACAATATGTCTAACGAGATGGCCTTTGTGTAGAAGATCTGCCTTAATATCTTCTATTTTGGTGGAATAATGAAGACCTTTAAGTACAAATCTATATGAACGTTCATTTTTTATCTGGTATGTGTGATAGCTTATGTCGTTAGCGTCAAAATACTTTATTAGTTTTCGATAAGGGTCTACTGATTTAACATTAAATTTTACTTGGTTATCATTTAAAGCTTTATAATTAAATTCACTACTGGCAATCACACTACTTACACATTTAATCATTTTATTTATATTAGTAACATCATTAATAAATATTGGCGGCGGCTTTGCAGTTACTTCATCTTCATTATCATCAACATCATCATGATTGTTTTTGTCTTCAGTGTCCTTGTCAAGTTCAGCGAATTTATTTTTGCTTGAGCAGCTTGGTATTTCAGTAGAGTTTTTTTGTTTCTTTGGGTTATTTGTTGTTTTGCTGTTTTTGTTTACGTTTTGTTGTCACATATTGCCAGTTCAATAAATTGTCTTCACTAAAGCTAGAATTCTCATCAGTGTCTGATGCCATTGCCGATGCAATTGTTTTAGTTGTTGTTCTTAACCGTTAGCTTTAATGGAAAGTAGTACATGCAGTTCAATGCAATGTAATATATTTGTAATGTATTTGTTTTGAGAAAAATATGATAGAAAAATATCACAAAAAGTTTACAGAATACGTCTGTTTACTTTGAAGAACCATACGCGACTGTATTCAATTTAGGGTAAATTTATTTTCAAATTGCTGGGCGTATTTCATGAATAACACGATGGAATGTTGGCTTCCTAAACACGAATTGTGGCCATCACGTGGGCGCATATATAAAACCATCAAATGGTGTCAAATTGCATGACAGGAAATTTCTCAAAGTCAGCTTATCGTATGCCAAGTACTGTTGATGCCTAATATAAATCGAATCAATGTCAAGCACATTGCCAATGTTTTGAAAGATGTATCAGCTGATTTTGTTAAAAATTGATCCTGCCATTTAGGAGCATATCCTTTCATTCAAAACTAATTCATCCTCTTTCACCACATTATAACAAATTTATTTTTAAAGCAAAAAATCGACATTATTAACTTTTATACCTATTTCTTTCGCTTGAAGTCCTTTATTTTTAAGGATAATAATTTCTAAACATTTTTTTCTGAGTGTTATTTACTTTTCCTTAAAAGATATTAATAATTTCTTTTAGTTCTTTTCTTTATTCTTATGGCAGTTTTACTTTTACCTTGGCCACTAATTAGCGATAGCGATAAAAACGAAATTTTTCTTAGCTTTTCTTTAGTTGAAAAGTGAAGGAAATTAGTGAAACAAATCATAAAAATTTTCGTTTGACCAAATTCAAGACAACAAAAAACAGGTTTCGTAATTTTTGACGTAACATTTAGCGGTAATAAATTTGTTTATTATGAGTACTTTTTATGTAGTTGTAAAAGGTGTTTTTTTAAGCTAAATAGAACTTTAAATTGTAAAAAGTAACACAAAAAATGAAATTTTGATGAAACATTTTTTTTTATTTGTTTCAGTATACTCTGACAAATCATCATGAATAGACTCTCGCTTGAACAACGCTACGAAATTATCCAAATTTACTTTGAAAATCATTCGTCGATTCGCGCAACTTATAGACGACTTCGTCATTTTTATGGCGTACATAATCGTGCATCTAAACAAGCCATTCGTCGAACTGTCTATAGATTTCGTACCACATACTCTCTAGAGGATGCAATAACACCAACACGTCGAAGGAATGTGCGTACTGAAGAGAATATCGCCGCTGTAAACGAAAGTGTGGAAGAAGATCCAAATTTATCAATTCGTCGTCGGTCGCAGGAATTGGGGCTCTGCCCGTCCACTACGTGGAAAATTTTGCGCAAAGATCTCGGCCTACACCCGTATAAGATCCAGCTGGTGCAGGAATTTAAGCCACGAGACCATTATATGCGTCGTTCTTTCGCCGATTGGGCTCTAGAGCAGTTGGCAACTGACCCGTTGTTTTATCGCAAAATTGTGTTCAGCGATGAGGCGCATTTTTGGCTTAACGGGTTTGTTAATAAGCAAAATTGCTGCATATGGAGTGAGACCAATCCACAACAGACCCTACAGACTCCATTACATCCAGAAAAATGCACCGTTTGGTGCGGTTTTCACGCTGGTGGCATCATCGGACCTTATTTCTTCAAAAATGAGGCCAGAGCTCGCGTTACGGTCAATGAAGATCGTTACCGCACCATGATCAATGATTTTTTGTTTGAAAATATGGATGACATTGATCCGGACGAGATGTGGTTTCAACAGGATGGCGCTACGTGCCATACAGCGAACGCAACCATCGACTTATTGAAATCAAAATTTGGCGATAAGTTGATTTCGAGAAATGGACCTGTCAATTGGCCTCCAAGGTCGTGCGATTTGACACCACTCGACTATTTCCTGTGGGGCTACGTGAAGTCACTGGTTTATGCTGATAAACCAGCAACAATTGACGCCTTGGAGGACAGCATTGTTCGTGTTATTCGTGACATACGCCCAGCAGTGCTCGAAAAAGTGGCCCAAAATTGGACGTCCAAAATGCGCTTCTTCAAGAACAGCCGCGGTGCCCATATGCCCGAAATCATTTTCAAATGTTAATGTCACGTATTGATCCTTCGAATAAAAAAGAAATTCTGATTACAATTTAATTTTTTGTATTATTTTTTACAATTTCAAGTTCTATCGGGCTTAAAAAAACACCCTTTATATGGTATGAAATATCTATGATGCTTATGATGTCGCTTCATTATTCTTTGACCAAGATTTATTTTTAAAACTTTTATATTTTGTTTTTCTTTTTTAAATAAAGAAAGCGTAAAAAATAATTATTTTTAATTTATTTTTTTGAAGAAAGAAAGAAACTTATATAATTATAGAAAACGAATTTGGCAAGTAGTCCAAAAGTTAACATTAAAGAGGCCAGTATTTTTAGGTTTAGTGAAGTGTAAATATAATTAGTTTCTTTTATATAAAGTTCATCAAAGTCTTTCTATTCCAAATAGAAATTAAAAAAAAAAAACAAAAAATATTAGATGACGTCAGTTTCACCATTACATTTATTATAACCTCCACCTCATAGTTTAAAGCTAAATTAACTCAAAATAAAGTGTTGAATATTTTTTTAAATTTCTTTAAAATATCCACTGCCTCTTTAATGTGCTGTAGAAAAATGTAAAATGTCATTATCCTAACAGCTTATGTGGTATGTTTGTTTAAGTAAAACTAAAGCAAACATCATCGTACCTTATTTATTATTACAGGATTTTAGCCCTTAAGCTTATAGAATCCCAAAAGTAGTTTACGTATTTACATACATACAACCTGCCTTATGACTTAGCAACTCCTTACAATAATATGGCATGTTCTCAGTCAGAATAAAGAAGAAAATCCTAAAAGCATCCTTTAAGGATTTCATATATTTTTTATAAGCAAACATCCAGTATAAGAGTTCAAGTACCTTAACTGGTTTATCTTTGTTGTCTTTTTAAAATCTTTTTTGCAATTTAAAAAAAATCTTCTTTACAAGGACATAACATACACCGTATTTAAGGCAGTGTGATTGCCTTGCAGATTTTACATTCAACAAAATAAATTGTACTTCTGAGAATTTATTTTATTTATTTGCTCTAAAAGAAATGCGCAGCCTTTTTGAAAGGTGTACAACAATTTTTGCAATAAGTTTAATTAAAAGAAAACAAAAGAAATGCCAATTTCTAGAAAAAAGAGCAAGTTTCTATACAAAAATACAATTATTTATAAAATAAAATAAAGTGTTATTTAAAAAAAACATTTATTTAATTTTAAAAAAGTGCAACTATTTATCAGAAAGTCCCCTGTTATTTACCAAGAAGTATAGATTTTTCTATAAAGCGATATTACGCAACTTTTTATAAAAAAAGTGAACGTTTCATTGAAATGCTCTTTGGTAAACCACATTTGTTGTTTTTTGGTCTGACGTTATCACAAACAAAGTATATGGTTTCCCAACTCATGAACATGCAACGTAAAGCTGTCCATGTGAAAAAAAATGATTTTCTAAATTTATCCCGCAAATACTAAGCGATTGAACTTGCGACTTGTTAATTGTCATTGCGAACGCAAGGCAAACTGGAAATTGCAATCGCTTGAAGTCAAACGGAAGATCAATCGAAGAATACATACATTTTTACCTGTATTCCCCCAGGGGCACATGATAGTCTTTTTGGAGCCTACTATTCCATCTAGACTGGTGTCTTGCGGGGTAAAAGGCAGTCCAGGTCCCTTAAAGGCTAGTAGGAGCCATCTGGACAATCCAATATATTTCCACGGGAATCAGTAGGCTCGCAGAGTTCACTATTTGTCTCTGTAGACATTTAGCTGTTCTCTGGCTGATTATTGCGGTTGGCCCCTATATGGGAGTATCGTGGTGGTTGTGATTTCGAGGCCCTCGTGAGAGTTTGTGAGTCGGATCATTCACAATGAACACAATGAATGGTTCAGGTCCAGTGAGTATGAATGCCGTCGTGTTCTATTAAGCTTCATGCTTTCATGCGTCGTGTTATATTAAGCTTCATGCGTTCTGGACCAGGAGTTGGAAAGTCTCCAACTCTTAAGCAAGGAGTACAAGCTGCGACCTACTTCGAGCTTTTGAAATTGCAACTAGGAGTGACCGGAGAATGCATGGATTCGAAGGCCTTCTAGGGCGAGCATGGCGCTACATACCAATCACAGTGGTAATCGCCACCATCTGATTATAGCTCACTGCCGGTGCAGATGTAAAACTTATTACGCATTTTCACCTGCGTTCTTTCCGTTAATAATGGTTGCCTCAACCAAAGTTACAAAGTCGCGGTGGATTCAAATTACGCAATATTATAATAACTGAACCAACCTTGAGTTGCAAGTTAAGTGGTGGAAATCCTGGTAACTCCAGAGAGTTCAAAAACTTCGTTGGATAATTTACTGCATCATGGGGATTTGTTATGGAATCAACGGATTTGTATGTCACCAAATCGCCATCGATTTTTGATTGAATGGTGAAATTCAGTGCCTGTACAACATCATTATTCTTTAGAGCGAGAATTGCTCGTTAACGTAACGAAGCGTTATTCTGATAATTCTCACTAATGTTGGGAAAAACTTTTTCAATAAGAGCTACTTGAGAGTCTACAAATCGGCAAAAGTCCTTGGTAAGAGTAATTAATCCAGCTGTCGCATCAACTGGGACTTTTCCATTTCCACCAGCTGACAATTGTTTGGAAAATTGTGCAGCACTTTGATCATTTTGAAGTCGAACTCTCATATTAGTGGTTAGCGATAATGTTTTTACGTTATTCCACAAAGGTGATGCCTTCAGGCAAGCATTTAATTCATCTGCAGACGTTGCACGGGGCATTACTGGCAACGTCTGCCTGAAATCGCCTGCCAACAATATCATCAAGCCGCCAAAGATGTTGTTATTTCTCCGAAGATCCTTCTGTGTGAAGTTTAGTGCTTCAAGTGATTTCTTATGTGCCATTGTGCTATCATCCCAAAAAATGAGCTCGCATAGCATCAACAATTTTTCCATTGCACTGCATCGGGAAATGCTCAATTTGATTTATATCTGTACCTGGCAGTTAGCCTTAACCAGATGGTGGTCAAACCACTTTGAATGATTTTAAGACAAATGTCGTTCGCGCCCTAGAAAGCCGAAGACTTTAGTGATTCCAGAGCAGGGCTGCAAACCACCACTCCTTGCTGAAGAGCTGGATAGTCTCTATCCAACTCCTGGTCCAGAACACATGTCCAGCATGCTCACTGGATCTAGGAACATTCCATCAGGTAAGTGTTATTAAAGGTGAAATGAACCCGGCCACCATTACAGCTGAACTGTCTGTTATGGGGCCGCGAAACCACAACCACCACGATACCCCCGAAGGGCCAACCTCAATAATCAGTCAGAGAAACAGCTAAATGGCTAAAGAGACAAATAGCGGATACTCTGCGGGCTACTGACTCCCGTGAAAATAACGTGGAGTTCCCAGTTGACGCCTGCTGCCTTCAGGAGACTGGACTCCCTTTTTCCCCCAGTTGCACAGGTCTAGATAGTCAAGTATTCTATAAAGACCGATAAATGTGCCCCCGGGGTGTATGTATGTGATTTGATTTACATCTGCGCCTGGCCATGAAGCCTTAATCAGATGGTGGTCAACCACTATGCACAATTTGCAACGTCATGCTCGTCCTAGGAAGCCGAAGCTATAATTCTATGCAACAGAACCTTCTAGTTGCAACTTCGATGATTCCAGAGCAGGGCTGCAAGTCATCGCTCCTTGCTTAAGAGTTGGAGACTTTCCAACTCCTGTCCAGAACACATGTCTAGCATGCTCACTGGACTGGATCATTCACCGAGCGTGTCATTAACGGCGAAATGATCCTGGCCACCATATTAAAGAAATGACCTGATATGGGGCCGCGAAACCACAACCACCACGATACTCCCATAAAGTGCCAACCAATCAGTCAGAGAACAGTTAAATGTCTAAAGAGACAAATAACGAACTCTGCGGCTTACTGATTCCCGTGGAAATGAAGTGGAGTTTCCAGTTATACCCCTGCTGACTTCAGGGGACTGGGCTTCCTTTTTCCCACAGTTGCACAGGTCTAGATAGTCGAGCTTTCTATAAAGACCATAAATGTGCCCCCGGGGGGTACTGCATCGGGAAATATTGCATATTGGAGTACCAGTTGTGTTTAAACTGAGTGGCAACTTAAGCGCTAGTAGAGTCGCCGCAATTCCAGATAATGCTAACGCCAAAGCTATGTCGCCACATCTTGATCGAATAGAGGCCAAAATCAATGAATTGACAAAAGTTTTCCCTGTTCCCCCAGGTGCATCCAGGAAGAATAGACCACCAGTATTATTGTCCACTGCTTGCATAAATGTTTCGTATATTAGTTTTTGCTGATCATTCGAACGAATTCCTGCAATGCATCAACATTGTATTGCAGCTCTCAATTTAATTCTTTGTTGAATGCATCGTGCATCGATCGATCATTCCTACTTCAATCAGTAGCTTGTTTGCAATAGTCAAGCATTGATCCTCAATCAGAATCAATCCTTCATTGTATATTTCATCGGTTATTTGCATGTCGGGATTATTCGTTCGAATGCGCAACCGATGCAAGATATTTTCACATATGTCGTCTTTGTATTTGTTCCATAACTAAATTGGTTGTGAAGGGAAACATGTGGTGATGATAATTGCGAACAGCGTTCGTATTTGGTACGCATTTGATGAAACAGCTGAAATCGCAAGTGTTTAATCCCAATGACAATCGTTCTCCAGCAAACCCAATAGTTTACATGCTTCTCGATATGTTTGGCATTGGTGGCCATTCACAGTTTTCGAATGCGCAAATGATTTTGGTCCACGTACATTTACCAGCATTAGTCGCAAATAAAAACATTCATCATTTCTAGGATGAACAGTATACATGCGACCTAGCGCACGACGTCATCTACTTAAAATGAAAGGTACTTATTTTTGTGAGGGATACTCATGATACATGCTATGTATCAGAGATGGCGCTGTATGTGAAAAATGATTTTCCCTGTTTTACTGCTTTTTCTCTTAATTTTTTTCCTGAATTCTTTGCTATAAACCGCACGGCGCCCGAGACCTTTCCAAACAATGCAAAACCGTGGAAAACGGTTCGTGCGTTCTGGAGTCATAGCGTCAGGAAGGAAAACCCGACTTATTTTTATTTTGCAAAAAATTTTTATAAAAAAAAAGTGCAACTTTTTGTAACAAAAAGAACAACTTTTTATAAAAAAACTCTAACTTTTTATAAACAAAAGTGCAATTTTTATTAAAAAAAAGTGAAACTTTTTCTAAAAAAAAGTGCAAATTTTTATTAAAAAAACTGCAACTTTTTATCGCAAAAATTGCAACTTTTTATAACAAAAAGTGGAACGTTTTATAAAAAAAATGCAACTTTTGTTTTCAAAAACCAAAATTTTTTACATAAAATGTGCCAAAGTCTAACGTAATTCGCAAATTTACAAAAGTTTGCAACAACTTAAGCAAGTGTTACTTTTAAAAAACTAATGTACAACAATTTACAAATAAAGTTTTTTTTATAAAGCGTTTCTCTGAAATGAAAATTTTTATAAACTCAACAAAAAAAGTGCAACTTTTTATATAAAGCGTAATACTTTACAAAAAAATAAAAGTGCATTTTTTTCACCAAAAGTGAATTTTTTTGCCCAAGTGTACGTGTAATTTGGTACAATTCAGTAATTTGTTACAAGAATTTGAGAAAGTGTTACTTTTTAAAAACTAAAGTGCAACTATTTACAAATTTTGCAATATTTATGGAGTGCCTCTCTCGTAATAAATAAAATGAAAATTTTTATAAATTCATCCAATAAAGGGCAACCTTTTTCAAAAAGTGTAGTATTTTTTTTTAAATTTTTAAAAAACTGCAACTTTTTTTTTCAAAAAATGCAATTTTTTATGAAGTCTATTTTTTTAATGAAATTCCCAAACTTAAAAAGATGATTTTAATGACTCCAAATAATATGCGCCCATGCTAGTGTTACTCTTCTCGAGACTATTAACGTATGTATGTGCCTTCCGTCCCCAGTGATGACTCTTGCTCTCGAATTTATTATCAGGCAGACCCAACTCGAACTGGTTAATTTTGAACTCAAATATCGTTTGTTTGTTATAGAGATAAAGACGTTTAAGTAGGCAACACTTTTTTTAACTGGCCGCCATTTTGTTAGCTGTCAAGTGATTGATGTTTAATTTGGTTTGGCATTTCAACATAGACAACTTAGAATAGACAATGCCTTAACTAAACAAAACAAGATTGGGCCTACAACAAGATTGCCGTTAATTCCGATTTTATAAGTGAACTTTTTTTAGCCATGAAGCTCACTTTACACTCACCTTCACATACATCAAACAAAACTGCCATATTTTGAATGGTGATAATCCCCAAGTGTATGTTCCCAGAGAAATTGAGTGATTGGTGTGCTATATATTGGCGAAAGCATTGCTCTGTATAAAACGTTACAATAAATGGTGACCGTTATGAAACTATAATTAATAACTTTTTTGTTCACCAATTGAACAACCATAGTGTGCAGGAGTTGTGGTTTCAAAAACATGGTACAACGTGTCATACAGCTCGAGTCCCAATTAGTTTATTTAAAGAAACGTTTGGTTATCGCATAGTTTCACGTTTGGAACCTATAAATTTGCCTCCAAGATAGATAGTGTGAGATTCGTTTTACATCCGCACCTGGCTATGTAGCCTTAATCAGATGGTGGATAAACCACAACTGTATAATTTGGAACGTCATACATGCGTCCTAGGAAGCCGAAGACATAATTCTAAGCAACAGAACCACCTAGTTGCAACTTTAATGATTCCAGGGCAGGGCTGCAAACCATCACACCTTGCTAAAGAGTTGAAGACTTTCAAACTCCTGTCCAGAACACATGTCTAGCATGCTCACTGGACTGGATCATTCACTTTGCGTGTCATTATCAGTGAGATGATCCTGGCCACCATGATAACCATTGTACTGTTATGGGGCCGCAAAACCACAACCACCACGATACTCCCATATAGGGGCCAACCTCAGTGATCAGTCAGAGAACTTTTAAATGTCTAAAGAGACAAATAATGAACTCTGAGAGTTCACTGATCCCCGTGGAAATAAAGTGGGGCTTCTAGTTGACTCCCTGCCTATCTTCAGGGGACTGGGCTCCCCTTTTCCCCAGTTGCACTGTGTCTAGATAGTGAAATTCTATAAAGACCATATTTATGTGCCCCCGGGGGGAGCCTCCAAGATAGTACGATTTTACGCTGCTAGACTGATTTTTGTGTGGCTTTGTAAAGTCGCTAATCTACACCGACTGACCACTTAGAGAATAGAATTCGCCGCTTTATTGTCAGACGACGGCACCACAATTGTTTGAAAAAGTCTTTGAAAATTATACTTCAGGCCAGCCGTGGTGATCATATGTCAGAAGTCATTTTAAAAGTATAATGCCAAAAGATAACATGACATGACATGATAAGAAATTGTCAATTTTAAAAATTTATCATTATATTTTTATCCATTTCGAAATGTCACTAGAATCGCCTTTGATTTCTGTGTAACAGTTTTTTTTCCTGCAAAAAGAGTGCTATTTTTAAGAAGAAAATTATAAAAAAAGTGCAACTTTTAATAAAAAAGTGTAACTTTTAGTAAAGAAAAGCGCAACTTTTAATAAAAAAAATGCAACTTTTAATAAAAAAAAATTGCAACTTTGGGTAAAAAAAATGCAAAATTTTTTAAAAAAGTGTGAAAATGTATGAAAAAAAGGGTTGAAACAGGCGGAAGTTATACTCGATGGGTACCGATTTTAGTATTATATATGTTTGGTTCTGAGAAACATTCACATCTTCTACTGTTTTTGGCTTAGTGTTTCATTTTAGCCCTCTCTATAAAAGAGTTTAGATAACTAAACGTTAAAGTTTTCTTTGCTTTAAGTGAAGTTTGGAAACGCTATTTACGAAATCTGCTAAGTTCCAAGCAGTAGCTACAGGCAACAATTTGCTTAAAACGTTTTTTAAAACTCACACAATATTTTTCTTTGTCACCGCATGTTGAGAGAGCCTTGATGCGCTTGCCTTTTAATTTCTTATAAATAAATAAAATATAATTTACCTCACTGTAGCCTATTTTATTTATGTATATATTTCTGAAAGTATGTTTTCGAAGACTGAACCCAATCAAATATATTTTTCTTTGCTAAATTTTCTTAAATACATAAACAAAATCAACAGGACATTTAACACTCTTACATTTTGATTTTGTATTTACTCTGTGTGTCGACTGGAGTAAATGACTTTTTTACTTTATTTCTTTTACTCTATTAAACTTGATTATTTGTGCCAAGAAAACGTGACAAAAGGCCGAAATGGTTCTTTGCACAAATTGTTAGTTTATTTTATTTTGATTTATAAATAAATAAATAATGATGGATGGATGAGAGTTCACAGCCAGGAGAAGACGTTTTGAATTGTCAAAGACCTTTTTTTTAGTTTGCCCAACAATTTATGCACACACGTCTGATGTTCAAATTGTTCAAATATTTATTCTTTTATTAACACATGTGTAATAAAGTTGGCAAATATTTGCTGAATACATGTTATTTTGTTATTTGTTGAAAAAACAAATTATTAAATATTGACTTCAAATGATTGAAATTTTGATTTGCTTTAATGAAAGCAGCTAAATTTTGGGAATCTATAAGAAAAACCCCTCCAACACATACTGCCGGTCAAGTAGGCAATAATGTCAGTAAAAATATCATGCCTCAAAGTAGGCAACATTTTTTTAGTATTTTTAATTTATGAAATATTTTTAAACCTATCTTTTCTGCAGGCAATTGCCAACTATTTACTTTAAAGATGGCAGTAAAAATAAGACTGTTTTTATATTCCTTTTTTCCAACTAAGAATTTTATTTGTCGTCCTAAAAAATTCACAAATTAGGGAGCACCATATTTAGAGGGAATATTCATATCTAGAGGGAATGTTATCATTCAGATTATTCTATGACACTCCAGCGTGCAGGTAAGAAATTATTCTTTTCGCAACAAAAATTAATTTAAATAATTCAAATTATTAATGAAGCCTCCTTGCAGGATTGTGGTCTGACGTAGTCTAAATAACAAAACTACACTGGAAGCAATTTGAATACAGACAACTCAACTTTACAATCAAAATCAAAATGTTAAGTTTGTCCATTTATAAAAAACGTTGTAATCAGCAAGAGAATCCAATAACTTATCTGGTATATCACTGCCTACCTTTAGGGGATAAAATTCCATCTGTAACAGATCTCTAAGTTTGGAATTTAAATAGCCCTGAAATTTTTACAATAGTGGGATTATGGTGGCAAAAAAAGTTACAATAACAAGGAGTTAAATTAATTTGTAAATGTCTCTGTAGGTATGGGATATTCGGGTACATTTATTAATTTGATACACCCCTATAAATAGACACTTGAAATTTACGCAGAGTTTAAGAAAGCACAATGTGTGCTTATAGCGACATGATTGTTACAAATACCGTCTCATCATTAACACTTATCGCAGATATTTGAAACTTTTATACAGTGTGAGCCTTCTATAAAAATAATAATATAAAGTGAAAGGTGTTCCCATAGAAAACATGATTGACATACATTCCCTTATCTTACAGCCCGAGACTTTTCAATAACAAATGACAAAAACATAAAATTTTAAGTATTTAATTTTAATACGCTTATCACTGCCTGTATATAAAGGGTCCGCCATCCAACGTTTTTTTTTTCAACTAGTGCTTATTTCGTAAATGGTAACACTTAGCAGCTCATGTTTGATTTGACAGATAATTAGTTTTATCCTTCCGCTGAACGAAAATGGTTGTGTATACGCTTGAACAACGCTGGGAAATATTGCGACACTACTTTGAAAATCATGGTAATGTTGCAGAATGTGTGCGAATGTTGCTAACGGGTTTTAGAAGAAGAGAAGCACCGTCAGCTCCGTATGTTCGTTATCTTGTGAAAAAAGTGAAAGAAACTGGCATCCTCATTGATAAACCTAAGCGTGAAAAGCCAAAAATAGTTCGTACACCCGAGAATATTGCTGCTGTGGTAGAAAGTGTGCGCGAAGCGCCAACAACATCAATTCATCGTCGTTCTCAACAATTGAACATTTCAGAGACATCATTGAGACGAATTTTGCATAAAGACCTTGGGTATGACGCCATACAAAGTCCAATTGGTTCAAGAAGCCAAGTGACCATCCAATGCGTTTTCGCTTCGCTAAGTGGGCCTGCGATCGGCTTACAGAAGATGCCGATTTTGCAAAAAAATCATATTTTCAGATGAAGCTCATTTTGATCTTGGCGGGTATGTAAACAAGCAAAATTGTCGCATTTGGGACACAGAAAACCCGCATGCATACAATGAAAGGCCGACGCACCCAAAACGAATCATTGTTTGCTGCGGGTTTTAGTCCAGAGGCATAATTGGGCCATTTTTTTTCGAAAATAAGCAAGGAGTGGCCGTTACAGCCAATGGCGATCATTGTCGGGCCATGTTCAACGAATTTTTGTTCACAAAAATTGAAGAGGAGGATATTGGCAGCATTTGCTTTCAATAGGACGGCATTACGTGCCACACAGCCGAAGCTACACTCGAAGTTTTGCGCCCTATTTTTGAAGATTGCATTATCAGCCGCAGAGCTGATATCGTTTGGCCACCTCGGAGCTGCGATTTGACACCGTTGGACTATTATTTGTAGGATGCCGTAAAAGCTAAGCGTTACGCTGATAAGCTAGAGACAATTGACGATTTAAAGGACAATATTCGTGAAGCCATTGGTGAAATACAGCTGCACACAATCGATAATGTGCTTAAAAATTGAACCGATCATGTACTGCATGGCCAGCCGAGGTTTTCCATTAATAACCGCCTCCATCACTGAGCAGCCCCAACGACAGCCAAGGTCTTTGTTGGGAATCGAACCTACAACCCTCAGAGTGACAAGGTAGTTCCCTCCCTGCTAGCCTACAGAGGCAAAACTATAAAGCTATAAAACTATAAATTTATGAATCTCATAACGAATATACTTGTAAAAATTAATGTTTCCGGTATGTAGTGAAATAAATAATAAAACCAATATTTATGGAATAGAATGTTATTGATGTGACTGCTAGGTCCGGCTTTTTTGGACATTATTCTATCGTTTAAAATTTTCAAGACTTCTTTGATATTTATTAGCTATTTATCCCACAATGCTTCGGATTATAATAGCCTTTGCTGCAAGAAAGCCGTGGTTAATAAAATTTTAATGTCCTGGATGAAGATGAGATTACGTGATTGTTAACTTGCCTTATTAGAAAGACATTTATTTAAAAAGATTTTTTATGTTTTATGGAGCAATAAAAATCTATTTTATAACTTAAGCCAATTCATCCATAAAACTTCTGCAAATACTTGCTGCTTTACTTTTCAAACGTCTATTTTTAAAACATTAACAAAATGGAAATTTTATTGTTACCCAAAAACCATGAACACCCACATACACATTTCTAGCTGACACTTACGGTTGGTCGTGTTTAAAAAAACCATAAATGTATAATAAAAAATATGGCATTTTGGCTGCATTAACAAATTTTCACACAATACCAACTGGATATCAGTTTATCACAAATTGTCCTCCAATTGACCGCAAAACACCAGCACTGTGTAATCACTTGGAATGGTAGAGTTACCCCCAACAGCTTTCTGTTGAGTTAATGAGAACAATAAAAAAATTTAAATGTCTCTTAAAGATGATGAAGTATCATGTCTGGAAAGAACAGTTATTTAAACGGTGATAATTTTTAGTAAAAATATAAAATTTTTTAGGTGCAATATACTTTAAAAATTCAAGGAAACTTGTATAAAATTAGCATACTCCTCGCACATTCACATTCCATTAACGATTATTAATGAAATATATTTTCTGTTACAAAAAAGAAATCCTCTTATGATCGCTAAACATTTAAAATCACTTAACATTGTTTCAGTTACTAATATATAGGGTGTTTTTTTATAGAGCCTTAGATTTTTAAGTTGACAACAGTTTTTACTGGCGGTAATTTTTTGAGCCATCAAGTGTTTTCCGTTTAGTTTGGTTCGTCATTTCAACATGAATCGACAGATATACCTGAACAAGCCATCCAAATTGTGCAACATGGGCCCAATACAAGAATGCCATTGTTCCGGATTGTCATAAGCGTATTTTGTTTGGCATTAAAGTTCCCTGTTTAGCTGTGTAAATAGGTCAATAAATAAAATTTCCGTATTTGTAACGGTGTCTCAAGTGTATGTAGAGACACCGTCACATCCAGAAAAACTGATTGCTTGTTTTGCTTTATGGCCTGGTGGAATTATTGGTACGTTCTTCTTTAAAAAAAATGCTGTGACCTTCAGTCAATGGTCAAAGCTATACTTTTTCGTTTAACAATTGAACAACCATGACGTGCAGGAGCTGTGATTTTAATAACACTCCTCAGCATGTCATACAGTTCGTCCCACAAGCCATTTACAGGGACCACTATAGAGCCATGATGACTAACTTTTTCATTCATCAATTGAACAACTGTAATGTGCAGGAACTGTGATTTCAATAAGGACGCAATGTGTCACACAGCTCCTGACACAATTCATTTATTGAAAAAACCCTTAAGAGATTGCATAGTTAACGTTTCGAATCCGTGAATTGACCTTAAAGATCGTGCGATTTAAGGGCGCTAGACTATTGTCTGTGAGAATATGTGAAATCTATAATCCACGCCGTTAAACCCGATAAAATTTACCACTTGGAGGAGCAATATGTCACACTGCTCCTGTCAAAATTCATTTATTGAAGGAAGCGTTTAGAGACTACATAGTTAACGTTTCGGATCCGCGAATTGGCTTCAAAGACACGATCTTCAAAGATCGTGCAATCTAACGCCGCTAGCCTAATTTTTGTAAGAACTAGCAAACCCGTTTGCCACGTTTGCCACCAGATGGCTTCAATGACAGTATTTCCGTAAATAAGAGGAATTTCGCAAAAATAAGCATAATTTGGGATCATCTATAAAAAATCGATTTTTATATGAAAATTTCACAAAAATTTAAAACTCCGTTTCGCCACCAGTTGGCTTCATTTTTTGTAAGTAAAATATGAAAGTAAATACTGAATCGAAGGGTTATACGTGTCCGCAAGTTATCCGTTTCATTGAAGTGCTCTCTGATAAACCACATTTTTTGTTTTTTGGTCTGACGTTAACACAAATAAAGCGGGTGGTTTCCCAACTCTTGAAAATGCAACGTATAGCTGCCCATGTGAAAAACAATGATTTTCTAAATTTATCCCGCAAACAATAAGCGATTGGCCTTGCGACTTGTTAATTGTCATTGCGAACGCAAGGCAAACTGGAAATTGCAATCGTTTGAAGTTAAACAGAAGATCAATCGGAATAATTGGTATTCGAGAAATACATACATTTTCGCATGCGTACTTTCCGTTAATAATGGATGCCTTAATCAAATTCGGCATAAGTCTTTTTCCCGCAAGTCGAGTACCGTTGCAAAGTCGAGGTGGATTCAAATTACGCAATATCATAATAACTGAACCAACCTTGAGTTGAAAGTTATGTGGTGGAAATCCTGATAACTCCACAAAGGTGATGCCTTCAGGCAAACATTCAATTCATCTGCAGGCGTTGCACGGGGAATTACTGGCAACGTCTGCCTGAAATCGCCTGCCAACAATATCATCAAGCCGCCAAAGATGTTGTTATTTCGCCGAGGATCCTTCAGAGTGAAGTTAAGTGCTTCAAGTGATTTCCTATGTGTCATTGTGCACTAATCCCAAACAATAAGCTTGCATTGCATCAACAATTTTCCCATTGCGCTGGATCGGGAAATATTGCATGTTGGAGTATCAATTGTGTTTAAATTGAGTGGCAACTTAATCGCAGATTGTGCAGTACGACCGCCATCTAGAAGAGTCGCCGCAATTCCAGATGATGCTAACGCCAAAGCTATGTCACATCTTGAACAAATAGTGGCCAAAATCAATGAAATGGCAAATGTTTTCCCTGTTTCTCCGGGTGCGTCCAGGAAAAATAGACCGCCATCTACTTAAAATGAAACGTACTTGTTCTCGTGAGCGATCTTCACACACCACGTACTGGTGCCGTTGTAATTCACGCTATGTATCAGAGATGGCGCTGTGTTATGAAAAATGATTTTCCCTGTTTTCCTGCTTTTCTCTTGAATTTCTTTGCTATAAACCTCACGGAGCCCGAGACCTTTCCAACGAATGCAAAACCGTGGAAATCGGTTCGTGCGTTCTGAAATTATAGCGTCAGGAAGGAAAACCCGACTTATTTTTATATTATAGATATGTGTGTGTAGTCGACAGTCCACGCCGTTAAATCCGAACAAATTGACCATTTGGAGGACAACATTATTTGCATTATCGCTGATATACGGCCACAAATGTTGGAAAACTTTATAGAAAATTGCACCTCCACAAAAGACTACGTCCGAGCCATCCGTGTGATGGTTACATGCCAGAAATCATATGTAAATTACACTGCCAAAAGATTGCCTTCGAATAAAATAAATTTTATATCAATTTAAAAAAATTCTTCTTTACTTTATTCCATTCTAAAGTTCTAATCCTCTAATAAAAAATACTCTATATGAAGAGACACCTAAAGGTATGCTAGACATATTACAAAGATAACTTTAAGTAAAAGCTTTCGTAACAACTAAAATTATGCTTTTACAAACAAAACATTTTTTTGCGCTTCCTCTTAAGCTGCTTATCAAATTGACAGCTAAACGGAAATTCATCACTGTTGTTTACTGTAGTATCAGGAACACAGACAAAGCTGTGTGCAACAAAAAAAAAAAAAAAACAAAAAACGAAATAATCTATTTATGACACCCAACCAACCAAACAACAAACCAACGAAACAACAGCTGAAGAAAGACAAACATTTCCTGTCTAAAATAAATCAAGAGAAAAAATGTGTTTCAAAATGTTTTATAATTTAATGGAAAAAATCCATTTAAGCTTGTTGATATGTGAAGCCAAAATCAAGTACAAGTTCTTTGATATATACATAGGCCTCCAAATATAACAGTAAATGTGTCTGTGTGATATTCAATTTATTTTTGTATCCCTTAGTTTATTCAAAAATGTTTTCCGTGTACCCATATCAAAAAACGAAGCAAAGAATAAAAATAAAAACAAAATTCCTTTGAGGGTTTTAGCCGAATTAACAAGATTAAAATTGAAATGTTAAATCTAAGCAATTTGTTGTATGGAAAGCATTAAAGTTGAAAAAATCCCTTAAAATATTTAACATGAATCTGGAATTTCTCTTTCATTCACTATCGCGGCAATTAGTTGTGTAGAAGGTAGGCACCATTGTTTTAATTAAAGAAAATTCTCTATTACGTGATAAGATTTACATCTGCGCCTGGCTATGGAGCCTTAATCAGATGGTGTTCATACCACTGGGAATGAAAAGCAAACGTCATTCACGCCCTAGGAAGCCGAAGACTAATTCTAGCAACAGGTCTTTCCTAATTGCAACTTTAGTGATTCCAGAGCAGGGCTGCAAACCCCCACTCCTTGCTGAAGAGCTGGAGACTTTCCAACTCCTGTCCAGAACACATGTCTAGCATGCTCACTGAATCTAGGAACATTCCACCAGGTAGGTGTTATTAAAGGTGAAATGAACCTGGCCACCATATAAAACTGGCCTGTCTGGTATGGGGCAGCGAAACCACAACTACTCCCGAAGGGCCAACCTCAATAATCAGCCAGAGAACAGTTAAATGTCTAAAGAGACAAATAACGGAACTCTGGGGCTTACTGATTTCCATGGAAATAAAGTGGAGTTCCCAGTTGACCCCTGCTGCCTTCAGGGGACTGGACTGCCTTTTTCCCCCAGTTGCACAGGTCTAGATAGTCGAAGTTCTATAAAGACCATATAATGTGCCCCCGGGGGAAAGAAAATTCCCCATGTCATGTCATGGCGTCTTGGCAAGGTAATTGAAATACACCATGGAGCAGATGGTGACGCTAGGACAGCATTAGTAAGAAAATCCGCCGCCATCGTTAAGCGATCAATTCACTCACTAGCTACTCGTCCTTTAAACGTGGCACTACAGTTGACAACGAACAGCAAGATAATAATTCCCGAATTAAAAGAAAATGTCCATCAAACAATAAAATCACAGCTTCATCACCTTCAAAACGGTTCAATTTAACTACAAGTCTGCTGGTGCTCTTCGCAATCCTTTTTCCATTAGTATTGTGTCAATAGCAACCCAGGCCTATGCTTCGAACAGATTGGCAGAGTTAACCCTATTGCTTTAGAATGGAACCTTTTTATATATTTTTACAAGGAACTAGCAAATCCGTTCGCCACGTTTGCCACCAGTTGGCTTCGCTTCGTGAGGGATACCACACACCACGTTGTAGTAGATGCTATGAATTAGAGATGGCGCTGTTTTCCTGCTTTGCACTTGAAATTGTTCCTTAACTTCACGGTGCTCGAGACCTTTCCAACCAATGCAAAACCGGGGAAATCGGTTCGTGCGTTCTGGAGTTATAGCGCTAGGAAAGAAAACACGACCTATTTTTAAGAAGATTTCACTGAAAACTTAAAATGGCTGTATTTCCGTAAATAAGAGGAATTTCGCAAAAATAAACATAATTTGGGACCACCTACTTTGCTATAAACCTCACGGAGCTCGAGACCTTTCCAACGAATGCAAAACCGTGGAAACCGGTTCGTGCGTTCTAAAGTTATAGCGTCAGGAAGGAAAACCCCATTTATTTTTATATAATAGATTACAGCTTCTAAAAGCTGGCACTGACACCCTAAAGAAATCCTGAAATAATCCAGACTTCAACCAACTATGCGATGAACTTGCTGCCCATTTTAGAAAAACCCAACACGAAATGGGGGCCAGTTTAACCAATCTGGCAAAAAGGAAAAAACGGAGATCAATTGACATCGTTGGAAAGATGGCGAATTCATTATTTGGTGTCCTCGACTTACAATACGCTGAAAAAAATTACTGAAACTATAAATAGTCAAAAAACTAATGAGGTTCCCTTAAGCCAGCTCCTGCGGAACGAAACCTCATTCCTTGACACCATCTTAAATATTATGAAGCAGACTGAAACCCGTGTGCAAAATAAGTTTGACAAAATCCATCTCAGACTCCAGGCCCTGGAGAACTTCACCAGCGGCGATATTCATCAGTCCCAGCTAATTCTGTCTCTAAGTATTCAACTAATCGTCATTTCAGATAATTTACAAAAAATCCTTTTATTTGGGTACGGTTTTCCGTCGACCCTCGTCAAATTTGGTTTGTGAACAAACCGGTTTCGGCTGTTTGCCATCTTCAGTGTTCTTTTCGTACTAGTTGCGTTCTATTGTCAGTTGTGTTTATATAGTTCGTGTCTCCGTTCGTGTTATTGCGTTCGTCACTTTCTGTCTTTTTTGCCTGCATCTCTCTCTCTTCTTTTTCGTTTGTCTCTTTTTTACCTAATTTGTCGCTCCCTTTTTCATTCGTCTTTGTTTTCTAACTAAATCCTTTTAGGATAATGCTTGCTTGTTTTTTTCTATGTGTGAACCTATTGGGTTTTTTTTTCTTCTATGTGACATAATAATCTGTAATTGTACGTTTATGATGTTCTTTATTGCTTAGGTCTTGCGCACCTGCGTAACGTTTTTGTGTTGGTGTAGTGTTTGTTTTCCTGTAAAAATGTTTCAACGGTTCAAATATTGTGTCCGAAGCAGTATTTATTTGTTTATTTATTACCCCCCCCCCCCCCCCCCCCCCGGGGGCACATTTATGGTCTTTACGGTACGTAACAGCTGTCTAGATCTGTGCAAGGTGGTCAACTGGAAACTCCACTTTATTTCCACGGGGATCAGTGAGCCGCAGTTCTCTGGCTGATCATTGAGGTTGGCCCCTATATGGGAGCATCGTGGTGGTTGTGGTTTTGCAGCCCCATATCAGTCTATGGTTTAAAATGGTGGCCAGGATCATCTCACTGATAATGACACGCATGGTGAATGATTCGTCCCGTGAGCATGCTTGACATGAGTTCTGGACAGAAGTTAGAAAGTCTCCAACTCTTTAGCAAGGTGTGATAGTTTGCAGACCTGCCCTGGAATTATTCAAGTTGCAACTAGGTGGTTCTGTTGCTTAGAATTATGTCTTCGGCTATCTAGGACGTTTGTATGACGTTCCAAATTATACAAAGTGGTTTGTCCACCATCTGATTAAGACTACATAGTCAGGCGCGGATGTAATACAAATCACACTCTGTTCATTAATTATTCGTCCGTCAAATGTTTTTTGTTTGTACATTTCCATGTTTTCTAATACATTTAGTCTCCTTCCTTTGTGCTCTGTATGAAGCAGTTTAACCGTTGTCTTTATATGTCCTGGTGTACATTTGTTGTTAAATATATGGTTCGCAAAGTTCGATCCTGGATTTGATGCCGGTTCCCGTAGTCTTCCGTTATAGTCTCTAATGTGTTCCCTAAATCTGGTCTTAATTTTTCGTCCTGTTCGCCCGATGTAGCTATAATTGCATGTACAAGTTAATTTGTACACTCCTTGTCTGTCCAGTATATTCGCCTCGGTTGTTCCATTCCGCAGTATTCTGCCTAAGTTGTTTCCCGTTCTGAATGCGGTATTGATGTTGTGTTCTCCAAAGAATTTCGCCAGTTCGTACGCCGATCCTCCCATATATGTTAATGTTGCCCATTCTTCCCTTTCATTCTCCTGTTCTTTGTTTGTCCTAATTTGTTTCCTGATGTTATCTACGAGGCGCTTTTTGTATCCGTTGTTTTCCGCTATGGTGTATATTGTTTCCATTTCCTTCATATACATTTGCCGTGTTAGTGGTGTTCTCTTGATTGCTGCGTTTTTGTGTTGCTGGGGATGATTTGATGAGTTGTGTATTATTGTGTCCGTTGCTGTTGGTTTCCTGTATATTTCATATTCGATTCTGTTCGAGATTATGTTCCTCTTGATCGTTAGGTCCAGATAATTAATTCTCCCCTCCTCTTCCTTTTCCATTGTAAATTTTATGTCCTCGTGTCCTCCATTCAAGTAATCTAGAATTTGCCCATCGTCATTCCCCTCCAGTATACATATGATGTCCACGACATATCTTGCGTACATCGATGATGAATTTGTTGGCAGACGCTTATCACGTTAAAATCAGTCCTACGCTACACCACAGCAATTTGCATTTTTGAAATTAAAAGTTTAACGCATTATTTTTTCCTATTTCAAGGTTAAATATTGAAACGTCACACCTTTTCCAAACTAAAGGCAGTTAATATTTTTATCAATTCTAAATTTTTGCCATTAAATCATAGATATGATTTCGATTTTTAACAACTTTCTGTAAGATTTTGCTACAAAATAATTATCTGTTGACTTATAGAATTTGTTTTGCAATTTTGTTGTAAAGGAAAAATATAACCACAATAAATAACAAAAACAACAAAAACAGAAACACAGATATCATAAAATCAAACATCTACTTGATATTTTATTCACTTGATGAATGTTTTATGACATGATGGTGATGATTGAAATGAAGATGATGAGAATGGTTAAAGCCACATTTCGTTTTTTAACTTTGTTTATTCTTGCTATTCATTATGATGAAGATGATGATGATGATGACCTAAATTTTAACAAATAATCATTATATCGCAAAATATTTTAAACATGTTGAATATCAATATTCCATCGTTTTTTGTTACTTTAAAAATTTTTTTATGATTTTTTGTTTGTGCGCTATTTACAGACAACAACTAGAGGTGGTTTATTTAACTAACTGCCTTTTATTTTTTATGGCCTTTTGTAAATTTTTTATTGTTAACAGTTACAAAAAAAATTTTAATAAATTAGTTATCAGTAAAAGATGAACTTTTAGTTATAATTGAAGTATTCCATTAAATGTCGATTATTTTATTTATGTCATAGAAAATAATTCCTATTAAGAAAATTTAAAGGCTTAAAAAGCTCTAATTGGCTAAAGTGTTCTATAAAAAAAAGTCACTTAGCACTTTTATAAAGGGGGTTTTTTATAAAGGCATACAACTTTGAAATCGATCAAAAACAAAGGTGACACCAAATTTACTTAATTCGAAAAATAATCTTCTTACATTAAAAATTAAATGTAACTGCGGGCGTATAATGGCCACAGCTGATTTGAATGTGGCCTAATCTGGAAGTCCTATTTTCAGTGAGTTTTTCTAACATTTGTCGCTTTATATCGGCAACAACGCACCGAACGTTATTATCCTTGTTCAATCGTTTCGGGCTTATTGGCGGTGGCTAGTTACTTTAATATCCCAATATAAAATAGTTAAGCGGCGTTAAATCGCTAATGGAATGGAAACAAAAACACTGAAGATGGCAAATAGCCGAAACCGGTTAGTTCACAAACCAAATTTGTCGAGGGTCGAGGTAAAACCGTACTCAAATAAAAATAAATTAAACCCCGTCGGAAAATATACGCACATATCACAAAATGCCTGTCAGGCCTACAATTTAGACTCAATTGGACTAATAACAATTTACAAACGACGACAATTAAAAGCTATGACAACAAAAATATTTGGTTCAACAATTCCGGTTTGTTCACAAACCAAATTTGACTAGGGTCGACGTAAAACCGTACCCAAATAAAAAGAAACAAAAAACCTATTTGGTTACCAAATGTTTACTTAAACGTGATTGATTGATCAGAACATTCATTTATTATATAAACAACCATGATGTACAGGAGTTGGGGTGTCACATTTTTCTTTCCTTCAGACCAGCACTCAAAGGATAACCCCTGCTAATGCAATACATTGTACCAAAAGTATAAAATTAGGTTATGGGGAGGAGGAAATAGGGAATAGTGTTTGCGGGCATTCGATTTGCATTTCCCTACATTGAAAGTGACAGGAAAGACTTCTGTATAGAAAGAGTTCATTCCCCATACGAACTGTTCTGCTAAAAAACGAATTCTCCACAAATGAATGCGCTCTCAACAAAACCGGAATCAAACGCAAAAACTTGCGAGTTTCGGGAACAATTTCTCTAATTTCGTTAGAGGACTTACCATTGTAGTAACGATAGAACAGTGAAATACATCCCATATTGTGTTGATGCTCTACAAAATCAATAGAGTTGGATACCCTAGGGTCTGCATGCGATCGAGCAACTACACAATAGACTAATGGGCATCAGCCTATACATGAGAATTTGTAACGATACGTTTACGGTGGTTGCTGGAATAGCGACAGCAGAGGCCAGGGTCGTTGCAATTTTTATTATCTACCTTCTTGGTCCGCGGAAGGAATGACACTCAATGCTTTATAAAAGTTATAAAACTTATCACCAAGCTTATTTAGTCAACTCTTACAATATGGATGGTTGATAGTGAACGGTCGGGAATCATAGCCGAAGAACGGGGAGTCAACTCGCTGAGACGATGGGCAGCGACAAGAACATCAACAGTAGTATAGGCGGCAGTGGCACAGAGTGTGATTTGTTTTACATCCGCACCTGGCTATCTAGCCTTAATCAGATGGTGGACAAACCCCTATTGTATAATTTGGAACGTCAAACATGCGTCCTAGGAAGCCGAACGCATAATTCTAAGCAACAGAACCACCTAGTTGCAACTTTAATGATTCCAGGACAGGGCTGCAAACCATCACACCTTGCTAAAGAGTTGGAGACTTTCTAACTCCTGTCCAGAACACATGTCAAGCATGCTCACTGGACTGGATCATTCACTTTGCGTGTCATTATCAGTGAAATGATCCTGGCCACCATATTAAACAAACCTGTTATGGGGCCTCGAAACCACAACCACCACAATACTCCCATATAGGGGCCAACCTCAATAATCAGCCAGAGAACTAGTAAATGTCTAAGGAGACAAATAATGAACCCTGCGAGCTTACTGATTTCCGTGGAAATAAAGTGGAGCTTCCAGTTGTCTCCCTGTCTGACTTCACGGGACTGGGCTTCCTTTTTCCCCCAGTTGCACTGTGTCTAGATAGTGGAATATTCTATAAAGACCATATTTATATGCCCCTGGGGGGCGGCAGTGGCACAGGCGGTAGCGGTAAAGACGGCTACGGCAGTAGTGGCAGAAGCGGCAGCAATAAAACATTTGTGGTACAGGCTTAAGCGGCACAGGCAATAGCGGTAATGATGGCTGCGGTATAAGCGGCAGCGGTAAAGATGGCTGCTGTACAGGCGGCAGCGGCACAGGCGGCAGTTGTACCTTCGGCAGCGGTCCAAGCGGCAGTGGCACAAGCGGCAGCGTTAGTAATCCAGTAATAATAAAATATTAATAAAGTGGTGATGTTGTGTAGGTGAAAACGAGGGCATGACTTTCACCGTTACATTCCATTCTTTGGATAGATATAACTGATATAAATAGTACAAAGATCGGGTGGAGTGAGCAATCTCTTACACCGAGGCACTTGAAAGCTTCTTTAGAAACAATTGACTTATTGTATCAAACATTTGGTAATCCTTCAGCTTCACGTTTCTAATCGATATATTGGCCTCTAAAATTGTACGATTTAATGCCACTAGATTATTTCTGTGGGGTAATTGAAGTCGATTCTTTTCACCAAAACGATGGAACTCTTAGAGGACAACACTTGAAGAAAGTCATCGAAAATTGCAGCTTCAGATTAGAAATTTGAAAAGTTTTTAGTATCAGAAAATTCTACGAGGGCGGTTCAATAAGTCTGTTACTATTTAAATGAAACAAAGTTTTTTTGTTGCAAAACAAAAATGTATTTTTCAACATAATCTCCTTTGAACTCACTACACTTAGTCCAACGTTTCTCCAGTTTTTGTATCCCTTCGCAAAAAAAATAGGGTTTTTCGAAGGGATCCTTAAAATAGGCATTTGTTTCGTCAATAATTTTAAGGTTGGAAGTAAATCTCTTTCCACCCCGAGCCATTTCTTTAGGTTTGAAAGTAGGAAATAGTCACTAAGTTCTAAATCCGAAGAATATGGTGGATGAGGTATCAATTCGTAGCCCAATTAAAAGAAATTTGCCGTTGAGACTGCACACGTGGGCACCCGTGCATTGTCTCGTTGAAAAAGAACTTTTTTCTTGGCCATATGGGGTGGTTTCTTTTTAAATCCTCATTAAATCGGTTTAATAAGTTGGCATAATATTCGTTTTATTTTGTTTTTCCCTTTTGAAGGTAATCGATATGGATTATCCCACGTGCATCCCAAAAAACTGTTGCCATCATCTTCTTGGCCGACAAACTTACCTTTGTCTTCTTCGGAGCAGTTTAACCCGAAAAAAACTCATTGTTTAGACTGCTACATGGTCTCCGAAATACAGTAATGTATTCATGTTTCATCCACAGTTACAAAACGCGGCAAAAACTCATTCGAATTGCAGTAAAACAACTCGAAAGAATACTTTGAAGTTGTCACACACTAACGTTTATGGTCAATTGAGATTAAACGTGGCACCCATCCTGCAGACAACTTTCTTAAGCCCAGTTGATCATTTAAAATCGAAACCACACTGCCATATGAAATGGCTATAGCATCAACCATCTCACGCACTTTTACTCTTCGGTCGGCCAACACCATATCGTGGATTTTTTCGACATTTTCAAGTGCACTGAACTCAGAACGTTCAGCGTCATTTGTCATTTTTGCGGTTGTGTTTATAAAATTTAAAAAGCTTCATGCGCTCTGGACCAGGAGTTGGATAGTCTCTAACTCTTCAGCAAGGAGTGAGGGCGTTTGCCTGCTACGAGTTCTTGAAGTTGTAACTAGGAGTGACAGGAGAATAGACATATCCGAAGGTTTCCTAGGGCGAGTTTGACGCTACATTTCGTCCACAGTGGTTCACGCAACCATCTAGACTTGTATCTTGCGGGGGTAGCAGGGAGCCCAGTCCCATAACAGGCTAGCAAGAGCCAACTGGACAATTTCACCATATTTCCACGGGAATCAGTAAAGCCCCAGAGTTCCGCTATTTGTCTCTTTAGGCATTTAGCTATTCTCTGACTGATTATTGGGGTGGGCCCTTCGGGAGTATCGTGGTGGCTTTGTGTTTCGAGGCCCTCGTTTGAATTGTGTGGTGTCGGATCATATACAATGAACACAATGATTGTTCCAAGTTCAGGGGGCATGTTTGCGGTTGTGTTCTTAAAATTTATTTAGCTTCATGCGTTCTGGACCAGGAGTTGGATAGTTTCCAACTCTTCAGAAAGGAGTAGTGGTTTACGACCCTGCTTCGGAACTGCTGAAATTGCAATTAGAAATGATCTTTTGCTAGAATTAGTCCTCGGCTTCTTAGGGCGTGAATGACGGTACATTTCATTCCCAATGGTTTGACCACCATCTGATAAAGGCTTACAGCCAGGCGCAGATGTAAGTCTTATCACGAAAATTTCATCCACAGTAATACGATGCACCATCTGATTATGGCTTACACGGCTAGGTAGAGATGTAAAACTTATCACGCATATACTTGTGCGACACAACGAAAGTTAGTAACCACTCTTTTACCATTGCAATCGATGGTGCAGAGTCCCCACAGTATTTATCGAGCTTTTCCTTGGTTCGATTGAAGGTTTTTTTTCGGAAAAAATAATGTTTAAAGAGTGGTCGAAATTCACTTAAATTTTTAGAAAAATACACGTGATTGTATGTTTTGAACAGCTTTTAAAAGCAAAGTAAATGACGACACTTGCTTAAAAATTCGCCAGGATTCTATTAACAGGTGGTACTTAATGGAAACAGTGTTACATATCATATAACAACTACCAGCGATGTTTGAAAAATAGCGGACTTATTGATCCACCCTCGTATAAATATGTGTGTAGTTAAAATATTTTTTTTAATTTAATTATTAATTATTTTGAATTTTTTTGTTAACAATTTTTTAATTTATTGATTATTCATGCACTTTTCTTTTTGTAAAGGTGCCACCAATTAGAGTGGCGAAGTAATGAAAATAAATTTTTTTTACTTTCTATATAAAAACTTTAAGCTTAAAAAACTATTTATAAAATATACATCCTTGTTTGATTCCATTCTAACCCCTGATGATCGCTTTTCTAATTTAATCAAATTCAAATCAAACTGCCTTATGCTGCTGATTAAACAATTAACTCGCTTTGAAATATTTTTATTTTTCCTTTTCACTATTGAAATTTGTAGACTAATGAATGATTATGCTGATTAATTTATAAATTGATGACTCTAATTAATGACCTAATGATTGAGTGGCTGCCTGGCTGATTATTTAAACCATTGAAGGTTTTTTTTTCTCAATATTTTGTTAATTGACAAATTGTTTAATTAATGAATAATTAAATCTACCTAAAAAAACAATTTGCTTGTGAAGCATATCTCCAGTGAATATTTAAATATTTAAATTACAGATTTATCATGTTCCCTAAAGTATGCTATATTTAAATTCAGTTAGCAAAAGCTGTAATATAAAAAACCTCTAAAAATATTTAGAGGAATAATACTCTCTATAGCAAATTCACCCCAAAATTCTTAAACCGTAAAATAAATGTTTTCAAAACGTGCAGCTTAAAATGAAATGAAGTAAAACCACCTGAAGGTATACTATAAATAATATTGCAATTACCAGCTAACGTTAAACAAAAGCATTAAGCTTCACACTTTTTCTACCTCTCCTCCATCTCTTTTTCATGACTTTAAGCAAAACAAAGCAAAAACTTGTTGAAATGCCATTAAAAGTAGGCCATATAAATATATTTTTTTCAACATCCCTTAATGTAGGCAACATATTTTAATATAAAATATATTTTGATGCCGTTATATGCAGTAGGCTTTTTTTCCACTTTTAAGCGAAAAAGAATTCAATAAATTCTGCACGCTGTATTGCCAGGTCGCCTCATTGAAATATTTTAATTTTTTGACTAAAAACTGCGGAAAGTATTTCTAGTGAGAAAAAATTCCTCAAGTGCTTAACCCAAGGTATTGAATTCTGTTTATTTATTGCTTTTAGCATTATAATTTCTTGCAATTATATTTGTTATACAAAAAAAGCCTATTTTAAATATTGGTAAATTTTTGTTATAAACGTTTTCTTGCTGTTCCTTTCTCTTCTGCTTTTTTCAGTATAAAAAGCAGCTGCTGCATTTCCTTTCAATTTTTATTTTATTTTTTCAAATTTTTAAAATATTTTTACCTCATAAGCGTTTTTTTTTTTTTGTTTTGCCATCATAAAATGGTTAAAGGGTTCTACTTGTTCTTAAACTTAATCTTACACACTTACAGTCACAGTCATATATATTCACACAAATTTAACATATTGGGACGATTCGAAAGTGATCGAAATTACAAAATAATTAATTGTTTCTGCTCTTTCTGAAGCAGAAAGTATAATTAATTTTCATCTTATGAGCTACCTGAAGTCCAACAGCTTACTTAGCGATCGACAGTGTGGTTTCCGTAAGGGGCGCTTTACGGGCAACTTGCTAGCCTTCCTGTCTCAACAATGGTGTAACTCCATACATCACTTAGGAGTAAGTCCCCCCAGGGGCACATTTATCAGTCTTTATGGATTACTCAACCATCTAGACTTGTGCTGCTGGGTGTATAAAGGCAAGGCAGTTTCCTAAAGGCAAGCAGGGTGGCTCCACGTTATTTCCACGGGAATCAGTAAGCCCCAGAGTTCTGCTAATTGTCTCTTTAGCCTTCCAGCTGTTTCTCTGACTGATTATTGAGGTTGGCCCTTCGGGAATATCGTGGTGGTTGAGGTTTCGCGGTCCCGCATGAATTTGATTTAGAAGGCCAGGATCATCTCACCTTTACTGAGAACAACGGGTGAATGATCCGGATCCAGTAAGCAGGCTAGTCATGTGTTCTGTACCAGAAGTTGGATAGTCTTCAACTCTTTAGTAAGGAGTAGATATTTGAAACCCTGCTTTGTAACTGCTGAAATTGCAACTAGGAATGACCTGTCGCTAGAATTATTCCTCGGCTTCCTAGGGCGTGACTAACGTTGCTTTTTATTCCCACTGGTTTGACCACCATCTGATTAAGGCTTACGGCCAGGCGCAGATGTGAATTTTATCACGAAATTTCGGAGAAAGTAAGGTGGTGGCGCTAGATATTTCCAAAACATTCGATAGAGTGTGGCATGATGCACTTCTATCAAAACTTGCTGCTTTTGGTGTCTGAGATAATTTCTCCATATTTGTATCTAGTTTTCTTAGAAATCGCACTATACGGGTTGCTATATAGATGCGATTTTATCAGACGATTTCTTAATGAATTCAGGGGTACGGCAAGGCTCCGTTCTTTCTCCTACCCTATTTCTTATTTTTCTAAATGACCTTCTTTATCGAACTTTCAATACTATATATTCTTTTGCAAATAACAGCGCCATTTGTCATTTGTATACATTTCGTAATAGACCAGGTCATTTGGAGGTTAGTTCCAAAAGACAAAACAAGAATGATACGCTTAATCACAATCTCGCGACAATCTTGGAATGGTGTCATGTGAATAGAGTAGATTTTAATACTCGTAAGATGCAATATTGCATGCTTTTACGCATAGATCTACGTTCGGTAATAATGTTGCATCTGTTACTATGGATGATATAGGTATTACGGGATCGGAAGCTCTTGATGTTCTTGGCATGGAAATTCAATGCGATGTTCGATGGACTAAACACATTTTTCAGGTTTCTAAAGAAGCTTTCAAGTAACTCGGTTTTCGCCGTACTATTTATACCACCTATATGCGTCCAAAAATGGAATACAACTCTCATGTAAGGGCTATTTTCGAGTTACGCGACCGCATACAGGAGAGGGCCAAGAGGCTCATTGGGGACAGTAGGGTATCCAACTCTATTGATTTTCTAGAGCATCAATGCAATGTGGGATGTATTTCACTGTTCTATCGTTATTACAATGGTAAGTGCTCTAATGAAATTAGGGAACTTGTTCCCGATACTCGCACATTTTCACGTTTAATTCGATTTTCATTCAGAGGGCTTCCATTTCTGATTGATTGGCCATTGAATCGCACTACGTCTTACAGAGAAAATTCCTTTTTTAGCAGAACAGTCCGTATGTGGAATAAAGTCCCTCCGGAGGTTTTTCCTGTGACTTTCAATCTGCTTTTAATCTTCAAATCTAACTATCAACGAGAAAGTCTAGAATAAAGTCAAGGAAATAGTGAAAAATAATAAGACGCACGTTGAAATCGGAACGAAATTTGAAATGGATATATCAGCGTTGGAATTGACAAGAGAATACGAAGGGGTTTGCTGAAAAATAGTCTAATAATCTAGTCAATACAATAAAAACTCATGGCAGTCTACAAAATAGGGTCAGAAGTGGTCGAAAATATACCACAAATAAAATGGAAGATCGTTCAATTCTGAAAATATTCGCCGAAAATCGGGTTGCAAGTCCCAGCGAAAGTTGCTTCGGAAATAGATGGCATTATTGGAAAACGTGTAGGTGATTCTTAAATTCGGAGAAGGCTTAAAATAACTACGATATAAAGAGTTACGCAACCATCTAGACTTATGTCTTGCGGGAGTAAAAGAGAGCCCAGTCCCCTAACAGAGTAGCATGTGCCAACTGGGCAATCCACTATATTTCCAGGGGAATCAGTAAAGTACCAGAGTTCCGCTATTTGTCGTTTTAGGCATTTACCTGTTCTCTTACTGATTATTGAGGTTGGCCCTTTGGGAGTATCGTGGTAACTGTGTATTTCGTAGCCCTCTTTTAAGTTGTGTGGGTCGGATCATTCACAATCAACACAATGAATGGTCCAAGTCCAGTGAGTATGAATACTGTCGTGTTCTTAATTATATTAAGCTTCATGCCTTCTGGACCAGGAGTTGGATAGTCGCCAACTCTTCAGCAAGGAGTGAAGGCTGCGGCCTGCTCCGGGCTTTTGAAGTTGCAACCAGGAGTGACCGAAGGATATACGATTCCGAAGGCCTTCTAGGGCAAGGATGACGCTACATTTCATCCACAGTGGTAATGATCCACCATCTGATATTGGCCTACACGGCTAAGTGCAGATACAAATCATATCACGTAGAGTTACGTTGTACAAAAAATTAATCGATATAACTGAAATAAACAAAGAAAAGCGTTTAAAGTTCGCTATGGAGTATAGAAATACATAAGTCAATAGCGTTTTGACGTAATATATTGTGGACAAATGAATCCTCTTTTGAATTTGAAGGAACGTTCAGGAAAACTTTTATACATCTTTCCAAATTATTAAAGCATAAATCGTTTCCGGTGGTGGCTCAGTAATGTTTTGGGGCTGTGTCTAATGCTACGGTTTTGGAGATTTAGTATACCAATAATAGGTACTTTAAACCACTCAGGATACCTTGACATTTTAAACAATAATCTTTTCAACTTAGCTCAGAGGCTATTTTCGGTGATGATAATGCTCCATATCACAAAGCATGACTACCTACCTCCAACGTTCTTCTGTGGCTGCCACAGAGCCCAGATCTAAATCGAATATAGAGCACGTATGGGCATTTATAAAACGCCAGAGAGGTGTGCGAAAAAAGGTAAAAAAACGAGAGGAAACAATAAATGAAATCAGAAATATTTGGGATGTCATAGATATCGAGTTTGTACGGAGTTTGAACATAGACTTTAAGCTGTCAATAAATGCTAAAGCTGACGGCCGCATCAGGCTATTAACTAATAACTCAAATAATTATATTTGCTTGATTTACTTTTAATGATGTTTAAATATTTTTGAAGCGAAATAAAATTGTTTAGATAGTTTTGAATGTAGAGGGCGCTTTCATTTTTTTCTTTATTTAAAGGGAAGTAGCATTTCAGGAAATAGTGCCTATTTAGTCACATACCATGCTACATTCTTTAGGAAAGGGATAGAGAAGAGATGAAACAGGTGGTGAAAGTAGAAGGATAGTCGAAAATTAACTGCTGTATAAAGACAGCACAGCAACCAGTGACTATGTCTTCATCGCTGAGCAGCCCCATCGACAGTCAATTTTTATTTTTGTAGAGAAAAAAAAACAAAATGTTCGTTGGGAATCGAACCCATAACCCGCATACTAACAAGCTAGTACACTACCTAGTAGCCTACAGGGGCACATGTGATGTAAACGAACAAACTAACAACTTCTGCACTATCTGCACCTTCAACTTTGTAATTTACAATTCTAATTTGTGGCACTGCATAATTTCGATTACTTTCGAATCGTCCCAATATTTTCAATTTGCGAAAATATATATGTCATAGTCGTGTATGGTATAAAAGTAAAAGCATTTAAAATAAAATTTAATCCAGCCAAGTGGAAATTTTTAAAAGCTTAATAAAGTTGTTGTATAAACTTTAACCAAAATTTTCCAGAAAGAGGGAAAATGAGAAGCACTTAGGCGGAGTTTACCTACTAAAAATGCTCAATAGTTTTATATTCTTAAAGGAAAATATCGCTTTTATTTGGGTACGGTTTTCCGTCGGCCCTCGTCAAATTTGGTTTGTGAACAAACCGGTTTCGGCTGTTTGCCATCTTCAGTGTTCTTTCGTACTGAGTACGAAAAGAAATAAAAGAAATTTTAACCCCGTCGGAAAATCCAAGCACATATCGAAAATATCGCCTTAAAAGCGTTTTTAGCGTTGTCTAAATGTGATTTCTGTTTCTACCATCTATTGGACAGGCTCAATGATCCTTCAGTAACATCCTGTTCTGTAGGTTCTAGAAGGGGTTACAGCATTTAGATCAGCAGGGTCATTGCTCAAGGGATAAAGGGGCCTACAATTCAAACAACCTTCAATACGAACCAGCATAGTGTTAAAATCCTCATAGGTAAACTTCTACGTTTTTTCAGATGGGATTTTAAACTTTTAACGCCTGCTTGCCACAATGTACTCATGTACGGAGAACCCGGGGGTATAAAATGCCAGTCAATATTCTGAAACGTGTGTTGGGAAATAAGTTGTTGGCGCACTTGTGTTAGAAATTGGACATGTTCTCGCTTAAGACTGTTTGCAGCTATAACGAAAACAGTGCCGTTATCTGAATACATTGAGGAGGCCAACCACGATGAGAGAAAAAACGGGCGAATGTTGCTAAAAAAGCATTTGTAGAAATTTTGCGAGTAACCTCTAAATGAATAGCCTTAGTTGAGAAACACGGACCCAAGCTGTGTGGCATGTTGTGCCATCTCTTAAACTACAGCTCTTGTATATCACGATTGTTCAATTCATGAACGAAAAAGATCAGTAGCCATAACTCTATAGCAGTCACCACTGATTGTAACAATCTGAACAGCATCGTACGGACAAATAATTGAACCAGTCCAAAAAGCACACAAAAAAATCTGCTTTTCTGGATGTAACGATGTTTGAACAAACGGCAGTTTTATTTATTTATAGAGGTGTTCATTCAAACAAAATTTTAACCCTATTTTCAAAATAAATTTGCACAACTTGGAAGCGTTGTTTAGTCCTCAGGCATCAGTCTATTCAGGTTTTAATGCCAAACTCAATTAAGTACTTTGAAAGAGAGCATGACTTTAAAGAAAATATTTATTGAATTAACTTCCTTAATATTTATAAAATTTCTAGACTTAAGATTTCTTGCTAAAGGCCATTTTTTCCCAAAAGTACTTTTGTGTTGCTAAAAGGACAAGTTTTGTTTTTTTAATTCTTAAAAAAACGATTTAGTTATATTAAACAGCAAAACATTTATCAAAAGAAAAAGGCTATATCAGTTTTTTGTTTCTAAAATGTTGTAAAAGTACCATTTTTAGAAGGTTTTAGGGGTACTTTAAAAAAAGTACTTTTTTTCCAAAAGTACTTTTTGGGAAAAAGTACTTTTTTTCAAAAGTCGTATGTTTAAAAATAAACCTTGAATTTATTTAGGGCTAGTTTTATTAAAATACGTCTTCTATAAAGGTGTTCTTGAAATAAGATTGCTTTTTAAATGGACTATTTTTTCTTAGAAAGCCGTACTTTTAAAGGTGCCTTTTAAAAACTTGTCTGTTAAGGTAAAAACTTTGCATAATATAAATTTTTTAATTTTAATAATTAATTAAACTACCAATTTAAACAAAAGACGTGGTAATGGTACTTTATAAAAAGTTTCTTAAATAAAAAGTACTTTGTTTGGGTATGATTTTACGGCAACCCTCTTTAAATTGGTATATTCACAAACCAAATTTGACGAGAGTCGACGTAAAATCATAGCCAAATAAATTAAACTCCGTCGGCAAATATACGCACATATCAAAAAGTACTTTTCTCAAAAGTACTTTTCTCAAAAGTACTTTTTTTAAGAATTTTTTTGAAAAGTACTTTTTTTCATAAATTTTTGATAAACAATAGAAAATAGAAATTTATGCTTTAGAACTGTCAGAAAATAATTTCTACATCACTAGCTGGGTAAATATAAATAAACACGAGCACATAGACACTATGGGGCCACTTATATCAAGAAAATTTGTTTTTTTTAATGTTTTTTTTTTTTAAATATGAAAGCATCACTTCTTCTTATCTTCCCTTTGCACAAATAATAACTTTTACCAACAATAGAATTTCAAAATTTTTTATTTTCTTTCTTTCATTGCATTTCCATATTTTATTTTTACGAGTACATTTGAATGTTCACAAAAATCTTTACTTCTCCACTTCATTTAACAAGTACACAAGAGAAAACAAAATTTAACCAAAATGTAATGTTGACAAAAAAAAAACAATTGCATTTTTATGCATTTATGCATATTTAAATTGCTAAAAAAATATGTTCTTAACAACATCAACTGCAACATGGTCCTCAACAGGGATAAAAAAAAGAACTGAAGACTCTTAAAAAAATTCGCGAAAAAAATTTAATAAAAAAAAAAATAACTTCTTTACGGCATCAGATGTGAGGCAAATCAGAACACAAATGAAAAGATTTTTAAAGAAATAGACTTACATTTATTTGCACACTTTTTATTAAAATTTTGAAAAATTCATTACTTTTTCTGCAATTCACTGCCTTTGTCAATTAGGTTTTTCCTTTTGAAATCTTTTTTTTTTCACGAATAACTTAAAAATAATTTATTAAATAATTTACATTTAAATACCTTGAAGACATTATGTATAAAAAGAAAATTTTGTTTATATTTTCCTTGATTTTTCGATTAAACAACAGCACAGTGGGGATTTTTTCTAAGAATAAACAATCATAAAATCAAATTCAGTTTGCAGTTTGTAAATTATGCGTGTGATTTGTTTATTAATGTAACCTCAGTTAAGCCTTTTAAACCTCAGTTTAGCCTTTACTCGACAACGTTCACACTTAAACAAAGCATCTTCATAACAATAAATTGTTACGATGTTGATTTATTAAGTTTTAAAAGAAAATAATTATTAATAAAAAAAATATAAACGAAATGACTTTCCAAACTGCGTAGTTTTCCAATAACACACAAGACCACAACAACATGCTTTAAAGAAATTCTATCAAATAAGATAAGCAATAGAAAACAAAAACTAACACAGAAAAAAACAAAGCATACAGCCAAGCAGGCGCCTAAACTGAATGATAACACCAGCAGTATGGGGTAATATTTAAATAGAATATTCTTGCATGTGCGAGGATCGCTTAAAATAACTATATAAGCTGCACCTTCTGGGCAACTGAGTGAATTCAAGTTGAGTCATCAGGGATTAAAAACAACAAAGTTACCATTGTGTTCATTTAGTGTGTATTGAAAGAAAATAAATCGCTTAATTTAAAACTCTAATGTATTGTTGGAGTTAGAGATTCTCCCGGCACATGATAGTCTTTATGGATCCTACTACTTCCATCTAGACTGGTGTCCTGCGGGGTAAAATGGAGCCCAGGCCCCTTCAAGGCTAGTAGGAGTCAACTGGACAATCCACTATATTTCCACGGGATTCAGTTGCCCGCAGAGTTCCGCTATTTGTGTCTAGGCATTTAGCTGTTCTCTGGCTGATTATTGAGGTTAAGGCCCTTTTGGGAGTATCATGGTGGCTGTGTGTTTCGAGGCCCTCGTGAGAGTTTGTGGGTCGGATCATTCACAATGAACACAATGAATGTTTCAGGTTCAGTGAGTATGAATGCCGTCATGTTCTTAATTATATTAAGCTTCATGCGTTCTGGACCAGGAGTTGGATAGTCTCCAACTCTTTAGCAAGGAGTGAAGGCTGCGGCCTACTTCGGGCTTTCGAAATTGTGACCGGAGGATATACGAATTCGAAGGCCTTCTAGGGCGAGGATGGCGCTACATACCATCTACAGTGGTAGTGGCCAGGTACAGATGTAAACCTTATCACGTCACGTTAGAATTAGAGAACTCATTATACTAAAACGTTTATTAAAAAGAATAAACGTAACAATATCCTTGACTGATTGGCGATGTCCTAACTCGCAATGCTAATTAAAAAAATTAATATATATTCTTGATCACTTTAGTGACCCCGACATGACAAAAAATGACAACAGCACAAGAATATGGATTTCTTCAATTTCTTAAACGTAACACTATTTTATTACAACGTCGTGTGGAAATACTTGAGGCTTGCATTATTGAAAAGGCTGCTTTGATGGTTAAAGACGACAGAAAAAAAATATAGAGTGATTTTCAAGCAGCTCATGAACAACATGAGCACGAAAATATAAATAAAATGAAAAGTTATGTTCCTGCATAGGTCATCATATCCAGTTTAGCTAAAAATTATTTTAAAAAGAAACCCTAAATTGTGCCCACCTAAGGGCAATTTTAAATGGCATCCATTGCTAACGTAACCAACAATTGAAGGAGCCAGCATTCAATTATTAGACAACCACAGGATACTCGCCTACTTCTAATACAAATTTCTGTATTTAGAGGTTCTTAGAGGTTCTTATATGGAATGACCTGATTTTTATATATGGGGTCCGCCATCTAACATTTTTTTTTCAACTAGTGCTTATTTCGTGTATGGTAACACTTAGCTCATGTATGAGTTAGCAGATAACTAGTTTTATCCTCCCGCTGAACGAATATGTATACGCTTGAACAATGCTTCGCTAAGTGGGAGTGCGACTTATAGAAGATGCCGATTTCGCAAAAAAAAAAATCATCTTTTCAGATGAAGCTCATTGAACTTGGCGGATATATAAACAAGCAAAATTGTCGCATTTGGGGCACAGAAAACCCGCACGCATACATTGAAAAGCTGACGCACCCAAAACGAGTCACTCTTTGGTGCGGATTCTGGTCCAAAAGCATAATTGGGCCATTTTTCAGAAGTGGCCGTTACAGTCAATGACGATCGTTATCGGGCCATGTTGAACGAATTTTTGTTCACAAAAATTGAAGAGAAGGATATTGGCAACATTTGGTTTCAACAGGACGGCGCTACGTGCCACACAGCCGAAGCTGTGTAGTTTTGTTTATAGCATTTAAAAAAATATTTGGCCGACCCTAATGTATTTAAATTAAAAATGTTAAACACCTACGATCGATATTGACTGGCCCTTTTCTGGATTCAATTCGCTCTGTAGAGATAAGTGATTCAAATTACGAAAAGGTAAACATGGAGCAGTGATGCATACAGGATTAATTACAGCAGCTCATGATTTGTCATAAAATACATTTTTAAACTGACGCAGCATACAGTGGAAATTTCAGTAAAAATAAAATGAAATAAATGCTGAGATTCTAAAGACTTATGCCGCCTACTTTGCCCTTTAGTACAGATAGGCTGCATTTTTCTACTTTTAAGTGCTTAATTTGAGCGTCACTGTACTTAGGAGTACGACCCGTCAAGTGTATGTGAAATTAAAACCCATCTAATATTTTCTTTAATTTACTGTACAAATTTTAACTGCGGCGATAGCTCTAGAGACTCCCGTCTTTATAGTAATAACTACTATCTTCGCCAGCTTCATCTACTTTACTATCATTGGCCTCGTCGTCTTCGTTTTCTGTCACATTTCCTACAAAGTCGTCCCTCATAGATACTAGCTTATTGAAATACAATATTTCTCTAATGCCTAGCCAACCTCTCCCTTGCATTTTTGAAGATGATGGGGAACCATCAAATCCCGTCAAAATCAGAATTTAGGCTCCTATGTTCATTTAGACAATCTTGCCACTTGGTCCCAACCAATTTCTGTTCCATAGTTTATAACGACACATACCATTGCCGCATCCATCTCGGCCAGAGGTGCAAACATTGTGTATCTGTAGGTGATCTGCTGATAAGAAGGTTATGCGAAATATAAAATTCCTCCAAAAGACCTCTTACCTGCAGGCGAGCTGCTTGTTAATTAAAACGTTTCTCAAAATATTCTGACTTATATACTTGTGCGTGGGTACAAACATTCACACACACACATATTATTTGACAACTATCAGCTGTGAGGTTGCTAACTGCATTGATGATCTGCTTGTTCCTGACTCATAGGTGGCACTTCAACGTTCCCGACCGTTAACTTAAATCTTATTTTATAATAAAAATAATAATTGGGAGCTTTAGTTCGGCTTAAGGTCTTTTCAATTTCTAAAAATGAAAAACAATAATAAAATTATTTGTTTCATTTTATTTTTTAACAATTGAAAAGACCTTAAACCGAACTAAAGCTCTCAACTAGAAAACATAGGTCAACTATCAAATAAACACACACGAACAAAAATAATAATAATAAGTAATAATCCTATATTATCCTAAAATTAAAGAATAAATTCACCTCTAGTAGTAATATCGTGTAGATGAAAACGAGAGTACGACTTTCACCGTTACAGTTTAAGGAATACAACTGTTTTAGCGTTACTTATATTACAACATGCAATGATTTGAATAATAAAGATCATCTGCATAAATTACACTGCAGCTACCTTTTAAATTATTGTGAAAATAACTTCCAATTCAATGTAACAATCAGCTGCGCAAGTAAGTTGCATGCGACATTATATTAAAAAACCAATTTCTTTACGTGACTCTGAAACGTAGAAATATAATTTGTTTCGCAACAGCTTTTTAAAAATATTCACATAAAAGAATCAAAGATTAAAATTCTTAAAAATATTTGAATGCCATTCTTTCAACAACATTATTTCGATTTACATACAGTGATAGACATTCGTTTGGTCGCACTTACTTTTTTAGTTTTAAGTTGTTTTTTAAACTCTTTATGAGAACAGTTATTTCTTTTTCTGTTTTTTTTTTTTTTTTTGTTTACATTATTAAGCGCAGTTTGAAAAACAATAACAATTATTAGTGTCACGATTATTTTATAGAAAATATGCGTTCTTATGTAAAATTGTTGCTGTTTTTCGTGAGAAAATCGTTTAAACGCATTAAGGGAAAGTGTTATTTAATTTGTGAATTTTGACTTGTAAATACGTGTTTACATACTAATTAAATAAAAAATTTAATTCAAATACAAAAAAATAAAAAAACAAATTGCAGAATTTTTATAAGCCGATTAGATATGGGCTGAGGAAAGCGGTTAAGTGATACCGAAAAAGATTTAATCGATAACTTAAAGAAAAATTGCTGGAATAATAATGCGTTCTGAAAGAGTAATAAGAAATTATTTAAAACTTGGCAAAAAGTATGGCATTAAGGCTCCAACGAAGGGATCATCCAAAATGACGACCCGTCAAAAAGAACAGATTCGCCATGAAACAACTCGAAATCGCTTATGCTGTCGGGAAATAAAGGACAAACTTGATCTTCCAGTAACTACGCGAACCATAGCCCGTATTCTGAATGCGACCCCATCGATAAAATGGAAAAAAATTCAGTCTAAACCACGACTAACTAAAGTACACAAAGAGAGACGTCTTAGCTTTGCCCAAGCACACATGTCATGGACATGAATGAATGGAAAGAAGTTGTTTTTTCAGATGAAAAAAAATTTAACTTGGATGGTTCAGATTGTTACAGTTTTTATTGGCATGATTTCAGCCAATCGAACGTAGTGCGATCAAAGCGAAATTTTGCTGGTGGAAGAGTCAAGCTTCGTATTTGTCTTATAGCCATCAGAATGAATTCAGAAATGTACCTGGAACTTCTGGAAGATGTCCTTACTGCAAAACTGGACGAAAATTCTGACAATGAGTATATTTTCCAACAGGACAACGTGGCAATACATGTATCGAAAAAATGAAAGGAATGGTTTTCTACCAATAATATTGATTTACTTCCATGGCCGGCATGCAGTCCCGATAGTAACCCAATCGAAAACTTAGGAGGAGTCCTTGCAGCTAAGGTATACGAAAAGGGAAGGCAGTTTTCGATTGTTAATAAGCTGAAAAAAAATCAAAGAATGTTGGTTGGGTATTGAAATTGAAACTCTTCGAAGCCTTGTAAACTCAATGCCCAATAGAATATTTTCGGTCATTCGAAGTGAATGTGGTGATCCTACTAAATATTAGTACATAATAACTTTTAATATTTTGTAAATCATTTTAATTTTTTTTTAATTTAAAGGCAACTGCGTTCAAACGAATGTATCTTAATTTTCTATCGATTACATTACATTACGAATATGAAATATGTTTAATTTTTGTTTACTACTTTTAAGCAAATAAATCACTTAATCGTTTTGCTAAAATTTAAAGCCCTTTTAGTTTATTTTAAAATAGAAAAAAACATGGTGTGGTCAAACGAATGTCTATCACTGTAGCAAAAGTGACATTCAAAGACAATCACTGCATGAACAGTTATTGGAAAATATACTTTCTACGCGCTAGGAATGTAATTCCTGGAAATGTTCACTGTAAATAAGGAACTATAAAATGTTTAATATTTTTATTATAAATTTTTATTAAAATACTAACATTGACAAAAAATTATTAAAATATAAAAAGAATAGCAAGCAGCATCATGTGTAACATGACAAATTCTGAAGAGAACTTTAATGAATTTTCATTTTAACCATGAACAATTTTAAAATGTAAACTCAATGCCCAATAGAATATTTTCGGTCATTCGAAGTGAATGTGGTGATCCTACTAAATATTAGTACATAATAACTTTTAATATTTTGTAAATCATTTTAATTTTTTTTTAATTTAAAGGCAACTGCGTTCAAACGAATGTATCTTAATTTTCTATCGATTACATTACATTACGAATATGAAATATGTTTAATTTTTGTTTACTACTTTTAAGCAAATAAATCACTTAATCGTTTTGCTAAAATTTAAAGCCCTTTTAGTTTATTTTAAAATAGAAAAAAACATGGTGTGGTCAAACGAATGTCTATCACTGTAGCAAAAGTGACATTCAAAGACAATCACTGCATGAACAGTTATTGGAAAATATACTTTCTACGCGCTAGGAATGTAATTCCTGGAAATGTTCACTGTAAATAAGGAACTATAAAATGTTTAATATTTTTATTATAAATTTTTATTAAAATACTAACATTGACAAAAAATTATTAAAATATAAAAAGAATAGCAAGCAGCATCATGTGTAACATGACAAATTCTGAAGAGAACTTTAATGAATTTTCATTTTAACCATGAACAATTTTTTAATAAATTTTCTTTCTTTCTTTTCATCAGCTCACAATTGATTTAGTCGTAAAAAACAAACAGATTGAAATGAAAATATTTTACATAAAAATATTATTCAAAAAAATATATCACACAATATTTTGCATGTTTGTCATAAGTACGCAGGTGCTACCAGAATTCTCTCTAAACTAAAAAAATCTTGTGTAAAGAATTTAGTGGAAGAATAGGATTTTTGTATCCTGGGCTTCTCTGCCAATGGAACAGTATGTTTTGGAAGTCTGTTTTCCTTTTAAGGCTTCGATTTGTGATCAGCATTTGATTTAGTTTCCGTTTCGAAAATTTAAAAATGTGACTTATCACTATAATATGTGGCTTATCCACAAGAATACGGTTTGCAACTACACGATTTTATATTGCAAAACGTTATAAGCACGCACCTAAAATTCGTGAAGAGTATGAAGCCATACTGATTGATAGGCAAATTTGAAGTTAAAAAGTGAATTGTTTGTCAACCTGTTAAATGTCAAAAATTAGGCTCTCATCCCTTGATATTAATTTAGTAAAAAGTTAAAAAAGAATTTTAATTGTGAAAATTTGTTATGAAACTTGGGAAAATTTATAATATTCAGGCAGCATTTGCTCATAATCGTACTACTTACGACAACGCTATAAATAATTTAATCACTAAATCAAAGGCTGACGATGTTATTACTGACAATAGTTCATTAGTCCGTTCGTAGTGGTAGTAGTAATGCAAAAATAGGCGCTTTACAGCAAAGTGTTGATAATAAGCCAGGAACATCAACTCGTCGACGTTCGCAACAATTAGACATCACTACATAGAGGTAGAGAAAGAAAGAGAGGGAAAGATAGAGAGAGAGAGAGAAAGAGAGAGACAAAAGACACTTTTGCGCCACATTTTGCATAAACAACTTCATTTTCAGGCTTACAAAGTTGAACTCATTAAAATACTAAATCCCTCCGGCCATTATTTGCGTCAAGCGCTTGTAAATTGGCTGTTTAAAAAACTAAACGAAAACAACAAATTTTTCAATAAAATCATCTTCAATGATGACACTAATTTTCCAACAAACAAAATTGTTTCATATTAGGCTCATAGAATCCACAAACCATCCTCGTAAAACCTTACATCCAAAGAAAGTGACTGAATAATAAGCTTTAGGATCAGGTGTCATCATCGGCTTGTAGTTTTTCGAAAATACGCAATAAAACGCCGTCATTGTGAATTCTCTGCTCTATCAAACCATGATAACCAATTTTTTTTAGCCGCCATTGGCTAATGTTAACATTAGAGAACTTTGGTTCAAGTAAGTCAGTGCCACAAGCCACACTGCCATCCAAACAATTTTGTTTTTAGAAGAGACATTTCCCGGTCGCGTAATTTCTTAATTTAGTGATGTCAATTGGCCGCTTCTTTTCTGTAATTTAAGGGCGCTAGATTATTTTTGTCGCAGCGATAGACTAATGTAAACATCAGTGATCTTTGGTTTAGGCAAGTCAGGGCCACAAGCCACACAGCCACCCAAATAATTCAGTTTATGCATGAGAATTTCCCGATCGCGTAATTTTTTAATTTAGTGATATCAATTGGCCACTTCTTTCTGGTTATTTAAGGCTATAATTGAAAAATTTCCCAGTCGCGTGATCTCTCGATTTGGTGATGTTAATTTGACTCCTCCTTTTTGTAATTTAAGGCCGTTAGATTATTTTCCATGGACCATTTGAAAGAACTAAGATTACATCAACAACCCGCAAACCACTAACAGTCTGAAAGATGTAATTCACCACTGCATTGACGACATAAGCAAATCTTTGTTGCAAAATGTACTTAAAAATTAAAAAAAAAAAAGCGGACGTCTGCCGGCACACATTGTCATTTGCCCGACATCATTATCCACTATTCTTTCCCATATTTCTACTTTTCATTGGTATCAATAAAACTGAAGTCGTCAAATAAACTATGTCAATTTACTTCCTCACCTCAAATCTGCCCACTCTATAAAAAAAGAAGTATAAAAATTTTGGAACTAAAGGCGGTCATGGACATGGATGCATGACGCTATCTTTTAAACAGCATTTAGCAAACATTTTATGTTTTCACAACAATAATTTACAGAATAAAACTTAAAGAGAGAGAGTCCCATAGAAGAAGTGTTTTGTCTTATATTTTGAACTATTTTGCTCATTAACTTTTGGTTTTCAAGAATAAATAATTTAGACATAAAGGGATATAATAACTCATAACTTCAAAACTTTCCAACTCTTAACCAAGCGAACTAAAAAAAATTCTAACGAAAAACTTAGGATCGTAATATATATCCGATAGATCTGCCTCAGAAATTTTTAATGTTCTACAGAGTGTCAAAAAGGAGACAAGAAACATCACTCAAAGTCCTCGAATTGCCAAATTAAAAAATTGATATCATATATTCTGCTGTAGTCTTCTTATTGTCTCAAAAAAAATCTAACACCACCCTCGTAAATTGTATGCAATAAATTCAATATGAAACCCTGTTATAATAAATAAAATTCGCAACGCTACTGCTGACGATAAAATTGTTCATCCCGATGATGTTTCAATTGTTGATAAAATTTATTGAAAAAACAAACTCAATAGGGGAAAAATAGAAAGTAAATCGACTAGAAGAAGCATGACATCACAAAATAATCATTTCTAGCGGTTAGAGAACTAAAAGAAATAAGGTTATCAAAGATATATACGCGTTTAATTTATGGTTAAATGATAAAATTCTTTATAAAAAATGAAGTCTTAAAATAAAATATGAACACAAACTGCTAAATGAAACATAAATTCACTTAACGGACAGCATAACTAGAATAAAGTGAAACGAGGTAACTGGTTCGCAAGAGGAAAACTTACAAAAGATATGGAATTTAAACGACTTTAGGATTCTTAAAAAAAAAACCACAAAGACCCAAATTCCCAAGACGTTAGATATATCTACCCTCAGACAAGCTTGAATACCAATTCGAAAGGGGCGAAATCGGATATTTAGAGTCCAATACGAAAACGAAAAATTTGAACAATTTGCTACTGGATCTAATTCGTAACTTATATAACTTTGACATTATATGTGTCAACGGGGGTAAAAGGGAGCCTAGTCTCCTTCAAGGCTAGCAGGAGCCAATGGGACAATTTCACTATATTTCCACGGGAATCAGTAAAGCCCCAGAGTTCAGCTATTTGTCTTTTTAGCCTTTTAGCTATTTTCTGTCTGATTATTGAGGTTGGGTCTTCGGGAGTATCGTATTGGTCGGATCATTCACAATGAACACAATGAATGGTCCAGCTCCAGTGAGCATGATTACGGTTGTGTTCTTAAATTTTATTAAGCTCCATGCGTCCTGGACCAGAAGTGGGCTTAGTCTCGACCTCTTCAGCAAGGAGTGAAGGCTGCAGCCTGCTCCGGCTTTTTGAAGTTTCTACTAGGAGTGACTGGAGGATATACGTATCTGAAGGCCTTCTAGGGCGAGGATGACGCTACAATCCATCCTCAGTGGTATGATCCACTGTCTGGTTACGGCTTACACAGCTAGGTACAGACGTAAATCTTATCATGCGTGAGCTTGAGTGCAGTTTTAGAAAAGTTAATAGCGTCGATTTGGACAACAGATGGTATCACATATAGTTTGTGTCAATAATAACATTTCGCATTCTAATTCAGTATTCGATAGATGTCAAAGTATAAACACACATTTTACAATCGCCAAAAAAAATGTTAAATCTTTTGCCTAAAGAAGATGTGTTCTAGGAAAGTCTGATAACTTTCTTACATTTAAAGAAAACGTTTGGTGAAGATTATCGCTTGTTGGCAGAAACTTGTGGTCATGGACATGCACCAACTCAAAAAGTTTTTGAACAGTAAATTGCGCGATTCAAAAGTAGTGAATTGGACATAAAAGACAAGGAGAATCCTTGGCAGCCCACCAGCCAAATCAACGCCAAAGCCCAATATCTATGGTGCCAAGATAATAATGAATAATTGGTGGACTCTTTTTTACCCTACAAGTCCAAGGTAAATATGAACATGTTTTCTAGTTTAGCCGCAGAACTTCGAAAAGGGAGATGGACAAATAAGTCCTAGAAAAAAAAAGAATGTTTGATTCTAAAGAGCTGTCAATTGTAAAGAACAAGAAAGTAACTGCGAAAGAATGAACAGGAATGCCTTACAAGGAGTAGATTAACTATTCTTGAATGACTGTTCTGAGATAGTACATGATAGGATTTACATCAGCACCGAGTCATGTGCCATAATCTGATGGTGGTCTTACCACTCGGTGGAGAAAAAAGCGTCCACACACGCCCTAAGACGTTTACACACTACGCCTTAGTTGGAATTTTTAAATGCACGGTAGTGGCACTGTGCTTCCATTCCTCCTAAGAGTTGGAGACTACCCAACTCCTGATCTGGTTGCAAGCGCAACTAGGACATTTATTTGATTGTTAACCTTTTTTTTCGTTAACACCTCTTCGGAACTTTCTTCAAAGCCCCATTTAAACCGTAGACACCATGTTGCTCTTCATGGGGCCTCATCAACAATCAAAACAGGGCCCTAACACTGCGAGCAACTGGCTCCCGTGGTAGTAACAATGTGTGTTTATAAGTCACTAGTCAGACTTCGAAAGTTCTATTTCGTCTCCTCCAGTATCGGGCTCCTGGTAGCCCAAAGGACTGGTGCCGCCTTTCACCCGTGAAGGCACATGCCAATATAGGAAAGAGATCCATCAAGACTGCGTGGCCCCGGGGGAGGGGACTGTTCTGAGACAGCAAAGAAGAAGAAAGAAATTCATTAAGCTGCTTAGATATAGTCGAGATAGTCTTAAGCATCCTTAGTCATCACCTTCACCTTGGTGCGGCTATTCATGGAATAACATGTGGCAGTGGCTTAAACATAAAACGTAGGAAGGTGTGGTGTTTTCCCATTCAATGTGCTATTGCAGGCTAACAAAGTAATGCTCGTGGAAGAATTTAAAACTCTAGCGCACATTGTGCATGAATATTTGTTTAGCATTAGAACTGGAATCACAAACAGACACTTATTTAATGTGGAGACTTATAGGAAAAAATTTAACCTTCAAGGGAGACTCTACGATCAAAGAGAGGGATGACTAAAAATCAGTTTGAAATCAATAGTTCGAAATTATCCTTTGAAGTCAACACAAGCAAAACAGTCGATAATTACAATCGGCTTCCGGAACTCATTAAAGTAAGATGAAGCCATTTCAGTATGGCATGAATTCAACAAATATTTCTTTTACTTCTAATTTGCGAAACTTTAGACCCTAGACCAAGCTACACTATTAGAAAAGGAGATAAATGTTAATGGTATGAACAGTTAGATCTACAAGTTTTGAATGCTTCAGCGGTAACCCACATATATTATTAATTAAGCAAATAATAGCGAAAACACAGAAATTAAATATTGTTACGGGTGCGTCTTGTTTAAGTTTTAAACGAATAATAATTAAGTAATAAAGTAAACAACTGGGTATGCTGTTTACTAACAGCGTGGTTTGCCAAGAAAAGTTATGTGCACAAGACAACAACAACTATCCAGGAAGAAACTTTTTCAGTATAAACTTTATCAGCATTACAGACCAGGCACTTCAGGCACCTATACATTGAATGAGTAATATAAAAACAACAAAATGTGATACAAATGGAATAGAAGATTCTTAATTTTTCTAGACTTGTAGTGGATATTTATAAAAGGCAGCATCTGAGTGGATAGTTAGTTGAAAAATAAATCTCGTGAAGTAGAGAGGTGCATGTTAACTAAATTGTCTGCAGTGCTAACTTTGTGTGTAGTTAAAGTAAATAAATTTGTAATTAACTTAAAAACTCTAACATCTAGTGTTATTTATTTTGCAATAAAGAACCTACAGCACAATGTTTATAAAAGGTATAAACGTAACAATATAAGCGAGGAAATAGAAAACTTTCCAAAAGAAAATATTTATATTTTATAACTAAAGATTGACTTCTTCAATCTAACTACTTTTAGCCAGATATCCTTTAAGGCTTAACTTATACTAATAAGAGCATACACTATTTTATTGAGTACCTTCATAAATTAAATTGAAATGTGCTTATTTATTGATCTATTTATTGATATGTCAATTCATGTTATTTAACTTGTGCTTTGAAATGCCTTTTACACACATCATTTTTATGTCCCGCATACCCTTCAGTTTTAATCAATTTTATTCCTAATTAACTTTAATGATCCTTTTCCTTTTGTCTTTGATAGATTCGTATCATATTTGTGCCCAAATTAATTTTATTCATTTGCTTTATTAGCAATTTTCTTGCAATCGAATCCACAACAAATCATTTCTAATCAAAACAATTCAATAAAACGTTCGAAAAGTCTAAATAATGAAAAAATTTTAAAGGAAAGAAGAGCTTCCTGTACAAAACCATTACACAGGAATAATAAACACCATTAAAAAGTTGGCTGGCTGTATCGATGGATGGCTGAATAGTTGGTTGTTCGTTTGGCTTGTTGGTTATTTAGTCACACAACAGCCGAGAAGCAAGAAACAATTTCTTTTTTTACATCATTTTTTATTTAATGATAATCTTGCGTGGACGTCAGCTGAAGATGAAGATGATACGCAAAACAATTACTCCTGCCACCAACAGCAAATCGTTTGGAAAAATCATATAAAACAATGAATAGTAAATAATTTTCAGTAGCGCTTTCAATCTGAAGCACGTAAATATTTACACAAATGAATATTTTATAGCAATAATTTCCTCTTCTTCCGCTCCTGAAAATATTTTTTCATTAGACTTTTATGTTCTTGGTGGGAAAATGAAAAACTCGAACGTGAATAATTTAAACTAAAAACAAATGAAACAAAATTTATAGAGACTTTAGTCAAATTGACATGATACAAATTGAAGGAAATATCCATTTTTCATTTGATGTAAAAAATAACTAAATCGAAGATTAGAAATTAAATTTATGATTCTTTTGTTATTTTAAGGAATGCGTTATTGATATGTGCGTATATTGTTCGACGGGGTTTAATTTATTTCGGTATGACTTTATGTCAACCTCTCTATAGCATAGAGAGAACGCTGAAGATGGCATATACCCGAAACCGGTTTATCAAGAACACGACAGCATTCATACTCACTGAACCTGAACCATTCATTATGTTAATTTGAATGATCCGACCCACAAACTCTCACGAGGGTCCGAAACCACAATCACCACGATACTCCCATATAGGGGCCAACCTCAATAACCAGTCAGAGCACATCATTGCCTAAAGAGAACAAATAGTGTGCTCTGGGGCGTACTGATTCCCGTGGAAATATGTGGATTGTCCAGTTGACTCCTACTAACCTTTGAGGGGCCTGGGCTCCCTTTTACCCCGCAAGACACCAGTCTAAATGGAATAGTAGGTTCCAAAAAGACTATCATGTGCCCCCGGGGGGAACCGGGTTGACGTAAAATCATACCCAAATGCCTTATTGATAGCACCTTAATCGTTAATATCTAGGAATGTTTGGTGTCGCCCTTTATCCACCGCCTATCAGCTGCAGATTATAGCTGGTTTGATCGAAGTATAGTGTCCGAAATTCGACTTAAATCATCTCCTCGTAACAGCCGGTAATAGGCACCAAGCACACATCTTGTTTCTCTTAGGAGCCTAGAAGAAATAAACTTTGTTAAAATCAAAACGAGTGCAGAATACCGATCGGAATTCCGCAAAAAGGAGAAAATGTTTGTTTCTAAAAAGAGTTTAATTTGTAAAAAATAAGAAAATTACTTGGAAAGAATGGCCAGGAATATCTGACAACGATTAGACTGATTACTCTTAAACGGCTATCCTGAGAGAACAAACAATCGACAAGAAATTCGTTAACTCATTTGAATACAGTCTTAAGCCAGCCCCCTCTTGGAACACACAGTCTAAGTGCCTCACACCTTGACCTTACAGCCTCTGGGAGTAAAAAGCAGGACCAGTCGCCCAGCACGAGCCTGCAACTGGAAGAATTGAAGACTTTAGGTCCGGCCAGTCACTTACCTATTAGTATCACGGGAACGTATTTTACAAGCTATGGCTCTGTTTTGATTATGGGTAAGGCGCTTGGAGGACTAACGTGGAGACTGCAGCTTACACTCAAAGATCGCGGAAAGGTTTATTTTTTTCCTATCTAATTTGCTCTTGAATTGCAACATAATGTCACTTTACTAAGAGCAACGGGAATTTAGATAGTCTCTGCCTCTCAACCACAGCCTTCAGGGCTCGGTAGTGAGGTTAATCTGTAATCACAATACCTTAAGCATCAACTCAACTCATCTTATGATCAGATTTCATTTACGAAATACGACCATAGTCTTTAATCTGGTCTAAATGTTAAGGTATCTTGAACTTGGGTTCCAGACTGAGCATGGCACGGTTCTTACAGGAGCTTTGTGGTAGCTGTGGTTAAAACTTAAATTGCGGGAAGAGAGCAAGCTTGGTATGTAGTTGCATTGCAACCAGGGTAACATGGCCCAAAGATCGAAAGGCGTTCTAAATAGGCTCTGCTCAAAACCAAACGGGATACTAAGCGGGTTTTTATATGGCAGCGTTTGTGGTTGCATAACGGTACGAACACCGTTAGAGTCATGGCTTTCACGGCGAAGTACTGATATTAATCTGAACAGAATAATAAAAATATAATCGAAACTATAAGCATCATCTGTGCAAACCAAAAACCGATGAACAGCATGTTGTTCCTAAAGGAATTTAAGACACCATCCATTAGGACTAGAATCACGAATAGCCGCTTATTTAATGCGAAGACTTATAGGAGAACTTAACCTTTAAGGGAGACTCTGTCAACAAATGACTAAAAACCAGTTTAAAATCAATAAGTTTACAAAAGCATACAGCATTCAAACGCGGAAGTATAAAACTTTCAAAAAAGGTTCGAAAAGAATCACATACTGCCAATTTTTGTCAGCTTAAAATCAGCATTCATGCATAGGATATTGATACGGCAGGATGTAGAGTCTTGAAATAGTTAGCGAAATCATTAGCAGAATAAGTGAAAAAATGGGTGTCAGAACGGACATCTACTAATATAAACAAAGCGAAGCAGTTATTGAGAAAACATGCCTCCGTCTTCGCTCTAGCTAATAAAAGCCAAGATAGAACGGCAGTGATGAAATAAATAGTGGCTAAACCGAGGCCTATGAAAAAAGCACCCTTCCAAAGTAAAACGAAAACGAACCGACAACGAATTTGATTAGAACGACATCAGTGAACCATATTCAGGTCCGTGAAGCTTATCTATAGTTTTGGTAAGAAAGAGAGAGAGAGAGAGTAGCATTAAATTTTGTTGAGGCAATAGGAAACTCAATTAACGACAGTTATCCACTGTCCACAATTAATGGTACCTAAGCCACATGAGCCATGGACTGAACTTACAGAGCGACTACTGGCAAATAGAGATAGCCGATTAGTTCAAAGAAAAAACTGTCTTTAGCGCTAGCAGTATTTTGTGGCAGTTCAAGTTGATGTTATTTGGACTCTGCAATGCTGCAGTTACTTTGGAGATCTTAATGAAACGTCTGTTGAAAGATATGTTTGATGTGTCTGCTTGACACATCAAACATCGTCGTAATGTAAAAGACTTTTGACGAACACCTTAATCACCTAAATGAAGTATTTAAGCGTACAACAGCTGCGGGGCTAATATTGAATGTGAAAAAATGTGCTTTACTTCAAAAGGAGTTCAAACTCTTGAGGCATTAGGTAACAGTAGAGGGCATATCAATTGATTTAAACAAAGTACTGGCAGTAAAGAACTGGCCTCGCCCCCAAATGAGTTCGACTGCGAATAATTTGAAATATAATTCGAAAAAACTCTTAAGAAGAAAAATTGAAAAAACAAATTAAATATAAATTGATGAGCGTTTAGCTGTAGAACTCAGCCTTAAGACTGTTACAGAAAGAAACTGATAAATAATTTTACAGATCCACGACTAAATACTAGATTTTAACAAATAGTACAGATGTGATACAGATTTCTGTGGTTACCTGCCGAGACGGCCTAATACCACAGTGGTCTTACCACCGAGTGAATACAATGCGTCCATTAACGCCCCGATGTACAAACCATGGGTACCAATTTGACATCACGTTTTTGGTCATGATGTCCACCTTTGGTGAGGTGCGGAGACTTTCTATACTCCTACCGATCTTTGGGTCACGGCATCCCTGTGGCAATGCAATTCCACAAGAGCTAATACGCTCATCCCGCGATAAGGGTAAAAACCACAGCCACCACGAAGCTCCCAAAGGACCACACCAACTGCCAGGCTGAAACCGAAGTTTCAGGGGCACCTTACACCCGTGGTACCAGTTTAAAGTAACCGGTCAAACTCTTACCACCAACCGAGTTCCAAATAACTCGAACTAGTGGCCTCACACACACATTCACACCACATACTTACCAGTACCCATTCTGGTACTCAGTCACACACCATTCACTCAAGGCAGGATAAGACCCTTGGCAGATAAAACAGCCAAGGACCCCATCCTGTCCTTTCACTACATTAACAAATCTACGACTGACACAATTAACTCTCTACAACTGGACTCTTCCAGGAATGTTGCCTACTGCAACAAATAGTACAAATGAATGTCAGGGATGCCATAGACCAAAAGTGGTACTTGCGATAAAGCATACTCTGTAAAGCAAATCACCAGGCTAAAAGTACAGCCTCATGTAAATTACATGACACGACATGATAAGATTTACGTCAGTATCTAGCTGCGTTAGCCATAACCTGATAGTGGATCATATCACTGTGGATGAAATGTAACGTCATCCTCGCCCTAGGAAGCCTTCGGATATGTCTATCGTCCAGTCACTCCTAGTTGCAACTTCAAGAGCTCGCAGCAGGCCAACGCCCCCACTCCTTGCTGAAGAGTTGAAGACTATCCAACTCCTGGTACAGAACGCATGAAGCTTAATAAAATTTAAGAACACAACCGCAATCATGCTTACTAGACCTGGACCATTCATTATGTTCATTGTAAATGATCCGATCCATACAACTCAAACGAGGGCCTCGAAACCACAACCATCACAATACTCCCGAAAGGCCAACCTCAATAATCAGTCAGAGAACAGTTAAAGGGCTAAAAAACCCAAAAAGCTGAACTCTGGGGCTTTACTGATTCCCGTGGAAATAAATTGGAATTGTGCAGTTGGCTCCTGCTAGCCTTTTAGGCGACTGGGTTCCCTTTTATCCCCAATGTAATGACGGTGACATTCCGTCAAAACATATCAATGTGCCTCCGGAGGGGAGGTATATGACATATGGGAACTACAATTCTATTCGACAGGTAATAACGTGACAAGTTAAGAAGAGATCTAAAGTAGTACTAACATAACTCAGTATCCGCTAAGCATAATTACTACAATTTAACACGAATAACAAAAAAAAAGTATTAAAATAGAAGATTCGAATAAATAGAGTGGACATTTGATTTGAGCTTGGTGACAGCAAAAGGCCACTCTAGACAAATTATTTAACAAACGAATAGTTGTTCTTTTCTGTAAAAAGAAAGCATATTTAATCAAAAATATTTATTATACTATTGATTTTTCTCTCCATTTGCCTTAGATTTTACATTCGTGGAAAACAAAGATTTCATTATCAGCACCCTTTTGCTCTTAATGCTGTCATTGTTATAATAATCAAAACCTTCCATCCCAATGACAAAAGCTTTTTTGTGAACATCGTATACAATATGCTTCTAATGATTGTGATTGTGATGATGATGATGATGATGATTATGGCAATGAATGTTTGTGCTAAATTTTTATTACCTTCTCTTCACCTCCTGCACACTTACTTGGGAACAAAAGCATATTTCTCACTTAAATATTTGAAATGTGAATGAAAATTATATGAATTTGGAACAATAGTTTTGTTTTTGGTTTAGAGAAGTAAATCGACTTCAACAATACTTTTTTTTTTAAATTTATAGTTATTAGAAAAATTGTTATTTTTATTAAGGAGGACTGAAATTTTTCAATTTAAAAATAATCGCAATTTAGATTAGCGTGATGTATGTATGTCCTTGAAATTTTGAGAATTTTTCGATTAAAACTATAAAACATAACAGCTATCGTAGAGTATACGATACACAGGCTTTTAGGAACTCATTCAGAATAAGAAACAACCTAGGCAGAATACTACGGAATAAAACAACCGAGGCAAATATACTAGACAGACAAGGAGTGTACAAATTAACTTGTACATGCCATTATAGCTACATCGGGCAAACAGGACGAAAAATTAAGACCAGATTTAGGGAACACATTAGAGACTATAACAAAAAACTACGAGAACCAAAATCAACTTCAGGATCAGACTTTGCGAACCATATATTTGACAACAAATGTACACCAGGACATATGAGGACAGCGGTTAAACTGCTTCATACACAGCACAAGGGAAGGAGACTAAATGTATTGGAGAACATGGAAATATGCAAACAAAAAACATTTGACGGACGAATAATAAATGAACAAATAAACACTGCTTCGGACACAATATTTGAACGGTTGAAACATTTTTACAGGAAAACAAACACTACACCAGCACAAAAACGTTACGCAGGTGCACAAGACCAAAGCAATAAAGGACATCATAAACGTACAATTACAGATTATTATGTCACATAGAGGAAAGGAAAAGAAAAACAGGAAAAAAAGAGGAAAAAAACCCAATAGGTTCACACATAAACAAAAACGGACAACAAGCATGATCGTAAAAGGATTTAGTTAGAAAAAAGACGAATGAAAAAGGGAGCGACAAATTAGGTAAAAAGAGACAAACGAAAAAGGAGAGAGAGAGATGCAGGCAAAAAAGACAGAAAATGACGAACGCAATAACACGAAGGGAGACACGAACTATATAAACACAACTGACAAAAGAACGCAACTAGTACGAAAAGAACACTGAAGATGGCAAACAGCCGAAACCGGTTTGTTCACAAACCAAATTTGACGAGGGTCGACGGAAAACCGTACCCAAACAAAAGTTTTAGGAACTCATTTTCTAGGATTCATTTGGCTATACGAAGTGTCTTCACGACATCACAAATATTATGCCCACTAGAGGACTTTCCAATATTTTTATTCTATCCAGCTTACAAATACTTCGGCAGATAGGCAAAAAAAAAAAAGAGAAACAAAATGTAACACTCCTAGATGTATAGAAAAGTGTCAGTGAAAAGGAGCTAGTTCCAAGTCTAACACTTTCTGTTCTAGCTACCAAGATGCAGATAAGAAGGAGTAAGTCAAACACTTTCTATTCCACTTTTATTCCACTGAATATTACGAAATATATATGTAAAGTTGCTAATAATAAAACGACGTTTGTTATCAAAGGTTTTACGAAGACTGATCCATTTTTATTTTCAAAACTTCAAAACAGAAACAAAACCCACTTAGTACATTTTATAATTAGTACAGGTAGAATATTACAAAGTACACATTCACACGGCCAATTCTGAGTTCTATCGGTCTCCGATTAGATACTCCACAACTTCATCAAATCAGCAGAAGTCGATGTTATGTTGGGCCCTTCAGAGACTCCGATTTTCTTAACAGCATACCTGTCGTTACATCTTACCGTAGTAACTGAATATGGCCCCAAAAATTTGTTCTTCAATTTCAAATTGTTTCCAAATTGAGTTCTTCTTATTGCCACTATATCGCCAACACTATTCTTATATGCCCCTATCTTGTTTTTGTCGTATTGTCTCTTCTGCATTCTTTGGGCCTTCACGTTTATCGCAAAATGCCTCTACAAGTTCTTCATGAATAATATCGTTTATTCCTATGTCATATTCTGTTTTCATTGGAACCCCCGTAAGAACCTCATGTGGTGATTTCCTGACTACTTGATAATACGTAGAGTTTATGCATCTTTGAACCTTATCAACATACTTGTACCATTTGCTTGAATCATCTATAGAAAGTTTCGATAAAACTGAAATTATAACAGCATTAACACGTTCAACCTGACCATTTCCTCTGGGCACTCCCGTGGTTGTCTGCAAATGTTGTACATTCCTTGAATTACAGAATTCTTGAAAGTCTTGGGATGTAAACGCTGCCCCTCTATCAGTCACAATTCTTTGCGGATAACCAGAAGTTTTAGCTAGTTGTTTAAAACGCTCTATAACCTCTTTTGCAGACGTTGTTTTAACAGGATAAATCCAAGTGAATTTCGAAAACCCATCAACAATCACCACCAAATATTTATATCCCTTAGCAGTCGCAGTCATTGGAAACAGATGATCCATATGTAATGTTACCAATGGTAAGTCATCTTTGGGTATCGCATACAAAAAACCTTCTTGTTTGCCACGTTTACGATTCATGATTATACACTGAATGCAACTCTGAATTACTTTCTCCAGCCCCCAAATGTAAAGTTGCTAATAATAAAACGACGTTTGTTATCAAAGGTTTTACAAAGACTGAATCTATTTTTATTTTCCAAACTTCAACCACAGAAACAAAACCCACTTAGTACATTTTATAATTAGTACAAGTAGAATATCACAAACAACACATTCACATATATATGGCAACCCTTTTCGTTGTTATTGTCTATCAGTGTGGGAAAAACAAAACTAAATAATCTTTAAGCTTCAACTAAAACAAGCCTATGTGCTTGTTAAGCAAACAAGCCATGAGTTTAAATCCCAATAGTGGCTAGATTTGAAAAAAAAACTAGTTGCTGTGAAAAGGCCACAGTCGGCGACTTGCTTAATAGGCACATAAATACAAAACAGGAGTTTAAGCTTCTCGCACTCTGGACCAGAAAAAATGAACTCAATTATTTTTAGAACAACAGCTATGATGCTTAATGCGGCTATGAGTGATAAGATTTACGTCAGTACCTAGCCGTGTAGGCCATAACCTAACGGTGGATCAAGCCACTGTGGAGGATTTTAGCGTCACACACGCCCCAGGCTACCGCCAGTCACTAAAAAGCCAAAAAGCTGAACTCTGGGCCTTACTGATTCCTGTGGAAAAAAAGTGGAGTTGTCCAGTTGGCTCCTGCTAGCCTTCAAGGGAACTAGACTTCCTTTGTGCCCTCCTGAAGAGGGGGGTAAAGGCGGCTATATCATAAACAAAACGATGGTGAAGTCTTAGCTTATAGAGGAACGCAATATAATACAAATAGTGGCAATCATAGATACTACATGAAACTGCTTAGAGATTGAGCCCCACGATCCTGATTATCTGTTATAGAAAATCGATAATTATAATTTTATTATTTATAGTGAACGAGTTTTAAATACAATTTTAGACTAATAGGACTGAAATATTATAAGCTAATCTACAAGAGATCGAATCTTGTGGCAGAAAAAAAGATCATGGTTAGGCGGCGTAATGTATTTTATTGCATTATGAAAATCGTAAAAATATATAAACTAGACTTTGTTATCCATTATGCTGTGTTCGCCTCCATCTATGGTTTTTTGGTTAAATGTTAAGTTGTCGACTTAAACAAACATCTACTAAAAGGATTTTGAGAAAACTAAAGTTGAATAACCCCCCAGGGTTATCGGAATATCATCTATTCATTTTCATAAAACAGACTTCTTGTGTATTTTAGTCTGCAGCGACGGTTCTATTTTTTCCCTTCTAACTCTCCATTTAGAGGTTTTTTCAACTTTCCCTCACGGTACTTGTTTACTATAGGTCTCATGGTTACATTCAGTTTTAGACGGAGCAACTTTACTTTTTAGAAATGTCATCTAGTAATTATTAACGTTACACGGCTCTGGCACCCTCTTAGGCTTAATGGCCTCACTTGAAGAGACTTAAATGCTTTTTTCTCTCATACGAGCAAATTGGCATTCCACATATTGCATTTTATATTTTTCACAAAGACCAATTGTCTAAGTCCTTATCGCTACTAAGAAATATCCTTGTTCCCACTGTAAAATGGTTAAACAATAAAACATAAAATTTTTATAAAAGATTTATTAATAGCAAACTTTTGTACATTTTATTTGTGAAGCATCAAAATAATGATAAGAGAAATTGAATGTCTTATTTATGCATTTACAAGTTTTTATATTAGAAATATGGTATAATTTAAAAGTACCTTTTGAAGAAAAAGGATTTCTTTAGCGCAACCCTTAATAAATAGTAAAATATTTAATAAAGCAAAGTAAATAAGGAAGCTGTAGTTTATAACTAATAGCTTTAAGTAAGAAAAAATTAAATGAGAAATATGAAAGTAATATAATAAAGTACATTTAAAACAATATTTTATATTAAAAGTACTTTTAATAATAAACAAAAAAAAAAACAACTTTAAAAAGAAATTAAAAAAAAAATAAGAAAATGCTTTTGGATAGAAAGTTACAAAACTAAATGCCATCGAAAAGCCCTATTCACAAAAATTAAGTAAACAACAATTTTTAAAAGTACCTTCGAAAGCAAAAAAAGTACTTTTAATAAAACCACACATTAAATAATAAAAATATTAAAAATAAAATAATATTTTATCGATTATTAAAAAAAGTAACCGTGACTTTAAAAAAAGTACTTTTTTAAAAGATATGCATTTTTTACAAAAAGGTACTTTTAAAAAGATGCACAAAAAAATTTTATATAAACTAATGAAAATACAGTTTTAAATTTAATTTTACTTTAAAAATAAATTTAAATGACAGAAAAGTACCTTTCAAAAGTATTTTTTAAAAAAAATTTTTTTGAAAGTAATTCATTGCTACATAAAAGTACTTTTACAATAAAGAAAACAAGTTCAAAATTTTGTAATAGATTTTGTGTCTTTTTATTTGAAAAGTAGACATCTTCAAAATAAACTAATATTATATCTTACATTAAAAATTATTCGTGACTTAAAAAAAAGTACTTTTTGAAAGAGGTACTTTTTTGAAGAAATGCATTTCTACAAAAAAGTACTTTTAAAAGAGAGAAAAAAAAGTAAAAATATTGCATCAAATTTTGAGTGTTTTCATTTGAAAAGCAGACTTCTTAAAAAAACATCCATCAAAGTATAGAGTTAAAAACAGAAAAACAGTAGAGAAAAAGTACGTTTTAGGAAAGCAATACTTTTAAAAATACGTATAATACAAAAAAAAAAAAATAATAAAAGCAAAAAATATCATAAGATTTTCTATTTCTTTCATTTAAAAAAAAATTACGTTAATAAATTTTGTTTCCTTCAGAAAGTACCTTTTAAGAAATACTTTCGAAAAAGTACTTGCAGAAAGCATTCACAAGAACCGCACAATTTTAATCTAGAAAAGAAGTTTCACGCAAACAGCACCTTAAAAATTAAAATCTTAATTTACAGTAGCCTACACATATACATATAAAGGGTGTTTTTATAGAGGTACGAAGGTAACAGCAAAATATATCGTCAGATACTCTGTTTGCTTTATTTGAAAAACCATTTAAAACGAATTATTTAAAAAAATAACTTTATAAATTTGTTCTTCTTCGGAAAGTACCTTTTAAGAAATACTTTCAAAAAAGTACTTGCAGAAAGTATCCACAAGAACCGCACAATTTTTAAAAAGAAAAGAAGTTTTACGCAAATAGTACCTTAAAAATTTAAATCTTAATTTACAGTAGCCTACATATATAAATATAAAGGTTGTTTTTATAGAGGTACAGAGGTAAAAGCTAAATATATCATCAGATTTTCTGTTTGCTTTATTTGAAAAACCCTTTAAAAACAGAATGTCTAAAAAAGAATTATTTAAAAAAATAACCATAAACTTTACTCCTTCAGAAAGTACCTTTTAAGAAATACTTTCAAAAACGTACTTGCAGAAGGCATCCACAAGAACCGCACAGTTTTAATCAAAAAATCCAAGTTTTACGCAAGTAGTACCTTAAAAACATATAAAGGGTGTTTTTATAGAGGTACAGAGGTAAAAGCAAAAAATATTGTTAGATTTTCTGTTTGCTTTATTTGAAAAACCCTTTAAAAATAGAATCTCTAAAAAAGAATTATTTTAAAAAATTACATTATAAATTTTTTCTCCTTCAGAAAGTACCTTTTAAGAAATACTTTCAAAAAAGTACTTGCAAAAAGCATCCCAGAGAACCGCACAATTTTAATCAAGAAAACAAGTTTTACGCAAATTGTACCTTAAAAATTAAAATCTTAATACAAATATTCACATAAAGGGTGTTTTTATAGAGGTACAGAAATTTGAAATGGAGTAAATTTAAAATTATTTTTTTTAATAAAATGAACTTTACTTTATAAAAAAGATATCCTGCAGGCATTATAATTTAAAAATTACTTCTGGCAAATGGGCACCACGGCTGACTGGGAATGTAGTGTGGCCCCCAAAGCACATCGAAAGTTCAGTTTTTCTGGATGTAACAGTGTCTCAGCATACACTTGAGGATTATCATTACTCCAAATATGGTAGTTGTGTTTACTGAAGTATCCATTCGCTTATGAAAATCGGGATCAACGGCAACCTGGTTTTGGGCCCAATTTACGCAATTTGAAAGCGTTGTTTAGACTTCAGTTATTTATGTTGCAATGTCAAACTGAATATAATGTCAAACATCACTAGACAGTTGACAAAATGGCTAACTAAACCAAAAAAGTGTTACCAGCTTAAATTTAAAACACGCAATTTAGACGAGAAAATTTGGAACACACAACCAGTTCTTTGTTTCTATAACTTTAGCAAGAAATTTCACACAAAGAAAACTTGTAGCCATATCGTTTCACTGTGGGTGAAATAGAGTTAATTTTTTGTTATAATGCGAAATATTAAAAACTTTTGTGAGTTACTGTATCTCAACCTGTATAAAAGAAGATTATTACATTTTTGGATGAGAAATTTCTCACTTAAATTACAGAAACACGCCATCAAACCCATTGTAATTGTTGACTTGAATGAGTCTCATTTAAAAATCGAAGATATGCTAAAATGCAAATGATAATGTTAATGTATGTGTGTGTTTTTGAAACTAAAAATGGAAGTTTTGATAACTCGGAAAATTTCAGAAAGCTATAAAATTATTTTCGGCAACAAGTTACTGATCGTTCGTAATCTGTCGCAACGTCAAATTTTAAGAATAGATATAAAAAACCGCCATTGCAACTAGACAGCTAAAGATTACATTAAGACTGTGTGATGAATGGAAACCATTGAGCCATTGAAGCCATGGTATCCTGTCACTAGTTGTCCTTTTCTTCTCCCTAGTGTTCCCCCCGGGGGCACATATATATGGTCTTTATAGAACTTCGACTATCTAGACACAGTGCAACTGGTGAAAAAGGGAGCCCAGTCCCCTGAAGTCAGCAGGGGTACAACTGGAAACTCCAGTTGTTCTCAGAGTTCATTATTTGTCTCTTTAGACATTTAATAGTTTTCTGGCTGATTATTGAGGTTGGCCCCTATATGGGAGTAATGTGGTGGTTGTGGTTTCGCGGCCCCATATCAGGTCTTTTGTTTAATATGGTGGCCAGGATCATTTCACCGTAATGACACGCTAAGTGAATGATCCAGTCCAGAGAGCATGCTAGACATGTGTTCTGGACAGGAGTTGGAAAGTCTCCAACTTTTAAGCAAGGAGTGATGATTTGCAGCCCTGCTTTGGAATCATAGAAGTTGCAACTAGAAAGTTCTGTTGCATAGAATTATAGCTTTGGCTTCCTAGGACGAGCATGACGTTCCAAATTATGCATAGTGGTTGACCACCATCTGATTAAGGCTTCATGGCCAGGTGCGGATGTAAATCAAATCACGTCTCTCTCTAGAGTTTCCTTTGGCTACGAAATTAAATGCGGTGACTGCCTTTTATTCGCTTTCTTATAATCAATAAATACGAATAAAAATGTTAAATAAAATAAAAAGGAATACAATTTGAGTAGAAGAGGTGCAATAACAAAATTTCACATCCCAATCCTGTTGAAGAGTTAGACTTAAATTAAGTTTAAGGCGACACCAAGTCCCTGTTCTTTTATGTTTTTTTAAAAATTTTGAGCTGGTTTGCTGGCCAGAGCGTTTGTGTAATGCCAGTTTATTGAAGTCATTGTAAGATAAAACTGTAAGTTGGCAACATTTTTAAAGCCATGCAATCCAAAAGTACCTGAACAACAACAACCACAGCATCAGTTTCTTCTTGTTGAAATGTCAAACCAAACTAAAAATAAATCGCTTAACAACGGACATTGCAGCTACCAATAAAGAAAATGTTGGCAAAATTAAATGTTACACCTCTATAAAAAACACCTGAGATTATATATTTTACATTTTACGATTTTTCCATTTTAATCTTAAAAACAAATCATGTCAGCAAGAATGGTTGGTGACAATAAAATCCCTTAAAAATTTATAAAATCATTTCTTTTCTTTGCCAGCCGGTAGGAGTGATTCGAGGACAAAATATTCTATAAAAGTACAAGTATACTTTATATAATCTTGTGTTATAGTGATTTGTTATTTGAATATAAATGTTTTATATGCGACACACACACACATACACACACACACATATGAGAGTAACATGCATTTTATTATTAGGTATTTGAGGCACGCAAATGTTTGCCATAAATGTGACATAAAAATTTAAAATTGTTCATTACCATCCTCCAAAGGTTTTTTGGCACGTTAAGTAGGTTTAAATAAAATGTCAATAGGATTCATTTTACTTTTCATTAGCAGTAAAAATTATTTTTTTTTGCCATTTTATGCACATGTAAAAATTTTTTTTATTAAAATTAAAGGAAAATTTCGTTGCCTGGATGACGTTTTAGTAATTAAAACGGCATCAAGTGAGGGGGAAAGGTAAGACGATAATAAAAAAACAAATATGAAAGCAAGAAAAATTTTCATTAAATGACAGCAAGAACCATGCTCATAAAATTTGTCCAAACGCCTTTTGGTATTAAAAGATATTTGTACCAAAAAAGGTACTTTTTAACACACTAAAAAAATTTGTTTGTGAAATTTAATAAAAATTCTATTTTAAAAATATTTGTAAATTACAAAGAAGCTGTTTTAAAAATAGGAATAAAAAAAGTACTTTTTAAAAACAATACATTTTTACAATAAAAATTAGTACTTTTCGATAAGAGTGCAAAAAAAATAATTCATTAAAAATAGGCTTTAAATAAAAATATAGGAATAAAAAAGTACTTTTTGAAAGCAGTACATTTCTACAATAAAAATTAGTACTTTTCGATAAGGGTGCAAAAAGAATAATTCATTAAAAATAGGCTTTAAATAAAAACATAGGAATAAAAAAGTACTTTTTGAGAGCAATACATTTCTACAAAAAAATAGTACTATATGATAAAGGTGCAAAAAAGATTAATTCGTTTAAAATAGGTTTTAAATAAAAGTATAGCAATAAAAAAGTACTTTTTGAAAGCAATACATTTCTAAACAAAAAAATAGTACTTTTCGATAATGGTGCAAAAAAAATAATTTATTTAAAATAGATTTTAAATAAAAATATAGGAATAAAAAAGTACTTTTTGAAAGCAATACATTTCTACAAAAAAATGGTACTATTCGATAAAGGTGCAAAAAAAAATAATTCATTTAAAATGGATTTTAAATAAAAATATAGCAATAAAAAAGTACTTTTTGAAAGCAATACATTTCTACAAAAAAATAGTACTTTTTGAAAAAGGCGCTAAAAAATTAATTCATTAAAAATAGGTTTTAAATAAAAATATCGGATTAAGAAAGTCCTTTTTAAAAGCAATATATTTCTACAAAAAAATAGTACCATTCGATAAAGGTGCAAATAAAGGTGCAAAAAAAATTAATTCGTTTAAAATAGGTTTTAAATAAAAATATAAGAATAAAAAAGTACTTTTTGAGAGCTATACATTTCTACAAAAAAATAGTACTATTCGATAAAGGTGCAAAAAAAATAAATTCATTTAAAATAGATTTAAAATAAAAATATAGGAATAAAAAAGTACTTTTTTAAAGGAATACATTTCTCCAAAAAATAGTACTTTTCGATAAAGGTGCAAAAAAAATAATTTATTCAAAATAGGTTTTAAATAAAAATATAGGAATAAAAAAGTACTTTTTGAAAGCACTACATTTCTACAAAAAAAATAGTACTTTTTGAAAAAGGCGCAAAAAAATGAATTCATTGAAAATAGGTTTTAAATAAATTTCATTTGGAAACCATTTCCAACTTATAGAAAATTACCTTCAAAGTTTAGGATTTAAAAAATAAAGTACCTTTCATCAAGAAAAATGTTAAAGCCAAAGTACCATTTAAGAATGCAATACTTTTTAAAATATGTACAATATAAGAAAATGAAAAATAATATAAAAAGGTCAACAGGTTTGGGCAACGTAACATTAAGTTTGGTTCACCCCACAGCGCCAAGATTGCTTAGCAAAAATGGCTCACTGGGCACATTATATCACAACCACAACCTTCATGCCAAGAAAGGTGACTTTCTAACCTCTTTAAAGTTTGAGAATAGACTTAGATCGTTTCAACGCTATAGCCTCTAATAATTGGCTTTACCAGATAAAATTATTTTACACAAATTTTAAATACAACAACTATCCTTTTGAGAACATGATCCTCAAAAGAGAATTTTTGGAAATATAAGTTCATAAATTTCTTCCTTTTTCAAAAAGTGTAGTTTAAAGAAATATTTTCAAAAAAGTACTTGTAGAAGGCATCCATGTAAGTGATCGTATGGTACGGTTTGTGGTCAGGTGGCATCACAGAAAACGAACGAAGACACACCGTCAACACGAATTCTTGCACTATCAAATCATCGAATTCGTTGTGACCACTTTTTTTGACATCAATGGCCTTTGGTTTAAGCAGACGTAGCCGCAAGCCCCGCAGACAGCCAAACAATGCAGTTATTGCATGAATTGACGATATCAATTGGCCGCCAAGTTTTTGAGATTTAACTGGGACCATTTGAAAGAAGGGACTTAGGTAAATATCCCACAAACATTTTACTCTCTGACAGATGAAATTCGGCACTGCACTTATGAGTTAAGCGCAGCTTTATTTCAAATTATTCTTAAAAATTTTTTTGAAAAGAACAGATGTTTGTTAACATGCTAGAGCTGGATATTTGGCCGACACTTTTATCCATTATTAATTTTCGTATTTCTACTTTGCATTAATATCAAAAAAAAAACTGAAGTTGTCGAAAAGAACTTTATATTTAAAGCCAATTTACTTCCTAACCTCAAATTAACCCACCCCTTTATATATTTTTACAACCCAAGCTGCCTACCGAACTCATACGCACATCTTCGACTGCTCATCTACAACTGTTTTTGTTAGAATTTTTTTCTCTTGTATATTAAAATTAAACTGTTGCATGCATGTTGTAGCATTGCTACCACTAATATATTCAAATATTACATTAGTCGCCTAACAACATGTTTGATTCCAATTTTGGTTTTGTTTTCTATGGCAACATGTTGCCATTCCCGTTAAACATGTCTTTCAACTTGGAAAAAATGGTTGTGTTATGTTTGTTTAGAAGTATAGAATGAACAACATTGAAAGAAATTTTGTGTGTTAAAGGCGTTAAAATAAATTCCCAAATAGTTCAAACTTAACGGTAGACAAATTTGAGGTTAGAAAATAAATTGGCTTAAAAAGTTTTTTTGAAACTTCAGTTTTACTGAATTGTATGGAATGTGATGTCGGGCAAATGTTTACCTCCTGTACGTCAGCAGATGTCCGCTCTTTTCACAAAATTTTAAAGCACATTTCGCAACAAATCTCCGCTTATTTCGTCAACACAACGCTTTATTTTACCTTTCAGAGAGCAAGTTGTTTGTGGAGTGTTGACGTAAGCTCGGTCTTTTAAATGGTTAAGGATAAATAATCCAGTGACATTGAATTACAAGAACGAGGTGGCCAATTATTATTAACAATAATCAATTAGAGAACAGCTAAAAGCCTAAAAAGACAAATAGAGGAACTCTGGGGCTTTACTGATTCCCGTGGAAATATAACAGAGTATTGTCCAGTTGGCACCTACTAGCGTATTAGGGGACTGGGCTCCCTTTACTCCCGAAGGCACATGTAATGACGGCAGATTTCCGTCAAAACATTTAAATGTGCGCCCCGGGGGATTTCACATGGAATAACTTAATTCTATGCGTGGCTGTGTATTTATAAAAAAATTATAAAATTTATATTTTTATTAAAATTTTTAACATTTTCCCAATTAAGAAACACTTAATTTCTTATTTTAAAATGTCAGTACATTTCTTCAACGAATGGTGTGCAACCTTTGTTCTCACCATGCAACATTTTAAATACCCATCAAACATGTTATGGGACTTCAAACTTACCACACGTCTTCTCGTAATAAATCATTAACACTTCCAATCCCCGGAAATTCAATAAAAGCTTAACAATATGCTTAACGGACCGGCTGGTGTCTACTAATGCTTTTCTTTCAAACAACAGTTTGAGTGTTTTTGCCAGGGGAATAAAACAAAAACTACACTTTTGAAAATTGCTACAAGTAAAGGAGCAACAGGCGCATGGTATTAATGACATGAATATATTCCAGCAACTGTTAAAGGAGAACAAAAAACAAAGGCAACAACAAATATGTTGCGTGTTAAACTTTCAATCGGTTGTATTATGTTGGTTGATCTAAATAAACCAACCTCAGACAACATGTAGTTGTACACATTAATCGCTTTTCTTTTGTTTTTGTTATTGCTGCAATAGTTTTTTCCTTTAACCTTTAATTAGGCGCATTAAGAAAATCACATCATTTAACCGCATGGGGTCTCACGTGACCAAAGTTCGTTGCAAATGTTGGAAACAAAAACATTTTGTTAAATTTTAAATTATTTTTTTAAATAATGTCTACTTCACGACTTTCAAATATAAACTGTCAAGATTCATGTTTACCAATATGGCTGCAAAATAAAGTAGTATCCCTTCCTGGCGGACACCCCGTATTAATAAATACAAATACAACATTCTTTCATATTAAAACATAAAACATTAATAAAATCTCGTACTGGTGCCTTACAACTTACACAGTTTGCACTACTGCTTGCCATGGTCCTCATAGCTCCCTGTTTGCATGTGTGTGTGTGTCTGGTAAGTTAGTAGGGCGTGAATGTGAGTGTGTGTGCGGCTACCAGTCCGGGTTTTTTGGGGCCAACTGGTGGTAACAATCCGACCGGAGACTATTATCTGCCAGGTGCCCCTGGAACCTCGGCTTCCAGCCTGGCAGTTGGGCGGCCCTTCGGAGAGTTTCGTGGTGGCTGTGGCTTATGCCCAAATGCAGAAAGAGTGCAAGCTCGGTGTGGAGTTACATTGCAACCGGCTGCCGTGACCCATGGAACGAAAGGAGTGTTAGATAGGTTCCGCTTCTGACCAAGGGAGATGTCATGGCCAAAAATATTGCGTCGAATTGATACTCATGGTTTGCACATGGGGGCATTGGTGGACGCATTGTATTCACACGGTGGTAGGATTACCGTCGGTTTGTGGCTTTCAAAGCTAGTTACTGACATCAATCTCAGTCACATCACAACTTACACAGTATCGAACGTAAACCCAAACGCTCTAAAAAGCGTCCCACTATCTCTGTGCTACGTGAACTTATGTCGGGTTTTTTCAGCTAGAAGTTTGTTTTTCAATGGTGGTAACATCAACAAGGCTTGACAGGTTTGATACACCAACACCAACGTGTGTTAGACCAGACCGATCAACTGAAAACATCGCAGCCGTGTTGAAGCAGATCCAAATTTGTCAATTCCTCAACATTCTTTACAATTGGGGTTATCCAAAACCATCACATGGCAAATTATGCTTAATGATTTGACTTCGAAGCCCTACAAGGTTCAACCGGTGCAGGAATTGAAGCCCACCGACCATTCACATCACCGTAGATTCCCTCAAATCTTTCAGGAACAACCGGTTTTTGTAAAAAAATAATTTTTTCAATCAAAACCCATTTTCACTCGTCAGGGTATGTCAACAAGCAAAATTGCCGCATTTGGGCTTCTGAAAATCCTGCAACGACAGCCTCGATACAAAATGTGCGAAAAGCAATGCGTGTTAGACTAGGTCGTTCAACTGAAAACATCGCAGACGTAAGCCAAATTTGTCAATTCCTCGATGTTCTCAAAAATTTGGATTATCCAAAACCACCAAATTTTGCGTAAGGATTTGACTTTGCTGTCTTACAAAGTTCAACTGGTGCAGGAATTGAAACCAACCGACCTTTCAATTCGCCGTTGATTCGCTCAATTTATTGAGGAACAATCGGTTTTTGAAAAAAAAATCATTTTTTCAATCAAAGCCTATTTGTAGTCGTCAGGGTAGGTCAACAAGCAAAATTACCGCAATTAAGCTTTTGAAAATCTTAGAGCGATTAATTGAGAAGCCTTTGCATGCTCAACTTGTCAGTATGTGGTGCGCTGTATGTTTTGGAGGCGTGATTGGGCCGTTTTTTTTTCGAATATCAGACTAGAAATACGGTAACGATCAATGGAACACGCTATTGCGAAATGCTAACTATTTCATTTTGGCCTATTATTGACGATGTGAATACCTCTGGCATATGGTTTCAACAGGACGGTGCCACATGTCACACAGCCAATGAAACGATCAATTTATTGCAAACTAAATTTCTCGATCGCCTAATTTCACGATAATCACCGGTAAAGTGGCCAGCCAAATCGTTTGATTTAACTGCATTAGATTATTTTTTGTGGAGCTATGTTAAGGACAGAGTCTATACGGAGTCAATCGAATCACTTTCAGCCTTAAAACTCAAATTCCGTGATGTGATTAAGGAAGTAGGCCCGTCGTGTTTCCAAAAAGTGATAAAAAAAACTTTGATGAAAGAATCGACATCTGTTAACGTGGTCATGGTGGTTTTAGATTATTGTTAACGTTATCGTTTGCATTTATTATTGTTCTACTCGTCGTGCTGATGATTGCTAATGGGACGAAAATCAGCTGATTGCCGCTTAAAAGCAGTCTTTAAATTAAAATTTTCAATTGTAGTTCTTTTAACCCCATAAGCCCAATTAAAGGTTAATTTTGTGATTTATTATTTATTTATAAATTTCTTCTTTTCTTCAAATATATAAACAAGCTATAAAATATTATTGTATATTTTTCTTTAAAACCCACCAACAACGTGAGTTGGAGTTAAATAAGAAAGAGAAATTTAAGTCAACATCATAAAATTAATGCTGGAACGCACACACACACCCAAACCCAATAAAAGTTGTTGGAGTGTAAAAAATGACAGAACAAAAAATATGTTTGCACAGTTGTTTAGAGAAATGGCCAACAAATGTTAAGTATTTAAGAAAAATTGTGTCAAACTCCTGCTGGCAGGGAGACGTTTATATGGTGTCCAAGAGATAAATGTTTTATACAAAACGAAAGAAGATATAAAATGATTGACAGATATTATGCGTAAATAACAGCATAATTAAATAACTGCATTGATTAACCCTATAGAGGCAAAATTTTAAAAATAAGAATAAAATTTATTTTATTAAAATTATTCTTCCAAAAAATCTAATTTTAAGCGTTTTATAAAAAAAATTTTCTTGGTCGGTCTATCCCATACAATTCTGTCCAAAATCTCCTCAAATAATTTAATAAATTTGCCAATTGCTAGTTGGATTCAAGCATTAAGGAAGGTGTACCAAATATGGACCACCGTTAAACTTTAAATTTTTACAATCATGTTTTCTAGGTATAATTGCTTTTTATAGAGGTATAAAACCTGGAAAAAGGGAATAAAACAAATATATAACATAAAGAGACTCGTGGCCTTATGACCGCCACGACTAACTCGGAAAGATTGTAATACAGATTAACATCAGCACCTAGTCATATGGTTTTAATCTGATGGTAGTTTTATCACTGAATATTATGCGTTTACAAAAGCCTCCTAGGTGCATAACAAACTTCAGTTAACAATTTTAAAAGCCCAGCAAACAGGGTTCCCATTACTAGCTTCAGAGCAGGATTCTATCTTATACCTCCGTCGCCCGCAGCATAGCGACATGCTGTTGCATTATAACAGGAAAAAGTCACAGCATCCAGTAATTCTTGGTTTCCAACCAACGATTATGTTACTCCTCAACGGACTTCACCACTAACTAGAACAGGGCCGTAGCGCTATGGCCTGCGTGATAAGATTTACGTCTGTACTTAGCTGTGTAAGCCATAAACAGACGGTGGACCATACTACTGTTGATGAAATGTAGCGTCATCCTCGCCTTAGAAGGCCTTCAGGTACGTATATCTTTCAGTCACTCCTAGTTTCAACTTCAAGAGCTCGAAACAGGCCGCAGGCTTCACTCATTGCTGAAGAGTTAGAGATTATCCAACTCCTGCTCCAGAACGCATGAAGCTTAATAAAATTTAAGAACACAACCGCAATTATGCTCACTGGACCTGGACTATTCATTGTGTTCATTGTGAATGATCCGACCCACACAACTCAAACGAATGCCTCGAAACCACCATGATACTCCCGAAAGACCAACCTCAATAATCAGTCAGCGAACAGCTAAAAGGCTAAAAAGATAAATAGCTGAATACTGGGGCTTTATTGATTCCCGTAGAAATATAGCAGAATTGTCCAGTTGGCTTCTGCTAGCCTTGAAAGAGACTGGTATCCCTTTTACCCCCGTTGACAAATGTAATGACGGTAACATACCATCAAAACATATCAAAGTGCCCCCGGGGGAAGCGCTATGGGAAGCGTAATAAGATCTAAGTCTGTACCTAGCTTGGAGCGCTATGGGCAACTGGTTATCATGGATGCAGTTGATAATTCATTAGTCAAACCTCGGGTGTTCAATTCTTTCAGTTTCAGGCTCCTTCCATCCTAGGCGACTGGTGCTGTTTCTTACCCCCACAAGCACATAGAGATATGGATTAGGCTTCATTTAGACTGCGTGCCCGCGGGAAAGGCTGACTCAAAGTCCACTTTTCGATGACTTTTCCCAACTTTTGTGGCCGTATATCGGAAATAACGCAACGAAATTTGTCCGCTAGGTGGTTAGTAATCTCGGTTTTATTGGTGCAGTGAAGTGACCAAGCGCTTTCTTTTAATAAATTTATCGTGGAGCGAGCTGTGTGACATGGAGCAGAGTGATGGGGTAGGTTTCATTTAGACTGCGTGCAACCGTAAGAAGGATGACTCAGGCGTAGTCTAATCTTCGATGACTTGTCCTGTATGTTGTGGCCGTATATCAGAAATAACGCCATGAAATTTGCCCGCCAGCCACGTTAAATCACATGATCTTGGAACTCAATTCATGAACTCAAAACCTGAAACTTTGCTGTTACCAAACACTTCCTTTAATAAATTAATTGTGGTACGAGCTGTGTGATATGTTGCCCCGTATTGTTGAAACCATAGACAAAAGTCAGTAATCATGGCCCTCTAGGGATCAGCAATGACTCCAGCCTTCTAACCAATCTCGTTTTTAAAGAAGTACGGAGGAATGATTCCACCAGCTTATAAAGCACATCGAACAGTTAGTTTTTCTGTATGTAACGGTGTCTTACACACTTGGGAACTACCATCACTTCAAATAAGGCCGTTTTATTTGAATCGGATCAATTCAACGAATCGATGCATTGCTGGGTGATAGCGTAGCTTAAATTTTTCCACGAGTTGGATTTTTCCGCAAAATCATCCATAAAATACATGTGCACATATAGAATTCCTGTGCACGATGTCGGATAGACAAATACTGATCTACGCTACACACCATCTACAGGCACTATACACTATACGTCTGAGTGGATACGTCTTATCATTCAAAGTAAACGTGAAGGAAAAACGTTCCATAGTTAATCATAAACCATGATTTTCAAAATAAATTTAAGCAATTTGATGGTATGGGGGTAGCTATCTCCATCAACCACAACGCGAATTCTGAATCCATTTACGAAGAAATAAGATCCAATGATGCAACAGCATGTAAGTCGTATCAAACAAAATAGTCAGGCTTGCTGTATGTAATAGAATCTGTACAATCTTCTGTGATTTGTTTACTTTGAACACTTTAAACTTGATAAGCTAAAAACGAACCTCATTGCAGAGCTGTGAAATATCTGTATAAAGTGTATGGCGCAACATAAGGATGAAATAATAGTGCCAAACTAATGGGTGAGCAAATTTGAGGTTACGAACTAAACTGGCTTAATAGAGACACTTTTTTGCGCCAAATTTAATTTTAATGATACCATTGTTAAGCAGAAGTAAGGAAATTAATAATAGAATATAACGCTGTACAAATGTCTTTCGCTAGCAAGTCAAGACGTCTGCTCTTTTTGCAAAATTTTGAAGCACATTTTGCTATCAATACAGCGCTGAATTTTATATTTTCCACAGGTTGGATTTTTGCGCAAAATCGTCCATAAAATATATGTACACATATGGAATTCCTGACGTCCGCTCTTTTTACAAAATTGTGAAGCACATTTTGCTCCAAAGTATTGCTTAGCTCGTCAATGGAGCGCCGAAATTCATACTTTAAAGAGCATCAGTTATTTGTGGACTGTAAACCCAGTTTGTCAAATGCGCCTAGAGAAAATAATACAATGACGTTAAATAACAACTACGAGACAACCACTTGATATCGCTAAATCGAGAAGTAACGCGACCGGAAAATATCTCATGCAATAACTGAATTCAGTTCGTTGGCTTATGATGACTTCTGGCTAAAACCAAACATCACTAATTTCAACATTGGGGCCACAAAATTTATTGTCATAGGGTAATGACTCAGAAAGTTCATGGAGATGCTGTTTACTTGCTCAATTTAAAAAAAAATCAATCCGATGATGCCGTCTGACCATAAACTCCACCATTCGGTCAATTTTCTAGGACGTAATGGCTTTTAGAGCACTGTTTTGTTTGTTTCTATAATCGGCTTATTGAAAATGAGCTGCATCACTAAAGATGATTTTGTCGAAAAATGCGCTATATTCGCTTAGTTGCCAATTTACAAACGTACGACGCAAACAATGATCGATTCGCTTTAATTCTTGAGAGAGTAGAACTTAATTAACGTAAAGATGAAAATATTTATGCAAAATATTGCCCAAAGCGCCCCTAGTGATGTCTAAGAGTCTAAACACAATCAATGCGGTGCGGTGCCATTTCTCGTTGCGGGAGAGAGATATAAACACAATACACCGGAAGACGGCGACGGCAAAACTTGTCATTGTTTATTTACATTTACTTTACTTTATATTTCTATATATTTCATTTATAACAAAATAACAATTCTTTATTCTCTACGAGATCAATAAAACATAAATTCAAGTACAAAATTCTTCAGTCTCTACGAGATCAACAAAACAAAAAGTAAAATGCAATATTATGATTCTGTACGAGACCAATTTAATTGATATATTCATTGAGCATTGAATATACCAATGTACAAACAGAGCCCTCAATTTGGGTTTTTTGCTGCACTGTCAAATTGGCCTCATTTACTCTGCTAGCTAGTGACTCGAAAAACTGCGATGTTGTGTCAGTTTTGATTGTATTTGCTATACTTCCTATAGCTGCTGATGCTGCATCTGCAAAGTTTCGCATCTTTTCGTGCATCTCCTCTAAGGTTTTTTTTGCTTTTTTGCCGGTGGGGAACATATTGCGTCGGAATCATTGCATACCTCTACTGTTGTGTCCAATGAATCTTCGCTCACATTACATATAGTTCTGAAATAACAGCACAAAGTAATAATTTAACTTAAGAAATTTGTAACCATATAATATCTTTATATATTACAATTTGTTTAAAAAAGATCTGCTTCAACTTACTTGCGTGCCGATGGAACTTCCTCTAAAAACTTTAAGGTTTCCGCGTACCTATACGGTTTTCGCAAGAACGCTGCACTTCCTGATGGCAAATTTTCCTTCTGCTTTCACTTTTTGTATGTGTCCCGTAAATTCCGAAACTTTTTCTTGGCTTCCTTAGCTAAAATTAAATAAAGTCTGACAACAACCGCAGATAACTAAAAGAAATTCACTTACCTGGCACGCTGACATCATTGCCAATTTTGCACCACAAATCTTCTTTCAATTGCGTGTTTTTATGATTTGACGACTGCAAATTATAAAGACACTCGTGCTTCCTCACTTCTTCAATTATTTGTTCGTTGATGTCCATTTTTACGTGTGCCGATATGCTTTTATTGATGCCATAACAATTTATATAAACTTCAAAATCACATGTGTTTTGTTTACAATAATGTTGTGAACACCGCCAATTAATGAAAAACTATGGTAACATCAGAAAGAGAAAGAGTGTAAAAAATTGAGAGAATAAACAAACCGCAATGAAATAAAATAAATTTTAATTTTATGCCGCACCGCACTGCGGTTTTTTACTTCAAAATCGTATGAAAAAACGCACCGCAATAAAATATCGCAGTATTGTGTTTAGACTCTAATTGTTGCGCGCCTCGACGACTTGATGTTCCAAACTCACTCGCAACACTTTAATGTACAGCGGCTATGTTTGCTTCCTTAGGCTACTAAGAGCGTAATGTTTTGGTGTCATTTCTGTTAGAATTTTATGAAGTGACAGTGAAGTGTACAGCATGTTGATAGTAAATTTTCCCAATTAAAAGTCTTTGCTCAAGGGTATAACTTTCCATACTTAAAGTTTCGCAACTTTTTACTAAATAAATATCGTAAAAAGACGGCTTACTTTTTGATATTTAATGATTTAGTAGAACATTTACTTTGTAACCTGAAATTCGCCCACCCACTGAAAATTTGAAAATTATCTGCCAGCGTGTTTATCAGCTGCAGAAGAGTTTTGATAACATAATGTGAGCCGAACTTATTTGGTACAAAATAGAAACCAACAGCTAGCAATGTTGCATATTTGAGTACAATAGAAGTGGCAACTCTCTTCTGAATCGTCAGTCAAACTGTTACAGTGAAAAATTCTTATGTAAAGAAGCTGAAAAGAAATTCCATTAAATTTTAATAAGGTACTCCTCACTGGCGTAGAAAGGCCTTTCAAAATTTTGGAATTTTTAACTCATGACATAATTTTCTTATTTGTTAAAAGGGCTACAGGTCCCTTTAAAAAACATAACCTCTATTAACGTTTATTAAAATATTTCTCTTTACATAGAATCATATTGTATTCTCTTGTATTGTTTGTCCCCTCTGTATACTTCTGCTATGAGAGGCATTTATGTTTTTGTTTAACAGTCTTCATTAGCTTCTCTGCGCTGGTTATATATTTGCAGCCAAAAGGCTGTGCATTTTTTTGGTGTTTTTCATAAAAACTGTTCCCATATTTTTTTGATTTTAATTCCCAAATCAAAAGTTATAATACCCAAAATCCCCCCTAAAAATATTATATCTTTGTTAACCTTTAATAAAGTCTTTAATATAATATCGGTATAAATTTTTACGGTTTATAATTCACAAAGCCAAAAATTAACCATTCCAAATATTTATTTTCCTTATTCCTATTTTGTATCTTAATTTAGCTTTGAGTTCATTGCCGATAAACCTTTTTCTATGCAACCACTGCTCATCAGGTCTTTAATAAGCTGTGGTTCAACAACATCTTCATATGTGTAAATTTAGTCCAAAATATTGAGGTTAGGAAGTAAACTGTCAGTCAACAATAGAACTGTGATCCTTTGATATTTATTGAGTAAAAAGTTCAAAAATTTTAAGCATTTATTCTGAAAATTTCAAATGGAGTCTCAATTTGTAAAATTCAAGCCTTCCTCATAATAAGGTTCCTTTCCAGATCGCGATACGTAATTTAATAGCAAAATTTAATTTAAAACCTAGGTTATCACTGCTGACGGTGGAGCAAAATAAAACAGTTAGTAAGCAAACAAAATTATCATATATCCTAGAAAAACCATTAAATCGAAAGAAGGCGACCGACCGTATGGTTCCCTCCCCGGGACCAAGCAATCTTAGTGGACACCTTCCAAACTTTACATGTGCTTCTGGGGATAAAAGATTGTACCAGTCGCTTAGGCTAGCAGGTGCCTAAGACTGAACGAATTGAACCATCGAGGTTCGCTTAGTGACTCACCAACTGGTACCACGGGAACCAATAGCCCAGGGTACTAGTATTGTTGTAGCTTATGGTTTAAACCCAAACCACCGGAAGTTGTTTCTTTTCCTATCCGATTTGCTGTTGCATTGCAACAGAATGACGCTTGTTATGGAACTACAGAAGTTTATATAGTCTCCGGCTCTCAAGCAAGGAGTGAAAGCACAGATTTGCTTGCTGTGGTAGACACACAGTATTCACTTAGTGGTAAGACCATCGTCAGATAAGAGTCACACGGCTAGATACTGACATTAATCTGCATTACAATGTAGCCGTATTGTGCGGTATATTGTCAGGCGGTGTCATCGGCTTGTATTTATTTAATTATTCTAGAAACATCATCACCGTGAACTGTCTAAGCTACTTAACATGATAACCAGATTTTTTTGTGGCCAGAATTGTCTTTACGTTTGATTTCAGCAAAAAGGTACCACAAGCCACCCAAACAATTCAGTTATTGCAGGAGAAATTTCTCGGCCGCCTCATTCTTATAATTTACGACGCCGGACTAAGTTTTCTGGGACCATTTGAAAGACCGGGTTTATGTGAACAGCCCTTTCAAAGATAAAATTTGGCGCTACATTGACCAGATTAGCGAAACTTTGTTGCAAAATGTGCTTTAAAAGAGCGAACGTCTGCCGATGTGCTAGAAGTGGACATTTGCCCAACATTATACTCTTTTATTAATAAAACTGAAATCTCCAAAAAAAAGAATGCGTTTTAAGCCACTGTGCTTTCTAACCTCAAATTTGTCCACCCATTAAAATTATTAGTATTATAGATTGATCGTGTGTTTCGATTGATCATGTTTTAAAAAAATATGATTCAATGGCAAACGTTTAAAATATTTCACCACAATCCCAAGACTACCTAAAATCATTGAATCTTGAGGCGAGTAAAATTTATCAAATTTTCATGGGAATAATTATTATTTTTTTAAATTTTCAGATTTTTTTTACAATTAAATAATTGAAATTATGATCAAGTTGAGAAAATGTCACATCCCCGAAAGATCTTTTAAACATTTGAAAAGCTCCTGCAAAAAGTGCTTAAATTAAAAATAGGATTTTTTATTCACATTGTCAGTTTGTAGTTAAAAGTCCTCTTATCTGGCAACTTTGCAAACAATGAAGAATATAGTTTAAATCCTGCTTAACAATTAAAAAATATTCCGTCAGTTTTTTGTAAAAACCCCAAAAAGAAAGAAATTATCTATCCACAAAAAAGATTTCTTTGTCTACATTTTTAAACGAATATCTCGATTTTGGAGTTGAAAGTCCTGTTAGCTAACAAACAATAAATAAGTTCGTCTAAATCTTAGAAAGCAATTAATAAACATTCCATCAGCATATTTTTAATACCCAGAAAACTCTCTTAAATATTTTAAATTTCCCTTAAAAAAAGTACTCAATCCACAAACAAGGGTCTTCTCTCCATATTTTAAAACAAATGACAACATTTAGGAGGTAAAAGTTTTCATATCTGGCAACTTTGTAAAGATCGTCTAAATTCTGGAAAATAATTTATAAACATGCCGCCATTTTTTTTTAATCCCAAAGAATCTCTTAAACATTTAAAATTTTCATTAAATAAATTCTCAAGCCATAAACAAGATTTTTCTGTCCACATTTTTAAACAAATAAATATCTCCATTTTGGAGCTAAAATTTGTCTAAATCCTAGAAAGCAATTAATAAACATTCCATCAGCATATTTTCAAAACCCAGAAAAATTTCTTAAATATTTTAAATTTCCCTTAAAAAATTCTTAGTCATAAACAAGGGTTTTCTGTCCACATTTTCAAATAAATATCAACATTTTGTAGTTAAATAAATCTAATAAAATTTGTTCTTTATTATGGAGTGTTCCAGTGTGAAATGTGTTAAACCTGAAAATGATCGGACAGTATCCTGTTGGTTATGTCTTAAATTCTATCATCTCAAATGCTGTGGTAGTAATCTTAGAGCAAGGGATGCTGATGCAATCGCGGACGCTCAAAAATGTTTAACCTGGACATGCATACAGTGTAGAAATGTTGGTATTGAGTTTTACCAGCTTTTTAAAAATTCGAAAGCTGAATTTGATAAAATTAACCAGGATTTTCTGTCTCTCCAAACTAAACTTGTCGCGTTTGGAGAACTTTTTTCAAATTATACTAACCTGGATAAATTTATGAATTCATTGCAAAATCTTTCACCAAAACAAAAAAAGAAAAGTGATGTAACTGCAACTACTCAATGCACACACACTGTTGATACAATTAATGATACCAATTCACTATCAATTCCCATTTTGTCACCGAACACCTCAATACCTGTAAATTCGAATACGATACCTTCTGTTCAACACGTAAGTCATCCTACTCAACTGTCAACTGTTCCAAAAATAACAACAGCTGTTAATACTGAAACTACTGATAATACCTCGGATCTTTTGCCCACTACTAGTTTATCGGAAAATTACACTAGTTATGCGCAAACTTTGACATCCCCAAATATCACAAATAACTCTGTAAATCATCTTAAACCTCTAAGAGTTATACTTCCGAGTAAGACAATTTTCGTTTCTCGTTTGGCGGCAGATACTACTGTTGAAGAAATTCAATCATACATTAATTTGAAATATGGTACAAACTTAGGCATCTCAGTGTATAAATTTGCATATACTGAGTCAAGGATAGTGGCATCATTTAAAATTACTGTACCGAATGAGTTGTTTGACCTTGTTATTTCTCCTGAATTTTGGCCCAATGGTACATATGTTCGCGAATTTATATTTAAAACAAGGCAAAGAACTTCTGTTCAACTTCCTACATCTATAACGAATATTTCAAAAAACTAAAAAATGATGCTGTAAATTTTACTCTGGTATATCAAAATGTTCGTGGAATTAATACAAAATTATCTGTTTTATTCAATCAAAGTTTTTCATTTGACTTTCAAGCTATAGCGTTAACTGAAACTTGGCTTAATGCAACTGTTTTAAATACAGAAATATTAGCTGATAATTACAGAATATATAGACAGGATCGTGTAAACAATATGAAAGGAGGTGGGGTGTTGATTGCTGTTTCTAGTTTACTAACTTCTGAAGCTTTATTAATTCCTTCTTTGCTGAATATTGAATTTATTGCTGTTTTGGTAAAACTTAAACACAAGAAAATATTCATTACCTGTTCATATATACCTCCTAATTCTCATGATACAATTTACCAACAACACTCTGAAGCCATAGCGGCCGTCGTGCAAATGACTCATCAGAATGATACTATTATTGCAGTTGGAGACTTTAACATGCCTAAAATTTTTTGGAAATTTTCTAATGATGATGGATACTTTACACCATATTGTTCTGGCTTATGCATAAAATATACTGAATTTGTTGATTGTATGTTGGATTTAAATCTTAATCAGATAAATGGCGTCTATAATGACCACCATAACCTATTGGATTTGGTTTTTATAAATGACTGTATTGACACGTCGGTTATTCGAACTGATCCATTAACTGTGCCAGAAGATGGATATCATCCTTCAATCTTAATTAATGCATGTAATTACATACCGTGCTCAGATAGCATTTCAATAGTTCACAGTTTATGTTTTAAAAGAGCAAATTATAGAAGAATTACTGAACTACTGTACGAAACCGACTGGAAAAATATTCTATCATACGTTATCTCTGAAGATAAGTCCGTTGTCATAGATCACATCATTAGGAAATTTTATGATAAAATCTCTTGGATTCTTAATCAGTGTATTCCAAAGCAAATTGTTTCTCATTTATCTGGACCTCCATGGAATTGTAAGTTGCTTTCCAAAATAAAAAATTGCAAGAATAAATGGTATAAGAAGTATAAAAATTCTGGATTAGTTGCAGACTTTATGAAATATTCTGTTGCCCGTGCTGAATATAACAAATTAAATCAAGAATGTTATAACTGTTACCTTACAAAAATTAAGAATAGCTTTAGGAAGAATCCTAAGTCTTTTTATAATTTTGTGAATATAAAGAGAAAATCTGTTACCTTTCCGCCTTCTATGACATTAAATGAATGTGAATCAGATGATAATACTGAAATAAGTAACCTATTTGCAAAATTCTTTTCATCTACCTATGAGGATGATCAGGGTACTAACGTTAATGGACAACCAATGCACAATTTGGGAAGTCAGGCTATTTTACTGCCATGTTTGGATGAAATATCAATACTTCATGGTTTGGAGAAACTAAAATTTTCCTATAAGAGTGGACCTGATAACGTTCCTAGTTGCATTCTTATAAACTGCGCAAAGGCTTTTGTAACTCCTCTTACAATATTATTTAATTACTCAATTAAATTTGGTATATTTCCCGCAATATGGAAGACTTCTCTTATTATTCCGGTGTTTAAGTCTGGTAAAAAAAATGATATTAGAAACTACAGAGGAATTGCTAAACTGAGTGTTATACCTAAACTATTTGAAAAATTAGTTACGGATCATTTGTGCCATCAAGTGTCTTCAATATTATCGTCTTGCCAACATGGCTTTCGTAGAGGATGTTCTACTGTTACTAATCTTTTAGAACTCACAACTTTGGTTAATCGTGGTTTTGTCAATAAGATGCAAACTGACGTTGTTTATACTGATTTTAGCAAGGCATTTGATAAGGTTAACCATAGACTACTTATCAGAAAACTACATTACATAGGATTCACACAAAATTGCTTAAAATGGATAAATTCATACCTTAGTAACAGGAAACAGAATGTTGCATTCAAAAATGCGATTTCTAAGCCAATCTCCGTTTCATCTGGTGTTCCTCAAGGGAGCCATCTTGGACCCCTTCTTTTTGCATTATATCTCAATGACTTACCTGGTGTCATCAAGAATTCTTTTATACTAATGTATGCGGATGATGTTAAAGTATTCTTTACTTATAATAAATATGATGATCACATGCTGCTACAAGCAGATTTAGATTCTTTATACTCTTGGTGTAAATTGAACTCAATGAAATTGAACTTCGATAAATGTAAATATATGTGCTTCTTTCGAAGGAACCATTTAAACGTTAAATATTGTTTGGGTGGCAATGAGCTGGAAAATGTCTGCAGGATCACAGACCTTGGAGTTATACTTGACCATAAACTAAATTTCATTCAACATATTTCTCTAATTGTGAGCAAGGCAAGATCTCAGCTTGGCTTCATTAAACGTTGGGCAAAGGAATTTGAAGATCCTTATATCACGAAACATCTATATATGTCACTAGTTCGTCCAGTTCTGGAATATGGGTCAATTATATGGGATCCACAGTACAAAACTTATAGTAATGCAATTGAATCTGTTCAAAAACAGTTTCTTATATTTTGTTTACGCAGACTACAATGGAACCCGCTCTGTTTACCATCATATAAATCTAGACTTTCTCTCATCAAGTTACCATCTCTGGAAAGTCGCAGAACTATGTTTAATGCTATGTTCATCTTAAATATAATTAATGGGAATACTTCCTCTAACTTCTTAATTGAAAATATATCTTTTTGTGTTCCGTGGCGACCTACTCGATACTTTTATCCATTGGATATTCAATATTTCAGATCGAACTATGCAAACTCTGATCCTTTCATTAGATGTTGTAAACACTTTAATAAATTATACTATTGTATTGATTATACCTTAAATGAAAATCTGATAAAGCGTAATATTTTGTTCTCATTAAATAATTGCATATAATTGTCATATTTTTTCTTTTTTTTTCTCTTTCATTAGTTTTATATATATATATATATATAAATAAATTGAGTACTAATAGTCTGTAAGAATTGTAAATTCATAGACTTAAATAAATAAATAAATAAATAAATAAATAAAAGCCCTCATATCTGGCAACTCTGAAGAAGATCGTCCCAATCGTGGAAAACAATTAATAAACATTCCGCAATTTTTTTTTAAATCTCGAAAAATCTCTTAAACATTTAAAATTTCCCTTAAACAAATTCTCTATTCACACACAAGATTTTTCTGTCTACATTTACAAACAAATATCTCATTTTTGAAGTCTGGCAACTTTGCAACCAAAAAAGAAAATCGCCTAAATCGTGGAAAACAATTAATAAACATTCCGTCAGCATATTTTCAGCACCCAAAAAAACCCTCTTAAATATATTTTTCTTTCAAAATTCTCAATCCATAAATAAGGGTTTTCTGTCCATATTTTTTTAGCAAATGTCAACATTTTGGAGTCAAAAGTCCCCATATCTGGCAATTTTGAAGATATTTTAAATACCCAGAAAAATCTCTTAAATACTTTAAATCTCCCTTTAAAAAAATTCTTAATCCACAAACAAGTGTTTTCTGTCCACATTTTCAAACAAGTGTCAATATTTTAGAGTTAAAAGTTTCCATATCTGGCAACTTTGAAGAAGATCGTCTCAATCCTGGAAAACAATTAATAAACATTCCAGGATTTTTTTTAAATCTTGAAAAATCTCTTAAACATTAAAAATTTCCCTTAAAAAAATTCTTAAGCCACAAGCAAGATTTTTCTGTTACATTTTCAAGCAAAAAACTCGATTTTAGAGTTAAAAGTTCTGTGATCTGGCAACTTTTTACACAAAAAAGAAGATGGTCTAAATCGTGGAAAACAATTAATAAACATTCCGTCAGCATATTTTAAACACTATTCCACTTAATTATTATTTATAAATTAAGAAAATAAAATTTAAAAAAAAAATAACTCTTCATATCCCGCTAATTACTTATTCCTCTGAGGGTTAAAACTGTCTTTTATGGTCTTAATAATTATATAACTATTTTTTTTCTCTCTACTCTTTGGTACCCTCTGCCAACAGACAGACAGACAATTCTTTTCAAAGTTTAGTTTGTTAAACCAAATTAATTGCGTGTCTTCTACATTCAGGCATCTTTTGCACACAACTTCGCATTCACATTAGCAATATTTGCAATATCATTTGGATCTTCAAGTGTACCCCCAGTTCTATACGAGTTGCTTGGAGAATAACAACAATAACAACAACAACAACAGCAACAACAATAAAACAGTAAAAGACAAAATCATTTATCTGTAAAAGAAGTTGAAAGAAATTAACATCACATCTTTAAATTATCAAAAGACGTGTGTGTATATACGACAATATGATGTGTCTGTCCATAGAGTGGCAAGAATAAAAGATTTTTTTGTGTTGTTGTTTTTGTAACAAGAAATTCTTTATTCGTGTTGTAGTTATTTATCTAAATGTGAGTTGCATAGTAAAATAGTTATAATTGACATAAAAGTGGTCATCATGGTTGTTGTTAAGAAGAGCCCGTAATGTTAAATAAATGTCAGTCAGCCAGTCAGTCACTCACTCATTCACTCAGTTTAAATTGTCTAGCAAAACATTAGGCAGCTATAGCTTTTGTATGCATTTCACTTTAGCCAATTGATTGCCCTGTATGTCTGTCTTTAAATGTTTCACTTCGTAAAGAGTCAATTTGATTTATACAATTCGAAAAGTGTTATAACTGCCCTTGACGTTCATGTGTTGATTAATGTGATGAGTTAATTTAAAGTGTTGAGATTTTAAAATAAAAATAAAAACAAAAAACAAAAATACTTAAAAAAAACGAACCGAATTTGTAACAATTTTAAAGGCCACAAAAGGTTTTCTATTGATGATTTTAAAACTGAGCCGTGACGTGACATGACATGACATCAATGTCATGTTAACCTTTTTTTAGCTGGAAAATTTATAATTATTTTAAACCAAAGCTAATTAAGTGAGAAAACAAAGATGTCCTAAATCCACAAAAGCACCCGCTTTATTAAGGGTATCGAACTTTAAGTTCTATACCTCTATAACTGGCGGCCATTTTGTCACCGGCCAAGTGATTTATATTTACTTAGGTTTTCAACATAATAAACTCACACCTGAACAACGCTTCCGAATTGTGCCAATTTATTTGGCAAATCATGGTTCTGTTCGAAATACAGGGTGTCCATTGTTTGTTTTTAATTTTTGATTAAATGAAAGAGAATGGATCGTATATTGATAAATGTCTTATTTAATGTCAGCAATTATGTATGGAATACAATATCAGATAAATGTCCGCCTCTGTTAGCCTCACAAATGCGTGTCCTTTTGAGCACATTTCATTCATTATATTCTCACACATTTCACACGGTATTTTATTAATTTCATCACAAATATTTTGTTTGAGTTGTTTAAGCGTTTCTAGTTTGTTTAACTTAACTCTGCTTTCCAGATATCCCTACAAAAAGAAGTACGGAGCAGTCAAATAAGGCGACCTTGGAGGCCAATTAAAATCAACATTTCTTGAAATAACTTGTTATGGAAAGAGGTCTCGTAGTAATTCCATTGTAATCCTGCCTGTATGTGATGTGGCACCGTCTTGTTGATACCACATGTTAATCAAGCCCAAAGCATGAAACTGTGACGTTAATAAGTTTTCAATCATATCACGATATCGCTCCCTATTCACAGTTACCGTTACACCGTTTTCATTTTCAAATAAGTAAAGTCCACTGATTCCTTCTGACCAAATTGCACACCACACTATCACTGTCAATGCATGCAAAGTTGCCTGTTGAATAATTTGAGGATTTCCCATTGCCCAATACCGACTATTCTGTTTATTCACATGTCCATTCAAATGAAAATGTAACTTATCACTCATTATGATTTTGTCATGAAAATCAGGGTTGTCATAAGCGAGCTGTAACATCCTATAGGTATCTGTACGGCAGCATAAACGGTTTTGTGGAAAAAGCTCTTGTGTCAACTGAATCTTATATGGAAACAAATACAAAACCTTGTGCAAAATTGAGGCCAACGGTGTTCTTTGAAGATCAAGCTCCTGAGCGTGGCGTCGAATTAAAGTTGATGGATTGTTTTGAACACTGTCTTAAGCAGCAGTAATGTCTTCAATCGATCTTGCAGTATATTGTGGTCCATGCTTGAGCCTATCACCTACAGACTCTTTTTCTTAGAAATCATCCATTACACGATAAATAGTGCATTTTGTTGGCATTTAGTTTCTCCCAAAAAATTTCTCGTAACTTTCTCATTGTCACAGTAATCGATGATTGATTTTGATAAAATGTTTCAAGGATTAAAATATGTTGGTTTATCGAATATTTTTCCATAATAAATTTGCCACGTGTCTACTTCACAACTGCGAAATATGAACTGTCAAGACTAATATTTACCAAAATGGCGGTACATCAAAGTAGTATACCTTCCAGGCGGTACATATCGCATACTACGTTTATTTTAAGGTCAACAGAGCAATTAATTCGATTAACTATGGGACCTTTTGGCAACACGCTTACTTACTTAAAGATACCCCCGGGGGCACATAAATATGGTCTTTATAGAACTTCGACGATCTAGACACAGTGCAACTGGGAAAAGAGGGAGCCCAGTCCCCTGAAATCAGCAGGGGTACAACTGGAAACTCCACTTTATTTCCACGGGAATCAGTAAGCCGCAGAGTTCATTATTTGTCCCTTTAGACATTTAATAGTTCTCTGACTGATTATTGAGGTTGGCCCCTATATGGGAGTATCGTGGTGGTTGTGGTTTCGCGGCCCCATAGTAGTATAATTGTTATTATGGTGGCCAGGATCATCTCATTGATAATGACACGCAAAGTGAATGATCCAGTCCAGTGAGCATGCTCGACATGTGTTCTGGACAGGAGTTGGAAAGTCTCCAACTCTTAAGCAAGGAGTGATGATTTGCAGCCCTGCTCTGGAATCATCGAAGTTGTAACTAGAAAGTTCTGTTGCATAGAATTATAGCTTCGGCTTCCTAGAACGAGCATGACGTTCCAAATTATGCAGTGGTTTGATCCACCATCTGATTAAGGCTTCATGGCCAGGCGTGGATGTAAATCGAATCACACAGTTACTATAAGATAATGTGCCCCTAGGGGGCTTCCTCAAGTGGATGTTGGGATTATGTAATATCCAGAAAAAGTTATTGCTTGGTGTGCTTAAGGGGGCTTGTGATTTCTTTACCATTACTGTCAAGGGTGACCGCTATAGAGACATGATTATTGGCATTTTTGTTCATCAATTGAACAGCCATGATGTACAAGAGCTGTACTTGCAACAAGACCCCAAAGCATGTCACACAGCTCATGCCACAATTAATTTATTGAAGAAATCGTTTGGTAACCATATAGAGTCATGTTTCGGACCCATGATTTCAGCTTCAAGAATGTGTTTTTTAACGCTGCTACACCATTTACTTTAGGGATTTTTTGTAAAGACGATATTCTACGAAATTGGCTAGAAAATTGGACAACATTGGGTGCTGTTATTGCCGATATAAGACCATAAACGTAGGAAAAAGTTATTGAAAATCAAACCTCCGGATTAGACTACTTTCTGAACCAGCCCCTGTAGGGTAGTAGGTAGTGTACTACCTTATCTGTCTGGGGGTTGTGGGTTCGGTTCCCAACAAAGACTTGGCTGTTTTTCACCGCAAAAATAAAAATTTATTGTCGGCATGCTGTGCTGTCGTATCCGACACTTAGTTTTCTATAACATGGGCCTTCTAGAAATGAAAGCTGCCCCGGTAGGCTAGTAGGTAATATAATTAGCCTACCAAACTAGAGGTAGTTGTTTTCACTACAGGAAAAAAATAATAGATCTGTCCCTTTCCTAAAGAATGTAGCACGGTTATGACTAAATAAGCATTGTTGCCTGCAGTGCTACGTCTGGCGGTCTTATGCCAGAAGTCATATTTAAATTATCATGCCACAAGATTATCTTTCGAATAAGGTAAATTTAAAAAATTCATCTTTGTTTTATGCCATTTCAAAGTTCTATACCTCTATAAAAACACCTTTTAGTTGGTACCCATATTAAAAAAGTGAACTCCATTATTGAAACTACTATTATGCTTAGGTATTTCCAAATTATTCCAAGTACCTTTAATCATTTGAATATTCTAATTCAGTCATCCTGCTTTGAAGGAGAAGGAGATTCCTACCAAATAGTTGATTGCATGTAAAAGAGCTTAAGTTTACTTCAAAGGATATTCTAAGCATGTGTGGTTTTTATATTCGGATTAAAACATCTCGTAGTTACTTTGAATTCGTGACACACAAACTTTTCACAACTCAGTTGTGAGATCATCTTTAAGACATGTCAGAGCATGCAGCAGCATATTATTTTTGCAAAATATTGTTTTAATTCAAACAACAACTACAACAAAATAAACCGAAATTAAATGGCCATAAAATATAAAACTTTAGCAGCTGAAAATAATAATTTGAAAACTTTTGCAGAAAAAGTTTGAAAATAGTGCTGTTGAGTGAATTTAGGGGAAATGGGAAATTGCCTTAACACCGCTGTATTAAGGCAGTAAAATATGAAGTAAATAATGAAAATAGAAACTTAAGTCCAATAATATTTCTATTAAGAATTATGTGCCCCTATAGGCTAGTGGGTAGTGTGTTAGCTTATATGGCTGGGGGTTGTGGGTTCGATTCCCAACAACGACCTTGGTTTTTTTACTACAAATAAAAATTTACTGTCGGTGGGGCTTCTCAGTGATGAAGTCATGGTCACAGAGCTGTCTTATACGACAATTAATTTCCGTAACTATCCTTCTACTTTCACCACCGATCCGAAGGGTGGTTTGTATTGTGAGCTGTTGAAATCGCGTCCAACGATTACAGAGCTCTAGTACCAAAGACAATCGATTCATTTGAAGAGATAAATTAACAAAAAGCGACCAGCATATTCGACCATCCACAAGACCATAATTTTTCATCACGACAACTCACGGTCCCATTTTGCAAGACCGGTCAAAAACTATTTGGACGACAGTGGATGGAAAGTTTTAACTCATCCATCTTATAGCCCAGACCTTATCTCTGCTGACTACCGTTTATTTCAAACGATGTAGAACGTCCTTACTAAAATAGGCATCACTTCAAGACCGGAGGAGTTATTTTGATGAGGACTACATTTTTGTTTTCGTTTGGACCTGTACTCAGGGGATGCCGTTCCTCTAAGGAATGCGTGATAAGGTTTACACCAGTACCGACCGTAGGTCATAACGTGGTGGTGGCCGAACCACTGTGGGTGATTTTAGCGTTATCCTCGATCTAGAAGGCCTTCAGATGCGTATATCCTCTGGTCACTTCTAGTTGCAGCTTCAAAAGCCCGAAGCAGCCCGCAGTCTTCACTTCTTGCTGAAGAGTTGGAGACTATCCATCTTCTGGTGCAGAACGCATTAAGCTTAATATAATTTAAGAACACGACGGGCATTTATGCTCACTGGACCTGAACCATTAATTGTGTTCATTGTGAATGATCCGACCCAAACAACTCAAACGAGGGTCTGACCTCAATAATCAGTCTGAGAACAGCTAAAAGGCTAAAAAGAAAAATAGCTGAACTCTGGGGCTTTACTGATTGCCGTGGAAATATAGTGGATTGTGCAGTTGGGTCCTGCTAGCCTATTAAGGGACTGGGCTTTCTTTTACCCCCGAAGACACATGTAATGATGGGGGATTTCCGTCAAAACATGTAAGTGTGCCCCCGGAGGAGATGCTCTAGGCAATCACTAGAGTTGGATACTCTACTGTCCTCAATGAGCCTTTTAGCCCTCTCCTGTCGAGCAGTTTCAAAAAAGACTTTGGGGTGTCGGCCCATACATGAGAGTTATATTCCATCTTTGAACGGATATAGGTGGTATAAATAGTTTGAAGATCGGATGGAGTCAAGTATCTCTTACACCGTTTTAGAAAACCGAGGCACTTCTTTAGAAACCCGAAAAATTTGTTTAGTCCTTCAAACATTACACTGAATTTTCATGTCAAGAGCATCAAAAGCTACCGATTCCTTAATACCTATATCACCCGTAGTTACAGATACAGCACCATTTTCGAACACAGATCTATGTGCTACCAAACAGATACGAAAAAATAGTGGCTATCAATGGACAACAATGTGATGTAATGCATCATTTTGTTAATATAATAAATGCATTTTTCAAGCAAAAAAAAATGACATTATGAACTTGTATACTTATTATTATTATACTTGTATAACTTCAAATTTCATTTTAACCTTAATAAAACGCAGAAATATTAAGAATTCTAAATGGCAGGCAAATCTTATTTATAATAAGAAAATAATCTGGCGCTATTCACACTTGAGGGCTCTTGATGGTGGAATGTTTTACACTAGCACACCACACTCAGCACGTAAATAAGATTAAAAAGAAATACATTGTTAACAGAAATGGCAACAAGAAACTTTTACTTAAAGAAAAGTCTTGGCAAAATTCAATTTGTTGTCATAATTTTAAATCACTCTAAAACACACATAAATTTCTGTTTTAGACGCTAAAAACACGTTATTAAAGAAATTATTTATGAGTTCACGTTACCTAATGACATTTCACATTTCTCTGTTTTGCTTTAAATTTTTCTTTTCTGTGTATGTAACTCGCTCACGTAAGTTTTCTTTAATACGGTTTTTTTTGTTTTGCTTTCTTCTTTATGATACTTTTCCGATTAAGATGAAGCAGCTAAATGAAGAAAATTTGTTTAATATTTTATGGAAACAGGTGATACAGATGAAACGCAGTCAAATAAATGAAATGTATAATTAAAAAGTATTTTAATTTTTTGCTTTTAGATAGAGAAATATGAGATGTTTTAATAAATATTAATAAAGGGTGTTCTTTTTGAAGCCCAATAGAACTTACGCAATTGTTATCTGTCAAGCGAGCTCTGCGCTCCCTTTTTAAGATTTATGCAAAGTATACTTTAGCAAATCATTATTAATAAATTGATGATTTAACCGCGCTAATAAATTATTCAAAATATATCATGAATTTAATCTATTAATTTATCACAAATTGTGATAAAGGTCATTTTTGCTTAAACGGGTTATTTAATAAACAATTTCAAACAAATATCAACTAATAAGCGAACCGGGAGCTTACTTTTTGACATTGATGTAAAGTATACTCTAGCAAACCATTATAAATAGCTTTTTACTTTAACGACGCTACCAATTTTCCTTCAAACTCGACCGTGAAATTAATATATCACAAAATTGTGATGAAGATCATTTTTGCTTAATAAGCGAACTCCCAGCTTACTTTTTGACATTAACGAAAAGCATACTCTAACAAATCATTTTAATAGATTGGTGCTTTAACGACGCTACCAAGCTATTAAAATTTTCTTTCAAGATCGACCGTGAAATTAATATATCAATTTATCACAAAATTGTGATAAAGGTACATATTGACTAAACGAGTTATTTAATACAAAAATTCCCGGTAAATGTCAACTAATAAAGGCACTCGGAGCATATATTTTAACATTTATGGTCAGTAAACTCTAGAATAACACTCGCACTAGATTAAAACTTTAACGACGCAAACAAATTATACAAATTTACTTTCAAACGTGACTACGAATTCAATATATCAATTTATCACAAAATTGTGATGAAGGTATATTTTAGCTACACAGGTTATTTAATAAAAAATTTCAGGCAAATGTCAACAAATAAAGGCATTTGGAGCTTACATTTTAACATTTATGGTCAGTAAACTCTAGAATAATATTAGCAATAGATTAAACCTTTAACGGCGCTACCAAACTATTCACATTTACTTTCAAAACCAATCAGTAATTCACTATATAAATTTAATAATAATAATTTAATATTGTGATTAAGGTAATTTTTGCTAAGACGTTAATCAACAAATCCAAGCAAATGTAAACTATTAAAAGAACTAGGAGCTAATCTTCTGACATTTATGATCAGTATACTGTAAAATATCATAATCAATAGATTAATGCTTTAACGACGCTAATAAATTATACAAATTTACTTTCAAACGCGACTATGAATTCAATATATCAGTTTATCACAAAATTGTGATGAAAATAATTTTAGCTAAATAGATTATTTAATAAACAATTGAATGAACTCGGATCTTACTCTTTGACATTTATGATCAAATTATTTAAATTTACTTCCAAAACCAATTACGAATTTTCTATAAAATTGTGATGAAGGTAATTTTTGCTTAGACGGTTTGGCTAATAAACAAATCCAAGCAAATGTAAACTATTAAAAGAACTAGGAGCTAATCTTTTGACATTTATGATCAGTATACTGTGAAATATTATAAGCAATAGATTAATGCTTTTACGGTGCTAACAAGATATACAAATTTACTTTCAAACACGACCATAAATTCAATATATCAGCTTATCACAAAATTGTGATGACTATAAATTTTTGGCTAAACAGGTAATTTAATAAACAATTAAACGAACTCGGATCTTAGTTTTTGACATTTATGATCAAATTATTCAAATTTTCTTTCAAAGCCAATTAGGAATCACTAAATTTAACACAAAATTGTGATGAAGGTAATTTGGACTAGTTAATAAACAAATCCAAGCAAATGTTAACTATTAAAAGTTTGAATTATTAAAATTTTGTTTTAAAATCGACCGTAAATTTAATACATCAATTTATCACAAAATTGTGATGAAGGTACATTTTGGCTACACGGGTTATTTTTTAAAAAATTTCAAGCAAATATCAATTAATAAAGGAACTCATAGCTTACATTTTAACATTTATAGTTAGAAAATTCTAGAATGACATTGGCAATAGATTAAAGCTTTAACGGCGCTAACAAATTATTCACATTTACTTTCAAAACCTATCAGGAATTCACTATATAAATATAACACAAAATTGTGATTAAGGTAAATTTTGTTCAAAAGGGTTATTTAATAAACAAATACAGACAAATGTCAACTAAACACGAACTCGAAATTACTTATTGACATTTATGAAAAGCATACTCTAGCAAATAATTATTAATAAATTGATGCCTTAATGGCGCTATCAAATTACTAAAATTTTCTTTCAAAATCGACCACAAATTCAATATATCAGTTTATCACAAAATTGTGATGAAGATAAATTTTGGCTAAACAGATTATTTAATAAACAATTAAACGAACTTGGAGCTTACCTTTTGACATTTATAAGCAAAATTTTAAAACCAATCACGAATTCACTATATAAATTTAACACAAAATTGTGATGAAGGTAATTTTGACTAGTTAATAAACAAATCAAGCAAATATTAACGATTAAAATAACTCGGAGATTAATGCTTTAAAGGTGCTAACAAGTTATACAAGTTTACTTTTAAACACGATTATGAATTGAATATATCAGCTTATCACAAAATTGTGTTGAAGATAATTTTTGGCTAAATAGATTATTTAATAAATAATTAAACGAACTTGGAGCTTATCTTTTGACAATTATGATCAAATTATTCAAGTTTACTTTCAAAACTAATCAGGAATTCACTATACAAATGTAACACAAAACTGTGATGAAGGCAATTTTCCCCTAGAGGGGTTGTTAATAAACAAATTCAGGCAAATGTTACCTATTAAAAGAACTCGAAGCTTACTTTTTTCAAATTTATAATCAGTATACTGTGAAATATGATAAGCAATCGAATTGTGCTTTAACGATCCTAACAAGTAATACACATTTACTTTTAAAGGCGACCATAAATTCAATATATCAGTTTATCACAAAATTGTGATGAAGAAAAAATTTGGCTTAATAGATTATTTAATAAATAATTAAACGAACTTGACATTTATGATCAAATAATTCAAATTAACTTTCAAAACCAATTAGTAATTCACTATATAAATTTATCACAAAATTGTGATGAAGTTAATTTTTGCCTGAAGTTAATAAACAAACCCACGCAAATGTTAACTACTACGAGAACTTGGAGCTTACTCGAAACACTGGTCAATTAACCAAATACGGTCACTTTTCTTATATATAATGTTTTTCGGGGATTGTTTGTGGATTTCGCGATCTCCAAATGCGAAAATTATTTAGTTAACATAATCGCCTAATTGAAAGTGAGTTTCTTCATTAAACATGATTTTGTTGCTAGATACTTTATTTTTGTTTAGTTTTTCAAACCGACAATTCACAAACGTGCGGCGCAAACTATGATCAGTCGCCTTTATAAGCGTAAAAATGAAGCTCTTTCTGCTAAATGTTGTGCAAAGTGCCTCTAGCAATGCCCATTTGATGCTAACGTCCGAAGAACAAGCTAACTGATACTATATCAAAACAATTGCTGCTAGTGGCGACAAGATGATGTTTCAGGTTCATTCTCAACACTTTGCTGTACAGCGATCATATCTTTGTCGCCGTTACATAACTACGCGTTGAGAATGGACCTGCAACATCACCTTGTCGACATTAGCAACAATTGTTTTGATCTACAGTCAGTAATAATAGCATATGCTTCGGACGTTAGCATAAATTGGGCATTGCTAGAGGCACTTTGCACAACATTTAGCAAAAAGAGCTTCATCTTTACGCTTGTAAAGGCGACCGAGCATTTTTTGCGTCGCACGTTTGTTAATTGGCTATTTCAAAAACAGAACGAAAGCAATTTTTTTTAGTAGCAATTGTTTTGATCTAGTGTCAGTAATAATACCATGTGCTTCGGATTTTGCAATTAAATTACGCACAACGGCTTTAGAAGCAGCCTGATTACGAGAAAAACCCTGCTCAAAATCATGCAGTGAATTTTTCGCCATTTTGATAAGAAATTTTTACAACTAAATTCTTTGCCTAAGCGTCTCGCGTTCCATGCTTAAAGTTTCCCAACTTTTAGTAAGTAAACGTCAAAGGCTGATAGCTTAGTTTTTAGTATTTAATCATTTGACAAATAATTTACGTGCTAACCTCTAATTTTCCCACCCAATAATTTTGTAGATTTTATGCTATTTTCTTGTGATAAGTATAATGATGCAATAACATGTTCACCATTTTGAAGTTTCCCTGCTTTTTAAAAAATAAATGTCAGTGGATGACAGAGTAGTTCTTGAGATTAAAACTATTGAGAGACAATTTAATTCCCAACCTTAAATTTGCCCACCTAATAATTTTGTAGACATCATTCTGTTGTCTTTTTTAAGTCACATGTGAGAAGTAAAATGATACAATGAAATATTTACCGTTTTGAAGTTTCTCAGGACTGATAGCTCAGTTCTTAGTATTTAATCATTTGACAGATTAATTACTTCCTAACCCACCCAATAATTTTGTAGATATCATGCTGTTTTCTTGTGAAAAGTAAGATGATGTAATTAAATTTACAACGTTTTAAAGTTTCGCTGCTTTTTAGCAAATAAATATTAGTGAATGACAGGTTAGTTTTTAAGATTTAATCCGTGGAGAGGCAATTTAATTCCTAACCTCAAATTTGCCCACTAAGAACTAACTAAGAAACAGACAACCAAATTAGCTAAAAGCTTTAAAGCTTTTTAAGCTTTAAGCACAAAATATGTTATTTATCTAAAATAAAATATAATTTATTTAAACACTAATAAATTTGAACTTAAAATCAGAAATTAAAAAAATAACTTTTTTTACCGTTATTTCTAAGAAGCTTTTGTGAGATAAATAATGATTTGTTACATGTTTTTATCTGTTAAATAAATACTCGCATGTAGCAGACAAGCAGACAAAAAAAAACCATTATGATTATTTTCTATAAATTATGAACACAAACCACAAATTCCATATTAAAGTGCGACAGACAGACAGACAACAATAAACCCCCCCAGTGAACTGTGCAAACAAAATTGAAACAAATCTTGTCATAATTTATTGCTTAATCATGATGCAATTGCAAAGCAACTATTTTTTTGTTTGTGGATGTTTTGTTGTTGTTGTTGTTTTAGTTGTTGTTGTAATTTCATTCTATACTTTGTATTAAATTATTTATTTTGTAACAAAGATTTCCTCTTCTAAGTTGCAGTTTTTTTTATAAGCTCTTTATGCTACAAATGACATTTCCATTAAGGCAACCGTGAATTTTCAATCAAGTCAACATCATAAATTCTTAAATAACCAGAAGGTGTGCGACATAGAGGCGTTATTGGAACTTTAGTGGAAATAACAAAAAAAAAATTAAATAAAAATCAATTCCCACTAAGAAGACACAATAACAATTTTTTTCACAATTTCGTTTTGTCTTTTTTTTATAATTTATTTTTGTCTCTACAGCGTTTTATCTAAATAAAAGTAAAGGGTGTTCCAAAACTCAAGCAAGTATAAAAAATCGATGATTTGCGCAGTATGATTTCTTAAGAGAAGGGTAGAGGATCGCATACCTGCTAGATGCTAGAGTGCTTCATATTAGCCTGCTCTCCTGAAGAAGCTCAAATTTGTGGGCCAGATCATTCACAATGAACCCAATGAATGGTCCAAGTCCATTGAGCATGATTGCGGTTGTGTTCTTAAATTTTATTAAGCTACAGGCGTTCTGGACCAGGAGTTGGTCTAGTCTCCAACTCTTCAGTAAGGAGTGAGTGGCTGTGGCCTACTCCGAGCTCTTGAAGTTGCAACTAGGAGTGACTGGAGGATATACGTACTGAAGGCCTTCTAGGCTGAGGATGACACTACATTTCATTCACAGTGGTATGATCCACCGTCTGATTATTGCTTACAGTCATTGATGCGAACGAATTAAAATATGCTCTTTTTGGACATTAAAGTTGATGGACCTATCGACAACGTTTTTAAATATCATGATTCTAAACAAATTGAAAAAGTTGACTGTTTTTTGCTTTAGATGTGTCGACCAAGAAGAAGTTTTAAAATTCTCGTTTTCCATAAAGTCTAGCGCTAAAGGCTTGGATTATGTAGATTCTAGACTTTTAAGGCTTTTGCGCCTGAGGCTCACAGTATTGTCGCTGACAGTAGGCTAGAAAGGTAAAAGGTAGTACCAGTCGCTTAACTATCAAAATGGTGCAAGCTTTACTGTATTTTTTTGTAACATTTCAGCAGCTTTTCCTTATAATCAGGCGCCTTCTAAGACCACAGTGCATAATTTAGTCTCTAAAGTTCGGTCACACAGTATTGTTGGCGATAGTAGACCAAAAAGGTAAAAGGCCTCACTAGTCGCCTTAGACAGCAAGAGTCGTGAAGAATTGCCGCCAGGAAGTCCGACCACAGACTTTTCAACTGGTACCATAGGAGCTGGTAATTCACAGGGCTACGGCCTTGTACCGATTGTTTGTGAGGCCCTTCCAAGAATAACATGGTGGCCACAATATAATCAGCCAGTATTTTTTCGAAAATTCGTGAGGAAATGCCGCTACTAATAGTTCTCTGCGCTACCAAATCATGATAACCAATTTTGTATGGCCACTATTGGCTAATGTTGATATCAGTGGCCTTCGACTTCAGCAAAAGGGTGCCTCAAGACACATAGTACACAATTCAGTGGTTGCATGAGAAATTTCCAGGACTCGTAATTTTTGCATTTGCCTGTGTCAATTGGCCGCCTCGTTCTTGTGACTTAACGTTGCTGTATTATTTTCTCTGGGGTGGCTTCAAAGACCGGGTTTGTGTGAACAACCCATAAACAACTCACGCTCTGAAAGGATGAAATTTAGGCTCCATTGACTAGATAAGTAAAGCTTTGCAGAAAAATTTAATGAAAAGATCGGATGTCTGGCGACATGGAAGAGATGAATATTGGTACCGTGAAATAACTCCCAAATGACATAACCAACCCCCCCCCCCCCCCCAAAAAAATGAAATAACTTCCAACAAAAAATTCAAAAATCCCATACAAATTTTTGGAGGTTTTTTATAATTTTGATGGGAGTTATTTCTTTTATTTTAATAATTGGGAGTTATTTCATTTTTATTGGGAATTATTTCATTTCACTAAAATTGCATTTCAGTTTATTTTTCTGTATAGCCGGTCTTCAGTCGGGCTGAAAAATTTTCTCCTCTATGATATTTCGAACACCGGCTTCGCTAACAAAATATTATCCTCCTTCAATCTTCATGTGCGGTATAGAAGTTATTTTATTTTAGTTATTTCAAGAACTATTTTTAGGAGTCACCTAATGGAAGCTATTTAATATTGCCATTTTCCGTCCTAACTGGCTGGTTTGTATTCGATGGCGAGCGCTTTCGATGCGAATGCATCATTCTCAAGCCGCGGTTTAGTTTGTACTGGTGAATCAGTGTTGGCGTTCAGGTAGTTATGTTATTGGGTCCGTATATATTCAGGTAGGCAGAATACCAGCCACCTGGCATTTGTATGCAAAGTGAATTTAAAGATACCTCCGTCTATTACTGTTATGTAGGTACGTGTGTTCGTCTGAGGGTGTTTTTCGTTTGCCCGTTTGCATGAGTAGTTTCAATGGTGTGAAAATTGTGTCTGAGGTCGTGTTTACCTGTTCGTTTATAATGTCGTTGTTGAATGTTTTTGTCTTGTAGATTTCCATATTTTCAAGAATGTCTAGTCTTCGTCCTTTTTTGCTAGGATGTAATAATGTCATACATTCATCTATTTCCCTTGGTGTGTGTCTGTGAGTGTCAAGGTGTAGTGCAAAGTTTGAATCTTCTCTTTTCCGTTTGTATGAGCGTATGTGTTCTGTAAACCTTGTTTTTAGTGTTCGTCCAGTTTGCCCTATATATAAGTTCGTTTGCAGGTACAGGTAAGTCTGTATACCCCGCTGGAATTAAATTTGTCAGTTGTTTCTGTCGTTGTTCTGAAATAGTTTTTGAGGGTGTTTCCACTTTTTAATGCTGTGAGTATTCCTTCTTTGTGAAAAAAGGTTAGTTAGCCTGTATATTTCTGGTCCTGTGTAAGTAAAGGTGTGCCGTCGTGTTGTATCGGCTGTCTCCTTGTCTTCTCTATTTCTGTTCTTAGTGTTGCATTGTCTAAGTAGTTTATCGATGGTAGTGGTTTTGTAGCCGTTATTCATATCTATGGCGTAGATTGTGTCGAGTTCGCTCCTGTACTTATCTGGAGTAAGTGGAATTATCCCAAGCCTGTGTATCATATGCCTATGTTTGAGGTGTTGTGGATGGTAGTGTCCCTTGTTGTTGGTTTTCTATAGATGTCGAATGTTAAGTAGTCAGTTCCTCGTGTTATAGTGATGTCAAGATAATGTAAATTTCTGTCTTGTTCTCTTTCCATTGTGTATGTTATCTTATCATGAATTGTGTTTAAGTTTTCTAGAATTTGTTCGCCGTTGTCTTGCTCGAGGATGCATATAATGTCATCTACGTATCTATAGTAATGAGTTATTTTGTGTTTTTCCATGAGTGCTTTTGCGTGTAGTGATTTGAGATGTTGTATGAAAATTTCCATGAAGATTGCGGAAGTTGGGTTTCCCATACCGAGTCCGTCAGGTAAATTGTAAAAGTTGTTATTGAATCTAAAGTAGTTCTGTTTTATTGTAGTCTTTGGAATAGCTATAATATCAGCGATGTATTGGCTTTCGTACAAATTGTCTAGTGTGTTGCGTAGAATATCTAAGGTTTCATGTGTTAGTATTGCAGTATATAGATCCTTGATATCAAAGGAAACGAGTCGCGTGTTTTCGGTTATTTTGATGTCCTTAAGTTTATCAATGAGGTCTTGTGTATTACGTATAGTATATGTGGTCTGTAAATTTATCCTTTCCTTAAGTACGCTGGTGAGGTGTTTAGCTAGGTGGTATGCCGGTGCAGGTCTGTAGTTTATAATGGGTCTCATTGGTATGTTTTCCTTGTGTATGGTGGTCCTGGATTCATGTTCATGTACATGTATACTTTTCCGTCAGTAAAAGAGAAAACTTTTTGTCAGCGAAGCCGCTGTTTGTTATACCATAGAGAATAAAATCCGTCCGCCCGGCCGGATTGGGAGTTATTTCATTTTTGTTGGGATTTATTTCATTGTGAGTTATTTAATTTGGGAGTTATTTCATTTGGGAGTTATTTCCCGGTACCATGAACATTTAACTGACATCAGACATAAATCCCATATTTTTACTTTACATTAATATCAATAAAACTAAAGTTGGCAGGAAAAGGAGTGTGTTTTAACCCATTTGACTTCCTACATGAGCTAGGAAATCCTTAAAAGCCGTATGCTTTATAGGATGCTCTATCCATCATTATGACTTTACTATTCATAAAATTATAGTGAAATGCAATTTTCTTTAATTAACATTAACATTTTGTGACACCCTTTAATTAGGTTAAAATACAAACTAAAACGACAAATACCCTCACAAATCGTCAATAAAACTCATTGGCAGCCATTGATTTAAAATGATATTTTATTGATTCTATTATTTCAGTTAGAAAAGTTTATTGGAAAATATTGATTGTTTCCTCTTTGTTTACATTTTTGTTTTAGTCCAGAAATTGAAAATTTTAAATTACCTTTGGGGGCATAAAGTTGTGGGCTAAATAGCACAGGTCACATGAAGAGGATTTATGAATATTAAAAATAAAGTTTAATGCAAATAAAAGACGGGATAGCATTTGTTTAGTTTTCAAATAAATTGAAGCTCATTGTTGATGAAATTTTGCTATAAAAATTTAAGTGGTTTAGACAGTTAGAGATACCACTTGGGTCTAATAATAACATTAACTGGAAATAGCAACAGAAAGAAAGAAGAAGAAGAGAGGGGTGTTCTATACAGTTATGTTCAATAATATTTATATTATTTATATCTCCAACTAGAACGTACCTTGAGCATATATTATGTGACCCGAACTATACTTGATCAGGTTGAAATCAGAGGAAACCCTGAAGGAAGATAGTATGATTCGTTTTACATCCGCACCTGGCTATGTAGCCTTAATCAGATGGTGGACAAACCACAATTGTATAATTTGGAACGTCATACATGCGTCCTAGGAAGCCGAAGACATAATTCTAAGCAACAGAACCACCTATTTGCAACTTTAATGATTCCAGGGCAAGGCTGCAAACCATCACACCTTGCTAAAGAGTTGGAGACTTTCAACCCCTGTCCAGAACACATGGCAAGCATGCTCACTGGACTGGATCATTCACTTTGCGTGTCATTATCAGTGAAATGATCCTGGCCACCATAATTTCCATAAATCCCTTATGGGGCCGCGAAACCACAACCACCACGTTACTCCCATATAGGGGCCAAGCTCAGTGATCAGTCAGAGAACTATTAAATGTCTAAACAGACAAATAATGAACTCTGCGGTTCACTGATCCCCGTGGAAATGAGTGGAGCTTCTAGTTGACTCCCTGCCTGTCTTCAGGGGACTGGGCTCCCTTTTTCCCCCAGTTGCACAGATCTAGATAGCTGTTACGTACTATAAAGACCATAAATGTGACCCCGGGGGGGAAGTATTAGTCGCACAGTCAAGTTACCACTTTCTGCTGATAAGAAGTACTTTACGGAATGTAAAGTCCCTGCCCAAAGAATTTCTTACCTTCAGCTTGGTCGCTGGCCAACTGATCCAAATTGTAAAAATGTTCCGCCTTTTATACACAAATATGCCCACACACAGCCACACACACACACACTGTAATTACCAGCCTTCGTTTGGTTCGTTTAACTATTAAGGCGATGTCAGATAAAACTTTGTTGCTTTGCGTGACATTTGAAACTCTAAAGCAAAAGCGTAAATCAAGTGGTGTATGTCACAATAAACTTTGACAACACTCATGTATTTTTTGTTTACGCCCACACACAAATACACAAACACAAATAATAAAAGCCAGGTGAATGTCAAAGCGCGCAAGAAGTTGAATGTTGGTTAACTTTTCGCTTTGCGCTGCGTCAAAAGTGCTTTATGTGGCAACTTTCATACATTTACGTACATTTTAACTCAAATGTCAAAGCGAAACTCTGACGCAACCCAAAGCAAAAGTTTTATCTGACACGGCCTTTACTTCGCCATTGTTGCCCGACCACTATCAGCTGACCGTATTGATGGTTCGGTTGCTACTGATTCGCAGGGGGCGTTGCGGCATTCCTGACCGTTAGTTTGAATTACTAATTCATTTATTCATCTTACTGCTAATAAACATAAGAAAAATAACAATAAATGAAATATAATAATACTAATAATAATACGAAAAATAATAATAAAAATAAAATAATTCATTCATTCATCTTAATACTAATAAAAATAAGAAAGATAACAAGAAATGAAATAAAAGAATATAATAAAAGGTGTTTTTTTAAGCTAGATAGAACTTTAAATTGTAAAAAGTAACACAAAAAATGAAATTTTGGTGAAACATTTTTTTTTTATTTGTTTCAGTATACTCTGACAAATCATCATGAATAGACTCTCGCTTGAACAACTCTACGAAATTATCCAAATTTACTTTGAAAATCAGTCGTCGATTCGCGCAACTTATAGACGACTTCGTCATTTTTATGGCGTACATAATCGTGCATCTGAACAAGCCATTCGTCGAACTGTCGATAGATTTCGTACCACATACTCTCTAGAGGATGCAATAACACCAACACGTCGAAGGAATGTGCATACTAAAGAGAATATCGCCGCTGTAAACGAAAGTGTGGAAGAAGATCCAAATTTATGAATTCGTCGTTGGTCACAGGAATTGGGGCTCTGTCCGTCCACTACGTGGAAAATTTTGCGCAAAGATCTCGGCCTACACCCGTATAAGATCCAGCTGGTGCAGGAATTGAAGCCACGAGACCATTATATGCGACGTTCTTTCGCCGATTGGGCTCTAGAGCAGTTGGCAACTGACCCGTTGTTTTATCGCAAAATTGTGTTCAGCGATGAGGCGCATTTTTGGCTTAACGGGTTTGTTAATAAGCAAAATTGCCGCATATGGAGTGAGACCAATCTCCAACAGACCCTACAGACTCCATTACATCCAGAAAAATGCACCGTTTGGTGCGGTTTTCACGCTGGTGGCATCATCGGACCTTATTTCTTCAAAAATGAGACCGGAGCTCGCGTTACGGTCAATGGAGATCGTTACCGCACCATGATCAATGATTTTTTGTTTGAAAATATGGATGACATTGATCCGGACGAGATGTGGTTTCAACAGGATGGCGTGCCATACAGCGAACGCAACCATCGACTTATTGAAATCAAAATTTGGCGATAAGAAATGGACCTGTCAATTGGCCTCCAAGGTCGTGCGATTTGACACCACTCGACTATTTCCTGTGGGGCTACGTGAAGTCACTGGTTTATGCTGATAAACCAGCAACAATTGACGCCTTGGAGGACAGCATTGTTCGTGTTATTCGTGACATACGCCCAGCAGTGCACGAAAAAGTGTCCCAAAATTGGACGTCCAGAATGCGCTTCGTCAAGAACAGCCGTTATTTTTTACAATTTCAAGTTCTATCGGGCTTAAAAAACACCCTTTATAATAATAAGATAAGGTCGCTCGCAAAACGATCGTTTTGACCGTTGATGCCGTGTGGGTGAAAACGAGGCCTCGACTTTCACCGTCACAATAGTGCGCCACTTACAGTTCTAGACCTCTACATAAAGTACCCGATAGTTATCTATGGTACTAATATACATTTTAAACAAAAAGCTTTTTAAAAGTAAAAAAGAAATTACAAAAAATAACTTTTTTGAAAAGTTCTTTTAAAATGAAGAATTAAGGAGAAAATAACCAAAAATATTTAACGGTACTTATGCATTTTAAATAAAGTACCTTAAAAATTCACACTTTAAAAAATAGTACCTTAAAAGTGCCAACATGAATTACTTTTTGATAATGTTTTTTAAATTACTTTTAAAAAAATTTTTGCTTAAGAGTTCTTTCAAAAAACTATCATTTATAAAATACCTTTGAAAAGGTACCTTTTTAAAAAGTACCTAGAAAAAATTTCTTTTAAATAATGCACCACAAAAAACTCAATTATCAAAACAGTATTTTGAGTAATTATTTTATAAAGGAATATTTCTAAAAAAAGTTTCTTTTCAGCGAAATCTGTTGAAAAAGTAGCTTTTAAAAATATATTATATAAAATAAAGTACCATAATGAAATATGTTTTAAAAAAATGTCGTTTAAAAAATAGACTGTAGCTATTTTATTCGATATGTGGTAGTTAAAATAAGAACGAGGAAAACCAGGCAAAAATCAAGGTAATGGAGGTGCCCACTTTGTAGCAACTGGATGTGAAGGAAAAATCTAACCTCTTGTATAGATAAAAGAGTTGTTCTTTCTCGCTTCGATAGTACTAAATAAGAAAATCTTTGAGCATTTAAAGCTCTATGATGCTCTAAGTAAAAAAATTGATGCTTGATTATGTAACACAAGCAAAGAAAATGTGTAACCAAATGTGTGACTTCTGCTTCAAACAATCTGTGTGGCGAAGGCTTTTATGGCTGAAATACGCTCTCCAATTGTATAGTGCTTAGTGACCGTACAGAACAAATCATGCTGTTTCACTTTGAACATTTTCAGTGGTTGTGCGCTTTACTATTTACACCAGCACAGTCTTCTTAATGTCACCTGCGAACAGAATTTTCTTCTAAAAAAGACTCTAATAAAGTGTCCGTACCAATTTATATAAATTTTTATTTTTTATTTTTTTTTTTTTCGTTCCAGCACTCAGGGGATGACCCCTACATATGCAAAGCATTGTGCCAGAACTAGGAAATTAGGTTGCGGGAAGAATGAAAGAGGGAGTAGTGTCTGTGAACATTCAGTTTGAATTTTCCCAGATTGAAAGTGACAGGAAAGATTTCCGGAGGGATTTTATTCCACATACGGACTGTTCTGCTAAAAAACGAATTTTCCCGGTAATGCGTAGTGCGATTCACTGGCCAATCAACCACAAATGGATGTGCTCTCAACGAAAATCGTGTTAAACGCGAAAACGTGTGAGTATCGGGAACAAGTTCCCTAATTTCATTAGAGCACTTTCCATTGTAATAACGATAGAACAGTGAAATACACCCCACATTGCGTTGATGCTCTAGAGAATCAATAGAGTTGGATACCCTACCGTCCCCAATGAGCCTCTTGGCCCTCTCCTGTACGCGGTCGAGTAACTCCAAAATAGTCTTTGGAGCGCCGGCCCATACATGAGAGTTGTATTCCATTTTCAGACGGATATAGGTGGTATAGATAGTACGGAGATCGGATGGAGTGAAGTATCTTTTACACCGTTTTAGAAAACTAAGGCACTTGAAAGCTTCTTTAGAAACCTGAAAAATGTGTTTAGTCCATCGAACATCGCACTGAATTTTCATGCCAAGAACATCAAGAGCTTCCGACTCCGTAATATCTATATCACCCATAGTAACAGATGCAGCACCACGAACGAATTTGGAACGAATTTATTATGAAAGCAAAACTCCAAACCAGTGGTTTGAGCCGTAGTCTTTTCCATAAGTTAGGTTAAGTTGCATAGATCATGAGATTTTTATACAGGAAATTGAGCCACTTAGTTCTATAGTACCAGTGTGATGACCTATAGAGGCAGATAAAATGAATCTCTAAGATATTTCCCTTAAACTAGATTCCTACTTCAATCTCTTCCTTAGACTGATAGCTTCGTTATGTGAAATATTTAATACCCTACAATAACAAAGTCTCCTATTCTCAAAACTCATCTTTTATCAAAAAATTCTCATTAATCTTGCTATCATATTTAATTCTAAGAAGCTTAGGCTTAATGTAAATGACCTCGTTTAAGGTCTTTTATTGTTACGAAGTTAATTAATAAAGATAATTATTACTAAAAAAAATATGTAAGTGAAATGACCTATTGTGTCTTTTTTTCAAATTAGGCAGTTACTTAAAAATCTTATGAATACAAACAAAAACAACATACTTCATTAAAATTTCAGGAACTAAATTTAATAATTAGAAAATAAAAAACAATTAATACAGAACATGAAACACAGCCAAACAAACACCTCATCTGAGTAATGATAACAACAACTACATGTGATGAGGTTAAAGTAGAATTTTCGGGTGAAGGCTAGTACCACTTCAAATAGAATATCAAAGCTACCTCTTGAATATCAATAACACATTTTAAGTGTGAACGTTGTCAAGAGAAGACACAACAGTAATAAATTGTTTTAAGGGTAAACGCTGTTAAGTAAAGAACTTGGAACTTGGAAGAGGAATACGTAGAGGAATTAAAAACCAACTTCGGAGTAATTTTCTACGTAAGATATGTCGACGACATCATATGTATAGTAGAAGGAAATAACGATGAGCAAATTCTAGATTACTTGAAGAAGACACAAGGACATAAAATTTACAATGGAAAAGGAAGAGGAGGGGAGAATTAATTATCTGGACCTAACGATCAAGAGGAACATAATCTCGAACAGAATCGAATATGAAATATACAGGAAACCAACAGCAACGGACACAATAATACACAACTCATCAAATCATCCCCAGCAACACAAAAACGCAGCAATCAGGCAGTTAATAACAAGACTCGAGAGAACACCACTAACACGGCAAATGTATATGAAGGAAATGGAAACAATATACACCATAGCGGAAAACAACGGATACAAAAAGCGCCTCGTAGATAACATCAAGAAACAAATTAGAACGAACAAAGAACAGGAGAAGGAAAGGAGAAAATGGGCTACATTAACATATATGGGAGGATCGGCGTACGAACTGGCGAAATTCTTTGGAGAACACAACATCAATACCGCATTCAGAACCGGAAACAACCTAGGCAGAATACTACGGAATAAAACAACCGAGGCAAATATACTAGACAAACAAGGAGTGTACAAATGAACTTGTACATGCCATTATAGCTACATCGGGCAAACAGGACGAAAAATTAAGACCAGATTTAGGGAACACATTAGAGACTATAACAAAAAACTACGAGTACCAAAATCAACTCCAGAATCAAACTTTGCGAACCATATATTTAACAACAAATGTACACCAGGACATATAAAGACAACCGTTAAACTGCTTCATACCCAGCACAAAGGAAGGAGACTAAATGTATTAGAAAACATGGAAATATACAAACAAAAAACATTTGACGGACGAATAATAAATGAACAAATAAACACTGCTTGGGACACAATATTTGAACCGTTGAAACATTTTTACAGGAAAACAAACACTACACCAGCACAAAAACGTTACGCAGGTGCATAAGACGAAAGCAATAAAGAACATCATAAACGTACAATTACAGATTATTATGTCACATAGGAAAAGGAAAACACCCAATAGGTTCACACATAAACAAAAACGGACAACAAGCATGATCGTAAAAGGATTTATTTAGAAAAAAGACGAATGAAAAAGGGAGCGACAAATTAGGTAAAAAAGAGACAAACGAAAAAGGAGAGAGAGATGCAGGCAAAAAAGACAGAAAGTGACGAACGCAATAACACGAAGGGAGACGGGACCTATATAAACACAACTGACAATAGAACGCAACTAGTACGAAAGGAACACTGAAGATGGCAAACAGCCGAAACCGGTTTGTTCACAAACCAAATTTGACGAGGGTCGACGGAAAACCGTACCCAAATAAAAGTTAAGTAAAGACCTAATAGTAACAAACCAGTTTGAGTGTAAACGTTGTCAAATGAAGAAACAACAGTGATAAAGCAGTTAAAGTGTGAACAGCTTTTAGATGTTAAAGTAATAAAGTTACCATAGTCAATTTTTTTATGTATAAAAGTGAATAAATCGTCTAAATAAATCGTGTAATTTTACATAAAACTCAAAAGTGTTATGCGTAATCATATATCAATAAAATAACTCAATAAACTAAATATTTAACCCTTAAACGTTTAACCAAAAACTTAGAATACCTAACAGCTTAAATATATTTAAGTTCCACATATAAAATGAATTCTGTGCACATAATCTTTAGCGTACAATTAAGGTTTTTAACAAGTCCAAGCACACTAATGTTTGCATAAAGAAAACTAAGCACGTGCGTGTTCACACTCTGCCACATAAAGTTTCTACCTCAAGAGATTTCTCAGATTTTAACACAAATAAAATACACGCCACCAAACACTTGCACCTTTAAACGCCCACTTTATAATTATTTACTGGCCAAACCCTGCCATAGACTTGCTAAACCGCATTATGATGCGAAGAGATTTATTCATGAGTTTGATAATGAAGTTCAATTTGAAATTATTAAACCAAAGAACTTAATTTATATTAAAGAGATTTAAAAAGATAAAGACAAAATTTAATGAAAGAATAAAAGTCATGGAGTGGTTCATAATAATAAGAAACTATCCAAGCCTTTAGGAAAACTAAAAGCAGTTTACTGTGTAAATAGCAAATGTGACTCTTCGTGTTGCAAACATTATATCAGTATCTTTGTAACAAAATTATAATAAACATATATTCTGTTAGAATGTCCCTCTGAAATGTCAATAATGAAATTTAAGTGTGAACGCTGTCAAGTGAAGACACAGGAGTGACAGCGTGATTTGATTTACATCTGCACTGACTATATACTCATAATCAGATGGTGGTCAAAGCACTTGGTTGATTGGACATCAACCACGCCCTAGAAGGCCATCGAATACGTATATCCTCCGGTCACTTCTAGTAGCAATTTCGAAAGCCCGAAGTAGGCCGCAGCCTTCACTCCTTGCTAAAGAGTTGGAGACTTTCCAACTTCTGGTTCAGAACGCATGAAGCTCTTTTTTATCAAGAACACGACAGCATTCATACTCACTGGACCTGCACCATTCATTGTGTTAATTTGAAGGATTCGACCCACAAACTCTCACGAGGGTCCGAAACCACAACCACCACGATTCTCCCATATAGGGGCCAACCTCAATAACCAGTCAGAGCACATCATTGTCTAAAGAGAACAAATAGTGTAGTCTGGGGTAACTGATTCCCGTGGAAATATGTGGATTGTCCAGGTGACACCTACTAGCCTTTGAGGGGCCTGGGCTCCCTTTTACCCCGCAAGACACCAGTCTAAATGGAACAGTAGGTTCCAAAAAGACTATAATGTGCCCCCGGGGGGAACACAGGAGTGACGGATCAATAAGTCCGTGACTTTTCGAACTTCGCTTGTAGTTATATGAAATATAACACTATTCCCATCAAGTACCACCTGTCGATAGACTAGCTATCAAATTTTGAGCAAGTGTCGTCATTCACTTTGCGTTTAACTTAACTGCTGTTCAAAACATACACGATGGAATAAAGTGAATTTTGAGCGCTCATTAAACATTATTTTTTGCGAACAAAAAAAGTCCATCAAACCAAGGAACAGCTCAATAAATACTATGGGGTCTACTGACTTTCGTTGGGGTCAATTGAGGTCAGTACACCCGAAAATGTTGAAAAAAAATCCACGATAAGGTGTTGGCCGATCGTGAGATTGTTGATGCCATAGCCATTTCATATGGCAGTGGGCTTTCGATTTTAAATGATCAAATGGTTTTAAGAAAGTTGTCTGTAAGATGGGTACCGCGTTTGCTCTAAATTGACCACTTTAAAGGGCCAACCTGCTCTGAAGAATTCCGTGTGTCGGTCAATAAGGTAATGGCAAGAGTTTTTTTGGATGCACGTGGTAAAATCCACATCGATTACCTTCAAACGGTATTAGACCGATTTAATGAGGATTTAAAAAGAAAACGATCCCACATGGCCAAGAAAAAAAGTTCTTTTTCATCAAGATAATGCACGGGTGCACTCCTGTGTAGCCTCAATGGCAACACTTTATAAATTAAGCTACGAATTGTTACCGCAACCGCCATATTCTCCGAATTTAGGAATGGCTGGGTGGAAAGAGATTTAACTCCAACTATGAAACAAATGTCTATTAGAAGGACTTCGATCCCGACTTCAAGTTTAGGTGTGACGTTGACGTCTCATCTCGTTTTTCATTCTAATCGTGAAGTATTTATCGCGCCTTGCTAAGACTTAAAAAGGCCTTTCTTTTGTTTGGGTACGGTTTTCCGTCAAATTTGGTTTGTGAACAAACCGGTTTCGGCCGTTTGCCATCTTCAGTGTTCTTTTCGTACTAGTTGCGTTCTATTGTCAGTTGTGTTTATATAGTTCGTGTCTCACTTCATGTTATTGCGAATCCAAACACTTAAAAAGGCCCCTCGTAGCTTGGCTCCAAAGGTGATCGTACTCGATCGACTCTAACAAATACGTATCTGCATCCCGGTAACGTTGGTTGCACGAAACTCTGACTTACTGCAAGAACGAGTTGGGTTTGTTGTTGGTAAGGTGCCCCTGTAGGCTAGTAGGTAGTGTACTAGCTTGTCAGTATGGGGGTTGTGGGTTCGATTCCCAACAAAGACCTTGGTTTTTTTTTCACTACAAAAATAAAAATTGTCTGTTGGTGGGGCTGCTCAGTGATGAAGGCATGGTTACTGGTCACTGTGCGGTCTTATACGGCAGTTAATTTCCGGCTATCCTTCTACTTTCATCACCTGTTTCATCTCTTCTCCATCCCTTTTCTAAAGAATATAGCACGGTGATTGACTAAATAGGCATTGTTGCCTTAAAAAAAAAAACTGAAGAAAGGTTGGATTAAGTGTATCGACTTGAAAGGAAATTATGGTGAAATATTAATTTTTTTTGCAAGAAAAAAACGGTGTTTCATTAAAAAATTCACATCCTCGCTCGTAAAGTGATAACAGAGTTTAAGTGTGAACGGTGTTTCATTCAAAAAGTCACAGACTTAATGATCCTTTCTTGAAAAGCAGTTAAACTGTAAACATTGTGAGGTGAAGACACAAAAGCGCTAAAAGAGTTTAAGTGTGAACATTGTCGAGTAAAGTCATAAACTTGATAAAGCAGCTTTTAAACGTTAAAGTGAGAAAGCTACCAACGTGAATTTTTGTCTGTGTTGAAGTCATTAGCTCATCTAAATAAATCGTGTAATCTTATCTAAAACTCTAAAGCGTTATGTGTGTTAAAATAGTACAAAATTATTTCTATGTTTATTGTGAATTTTACGACTTGTGAATTAGATGGTTATGAATTTCTGAATTTTATATTCTGATTGATTGATGAAGTTTATTGAAAACTTTCCCTCATTTAGTTAAGCTTGCGTCATTTGATGGAAAACCTTTAAGTGCAATAAATCATATTTATTTAAGTCTATCTTTAACCGTGTTCGATATAAAACACTAAAGTACGCTAAGTAAGTGTTCTGTATTGTACTTTTTGAGATCAGTACACAAACACATTTTTTCTGAAGAAATACAAAATGCACAAAAATTGTTTTTTAGCGTTTATGTATCTGAACGCAAACAAAATACCCTACACAACGATTCTTTCATGATGAACGAAAGCACTAAAATAACAAAACAAAACAAATTTTTCTAGCGTACTTTTATGAAATTTTTATGTATGTGTACTGGTATATAACAGTTTACGTACTCAACTTTTAGTGGTTGCTTTGTGTTCGTTAGGGTATTTTGAGAGTTTTCATAGTTTCTTTTAGCGTATTTTTTACTGTTTGCTTTGTTCTTTAGCGTATGATATTTACCATACATTTTTAGTGAAGTTTTGTGCATTTTAGCGTAGTTCTAGTTATTTTGTAGAGTAATTTTAATTGTCTCCTTGAGTATTTTCCTTTAATACAGTGTTCGAAAAAAACACTAAAGCACGCTCCAACAAAAAAAAATCAGTACGTTATTTTAATGTTGATGTTCATCAGCCAAGAATCGTTGTGTACAGATTTTTGGTTGCGTACACATGCATAAACGCTAAAATAAGATAAACGAATGTGTTATTTGAACCAGTACGTATTTTTAACCAGTACGTTATAGCGTATAGTTTTTTTTTCGAACACTAAAGTATTTAAATTTTCACAACAACTTTTCTCATTTTGAGGTTATTTTTTGACTCTCGAATTTTTCTCTTTTTCACATTTTTTTTAATTAAAGATAAACAGTTCCACACCTGCAAAATATCTTTATTCTTAGTTTGGATGCCTCCTAATTAACGTACATGTAAGTAGTATTTAGGTTGGCAGTTTCGTCATATTTAATACCCAGTCCGTCAAGGTTTTTGTCTACGTTTGAAAGCAAACTAATATTTAGTTCAGGAACCACAGCTGTCACGCTTATAACTCTACTTAACACCAGCTGGCGCCAGAAGTATTAAGCAGTGAACTGCAATTCAAATGAATGAAATAAAAATGAGTTGCTGTCAAGCCAATTCCAGAGCAGATCCAGGGGAAATCAAAAATGGAAATTTCATAATTATTCGATTAAACCTTATTTAATTAAACTTATTCGATTAAACCTTATTTGCTCTTTTGTTTTAACGTTGCTGAGCTATTTTCTTTGGTGCTATATAAAACACCGACTTTACGTGAAGGACTGACCTTATGCGATCTTATTCCGTTAACGCTTTTTCGATTAAATCTTATTCGATTAAAACTTATTCGATTAAACCTTATTCGATTAAAAATTATTCGATTGAACCTTATTCGACTAAATCTTACTCAACAAAACCTTACTTAATTAAACCTTATTCGTTTTAGTCTTACTCGTTCTTTTACTTCGAAATTTAATAATTATTCGATTAACCTTATTTGCTCTTTTGTGTTAACGCTGCTGAGCTAGTTTCTTTGGTGCCATATGAAACACCGAGCTTGCGTGAAGGACAGACCTTATGCGATCTTATTCGGTTGACACTTTTTCGATTAAATCTTATTCGATTAAAACTTATTCGATTACACCTTATTTGCTCTTTTGTTTTAACGCTGCTGAACTATTTTATTTGGTGCTATATAAAACACCGACTTTACGTGAAGGACTGACCTAATGCGATCTTATTCGGTTTATGCTTTTTCGATTAAATCTTATTCGATTAAAACTTATTCGATTAAACCTTATTCGATTAAAAATTATTCGATTAAACCTTATTCGACTAAATCTTACTCAACAAAATCTTAGTCGTTCTTTTACTTTAACGCCGCTACATTATTTTCTATGGGGACCTTCGAAACACCGGGTTTACGTAAACAACTGACTTTATGGGATTAAACCTTGTTCGGTCAAACCTTATTCAATTAAATCTTATTAAATTCAACTTTATTCAAGTACACCTTATTCGATTATTTTAACGCCACTGGATTATTTTCCTAATCAATGAAATCTTATCAACCTTATTCAATTAAACATATTCGATTAAACCTTATTCGCTCTCTTGTTTTAACGCCCCTGGGTTTTTGTCTTTGGTGTCATTTGAAACACCGGGCTTAGGTGAACAACTGACCTCATGCGATTAAACCTTATTCGGTTAAAGTTTATTCGATTAAGCCTTATTCAATTAAACTTTTTCGATTAAACATTATTCGATTAAAGCTTATTGATTAAACCTTATTCGATTATCTTACTCAATTAAACATTATTAGTTAATCCTTACTCGATTAAGCCTTATTCGTTCTTTTATTTTAATGCCGTTACGTGAACAACTGACGTTAGGCAATTAAACCATATTCAACGAAAGCTCATTCAATCAAGCCTTATTCGATTATAGCTTATCTGATTAAGCGTTATTTAATTAAATTTTTCGATTAAAACTTTTCGATTAAATCTTATTCAATTAAACATTATTAATTAATCCTTATTCGTTCGTTTATTTTCATGACGCTGAATTATTTTCTATGGAGGCATTTGAAACACCGAGTTTACGTGAACAACTGACTTTATTCGATTAAATCCTATTTAATGAAAGATTATTTTATGAAACCACATTCTATTAAATCCTATTCAATTAAACGTATTCGTTTAAACTTTATTCGTTCTTTTATTTTAACGCCACTGTACTATTTTCTCTGGTGCCGTTTGAAACACCGGACTTAGGTGGATAATTGAACTAATGCGATCAAACTTTATTCGGTTAAAGCTTCTTCCAATAAACCTTATTCGATTAAGCTTTATTCGATCAAACCTTAATTAATTAAACTTTTTCGATTAAACCTTTTTTGTTCTTTTGTTTTAACGCCGCTGAACTAATTTTTCTGGTGCTATTTGAAAAACCGAGCTTACGTTAACAACTGACTTTATGCGATTAAACCTTCTTCGGTTAAACCTTATTCGATTAAAACTTATTCTATCAAAACTTATTCGATTAAATCTTATTCGATTAAAACTTATTTAATTAATCCTTATTCGATTAATCCTTATTCGATTAAGCCTTATTCGTTCTTTTATGTTAATGCCTCTGAATTATTTTCTATATTTTTTTGAAATACCGGGTTTTGCGATTAAACCTTCTTGTGTTAAATCTTAATCGATTAAACCTCATTCGATTAAACCTTGTTCGATTAAATCTTATTCAATTAAACATTATTCGTTTAAATCTTATTCAATTAAACACTATTCAATTAAACCTTATTCGGTTAAGCCTTCTTCGCTCTTTTGTTGTAACGTCGCTGGACTATTTTCTACGGGGTCATTTGAAAAACCGGGCTTACGTGAACTACTGACTTTATGCATTTAAACCCTATTCAATGAAAACTTATTCAATGAAATCTTATTCGATTAAATCTTATTCGATTAAATCTTATTCGATTAAATTTTATTCGATTAAACCTTATTCGCTCCGTTGTTTTAATTCCGCTAGACTATTTTCTATGGTATCATATCAAACACCGGGTTCAAGTAAATAACTGGACGCTCGAAAAAATTAAATACGGAGCAGCATTAATGAAATAAGCTGAGCTTTGTTTGCAAAATATGTTTCTATCGACGTGCTAGCACATATATACATATTTTATTATTAACTCCCATACTTCTACTTAACATTGGTAGCAATAAAACTAAAGTTACCGAAGAGAAGTACTTGTTTTAAGCCAATTTACTTTCTAACCTCAATTTAGCCCAGCCAATATATATGAGAAAAAAGTTACTCCAATTTCAGAAGAGAAAAGATACAATTGCAACTTAACAGTTCCACAACGGTTAAATATGGAATTAAAAAATTTATAATTTGTTTTTCCACAAAAAATAATACAAGTCCTTGCGATTCTTGATAATATAATAATAGTGCGATTTTTTTTATTTGATTTGTAATTAATTTAATTTAAAGTTATTTTTTATTTTGGATACTACAGCTTTTAACTAGATTTTTATATTTTTATATATAATTTATTTTTAATTATTAATAAGTATAATTTGTATTAATAAATGTCTTAATTTAAACATTAAAATACTTAATAGTGCTACTTATTAAATGTGCTTTATGTAGAAATATTAAATAAAATTTATAACTTAAATTATAATTACTTTTAATATTAAAATTAACACAATACAAAAAATATACAATAATTTTACAATAAAAATTTAAAAAACCTTAAAGTAATAAATGTGCATTTTATAAAAAAAAAACAAAATAATTAAATTATTTTGTGCTAAATTTTTAAAAATTGTTACGGCTTTGAACTCTGCTCTTAAAATTTTGTTTGTTTTTTGTTAATAAATTGTAAATTAAATATACCTAAATGTTAATAAATTATTTTATAAATATAATAATTTTTTTTTTGTACAAAAAAAGCTTCAATTAAATTTTCTTTAGATGTGTTTTAGACTTAAATTTTTTGTGGGTTTTAGTGCGTTTTTTGTTTTTCTTTTTGAAATCATTAAAATTTTAAATTAAATTTACATAAAAACTTTTAAACGAGCTTTTCATAAGAAACCCATATCCAATGCGGTGTATAAAGCTCTTATATCACTATGAGACGAAATACGCCAAAATGGAAAATTCATGGCCTTGGCCGCTGATTCTTCTTCGGCGCCATCACCTACCACCACATAAGTGCTTTTGCGACCGAAGCGTGTTACTATACGTTCGTAACAGGTTTCTTGTCCTACAAAAAGCAAAAAAGGAAGCAAAATAATTAAAAACCATTTTAAACGATAGTCGTATGAAGTAAAGCCAACTTACCTATTTTATGAGCGGAATAAATATTTTCTATATTGAAAATGCCACCCAAGCCAAAAAGTAAAACTTTAGCTAAAGCCGGTGCCAATTGGGTAGAGGTTACCAACACATTAACACAATTTTCACGTTGAGCAATCATATTTAAACATTTGGTGGCCAAGGAAGCCCAATTATCAGTAGCCATTTCTATATCCTGGCGTATTTGCAGCCAAGCATCACGTTTAGCCGGACCCAATAAGCCTCCAACACTAAAAAGAAAAACAAAAAACATGTACAGTGCATCACATTAACAGTCGGGCAGCTAATTACAGTAAACTTCTGCAGCTTTAAAGTAAATAAAACTTTTAGTTTTGCAACATATTTCATTTAAATATTTATTCTGCATATTAAAAAAAAAATGTAAAAAAATAAACTTTCGGTACTTCAGCCTTATAAAAATATAAATAGTCAAAAAAAATCCAGAAAACCTTAAAACTATGGTCACACTGAAAGTCGAGCTATCTTTAAATGCGATTAAAGCTTATTCGATTATACCTTAATCCAATAAATCTTATTCGAATAAATTCTATTCGATTAAAACTTATTCGATTAAATCTTATTCGATTAAATTTTATTCGATTAAATCTTATTCGATTAAATTTTATTCGATTAAACTATATTCGATTAAATCTTATTCGTTTAAGCCCTATTCGATCAAACCTTATTCGATTAAACCTTATTCGATTAAATCTTATTCGATTAAATTTTATTCGATTAAACGTCATTCGATTAAACCTCATTCGGTTAAAAGTCATTCGATTAAACCTTATTGGATTAAACCTTATTCGATTAAACGTCATTCGATTAAACTTTATTAGATTAATCCTTATTTAGTTAAACCTTTTTCCATTACATCTTATTTCATTAGAATAAAGTAAATTTGAATAAGAATTTACTTACTTGAATAAAGTAAATTCGAATAAGAATTTACTTTATTCGAATAAATTTTATTCAATTGAAACTTATTTGATTAAATCTTAGCCGATTAAATTTTAATCGATTAAATCTTATTCGATTAAATTTTCTTCGATTAAACTATATTCGATTAAACCTTATTCGATTAAGCCTTATTCGATTAAACGTCATTCGATTAAACCTTATTCGATTAAGCCATATTCGATTATTTTATTAAACAATATTTGATTAAACTTTATTAAATTAAAACTTTTTCGATTAGACCTTATTCGATTAGATCTTTTTGATTAATTCTTATTCGATTAAATCTGACTTATTGGATTAAACCTTATTTGATTAAACCGTATTCGGTTAAATTTTATTAGATTAAACCCTATTCAGTTAAACCCTATTCGATTATATCGTTTTTGATTAAAACTTATTCGATTAAATTTATTCGATTAAACTTTATTCGATTAAACCTTATTCGATTAAATGTCATTGGCTTATACCGTATTCGATTAAACTTTACTGGATTAAACCCTATTCAGTTAAACCTTATTCGATTAGATCGTTTTTGATTACAACTTATTCGATTAAATCTTATTCGATTTAATCTTGTTCGATTAAACTTTATTTGATTAAATCTTATTCGATTAAATGTCATTGGCTTAAACCTTATTCGATTAAACGTCATTCGTTTATACCTTATTCGATTAAACCGTATTCGATTAAACTTTATTAGATTAAACCTTATTCAGTTAAACCCTATTCGATTAAACCTTATTCGATTAGTCGATTAAAACTTATTCGATTAAACATTATTCGATGAAAGCATATTCGATTATGCCCTTTTCCATTAAACGCTGTTCGATTAAGCCTTATTCGATTAAACCTTATTGGGTTAAAACTTATTCGATGAAAATTTATTCAATTAAACCTTACTCGATTAGAAGTTATTCGATTAAAACTTATTCACCTGAAGCTTATTCGATTAAACCATATTCGATTAAAACTTATTCGATTAGTAGAGGTATAAATAAAATTTTATTCAAATAAAAGAAATTATAAAACAAAATTTCAAACAAACTTTAAACACAACGGTCACACTGAAAGTCGTTAAGTCAGAAATTCTTCACTGGATTTACGCCACACATAACGCCCGCCGGCCATCGGAACCAAACAAATTAAATTCGCTTTTATTCGTAAAAATGTTGATAGGAAAATCATGGCATATACATTTTACAGTGCTTTAAAACTTATTTCATTTAACCTTATTCGATTAAAGCTTTTTCGATTATATCTTATTCGCTTAAAATTTATAAGACTAAACCTCATTGGATTAAACCCTATTCTGTTAAACTTTATTCGATTAAACATTTTTCGATTAGTCCTTATTCGATTAAATTTTATTTTACTAAGCCTTATTCGATTAAAGTTTATTCGATTAAATCTTATTCGCTTTAAACTTATGCGACTAAACCTTATTCGATTATACCTTATTCGATTAAAACTTTACTCGATTAAATTTTATTCGATTAAAGTTTTTTTGATTTACTCGGTCACTGTTTCTGAACTAAATGAATCATTTTGTATTTCGCGAACTATAAACTTTTTCTTTCTCGGGAAAAGCCTTCTTTTTACCGATGCACTTCGTTTATTTTGATGTCATGCACAGTTAAATCACTTTTATTAGCGATACTAGCGATTTCTCGTTAATAGCAATTACTAAATATTTTTCGCTCTTCCATGAAGAATATTTTCCTACGACGAAAGCAAATATCCAACTCTGACCACTTATAATATAAAAATAACAAGAACTGAACAAAAATTACGGTAACTGAATTTTTTACTCTGTCCGACTTTCAGTGTGAACCACTGTAACTAATTAAATAATTTTAATTTAAAATCTTAAATTAAAAAAAAAACAACAACTACTTACTTGCCCCTGTAGGTGTTATAAATCTCCTTAATTTTACGATATCTGAAAGCCAGCTTGCGCATCCAATCGACTCCTCCCCTAACACCAGTCGGCAAACACAAATTGGGTGGAGCTCCAGGAGGTGCGCCCGTATGAAAACCATCTGTTGCAAAATTATACGTACTTAAATCCTGACCATTATCATCCGATGAAACATCGTCTATATGTACTTGATCGCATTCCTCGATTTCGTTAAAGAAAAAATGTGTATCGGCCAAATTGAAAACCATTTCCTCCATTCGGAATGCGATAGTCATTAAAGCACTGTGATCTTTGGTATAACGGCTGGCGAAAGAACCCGACAATAGAGTATGAAAAATAATTATGGTCTCATCTAAATCCCAAATAAATACACGTTCTGGTGGCTTAACAGCTTCACTATTGGGTGTATCGGATGTGGTGCTGCGGGTGGGACTAGGTTGCTGATGGCGTCGACCTCTCGATCTGCCTGTTTTGCCGGTGGGTGTGCTTTTTGGCAAAGAGGCTGAGGTATTACCGGAGCCCACATTCGCCGCGGCATTCATATTGTTGTTGGGTGAGGTCGGCAAAGGTGAATGTGGTGAATTGGTGTTATGCAAAATGGGTGTAGTGGAGTGAGTATCTGTGGGACTTTCCGAGAGATTAGAGGCAGCTACATGAAAGCCATGACTGGCACTGGAACTAGGTGAGCTTACGGCATATGGGGAATAATTCGCCGGATTATAATAATTGCCATATTGATCATTATAATACGATGTATAATCCTGTTGAGCAGCTGCCGCTGAGGCCGAACCAAATTGTGCAAAGTTATTGTAGCCATAGGCCGTGGGATAAAGTTGAGAGGCATTGTTATTGCTGGAAGTATATGATGAGGTTAAATAAGGTGAAGTGGGCTCTATTTTGGTGGGAGCTCTTGCCGTAGCTGTGGTAAAGGGTGTTCCATAGGTGGAATAAAACGGTGGCGTATATTGCTGCATGCTGTTGTAATAATTGTAATAATCATGCTTCGAATCGTAGGCCACAGCAGCAGCAGCCGCTGCTGCCGAAGAGTTAACTGCAGCCATAGAAGAGGAACTTAAAGAATTATTGGGTGAATCTAAGCCAGGTAAGCCCGTTGTTGTGTTACCAATTGAAGAACAGCTATACAAGTTTGAAGCCGTATTGGCATTACCGTTATCTAAATGACTGATTAAACCTGCTGTAGAATGTAGAGAAGAGTGATCACCTGCGGCAGATTGTAAATGTTGTTGTTGTATTGATGATTGAGAGTGTGTGGCTTGTGTTAGACCGGGCGAACGATTTTCTGACTTGACTGAAGGCAACTGTGTAGCAGACTGATCGGCCGTTAACCAGTGGGACATAACACTTGATGTTAAAGCATTCGTTGTTGCAGCCGCAGAGGATGAAGCTACTGACAGACTGCTTGAGTTTTCATTAACATTCGCCGCCGAACTTGATGTGTTAGAAGAGTGCTGATATGTTGAAAAACTACTGCTGCCAGCAGTGTGAGCAAACTGTGAGGTTTGTGTATTTGAAAGGGAGGGAAGATTATTACTGGCTGCTGAGCTGCTCGCAGCAGAGCTCAAACCGCAGCTACTTGAATTTATTTGTTGCGAAGTAGATTGTTGATGCTGTTGCTGCTGCTGTTGTTGTTGCGGCTGCTGCTGATGGTGGTGGGATTGAGTCTGCAGGTGCTGAGAATGATGAGAATGATGATGTGGTGAGGATTGTAGAGACTGGTGATACGATGATAGCGAAGCCAAAGAGGTAATGGTAGGCTGCAGAGGTTGTGTCTGCGGCAAAGATAAAGGACTACATTGGCTTGCTGCCACGGCTGAGCTGGCTAAAGCAGACTGTGAGGTCAACAGAGGACCTTGTAAGTGGGGTAGATGAGCAGAGGACTGATGCGTTATTGTTGATAAAGATTGTGCTGCCGTTTGTGTGCAGAGACTGCGAAAAGAAATACAATAATTTTGAAAACTCATTTAATGCCAACAAATTAAATAATTTATAATTAAATAATAAAATTTACTTAAAGAAAATTTCATAAACGTTTTACAATTTAAAAGTCACAAATAGTTAAAATAGTTTAAGATATTTAACGAACGAGAACCACTTTAAAAAAAAAGAAATTAAAAATAAATAAAATATTTTTTGTTACTTTTTTCAAATAAAATTGAACCGAATGGAATCGTAAAGTCAAGTGTCTTCAAACAAAACATACACATATGCGCACTTTTTGTTTTAAACACACCCTCATCGACTGCAAACAGATTTATAGAATTTGTCAAGTGTTGGGTTTGTTGCTGTTGTTTAGAAGATTTCTTGTTTTTATTACAATTCCTTTTTTAACATCTCCAACATCATTTAGGAAAATAATTATTTGTTTTACTAAAGTGTCTTGTGCGACAAACTCGATTGAGTACATTGTGCTAAACATTTTTTAAGGATATTTTTTTTTCGAAATCTGAAACATGTGTGAAACAAATGTGAAAAAGGAAAAGCGAAAGGTTTTAGTACCAAAATAATATTGAAAAGCGGCAACAAATTTAATTTGAAATAGTTGATTGATTTTAGAGAGATTTACTAAATGACAACCACAAGATGATGGATAAAAGTACTGGTAGAATATAAATCGTAACACATTTCCCTAAAGACACATTTGTTTGATCAAGAACAGGTCATTCCGCAAGGCCTATTAAAAAAGGCCTTTTTTGTTATTTTTTAAAATAAAATCTTAAAAAAATTCTTACATTACTTAAGTACTTTTTTTTTCTTTCAAAATAGCACTTTTTATGGAGGCTTTTTCAAAAGGTACGTACGTCTTTCAAAGAAACTTTCTTCAACACATTTTTAGGGCACTTTTTTTTAAAAGCATTTTAATTATTTTTTTCGAACGTACTTTTCCGGAAGTACTTTTTGTAAATTATTATTTCACACAAAGTCCTTTTTTACGCAGAAATGTTATCCTAAAAGTTTATTTTTACTTTATTTATTATTAATTAATTTATTATTATTTGTTTTTAATAAATTATTTTAATTATTTTTTCGACAGTACTTTGCAGGAAGTACCTTTTGTAAATTATTATTTCTCGCAAAGCCCTTTTTTACAAAAACAAGTTATTCCTAAAAGTTTATTTTTAATTTATTTATTATTATTTAATTTATTAATATTTATTTTTAATAAATTATTTTAATTATTTTTTTCGAAAGTACATTTTGAGAAGTACCTTTTCTAAATTATTATTTCTTCCAAAGTTCTTTATTACGAAAAAAATGTTGTTCCTAAAAGTTTATTTTTAATTTATTTATTATTATTTAATTTGTTATTATTTATTTTTAATTAATTATAATAATTATTTTTTTAACGTACTTTTCTGAAAGAACTTTTTGTAAATTATTATTTCTCGCAAAGTTGTTTTGTACGCAAAAATTTTATTTCTAAAAATTTTTTTAATATATTTATTATTATTTAATTTATTATTATTTATTTTTAATAAATTATTTTAATTATATTTTTCGAAAGTACTTTTCAGGAAGTACCTTTTGTAAATTATTATTTCTCGCAGTCCTTTTTTACGAAAAAATGTTATTTCCAAAAGTTTATTTTTTAATTAATTTATTTATTTAATATATTATTATTTATTTGTAATAAATTATTTTAATTATTTTTCGAAAGTACATTTTTGGAAGTACTTTTTGTAAATTATTACAAAGTCCTTTTGTACAAAAAAAATGTTTAGTTTTACTTTTTTTTTAATTATTATTTTCATAATATATTTGTATTAAAGGAAAATATAAAATCAAATCATAATTACTGAGTTTTTCGTTTTTCAATAAAACGGGCATGAATGGCAGGAGCTGTCTTTTCAACATGACAGCGCTACATGTTAAACAGCTCATGATAAAATTAATTTATTGATGGAAACGTTGAACGATGAAAACGTTTTAGGTTTTGGACCCGTGAATTGGCCTCCAAAATTATGTAACTTAATGCCGCTAAACTACTTTCTGTAAGGATATGTGAAGTCGCTAGTCTACACCAATAAGGACAACATTCATCTTATAATGTCCAGTTTACGGCTACAAAAATTGGAAGAACTCATTGAAAGTTGGACCCCCAGATTAGATTACCTACGAGCTAATTTTAGTGATCATATGCCAGGAGTCATATTTTAATTTTAATGCCAGAAGTTTATCTTTCGAATGAAGTAAATTTTATGTCAATTTAAAAAAAAAAATTATCTTTGGTTTTATTCCATTTCAAAATTGTATACCTCTATAAAAAAACACCCTTTACAAAATACCTTTTTATTAAATATAGTATTTGAAGGTCTGCAAAAAAATTTTCTTTAAGAAGGTACTAACTAACGCCTTTTTTTGAAGGTACCACTTTCCTTAATACACTTAAAAAAATTGCCGATAAAATCCTCAAGGTGTCTTTTTTAAACAAAATCTAAATGAAGCGCGAAAGTGCTTGGTCCACCAACATTATTTGCTTTATCTCTAAATATATTTTCCTTAACCCACGTGACAATAAATTAAAAACTATTTTAACTATTCGTAATATTTTGTGTATCGTCTTTCCAAAGACTTTAAGGTGTCAAATTAAATAATAAATGGAATGAATACAAATGAACATTTTTAGGTTGGGAACATGTTATTGACGATAGTATATGCCATGAGAAAAGTACCAAAATAAACCATTTTTCTAAAATATTTCATTAAGGATTTTTTGTTTTTCGTTTAGAATTTGAAAACAATTTAAATCGTTTTTAACACCTTAAAGTATCCTTTTTACCATAATCTCTTAAGACGTATTAAGGGTGCATTTTCCTGCAGCATAATTTTCACTTAAGAGTTTTCAAATATTGAAAAAATATGAAGTGAATATGTTGGGTCGCTACATTAGTCTTTAAATAGTGTCACTTAAGTGTTAAATACTCTTATGATTGACACTTTTTCTTTTTAATTTAGAGTTTTCAGTTTTTTTTATAACTTCCATAATATAAAGAGTGTTCTTTATAAAGGTTTTAAAACTTTGAAATGGAATAACACAAAGATGAGTTTTTCAAATTGACAAGAATTTCAATTTATTCGAAGGATAATTTTGTGGCATTATAATTTAAATATGACTTCTGGCATATGACCGCTAAGGCTTTCTCGAAGCTTAGTCTTATCTGAAGGTCAAATTTTCGGTGGCTTTTTTCAAAGAGGACCTGGACCATTCATTGTGTTCATTGTGAATAATCCGACCCACACGACTCAAACGAGGGCCTCGAAACACACAACTACCACGATACTCCCGAAGGGCCGACCTTAATAATCAGTCAAAGAACAGCTAAAAGGCTAAAAAGACAAATAGCGGAACTCTGTGGCTTTAGTGATTCCCGTGGAAATAAAGTGGAATTGTCCAGTTGGCTCCTGCTAGCCTTGAAGGGGACTGGGCTTCCTTTTACCCCCGAAGACAAACGTAATGACGGTGGATTTCGGTTAAAACATATAAATGTGCCCTCTAGGGGGTGTGGGGGGAGCCTCTGAAGTAATTTGTTGATTGCACTTCTGGCGGCATCTGCAATTAATATCGACAAATATTTTCGCAGGTATTAATTTGCCCTCCTCTATTCCTGTATGCCAGCAACCCTCTCATTCTTTGCTGCTTTTGCAAAATTGCAAAATGTTCCTACATTTTACGACTTATTTTTCTTTCAATCAATGTGTTTGCTGGGATATTTGTAATGCTGCAATCAGATGAATCTGAGGAAAAATTTTACGCGTCTTCTTCGTTCAGAATTTCTGGTGATAAATTATATTGAAAAACGATCATCACTTGATTCATATTTTTATCAGTCTTATTCATCTTGATTATAACGTAAAATGGACGTAGTATCCGATACGTATATCAATGTGTTTGCTGGGATATTTGTAATGCTGCAATCAGATGACTCCGAGGAAAAATTTTAAGCATCGTCTTCATTCAGACTTTCTGGTGATAAATTGTATTAAAGAACGATCATCACTTAATTCATATTGTTATTAGTCTTATTCATTTTGATTATAACGTAAAATGGACGTAGTACCCGATACGTATTACAAGTAGAACCGTGATTTTCAAAATAAATTTAAACAGTTTGAAAGCGTTATTCAGGCGTCTGTCTATTCATGTTCTATTGCCAATCCATACTGAACATAAATCACTAGAAAGCTAAAAAATACCCGCCTCTGAAAACTGCATACCTCTATAAAAAACACCCAGTACATATTTTTTTCTTTTTTGAATCACAAATTAGTAAAGTTGCCACCTTTTAGTCTGCCACATGTGTAATTCAGTTCTAAGAAACTATTGCATGTGTTTGGTACTCTTTTTAAGTGCATTTTATTTCAAAATAGCAAAACTATGACATTTGTTAAGAATAATAAAATTAAATATTAATTTTATATTTTTCTATATTTCTGGTTGGTTGTGTTAACTTTAAAAATAAAGTGTCTTTCTGCTTGTGTTATTTGACACCTAAATTTCCTTTTTAGAAATATGAAAGAAAATATTAAAACAAATTATTGCTCGCCTAAAAGACTCTTGTAATGCAATAGAAGAAGAGAACAAAGTACAAAAATTAACTACAGGAAATAACATGCGTTTTAAAAACCTTTTTTTTAATAATTAATTAAAAAACGTGAATAAAGTACTTTAAGTACCTTTCGTAAAAACTCCAAGAAAAGCATACTTTTGAAGAAACGAAAGCTTTCAAAACCCGGCAACTTTTAAAAGTGTAACTTTAAAGTAAATTTAAAATAGTACCTTTAAAAATTTAACTTTAAAAAAGACTTTTTTAACTATATTCAACTTTCCAAACCTGTTTAGTTTATAAAAATACATTTTAAATAATACTGCACCAACAAAAAAGGTCTTCTAAAAACAGCTTTATAAACTTATATTTGAAATATTTTAACACCTTAAAAAAGACTTTAGCATAAATACCTGCAAGCAAAACACTTTAAAAAAAGTACTATTTTTAAAAAGTACCTAGGAAGAAGTTATAAAAACAAACCTTTGAAAAGGATTTTAAAAGAAAACCTGTGAATAATAACAATTTTAAAATAAAGCGCCCCTTTAAAAAGTACCTTTGCAGTTTCAAAGTCCTTTAAAAATATAGTACTTCTTCCAAAAGTACTTTTTTAACTACTTCTTTCAAAAAACTGTACTTTAAAAATTAGCACTCTAACTTGTCGAATTTATGACGCATTTAAAAAAAAAATTATAATTAAAAAATTTTTTTATAATAAAGGTACTTTAAAAAAAGTACCTTTTGAAATATCACCTTTAAAAAAGGAAATTTTAAATTTAGTTTCACCTTACCTTATGGTATATTATTAGAAAAAAAATAAGATTAAAAAATTTTTCTCTAAAAAAGGTACTTTAAGAAAAGTACCAATTAAAATAGAGACTTTAAAAAAATCAAATGTAAGAAAGTTAAATTTTTACAGAAGGATTTTTAAAACCAAATTATTAAAAATATTATATAAAGAGTTTTTAAAAAAATAGTACCTATTTAGAAAGTACCTTTATTAAATAGCTCATAACAGAATATAGGAAATCAACCTGAAAAAAAATATACTCCCAATTGAATATACTCAATTGAATTTGTCTTATATTATGACTTTCCAAAAAAAAAGTGGTCTTAAATAAAGTTTTTTGTAAGTTATTTCCTTAAAAAGTACCTTTAAAAAGTTTAACTTTGAAAAGAGTACATTTTTAAAAAGTAACTTTAAGAGCGGAACCTCTAAAAAATGCCACGTAGAAATTATGTTATAAGAAGCCATTTTGAAAAATAATAGGGATTTCAAAAGTACTTTCCAAAAATTATCCTTTAAAAACTAAGACATTATAGAAATTAGATTTATAGAATGAATAAACAACTCTGTTACACGCTTTTAGAAAAATATGTTTCTGTATGCAAAGTGCTATAAAAAATACCTTTTAAAAAGTACCAGCTGAAAACAAAACTAGAAGAAAAGTACTTTTGGAAAAAGTATTTTTTAAAAAAGTACCTGCTGAAAAAAACTTTGAAAACAGAAAATTTTGAAAAGAGAAACTTTAAAAAAACTTTAACAACATTTTTTTAAGACAATGGTACATAATCCTTTAAAAAAATAGTACTTTTGAAAAAAGTACTTGTAATAAAAAAAGTCATTAAAAACTGTGGGCTTCAAACAGAACCTTAAAGAAACTTTTTTATGAAAAGTACTAATGAAGTACTTTCTAAAAGAGTACCTGTTGAAAAAATAGCTTTGAAAAATGAAAATTTTAATAAGAGAAACTTTAAAAAAACCTATACCAATAATTTTTTAAAACTATGGTACATAATCATTTACAAATATAGTACTTAGGAAAAAAGTACTTTTAACTAAAAAAAAGTTATAAACAACTGTAGGTTAAAAAAAATTAAAGAAAAAAGTCATCAAAGTATTTTTAATAAAAAGATTTATTAAAGAATGTTTGTTTAAAAAAGAAACTTAAAAAAAATGTTTGTAGGAAAAGTACTTTTCTAAATGAAGAAAGAGCATTGAAAAAAAAAATTTCAAAAGGAAACACTTTAAAAAAGGCTTTTGAAAAAAAGCTTTGAAAAACGGAAATTTCAAAAACAGAATCTATAAAAAACCTTTAAAATTTTTTTTTCTTTAATTAAATACATGTTAACTTACCGATTTCGATCATGCGTGTCCGAATGCTCAGTTTTGGGACGTTTAACCTGCAATTAGAAAACATTTAAACAATGAAATTTCAAGCAAATTTTAAGCAAAAATCATAATTTATGTCATTTAAGAGCAGATTAAATACCAGAAGTAATCATTTTTAAATGTGTTGGCCACCAAAAACCAACATGACATGTCGTGCGTGCAAAAAGATGATTGCGTGCGCAGAAGACTCCCCACAACATTTGTTTTTGTTCGTTTTGCAGTTGCAATGTTTTCAGTTCCTTCTTGAAGGTATTTAAAGAAATTTAAACATATTTCAGTGACACATTTCAATACTCTATAAATTATTTAAAAAGAAACAGGCAACAGTAGAACTTTGCATGTTAAAGTCATAAAAACAAATGGCAGAACCAAGAAAACTTGACAGAATTTAAATATTTAAAAACTTTAAACAAAACAAAAACGAAAATAAAAACAACAAAGGCCAACCTCATAAATAAGAAGAAAAGAAAAGCCAACCACTTTTTAACCAGCTGTTAAAATACGAATAAAATAAAATAAGATTTTATAACAATTTTTGTTCTGTGATTCTATAGTTTTAACTATTTTTCAATGCTTTAGGGGCTTTTGCTGCTGTTGTTGCGTTTATTGTTGTTGTTGAGCTCATATTTTCGTTGCTTTACATGACTGACAAGCAGCTCATTTTGGAGAGTTTTAATTAAAACAGGATTAATGAGGCCTAAATTTTAAGAAGGCTGAATTAGTTGAATAATAAGAAATTATAACGACTTTAACACTTTTTTGTTTGAGGCGCTTAAGTTGTTGTTGTTGTAGCAAAAAAAAAAACAACAAAAACACATTAAGTTCATTATGCAGTTTTTGAAAACGCTGAGTCTGCTTTCCGGGAAAATTATGAAATAAATTAATAAATAAAAGTAATGGCAAACAAAACAAGGTGTCGCCTTTTGTTTAAACGAATTTATAAACAAATGTTTTTTTCGAATTGATTTTTGTAGACTTTGCAATTTATTAAAAATATTTTTTTTATTAAAAAACGGTGGGAAAATATTTTCAATAATTTGTATGAAAAAGTTTTTATTTTAATTTTTTTTTTAATTTTATTAATATAAAACAAAATAAAATATTATTCGCTTATCTCAACAGCAATTAAAATTACTAAAGAAAAAATCACACCACTAAAATCATGATGAAGATCATGATTTGTTAAGTGGCATGTGTGTGCGCGCCCGGCTTTGTTGCCACCATCTGATTAAGAAAGGGAAAGCATCACAACCCAAACACTTGGTAAAAAGAAAACTTGTTTCTAGTTATTTTAATGAATAACAAACAATATTTTTGAAAAGTACTTTTTCAATCAATTTTATTTCAAATGATATTTTTAAAAAAATTTTTTAAGGGACTTTTATGGGATTTTTTAAAGTAAAAAAGTACTGTGTAGTAAAAAGTTCTTTCCACAGAAAAGGCAAAGAGAAAATGACAACAAAAGGACTTGGTAAAAAGAAAACTTTTTTCTAGTTATTTTAGTGAATAAAAAGTTTTGAAAAGTACTTTTTCCACAGGTTTAATTTCAAAAGGTATTTTTAAAAATTCCATGTAAAAGAATTTTTTTGGGAGATTTCATTTTTAAAAACTAATTTATTTAAGTACTTATTTAATAGTACTTTTTCCAAAAGTATTTTTGCTTAAGTTTTTTCAACTTTTTCAATTAATTTGATTTCAAATGATATTTTTAAAAATTCTATATAAAGTTATTTTTTTAGGGGATTTTATGGGATTTTTTAAAGTAAAATTTGCTGTTTAGTAAAACGTTCTTTTCACAAAAAAGGCAAAGAAAGAATGACAGAACAAAAATTTGGTAAAACAAAAACTCTTTTCTAGTCATTTTGGTGAATAACAATTTTTGAAAAGTACTTTTGCAATCAATTTTACTTCAAATGATATTTTTAAAAATTCTTTATAAAAGAATTTGTTTAGGGAATTTTATGGCACTTTTTAAAGTAAAAAATACTGTGTAGTAAAAAGTTCATTTCACAAAAAAGGCAAAAAAAGAATGTTGTCAAAGACTTGTTTAAAGTTATATTAGGGAATAGCAATATTTTTGAAAATACTTTTTTAATCAATTTTATATCAAATGATATTTTCAAAAATTCTATATAAAAGAATTTTTAGAGAATTTTATCGGATTATTAATAGTAAAAACGTACTGTGTAGTAAAACATTCTTTTCGCAGAACTTATTTTAAAGTACTTTTTAAAAGGGTTTTTGTATTGGATAAATTTTTATGAAGTACTTTTTTGAGCTTAATTTTATAAAATACTTTTCAAGGATTTTTTATAAAATATTTTTAAGGTTTATTTTTATAAAGTACTTTTTTAAAATTAAATTTATTAAAATATATTTTTAAGGCAAATGTTTATAAAGTACTTTTTTAAGGATACTTTGTATAAAGTGCTTTTTTAAAATTAAATTTAATAAAGTATTTGTTTAAGGTAAATTTTTATAAAGTAATTTTTAAGGTACACTTTTATTAAGCTCCTTTTTTAGGCTAATTTTTATAAAGTACTTTTTTAAGGGTACTTTTTATAAAGTACTTTTTAAAGTTAAATTTAAGAAAGTAAGTTTTTAAGGTAAATGTTTATAAAGCCCTTTTTAAAGTACACTTTTATAAAGCACTTTTTTAAGGCTAATTTTTGTAAAGTACTTCTTAAGGGTAAAGTACTTTTAAAGGTTAAATTTAATTAAGAAAGTAATTTTTGAAGGTAAATTTTTATAAAGTACTTTTTAAGGTACATTTTTATAAAGCATTTTTAAGGCTAATTTTTATAAAGTACTTTTTTAAGGTTTAATTTAATAAAGTGGTTTTTTAAGGTAATTTTTTATAAAGTAGTTTTTAAAGTACACTTTTAAAAAGCATTTTTTAAGGCTAATTTTTATAAAGTACTTTTAAAGGGGTACTTTTAAATTGAAGAAAGCAATTTTTAAGGTAATTTTTTCTAAAGTACTTTTTTGAGGGTACTTTTTATAAAGTACTTTTTTTAAGGCTCAGTTTAATAAAGTAGTTTTTTTAAGGTAAATTTTTATAAAGTACTTTTTAAGGTACACTTTTATTAAGCACCCTTTTAAAGTACTTTTTATAAAGTACTTTTTTAAGATTAATTTTTATATTATTTATTTATAAAAATCATTTACTATCACTTCTGTTTTTATTTGTGCAGAGAAATGAAATTTTAGATGGTTATCTTCCCTTTTAAAATTCTTAACTTTTCTTGTTTCGTTTCATACATACACACACACACACACACACACAGAGACACTTTCATACAGACTCAGCTTAACATAACTGGAAGAGAAAAAAACTGTCAACTAATTTATGGCACAAGTCGCCAAACAAAACATTAAAAAAAAAAACAAAACTAAAAAATATTTATAAAACCTGCAACAAGCAACAGCACATGTGAATACCTGTTTAACCCTTAAAGAGCCTAATACTTATACTTTGTTACAACAAATAAAAAAACAAATATTTCTTTTATTAAGACTCTTAAAGATCTTTATCTTATTTAAAATCATCATTTCTGGCTTATAAACGTTGCTGGAACGATTATTTTTCTTTCTTTTTGTGAACGATTATTTTCAAAATTTCTATGTTGTTTTTTTTTTTTTTTGGTTCTAAGATTTAAAGAATGGAAATTAATTAATTTAAAACAAATCATTTCAATATTTTAGTATTTATATAGTTTTAGTTGTAAATTTTAATATTAAAATTTTTATTCACTTAAATTAATCACAATCAAAATTTTATTATTTTTGAACGGCCGTATTGCGTCGTCTCTTGCACTTGCTCATCATTAATAATCATTAAAATGATATTGAAGGCTTTCTTTTTTTAAGCGTTTGTGATTTTCCCTTTTAGTTTTTTTTTTTGTTGTTTTTGTTTTTGTCACAAAATTTATAGTCTTATAGTATTACGTACGAATAAAAAAATCTTTTGACTTATGAAGTGCCAAAATATTGCAAATTCGGGTGTTGGTCTGTTGAGAGCTCAAGTTTTAAAAAATTTTAATCTCAACAGAATAAAAGATAAATTCATTTTATGTACAGTGTCGAACAAAACTAACACACAAACTTCGGCTTCTAAAGAATCAGTGTGATAACACAAACAGGAAGATTTATTTAACGAAAAATATTATTTATTTATGCACCACAACAGCAATCTTATAAAGGGTTTATCAACAAGAAGTTTGTTTTCTAAAAGTACAAAACAAATTATGAATGAGAAATGATATTTGGAAAATCACCACCACGACCACACTAACAGATGTCGATTCTTTCATCAAAATTTTTAATCACTTTTTGCCAAAATGGCGGTCCAATTTCGTTAAACACATCACGAATTTCAAGTTTTAAGGCTGAAATCGTTTCGGTTGACTCCTTATAGACTCTGTTATTAACATAGCCCCACAAAAAATAATCCAGTGGTGTTAAATCACCCGATCTGACTGGCCACTTAACTACTGATTGTTGTGAAATTATGTGATCGTGAATTCTGATATGCAATAAATTCATCGTTTCATTAACTGTGTCAAATATGGCACCGTCCTGTTGTCACCTGTTGTCAGTGATATTTACGTCGTTAATAATAGGCCAAAATTGAGTCGGTAGCATCTCGCGATAGCGTAATCCATTGACCGTTAGCTTATTTCCAGTCGCATCTTCGAAAAAAACGGCCCAATCACGCCTTCAGACCACATAGCGCACCATACAGTGACACCTTGAGCATGCAAAGGCTTCTCAATAATGGCTCTAGGATTTTTTGAAGCCCAAATGCGGCAATTTTACTTGTTGACATACCCTGACTAAAAAAATGGGTTTCGTCTGAAAAAATGATTTTTTGAAAAAAACCAGCCAGTTTTTCCTGAAGGAATTGAGCGATATGAATGGTCGGTCGGCTTCATATCCTGCACCAGCTGAATCTTTTTAGGCTTTAAAGTGGCTATGTGATAGTTTTGGATAATCCCAATTGTTGAGAACTTCGAGGAATTGACAAATTTAGATCTGCTTCAACACTTTGGTTCACGACTGCAATGTTTTCAGTTGAACGACCCGGTCGAACATGCATTGGTGTTCGCACATTTTGTACTGAACCTGTCGACTCAAATTTTACAACCAAATTCTTAATAGCGGTGGTCTCAGAAAGACGATTATGTTATCCGAAAATATCACGAGTTTTACGAAATGTAACTTCAACAGAACCCGCATTTTCATAGTGAATTTTAATTATTTTAATGCGATTTTCGTGTGAAATTGAATTCATTGTAACAATTGCCAATGAATCTACAATGAGTACGTCCAAAAACTAAATGTCAAAACTATCATGTTTTTGGTGTTGCCACAATTGAAAAACAAACTTCTTGTTGAAAAACCCAATATTTATAGAAAGTGACTTGATATATTCAGACACTAATAACAATAAATTACGTTCACGCACGCAAAAAAGAAAATGCCTCTTAAGTGGAGATACCAACGCAGATTATGATAGAGATTAACGTCAATTCATAATCTGACGGCGGTCTTACCACTGAGTGAAACACTATATGTCTATCAATGCCCCCAAGGTGCATAACATACCTTAGGTAACAATATCAGAAGCATAGCAAGTGGGCTCCTACCGTAACTCTTTGCTCGAGAGCCGGAGGTCATATAAAATTCCCATTGTCCCAAAATGACGTTCTGTTGCAATGCAGCAACACTTCGGATAGAAAAAAGTCACTCCTTCCCGCAGTATTTAGTTTTAAACTACAACCAAACGACTTTACTAATAACTAATATAGCACCGTAGCCCTGCTGGTTAATGGTTCCCGTGGTAACAGTTGGTAAGTCACTGGTCGGGCCCCGAGTATCCGAAATTTCGTTTCAGACTACTGCTAGCCTAGGCTACTGCTGCCGCCTTTTACCTCAAGAAGAACATGTCAAGATGGTAAGTATTCCAACAAAACTGCGTACCCCCCGGAAGGATAAGGTTAACGTTAACACCTGCCAGTTTGGTCCTAATCTGATGATAGTCTTACCGCTGGGTGATTAGGAAGGCGCCCTCTTGCGTCTTAAGACGTATACACACCCAGATGCATACACGTTTTAGTAGCAATTTTTAAGAGAACAGTGCAGGGCCGCGACCCCACTCCTTGCTCGAGAGTTGGGGACTATCCAACCCCTTGTCCTGAAGCATGTGCAAGCATTGGACATTGAATGTTCTGCCTGCGTTAACATACCTTTGGAGGCTTTTTAAAAGCAATCGATTTAAATCACACCCACCATGTTACTCCCTGAGGGGCCTCTACCAACAACCAGAACGGAGCTATAGCCTGCTGGCAACTGGTTTCAGTGGTAAGTCCTATGTCTCTTCCCGTTTGGGGCTCCTGGTAGCCTAGGTGTGTGGTACGGCGTTTTACCCCCCAAAATCACATGTCAAGATGGGTAAGAGATCCATCTTGACTTTGTTCCTTCGGGGAGGAGGGGTACCAGCACAACGTGTGATCAGATTTACATCCGCGCCCGGCCATGAAGCCTTAATCAAATGGTGGATCTAACCACTGCATAATTTGGAACGTCATGCTCGTCCTAGGGAGCCGAAACTTTAATTCTATGCAACAGAACTTTCTAGTTGCAACTTCGATGATTCCAGAGCAGGGCTGCAAATCATTACTCCTTGCTTAAGAGTTGGAGACTTTCCAACTCCTGTCCAGAACACATGTCTAGCATGCTCACTGTACTGGATCATTCAACTAGCGTGTCATTAACGGCGAAATGATCCTGGCCACCATAATAACCATTATACTGTTATGGGGCCGCGAAACCACAACCACCACGATACTCCCATAAAGGGCTAACCTCAATAATCAGCCAGAGAACAGTTAAGTGTCTAAAGAGACAAATAACGGAACTCTGCGGGTCACTGATTCCCGTGGAAATAAAGTGGAGTTTCCAGTTGTACCCCTGCTGACTTCAGGGGACTGGGCTCCCTTTTTCCCCAGTTGCACTGTGTCTAGATAGTCGAAGTTTTATAAAGACCATATTTATGTGCCCCCGGGAGGAGGGGTACCAGCACAATAAGGACCCTAAGCACACATCTCAATGTGTGAAAAAGTTGTTCGTTGGGAACAAACTTAATGTTTTAAAGCAGCGGGCACAATCGCCTGATTTCAATACCATAGAAAATCTATAGGAAATTGTAGATCAAAAAATAGACCGCGATAGCTATAGAACTGTGGATGAGCTATTCAAAAATGTAGAAACTGACTGGAATGAAATTTCTGTAACTGATTTAATGCATCGAAGATGTGCTGCAGTTTAAAAAAAATAATGGAGACGTGCCACAAAATATTGAGTCGCTTTTTACCACCTCCTTACCCAGTGTGCTTTAGTTTTGTTGCCGTAATAATGGCTTTTACTGATTTTCTTTGATTTTAAATGTTTTAAATAAAGAATTAATGTTGTTTTTGTTTTAATTAACAATTTTATTTAAAACAAAAAAATTTTTAATAAATAAAAAATTATTGTCGATTAGAATTTAATTTCGCTTTTTAACAATTTCTTGAAAAGTAGCAGTAGTCTGATTAGTTTTGCTCGATACTGTATATATTTCTCTGTGTATGTGTGTGTGACTTATCACTATCAGCATCAATGTTAAATCAGTGACATTCATTATAAGTGATTAATATGGTATCGAAATTGGAAATTGATCAAAGATATTGGCCTGTGGAGGTGACTGCGAAAGGAAGCTAAAATCATGACTAATGCAAAAACAAAATATCACCGGCAATTTTTTGTCTTTCACATAAATCCGTAGAATACATTTTGTTTTTGTTTTTATGTTTAATAAGAGAAAGTTTCATAATTTAATAGAAAAGAGCAAAATAGAATAGAACTATACTATTGATAAAAATTAACTTGATCAGACAGATTGACAATTTCTTACAATTGTTTACTATTACAGGGGGCAATCACTTATTGGTTCTTAGAAATTAGAGATTAAATTGTCAACGACCATATTAACTGAACAATTTAACAATGACCCATTCAAAGCTTTATCTGTAAGATAATATAAGGTCCGCCATCTAACGCTTTTTTGTTTCAACTAGTGCTGCTTATTTCGTGAATGGCAACACTTAGCAGCTCATGTTTGATTTGACAGATAATTAGTTTTATCCTTCCGCTGAATGAATATGGTTGTGTATACGCTTGAACAATGCTGGGAAATATTGCGACATTACTTTGAAAATCATGGTAATGTTGCAGAATGTGTGCGAAAATTGCGTATGGATTTTGGAAGAAGAGAAGCATCGTCAGCTCCGTATGTTCGTTATCTTGTGAAAAAAGTGAAAGAAACTGGCTTCCCCCATCGCTAAACTACAGCGTGAAAAGCCAAAAACAGTGCGTACACCCGAGAATATTGCTGCTGTTGCAGAAAGTGTGCGTGAAGCGCCATCAACATCAATTCACCTGCGTTCTCAACAATTTAACATTTCAGCGACATCATTAAGACGAATTTTGCATAAAGACCTTGAGTATGACGCCATACAAAGTCCAATTGGTTTAGGAGTTTATAGCTTTTAAAACAAACAAAAAATAATTTGGCGGACCCTATAGGTGGACAAATTTGAGGTTAGGAAGTAAATTTCATTTTTATTTCATTGAGACCATTGTAAACTAGAAATATGGAAATTACTGCACCGCTTGCACGTCGGCAGACATTCGCTTTATTCACAAAATTCTGAAGAACATTTTGTAACAAAGCTTCGCTAATCTCGTCAATACAGCGCCGAATTTTTTCCTTCAGAGCGTCAGTTATTTGTGGGTTATTCAAATGGCCCCAGAGAAAATAATCCAATAGCATTAAATCACAAACTCAAAGCGGCCAGTCGACATCGTCATATCCTGAGACAGATTTCCTATACAATAACTGTATTGCTTAAGAGGCTGTGTAGCTTGTGGCGTCGTCTTGCTGAAACCAAAGTTCACTGATGCCAACATTAAACAATTGTGGCCATTAAAAATTGGTTATCATGATTTGAAAGCGCCAAAAATTCACCATGGCGTCATTTCCTTGCTCATTATCGAAAAAAATAAAGGCCGATGATGCCACCTGACCACAAAGCGCAGCATTTTTTTGCTTGTAATGGCGATAATTTTATTAGTTTACATAATCGCCTAAGTGAAAATGATAATTATGAAAAATGCAGGGTGTCCGTTGGAAAGGTTTACATACTACTTTATTTTGCCGCCATTTTGGTAAACATTAGTCTTGACAGTTCATATTTGCAAGTCGTTAAGTAGACACGTGGCAAATTTATTATGCAAAAATATTCGATAAACCAAGGTGTTTTAATCGTTAAAACATTTTTTATCAAAATCAATTATCGATCACTGGGGACGATGAGAAAGTTACATGAAATTTTTAGCAAAAAAAATGTGCCAACAAAACGCACTATTTATCGTGTAGTGAATGATTTCGAAGAAAGAAGGTCTGGCCTAATCATGGTCCATAACGTAGTGCAAGATCGGCTGAAAACATTATTGCTGCTCAAGAAAGTGCTTAGGTGCCCCTGTAGCTTATCAGTCTGGGGGTTGTGGGTTCGATTCCCAACAAAGACCTTGGCTGTTTTAAAAAAAAATTGACTGTCGGTGGAACTGTTCAATGATGAAGGCGTTGTCACTAGTCGCTCTGCTATCTTATACGACAGTTAATTTCCGTAACTATCCTTCTGCTTTCACCACTTGTCTCATCTCTGCTCTATCCCTTTCCTAAAGAATGTAGCAAGGTACCTGGCTAAATAGGCATTGTTGCCTGATGTGCTACTTTTCTTTTTAAAAAAAAATGTTTAAAACAATCCATCAACCTCAATTCGACGCCGTGCTGAGGAGCTTGGTCTTCAAAGAACAACTTTGGCCACAATTTTGCACAAGGATTTGGATTTGTTTCTACATAAGATACAATTGACGCAAGAGCTTCTTCCACAAGACCATTTACGCTACCGTACATATGCCAATAGGATGTTACAGTTCGCCCATGACAACATCGATTTTCATGAAAAAATTGTATTGAGTGACGAGGCACATTTTCATTTGAATGGATATGTGAATAAACAGAATAGTTGATTCTGGGGAACGGGAAACCCTTAAATTATTCAACAGTCGTCTTTGTATCCATTAAAAGTGACAGTCTGGTGTGTAATTTGGTCAGGAGGAGTTATAGAACCTTACTTCTTTTAAAATGAAAACGGCGTAAGGGTAACTGTGAATGGGAAGCGATATCGTGATATGATTGAAAAATTTCTAATGCTACAACTTAATGCTTTGGGCTTGATTAACATGTGGTATCGGCACTATGGTCTCACATTGCATACAGCCAGGACTACTGGCTGGAACTACTGCGAGATCTCTTTCCACAACAAGTTATTTCAAGAAATGGTGATGTTGATTAACCTCCACGGTCACCTGATTTGACTGCGTCGGTCCTCTACTTGTGGGGATATCTGAAAAGCAAGGTTTATGCAAACAAACCAAAGACGCTTGGCAATTCCAAAAAAATATTCGTGATGAAATTAATGAAATGCCACGCGAAATGTGTCAGAATCTTATAAAAAATCTGCTCACAAGGGCTCGCATTTGTGAGGCAGACAGAGGCGGACATTTATCTGATATTGTATTCCATACATAATTGCCGACATTAAATAAAACATTTATCAATATTAGATCCATTCTCTTTTATTTAATCAAAAATTATAAACAAACAAAGTAGTGTAGCCTCCCAGCGGACATCCTGTACAGTACACGAAAAGCTGATATGAGGTATTCTTTTGGCGATTTTTGGAAACAAATATTGTAATCAATAGAAATTTAATATTTTTATATTTACTCAATGATTTGGGCTTTAGAAAACAAGAAGGAAGATTGTGAATGTAATAACGGCACACGAAAAATATATGTGTGTGAATATTGAAGTTGGGGAATTTTGGAGGTAAAAATTTTTAATTTAGGAATTCGATTTGAGAAGAATTTGAGTACTGTTAAACACAAATATTTAATTATTAACTAAATTAAAACAATAATTTTAGGTTTTTAAAATGTTTTGAAATATTTGCCCATTTTTTTTTTTAAATATATTCCCAGTTGTGGGGCAGCAATAATCTAAACTAGAATAAAATGTTGGAAAAAAAGCTGGAAAAAATATTTTTAATTGAAATAAGAGTAAGTTGAAACTCTGCAAATTAATTTAAATTATTGATAAATGGATTTTAAGAAATCGTCTTAATGACGATTTTGCTTAAGGAAAAGTTTTGACAACAGCGTTGCTGTATTTTGGGCAGAAGGAAAATTCTTTCTAAAGATATAATTTCAATTCCAGGGAGTTATTTTATTATTATTTTCTTTTTTGTCATTATATTCATAAGGAATGAAGGGAAATTGAAGTGCCTGCTGTCGGGCAACGACATAATTATTTAAGGCAAAATTTTGAAACTGCCGCCAGGTTTCTAAAGTAGTGTATAGGTCTCATGTAATATCTAAAATGTTGAAGATGTGACTTTAAAAAATGAGTAAGGGAAATGAATTTGTAATTTATTATATTAAACTTAGAATTCCAAGTTTTTCAATTAAAAATTTCTAAGGAAATTAGATTTAAATTTTTTAGAAAATTTGTTGTTGCTTTTTCTGTTTCCATCTCATTATTTGAGTTTTACTATAAAAATCTATGAATATTTTTCACCAAAAATTATTTTTTTATCAAACGAATAAAATATTTTTAAAATTGTTATTAATTGTTGTTTTTTACCGTTTCATTTAAAAATGTTATAAAATCGTTTAAAGTACCTTTGGTTCAATCATTTTATCAATTAATCCACATCGAGGTGCCGAGTAATTATAGGGCATTATAGTCACCATATTTTTAAAATAATTTTCAATTATTTATTTGTTTTCTTTTTTTTAAATTGCAATTAAATTTTTTATTTTTAAAACTTTTTGTAGTAAATTAATTTAAAAAAAATATTAAAAATAAATAAAGAAACTTACTATTAAACTAAAATTCTTTTTTTTTAAATCAACAACAAAAACCGTCGGTAAAAGTTTGGCATATTTTTTAGCCAAAGAAAATATATTTTTTTAAAAAAATAATTCAAATTTTTTTTAGAATTTTTATCACAAAAAATGGGTTCATTTAAATTTTATAAAATATTTGTTACGTTTGATTTAAATTTAAATAGAATTTTTTTGGTTAAATAATTAATACCTATAATTTCGTATTGTTTTCCCGATTTTAAATACTTCACTTTATTGCGGTTAGAGTATCTCGAGAAAACTAAAATTCGTTAAACAACTCAAACAACGTAAATCTAAAGAAAACCAAATACAATCAATTCATTGCATACAGAAAACAAATACTAAAAATGCCTGTGTGTGTTTGTTTAACTCAAATGAGCGAGTGTTTTTTATATACCAGAGGGATTTCAAACACACACATGCCTTTGGCAAACACAAAATCCCTTATTAATTTGTTTTGAATTCCTTTCTCTCTCTCACTCTCTCTCTGCTTTTTTATTAGACTTTTGGTTGGTTGTAAATAAATTATAATGTGCTCTTGTGTGTGCATAACATTAAAAAGAAACAAAAAAATGGGTTGCTCTATTGTTTTGGCTGGGTAAGTCGTTGCTTAGAGCTCCTCCCACTTTTTGTTACTACAAAAACAATATATATTATTGTTGTTATATACAAACTTTAATACAAACACACCTAAATATCTTCAAGTTTTTTTCTTAAGTTTTCTTTGATTTCTTTTCATTGTGCCTTCAGCTTGTTGGTGCACTAAATGGTTTTGTTTTTTTAAGCGTTTAAAAATTAAGAAAATAATTTGAAAATTTAATTTTCTTTAAAGAAAATTTTAATTTAGTAAAGTAAAACTGAAAATTAAATATTTATTAAAAAACTGTTATTTTTTATTTAAAAACAAGAGAATTGCTTTTAAATGCTTCAAAAATACAAGGTCGAATGTGAAGCTTGATTTCGTTTTTTATATGGACCAGCAACAGACTGTTATTTATTTATTGCATTGTGTGAAAAAAAGAGGATATAGGATTAAGACAAACTTTACCAATACATATAAAAAAAGGCAGGAAAGAATATTACAGCCAGAAAAATCAAAAACCAATTTTTCATGCCGACTTTTAAGCAGCTCTTTGTCTTAGAGACCTTAAATAGAAAAGAATAATAAAAAATAAAATAAGTTCACCAATTACGAGTGTGACTGAAATACCAAGGATTTTATACATGGAACACCCTTTAGTTATTTATATTAAGTTTTTATGTTTTTATTAACTTTTTGTTTAAAACTTCAAGGTTTGCTTAAGACGGAAGTGCTTAGTCACAGACGACCATCACCTTTTCTATGAAAATTAACGGCCAATCACGGTCGATTTTTTTCAGGCAGTGACGACGTTTTCTTCAGGCAAAAAGTACTCAGTCACGAAATATTTTTTTTATTTTTTCTTAAAAGAGAAGTAAAACGTCATGAACGATTTTTTTTACCGAAAGAAGTGCTCAGTTAAGAAAAACTTTATTTAAAAAAATGCTTCGGAAGAATTTTTTAAGGAAGAAATAATCGGTAACGGAAAGCTTTTATTTCTTAAGTAAGATGTGGTTAGTTACGGATGACTCTTTATTCTTTGAAAATAAATGGCTAGTCACGCACAACGGTCCTCAGTCATGAAAGACTTTTTTTTTTTTTTTTAATAAATGATCAGTGACAACTAACTCTTTTTCTTAAGGGAAAAGTGATCAGTCACGAACGATGTTTTCTTCAAGCAAACAGTGTTCAGTCAAGAAAAACTTTATTGAGAAAAAAAAACTGCTCACTGACGACTTTTATTTGCTAAGAAAAAAGTGATCAGTCACGGCAGAATTTTTTAAGGTAAAAATGATCGGTAACGGAAAACTTTGTTTCTTAAGTGATAAGCAATTAGTCACGAAATATTTTTTTTTCTTTGAAAATAAATAGGCATTTACGAACGAGTCTTTTATGAAAAAATGTGGTCAGTCACGAAAACGATTGCAGAAAAAAAGTGGTTAGTCACGATAGACTTTCTTCACGGAACACTTTTTTTAACAAGGAGGTGGCAAGTCACGAATAAGATTTTTTCTTAAGCAGCAAATGATAGATCACGCACGGAAAGTAGTGGCCAGGCTTTTTTTTAAAGGAAATTATGGCGAGTCACGGACGGAATTTTGTGCTAAGGAAGCAGTGGTGTGTAATGGATAATTTTTTTTCTTAAGAAAGAAGAAGCAAATCCCGAATGACTTTTTTTCTAAAGAGAGTAGTGGCAAGTCACGAAAAAAAAATGATTGGTCACGTACGACTTACTTTGTTTAGAAAGGAGTGGTTAGTCACGAAAGGCGTTTTTTTAAGGAAAAACATGGCGAGTCACAGATGTTTTGTTTGATTAAGACAGAACGGCTCAGTCACAGACGGCTTTTTACCTTAAGAAAGAAATAGCAAATCACAAATGACTGACTTTTTCGCTTAAGAAAGAAGTGGCAAGTCGCAAATGGTGTTAGTATAAAAACAAAAATGATTGGTCACGTAGGACTTACTTTCTTAAGAAAGAAGTGTTTAGTCACGGATGGCTTTTTTATCTCAAAACAGTTAACAGTAAACAATCAGGAACGACCTCTTTTTATTAAGAAGGAAATGGCAAATCATGCATGATTTGCATGATTTGCCATTTAAGAAAAAATTTATTGGTTACGCATGACTTACTTTCTTAAGAATTGGTCAGTCACGGAGGGCTTTTTTGTGTCAAGCAAAAAGTAACAAATCACGAAAAATCTTTTTTTAATTAAGAAAGACGTCACGAACGACATTGTTTCTCAAGAAAAAGTGATTGGTCTTAAACGACTCACTTTCTTAAGAAAGGAGTGAGTGGTCCGTCACGAAAGGCTTTTTTTGAGGAAAAGCATAGCGGGTCACAAACGTTTTGTTGCCTTAAGAAAGAAGTGGTCAGAAAAATGTGGTCGAATGGCTTTTTTCTTAAGAAAGAAGTGGCAAGTCACGAACGACATGTTTTTCTTAAACAACATAAATTTAAGTAAGTCACACAAGACTTACTTACTTCCTTAAGAAAGAAATGTTCAGTTACGAAAGGCTTTCTTGAGAAAAAACATAGCGAGTCACGGACGACTTGTTTTCCTAACAGAGAAATGTTCAGCCACGGACTAATCTTTTTGCTCAAAAAAGAAATTAAAAGTCACGGCGACATTTTTCTTAAGAAACAAATGGCAAATTCTAGACGAACTATTTTCTTAAGAATGAAATGGTCAGTCACAAAAGACTTGTTTTAGGGGGGAAAAATGGCGAGTCACAGACGTCATTTTTGTTAGAAAAAACGTGGTTAATCACACACGACTTTTGAAGAAATGAAAGCGGTCACAAGGAGAAGGAATTTGGAGATAATTTCATGAAGAAATTTAATTATAATATACGGCGCCTCTTCTGGCAGGACGCCTTAAAAGTGATGGAAGAATGGATGGATGATCTGGATCATAAATAGCGCTGCTGTTTTGATTACTTTTAACTGAAAATAGATACTATTTTCCTGATGTGTACATTTGAGTGTTGGTCGCTTTTTCAGACATAATTTTAATATATCCTCCCTTTTCACGTAGCCTAATAGCGGTGGATTATTGTGCACCGTGGCAAATTGTCCAATTCAAATTATAGAGAGTCTACGATCAAAATTCCATTAAAATAATTCCAAATGACATAGATTTTTTTCAATATATTGACTGTTTTTGAGGGGACCTGGAGAACAGCTCAAATTATCGCGAGATTCAATTTAACGAGTTCTAAAAGTCGACGGTATTTTCGGGTGACAAAACGAAAGCCCGTGAGAAACGTGCTGGCTGAGTAAAAGGTAAAGACTCTATATTTTGTGGCGTTTACCCATTATTTTTCAAAACTGCAGCACATCTTCGATGCTTTGAATCAATTAAATTGAAAAAGCTTTTGAAGAGCTCATTAATATTTTTACAGTTATTGAGGTCTATCTTTCGATCTACAATTTTCCATATATTTTTTATATAATTGAGACCCGTCGATTATGCCGACGACTTTAAAACATTAACTTTGTTGCCAACAAACCGCTCTTTTACACATTTTAATGTGGGTTTAGTACCGTTATTATTTTGGTACCTCCGTTTAAGAAGTTTTACCTCCCCTGTATATTCAAGAATGACTTTTTAAAGGATGCCTTAATAAACGAAACGATCTATTATTTCATCACAAATACTTCAGCCATTAAGTCAACAAATTTGAAAACTTCACTATACCTCTCGTTTAATGGTCTTTGTACTTGTTCTCTCAATTCGAAATAAATTTAAAACACTTCATCATACAAATCCCTGTTTGTTATGTTCCTATTTCCTATTTAAAAAAAAAAATTATATATATTTTTTTTAAATCAAAAAAAAATTAATTTTATGCAAAATTTATTCATGTTTAAAAGCGGCAAAATTATTATTATTTTTTATCGCCTTCAGACAAACATTATTAACACATTGACTTGTACAATTAAATAAACAATTTTTTTTTGAGTAATTAAACAGCAGCAACAACAAAACAAAAGAAGAAAACGAAATGTAAAAAAGAATTTAGTTCTTGTTGTGGCCACCAAAAAAAAAAAATAACTACAACCATAAATGAGATCTCATTTGAATTCCAAGGAACTGACTTGGTGGTCAATTACAAAAATAAACAATTGTTTTGCTTTTGCCTTATTCTGAAAGACGTACTGGCAATTGGGCCAGCAAACAGTCGCTGCTCACAAAGTCTGTAGTATCTATAAATACAGATTTCATATGGCGTTTTCAAATGTCACATCTCTTGAAATTTGTCGCACCTAACAAAAAATACTTTTGAAATTTATTTGCTAATTTTACCAAAATCGCCCCTTTTTACAAAAATTTTTAAGTTTCAATGAAAAGTTTTACTTTACGAGAAGTTGCCCCTTTTTTCAAAAAGCTGCCCTTTATTTTCCAAAAATTTTGCATTTTTTAACGAAAAGTTACCCTTTTTTCAAAGAGCAGTACAAGTCTAAAAAAAGCTGCCCTCTTTTCCAAAAAGAAGCAAAATTTTACGAAAGCTTGTTCCTTTTTTCCTAAAAGTTGCTCCTTTTTAGGAAAAGCTACCCATTTTTATTCCAAAAACATGCATTTTTTTTCGAAAAGCAGCCCTTTTAAAAAAATGCACCTTTTCACGAAAAGTTGAGCTTTTTACAAATCACTTTTTACAACTGCACGAAAAGTTGCCCCTTTTTCAAAAAGCTGCACCATTCTACGAATAGCTGTTTTTTTTTCCAAAAAAAAATGCCTCTTCTTACAAAAACGTTTCACCTCTTTATTCCAAGAAGTTGCATCTTTTTACGAAAATCGCCCCTTTTTACAATTTTGCAAAGTTGCAATTTATTGACGAAAAGTTGATCTTTAACGAAAAGTTTTTCCTTTTTTCCAAAAGCTGCCCCTTTTTTCAAAAAGCTGCACTGTTTTACGAAAAACTGCCCTTTATTTTACAAAAAGTTTGCATTTTTTTACGAAAAGTTGCCCTTTTTTCAAAAAGTTATTCTTTTTACAAAAAGTTGCCCCTGTTTTCATAAAGCTGCCCCTTTTCCAAAAAGTTACCCCTTTTTACGAAAAGTTGCCCATTTTTATTCCAAAAAATTGCATTTTTCACGAAAACTTGCTTTTTTTTCCAAAAAGTTGTCCCTTTTTTCAAAAGCTGCACTATTCTACAAAAAGCTGACATTTTTAAGATGCGCCTTTTTACGAAAAGCTGCCCTTTTTCCAAAAAAGTTGGTTTTTTCTTTACGAAAAGTTGACCTATTTTCAAAAAGCTGCACCTTTTACGAAAACTTGCTCTTTTTTTCAAAAAGTTGTCCCTTTTTTTAAAAGCTGCACTATTCTTCGAAAAGCTGCCCTTTTTTTTTAAAAAGTTGAATTTTTTTACGGAAATGGCAACTTTCAATTTTTAAAAAGCTGCACCTTTTTGCGAAAAACTGCCCTTTTCCCCAAATAGTAGCATCTTTTGCAAAAACTTGTTTGTTTTTTCAAAAAGTTTCCCCTTTTATTAAAAAGCTCCACTTTTTAACAAAAAGCTGCCCTTTCTTTCTAAAGAGTTGCCACTTTTTACAAAAAGTTGCCCATTTTTTCAAAAAGTTGCCCCTTTCTTTAAAAAAAATGTGAAAAATGTGATTCTTTCGAAAAAATTGCACCTTTTTACGAAAAACAGAAAATTCCACTCTTTCGATAGAAAGTTACCTCTTTCTTTAAAAGACCGCATTTTTTAAGAACAAGTTTTATAAAAAAAAAAAGATTTTTTCACAAAACGTTTCACTTTTCTCCCGCAAAAACCGCTTTTTTAAACACGATGAAATTGTACATCAAACCAGGAATTTTTTTAGAAAAATTTGTTTTCGCAAAATATTAAACTTTTCTATAAAAAAATTGCCACTTTTTTGAAAGAATCAAATTTTTCACAAATAATTCACCTTCATACAAAAAGCTGCACTTAAAAAAAAACTTTTTTACAAAAAAACAGCACTTTTCTAAAAAAATGCAACTTTTTTACAAAAAAACAGCACTTTTTCTAACAAAAAATGCAACTTTTTTTTACAAAAAGGTGCACTTTGTACGAAAAAATTCCACTTTTTTTACGAAAAGTTGCACTGTTTCGAGAAAAGTTGTACTTTTTTAGGAAAAGTACTTTTTCACAAAAAAGTCAAACGTTTCGCAAAAAAATTCAACTCTTTCAGCAGCAAATTGCAACTCCATTAAAAGCAACTGAGTTTATTAACAATAAGAGTCGTTAAAAAAAAGATTTTTCACAAAATGTTCTTTCAAATACGAAAGTTTTCTTCAAAATAAGAATTTTTTAAAATTTGCTTTCAAAAAAAAAAATAATAAAAAATAATTTCCTGAAGAAGCTTTCCACAGGAAAGCGAAATATCGAAAAAATAAATCGTTATAATTTAAAGGACCGCTTAAAAGATTAAGACTTAAAAAAAATAAAAAAAGGTCGAATAAAACTGAAAATAATTGCCCATTTTCTTCAAAATGCTGTAAGGATAAAACAAATTTTTCACATTTTTCTTTAACAATTTATGTTTTTATAATTTAAAAAAAAATAATTTTTTACTTTTCCCTAAATTCTTACGCAATTGCTTACAAGTCGAATTAATAGAAAAAGTGCAATTTTAAATTGCAATTTTATATAAAAAAAATGAAATTTTTGCTTTTTAAGTGCAAATTAAGTAAAATAGTAAAGGATATTTCAAGTCACTTCAGCTGACCTTAATTTAAAATTAAAGAATTTGTTTCTTTTTTTTGTTTTTGTTGCCTTAAGCAAAATCTTGAATTAGTGGCGGCGGGTTTTGTGTTATAAAAGAATATTTGCTCTGCCATCGACCACTTACGAGTGTGATTTTGTTTTTCTTGCTGTAAGACGCAAAGTTAGCAAAACCCAATTTTAATGGATTTGTTTATTTTCTTTAATGTTGCTTTATTTTGAATGGAATATTTACGATTGTGCTACTGTGTAGGGAACGTACAAGTGTAAGTTTAAGCAGCATTTATAAAGATTTTGATCATTTCCGCAAAATGAAAATAATCTTAGCAAATGAATGCTTCAGTTTAGATAAGATTTTGAAGGATGAAATATTATTTTTTTTTCTTTTTTTTTGAAGTGATAAAAAAAATTTAAAATATTTAAAGGAAAATTAAAATTTCACAATATATTTTTCAACTTAAAAACGTTTACGATTATTTGGGATGTCCTAATTATTGATGTTGACTGTAATTAAGGCCGTTTAAGTAGCCTGCAAAAACATGCACTTCATTCATAAGACAACGTGATAGAATCCTATGCTACTTACAGAAATCGCCAAAAAAAAAAAAATTGGCAAAAAAAATTAGTTCAAAATGCAACTCTGGCAAAAATATCACTCTGTCGAATGAACTATTTATCCATTTGATCGAAATGTTTTCTAGCTAAAATGCAACTCTGTTGTATGCACTGTTAACCCCTTTTGTTTAAACTCACCTTTTAATCTGATAATAAATCACGGCCTTAATTAACGGTAAATGCCTGAATGTTTCAAAATGCAACTCTGGGTAAAAGACAACTCTGCAACCCAATTCTATCAAACCTCTGCAACATTTTGTGGCATTTTTGACAGATCTTGTCGATAAATCTAGTAACAAATTACCGCATTTATGAGTACTAATTTCCAGAATGTTCCTTCACTTAAGATGAAAAATAATGTGATTTTTGGCTGATTTAAATTTTGCTGACATTTTGGAACGCTCTTTTCTATCCCAAATAGTTTTTATGTTTAATAAATTTATAAACAACAACATAACATGTTGATTAATTTTGTGATCATGAAGAATTTGAAGGTTAGCCTAGGACTAGGCGATAAGTATTTTTAAAATTTATAATTTCAATTAAAGTTACAAAAACTGCAATAAAATTTATGGCGAAATTTTGCCTTTAAAATAATAAATTGTTTTCTTGATTTAACACCCAAAAGGTTAAACGTTCAAAAGGGGTGAAAGGTTAGAATTGACTTAATTAAAAGACATTGATGATGAAGTTGATGGTTTTCTTGTTTTTTAAACGAAAATCAATAAAATTGTTAAAGTGACGTTAAAAGTCAAAGGTGTTACTAACGAAGGAAAGAAACATAATTAATCAAATCAATAATTAAGGATTCAATTTTTGGGGATTTTTCTTATTTATTAAAGGAGAATTTAATTGCAAAAAAAATTAATTTCAGAAATCGTTAAAAGAAATTATGAAAAATCCTTTAAAAAGGGTTGAATATTGTCAGGGCTTCTATGGAAAACTTAAATCAATCAATATTTTATTAAGAAATAACAGCAAAAAAAGGTTAATAAATGCTATAAGGTCGAGTAAGGGGTTAATAGGGGCGAAAGGTTGCAATTAAAGAAATTAAATTTTTTGCCCAAAATATTTTTTTCTCTCGTTTCGTTGTAGAAAATATAAAAAATTTAAAAGAATTTCTTAAGTGAAAGGTCAAAGGTTTCTTTAAATTTGAAAGGCTGTTAATTAAAAGATTTTGTTATTTATAGAATAATTTTGTTATATTTTTTACTATATTTCCAAAAAAAAGGCAGGGGTTGATTGATTAAAAATTCTAGTTCGCGTTTTATATTTCTTACTCGTTTCACTTCGGTTGGATTTTTGCACATAATATCACGAATGATGACTATCACACACTTTTGACTTTATATGGCTGTGCTGAAGTAAGAAGAACCACAATTCTTCTTGTTTATTATACAGGCATTCTAACCAACTTTTCTGAACAGACGTCTACCCCGATCCGTCTACTGGGTCTTAAACACTTCTCAGTAAAACAAAGAGACTAAAAAAGATTTAATCAATCACATTGGAAATGGCTTATATAGGAATAATATGGGAATACGCAAGTTAATAATGTTGATTTGAACAACCATGAGATATGGTTGGTGTCAATAATAATATAGTATTCTAAATGATAAACACCTATCATTATAATTCAGTATTCGATGTATGCTAAAGTTTAATCACATATTTTTTCCAATCGCTATAATAATGCTAAAAACAGATGTTTTATGGAAAAGTTTGAAAACCGTTTTTCATTAAAGAAAACCGTTTTTAAAAAAAGAAAACGGCTGCTAAAAGTTATCGATTGTGGGCAGAATCTCTAAAAAAAATTAAAGATGCGGAATTAAAAGCATTGTTCGGCAAAGATTATTGTCCAACGTCAGAAGAAATTGCATTATCATTGAAAGTTGCCCTACAAGCGATTTTCCTATTGGGATTCATTCAAAAGCAAGAAAATTGGTTCCCATAATAATTGAAGCCGAGAGACGTTAAAAGGCGATTTTGCATATCGGAATGAATGCTACAAGAAGTCATTTTTGCAACGTATTGTTACTAAAGATGAAAAGTGGACACATTAAAATAACCCCCCCCCCCTCTCCCAAGCGCAAAAAAATCCTATGTAAAGCCGGTCCAACCCGCCGAAGCCGAATATCCATGACGCCAAAGGTAATACTCTGTGGGGTCAAAACTGTGTTTGCATTATGAGCTGCTGAAATCTGGTAAGACGATTACTGGCGACCTGTACCGAAGTATATTTATTTATCTGAAAAGAGCAATAAACGACCAACGACCGGAATATTCTAACGCTATAGCCTTCAATCATGACAACTCTCGGCTCTTCCCGGGGGCACATGATAGTCTTTTTGGAACCTACTATTCCATTTAGAAGAATTTTATGAATAAAAGGTCAGTTGGCGGTAAGCCGGCCAACAGATAAAAGGTAATATTGAGAAGTCAGCCTGGTTTGTTCCTACAGTCGCTACTGGGAGTGAATAGAGTAGAGTTAAATTGTGTTCTAGTGTTTATTACACTGCGCAGTTTTGGTGCTTCTGGGCATTTCCCTCGTACACTAACTATTACCTCATGGTACCGGCCATAGTAGCACTAGTGAGGTCACAACCTGTGGAGTGGTGTTTACCCAGCCTGGTTTGTTCCTACAGTCGCTACTGGGAGTTACCAGAGTAGAGTTAAATTGTGTTCTAGTGGTTATTACCCTGTACAATTTTCGCTCATCTGGCTATTTCCCTCGTCCACTAATTGTGGATACGTGATACCTAGCCCAGAGTCCCCCGGAGGCAAATGATAGTCTTTGTGGATCCTACAACAACCATCTAGACTTGTGTCTTGCGGGGTAAAATGGAGCCCAGGCCCCTCAAAGGCTAGTAGGAGTAACCTGGACAATCCACATATATCCACGGGAATCAGTACGCCCCAGAGTTCACTATTTGTCTCTTGAGACAATTAGCTGTTCTCTGACTGGTTTTTGAGGTTGGCCTCTATATGGGAGTATTGTGGTGGTTGTGGTTTCAAAACCCTCGTGAGAGTTTGTGGGTCGGATCATTCAAAATGAACACAATGAATGGTCCAGGTCCAGTGAGTATGAATGCCGTCGTGTTCTTAATTATATTAAGCTTCATGAGTTCTGGACCAGGAGTTGGAAAGTCTCCAACTCTTTAGCAAGGAGTGAAGGCTGCGGCCTACTTCGGGCTTTCGAAATTGCTACTAGGAGTTACCGGAGGATATACGTATTCGATGGCCTCCTAGGGCTTGAATGACGTTTGCAAGTCATTCAAGTGGTTTGACCACCATCTGATTATGACTACCTAGTCGGTGCAGATGTAAATCAAATCACATCATGACAACTCTCGGCCATATGTTTCTATTTGAAAAACAGTCGATGGAATGTTTTGGCTCATCCTTCTTAAAGCCCAAACCTTGCCGCTTCTGACTACCATTTGTTTCAGTCAATTCTGAATGCCTTTATTGGAATACGATTCACTGTAGAACAGGGTTGATTTATTCTTTACCTGTTGGGTAATAATTACAGGGTTGATTTATTCTTAAGCTGTAAAAAAGAAGTTATAATAAATGCATTTTTAAATCTTTTTAAAAATATTTTTATAGTCATAAAATTTACTTAAATTGCAAGTAAAATCCTCTGGCCTTACGTTTAAAATATGAATTCTTATCGACGTAGGCTAGTGTAACTTCTCATAACTTCAGAAAATAGTTGAGAGGCATAAAATTGCATGGATCTTGAAAGCCAAATCAAGGATGCGAAACGTAAAACAATGCGATTGGCTATCAAGTCAATCTTCCTTCAATAAGTCACGAGATATTTGACCAGGCGGCGAAATATGTTACATCGTTCGTGGTACAATGTGCACCGGCACATCAGGGTTATTTATTTGATAAACGAAAAACCAGCAATCATGACTTTATTGCCTAGGCTGTAACGTTCTGACCAGCATCGTTTTTTTGTTTTTTTTTTTTTTTTGGACCAGCTCTCAGGGGATGACTCCTACACATGCAATGCATTGTGCTAGAACTAGGAAATTAAGTTACGGGAAGTAAGAAAGAGGCAGTAGTTTCTGTGGACATTCGCTTTGAACTTTCCCAGATTGAAAGTGACAGGATAGACCTCCGGAGGGATTTTATTCCACCTACGGATTGTTCTGCTGAAAAACGAATTTTTCCTGCAATGCGTAGTGCGATTGAAAATCGAAATCAAGGGCTATTTCGTTTTGAGCTTATTCACCGAATCTACATCTTACTAGGTAATCCTGAGGTTTTGTACGAACTATATTTTATAAACACTCATACCCAAGATCTTTTCAAATTCTTCCGTAAAGTGAATAGACTTATCTCTAATAATAATCATATCCTATAATAAATGTGCCACATGTTTACTTCACGACACGCCAAATATGAACTGTCAAGACTAATGTTTAGCAAAATGGCGGCAAAAAAAAGTAAAGGGACCGCCATCTAACGTTTTTTCACAACTAGTACTTATTTCGTGAATGGTAACACTTAGCAGCTTATGTTTGATTTGACAGATAATTAGTTTTATTATCCCGCTAAACGAATATGGTTGTGAACAACGCTGGGAAATATTGCGACATTACTTTACAAATCATGGTAATGTGAATGAATGTGTGCGAAAATTGCTTACGGATTTTGGAAGAAGAGAAGCACCGTCAGTCAACTCCGTATGTTCGTTATCTTGTGAAAAAAGTGAAAGAAACTGGCTTCTCCCATCGATAAACCAAAGCGTGAAAAGCCAAAAACAGTGCTGCTGTGGCAGAAAGTGTACGTGAAGCGCCATCAACATCAATTCAACTGCGTTCTCAACAATTGAACATTTCAAAGACATCATTGAGACGAATTTTGCATAAAGATCTTGGGTATGACGCCATACAAAGTCCAATTGGTTCAAGAGTTTGTAGCATTTAAAACAAAAAAAAAGTTAATTGGCGGACCCTATAGGTGGACAAATTTGAGGTTAGGAAGTAAATTTCATTTTTATTTCATTGAGACCATTGTAAACTAGAAATATGGAAATTACTGCACCGCTTGCACGTCGGCAGACATTCGCTTTATTCACAAAATTCTGAAGAACATTTTGCAACAAAGCTTCGCTAATCTCGTCAATACAGCGCCGAATTTTTTTCCTTCAGAGGGTCAGTTATTTGTGGGTTATTCAAATGGCCCAAAGAAAATAATCCAATAGCATTAAATCACAAACTCAAAGCGGCAAGTCGAATTTTGCATAAAGATCTTGGGTATGACGCCATACAAAGTTCAATTTGTTCAGGAGTTGAAGCCAAGTGATGCTTGCGTTTTCGCTTCGCTAAGTGGGCCTGCGATCGACTTAAAGAAGATATCGATTTTGCAAAAAAAAAATAATCTTTTCAAATAAAGCTCATTTTGATCTTGGCGGGTATGTAAACAAGCAAAATTGACGCATTTAAGGCACAAAAAACCCGCACGCATACGTTGAAAAGCCGAAGCACCCAAAACGAGTCACTGTTTAGTGCGGATTTTGGTCCAGGAGGCATAATTGGGCCATTTTACTTCGAAAAAGAGCAAGAAGTGGCCATTACAGTCAATAGCGATCATTACCGGGCCAAGTTGAACGAATTTTTGTTCACAAAAGTTGAAGAGAAGGATATTGGCAGCATTTGCTTTAAATAGGACGGCGTTATGTGCCACACAGCTGAAGCTACACGCGATGGTTTGCGCCCTATTTTGAAGATCACATTATCAGCCGCAGAGCTGATGACGTTTGGCCACCTCGGAGCTGCGACTTGACACCGTTGAACTATTATTTGTGGGGTGCCGTCAAAGGTAAATGTTACGCCGACAAGCCAGAGACAATTGACGCTTTAAAGGACAATATTCGTGAAGCTGCACACAATCGATAATGTGCTTAAAAATTGGAGCGATCGTGTAGGCTACTGCATGGCCAGCCGAGGCCGCCATTTGAATGAAATTATTTTCCATTATTAAACGGAAGGATTGTACTTTTAAATAAAAAAAGAAATTTGAGAAAATATTCAGTAGTTTTTTTTATGGCATTTAAAACAACAAAAAAAGTTTTTCTTTGGCGGACCCTTTAGTATACCTTCCCGGCGGACATCTTTTATAAAGACCTCAAGCATGCAACCTTTATCAAACTGCTTGACAAATTACCATAATTTTTAATTTCTAAGCATTAGATAATTTAAATTATTTTACACTTATTTTCAATTAAGGTTAAGGCCACTAGAAACTTCCGGCCAAATAAAAAATAAATAGTCGTACATAAATATCAGTTTGATGAATTTCACAGACAGCCTTAAACATTTCAATTGAAATAGTAGAAATTTTTAAAGGCTTTTAAAGCAACCTAATTAAACAGGGTAATGATTAATTTAAATATGAAATATATAATTACGAGGGCTGCTATTTATATTTCTGGCCTGGTAACACTGACTGTTGCTTGGCACCAGCTGATGTTTCCAGTGCAACCTTCACATTGTTAAACATAACCTCAAAACATTTTGTCATTTTATTGTTGTTAGTGTTAGTGATAGCAGATTGAAAAAGTGATCTTAGAAGAAAATGGAATTAACTCGTGAACATTTAAGTGCAATAATTTTTCATAACTTTCGACGTGGCCTCCTGACACGACAACAGTGCACAGATGAACTTAATTCCTTATATGGTAATGAAGCACCTTTTTAAAGCACCATTAAAAACTGGTATAACGAATTCAATCGTGGCCGACAATCACTCCAGGACGAATTGCGTGAAGGTCGCCCAACAACGGTTGTTGTGATAAAGCATGCTCGTCATGTAACATATCGCGAGATTGAGGCATCTGTAGGGATTAGTATGACAAGCATCAATAAGATCTTGCATGAACATTTGCATGTGAAAAAGGTTTGTTCACGTTGGACCCCGCATAACCTGACAAACGAACAAATCGTGTTGATTGGTCACAAGAAAATGTTGCAGAAATTCGCTCAAGGTGCATCAAAAGCAGTTTATAATATCTACACAGTTGACGAATCATGTATATACTCATATGATCCTGAAACAAAACAGCAATCCACCGTATGGGTCTTTGAAGACGAGCGAAATCCCACCAAAGTTGTTCGTGGAAGAAGCACATCAAAGCAAATGGTTGCCTGTTTCTTCGGCATTACCGGTCATGTGGCGACTGTGCTATTAGAGCAAAGTAATACGGTTAATTCGATATAGTACACCACTATTTGTTTGCCAGAAATCTTTGAGAAACTTCGGGAAAAGTCAAAGAAAAGACGCATCATTCTGCATCACGACAATGCGAGCTGTTACCGATCGGCTGAAACAATGCGAGTTTTTGACAGGCCAAAACATTGAATTGATGGGTCATCCGCCGTACAGCCCTGACTTGGCACCTAATGACTTCTTTTTGTTTCCGAACATCAAGAAAAAACTTCGTGGACAACGGTTTCCTACACCTGACGAAGCAGTTTCTGCATTCAAAACCCATATTTTAGAAGTACCTAAATCGGAGGGGAAAAAGTGCTTGGAAAATTGGTTCCAACGCATGCAAAAGTGGAGAATATTTTGAAAAACAATAAAATAGATTTTGTCTTTAAATGCTTGCGTTTTCATCCTTAGGCCACAAATATAAATAGCAGCCCTCGTAAATGACCTAAATTATAAACAAAGTCAAAAAGCAAAAAACAATAATGAAATGACTAATTAAAAATACATTTAAAGCGGCGACTGCAGTTGCTTAAAAATATTTAAACAATGAACAAAAAAACAAAAAATAAATAAATAGTTTCCGCATGTGTCAATTAAAGAGAAAATTGCGCCATCAACAGAAAATATGTGAAACAACACCAACAACAAATTAATGAGGAAAATTTTTTACAATTTTAAATTGCTGACAAATGCTCTGGCAACAGAAATAAATTTGCAACAATTGAATGAAAATAAGTTTTTTTTGTTATAATAAATTTATTAATAAAATAACAAAAACAAAACAAAAAAAAGTGGGACGTTGTATTTAAAATTAGAGAAATACAATTGTTGTAAGTGTCTCCTCACACCAAGTCTTCATTTATTGGCCACAAAAAAAATGTTTATTTTTTATCTTTTATTTTGCCAAATTTATTTTTATTACAAAATCAAAACTCCATTTAATTATTTAACTGTCAAAGACCCATTCAAGCTCTCATTACTTGTTCGCTGCCACAGACAGACAGACCATTTTAAATAGTTATATGAATCCCGCACACCATCATTAAATCTCTGACACACTAAACATCTAAAGTCATACACAGTCAAAGATAATTTTCCGCTTGAAATTGATCACTTAGATTTTTTAGCGTTATTAAATTTTTCCTTTTTTTTATATTTATATTTAAAGACTATGTTAATTTATATGAATGTATTTGTATATATAAATATATATGTGTATGTATGTGTTTGTCTTATTTTACAAAACTTAGCTTTAAATCGTTTTAGCACGATCGTGAGACAACATGTCGTCAATTATATCTACCACAGCGATCTTAAACCGTCATACAAATCGTACATTATTAAGAAAGAGAGAAAAGAAAACATAAGCAACAAAGAAACAGCAGCACCAGCACAAGCAATAGCAACTTAACATTAACATACAACTGTGTACAGCGTACAGCGACAAGAAGAACACACAATTTTTGGGCTTAAGAAAATCACCAGCAAACAATTCATTCAGTCAGCCAACAATTAAATGTTTTGTCTATGAGTAATAACATCAGATTTGTGGAACAGTAATGGATAATCGGTAGTCAAGAAATAAGTAACCACTTCACTTTCTAAATAGCCATTAGTTATCTTTTTAAAAAGCCAAGAACAACAACAACAACCAGCACCAAAACCTAATAAACAATTTTTCCTTAAGAAACGTTTAGAGTCTCGGTAGTTATGCAAAGTCGATCTCTTTAAGAGCTGTATGAACTGTATGAACAGTAGTCCTAGTTTAGCAGTCTAACAAAAATCTACGCTTCCAAAAAAACTTTGGACAGACCTCGGCTATACTATCTCGATCAGCGGGGAGCGCTGCAGATCAGTCATCCTAAATCATTATGAATGAAATCTCTCTAAGACACAACTTTACCAGTCTAATAAAAATCTACTGTTTCAAATGTCTTCCCCCCGGGGGCACATAAATATGGTCTTTATAGAATTCCTCTATCTAGACTCAGTGCAACTGGGGGAAAAAGGGAGCCCAGTCCCCTGAAGACAGGCAGGGAGTCAACTGGAAGCTCCACTTATTTCCACGGGGATCAGTGAGCCGCAGAGTTCATTATTTGTCTCTTTAGACATTTAATAGTTCTTTGACTGATCATTGAGGTTGGGCCCTATATGGGAGTAACGTGGTGGTTGTGGTTTCGCGGACCATAACAGTATATTAATTTAATATATTATGGTGCCCAGGATCATCTCACTGATAATGACACGCAAAGTGAATGATCCAGTCCAGTGAGCATGCTAGACATGTGTTCTGGACAGGAGTTCGAAAGTCTCCAACTCTTTAGCAAGGTGTGATGGTTTGCAGCCCTGCCCTGGAATCATTAAAGTTGCAACTAGGTGGTTCTGTTGTTTAGAATTATGTCTTCTACTTCCTAGGACGCATGTATGACGTTCCAAATTACACAATTGTGGTTTGTCCACCATCTGATTAAGGCTACATAGCCAGGTGCGTATGTAAAACGAATCACACTATCTGTTTTAAATGTTTTTGCATAGGCCTTGGCTGCGCCATCACAATGCCAATAAGGGAATAATCATTAGTTCTCTTTTTAAAACTCAAGAACAAAAACAATAACCAGAAGCAAATGAACAATTTGTCCTAAAGAAACATTTGTAGTCCCGATAGATTTGCGAAGGCGATTTACTTTAGTCTAACAGAAGTCTACGATTCCAAAAAACTTTGAACAGACCTCAATGATGACCACAGCCTTCTATTGACCTCCATAACGGATATTTTATAAGAGCCATCATTGGCTTTGGATTTTGGATAAGCGTTGGTCACACCATCACAACTTCATTGCAAACGCTATAACCAATATTTTGTATGAATGACCTTTGGCTATTCAGTCAGCGGGAAGCGCTACAGATCAGTCATCTTAAATCATATGAAATCCCTCTAACACACACACACACTAGTTTATCAGTCTAACAAACTTCAACAGTTCAAACAAACTTTGAAAAGGCCTCAGCTATACTATCTCAATAAGCGGGAAGCGCTACAGACCAGAACCAGCAGCAAATAAACAATTTGCCGTTAAGAAACATTTGGAGTCCCGGTAGTTTTGCGAAGTCGATTTAGCCCTCTGAGGACAAGCATTCTAAATCATATGGAATCTTTTCTAACACACACTAGTTTATCAGTCTAACAAAAATCTACGATACCAAAAAGCTTTGGATAGTCCTCGGAACGTTACAAATCAATGATGGCCACAGCCTTATAACAATCACCATAACGGATATTTTATAAGAGCGATCTTTGTCTTTAGACTTTGGATAAGTGTTGGTTAAGCCATTATAGCTTTATGGCAACGCCATAACAAATATTTCGTAAGAATGATTTTTACCAATAGCTATTTATCTCCCCCCGGGGCACAGTGGTCCAAGACGCCAATCTAGATGAAAAAAATCATAACTTCTCTTCGGAAGCAGCTAGAAGTATGAAATTTGCCCCGCGGGGGGCACATTGATATGTTTTGACGGAATCTCACCGCTATTACACGTGTCAACGAGGTAAAAGGGAGCCCAGTCCCCTTCAAGGCTAGCAGCGGCCAACTGGATAATTCCACTATATTTCCACGGAAATCAGTAAAGCCCCAGAGTTCAGCTATTTGTATTTTTAGCCTTTTAGCTGTTTCTCTAACTGATTATTGAGGTTGGCCCTTCGGGAGTATCGGGGTGGTTGTGGTTTCAAGGCCCTCGTTTGTTGTGTGGGTGGGATCATTCACAATGAACACAATGAATGGTCCAGAACCAGTGAGCATGACTGCGGTTGTGTTCTTAAATTTTATTAAGCTTCATGTGTTCTGAACCAGGAGTTGAATAGTCTTTAACTCTTCAGCAAGTAGTTAAGGCTGCGGCCTGCTACGGGCTTTTGAAGTTGCAACTAGGAGTGACTGGAGGATATACATATCTGAAGGAATTCTAGGGCGAGGATAACGCTACATTTCATCCACAGTGCTATTATCCACTGTCTGGTTATGGCTTACACAACTAGGTACAGACGCATATCTTATCAGGCATAGTTATTTATGTCGGTGACTTCTAATGGGTAAACAAATTTGAGGTTAAGAAGTAATTTAGCTTAACACACACACTTTTTTTCGAACACTTTTGAACACCTTCGCACACTTTAAGCACATTTTGCAACAAAGCTGCGCTTATCTCATCAACGGAGCGCCAAATTTCATCTTTTAGAACGTCAGTTATTTGAGAGATGTTCACGCAAATTCGGTCTTTCAAATAGCGCCAAGAACAATAATCTAGCGGCATGAAATCACTAGAACGACAAGGTCAAATCGAGATATTACGTAACCGGGAAGTTTCCCATGCAATAACTGAATTGCTTAGATCGCTATGTACCTTATGGCGCCATCTTGTTGAAACCAAAGTTTAATGATTTCAACATTAGCCAATGCTTTACTAAAGAGTGCAATAATTATAAATCTCCAAGTTTTTACTAATAAAATGTCAAAAGATGTCAATTTAATTCTTGACATTTAATCATTTGACAGACAATTTAATTCCTAACCTCAAATTTGCCCTATGGGTTGCTGAGCCGTTTTGAATACGGAACCCACAAATTCGAAATATTTTTTAGCTAAAATTCTAGTCATGCTGGTGTTGGCAAATGAGAAATGTTGCATTCGAGGAGTACACTTCCGATAACAGCAGCCACATTTGCATCTGTACTTACAATAACACGACGGAGACACTGAGTGTTATCGATTTATAAGCCAGTGCTATTAACTTTTTGTAAAAACTCACATACAGCGCTCGCGGTAGGTTTTTTATTGCTTTATTCCAAAGCATATACATTTCCAAGTTTTTATTAATTAAATGTTGAAAGATGTCAATTCAATTTTTGACATTTAATCATTTGACAGACAATTTAATTCCTAACCTCAAATGTACTGATCCGTTTTGGCTATGGAACCGACAAATCCGAAATTTTCAGCTAAAATTCTAGTCATGCTGGTGTAGAGAAATGAGAAATGTTGCGTTCGAGGACTAGTTGATGTTCTTTACACTTCCGTTAACCGCAGCCACATGCTCGTCTGTACTTGCTATAAGACGAGGGAGATCATGAGTGTTATCGACTTATAAGCCACTTTTTGTAAAAACTTACATACACCACTCGCAGTAGGTGCTTTGTTGCGGTCAAGTATTCTTTATAACAAACGAATAGTTTGCAGTGCGCGGAGGTATCATACGGAACAGTTAACGTTATTAGGGCAGGGTGCCGAACTACGTTTGTTTCATTTTATTCCTATTGTAAGATTTTGAACTCGTAATATTTTTTATATGACAGACAATGGCCGATATTATTTTTATTCAAATTCGTGCTGACTTGTGTGGCAAGGAAACGGAAAATTAGTACGTGTCCTCAAAAAGCTGCAATGGCTATTTAAATAATGTTTTATTCCGCACATAACTCCAGTGACAGGTTTCGTAAATAAATAAAAATCATCAACAAAAAATCAATCCAATGAAAAATCAAACCGTTCGAAGGAATTTCAGTTATTTACAGCGAGGCTGATTTAAGAGTGTCCTTTTTAAATTATCGCTACAAGCTTGGCCTCTCTGGCAAAGAGTTACATTTGAATTAAGGGACGTTTACAATTTATTACTTGATTTACAGAAACTCTCTTAAAAACTAAAGGCACGTTTTAAAGAGAGAGAGATAAAAATATTGTCAAAATATCCTGCAGATCTGCTGTTACTTCCAGCATTATTTGTTTGAATTACACTAAACTACTCACGATTACTCAATTATCCAATATTTTTATTTCCGCGTTAATGGCAACACTAAACAATATCAATACATTATACACAAAACAATAGTTCTAATTTTTATGCTTCCTAACACAGTGCACAGTAGTTCTGTTGATAGGAAAATTATAAAAATTATTTCGTATAACAATCATATTAGGAGACTATCCAACTCCACGCATACCTAACATCAGACGTTGAATGTTATGCATCCTATGCGGTAGCATCTCTATTGGAGGATTTAAAAAGAAACCACAGCTACCACTTTGCTATCCATGGGCCCTCACCAACAACCAGAACCAGGCCATACCTCTGCGGGCAACTGGTTCCGTATTTTTTTTTAGAGAAATAGCACTTTAAGCAACAATACCTATTTAGTCAAGTACCGTGCTGCATTCTTTAGGAAAGGGATAGAGAAGAGATGCAACAGATATTGAAAGTAGAAAGATAGATACAGAAATTGACTGTCGTATAAGACAGCACAGCGACCAGTGAACGAGTATGCCTTCATCATTGAGCAGCCCCACCGACAGGCAATTTTTATTTTTGTAGTGAAAAAATTGGCTGTTTTTGTTGGGAATCGAACTCACAACCCCCAGACTGATAAGCTAGTAGACTACCTAGAAGCCGGACTTATTACATCCACACTATCAGTGTGGCTTCGTGATAAGATTTACATCTGCACCTGGCCGTAAGCCTTAATCAGATGGTGGTCAAACCACTGGAAGTGAAAAGCAACGTCATTCACGCCCTAGGAAGCCGAAGACTAATTTTGGCAACAGGTCATCACTAGTTGCAATTTCAGCGGCTCCAAAGCAGGATTGCAAACCACTACTCCTTGCTGAAGAGCCGGAGACTATCCAACTCCTGGTCCAAAACGCAGGAAGCTTAATATAATTAAGAACGCGACGGCATTCATACTCACTGGACCTGGACCATTCATTGTGTTCATTGTGAATGATCCGACCCACAAACTCAAACGAGGGCCTCGTAACACACAGCCCCCACGTTACTTCCGAAGGGCCTGCCTCAATAATCTGTCAGAGAACAGCTAAAAGGCTAAAAAGACATTTAGCGCAACTCTGGGTCTTTACTGATTTCTGTGGAAATATAGTGGATTTTCCAGTTGGCTCCTTGCTAGCCTAAGGGGACTGGGCTTACTTTTACCCCCGCAAGACACAAGTCAAAATGTTTGTGTGATCCATAAAGACATATATAGTTGCCCCCCGGGGGGGGGGGTTATTAGTGTGGATGTAATAAGTCAGTGATCGAACTGTGAGAGCCCTTAATTATTTCTTTTCCAATTTGGGTCTGCTGCTAGCCCCGGCGACTGATGCCACTTTTTACCCCAGAAAGCACACTTCAAGATGGGGAAGAGATCCATATTGACTGCATGCCTCCGCAGAGAGTCAACAAGGATGATCTTAAGATCGATCTTATAGGGTTATCCATCATTCTGTAATTTGCCCTGTAGTGTTTAAAACAAACGTTGCAGGTCTATCTAAAACATAAAATCGCAATATCTCTTTTTAAATTTCTCACTTTAAGCCCACTGTGCTGCTACAAAGAAATTTCTAAACAACTATAAAAAAATCTTTGTGGATGTTTAGCACAATTTTGTTGCATTTGCATAATTTGACTCATATTACACCCCACCATTATAAACAGCAAACACCCTCATCATTATCGTCATCATCACTGGTGTTGTTGTTGTTGCTGTTGTGTTGTTTTTGTTTTTTTTTTGTCTTACAAGAAATTATTGCATCGTCGTCAATGGCCAAAAGCTTTGAGTGCTTGACTGGCTGAGTGCCTGCATGGTTGTTTCAGTTGAGGTTTAGCTGAGTTTAAACAATTTGTTATTTGTTGTATATTAAAACAAAAACAACAACAACAACCATAACAAAAATTAAAGAATTATTTCCTCAAGTTCGTGGCGATCTTGCGCCATGTTGTTGCATTTATAAATTCTGTACGTGCTGATCGTGCGCAACATACTTAACAACAATAACAACAACAACAATAACAGCAATATAGCGGCTGGCTATTTGCCTTAGTTCTATTGCTTTTGTTCTTATTTTCTTAATACTTTTTATTTATATCTTTTTAATTTTATTTCAGCAAGATTTACGTTCAAATTGATCGTCATGGACCTCCCGAGTGTTAATTAAATTTTACGCTTTTTAAATTTGTTTGTTTGTGTTGTTGTTGTTGCTGTTGTACAAGCATGTCGTTGGAGTATGAAGAGGGCCGCATAAAGTGTTGCTGTGCTCATTTGTTCTATTGCCTTATTTGATTATTGATTTTATTATAGTTTCTACATAATTATTTAAGATGTTGTTGATGTTGTAGTTGTTGTAACTGAAGTTTATTATTTTCTTTTTTTAACTTCATTCTTTCAAAGCGATCACCACTGATCATTGAATGGTTTATTGACAAAATTTCTTAATGTGTGTTTTCCAAGTTGGTGGCCCTTGAGTTTCGGGGATGTTAAATGGCAAACAAATTGTTAATGTACTTTGTCAGCACATTTAATTGGGAGACAAATTATTGTGTTATATTTCAGAATCAAGCAATGGCCATGTCAGCAAAAACGCTATAAAACCGCCATTGCTTGGCAATTTAGCAATTAAGTTGACATCATTTAATTTGCAGTGTATCAACAGCCTGTTCCTAAAAAATAAAGCGACTAAGAACTAAGAAAATTAGCGCATAAATGTAATGTGAGATTCCTAGGGGCCAATAATTTTACTCAGAGACCATTGGTGGCATCTATACAAGCGCTAAACGAGATACTAGTCTTACGTTCGGAAAAAAAGGGTCATACATGATACGTGATAAGATTTACATCTGTACCTAGCTGTGTAAGTCATAACCAGATGATGGATCGTACCACTGTGGATGAAATGTAGTGTCATCCTCGCCCTAGAGGACCTTAAGATACGTATATTCTCCGATCACTCTCAGTTGCAACTTCAAAAGTCCGAAGCAGGCCGCAGCCTTCATCCCTGAGCAGCCGCACCGATAGTCAATTTTTATTTTTGTAGTGAAAAAAAACCGAGGTCTTCGTTGGGAATCGAACCCACAACCCCCATACTGACAAGCTGGTACACTACCTACTAGCCTACAGGGGCAAGTCTTTAAAGAAATTTGCAAGCGGTTTCTCATTATGCATATTAAAACTCAATACAACTTGAAACTATGGCCCATTAATAGGTCTTGTAGAAGTATTATTTTGGAAAGTTTACACCTTGTATTTATTATTACAAATTTCCCGCACAATGTTAGTGAGTGATATAAATTTGCGTTATGGCGGTGTATCCTGACGGTGGTCTTACCACTGGATGAAATATAATGCATTTACCAACTTTTCCAAGGTTCTGAGAGACAACTTCAGAAGCACAATAAGCAGGGCCATAATCGCAGCTCCTTGCTTAAAAGCCGAGGATGTAAACTTCCGCCACACCATTAGTAACATTCTGTGAAGAGTATTACAGGAAAAGGCTACAATTTCACGTGTTTTGAGTTTAAACCTCAGCCACCTTATTACTCTCTGAAGGGCCTTACCAATAACCGAAACAGTACCGTAGCCCTGCTGGCTGCTGGTTTCCGCGCTTCCAGTCAATAAGTCACTGGTTGGACTTCGAAAATTCTTATCTTCCAGTTTCAGACTCTGCTAGCGCCTAAGCAACTGGTACCGTCTTTTACTCCCAGCATCTATCTGGGGTGCCCCTATAGCCTAGTAGGTAGTGTACTAGCTTGTCAGTATAGGGGTTGTGGGTTCGATTCCCAACGAAGACCTTGGTTTTTTTACTACAAAAATAAAACTTGACTGTCGGTGGGGCTGCTCAGCGATGAAGACATAGTCACTGGTCGCTGTACTATCTTTATATGGCGGTTAATTTCCGACTATCCTTCTACTTTCACCACCTGTTCATCTCTTCTCTGTCCCTTTCCTAAAGAATGTAGCACGGTACTTGACTAAATAGGCATTGTTGCCAGAAGTGCTCCTTCTCTTTAAAAACAAATAATCTGCAATGTCAAGATATGAGGGCATTTCCAAGACTGCGTGCCTCCGGGAAAGATGTTAGTATAGGGGCCGCCTGCCTTAGAAGCGCTCAACTCTTTCTAACTCAAACTAAGGTACATCTACGCCAATTCAGAAAATTTTGTCTTTGCAATTTTTTCTCTTCGTGAAAAGCCAACAGCCATCTTTTGAAATTGTATCAGGAGTAACAAAATAGCAATGATGCTAAAATACAATTTATTATATTAAACGTTTCTTATAGAAACAACAACAACTTCAACTTTATTTTTCCTTCTTGATGGGTTGTAATCCGAACGTCAACAGTTGAGAGGCAACGTCGGCTTGATAAATTTATATTTGCCTGAGAATTATTCAGTAGCTTGTCGTAACCGGGGACACCAGTCGCACAGTATTCCTGCTGACAATAGACCAAAGCAATATGCTCGTAGTGACCGTAGTAATAGAAACATAGCGGCTATATAGCAGTGTTGAGGGTGAGCCTAAAACATCAACTCGTCGGCTTCGCAGCAATGGTCATCACTTTTTGCAACATTTTACATAAAGGTCATCATCTTCATGCTTATAGAGTTCAAATCGTTTAGGAAAAAAAATCGAGTGGCCATTGTATGCGTCGAAGGTTTATGAATTGGCCTGTTTAAAACTCTAAGCAAAAACAACGCATGTTTTAAAAAAGGTCCTCTTTAGAGATGAGCCTAATTTTCAATTAGCGGGTTATGCAAGCAAACAACGTTATCGCATATGGGGCTCACAATAATAAAATGATGCTAGAGAAATTGTTACATCCAAACAAAGTGCGTTTTGTGGCCAGGTGGCATCATCGTTCCCTATTTTTATTTTAAATCCTCAAGAAAACGCCTTCACCGTGAATTCTCTGCGCCACCATACCATGATAATCTATTTTTCGTGGCCACAACTGGCTAATTTTGACATCAGTAACTTTTGGCTCAGCAAGACAGCGTCACAAGTCACACAGACAGGCATATAATCCAGTTATTGCATGAAAAATTGCCGGATCGTGTAAATGATCTTCATTTAGCAATATCAATTGGTCGCCTCGTTCCCGTGATTTAATTTCCCTAGGTTATTTTCTTCGGGGTTATAACAAAAACCGGGTTTAGAAAACAACGCACAAACATCTAATGCTCTGAAATATGCATGAGGTAAGTTTTGTTGTAAAATGTGCTTTAAAATTTTTTTCAAAAGGCGGACGTCTGCCGACAAGCTAGAGGTGGATATTTCCCCGACATTAAATTTCATTATTATTTCCGATATTTCTACTTTTTATTGGTAACAGTAAAGCTGCAGTGAAGTGAAAGAAATGTGCGTGTTAAGCCAATTTACTTCCTCCCCTCAAATTTGCCCACCCTTTATTTTAAAATTTACTTAAAACTCTCATTTAGTTTAATAAAATTTAAAAACACAAAATATTTATTTTTTATCATTTAGAATTTTATTCCATTTTTTATTAAAAACAAAAAATTAGATTTATTTAAATATAATTTTTTAAAAATGTATATAAAAAAATGTTTCGTTAAAATTGCTTAAAACTCTCATTTAGTTGACTAAAATTTTAAATGCATATAAAATACAGGGTATCCACGGGGAAGTTATACTACTTTGTTACGCCGACTTTTTTGTAAACAGTAGTTTTTGACTGTTCATATATGGCAGTCGTGGTAAGTTTATTATGGAAAAATATTCGATAAACCAGTAATAAATTATAAAATATTTTATCAAAATCGCTCATCAATTACTATGACGATGAGTAAGTTACGTGAAATTTTAGAAACAATGTGCCAACAAAGCTCACTATTTATTGTGTAGTGAATGATTTGGAAGAAAGAGGGTATGTAGGTGAGAGGCCCAAGCATGGACAATAACGTACAGTAAGCTCAGCTGAAAACATTACTGCTGCTCAAGAAAGTGTTCAAAACAATCCATCAACCTCAATTCGACGCCGTGCTCAGGAACTTGGTATTCAAAGAACGACTTTTTCCACAATTTTGCACAAGGATTTATCTTTGTTTCCATATTAGATTCATTTGACACAAGAGCTTCTTCTACAAGCTCATTTACGCCGCCGTACATATGCCAATAGAATGTTACAGCTCGTCCATGGCAACCCCGATTTTCATGAAAAAATCATAATGAGCGATGAGACATATTTGCATTTGAATGGATATCGGAATAAATAGAATTGACGGTTATGGGGAATGGGAAACCCTTAAATTATTCAGCAGTCGTCTTTGCATCCATTAAAAGTAATAGTTTGGTGTGCAATTTGGTCAGGAGGAATAATTGGACCTTACTTCTTTGAAAATGAAAACGGGTTAAGGGTAACTGTGAATAGGAGGCGATATCGTGATATGATTGGAAACTTTTTAACGCCACAACAAGCATGCAGCTTTGGGCTTGATTAATATGTGCCATCAACAAGACGGTACCACATCGCATACAGCCAGGATTACAATGGAATTACTGCAAGACCTCTTTCCACAGCAAGTTATTTGAAGAAATGGTGATGTTGATTGGCCTTCACGGTCGCCTGATTTAACTGCTCCGTACTTCTTTTTGTGGGGATATCGGAAGAGCAAGGTTTCTGCAAACAAACTAGAAACGCTTAAGCAACTCAAACAAAATATTCGTGATGAAATTAATGAAATACCGCACGAAATGTGTTAGAGAATGTAATGAAAAATGTGATCAAAAGGGCTCGAATTTGGGAGGTTAAAAAGGGCGGGCATTTATTCCATACATAATTGCCGACAAATATTTATCAATATAAGATCCCTTTTCTGTCACTAAATTAAAAATTATAAACAAAAAAATGTAGTAGACCATTCGGGCGGACACCCTGTATTTATAACAAAAGTTCTGCAACAAAATGGCGTATGTAAATATGCTATTAATATTTTGTGTTTTTTTTTAATTATAAAATAAATAAGTTGCTTAATTGGCACAGCATGAAATAGTTTAAACAAATTAACCATATTTGAATTTCCAAGACTGTTTTATAACAAAACACATTTCTTTAACAATTTATTAAAAATTCCCGGGAAATTATTTTTAATATTTATTTAATTGGTTTTTAGTCTTTGTTTTTTTTTTTTGTTTAATTTTTGTTGTTGTATTTATTTAAATAATAAACTTTATTTGTTCAAATTGTTTTATTACTTTTGTGTAACAATTATTTTTTCACATTCGAAATGAAAAGAAGGAATTTAGTTCTGTGTGCGTGTGTGTGTGTGTGTCTGTAAATGTTTAAAACTTAAGTTTTAAATTACAATTTTGCAAAAATGAAATAAACAAAAAATATAAATAAATTTACACACATTTGCTGCAAGAATCTGTTTTGTTTAACAAATGTTGAAGAAATACTTATCAGCAAAATTTTTGTTGTTTTATATTTTATTTATTTAAAAATTTTTATTTATATTTAATTTAAATTTATCAATTTGAATTGATCTACTCACACACAATGGGTGTCGAGTTACGAAATGTTTACATGTGTTTTTGTCTTTCATTGCTTATGGCCGGTAGAATTTTATTTTTCTTCTTCCTTTTTTTTATTTTTTTGGTCAGATGGCGAAGTTGTTTATTAAAAATAAATATTATTTTATTTATTAAAATAATGATGAGTATTTTTAAAATATAAATTAAATAGAAAGAAAATATATTTAAAGAAAATAGTTTTAAAACGTGTAGACTTTGCAGCTGCTTAGAATAGAAAATAAAACGGGTCAGTTAAATATAACATTAGATGGCGCCACTATATAATATCATAGTACAGGAAAACCTTATATTATTGCAAATGTTTTTTAAAAAGTGCTGTCTACGAAGTATTTCTAATCATTTTTAACAGCACGAAAGATAAATTTAAATTCCTTGTTCTTGCTTTACGTAAAACTTTAAGTATTAACGCTGACAAAAAATATCAGATACATACATTTTTTAACATAACAACAAAGCTTTTCAATAAATATATTTTCCCAAACTGTTTCAAAATTCTAAAGCTGTACCAATACTAAAGGCCGGTAAGGATGCCAAGTCTCCAAAAACATTATCCGCCCATTAATATCGTTAAATTTATACTTTTTATAAACGTTTTATTGTAAGTGCTTTATTACAAACTCACTTTTTAAATTAATTACAAGTTTAATTACTTTAGCTACACACACAGTTGACACTTCACAACAATTTACTTAAGATGTACGTATTTACTTCACAAGGTTTATTTTTCAACTAACTCACTATCCACTCAAACGCTGCCTTTTATATTTGTCCACTAGAGGTCTAGAAATATTAAGAATTTTCTACTTCCTTTGTAACACATTTTGTTGTTGCAAATTTTTTTTCTTTTTTTTAAGAGAAGTAGCACTTCAGGCAACAATACCAACATGCTACATTCTTTAGAAAAAGGATAGAGAAGAAACATGACAGGTGGTGACAGTAGAAGGATAGTTACGGAAATTAACTGCCGTATAAGACAGCACAGCGACCAGTGAACATGCCTTCATCACTTAGCAGCCATTGACCGACAGTCAATTTTTATTGGTAGTAAAAAAAACCAAGATCTTTGTTGGGAATCGAACCCACAACCCCCAGACTGACAAGCTAGTACACTACCTACTAGCCTAGAGGGGCATCTAATTGGCGGTCCTGCCCCTCTTGTGACCTGTTTATTCACAATCCCCAATTGCGGAAGTCTCTCTTGCAAAACTGTAAAAGCTATAAAACCGTAAATTTATGACTCACAAAAACATTATGTTGTTGTTATGTTATTCATTCAATGTATAGGCGCCTGTATTTCTGAAAATACATGAATGAAAACATCGCATTTTTTTGCTAAAATTGTCAATTTATATCTTTTTTAAAATATCATGTAAATTTATTTTTTGGGCATAATTTTTTTAATTGGTGTTTAATTTTTTTTTGAAAAACGCTCGGAGGGCCAGATTGAAACCTTTCGTGGGCCACATCCGGCCCGCGGGCCGTAGTTCGCCCATCACCGTTCTAAAGTATAGGTGTCTAATTGTCTTGCACAGGACCCCGGGGGCACATGATAGTCTTTTTGGAACCTAATATTCCATTTAGACTGGTGTCTTGCGGAGTAAAAGGGAGCCCAGGCCCCTCAAAGGCTAGTAGGAGTCACCTGGACAATCCACATATTTCCACGGGAATCAGTACGCTCGCAGAGTTCACTATTTGTCTCTTTAGACAATTAGCTGTTCTCTGACTGGTTATTGAGGTTGGCCCCTATATGGGAATATCGTGGTGGTTGTGGTTTCGAGACCCTCGTGATAGTTTGTGGGTCGGATCATTCATAATGAACACAATGAATGGTTCAGGTCCAGTGAGTATGAATGCCGTCGTGTTCTTAATTATATTAAGCTTCATGCGTGCTAGACCAGGAGTTGGAAAGTCTGCAACTCTTTAGCAAGGAGTGAAGGCTGCTGCCTACTTCGGGCTTTCGAAATTGCTACTAGAAGTGACCGGAGGGTATACGTATTCGATGGCCTTCTAGGGCGTGGCTGATGTCCAATCAACCAAGTGGTTTGACCACCATCTGATTATGACTATATAGTCGGTGCAGATGTAAATCAAATCATGCTTTGTCTTGCACAGGACTCCCCCCGGGGGCACATTATAGCCTTTTTGGAACCTACTTTTCCATTTAGACTGGTCTCTTGCGGGATAAAAGGGAACCCAGGCCCCTCCAAGGCTAGTAGGAGTCACCTGGACAATCCACATATTTCCACGGGAATCAGTACGCTCGCAGAGTTCACTATTTGTCTCTTGAGACAATTAGCTGTTCTCTGACTGGTTATTGAGGTTGGCCCCTATATGGAAATATCGTGGTGGTTGTGGTTTCGAGATCCTCGTGATAGTTTGTGGATCGGATCATTCAAATTAACACAATGAATGGTTCAGGTCCAGTGAGTATGAATGCCGTCGTGTTCTTAATTATATTAAGCTTCATGCGTTCAGGCCAGCAATTGGAAAGTTTCCAACTCTTTAGCAAGGAGTGAAGGCTGCGGCCTACTTCGGGCTTTCGAAATTGCTACTAGGAGTGACCGGAGGATATACGTATTCGATGGCCTCCTAGGGCGTGAATGACGTTTGCAAATCATTCCAGTGGTTTGACCACCATCTGATTATGACTATATAGTCGGTGCATATGTAAATCAAATCACACTCTGTCTTGCACAGGACCCCCCAGGGGCATATAAATATGGTCTTTACAGAATATTCCACTATCTAGACACAGTGCATCTGGGGAAAAAGGGAGCCCAGTCCCCTGAAGTCAGACAGGGTGACAACTGGAAGCTCTACTTTATTTCCACGGGGATCAGTGAGCTGCAGAGTTCATTATTTGTCTCTTTAGACATTTAATAGTTCTCTGACTGATCATTGAGGTTGGCTCCTATATGGGAGTAACGTGGTGGTTGTGGTTTCGCGGACCCATAACAGTATAATGGTTATTATGGTGGTCAGGATCATCTCACTGTTAATGACACGCAAAGTGAATGATCCAGTCCAGTGAGCATGCTAGACATGTGTTCTGGACAGGAGTTGGAAAGTTTCCAACTCTTAAGCTAGGAGTGATGATTTGCAGCCCTGCTCTGGAATCATCGAAGTTGCAACTAGAAAGTTCTGTTGCATAGAATTATAGCTTCGGCTTTTTAGGACGAGTATGACGTTCCAAATCATGCAGTGGTTAGATCCACCATCTGATTAAGGCTTCATGGCCAGGCGCGGATGTAAATCTAATCACACGTTGTCTTGCGCAGGATCATCATTTTGGAACGACCATCATATCTATTTGATAGGATTGTTTTTGCAAAATCTCATCGTGGTAGGAATATTATACAGCAGAAAGACAAGAGTCTGTTATCTCAACGCCAGTTTTTCATAAATGCAACCAGTCTTTGGAACTCTTTGCCAAATTCTATACAGAAAATAGGCAATGCAAATTTATTTAAAAAGGAGCTTTACAAATCATTTAGTTGTACCCAACCTTGACTTAATTTTTATGTTAACACTTTTCACATTTCTTTCGATTAGTTATAATACTTATTAGTTATAACTTTATTATTTCTTGATATTTATTTCATTGTATACCTATGTGTTGTTAATGCTTTGTTTCTAGATTTAAGTTTTATAATAACTTAATTTGTATAAGATGTTATTATTATCTTGTTGTGCTAGTTGTTTAAAGAATAAGGAATAATAATAATAATAAAAATAATATAATAATTTATTTTTATTTCAATTTATTTTTTAAATTTCTCAACAACTGTTGTGCCTGTTTCTCCCCTGACTTTTCGTAAACAGCTGTTGATATCCTTAAAAAACTCAACCGAACAAAATTTAACAATTAAAATTAAGTGTTAATTTATACACCAGAGACTCATAAATTAAAAAAAAAATAAAAAAAAACGTAGAACAAAACAAAAAATAAGAATAAAAATTTAAATCTGTAAAACCAATCTTTTTAGCCACAATTCCATAACAGAGTGTTAATAAATAATTTGGCGACTTTTAGGGGAGGAAACCACAGCAAAACTCTCTTGTTTTAAACACCCTCAAAAGCTTTTTTTCTAAAGAACATTTAATGAATGCCTCACACTGTTTATGTGTGAGGGGGGAGGGAGTGTTGTTAAAATTATATAAAATTATATTATTTTCACTTTTGTTTTATATTTAAGTTGGAGTGGCAATAATAAAACAAATAAGATGTTTATCTCTTAACTTATGCTCGATGTCAAGTATAATGGGATGAATGTTTTTAAGAGTCTTTTTTTTTGTACTTCTTATAACACAAATAAAGTGCGACAAATAACACAGTGTTATTATAAGTGTATTATGTGTGCGTATGTGCATGTGGAATGTGTATCCAAAGTGAAAGAGTGGTAACATAATCTCTTGTAAAATTATACGTTTTTATTATATCCTGAGTGTATAATAATTTGTGTGTTATTTTCGCTACTTATTATTGGGATCTTTGGGGAGTTTGAAATTGGATTGTTTCGTCATGTCATTAAGTTAATTTCAATTATACTTGATGGCCCTTAAAACGGAAAAGTTGTGTTTTTTTTTGTTTTTTGTTATTTTAAAAATTAAATTTGACACATTTACTGTTATTTAAAGTTGTTTCAAATGACGACGAAAGCAATTAAAGGCTCATTTGTAGATGACCGTTAAAATAAGTCTTGAAAAAAAAATCGACTTTAAAAGCAAAAGTTCTTTCAAATATTAATGGCTCAAAAGATAAATCTGTGGAGCACTCCATAGAAGAAAATTATCTAGCATTTGTAAGTTTTTGACTATGGGCACACCCTTTAGTTTATGAATATATAGTTTGGACACACCCTTTAGGTTCTATGTCACTTTGAACTGCTTGACTATGGGGGAAACCCTTTAGTTATTATAGGTTAAGAGATCGAAGTAGATGAGCAAGCACATTCTATTTATATTTTTAAGTGTTTGAGTATGGGAACACCCTTTTTTTATATACAATTATTTATTTATTGAGTCTTCATATATGAACTAACAATAAGTATACAAATCTTAATACTAAAAATTTATTTGAAGCTAGCCAATGCTGGACAACAAAGTTATGATGTGATTTGATTAAATCTGCACCGACTAGGTAGTCATAATCACATGGTGGTCAAACCACTAGAATAATTTACAAACGTCATTCACGCCCTAGGAGGCCATCGAGTACGTATATCCTCCGGTCACTCCTAGTAGCAATTTCGAAAGCCCGAAGTACACCGTAGCCTTCACTCCTTGCTAAAGAGTTGCAGACTTTCCAACTCCTGGTCCAGAACGCATGAAGCTGAATATAATTAAGAATACGACGGCATTCATACTCACTGGACCTGAACCATTCATTGTGTTCATTTTGAATGATCCGACCCGCAAACTATCACGAGGGTCTCGAAACCACAACCACCACGATACTCCCATATAGGGGCCAACCTCAATAACCAGTCAGAGAACAGCTAATTGTCTCAAGAAGCAAATAGTGAACTCTGCGAGCGTACTGATTCCCGTGGAAATATGTGGATTGTCCAAGTGACTCCTACTAGCCTTTGAGGGGCCTGGGCTCCCTTTTACCCCGCAAGACACCAGTCTAAATGGAATAGTAGGTTCCAAAAAGACTATCATGTGCCCCCGGGGGGAGACAACAAAGTAATGTTGCAACAGGTGCTAAATCTGCAAAGACATCTGTCTTATGCTCGTATGATAGCAAGGGGATTCCCTCCTTTTCAACCTAGCTTGGCCGCCAAAATTAAGGATGTTACGTGCGAGTGGGTTAGGGTGCGTTTCTAGTTTGTTAATATACTTAATCGCGAACCTAGCGAATTCTGCTCTTACCTAAGTCAGGCCTAGGTCTTCTTGAATACGTGAGTTTTTAATATACCATGGAGCTGCTGTAATCATACGGAGAATTTTGTTCTGTTGCTTTTCGATTTTTGAAATATTTGTTGCTGAGGCTGTACCCCATAATTGAATTCCATAACACTAGAGTTTCTACCGATAACCCATTTCAGTTGCACTGCTTTTAGTTTCATCTGATTGAGTTTTACATCAATATGAGACTTCCACGTAAGCCGCAAGATCAAAGTAAAGGCCCAGGTACTTGACTTCATGGTGCTGCGGCATTACTTGATTGTTGATCTTGATTGGCAAGCATGTTTCCCTACGCACTATCAATGTTATATGACCACATTTCAGTTCATTTACTTTGATTCTCCACAGTTTTAGCCATTTCTCTAAATTTATAAAATATTTCTGCAAATTTCGCGAGGCTAATTGATGATCCTCACGGGCACTAAGAAATGCAGTATCATCTGTACAAGTTGAAGTGTGGATTTGGGATCCTAATGGCATGTCAGACGCATAAATTAAATACAAGGTAGGACCCATTATACCGCCTTGCGAGACTCCTGCTATAATAGGCTGTGGGAGGCTTGTGAAGTCTCCTTCTCTAATGATAAATTGGCGACGATATAAGTAAGTAAATTTGCAAAAGTTTGTGGGTGTTTGCAGGCAAATTTAGCTTTATTTTGTCGTGCCACACTTTCTCGAAAGCTTGAGAAACATCAATAAAGAGAGCAGAGCAATATGTTTTGTCTTGAAAAGACTTTCTTATGACATTCACATTCACCTGTGCTGTGCTTAGCCTTAAAAGCGAGTTGATGGTTGGTGATACATCCTATAGCATTTAGTACGGGAGTCAACTTTATCATGAGTAATTTTTCGAACAATTTGGAAATCGTCGGCAGTAAACTTATTGGCCTATAGCATTCTACTTTATTTTTTTGATTTTAATTGTTGTTGATTTACAAAAAAATAATATCAACGCAGTTTGTAACTAGAAATTTGCTGTTGTCTTGCATGCATAAGTTTTCTTAGCAAACTGCGCAGTTAGTAAACAGCATAAGTAATTGTTGTTGTTTTGCATGTATAAGATTTTTAGGCAGTTTTAAAATAGAAAGTTGTTGTTGTTTTAAGTGCATAAGTAGTTGTTGTTTACCTAATTACTTAATTATTTTCTTTTAAAACTTAAGAAAGAGCCTGCCGACTTAAATTGAACGACCAAATTCTTAATTACGGTATTAGAAGGACAAATTATGTTGTTCGAAAATATCACAAATTTTACGAAATGGAACTTTAACAGAACCACCATTTTCATAATGAATTCTAATTATTTTAATGCGATTTTCGTGCGAAATTGCATTCATTGTAACAATTGCCACTGCATCTACAGTGAAAACGTTAAAAAACTAAATGTCGAAACTGTCATGTTGTTGGTGTTGCCTTGATTAAAAACCAAATTTCTTGTTAAAAAACGCTTTATAACGAGCTAAAAGGCTGTAGAGGCAATAATCTTGTCTACATAGGGAAATCCTTTAGTTTTTTTTTCTCTTTTGAGGACTTGATGTTATAGCGTAGTGCTGCTATGGTCCCAAAGGAGCCTTACCGATTTCAATAGTTTACGTAATTACCGCTTGAGAACAGAACTATTTTAAAAGTAAGTACATTTCGTGATAAAATTTACATCTGCACTTGGCCGTAGGCTTAATCAGATGGTGGTTAAACCAATGGAAATGAAAATCACGCCCTAGGAAGCCGAGGACTAATTCTAGCAACAGGTCTTTTCTAGTTGTAATTTCAGCAGTTTCAAAGCAGGGTTGCTAACCACTACTCCTTGCTGAAGAGCTGGAGACTATCCAACTGCTGGTCTAGAACACATGACTAGGATGCTCACTGGATCCGAATCATTCACCCATTGGTGTTATTAAAGGCGAGATGATCCTGGCGACCATAAATCAGTTCGTCATTGGGGCCGCAAAACCACAACCAGCACGATACTCCCGAAGCGCCAGCCTCAATAATCAGTCAGAGAAGAGCTAAAAGTCTAAAGAGACAATTAGCGAAACTCCGGGGCTTACTCATTCCTGTGGAAATAACGTGGAGCTACCACTTGACTCCCTGCTTACCTTCAGAGACTGGGCTCCCTTATACCCCGCAGCAGCACAGGACTAGATAGTCAAGTACTCTATAAAGACCGATAAATGTGCCCCCGAGAAAGATAAGTTTTACATCCGCGCCTGATTATATAGTCTTAATCAGATGGTGGACAAACCACTTTTTATAATTTGGAACGTTATACATACGTCCTAGATAGCCGAAGACATAATTCTAAGCAACAGAACCACCTAGTTGCAACTTGAATAATTCCAGGGCAGGTCTGCAAACTATCACACCTTGCTAAAGAGTTGGAGACTTTCTAACTCCTGTCCAGAACACATGTCAAGCATGCTCACTGGACTGGATCATTCACTTTGCGTGTCATTATCAGCGAGATGATCCTGGCCATTTAATCCCTTATGGGGCCGCAAAACCACAACCACCACGATGCTCCCATATAGGGGCCAACCTCAATGATCAGCCAGAGAACTATTATAAGTCTAAAGAGACAAATAATGAACTATGCGAGCTCACTGATCCCCGTGGAAATAAAGTGAAGTTTCTAGTTGACCACCTGCCTGTCTTCAGGGGACTGGGCTCCCTTTATACCCCAGTTGCACTGAGTCTAGATAGTGGAATATTCTATAAAGACCATATTTATATGCCTCTGGGGGGAGGATAAGTAAGTACAGTTGCAACTCTCTCTGTCTCCCTCTCTCCCTCTCTCTCTTTCTTAATTCACAGCCTTTAATTTTTAATCTTAAGCACTCGCCAAAGCTTGGTGTTGATTTAATAAACTTGACAATAATTTTCCTACAACAACAAAAAAAATAACAAACCTCTGTCATAAGGATTAGTTACACTTTAATAAGGGATATAAAGAAAAGCCTCCACCCCCTTTATTACAGCTGTAACCATTATGAAGGTGTTCATTATTAACAGAAGAAATGCACTCAAGTGCAATTATTTAATTTCAACTTTTTGAACGATAAGCCAGAAATAACAATGTTATTAAATAAAATAAAACACCAATTTAATTAAAGAGTACCAGGTTGTAATAACAACCGCATGCCATTAATCTAAAATATTCAGTAAGAAAAAGGAAGCAAGCAAACAAAGTAACAACCACCACCATCAACACCACCCCTTTTCAAAAAGCAAATGTTGCCGGCATTCTGTCAGAAGGTGAGTGAGGGCTGTTTAACAAGACAACTAACACGTGTTACAAAATTGTTTGTATATGAAAAGCTTTTTTTCTTTTAAAGCTATTTATTATTATAGTTGTTGTTGTTGTTATTATTATTGGTGTTTCCAGTTGGAATCATCTTCATTAATTCTATTATTTTCTTGTGGAGATCATAAAACACTTTTTGTCAGAATTATTTTAGTTTTTGACATTTAACTAAACTGACAGTTCTGCATTTCTGGTTGTATTGTTGTATATTGCCTGGCAATGGGCATGATTCATCTAGTGGGTGGTAAATTGGTTTAACTGGAAATATAAACTTAGCACGTGTAAGTTACAAACAAGTTGTCAAGGTGATCTAGACATCAAAACTGAAAGCACAACTCTGTGAGAACAGCTAAATTTTTTATAAATAGAAAATTTATTATTTTTTAAATATAATTTTTAAAAATATTTTTTTTTAATTCATTTAAAATAACACAGTATGTTCTACCGTGAATTTTTAGTATCAACAAAATTATTGCTTAAATCCTTAAATTTGTTCCAACTCGTTGAGAATCTCAAACAATTAAATAAAGAAATTATTAATGACCTTTGACATTTTTTATCAGTTTTCTTCATTAATTCATTAAACATCACTTCATTACGAATAGAAAACCCTCATCATTTTTCTGCACTGGAAAACCCTTATTTCGTTAAAACTCTTTAAACTGTGTGTTTAACAATTTAAAGGGGAAAAAAATATTGCACTTTTAGTGCATTTTTCTAGCACAAATTGTAAATATCCTGGCAAAAGGACATGTAAAGGCATAATGTATAATTTTCAAAGGTTTCTCTTTGAGAAATAAAAAATAAAAAAATGTTCCACAAAAGTATCATATTTCTTAACGTACCTTTTTATGGTTGCACATTTTTTGTTTTGTTTTAAAAGGAACGTAAAAATGGTCGCTTTTAATTGTTGAAAGAATTTATTTTCAAATGAACAAATTTTGTATTACATTTACTACAGGCACAGTGGGGTTCAAAAATATAAAAAACACTCAATAAAGTAATTTAAAACGATATCTGAAACTTAAATGGTTGTCTTACAAACAAAATTTATAATTTTTTTTATAAAAAGTATAAATAATTTTATGCAAAAATTAAAAACCAAAATAATTTTTCATTATTTTCTTTATAAAAAACACAAAAATACAAACATTTTTCTTTAAAGAAAAATGAAATAAATTTAAAAAGGAACTCCGGGCAAAAAATTCTTTACCTTCCTTACAAAAAAAAAAAAACTTTTTGTGAACATTTATTTGGTATTTTTGAACAAATGGTTTACCCTTTTTGGGACTTATTTTGCAAAAGTGCATCTTTTTATAAAATATAAAAAATTAATTTAATAATTTTGTGTAAAAAAAGTGCTCTTTTTATTGTAAAAATTTGACACAGAAGACGAGTTATTAAAAATTAATTTTAAGCCATCCCCTAAGAAAGAAAAACTTTTAATGTCACCTACGAAAGAAAATATCAAATTCTATAAAGAAATTTATTTTCAGCGAAAAAGTACAAATTGGCTTAAAGAATTTGTATTATTTGTTGAAATAATGGGTCCGCCCAATAACTTTTTTTGTTTTAAATGCTATAAAAAAACTACACAACTTCGGCTGTGTTGCACGTAGCGCCTTCAATTTTTGTGAACAAAAATTCTTTCAACATGGCCCGATAACGATTGCCATTAACTGTAACGGCCACTTCTGAAAAATGGCCCAATTATGCCTCTGGACCAAAATCCGCACCAAACAGTAACTCGTTTTGGGTGCGTCCACTCTTCAATGTATAAGTGCGGGTTTTATGTGCCCCAAATGCGACAATTTTGCTTGTTTACGTACCCGCCAAGATCAAAATGAGCTTCATTTGAAAAGATGATTTTTTTTTTGCAAAATCAGCATCTTCTGTAAGTCAATCGCAGACCCACTTAGCGAAGCGAAAACGCATTGGATGGTCACTTGGCTTCAACTCCTGAACCAATATGACTTTGTATGCTATGACTTTGGAGTCATACCAAAGTCTTTATGCAAAATTCGTCTCAATGATGTCTCTGAAATGTTCAATTGTTGAGAACGCAGGTGAATTGATGTTGATGGCGCTTCACGCACACTTTCTGCCACAGCAGCAATATTCTCGGGTGTACGCACTGTTTTTGGTTTATCGATTGGGGAAGCCAGTTTCTTTCACTTTTTTCACAAGATAACAAACATATGGAGCTGACGGTGCTTCTCTTCTTCCAAAATCCGTACGCAATTTTCGCACACGTTCTGCAACATTACCATGATTTTGAAAGTAATGTCGGAATATTTCCCAGCGCTGTTCAAGCGTATACACAACCATATTCGTTCAGAAGAGCTGCTAAGTGTTACCATTTACGAAATAAAAACTAGTTGAATAAACAAAAACGTAAGATGACGGACCCTTTATTAAAAATGTTAAGAGCAAAAAAGTTGACATTTTATTACGAAGGTGCAGTAAAAAGTGCAACATTTTGTTAAACAAATTAATAACTGCAACTGTAAATTGTAAAAAAGTTCATTTTGTAGGAAAAAGTATAACTTTTTATCGAAAAGTGAAACTTTTTTAAGGAAAAGTGCAACTTTTTTTATGGAAAAGTGCAACTTTTTTTATGGAAAAGTGCAACTTTTTTTATGGAAAAGTGTTTTTTTTTATGGAAAAATGCAACTCTTTTATGGAAAAGTGCAACTTTCTTTATGGAAAAGTGCGTTTTTTATAGAAAAGTGCAACTTTTTTTTATAGAAATGTGCAACTTTTTTAAGGAAAAGTGCAACTTTTTTAAGGAAACGCGCAACTTTTTTATGGAAAAGTGCTTTTTTTTATGAAAAAGTGCAACATTTTTATATAAAAGTACCTTTTTAATAGAAAAGTACTTTTTATGAAAAGATAACTTTTTTATGGAAAAGTGCTTTTTGTGGAAAGGTCAAAGTTTTATGGAAAAATGCAACTTTTTATGGAAAAGTGCAACATTTTATGGAATAATGCTTATGGTAAACTGCAACGTTTTTATGAAAAATGGCAAATTTTTTGCCAAAAATTTTATTATCTCTAACTTCTTGCAAACAAGAACAGTTTTTGTGAAAGAGATACTTTATGTTAATTAAATGCTATTGAATGGGCAAGTGCAATTTTTAATAAATTAAGTAATTTAATAAAAAAAATAAAGCTGTGCATTTTTATAGGGAAATTGCAACTTTCTCTTAAATTTTTATAAATATTTGTTAAAGAATTTCAGTTTTGCTTTCTGGCAAAATTAGCTATTTTTTGAAAAAGTGAAATTTTCTATAAAATTGAATACGTTTCCTAATTTGAAAAAAAAGAACAGAAAAATAGCAGTTTTTATGTCATTTGTATGTAATTATGTGAGAGATATCTAATTTTTCGTGAGCTACAATGAAGTTATTATTTAGTATGCTGCAACATTTGCAAATTTCTGCACTTAAAGTGCAATTCTTTGTAAAAAAAATGCAACCTTTTAAACATTTTGTTCGAATTTCTTGATTTTATATATGATGGTTTTTAAAGAAAGGGCAGCAGATCCTTGTAAAATAAGTGTAAATTTTAGGAAAATTTGTGATTTTTTACTAAATTGTGATCTTTTCGTTTAATAAAGTGCAACTTTTAATAATAAAAAATGAGCAACATCTTTTATTTAATTAAAGGAATAAACAAATTTTTTAGATTTTTTCGAGTTGAGAGGGAAAAAATACCTAACCTATTTTACATGTTCTTGTCACAGCTCTGGGGGGTTACTCTCTATTACGATACGAAAGCAAGTTCGATGCGAAAGGTAAATGCGATAGCAAATCAATTTGGTACTCTCTATCGCTTTCGTATCACCTTTCGCAATATTATTTGAAAATGAAGCAACACTGGCATTACAAAATGACAGATACATGTTAAAAACAAAAAAAATTTTTAAACAGAAAATTTTGCTGCTTTTTTTATTAAATATAAAATAAATAGTGATGGATTCCATAGCTTTATGGTTTGAAGATGAAAATGAACGTGTGGAACGAATTAGAAGGAGAATCCCAAGAGAAACGTCTGATATACTCTCTTTAAATAATCGCAGGCGAGAAACAGTACAAATTTGTTGTGGAAAATGTTTCCAAATATTGCTTTATTTTAGCTTTATACAAAATTTTCGTTTGGGGGTAAGAATGCCTATTTAGTCAAATACCATGCTACATTCTTTAGGAAAGAGATAGAGAAGAGATAAAGCAGGTGTGAAAGTAGAAGAAGAGTTATGGAAATTAAGTATCGTATAAGGCAGCACAGCGACCAGTGACCATGCCTTCATCACTGAGCAGCCGCACCGATAGTGAATTTTTTTTGTAGTGTTGGGAATCGAACCCACAACCGCCAGTCTTATAAGCTAATACACTACCTACTACCTGCCAATAAAATCAAATTCTGTAAACGTTAGCTAAAAAGGGCGTATTTAAAAAAAAGTGCAATTTTATGTGCAGCAAGCTTGCCAGAGTGTTAGTATTTAAAATTAAATTTTGAATTTCTGAAGCCATTCTTCACAACAGCCCTATTTTTGCAGATAGAAGAGTTTCGAAAACAAAACTTAAATATAAATCGAAATCTAGAGTAAAAAAAATAAAAAAGTGCAATTTTGCCCTTAAAAAGGCAACATTTCTTCACAAGGTTTTGCTTATTTTTAGAGAAATTTTTCAAAAATATCTCTCCTAAGGAATTTGTGTAATTTTATCTTAGACAACCAAGCTCTTTTTTAGCCACCATTCATAATTTGTGATTTAAAAATAATTGTGATTAAAACTTTTTACACAAGTAAATGTTCCACTTCATGACCTTGTCATTTAAATGATTCTCATATTTTTTTATTTTATTCTTTTAAATCAAAACAAATTATTTTTTATTCTTTTTATTCTTATGATTTGCCATTCAACCTAAACACAAATGAATTTTTTTTAGTTTTCTATTTTTACAATTCTATTCTTTAAAATGACAACTGTCACATGAAAGTGTATATAGATGACATGTGACAGCCAGCTTAGGCGTTAAGACTAAAATGCATTCTAATGAAATATCAATTTGTTAGTTTGTAAAATTTATATAAATAATTTTTTTTTTTTGTTAAAACGTTGTCATAATTTATTTGACATTTAAAATTTTGATAAAAAAAAAAAATAAAACACTAAAAACAAAAAAAATGTTACCTCAAAATTTCTGTTAAAATTGTTTCAAATTAAAATAGAATTTTCTATATAAAAATATTAAAGAAATTAGAAAACAACAACATTTCAAACACATGCCATTAAGATACAAAAACATTTTTGACAGTTTCCTGAAAAACTTTTACCCAAAACCGGGACAGCAGCTATAAAAATATTGCATTTGAAAAGAAACACTTTCAATTTTCAATTTATTGCAACTCTTTGGTTAAAAATGTATTATCTTCCCCCTTTTTGTAAGGATGGTGTAGGTCATGTTGACAACTCTTTGACATTTGGCGCTCTTTAAGATGTTTCAATTCTTGTGTTTTTGCTTGATTTTTTTTTCTACACTTGTCATTGTTAAGACATTTGACACATGCTCGTCAGTACAAAATAAACACATACATTCACATCCAAACACACACTCAAATGCATAAAAATATATATGAACGAGTGAATGTATGCAGCAGATGAAAGGATGAATGAATGAAAATAAGTGAATGGTTGTTTGGTTGCACTTCATTGAAGGTAACGCTACATTTCCGGCTTAACATGCAAGTACATATGCTGCATATAGCAACAATAACAACAACAACAACAACTGCAAAGGCTTTAACAGAAACAACAAAAAACAGAGAATTAGTAGTAAGTAAAACTGACATTATTGATTAATGTCACACACACTTAACTTGCCTGCGCCTTGGGGGAGCTGTCAATCATTTCAATAATCATTGAATTTTCAAAATCTTGAGTTTATAAACAAAAAAAAAATGTAAATTATAAATTAATTACAAGTAAATTGACTACAAAATAATTAAAAGTTTTGGAATTTTTTACTTTTAATTTGTAACAAAAATTTAATTTAATTCTGTAACAAAAATTTAAAATTTATCACAAAATTTTGCCTTTTTTTCTTAAATTTTGATGAAAAGAAAGACTAAAATTCTACAATGTTTAAAGGTTTTAATTTTTTGGCAAAAACCGCGTTTTTTTTTCTTAATAAAATTACACTTACTTTTGGAAAAAAAATTTTAAGTTTTTTTTACAAAATTTGTTTACAAAATTTTTTTTTACAAAATTTTTTTATTATTTTATTTATTTTTATTAAATAAGTACTAATTGTTTAAACGGTCTTTTAAATTAAATTTTAACGATTTACTGTTTCAATATTTCGCTTTTCTGTGGAAAGCTTCTTCAGGAAATTATTTTTTATATTTTTGTTTGTTTTTGTAAAATATAAAAAATAATTTTTTGAAGAAGCTTTCCACAGAAAAGCGAAATATTGAAAAAAGAAATCGTTAAAATTTAATTTAAAAGACCGTTTAAAAGATTAGTACATATTTAATAAAAATAAAAAGAGAGGTCGAATAAAACTGAAAATAATTGTTATGTATTATTATTCATTACTAGCAAACGCGGCGAACTTCGTTTCGACACCAGATGGCTTCGTTTTTTGTAACATTTTGTTTGGGGATTAAAAGATGAAGAAAAATAATTTTTTTTGTTTTATATTTGGAAAGGAAAAATTTTTTTATTTCATGGCACAACAGTAATGAATTCATTTCGATTACAAAAATGAAGTTGGAATTTAGTTGAACTTCGCTAAGTAAAAAATGAAAGTGAATCCAAAGTAAATATTGAATCGAAGCATTATACGTGTCCGCAAATTATCCGATTCATTGAAGTGGTCTTTGGTAAACCACATTTTTTGTTGTTTGGTCTGACAAAGCGGATGGTTTCCCAACTCTTGAATACGCAACGTATAGCTGCCCATGTGAAAGACAATGATTTTCTAAATTTATCCCGCAAACACTAAACGATTGGTCTTGCGACTTGTTAATTGTCATTGCGAACGCAAGGCGAACCGGAAATTGCAATCGTTTGAAGTCAAACGAAAGATCAGTGGGAATCATTGGTATTCACCTGCGTACTTTCTGTTAATAATGGTTGCCTCAATCAAATTCGGCTTAAGCCTTTTCACCGCAAATCGAGTACCGTGGCAAAGTCGCGGTGGATTCATATTACGCAATATCATAATAACTGAACCAACTTTGAGTTGCAAGTTAAGTGGTGGAAATCCTGGTAACTCCACAGAGTGCAAAAACCCCGTTGGATAATTTACTGCATCATCGGTATTTTTTATGGAATCAAGGTATCGCCGATTTTTGCTTAAATGGTGAAATTCAGTTCGTGTAAATCATTATTCTTTGCGGCGAGTATTGCTCGTTGACTTCACCAAGCATAATTCTGATAATTCTCACTAATGTTTGGAAAAACATTTTCAATAAGAGCTAAATGAGAGTCTACAAATCGGCAAAAGTCGTTGGTAAGAGTAATTAATCCAGCTGGGACTGTTCCATTTACAACAGCTAACAATCGTTGAGAAAATTGTGCAGCACTTTGATCATTTTGAAGTTGAACTCTCATATTAGTGGTCAGCGATGTTTTTACGTTATTCCACAAAGGTGATGCCTTCAGGCAAGCATTCAATTCATCTGCAGGCATTGCACTGGGAATTACTGGCAACGTCTGCATGAAATCGCCTGCCAGCAATATCATCAAACCGCCAAAGATGTTATTATTTCGCCGAAGATTCTTCTGTGTAAAGTTAAGTGCATCAAGTGATTTCTTATGTGCCATTGTGCACTCATCCCAAAAAATGAGCTTGAATTGCATCAACAATTTTCCCACTGTACTGGATCGGGAAATATTGCACGTTGAAGTATCAATTGTGTTTAAATTGAGTGGCAACTTAAGTGCAGAATGTGCATTATGGCCGCCATCTAGCAGAGTTGCCGCAATTCCAGATGATGCTAACGCCGAAGCTATGTCACCACATCTTAATCGAAAATTGGCCAAAATCAATGAAATGACAAATATTTTCCCTGTTCCTCCAGGTACGTCCAGGAAGAATAGACCACTAGTATTATTGTCCAACGCTTGCATAAATGTTTCGTATACTTGTTTTTGCAGTTCATTCAGCAACGGCACATTATTTCGAACAAATTCCTGCAATGTATCATCATTGTATTGCAGCTCTCGATTTAATTCTTGGTTGAATGCATCGTGCATCGATCGATTTGGCGCAATCATTCCTACTTCAATCAGTAGCTTGTTTGCAATAGTCAAGCATTGATCCTCAATCAGAATCAATCCTTCATTGTATATTTCATCGGTTATTTACATGTCGAATGTACTTATTTTCGTTTGGGATACTCACACACCACGTACTGGTGCCGTTGTAATACATGCTATGTATCACAGATGGCGCTGTATGTAAAAAATGATTTTCACTGTTTACCTGCTTTTCTCTTGAAATTTTTCCTGAATTTTCTTTGCTATAAACCTCACGGAGCCCGATACCTTTCCAACCAATGCAAAACCGTGGAAATCAGTTCGTGCTTTCTGGAGTTATAGCGTCAGTAAGGATTGTCTACGGATATTAACATTCTTACAGACATTTTAGTTGAAGCACAATATAAGAATTATTTTTAATTAACACACATACAATAATAAAAAAAAAATTGCGTTAAACGTTTCTGTCATTGTCTGAGATTGCGTGACAGAGTGTTGCCGATTTTTAATGATAAGAGTATTGCTTCTTTATGAAAAAGGTTAGTTGGTCTGTATATTTGTGGTCCTATGTAAAAGTAAAAGTGTGCCGTCGTGTTGTATCGTTTGTCTTCTTTATTCCTGTTTTTAGTGTTGTATTGTCAAAGAAGTTTGTAGCCATTATTTTTAGTTACAGTGTAAATTCTGTCGAGTATTTTGTTGTACTTATCTTAAGTTTGTGTATCATACGTTTAAATGCTGCTAAACTATGTTGGGTAGGGTAGTTCGCGGTCATGTGGATGCTACTGTCCATCATAGTCGCATTTCTGTAAATATCAAATGTTAAGCAGTCAGTTCCTTTCGTTATTGTGATGTCAAATTTTTGTCTTGTACTTATTCCATTGTGTATTTAATGTTGATGTGGATTGTGTTTAGCTCTGCTAGAATTTGTTCGACGTTGTCCTGTTCGAGGATGCATATGGTGTGTCATGTGCGTATCTATAGTAATGAGTTATTTTGTATGTTTTCACTAGTGTTTTGACATGTAGTGATTCAAGATGTTAAATAAAAATTTCCATTATTATAATGGAAGTTGGGTTTCTTCAAGTTGTTGCTATTTTTCTAAATTTTTTGCATACCACAGTTTTTTTTAATAAGAGAGAGAGAGAGAGAGGAAATAAATAGGGCACAAGGTAAAAATATTTTTCTGCCAAAAAAAAAAATTCATGTTTGGTTCTTTACCGGTTTCTTTAAATCGAACATTTGTAAACTATTCTTCCTCTCTGCAAATTTTTCTGGACGAACTTGATGCATTGCGAAATTGTGTCCTTTTTGCTGATTCAGTATAAAAAATTACACTTAGAAAAAACTATGTTTTCTATTTAATTTAAATTTTTTGACAAGTGTTAAGAGTGTCTGAGGCAGTTTTACAATTGTTTTGCATATTTTAGGGACTTTGGAAGCTTATAAAATGCTTATAAAAATATTTTCATTTGAAATATATTTTTTAAACGCCCTGTTATCACTTCCCTTATGTAAATCGTTTATATGTGTGAGTCACTGTTTTTTTCTGTTCTACCTTTTGTTGGCATCTCTTTTTAATCTGCGACTGGCTTTATTATTTTTAGTTTAACATGTTATTTACTATAAATATTATGCTTAAGCCGACTAAAACAAATCCCCGAGACCACTGCTTGTTAGATACCAAAAAAAAAAGTTAAGCCCACAGAATTAGAGCAACAAAACGGCTGGCGACGACAACAAATGTGACAAAGTCTTAAGCCTGAGACACTGTCATTACAAATTGCAACATTAATAGAGATTTTATTTTTAAAAGGCTGGCAAAGGACTATAACATATTAATCCTGCATAATTACACAAATAAACAAAAAGAAAAAGAAAAAACAAAAAGAAAAAGACAAGTAGCTAAAGAATACAAAAGGCTTTTAAAAAGAAATTTAATGTGTACAGAAGAAGAAAAAGAAAGTGATTGAAAGATTTCAAATAGAAAGATTTGCAAAAACCAACTAAAAATTTCAAAAGAAAAACGAAATGTTCTTTTGCTGTTAAAAGGATAAATTAAATAAAAATAAAAGAAAGAAAACTTAAGCAAGTAATTTAATATTTTGTTAACAGATATCAATTACATTTTGTTGAAAAATACAAAAAACAAAAAAAAATTACAAAAAATATTTCGCAAACTAATTTCAGAGAGGGTTCCAATAATTATAACAAACTATAATTTTTTTTTTAGTTTAAATTTATATTCAAGTAATTCTTTTTTATAAAGTTTTTTTTTACAGAACTATTTTTATTTTCTATTTTAGCCACGCTATTGATGATTTTATTTTAAAAGTATCAATTTCATTTGATTACTTTAAGTCTGGGTCTATACCATTTTTTTTATTATTCTATTCTTATTTTCATTGATTCATTGTAATTAATCTGTGTTCATTTCGTTTTTATTTTCAATTTTTGCCCGCAGATTTAATTTTTATTTTTATTGGGATCTAAAGCAACAAAAACAAAACTGTTTGTTGTTAAAAAAAAAATATTTCAGTTTTGGTTAGAATATGCTGTTTTTGATGTTTTCAATTTATTTTATTTTTTGGAATTTTTTATAAATATTTATAATGAATTGTGTGGTGGCAAGGCCACCTGGTGACCATGAATGGATATTGAATTTCAAAATAATAAATGAAAACTAATCCTTTCAGTCTAACTAACCCTCTCAATTTCAGCCTCTTGCTCTATCTCTCTCTACACTCATTGTAATCACAAGTTCAATGGCCATTTATAAAATACAGGGTGTCCGCCGTGAAGGTATACTACTTTGTTTGTTTATAATTTTTTATTAAATAAAACAGAAGGGATCCTTCTGTTGATAAATATTTTATTTAATGTCGGCAATTATGTATGGTTACATATGTGATAAGATTTACATCTGCACCGGCAGATGGTGATCAATCCACTGTGGAATGAAAAGCAACGTCATATTTGCCCTAAGAAGCCACAGATTAATTCTAGCAACAGGTTATTCCTAGTTGCAATTTCAGCGGTTCCCAAGCAGGGTCGCAAACCACTACTTCTGCATAAAGACTTACACACTATCCAACTACTGGTCCAGAACACACAACAAGCATGTTCACTGGATCCGGTTCACTCACCCGTCAGTAAAGGGGCCGCGAAACACACAACCACCACGATACTCCCATATAGGGGCCAACCTCAATGATCAGTCAGAGAACTATTAAGTGTCTAAAGAGACAAATTATGAACTCTGCGGGTTCACTGATCCCCGTGGAAATAAAGTGGAGCTTCCAATTGACTCCCTGCCTGTCTTCAGGGGACTGGGATGCAGTAATTCCCTTGTAATTCTGGCTGTAAGCAATGTGCGGCACCGTCTTGTTGATGCCACATGTTAATCAAGCCCAAAACATGCAATTTGTGGCTTTAAAAAGTTGTCACGATATCGCTCTTCATTAGCAGTTACCATTACGCCTTTTTCCTTTTTAAAGAAATAAGGTCCAATGATTCCTTCTGACCAAATTGCACACCAGAATAATTTAAGGGTTTCTCAATCCCCAGAACCGACTATTCCGCTTATTCACATATCCCTTTAAATGAAAATGTAACTCGTCCCTCCTTATGATTCTTTAATGAAAATCGGGGTCATTATGGGCGTGCTGTAACATCCAACATATACCAATATATGTATGGCGGCGTAAATGGAAGAAGCTCTTAGGTTAACTGAATCTTAAATGGCAACAAATGCAAATCCTTGTACAAAATTGCAGCCAAAGTTGTTTTTTAAAGACCAAACTCCTGAGCACGGCGTCGAATTAAGGTTGATGACTGGTTTTGACAACTTTCTTGAGCAGCAGTAATGTTGTCAGCCAATCTTGCAGTACATTGTCGTCTATGCTTGGGCCTATCACTTACAGACCCCCTTAAATATAAATAGTATGTTGAGGTCCCTGTTTGGGCCTATCACCTACAGAGCTCCTCTTTCTTCGAAATCATTCACTACACGATAAATAGTGCGTTTTTTTGGCACATTGTTTCTCCCGAAAATTTCACGAAACCTCTTCTCATCGTCAAAGTAATCGATGATTGATTTTGATAAAATTTTTTAACGACTAAAACACGTTGCTTTCTCGAATCATTTTCTAATATAAATTTGCTACCTGACTACTTTACAACTGCCAACTATGAACTGTCAAGACGGCGAAAAATAAGTAGTATACCTTCTCGGCGAACACCCTGTATTTTTTTCTTCGCAGCAACAAACATGTTCAAATTTAAATTTAATTGCACAACTTTGAAATGAAAACTTCCCTTTAATAATTCTTATAAAAATCGTGTTTTAAACAGATAAAGGCTCCCCGAATATGAAATGAAAATTGAAAAATGATTCAAAAGTCCATAGAAAACAAATTGTATTAACTAAGGGACTACCCTTTAATTTCAAATTTTATACATTTTCTTAGTGACAGTAGATATAGAAGTACATGTTCTATATAATTTCCATATGAGTGACTATAAAAGTTTAAAAGTCAAATTATGTCAGCTATGGTGCCTACTACTTTCGATTTTGTTATTGCTTTTAGTTTGACGGTCAATTTACGTCAGTTATGGGTACCATCTCCTCCAATTTTGTATTACTTTCGTTTTAAAACACAAATTACATCAGCCATGGTACCCGCCCTCGAAATTTCACTCAAAGTCAAATTACTTCAGTTATATGGCCCACCCTTTAATTTTTTATTACTTTCGAATTTTCGGGGCTTAGAAGTCAAATTACTCCTAATTTTTTTATTACTTTTCAATTTGTTTACCAATTTTTTTTATTACTTTCAGTTAGAAAGTGATATAACTTCAGCTATGGGGTGCACCCTCCAATTGTCTTGTTAAATGTGAAATTACGTCAGCTATGGAAAGCACGCTCCAATTTTTTATTAATTTCAATTTACAGATCAAAATATGTCAACTTCGAGGGCTATTTTCGAATTTACTATTACTTTCGCTTTAAAAGTCAAAATAAGTCAGCTATGGGAGCCGCCCTAGAATTTTCGGTTTAAAAACAAGCTTCAATTTCTTTTATTATTTTTAGTTTTAAAGTCAATCTACGCCAGCTAGGGTACACAACCTCGATTTTTGGTTGAAAAGTCAAATTACAGCAGGTATAGGGCCCACCCTGGTATTTTTTGTTACTATCCGTTATTTAATATAAATTTTTTAAAATTGATATGGATGTCCATTACACATATGTATGTGTGTTGTATGGAAACACCCTTTATTTCAAAAATTTTTTGTTCTTTTAATGGCATCAATAATTTAAATTATTAAACGAAAAATGTTGGAAACTAAGTCGGTTCGAACATGACTGAGATCAACGGGCACAAGGAATAATAGACGCCTTATTCTGCAGCAAAGAATTTTCATCGGGAAAATTCCACCGTAGCCCTTAATAAAATTCGGGTAGCTTTTCCGTATAATCCGGCTCCTTCTGAGACCGCTGTGCATAATTTAAACGCTAAATTCGAGCTGCTGTACAGCAAATTGATCATCAATTCGTTAACGTTCGCAACAATTGGTCATCACTGGAGTTACAAGGAAAATAACCGTATGGTGCGATTTATAGTCAGCAAGGTAACAATGTAACCATAAATAATCTGCGCCATCATAACCAATTCTTTATAGAAATAACTGCCTTATGTAGGAATCTGTGACCCTTGGTTCCAGCAAGACACAAGCCACATCGTCACCCTAATACTTCAGTTATTGCATGCGATTTTGTTCAGTCGCATAATCTCTCGTTTTGGAAATGTCAATTGGCGGCCTAATTCTTGTGTTTTAACACTGCTGGATTATATTCTAGGGCCTTATGAAACACCAAGTTTACGTGAACAATCCGTATACAACAGACACTCTGAAAGTAGACTTTGGCGCTGTTGACGAGACAAACGAAGCTTTGTTGCGAAATTAGCTTAAAAACTTTGTGAGAAGAGTGGACGTTTACCGACGAGTTATAGGTAGGCTATCACCTGACATTATATTACATTATTAACTCCACTATTTACCTGAAATTGGCGAAAAAAAGTATGTGTTTAAGCCAATTAATTTCCTAACCTCAAATTTGTTATTAATTAATTAAACAGTTAAGACACTAATCGTCAAAATTAGTACTTCTATGGAACCAACCTTAAAATTTATATTTTAATTTTCATTTTTACTCGCTTTAACTTGATTTAATAGTTCCGCCAATAGCTTTTCAAAAGATAAAACTTTGCAAGTTAAAGTGAAGCACTCCTTCTAGTTTAATTCTAATTTTATAACCATTGTTATCATGTATACTGTGTCTGCTTCTTACCCTGTCAAATATAATGACAATTGTTAAATTGCTTCTCTGTTAAGGACTTGTGAATACATGACATAAATTTGCTGTTCCTTAAAGTGGCTACAGCATCCCCCAGAAAAATAGTTTGGTAACGCTTAGATTTGAAATAAATAGCTTTTGCTAAAGTTCTAACTGTGATATCAAAAATATTCTATATAATGATTTTCAGTGATGTTTATTGATGCTGCTATAATATTATGGTTACCTCAATCATATTTTCTCATTAACTGTCTCTTTTTATTGTTTCCTCAAAATTTAATTTCATTTTCCTTTATCGTACATCTTAAAAAATATTTGCTTTTACGAATTTAAGATTTCATTAATGATCTACATAGTGATTGCCAGTGATGAGTAACAGCTGCTATAATATTATGGTCACCTCCATTGTATTTTTCTTTTATATGTTTGTTTTAACTGTTGTCTAACAATATGATTTCATTTTCATTTATGGTACATCTTAAGCAAAATTTGCTTTTGCCACTTTACGATCTTTCAAAAGTATTCCATATAATGATTGCCAGTGATGAGCATCGATGCCTTATTTAGCCATATTTTTTCTTTAAGTGCATGTTTTTATTGTTTCTTCAAAATCTAATTTCATTTTGCTTTACTGTACTTCTTAAGCAACATTTGCTTTTTCGAACTAACGATCTCGAAAATAGTCTAGATGATGATTGCTAGTAATGAATATAACTGCTGCTATAATACTATGGCCATCGTAACCATATTTGTTCTTAATGTGTTTGTTTTTATTGTTGTTTTAAAATATGATTTCATTTTCTTTTATCGTACATCTTAAGCAACATTTACTGTTGCGACTTTACGATCTTCAAAAAGAGGGATAAATATTGATGCTGCTATAATATTATAGCCACCTCAACCATATTTTTTCTTTATGTGTATGTTTTTATCGTTTCTTCAAAATCTAATTTCATTTTCCTTTACTGTACATCTAAGCAACATTTGCTTTTCCGAACTATATAATGATTCCGAGGGATCAATATTGATGCTGCTATAATGTTATGGTCATCTTGACCATATTTTTTCATTATGTGTTTGTTTTTTTACATCTTAACCAACATTTACTTGTTAGAATTTACGATTTCGGAAATGGTTCATATAATGATTGCCAGTGATGAGCATTAATGTTGCTATAATATTATGGTCACTTCAACCATATTTTTTCTCTATGTGTCTGTTCCTATTGCTTCCTCAAAATATGATTTTATTTTTTTTTATCGTACATCTTAAGCAACATTTGCTTGTCGCAACTTACGATCTCGTAAATGGTCCATATAATGATTCCGAGTGATGAATATTGATGCTGCTATAATATTATGGTTATCCCAGCCATATTTTTTCTTAATGTGTTTGTTTTTATTTTACAGTTTAAGCACCATTTGCTTGTCAGAATTTACGATCTCGAAAATGGTTCATATAATGATTCCGAGGGATGAATATTGATGCTGCTATAATATTATGGTCCCCTCAACCATATTTTTTTTTGTGTTTGCTCTTATTGCTTCATCAAAATATGATTTTATTTTTCTTTATCGTACATCTTAAGCAACATTTGCTTGTCGCAATTTACGATCTCGAAATGATTCCGTGTGCTGAATATTGATGCTGCTATAATATTATGGTCACCACAACAATATTTTTTTCTTTATGTGTCTGTTTGTATTGCTTCCTCAAAAGATTCTTTCATTTTCCTTTATCGTAAATCTTAAGTAACATTTTCTTTTCCGAATTTCCCAAAAAAAAAACAACGTTTCCCATGACTTTTTTTTACTACCTTCAAAACCGGCACATCTTTTCTTTTCTATTCTTTTATTCTTTCCATTATCCTTGTACTAAGAACTTCCTCATTATCTTTCCATCATGTTTTCCTGACATTGTGTTCAATAGTTTTGTTTTTTTGTTTTTTAAAATGAAATAAGAAATAAAACAATAACAACATTCAGGAACGGAATTTTATTAAAACACAAATATTTTCTATTTAAAAATAGATCAAATGGGCGTATCCAATATCAGGGAATTATTTTTATTTTTTTCAACTTCTTTCTTTTCGCCAACATGAATGAACCCACCCCAAAATGAACTGGCAAAATTAAACACAAACGCATGCACCGAGAGAATAAATGGAAAGAGAAGTGTGTGTTCAATGTTTTATAAATGAAAACTTTTTTGTTGTTCTTGTTGTTGCTGTTATACAAAACAATACAAATTTACCTGCCAAAAAAAAGTTTTGTTGTTGTAGTTTAATACGCCATCATCACATAAATACCAGTTTAAGGCATTTTGTTGTTTCTGGTGCTCCGTTGAGTTTCAAATGAAAAGAAATGAGTGATAAATTTATACTCAATTTAAACAAAAAAGAGCTGAAGAGAGACAATGTGTGATTGAGCTAAATTTGATAATATATTTATGGAGTTTTAAAATGAAGTTTTTTAAAATTAAAAAGAAAATAGAATTCAAACGATGGGCAAATTTGAGGTTAGGAAATAAATTGGCTGAAAAGTTACACATTTTTTACGAAGCTTTGTTTTATTGGTACTTTAATTTGAAAGTAGAAATATGGGAATTATTAATAAAATATAATGTCAGGTATATGTTCAGCTCTAACATGACGACACACGTCAAACAAAGCTACTCTTATCTCGGCAATGTAATATCGGTGGGCAAATTTAAGGTTGGGAAGTAAATTGGCTTTAAAGATACATATTTTTTGCAAGGTTTTGTTTTATTGGTAAAAATGATGTCGGCATAGCACGTCGGCACACGTCCGACGTTTATCTCGTCAATGCAGTGCCGAATACTGAGTGCTAACGCTGTGAGGACTTGCAAATTGAAAATTAAAAGCGAACGGGAAATTTCTCACGCACGGCTTTCTTCTCACGGCTTTGTAGCTTGTGATGCCATATTGCTGAAACTAAAGCTCAATTGTTGTGAACATTAGCCAATTCACGGGGACTACGTTTCTTTGTTGATTTTCGAAAAAAAGGGGCCGCTGATGCCACCACAAGCCACACCATACGGTTACATTCTTTAGATGTAATACTTTTTCGAGGACTTTCATGGCTTTTGTGAGCCCTAAAATTTAAAAATTACGTTACCGTGAAAATTTCTCACGCCATAACTGAATTGTTTAGGTGGCCTTGTAGCTTGTGGTGCCATATTGCTGAAGCCAAAACTCAATTGCTGTGAACATTAGCCAAATGTTGTTATTAAAAATTGGTTATCATGGCTTAATAGCGCAGATAACTCACGGTGACGGCGTTTCTTTGTTGATATTCGAAAAATTAAAAGCAGGTGATGCCACCTAACCACAAACCGCGGCATACAATTAATTTCTTTGGATGTAATACTTTTTCCACAACTATTTTTTGAGCCCCATTTTCGACAATTTTCTTTGTTTACAAGAACGTCTAACTGAAAAAGAGCCTCCTCATCGCTAAAGATGATTTTGTTTAGTTTTTCAAACAGCCATTTTACAACCGTTTGACGCAAACAATGTCCGCACGGCTTTAATTCTTCATTAGCGTAAAGATGAAAATCTTTATATCGGGTGGGCCAACTTGGAGTGACTGATTTGATTGTAGCCATTGTGGTGCCTCCCTCGGCAATAATTTTATATGGAATTATCTCCCCGACAACTTTTGAAAGAGCCACGCTTTGAGGCTTTAGATACCAAAAGCTTTGAGATATAGATCAGTATAAAGTTCAGTAATATAGTTTAATATATAGTTAAGTATATAGTTCAGTATATATTTCAATATATAATTCAGTATGTAATTGAGTATACATGTATCTCAGAATATTGTTCAGTACATATTTAAATATATACTTCAGTATATAGTTCACTATATAGTTCAGTATACATCTTAGTATATAATTCAGTATATAGTTTAGTTCAGTAACATAGTTTAGTATATTGTTTCGTAATATAGTGCGTTATACAGTACAGTACACCATTCCGTATATAGCAGTTCAGTATATATCTCAGTATACAGTTCATTATATAGTTCAGTATATAGGTTTAGTTTAGTAATAAAGTTCAGTATATTGTTTAGTAATATAGTGCGTTATACAGTACAGTACACGCGTTCCGTATATAGCAGTTCAGTTTATATCTCAGTATATAGTTCATTAAGTAGTTGAGTATATAGTTTAGTTCAGTAATGTAGTTAAGTATATAGTTCAGTATATTCTTTAGTAATATAGTGCGTTATACAATACAGTACACGCGTTCCGTATATAGCAGTTCAGTATATATCTCAGTATACAGTTCATTATATAGTTCAGTACATAGGTTTAGTTCAATACTAAACTATAGTATATAATTCAGTATAAAATTCAATAACATTTTTCAGTATATAGTTCGCATATTTTTGTGTACATAGTTCAGTAGATAGTTTCAAAGGATTCGATAGCCTAAGGGTGACTATGCTGGACACCTTTATTTTGAGAAACACGAGACCAATATAGTGGTTCATGGTAAAAAAAACATACTGTTAAATCCTAATTATTGGTGGAGATAAGAGTATTTGGAGAAGGTTTACATATACACAGAAGCACTTTCCGTTTCCAGATTTTTTACTTTTTTAAGGAGTTTCTAAGAGGAGAAACATTTCCAAAGTCTATTCTAGAAAAATTGTTTAATTAGGTTAATAATTTTGCATGACCTTTATCTTCAAAGAGGTATAAACGTTGTACTGTTAACTGTAGTATTGGAATTTTTATTCAGGTGCAAGGTATCTAGTTCAGAACTAAGAACTGAAAGCTCTTTCCTGGGAGGTAGCCTATTTCGAATGGTATTCTTACTCGATATCACGCTTTTTATTTTTTAGAAGTTTGGCTCGTTGTAAAATCGTCAAATTCTCGCATGCAATTCCCCCTGGGGGCACGCAGTCAGTTTTACATGTGCATTCAACCGTAAAAGGTGGCACCAGCCAAGGGAGGTAGCTGGCAAGACCTGGAAAAAGAAATAATCAAGAGTTCCCGAAGTTCGACCTACACTGGTGACTTTTTACACCTATAGTGGTACCACGGTAACCAGTTGCACGCAGGGCAACTACACTGTCCAGGTTATTGGTCGGACTCCACGTTGTAGCTGTAAATTAATATTCGTTGCCTTTTAAAAGCCTCCAAAGAGATGTTAGCGAATGGTGACAGCTAGGGTCCGATGTTTTCGCATGAAACAGGACAATTTGTTGGATAGTATCCAACTCTCGTGCCAGGAGAGGGGCACTGCCCTGCTGCTTTTCTCGTAAAAATTGCTTTTAAGGAGTGGCTATTCCAGCAAAGCAGTTTAATTAGGTAATGATTTACATGACCTTTATCTTTAAAGAGGTATAAGCGTGGTCCTGGTAGCTGTAGTAATAAAATTGTTATTTAGGTGCTAGATATCTAGTTCTAGTTCAGAACTAAGAGCTCTTTTAAGGGAAGTAGGTGATATTCTCACTTGATATCACGCTTCCAATTTTTAGAAGTTTGACTCGTTGAACAATCGCTAAATATTCGCATGCAATCCTCCATGGGACATGCAGTCAAGATGGACATGTGCTTTCAAGGGTAACAGATGGCACCAATCGCCTGACCTGGCAGAAGCCGGAAATAGAAAGAGAAATAATTAAGAAGAGTTTTAATTAAGGGAAATAAATAAGAGATCTCGAAGTCCATTAATTTTTTACACCACAGGTACCACGGGAACTAGTTTTTCGCGCTGTCCTAATTATTGTTGAGGCCCCTCTGGGAGCAACGTTGTGACTCTGGATCAATATCTTTTGCTTTTTAAAAGCTTCTGAAGAGATGTTACCGTATGGTGACATTAAGTGTCCGGGACAAGGAATTGGATATTATCCAACTCTCGTGCCAGGAGGGGAGCACGACCCTGGTACTATGCTTTTAAAAATTTCTTCTAAGACGTGTATGCGCCTTAGGGTGCGGGTGATCGTTAGCCAAATTATCCAGTGATAAAAGCACCGTCAGATTAGGGCCAAACGTCCAGGTGCTGACGGCGGGAATGCGGCTTAGGGCGCTGGTGATCGTTAGCCAAATCATCCAGTGGTAAGACCATCGTTAGATTAGTGCGATACGCCCAATCATACAGCAAAAATTATTTATCTCTATTTACAACTCCTTTTCTTATGCGTTTTATTTTAAACATTTTCGGTTGCAAGCATAGGAAAGGCAGAAGAATTTGGGCATAAGTGATGCCACTAAACAGAGTCTCTGCAAAGGCTCTTCACATAATTTGACACTAAAAAATAGCAATGGCATTCTATTATAGTTGTGTGTCACGACAACACTCTACAAGGATTTTAAGTGCCAGGGCGAACGATAAAGTACATTTAGCCCCTGCCAAGTTCCTTCACTCATTCATTTTAATTTTTGCAATTTATTTTTTAGCTTTTGTTGCCAACGCGCTTAAAATTTTATCTCTTTTTCATAAAAATAGGGGGCTTCAACTCAAACTGTGAATATTAATTATAAAATAATAGCAAATGGTTATTTAATGGCATGTTATTTCTGCAAAGTTATTTGTATTTTATGAATTAAAAGTAAATAATGGCGCCACACAGTAATAATAACAACAACAACAAAAAAGTATTTATTTTTTATTATTTTTTGGTTCCTGTACAAGTGTTACAAAACATTAATTTCAAGTAAAATGCAAAAATGCAAAAAAAAAACGTGAGTCACACAAACACACAGTGAATTAGCGCGATAGACAGACAAAGAGACAGACAAACAGTCATATACAAAACCACCATTAACAACACTCTAACCACAAATAATTGTAATAAAGCTAATATTAATATTAAGGAAAGAAAGAAATATGAATACCAAACAGGCAACAACAACAACAAGCACCAAACAACAATAATAAAATATTTATGGAAAAAGCAAATGAAACTGATTTTAAGGATCATCACGATAAAGATAAATGAAATAAAAAAAAATGATTTATGTCTCAAGAAAATTTTCAAATTTATTTTCACAAATAAATTAGATTTTCCTATGGAAACTAATAAAAGGAAATATCAAAAAAAAAAGAAAAGGAAAACTGTTGTTGACAAAATCCTTTAAGCCTCTGGCACCATAACAATTCACAAAAATAAAATTATTTATATTTTTTTTTCACAATTAAAAGCAGTTGCCTGCCAGATTCCATTTATTTGCAGTAGTTTTACACAGCCAACAAAAGCAAAAATGGTGTATGGAAATACAACAAAAACAACAAAAAGGAATTCATTGAAATCTGAAACCACAAAATGTGTGTTCCCAATGAATAGAGTGAGTAGAGAGACGTTTTTAACAACAGCAATAATATTCATCAACTCCATCATCATCATCATTATTATCATCGTCATCATCATCATCTCATTTCAGCATTAAAATCAACTGAAATTGAACATCATCGTTAACAAACACTGTGTCGTAATAATAAAATGCATCGCAAAACAGAGTAAAAAACACTAGTAGCTAATGGCAACAGTAGTCCAGGACAACATTGAACACACACACATACACACACATCCATACATAATTGGAAGTTAATTCTTTATATAAAAAGTATATAAAACAGAAAAAGGGAATATTTACAGCCTTAAAACGTTAAGCACACACACACACACTAAGAAAGGCTCAAAATAACCCAAATACAAACAGCATTTTTAAGGACTGAGATTTTAGTATCTCTCCGACTCTCAACCCAGTAGGAAATTATAGAAAATAGAATAAAAATTTGTATAATTAATTGTAGAAGAAAATAAACCACATTATCATTTTATCAATCAAATGGAAATATCGGGTTATTCAACAAGAAGTTGGTTTTTTAATTTTTGCCTATCATCCTTTGACGCTTACTCAGCAAAGAGTTGGATAATTTCAACCATGGAACATTACACTCTTGAGGAAAAAACAATTTATTGTGAAACTTTCTAACAAAATGGTGAAAATTTCATAGTTTTATTGGGTTTTTCAACAAGCAGTTTGTTTTTTAATTTTTTTCTATTATCCTTTGACGCTTACTCGTACTCAGTAAAGAGTTGGAAAATTTGAACCATGGAACATTACACTCTTGAGGAAAAAACAATTTATTGTGAAAATTTCTAACAAAATGGTGAAAATTTCATAGTTTTAGCCGGTTTTTCAACAAGAAGTTTGTTTTCCAATTGTGGCAACACCATTATGACATTTAGTTTTTTGACGCATTCGTAGTAGATACAGTGGCAATCGTTACAATGAATTCAATTTCGCACAAAAATCGCCTTAAAATAATTAAAATTCACTATGAAAATGGTGATTCTGTTAAAGTTACATTTCGTAAAACTCGTGATATGGAAAATGACAACATAATAGACCTTCTAAGACCGCTATTAAAAATTTGGTAGTTAAATTTGAGTCGGCAGGCTGCAAACAAACGCATGTTCGACAGAGCCGTTCAACTGAAATTATCGCAGCCCTGAGCAAGAGAGTTGAAGCAGATTCAAATTTGTAAACTCCTCAACATTCTCAACAATTGGTGTTATCCGAAGGAGTTTATGGACTTGAACGTTTGACAAAGAAAGTCATTTAGAAAAATAAGAAATAGTGTAGGAGAATGTAAGAACGAAGTACCTCTGGGGTACCTTGCAGCATCTCTGAGTTTTAAATTTTCATATAAATATAGCCCGGATGGTATTCCAAGTTACATTCTTAACAAATGTGAACGGATATAAGTATAAATAGTACGAAGATCGGATGGAGTAAAGTATCTCCCACACCGTCCCCCCGCCGCGGGGCACATTGCTATATTTTAATGGAAATCCACCATCATTACATGTGTCAAAGGTAGAAAAACGAAGGCCCAGGTCCCTGAAGGCTGGCAGGGAGTTAACTGGAAGCTGCACATTAATTCCCCGGGTATCAGTAAGCCCCAGAGTTCAGCTAATTGGTTTTTTAGCTTCTTAGCTGTTGTCTGTCTGATTATTGAGGTGTGCCCTTCGGGAGTATCGTGGTGGTTGTGGTTTTGCGGCCCTCATGAATTTGATTGAGGGGCTAGGATCATCTCACTTTTACCTGAAAACAATGGGTGAATGATTCGAAACCAGTGAGCATGCTTGTCATGTGTTTTGAACCAAGAGTTGGATAGTCGCCAGCTCTTCAGCAAGGAGTGGAGATTGGCGACCCTGCTTCGAATTCCTCCGTAATTGCAACTAGGAATAACGTGTTAATAGAAATTAGTCTTCGTCTTCTTAGGGCGCGGCGCACGCATTATATCCCCCAAGTGGTTTAACCACCGTCGGGTTATGGCATACACACGTTAGATACCGACATAAATCTTATCACGCATCTCTTACACTGTTTTAGAAAACCAAAGCACTTGAAAGCTTTAGGATCATTATATTTAAACGCAAACTCTGCTTCCGTGGGAAATGCAATGCTTAGAAGAGATTATTGCGTAGCGAGTCGCAACTTTTTGTCGATAATTATTTTAAAGGCTGCTTCATTGAAAACCATTTTATAAAACCCAGTCACTTGAAAGCTTCTTTAGAAACCTGAAAAATATGTTTAGTCCATCCAACATCAAACTACACTTTCATTCCAATAACATCAAGAGTTTTCGATTCCGTAATACCTATATCACCCATAAAAACAGATGCAGCACTATTTCCCAACACAGATCTATGCGTAAGCATGCATGCAACATTGTGTCTTACGGCCATTAAAATCGACTCTATTCACACGACGTCATTCCGAAATTGTCGTGTGACTTTTCGTGCAGTTACAATAATTTTTAAAAAATATTTTTTTTAAAACTAAATTTATCATCAAAAATAAATATTTTTTTATTTTAAAAACATTTGTTGGTTTGTAAAAATTTCTTTTAAATTTTCCTATTGGGACTTCAAGTTTTTTCACAACGAAAATCTCTAAATGAACAATAACGTTCAGAAGGATTTTAAAATGAACCGAAAAATGGTAAACAGTAGCTGTGTGCACACACCGTTCTTCTCTGCACCGTTCCCTATTTACTATTGTGCAATAAATCCTGCGAGCTAATACCGTGTTTTTCATTAGAAAAAGGGATCTCTTTAAAATTCTTTCCTCCAAAACAAAACAAGGAGATGCTTTCATTGTTTGGCAGAAAATTAAAAAAAAAGCGCAATTAATTCATTTTTAGGACGATTGCTACAAAAATGTTCAACCATTTTAAAATTTTTCTTATTGTTGTTGTTGTTTTTGTTAATATAAAACAATTGAAGCTAAAAACATGGCGTCTTTGTGGTTTATACAACGAGCCTGCCTCCTTGCCAGTGATGAATCCTTTGTTATTTTCGTTGATGTGGTGTGCAACAATAAAACTGCGGGTTCCATAGCTGAATGTGCTTTTTTCAGCCTGATTTTGTTCCATTCTGCTTTAAATATTATTTTGTCACTTAATTGTGATTATTTTTGGGTTTCGTTTTTATTTTGCTGCTTTACGCCTGTGGTTTTTGTTTTTGTTTTTCATTTAATATTTAAGCACTCATGGCTGGTTGCAACAGTGTGAATCTTGTTCATCTTCATCTCCTCAAGAATTGTGTGGGTTTTTTGTTTACATAATTATGGCATTATTATGTGGGCTTTCTTTATTTATTTGAAATGCCAACTCTATTGCCAACACCCTATGTGGTCTAGTCTGGATTTATATATTTTTTATTTGTTGTGTTGTTGCCAACAGTCACAACTTGTATTCATTTCATTGTTGAAAAACAAATTATTTTAGAAATTATTTTTTCTAAAAGAATGTTTGAAAAAAAACGCTATTTAATTTGGTATAGATTACAAGGATTGTGGAAAAATGTGTACGAAATGTACGAGGTATGTTTAAAAAGTTAAGGAATTTTTTCGCTTGTCGGTTAATCATATTCCAAACAATTCTTTTGCTTTTTATAAAAAACTTTGTATTACAAGTAGATAAATAAATATTTTATGGTTGAGGTAAAGCTAAAAGTAATCATATTATGTTTCTGGCGACCTTATATAAATGTGGTAAACAAATAATAGTTTTGAATAATACTTTAGTCAAATAAAGGAACAAGTTTTTCTTTTAATTGATTCTGTTAATAGAAAAACCCCTTTGAAAAATCTAAATAATAATTTTCTTTCAATTCATTTATTCATTTCCCTAAGGAAAGGAAAGACCGCCACTGCGGTCGATAACTAAAAATTCCTCGTTATACATCTATCTCAACAGTTCAGTGGTTTGCAGTCTCTTTAGACGTCTGTGATCCTCAAATAAAAGTGAGTCTCTGACAAGACGATTAGGATAAGGGAGCCCAGTCCCCTTCAAGGCTAGTAGAAGTCAACTGGGAATCAGTAAAGTCCCAGAGTTCCGCCATTTGTCTCTTTAGGCATTTAGCTGTTCTCTGACTGATTATTGAGGTAGGCCCTTCGGGATTATCGTGATGGCTGTGTGTTTCGAGGCCCTCGTTTGAGTTTGTGGGTCGGATCATTCACAATGAACACAATAATGGTCCAGGTCCAGTGAATATGAATGCCATCATGTTCTTAATTATATTAAGCTTCATGCGTTCTGACCCAGGAGTTGGATAGTCTCCAACTCTTCAGCAAGGAGTGAAGGCTGCGGCCTACTCCGGGCTTTTGAAGTTGCAACTAGGAGTGACCGGAGGATATACCTATCCGAAGGCCTTCTAGGGCGAGGATGACGCTACATTTCATCCACAGTGGTAATTATCCACCATCTGATTAAGGCCCACGGCCAGGTGCAGATGTAAATCTAATCACGTCATCCCTATGAATTTTGTTGTTCCTGATATACCACGTTGCATCTGTTATTATTCTGGGAAGTTTAGACTGCTTTCTTTGGAGCTTCTCTGCGTTCGACGGTGATGCTGTTCCCCATAGCTGTATTCCATACATCCAAATACTGATTGCAGTCTTTCTCTACACAATGCTCTACTGTAACAATGACTTCTTCTGTACGCCCATTACGATGTCTCTGTAAATGCGAATTATTATTTAGAGTAAGCGTCGTGCAAAAACATTCCATACTGAATCGTATTAATTGTTCTGACGAACGACTATGTTCACCGTAAAAAAAATGTAGTGCGGAATACTTATTTTGAAAAGAACCATGACTTTCAATATAAATTCACACAATTCGAAAGCGTCAGTGTATTTATGATAAAATTTCAAACAGCTGGCAAAATGGCCGCCAACTAAATAAGTGCTGTCAACATGAAGTTTTTTGCTTCTATAAAAAATAAAGAAAATGAGAATGTCACCTTTTCCAGAAAGACTAATTTTTGGGAACAATCAAAAATTGTTCTTAAAGCAGAGCACAAGGAAGTTTAAGATCCGTGGGATAAAGGATAGGAACTTCCTTTTCCATTTCAATTTTCTCGCTAATTTTGCAACCTTTCTAGAAACTTTTCACGATTTTGTTTTATTTTTAATTAAAAATTAAAGTTCCTTTAAATATTTTTATTTACAATTCTGGTAAAAGCCTTTTTTAAACCAATTTTTTTTATAACTATTTTTATTATACATTTCTTTATACTATTTTTATACTGTGTGAATTCTTGTGAAATATTTATTTTTTTCTTTAAATTTTTATTGCACTTTTAAGGTTTCTATTTGTTGTTTTTGTTTTGTTTTTATGTTTTTTTTTTTGCTTTAAAATTTATCGCTTTTATGTTTATCTCTCACTTATTTGTCGTTCAGTGCTCTACCACATGATTTCCTGTCGCATTACATTCGCTTTAGTGGATTTCAAAGTAGAAAAACTAAAAGAAAAATCATTATGATCAAGAAACTTATTTTCTTTTACTTTTAACTTCTTTGATTCCAGCTAAAGACGTTTTCACATTCTCGAAACATTTGCCCTTTGAGGGATTAAAGAACAAACAAAATCAAACAGAAATTCAATTTGGTAAGAAAACGTAAAGTGTCAGAAGAGCAGTTGACAGGTAAGTTTACAGTGTTTTTTTTAATGAAACGACAATTTTTTATTTTTTAAAAAATTTTTTCATTATTGTTTTCAGTCTTTCAAAGTCCGTGTAAAGAAAAAAACTTTTTGGAAAGTGTATTGTGGAATGCGTTTGTGCAAACCTGCATCTTGTTCCAATGCGACTTTAAATAAAAAAATTATTATAAATTAACAAGATTTAAAAAGATAAAAATTTTAAAAATTTTTAAAGATAACTTTTTTATTGAAAATGATAATTATTGAAAAAATTTTTAATAAAAAACATTTTTATTGAAACAAATTTTTAGAAAAGAAATTTTTTTGAAAAACATTTTTATTGAAAAACATTTTTATTGAAAAACATTTTTATTGAAAAACATTTTGATTGAAATACATTTTTATTGAAAAAAATTTTAATCAAAATTAATTTTTAAGGAAACAATTTTTTGTAGAATTAAAACTAAATTAAGATTTTTGAAAAGAAACTTTACAGAATTATAGAAAAAACATTTTATGGAAATTATCTTTATAGAAAGAAATTTTGTTAGAAAACAAATTTTACTTCTACTGCACATAAAAAGGAAAAATTTGCAGGAATTAGGGGAAAAATTTATTTAAAAAATATTTTATAGAAAAATTTTTTATAGAATTAAAATTACATTATAAAGAAAAAAATAATAATATATAATAATATATAAAAAAACATTTTTAGAAAAAAATAAATTTTTGTAGAAAAATAAAATTTAAAAAAAAACTTTATGGAATTAAAATTAAATTAAGAAACTTTTTATAGAAAAGCATTGCAATAAAAAAGCTAATTTATAGGAACACATTTTCATATTCAAATATTTTTATAGAAAAACAATTTTCATAGAAAAACAATTTTATAGAGAAACACTTTTGTATGGAATAACATTTTTCTAGAAAAACAAGAAAAATTTTGTATTAAAAAATTTAAATAAAAAACATTTTTTATAAAAAAAAATTATAGAAAAATATTTTTATAGAAAAGCAATTTTATAGAAAAACATTTTGGTAGAAAAACAATAAAATTCTTTTTTTTGGTAGAAAAACATTTTCATAGAAAAACATTTTATTTTTAGAAAAAAACAAGAAAAATTTTAAATAAAAAAAATTTTTATAGACAAACAAAGTTTTATAAAAAATATTTTTACAGGCAAACAAATTTATAATAAAAAATTTTATAAAAAAACACTTTTGTATAGAGAAATATTTTTATAGAAAAAAATTTTCATAGAAAAACAAGAAAAATTTCTTATATAAAAAAAATTTTTATGGAAAAACATTTTGATAGCAAAATAAGAAAAATTTTGTATTAAAAAAAAAATTTTATAAAAAAACAAAATTTTATAAAGTAAAAATTATAGAAAAACATTTTTTTAGCAAAGCAATTTTATAGAGAAACACTTTTGTATGGGAAAACATTTTTATAGAAAAACATTTTTATGGAAAAATATTTTTATAGAAAAACAAGAAAAATTTTGTATAAAAAAATTAATAGGAAAAAATTTTTTTATAAAAAAGCAATTTTATAGAAAACCCATTTTTTAAAAAACACTTTTTTATAGGAAAGCATTTTTATCGAAACACTTTTTTTAAAAGAACATTTTTATAGAAAAAGTTTTAATAAAAAAAAATTTTTAGAGAGCAAAATATTATAGAAAAAAATTTTTATAAAAATAGAAAAAAATATTTTTTTTTAAAACCTCTACAGTGCATAAAACAGAAATTACTCTTCGAAGGAAATGCATAACGGTTCATGTTACACTTATAGTACAATAAATGTGCCTTTTTTAAAATGTGGAACTTTTTTTTTAACAAGCAACAACAGTGGGTATAAATTAGTTATTTAATCAAAAAGCAGTGAATTTTGTTAAAAATAATTTTTATAGTTCGTAACTTTGCCTTTTTTTAAGTTTAAGTTTTGTTGAAAAAATGCATTTTTTTAATTTAAAAAGTACAATTTTTGCATTTTTAAAATTTTTATTTTTAAGGTAAAATTATTTATTTTTAGATTAAAGACAATAAACAAGTTAATAAATTGAAAGTGAAAATATTTTTATTTAGTTAGTTTCCAAATAGCAGATAATATTTTAAAAACTTAAGAATCAAAATAAAAATTTTAAAAACTTCAACGATTCTAAAATACAAGTGTTTGCAGCTTTTGTGCCTTTTCAACTTGTTTTCTGAATTATTAATTTTTTTTTAAACTTCTATAATGTTTTTCAAATGCTTAAGGAAGTTTAAGCGGCAGAAGTTAAAAAGGTTTTATATTTTGCAATTTTAAAAGAAATTTATCTTTTATTTAAAATCTAATTCTAAATTATGATTTAATTTTATAATTTTTTCTGTGACTTTTGTGATTGCAATCTTTCTACGCAAAAATTAAAGAAAAAATATTTGTTTTTTATTTTCTTTTTGTAATGCACTCATATGTATATGCGCGTGTGTGTGTGTAAGCTAAATAATATTTGTTTATTTTGACCGCCCACAAATAATTCTTATCAGCAAACTAAAATCTAAACTGAATCAATTTTTAGATGATTAATATTTTCACTCACTGTAGATGGTTAAGAGAGTTAAGAGTGCAGCTAAATCATAAAACTGGCAACAATTAGGATTTGCTAGAAATTGAAAAGGAAAAATCACTGATTTAAAAAATTAAGATTGACCTTTGATTTCTAGGATTAACTCAAAACTGAAAAAAGGAGCAGCCTAAATATGACCACGTTTTCCCTTAAACAAGAATTATGTTTTTTGTTTTTGTTGTTAATTCTAAAGCTGATAATTTCGACAAAATTTTAGGCTTCTGTTTGAAATTTATTTAAAATTTATTTGTATGCTTGTGCGTTTTATAGATTTTGACAGTTGGACAGACAGTTAGCTGTTGATCCTTTTTATATATTTTTGCTTTTTGTGGTTTTAATTCGTTGAAAAATCTCGTTCATAAGAATCTTTTTGTCGAAACAAAACTAACAAAAAAATTCGTATTTAGTGGGTCAGATTTTTTTCTTTTAGTTTTTGTTGTTGTTATTGTCTCTTATCCTTTGTGTGAGTATTTCTTGAAATGTATTGTCATTTAAACAAAACCTTGTTGATTTTCTAATGACAACTTAGCATACGAAAGAAGACCTTTTTCATCTGAAAATTATTTATCAAGCAAAATGAAATCTTCTTTTTGCTTTTTCTTATTGTTTTGTTTTGTTTCTCTATTTAACTTAACGATGACAGTTTACTGTCAATTTGTCAAGTATTAAATTAAAAACAAATTCTGAAAATAGTTTTTTTTTAAATTTTTAGAAAATTAAGGGATTATAAACAGGATATTAAAAAGGAGTTTTAAAAAAGTTATTGAAATTACAAATAATTTGGTTAAGGCGATCATATAAATCCTTTTAATTGCAGGTTATTAGTTTAATGTAATTTTTAAGTCATATTTTTACTTAAGGTTGATTTCTGCCATTAATTTCAAAAAAGGATTAAGTCCATTACAGCAAAATATAAATGTTCTAAAATTCATTTAGAAATAAGTTTTGGCACAAATAACGCGTACAATAGAACGCCTCTCTAACGATAACTTATTGATTTAAATAATAAGATGGTAGCACTCGCCCCACAATACGTGCGCTTGCCTGTTGAAGCCAGTATGCAGCCCAGATCAATATTGTACACATTTTTATTTAAAGAAATATTGATTGCAGTAATCGTAACTAGTGCTTTTGTTTTGGTTTTTAAGAAATAATTTCCAATGATACCACCAGCACCTAAACTGTAACAGATAGTGAAGAGATTTACATGAGTACCGAGCCATGATACCATAACCTGAGAGTGGTCTTCAACTGGATATAGGAAATAGGCTCTACCCCAGCCCTAAGACGTATACACACTAGGTGCATACACCCCTTAATTGCAATTTTCGAGTACATGGTAGCAGAGCCATGCCCCAACTCCTTGTTTAAGAGTTGGAGACTATCCAACTCCTGGTCTTGTTACAAGCGCAACTAGGACATTCATACGGATGTTAACCTTTTTCTTCCCTTAACATTTCTTTGAAACTTTCTTTAAAGCCCGATTTAAACCACAGCCGCCGTATTGCTTCTTGAACGGCGTCACCAACAAGCAGAACAGGGTCATAGTCCTATGATACCAGTTAGGTGTCTCCAAGTCATTGGTCGGACTTCGAGAGTCCTATGTCTCTTCCTGTATCGGGCTCCTGCTGGCTTAGTGCTGCCTTTTACCCCCGAAGCCACCTGTCAAGATGGGAAAGAGATCCATCAAGACTGAGTGCCCCTAGGGGGATCTAATCCATAACAATCAATGTATTATTCTGGATGTCTTTAAGGTCTGCTAGGGATCCGTTTAAGCGTTTTTTAAAAAAATTTGATAAATTTAAAAGTAGTCACTTCGTTAAACATAATTTTGCGTCTATAAGTTAAACCAGCTGAATTTAAGATTAATCTAGACAATTTGACAGCATTGCTTAAATATATACAGTTAGCAGAAGCAGGGCAACATAAGCCAACAATTTGAAATACTTAAGGCATAAGAAGCCCTAAAATGTATGCTCATATTGAATCCGTTAGTTAATACGTTGTTTATTAAATAATAGATTGTAAGTTCAAATCTCAACACAATTTTGCGTCCATAAGTTAAGCCAGCTGAATCTCAAGGTTAATATCTAGATTAATTTGGTAGAATTGTTCAAAAATTTACAGTGAACAAATGCAAGGAAGCGTAAGCCAAAAATTTAAGGTGATTAAAGCATCTGTACAGCATAAAAATTATATCGCAAATTCATAAAATATACACAAGCTGGTAACCTAGAGTTGTATGTTAATAATGACACCATTAGTTAAAACGTTTGTGTATTAAACAGTAGACCGTAAGTTCAAATCCCAGCAGAACCTGTAGAAAACGTAAAAAATTAGTTGTTCAAAGAAGTGGAAGCTAAAATAGTTTACAGACTTAAACAGTAGGTCAATAGAGCGTGAATTGTTAAGTACCGGGTGCCACAGAATATTGGGGTCAGGAGATCTGTCTTGCTTAAAGCGTATATTTGGTGAACAAAAAGTCCGTAAGTTTAAATCTTGTTACAGAATTTTATTTAACACAGGGTCTTGCGTGAGATGTCCGTTTTGTAAACAAGATATGGAAATATGAGTTCCTCTAACTTCTATTGGAGTACAAGGTGTTCCGCTGCATGGCCTTCTTGACTAATGAATATTTTCTTCTTCTTTATAATATTTTCATTTGTCCTTCTATCGAAACTGAATCTTCTACCACTTACTAATAATTGTTTCTATTTCCAGCAGCGTTTGACTGGCTTCCGAAAGTGGACCTTAATTGCAGATATTATTATTATTAGTAGCGGTTGGAGAAAGTTCAGAGACGATGAGTAAATCTACGAGACTTTCCACCTTCAAAGAAATATTGATTTGATTCAGTTGATTCTTCACACCACATCAACGTAAATTTGTTTAGCTGATTCGACCTAACAGCCGAAACAGCAGAAATCGTTAATATTGCTGTAAGTTTTGTCGCCTAAATTTTAGGGCCCTGGTATTTTGAATTTAGGTTTTCGTTTGTTTTTACTGATGTTTATTTTAAGCCCCTTGGAACTGACCGTCGGTTTAGCAACTGACCGTCGGTTTAGGAACTGATGGTGGTTTTACGTGTGGCCAGATACTGACGTTAATATGTAACACGATTTTCGGGTTAGGAACTGACGATGGTTTTACGTGTGGCCAGATACTGACGTTAATCTGTAACACGATTTTCGTGTTAGGAACTGATGATGGTTTTACGTGTGGCCAGATACTGACGTTAATCTGTAACTCGATTTTCAGATTAGGAACTGACCGTCGGGTTAGGAACTGACGGTGGTTTTACGTGTGGCCAGGTACTGATGTTAATCTGTAACAGGATTTTCGACGTCAGATAGGATAGTTCTCACAATGCATTCAGAAAAGCGTTAAGGGGCTTAAAATAAACTTTATTAAGGTCAAACGAAAACCTAAATTCAAAATATCAGGGCCTTAACACACCTCGAGTGGCAATTTCAGAAGCACAGCAAGCAGAGGTATGCCACGCTCATTCCCCGCTTGCTTGAGAACAAGGAGACTATCATAGTTGCTGACACCCCGCAATAACCACACGTTCGTGCGGCGTGAGTTTAAAGCATAGCCATCAAAATAAATTCTCGCAGGGCCTCACCAATAACCGGAATAGGGCCGTAACCTCGCTGGCTACCGGTTAACGTAGTACCAGTTGATTATTCAAGTCCAGATTTTAAAGATCCGTTTCTTTCAGTTTCATGCTTCTGCTAGCCTAGGCGACAAATGCAGCATTTAACTCCCACAAACTATATGTCAAGGTGAAAAAGTGTTCACCAGGACTGCATGCCTTCGGGGGACGATCTATCCGAAAGCACAGTTACTTAAAGTTGTAAGTATCCAAATACGTTTAATATGCCAAGCCCACAAATCTAATTCGCCTTAGCTTTGCAAATAATATTCCAAAACCCCAACTCCTAGTTTTAGCGTTCTTAATCGTTTATTTAGCGATCGAACTCACTGCAGTTAAACGACTTACAGAAAGTTCCTACGGTTTTGCAATTACAAGTCACTAAAATAAATCAATTCTTTTGTTTTTGCATTTAAAACTTATTTCAAATTGTTATTTTAAAACTAAAATAAAAGTAAAAATGAAAAAATATTAAATAAGAAAAAAATCTAATATCGAGTATTTGAAAGGAGCTCAGATTACAAGCAGAAAATTACAGCAAACAATGCCAAACAGAGCATATCTATACGAACAACAAAGCGGCATTTGATGAACACATAGAGGGCACTTACAAACATAACACAATATGTATTAAAATGCAGGCAGACAGACAGACAGACGGACGGACAAGCATGTAGTCAATCTAAATTTATAAACGAATAAATAGATACCAACACACCACCTCATCTTTGACATCAGTTTGTAAATTTAAAAAGAAAGGCAAAAACAAAGAAATAGGGGGTTGCTCATAGAGATGACAGCTTTTCTAGTTGTTGTTGTTGCTCTTCGGAACACATTTCAATAACATTTGTTCTGGGTTAAGTTGTACAAATACAAATGGAATTTCATTTGGAGTTAAAACAATTAAAAGAAAAAGGGAGCTGGTTCATTAAAAGCGTTTAGACTTTTAAATTGTTGTTCCTCTTCAAACGAAAGAAAGTAAATAATTTTAATAAGAAAACAAATACTTTGTTATTAAGGAGCAGAAGAAAATTCTATTAAAGGGATGGATAAGAAATATCCTGGAAATTTCTTTAAACTAGCACCACCTGTATTTGAACAGTTGCGAAGAAAAGGGGCTGTAAAAAAAAGTTCATACAAACTGCACTCCATGCTCTTCACACTAATGACAACTGCTCTGACCAAAAGGAAGAGAAGGTGAAATGGGAAATTTAAGTCTTAAATTGTTAAAAAACAGGTACATACTTTCAAATTTATAAGAACTGGAACTGGAAATGAATGTGTTGAATTCTTTGAATAGAAGTTTAGTGGCTTAATAATGAAGGTGTTTTGAGTAGAACTTAAAATGCTCTTCGAAAAATTTTCTTCTTTCTCAATGGCACTGTACTTCTCTTTCTCTGTTCATTATGCCCACTTTTCTGGTAACATTTATGGAATTTCTCCTAGAGGACAGAACGCTTAAAGCTTTCCCCTGCCTCTAGTAATTTTTTTATTGAGAAAATATGACTGATAAAACCTTTCTAAAGAAAAATTTTCTTTGGTGAAGTTTTTTTTATACAAAAATTATGACTGACGATTTTTTTTATAGAAATTAAATTTCTATAAAAAATTATGACCTAGAATTTTCTATAGAAAAACTACTCTTGATGATATTTCAGTTTATCAATTGATAAATTTCAGTTTAATACCAGAAAATGCGTAAATGTTACCAGAGAAGATTATCAAAGAGATGGAGAAGAAGAGCAGAGAAGTCCTCTGGGAAGGTATACCGCTTTGTTTTGCCGCCATTTTGCTAAACATTAGTGTTGACAGTTCATATCTGGCAGTCGAGAAGTAGACACGTGTCAAATTTGTTATGGAAAAATATTCGATAAACCAGCGTGTTTTAATCGTTAAAATATTTTATCAAAATCAATCATCGATTACTGTGACGATGAGAGAATTACGTGAAATTTTCGGGAGAAACAATGTGCCAACAAAACGTACTATTTATCGTATAGTAAATGATTTCGAAGAAATAGGGCATGTAGGTGGACCACAACGTACTACAAGATCGGCTGAAAACATTACTGCTGCTCAAGAAAGTGTTCAAAACAATCTATCAACCTCAATTTGACGCCGTGCTCAAGAGCTTGGTGTTCAAAGAACAACTTTGGCCCTAATTTTGCACAAGGAATTTCATTTGATTTCATATAAGATTCAGTTGACACAAGAGCTTGCACATGGCAATCCCGATTTTTTTCATGAAAAATATCCTAATGAGTGACGAGGCACATTTTCATTTGAATGATTATGTGAATAAACAGAATATGTAGTCGGTTCTGAGGAATAGGAAACCCTCAAATTATTCAATAGTCACCTTTGCATCCATTAAAAGTGACAGTCTGGTATGCAATTTGGTTAGGAGGAATCATTGGACCTTAATTCTTTGAAAATGAAAAGGGCATAAAGGTTACTATGGATGGGAATATAAGATTCATTCTCTTTCATTTAATCAAAAATTATAAACAAACACAGTAGTATATCCAGCCGGCGGACACCCTGTATAAAATACGATTATAATTTTTCTATAGAAAACTTATGAATAATTGAGTTTTTATACAAAAATTATGATTGATGACATTATGACATTACTATGATTATAACTAATGAAATATTTTAATAGAAAAATATGACTGATGAATTTTTTTTTGGGACAAATTGGGACACCAAATTGGGACAATATATGAGACATATTATCACTAATGATTCTTTTGCAGAAAATAAATAACTGATGAATATTTTCTTAAGAAAATTTATAACTGATAAACATTTCCCAGAGGAAAGTGAAGACTGATAACATTTTTTATAGAAAAATTATGAACGCTAACATTTTGTTATAGAAAAAATTCAGCGTTATAAAAGTTTTCTACGAAAAATTTGTACATAATGAATTAATTCTTTAGGAAAATTATAGCTAATAAAAATTTTTTATAGAAAAATTACGACTATTTAATTTTTTTTTTGAGACAAATTATATACGAAATTTTTTACAAAAAAAATTTATTAATAAAAATTTTCTACGGAAAAATCTTCCTTGATGAATTAATTTTGTAAGAAAGTTATGGCTATTTAAAATTTTTTATAGAAAAATTATGACTGATGAAATTTTTTTTTGGGACAAATTGAAATACGAAATTTTTTATAGACAAATTACGGCTGTAGAAATTTTCTACAAAGACTTATGACTGATTAGTATTTTCTCAAGAAAAATTATGACTGATTAGTATTTTCTCAAGAAAAATTATAACTGATAAACATTTTCTAAAGGAAAATAAAGAAACATAAAAATCTAAATAGAACAATTATGATCGATAATATTTTCTTCTAGAAAAATCCTGTGCGATAAAAATTTTCTACGGAAAAATTATGCTTAAAAAATTATTATTTCTTTATGAAAGCAATGCTTTATAAAAATATGACATGAAATTTTTGTATAAAAATTATGACTGATGAAATATTTCTACAGAAAAATATGTCGAATAAAAATAATCCCAAGAAAAATTATAACTGATAAAAACTATTCCAAAGGAGAAATTTTTTATAGAAAAATTATTTTATTGTAGAAAAATTTAGACTGATAAAAATTACTACGGAAAATTAAGCGGCATGAATTATTTCTTATGAGATTTTCATAGAAAAATATGACTGATGGTATATTTTTTTTTTGTTTTTTTTAGAAAAATTATGATTGATGAAAATTTTCTATAGAAAATTTATGACTGATGAAAATTTTCTAAAAAAAAATTATAATTAATAAAAATTTTCCGCAGAAAAATTATAATTGATAAAAATTTTCTACAAAAAAATTATGACTGATGAAAATTTTCTCAAAAAAAAAAGTTATAGTTAATAAAAGTTTTCCGCAGAAAAATGAAAATTTTGTACATAAAATATATGACTGGTAAAAATTTCTTAAAAAAAAATTATAATTAATAAAAATTTTCTGCAGAAAAATTATGACTAGTGAAATATTTTTATAGAAAAATGAAATTTATTTTGGGAAGATTATGACACGAACTTCTTTCTGTATAAAAGAATATTATGACTGATGAAATGTACAGAAAAGCTAGAATTGAAGACATAATTTTTTACAGAAAAATAGTAACTGAAAAATTGTGTTTTGCAGAATATGACGGATGAAAATATTCTGAAGGAAAATAAAGACTGATGAAATTGTTTATATCCGTTGTTTTTTAAAAGGTACAAGGACTTTAAGTTGGCGAGTGATCTATTCTAGTTTCTCTCAAGCAAGGAATGATGTACTGTGTGTGATTAGATTAACATCCGCGCCTGGCCATGAAGCCTTAATCAGATCGTGGATCTTACCACTGCATAATTTGGAACGTCATGCTCGTCCTAGGCAGCCGAAGCTATAATTCTATGCAACAGAACTTTCTAGTTGCAATTTCAATGATCCGAGAGCAGGGCTGCAAATCATCACTCCTTGCTTAAGAGCTGGAGACTTTTCAACTCCTGTCCAGAACACATGTCTAGCATTCTCACTGGATCTGGGAACATTTCACCAGGTAGGTGTTATTAAAGCTGAAATGAACCCGGCCACCATAGAACCATAGACTGATATGTGGCCGCGAAACCACAACCACCACGGTACTTCCATAAACGGGCCAACCTCAATAATTAGCCAGAGAACAGTTAAGTGTCTAAAGAGACAAATAACGGAACTCTGCGGGTCACTGATTCCTGTGGAAATAAAGTGGAGTTTCCAGTTGTACCCCTGCTGACTTCAGGCGACTGGGCTCCCTTTTTCCCCCAGTTGAACAGGTCTAAGTTGTTACTATCTCAAAAGACCATATATATGTGCCTCCGGGGGGTAGGAATGATGTATTGTCTAGCAAACCGTGTGTTCAAATTGCTACTTGGAGTGCTATGTACGCCGAAGGCTCTGGTAGAGGCAAAGTGGTAAAAACTTCGCCGCTCACCGTTGTTTTTAATTAACACTCAATTTATGAAGTGTTGTTTTTATAATGTATTCACCGGCTGGACATAAATAATTTGTATACCAGGGTATAATCGCACAATAAAATAAATAAAAAAATGGCTTAAACTATATAAATCTGAGCCTGCTGCCACGGCCTTAAATATAAAACTTGGCTTAAATAAAGGAAAATATATTTTTATTTTAGAAATAATTTTTGAAAAAAATTTTTGTTTTCAAACTCACCTTGTAGTAATCCAGTGTTGTATAGTTTTGATAACACGGTACATTATACAACATAGTATATTATGAAGTATAATATTTGACCGTGCTTAAGGAACAGGATTTTAAAAAAGAAATGACTTAAATTATTTCCTTCTACGAAATGTAAAATATTTAACATTTATTTTAAAAACATTTGCAAAAATTTTTTAAATTTAAACATGCTGGGGTCGAGATATCTTTACATATTGGAAAATTCGTTAAAAAATTTTTTTTTTAAATTAAATAATTTTTTTTTAAATTTTTTGAGATTTTTTTCAAAATCATTTTTTTTTTTAATTAAATTTAATTTTTTATTTAAAAATACTGATGTTTATTAATTTGACACTTGTGCTGACAGCTGGCTACTTGCGATGGCAAATGGTTTTAGATATTAAATAAATTTGTTTGCTAAAATTTTAAACATAGTGTAAGTGTGTGTGTGTTATTTTTGTTTTCCTCTTTATTTCTACATGGTAATTTAAACTTAATTTATTGCTGTAATAATTTGCATGTTTTAGTTTAACAAAATTTATTTTACTTGCACAATAAACTGACGCGCCTCGTTAAAAAGCTATAAATTTAAATTAATTTTTTTATTTTTTATTTTTTGGTGTATTTTGAATTTGTGTAAACAAATGGACACTAACTAATGACAATTAAGTGACATTATCAATTACACAGCAGACATTTTTGCAATAACGTTGTTACATTTTTTTGTTTTTGTTTGCCTTAACACCAATGAACTACCAGCGGCTTTTTCAACAAACACGCAAAAAATATTTTTTTTATAATACCCTAGGTATTTCCTTTTCTTTTTATTATTTTACTTTATTTAACATTTAATTTTATATTATTTGAATTCTTGTTTAATTTATGCCTAAATATTCGCTTAAATAATTTAAAAAATTTTCTTTAAGTTACTGCTTTCTTAACGATTGCGTATTAACCGTAACTTTTCAACTGATTCACATAAATTTGCGTGTAATTTGCTCAAGCTTTGGCTTGTCATGCACACACACACACACGTTACCAGCCAACATGTTAAAACACGCAAAGCAAACATTAACTTAACTCCAACAACAGTAAAGCAAACAAAAAACAACAAAACAACCACATCAATATTAACGAATTGTAAAATACGAGTTGGTTTTTATAAAAGAGCACTAAACAAATACTTTAAATGTTGTTATTCTTGTTGTTATTGTTATTTGTGTAGAGGTGGTGGGCTACGTTAACAGCTGGCTGTTTTTATAGAAACTATTTATAATAATTTATATTATTAACTCATTGTAAAATGAAATTGGGTATTAATATTTGTGCTCTTTCTCGCTCTTTCTTTCTCACTTCATTTTGTTATTAAATGAGTTTGCATGTTAACAGCGTGGCCGTATGTTGATTTTCTTATACAATTGATAATTTTTTCAACTATTGATTTTGCAAAATTTTTTTTTTCTTATTTTTATTTCAAAGTTAAATAAAAAAATTATAAATTTAATAAAAAGAATATAAATAAAATATTTTTATTTTTTTGATAATTTTTATAGTTTTTTAAACGATCTTTTTTATCTTGAATAAATACCTTTTTTCTTTTTTAAGATCTTTTTTTATATATTTCTTCTTTTCAATATTTCGCTTTCCTTTGAAAAGCTTCTTCAGGAAAAAATTTTTAAATTTTTGAAAACAAAAAAATTATTAATTATTATTATTATTATAATTTTTTTGTTTTCAAAAATTTAAAAATTTTTTCCTGAAGAAGCTTTCCAAAGGAAAGTGAAATATTGAAAAGAAAAAATATATAAAAAAAAGATCTTAAAAAAGAAAAAAGATATTTATTTTTATTTATTAAAATTTAAAATAGCTTTAAAATTTTTTTTTTAAAGAGAAGTAGCACTTTTGGCAACAATGCCTATTTAGTCAAGTACCGTGCTACATTCTTTAGGAAAGGGATAGAGAAAAGATAAGACAGGTGGTAAAAATAGAATGATAATTACATAGCCTTCAAGCTCTTATTTTTGTAGTTAATACAACCACCCCTAGATTGGTAGGCTTAGTGCACTACCCACAAGCCTGCCGGGGCAGCTTTCATTTGTAGAAGGCCAAAGTTATCGGAAATTAACTGTCGTATAAGACAGCACAGCGACCATTGTTTATGCCTCCATCACTGAGCAGCCGCACCAGCAAACAATTTTTATTTTTTGCAGCTAAAAAAAACAGCCAATATCTTTCTTGGGAATCAAACTCACAACGCCCAGACTAATAACTACCCTACCTACTAGACTACAGTGGCACCTAGCTTAAGCAATTTGCCGCGATTTACTACCTACTAGTCTACCGGGGCAGCTTTCATTTCAAGAAGCCCAATGTTATCGCTAATTAACTGTCGTATAAGGCGACCAGTGACTATGCCTGAACAGGCAATTTATATTTTTGTAGTGAAAATAGCCAAACCACAACCCCCAGACTCATAAGCTAGTACACTACCTATTAGCCTACAGGGGCAACTAAATTATATGAAAGAGAATGCATTTTATAATGATAAATGTTTTATTTAACATTGGCAATTATGTATAAAATATAATATCAGATAAATGCCCGCCTCTCTTAGCCTCACAAATGCGGGCCCTTTTGAGCACACTTTTCATTACATTTTCACACATTCCACGCGGTATTTTATTAATTTCATCACGAATATTTTGTTTGAGTTGCTCAAGTGTTTCTGATTTGTTTGCATAAGCCTTGAAGTCGGGAGCCGTCAAAACAGGCGACCGTGACGGAAAATCAACATCACCATTTCTTGAAATAACTTGTGGAAAAAGATGTCGTCGTAATTCCATTGTATTCCTGGCTATATGCGATGTAGCGCCATCTTGTTGATACCACATGTTAATCAAGCCCAAAGCATGCAGATGTGGCTTTAAAGAGTTTTCAATCACATCACAATATCGCCACCCATTCATAGTTATCGTTAAGCCGTTTTCATTTTCAAAGAAGAAAGATCCAATGATTCCTTCTGACCAAATTGCACACCACACTGCCACTTTTAATGGATGCAAAGGTGAATGTTGAATTAAATTATTCTGGGGGCTTTCCCATTCCCCAGAATCGACTATTCTGTTTATTTACATATCCATTCAAATGAAAATGTGCCTCGTTACTCATTATGATTTTTTCATGAAAATCCGGCTTGTCGTAGCTTTCTAATGACATATGTACGGTGGCTTAAATAGTCCGGTTGAAGAAACTTTTATGTCGACTGAATCTTATATGGAATCTTATGTAAAATTAAGGCCAAAGTTGTTATTTGACGGCCAAGCTCCTGAGCACGGTGTTGAGTTAAGGCTGATGAATTATTTTAAATACTTCTTTGAGCAGCAGTAATGCTTTCAGCCGATCGTGCAGTACAGACCCTATTCCTTCGAAATCATTCACTATACGATAAATAGTAATTTTTTTTGTTTCTCCCAAAAATTTCACGTAACTTTCTCGTCGTCACAGTAATCGATTATTAATTTTGAGAAAATATTTTAACGATTAAAATACGCTGGTTTAGCTAATATTTTTTGATAATAAATAAAACTACGCATTTTTCCACAAAATTATCTTTTGTCTGGATCTTATTTTCAATTAGGCGGTTATAAGAACAAAAAAATTGTCGCCATTTAGAATTAAAAAATTCACAAAATTTCTCGGAAAAACATTACATCGAAAGAAAATGGCTGTGTGTTGCAGTTTGTGGTCAGGCGCCATGAACGGCCAATATTTTATCGCAAAGAAATGTGAACATTAAGATTTCTTTGTGCTACCAAATCGTGATAACACCAATTTTTTGTGTCCACCATTGGCTAATGTTAGCTTCAGTCATCTTTAGTTTCAGCAAATTATTGCATTCATCCATTCAGCCAGTTTTCAATTGGACACCATGTTTGTGTAATTTAACGCCGCTGGTTCGTGTGCTTTGTGGTAATAAAATTCGAAACTTTTAGTTGTTTTCTTTTTATAAGCATTTAATCATACTTTATCCACACAATGCTAGTTGTAATGTTATAATTCTAAAAAATCTTTGACAGGAGAAGGTCATCAATCCAAATGTATTTTTGTAGGTTAATACAACTAAGCTTACGTGAATAGACTACAAACAACTGACGTTCTGAAAGATGACAATTGGCGCTGCCAAGCGAAGCTTTGTTGCAAAAAGTGCTTCAAGATATTGTGAAAAAATGTGACGTCTGCCAAAGTGTCAGAGATGAATATTTTACTAACATTATATCCCATTATTAATTTCCATATTTCTACTTTACATTAATATAAATAAAGCTGAAGCTTAGAAAAAATAATGTGTGTTATAAGCCAGTTTACTTTCTAACCTCAAATTTTCCCATCCTTAATGATTAAAATAATTGATACGTGAGATAATTTTTTGAAGTGTAGAAGTAAAAATCATAAATTGGATATGACCTCTTTTTATCAGTAGCAATGCATCCATCAGTTTGGAATGATTGCTAGTTCTTCTGCAGAGAACTAGCACTTCATAACTAAAAACATCACCCAGATGGCCATTCAATTGTTTTGTCTTTTAGGTATGGTCTGGCAACTTTAATGCTTTAAATCATCAACTTGAGTGCTTTTGCTCTTTAATTATGTGAGGAAAGAGAGTGTTTATTTTATGAGATTTATTTTTACTTCATAATTGATGTTGTTGTTATTGTTATTTTGGCCTTTCAATTACAGTGCTTTCAGTAATGAAAGAAGTTTTAGTTGTTTATTTATTGTTGGAAAACAAAAGAAAAGCAAAGACAAAAAGAAAAGAAAAGTTGGGTTGTTTGATGGGGCGGGATTAAGTTGCTCATTTTATTTCATCCATCCTAAATAAAGCCCAGCGCAACTTAAAATTTTATTTGAAATTGTTACTTTAATAGTTTTTAAAGTCATGTTGTGATCACGATTGCCACAGCTAGTTTAACTAATCATTATTACTTTACTTTAGCTATTTAATTAACTTTTATTTTTATTAAATTTGTTAACGAGTCGTTAATAATATTTTTCTTTTTATTTAAAACATTCCAATGTTTTTTTTTAGTATTTTTTACTTCCACCGAAGCCTTCTTAGAAATTTTAATACAAATTGAATCTTCTAAAACCCCTCAAGGAAAGATCAGCATACAAATTACCGTTACTTTAATTTACCTTAAATTATTAAATACTAAGAAAATGTCAAATATAATCGAATCTTTTGTTCCGGTAATATTCTTTAGTTTAGTTAAGTCTTTTGAGGATTTTTTTATTTGAGTATGAAATAGAAATTAACTCTTTAAATGCAGTTTTAAGAATGTAATGAGTGGTCAAATTTGAGGTTAGGAAGTAAATTAACTTGAAGCTTATATGGTTTTCTGACAACTTTAGTTTTATTGATACCAATCGAAAGTAGGAGTGATTAAATATTTAATGAAATATGATCCTGGGTAAATGTCCACTTCTAGCACACGGGCAGACGCCTGCTCTTTGTACATTTTGCAACAAGCCTCTGCTTATCTCATCAATCCACAGCCGAATATTATTTTTCAGAGCGTCAGTTATTAGTGGGTTATTCATGTAAACCCAGTACCAGAGAAAATAATCCAGCGTCGTTAAATTACAAGATCGAGGCGGCCAAATCGAGAAATTACGCGACGAAGAAATTTCTCGTGCTTCAACTGGATTGTTTTGATGCCTGAGTGGCTTTTGTCGCCATCTTGCTGAAACCAAAGGTCACTGAGGCCAACATCAATCAAATTTGTTTGTTTCCATAATCCGCTAATCAAAAGTGAAGTTCATCACCAAAGAGAAAATTTTGTGAAGAGAGCGAACGTCTGCCGACGTACTTGAGGTGGATATTTACCCAACATTTATAATAATATTATACAGTAATACTTTGTTTAGATGACAAAAATAAAGTATAAAGTATGCTTATTATTTAATATATTAATAAACTAAAGAAAATCCCCTTTTTGGTACTTTAGCTTTCAAACTCTTTTGTTATTTATACGAATATAACTTTATTATTATATTATAGAGGAGTACTTTGTTAGATGATACTAAGCTACTTTATTATGCTCATAATTTAATATATTAATAAATTAAAAAAAATCCCCTTTTTGGTACTTTGTTATTTTTATATAACTTTATATTTAAACTTTTTTGGTTATTTTTTGTTGCCTTAAGCCTTAGCTTAAAATAAATATCATAATTTAATAGTTTGCGTTTTAGGGTACTTTTTTGAAAAACCGTACTTTTCTTGGTACTTTTAGCAAAATAAATTTTTTTTATTTATATTTATATAACACAAGAATACTTTGTTTAGATAACACTTAGCTACTTTATTATAAAACGTGCTCCTAATTTAATATATTAATAAATTAAAGAAAATCCCCTTTTTGGTACTTTAGCACCTTAACTCTTTTGTTATTTATATATAACTTTTAGTTAACTTTATTGCTTAGTTTTTGTTGCCTTAAGCTAAGAAGCTAAAATAAATACCATAATTTAATAGTTTGCCATTTAAGGTACTTTTTTGAAAAATCGTACTTTTCTTGGTACTTTTGGAAAAACACATTTTTTTATTTAGAATTATATTATACTTTGTTTAGATGACACTAAGCTGCTTTATTATAAAATATGCTCGTTAATTAATATATTATTAAATTAAAGAAAATCCCCTTTTTTGGTACTAATCTCTTTTGTTATTTATATATAAGTTTATATTTAAACTTTATTCCTTAGTGTTTGTTGCCTTAAGCTAAGAAATTAAAATAAATATCAAAATTTAATAGTTTGCTTTTCAGAGTACTTTTTTGAAGAACCGTACTTTTGGGAAAATACATTTTTTTTATTTATAATTATATTATAAAGGAATACTTTGTTTATATAACACTAAGCTACTTTATTATAAGACATGCTCCTAATTTAATATATTTGTAAATTTAAGAAAATCCCCTTTTTTGGTACTTTAGCACATTAACTCTTTTGTTATTTATATATAACTTTATATTTAAACTTTATTCCTTTTTTTTTGTTGTAATGAGCTTAAAAATTAAAATAAATATCAAAATTTTATAATTTGCCTTTTAGGGCACTTTTTTGAAAAACCGTACTTTTTTGGTACTTTTCGGGAAAAAATTATTTTAATTTATAATCATATTATACTCTGTTTAGATGACACTAAGCTGCTTTATTATAAAATATGCTCATTATTTCTTATATTTATAAATTAAAGAAATTCCCCTTTTTGGTACTAAAAATTTTTAAAAAATAAAAAATATTTTATATTTAAATAAAGTACTTTTAATAGTTTAAAATAAAGTTATTTATGAAAAACCGTTTATTTTAGCTTAAGATTTATTTAAAATCAAATGCCATTAATAATTTTTATATTTCTACTTTACACAGATTTTATATTTAAATTTTTTGTAGTTACCAAAGGGTGTATTTTAAACCAATTTACTGACAAACTTCAAATTTGTCCACCCTTTATATTGCAAATATTAATCAATATAATTTTTGGAAAGATAGTCTTTCAAAATGTAGGAAAATTTCATCGATTTTAATGCTTAAATGGATATAAATTGAAAAAGGGGATTTCTTTTATTTTTAGGGTACTTTTTTTAAAAAACCGTACTTTTTTGGTACTTTTGGGAAAAGAATTTGTCCACCCTTTATATTGCAAATATTAATCAATATAATTTTTGGAAAGATAGTCTTTCAAAATGTAGGAAAATTTCATCGATTTTAATGCTTAAATGGATATAAATTGAAAAAGGGGATTTCTTTTATTTTTAGGGTACTTTTTTTAAAAAACCGTACTTTTTTGGTACTTTTGGGAAAAGAATTTTTTTTGTGCGTTTTACATTATTTCTTTAGAAAAAAAATTTAAAAAAAAAATAAAAAATATTTTATATTTAAATAAAGTACTTTTAGTAGTTTAAAGTAAAGTTATTTAAAGAAAACCTTTCATTTTAGTTTAAGATTAAGATTTAATGTAGGGAAACATCATCGATTACAATGCTTAAATGGATATTAATTGAAAAAGGGGATTTTTTTTAATTTCTTGGGAATTTAAATTTTTAATATGGGAAATGCCAAAGCTGTCACTGTTGGGAACGCTGGTCTTAACATATTTGTTATTGCCAGAAACCAGACCTCAGATGTCGATTTCAGGCACTTAATATAAATAAATATTATAAATCATCTTTTTGTGGTGATTTCTGTCTTTTGTACCTTTAGGGTACTTTTTTGAAAAATCGTACTTTTTTTGGTACTTTTGGGAAAAGAATTTTTTTTTGGGTCTTACATTAAAAATAAAAACCTTTAAAAATTAAAAAAAAAAATATTTTATACTTAAATAAAGTACTTTTAGCAGTTTAAAGTAAAGTTATTTAAAAAAACCTTTCATTTCAGCTTAAGATTAAGATTTAATGTAGGGAAACATCATCGATTACAATGGTTAAATGGATATAAATTGAAAAAGGGATGTTTTTTTAATTTTTAGGGCATTTAAATTTTTAATATGGGAAATGCCAAAGCTGTCACTGTTGGGAGAGCTATTCTTAAGGTATTAATTTGTGGCCAGAAAACAGACCTCAGACGAGGTTTTTTCATGTTGATTTCAGAAATTCAAATATAACTTAATATTTCTAGTTTGGTTAGAAAATAATAAACAATTCCCTTAAAGGGTTAAACTAAATCCTTTAAACAAAATTCATTTTAAAGCAAAATATGGCCAAAAAAAAAACCAAATGAACCAAAAAGTTTGTGTGTTCTTCTTTAAATGAAAGCCACAAGCTGATGAACCTTTGCCAGGCTTTCTATGATACATGGCTCATTAAATTTGTTAAACACTTGATTGGGCGCCACAACAAGCAAATGTCGCCAATAATTAAGTTCACCTAGTTAATCACAGACTGTAGACAGTTTCAAAACTGCTGGTCTTTAAACAAACAAAGAAACAAAAAAAGGACCAGATATAAACGAAATGAACTTCAACAGAATATTTTTTTAATATTTCAGTTTAGGGTGGGTGCAATCGATTGTATTAATTTCTTTTATATAAAATTTGAAACAACATAAGGTTTCCCTTACACGCACAAAAATATTGAACAGCTAAATTTGGAAGAAACATACAAATTAAGGATTAAATCAAGTATACAAGATAAACGTAGCAGAAGAACAAGCAAAATAAAGAAAAAGACAGACAGACAGACTAACTTTTATTTATTTTTTTTTTTGCAAAATCAGAGACAAGTTTAAGATTTTTTTTATCAAAAAGACAAAAAAAGTGGCATATAACAGCAGGCCCATATTAACAGGCGCGACATGTCTTAAACAAAGTGGCGTCAATAAAATTTCAATATATTTTTTGTTGTTTTAAAATTCTTTAAAAATTTCTGAAGTTTGAAAAATATTTTTAAATTTCTTAATTTTTTATCCTTTGCCTGCTTGCGTCCCAAAAAGCAACAGAGTATCCAAAATTAATTAAATTAAATTTTATAACAGTTGTTATTATGGCAGTTCGTGCTAAAATATCCATAGTAATGTGCCCTTAAATAAACTTGGGGAAAATAAATAAAATTGTTGTTGATCCAGGCTAAATATTTGTACAGCCATTTTGAAAATGTGTTTACTGTGTTCCTTGGCAATTTTAGTGCCATAGAAACTCACAAGCAAACAAACAATAAAAACATTAAGAAAACAATAAAAAAAAAAAACAAAACCACCCACACTTAACAATCAGTTACTATAGGTTTAATCAGGATCTAGCGCTGGTTATTCACAGGGATTCTGCGCGCTGTATTTACACTCAAATTGGAGTTTTTCTTTTTAGTTTATTTCTCTAGAGAAATGTTAGTGGCCGTTTTGATAGTCTACTTTTTAAGTAAAAAATTTGGCTTTAATTTTTTTAAAGGACAAAATAAAAATTCCTTAAAAATAAAAAGGAATTTCGACACAACTCCATCATCTACTTGTGGGCTGGAATGACCTTAAAAACCGTAAAGAGAAATTTTATTCCATTTTTATACTGCCATGAAGACGACCCCTCACAGTTAACACAAAAAAGCTTTCCTTTAACCAGGTATATCATCAGACTGTTTAAGAAGGATTCTTGTGTTACCAACACTGACTACATGAATACCTTCTCACTTCTGATAAAAATTTAATTGAATTTGTAGCCAAAAAAAAAAACGAGCGTACATAAGCCGAACTTCTGGCCGGTACAATGCCAATAAATAGGCTAACTACAGGGTAACCGCCGGAAAGGTATACTACTTTGTTTTATTGTTTTTGTAACAAGAAATACTTTATTCGTGTTGTAGTTATTTATCTAAATGTGAGTTGCATAGTAAAATAGTTATAATTGACATAAAAGTGGTCATCATGGTTGTTGTTAAGAGCCTGCAATGTTAAATAAATGTCAGTCACTTACTCACTCACTCACTCAGTTTAAACTGTCTAGCAAAATATTAGGCAGCTGTAGCTTTTGTATGCACTTCACTACAACACATTTAATTGCCCTGTATGTCTGTCTTTAAATGTTTTACTTTGTAAAGAGTCACTTTGATTTATACAATTCGAAAAGTGTTAAAACTGCCCTTGACATTCATGTCTTGATTAATGTGATGAGTTAATTTAAAGTGTTGAGATTTTAAAATTAAAATAACAACAAAAAACAAAAATACTTAAAAAAAAACGAACCGAATTGGTAACAATTTTAAAGGCCACAAAAGGTTTCGTATTTATGATTTTAAAACTGAGCCGTGACGTGACATGATATGACATGACATAAATGTCATGTAAAGTTTTTTTTGCCCGGAAAGTTTATAATCATTCTGAACTAAAGCAAATTAGGTGAGAAAACACAGATGTCCTAAATCAAAAAAAACAAAGCGGGTGTCTATAAAAGGGTATAAAACTTTAAATTCTATACCTCTATAACTGTAGGCCATTTTGTTAGCTGTCAAATGATCATAAATTTCTTGGGTTTTCAGCATAATAAACTCACATCTGAACAACACTTCCGAATTGTGCCAATTTATTTGGAAAATCATGGTTCTATTCGGAATACAGGGTGTCCATTGGGAAGGTATACTACTTTGTTTATTTCTAATTTTTGATTAAATGATAGAGAACGATTAAATGATGCAAATCATGTATGTGATAGTTATGCAATATGTGGCCCAAATCGACATTATTAACTTGTGTACCCAAGTTTAAGGGCATGTTTTCTTTAGTGTGTCCAGCATTTTCAGTATCATCTTCATCTTTGGTGCTTTCATCTTTAAACTGTCTGCTTTTAGACCTCCACCAACAAAGTTACGCAATCACTCATCCAGTTTTTTGCCTCTTTGCCTCGCTTTTCCTTTGGCATGGTCACCTAGTGGCATCTCTCTTCTTGTTCGTCATATTCCTAAAGTAGTTGTGCCAAAAAGCTATCAAGGTGACAACACAGGATGTCCGCCCATTGTTTATAATTCTTGATTAAATAAAAGAGAATAGATCTTATGTTGATGTATGTATGGAATACAATATCAGATAAATGTCCACCTCTGTTAGCCTCACAAATGCCAGCCCTTTTGAGCACATTTTTCACTACATTCTCTCACACATTTCACGCGGTATTTTATTAATTTCATCACGAATATTTTGTTTTAGTTGCTAGAGCATTACTGGCTTGTTTACAAAACCTTGCTTTTCAGATATCACCACAAAAACCAATCCGAAACAGTCAAAACAGGCGAACGTGAAAGTCAATCAACATCACCATTTCTTGAAATAAATTGTTGTGGAAATGAGGTCTCGCAGTAATTCCACTGTAGGCGATGTGGCACCGTCTTGTTGATACCACATGTTAATCAAGCCCAAAGCATGCAGTTGTGGCATTAAAAAGTTTTCAATTATATCACCATATCCCTTCCCTGTCATAGTTACCGTTACCTCGTTTTCATTTTCAAAGAAGTAAGGTCCAATGAATCATTAATCCTGATCAAATTGCACACCAGACTGTCACTTTTAATGGATGCATAGGTGACTGTTACATAATTTAAGGGTTTCCCATTCCCCAGAACCGACTATTTTGTTTATTCACATATCCATGAAATAAAAATGTGTCTCGTCACTCATGAGAACATTTTTTTAATGAAAATCGGAATTGTCATGGGCGAGCTGTAACATCCTGTTGGCATATGCACAGCGGCGTAAATTGTCTTGTGGAAGAATCTCTTGTGTCAACAGAATCTTATATGGAAACAAATTCAAAACCTTGTGCAAAATTGTGGCCAAAGTTGTTCTTTGAACACCAAGCTTCTGAGCACGGTCTCGAATTGAGATTGATGGATTCTTTTGAACAGTTTCTTGAGCAGCAGTAATGTTTTCAGCCAATCTTGCAGTATTTTGTGGATCTATCACCTAAAGACCCTCTTTCTTTGAAATCATTCACTTCACCATAAATAGAGCGTTTTTTTGGCACATTTTTTCTCCAAAAAATTTCACTTAACTTTCTTATCTTCACAGTAATCGATGATTGATTTTGATAAAATATTTTAACGATTTAAACATGTTGGTTTATCGAATATTTTTCCATAATAAATTTGCCACTTGTCTCCTGCACGACTGCCAAATATAAACTGTCAAGACTAATGTTTATCAAAATGGCGGCAAAACAAAATGGTATACCTTCCCGACGGACACCCTGTAATACTTGAAAAGAAATAATAGTCAAGAATTTGTGCTTGAGCAAACCTTCACATTTTAACTTTAATAAAAATAATACAGAACAATCCCACTTTTTGGATATTTTTAAAACTTTTTTGGGAATTTTTATTAGTATTTATTAATGTTCCGGCAAACACTCTGTAGTACTCCAAAAGAAATAATAGTCAAGAATTTGTGCTTGAGCAATCCTTCACATTACAACTTTAATAAAAATAATACTGAACAATCCCACTTTTTGGACATTTTTAAAACTTTTTTGGGAATTTTTATTAGTATTTATTAATGTTCCGGCAAACACCCTGTAGTACTCCAAAAGAAATAATAGTCAAGAATTTGTGCTAGAGCAATCCTTTACAATTACAAATTTAATAAAAATAATACCGAACAATCCCACTTTTTGGACATTTTTAAAACTTTTTTGGGAATTTTTATTAGTATTTATTAATGTTCTGGCAAACACCTTGTGGTACTCCAAAAGAAATAATAGTCAAGAATTTGTGCTAGAGCAATCCTTTACAATTAACCTTAAAAAAAATTATACTGAACAATCCCACTTTTTGGACATTTTTAAAACTTTTTTGGGAATTTTTATTAGTATTTATTAATGTTCTGGCAAACACCCTGTGGTACTCCAAAAGAAATAATAGTCAAGAATATGTGCTTGAGCAATCCTTCACAATTACAACTTTAATAAAAATAATACTGAACAATCCCACTTTTTGGACATTTTTAAAAATTTTTTGGGAATTATTTTCAGTATTTAGTTCATAGTTATTAGTCAAAACTGAAGGATATACGAGTATAAAAAAATGTTTTTGGGAAAAAAACGGACTAAAATAAAAATATTTTAAATATAAAATTTGTAAAAACTTCTTAATAAAAATGGCGACTATAATTTTGGATCTTAGAAACATCAGTTTACAGAGTATAAAAAATGGAATTAAATTTTTAATTACAGTTTTTTAAAAGTATAAAAAAAATTATTATTTAGCCCCCATAATGTCTTCTTACCACGTTACGCTACTTCGTATTATTTATATTGACGGAACTTTTCTTAATCAAACCAACATAATGTTGGCGTTAAGTATTTTTATTGTTCGACAACATGAACATGAAAATGTCACTTGATTTCAGCCAATTGCTAACCACCATAATCGTTAAAACAAACGAGCAAGCAGACGAGTGTGTTCCAACTGGATACTGCGGTATAAAAGAAAAATTAAAACGAATTAAAACCAAAAAAACAAAAAAAAACATACATAAATAATAAATACAAAAACAAAAAGAAAATCCAAGTACTTAAAGAGGCTGTTTTAGATGGATGCCCGGTTGACTGGTGGCATAAGAAGCTTAAACAACGATGGTGGTCATACCACCACTACAAAACATTGTTTTTGTTTTTTTTTTTTGTTTTTATTGTATTATTACTTTGTCTAATGATTCGGAAATCCGTCAGCAACAATAAAAACAACCACAAATAATAATAAAAACTTTATTTATTTAATAAAATCGAAGAAAAAGGTCATTAAAAAACGCTAAAAAAATAACAAAAACAACTCAACTTGAGGGAGCAGTCACAAATGGAAATGAATAATTCTTTATTTAAGATTTCGTCTTAAATTATTGTAAAATTTAAATTTAAGCTGAATAATTAAATTATTTTTGTCAATAAAAACACAGATTTATTCATGGCAAATAGTTTATTTGTTCTAAGAAATTGATAACACTAGTCGACTTCAGAGCTGTTTTGAAAATGATCAAAATATCGTAACAAGACACATCCACTTATACGCAAAAGACTTCCAAGCTGGCTTAAGTTAATGTCAAAAATTGAACGAAAAGTTTGTCAAATGCTTAAGCAAATTTTTGAAGACTTTTAGGTGGCTATAATGTACTTATATGAATATAAAAATTGTTATGCACCAGTTGCACATTTGTTTTATTCCTACTTTTGCAAAAAAATAATTTCTTTCTAAATAAATGAAATTTAATAATCAAATTTTGTATACTTAATACTATCATTATACAAATTTCTAATTTTTAAGAAAATTACTAAAGAAAAATTACACATACTTCGATGTTTGTATAATCTGGGCCAAAAGTACTAAAAATATGCAACTGTGTCCATGATTGAATTTATAAACAACTAGCAAACCCGGCGAACCTCGTTTTGCCACCAGATGGCTTCGTTTTTTGTAACATTTCGTTTGGGGATTAAAAGATAAAGAAAAATTATATTTTTTTGTTTTATATTTGAAAAGGAAAAATTTTATTTTATTGCACAACAGTAATGAATTCATTTCGAGTACAAAAATGATGTGGAATTTAATGGAACTTCTTTAAGTAAAAAATGAAAGTGAATCCAAAGTAAATACTGAATCGAAGCGTTATACGTGTCCGCTAATTATCCGTTTCATTGAAGTGCTCTTTGGTAAAGCACATTTTTTGGTTTTTTGGTCTGACGTTAACACAAACAAAGCGGATGGTTTCCCAACTCGTGATCACGCAGCGTATAGCTGCCCATGTGAAAAACAATGATTTTCTAAATTTATCCCGCAAACACTAAGCGATTGGCCTTGTGACTTGTTAATTGTCATTGCAAACGCAAGGCGAACCGGAAATTGCAATCGTTTGAAGTCAAACGGAGGATCAGTCGGAATCATTGGTATTGGAGGAATACATATATTTTCACCCTCGTACTTTCCGTTAATAATGGTTGCCTCAATCAAATTCGACATAAGCCTTTTCACCGCAAATCGAGTACCGTGGCAAAGTCGCGGTGGATTCAAATTACGCAATATCATAATAACTGAACCAACTTTGAGTTGCAAGTTATGTGGTGGAAATCCTGGTAACTCCAGAGAGTTCAGAAACTCCGTTGGATAATTTACTGCATCATCGGTATTTTTTATGGAATCAAGGCATCACCGATTTTTGCTTGAATGGTGAAATTCAGTGCGTGTGCCACATCATTATTCTTTGCGGCGAGAATTGCTCATTGACTTAACCAAGCATAATTCTGATAATTCTCACTAATGTTTAAGAAAACATTTTTAATAAGAGCTAATTGAGCGTCTACAAATCGGCAAAAGGCGTTGGTAAGAGCAATTAACTTGGAATTTTTCTATTTCCAACAGCTAACAATTGTTTGGAAAATTGTGCAGCACTTTGATCATTTTGAAGTTGAGCTCTCATATTAGTGGTTAGCGATAATGTTTTTACGTTATTCCACAAAGGTGATGCCTTCAGGCAAGCATTCAATTTATCTGCAGGCGTTGCACTGGGAATTACTGGCAACGTCTGCCTGAAATCGCCTGCCAACAATATCATCAAGCCGCCAAAGATGTTGTTATTTCGCCGAAGATCCTTCTGTGTGAAGTTGAATGCTTCAAGTAATTTCTTATGTGCCATTGTGCACTCATTCCAAACAATGAGCTTGCATTGCATCAACAATTTTCCCATTGCACAGCAGCGGGAAATATTGCATGTTGGAGGTATCAATTGTGTTTTAATTGAGTGGCAACTTAAGCGCAGAATGTGCAGTATGACCGCCATCTAGAAGAGGCGCCGCAATTCTAGATGATGCTGAACGCCAAAGCTATGTCACCACATCTTGATCGAATAGTGGCCAAAATCAATGAATTGACAAATGTTTTCCCTGTTTCTCCAGGTGCGTCCAGGAAGAATAGACCACCAGTATTATTGTTCACCGCTCGCATAAATGTTTCGTATACTTGTTTTTCCTGTTCATTCAGCAACGACACATTATTTCGAACGAATTCCTGCAATATATCAACATTGTATTGCAGCTCTCGATTTAATTCTTGCATTCCATCGTGCATCGATCGATTTGGCGCAATCATTCCTACTTCAATCAGTAGCTTGTTTGCAATAGTCAAGCATTGATCCTCAATTAGAATCAACCCTTCATTGTATATTTCATCGGTTATTTGCATGTCGGGATAATTCGTTCGAATGCGCAAGCGATGCAAGATATTTTCACATGTGTCGTCTTTGTATTTGTTCCATAACTGAATTGGTTGTGAAGGGAAACATGTGGTGATGATAATTGCGAACAGCGTTCGTATTTGGCACGCATTTGATGAAACAACTGAACCCGCAAGTGTTAAATCCCAATGAAAATCGTTCTCCAGCAAACCCAATAGTTGACGTGCTTCTCGATATGTTTGGCATTGGTGGCCATTCACAGTTTTCAAATGCGCAAATGATTTTGGTCCACGTACATTTACCAGCAGCAGTCGCAAATAAAAACATTCATCATTGCTAGGATGAACAGTATACATGCGACCTACTGCACGGCGCCATCTACTTAAAATGAAACGCACTTATTTTCGTGAGGGATACTCACACACCACGTACTGGTGCCGTTGTAGTACATGCTATGTATCGGAGATGGCGCTGTATGAGAAATTTAATTTAACCTGTTTTCCTTCTTTTCTCTTGAAATTTTTCCTGAATTTTCTTTGCTATTAACGAAGCCCGAGACCTTTCCAACGAATGCAAAACCGTGGAAATCGTTTCGTGCGTTATAAAGTTATAGCGTCAGGAACGAAAACCCGACTTATTTTTATATTATTGATAGAAGATAAAAAATTAAATTTTGTTGCAAATTATGTGTTAAAAAATGCGGGGTGCGAGGGTGCTTTTCAAAAACATCAAATTTGGCGTGCCTTAAAATTTAAAGTAAAAAAAAGATGGTAAAAAACCAAAATGGAATGCAAAGCTACTGCAGGCGGCATATTTAATTAACTTATACTGAGCCTTTTGGAAGAAGCTGTGACAAATCTGCTGAACATTTTGATTTGAATTTATTTTAGGTTAAATTTATTAAAAAAGAAGAAAACAAAAGGTCGAATATAAATAATAAAAGAAATACAAATTTTATTTATTTTTTCCACACAGTTTATATTTTCTTCACAACAATTTTATCGAAAATAGTACACAAATGAATCTCCGCTGACTCAAATATTAGATATGTGTTATATTTTATTCAAATGATCGATAAACTGGCAACGTCGCCAATCTTATGGAATACCAAATTAGCATTGATCTTGTGTTAAAGTGATGTTGATTCAATCGACGACGATGTTGCCGTCGCCAAACAGAATAAGGGTGAAATTGAATAACTTCATTAGCTGCATAAAATCTTTTGAAACAGCTATCACGATATCGAGCAATAGTTCATCTTGTAAACTAAAAATGTCTTAAGTTTGTTTCCCAGCAAACAATTTATTAACATGTTTAATGTAGCGTATTTTTAAAAACCAGCGAACCAATCAAAAGTAAATAATATTTTTTATCAATGAAATTTAACAAACAACTTAAAATTATTAAAATTATTCAAATCAAATCTAATGCCACGAGGCATTTCATATAATTTTTATAACTTTATTAAATCGATTTAAAATTTAAACTTTATGACATTAATAACACAACGGCGCCAAGATTAAGATTGAGTTAAATAACAAAAATACAAAAAAAAGGCGTTAATATTGATATGATAATTACAAAAATTTTAAATTTAAATATTTCAAAGAATGGTAACAAGTTTTTGTTTAATATTTTAATAATAAAACCGCAGCAACAAGTAGTTTAAAGGTTTAAATAACATAATTTTATTAACTCTTTTTGTTACATATTTTTTTTGTCTTGTTATTGGACAAATCAGACAACAAACAACAACAACACACACAAAATATAAAATAAAAAAAAAATATATTAAAATCAATAAAGTCAGTCTAGTCAATTTTAAATAAAAGCACCCTGCCTCCCTCCTCATACTTGTTACACGAGTCAACAAAACGTAAAACAAATAAAAAGAAAACGAGAAACAACATGATAAATTTGAGACAAAATATAAATTTACCAAATTATAACAACAACAACAAAACGACAACATTAACAATAACGATTTCTTAGAACACCTTAGGCCAAAGACATTAACAGCAAAATGACACAAATTTTTATATCAAAATACATTTTTTGTTTGTTTTGTTTTTGTCTTTTTATTACAAAACATCTAAGCCTGGGTTACAGCTCCGCATTCAAAAACACATTAATATTGTTTCACATACACACAGCTAGGAAATTCTATTAGCCTGCTTATGTGTGTGTGTGTGTTTGTGAACGCTTGCATTTGTTTGAGCTTTTGGTCTAGTGTCTAATTTTAATAAAAAATCAATTCATTATACTCAAACTTATACACAACACACATACTTACACATACACACACACACATCTCACTTATGTCCATATCTGAATTTAATACTCATTAGAGTATTAACAAAAAAAAATTAATATTAAAATATTTTTTTTCTAATATTTTTAAATTTGTGATGGACAATAAAATAATTTACTCTTAATTTGGTTTTTAATTACAATAATTTTTTATGCATAAATTTCCTTAATATCTCTCTCATGCTCTCATGGAGGCGAAAACTTGTTTACGATCAATGCGACAGCATTTAATGTGATCCTAGAGAAAAAGTTGGGACTGTTGCGGCCTCTATTTTAATTCGAGGTTGTTTGAGCACAATTTTTAAAAACTTAGTGTCCGGTTATTATAGTGTACGGCTATAGGTAAATCTCGGTTCTACAAAGTTTGTCCGGCTATGGGAGGTGTCCGGTTATTGGGGGTGTCCGTTAGGAGAGGTTTCACTGCACCTTCTTCGATCCCCCCCGGGGGCACATTTATGGTCTTTACGGCACGTAACAGCTGTCTACATATGTGCAACTGGGGGTATAAAGGGAGCCCAGTCCCCTGAAGACAGGCAGGGAGTCAACTGGAAACTCCACTTTATTTCCACGGGGATCAGTGACCCGCAGAGTTCATTATTTGTCTCTTTAGACTTATAATAGTTCTCTGGCTGATCATTGAGGTTGGCCCCTATATGGGAGCATCGTGGTGGTTGTGGTTTTGCGGCCCCAAATCACACTCTGCACCTCCTTAACCCCCCCCCCCCCGGGGTCACATTTTTGGTCTTTATAGTACGTAACAGCTATCTAGATCTGTGCAACTGGGGGAAAAAGGGAGCCCAGTCCCCTGAAGTCAGACAGGGAGACAACTGGAAGCTCCACTTTATTGCCACGGGATCAGTGGCCCGCGGAGTTCATTATTTGTGTCTTTAGACTTATAATAGTTCTCTGGCTGATCATAGAGTTTGGCCCCTATATGGGAGTAGCGTGGTGGTTGTGGTTTTGCGGCCCCATAAGGGAATTATGGAAATTATGGTGGCCAGGATCATCTCGCTGTTGATAACACCCTAAGTGAATGATTAAGTCCAGTGAGCATGCTAGACATGTGTTCTGGACAGGAGTTAGAAAGTCTCCAACTCTTTAGCAAGGTATGATGGTTTGCAGCCCTGTCCTGGAATCATTAAAGTTGCAACTAGGTGGTTCTGTTGCTTAGAATTATGCCTTCGGCTATCTAGGACGCATGTATGACGTTCCAAATTATACAATAGTGGTTTGTCCACCATCTGATTAAGACCACATAGTCAGGCGCGGATGTAAAACAAATCACACTTTGCACTTCTTCCCTCCCCCCGGGGGCACATTTAAATGTTTTGACGGAAATTCATCGTTATTACATGTAACTTCGGGGGTAAAAGGGAGCCCAGTCCCCTTCAAGGCTAGCAGACGCCAACTGGACAATCCCCTATATTTCCACGGGAATCAGTAAAGCCCCAGAGTTCCGCTATTTGTCTTTTTAGCCTGTTCTCTGACTGATTATTTAGGTTGGCCCTTCGTTTGAATTTGTGGGTCGGAACATTCACAACGAACACAATGAATGGTCCAGTTCCAGTGAGCCTGAATGCGGTCGTGTTCTTAAATTATATTAAACTTCATGCGTTCTGGGCCAAGAGTTGGATAGTCTCCAACTCTTTAGCAAGGAGTGATAGCTGCGGTCTGCTTCGGGCTTTTGAAGTTGCAACTAGGAGTGACCGGAGGATATACGTATCTGAAAGCCTTCTAAGGCGAGGATGACGCTACATTTCATCCACAATAGTATGATTCACCATCTGATTATGGCTTACAAAGCTAGGTGCAGATGTAAATCTTATCATGTATGTACCTTGTTCCTTGTAGCATTCCGTATTGGTGCGAACATTCAAGACCGTGGCGTAAACACGTTTGGAGTTGCTGGTCTTTAGCTAAAAGTCCAGCATTTTCTCTTACATATCCATTGCCAGATTCGTCAAAGGTTTTGCACGTACCATGGGTACCAACTCAACATGTTAAGACGTTTAAATTGCAGAGACATAGTTGGTTTTCAAATAACACCTAAACCAGCTGCAAATGGCAGAATTACATTTACCAACTTTTATATCAGAGAAAACTTTGTTTTAAGGCATACAATGAGCTGGAACAAGCTGTTTAACATTAGAACTAGGTCCCTTAAAGTCAAATGAGTTAATCAATGAAGCACAACAATCTCTTTTATGCCTTGCCTTGCCTTACCCTTGAAAGCAAAAAGTTTATAATTAAATATAATGATCCTGAAGCTTTTAATTTCCTTATATGTATGTTCCTTTAATCAAAGGATTTTACACTTGTCCATCGGGAAAGGTAATACAGAAACCTCGCATAACCGGTTAGATCGGTTCTAGTTGAGTTGTTGAGTCCCAAAATGACTTTAATGTCGTCTCTAGCAAAATGCTTCGGCAATGGGAAATTTGTTTTAATACTTCAACATAAGAATTTATGGAATCAGGTATGTCTACATGTATCTCGTCTTCAGAGTCTCAGTCAGTCGGAACTCCACAACAGCGCTTAAATTTAATAATTTAATACAGTCATCTTCAGAGTAGACTCTTTCATCTACTTTTGAAAATTCGTCAAAGCCATTTGATTGACCGAACAGTTCTATTAAATTTGCTTACGTTGCGAGTGGAATATCATCTTAAGCCTCCAAATGCGGAATATTGTGACTAGCTGTTAAGAATCCAGCTTTCCGAAAACAGTTTTGTATTGTTGCTACTTCAACTTTATCCCAAGAGGATTTAATGAACTATAAAGCTTTAAGAACATCAATAGATTTAGCAAGATCTGATGCAGAACTTGCTGTATCGACCTTTGGTGGGAAGTGCTAATTTCCTTATCCAAGAACAGGAGAATTTTACGTTTCTGAGATCTCATTTTCCTGTTGAACTGCTGCAGCCATTCAGTCATGATGTGTCGAATCATCCATGCTTTTTTGTTGAATTTCCAATTTACTGGTAGGTCTTTAATAAGGAAATGTTTGAAGACTCAAGGGCTGGCTGCCTTACCTATGACTAACAGCAGCTCTTTCTCTCTTTCTAAGTTTGCATAAAACAAAACTGTCAGTCTTTACTTCGAAAATTTTCCACCAACGCACTTTTCGAATCTCAGAGCAAGAGTTCTATCAGCTAAAGCACGAAAAAGCCCACTTTCATGTGCGTTGTAAATATCCTCCGGCTTGTACCCATGCAACATGGATGGTAGCTTGGCTTTGAACTGCTGCTCATCTACCTGATTTACATCTGCAGCTTTTCAAGTTATACATTTAAAAGCAACGTTATTCCTTTTGCGCCATCTTTGTAACCAACCATTTGATGTAGAAAAATCAGATGCGCCCAGTTGCATTGATATTTCACTTGCCTTAGCTTTTACCATAGGACCAGAAATTGGAATATTTTGATATCTAGCCTTAGTGAACCAATCGAAACACATTTTGTCAATTTGAGCGCCACCTGTTCTAACAAACATCCTCTTTTGATGAACATTTATTCCAGCCTCCCATTTGGAATCAAAGCTGCTTTATTTTTATTGATTTCTGGGGCCTGTGTTTTGCCAATATTGAATCTTAAAGTATAAAAGAACTCTTGTTGGTAAGTTTCAATCAAAGTGAGTTAAGTTTAAAATTAATTCGCCTTGGGTTCAACGCTTCTGTCCGCCTATGAAAGGTTTTTTTAACACAATTTTTAAAAATTTAGTGTCCCTGTCCGGTTATTAGAGTGTCGGGCTATCGTAATACAATTTGTATGCAAAAACTCAGGAAAATCTCGGTTCTACAAAGTTTGTCCGGCTATGTGAGGTGTCCGTTAGGAGAGGTTTCATTGTACTTTGCTCCTTGTAGCCGTCCGTGCTGGTGCGAACATTCAAGACCGTGGCAAAAAGACGTTTGTAATTGCTGGTCTTTAGCTAAAAGATGACAAGACAACCATTTTTCCCTTACATATCCATTGCCAGATTCGTCAAAGGTTTTGCACGTACCATGGTACCAACTCAACATGTTAAGGCGTGTAAATTGTAGAGATATGTTCGCTTTGAACCAGCTAAAAATGGCAGAATTATATTTACCAACTTTCATATGAGAGAAAGCTTTGTTTTAAGGCATACAATGAGCTGGAACAAGCTGATCAGAGTGTGATTTGTTTTACATCCGCACCTGGCTATGTAGCCTTAATCAGATGGTGGACAAACTACTATTGTATAATTTGGAACGTCATACATGTGTCCTAGATAGCCGAAGGCATAATTCTAAGCAACAGAACCACCTAGTTGCAACTTTAATGATTCCAGGACAAAGCTGCAAACCATCACACCTTGCTAAAGAGTTGGGGACTTTCCAACTCCTGTCCAGAACACATGTCAAGCATGCATGACACTTTGCGTGTCATTATCAGTAAAATGATCCTGGCCACCATAATTTTCATAAATCCCTTATGAGGCCGCAAAACCACAACCACCACGATACTCCCATATAGGGGCCAACCTCAATAATCAGTCAGAGAACTATTATAAATCTAAAGAGACAAATAATGAACTCTGCGGCTCACTGATCCCCGTGGAAATAATGTAGAGCTTTCAGTTGTCTCCCTGTCTGACTTCAGGAGACTGGGCTCCCTTTTTCCCCAGTTGCACTGTGTCTAGATAGTGGAGTATTCTATAAAGACCATATTTATATGCCCCTGGAGGGAAGAACAAGTTTATCAACATTATAACTAGGTCCCTTAAAGTCGAGTGAGTAAATCAACGAGGGAGCATTAAAAATTATTCTTTGAAAAAGTTGCAACTCGCTGCATAATAATCTCTTGGAAACCTCGCATTTCCCTTGGTAGCAAAAAGTTTGTGTTTAAATATAGTGATCGCGAAGCTTTTAAGTGCCTTGATTTTCTAAGACTTTTTCCTCCAACCCATCTTCTTACTATTTATACCACCTATAATCTTTCAAAAATTAAGTACAATTCTTCTGTATGGCCAAGCGCCTTAAAGTCTATTTTGGATTAGCTCGATCGCGTACAGGAGAGGGCCAAGAAGCTCACTGGCGACAGTAGGGTATCCAACTCTATTAATTATCTATGGCATCTACGCCATTTGGGTTGTATTTTACTGTTTTATTGTTACTTAAGGGTTTTTCAACAAGAAGTTTGTTTTCTAAAACAAAAAATTTTGATTAAGATGTTTAAAATTTTTATTGTATTACGAAGCAAAAATTTAATGATAAATTTGAATGGGGAGCGATATCGTGATATGATTGAAAACTTTTTAATGTCACAACTACATGCCTGGAGCTTGATTAAGCTGTGGTATCAACAAGACGTTGCCACATTGCTTACAGCTAGGATTACAATGGAATTACTGCGATACCTTGCTCCACAACAAATTATTTTAAGAAATGGTTATGTCGAATGGCCTCCATGGTCGCCTGACTTGACTGCTCTGAACTTCTTTTTGTGGGGATATCTGAAAAGCAAGGTTTAGGCAAACAAACCAGAAACGCTTGAGCAACTCAAACAAAATATTCATGACGAAATTAATGAAATACCGCGTGAAATGTATCGGAATGTAATGAAAATGTGCTCAAAAGGGCTGGCATTTGTGAGGCTAACAGAGGTGGACATTTATCTGATATTGTATTCCATTCACAATTGCCGACATTAAATAAAACATTTATCTATTCTCTTTTAATTAATCAACAATTATAAACAAAGGGCGGACATGCTGTATTTTCACCTTGACACCTTTTTGGCACAACTACCCCAGGAATATGATGAACAAGAAGAGAGATGCCACCAGGTGACCATGCCAATGAAAAAGCGATTCAGAGTCAAAAAACTGGATGAGTGATTGCGGAACTTTGTTGGTGGAGGTCTAAAAGCAGACAGTTTAAAGATGAAAGCACCAAAAATGAAGATAACACTGAAATTGCTGGACACACTAAAGAAAACATGCCCTTGAACTTGAGTACACAAGTTAATAATGTCGATTTGAATAACATATCGCATAACTAACACACGTGGTTTGCATCAATAATAACATATACAGTTAAGGAAAAAACTCTACGTACACCCTACTTTTTTTAAATTTCTAAAGAATGGGTGATGATATTAGAAAAGATTTTGATGGTAATGTTTAAAACGTTAACAGTTAGGAATATCTCCAGAATTTTTATCCAGAAGCTACTGGCGATAAACACAGAAATAACCAGGAAAAAAGTCTATATACAGCGCTGGCAACTCTTAAAATTAATATGTATGTATGTAAGATAATGATAAAAGAAAAGGGAAAAACAACCGTTATATTTCCTGATTTACTTTACATTTGAAAGATTACAGTCATTGAAGTCCGAAAAGTGATATTTAAAACGTGTTTAAATTTTCAAAATGGCGAACAGAAAAGAAATAGAGCAATCAATAAGAAATTTAATGGTTGGCCTACGTAAAGAAAAAAATCTTACGGGGAAATTGCAAAAGTAGTGAAATTAAGTCGTTCTACTGTTCAAACTATTGTTAAAAACTATGAAGACACCAAGACTACCGAAAATAAACCGAGATCTGGAAGGCCTAACAAGCTATCCAGACGCGATGTCAGCAGTATCCTTAAAGAAATCCATCAGGATCCAAAAACAAGTGCCCTAAAACTAGCCGAACACCTCGCAAAATGTTGCAATGTTATTGTTTCACCCAGGACAGTAATAAATGTTTTGCATGAAAACGGTTTTAAAAGCAGAACAGCACGCAAAAAGCCGCTAATATCAGCTAAGAATCGTCAACTTCGCCTAGACTTCGCTAAAGCACACTTTGATAAAGGTGTAGATTTTTGGAAAAAGGTTATATTCACTGATGAAAGTAAGTATAATATTTTTGGAAATGACGGCCGAACTAAGGTTTGGAGAAAACCCAACACACCACTTGTATAAGATCTATTCTGTTTCATTTAATTTAAAGTTATAAGCAAACAAAGTAGTATACCTTTCTAGTGGGACACCCTGTACATATCCTTTATAATTGTGCTGAATCTGACAGGATTCGTTGGTTTTATTGTGTGTTTTGTGCAACAGCACAACCTTTAAGCTTGAAACTACTGAACTGTCGCTGAATAAATGCAAGTGGCCAGCGCTATAATCCATTCCCATATCTACAGATTAAGAGTTTTCTGGTGGATTAATCCTACTAGTGAATAGAATAGTCAATAGCAGCTTTTAGTATTTCTTTATAAGGGTGATTTAAAAACTAAATAACAGATTTTGTTTGTTTACTTAAAACGATTTCAACAGCTGTGCTTGCATATAAACTCCTAGTCAAGCATATTTTCAACGCCGCCAGGCCGTCACTTAATAATGTGTACTGTTTGGTTGCTACTTTTCAGGGAAATTAAAAATAAGTTTCTATGAAGGTTATTTTAAGATTTCTGGTAAAAAAAATTTCTTAAAATTAAAAAAAAAAATAATATATTTTTAAATTACCTTGCATTTTTTCTATTTAAGCACATACAAACATACTTTATCTAAAATTCAAATGTAAAATGAAGCTATAAAAATGTTGTACAAAATAAAAAAACACAATTTTTTCTGGTTGTTGTTGTTGCTGTTTTTTTCATTTGAATATGGTATGATATTTATTTTTTTCTATTTTATTAAGTGTGTTTAAAGTTTTTTTTTATTATTTTACAATTTTTTTTTTTAATTCAATTTTTTTTTTCCTTTAACATTAAAGGTGTCATTTACGTCAAGTTTTGTTTTTGTAGTTTTTGCTGCTCTTAAATAAAAGATAAATAATAGAAAGAAAAAAAAAAGCTTTAAATGCAGTTACGTTGTTGTGTTTTTTTTTCAGAAATTTTGTGTAACGTTTGATACGCTTGCTGATCTTGCGGTTTTTATATGGTTTAGACAATGACAATTACAAGTTGTATGTTTTTCTTTAACTAAGTTTTTGTTAATAAAAAAAAATAAGTCCCATTTTTTCTAAAATGTTAAAATTTTGAAATCTAAGATTTGTGTGATGTGTTAAAGTTTGTCTAAAGTGTTTGAAAAATAAAAAAGAAAAATTATTTAAAGTATTTGCTTAGTTTTAAAAATTCATACCTTTGAAAGGGTTTTCAACTTGTTTTTTAATTCTTTAAAATTTACAGTTTTTTTTTCATCTCTTTTGTTTCTGTTGTTGCAGATCTTTTTAAAATAAAAAAAAAACAAAAACAAAAAAAAAAGGAAATAAAGAACGACGACACAATTTAATGATCTCCAATCGTGTTCTTAAGTGAAAAGAATTAATTTCAATTTTTATCTTTAACTCATGATGGCACACTTGCATTTTAAGAAAACATTCCTTAAGCGAACATTTTTTTGTATCAGTAAAGGAATGCTTTCATTAGGCTACGGCAAAATCTATACAAGAAAAGGAACTTTATTTAAAGTTTATTTATTTACTCATTTCCTATTTGCAGAAAAGTAGTCAACTACCGCTCGGCAAAATACCCGTTACTATGCCGAAGATACTCTTTCGAGCTTGAACGGTTAAATAGGTTTTAGCAGATCTTAATGTCAGCAAGTCTCCTCAGCCGGATGGTATACCAGCGCTGGTCTTAAAACAGTGCTCTTCGATGCTAGTGCGCCCGTTAACAATCCTTTTCAGCATTTAGTATCATCCCGGTGAATTTCCAAAGGGTTGGAAGGTTGCTAATATAACGCCCATCGCCAAAAAGGATGAGTACCATTAAAGGTGAATCTTGTGGCTGAAGCTTTGCAAATTCGACAGAGTTATGGACAACCTGATTGTCCAGTCATTTAAATGATCATTGTGTATACATGTGCCAATATAACATGGCAACAGCCGTGGCTCCTATCGTCGCAAATCTATAAAGAGGTTTCCTAAACACAAAATACAGGGATACACCTTGTAATAAAACACATCAAATGTGGTGGCCGAATTCATGCACATGTTAACTGCTGCAATTAAGATGCCCACCACTATTGATCCATTCTAGTGGCTAAGAACGTGGCACTAATCAACGATAAAGAATGGATAACGGTTGTTCAACCAAGTAGCAATTGCATTTTGTTCTGCACTTTCTTAAGTGAGCGAAAGTATTAATAATTTTCATCTTGTGAGGTACCCAGAGTCCAACAGCTTACTTAGCAATTGACAGTATGGTTTCCGTAGGGGGCGCTCTATAGGCGACTTTCGGGCTTTCCTATCGGAACAATACTCCAACTCCATACATCATTAGGAGAGAGTCCCCTCTTCCCGTAGTAAATTGATATGTTTTAAAGGACTCTCACCGTTATTACATGTGTCAATGGGAGCAAAACGGGAGCCCAGTCCCCTGAAGGCTGGCAGGTAGTCAACTGGAAGCTCCACGTTATTTCCACGAGAATCAGAAAAGCCTCAGGCACCGTCCCGTTGAAACTATCTATCAGCACTATTCAAGACGTCAATAATAGGCCAAAATTAAGTTGTTAGTATTTTGCGATAGCGTGATCCATTGACCGTTATCAGGATTCCAGCCTTATCTTCGACATAAACTGGCCGAATCACGTCTTGAGACCACATAGCGCACCAAATAGAAACACTTTAAGCATACAAAGGCTTCTCAATAATTGCTCTGGGATTTTCAAAAGCCTAAATACGGCAACTTTGCTTGCTGACATACCCTTGACAAGTGAAAATGGGCTTCGTCTAAAAAAATGATGTTTTCAGAAAAACCCGCCGGTTGTTCCTGAATGGATTTTGCGAATCTACGGCGATTTGAATGGTTGTTCGACTTTAATTCCTGCACCAGTTAAACCTTGTTAGGCCTCAAAGTCAACTCCTTACGCAAAATTCGCTATGTGTTAGTTTTGGATAACCCCAATTGTTGAGAACGTCGAGGAATTAACGAATTTGCATCTGCTTCAGCACTATGGCTCACGCCTAAAATCTTTTCAGTTAAACAACCCGGTCGAACATGCGTTGATGTTCGCACATTTTGTAACGATCAAACTGCTGTATTTGAAGTTTTAATAATTCTCAAGTGTATGTTGAGGTCGCGTTACATCTAGAAAAACTAAGTGTTTTAGTGTGCTTTATGGACTGGTGGTATCATTGGTTTGATACTTTTTTAAAAACAATGCTGGTCAGTATGTTACAGTCTATAGTAACTGCTATGGTTATGTCAACGGGGGAAAAACGGGAGCCCAGCTCCACGTTATTTCCACGGAAATCAGAAAAGCCTCAGAGTTCATCTAATTGGTTCTTTAGCTTTTAAGCTGTTCTCTGATTGATTATTGAGGTTAGCCCTTCAGAAGCATCGTGGTGGTTAAGATTCCGTGGCCCTAATGAGTTTGATTAAGGAGTCAGGATAATCTCACCTTTACTGAGAACAATGGGTAAATGATCCGGATCCAATGAGTATGCTAGTATGCTTGTCATGTGTTCCAGACCAGGATAGTCTCCAGCTCCTCACCAAGGGATAGCGGTTGGCAACCCTGATTCGAAACCTCCGAAATTGCAACTAGGAATAACCTGTTGCTAGAAATAAGTCTTAAGTTTCCAAGGACGCGGCGCACGCATCATATCGCCCAAGTGGTTTGACCACTGTCGGGTTATGGCATACACACGTTAGGTACCGATGTAAATCTTACTACGCATTTCGGAGAGATTCCCCCTGGGGCACATTGATATGTTTTGACAGAATCTCACCGTGATTGCATGTGTCGCCGGGGGTAAAAGGGAGCCCAGTCCCCTAAAGGCTAGCAGGGAACCAACTAGACAATTCACGTTATTTCCTTCACGCAGTAAGTCTTAGAATTCAGCTTTTTACTTTTTAGCCTCTTAGATATTCTTTGTCTGATTATTGAGGTTGACCCTTCGGGAGTATCGTGGTGACTGTGGTTTCGAGGCTCTCGTTTGAATTATGTGGGTCGGATCATTCTTAATGAACACAATAAATGGTCCAGGTCCAGTGAGTATGATTGCGGTTGTGTTCTTAAATTTTATTAATCTTTATACGTTTTGGACCAGGTGTTGGATAGTCTGCAACTCTTCAGCAAGGAGTGAAGGCTGCGGCCTGCTTCGGGCTTTTGAAGTTGCAACTAGGAGTGACTAGAGGATATACGTATCTGAAAACCTTCTAGAGCCAGGATGACGCTACATTTCATCCACACTGATGTGATCCACCGTCCGGTTGTGGCTTACACGGCTAGATACTGACGTAAATCTTATATTATTTCGGAGAGAGTGAGGTGGTGGCTCTAGATATTTCCAAGGCGTTTGGTAGAGTGTGGCAAAACTTGCTGCTTTTGGTGTCGGTGATAATTTCTCCAGAAGATTTATATCGAGTTTTCTCAGGAAACGCACTACACGAACTGTTATAGACGGAATTTCATCATTTCATCGAGTTCAAGATTAATTCGGGGGTACTGTTCCGACTTCGTTCTTTCTTCTACCCTATTTCTTATTTTTCTAAATGACCCTCTTTATCGAACTTTCAACCCTGTATACTCCTGCGCAGATGACAGCACCATATGTCATTCGTATTCATTTAATAATCATTTAATAGACCGAAACAGTTGGAGGTGAGTTTTAAAAGGCGGAACATGAATGGTACGCTCAGTCATGTTCTGGCGGCGATCTCCTTATAGGGTCGTGTTAATAGAGCTGATTTTAAGACGCAAAGTTTCATGCTTACGCATAGATTTGTGTTCAGAAATGAAGCTGCACCCGTTGCTATGGGTGCTATAGGTATTACGGAATCGGCAGCTCTTGATGTTCTTGGTTCTTGGAATGAAAGTTCATTGTGGTATGCTCGATGAACAAAACATATTTTTCAGGTTTCTAAAGAAGCTTTCAAGTGCTTCGATTTTCTAAAACGGTGTAGGAGATTCTTCACTCCATCCAATCTTCGTACTATTTATACCGCCTGTATTACGAATAGAAAAGTTCGGCTATTGTGAATGAAAAATGATACCACCACGACCACGCTGACAGTTGTTGATTCTTTCATCAAAGTTTTTAATCACCTTTTGACAAAATGGCGGTCCTATTTCCAATAATCACATTACGGATTTTGAGTTTTAAGAATGAAATTGATACGATTGGCTCCGTATAGACTCTGTCCTTAACATAGCTTCACAAAATATAATCCAATATTGTTAAGTCACTCGATGTGGTTGGCCGCTAACTGCTGATTGTCGTGTCGGACCGTTCTATTGAAACCCCATGTTAGTAATATCCACGACGTCAACAATATGCCAAAATTGAGTTAGTATCTCGCGATAGCGTGATTCATTGACCATGCATGCAAAAGTACACATTAGGATCTTGAATCCATAGACTAAAAATCAAAAAATTTTTGAAATTTGTTCCATTTTTTTTTTGGGAAACTTTTTCCACAAATCTTAACTTAAATTAATCGTCTGACAACATTTTATTCATTTAAATCTCTGAAAAATCTTTTATTAACTTAAGACTCCTTCTTCAGATAGTGCACTATATTCCGAGTAAAAGGTTAGTCATAGCGTTTGCCAACTCAGTAAAGTAAATTGTAGTTTCTATTCCATTTTCTATTAATTTTATTTCGAAGTAAAACAAGAGTAAAGATAAATACAATAATATTTCTTCTTTTGGTAAATTTCGAACTTAAGCCGACTTAAAATGATCAATTTCTTAGAATTTATGCACGATAAATGTTGTAAAGAAAATGTTTTTCCAAAAAGAATGGAGGGAGCGAATAGAATTGTTAATACTGACGATGATCACCCCAAATTTTCCAAGTCATTTGTAGTATGGCTGAAAAGTTTGACGCGCACATGATACAACACATTCTTAAACATGTCGATTGCACTGGATTTTTAAATGAATGAAATTTGACCCTCAAAAATATTTAAAGTTGAAGAACAGCTCAATTCACGTCTAAACACCCATAAATATTTAACAACGAAATGAGAATTTTAAGCAAAAAACATCAAATATTTCACTGCTAGGAACATTTCGTATTTCGTGATGAGATTTACATCTACACCTAGCCGTGGGCCTTAATCAGATGGTGGTCAAACCATTGGGAATGGAAAGCAACGTCATTCACGCTCTAGGAAGTCGAAGACTAATTCTATCAACAGGCCTTTCCTAGTTGCAATTTCAGCGGTTCCAAAGCAGAGTTGCAAACCACTACTCCTTGCTGATGATCTGGAGACTATCCAACTCTTGGTCCAGAACACATGACTAGCATGCTCACTGGATCCGGATCATTCACCCGTAGGTGTGATTAAAAGCGAGATGATCCTTGCCCTCAAATCAAATTCATGCGAGGGCCGCAAAACCACAACCACCACGATACTCCCGAAGGGCTAACCTCAATAATTAGTCAGAGAAACAGCTAAAAGTTAAAAGAGGCAACGTGTGATTAGATTTACATCCGCGCCTAGCCATGAAGCCTTAATCAGATGGTGGACCAAACCACTGCATAATTTGGAACGTCATGCTCGTCCAAGGAAGCCGAAGCTATAATTCTATACAACAGAACTTTCTAGTTGCAACTTCGATGATTCCAGAGCAGGGCTGCAAATCATCACTCCTTGCTTAAGAGTTGGAGACTTTCCAACTCCTGTCCAGAACACATGTCTAGCATGCTCACTAGATCTGGGAACATTTCACCAGGTAGGTGTTATTAAAGGTGAAATGAACCCGGCCACCATAGACTAATATGGGGGCGCGAAACCACAACCACCACGACACTCCCATATAGGGGCCAACCTCAATAATCAGTCAGAGAACAGTTAAATGTCTAAAGAGACAAATAATGAACTCTGCGGGTTCACTGATTCCCGTGGAAATATGTGGATTGTCCAGGTGGCTCCTACTAGCCTTTAAGGGCCTTGGGCTCCCTTTTACCTCGCAAGAACTATGTGGTTATGCGTGATATGATTTACGTCAGTGCCTAGCGTGTGTGTGCTATAAATCGACGGTGGTCAAACCACTTGGGTGATATGATACGTGCGCCGAGCCCTAGGAAGCCGAAGATTAATTTCTAGCAACAGGTTATTCCTAGTTGCAATTTCGGAGGTTTGGAAGCAGGATCGCCAACCACCACTCCTTGGTGAAGAGTTGGAGACTATCCAACTCCTGATACAGAACACATGACAAGCATGCTCACTGGATCCGGATCATTCACCTAATGTTCTCAACAAAGGTGAGATGATCCTAGCCCCCTAATCAAATTCAAGAGGGGCCGCGAAACACATAGCCACCACGATACTCCCGAAGGGCCAACCTCAATAATCAGTCAGAGAAACAGCTAAAACGCTAAAGAGACAATTAGCGGAACTCTGGGGCTTACTGATTCCCGTGGAAATAAAGTGGAGTTTCCAGTTGCACCCCTGCTGACTTCAGGGGACTGGGCTCCCTTTTTCCCCCAGTTCCACAGGTCTAAGTTGTTACTATCTCCAAAGACCATATATATGTGCCCCCGGGGGGTAAGTCTAAAGAGACAATTCGCGGAAACTCTGGGGCTTTCTGATTCCCGTGGAAATAACGTGGAGCTTCCAGTTGTCCCCTGCTGACTTCAGGGCACTGGGCTGCCTTATACACCCAGCAGCACAGGTCTAAATAGTCAAGTATTCTATAAAGACCGATAAATGTGCTTCTGGGGGGGAGGAACATTTTGTATGGAAAAAGTTAATTCGTTTCCATTATTTATTATTTTTGTATCACACCTTCTCTAGACTTTCACTAATAAATCAAAAAAAAAATTAGCCAAGTCAGTCTAGCCGTTCTCGAGCTATAGCAAGACTAACGAAGAGCAATTCCTCTTCATATATAGAGAGAAGATAGAAGATTGTAGGCTATTTAGATTTCGCTACAGTCGCATCAATATAAAATCAACTCTTATTTTTTTATGCTTAAAACAACTCCAACTTTATCTTTATCCCACATTTAAGTTGAAGTTGAAATTGCTTATTGTCAGCCAGGTGACAAATCTTCTTTAGCTGCTGTTATTGCATTTGTTTCTTAGTTGCTGGGTTCTGGGCAGTTGGTTTGTTAGTTTGTTTGTTTGTTTGTTTGCTAGCACGTTTGTTTAAATTGTTGTTCCTGTTTGTTTTATTTGTAGACCCCATCATCATGTTCATTGTGGTATGAAGGACCTACAACGTTGTTGCATGTTATTTTATGATTTCGTTTAGCTGTCTTTGTTTCTTTTTTTATTAAGTTTTTCTTTTATTTCTTTCTTTTTTTTTGTTTTTGTTGTTGCCTGGTGTTTTTTTCGACACTTTGTAGATCCTTTAGCTATGTCTTTAATATAAGTATTGTTATTGCTGTTGTTGTCATTGTGGCATCCAGTTAAACATGCATTACTAACAGATTGTTACAACATTCCACAAACAAATTGTTTGTTGTTGTTCATGTAAATTTTGTTTCCGTTTTTATTATTTTTCTTTTGCTCAAAATAATTGTTCAAATAAATTGTTGAAAATTAATTTTTTTTTTAAATAATTATTTACCCTTCAAGGTCTTTATATATTTATTTTTTTTTATTTATTGATTATTTAAAAAAAATATTTATAAATTTTTTTCCCTAAAAATACCACCCAATAGTGTGGTGTAATATTGTCAATAAAAATAAAATTGTTTTAATTTTTATAAAAAAAGCCTTGTGCTTAAATAAATTATTAAAAAAATATTAAAAAAGTTAATGAACTGAAATTATTATTTTAGAACTGGAAACATAACCTCAAATAAAAATTCCGCCATCTAACGTTTTTTTTCTCAACTAGTGCTTATTTCGTGAATGGTAACACTTAGCTCATGTTTGCTTTGACAGATAATTAGTTTTATACTTCCGCTGAACGAATATGGTTGTGTATGCGCTTGAACAACGCTGGGAAATATTGCGACATTACTTTGAAAATCACGGTAATGTTGCGGAATGTGTGCGAAAATTGCTTACGTATTTTGAAAGAAGAGAAGCATCGTCAGCTCCGTATGTTCGTTATCTTGTGAAAAAAGTGAGAGAAACTTGGCTTCCTTCATCGATAAACCAAAGCATGAAAATCTGAAAACAATCTGTACACCCGAGAATATTGCTGCTGTGGCGGAAAGTGTGCGTTAAGAGCCATCAACATCAATTCACCGTCGTTCTCAACAATTGAACATTTCAGAGACATCATTGAGACGAATAAAGACCTTGAGTATGATGCCATACAAAGTCCAATTGGTTCAGGAGTTGAAGCCAACTGACCATCCAATGCGTTTTCGCTTCGCTAAGTGGGCCTGCGATCGACTTACAGAAGATGCCGATTTTGCAAAAAAAATCATCTTTTCAGATGAAGCTCATTTTGATTGGGCGGGTATGTAAACAAGCAAAATTGTCGCATTTGGGGCACAGAAAACCCGCACGCATACATTGAAAAGCCGACGCACCCAAAACGAGTCACTGGTACGGATTTTGGCCCAGAGGCATAATTGGGCCATTTTTCAGGAGTGGCCGTTACAGTCAATGGCGATCGTTATCGGGCCATGTTGAACGAATTTTGTTTACAAAAATTGAAGAGAAGGATATTGGCCCTACTTTTGAAGATCGCATTATCAGCCGCAGATTCCCCCCGGGGGCACATCATAGTCTTTTTATTCCATCTAGACTGGTGTCTTGCGGGGTGAAAGGGAGCCCAAGCCCCTTAAAGGCTAGTAGGAGTCACCTGGACAATCCACTATATTTCCACGGGAATCAGTGAGCCCCAGAGTTCCGCCATTTGTCTCTTTAGACAATTAGCTGTTCTCTGGCTGAGGTTGGCCCCTATATGGGAGTGAGATTTTGTGGGTTAGATCATTCACAATGAACACAATGAATGGTTCAGGTCCAGTGAGTATGAATGACGTCGTGTTCTTAGTTATATTAAGCTTCATGCGTTCTGGACCAGGAGTTGGATGGTCTCCAACTCTTAAGCAAGGAGTAAAGGCTGCGAACTAATTCGTGCTTTTGAAATTGCAACTAGGAGTGACCGGAGAATGCACGGATTCGAAGGCCTTCTAGGACGAGAATGGCGCTACATACCATTCACAGTGGTTTGACCACCATCTGGTTAGGGCTAACTGCCAGGTACAGATGTAAATCAAATCACGCAATCAGCCGCAGAGCTGATGTCGTTTAGCTACCTCAGAGCTGCGATTTGACACCGTTGGACTATTATTTGTGGGGTTCCGTCAAAGATAAGTGTTACGCCGACAAGCCAGAGAAAATAGACGCTTTAAAGGACAATATTCGCGAAGCAATTGCTCAAGAGCTGGAGACTATCCAACTCCTGGTCCAGAACACATGACTAGCATGCTCACTGGATCCGGATCACTCACCCGTTGGTATTATTAAAGGCGAGGTGATCCTAGCCCACATAATCAGTTCATGCAGTTCATGCTGGGGCCGCAAAACCACAACCACCACGATACTCCCAAAGGGCCAACCTCAATGATCAGTAAGAGAAACAGCTAAAAGGCTAAAGAGACAATTAGCGGAACACTGAGGCTTACTGATTCTCAAGGAAATAACGTGGAGTTTCCAGTTGACACCCTGCTTGCCTTCAGGGGACTGGGCTCCCTTATACCCCCAGCAGCACAGGTCTAGATGGTCAAGTATTCCATAAAGACCAGTAAATGTGCCTCCGGGGGGACAGCTAGTTACAACGTGTGTGATTAGATTTACATCCGCGCCTGGCCATGAAGCCTTAATCAGTTGGTGGATCAATCAACTGCTTAATTTGGAACGTCATGCTCGTCCTAGGAAGCCGAAGATATAATTCTATACAACAGAACTTTCTAGTTGCAACTTCGATGATTCCAGAGCAGGAATGCAAATCATCACTCCTTAGTTAAGAGTTGGAGACTTTCCAACTCCTGTCCAGAACACATGTCTAGCATGCTCACTGGATCTGGGAACATTTCACCAGGTAGGTGATATTAAAGGTGAAATGAACCCGGCCACCATAGATCCATAGACTGATATGGGGCCGCGAAACCACAACTACCACGATACTCCCATATAGGGGCCAACCTCAATAATCAGCCAGAGAACAGTTAAGTATCTAAATAACGGAACTCTGCGGGTCACTGATTTCCGTGGAAATAAAGTGGAGTTTTCAGTTGTACCCCTGCTGACTTCAAGGGACTGGGCTCCCTTTTTCCCCCACTTGCACTGTGTCTAGATAGTCGAAGTTCTATAAAGACCATAAATGTGCCCCCGGGAAGGACAACTAGGTACAGAGAATGTGATTTGTTTTACATCCGCGCCTGACTATGAAGTCTTAATCAGATGGTGGACAAACCACTATTGTATAATTTGGAACGTCATACCTGCGTCCTAGGAAGCCGAAGACATAATTCTAAGCAACAGAACCACCTAGTTGCAGCTTTAATGATTCCAGGGCAGGGCTGCAAACCATCAAACCTTACTTAAGAGTTGAAGACTTTCCTACTCCTGTCCAGAATACATGTCTAGCATGCTCAATGGACTGGATCATTCACTTTGCGTGTCATTGTCAGTGAGATGTACCTGACCACTATAATAACCATTATACTGTTATGGGGCCGGGAAACCACAACCACCACGTTACTCCCATATAGGGGCCAAACTCAATGATCAGTCAGAGAACTATTAAATGTCTAAAGAGACAAATAATGAACTCTGCGAGCTTACTGATTCCCGCGGAAATAAAGTAGAGCTTCCAGTTAACTCCCTTCCTGTCTTCAGGGAACTAGGCTCCCTTTTTCCCCTGTTGCACAGGTCTAGATGGTCAAGTATTCCATAAAGACCGATAAATGTGCCTCCGGGGGGACGGCTAGGTACAGACGTAAATCTTATCACATGTGTCACAAAAATTACTTTTCGAGCAGTCTTATTTTTGAAGAAGTATAGCGCAATCATGCAGCCAGCCGGTATCAAATAAGCATCAAACAGAGACCACTTAGGAATGCATTTGTTGGACATGAACGAAGAAATTAAGATGAAAATATGAAAAGATCATTGACTATTTTTGAAATTCTACTTAATAATAACAATAATAGTAACTATTGTCAAATAGCTAACACTAATAGCACATTTATAACGCATGGGCAAATTTGAGGTTAGCAAGTAAATTAGCTTAAAACACACATTATTATTATTCTCGACATTATTAACTCGTATATTTTTGGCCCAATACAATTGAAACATTATTTTGAATCACACACTTTTTGTTGTGTTGTTGTAATTTTCCTTCTTTTCTTTTTGTTTGTCTGTCTGTCTGCCTCAATTTTCAAATCCTTTAGTATTTAAAATCAATTTATGTCTTATTTGACAATGGTTTGTCATTAAAGATTAACAGCTTAAACGTTTACAGCTTCTTTTTTATGATCCAGCCTTTCGTGTTGTGTTTGTCTGTGTGCCTGATGGACAATGGGAAAAAGGGGCATATTCTTCAGTTTTGTTTTCTTTTGTTGGAAAGCCAACAACTACAATAAAATATTGTTTATTTGTTGCTATTGTTGTTTTAGTTATTGTTGTTATTTAAGTGTATATAAATAAATTCCAACATAAAGGAACACCCATTTAACAAGTCAACAATTTAACGCAATGCCATAAATATGAAAATTTAAACAGTCTGTTAAAATAAAAATGAAACACAAGCAAACAAACGAATAAACGTCTTACAAGACTGCATGACTGACAGAGTGGTTGACTAACTAACTGGTTAAATACTTAACAGCCAAGTAGACAAAGTAGATGTGGAGTTAACAATAACAACAATAACAACAACAGCAGCAGCAGGCAAGCAAAATATACCCCCTGTATATTTACCACCAACCAACCAAGCAGCCTGATATTCAGTCAGCCAGCGAGCCAGCCAACCAACCCAGCCACATCTTTAAGTTAGCCAAAAGAGTTAGAAGACTTATGGAGTAACGTCAACAGTTAAAATGATGACGATGATAATGATGATGCTGTTGTTGGCTGGCTGCAACTATAGCCAGCAGTCAGCTAAATGAACATGCACACACAGCCCATAATACAACTTGTCGTACAAGATCCTTATCTCCTTAACTACACCACTCTACTACTCCACACAGAAACAATGCCCAATTTTCAAAAGACAATAACAACAATAAAAGCTATAAAAATAACATACAAATAAGCAAATAATTGTTTAATCTTAAGCAGAAGAGTAGATTTTTAGGGATTAAATTAATTTCTTAAATAAAAAAAATCCCCAAAATAACGGGTGGGCAAATTTGAGGTTAGGTTGTAAATTGTCTGTCAAATTATTAAATGTCTAAAATTGAGTGATCGCCATCCTTTGACATTTATTTAATAAAAATTTAGGAAATTTTAAGCATGAAAGTTACACTCTTGAGCAAAGAATTTTATTCGTGAAATGGTGAAATGTTGAAAATTTCACTTTATCACTTCTTAAAAATCGAGCAGTTTTTTTTTGTGGAATCAGGCTTCTTGCATGCCCTAGGCATTTCTACTTTTCTACAGTTGCATTAAGTTTCAATATAATTGGGGTGGCCCTTTCGAAACTTAAGAGTTAAAGCGTGGGCAAATTTGAGGTTAGAAAGTAAATTAACTGTCAAATAATTAAATGTCAAAAACTGAGCTGCCGCCATCCTTTGACACTTATTTAGTAAAAAGTTTTAAGATTTTAAACATGGAAGTACACTCTTGACCAACAAATTTTAAATATCAAAATTTATTACCGAAATGGCGAAAATTTCACTTTATCATTTCGTAAAAATCAAACAGCTTTTTCTCGTAATTAGGCTCCCACTGAGAATTAAGGTAGCATGGGCTAAGCATGCATTTCCACTTCAATACAGTTGCGTTAAGTTTCAATATAATCGGGTTAACCGTTTCAAAACTATAGAATTTAAGGATGGACAAATTTTAGGTTAGGAAGTATATTGTCTATGAAGTGATTAAATGTCAAGAATTGAGCTGCCATCCTCTGACATTTATTGAGTGAAATTTTATGCAAAGAATTTGAATTGTCCAAAATTACTATCAAAATTTCACTGTATCACTACGTAATACTCGAACAGCTTTCATGCGTAATTTAATCATTATTGCTGCTGACAATAGACCAAAACAATACGACACCTGTGGCCGCAAACAAAGCCGCCGTACAGCAAAGTGATCATAATTAGCCTAGAACATCAACTCGTCGACCTTTCAAACAACTGGGCATCGCTAGCAGCACTTTACGGAATCTTTTGGATAAAGATCTTCTTCTTCTTCACGCTTCAAAAATTCAACTCGTTCAAAAATAAAAGCTTTTTGCGAGCATTGTTCGAAAACAACGCAATTTTCAACAAAATCATCTCTTTGGTGATGAGGTTTATTTTCAATGAGGGGTTTATGTAAACAAACGTAATTGGGGGTTCAGAAAATCCGTCAACAGTCCTCGAAAAATCACTACATCTAGAAGAAGTGATCGTATGATGGGTTTGCGGTCCGGTGGCATAATCGACTCGTATTTTTTCGGAAATGAGCTAGAAAACCCAGTCACAGTTAATTCTCTTTTCAATTGGCTAATGTGACCTCTGGTTTTAGAAAGACGGCGCTACAAGCCAAAAAGCCACCCAAGCAATTTAGTTTTAATGGTGGTGGTAGGACTGGCGGCTGATAATGAACGCAGCCACCAGCTGTGTATATGTGTGTGTATGTACTTGTGTGTGGCGACGAATGGGTATGCGTGACAAGAGCTACAGCTGTACCTATCATACCGTAAGCCATTCCCCCCGGGGGCACATAATAGTCTTTTTGGAACCTACTATTCCATTTGTACTGGTGTTTTGCGGGGTAAAAGGGAGCCAAGGCCCCTCAAAGGCTAGTAGGAGTCACCTGGACAATCCACATATTTCCACGGGAATCAGTACGCTTGCAGAGTTAACTATTTGTCTCTTTAGACAATTAGCTGTTCTCTGACTGGTTATTGAGGCTGGCCCCTATATGGGAGTATCGTGGTGGTTGTGGTTTCGAGACCCTCGTGATAGTTTGTGGGTCGGATCATTCATAATGAACACAATGAATGGTTCAGGTCCCATGAGTATGAATGCCGTCGTGTTCTTAATTAAATTAAGCTTCATCCGTTATGGACCAGGAGTTGGCAAGTCTCCAACTCTTTAGCAAGGAGTGAAGGCTGCGGCCTACTTCTGGCTTTCGAAATTGCTACTAGGAGTGACCGGAGGATATACGTATTCGATAGCCTCCTAAGGCGTGAATGACGTTTGCAAATCATTCAAAGTGGTTTGACCACCATCTGGTTATGACTACCTAGTCGGTGCAGATGTAAATCAAATCACGCATACCGTAAGCCATACCCCCGGGGGCACATTTATCGGTCTTTATAGAATACTTGACTATCTAGACCTGTGCAACTGGGGTAAAAAGGGAGCCCAGTCCCCTGAAGTCAGCAGGGGTACAACTGGAAACTCCACTTTATTTCCACGGGAATCAGTAAGCTCGCAGAGTTCCGTTATTTGTCTCTTTAGACATTTAACTGTTCTCTGGCTGATTGTTGAGGTTGGCCCCTATATAGGAGTATCGTGGTGGTTGTGGTTTCGCGGCTCCATAACAGACAGGTCAGTTTTATATGGTGGCCAGGATCATTTCGCCGTTAATGACACGGTAGGTGAATGATCCAGTCCAGTGAGCATGCTAGACATGTGTTCTGGACAGGAGTTGGAAAGTCTCCAACTCTTCAGCAAGGAGTGATGATTTGCAGCCCTGCTCTGGAATCATTAAAGTTGCAACTAGAAAGTTCTGTTGCATAGAATTATAGCTTCGGCTTCCTAGGACGAGCATGACGTTTCTATTTATGCAAAGTGGTTTGACCACCATCTGATTAAGGCTCCATAGTTAGACGCAGATGTAAATCATATCACGCAACACCGTGAGCCATAACCAGACGGTGGATCATATCACTGTGGATGAAATGTAGCGTCATCCTTGCCCTAGGAAGCCTTCAGATACGAATATCCTCTAGTCACTCCTAGTTGCAACTTCAAGAGCTCAGAGCAGGCCGCAGCCCTCACTCCTTACTATCCTACTCCTGGTCCAGAACGCATGAAGCTTAATATAATTAAGAACTCGACAGCATTCATACTCACAACTCAAACGAGGACCTCGAAACCACAACTACCCCGATACTCTCAAAGGGCCAACCTCAATAATCAGTTAGAGAAACAGCTAAAAGGCTAAAAAGACAAATAGCTGAACTCTGGGGCTTTACTGATTCCCGTGAAAATATAGTGCAATTGTCCAGTTGACTGCTGTTAGCCTTGAAGGAGACTGGGCTCTCTTTTACCCCCGTTGACACATGTAATAACGCTGAGATTCCGTCAAAACATATCAATTTGCCTCCGGAGGGAGGCGAATGGGTATATAAAGAAGAACTTTATGAACAAAGGGTTAGTTGGTGTGCAGCCGACCTACAGATAACCGGTAATATTTTGATAGGAGCGTACTGCCCGAAATATTTCTGAGTATCTTCGGCAAATACTGTGAGGTCACAAATTGGTGTGGTGGTTTTTACCCATCTCGGTTTGTGCCTACAATCGCTGCTGGGAGTGACCAGAGCAGCGTTAAATTGTGTTACAGTGGTTTTTACTCTGACAATTTCCGATTTTCTGGGTATTTCCCCCGTGCACTTATTTTTACCCCGTGGTGCTAGCCACAGTAGCACCGATGAGGTCAGAAACTGGTGTAGTGGTTTTTACCCAGCCCAACAGTCGCTAGTGGAATTGACCGGAGCAGGGTTAAATTGTGTTTTAGTGGTTTTTACCCTGTACAATTTCCAGTGTTTTGGGAATTTCCCTCGAACACTAACTCTTATCCCTTGGTTCTTGCCATAGTAGCGCCGGTGAGGTCACAGACTGATGTAGTGGCTTTTAAACAGCCCGGGTTGTGCCTACCGTCGTTACTGGGAGTGATCAGAGTAGCGTGAAATTGTGTTCTAGTGGTTTTTACGCTGCACAATTTTCGCTGTTCTGGCTATTTCTGGTCTGGATATCAGTTAGCTATCCCAGAGATACCTTCGCATACCAGTACACGGAGCAAAGAGGGTGAGCAGCCGATTAGATTAGTTGCAAATAAATGCTGTAGATTTATACCGAGTCAACTAGCCGCTTATAAATTAAACATTGGCATAACACGACCTTGGACGTCGTTGAACATACGCCAGCAACCAGAGTAAACGTGTCGTTACAGTGTTTGCTTAGCTGTGTCTTCTTGTTCTGCATTACTTGTTTTTATTTTTAGATTTTCTATCTTATTTCATGGAATTTTTGTGTAGCATAATGTTTTTGTTCACTTCTTCACTTGTAAACCGATACAATAGGTCATTTCACCATTTAAAATAGAATTTAAATTAAGTTAGACTAAGAAATTATTTAAGAAACCGCTACTTACTACGTCTATGCCTTTGGCATGATGTCTTATAGTGTTGTCTTCGCACCTTAGTTAGCATTTCGTCGTGATAATCGTTGTAAAATCGTTCATACAAATTTTTCTCTTCTTTATTTTTCTTTTTGTTTTTGTTGTTTTTCTTTTTTAGTTTTAAAATTTCTTTTTGTTTTTTAACACCAGCAGTTTGGAATCTGTAGGTTTATCTTGTTGTTAAGCTTTTAACCAATTTGGCTTCTTTGTTTTTTTGTTGCTGATTTCCTTAAAGCTTCCTTTACATGCAACAATAACTCCTTGAGGGTTTCTGCTGGTCGCTCTGTTATATTGGCTTCTTCTGTTTGAAAACTGGCCACAGAGTTGATGTGGAGATTGGCTTTTAATGGTGTTGTAGTTATGTTGGGACTGGCGTTAAACATGTTTTTCATTTGGTGACAAACCAAAAAAAAAACTGTTTTTAAATTATTTTGCTTTTGTTGCTTTAAACAAATTAAGAATCTTTTGTTTTAAATCACACACACACATGCGCAAATGTTTATTCTTCTTTAAGCAGGAATTTAAATTCGTATATTTTTTGTGTTTGAGTTCTTTCTTATCTTGATATCAAGGCTTTTACTTATTTATTTAGTGCTTCAATATTTTTTAATAATAAATTTAAAATGAACACAAGAAATTGAAAGAAAATTATTTATTATTAATTTTTAAACATTTATCAAGTTTCTTTTTTAAAAAACTATAAAATCTGTATGATTTGGAAAAGATAATGAAAATAATTAGATTATTTTCAAACAGTCGCAGTTGTCAACTAGCAAATTGTCTTAACAGGCTTATGTTATTAAGAAAGGGTATTTTTATAGAGGTATAGCACTATGAAGTGGTATAAAATGTTCACGAACTGTGGTTTAAATAAAATGCGGCTCATGCCACAATTGAATTTTTGAAGAAAACGTTTGATAACCGACTAGTTTCACGTATCAGACCTATGAATTGGTTTCCAAGGTCTTACGATTTAACACCGCTAGACTATTTTTCTCTGGGGATATATGGATGCGTTAGTCTACGCCGAAAAGCCAAAATAGGTTAAGGACTTGAAAGACAACATTTGACCGCTTTATCGCCGATATACGGCCACAAGTGTTGTAAAAGTCATTGGAAATTGGCCCTCCTCCTTAGACTACATTCGAGACAGTCATATGCCAGAAGTAATATTTAAATCATAATTGCAGACGATTATCTGCCGGATAAAATAAATTTCATGTCAATTTAAATTTTTATACCTCTATCAAAAAACATCATTCATCATCATGAAGTTCTTCTTTTCCAATACCCCTGTAATGCTCTGAGTACTGAAGTAGTAAACTTAAAGGTTCCTTAAGGAAATTCAGCTCCATTTAAGCTTTTAACTTATTAAATGGGTGTTCCTTTATGTAGGAATTTATTTATAGGGTGTCCATCGGAAAGGTATACTACTTTGTTTCCGCCTCTGTTAGCCTCAGCATTCTTGGATTGTTTGCCTAAACTTTGCTTTTCAGATATCGCCACAAAAAGTAGTCAGAAGCAGTCAAATCAGGCGACTGTGGAGGCCATTTAACATCATCATTTTTTGAAATAACTTTTTGTGGAAAAAGGTCTCGCAGTAATTCCATTGCAATCCCAGCTGTATGCGATGTGACAACATCTTATTAATGTCACATGTTAATCAAGCCCAAAGCATACAGTTGTGGCTTTATAAAGCTTTCAATCCTTCTACGATATCACTGCTCAGTTACTGTTGCACAGTTTTCATTTTTAGAGAAGTAAGATTCAAGGATTTATCCTGACCAAATTGCACACCTAACTGTCACTTTTAATGCATGCAAAGGTGAGTGTTAAATAATTTGAATTCCCCAGAATCCACTATTCGGTTTATTCACATATCCTTTTCAATGAAAATGTGCCTCGTCACTAATTATGATTTGTTTTCATGAAAATCGGGGTTGTCATGGGTGAGCTGTAATATCTTAATGGCATCTGTCCGGCGGCGTAAATGGTGCTGTGGCAGAAGCTCCTGTGTCAACTGAATCTTAATATGGAAACAAATGCAAATCCTTGTGCAAAACTGTACCCAAAGTTTTTCTTTAAAGACCAAAATCCCGAGCACGGCGGACACCCTGTATTTGTATCACTACTGCATATTGTTTTGATCTATTATCAGTAATTTTAAACCATACCGTGAGCTCAATTCAAGGGTCACGGTATTGTCCCCCCCGGTGGCACATTATAAGTCTTTATGGATCACACAACCATCTAGACTTGTGTCTTGTAGGGGTAAAAGGAAGCCCAGTCCCCTTCAAGGCTAGTAAGAGCCAACTAAACAATCCACTATATTTCCACGGGAATCAGTAAAGCCCCAGAGTTCCGCTATTTGTCTCTTTAGGTATTTAGCTGTTCTTTGACTGATTATTGAGGTTGACCCTTCGGGGGTATCGTGATGGCTGTGTGTGTCGAGGCCCTCGTTTAAGTTGTGTGGCTCGGATCATTCACAATGCACACAATGAATGGTCCAGGTCCAGTGAGTATGAATGCCGTGGTGTTCTTAATTATATTAAGCTTCATGCGTTCTGGACCAGGAGTTGGATAGTCTCCAACTTTTCAGCAAGGAGTGAAGGCTGCGGCCTACTCCGGGCTTTTGAAGTTGCAACTAGGAGTGACCAGGGAATATACGTATCCGAAGGCCTTCTAGGACGAGGATGACGCTACATTTCATCCGCAGTGGTAATGATACACCATCTGATGAAGGCTTACAGCCAGGTACCGATGTAAATCTTATTAAGTCACAGTATTGTTTTCCCCTCATTTATCCGTTTTTATAGATTGCTCAACCATCTAGAAATGTGTCAACGGAGAAATAAGGAAACCTAGTCCCTTGAAGGCTGGCAATCAATTGAAAGCTCCACGTTATTTCCACGGTAATCAGTAAGCCCCAGAGTTCAGCTATTTGCATCTTCAGCCTTTAAGCTGTTCTCTGTCTGATTATTGAGGTAGACCCTTCGAGAGTATCGTGGTGGTTGCGGTTTCGCGGCCCTTATGAATTTTGATTAAGGGGCCAGGATCATCTCACCTTTACTGAGAAGATTAGGTGACTGATCCAGATCCAGTGAGCATGCTGGTCATGTGTTCTGAATCAGGAGTTGGATAGTCTCCAGCTCTTCAGCACGAAGTGATGGTAGGCGACCCTGCTTCGAAACCTCCGAAATTGCAACTAGGAATAACGTCTTAATAGAAGTTAGTCTTCGGCTTCTTAGGGCGCGGCGGACGCATGATATCGCCCAAGTGGTTTGATTACCGTCGAGTTATGGCATACACGCGCTAGGTATAAGGTTTTAAATTACTCACACAGGAATCTCTGGCGAGCCAGATTACGAGGAAAAGCTGTTTGAACTTTCCAAAGTGATACAGGGACAGATAATTTCACTATTTTGATGGAAAATTTTTACAATAAAAATATTTTTGCTCAAGGTGTAACGTTCAATGCTTTAAATATTCTAACTTTTTACTAAGTGCCAAAGAATGACACATCAATTCTGGATATTAAATCATTTGCTGAACAATTTACTTTCTAACCTCAAATTTGTCCACCCGTCATTTCGTAAGATTCTAAGTTTAAATTTACTAAGAGTCACAGAACAGAAATTATGAGACAAGAATTAGAAGTATAAAATAAAATCTGTTGAGTTTATTATAACAATCAAAGGAACAAGATTTTAAATAGAGATGTTTGAACATCTTATTCTGAAACAGACATTTAAGTTTCAATATCGCTTTTCTAATTAATAATTTATTTATTATTTTATTTTATTACTTTAAAAGGTCATGCAATCACTATTTAATTTATTTTTATTTTAATATTTATTTTCTTTTCTGTTTTTGTATTTTTAGTTTTGTTTAATTTTAATATCCAACAATTTTATTAAAGATCATTATTTTTATGGACCCCCCTTCGAACCATGTTCGTTATCAGTGTGTATTTTGTATCAGTTTTGTTTTAATTTACTTTTCTTTATTGTTATTGTTTGTGTGTTTTTTTTTTATTTTTTGTTTAATATATTTTTTAAACAACTTAAAAAGCTGTAAATGTCAAACTAAATAAACACCATCAACGACATCAACGACATCATCTCCAGAATGAACAACATGACAGCAATGAAATTAAAATATAAAAAAAAACAAGACACACGACCATAATACGCTCAGACCCGACTCAGACTTAGAAATTTGTCGTCTATTCTTTAGAACCATAAAAATCACAGCATTTACAATCAAGATTTAAAAACATAAACGATTATTCAATACAAATTTACTCACTTGCCTGCTATCATTCAACCATCATCAATGTAACGATCTGAGCTGATCTTGAATAAAAAAAAGGAGAAATCAATTAAAGATTGTTGCGAGATAGAAAAAGTTGTTGTTGTAGAGCGAATCATCAACATTTTAGATCACCATGAGTATGAAAATGATGGACGTTAAAACGCATAGCAAATCAACACCAAATGTTGTGTTAAAATACCCATACAAATGTTGTTGTTATTGTTATTATAATAAACTAACGATTTAGAATAGAATTAAAATTGAAATGTATCGAACAAATCGTTTTGATTGTAAAGGGTTTTTCAGCAAGAAGTTGTTGAAATTGTATTTTATAGTGTTGCGAAGAGACAAATGTCCATCACGACCACGCTGACAAATGTCGATTCTTTCATCAAAATATTTAATAACTTTTTGACAAAATGGCTGTACTATTTCGTTAATCACATCACGGCTTTTTGAGTTTTATGACTGAAATCGATTCGATTGGCTCCGTATAGACTCTATCGTTAACATAAACCCCACAAAAAATATTCCAGTGATGTTAAATCACACGATCTGGCTGGCCATTTAACTGCTGAGTGTCGCGAAATTATGCGATCCGGAAATTTGGTTGGCAATAAATTGATCATTTCATTGACTGTGTGACATATGGCACCGTCCCGTTGAAACCATCTATCAGTAATATCCACGACGACAACAATAGACCAAAATTGAGCTCTTAACATATCGCGATAGCGTGATGCATTAGCCGTTACCACATTTCATCCTCATCCTCGAAAAAAAAACGACCCAATCACATCTCCAGACCACATAGCGCACCAAATAGAGACACTTTAAGCATACAAAGGCTTCTCAATAGTTGTTCTAGGATTTTCAAAAGCCTAAATAAGGCAACTTTGCTTTCTGACATACCCTTGACAAGTGAAAATGGCCTTCGTCTAAAAAAATGATTTTTTCAGAAAAACCCGCCAGTTGTTCTGAAAATTAATTGAGCGAATCTATGACGATTTGAATGGTTGTTCGACTTTAATTTCTGCTTGAGTTAAACCTTGTTAGGCTTTAAAGTCAACTCCTTACGCAAAATTCTCCATGTGGTAGTTTTGGATAACCCCAATTGTTGAGAACGTCGAAGAATCAACAAATTTGGATCTGCTTCAGCACTATGGCTCACGCCTAAAATCTTTTCAGTTGAACAACCCGATCGAACATGCGTTGATGTTCGCACATTTTGTAACGATCAAACTGCTGTATTTGAAGTTTTAATAATTCTCAAGTGTATGTTGAGGTCGCGTTAGATCTACAAAAACTGAGTGTTTTAGTGTGCTTTATGGACTGTTGGTATCATTGGTCTGATACTTTTTTAAAAACAATGCTGGTCAGTATGTTACAGTCCATAGTAACCGCTATGGAGTCATGATTACGGACTTTTTCGTTTACCAATTAATAATAACCGCGATACGCAGGACCTACAATTTCAAGATGAAGGCGCAACATGTGTTATAGGTGATTTACTAAAGGAAACGTTTGATAACCGCATAGTCCCCCCCGGGGGCACATTAATATCTTTTAATGGAAATCCTCCATCATTATATGTGTCAACGGGGGAAAAATGGAAGCCCAGTTCCCTGAAGGCTGGCAGCAAATCAACTGGAAGCTCCACATTATTTCCACGGAAATCAGTAAGCCCCAGAGTTCAGCTAATTGGTTCTTTAGCTTTTTAGCTGTTATCTGTCTGATTATTGAAGTAGGCCCTTTGGAAGTATCGTGGTGGTTGTGGTTTCGCGCCCCTCATAAATTTTGATTAAGGCGCCAGGATCATCTCACCTTTACTGAGAGCATTAGGTGATTGATTCGAATCCAGTGAGCATGCTTGTCATATGTTCCGTACCAGGAGTTAGATAGTCTCCAGCTCTTCACCAAGGAGTGGTGGTTGGCGACCCTGCTTCCAAACCACCGAAATTGCAACTAGGAATAACCTGTTTGCTAGAAATTAATCTTCGGCTTCCTAGGGCTCGGCGCACGTATCATATCACCTCCCCCTGGGGGCACATATATATGGTCTTTATAGAACTTCGACTATCTAGACACAGTGCAACTGGGGAAAAAGGGAGCCCAGTCCCCAAAAGTCAGCAGGGGTACAACTGGAAACTCCACTTTATTTCCACGGGAATCAGTGACCCGCAGAGTTCCGTTATTTGTCTCTTTAGATACTTAACTGTTCTCTGGCTGATTATTGAGGTTGGCCCTATATGGGAGTATCGTGGTGGTTTTGGTTGCGCGGTCCCATATCAGTCTATGGTTCTATGGCGGCTGGGTTCATTTCACCTTAAATAACACCTACCTGGTGAAATGTTCCCAGATCCAGTGAGCATGCTAGACATGTGTTCTGGACAGGAGTTGGAAAGTCTCCAACTCTTAAGCAAGGAGTGATGATTTGCAGCCCTGCTCTGGAATCATTGAAGTTGCAACTAGAAAGTTCTGTTGTATAGAATTATAGCCTCGGCTTCCTAGGACGAGCATGACGTTCCAAATTATGCAGTGGTTTGGTCCACCATCTGATTAAGGCTTCATGGTCAGGCGCGGATGTAAATCCAATCACACAGTATCATATCACCCAAGTGGTTTGATTACCGTCGAGTTATGGCATACACACGCTAGACACGGAAGTAAATCATATCACGCATAAATTCATAGTTCTTGCGAGGTAAAAGGAAGCCCAGGCCCCTTAAAGGCTAGTAGGAGCCAACTGGAAAATCCACTATATTTTCACGGGAATCAGTAAGACCCCAGAGTTCCTCTATTTGTCTCTTTAGCCTTTTAGCTGTTCTCTGACTGATTATTGACGTTGGCCCTTCGGGAGCATCGTGGTGGCTGTGTGTTTCGAGGCCCTCGTTCGAGTTTGTGGGTTGGATCATTCATAATGAACACAATGAATGGTCCAGGTCCAGTGAGTATGAATGCCGTCGTGTTCTTAATTATATTAAGCTTCATGCGTTATGGACCAGGAGTTGGATTGTCTCCAACTCTTTAGCAAGGAGTAAAGGCTGCGACCTACTTCAAGCTTTTGAAGTTGCAACTAGAAGTGACCGGAGGACAAACGGATTCGAAGGCCTCCTAGGGCGAGGATGGCGCTACATACCATTCACAGTGGCTTGACCACCATCTGGTGGGGGCTAACTGCCAGGTACAGATGTAAATCATATCACGCATAACCACATAGTTTCACGTTTCGAACTCGTGCATTGGCTTTCAAGATTGTGCGATTTAACGCCACTAAACTATATTCTGTGGGGATAATATGAAGTCGCTAGTCAAAGACGAGTGTCACAGTCAATAGTGACCGTTGTAGGACCATGATCACTGACTATTTGTCACCAATTAAACAATGATGCTGTAGATGAGCTGTAGTTTCAACAATACGAAGCATACGTCACACAGCTCGTAACACAGTTGGTTGATTGAAGGAAACGTTTGGTAACCGCATAGTTTGACGTTTGGAACCCGTAAATTGACTTTCAAAATCGTGGGATTTAACGTCTCTAGATTATATTGTGTGGGAATATATAAAGTCACTCATTAGTCTAAGCCTCTAAGCCGAACGTTACAGTCAATGGTGACCATTATAGGGCCATGATCACTGACTATTTGTCACCAATTAAACACTGATGCTGTACATGAGCCGTGGTTTCAACAATACGAAGCGTATGTCACACAGCTCGTAACGCAGTTGGTTGATTGAAGGAAATGTTTGGTAACCGCATAGTTTCACGTTTCGAAACCGTGAATTAGCTTTCAAGATTGTGCAATTTGAAGCCACTAGATTATATTCTGTGGGAATATATAAAGTCGCTAGTCTAAGACGAACGCTACAGTCAATGGTGATGGCTATAGAGACATCAATTGAACGATAATTATGTGTAGGAGCTTTGGCTTCAACAAGACGGCGCAATATAACACACGGCCTGTTTTACTATTCATTCATTGAAGGAAACGTTTTGGTAACCGCATAGTTTCATGTATCGGACCCGTAAATTCACTTTCAAGGTCGTGTGATTAACGCTCTTAGACTATTTTTTATGGGAATATTTGATATCATTAGTCAATTGACAACTTGGAGAACCATATTCGCCTGCGCTATAAGTATATAATTATCAATAGTGGAAAAAAGTAAGAAATATTGTACCTCCAGATTAGACTACGTCCGAGTCAGCCGTGACACTCATATCCCAGAAATCATATTTGAGTTATAATGCCAGAAGATTATCTTGGGAATAAAGTAAAGTCAATAATAAAAATATAACAAATATGCCTAAATTTGTTTTATTCCATTACCAAGGTCTATCACCTAAAAACACTATTTACAAGCTTTTAGCCTTAAGGACGTCAAAAGTACGTACTTTTAAAAATACTTACTTTCATATGGACATAAGTACGCAAATGGGAAAATAAGCTGATTATTATTTGACTACTTACTTCTAAGGCAGACTCAGTGGAGTTTAAAATAGTGCAAAGTCATCCACTCAAAGACAGTTTTTCCCATAACCTCACTTTATATGCATTAGATTTGTTAATATTTTTTAACACCAGCCTACGCTCTTAAGGTATTGTGTATATGTGTATGTGTGTGATCTGTGTGATTTGTGTGATTTTAATCTTAATAAAAATCTTGTTATTTTGTCATTCTATAATTATTTTTTTATTGTTGTTGTTGTTGTTGTCTTTTTTTATTCAATCTTAATATAAATCTTAAGCCTGTTAATTGATTGTAACATTCTTTAGTTTTTGTGTAGAAGTTTCTCACTTTTATTCAGCTGATAATAATTTTTCTTTGAGAGAACAAAAAAAAAACTATAAAACAATAACAACAAATTTAGGTCTTTGTTGCTACAGTTCTTAGTATTAATGGTGATCTTTTGTACACATTGATTTTAGTTATAAACATGAAAGAGTGTCATGTTCGAATCTGATATACCCTTCACCACAGGAATTTATATCTCAGTTTTCTTAATATAGAGATTTTATAAAGTACTTTTTTCAAGAAATCAGTTCCATGAGAAGAAGTCTTCAACATAATTACAGTAATGTCCGGAATAATTCCATAGAATTTTGTTTGATTAATGTTCTTCTTTAGACAAAACTTACGGTTTCTAAGTAAAAGTCACATTCATGCCATTTTGGCACATTTTGGGACAAAGTCACTTTTATGGTAACTTCAAAACAACCGCAGTTTTCTCCGAGATTTGTTGCAAAATCATAAATTGCGGCAAATTGCTTAAGCTAGGTGCCTCTGTAGGCTAGTAGGTAGTGTACTAGCTTATTAGTCTGGGGGTTGTGGGTTCGATTCCCAACAAAGACATTACTTTACTACTGCTGCTCAGTGATGAAGGCATGGTTACTGGTCACTGGTCACTGTGATGTCTTAAACGACAGTTAATTTCCGTAACTATCCTTCTACTTTCACCACCTGTCTCATCTCTTCTCTATCCGATACGCGCTTAAATTCTCCAACGGGGTTGATTTCACTTTTATTTGGGTACGGTTTTCTCTATCCCTTTCCTAAAGAATGAAGCACGGTACTTGACTAAGAACAAGCAGGGAAACTTTTGTATGTGCCTATGGAGCATCCTTTAATTATTACTAAGAGTTCAGTAAATCCTACAGTAGTGAAAGAAAACCTTACAAGAGATGTTGGCCTCTAAAATCTTCCGTTTTAATTATACAACTCGAAAAAAGATGTATAAGAAAAACGCTACTAAAAGATGGAAGGAAAATTTGCAATAATCGAAAATATTTTTATAGAAAAATTGGCGTTACTGAAAAAGATTTCTATAAGAAAATGTGCGATACTTAAAAAAAATTCTATAGGAAAAGTTTCCGATACTAGAAAATATTTCTACAGGAAAATTTTCGATACTCGAAAATATTTCTATAGGAAAATTTTCGATACTCGAAAATATTTCTATAGGAAAATTTTCGATACTCGAAAATATTTCTTTAGGAAAATTTTCGATACTCGAAAATATTTCTATAGGAAAATTTTCGATACTCGAAAATATTTCTATAGGAAAATTTTCGATACTCGAAAATATTTCTATAGGAAAATTTTCGATACTCGAAAATATTTCTATAGGAACTTTCTATAGGAAAATTTTCGATACTCGAAAATATTTCTATAGGAAAATTTTCGATACTCGAAAATATTTCTATAGGAAAATTTTCGATACTCGAAAATATTTCTATAGGAAAATTTTCGATACTCGAAAATATTTCTATAGGAAAATTTTCGATACTCGAAAATATTTCTATAGGAAAATTTTCGATACTCGAAAATATTTCTATAGGAAAATTTTCGATACTCGAAAATATTTCTATAGGAAAATTTTCGATACTCGAAAATATTTTTGGCCATAAATCGGTGGATGCCCCTGTAGGCTAGTAAGTAGTGTACTAGCTTATCAGTCTGGGGGTTGTAGGTTCGATTCCCAACAAAGACCTTGGCTGTTTTTTTACTACAAAAATAAAAATTGACTGTCGGTGGGGCTGCTGAGTGATAAAGGCATAGACGCTGGTCGTTATGCTGTCTTATACGACGGTTAATTTCCGTAACTATTCTTCTACTTTCACAACCTGTCTCATCTCTTCTCTATCCCTTTCCTAAAGTATGTAGCACGGAACTTGACTAAATGGGCATTGTTGCCTGAAGTGCTATTTCTCTTTAAAAAAAAAGTAACGCGACGAGTGTCATTTTCTAAGTGCTAAATCGTTTCCGTGTGATTTACGTAGACCGGCAACTAATCCCCAGCAAAAGAAGTCTAATGGCATTAAATCTCACAATGTTAGAGGCTAATTCACGGGTCTGAAACTTGAAACTATGCCATCACCAAACATTTTCATTAATAAATCAGTTGTAGCACAAGAGGTGTGATAAGTAGCGCTATCTTGTTGGGACCATAGCTCATGCACCTCATCGTTGTTCGATTGATGAACGAAAAAGTCAGTAAGTATAGCTCCATAACAGTCACTATTGACTGTAACGTTAGGCGACTTCACATATCCCCACAGAATATAGTTTAGTGGCGTTAAATCGCACTATCTTGAAAGCCAATTCACGGGTTTCAAACTTTTAACTATGCGGATTTCAAGCGTTTCCTTTAATAAATCAATTGTGACACGAGCTGTGTGACATGCTCCGTCTTCATCTACAGCTCCAGCGAATCACGTTAATTCAGTAGACTATCCAACTCCTGGTCTAGAATTCATGAAGCTTAATATAATTTAGGAACACGACGGCATTCATGGTCGCTCACTGGACCTAGACCATTCATTGTGTTCATTGTGAATGATGCGACCCACAAACGCAACCGAGGGCCTCGAAACACACAGCCACCACGATACTCCTGAAGGGCCAACCTCAATAATCAGTCAGAGAACAGCTAAATGCCTAAAGAGACAAATAGCGGAACTCTGGGGCTTTACTGATTCCCGTGGAGATATAGTGGATTGTCTAGTTGGCTCCTGCTAGCCTTGAAGGGGACTGGGCTCCCTTTTATCGCCGCAAGATACAAATCTAGATGGTTGTGTGATCCATAAAGACTTATAATGTGCCCTCAAGGGAGAAGAGATGGGCAGTAATTACGGCTCCGTAATCCTGGCTCTATAGCGGCTACTATTGCTTGTAATATTCTAACGAGCATCGCTTTTAAGGAAGTACCAGACCATTAATACCACCAGTTCACAAAGCACAACAAACAGTTTTTTTTTTTTGATGTAACGCTGTCTTGAAATACACTTGAAGATTATCATCACTCAAAATACGACAGTTTTGTTAATTGACGAAGGGATTCAAACAAGAGTAAGCTTCATCGCTAAAAAAAATTCTTATTTTCTTATTTTCACCTTGCTAGGCGATGGCGTGGCTTCAAATCTTGTCCGAGTTCGATTTTGTTAGCATGCAAATCAAGACCTTTCCGCAAAATCTTCCAAGAAGTGGATTGGCACATATGCAATTGCTGTTGTGCACAATGGCGATTAGACTGATTCGGGTCTTTCTCTATGCTACGCTCTACAGCAGTAACAACTTCTTTTGTACTCACTGTGCGATGTGTTTATGGATGCGTATTATCATTTAGAGGAAACATAGTGCGAAACTGTTCCATAATTAATCTGAAGTTCGAATTAATTAATCTGATGCACGTTTGCCTTGACCACAAAATGAAGGTAGAGCGCGATACGTATTTCGAACATACCCGTGAATTTCATAATAAAATTTCAACACTTTAAAAGGAAAGTTTAAGCGTCAATCTAGACATGTTTAAATGCCAAAGCAACCTAAACATAAATTAATGTACCGCTGGCAAAATAGCCGCCACTTAAAGAAAACTTTGCCCACTTAATATTCTCTACCTTTTTAAAAAAACACCCGATATAATTTAATGTATGCACGTACTGTTCTGTTTGACACTTTGTTTTTGTCACCTTTTTTATGTTATTATTCTTCTTCTTGTTTCTTAATTCATGCTTCATGATAGATGACAGACACTTTTCTTGTTCTAACCACACTTTTGTAACATGTTGGAATAACAAAAACAAAAACAAACTTTAAAATAAAATTTAACAAATTTCTGTTGGACCACAATCACTAAAATAAAATATATTTTTTCAAAGGTTTTGTGACTTTGAGTTACTCGTACTATTTAGATGCCTGAATATACTCGTATGAATGGATGAATGTATGTAAGTATGTATGTATGTGCTGTGTTGGGGATACCTCTGTAAATGTCTAAATGAAATTATGTTTGTTTAATATTGTTTCATTTTGATTATGGACTTTCCTGGAATTTCGTTGAAGAACAGGTGATTCGTTTTCTTTAAATTTCATTAACAACATTAATTGGGGGAAATATTTTATTGTTGAAGTTTTATGAAAGTTTATTTGTTATTTCTGGTCATTTTTCTTTTGGAGACATTATTTGACATCGTGGTAGGGGGTTCGATGAACAAATTTATTTTTGTTGTTTTTTTTTAATTTATGAGGGTTTTTTTTTAATTTCGAGGAAGAAAGTGGCCAAAATGTTTAATAGAGAATATCGTTGATTTTAATTTTATTAGGAGAACACATTCACTATGAACTGTTAAAATACGCAGCGAATTCGGGTTTTAATGAGCGTGAAAGGAACTGCTTCTTTTTAATTAGAAATCTAACAGTGATATTCTGCTTTAAAATGTCGTACAATATTAAACAAAAATCTTTGACCTTGAATTATGTGTTAATGAAATAAGACAGTTGCTGGCAGCTAATTAGAATGACTTTATAATTTGCGGCAAATTGCTTAAATTTCTTCTAAAAATTGTTTACTTTATTTATTTAATGACTTAAGACTAAGCATGCGCATACAAGACTTTTGCATGCGCATACAAGCATCGTTTTATTATCACCAAGAACTCACTGAATCCTAAAGTAGTAAAAGAAAAAAAAGGATGGCCTCTAAACAATCTTCAGTTTATTTTTATTTGGATGTGGTTTTACGTCAAATTTGGTTTGTGAACAAACCGGTTTTGGCTATCTGCCATCTTCAGCGTTCTCCTTAGTTTCAGTTTAATAGTCTAATTGAAGAATTCGAAAAAAAGATGTACAGTGGCTTAAATAAAAAGTCGGGCTGTCTTTAAATTCGATTGTTTCTATATTAATTATTATTGGTTCTACATTCTTTTCGATTTTCTACAGCTTTCGATCTTCTTGGAATAGATTCCACTAAAATTTTGCACACATCAGGCGTTATTTGGTTCCATTCGTCCTGTAATGCGGCTTTACAGAATTTTTAATACTGCGCAATCTGCTTTGCATACGACGTCTAAGTTCGTTCCATAAGTACTCGATTACGTTTATATCTGGACTTTGTACAGATATTTCGATGACCTTACAGTACTTGTAAAATCACCAGTCCTTTACTAACAATGATGTGTATTTAGGGTCGTGAAGGGGTTTCTTACACCTAAAGCTACCATGCAGCCCCACACCACCACTGATAAAAGCCTCTAGCTTTAGTGTTTTCTTAGTGCTTTTGTGCAAAAATACTTCATTGTGTTGACATTGCCGGTAACATCGGTCGATCAACGGAACCTAACAAATTAAATTAACGGAACCTAACAAATTCATCCGTAAAAATAACCTGTAAGATGTCAAAATGTTGATAGGAAAAGCCATCATAGCGTGACATATAGATTTTACTGCGCTTTGAAACCCATTCGAATAAAGCTTATTCGATTAACCCTTATTCGATTAAAGCTTATTCGATTCAACCAGATTCAAACCTTATTCCATTAGACTTTATTCGGTTAAACTTTACTCGACTAAACCTTATTCGATTAAATCTTATTCGCTTAAACCTTATTCGATTAAGTCTTATTCGACTAAACTTACTGCAATTAAATCTTATTCGATTAAATTTTATACGATCAAACTTTATTCTATTAGACTTGACTGAACCTTATTTGAATAAATCTTATTCGATTACAGCTTATTCGATTACAGATTGTTCGATTAAATATTATTCGACTAAACCCTATTCAATTGCAGTTTATTCAATTAAGCCTTGTTCGTCTAAATCTTATTTGATTAAACCTTATTTGATTTAAGTATAACTCGATCAAATCTTCTTCAATTGAAGCTTATTCGATTAAACCTTAATCGATTAAACCTTATTCGATTAAACCTTATTCGATTAAACCTTATTCGATTAAATCTTATTCGGTTAAAGCTTACTCAATTAAACTGTATTCGATTAAACTTTATTCGTTTAAACCTTATTCGATTAAACCTTATTCGATTAAAACTTATTTGTTTAAAGCTTACTCGATTAAAATGTATTCGATTAAAATTTATTCGATTAAAATTTATTTAATTAATTGAAGTATATTTAGAACTTTATTCGAACATTAAAAATAATAAAAAAAAATCAAATAAACCTTAAGACAATAATTACACTAAAAGTCGGACAGTCAGAAATTCTTCATTGTGTTTACGCCCATAACGCCCGCTGGCCATCGGAATTGAACAAATTAAATTTGTTTTCAACCGTAAAGGGAAATTGTAATGTGTTAAAATGTTGATAGCAAAAGCCAGCTTCGAAACCTATTCGCCTAAAGTTTATTCGTTTAAAAGTTATTCAATAAAATTATTTTTTGATTAAAGCTTACTCGATAAAATCTTATTCGATTACACCTTCTTCCATTACAGCTTATTCGATTAAACCTTATTCGCTTAAATCTTATTCGATTAAAACTTATTTGATTAAACCTTACTCGATTAAACATTCCTCAATTAAAGCTTATTTGATTAAACCTTAATCGATTAAATCTTATCCGATTAAACCTTATTCGATTAAAACTTATTCGGTTAAAGCTTACACGATTAAACTGTATTCGATTAAACTTTATTCGACTAAAATTTATTCAATTAAAGTTTAATCGAAAATTTGAGATATAAATAAAATTTTATTCGAATATTAAAACTAATAAAAAAAAACTCAAGTAAAGCTTAAGACAATGATTACACTAAAAGTCGGACAGTCAGAAATTCTTCATTCTATTTACGACCGTAAGGCCCGCCGGCCGTTGGAACCAAACAAATTAAATATGTTTTCATCCGTAAAGAGAACCTGTTGCCGCCCTTTGAAACCTATTCGTATAAAGTTTATTTGGTTAAAAGTTATTCGATAAAACTTTATTTGATTAAAAGTTATTCGATAAAACCTTATTTGATTAAAAGTTATTCGATAAAACCTTATTTGATTAAAAGTTATTCGATGAAACCTTATGTGATTAAATCTTTTTGGATTAAAGGTTATTCGATTATACCTTATTCGATTAAAAATTATTCGATTAAATCTTATTCGATTAAACCTTATTCGACTAAAACTTATTCGGTTAAAGCTTACTCGATTAAACTGTATTCGATTAAACTTTATTCGATTAAAACTTATTCAATTAAGGTTTATTCGATTAATTGAGGTTTAAATAAAATTTTATTGGAACATTAAAAATAATAAAAAAAAACTCAAGTAAACCTTAAGACAATAACTACACTAACAGTCGGACAGTCAGAAATTCTTCATTGTGTTTACATCCATAACGGCCGCTGGCCATCGGAAAGGGAAATTGTATGTGCTAAAATGTTGATAGAAAAAGCCAGCGTAACGTGACATATAAATTTTACCGCGCTTCGAAACCTATTCGACTAAAGTTTATTCGTTTAAAAGTTATTCAATAAAATTATTTTTTGATTAAAGCTTACTCGATAAAATCTTTTTCGATTACACGTTATTCCATTACAGCTTATTCGATTAAATCTTGTTCGCTTAAATCTTATTCGATTAAAACTTATTCGATTAAACCTTATTCGATTAAAAATTATTCGATTAAAACTTATTCGATGAAAGCTTATTCGATTAAAGCTTATTAAATTAAAGTTTATGCGATTAAAGTTTATTCGATTAAAGTTTATTCGATTAATTGAAGTATGTATATATAAAATGTTATTCTTTTTTCAGATGCGCCTTGTTTATTCGTAAGTTGCCTTTTTTGTATCGCGCAATGATTTCGTGTACAGTTGATTTGCTTTATTAATGATATTTGCGATTTCTCGTTGAGATTTACCTTCTTAACAGTTATTAATAAGTAATTTTCACTCTTTCAGTAGGGTGTTTCGTAGATCGTTTGATTGTATGCGGCATTACAAAACAATTTTTTAAATATTTTTACACTATGAAAGCAAATATTTAAGTGACCGCTTGGAATATAAAAATAATAAGAAATGATCAAATATGCTTTACCCGACTTTCAGTGGGACAATTTTTTACAAGTTTTTTAAATTAATGTTAAAATACCGTGTTGAAACCGTCTTGACAATGTTTTGTACTAAAACACGTGTATACTAAATAATTATTTAAAAGTATTCAACAACTTTTCAAAATAATAATTTTTGACATCTAAAATGGTTCATTAGTAGATTTTTATCTTCCAACGATTAACCCGATTTTCAATGTTAGCCACTTTACGTTTCTAATTAGCTCTTAGCAGCTGTTCTTTCAGCAATGATATAAATTTATTTAAAGCAAAAATTTTCGGAAGTCTTGTTTTGCAAATTAAATGCCTTCAGTTTTTTTCTGATTTTAAAATTGAAATGTTTTCTTTTTTTACTTTAAATTTCTACGTTTGTTTGTTTGTATGTGTTTACATACATAAGTATTTACATTTGTTTAGACTAAATAAAAAAGTAAATATTTCTTAAAAATATTTACCAAGTGAAAGAAAGATATTTTGTAATTCGATATCTAAAGGAAGTTACCTTGAATGCATTTCTTTTTTTTTGCACTTCAAAACCCACAACGGCGATGACGACCACTGTCTGTCTGTGTGTGTGTGTGTGTATTTAAAACATTTCTTTGACAGTTGTAGGTTTTCTTTTGATTTCATTCATAAACAGCACACACAAAAACGCACATCCATACATATGAACCCACAACATCAATTGAAGAGAAAATATTTACAGTCTGGTTCCCCTTGTTGCTGCTTTTTTTACTGTTTCTTTATTTTTATGTGTATGTGTGCAAATTTAAGTGGCCATTCGATGACTTCTAATGCTCAACTTTTAACAGCTGTTCTTTTTCAATATTTGAAATTTTATTAAAACAAACAAATGTTGCCGGCCTTTTACCATTTCATTTAGAAATTATTGATTTTAACATTCTAACTAACATTCCCTGCTCAATTTGATTGTTCAGCTGCAATATTTAATAGTTTTAGCGTTTAATAAATTGTAGTTAAAAAGAAAACTCTACTTGAGACAGAGTACAACAGCATTAATTTGAATTTAAAAGTATTGACCAGAAATATTTTTTTAACATCAATAAACGTACGAGAAGTTTTTTTTTACTGCTTCCTTTGGTTCCAATGAGCCTTCTTCAGTATTTTTAAGACGTATTTTTTTCGTATGTATCATTTTTCGACATGGTTAAAGCTGTTAGACGATTGTAGATCTGGCCACTCTGTAACTTCTTGTACTGCATTTAATTTGCCGTTTTATTTTATTTACGTCAGAAAGAAAATTTGCAAATTTATTTCGGGAATGTTTTTGTACGTTTTCATTATTTTACAGTCGATAAAATTTGTTTATGTGCGTACCAGCCATCGTTTGCTATTAATTTAACGACGATTTTTACTTCTGGTAGCTGTAATGGTAGGTATGTGATATTCACCTACAGTGTCGCTAACGACCATACCACGCTGAATACATCGGTTCTTGTCCGATCACCGAAACTAAGTAGCGTCGGGCGCGGTTAGTACGTAGATGGGGCACCGCTTGGGAACATCGCGTGTTGTTGGCATTGCAGCAGCTTTTCCCTTTCGGGGGCACATGTATATGTCTTAATGGAATCTCATCGTCATTATATGTGTCACCGTGGGTAAAAAGGAGTCCCAGTCCCCTAAAAGCTAGCAGGAGTCAACTGGACAACTCCACGCTATTTCCACAGGAATCAGTACCCCCACAGTTCAACTTTATAGCTGTTGAGTTGTGTGGGCCGGATCATTTACTATGAACAAAATGAATGGCCCAGGTCCAGTGAGCGTAATTGTGGTTGTGTTCTAAAATTTTATTAAGCTTGTATGTGTTCTACACCAGGAGTTGGATAGTCTCCAACTCTTAAGCAAGGAGTGAGGGCGTTGGCCTGCTCCAAGCTCTTGAAGTTGCAACTAGAAGTGAGTGGAGGATAGAGATATCCCAAGGCTTCCTAGGGCGAGGGTAACCTTATCACGCATTTACGTACAGTGGCTCACAATGAGAGTTGGGCAAATCATTGGTAAAATTTTATTAACTATTTAAGATGTCATAGTTTATTATTTTTTAAAAACTTTTGAATACAACTTTTGAATACAAAGCAAAAAGGTCATTTTACTTACCGTTATATTTGTTAATTTCTTATTATTTTATTATTATAAGCGGTAAATGTTTTTTCTTTCGTACCAGCACTCAGGCGCCTACTCCTACTCATACAATGCTTTGGCTATAACTAGGAAATTAGGTTATGAGGAGGAGGAAAGAGGGAACAGTGTTTTTGGATATTCGATTTTGATTTTGCTACATTGAAAGTGACAGAAAAGAACTCTGGAGGGAGTTTATTCCACTGTTCTGCTAAAAACGAAATTTGCCCGTAATGTGCAGTGCGATTCACCAGCCAAACGGATGGGTCAAATGGATGGGTCATCAAAAACATGCGAGTAATGGTAACAAGTTCCCTAACTTCATTAGAGCACTTACCATTGTAGTAACGATAAACGATGAAATGCAACTCATATTGTATCGATGCTCTAGAGAATCAACCCCACTCTCCCCAATGAACCTCTTGGCCCTCTCTTGTACGCGGTCGAGCAATTCCAAAATAAACTTTGGAGCCGACCCATACATAAGAGTTGTATTCCATTCTTGGATGGATATAGGTGGTATAAATAGTACGAAAACCGAGGCACTTGAAAGCTTCTTAAGAAACCTGAAAAATCTGCTTAGACCATCGAACATCACACTGAATTTTCATACCCAGAACATTAAGAGCTTCCGATTCCTTAACACTTATATCGCCCATAATTACAGATGCAGCATCATTGCCGCAAACACATCTCTGAATCTTACGGACATTAAAATTGACTCTATTCACACGACCCCATTTGGAGATTGTTACGAGATCGTGATTGAGTGTATCATTCATATTTTGGCTTTTGAAGCCCACCTCCAACTGGTTCGGTGTATTACTGAATGAATGCAAATGACAAATGGTACTATCATCTGCGAAAGTTTGACAAAGAAGGTTATTTAGAAAGATAAGAAATAGGGTAGGAAAAAGAAGGGGATCTTGAAATACCTCTGAATTATTCTTGAACTTGTTTAATGTAATCTATAACAACTCGTATAGTACGATCCCTGAGAAAACTTGATATGAATCTGCAGAAATTATCACCGACCTCAAAAGCAACAAGTTTTGACATAAGTTCATCATGTTACACTTTATCTATTGATGTATGGAATTGCACCATTATTCCAACAAGAAAGCCAGCAAGAAGAGCGAAAATCAACGCGCTCCTGCAAACAAAAACTTTTACCCTAGAGGTAAGAAGTTTATATTACGCAAAGTACAAAATGATCCACTCACCTTCATTTGCCCAAATGGTGAACACTTCAGAATACTTCTTTAACAATGGATAAGTTTTGCTAAAAAAAAACATAATGCATAAGTACCAATTTTGAGGGTAAGTTTTTTGTTAAAAACAAAATTGGCGGGTAAATTGTAGTGCTTATGTTACATCATTTTGCCCAACGATTTTGTTTTATATTATGATTATTTATTCGATCAATCAACGAAAAACGAACAGAATATTCGACCAGCTACGAGATTATAATCTTCCATCATGGCAAAACTCGGCCGCATGTTGCAAGACCGAACAAAAATTATTTGGAAAATAGTGGATGGAAAGTTTTGGCTCACCCGCCTTATAGTTTAGACCTTGGCTCTTACTACCACCATTTTTGTTATGCTCGGTGTAGAATGCTCTTACTGAAATACTTTGCTTCACTTCAGAACAGGGTATCAGAAATTGGTTTGATTCATTCTTCAATTCAAAACCAGAACAGTTCTTTTGGCACGGAGTTCATATGCTACCAGAACGATGGGAAAGAGTAATGGCTAACGATGGATAATATTTTGAATTAAGTATTAAATCATTTTATTGTTACAGGGTGTCCACCGGGAAAGTATACTACTGTGTTTATTTTATAATCAGGCTTCCGTGGAAGCTAATCAACATCACCATTTCTTGAAATAACTTGTTGTGGAAAGAGGTCTTGCAGCAATTTCATTATAATGCTGACTATATGCGATGTGGCACCGTCTTGTTAATCAAGTCCAAAGCATGCAGTTATGGCATTAAAAAGTTTTCAATCATATCACTATATCGCTACCCATTCACAGTTACCGTTACGCTGTTTTCCTTCTGGCCAAATTTCACATCAGACTGTCACTTTTAATGGATCCAAATTTAACTGTAGAAAAATTTGAGAGTTTCCTATTCCCCAGAATCGACTATTCTATTTATTCACATGTGCATTTAAATAACGATGTGCCTCGTCACTCGGGGTTGTCATGGGCAAGTTGTAACATCATATTGGCCTATGTACGGCGGTGTAAATAGTCTTGTGGAAGAAGCTTTTGTGTCTACTGAATCTTATATGGAAACAAATACAAATCATTGTAAAAAATTATGGCTAAAGTTGTTCTCCTGAGCACGGCGCCGATTTGAACATTTCTTGAACACTTTTATTTGGGTACGGTTTTCCGTCGACCCTCGTCAAATTTGGTTTGTGAACAAACCGATTTCGGCTGTTTGCCATCTTTAGTGTTCCTTTCGTACTCCTTGATCAACAGTAATGTTTTCAACCGATGTTGCAGTACGTTGTGGTCCATGCTTGATCCCATCATCACCCACAGACCCTCTTTCTTCGAAATCATTCACTAAATAGTCGTTTTGTTGGCACGTTGTTTCTCCCAAAAATTTTGCAGAACTTTCTCATCGTCACAGTAATCGATGATTTATCGAATATTTTTTTCACAATAAACTTGCCACAGCTGCCAAATATGAACTGTCAAGACTAATGTTAAACAAAATGGCGGCAAAACAAAGTAGTATAACTTCCCCGGGGAGCGCCCTGTATTATAAACAATTAAAAATATATAAACGAGAAAATAAATCATTAAATTTAATTTTAAAGAAACGTAAAAACTTAACAAAAATAAAACTGTGATATGACGTTTGATTTTATTAACTGTCAACTAATTAATTTTAAATCAATTTACCCGTTGAAGAAAGAGAAGACACAAAAATTGAACTGAAATCAAAACAATAGAAAAATCATAGATTATTAAACACCACAACTAAATGAACAACATGTCGAGAATAGTTTTAAACTAAAAACTAACAAATAAATAAAAACACCTTTAGTCAATATGACAGCTATAAATTCGACCACCATAAATGATTGTTTGTTTGTGTTTGTGTTTTTATTGTTTTCTTGTTTTTGTTGTGTTTTTTAAGTGTCACACAGAGCACCTGCTGTGGGTCCTAAAAATAAAATGATTGAAAAAGCATAAAAACGTTTTTAAGAGATTTTTTTTTTGTTTTGGTCTATAGACAGAGCTGTTTGTTCATTGTTGGGTCACTTAGTTTTAAGTTCGCTGCTGTTAATAATGAAATAAAAGTTTGTTTTAATAGACTCCTAGAATGATTTATCGATAATAGAAAGCGCCGCAATTTGTTTGCATCTGCATAGAGGAAGTATAAAAATAAAATTAATCAATTAAATTATCGTTCTATATATTGTCCATTGTTAGACACTAAATGTTCCTCAAAACATCTTATACACAGTTGCCTCAGTTATAAGCATTCTAAAGGGGTGCACAGGCAGAGATATTGTTTAATCGCCTTCTTCTCTTTCTCGATCTGAAGGCAGACACCCAGCTGATCACTTAAAATTGAAGCCATGTGAGATGCTTGTGTATTCTGAAGTCTCTCACGCTTTCAATCTGTCAGTCAACATCATATCGTAAATTTGGTTAATTATTTAGGATGAAGAGACCTCAACAGAGTGTCCACAACGTTTTGCATCTTCCCTGCTTATGCGGCCACAATAGCATTGAAACCAGCAAGTGCTGAGTTTCAATGCTATTAATCAAGCTTGGCTTCAGATTGAGAAGTGTTTGCATGACTGTCAAGTACAAGCTAAATGAGCCAACTTGCTCAAGTTTTGACAGTAGTCAACGTAGTAAACAATTAATGGCCGGGCCAATTTGAGGTTAGGAAGTAAAATGCCTGTCAAATGATTAAATATCTAGAATTTAAATGTTTGCAAATTTTTAATCACGTTTTGGCAAAATGGCGGTAAAATTTCATTAATCACATCAAGGAATTTGAGTTTTTAGGCTGAAATCGTTTTAAATGGCTCATCATAGATTTTGTCCTTAACATAGCCCCACAAGAAATAATCCAGTGTGGTTAAGCCACATGAAACTATGCGATCGGGAAATTTGATTTGCAATAAATCGATCGTTTCATTGGCTGTGTGACATTTCGCACCGTCCTGTTGAAACCACATGTCAGTGATGTATCCACGTCGTCAATGATAGGCCAAAATTGAGTTGTTAGCAACTCCTGATATCGAGACCTCCAGACCACATAGCGTACCATACAGTGACACTTTAAGCATGCAAAGGCTTCTCACAATCGCTCTAGGATTTTCAGAAGCCCAAATGTGGCAATTTTGCTTGTTGACATACCCTGACAAGTAAAAATGGGTTTCGTCTGGAAAAATGATTTTTTTAGAAAAATCTACGGTCAGCCGTTGTCAATGGTCGGCCGGTCTCAATTCCTTCATCAGTTGAACCTTGTAAGGCTTCAAAGCCAAATCCTTACGCCAAATTCGCCTTGTGGGTATTTTGGATAATCCAAATTGTTTTCCCATCCGGGGGCATATTTATCAGTCTTTATAGAATACTTGACCATCCAGACCTGTACTGCTGGGGGTATACGGGAGCCCAATCCCCTGAAGGCAATCAGGGAGTCAACTGGAAGCTCCACGTTATTTCCACGGGAATTTAATAAGCCCCAAAGTCCCGCTAATTGTCTCTTTAGACTTGTAGCTGTTTCTCTGACTGATTATTGAGGTTGGTCCTTCGGGAGTATCGTGGTGGTTGTTGTTTTGCGGCCCCAAGCATGAACCGGTTATGGTAGCCAGGATCATTTCGCCTTTAATAACACCAACCGTTGAATGATCCGGATCCAGTGAGCATGATGTGATTTGATTTACATCTGCACCGACTAGGTAGTCATAATCAGATGGTGGTCAAACCACTTGAATGATTTGCAAACGTCATTCACGCCCTAGGAGGCCATCGAATACGTATATCCTCCGGTCACTCCTAGTAGCAATTTCGAAAGCCCGAAGTAGGACGCAGCCTTCACTCCTTGCTAAATAGTTGGAGACTTTCCAACTCCTGGTCCAGAACGCATAAAGCTTAATATAATTAAGAACACAACGGCATTCATACCCACTGGACCTGAACCATCCATTGTGTTCATTTTGAATAATCCGACCCACAAACTCTCACGAGGGTCTCGAAACCACAACCACCACGATACTCCCATATAGGGGCCAAACTCAATAACCAGTCAGAGTACATCATTGTCTAAAGAGAACAAATAGTGTACTCTGGGGCAACTGATTCCCGTGGAAATATGTGGATTGTCCAGGTGACTCCTACTAGCCTTTGAGGGGCCTGGGCTCCCTTTTACCCCGCAAGACACCAGTCTAAATGGAATAGTAGGTTCCAAAAGGACTATCATGTGCCCCCGGGGGGACCCAGTGAGCATGCTAGTCATGTGTTCTGGACCAGAAGTTGGATAGCCTCTAGCTCTTCAGCAAGGAGTAGTGGGTTGCAACCCTGCTTTAGAACCGCTAAAATTGCAACTAGGAAAGACCTGTTGCTAGAATTAGTCCTCGGCTTTCTAGGGCTTGAATGACGTTGTTTTTCATTCCCAGTGGTTTGACCACCATCTGATTAAGGCCCACGGCCAGGTGCAGATGTAAATCTTATCACGAAAAACCTAAATTGTTGAGAACGATGAGGAATTGACAAATTTGGATTTGCTTCAACACGTGGCTCACTGCTGCGTTGTTTTAATATGAACCACCCAGTATTCGCACATATTGTAACGAACTTGTCGACTTAAATTTAACGACCAAATTCTGAAGAGCGTTTCTAGAAGGACGACTATGTTGTTCGAAAATATCACGAATTTTGCGAAATGTAACTTTAACAGAACCACCATTTTCATGGTGGATTTTATTTATTTTAATGCGATTTTCGTGCGAAATTGAATTCTTTTTAACAATTGTCACTGCATCCACTACGAATACGTCAAAAAACTAAATGTCAAAACAAACATGTTTTTAGTGTTGACACAACTTTTGTTGAAAAACTCGATATCTGGCAATAAATAATAAGGCAGCATAGCTGTTGCACCTCATACTCTAGTTTTTTTTTAAGAGAAAGAGAAGCCAAGGCACATTTTACTCCCCAGAGAAAATCCTAAAAATTTTTCTGTTTTTTACATAAGAGATTTCATTATATTAAACAATTTCCAAATAAAATCTTAATTGACTTCACTTAATTATTTCCGACATTAAACAATAAACTATTTCACACAATCTCAATTATCTATCCAAACAAGATCATTAAATTAAATACCCAAAAATACAATAACAATTTCCCAAACAAACAGGAAAACAATAAAAACAACAAACACATCCTCTATGTTACGTACTCTGTTACGTACTCGCACTTTGTCAGTGAATAATTTATGCTTAACAATTTGTCAACACATTATTAGCATGTTTTAATTTGTTTGAAGGGAATCCCCCCCTTAAAATAACTGAAAACCACTTAAAATATAAACATTTGAACATCCCCCCTCCAATCCACGAAAGAAAGGAAGCTTCTTCTACTAATTACACAGGAGAACACTTTTACAATATTCACGGAAATATCAAGTGGTTTTTGTGTTAATAAATTTAATTTATTACTTTATTTTTGTGTAATTTCTCCAAAGTATTTTCAGCTCGAATTCCTAAGGTACACAAAATAATTTTATTTTCTTATTTAAGCTAAAACAAAAAAAAAAAAAAGAAATTATTGTGTGAAACTCTTTGAAAAATAAAACAGAACAAATTTTATTTCCGATTGATTTATAGAAAATCATATAGAGAAATATTTTAATATTTTTATTAACAAATTTCCCACAAGTTTTAAATTTCCGGTGTTGTTAATATATTTAAATTTATTGTCTGAAGTTTATGAAAAACTCAATATTTTTTTTTTTTAATTTGATAAATTGAAGTTAATATTTTAAAATATTTAAACTTTTTCGATCAAATTACAATCCAAATTTGATTTTGAATAATAAATTACAAAAAAGCAAAAATTAATGGGAAATTATTTTACGTTTGACAATGAAAAAAGGCTTATTTTAGTACAAAAGGAAATTATTTACGCTTTTTTGAAAGAACACAAATTTTTCACTAAAAAAATCACTGTTTCACTTTTCTAGGAAATATCAGCCAATTTATGCCAGAAATAAAATTCCAAAAATATAACCTGTTGACCCGGCAGACTTTGTGCTGACTCATCGATGAATATACAGGGTGTCCGCCTGAAAAATATACTACTTTGTTTTGCCGCCATTTTGTTAAACATTAGTCTTGTCTTTCCATATTTGACAGTCGTGAAGTAGACACCTGACATATTTATTCTGAAAAAATATTCGATAAACCAGCGTGTTTTAATCGTTAAAACACTTTATCAAAATCACTCATCGATTACTGGGACAATGAGAAAGTAACGTGAAATTTTTGAGAGAAACAACGTGCCAACAAAACGCACTATTTATTATGTAGTGAATGATTTCGAAGAAAGAGGGTCTGTAGGCGATAGGCTCAAGCATGGACTACAACGTACTGCAAGATCGGCGGAAAACATTGTGTTTAAAACAATCCACCAACCTCAACTCTAAGCCGTGCTCAGAAGCTTGGTCTTAAAATAACAACTTTGCCCCCCCCCCCGGCGACCGGGGGCATATTTATCGGTCTTTATGGATTACTTAACCATCTAGACCTGTGCTGCTGGGGGTTATAAGGGAGCCCAGTCCCCTGAAGACAAGCAGGATGGAAGCTCCACGTTATTTCCACGGGAATCAGTAAGCCCCAGAATTCCGCTAATTGTCTCTTTAGACTTTTAGCTGTTGCTCTGTCTGATCATTGAGGTTGGCCCTTCGGGAGTATCGTGGTGGCTGTGGTTTTGCGGCCCCCGCATGAACTGATTTAGTAAGCCGGGATCATCTCGCCTATAATAACACCAATAACACCATGCTAGTCATATGTTACGGACCAGGAGTTGGATAGCCTCCAGCTCTTCAGCAAGGAGTAGTGGTTTGCAACCCTGCTTTGGAACCGCTGAAATTGCAACTAGGAAAGACCTGTTGCTAGAATTAGTCCTAGGCTTCCTATGGCGTGAATGACATTGCTTTTCATTCCTAGTGGTTTGATTAAGGCTTACGGCCAGGTGCAGATGTAAATCTTGTCACAAAATAACAACTTTGGCCTCCCCCCGGGGGCACATTGATAATTTGTTAACGGAATCTCACCGTCATTACATGTGACAACGGGGTTAAAAGGGAACCCAGTCCCCTAAAAGGCTAACAGAAGCCAACTAGACAATACCACTATATTTCAACGGGAATCAATAAAGCCCCAGAGTTCAGCTATTTGTCTTTTTAGCTGTTCTCTGACTGATTATTGAGGTTGGCCTTTCGGGAATATCGTGGTGATTTCAAGGCCCTCATTTCAGTTGTGTAGGTCGGATCATTTACAATGGATGGTCCCGGTCCAGTGAGCATGATTTGCCGTTGTATTCTTAAAATTTATTAAGCTTCATGCGTTCTGGACCAGGAGTTGGATAGTGTCCAACTCTTCAGCAAGGAGTGAAAGCTGCGGCCTACTCCGGGCTTTTGAAGTTGCAACTAGGAGTGACTGGAGGATATATGTATCTGAAGGCCTTCTAGAGCGAGGTTGATGCTACATTTCATCCGCAGTGGTATGACCTACCGTCTGGTTATGGCTTACACAGCTAGGTACAGACGTAAATCTTAGCACGCATAACAACTTTGGCTATAATTTTGCACCAGGATTTGCATTTGTTTCCATATAAAATTCAGTTGACGCAAGAGCTTCTTCCTCAAAACCATATACGCCGCCGTCCATATGCCAATAGCATGAAAAAATAATAATGAGTGATGACGCACATTTTTATTTGAATGGATATGTAAATAAACAGAATTGACGGTTATGGGGAATGGAAAACCCTCAAATTATTCAAGAGTCACCTTTGCATCCATTAAAAGTGACAGTCTGGTATGCAATTTGGTTAAGAGGAATCATTGCACCTTACTTCTTTGAAAATGAAAATGGCGTAACGGTAACTGTGTACGGGGAGCATGTTTGATTAACATGTGGTATCAACAAGACGATGCCACATTGCAGATAACCAGGATTACAAAGGAATTACGGCGAGACCTCTTTTCACAACAAGTTACTTCAACAAAAGGTGATATTGGTTGGCCTCCACGGTCGCCTGATTTGACTGCTCCGGACTTATTTTTGTGGGAATATCTAAAAAGTAAGATTTGTGTAAGCAAACCAGAAACGCTTGAGCAACTCAAACAAAATATTTGTGATGAAATTAATGAAATACCGCGTGAAAAGGGCTCACATTTGTGAGACTAACAGAGGCGGACATTTATCTGATATTGTATTCCCTACATAATTGCCGACATTAAATAAAACATTTTTCAATAGAACATCCATTCTCTTTTATTTAATCAAAAATTATAAACAAAGTAGTATTCCTTCCCGTGGGACACCCTGTATATATTGATACTGCTTTACATCTAGAAAAACTAACTCTTTTATATGCTTTATGGCCTGCTGAAAATATTGGTCCGTACTTCTTTAAAATCGATGCTGGTCACAAGGTTACAATTAATGGTGAACGCTATAGAATCATAATAACCGACTTTTTCATTTATCAATTAAACAGCCATAACTTGCTGGAGCTGTGGTTTCGACAACATGTCACCCGACTTGTGCCACAATTGATTCATTGAAAGAAACTTTAAATAACCGCATAATTTCACGTTTCGAGCCCATAAATTGGCCTGCCAAATTGTTTAATTTAACGCCGCTAAACTGTTTTCTGTGGCGTTAAGTGAAGTGAAGCCGCTAGTTTACGCCGTTAAAAATGATTGGCCACTTAGAAGACATCGTTTGCCCGCGATATTGCCGATATGCGGCCATTTATAATGGAAAAAGCCATCGAAAATTTAGCCTTCTGATTACATTATGTTCAAGCCAACGCCACGGTTGCCAGACATATGCCAAAAGTTATATTTAAATTATAATGCCAAAAGACAATTTTTCTAAAAAAGTAAATTTAAAAATTTATCTTTGTTTTATGTCATTTTAAGTTTTATACCTCTATAAAAAAACACACTATATAGTGACCAGTAAATTAGTTATTATTCTTTTGCAATAAAATGATTTTATAAAATATGATAATTAATCTTCTTTAACTTTTTGTCACTTAATGACTCACATTTAACGTAAATAATTGTTGATTAGCAATTTTTAAAACATGAAAAATTTGAATCCAAATCATGTTAACACGAAACGGTATTGATTTACAAAATTTAATGCAATTTAACTTAACGCTTAATTGGCATTAAATTGTTGGCAATTTTTAAAAATGTATAAGATTTTTTTTTGTGGAACTATCAAGGCGCCAAGCTGACGACTTAACAGAATGTGCCAGCACAGCTAATTAGAAATTAGGTTCTTTTAAAGGAAATCTAAAACTTTTAAATTTTATTTTCAGCGTCTTCTATAAATATAAAGTTAAAGGGTTTTTCAACAAGAAGTTTGTGTTCGAAAGCAAAATAAAACAAAAAATTTTAATTAAAATGATTCGGTAGCTATGAATGATAATGTCCACCCAGACCACGCTGACAGATGTCGATTCTTTCATTAAAGTTTTTAATCACTTTTTGGCAAAATGGCGGTCCAATTTCTTTAATCACATCACGGTTTTTGACTCTGTCCTTGACATAGCCCCACAAAAAAAATCCAGAACTAGAAAATCATTGTTTGCGCATGTTCGATTTGAATTTTCCTACATTGAACGTGACAGGAAAGACCTCTGGGGGGAGTTTGTTCCACATGCAAGCTGTTCTGCTAAAAAACGAATTCTCCCTGTAGTGCGATTCACTGGCCAATCGATCACAAATGAATGCGCTCTCAACGAAAATCGAGTCCAACGCAAAAACGTGTGAGTAACGGAAACATTTTCCCTAATTTCGTTAGAGCACTTATCATTGTAGTAACGATAAAACAGTGAAATACACCCCACATTTTGTCGATGCTCAAGAGAATCAATAGAGTTGGATACCCTACTGTCTCCATGAGCCCTTTGGCGCTCTCCTCTACACGGTTGAGCAAGTCCAAAATACACTTTGGGGCGCCAGCCCATTCATGAAAGTTGTATTCCATTTTCGTATGGATATAGGTGGTATAAATAGTACGAAGATCGGATGAAGTGAAGTATCTTTTACATCGTTTTAGAAAACCTCGGCTATAGAAAGCTTCCTAAGAAACTTGAAAAATGTGTTGAGTCCATCGAACATCATACTGAATTTTCATGCCAAGATCATCAAGAGCGTCCGATTTCGCAATACCCATATTATCCATAGTAACATATGTAGCACCATTCCCGAACACAGATCTATGCGCAAGCATGCAACATTGCGTCTTACGAGCATTAAAATCGACTCTATTTACACGACCCTATTGCAAGATAGGTGCCCCTGTAGGCTAGTAGGTAGTGTACTAGCTTACAAGACTGGTGGTTGTGAGTTCGATTCCCAACAAAGACCTTGGTTTTTTTTACTACAAACAAAAAATTGACTGTCGCTGCTGCGGCTGCTTAGTGATGCAGACATGGTCACTGTGCTGTCTTATACGATAGTTAATTTCCGTAACTATCCTTCTACTTCCACCACCTGTCTTATCTCTTCTCTATCCCTTTCCTAAAGAATGTAGCACGGTACTTGACTAAACAGGCATTGTTCCCTGAAGTGCTACTTCTCTTTAAAAAAAAAAAAGATTATCGCGAGATCTTGAGTGAGCGTATCATTCATGTTCCGCCTTTTGAAACTCACCTAAAACTGGTTCGGTCTATTGCCAAATGAATACGAATGGCAAATAGTGCTGTCATCTGCGAAAGAGTAAATTGAGTTGTTAGCATGATGAGATAACGTAATCCATTGACCGTTACCGCTGTGGCTCACGGCTGAGATATTTTCAGTTGAACGTCCCAGGCCAACACGCGTTGGTGTTCGCACATTTTGTATCGAACCTGACGATACACCACATGTCGATAACCACCAAATTCTTAATAGCGGTTTCAGAACGACGATCCGTAAATATCACGGATTTTACTAAATGTCACTTTCACAGAAACACCATTTTGAAAGTGGATTTTAATGCGATTTTCGTGCGAAATTGAATTCATTGTAACAATTGCCAAATGCAACATCTACTAGGAATACGTCAAAAAATTAAATGTCAAAACCATCATGTTGTTGGTGTTGCCACAATTTAAAAACAAGCTTCTAGATGAAAAACCCGATATTAAGGGTGACTTTTTCATGTGTTTTAATAGAGAATTATTTTTTGGAATTTTTAATAAAATTAATCATAAGGTCGATAGCTTATGATTTGTTGGGCAACAATATTTAATATTTCATGTGGAGGCATATCATGTTGGTCATTTATTATGCCTGTGATGCGAGCACATTCCTTAATATAATTCTCCAATTCTTTAATTGTAGGCGCTCTATGGGCATCCTTGGCTTGCAATAATTGCAAACAATGACCGGTCATATTAGCCAGCTGCGATCTTGGTGAACTAAAAACTTCATCTAAATCATAAAGCTCCAAAGGTGGTGCAGCGGGTTCACTAAATACTGGAGGAAATGTCTACAAATAAAATGAGAGCTTAATTTTAAACAATTTTTGCTAAAGCCTTCAGCTACTTACCGCCAATTGCAGAGATGGTAAAGGAATTTCAAATTGGGGCTTGATTATCTTTAAAGGTTCATATTTCACATTCAGCTGTTGATAGGCACTAATGACATCCTTTAGCAAACGATTACTTAATCCACATAAAGTCATATCAAACATTTGTTTAAAGTCTGCCGGAATTTCTGAGCCTATCGAATCGATTAAGCAAGCTTTTGGCAAATCAGCTACAAAGCCAATATCGCTAAAAGTTCGATTGTCATTAAGCTTAAAACAAGTTTTAAAAAATTAAATAAATTTTTTATAAAAACCATTTAAATAAAAAAGGGGGAATATCCTACCTCCACATCATTAAAATCCAAATGATTAAATGTTATGTCATTGCTTTCCAATAGCTTCACTATATAGTCAAATATAGCGTCGTTGGTTTTATCGCTGATTAAATATTTATCATGAAACATATAGCCCGAGCCTATGGCCAATATTTTACCCTGATTTTCATTGCAATAATAACCCATTAAGGGGCGATTAAATGGATAAATTACTGGACCAGTTGTCATTAAAACATTAGCCGGTTCGGATACATTTAAAGTGGCGCCATAAGGATATTGAAAATGTAATTTATACTTTTCATCACTAAAATCATAATCCACAATTTCCACTTGTTGTTTTAATAAATAGCGCCACATGGCTTCACACACAACACCACCACCAATGCAGCACTCTTTTGGGTGCAAATTTTTATAGTAGTGGGGTCTGACAACCGTATCTAAATAAAAACACAGGGAAATGTTAACTCACGTTTTTTAAAAATAAATATTTCAAAGGAATTTTCGGAAAATGTCCTTTTTGAAAAAAAAAATATTTTTATATAAAAATTCCTCTGAAAAAAATACCCCCTTTTTAAGCAAATAAATTTCTAAACAAAAACTTTCTTTTGAAAGTCCTTTTTAAGCAAAAGGCCTTTTTGAAGAAAATTACATTTAAGGGAAAAGTACTTTTTTACAAATGTACACTTTTATAAAAGAACTCTTACGACAGAGGTCTGAATTAAGGAAAAAATAGAAATAATTTAAAAATAAAAATTAAATAAGTTCTTTTTCTGGGAAACGTACTTTTGCTTAAAAAGTTTTTTAGGGTAAAATGCGCTTTAAAAAAATTAACTTTTTATACAAAAATAAAATCACTTTCAAAAAATACCTGTTTTTAAATAAATCATTTCTCTAAACAAAAATTATCTTTTAAAAAATCTTTTTAAGCAAAAAGTGTTTTTAAAAAAGATAACTTTAAAAGGAAAAGTACTTTTCACAAAAATGTACTTTCATAAAGGAACTCTTAAAATAAAAGCAATTTAATTTTTTCAAGGTACTGGAGCTGAGTTATAAAGGGACTCTTAGATTAGAGATCGCGTTAAAGACAAAAATAAAAACAATTTAAAAATAAAGTAAAATAAGTTCTTTTTCTGGGAAAAGTACGTTTAATAAAAATTTTTTTTAGTTTAAAGGGTACTCAAAAAAACATTTTTTATAATCAGCTGGTGTTTATAAGCAATTTTAATCTAAAATCTATTATATTTTATTAATATTTTAAAAAGGTACTTTTTACAAAAAGGTACTTTTAAAAAAGGTACTTTGTTTGCTTTTAATGAAAAAGTAACCTTTTATCAGAGGAACCTGAAACTTTAACGTTAAAGATACTTCTATGAAAAATTATTTATAAAGAGTAAACAAATTTGAGGTTAGAAAGTAAACTGGCTTAAATTATACAACAATACAATACATACAATTTTACAACTTCAGTTTCATTGACACCAATGTTAAGTAGAAATTTGGGATATCGGGAAAATGGTCACCTCAAGCACAACGACAGACCTAAGTTCATTTCATAACATGTTTAAGCACATCAATCAATTGTGGCTACAAAGAGTTGGTTATCATGGTTTGGTAGCGCAAAAAAAAATACGGTGACAGCTTTTACGAAGAAATACGAGACAATGACGCCGGATGACCACTAGCCGCACCAAACGGTCACTTCTTTGGATGCAATTACGGGAATTGTTTATAAACTTTGTGAGCCTTAAATGAGACAATGTTTTTGCCTTATTGAAAATGATCCTCTTCATCATTAAGGATGATTTTGTGATGATCGACTTTAATTCTTGAACGAGTTGAAATTTGTAAGCGTAAAGATCAAGATCTTTATGCAAAATCTTGCTCAAACGGCCTCTAGTGTTGTTCATTTGTTGCGCACATGGACGAGTTGATGTTCCAGGCTCATTCTCAACACTTTACTCTACAGCGGCTATGTTTGCATTACTACAGCCACTATGAGCGCATTACTTTGGTTTATTGTCAGCAGCAATACCCTGAGCTTCAAATTTCGCTATTAAGCTACGCACAAAGGTTTCAGAAGCAGCCAGATGATGAAGAAAAGCTGCTCGAAGCGATAAAGTGAAAATTTCACCATTTTGATAGTAAATTTTTACAATTAAAATTCTTTGCTCAAGAGTGTAACGTTTCATGTTTCAAATTTCGCAGCTTTTTTTTTAAAGAGAAGTATCACTTCAGGCAACAATGCCTATTTAGTCACAACCGTGCTGCATTCTTTATGAAAGGGATAGAGAAGTGATACGACAGGTGGTGAAAGGATGACAGCTCATTTTTTGACTTTTAATCATTTGACAGACAATGTATATTCTAACCTCAAATTTATCCACCCTTAAACTCTTACCACTATTTATGTTCATTCCATATTGTTCCAAAAAGAAGTTGACATTAGTATTAAATTCATTTTCACCACCCTCGCCTAATAATACCAACAATGAACCACCATTTTCTATATAACTTTTTAACGCTTGAAACTCTTCTTCTGTAAACTGATCTTGTGGACCAGCTAAGATAAAAATTTTAACTTTTGACAGTTTATCCAAATTTAGTTCTTCGTTATTTCTAAAAATATATAATATATAAAAAGCGTTCTTTTATACATATGTATGTAGCTTTTCTATAACAAACTTACTGCTCCACATTCCATTGAGTTTTTAATTTACGATGAAGCATTTTGTAATTATCGGAAATTTGAAAACGTTCATTTTTAGAACAATTAAAGCAAATAATGGGTTTTGAAGACATTTCTAAAAACAATAATTAAATAAAGTGTTTGTTAGCCACTAAAACTGAATTTTTGTTATTTGTTTGGCCGGCTTTGGTTTCGGTTGCTAGGGTGCTATTATTTTTTAACTTAAATGTAAATAATATTGCGTTTTAATTGCGCAGTTATTTGTGACAACAACCCTCCTTTTGAAACTGCTACCATAAAATACAACTCTAGGTAACAAATTAAAGGTTGTTTTTACACATTGAAAACAGCTCTGACTTAGTTAAAGATTGTCAAATAGACAATTAGAACAACTCTGTCCCGTTACTTGACTGCCAGCTAAACGAGCGAGTGTTTTATTCATAGCCGCCGTGAGTGGAAATTACGAAATTTTAGTTTTATAAAAAAATATATTTCAAAAAACCCATAACATAAATTGTGCAAATGGCTTCAATTTGTGGACGCATGGCTTTGCGTGCTGCCGCACGCCAAAATGTCACATACACTCCAGTTCGCTTCTGCAAAAGTAAGTTCCAAAAAATATAAGTATGTATTTAAATAAAAGAAAACTTTAATCTCATTTTCATTCTCCACATGATGTGAAATAACCATTCTCCACCACTTTGACAGCTCTTGCCAAACCAATAGGAAAAAGTTACATAATAAATAACAAATGACTATTTTTCATTATGAAAAAAAATGTGTTTTTAAAGCTATAAATGAAAAGTTTATTAAATTTTCTTTGCCAAGAAGAAAATTGACTGGTTTTATGTAATACTTTTCACATACCGACAGACAAAATGAAAAACCAATATTACGGTGTTTAGTAAAGAAGTTAAAAAAAATTCTACAAAAATCCAAATATGCCGTTTGTTATTAAAATTGTTTTTGTTTTTATTTCAATTTTATTAATTTAATTTATTTTTGTTATAATCCCAAAAAGGTTTATATAGGTAATAGAAGATTTGTTATGTGCATAATGCATTTGTGTTGTTTATGTAACTTTTGTGTCATTTTTCTCTCTCATCAATTTAACGCCGTCCCTTGCTCTTCACGTTTTGTCCCTTCTCACCAGTTGTATTACTGGTATTTTGTGTGGGAGTTAAGGGCTTTTCTCAAAGGTTTTTCAATTGTTTATTTGCAATTAAACATTTTGCGTAAAATTATCCATTTAAAATTCTTTCACTCCATGAACAATAAATTTTGTTCTGTTACTCAACCCTATTTTTGGTAAGTAATGAAATGCGGGTGGCTCATGATTTGCAAATGGAATAGATAATTCTTTAATTTCAATTTAGTAGGAAATGAGTTGTGCGTAATTTGAAGCAAAGAAAAATAAACTCTTTAGAATACAAAAGAAGAAAAAGAATAAGTGCCGTCTAGGAATTGCAGATAAAATAATGTTTTTATTTCCTTTAGTCTATACATTAAAGGTGTGTATTCCTAACTTTGTAAATTAAATTGTCACGGTCTTAGGACAATTAATTCGAAGATATACTTCAGACAAATAAGTTAGTTTTCTACAATGAAGTTGAAACTTTATTTAATAATTTCTTTAAAAATGTTTTTAACAATCATACCGGGTTGTAAAGGTATGGGTCTCAAATAGTATACTAGATTTTTTAATTCTTTTTACTAAAGCTCATTCATCTCACACTATACTACTGAGCATTAAGGTTTTCTAAATGTGCAACTAAAGAATTTGAGGTTAGAAAGTAAATTGTGCGTCAAATGATTAAAAATCTAGAATTAAGCTGTCATCTTTTGACATTTATTTAGTAGAAAGTTGAGAAATTATAAGCATGGAACGTTACATTTGAGCAAGAAATATTAAGTGTAAAAATTAAAATTCGTGGAGCTTTTTCTCGTAATCGGTCTCTTTTTGAGTTTGCGGTGCGTAGTTTTAATTCGAGGTTCATGTATTGTCTGCACACCCTTTTTTCTGGGGCAATTTGAAAGACTCTACTTAAACAACAGACAAACAATTAGCGCTCCGAAAGATGAAATTCCGTGCTGCATTGACAATAAAAGTGAAGCTTTGTTGCAAAGCGTGCTTAAAACTGTTGTGAAAAGATCGGACGGCTGCCGACTTTATGGAAATGAACATTTGCCTGACATCATTTGGGATTAATTAAACTAAAGTGGTCAAAAAAAGTGTGTTTTAAGCAAATTTCTTGCTTACCTCAAATTTGCCCACCCTTTCTGTAAGTTATGTAAGTGTCAAACAAAATGGAAAGATATTTGGGATTTGCAACTCATATCTTTTTTTTTTTATTTTTCACTTCATTGATGCACCTTTTATTTTTATCCCTGTTCCGTTAAAAAAAATTAAAATTATTAAATTCTATTGCGCCCAAAAGTATGCATTAGATTTTTCTAATGACTATTAAAAACCTCTAAGGTGCACACTCTTAAAAGTGGTGATATTGCTGTTAATTGTTTACTGGAGTCATTTTTCATTACAACCACTAAATAAATAATGGCTTATTTTGGAAATCGAAAATGCAAAGATGAACAATTGATTGATATAAAAAATTATTTTAAACCTAGACAATCAATCTCGTTTACGTACAGTTAACGTGGTGTAATTCTTAGAGATTTGAGTTCATTAATAAATAAATTAAAATCTGTCCCTATTAAAATTAATTACTTTCAATTAAATCGTTTGATTGTTTAGAAATGTTTTAATTGCTAACATATCAAAATATAGATTATCGATAACATTATAGCAACTGGCATAAGTGGCCACACCTGATGTTAATTTTAACTTCAGTGGCGTTGACCGTTCACAAAGCAAATGAACTTTTGTTAGTTTCCCTAATAGAACCATATTCAATATACAAATCCGTATTAAGGATCTGAGATCATAGTTTCCTTATTTCGTTTTTTTTTTTTTGAAAATTTATAATAAAAAAAAATTTTGTTTTTTTTTTATTTAAGTGATGAACGATCCTTTGGAACATGCTACTGGTATAGAGAAGCGTGAACTATTGGCAAAAGCAGCCGGCAATGATAATCCCTTCGACATGAAAGTGTTTAAACGTGGTGCTGGTACAAAGGAAAATCCTAACCTAATACCCTCTGCCTTTGATGCCCGCATCGTGGGTTGTATCTGTAAGTGTTTACAAAAGTTACCCTAAAAAAATGCTAAATTATTCATCATTTATATATTCGTGCAATTGCAGGCGAAGAAGATCAAACTTACGTTCAATGGATGTGGCTACAGAAGGGTACCGCCAAACGTTGTGAGTGCGGTCATTGGTTTAAATTGGTTGAAAAGGCTCCAGTCTAAACTAGTAGCATATCCTTATATACAACTTTTATAAAAGAAGAAAATACCGTCGTTCTGTTTTCACAACTTAACATAAAAGAAATTTAAGTTAAAAGTAACCTTAAACAATAAACGTAAACCAAAACAAAAAACTTAAACCAAAAATGAAGTAAATTATTTTCCAAGCAGCTCCTATGAAAATGACTTAAAAATATTCAAGTCTTAAAGGTTCGCATTTTTGCAGAACCTCTTTAAAGTTAGGTTACTTTTTTCTTTACAAATTGAAATATATCAATTAAAATTGGATAGCATAAGTAATTATTTTATAATAAAATATACTTAATTTATATGCATAAATACAACAACAAAAAATCAACACACGCTTGTTATGTTTAAAGCCAAAAATAAAAAAAATATGTTAAATGAAAACTGCGGTAAACAAGAGTAATTTCAATCTCTTCTGTTTTTCACCAACAAGAAATACGTGAGCAATTAAACAAACAAAACGCAAGTGTTTTAATAATTATGTTTAACAACCCCATAAATTGATTACAAGAAGAAGAGAAATAAAAATGTATTAAAAGCAAACTTAGTTTTAAGCGAATTAAATTTTAAATTGGTTACTGTTAAAGAAAAAAAGCAGAAGCAAAATTAAACAGGTTTATCATCTTATATGCATATGAAATCAGTCCAAATGCGTTAGTAAAGTTGTTCAGTTTTAGTGAGAAAAATGTTTCAATTCGAAGGAAATTTTTTCAATATCTTTAAAAATAAAGCATCGAATAGAAAATTAGTTGTAAAACCAATAAACTAACTCGCCTAATCAACTTTGTCTGTCGAGAAACAAGTCCACACCATCACAGAGTCACCATTCTGTTTGAAATTCACTTTCCAATTCCGTTGCTCAAGGCGTTTACCAGGTTGCCGTCAAACTGTGCATATAAAATAAGTATTGATTAAATTAAATTTGGACTCATCGCTAAGAAGAACTTTTTCCGCTTTTTCTACTATTCAATTCAGATACTTCTTGGGAAAACGTCATCTAGCAGTCTTAATCCTAATTCACTCAAAGACATGTTAGTCAACTCTTAGCTTTGATTTTTATATCTATTGATCAACAAGAGCTTTTTGAATAGTTCTTTAGTGTGCGTCTCTAAACGTGCTATCGTGATTTTTTTAAGATTAACTCCATACAATCCCTTTTGTTGCAGAAAATGAATTTCACTTAAAAATGCAAAAAATTTTTCTGATGCACCGTCCGAACGATACACGGTTAAATCATTTGTAGATTTTGTAGCGTGCAAACATGGTCACTTGTACCAGTGCAATGTAGTGTGAATTATTTGCTTAAGTCCTTTGCAAAGTAATGTAATTTTGTCTAGATCGATAGTTGTCCAATTGTTTCAGTGCAACTGTTAACAAATTTGCTAATAACCTCACTTATGCTGTTAAATTATCCTGCCTCCATGATAAGTGTCATCTTATCAATTTATTTAGAGTGACATATGATGCCTCATAAACAATTTAATAAATGATTGCATAGACAAACACAACAAATAATTCACATTACATACATTTCTATTAATTTACTAATAATAGATTTATTAATTTTACAATTTACTTTTTATATTTAAGAGTATTTTATTTTTTGCCGTTCAATTTGTTAAACTACGAGACAAATCTTATTTAATATTTTTTTTGTTCCATTGTAAATTATGCTAAAACAGTTGCGTTATGAAAAAATATCGTTATATTTTTGGAATCGCCATAATTTTAGAGAACGTATTATGTTGCTTTGGTTCTTTTTTGAAGGCCAATAAAAATGTGTTGTCTCTGTCTTAATCGAGTTTACCGAATGCGATGATGGAATAATAAATTAAATATATTAATGTTTTATCTGAAATAAAAAATGGTGTTCTTTAGTTCACAATACTGTATATACATTAGCTCACATTAAAAGTCGGGATATCATAACTTATTATTTTTAAATACTTTTAATTAACCATTTACTACACAATGGAATAATAATTTTCCTATACAGTATTTAAAAAAAAAATTCTAAAATTGTGGCCACACTGAAAGTCGTGCAAATCAAAACACTTATTTCAATTACCGTTATATTTGTGCATTTTTTATTATATATTTGTATATTACAAGCAACCAGTCGGATAGTTGCTTTCGTAGTGTGAAAATATTTAAAGAATTATTTTTTGTAATGCCGCGTTTAATCAAACAGTCTAAGTTTACCTTGAAAGAGCGAATAAGAAGAATAAGAAATCGCAAGTATCGTTAATAATAGCAAATCATAATTACGCGATACAATAAAGACAACAGAATTACAAATAAGCAACGCGCATCTGTTAAAGAAAAATGTTTTACCCCAGAGATGAAAAGCTTATAATTAGTAAAGTACAAAATAATCTATTCACCTTCGATACAAAACTTGCCACAATTGAAGTTAAAATCCGAATAAGCTCCCATCGAATAAGATTTAACAGAATAAGGTTAAATCAAATAAGATTTAATCGAATAGGGTTTAATCGAATAACCTTTAATCAAATAAGATTTAAAAAACGAAGGTTTTATGATTAAACAAAATAAGGTTTAATCTAATAACGTTTATTCGAATAATGTTTAATCAAATAAGTTTTGCTCGAATAAGTTTTAATCGAATTAAATTAATAGAATTAGCTGGCTTTTCCTATCAACATTTTAAAATCTAATAGAATCAAATAAGGTTTAATCGAATACGATTTAATCGAATACGATTTAATCGAATAAGATTTAATCGAATACGATTTAATCGAATAAGGTTAAATCGGATAAGATTTAATAGAATAACGTTTAGTCGAACAAGGTTTAATTTAGTAAGATTTAAACGAATAAGGTTTAATCGAATAAATTTTAGAACACGGCAAAATTTGTATGCCACGTCATGTTGGTGATATTTTAAGTTTTACCAAGACACCAAGCCTAAGCACCCATTATTGACAGTAAAGTACTGATTGATTTACAACTGCTCTAAGATCACCAAAACAGATATAAACGTAACCAAACACTTGTAGGACGAACTTAGACGTCCAAACAATTTGTACAGTAGTTAAAACCAGCTTAAGGACGTACTACAGAAGAAATGAAGCTAAATAATGCCTGATAGGTACAAAAAATTTGTAGAATCTATTCCAAGAAAATTAAAAGCTGTAGAAAATTAAAAAGTATATGCAACCAAACATTATTTAATCGAATTTAAAGGCTGCCAGACTTTCAGTGTGATTTTTATTATTATTATTTGCAAAAATTTAAGTGCTTTTTATTTTAAAGCTTTCCCGACTTACGTTTTGAGCAATTGTACATATAAAATCGACATAGTTAAATATTTTATTTTAAACTACCTTAAGTTATGCTAGATTCCTTTATTAAATATTCAAAAAATATATCGGAAATATATTACTGCAGGGGAAAGCATATTCATATGGCCATTTCACTACTGCTGGTATAGATCATCAATGGTTAAATATTTACTTATTTTATTTACATTTATTTATTCAAATCAAATATACTACGACTTTTAGACAGAATAAAAAACAATTTGAAATTGAATTAAAAAGTTTTTAAATATTTATATAAATCAAAGCAATGTCCTTAATTCTACGTCGTACGCTATTTAAAATTTTCAAAGAGCGAAGATGTTTCTCCTTGTCTCAAACTTTAAAGCAAGAGAAAAGTATTTAAATTTTTTTCTCATTTAAAGAAAACATGCAACTTCTAATTAATCAAATTTTCATTTTTCTTTAATTATAAAGAACTGATCGACGATCTTGAACTGCTTACGGGTTTGGCGAAAAAACAAGTCCTAGCTTACAGGGAAGGCAATTGTGATCCTTTTAATATAAAAGTTCTGAAACGTGGTGCTGGCACAAAAGAAAATCCTACTTTAATACCATCAGCTTTTAGTGCACGTATAGTGGGCTGTATATGTATGCAAGCAGAATTCTAAAGAACTTTAGCGTATGTTAACATTGCTTTCTGTTTAACAGGTGGAGATAATCGTTTTGTCAATTACATGTGGCTGGAATTGGATTGCCCCAAACGCTGCGAATGTGGTCATTGGTTTAAATTAAAGAAAGTTGAAAGCTTCGTTTAAAAGAACTTTTTTGTTTTCAATCTTATATTTTTATTTGGCCCGTAATTAGCTTAAATTTTGTTACTGTTAAAATTATTTTTGTAGAATTAGCAGCGGTTTGTTCACGGTAAGATAGATGCCAGGCTGCAGATCACATATATTTTTTGTTTCTCATGAATTGTAGTCAGCATTTGCTGTAGAAAAAAAATGTTTTTTTTTTTGTACAAACGTTCACAATTTCTAGCCGTGTCTAGGCCGCGATTTATTAAAATTAAATTTTTTTAATGTCAGAGAAATTGTCATGTATAAATTAAAATATTAAAATTAAAGCAAGATGGGTTTTTGAATATTTCACATAAAAATTTTTTGGCATAAGCCCCAAAATAACAGCCAAAGAACGGAATTTATTAGCAGAACAGATAGAAAAATGGATGGCAGAACTGAATTTGCTGCACAATTAATTATGATTCCAGCTGGCTCTAATTGAACGATTTAAAAATGTCTATTAAGCTTAAGTATGCTCACAGGATCTTTCTAGTCAACGGAGTTCTATAGGAACACCCAATGGTTTACAAAAGCATACATCGTTTGCGTTCTTGGTTTGGTATGGCATACATTTCAGACCATTTCATTTTACTTCTTTAGTCATAACTATTTTTTTTTCTAAAACTAAGCATCTTCGTAACAATATCCTACCGATGCGATACAAAAGATAAGCGAAATACTCATAAATGTGAAATGATAAAATTTTAATTATTTTATTAAATCAAATGACTGAAATATACAAGGATCTTTTTAGCTCATATTTCACAAAAACGTCGTTTAATTTTTATTTTATTGATCAGTCTTAAGCTGGTCGTCTAATTTTATCTATTGTCAAAGAGTCTTCTCTACAGAATATAATTAAATATTAAAGTTATAATGCACATTAACTTGGCTATTGAGAGGATCTTAAAGTTTTTTTTTATTTGGCGCTCCCTCATGAGCTTTATAATTGCGAATTTAAACATAAAAAATTTTAAAAATGTATCAACTCTTAAAAGGATATCCGAATCTTTAAAAGTTCTTTGTCCTGAAGGATGTCATTAAAAGCTTTTAACCTTCACAAACGTTTTAATATAACACAAGTTCACAAGCCCATATCTTGTAAAATATGAGCGTGCGCACTCCAATTTTTCTACTTTTTCAATTCCTTTTATATTTTTTTTCTATCACCTTGAGCGCTTTTGTTGATCGCTTACCTTAAAAATTTTAAATATTATTTTTCTTTCCGTTTTTTGGTTTCTTAAGCTAAAGTATATCCTGTCAGCAAATAGCCACTATTTCCCTGCATATTTACTTCAGGATGTGTGCGATTAGGTAAAATTTGATATAAACGTAACCAATTCGAAGTCAAATGTAAATTTGTCACTTTGGAGCCAGTTTTTAAATTAACATACAGTTCCATTAAAACTTCTTTGCAAAGACTAAAAATAACAATTGGTCTTGAAGGTTTAACAAATGGTAAAAGTTCTTTCACCAAATTAAGAGGATGCTCCTTTGCTGCAATAACCAAAGAATCAAATTTCTCTTGCATTAAGCAAACGGCACGTTTGTTTTCTATTTGCCATTTTTGTAAACTGGCTGGTGGTTTTGAGGAGTCACAAAGTTCGTTTGAAACTTCGGACGAATCTAAAAAAAATATAAATTTAATTACAAATACATTTGACATCAAAGTTTTCTGTTTTTGTCACCCTTATCGTCATTTAACTTTTGTTTCTTTGCATTAGGTTCTATCATTTCTGGTAGCTGGCTAGAAGTTTCTCCGCCTTGGTAAAACTCCCTTAATACCGAATATATGTTAACTGATATGCATCTCTGTAGCTGTTCCTCTGGTAAATTTAAAGCCAAAATAGCTTGTTTTTGCGGCACATTTCCAGGATGCATATGCATCATTTTGGCTTCTGTATTAGCGCCCATAGAATTAAGAAAAGCTGCTGGTAAAAGACCGTTGGAACCACTTTCATATAACAAATAATTTCCAAAAGCTGAAACACCTGAATAGGATATTATTTGTGACAGAGTATCGCAACGTAAGCCCATAACTTTTTCAGGATCTTGGCGGTAGTGTATTTCAGTTATTAAGCGCAAGGTGGGCTGTCTTATTTGTATATATTCAAAATATTTTTTTTCCTTCTTCTTCAAATACTTCTCTTGTGAATATTCGGTTTTGTTATGAAACGTTTTAGAATTTTCAACAATTTTCTCTATTATCTTAGTGCTTTCATTTATTTCATCTCGAAGCTTATCGATATCTTCCGGCTTGAGAGACTGTGATTCGCCATCGTCGATAATATTGCGATTATCTTCGCCACTAGAGGAAATGCCCAATACTTCACGTATGTTGCGCATTTCCAATTCATTGCACAATTCCAAAGTGTAAAGTTTTTGACGACCTTTATGTGATTTACCCAATTCCTCTTTGGGGCACATTTTAAAAGTGGCACCATATGGATTATCCAGTAAAGCTTTTAGCTCTAGTTGATCTTTGCCCAATGTTGCTGTTGCATCTAAATAGCCAAACTTTTGCAACTTTGTATACTTTTGCCTTTGGATGACAATATAGTCACCTAGTTTTATTTTCGGTTGTTCGTCCAACGTTGTCATTATAAATTAAATGCACATATTTTATTGCTAATACAATTTTGCACTTGAAAATACTGCAAGACGTCTATGGGATCAAAGCAAAATATATTTTGAACACAATACAATTCAAAAATGTCAAAAACACGTGTTATCAAAGGTAACAGCTCTGTTTTATATTGGCCGGTTTTGAATGGTTGGCACCTCCAACTGAATATATATATATATATATATATATATTTTTTTTATAAATCTTTAGTGATCTTAAATAAAATTTTTAATTTTTCATTAATGAATAAATTAAAGAATTGTAGTTAAACAACGAAGGTAATAAGAACAAAAACTAAATAACATTATTATGTACATATGTATGCGTATGTAGATGCTTTCATTTAACCTGCATTCAAAATAGTACTCAATTCGTTGTGAATTTTATAAACCAAAAAGAAGCATAAACGTAAACAACATTTTTGTAAAAGTTCTTTGAAAATTATTTTCATTCAATAAAATTGTGTTTAATACATAAATACTTAACCAACAAAATGGCTAAACATCATCCAGATTTGATATTTTGTCGTAAGCAACCAGGAGTTGGTGGGTGTATACATTTTCACTTGCAAAAATAATAAAATTCACCATATTTTGTATTACAGCTATTGGAAGGTTGTGCGAAAAATGTGATGGCAAGTGTGTAATATGCGATTCATATGTAAGACCCTGCACTCTAGTGCGTATATGCGATGAATGTAATTATGGTTCTTATCAAGGTCGTTGTGTCATTTGCGGTGGACCTGGTGTGTCTGACGCTTATTACTGTAAAGAATGTACAACACAAGAAAAAGATGTAAGAGAATATTCACAATAGCAAAGCATTAAGATGAGCATTAAATTAATATATTTCAGAGAGACGGTTGTCCGAAAATTGTTAACTTGGGTAGTTCTAAAACGGATTTGTTTTACGAAAGAAAAAAATATGGCTTCAAACAAAAGTTAGTACACCACCTAAAATTTATTATTTAAAATATAATGTATTCCTTATTTCTTATTGCAGCTACTAGCATTCGGTATTGTTATCATATTTTTTATCTTTAGAATTTTTAATATTTCTTTTAATAAATATCGAAAATTAATTAAAAGACAAGTTATATCGGTATATTCAAGTATATTTAAGAAGTCAAATGTAACTTGAAATAGGTAAATATGTTATATTATGTGGCGGCAATGTAAAAAAGCGTATAATGCTTAGGACACAATCAACAAAGCAAGTTCCACGACTAAACAACTGCAAATCCGCTAGTTGCATTTGCCGCCGTATACACAGCTACTTAATAATTTTGAGACCGGGAGCAGCATAAATATCTTAGATGTTTATTTTTTAAACATATATAAATCGCGTATCAAACAGTGATTTTTTCTTTTCAAAGCACGCATCGATATATTGGCATCACTTACTTATTTTTTATAGCTAACGGTAGCGTGCTGTGCTGAATGTGGTAAATGCATTACACTTTAAAAAAAGTGCATCATTTTTATTGGTAAGATCAAGTATCTGATATGAATCCTCATTTTTTTAAATTACTAAAGGAAAAAAAGAGATTTTTTGGAAGTAAAAATAATTTATTAACAGTAAATTATTGTCATGTACCATTTAATGCATTCTTTTATAAACAAAACAAATTTGAAGTTATTAAATTTTTATTATTGCGTAACTTATCTGCAAAATTTCGGTAAAGGTGAATAATGAAAATTTAAAAGCCTTTAGTCGGTTAATAAACGCAAACTTGTGCATATATAACGACTTATAGCCGAATTTCTGTTGGCACATTCTTCTATGATATCAAAGTGATCATACACTTCAAATTCTTTATAAATAGCCTCGAACTTGAGTTTTTTAAGTATATTATAAAATTCTTGAGATTGCATCTTAAAACGATCACTGTCATTTTCGGCAACCAACACATGAATGTTCATACCGTATTTTTGATACTCTTGTAATAAATTCTGATTTTTCAACCAGCATAAAGGAGACAACTCAACAGCTTTTTCAGCGTTTAAATTTAAAATGTTATCTGGATTACAACTGCTCAGTGGCCACAACTCACGTAAATCGTATAAGCCACTTATTAAATATAGTTGATCAATTTGTTTTAAGCAGTAAGAAGGTGCTAGTAATTCATCCTTAAACATTTGCAGTGCTAAATGGGCACCAACAGAATGACCACATATGGAAATTTTTGAAGCTTTAGTGATAGTAGCATAATTTTGTAGCCATTTATAGAAATTATTAATTTGTTGTGTTATTTGTTCCAAAGTAACATGTGGACATAAGCTGTAGTCTACTAAGATGATGCGATAGTTGTGTTCGATTAGGGTATGTACCAAAGGACCGGAAGTAGATTTATCCAAACACTGCCAAAATCCGCCATGTATATAAACAAATATAGGAGTACCTTATAAATAGATATTAATAATATTTCACTTGTTTAAGCAGATATTAACATTATTTTGAAATAAATTTTATTAATACAGTGGCTCAATTTAATAACCGGATAACCATATATCATACAGATTTTTGCAATTAAATTAAAAAATACATTTCGTTTCTTATTTAAGTCCATTTTCTAAAAACGTAAGAATCAACAACCACAACAAAAATGTCAAGACGTGTTGTGATAGCTTCATAATGAGACAAAAACTAAAATCAAATTATTAATCAGGCACCTCCATATTTAGTCCCAATATTTTTAAAACATTAACACTTTGTAGGCATTTCTTTATTTTTACATCTAACCTGTGTGGAACTGACTCGACCAATTTTTTTCAGTACGCAAAATCAATTTGTTTCCAATATTCTTAATTTCTCTTCCATATATACCTTTAGATTTTCTACAATATTAATCATGACATTGCAGTGCAGTGTGGCAGTAAAAATATTTGCGCTTAATGCTTTCGGAGGTCATTGTCTTGGTTTAAAAAATGTTCGGAAATGCCTAATTTTTCAACGCTGGTGGCTGAATTTTTTTTATGAATTGATATATGCTTATACTGATCCATTATTGCATCGATGAAAGCAAGCTGACCTCCGTTTGGCTACCTCCAAATGTATGTCTGCCTATCTAAACGAATAAGTAGGAAAATTATTGGGTTTCATATTCGTTAACAAACTTCAGTTTCAATCTGTTCAAACCCCTTATATTATTCACAAATGATTTTTTGCGTACAACTCTTGTATGAAAATTGATTCAACACTGTTTCAGGTTTGGCACTTGCAAACTCTTGGTCTCAAGAGTTAATTTTGGAGCGCTATATTTCAGATTTTTTATCTTGTCCACGATCCATCGTTCACTGAAAGAAAATAATTTTTAGCTCTCTTGGCTTAGTCTTATTTTTTTACAGATTTGTTTATATTGTAGCGTTTAACAATGTCACGGACTGTGGACTGACTTCTTTAAACGTTAGCACCAATCTTACGCACAGAAAATCCATCTTGATCAAATTTCTAACTTCTATCGATGTTTGCTTCTCATGTCACCATTTTTAAACGAAAATATTGCAAAAATAAGTTTTTTGTTAATTCTTTTTAATTTTAACAATCCTAAGAAGTAACCAACATCAATTTGCTTTACTAAAAACGAGAATTCTTTCTTTAAAATAACAGTAAAATAATCTAGTTGCCATATGTCCGCTTATTAATTTGACGTTTTATATTGCCTTACTTAAAATTTTTGCACCAACATTTTTTTGTACTACACTAATATTGTTACCGTTATCAGAAAAAATGATTTTTGTTTATACAATGTATTATAAAGTAATAAATTATCATAAAATGACTGTGCGGTTATTTTATTGAGCTAGTGTATAAATATTTACCATTTTCTTGATCTTTAAAATAAATATCTAGTAATTGATTATCATTGTTTCCTCCATAACGTATATCTAAACGAGTTTTATACAATTTTTGGGCTTGGGTTGTCGCTTATTAAATAGAAAACAAATAAAATTAATAATGATTTTAACAATATCTTTCTTCATATTGAAAGCAGAGTTTTATATTGCACTTTGACAACATAATTCACCGCTTTCCGATGGCCGCCTGCAACATACGTATGCATGTGCCGATGACAGAGTGGTTATAAATAAAAAATACCAACAATTTTCTTGAAATTTATAATTACACACATGCATGTGCAAATTTTTTTATGAATGAAATTTCATACTATTATTTTTTGCATTAACTATAAAAATATATTTTTAACATATTGTGACATTAATTACTTTCAAGAAGCTGCCTAAAATTTTCATTTCCAAAAGCCGTAGTAAAAGTTCTCTACAGCTTCTTATCGCTTAAAATTTCCATCATAAATTATGTTTTAATTAATATTTACGTAAATAGTTTCATCTCCCTAAATTTTAATTTTAGTCGTTTTAAAAAGCAATCACATTTACCAGCTTCCGATACATTTATAAAATGTTTTAAAACCTCTTCATCTGGTTTCTTGAAGTTTAGAAATCGCTTCGTATACATAGAAGGGGAATATTGTTTTTCTAAATCCAAACTCATTACAGATATTTCACTAAAGTTAATAAACAAAAACAACAAGCTTTCAACAGCAAAAATCTTACACTGTCATAAAAAAAATAATTAACTAATTAATGAAACCTTGTGAGCAAAATAATGACCCACTTCAATGCTTGCAGCATCTATGTATATAAGTCTGTATGTTTTATAAGAGAAGATAATGATTTTATAGTCAACATTAATAATCTTTTATGTATTCTGCTGGTTGTCTCTTGATAGGTATCTATCTACACATATTTTTGTTAGTTTATTATTCTCTATGGTGACTTGAACAAAGAGACGAAATCGTACACAAGTAACATTTCTGAAGTTAAGAAAAATTACAAATAATTTATTTTTATATACAAATGAACCTTTAAAAACACAATAAAAAACATGGGTAAACATGGCTGGTGGTTTATTCGCTTTTCCAGGATACAATTAGCAAAACTAATGAATAATTTGTTAAATTTCCTTAGAAAATTATAACACTGCCTTTGTAATTCTTTATTTAATAATTATTATAATAATTTTTAATATTTTATTTCAAACTAACCATTAGGCGCTACCTTCTACTGAATACTGCAAGCATAGTTTATCAAACTCCAACGATTTCTTATCAAAATCTTTGACAAATTCACTTTTCGGGTAAAATTGTCTTAATTGTTCCCAATAACGTTGTATTGTTTCCGCAGATTTACCCGTTAAATGTGACAATACCATCATATTAATTAAAGTATCATAATCGTTATGCTTTTTAGTTAAAGATTCTCTAAGAACAGCCTCAGCTTCTTCGTATCTTTCCAAACCCAAATGTACAACAGCCTGGCCATTTAACAAAAGAGGAGTGGGTTTGTACTTTTCACAAAATTCTTGATAAATATGAAAAGCATCCTGCATTTGTTCTGTTCCCAAAGACAAAGCAACCCAAGCTTGAGCCAATTGTGTTAAGGTATGGTCGTCAGAGATTTCTTGCATTTTGCCTACTAATTGCTTTGCTAAATCCACGCGATTGAGACGTAATAAACATTGTACGGATAAGGCCATTGACTCCAAATTTGTAGAACCGTTTAAAATTTTTAAAGCATTTTCAAATTGTTGATCATAACAGTACACGATGGCCGTAGCGATATGCCAAATATTGGTTTCATCTTCCTCTATTGCCACTTTATCTGTCAGCTTTTCCAATATATCCTCAATTTTATCGGAATGTTCGAAGGCTTCATGTATGTAACGTAAGGCCAACAAGGGAGTATTATTATTATCCTTAATATCGCTGGCTATCAATCGGCCCGAATCTATAGCCAAGTAAGATAAATACATGTACGATAATAATTCTGCACCCGCCGTGCCTTGTTCAGGTAAAACAAAATTAACAGAGCCCATAAAATTTCCAATATAATATTCATTGCGGGCATAGAACAGTGTTGAATTGGTGTCTTCTTCTTGTTGCATTTTGCTCATCTTTGCGATTACAAATTATTAAGTTTTTCTTTTAATTACTAAATAAGAAAAACCTATTATTAAAAATGTTTTGTTTTTCCACTTGATAATCTATGACGTGTTCAAATGTCAACTTTGTTGTTAGTGTCTGTTCAGTGTGAGAAACACAAAGCACTCTATAGATTTATTAACGGCAATAAAAAAAAGTGTTACTTTGTACTCATTAAATATACAGCTACACCACAGTATAGAAATGATTAAAAAGGCGAAACTTATTTATGACAATTCTTATTTATTAATAACTTTGCACACTCTTCAAATATTAACAATATCAATCCAAATTTTATATAAACGAATGTGCAATTTTAATTTTAAAACATTCTGCACTCACGATTTGAGAAAAATCGCTTTCAAATGTTTTCGCTTTAAAAAGAGTTTCAAAAAAATGCATTAAAGCATGTTCTAGACTTTATTTCTTAGACCACTACGCAGTTAATAAATGGCATATCTAATTGTTGTTGTATTGCATGTATAAAATTTCTACGCAGTTTGCAACTAGAAATTTGTTGTTGTCTTGCATGCATAAGTTTTCTTAGCAAGCCACGCAGTTAGTAAACAACATACCCTGTTGTCTATTTTATGGCTTAACTGTTTTCTTCTAAAACTGAAGCAAGAGGCATCCGTAACAATATGTATATAAACAATTTAAATACTTTTTTACAGTCTGGAACATTCATCGATGGTGGTCCCAAAGCATTCAATTGCATAGCCAGCTTAGAAAGCTTAGAATAAAAGTGCTCGCCAACAATACGGCCATCAATCTACGGTGTATTAAATCGTATTGCATGCTCTCCAGAAGGAGCTTTGTTTATTACGAATTTATGGTTGGCATACGATCGAGAGGGATTTTGAATAACCGAATTAATTCATTATGCCGATGAAAAAATGTTTGAAGCTTGGAAAAACTTTCTAGTCTTGCATGCAAAGCAATTGTATAATGTTGATCCAATTCAAGATTTTCATCTCCAATAAAATATTTTGCAAAAATTGATTATCACCATTAGGAAATGGTAACAATAGGCCAGTTCGATTATAAATCCAACCCTGAATCTGTGAGAAATAGAATTAGATTTTTTGAAAATATGAAAAAAATATTGCTCAGATTGTCGTTTGGGTAAGATATTTCTCATGAAATGATTGCCTTAAATGTCGGCTTAAACTGATCTCTTATAATTTTGTTGGCACCAAAGGAAGACATTTGATATATCGTGTTGTTTTGTTGTATATTAGCCAAAAACTAGTGAACGGAGTGAAAAATTGGAAAAGCTGCTGGGCAAATTTTAGAATTAGTAAAAAAACTAAAACTGTGCTTTTTTGTGGAATTTCCTACATTTGTTTTGTTTGTTGTTTATGGATTCCGTTCAATTCTTAAACGAATAACGTTCTAAGTTTGAAAAACATACGTGAACAAGTATAACTGACCACAATCACTAACGAATTTATTTGAATTTAGAAAGATTCGGGTCACGTAGTAATAAATAAAAATGCTCTGTTTTCAAGATTGACATTAATGAAATGTTTAAAAAATATAAATTTTATTTAGAATAATTTATATTTTGACTTAACTGATTTTAATTTTATTTTTCTCTTCGTTATAAATTTATATTCTGTTTTGTTACTTTTCAAATTCCCAAGTTTTAGTCGAAGGGAATACAAAATAATTACTTTTGTAGACATTTCGATTAAAAGCTAGAACCTGTTAAGCAGAAAAAAACAGAAAATTTATTTTAAACATATTTTATACACAAAATTATATAAAATATTAATAGTTAGTTAATACACAAATGACTTAAGTTACTAAATATTTATACGACTTTAGAAGGAGTAGATGTTTTTTTTTTTGTTTTTGTTATAATTTTATATATAAATTTAATTTTCATTATTTACAGAGTTAAAAAAAATATAAATGGCTTATTTAAAATTTAGGGAAGAACAAAAACGAGGGGGAGGTGATTTTTGTTTTATTTCTATTTAAAATTCTCTTAATCTTAATTATTGATAATTTAGGAATTAGTTTATGTACAGCTTACAAAGCTTGATCTTAAATTTATTATTAGTAATTAAAGTAAGAATTTAAAAAAAAAGAAATATAAATAACCAAAATATTACTTTTCTTAATTTTGTTTTAATGCAAAAATAAATAATTAACAAAATATAAATATTAAAACTGGTATACATTTTGTGTGAGTGTATATTTTTAAAGAGGTTTCGTGAAAAAATTATTATTTGAAAATGTCTACACTGCTGATGAACAACCATTTCAAGCGACAGGCTTAACAAATAATACATTTTTTTTTAATGGCGTAAGTTTATAAATATTTTTCACATCTGCTACTTCCTTAAATCAAACCAATTATAGACCCTTCTTCATTAGCCTTTTATAAGAAAGAGAGTTTGTTGAAATAACCAAACAATTTTAAAGTTGTGTTGGACACATTAGAATTCTTCTTAAAAATCTATTTGAAAAACACTTCTGCCGTAGTACTTTTTTGCAATAAACTGGCAGAATTATTGCTCTTGCGTTATTTTCATGATTTTACTAATAATATTTAATTTGTTTTAAATTGCAAGGTTTATTCCTTAACACAATATTTTAAGTCCAGCTTATTTTTTTGCTTGATTTATTTTCAGGAGCAGTTTTTCACACTCAAAAAATAAAAAAATAATTTTTTTCACATAAAGTTTAACTGTCGGTTAGTGGAACAAATTAATAAATTCACCTAACATTGTTACAATAACTTTTAAACTAATTTAAGGGAAAAAATTAAAGTTAATAAAGACAAATTGAAATTTTTTTATAAGATTTGAAAAATCTTGGTTTAGATCTGCATTTAACCCTTTACAGCCGAACGCTACTTACAAATATCATTAACTTTTTCATATGCTGCAAGCAAATCTAGTATATTTTCGCATTTTATAGCCATCGGTTCTTCATATTTCCCACTAATAAACACAAGAAATACAGTGGCTTACCTTAAAAGTCCGACAAATCATTGGTGAATTAATTTAAAAAAATTCTAATATTATGGTCACCTTAAAAGCAAAAAATTCTTTTTAATTACCGTTATATTTACGAGTAGTCAGTTGGATATTTGCTTGCGTGGTGTAAAAATATTTAAATCGCAAGTATCATTAATAAAACCAAATCAACAGTATAGGACATCATTACGCGATATAAAAAAGACAACAGAATTACAAATAAACAAAGCTCGCCTGTAAAAAGAAAGCTTTAACCGAGAAATGAGAGGTATATAGATCGCAAAGTACAAAATGACACCAATATCCGCTGCAAAACTTGCCATAATGGTAAGTAATGTACATGGGGACACAATAAATTACATGGCCAAGTGGCTTAAAAGAAACCATGTTAAAAATAGAAAGGAAAGCAAGGATTTTGAATGAGAGCAAAAGATTTCTGAAGCACGGCAAAATTTATGTCATGTTATGTTGGCTTTTCCTATCAACATTTTAGAGATAAAAACAAATTTAATTTGTTTAGTTCCGAAGGTCGGCCGACGTTACGTGTGGCGTAAACACAATGAAGAATTTTCGCACAAAAAAAAAAGAATATCGTGAAGCATGCAGGCTTGTCCATGATGTCGTAGGGCTGCATTGTAGTTCTAGGTATCGGAAACTTTCACTTTATAGAAGACACTATAGTGCAAGAACATGCATTTTGGCTCTTTAAAAACTAATGTTGGGCATTGGTTATGATTTTAAGTTTTATCAAGACAACAAACCTAAGTATACGTTACTGATAGTAAAGTACTAATTGCTTTACAACTGCCCTAAGATCATCCAAAAAACAGATATAAACGTAATCGAGCATTTATGGGAGGATGATCTTTACACAAGGAATGGAGCCAAATAATGGCTGATGTGTGCAACAGATTATTGGGCATCTATTTCAAGAAGATTAAAAGCTGTGGAAAATCAAAAGATAATTAATGCGTAAACAATCGAATTTAAAGACTGTCCGGCTATCTGTGTGATTATTGTTTTAAAGTTTTTTGGAGTTTTTTTTTATTATTTCTATTGTTATAAGGTTAAAGTAAAAAATTTTGTTTTAATACTTTAATGAAATATTTTTTAAAGTTACTGAGCTTTTCTGTAATTAGTTGCCCTATTTTCGATGCCACAGTAAATGCTTTACGTTTTTTCATCTCTAATAAAATCAGTTTATCTTCAACAGTTGCAGTGTAAATGGGTGCCAGCGAAGCGTGAATATCAGAGAGCGAATTGCTTTTAAAAATTTGAAATTCTTTATTTGCTCGTAGCTCTTCCTTTCCTTTTATAAGATATTTTTTTTACTTGTATTCATTTTTTCATTGTGAACTCGACTTTGGTCGACTTAAGCAAGTGATATTAGTAAGTAAAAACAGATTTCTAAGTTAAAATAGTATAACTTCGATTTTAGAGGAAATTCCAAGAGACTGCAGGGAAGACACGAATATTGACAAAGATTGAAATTGAAGAAATGATGTCTAAGACTTGCAAGCAAAAATCACAAGCTTAGTAAGTAAAACAGGTGACTAATGGTAGTGAAAAAGAAGACGAAAGTCGTATTTCTATTGTTAACGGGGAAGCTGTCCTTACAGTTTCAAGCGATGATTTGGCCAAACAAAAGGGCTGGCTACAAAAAGACAATTTTCAATACACAAAGAGAAAGATGTTGCCCCTAGAAGATAAATATGACGGATTTGGCGGTCTCGGTGAAAGAGCAATGCCATCGTTTATAGAAAATGCACGTGGAAAAAACAAAATGATTTACTTTGACAAACAATGTCACTTGGAAAGGGTGACGCGAACATTTTAAAGCCGAAAAAATCTTAAAATTGATTATAAAATTTGCTCCTTAAATCTGAAGCCTGGTAATAATATGTAGAGAGGTGATTAAGGCCTTTGGGTGTCTACAAATGGTTTAAGTTAGCAAAAACGGATGGAGAGAAAAACAATTTATCTAGCATCGAACTTACAAGCAGTCAGTTCAAAACTGTATATAGAAGAGACTATAAAGTAGAGAAAAGTGAAATGGGTGACAAGCAAATCAATTGCTTTGTTTTACGTCACCAAAGGAATGGTAGCATAAACTTTTCTGGGCTCTTGTTGAGACTGCGCTTCAAACTTCTTACATTGAAAAACTTTCCTTGTATCAGTAAAGGCAATTAGTTGCCCACAAGGACTTATGACACTTAAGAAACTGTCTATTAACAAACCAAGCTCTTAAATGGATCATGCAATTTTCAGTAACAAAAGGCATCGCGAAAAGACTGAATATTTTACCGTAAATGTAAGACTGTGTAAGCTTGGTGTACACTGGCCTATTTATATTGAAGCTCGAGGAAGATGCAAAGTCTGCATGGTTTTCTGTTATGCATGTTCTATATGTGTGTTTTATATTAATTGCATAGTTTTTGAAAATAAAATGTGATGTGCTTAAAAAAATTTACAAAATCGGGTTGTATTGGCCCAAAGCTACTTGTGAGTACCAGGATTATTATATATATTTCTCGATCCACAAAAAAAAATTTTTTTGTATTTGAAATTGAGTCAGAAACAAAGACTCTATAAAAACAACTAAACGGATTTTTAATAATAAACCGTCTTGTGGGAGCAATAAAAAATTAAAGCGCAGGAAGAGTAATAGAATTAAGTGACTTGATTTTCATTATTATTTATTAAAAATTTATAAAATTTTAATAATTTTTTATAAGATTATTTGATGCAGTTTTTTTTAAAAATAACAATAAAAACGAAGCGTAATCAATTAACAGCACATAATGTTTATAAGTAAATTTGCCTAATGTAAAACAAAAACAATATATATTCGAAATTAAAAAAAAGGAAATTTCATGATAAAGAATTTGCAGAATTAAAAAAAACACAATAATAAAAAATTACATAGATTAGTTACGTATTTAAGTAACTAATAAAATTAAAGTTTTTTCCGAAAAGTATAAGAAAATTGGTTTTTTTATATTTTTAATTTTATAAATTATAAATACAAAAAGTTTTCAACCAAAAAATATGTATTGTTAATTTTTAAAATTTATAATTTGTTTCTCATGGGAAGTTGTTTCAACATATTATTATTATTATTATTATATTTGCGTGATATTTTCGTAAAAAAACTCTTGGTAGAGATACGATGATATTAGCACAAATAAAAAAGTTTTAAAGCGCATTTAAAAAAATTTGTTTAAGAAAGTATTGCGTTAAAGCTGTTGTCTGTTACAGCGCCCTTTACTGTTTAATAATAAATAATGTAAACAAAACGAGTAATCGAGTGGTATTTTCACGCCGATCGAAAATTTTGGCTTAATTATGAAATTTGTCAATTATTGATTTTAGTAAAGAATTTGTATAAAAGATTATTAATGACCTGAAAAACTAAGTTTTTTTCTCTATCTAACCTCCAAAAACAATACACCTTGTCACAGATTGAAACATGTAAAAAACCTCAACCAAAGCAGCATAATTGCTGAATTTTTGTAAAAATGAATAGAGAAAGAAAAAAAAAGAGAAATCAACAAACACACCAGCTACATTAAATTCATTGTTATCGTTTATGCATGGTTAAATCCAATAAACACTATGATTCTTCATCGGATATAACAATTTCGTCTAATGATTTATTTGTAGACGATAAATTATTGCCAACTTCATTTTTATTATTAGCAGCAGTGTTATCACTATCGGGTTCTAGACTAGAAACATGTACAATTTTTAAATCTGCCGTTGTAGTTGTTGTAGCGACAGTAGTAGTATTAATGGCTGCATAGAGGGTTGTTGTTGTTGTTTTATCATGGTTGAGCAATTGATGAGAAGGAGTTGTATCTTTAAGTTTACCATTACTCGTATGTATTATAGACGCAAGAGAAATAGGTGATGAAGGTGGTGATGATATTTCTGTTATGTTTGTATATTTGCCAGTCTTTGTTGTGTTACTTGAAATATCTATATTATTATTATTGTTATTTATTGTTACAGCATCATTTTCAGAACTAATTTTGATTGTGGTTGATCCTGTATCTATCAAAATTTTTATATTACTTTCTGGCCTTAAAACTTTTTGTGAATTATCAGATATTTCTAAACATTGCGCTGACAATTCTTCTTTGCTTTCTTTAGTTTCCATATTTTCATTATTATTAGCATATTCTTTGTTTGTTTCATTTATAGACAAATTCTTACATAAAGTATTATTGTCCTGAGGGGGCATTATTTCACTATCAGATTCATTATCTGATATAACACCGTTAGCTAACGTTTCTACTTGTTCATCTAAATTTTCATCGTCATCTTCCTCTTCCTCATCATCATCTTCCTCGTCTTCTTCTTCAATATCAATTGTAACTTGTTCAGCAGGTTGTATTACATTAAGAACTTTTTCAGTTTTTATTAAAATAACATTTTTAAAGTCTTCTTCCTTTTTAATCTGTTTATTATTTGCTTCTGCCGTTATTTCTGCCGCAGTTGCCAACATTTGCTTTTCAGTTACAATTTCTTTTTCAATTATACTGTTTTCTGTGCAGTTTTCTTGTATCTTTTCAGCCTTGTCTTCTTCCTCCTCATCGGGCATGTCTTGTTTGCGTGCAAATTTTTCTAATATTTCGTTTATTTTTTTATGATTCTTTAGATTTTCATTTAACTTTGCCGCTAAAGTCGGATCTGTTTTGGCCGGATCTTTACCATCACCCGCAAAATGTGTAACAGTTTCATATAGATCAGCTTTGCGGCGTGATTGTAATAACTTACCCACTTTAATAAAAGCATCTTCAGCTAAAATAAATTGTTATAAAAAAATATATAATTGAATAATTTGATTGTTTAATTGTAACATGTAGGCAAATTTGAGGTTAGAAATGATTAAATGTCAGAAACAGAGTTGTCATTCTTTGTTATTTGTTTAGTAAAAAGTTAGGAAATTTTAAACATGGAACGTCTTACTCTTGAGAAAAGGATTTTGATTGTGAAAATTTACTTAAAAATGGTGGATATTTATTTATTATTTTGTAAAATTCCAGCAGCTTTTCCTCGTAATCAGGCTTCTTCTGAGGCATATGGTATTGCTACTGACAAGACAATAGACTAAATCAATTCTCTCGTAGTGGCCGTTGTGATGCAAACATATCAGCTGTACAGTAAAGTGTTGAGAATGAGCGTGGAACATCAACTCGTCGAAGTTCGTAACGATTGGGCTTCTTGGGCTCTTTGTAAAAAAATCCTCAACTTCACGCTTATAAAGTTAAACTCGTTAAAAAGTTACAAGCAGACCAATCAATGTTCACGTCAACCATTAGTAAATTGGCTGTTTGAAAAACAGAACGAAAACAACCCATTTTTCAACAAAATCATCTTTAGTGTTGAAACTTATTTTCAATTTAAAATAGCAGCTTATGGGGCTTACAAAACCCACAAACAGTCCTAGAAAAACCATTCCATCCAAAGAAAGTGACCATATGGTAAGATTTGTGGTCAGGCGTCATCGGCTCTCTGCCAAATCATGATAACCAATTTTTTGGTACAATTGGCTAATGTTGACATCACTGAGATATTTGGTTTCAGCATGAGGGCGCCACCAAAATTCAGTTTTTGAATGAGAAATTTCGCGGTCGCGAATATCTCGATTTGGCGTTGTGAATTGGCCGACACCTATTTGTGATTTACTCACTGGATTATTTTCTCTAGGGCCATTTCAAAGAGACGGGATTTACGTGAACAATCCACAAACAACTGACTTTCTGAAAAATGAATTTCGGCAATGTATTGACGAGTTAAACGAAGCTTTGTTGCTTTTTTTGAAAAGAACGGACATCTGCCGAAGTGCAAGCGATAGATATTTGTCCGACATCATGTTCCATTATTAATTCCCATATTTCTACTTTACATTGGTATTAATAAAAGTGAAATTTCCAAAAAACAATGTATGACAATTTACTTCCTAACCTCAAATTTGCTAACTCTATACATAAAATTAAGAAATTGTATGTTTAATATCACCTCACCTATATTTTTAATTTCAAAGTTCACTAAACCTAGACTATATGTACGATTACAGTGTTCCAACATTCGCAACACATCATAATAATCGGGAAATTCCTTTGTGCGGTTGATAAAAGCTTGAAGAGTTTTATTAAACTGTGGTATACGTGTCTCATTAAATTTAATTGGTTTCTTAACTAAACGATGGGCATTCTTACTTTCGCCCGTGAGATCACAAATTTTTTCATAAATCTGTAATTAGAATATAAGAAATTAAATATATGAGATTAAAGTTTTTATTTCTTGAAAAAAAAGAACTTATTTTATTCTTATAAACTTAAGAGGTTTAATAATTTTTTAAAATATTTAAATCGACCTTTCTTGAATTGTAAAAATTCCAAGAATTCCAAAAATTCCACGCTCTATATCTAATATCCGAAACTAATACGTTAAGCACATTCGGCACAGCAGCCTACCGACTACAATCTGTCAAAATTAAAATACACACATTCTTATAGAAACAATTATTTTGGCGACAGCATAGCTACACGGTTACACGTTCGTTGGTTGGTTTGAATATAACTGAGCTATTTAAAATTTGGCTTTTCGAACGGACAATTTGTTCACCTAAGCAAAGAGGCCTGGCCGTTGGACAAATTTTTTTATTCTTTAAATAGTTTGTTTCGTGAATTGGTTTTTGCTAAATTCTCAGTAAGCAGTTGATTGATTTAAAAAACGCTGGAAAATTTTTAAAAGTGGCACCACTGAAAAACAAATTGTGGTTTTGCTTTGTAGGTATTTAATTTTATTATATTTTTATATTGTTGCAAAATTTCAGATGAAATTTATGGATATCGATGAAAAGTTACTTGAAGAAGTGCCCAACTGTGCAATTTTATATGATCAGATGTTTATAAGGCAACTGCCGCTCTCAAAATTATTAATTAGCTTGCTATACGGCGGCAATTGGAGCAGGTGTAGTCGTGTAACCGCTGTGTCGAATGTGTTGAATGCATAATTTGGAAATGATTGAGCCTATTAAGAAAACATTTTTATGTTTGAATTAAAACAAAAATTCTTTATACAAAATTTTCGAGAAAAAAAGTATTTTGCATTGATGTTTCTCACCTGACATGCTCTTTTTTTAAAACGTTCAACTTGCAGAAAACTTGAATCATCATCATCCCAATCAACTTCGGTTTGTTCCAAAACTTCTATGCGTTTGGTTAGAACATATAGTGCCTTATTTAATTTCTTTATTTGTTCATCTAGCTTTTTGTTTCCCGTGGATGCAGTCGATGTGGCAGAAATTTCTGTAGATGTCGTTGATGTAGCAGGAACATTTGATGCTGCAGCTGTTGCTGTTTTAACAGCATTTTCCGTAGAATTTGTTTCAGATGCTGGACTTTTTTCACTATTATCGACTGCTGCTTCCGCCGTTGCTGTTGCTGAAGCATCTGTTTCCTCAACCAATCTCGCTTTTCGTCTTACTTTAAGTTCCTCTACAATAGTCTTAAGATTAAAGTAAACCAAATCTGGTTTAGCCTTTATTGATTCCACAACCTTGCGTATATTTTTGCGAAAACTTTTGGATTTGGTGTAATCGCTGTGAACCTCATAATAGTATTTAAGTAATTTCGATTTGATTAGCTTTTCCATATCTTTGGAGGGATCAGCCTCACGACAAACTCTAATTAGTTCTTCGTATTCAGGCTCAAGTGGAGGTTTAGGTGGTGGCTTTTCAGGCTTTTTACCTGTCATAATATTTTTTGCATCACCATTTATTTGTTTTGATTGCTTGTTGGGTGTATTAACCAGATCTACAATTGCTGCAATTTCTTTATCAGGCGAATGAGTAAGATCCAATATAGTACCGCATTCTTTTCGTGGTGTTGGTGTATGGTCGGTGGGTGTTGTAAGCATTATAACATCTGGAGATTTTTGTGATTTTGGTGTTGTGGGCGATGTCATGGGTGTGTGATGTCTGGATGATGAAACTGATGTCGATTTCGGTGATTCCGTAGAAGGTGGCAACATTTCAATGACCACATCATTATTTAGTGATACGGGTGTCCTTTGTGATTGTTTATCGTTTTGTGTAATTTGTTTGTGTTTTTGCCAACTTTCGTCCGAAGATTTTAAAAGTGTTGTTGGTATTATCCTTTTAGTATTTTTATCTGCACGACCGGGCTGCGGCGAAGGCGTTAACTGCGGTGATGGCGTTTTAGGTGCAGATGAGGCTGGTGAAGCGGCAGGTGATGGCGTGGTTGCGGTCGGTTTGTTAAAGGGTAGATGTATTTTAAAATTATTGTTTATATTATTCTGATTAGGATTTGGATGAGCTGTAATGGTTGTGTTTGGTGGCAGTGCACTTGGTATTAAATGGGGATTCATCATAAGCTGTTCATTCAATCCCATAAAGGCTCCTAGATTATGAGGAGGTGTGGCCATTAGTTGCAGCGGTGGAGTAGCTCCAGCAGCTGCCATTGAATGGACGCCTGTTATCAAGGGCATTATGGGCGGTAGTGGTGCTAACGTAGTGGCTGCTTTAGCCGGTGAGGAATTTGACATTGAACCATAGTTTTTAGCGGTCAAACGTGGCAGGGTTTGCGGTGGCGTGGGAGTTTTTCTCTTTCTTTGATTTAAACTACCCGCCGTTTGCCCCTTGGGTGGTGTGGGCGTTTGCCGTTCATTGTTTATAATACTATTAAGGGCTTGAAATGATGCTGCCAATGAAGATGAATTTAATGATTGCATATTAGTACTTTTAGCACCCATCAAGGTAGGACTCAGGCGAGGTGTTATAGTGATGCCACTTGGTATTGCTCTCTGCTTGGCATGTTGATTTTTAGCAGCTAATGCATTTGTAACTGAAGATATATTTTCAGCATCCGGTTTCGATTTTAAATTTGCTTTCTTTGGGGGACTCTACAATGGAAAATAAAATAATAAATAAATTGATAAATTATAAAATATAGTCAAATATTTTCCTGGCAAGATGCAATATTTGTGACAAAAGCATTCTATTTTCAGTATATAAAGGAGCTTTTCAATATGATCTTGATCATATGTCGACATTCGTATCACCTTGCAACTTTCCGCTACACTCACCCTTTTGACCAGTGTTAGGTTTCAAAATAATGGCGGGAATGATATTTTAATTAGGTTAGCACAACTACCATGTGCAAAGTTGCAAAAATCGTAACAAGTTAACTGGAAAACAAGTTGTTTTCCAAATGATTCAATTATTTTAGTGGACAAATTCAAAATCCCTTGAGGTTTCTATACGAAAATATGTTGGAGAATTACTTTTAATGGCCAGATGTGTAAACGCCACACACTTCGGTCTCCAAGCACTCATAAAAAATGAATATACGGTTTTTAATAAAAAAAATTTTAAACACATTTTTTCCTTTTCTAAATTTGTTTTTAGTTGATTTCGATAGTATATTAGCAATTGAGTCCAACTACTAGTAAACACATTTCGATAACGATTCCTCTCCCTTTCGTACTTCCCGACCGAATCTTGATTGCAGCAACATGGTTAGCCATACGAAAATGTAGGAGTGAATCATGCAGTTTCATTTGGAATCTTGTAAAAAAGTAAACGAAATTAACTGATGTGTTTTACAAGCTGTTTAGCCTTTTAAGAAATCTTTTACACACAAGGCAATAACACCCATATTTATAAGAAATTCAACGAAATAAGCTAAACAACCGAAAACAACAACAACTAACACAGAATAAAAAACACACAGCCATGCAGACTCCTGCACTGAATGATTTCAACAACAATGTAGGGTGATTTTAAAGAAGAATATTCTTATATATGCGGGAATCGCTTAAAATAACTATGTATATAGGCACAAATGAATGGCAAATGAATTATTACAAGTTCGTACATCGTTGAGAAAAGACAACAAAATAATAAAGCATATTTTAAGGCGTTACAGTGATGAAGTTACCATTGTGTTTATTTTGTGTGTATTGAAATTAAATAAATCGTTTAATTTAAAATTCTAACAAGAAATATATATAAGAATAAATTTTTAATGTTAGATGTTTTGTTTTAATATGCTTAATTAGAATTTTAACATTTTTAAAAATCAAATATTATTCTGATTACATCTTAAAATTATTAATAATCATGCCTATTACGAACGTGATTGTCGGCAGTCTCTTCAATTAATTAACACGAAACAATATTCGCGCAAAATATGTAACTAAACTTCAAAACGACACAAGTCGTATGAACACTACCGTTTGCTATTGTAATTCGGAGAGCGAAACAAGTCGTTAATTTTGCCGTCTGAGCGTGCAGTTCGACGACTTGATATATAATGCGGTAATTTGCTCCCTAGACTTTATCCTCTGTAACTAATGGGGACTTTTGGAAAAAATGTTTAACTTAAACAGTTAATTTTATTTCCCTACATTAATCAACACTTATGATCCATACGTACTTATATGATAAATTGTATTTATTTATTTTTAAAATTATAGTTGACATAAAAATTAGTCAATGCCGAACAAAGTACAAACAAACAAAGTCTGTCAAAGATCAAAATATTTAAATAATAGTATAACAAAACTAACATTAATGGATAAGTTGATAACTTGTTAAATATTGTTTTAAATAGTTATATTTATTAATAACATTATATGCACAGTGACTCACATCGAAAATCGGGCAACTAAGAAAACTGCGGCAGCTTAAAATAAATAATATTTAAAGTTTTGCAAAACGTTTCATTAAACTAACTAATCTGCATATTATTAAATGTAACAAAACAAAATGTAACAAAACTTCAACCTTATAATTTTAAAAATAATAAAAAAACCTTAAAGCTATGATAATATTTAATATTTGGTTGCATATCCATTTTGATTTTCTACAGCTTTTAATTTTTTTTTTTTTTTTTGGAATAGATTCCACCAATTTTTTGCACAATTTAGGTGTTATTCGGCTCCATTACTCCTGCAATGCGGCCTTAAGCAGTTGTAATGCAACCAATTCTTTGCCACCAGTGGTATGTGTTAAAGGTCATTGTCTTGATAAAATTTAAGATTATCAGCAATATCCAACTTGTGCAAACTTTTTTTAATATTAGTCTTTAATATGTCAAGATACATATTCTTGTGTATGATACTTTCTCTGAAAGTTGCCGACACCTGAAGCTGCCACGTAACCCCCCACCATCACTAATCAGCTTCATAGTTTTCTTATTGTTTTAGTGCAAAAATTCTTCTTAATGTTTACGTTATACGTAATGCCGACCATCGGGACTAAACAAATAAAATTTGCTTCCATTTATAAACAACCTGTAAGGCGTTAAAATGTTCATACGAAAAGGCAACGTAACGTGACATAAATTTTAACTTGCTTTAAAACGGTATCTCTTTTGATATGTGCATTTGTGTAAAATCCAAGCGATCCTCTTTATTTTTGACACTCCCACAATGTTTCTTTCAAGCCACTCGGTCATGCAATTTGTTTTTTCTTAGAAATCTTCTTATTGGTTTCCTATGTATAAACTTCCTTTCAAAATTTGGAGCTTTTTGTTCTTCGCGAAATATATAATTATCATTCCTCGGTTAAAGCTTTATTTTTACAGTTGTTTACTTCTAATTACTCTTCGGCTTCCTAGGGCGCGGGCGCACGCATCATATTGCCCCAGTGGTTTGACCACCGTCGATTTATGGCATACACACGCTAGATACCGACGTAAATCTTACCACGCATTGCAAAAAAGGGTAAAAATATTTTCACACTATGAAAGAAAATATCCAACTGACCGCTTATAACATAAAAATAATAAGAAATGAAAAATATAACGTTAAATGAAATGAATTTTCCGCTTTGCCTAACTTTCAGAGTGACCATAATTTATTAAAATTATATTGGAAGTACCCTGTTGGAAAATAGTAAATGCATAATAAAATAATAATAATCGATTTTTAAAAATAATAAGCTATGACATCTAAAATATCTAGTTGATAAAAATCTACCAATGATTTGCCGAACTTCAGTGTGAACCACTGCATTTACAACCTTCTTTAACCCTTTGCGCTCCGTGCATTTTTTTGCGCTTGTTGGTAGTCAACTCCAAGGACTTTTTAGAAATATTTTGTAATCACAATACTTTGGAACAAAATGGTGCAGTTTTTGGAAAAATTATTTTTTAACGAGAATTAATTCAAAAACTTAGATAACTTGAATGTATCTCAAATAAATTCAAATTCAAAATATTTAATGTGGTTGACATTTTTTTTATAACATAAACGGAAAAAAAAAACATTTTGATGAAGTTTTTGTAGAAGTGTATTAAAAATCTCTAAATTATTTAAATATTGATTAATAATATAAAAATTTATTCGCATTCTTCGATCGTCTTTAATTGTTATGCTAGCCAGACTAGTAGTTGGAGCGCAAAGGGTTAATCTTGTTTTAAATAGGTATCTTAAAACCTTAAAAAACACAATTTTACTAGGTTGAAAAATATAAACGTTAATTTTTCCCTAAGAGGGACATGCCCTGTTATCCCTAAGAGGGTCATGCACTGTTAAGTGTAATGAACCTTAAAATTGTAATTTATAAAACTGCAAATAGGTTCAAATAAAAGGTTTCTCAACACATCAAGTTGTTCAATCTGACACTCGAGATAAATGGATTTCTTAGGAAGATGCAGACCTCTCGTATTATCATAGAAGGTTAAGTTCTTTCTTTCTTATCCATATTTTTAATTTTTACTTAATTCTTTTATACCTACACGGTTTCTTAAAAAATAAAAACTATTAAATACCTAATCATTAATAATATTTGTATAAATACATCAAAAAATAAATACACATGTTAAAAACGAATAAGGCAAAATCAATCAAGGTTAATAAAATTCAAATTATGTATATTTTTTGCTAAGATTATGTTAAATTGCATTCAAATGCATTTTAAATTTTATTTGAAGTGGAAACTCTAACAATTTTATTAATTGGAAATATGCAAGTATTTGTAACTTTATTATGAATAACATATTCTATTCTTCTCACTGAATAAGTGAATAGATATCATTATTACAATTTATATTTATTAGTTTCACTTGCATTGAAATTGCCAAAATGTTAAAATATTTTCATTTAAACACAAAAGAAAACAAACAAAACTCAAATGTACAACCTGTTAACAAAATACTATTTGTATTTAACATTTCCGCTATCAAAATATATTTCTGTTAAAAGCCAACCAAATGAAAATAAAATAAAACGCGGGAATACATTTCTTAACAGAGCTCTGCTAGCTTAGTGGAGAGTTTCCGTAGTCTCCCAATAATATTCATACGTATAGCTGGTACTTGGTCTATTAAAACTAATTGCGTGTTATTCAATCACAATTTTTGGTGTAAACTGTACAACAACCTCAAAAGAGTAATTAACAATAATATAAAAGGCAAATACTGCAAAAAAAGACGGCCACACTTTACAAAAAAAAAAATACTCTGCATGTGTATGTTAGAAATATGTATAGAAATGCACGGCACACATTTGCAGCCTGTTAAGTACACACAAGCACAAACGCTAAAAACAAGATTTTACATGTTTTGTTTTTATTTCATTTCTTGGAGACTTCTACTACACATAAACAAAACCAAAAACACACATTTAAAAGAGCGCATCTACGGAGAGCATATTAGTGATGTGTAACTTTATTTTTGCAGACCACATAAAGTAATCGCACACAAATTTTAGAAATTTCCATTGAAATTATAACAACAAAATATTAAAAGCACTTCTTTCTTAATCTTATTTCATTGATAATATACTTTAATTACTAACTGTTTTGTTTGCGCTTTGTTTTGATTGGTATTTCACAACATATCAACACTTGTTTACCATCGCTACACACACACACACACTCTTTTTCTGCACATCACTAGTGCTATGCATTACTCTCTTTTGATTGCTTTGACTTAAGCAGACATCAAAAAGTAATCATTTTTTTTAGTTTTCGAACATATACTACCTAATATTAAACGACACACACACACATACACATTTATTTTACTTTTTTTCCTCTTTTATTCATTCATTTCTTGAATTTTTATCATTTTTAATTTTTTTACCTCATCCTCATCGGACGAATCCAACACAATAATTGAACTCATTTTGTAGAATTTGCAAGTTTATTTCTTTACTTTTTATTGAAATATTAAATTAAAGTAGATTTAGGTATTATTAATTTTCTTAAATTTTCTTTGAAAATTTTTCTTTTGACGGGCGGCACTTATTGCACACATTCAACCTCTTCTTTTTCACAAAAACTACTACGACGACGACGATTATATGCATACGAAGGCGAATAATTACGACGGTTTGCTATATTTATGATATTTTTTTCTTTTAATTTTTCCAACAAATATTCTATTTGTATTTGAGAAGTTGAGAGTAAAAAGCATGTGAGTTGACAATAAAAAATTACTCATTTTGACATACATAATGGGATTTTTTGTTTACAACAGCGATGTATCAATTGAAATGTTATTCGGTTATTATATTGTGCAGAAATATTAGAGTTGCCAAATTTCCTAGTGAGAGGTAATGCAGGTTGCATGTTATGAAAGTCTTATTCTTCCATAGTGCTGCCAGATCAAAAGGTAAAAAGATGTAAGAAACAATAGATTTTTAAAGTTTCGTTTTCTTCATTTCAAATTAATTTTGTTCGTTAGTGTTACACAATTCTGTCCTTAACGTTTTTGGTACAGATGTTAACAAAAGTAATCGAAACAATATTTCTTTATTTTTTTACATTTAATGGATTATATATTGAATTGTTAATATCTAAAATTGGATTAAATTTTGTTAGATTAAAACTTGTGGAACAAATCTTTAAAGAAGAATATTATATCGAATATAAGGCAAATATATTTAATTTGAAAACAAATGCCTTCAGGGTTATGATGTAATATATTTAAAATATGAAAAATCATTACCAAAGTATAACCGATAATATAAATATTGGAATAAAGGAGAGATTCCTTTCATATACAGGTAACATAACCACAAAAATGCAAAAACTGACTCTTGGCGTTTTTTTTCAACTCTCATATAAAAGTAAAAATCATAAGGTAACGGTAGTGTAATTATTTTTTTTCTTCTTCAAATCTATCAAACATAACCCTGTGAGTGATATAGTTAATTTTATTAAACTTGGCAAGTTTGAACACAATTTTCAAAAAATGAATTAACATAATAAGCAATTCAGTAGCATCTGACATACAATTGTTTGTTGGGTTATAATAACGTATCCATTATACCATATTTGCAGATTATTGAATATCCTTCAGACACATTTTTCATATCTAGTTGAATATCTCAAAACTTAAAAGTCATAATTAAATATGTACTAATCTTTTAAAATTTTTTAAAATTTTTTTTTTTGAAAAAAAAAATCGTTAAAATTTAATTAAAAAAGACCATTTACAAGATTAGTACATATTTAATTATGACTTTTAAGTTTTGGGATATTCAACTAGATATGAAAATAAATATTGTATAATGGGTACACATTTAATTAAAATAAAAAGGTCGAATAAAAATAAAACTAATAATCTTAAAAGTCATAAAAATCTGAAATATTCAACTGTCGAACGCGTCCACTTGATGAATTATTGTGCTTTTAACTTACCTAATATTAATTAACAAAACAAAGCAGTGAAATAAATCTGTAGCAACTTATTGTGCACACTTAGGTCAGTTTCTGACATTAATATATCTAGCCTATGAACTTTGCAGGGAGACAATATTTTACTTTCAATATGTTCATTTGCGAAGTATACTCGAGAATCCATAAATTTGGAATGAAAAAAATCGCTCCTAATTTGGTTTTAGTTTGAATTTCAAAGAAGAGATTTGAAAAGGAGAGAGAATTTTTATTTTAATATATAAAAATTGAAGACATCAGTGGCCTTTTTAAAAAGAATAAATTAAATAAGTATAATTAATAAGGATTTATTTACAAAAATAACGATGTTTAAATTGCTTTTAAATATCTCAATTAATTGCTATTAAAATATTTTCCTATATATATATTATTTGCAATTGCTTGTTTAAGCACGGAGTTGGTAGAAATTGTTAAAATATTTTAGTTTTCATCCATTCTTATTTATGAAATTGCATTTATAAATGTTACTGAAACTATATAAGCTTGTTCGATATATTTTTACAATTGCAGCTAGGGGAAACAAAAATTTATTGATAATAACTATAAGTTACATATTTAAACACCATGAATGAATGGTCTTTCATTAAATTTATTAATTGATCTGGTAGCGTCAATATTGAATGTTTACTTTAAATGCAATGTAAAAACGGCCAATATTTATGTTTTTGCACTTTACGTTTTCTTTATTTCTTTCAACAATACACTTTGTTTAGTTTGACATTTACACGCCAAGTGGTTGGTTATATTTATGTGAGAGTTTACGCAAAGTTGAGTAGAGTAGAACGGGATTTTTAATGAATGAATGAATTTATTCCAATAAGAAGAAAAATTTTGATAAGTTGTGATTTTATTAAAATTATCGTTATAAAATGTGTTAATCATAAAACGTTATAATATATATATTTTTTTTGTTTGTTTATTATAATCTAAAACTTGGTGTGCAAGAAATAAATCTAAAGTGGTTTAATAAATATATTTTATGCAAAAAAGAGCAAAAGCACACAAGCAAACAAACGAAGTGTTTTTGTAAAAACAAAACAAAAAAAAATATTGTTTATTAGATTAACCAAATTATACTAAAGGAATTTTGCTGAAAATTTATGAGTGCCTATGAGGAAACAAATTCAGCGACTGTTTCGCTTTTGACAGGAGTCCAGGTGGTGGTGGAAGGTAACGGTAGCATTAGTGGTGTCACCAGTAAAGTAACGCCAGCAGCAGCTAGGGCTAGATCTCAGCAGCGCACTGGCTTAATAACAAAACGCCGAAAGATGTCGCGTAGAGCAAATCTTATAGGAATTTGTGGTGTAAGTGGTTTGTGCATTCTGTTGCTTATAGCCACCACTCAACGTAGACCACTACCCTCCTCGTTGGCCTCGTCATCAGGCAGTGTGGTGGGTGGTGCATTAGGTGGCGGTATTGGCAATCAGGCAGTTGGTGGTGCCAACACCGTCCCCGGTGGCTATTCCTCTGCAGGCAATGGTGTTGGTTCAGCCTCCGCGTTTATGGGAGAACGCTATAGTCATGCCGTGCCTCAGCAGACAGCAGTAATGTACAATATGACGGCCACTATTCATGATGTCATTGCCCAGCAGCGTATCAAAGTGGCTAACGAAATGGAAAACTTTGAATATCCAGCTGGACGTTTTGGTGTCGATGCAGAGAAACTTTCCGATCTAACACCCGAAACTGAAGGCACACCAGTGCGTAGTATTGTTGTGACTACCTGGAGATCAGGTTCAACATTTTTGGGTGACATTTTAAATGCCATGCCAGGAAATTTCTATCACTATGAGCCTTTGCTAAACTTTGGCATAAATCAAATACGTGAAGCGGACGATAAAGAACTGGCAATTAAAAACATAAAAAATTTACTCTATTGTGATTATCACAACGACATGGAAGAATACTTAAATTTTGGCAAAAGTCATACGTACTTATTTGAGCATAATGAACGTTTATGGACTGTATGTAAAGAATATCCACACTACTGTTGGCGCCCTAAGTTCTTGACACCCTTCTGTAAGCTATTTCCACTGCAAAGTATGAAAACGGTGCGATTGCGTTTAAGTACGGCCGAGGAGCTGCTAAAAGATAAAAGGTAACGTATTTTGGTTTTAATTTAAGTTGACAGTTTTTACGCACATTTTCTTTTCCTTTCGTCTTGGTGACTTTTACAAATTATTTTATTATTTATAACTAAATAAACTAAAGATAATTGTTTTTGTTTTGAAATTTACATGCAAGTAAATTTGTCAAGTAAAATTTTTGACATGGGGAAATAGTTTTTGTTTTGAGTTTATTTAATAAAAAGAAAGAACTGTTTAATTTTCATAATTTTCTTTTAATAATTTATTTTTATTTTTCTATTAATTTATACGTTAATAACTTCTGAGCTACAAAAGATAATTATTTTTTTTAAGCTTATAAAGCACGTTTGATACCCTGTAAAATGCTTCAATCATACAAAAATTTTTTTTGTTATTTAATATAAAGAAAAAGTTCTTAAAATTTTGTAATAGAATATCCCGTGAAAACAAAAAAGATTTTTTCACAATTTTGAAAAAATTTTAATTATTTTTATTTACATTTTATTAAATTGTAAATATTCCAAAGCTATACTTATAATGTGTTGCGCCATCTTTTTTAAGGATTACCTCGTAAATACGGTTTGGAATAGAGTCGTATAAGGATTTTAAATAATTGAGGGAAATTGAAGACCAAGCAGCTTTGATCGCTTTAATAAGATCCTCCTTGGTATCATCCTGCTTAACGGAAGCGTAAACCTTTAGAGCAAGCCAATCCCAAACAGTTTCTATAAAATTCAGGTCTGGGGAGTATGGTGGCCAGTCAAGCTTTCTTACATTCTGGCCACAAATACATGACTTCACTGCTCTGGCGGTGAGAATAGGAGTGTTGTCATGTTGAAACGTGCACTGCAGGTTTTCAAAAAGCACGCTGAAAAATGGAAAAAACCGCTGGAGTACAGCCTTGTAGCAATTTGCATTCATTTAAGTGGTCAAAAATTGCAACTCAGGTACCATAATAAGAGAAACTGCCCCAGACCATAACACCCCCTTACCGACTATGTAGGCGGGCGATTCAAATTATGTTCTTCTTTCCGCTGATTTTTTCCCTTAATTTTAGTCGCTTCAAATGTCTAGCTTTGGAAATAACATGCTGTACAATTCTCACACGTGCGAAAACAGCCGATTTAGCTCTTATTTGTGGGAGTTAGATGCTAATCTAAGAATTGCTTTTATAGTTTTTCCTTAGTTTTTATTATTTTTTATAAAATTAGACACAACATGGCGATTTCTACCAATTGGGGAATTTGGTTAACAGATTTCCCGGAATCATAAAAAAATTTGTATTTTTATTTTTTTACTTAAAAAATCTTAAATTTTGTAAAGAAATAAAAATTTTATAATCACAACAAGTGAACTCTTAAAAAACTCATATCAAGTGGCGCGAAAAATTGCAAGAATTTCGAGAGTCTATAAAAGAAAACCTAAAAAAAGCAACGGTACTTCAAAAAAAAAAAATTAAGAGAGGCTCTCAGAGAGAACAAGTGTAATTTGAAAAAAAAAGAATTAAAAAAAAATTACACGCTTTTGTTCTTAAGCAACTTTTTAGGAAAACTAATAGGGGTGTCTTATTCAAGTGGTGAGGAGTGTATATATTAAGTAAGAAATAACGGCAAGAAAGAAAGCAACAACTTAATTATTGCATCAAACGCATTCCGTACAACTACAAATTCCGTCAGTTGTACACTGTAGTTCATTTAAATAACAACAGTGATAGTCATTACGAAAAATTGATATTTAGATAAATGTACTACAAATCGCTTTGTATGTGCTTTCATATTATATTAAGCGACCACACTGGTTTAAGAAAATGGGTAAAGAAAGAATGAAAAAAGTCCCGTTACGAATGTAGCGGTCAAAGCCTACTGGAATAGCAAAAAAATTTACTTTAAAATAGTTCATATGAATAACAACAGTTGATAATTTTTAATATTCTAAAGCGAATAGGCTGCGCAGATTTTTCAGTCTTATTTAGTTTGACAAATTGCACTTCATAAAATAAAAAAATTTTAAAATGGGACGAGGAAAGTCATTATCATTAGAAGAAAGAGGAAAAATTGAAGCCTATTTTGAACAAAAGTTGTCCTTTAGAAAAATTGGAGAGAAAATCGAAAGAAGTGCTCGTGTTGTCTTCAATTACATAAAAAGTCGGGATTCTTATGGGAAAAACATGAAAGGAAGACCAGCAAGTGTTTTATCGCCAACAGACAAGCGTGTAGTTTTAAGAATTGCGTCTAATTCCTGTGATTCCGTACCAAAAATTAAGGCGAAAGCCAGAGTTTCAGCAAGTATTTCGACTGTTCGGCTCTTGATAGTAAATTCTCCTCATATTCAGAGAATGAAACTTAAGAAAAAACCTGCAGTAAAAGCCATTTACAAAGAGAAACGATTGAATTTTGCTGAAGTTCACATGACGTGGAAAAGAGATTGGCACATGGTTGTCTTTTTAGACGAAAAAAAATTTAACCTTGATGGTCCTGACGGGTATAATTTTTATTACCATGACCTGAGAAAAGAAGAAATAATATTAAGCCTTCGACACAGTCGCATTGGTGGAATTATGGTATGGGGTGCCATATCATATTATGGCAGTATTAAACTGCAATTTAAAACCACAAAACTGAACACAGAACAATATAAAAACATTCTAGAAAAAGCTTTTGAGGAATGCAGCAACATTTTTGGACCTTTGCGTTGGATTTTCCAACAGGATGGAATGGCCACCTTACTCACCAGACTTAAACATAGTGGAAAACGTTTGGGGATGGATTTCGCGGAAGGTTTATGAAGGAGGTAAGCAATTTGAAGACGTTCCATCATTGGTCAATGCCATCGAGACCGCTTGGGACGAGATTTCCTAGATTACCTTAAAACTCTCTACGATTCCATTCCAAGTCGCATATTTGAGGTTATAAAGCACCATGGTGGCACTTCTTACTAATTGTTAGAGAACATGTGAAACTTAATAGTTCTTAGCAATAAGACCTAATTTTGTGAATATTTTTTTATGTTTTCCAAACTTTTTTTTGCGTTGTTATTCAAATGAACTACTTTTTTTTTAATTTTTTAGCAAGTTTTTTTTCAACATTAATTAATTACTTTTAATTGCAAAAATTTAAAAAAATTGTCAATAGTAAAAATAAAAAATAAAACAAAATATCTAAAAAAAAATGTTATATCTTTCTTTTGCTTGGTTGATTAAAAATCCGCAGTAACATAAAAATTTTTTGCTGTTGTTATTTAAATGAACTGAAGTGTATTTGCCGCCGTATAGGCAGTTACTTAATTATTTTAAGAGCGGCGGCAGCATCATAGACATTGATTTGTTTACTTTCTATTTCATTGTAAATACATATTAAATAATCCGTATACATTTCTTTTCTTTGAAATTTAGCAATAATATAAAAATAAAATAGTTATCAAAAATAAATACATTCAAATTTCGTTTTACGCGAGGTAATTTTATACGAAATTTGAATAAAACATTTTTATATGGCAGTCATTTTCTTTAAGGTTCTACCAGACTTCCCTGCTGAACATCTTTTTTAGCCACAAAATTCGATAGTATTATAGCGATTGAAAGAATTTATGTTTACAGTTTGGCGTCTATTGAATACTGAATATAATTCAGACAGATGTTTAACCTCCAAAATAAAATATTTGTTATTAATAACACAAGCCATATGTGATAGTTATGCCATATGTTTTCCAAATCGACATTACTGTATTATGTAACGGCGTCTACAAGCCATGATTGATGCCGACGTTGGCTATAGAAAATACATATTGATCATCTCTCATCTAAAGATCCGTATTATTTTTGTGATACTATTTTATTATCATAAAAACATTTTCTTGACAACAAACATTAAGAGTTTCTTTTGTTTTTAATTTTATTTGTTAATATTAATTTGTTTGTTTAATTTTCCCTCCGTTATTTGTTAGTATATGACAAATAATTAATTATATTTTTCAGGAATATATAGACCAAATAACTATGTCAAATCGTTTAATTAACAAACTGTATTCGTAGTAAAAGTAACGAAAAAATAAAAATTAATTTTATTAAATAAAAACGCTGCTCTATTTAATAAATGATAACTGCAGAATTAGACAGATATTTGCTTTATATTTTATTATACTTTTGCATTTAATTTTCAAATACTTGGAAGCGAGCCAATTTAAAATACGCACATTCAATATATTTTCAAAAATAAACAGAATTTTTGTTAAGAATAACACAGTATCACACATGATTTTGGGATTCAATTCCGAGATTTTTACGTGAAAATTGCTTTAAAAATAAAAATTTTTACATCAATCGTTTTGTCCAGTAGGAGGCTGCATTAATAACTTAAGGGCCATATGAATTTTTTGTCCAAGATGGGTTTTTATTGCTCTTACTATATTTTAACAGGTTTATAACTCGATATACCGTACGGAATATATCTTTCGTATCTAAAGCAACAGATCAAATCTACCCGAAAAAGCTGCATCCAAAGCCATAAAATTCCCAAAAAGCCATTTTACTTCATTTTTAACCCTTTTTGGTGAAATCATCCATTAGCTGATTAACAAATGGAGTGGACGAATTTTTAGCCTTAAAACTAAACCGCCCATGAATAAACGCAAGTCGCCAGCAATAGAATTATGGCAGTAAATGAATTCGTCAATTCCGCGTCTTTTAAAAAATGACCAAATATTCACTGCACCGGTTGATAAAGCTAAACTTTTGGCGGGTATATTTGCAAATAATTCTTATTTGCCGGAAAGCAACCCAACACCTCCCGAGCTCGACAGAGTATACGTTACCCTGGTGAAGATATTCTTTAGAGCTTGAGCGGTTAAAAAGGTTTTAGCAGATCTCAACGTCAACAACTCTCGAAATTAACGATTGAATTTCGCATAGTGGTCACAGAAGGCACCTGATTACGAAAAAAAGCTGCTCAATTTTTACGAAGTAGTTTAGTGTAATTTTCACCATTTTGGTAATTAAAATTCACAATTAAAATTCTTTGCTCAAGAGTGTAACGTTCCACGCGCTAATTTTCTCAACTTGCTGCCATTCTTTCTTAATGTGAAAGAATGGCAGCTTGAGTCTTAACATTTAATTATTTGACAGACAATTTACTTCCTAACCTTAAATTTGCCCATTATATTATTAAGAATTTAAATTTTTATTATTATTTTCCTAAATTTTAAGATGAGCTCAACCAATTGATATGCTTAAAGTCAGAGTGACGATCACTGTTTTCAAGTGCTGCCAAGTTCAACGTAAGCCAGAACTGGTAAAGCCGTTTAGTAGAATAATGTTAAGGCAGAATCATTTTTAAAAGTGTACTAGCTTGTCAGTATGGGGGGTTGTGGGTTCGATTCCCAACGAAGACCTTGGTTTTTTTTCACTACAAAATAAAAATTGACTGTCGGTGGGGATGCTTAGCGATGAAGACATAGTCACTGGTCGCTGTGCTGTCTTTATACGGCAGTTAATTTCCGACTATCCGTATACTTTCACCACCTGTTTCATCTCTTCTCTATCCCTTTTTAAAAGAATGCAGCATGGTATTTGACTAAATAGGCATTGTTGCTTGAAGTGCTACTTCTCTTTAAAAAAAAAAAAGACAAAAGACAGCGCCAGATCGCATACAGCCAAGATTACAATGGAATTACTGCGAGATCTCTTTTCACAACAGGATATTTCAAGAAATGGTGATGTTGATTGGCGTCCACCGTCGCCTGATTTGACTGCTCCGGACTTCTTTTTGTGGTGGATATCTGAAAAGCAAGGTTTATGCAAACAAACCAGAAACGCTTCATCAACTGAAATAAAATAATCGTGATGAAATTAAGGAAATACCGCGTGAAATACATATGTGAGAATGTAATGAAAAATGTGCTCAAAAGGACTCACATTTGCGAGGTTAACAGAGGTTAACATTTATCTGATATTATATTCCAGACATAATTGTCGACATTAAATAAAAAATTTGTCAATATGAGATCCAATCTCTTTTACTTAATCCCGGCGGACAGTCTGTATTACAATTTAACATTTTTTTGAAAAGTAGCAGTTCGTGGTTTAGTTTTGTTCGATACTGTAGCCCTCTTAACTTGTTGTTAATTTAGTTTATTTTTTCTTGTGGAAAATTTGTATTTAATTGAAAGCATAAAAGAACTATTCGCGATCATAAATTTAAAATAAACTTAACATTTTTTACAATCGTAAATAAATATTTTGTTTTTAAAAGAAAAATATTTAATTTTTTTTGTTGTATTCATTTTTCAGTTGATATTGTCATGATAACGCCATTAAAGCAAAGATAAGTGTTGTGACACTTTTTTTTATCGTGTTTTACACCAGAACTTCATCGATTTTCTTTATTAAAAAATAACATTAATTTTATTTAATGGAAAATATAAGAAAGTGTCTTCGGTTTTTTTTTATTCGAAGCGATTTATACACATTTTCCATCTGTTTAAATAATTGTTTTGAAATAAAACAACCTGGATTCAAAGTAAACAATTAATATTGTTTAATATTAATATTTTATTGTTTTATTATTTAATTAAACAATTAAAACCTGATATTTTATATACATTTTAACAGCACATGTGTTGAGGTAGGCCATGTCTTCAGTGTATACTTACGCCACCTTGTTTATATCAATTTTTTATCGTTATCATTTTTATAGCTGTTTTATATTTTCAACATTTTTCTCTAGAGTTATTGTCATAATTTAGACAGGTATTTATGATTTCTCATTGACACTGGTTTTTTTTTTTTAATAAAGTTAGTGAATGAGCTGCCAAACATATTTTAATTTGTTTAAGTTGTTGAATTTCATAGATTTCACAACAGGTTGATGGGCTATTTATGATTATTTATAAATTGCAATTAAAAATTGTATCGAAAATCTTAAAAATCTTAAAAATTTCCGTGTTTTAATGGGTTAAATTTGAGGTTAGGTAATAACTGACCTGTCAAATGATTAAATGTCTAGAATTAAACTTGACATTCTTTGACATTTATTTAGCAAAAAAATTGGAAAATTTTAAGTAACGAACGTTACACTCTTGAGCAAAGAGTTTTAAATTTCCTTTATTTGGGTACGATTTTCCATCGACGCTCGTAAAATTTGGTTTGTGAACAAACCGGTTTCGGCCGTTTGCCATCTTCAGTGTTCTTTTTGCACGAATTTGACGAGGGTCGACGGAAAACCGTACCCAAATAAAGGAAAAATCAACCCAGTCGGAAAATCTAAGCACATATCAGTTTTAAATTTACTATCACTGCATTCATAGAATTCGAGCAGCTTTTCCTCGTAATCAGATTCCTTCTGCGAGCGCTGTGCGTCATTTAATCGTTAAATTTAAGGCTCACGGTATTATTGCTGACAATAGATCAAAAGAAATTGCTGGCAGTAACGTACTGATGCCTACATAGCCGCTTTACAGCAAAGTGTTGACAATTTGCCTGGACCATCCATCAACTTGTTGACAATTGCAACACTTTAGCATCACTGAAAGGGTACTTTGCAAAACATTTTGGGGAAAGATTTTTATCTTTACTCTTATAAAGTTCAACTTGTTCTCCTTCAAAAATTAAAGTCGACCAACCATTGATTGCGTAGAAAGTTCGGGAATTGATAACGAACGAAAAAAAGCATTTTTAAAAAAAATCATATTTAGTGATGAGATTCATTTTTAATTCGGCGATTAGGTGAACAAACAAAATTGTTGAAAGTAAGGTTGACAAAATTCTCAAACAGTTCTCAAAAAACTATTACATCCAAAGAAAGTATTCCTAAGTGGTCAGGCGTACTTTTACGACAATTAGCAAGGAAACACCGTCACCGCGCTACCAAACTGTGATAAACAATTTTTTAGGCCTCAATTACCTAATGTTGATACCAGTGGCCTCTGGTTTCAGCAAGATGTGGTCACAGGGCCACATAACTACCCATACAATTTAGTTTTTGCAACAGAAATTTTTCTATCACATAAAATCTCGATTTGACAATGGGATTTGGTCATCCCGTTCTTGTGATTTAATATTATTTTTCTTATGAAAAGAGCGGGCGTATTAAAGGTGGACATTTGCGCGTTATTATATTCTATTATTAATTCCCATATTTGTACTTTATATTGTTATTAATAAAACAGAAACTGTTTAAAAAAATGTGTCTTTTTAGCCAATTTACTTCCTAACTTCAAAGTTGCCACCCTCAATATATATAAAAGATGGCTTAAAAAAATTTAAAAAAAAGGAATCGGGAATCGAATATTCTTAAAAGTTTTAACAACAAATTGCAATTTCAGTAAATTTTAATTTCACTAAAAATCGTTAATTAACTAAAAGTAACGAAAAAAAATGTACGAAAAAAAAATAAGAAAAACTAAATTTTAGATCCTCAGCGAGCGGTTCGACATAATTTGAAATATAAAACAACTGTAGAATGAAGTCATAAAGTTATGAAATTTGAATAACAAAATTTTAGGTCTTCAGCGAACCCTTCGACATAATTGAAATATAAAATAAATGTAGAAAAAAGTTATAAAATTATAAAATTTGAATAACAAAGTTTTGGGCTTCCAGCGAGCCCTTCGACATAAATTGAAATATAAAATAACTGTAGAACGAAGTTATCTATATATATAAAAATTAAGCCCAAAATAGGTGTCCGTTGGACGAGATGCGCCGTCGGATTTCCACCAAATTTTCACAGTACCTTCGTAATGGTCGTTCGCTGGTTTGTATCTTTGTTTTTAAGCGTTTACGCTCAATAGTGCCTCCACAGTGCGCGTTTGAAATAAGACAAATTTAAAAAAAAAATTATTTTTTTTTTCCATTGAATACTTCGACTCAATGTTTGGTATATCAAATGAAATGTGTGTTTTCGTTTGTACGTTCCTGTGCGTGTGTGTGCTTGCACAAAATACGATGGCAATACAAATCGAAATATGCTTATGTTCATAGCAAGTTGATATGCAAACAAATAGAGAATTTTGTTTTCTATATTCTGTTGCATTTTGTGTGTATGTGTGTGCGTGTGTGTGGGTGTGTGTAATTTGCGTGTTCAATTGCAAAATGATCCATCAGCCGAACGTTTTCAAAGCAATTGTTAGATATTGGGAATGACGCAATTCCAATTGACCCCACCACAAAAATGATTACGCTTCCAGATCATTTTTGATACTTTGCTTATTTGAAACAAGAATTTGTCACAAACGTATTTCCCGGTATTGCACAAAATTTTAGAATACATGATTGGTAGAGGGAAAGAAAAATGCAGATGTTTCGAATATCAATGTGACAATTTTGAATAACATTCCCGGGGAAATTTTTACCTACAAATCGATTGACTCTGTTACCAATCAAGACGATGTTGTAAATAATCTAGTCGAATTTTTAAGTTCGCTTAAGTTACCTGGACTGCCGCCCCACTGCCTACAAGTGAAAGTTGGTGTACCAATTATTTTGCTTAGAAATATCTGCCAGCCACGACTTTGCAATGGGATACGTTTAGTCGTCAAAAAACTCAAGAAAAATGTGGTTGAAACAAAAATTTTTAAAGAAAAATATAGGGGCGAGGATGTACTGATATCACGAATTCCTATGATTCCTCCAGATTTGCCGTTTGATTTTAAACGGCTTCAGTTCCCCATACGTGTAGCTTTGCAATGATCCCTGTTTTTCGCACGGTCAATTATATGTATCATGTTCACGTGTTGATAAGCCAACTGCTTTGTTTGTCTACACCGCCAACCAAAATCGATCGAAGAATGTCGTGTATGTAAAGGCAATACCATAGAATAAGACGTATTATATAAGCACACAAAACTATTAAATTGTGAAAAAAACAAAATTATTAAAAAAAACATAAAAGCGAAAAAAAGAAATTGTGTTCTTTCTGATTAATTTTCTTTAGTCATTGAATTTTTTGGGGCACACAAAAAAGAACGCTGCAGAATAAAAACAAACCACAAATGACATGCAAAGCAGTCACGGGCACGTTAGTAAAGTTATAAAGTTTAAATAACAAAATTTTAGGTTTTCAGCGAGTCCTTCGATATATCTACTACAGCTATTTTTAGCTGTATAATAAAGTTATAAATTTTTAGCAACAATATTTTAGGTTCTCAGTGATAAAATTTGAAGTATAAAATTGTCGTAGAATAAATGTATAAAGTTATAAAATTTGAATAAGAAATATCGGTTCTTAGCGAGCCCCTTTCGACATAACCTTAAATATAAAGTAACTGTAGAATAAAGTTATAAAATTTGACAACATTCTGAAACTATTTTATGTATCAAACAGTATGCGAAAAGCAGTACTGGAGTAGAGTATTCGAAGAGATTAAGTCATGTTATAATTATGCTAAATTTCTTTATGCATGGCACTAGTCAAATATCACGTTTTATGACATGTTAGTCAACATTCTCAAAAAATAGCATCACTTTAACAATTACAAAATAATTCGGTAAAAATAAACAAAATTTTAACACTACAAAATAAAGATCCCCCAAAATTAACCGATTAATTTCCTTATTTTTTTTGTATTTTTTTTTTAGTGAAAAATATTCGATATCGAAAAAATCGTATAAAAAATTGAAAATAACCAAAAAATATAAAAAATAGTTTTTAAATAAAAAACAAACAGCAAATTAATTTTACTTATTTTTTTATTATATATTTCAAATTATAATGTGCATTGGTAGTGAGTAACTTTTTTTTAAATTATAATAGAAGAAATGACGTACCTTCAAGTGTCTTCAAAGATTCGACACGTTCGAATATGAGAGCTTTTGTTTTGTTTCAAATTACATTTTTTAAGTTAATTTGCTTAAATCGAATTTTGTTGGTGTTATTTAAAATTTGCATAACGTTTCTTTAACTAAATAGATTTTAGTGTTTATTTTACCATTCGCTATTCATTTGTAGTTTTAGAACCAGTGCTAAAGTCCAAATGTTAAATGGCAACTAATTAAAACGTGAACACCAGACGTAAAGATACTTATTGCAAAAATAACGCATTTTTATTCTTGTTAAATGAAAGTTATTAAAAGTTAACTAACCTTTCAAGTTAATCTCTGTTAAATAAAAATTTTAAGTTAGAGTGACAGTACGAGTGAGTTCAAAAAGAGGCGAAAAATTAGAAGAAGATCATGACGAATATATTATGACGTAGGCAAGCTTATGGCTTAATAGAAGCGCTCAGACATCAGAACAGTCAGTATAATCTAACAATCTTTACATATGGCAACTATTATTAAACCGTGCGATGAGGTACACTAAGAACTTTTAAATAGAAAAGAAATAGAACTGAAATAGAACTAGTTTGTTAAATTAAAACTAGTTTAATTTAACATTTTATTATTATTATTAAATCTCATATAAAAGCGAATTTATTGAATTGGTTTTTGTCTTGCGCGTTTAGATGATAAACAGCATACATGTATTTTTTTTTCTTGCATGCCAGGCAGTGAGTAAACAACATATCCAATTGTAGTTGTGTGTGTATAAACTTCTACGCAGTTTGTAACCATTAGTTTTTCTTTATTGCTTAATTGTTTTATTTTAAAACTTAAGCAAGACATATTCGTAACAATATCAAGAAAATACTATTCTAATTTGCCCAGACACTTTCCTAAGTTGATTGTTTTACGACATATTGAATTGTTGCTCATACAGAATCTGGCTTTAATTAAGCGATGTTACTATTATGACCTGCAGGTTTAGTGATTTGTTGTGGTTCATTACACTTTAGGACTTTTGCCGAAATTAAGACACATTAAAAGTAGATAAAAACTCCCGAAGTTTTAACTAAATTTTAAAAATCAGTGATTCCTTTTATACAAATTTTCGAATATATAATATTTTTGGGCATCTTTTTCACTTAAATTAAATAAACTTTCTTCTGATATGTGCGTATATTTTCCGAAGGGGTTTGATTTAATTGGTTGTAAACAGACCGGTTTCGGCTGTGTGCCGTCTTCAGTGTTCTTTTTTCTCTATACTCTATAGACTTTCTTTTACTTATTTTTGAGCTGTGTATAAAATCTAGTGCATTACACAAGAAGTCAGTTCACTAAACAACACTACTGGAAAAGTTAACAGCGGCAAAAGCTTTATCATACTTAAGATAGTCAAATTCCATGATATTCCATGGCATTGAATTCCTTTGCTAATAAAATAATAATTAAATTTCAGGCTTTTTAAAAAGGCGTTTGTTTTTCAAATATGGCAACACCAACAGCATGATAGTTATGACATTTGGTTTTTTGGCGTACTCATAGTATTCAAATTTGGCCAAAATCGCATTAACATTATTAAAATTCGCAATGAAAATGGTGGTTCTGTTAATGTTACATTTCGTAAAATTTGTGATATTTTTTCACACAACATAATCACCCTTCTGAGATCGCTGTTAAGACTTTGGTCGTTAAATTTGTGTCGACAGGCTCGATACAAAATGTGCGAACATCAATGTATGTTCAAAAGGATCGTTCGACTGAAAACTTTGCAGCCGTAAGCTCCATATCCAAATTTGTTAATTTCTCGACGTTCTCAACAATTGGCGTTATCCAAAATCACCACAAGGCGAATTTTGTTTAAGGATTTGCCTTTGAAGTCTTACATGGTTCAATTGGTACAGGAATTGAAGCCGATAAACCATTTACATCGCCGTAGACGCGCTCAGTTCATTCAGTTCATTCGTCTGAAAAAATGTTTTTTTCAGACGAAGCCTATTTTCACTTGTCAAGCAGAATTGCCACATTTATGGTTCTGAAAAATCCTAGAGCGAGTATTGAGAAGCCTTTGTATACCCAAAGTGTTACTGTATGGTGCGCTATATAGTTTGAAGGGGTGATTGGACCGTTCTTTTTCGAGGATGAAGCTGGAAATATGGTATCACGCTATAGCGAGATACTAAATCAATTGTGGCCTATTATTGATGACGTGGATATCACTGAGATGTAGTTTCAACAATACAGTGCCACATGTCACATAGCTAATGAAACGATCAATTTATTTCAAACCAATCCCGATTGCCTAATTTCAAGACAATCAGGGGTTAAGTGGCCAGCCAGATCGTGTGATTCAACATCACTGAATAATTTTTTGTAGCGCTATGTTATGGACAGATTCTATACGAAGCCAATCGAATCGATTTCAGCCTTAAAACTCAAAATCCGTGATGTGATTAACAAAGTAGGAGCGCCAAAAAGTGATTAAAAACTTTGATGAAAGAATCGACAGCTGCCAGCGTTGTCGTGGTGAACATTTGCTGGAGATCATTTTTCATTTACAACTGTCGAACTTTTCTCTTCGTAATACAAGACAAATTTGAATCATTTTAATCTACATTTTTTGTTTTAGAAAAACAAACTTCTTGTTAAAAAACACTACTATATCTAAACTTATATAAATGTAAAAATTTGCGAATGGTATTATCATTTTGTAATCGGTCTTACTGGACTTTTTGCTCAAAAGCATCATTTGTAATTTTAACTTTCGAACTTAAGTTTAAATGTTGAAATTTTTAATAAAAATATTGAAATTATTTAGTGATATTAAAGCCATCATAAATGAAACTGTTTGACTAATTTCGAATTTTCGAACAAACCTATTTTCGAATATACTTAATTATTGGGCAAATAAAAATTTAAAAGCATGAGTATTACTTTTTAAATTTTCAAAGTGGCAAACAGCTGGAGCTTTTACTATGTTGCATATATCGCTCGCTAAATACAAAAGGGTCACAACTCAAAATTTTCCATAAATTAATTTAGAGTACACATCTCTAACTACTGCAAAAATTTCTTTCACATCACTGTCTTTTTTAACTGGTAAAGTACAGTTATGTCGTTTTTTATGTTAAGTGTGTTGCTTCTGCACGATGAACTAAAGAGAATTATTTTGAGTTGCGAACATTTTAGTATTTTGGGTTGTGATCCTTTTGCATTTAGGGTGCGATATGCTTAAAGTTTATAATTTTATGTTGGTTACTAAATAATCTTAAGCTTGTCAAATCTAAAACACTATTAGTTTTAGGTTTATTTTTACGAAAATGGAATTTCCCTAAAAGTTTTGAAATATTATAATTTTAAATTCATAAAAAAGATTCTTAGCATTATTTCGAAATTATTTTCAATTTTTCGAACATACTAAAGTTTAATATTCTTTTACAAAAAAAATTAAAATTTTTTCTTTTAATTTAGACTTTTAAAATCATAGCAAGCATGTTTTGGGGATTTCGAAAATAACTTCGAAATTTCGAAATTAATGTTTTTGCGGTTTTCAATAAATAATATTGTTACAGTTCACATTAGGATGCCACTTTTAATGTCATTTGATTTTTAAAATAGCTTTTTTGTTAGATATAATATTAAAAAAAACGTAATTTTAACAAGAGATTTTAAGCACAAGAAATATCTCAGCTATATAAGTCCTTCAAAAGCTTGTCTTTATGGCAGCAAAACTCAGCATATGAAAACAAATATATGGTTTTGGAAAGCATTTTTTTATCCTTTAAAAATCCTGTAAAAAATTTTGTGAAATAATGCAATTCGTTCTTCAGTAATGACGTTACTAAAATACTATTTTTTAATTATAAATTTTAGTTGCATAATTATATTTTTCTAAGCTTATTAATTTTAATATAAGGACATAACAGTTAATAGTCTTTTAAACTTTGTAAGAGCTTTTTTATCTTGAATAAATAGTAAACACAATTATTTATTATCGATAAAAAGAAAACAATATGTAATCGAATGTATTGTTAAAACACTTCATAATAATTAAGTGCATTTTAATTAATTTTCAAAATTTATTTAGCACTCACGGTCAGATTTGATTAAAATTATACAATAAAATATTTATTTTTATACACATCACTCACCCCCAGGTATATTGTATGCATAGCATATGTTAATTCTATGTATTGAATAGTACAATTGTGGCCCTCAATAAAATCAATTTAATAAATGAATAAAATGTAAAATGAAAACTTTTAGTTTTCTTAAAATCATGATATAAGTTCACCACCCATCTGCACCATCTGCATAAATTTAGAAAAGGAAATTGTTGGAGATAAGTTGTTAGAAAAGGGCAAATATCTGAAAAAATAATATTCTGGATTAGTAAGATGTGCTTAAAAAATGCATTAATATTATTCGAAATATTGTCCATCGTTAGCCGTGATTTTTTCCCATCGTTCTGGTAGCATATGGATTCCACACCAAAAGAACGTATTAAACTAATTAAAATCCGCAATGAAAATGTTGGTTTTGTTAAAGTTACATTTCGTAAAATTCGTGATTTTTTCGGGCAACATAATCGTCCTTCTGAGACCGCATTTAAGGATTTGGTTGTTAAATTTGAGTCGGCAGGCTCGATACAAAATGAGCGAACGTCAACGCTTGCTCGAACGGGTCGTTTAACTAAAAACATCACAGGGGTTTTTCGTGATAAGATTTACATCTGCACCTGGCAGTGAGCCTTAATTAGATGATGGTCATACCACTGTGAGTGAAAAGCAGCGCCACTCACGCCCTAGAGGGCCGAAGTCTAATTCTAGCAACAGGTCCTTCCTAGTAGCAATTTCAATGATTCCAGAGCAGGGGTGCAAACCACCACTCCCTGTTGAAAAGTTGGACACTATCCAACTCCTGTCCAGAACACATGTCTAGCATGCTCACTGGATCTAGGATCATTCCATCAGGTAGGTGTTATTAAAAGTGAAATAATCCTTGCCACCATATAAAACTCGCAGGGGTTATTCAAAACCCACGACATGGCGAATTTTGCTTAGGAATTTGACTTTGAAGTGTTATAAGTTTCAAGTGGTACGGAAATTAAACCCGACCGATCACTCACATCGTCGTAAGTTCACTAAATTCTTTCAGGGGCAACCGGTTGGTTTTTCTGAAAACAACATTTTTTCAAACGAAGCCCATTTTCACTTGTCAGGGTAATGTCAACAAGCAAAATTGCTGCATTTGGGCTTCTGAAAATCCTAGAGCGAATATTGAGAAGCCGTTGCATGCTGAACGTATAACTGTATGGTGCGCTATGTGGCCAGGAGGCCATATTGGGCGGTTCTTTTTTTTTTTTTTAAAATGACTGGAAATGCGGTAACGGTCAATGGATCACGCCATCGCGATATGCGTGATAAGATTTACGTCTGCACCTAGCTGTGTAAACCATAAGCAGGCGGTGGATCATACCACTGTGGATGAAGTGTAGCGTCATCCTCGCCCTAGAAAGCCTTTACATACGTATATCCTCCAGTTACTCCTAGTTGCAACTTCAAAAGTTCGGAGCAGCCCAATGCCTCCACTCCTTGCTGAAGAGTTGGAGACTATTCAACTCCAGAATGCATGAAACTTAATATAATTTAAGAACACGACGGCATTCATACTCACTGGACCTGGACCATTCATTGTGTTCGTTGTGAATGATCCAACCCACAAAACTCAAACGAGGGCCTCGAAACACACAGCTACCACATTACTCCCGAAGGGCCAACCTCAATAGTCAGTCAGAGAACAGCTAAAAGGCTAAAACTCTGGAGCTTTACAGATTCCCGTGGAAATATAGAGGATTGTTCAGGTGGCTGCTGCTAGCCTTGCAGCAGATTGGGCTTCCTTTTACCCCCGTTGATACATGTAATGACGGCAAGATTCTGTCAAAACATATCAATGTGCCCCCGGGGGGACCCCGAACTTCGACTATCTAGATACAGTGCAACTGGGGGAAAAAGGGAGCCCAGTCCCCTGAAGTCAGCAGGGGTACAACTGGAAACTCCACTTTATTTCCACAGGAATCAGTGACCCGCAGAGTTCCGTTATTTGTCTCTTTAGACACTTAACTGTTCTCTGGCTGATTATTTAGGTTGGCCCTATATGGGAGTAGCGTGGTGGTTGTGGTTTCGCGGCCCCATAACAGTATAACGGTTATTATTATGGTGGCCAGGATCATCTCACTGTTAATGACACCCTAAGTGAATGATCCAGTCCAGTGAGCATGCTAGACATGTGTTCTGGACAGGAGTCGGAAAGTCTCCAACTCTTAAGCAAGGAGTGATGATTTGCAGCCCTGCTCTGGAATCATCGAAGTTGCAACTAGAAAGTTTTGTTGCAAAGAATTATAGCTTCGGGTTCCTACGACGAGCATAACGTTCCAAATGGTTTGATCCACCATCTGATTAAGGCTTCATGGCCAGGCGCAAATGTAAATTTAATCACACGTTGTGCCCCCCGGGGAGAAATCATCGTGAGATGCTAACAAATCAATTTTGGCCTATTATTAACGATGTGGATATCACTGACATGTGGTTTCACACAGCCAAAGAAACGTTCAATTTATTGCGAACCAAATTTCCCGATCGCATAATTTCACGACAAACAGCAGTTGAGTGGCCAGCCAGATCGTATGATTTAACACCATTGGATTATTATTTTTTCATTCATAATCGCCGAATTTTTGGTTTTGTAATACAATAAAAATTTCAATCATCATAGTTTTTTAAACGATCTTTTTTATCTTTAATAAATATCTTTCCTGAGGAAGCTTTCCTGAAAAAGCTTTCCAAAGGAAAGCGAAATATTGAAAGAAAAAATATATAAAAAAAGATCTTAAAAAGGAAAAAAGATATTTATTAATTTCAATCATCTTAATCTAAACTTTTTGGTTGTCTATTTTGTTTTAGAAAACAAACTTCTTGTTGAAATACCCGTTTAAAAAAATAGAAATTTAAAATTTTAGTTTTACGCACTTTACTTTATGCATCGATTACTTTCGATCTTCGAAAAGTTTTATTTATAATTTTTCAGGAGTTTAAGGCTCATTTCCAGTTGGCTAAAGAAGAAGTCATTCATTGTGTGCCTAAAAGCGATTCTAATATTTTTTAGTTATGCTTCAATGGAACTATTACGCTTTTTTCTTTTTTTGTTTTAAAAAGCAATTAATTTTAACAAATTAACGTTTATCCAAGGTGTTAAATTACTTTTGCTATTTTTCTATTTTTCTACTTATAAGTATAAATTTAAAACTTTGTTTTGTACTTTAAGTATAACTAAACGAAAACGTTTTAAGTTTATTTTAAGTAAAAATATGACTTACGCCAGTTGGTTATAATGCATGCGACGACATGGCTGAGAATATAATAAAACAAAAGACAAAATTGCTAGACAATCAAGAATATTTTTTTTTCCTTCCGGCGGCTTTGTGACTCATTATTCTAGATTCATGTCGTAATGGCTAACGCTGCTAACAAACAAGTTAAGTTAAGTTAATAAGTTAATGAACTCGAAACATAAAATTATGACTTGTATGTATTTGAAAATGCATTTTCCTTATATTTTAACTTCATCCTTATGCTTTAAGTTATTGGTTATATATTGTGTGATGCTTTGTTGATATAACCACAGTCTCATTATAACATTTTTTATGATGATTTTTGCGTTAAGAAATTAAATTTATGAAATTTATATTAACAAAAAACAAAAGCAAAGTTAAAATGGAAAAATTATACTTAAAGCATATTCAAAAGAATTATTGTGATGGTAATTATAATGTTTAAGAGTATATATTGTATGTTTGTTGTTGTTAACATAAAAATGCATTTAAATACTTAGCACAACAACGCAGCTTGTTTAAACTTTTATCACCACTTATACTTAATTTCTAGCCAGTTTCCTTATCTGCAACTGCTAACGTTTTTTAAGTCATGCTTTATTCTTAAATGTTTTTCTTCATAACATATTGCAACATTAATTTGTTAGTATTGTTGTTATTGTTGTTGTTGTTGCTGTTGGCATAAAAACCGTATGATTTTTCTTTGAAAATGTAACAAGACACAAAACCATTTTATTCATAGACATTAAAAAAAAAATAAAAAATAAACCAGTTTTATGAGCGTGATGTTGTTTTAATTTCTTTTCGTACAAAATAATGAAAAATGAAACTGATTTTTAACTTGATCGACAGCAAAGAGTTTCTACTTAAATAAAAAAAATAAAAAATAAAATAAAAATAGTCAATATTCATAACTTTAAAATGAAATGAAAAAGAAACCGGCAGTCCTTTTCAAATTGGATTAAATCGCTTGCCCTAGACCGCTATAAAATTTGCTACTCTACTCCCTTTTTAAACAGAGGGTACTATTTTTTACATTGCAGATAGCAGGCCCTTTAATATTTATTGAACTTTTCAGTGTCACTGTTTTATATCTTTATACTTTCTAATTTTTTAACCATTCTAACCTGTGATTCTAGTAAATATACTTTTTTCAATAGCCTTTTTTTGACAGATCACATGAGAGTCGCGTCATGCTGTCATGCTTTTTTTATTTAGTATTATTTGACATTTCATCATGCAAAGACTTACGCGTAAACAACGTTTACAAATCGTTCAACTTTATTTCAAAAATTCACATTCTGTGTAGAATGTGTTTCGTAAACTACGCTCAACTTATCGTCAACACAATCGGCCTACCGAGCACACTATTCGCAACACCATTACCCATTTTGACATCCAGCATTCATTATTGGATAATCTATGACCGAATAGACCATAGTCCAGCATTCAGCCTTCCCGGGAGCACATAAATATGGTCTTTATAGAATTGCACTATCTAGACACAGTGCAACTGGGGAAAAAGAGAGCCCAGTGCCCTGAAGGCAGCAGGGGTTCAACTGGAAACTCCACTTTATTTCCACGGGGATCAGTGTGCCCCAGAGTTCATTATTTGTCTCTTTCGACATTTAATAGTTCTCTGGCTGATCATTGAGGTTGGTCCCTATATGGGAATAACGTGGTGGTTGTGGTTTCGCGACCCAATAACAGATCTTTTGTTTAATATGGTGGCCAGGATCATCTCACTGTTAATGACACCCTAAGTGAATGATCCAGTCCAGTGGGCATGCTAAACATGTGTTCTGGACAGGAGTTGGATAGTCTCCAGCTCTTAAGCAAGGAGTGATTATTTGCAGCCCTGCTCTGGAATCATCGAAGTTGCAACTAGAAAGTTCTGTTGCATAGAATTATGGCTTCGGCTTCCTAGGACGAGCATGACGTTCCAAATTATGCATAGTGACTTGATCACCATCTGATAAGGGCTTCATGGCCAGGTGCGGATGTAATTCAAATCACGTCTCCAGCATACAGTGTCGGTGGAATCATCATTTCATATTGCTTCGAAAATGATGTCTGCGTAATCGTCAATGGTGACCGTTATCGTGCCATTATAACCGACTACGAGGGCTGCTATATATATTTGTGGCCTAAGGATAAAAACACAAGCATTTAAAGACAAAATCTATTTTATTGTTTTTCAAAATATTCTCCATGAAGATTTATACACTTTTGCATGCGTTGGAACCAATTTTCAAAGCACTTTTTCCACTCCGATTTTGGTACTTCTAAAACATGGGTTTTGAATGCAGAAACTGCTTCTTCAGGTGTAGGGAACCGTTGTCCACGTAGTTTTTTCTTCATGTTCGGAAACAAAAAGAAGTCATTAGGTGCCAAGTCAGGGCTTAACGCGGATGACCCATCAATTCAATGTTTTGCCCTGTAAAAAATTCCATTGTTTTAGCCGATCGGTAACAGCTCGCATTGTCGTGATGCAGAATGATGCGTCTTTTCTTTGACTTTTTCCGAAGTTTCTCAAAGACTTCTGGCAAACAAGTAGTGGTGTACCATGCCGAATTAACCGTTTTACGTTGCTCTAATGGCACAGTCGCCACATGACCGGTAATGCCGAAGAAACAGGCAACCATTTGCTTTGATGTGCTTTTTCCACGAACAACTTTGGTGGGGGATTTCGCTCGTCTTGAAAGACCCATACGGTGGATTGCTGTTTTGTTTCAGGATCATATGAATACATCCATGATTCGTCACCTGTGCTTTTGATGCACCATGAGCGAATTTCTGCAGCATTTTCTTGCACCAATTAACACGAGCATCCTTTTGTGCGTTTGTCAGGTTATGCGGTATCCAACGTGAACAAACCTATTTCACATACAAATGTTCATGCAAGATCTTATTGATGCTTGTCATACTAATCCCTACAGATGCCTCAATCTCGCAATATGACGATCATGCTTTATCAGCTCATGCACAGCTGCGATATTTTCTGGCACAACAAGCGTTGTTGGACGACCTTCACGGGATTCGTTCTGGACTGATTGTCGGCCACGGTTGAATTCGTTATACCAGTTTTTAATGGTGCTGTAAGAAGGTGCTTTATTACCATATGCATTGTTGTCGTGTCAGGAGGCCACGTCGAAAGTTATGAAAAATTATTGCACGAAACTGTTCACGAGTTAATTCCATTTTCTTCTAAGATAACTTTTTCAATCTGCTATCACTAATACTAACAACAATAAAATGACAAAATGTTTTGGTTGAGGTTATGTTTAACAATGTGAAGGTTGCACTGGAAACATCAACTAGTGCCTAGCAACAGTCAGTGTTAGCAGCCCTCCTATTTGATGCCTGAATTTAAAGCTCGTGAACTCGCCGACATTTGGTTTCAACAAGACGATGTCACTTTCCACAAATCGCATCTATCAATGGATTTATTGTGAAAACACTTCGGTGAGCAAATAATTTCAAGATCGTGTGATATTACACCTTTAGACTTGTTGCTGTGGGGAGATGTAAAGTTTAAAGTTTATGAGGACAATCTCGCTTCACAAGTGTTATTCGCCAGTTATCACTCGAAATGCTCGAACGAGTCATTGAAACTTAGACTCAATTGATAAATCATCTGAGACGTAGCCGTGGCCAATATTTGAAAGACGTAAACTTCAAAAAATGAAAATGCCAAAGAATGTTCTTTCAAATGATTACAAACATTAAGGAACCTTGAAATGAATCACCCAATTTACTGCCACAATCTGACCATCCGATATGGCTAGCTATGCCATAATTCGGAGAGACTATTAGAAAACTACTTGAAGACTTATTTACACAAACATGTACAATCATCCACGCCATACTACGCTGTAGCTCTGGCCTCGAAATGAATCACCCAATATTTGACCCAATCTGCTGCCATGATCTGACCATCCGATATGGCTAGCCACGCCAAATTCGGCGAAACTATTAGAAAACTACTTGAAGACTTATTTACACAAACATGAGCCTTTCACCTGTACAACCATCTGCGACCTACTACGCTGTAGCTCTGGCTAAGGCCAGAATAATTACAATCTCTGGCTGGCTTCCCAACGAGGCTCGTTGAATAAGCTTAGCGACTCATCTGTTTTTGTACAAAAGCGCCTTCTCTCACTCATTTACTTGTGCTTCACAATAATTGTTTTCTCTTCCTAATTCTGCTTTATTATTTAGGCACCTTTAACCCTCTAAGCGGCTGTACTCTAATTACAGGCTCCTTAGTATTGTTAACAGTATTGTTAACTTGCCTGCCACGGAAACGAAACAATATTTGTCTTCTGTTACTTATCTAGACTCCAGACAGATTTTACTTTTTGATCTTTTTGCCCTTTTTAAATAACTTATCCCACATTCTTTTTCTAAATTTATGGTGCGGATGGGTGGTGAACTTATGACTTCATAATGTAAAGAAAACTATAATAGTTTCAGTTTACATTTTAGTCATTTATTAAATTGATATTATTGAGAGTCACAATTATACAGGGTGTCCGCGTTTGTTTCTTTATAATTTTTGATTAAATTAAAGAGAATGGATCTTATATTGATAAATGTTTTATTTAATATTGGCAATTATTTATGGAATATAATATCAGATAAATATCCGCCTCTGTTATGCTCAAAAATGCGACCCCTTGGAATCTTTCAACACCACCATTTCTTAAAATAACTTGTTGTGAAAAGAGGTCTCGCAGTAATTCCATGGTAATCCTGGCTGTATGCGCTGTGACACCATCTTGTCGATACCGCATGTTAATCAAGCCCAAAGCATGCAGTTGTGGCGTTAAAAAGTTTTCAAGCATATCACGATATCGCTCCCCATTCACAGTTACCGTTACGCCGTCTAATGATTCCTTAATCTTAATCTTAAAATAGCCCACTAAATATTTGGCAATCAGTCTAATGTGACAAATTGACCCGTCAATTGGTATACTAAATAACACTTGTTGATTAACTCCTGTGGGATCTGGAAAAGTCATTAATTGCTATCTTGGAGGCAAAGTTTATATACATTATTTGTGACATACGGTCATGGCTATAAAATTCGACCTCTAAAAACAGCGGTTTATTAAAAAACAGGAAATAAAACAATAAAAACACCATTCGTTATTATTTAAATATTAAAATGAAAAATAATTTGCGTCTTATAAAAACCAAAATTAAATATTTACTTGTACCAGCAAACAGCTGTTTTTCATGGCCAGATTTATTTAATTTTCGTTTAAAGGCACTTTTAAGATTCCTTTCTCTTCTAATAACTTTTAAGTTTAAATAAAACAAAAAAAAAAACAAAGATAAAAAATAACATCTGTTTTCATGGTCTTTCAGCTAAAAGTACTGAAAATGAAAACGTAATATTTACCACCAGAAAAAAAGTAAATAAATATATTTTGTTTTTTGAACCACAAAACAAAAAATTAAAGCGAAAAAGTTACAAGAAAAACGTATTTTTTGTATTCATTAATATGCCGCTCTTCTCTTCAAAAGATTTCTAGTCGTCCAGGACACTTTAAAAGTGTTTTTTTTTTGTTTATGGCTTATGACATCTATTGTTAACTTGGCATTCTCTTAAAAGTTCGCATTGCTGCTGGTCCCAACTAAAATCAAATTTAAAGATGTTAAATGCCATCATTTACTTTACTTTGCTTTTGTCCATTTTTGTTGTAGGTGTTCGTTCATTAAAGTTGTATGAAATATAATGAAAACTTAAAGTTTACATTCTTTTTTTTTTAGTTTTTCTGTTTTGTATTTCTATTCAAAACTTGTTATTATCTTAATCTTAAAAAAAATTTAAATGCCATTAAATATTATTATTAGGTAAAAGTATGGATATAACTTTTTCTTAAAAAAGAAAGTGCCTTGAAAAGTCTTTTAAAAAGCACTTTTTTTAACAAAATTTTAAAAGTTACTTTCTAAAGAGCAACTTTTAAAAAAGTACTTTTTCAGAAAGGGATTTTTAAAAAGTACATTTTCAAAAAGTACTTTTCCAAAAAGTAGCTTTTCAAAAAGTACCTTTTCAAAAAGTACTTTTTCAAAAAGTACTTTTCCAAAAAGTACCTTTGCAAAAAGTTCCTTTTCAAAAAGTATCCTTTTTAAAGCGTAACTTTTTAAAAAGTACCTTTCCAAAAAGTACCTTTGCAAAAAGTACCTTTGCAAAAAGTTCCTTTTCAAAAAGTAACTTTTCACAAAGCATCCTTTTTAAAGGGCAACTTTTTAAAAATGAAAGTTTTTACCATGAATTAATTATGCTGCAGAAATTAATTCAATGAAAAGTCTTCATTAATTTAATGCAATTTTTCATAAAGTGATTTAATAGAAAATAACGCAAACAATGAAAATTATCTTATTGGAGATGAGACTCATTTTTGAAAAAATTTCAATTAAATATTACAGTTTTCTAACTTCAATTTTATCAAATCAATGCCACCGAAATAAATTTTCTCAAGCTTCATAATAATTTAATTTAATCAAAATTTGATAAAGGTTTTTAATGAAACTTCCATAAATTTTATTTTTAAAAATGATGTGAAAATTACGCTGTGAAAAAATTTACATTCTTTCGTAATCCAAACCTTTGCTGCCAGTGTGATTAATAACTCCTCATGTTGACGGTGCAAAATAGACGTTTAATGGGTTGTGCCTTTGCTAAAGATCTTGACTACATCAATATGGGAAAATGATGTTGACTCTTTAAAATAACTCCAAATAATACATACAGTAATTATGCGTGAGTAAAATGTGGATTAGTTTTTAGAAGACGGACTTTGTACAACTGTCCACTTACAGAGTGTGATTTGTTTTACATCCGCGCCTGACTATGTAGTCTTAATCAGATGGTGGACAAACCACTATAGTATAATTTGGAACGTCATACATGCGTCCTAGATAGCCGAAGAGATAATTCTAAGCAACAGAACCACCTAGTTGCAACTTAAATGATTTCAGGGCAGGTCTGCAAACCATCACACCTTGCTAAAGAGTTGGAGATTTTCTAACTCCTGTCCAGAACACATGTCAAGCATGCTCACTGGACTGGATCATTCACTTTGCGTGTCATTATCAGTGAAATGATCCTGGCCACCATAATTTTCATACTTCCCTTATGGGGCCGCAAAACCACAACCACCACGATACTCCCATATAGGGGCCAACCTCAATAATCAGCCAGAGAACTATTAAATGTCTAAAGATACAAATAATGAACTCTGCGGCTTACTGATTCCCGTGGAAATAAAGTAGAGTTTCCAGTTGTACCCCTGCTGACTTCAGGGGACTAGGCTACCTTTTTCCCCCAGTTGCACTGTGTCTAGATAGTCGAAGTTCTATAAAGACCATATATATGTGCCCCCGGGGGGAACGGTCCACTTTTTTAACTGGAAAATACATACATAAAGACATGTTATAAAATAGTTTTTTTTTTTAAAGTAAACACTTCAGCCGTTATCCATAGTTTTAACATAAAGAGGAAACCTTGACTCACTAGAACATTATAGCTGGGTATAGCCGACCAACTCAATAAATTAACGAGCGGTGGCCTTACCGACAATATAAAAACAAAAATAAGTTCGCAGTCCGTCTAATCAAGAAAAAACAATTAAAACAAAATACTTGCCATACAGTCTGAAAGCCATGTCATTTCGGTATTTCACCAAGACGAATTATACAGTCTGGCAGACGCAAAGAACTTGAGCTCAGGTATAGATCCCCTATTATCGTGTGACCTGATTTCAAAAGTTCATAATACAAAACATATTTCTGATCCCACCAAATGCAGAGCATTACTTTGGCATAATGGACATTCGGCTTTGGCGTTGATTTGGCTGGTTGGCCGGGATTTACATATGATTTTTGGCGCTTGGGGTTATTGCAATGTAGCCATTTTTATCACCAGTAACAATACGATGGATGCATAAATTCCTTCTGTTTGTAGCGTTCAAGCGTTTCAACGTCTCTCGGCTTCAATTCATATGTAGCCCAATTTGCTTGCTTTGAATGGCCTGTTGTGTGACTCCCAATGATAATACAAGTTCTTCTCGCATTTGACAACAATTTTCGTCGATTAATGCTCCCGATTCCGCAGGCTAACCAGACTTGTCTTCTTGTCTTCTGTATCGAAATCACCACTTTTAATCGCGCAAACCATTCTTCCAAAAGTTTTTTAAGTTGGTGCATGTTGACCGTAAGCTTCTACCTACAATCTATACCGTCCAGTAGTCGTTTTCCTTAAATGAAAGACTGCGGGATTTTACCAAGACAAAATATGCAGTCTGGAGGATGCAAAAAGTCATCTGACCCGATTTCAAAAGCCCATAATACAAAACACCTTTCTGATCTCACCAAATACAGAGCATTACCTTGGCATAACGGATATTCGGCTTCGGCGTTGAGTTGGCTGGTTGGCCAGGATTTATATATGACTTTTTGCGCTTCGGGCTATTTTAATTTATTCATTTTTTAATCACCAGTAACAGTATGATGGATGCATGCTTTTTGCATGCAAAATTACCTTTCAACGGCTTCAATTCAAATAAGACCCAATTTCCTTGCTTTTGAATGAATCCCCATGATTTTAAACGTAGGGAAATGTCACCAATCTTCTTTGAATAATGTTTCCAAACCCACATCTAAAAACTTTTTCTAACTGCCCAGGTCTCTCCTTGTCTACTGTATCGAAATCACCACTTTTGAATTGCCCAAACCGCCGATCACAAGTTTTGTTTAGTAGAGTGCAATGTTGATTGTAAGCTGCTACTAGCAATCGATAGCTTTCTGCAGCCATTTTCCTCAAATATAAGAAGGTCATCAGATTTCCCCAAAAATCATTTTTATGCTTGTTGTAATGGATGCAAAGGTGACAAATAATTTGAGGGTTTTTCATTCCCCAAGGAGGGGATGTCATTCGCGAGCTGTAACATCCTATTGCCATATGTACGGCGGAGTAAATAGCCTTTAGGAAGAAGCTGTTGTGTCACCTGGAAACAAATGTAAATCCTTATGCAAAATTGTGGTCAAAGTTGTTCTCTGAAGACCAAGCTTTAAAGCACGGCGTCGAATTGATGTTGATGGATTGTTTTGAACACTTTCTTGAGCAGCAGTAATGGTTTAAGCTAATCTTGGATTATGTTGTAGTGTTACCATCTTTCTTCGAAATCATTTACTACATGATAAATAGTGTGGTTTGTTGGCACGTTGCTTCTCCCAAAAATTTCACGTAACTTTCTCATCTTTCACAGTAATCGATGAGTGATTTTGATAAAATGTTTTTAATAATTAAAACACGTTGGTTTATCGAATATTTTTTCCATAACAAATTTGTCATGTGTCTACTTTACGACAACTGTCAAAACTAATGTTTACCAAAATGGTGGCAAAAGAAAGTAGTATACTTTCCTGGCGGCCATCCTGTATATAAAATGTAATTTTAACGATATGAACGCATTCCATTCTTCAAAATAATATTGCTACGTTGATACCTTTTATAAATGTTTTGTTGTGACTTCACAAATAACATGAGATTTTAGAGTTTTTAAATTAATTACAAATTTATTTACTTTAACTTTACACAAAGTTGTCACTACAGAACAATTTACTTCAAGTGCACGTCTTTACTTCATGAGGTTTTTTTTTCAACGAACTAACTATCCACTCAAACGCTGCCTTTTATATTAGTCCCCTAGAAGTCTAGAAAAATTAAGAATCTTCTACTCCCTTTGTATCACATTTTGTTGTTGTATGTTGTCCATTCAATATGTAGGCGCCTGTGTTTTTGTTTTAATGCTGATAAAATTTCTGCCTGGAATTTATTTTAATATATTTGTTGTTGTCTTGTGTAGATTAGTTTTCTTGGAAAACTATGCAGTTACTAAACAGCATACCGATTTGTTGTTTTGCATGTATAAAATTACTACGCAGTTAGTAAACAGAAATTTGTTGTTGTTTTGCGTGTATAAAATTTCTACGCAGTTTGTAACTAGAAATTTGTTGTTGTCTTGCGTGCATAAGTTTTTTTGGCAAGCCACGCAGTTCGTTAACAACATGCCCAGTAGTTTACTTTATTGCTTAATTATTTTCTTTTAAAACTTCAGCAAGACAGACACATCTGTAACAATATGGCAACTTGTGCACTCGTGTCTGTCTCCGATTTGAAGGCATTGGATGCACGTTTTCCGGGTAGGTTATTCAATATCTACAACTTTGCTTCAGACATAAAAGAAATATTACGCAGGGTTTACCGAGAAATAACGGTGTTAAAATATAGAAAAAGTGATAAGAAAAATCCATACCCTGTGAGTAATAATACTCGTTTGGCCAATTGGACAAAACAAATGATGCAGAAGTTCTTATTTTTATTTTATTATATCTTCACGTGCGATTCTCAGAACTGAGTCCCAAAATACGAGGGCTGCTATTTATATTGCTGGCCTGGTAACACTGACTGTTGCTAGGCACCAGCTGATGTTACCAGTGCAACCTTCACATTGCTAAACATAACCTCAACCAAAACATTTTGTCATTTTATTGTTGTTAGTGTTAGTGATAGCAGATTGAAAAAGTGATCTTAGAAGAAAATGGAATTAAGTCGTGAACATTTTCGTGCAATAATTTTTCATAACTTTCGACGTGGCCTCCTGACACGACAACAGTGCACAGATGAACTTAATTCCTTATATGGTAATGAAGCAGCTTCTTACAGCACCATTAAAAACTGGTATAACGAATTCAGTCGTGGCCGACAATCACTCCAGGACGAATCCCGTGAAGGTCGTCCAACAACGTTTGTTGTGCCAGAAAATATCGCAGCTGTGCATGGGCTGATAAAGCATGATCGTCATATAGCGTAGGGATTAGTATGACAAGCATCAATAAGATCTTGCATGAACATTTGCATGTGAAAATGGTTTGCTCACGTTGGATACCGCATAACCTGACAAACGCACAAAAGATTGCTCGTGTTGATTGGTGCAAGAAAATGTTGCAGAAATTCGCTCAAGGTGCATCAAAAGCAGTTTATAATATCTGCACAGGTGACGAATCATGGATATACTCATATGATCCTGAAACAAAACATATGGGTCATTCAAGACGAACGAAATCCCACCAAAGTTGTGCGTGGAAGAAGCACATCAAAGCAAATGGTTGCCGATCATGTGGCGAATGTGCCATTAGAGCAACGTAAGACGGTTAATTCGGCATGGTACACCAGTATTTGTTTACCAGAAATCTTTGAGAAACTTCGAGAAAAGTCAAAGAAAAGACGCATAATTCTGCATCACGACAATGCGAGCTGTCACCGATCGGCTGAAAGAATGGAGTTTTTGACAGGGCAAAACGATGAATTAATGGGCCATCCGCCGTGCAGCCCTGACTCGGCACCTAATGACTTCTTTTTGTTTCCGAACATCAAGAAAAAACTACGTGGACAACGGTTTCCTACACCTGAAGAAGCAGTTTCTGTATTCAAAACCCATGTTTTAGAAGTACCAAAATCGGAGTGGAAAAAGTGCTTTGAAAATGGCTTCCAACGCATGTAAAAGTGTATAAATCTTCATGGAGAATATTTGGACAAACAATAAAATAGATTTTGTCTTTAAATGCTTGTGTTTTCATCACAAATATATATAGCAGCCCTCGTAGTATGTTGTACTGTGTTATTTTAAAATATTTTTTTTATAATTTCTTTAACTTCATTCCATGGTTTTTATGTTGCAAAAAAGAAAACATTAATTTTTATTGTTGTTTGGCCGGCTAAAAAACGTTTAAAAATTCAATTTATCGGTTTTGTCATTAACTGTTTAATCAAACACAGTGAAAAGTGAAAAAAGTCAATCACTTTCACTAGTTTAAGCACTTTTGATTTAAAAAAGAGAAGAAGTGAGAGTAAATATTTATGGGTTCGATCGAGTAAAAATCTGTCTGTCTGTAATGGTTAAAAGTGAATAATTTATTAACCATTTATTTACTTTGAAAGCAACATTTTTCAGCACTTATTATTTTTGTGATTGTCTAAGTCTAAGCTTCAGAAAAACAAGCTGTCAATATGCTTGGAAAAAAAATGTTTAAAGCCGGTTAACCACGCAAATGTGTTATACAGCTAACTGGCTGGACAACACCCCCTGTGCTGGAAACCACAAAAAAGATAAATTAAGACCCATTTGAATGCCCAGTATAGTGTATGTATGTTTGTGTACGGCTGTGTGCTTGTGTATGTAAAGATTTTTGTTTACTTTATGTTGCTTACTAGACACTACACTTTTTATTATTAAAATCTTTTCATAGTTTTTTATGCTCATTTTTATTTTTTATTTTTTTTTTTTTGTAAATTAAGTTCAGTGACTTTTATTTTTCTTTGGAGTTTCTTTGGTGAAATATATGTGTGTGTGTGTGTGTTTTCTTTTAAATATTTTTTACTTAAATGCATTTATAGGCTTTGTCTCTTACAACAAAAGTTGTAATACAAGGTGGCACAAAAGTAATATTTTGCGACATAATGAACTGCTTATTATTTGGTTAGAAAGGGCGAGTATGAGTCCTTATTTTTTAATTTTAATATGTCACCAAAAAAGTTTTCAAATCTGAAATATATATTGAATATTATGTGAGTGACAACACTGAACTTTGTGGTATCTCAACAGGAACATTTCTTTGGCTGGAAAATTGATTTTCATATTTATTTGCAAAAAAATGATTTTCTGTAGGTGAATAGGATAGCAGAACGCTTTCGGAAACAAAAAAATAGATCATCGTGATAATTTGACTTAAAAAGCCTTTTCTATGTCCAGGCCTATAACTCCAGCGCTCTTTTTATCGTTATTAAAGGGTCCGCCAAATAACTTTTTTGTTTTGTTTTAAATGCCATAAACAAAACTACTGAATATTTTCTCAAATTTCTTTTTTTATTTGAAAGAACAATCCTTCCGGTTAATAATGGAAAATAATTTTATTCAAATGGCTCCCTCGGCTGGCCATGCAGTAGCCTACATCATCGGTCCAATTTTTAAGCACATTATCGATTGTGTGCAGCTTTATTTCACTAATGGCTTTACGAATATTGTCCTTTAAAGCGTCAATTGTCTCTGGCTTGTCGGCGTAATACTTTTCCTTAACGGCACCCAACAAATAGTAGTCCAACGATGTCAAATCGCAGCTGCGAGGTGGCCAAACGACATCAGCTCTGCGGCTGATAATGCGATCTTCAAAATTAGGGCGCAAAACATCGAGTGTAGCTTCGGCTGTGTCGCACGTAGCGCCGTCCTGTTTAAACCAAATATTGCCAATATCCTCCTCTTCAATTTTTGTGAACAAAAATTCGTTCAACATGGCCCGATAACGATCGCATTGACTGTAACAGCCACTCCTGGGTCATTTTCGAAGAAAAATGGCCCAATTATGCCATTGGACCAAAATCCGCCCCAAACAGTGACTCGTTTTGGGTGCGTCGGCTTTTCAATGTATGCGTGCGGGTTTTCTGTGCCCCAAATGCGACAATTTTGCTTGCTTACATACCCGCTAAGATCAAAATAAGCTTCATCTTATGTAAGTCGATCGCAGGCCCACTTAGCGAGACGAAAAACGCATTGGATGGTCACTTGGCTTCAACTCCTGAACCAATTGGACTTTGTATGGCGTCATACCAAGGTCTTTATGCAAAATTCGTCTCAATGATGTCTCTGAAATGTTCAATTGTTGAGAACGACGGTGAACTGATGTTGATGGCGCTTCACGCACACTTTTTGGCAGAACAGCAGCAATATTCTCGGTAGACGCACTGTTTTTGGCTTTGCACGCTTTGGTTTATCGATGAGGATGCCAGTTTCTTCCACAAAATAACGAACATACGGAGCTGCCGGTGCTTCTCTTCTTCCAACCACAACCATATTCGTTCAGCTGAAGAATAAAACTAATTATCCGTAAAATCAAACATGAGCAAAGTGTTACCATTCATAAAATAAGCACTAGTTGAAAAAAAAAAAATGTTAGATGGCGGACCCTTTGACAATTGTTTTTACTTGATGTAGTGTTCAAAATTACAACTTTTCCATAGAAGGCGACAATATTTTTCGTCGAAAACTACATAACTTTTCATCGAAAAGAACAAAAATTTTTATCGGAAGAAAATTTTCATAAAGAAAAAACACATTTTTCAAAAAAAAATCAGATTTTTCATAAAAAAAAATCAGATTTTTCATTAAGAAAAATCATATTCTTTAATAAGAAAAATCACATTTTTTACAAAGAAAAATCATATTTTTTACTGAGAAAAATCACATTTTTTACTAAGAAAAATCATATTTTTTACTGAGAAAAATCACATTTTTAACAAAGAAAAATCATATTTTTTACTAAGAAAAATCATATTTTTTACAAAGAAAAATCACAATTTTTACTAAGAAAAATCATATTTCTTTACTGAGAAAAATCATATTTTTTTACAAAGAAAAATCACATTTTTTACTAAGAAAAATCATATTTTTAACAAAGAAAAATCATATTTTTTACAAAGAAAAATCATATTTTTTACTAGGAAAAATCATATTTTTTGCAAAGAAAAATCGTAAATTTTACTAAGAAAAATTATCTTTTTTACTAAGGAAAATCACATTTATTACTAAGAAAAATCATATATTTTACTAAGGAAATAACTTTTTTAGTAAGGAAAATCACATTTTTTACTAAGAAATAACATATTTTTTTACTAAGAAACATCACTTTCTTCACTAAAAAAATTGTATTTTTTTAATATGTGCGTATGTTTTTCGACGGGGTTTGATTTAATTGGGTATGATTTTACGTCATCCCGTGTCAAATTTGGTTTGTAAACAGACCGGTTTCGGTTATACTAGTATAGAGTGAAAAGAACACTGAAAATGGCACATAGCCAAACCAAGTTTGACGCGGGATAACGTAAAATCATACCCAATTATATTTTTATACTTAACTAGACCGTTTGTATCTATCTGTTATAGCTTATTGCTTAATAAATTATATCGCAGATTTCACTTTTCTACAATAGCGTGTTATCTTCTGTGGAAAGCCCCCCTTTAATTTTTAAACTTATTTTTATGACGGACCTATTATTGTATACTCTCTGTAAATGCTAAACGTCTGTCTGCCACGATTATCAAACTAAACATAGAAATTTCATTACTGTTTTTATTTTTTGTTTATTTTGTATGATCCCTGTCACATTATAAAATAACTTTTAATTCGTGAAATTATTTGCTAACAAAATCATTTTTTCAATTCATATTGAATTCGGAAAAGAACTAAAATCATTTGCAACTAATTGAGAGTTATTTCACTTTGATAGAGCTTCATAAAGTATTTCAACTGAAAGTCTAAAATTTGACTACATTTTACTAAATAAATGTCCTTTTTTGCATTTAATCATTTGGCACATAATTTATTTCCTAGACTCGAGTGGTGTGTTTTTGCCATCGAAACCTCATAACTTTGCTACTGATTTAGCTTTCTTACTGAGTTGGGATATTTTTTTTATTAACTTCTTCACTTAGTTGGTCATAAGTCGTGCGTGGTTTTTTAAGGTGCCCCTGTAGGCTAGTAGGTAGTGTACTACCTTGTCAGTATGGGGGTTGTGGGTTCGATTCCCAACGAAGACCTTGATTTTTTTTCACTAAAAAAATAAAAATTGACTGTCGGTGGAGCTGCTCAGCGATGAAGGCATAGTCACTGGTCGCTGTTGCTGTCTCTATACGGCAGTTAATTTCCAACTATCCTTCTACTTTCACCACCATCTCTTCTCTATCCCTTTCCTGACTAAAAATAGGCATTGTTGCCTGAAGTGCTACTTCTCTTTAATAAAAAAAAACATAGGAACTATCGGACTCTCAGTGAATAAAGTAAAATACTGCTAGAGCAGACACTAGATTGGGTTCATTCTTAAGCAAGATATTATGAGCAGCCATATTGTCTAAAAACTTTTTTCATAATCAAAATTTTTTTAAAATCATTGAATTGATGTCATCTGTCCGCCGAGAAGGTGTACTAATTTTGTTTTGCCACCATTTTGGTAAACATTAGTCTTGATAGTTCATATTGTGCAGACGTGAAGTAGACACGTGGCAAATTTATTATGGAAAAATTATCGATAAACCAGCTTGCTTTAATCGTTAAAACATTTTATCAAGAAAGAGGCTCTGTGGGTGATAGGTTACTAGACTACAACATACTGCAAAATCGGCTAAAACTATTACTACTGCTCAAGAAAGTGTTCAAAACAGTCCATCAATCTCAATTCGACGTCGTGCTCAGGAGGTTGGTTTTTCAAGAACAACTTTGGCTACAATTTTGTACAAGGGTTTGCATTTGTTTCCATATAAGATTCAGTTGATACAAGAGCTTCTTCCATACGACCATTTCCCGCCGCACATATGCCAATAGGATGTTACAGCTCGCCCATGGCAACCCCAATTTTCATTATGATTAGTGAGGAGGCACATTTGCATTTGAATGGATATGTGAATAAACGAATAGTCGATTCTGGGGAATAAGAAACGCTCACATTATTCATTAGTCAGCTTTGCATCCATTAAAAGTGACAGTCTTATGTGTAATTTGGTCAGGAGGAATCATTGAATCTTACATCTTTGAAAATGAAAACGACGTAATGGTAACTGTGAATGGGGAGCGATATCGTAATTTGATTGAAAACTTTTTGACGCCGCAACTGCATTGTTTGGGCTTGATTAACATGTGCTATCAACAAGACGGTGCCACATCGCATACAATTACCGCGAGACCTCTTTCCACAGCAAGTTATTTTAAAAAAATGGTGATATTGCTTGGTCTCCACAGTCGCCTGATTTGATTGCTCCGGACTTGTTTTTGTGGGGATATCTGAAACCCAAGGCTTATACAAACAAACCAGAAACGCTTGAGCAACTCAAACAAAATATTCGTAATGAAATTAAGGAAATACCGCGTGAAGTGTGTGCAAATGTAATAAAAAATGTGCACCAAAGGGCTCGCATTTGCGCGGCTAACAGAGGCGGACTTTTATCTGATATTATATTCCATACATAATTGGCGACATTAAATAAAACATTTATTAATATAAAAAACATTCTCTTTCATTTAATCAAAAAGTATAAAAAACAAAGTAGTATACCTTCCCAGCGGAGACCCTGTAAATTTTATTTTTATCAATGTGTTTTGATGTTAATAAGGAATTTTATTTATTTTGTATTACTGGGCGACTAGTAAAAATTAAATAATTAAGTTAAAAATAATGCGTAGAATTTTATATTGTTAAAAGTTTCCAAGGGCAGCAGAGCAGATTTTAAAGGAAAGTATTTCGGGAAATATATAAGATATTTCAATACTGTTTCTTTAAACTTACATTTTCAAATAAAGACTTCAAATCATAATAAATAGAAAAATCATCGTACGTCCATAGCTCTTAACCGAACACACAATCAACTAAAATCTTGTTAAATCTCTAGTGAGTTAGTTTTTCTTTAGCTGCCATTAAGTGTGACATTAAATATTTTCAAAAAGCTGTTATAATAAATGTGTGTCATGACTTATGTTTAATCTTCAGCAACTACTGTCAACGTCAATAGATAAATCTTTAATATGACCAACCAAAGTAATATCTTCAACCATCTTAATTTAAGGCCAAGGCTTTATTGAGCTGCAATAACTTGGCAAGTTATCTTTTTACTAGTTTTTTGAAAAAAGAAAAAATTAATATTAAGCAAAACTGAAACGACTTCTATTGATAATTACGTTAACATCACCATTAAGAAAAATCACAAAAAAAATAATTTATGAAAAACAAGTTTCAGAACAAAAGCGTTACCAGCATTTAATTGTTTATATATATATTTTATAATTATAACAATATAATGTCAAAAAGAAGTAATATTCGAAAAAAAGCTAATGACTTTTTTCCAAAATTTATTGCAGATTAAGGGTTCTGTAAGATCTGTTAATGGTGACGTTTTAATTTTTCAAGAAAATTTCTTGAAAAAAAATTCTGGAATTAATAAAAAATAAGATTAATTAATTAAAGTAAAAAAAATCCAAATGTAATCAAAAACTATAATAAAGTTTGTTTTCCAAAACAAAATGAAACAAACAATTTAGATTACGATGATAAAAATTTTTATTGTATTACCAAGAGAAAAGTTCGGCAATTACGAATAAAAAATGATATCCGGCAAATGTCCACCACGACCATGCTGACAGATGTCCATTCATGTTTTTAATCACTTTTCAACAAAATACCGAACCTATTTCGTTAATCTTATCACGGATTTTGAGGTTTAAGGCTGAAATCGATTCGATTGGCTTCGTATAGACTCTGCCCTTAACATAGCCCCCCCAAAAAAAAAATATCCAGTGGTGTTAAATCATACGATCTGTCTGGCCACTTTACTGCTGATTGTCGTGAAATTATGCGATCGGGAAATTTGGTTTGCAATAAATTGATTGTTTCATTGGCTGTGTGACATGTGGTCCTGTTGAAATCACATGTCAGTGAGATCCATGTCGTCAATAATAGGCCCAATTGAGTTGTTAGCAACTCACGATAGCGTGATCAATTGACCGTTACCCCATTTCTAGCTTCATCTTCAAAAAAAAAAAAAAGAAAACGGGCCTCAGACCACATAACATACCATACATTGACACGTAGAACATGCAAAGGCTTCTCAATAATCGCTCTAGAATTGTCAGCAGCCTAAATGCGACAATTTTGTTTGTTGACATTCCCTGACAAGTGAAAATGTCCAATCACACCTCCAGGCAACATAGCGCACCATACAGTAATATATTGATCATACAAAGGTTTCTCAATAACCGCTCTAGGATTTTCAGAAACCTAAATGGCAAATGACAAGTGAAACCGGGTTTCGTCTAAAGAAATGAGTTTTTCAGAAAAACCAGCCGGTTGTTTCTGATTGAATTGATCGGATCTACGGCGACGTGAATGGTCAGTCGTCTTCAATTCCTGCACCAGTTGAACCTTTTAAGGCCCCAGTGTAAAATTCTTGCGCAAAATTCGCCATGTGGTATGTTCGGATAACCCCAATTGTTGAGAACGTCGAGGAATTGACAAATTTGGATCTGTTTTAACAATGCTGCTCGCGGCTACAATGTTTTCATTTCAACAACGCGTTCGAACACACTTTGACATTCGCATATTTTGTATCGATAATAATGGCGGTCTCAGAAGAACGATTATGTCGACCGAAAACATCACGAATTTTACGAAATATAACTTTAACAGAACCTTCATTTTCATAGTGGATTTTAATTATTTTAATGCGATTTTCGTGCGAAATTAAATTTATTGTAACAATGCATCAAAAAAACTAAATATCAAAACTTCATGTTATTGGTGTTGCCATAATTGAAAAAAAAAAAATCTTTTTGAAAAAAGGCAATATAAAATAATGGGTGGGCATATTTGAGGTTAGGAAGTAAATTCTCTGGCAAATGGTTAAATGTCAATTTTAAATTGTTTTTTTTTTTTTTTTTGATATTTATTTAATAAAAAGTTAAGAAATTTTAAGCGTGGAAGGTTACACCCTTAAGCAAAGAATTTTAATTGTGAAAATTTACTATAAAAAACAAATGAAAATTTCACGGTTTGACATCATAAAATTCGAGCAGCTTTTCTACGTAATCAGGTTGCTTCTGAGATAGCTGTTCGTAATTAAATTGCTAAAATCCAGACTCAAGGTGTTGTTGCTGATAATAGACCAAAATAATACGCAAGTAGTGGGCGTTATGATGCAAACAAAGCCGCTGTATAGTAAAGTATTGAGAATTAGTCTGGAACTTTAGCTCGTCGATGTAGGCAACAATTGGGCCTCTAGTGAGAGGCACTTTGCACAATATTTTTCATAAAGATTTTTATTTATCTTCACGCTTATGAAGTTTAACTCGTTCAAGAATTAAAACTGATCGATCATTAAGTGCGTTCAACATTTTTAAATTCGCTATGTGAAAAGCTGAACGAAAATATTGCATTTTTCAAGAAAATCGTCTTTAGTGATTGACGCTCATTGGGCGACTTTGTTTACATAAACAAACAAAATAGTCTTATATGGGGCTCACAAAAACGACAAAGAGTCCTCCAAAAACCATTATATTCAAAGGAAGTGACCGTATGGTGCGGTTTATGGTCAGGCGGCATCACCGGCCCGTATTATTTCGAAAATACTCAAGAAAACACCATCGGTGTGAATTCTCTGCGCTACCAAACCATGATAACCATTTTTGTGGCCACTATTGGCTTATATTGACATCAGTAGTCTTTGGTATCAGCAAGAGGGTGTCACAAGCTACGTAGCCAACCAAACAATTTAGTTAGAAATTTCACGAGTGCGGAATTTCTCGATTTTGTTATATCAACTGGCCACCTCGCTTTTCTGAGTTAACCCCGCTGGATTAATTTTTCTGGAGTCATTTGAAAAATTGGATTTTTGTGAACAAACTATAAAGAACTGACGCTCTGAAAGCTTGAAGAAGAAATAATCTAAGCTTTGTTGCAAATGTGCTGCAAAATTTAATGAAAAGCCCAGGCGTCTGCTGACGTGCTAGAGGTGGACATTTGCCCGATATCATGTGCTATTATTAATTTTCATATTTCTAATTTTAATTGGTTAAAAACAAAAATGATGCTGTCAAAGCAAAGTGTGTGTTTTAAGCCAATTTAATGCCTAATCTCTGATTTGGCCACCCTATATTTAGTGCATTTCCAGGCCACGTGCTTGTGAATATTTTAAAACGATAAAATGATTAAATACCTTTACTATCTGTAAGGCAAAAGTTATTATTGTCCATTAAAAAGTTCGATTATGTTTTACACCAAGATATGTATCAGCATGTAAAGCATCGTCTTTCTGCTAAAAATTCTCATTCACTCACAAAATGTATGAAGCGTGGCGGCGGTGTTTTATGTGACAAAGTTGGCTGCTTCCTTTGTTTGATGTTCTAAAATTTCTTTTGTTAAAGTTGTATTGTTAGATCTATTCAGGTCAATCGAACATTCTGCCATTACAGCATTAAAGTTTAGCGGCAGATTATATTGCAATCAGCTTGAAAAACCTCAAAATTGAGTACAAAAATGAGGGGTTGCTGTGTTATTAAATCCCATATTTCTACTTTACATTGGTGGCAATAAAACTGAAGTTGTCAAAAAAATGTACTGCCTAACCTCAAATTTGCCCATTCATGATTATACATTTATTCCCAGATAATTTTCCTGTTTTAAAATTTAAAAAAATAAAGGGTTCAGGACAGATAATTAGTTTTATCCTTCCGCTGAACGAATATGGTTGTGTATACGCTTGAACATCGCTAGGAAGTATTGCGACATTCCTTTGAAAATCATGGTAATGTTGCAGAATGTGTGCTAAAAATGCGTACCGATTTTGGAAGAAGAGAAGTACCGTCAAATCCATATCGTTATCTTAGGAAATAAGTGAAAAAAACTGGCATCCTCATCTATTAACCAAAGCGTGAGTAGCCAAAAACAGTGCATACACCCAACAATGTTGCTGCTGTGAACGTGTGCGTGAAGCGCCATCAACATCAATTCACCGTTGTTCTCAACAATTGGACATTTCAGAGACAACATTGAGACGAATTTTGCATAAAGACCTTGGGTATGACGCCATACAAAGTCCAATTGGTTCAGGAGTTGAAGCCAAGTGACCATCTAATGCGTTTTCGCTTCGCTAAGTGGGCCTGCGAACGACTGACAGAAGATGCCAATTTTGCAAAAAAAATCATCTTTTCAGATGAAGATCATTTTGATCTTGGCGGGTATGTAAACAAGCAAAATTGGCGCATTTGGGGCACAGGCAACCCGCACGCATATATTGAAAAGCCGACGCACCCAAAACAAGTCACTATTTGGTGCGAATTTTGGTCCAGAGGCATAATTGGGCCATTTTTCTACGAAAATGAGCAAGAAGTGGCCGTTACAGTCAATGGCGATCGTTATCGGGCCATGTGGAACGAATATTTGTTCACAAAAATTTAAGAGGAGAATATTGGCAACATTTGATTTCAACAGGACGGCGCTACGTGCCACACAGCCGAAGCTACAATCGATGTTTTGCGCCCTATTTTTGAAGATCGCATTATTAGCCGCAGAGCTGATGTCGTTTGGCCACCTCGAAGCTGCGATTTGAATCCGTTGGACTATTATTTGTGGGGTGCCGTCAAAGATAAGTGTTACGTCGACAAGTCAGATACAATTGACGCTTTAAAGGACAATATTCCTGAAGGCATTGGTGAAATACAGCTGCACACAATCGATAATGTGCTTTAAAATTGGACCGATCGTGTAGGCTACTGCATGGCCAGCCAGGCAGCCATTTGAAAGAAATTATTTTCCATTAATAACCGGAAGGATTGTACTTTCAAATAAAAAAGAAATTTGAGACAATTTTCAGTAGTTTTGTTTATGGCATTTAAAACAAAAAAAAAGTTATTTGGCGGACCCTTTAGCTCAGAAAAATGTAATTTGTTTGACTGAGAATAGAAGATAATTTCCATAATAACAGCCTAATTTCAAAACTTCTAAAAATCTTCCTTTGTGGAAAACTTTTAACAAATTCAAGAATAACTGGATGAATGCTGTAAAGATAAAAAATATTGATTTTTGCAACATTTTCATTGTTATTCGACATATTTTTGCCATTTTATTTTAAATATTATTTGCACATCTGCATTTAAATGCAAAATATTTTTTCGTTTGCAATTTCTTATTTAAAATTTATTATTAACATTAACCTGCGGTTAAAACTCTTACATAAAACTGTTATTTGTACTTTCTTTTCTTTGCTATCAGAAAATTTGTAATTAAAATAGCTTCCAGTAAAAAAACAACAACAAAATAAGAATTTTTTTTATATTTATTTCATAAAGTTTATTCAACACATTCAACAGCACAAGAATATTTACTATTAAAATGTTTCGATAAGAAAATTGCTTGGCGGGTGTAATATTTTCATGTGTCGATTCTAAATTGTTAAATTCTATTTGCTACTTTTATGCTTTGTGGGTTGCAGGTTTAGTTTCTTCTATTTCTCTCTCAGCAATTCAGATGAGTTTTGTACTTACGAAGTCTGGTTTAGCAAACAACTGAGCTGACATAAGCAGCTATTCAGATTAAAGAAGTTTGGTGTTCAGTGTTAATTAGTACAGCCCTGCAAATCACAATATAGATTATAGATTCCTTTACCAACTTAGATACGTTTGTCTTAGATACAGACACTATTATGTTGTTGCTCACTTCCATGCAAAAGATTAAAACTTACATTTATCAAAAGCGGTTACATAACACTTAGTGCTTTTAACAACTCACCTACTGCTAAATAAGAATTACGTTACTCTCTGCTGTTTACCACATACACACACACACCTCACATACATATCCCCCGGGGGCACATATATATGGTCTTTATAGAACTTCGACTATCTAGACACAGTGCAACTGGGGGAAAAAGGGATCCCACTCCCCTGAAGTCAGCAGGGGTACAACTGGAAACTCCACTTTGTTTCCACGGGAATCAGTAAGCCCGTAGAGTTCATTGTTTGTTTCTTTAGACATTTAATAGTTCTCTGGCTGATTATTGAGGTTGGCCCCTATATGGGAGTATCGTGGTGGTTGTGGTTTCGCGGCCCCATAACAGTATAGTGGTTATTATGGTGGCCAGGATCATCTCACTGTTAATGACACCCTAAGTGAATGATCCAGTCCAGTGAGCATGCTAGACATGTGTTCTGGACAGGAGTTGGAAAGTCTCCAACTCTTAAGCAAGGAGTGATGATTTGCAGCCCTGCTCTGGAATCATCGACGTTGCAACTGGAAAGTTCTGTTGCATAGAATTATAGCTTCGGCTTCCTAGGACGAGCATGACGTTTCAAATTATGCAGTGATTTGGTCCACCATCTGATTAAGGCTTCATGGCCAGGCGCGGATGTAAATCGAATCACACACCTCACATACATATGTCACTTTGTGGACAGTTACATTATTGTTAAACTTTGTGTATCTAACCGACCAATACGAAACAGCGCGCTAAGAGCAATGCGTGATAAGATTTACGTCGGTACCTAGTAACTCGACGGTGGCCACCACTGGGGCGATATGATGCGTGCGCCGCGCCCTAGGAAGCCGAAGAATAATTTCTAGCATCAGGTTATTCATAGTTGCAATTTTGGAGGTTTCGCAGCAGGGCCGCCAACACCCACTCCTTGCTGAAGAGTTGGAGACTATCCAACTCCTCGTCCAGAACACATAACAAGCATGCTCACTGCATCCGGATCATTCAAATTCATTACAGCCTCGAAACCACAACCACCACGATACTCCCGAAGGGCCAACCTAAATAATTAGACAGAGAACAGCTAAAAAACCAAATAGCTAAACTCAGGAGCTTAGTGATTCCCGTGGAAATAACGTGGAGCTTCCAGTTGACTCCCTGCTAGCCTTTAGGGAACTAGGCTTCCGTTTTCCCCCCGTTGACACATGTAATGATGGTGAATGTCCATCAAAACATATCAATGTACCCCCGGGGGGACGCGCTAAGAGCAATACTTGATAAGATTTACATGTGCACCTAGCTGTGTAAGCCATAATCAGATGGTGATTCATACAACTGTGGATGAAATGTAGCGCCATCCTCGCCCTAGAACACCTTCAGATACGTATATACCCTCGGGTACTCCTAGTTTCAACTTCAAAAGCCCGAAGTAGACTGCAGTCTTCAGTCCTTGCTGAAGAGCTGGAGACTATCCAACTCCTGGTCCAGAATGCATGAAGCTTAATATAATATAAGAACACGACGGCATTAATGCTCACTGGACCGCGATCATTCATTGTGTTAATTGTGAATGATCCGACCTACAAACTCAAACGAGGGCTTCGAAATACACAGCCACTACGATACTCCCGAAGGGCCAACCTCAATGATCAGAGTGTGATTTGTTTTACATCCGCACCTGGCTATGTAGCCTTAATCAGATGGTGGACAAACCACTATTGTATAATTTGGAACGTCATGCTCGTCCTAGGAAGCCGAAGCTATAATTCTATGCAACAGAACTTTCTAGTTGCAACATTAATGATTCCAGGGCAGGGCTGCAAACCATCACACCTTGCTAAAGAGTTGGAGACTTTCCTACTCCTGTCCAGAATACATGTCTAGCATGATCACTGGACTGGATCATTCACTTTGCGTGTCATTATCAGTGAGATGATCCTGGCCACCATAGAAAACCATTGGATATGGGGCCGCAAAACCACAACCACCACGATGCTCCCATATAGGGGCCAACTTTAATGATCAATGCGTGATTTGATTTACATCTGCACCGACTATATAGTCATAATCAGATGGTGGTCAAACCACTTAGTTGATTGGACACCAACTACGCCCTAGAAGGCCTTCGGATACGTATATCCTCTAGTCACTCCTAGTACCAATTTAGAAAGTCCGGAGTAGGCCGTGCCCTCACTCCTTGCTGAAGAGTTGGAGACTTTCCAACTCCTGGTCCAGAACGCATGAAGCTCTTATTTATCAAGAACACGCCAGCATTCATACTCACTGGACCTGAACCATTCATTGTGTTAATTTGAATGGTCCGACCCACAAACTCTCACGAGGGTCCGAAACCACAACCACCACGATACTCCCATATAGGGGCCAACCTCAATAACCAGTCAGAGCACATCATTGTCTAAAGAGAACAAATAGTGTACTCTGGGGCAACTGATTTCCCGTGGAAATATGTGGATTGTCCAGGTGACTCCTACTAGCCTTTGAGGGGCCTGGGCTCCCTTTTACCCCGCAAGACACAAATCTAAATGGAATAGTAGGTTCCAAAAAGACTATAATGTGCCCCCGGGGGGAAACCTCAATGATCAGTCAGAGAACAGCAAAAAGGCTAAAAAGACAAATAGCGGAACTCTGGGGAAAGTGTTCAACACAATGCATTAACCTTAATTCAACGCCGTGATCATTAGTCTGATCCTCAAAGAACATCTTTGGCCACAATTATGCATAAGGATTGGCATTTGTTTCCTTTTAATGCATGACGTGGCACATTTTCATTTGAATGGGTATGTGAATAAACAGAATAGTCGGTCACCCTTGCAGCCATTAAAAGTGACAGTCTGGTGTGCGATTTGGTCAGGAGGAATTATTGGACCTTTCTTACTTCTTTGAAAATGAAAACGACGTAACGGTGACGCGACCGAGAAAATTTTTATGCAATAACTGAATTGTTTGGATGGCTTTTGGATATAATGAGTTTTCGAGCACCGTCTATGTAGCCCTATATGCAGCAATTTTGTTTCTTTAACCGTCTAATTGAAAATGAACCTCATCACTAAAAATGGTTTTGCTAAAAAATTCGTTGTTTTTGTTCAGTTTTTCAAACAGACAATTCAAAAACGTTTGACGCAAGCAATGTTCGGTCGTCTGAAATTAAACGAATTGAACTTTATAACCGAGAAGATGCAAAATGTTGCACAAAGTGCCTCTAGGGGTGTTCAGTTATTGCGAACGTCAACGAGTTGATGTTCCAGGCTAATTCTGAAAACTTTTCTGTACAGCAGCTATAGTTGCATCTATTTTCTATTGTCAGTAATAATACTGTGAGCCTTGAATTTAGCGATTAAATTACGCATAGCGGTCTCACAAGGAGCCTGCTCGAATTTTACGAAGTAATACAGTAAAAGTTTCACCATTTTGATAGTATATTTTTGTAATTAAAAAGAGTGTAGGTAACCTTCCAAACTTAAAATTTCCCAACGTTTTTACGAAATAAATATCAAAGGATGGCAGCTCAATTCTCGAAATTTAATCATTTGACAGACAATTCTAACCTCTTCTTCTAACCTCAAATTTGCCCACCCGCTATAAATAACATGTTTTTTTTTAAAGTAAAATTTTATTTTATTCTTCATCTTCTTCTTTTTTATTTGACAATCGATATTAAATAGTAAATGCAGGGAGTTCACTAGAAAAATAAAAAGAAAATTGCTTTTTTTTTAATATAAAATTTAATTCAGGATTGTAAAAATCTAGAAGTTTTGTAAGAATAATCGTATTGTTGGTTACACATACAAAAAAAACCACAAACGTATTCATACTCGTTTACATTACATGTAAATGTTACGTTCAAATAAATGTCTGCTTAAGAAATAAAAACTTTTTAAATTAAATTTGTTGTCCCGTAAATAAAAAGTTTTTCTCTTTCTCTTCATTAATAATATCCAAAGAAATTATTCGAGCTTAATTTAGAACGAGACAAGAAAATGCTAAAGAACGGTTAAAATGAATAGACGTATAAAAAATAAAATTTTTTAAATTTGGCAACCAAAAGAAAATAAATAGAAAAAAAAATTCACCCAAAGAGTGTAAAACAACACAAGTTCGCTAAATAATTATGTATTTCATGGTGTTATTTGTTTTTGTTGATTGAAAATATTTGGTAAATTATTTTGTTGAGCTACATTATGCAGCACTCTTTGCGATCAGTTTTAGAGAGATAAATATATTACGAGATATATTTGGATTTTCTACGGGTGCTGAAATATTTGTTCTCTAGTTATTGTTCAGTTAAACTAAGGACGAAATAAAGGCAAAATTTTACAAGATGTGCAATGACAAGAGGGTATTGAAGATAGTGAAGTGGATTATTTCCCGATTTCAGGATAAGTTTAAGGTGTTGACAGTATAATGTGCTAAGATAAGTTGCAGAAAATAATGGCTTACCTAATCTAATTTAACAATATGTAATATCCTTTCGAGTTAAAGTCGATATATAAAACGGGTGGCTAAATTAAAGAGAGTGAAGTCAAGGTTTTTATATACTTTTTATTTTATTGAGCCAAGTTCTTAATGAGGTTTTATTTAATTTCTCTAAAAATCAAATACAAAAAAAAATTTTTTCAAATACAATTTATTCGAATATTCTATTAATATTAATCGAAAAATTTGTTGTTCTGCATTAACAACATTTAGTAATCTTTTAAATTTTCCTGCTAAGCAAATTGCATTCTACATTCTTGGTTTTTATAGATTTCTAAATACAAAAAAAAATTCCTTTAATTTAAATTTATTTGCATATTCGACTAATAATAATCGAATTGAAAGTTCAACTTGTAAAAAGTTACTAACTTGTTATGTATTTATTCACATTTTGGTTAGAAATTTTGGATTTTTAAATATTATTTTATTCGAATATTCGAATAATATATTCGAATAATTGTTTTGTTGTATTAAAAATTTAAACACATTTTTTAGTGTACTTTCTTTTGTATTTTAAATAACATTTTATTTGAATATTCGAATAATTTTTTTTTTTGTTTTTTTTTGTTAAAGAGAAGTTGCACTTCAGGCAATAATGCCTATTTAGTCAAGCACCGTGCTGAAAGTATAAGGATAGTCGGAAATTAACTGCCGTATAAAGACTGCGACCAGTGACTATGCCTTCATCGCTGAGCAGCCCCACCGACAGTCAATTTTTATTTTTGTAGCGAAAAAAACCAAGGTCTTCGTTGGGAATCGAACCCACAAGCCCCATACTGACAAGCTAGTACACTACCTACTAGCCTACAGGGGCACCTAATATAAACATATATTCGAATAATTTTTTTTTTGTATTAAAAATTTAAATGCATAATGTTTTTAGTTACTTTCTAATCAATCGGCATTCAAAGCTTATTTTTTCTTTTTACCATTATTTTCTTTAACGCTTTTTATAAAAGCCACACATTTCTTACTAAGCGAATTGTGTTCCAAGTTCTTAATTACACTATTTACATTTAATTAAACTTGTTTAGGTTTCTAAATGTTATATAAAAATTTCTTGTCATATAAATATTCGAATAATAATAATCGAATAATTTTTTACCTCAAATTGAATTCTTTAATGATGCATTTAGTTTATTATCTGAATTTTTCTAATATGAATTAAAAAAAAAATTTTAAACAAAACTTTATTGAAAGCTCGAATAATGTTAATCGAATAATTTTATCTGCTGCATTAATAAATTTAAATAATTTTTTTAAATTTTCTTACTCAGCAAGTTGCATTCTACGTTGTTGATTTTAATATTTACATTTAAGTAAAAAATTTCAAATTTCTAAATATTAGAAAAAAAGGTTTTTCGATATAAATTTATTTGAATATTCGACTAATAATAATCGAACAATTTTTTGGTTTGAAGGGAAAACTCAGTTAAATTACTAATTTGTTATGTATTCAATTACGTCTTAGTTAGAATTTTAGTTTTCTAACTACGAGATAAAAAAATTTTCGAATACAAATTTTTTCCTATAATCGACTCGTAATAATCGATCAATTTTTGGGTTGGAATTGAAAACTAAATTAAGTTACTAACTTGTTATGTAAGCATTTACATTTCTTAAAAAAAAATAGAATTCTAAATACCAAATAAAAAGTTATCCTAATGTAAATTTATTCGAATATTGGATTATAATAATCGAATAATTTTTTTGTTGATGTAAAAACTTAGTTAAATTACTAATTTGTTATTCATCCAATTATATTTCAGTTAAAAATTTTAGATTTCTAAATACCAGATAAAAAGTTTTTCTAATATAAATTTATTCGAATATTCGACTAATAATAATCGAAAAATTTGTTGGTTTGAATTAAAAACTAAATTAGATTACTAACTTGTTATGCAACCATTCACATTTCAATTAAAAATTTTTGATCTATAAATACCAGATAAAAAGTTTCACTGGTTTAAATTTATTCGTGTAATCGACTTAAAATAATCGAACAATTTTTTGGGTTGGAACTGAATATTCAATTAATTTACTAACTTGTTATGCAAACAAACCATTTTATTTCAAAATTTTATAATTCCAAACACCAGATAAAAATTTTTCTGATATAAATTTATTCGAATATTCGACTAATAATAATCGAATAATTTTTTAGTTTGAATTGAAAACTCAATTAGATTAATAACTTGTTATGCAACCATTCACATTTCAATTAAAAATTTTTGATTTCTAAATAGCAGATAAAAAGTTTCACTGGTTTAAATTTATTCGTGTAATCGACTTAAAGTAATCGAACAATTTTTTGGGTGGGAAGTGAAAATTCAATTATTTTACTAACTTGTTATGCAACCATTTCACATTTTAGATAAACATTTTACAATTTTAGACATCCGATAAAAATTTTTCTGATATAAATTTATTCGAATATTCGACTTATTTTTTGGTTTGAATTAAAAACTCTAATCACATTGCTGTTAAAAATTTTAGATTTCTAAATACCAGAACAAATTTTCTTATGTAAATTTATCCGAGTATAAATTTATTCGATTAATAATAATCGACTCATTTTTGGGATTTTGAATTGAAAACTTAATTAAATTACTAAGTTGTTATACATCCATTTACACATTAGTTAAACAATTTGGATTTTATTCGAATATTCGATCTATATACGAATAATTATTTTGTATTGAAAATTTTTACGCATTTTTTTAATTGATTTACTAAGGCAAACCACGTTTCTGATTTCCTTTTCTTTTTTTTAGCTCTTTTTTTATAACAGTTACATTTAAGTTAAAAGAGTTTAAGATTTCTAAACCACTTACAAGCAACCAATATCATTAAAATTATTTTTGTTTGCCCCACAAAGTTAACAATTTGTTGTATCGATTTATTTCCTTTAGATTGTTTTAAAACTCAATAAAGTTTTAGTTTTATTTTGTAAAGATATTTATTTATTTTTAACAATTTATTATTTGCAAAACTTTTTTGTGAAGCTTAGGCACGTTTGAAATTCGAAAAATAAATAAAATAAGTGGTGCTTGCAATAATACTGGAATAATACAATAACAAAACTGCAGCAAAATTTCACTTTTAATTGAAAAAGTGCTTAATTTCTGCTAAAAGTTTTCTTGTTTGTTTTTTTTTTTAACTGCTTTTGCTTTTAACTGCTGAGATTAAAAATGTTTGTGTTATAAAAAATAATCTAAAAATATTGATAAAAAATTTTTTTTTAGAAAATTTCATCCTATAGATTTTTAAAGTGTTGTTGTAGACCCTAAATTGAATATCAATTATTTAGCAAAGGAATTCGGTCATATTCATTGAGTCTAATGAAACATTATTGAATGACGTTTCCAATATTTTTTAAAGAAAATTTGTTATTTTGGTAAATTTCAAATGTACAAGTTAATAATGTAGATTTTTTAAACTTAAAAAATGCGTTTATTATAGTAACAAAATAAGTTGATACATTGTTCAAAATATTGTCCATCGTTAGTCACTACTTTTCCCCATCTTTCTGCCAGCAAATGGATTCCGCACGAAAACAACTGCTCCGATTTTAAGGTAAAGAATCGATCAATACAATTTCTGATACCTTCTTCCGAAGTAATGCGTATTCCAATAAGGGCGTTCAGCGTTGTTCGAATTAAATGGCTGTTAAAAGGGACAACGTCTGAGCTATAAGTTGTGTGAGGCAACCTATCATCCATTGTTTTCTAAATAGTTTTTGACCGGTCTGGCAACATGTGGCTGAGAGTTTAAATGATGGAAGATTACAGCCTCGTGTTTTGTCGAATATTCTGGCCGTTTTTCGCTGACTTCTCTCTTTAAACGAATCAATTGCCTTCGATTTAGGACCCCTGTGGTCGTCTGACCTAATTTTAACAGCTTATAATACAAAACACCCTGCTGATCCCACCTAATAGAGAGTATTACTTTGGATAACACTCTCGTGGATATTTGGTTTTACGTGGATTTTGCTGGTTGAATGGGCTTTTCATATGCGTTTTTAAGCTTGTGTTTATTGCTATGTAAAGGGTTTTTCAACAAGAAGTTTGTTTTCTAGAACAAAATAAAACAAAAAAAATTAGATTAAGATGCTTTAAATTTTTATTGTAATACGATATCTGCCAAATGTCCACCACGACCACGCTGACAGATGTCGATCACTTAATCACTTTTTTGGCAAAACGGCGGTCCCATTTCGTTAATCACATCATGGATTTTGAGTTTTAAGGCTGAAATCGATTCGATTGGCTTGGCACAGACTCTGTGCGTAACATAGCCCCACAAAAAATAATCCAGTGGTGTCAAATCACACAATCTGGCGGCCACTTAACTGTTGATTGGCGTGCAGTTATGCGATTGGAAAATTTGGTTTGCAATAAATTGATCGCTACAATTTGGCTATCTGACATGTGGCACCGTCCTGTTGAAACTACATATCAGTATTATCCACGTCATCAATAATAGGCCCCTGTAGGCTAGTAGATAGTATACTAGCTTATCAGTCTGGGGGTTGTGGGTTCGATTCCCAATAAAGACCTTGGCTGTTTTCACTACAAAAAATAAAAATTTACTATGGGTGATGCTGCTCAGTGATAAAGGCATAGTCACTGGTCGCTGTGCTGTCTTATACGACAGTTAATTTCCGCTAACATCAGCCTTTCAGAAATAAAAGCTGCCCCGGTAGGCTAGTAGGTAGTGTTCATAGTCTACCAATCTAAAGGTGGTTGTTGTCGCTACAAAAATTAAGAGCTTGAAGGCTTTGTAACTATCTTTCTACCTTCACCACCTGTCTTATCTCTTTCCTATCCCTTTCCAAAAGAATGTAGCACGGTTGTGACTAAATAGGCATTGTTGACTGAAGTGCTACTTGTCTTAAAAAAAAATTGAGTTGTTAGCATCTCGGAATAGGATGATCCATTGACCGTTAGCGCATTTAAGGCCTCATCTTCGGCCCGATCTCGCCTTCAGACTTCATAGTGCACGAAACAGTGCCGCTTTGAACATGCCAAGGCTTCTCAATAATCGCTCTAGGATATTCAGAAGCCCAAATGCGGCGGTTTTGCTTGTTGAAATACCCTGAGCAGTGAAAATGGGCTTCTGCTAAAAAAATGATTTCAGAAAAAAATAGTCGGTTGTTTCTATATGAATTGAGCGAATCTACGGCGATGTGGATGATCGGTCGGCTTTAATTCTTGCACTAGTTGAACCTTGTAAGGCTTCAAAGTCAAGTTCATGTGGTAATTGTTAAGAATGTCGAGGTATTACTTGGATCTGCTTCAACACTGTGCTTCACGGCTGCGATGTTTTCAGTTTAAATACCCAGGTTGGTGTTCACACATTTTGTATCTAACCTGCCGACTCAAATTTAACGACCAAATTCTTAATATCGATCTTAGAAGGACAATTGTCCGAAAATATCACAAATTTTACGAAATGTAACTTTAACAGAACCACCATTTTCATAGTGGATTTTAATTATTTTAATGCGATTTTCGTGCGAAATTGAATTTATTTATTATTATTTTACTAATACGTCAAAACAACTAAATATTAAAAGTATCATGTTGTTGGTGTTGCCACAATTGAAAAACAAACTTCTTGTTCAAAAATCTGATGTTAATTTTTCATCACCAATAACAGTACGATACAAAAATGGTTTCCAGCATACAAAATTGCCTACCAACATCTCTCAACTTCAGTTCACATAGCTCTCGATTTCCCAATACACTTAAACGTAGGAAAATGGCTTATTGTGTGACTCCCAATGGTAATACAACAAGTTATGCTTGCGTTTGATAACAATATTTGCCAAATAAGGCTTCCAATTCCTCATCTTTTCTTTTTATTTTAAGGGAAGTAGCACTTCAGGCAACAATGCCTATTTAGTAAAGTACCGTGCTACATTCTTTTGGGAAAGGGGTAAAGAAGAGATGAGACAGGTGGTGAAAGTGGAAGGATAGTAACGGATATTAACTGTCGTATAAGACAGCACAGTCACCAATGAGCATGCCTTCATCACTGAGCAGCCCCACCGACAGTAAATTTTTATTTGTAGTGAAAAAAACAAAGGTCTTTGTTGGGAATCGAACCCACAACCCCCAGTCTTGTAAGCTAGTACACTACCTACTAGCCTGCAGAAGCACCTTAAAATTTTTCAACGCTTCAAGGCTCTTCTTTTCTTCTGTGTCGAATCGCGCAAAACATATTTTACAAGTGTTTTGAGTTGGTACTTATTGACTGTAACCAACAATGGATAATTTTTAGCAGCCGTTTTCTTCAAATGAAGAAAGGTTATTAGACTTTCCCCCAAACATTTCTTTTAGGCACAAAATTCAAAATTATTATGGTGACTGAAAAAAATGTGAGTCCATCGAATACTGAATTACAATGTCAGATGTTTACTATCCAAAATACCATATTTGTTATTATTGACACAAACCATATGCGATAGTTATGCGATATGTTGTCCAAATCGACATTAACTTGTAAAGCAACTTAACTCAGAAAATAAGAGTGGTCAAGCTGTTATTGTAACTGATGCTCCAAGCATGTGATATGATGCTTCGAGCATATCTCATGCTATATGATGATGGCATTAGATATATCCAGGTTATTTGCTCTCTTGCTTGAAACCAGGGGATTTTTTCTTCTGAAAAATCAATCAAAGGCGAAAACTGACTACTGCAGCTATAAAATTTAACCTCTTCTATTATACAAAATTGTCACGAATATTTTTGACAAAAGTGTGTATGCGCAAAGTATACACACTTTACTCTGTAGTAAACTCGTGTCTACCATTTACCCCCTGCAAGCATTACACACAAGTCTCTGTGCTTAACGATCCAATCAAACTAACTAAAACAATTGAAAGAAAAAGAAAAACTATTTGTCGAATTCAAATCTTGCGTAAATTGTATGTTCACCTTGGCTTTCACATGTATAAAGTTAATAGAATAATATTTTAACATCTTGTAATCGCTTTGATTTGCCTGGTTATTTTCTTTTTATTTCTTTTGACATCAAAAAAAAAAAAAAAACAAGTGTAAAAAAGTGTTAATGCGGCGTTTAAATAACATTTTCTATTTTTCGCACTTTTTCATGCATTTTTTAACCAATGTTGCCAATTAAATATTTTTGCATTTAAGAACAATTTTGTTAGAGCTTTCAACCAGAAATTAGTTCAATAACGAGATAGATATGCTCTTTCGACTGATATTATAGAAATAAAAGTATTTTCGGGCTTCCCCCCTTTAAGAGCTTCCCCCTTGTGTATTAAGAGTTTCCGTCTTAAATTTTTATGGATTTGTGGGACCAAGATGGATCCGTAGTTCAAATATTTTGACTGACAATGACCTATAAATGTTTTCTATTTTTTGTTAAGATGATTGCGATTGGATGTAATTTCGGAAAGAGAGGAAAGGAAACTATTTGGTAATTTAGCTCCATTAAAAATCTGGTGTAAAATTTTTTAAACCAAATTTTTAGCGGCTTATGATCGAGGTAAGTTTTAACTATTGACCAGCAATTGGTAGGATTTCATGATCATTTCAAGGGGAAACTATACATGCCCAATAAATCGAACAAATAAGACGTACAAGTTTAGGCCATTATTCACTCAAAGAGCAACTACTTATGTAAGTTTAAGGTCTACTTTGAATAGCAACCATATTGAGAGTAGCAAGTAACCAATTCACCAGATGAAAGAGTGAAATGTCCAGTTGAGACCATTGAATAGAGTGACCGTAATATTATTACTGATAATTGGTTTACCAGCGCAAAACTTGCACAAGAGATACAGGGTGTCCGCCGGGAGGGTATATTATTTTTGTTTTGTTTATAAGTGTTGGTTAAATGAAAAATAATGGATCTTATATTGGTAAATGTCTTATTTAATGCCCGCCTCACTGTGGGAACATTTTACGAGAAGGCGGTCAAAAATATATAACTTTTGAACGGATCCTAATTTTGATACGCGGTTTTCTTTGTATACTAGGTGAGATCATAGGCTTTCGTTTAAGGTATACAAATTTAAAATCGAAAAAATAGAAATATAGTTGTGATAGGTTTTAAAATACATTCTAGCTTTTAGCTGATTTTTGGTACGAAAGTAAAGTATTGCAACTTGTTCAAAGAGTTTGTTTTACATAAAGTCTTATATTTTGAGACACGTTTAGAATTTATACTTATTAAAAACTTAAATTTAGTCAGGTAGGGCCAACCTTTGGCCCCCGTGAAATTTTTCGTACGAAGGGCAAATGTTGGTTATTTGAAACAATTTAAGTTAAAAATTAACTGATTAAGTAGCAAAAACATAAAAAATATATCCATTTGTTCAAATTTAGTTTAGATAAGGAAGTATTTAAGTCCAAAATAAACATAAATACTACTCGTATATGTAAACTTTTGTTGTAAATTGATTAATACTTTATTAATGTACAAAAAATTTTTAAAGGATGCACCAGAAACATACAGATAACACTTGTGTTTGGAAAAATTGCTATTAATTAAACAATTTTAGTAAATATTTCATCTTTTAGAAGGAGTTTAGATTCTACGTCTAGTTAAAAAGCAGTAGTTTTTCATGCGTGCCGGATATTGGACATATAGGAACCTGATGTGCATAATAAAAAAACAATATATAGTCTTTGTTTTGTTTTTCTTGCGCCTCTTCAGATTCAATATTCCTATTGGTAGAATATTGTGTTGAATTATTTGCTCAAAATTTTATGAACTGTGGATGGCATATATCTCCGAGAATATTTTTTATTGTAAAGTATAGCTGTTTTGTTTTTGCCGTATTCTCCAAATTTTTTTGCATTTATCTTTCTGCTGCATGTTATAACTTGTAAAATAATACTCAATCTCCTTATTAGTTCCAATCTACTGCTGTGATAGATGCTGCAGTTTCTGGATCTGAAAGAAATCTTCTTGCAGTGTTTCCATCATTCCCTTCCCCTTGCTTTGGCTGATCGATGATTAGACCTTGTTCTTAATATTTTTCTTGAATTTATTTGTTTTTTTTTTTTGGTTTCTTTTTTCTAAATATTTCTAAATATTTTTTTTGAATTAGTTTTTTTTTGGTTTCTTTTTTCGTCATTTTCCTTATTTTTTCTCACTGTTTCGCCTAACTTACCAAAATCCAAATCATAATCCAATTTAAGAATATGCTCCATAAAACGTATTCTAGTATGAAGAGGGGACAATCCAAATTCGTATGCTGCCTTAAAAGTCTCATATACTGGAACTGGATGGCTTAATTGACTTTATGACTTTTTGCATATAGTGCAGCTTGATGATGCTTTTGTATCAGTTAAAGCTTGTGCAACTTTTTCATCAATCATTGTGAGATAAATTTTAAAATTTAATTCGATTTCCTGTTCATCAGCAGTAAATATTACAGGTTGAAGGTCTTTAATTTCATCTTTTATTTTTCGGACTTCTTCAGTTATGACATTTGTTGTTTTTTTTTTGAAAGTAAATTTTATTGCTTTTATTTGCGTACGGTTTTCCGTCGACCCGTGTCAAATTTGGTTTGTGAACAAACCGGTTTCGGCTGTTTGCCATCTTCAGTGTTCTTTTCGTACTAGTTGCGTTCTAATTTTTTTTTTACAATCAGTGCAAATCAATTTAAAAAGCAAAGTACTTTTGTAAATTACATTAATTTACGTTATTTTAAATAGGCAAAATATTTTGTGACCAACTGGGCATGACTAAATTGAAATTGCCTAAAAATTTTTGTTTTATTTCTAAAACTACGCATATTCATTTAAACAACGTCTCTCATAAGGGCTTTTTGAAAAATAAATAAAATTCTTAGAAAATAGCAAAACAGAAAAAAAAAATTTTTTTAATTCCATTTTACAAAAAATGTTCGACCTTGTGTCAGAAAAATTGTTCTGGTGCTCACGGTCGGATCGTGCCGGATATACAATGGGGTATAGGCGTAGAGGGGACATTTACGGCTATGACACAGTGCTAATGCTTTTACATTCCCTAACGAACTTTAGAAGTTATTGTCTATTTAGTAAGAGAATTTATAAAAAAATTGGACCTCTAAAAAAATTAATTTCTAAAAATCAAAAATCAATCAAAAACATGTCAGTTTCCTTACAATAATAGCTAACAAAGTACGTAATTATACAAAGTTTGTTTCGTTTAAAAACCTGGTACAACGAAGGAGTTATAGATGTTTAAAAAATCAAAAATTTACCAAGAAATTTCTCATATTAGCAAAATAATGAAAATGCTCATTTTGAATCACCCTGTTCAGTGTGATATAGTTAAAATAAAGTTTTAATTTTTTGGCTCCCGAAGTACACTAGTATCTACTTTCGAACGAACTTTAAAATTTTATAATTGGGGACCATGAAAAAAAAGGACTTTTGGCCGCCTTCTCGTAAAATGATCCACTGTGCGCCTGTGTTATCCTCACAAATGCTAGCCCTTTTGTCGGTGGCGGTGTCGCCGGTAAAGAAAAATTTTGCGCGACTTATAAATGTTGGAAGAAGAACAAAACGATGGTCGCTAGCTTTATTCTTTTTTATCTTGTTAAGCCACTTACAGCTCAAATAATAAAAAGAGTGACACGTACGTAAGACGAATTTTGAAAATTTTGGCAACATAGCTTGTTCAATAGGACCAGAAACCAGAAAAATTCAGTAGAGTGCTCTATCCAGCATGGCAAAAAAACCGTATAAGATTCTAGTTATAAAGGACTGGGTATATCGATCAACATCAAAGCGTGGTTGCTGTTCTTTATTACCAAGAAAAATCAAGAAAAACGTTCCAACCAGATTATTTGTCAACAATATGTTTTCATGTTGTGTGATGGCTGCAGAACAGCGCAACTTGCTGATGAGTCCAGCATGGCAAAAAAAAATATATTTGCAAGGTTCAAGTTATACAGGACTGGGTATATCAATCAACATCAAAATGTGGGTGCTGTTCGCTACGACCAAGAAAAATCAACAAAAAAATTCCAACCAGGAACAACATGTTTTCATGTTGTGTGATGGCTGCAGAACAGCACAACTTATAAATAACTGTTAAAATAGTTGCAAGAAATCATTACGGAATTTTAATATTGTTGGCAATAGACTTTTCTTAATGCGCCTAATTAAAGGTTAAATGATCTAGATTAATGCCAAAAAAATTTTGTGCTATTTCATTTAACATTTACTTCCGTTATTTGTTTTAACATTATCATTTCTATATCTGTATTCATTTCATTTTTCATTTTCTTTTACTTTATCATTTTACTTTAGCATTTTAATAAATCTTCTCCAGTGTTTTTGGGTCAATTTATGAAATATAATACGTACTTTTCTCTTCCCTACGCTATTGTTTTTACCAAATATTAAGTTTTTCTCTTAAGTGTCTATGACTTGTTTGTTAAACGCCTTTCTATTTTCGAATGCATCATAAAACTAAAAAACAGATTTTCTAACATCAGCAAGAAAAGTTACTCGTACTTTCTTTTTAAAGACTTAATATGAAAGTAAAGAAAAAGAAAATACTAAATTATTATATCCACACCAAAGAGTAAAAATATAGTCACAAGCTGTAAATGGTAAACTATTTTTCTCTAAAAGCAAAACGAATGCTGTTGTTGTTATCCAGCGAGACTTAACTGTTTAGCTCTTTCATATCAAAAGAAATAAAATTTGTTTTGCTGATATTGAGTTCCCTTGTTAAGGACTTATGGGCATGAAAAGTAAATATAAAAAAAAATCCAATAACATTAGTTGTATAATCGAATACTCGAAAAAATTTTTTAAGCAAAATTATTCCCAAAATTAGTCTACTTAAAAAAGTTTTTTAAAAAGCAACTTGGAGAAAAAAAATTATACAAACAATATTATTCGATTAATCGAATATTTGAAAAAGTTTTTTAATGAAAATGTTCGTAAAAAGGGACAACTTTTAATAGTTTGTATGAAATAAACTACCGTAAAAAAATAAATTTTACGAATAAGTCTATATGTCGATTCGTGTAGTCGATTAAGTCTTTAAAACAAAATTATTATAGAGAGAAAATTTTTGGTTTCTAGATAATTTTTGAATTAGTTAGAAATGGAAAAGATATTTTTTTCGAGTTCTTAAATATGTTATATTAAGATCTCCAAAGCCAAATTGGCGAACATTGACGAAATGTTTTTATTCATTAAAGAGGCCAATGTGCCACACATTAATTAGTAATCTGTTTTTGTTTTTTATTTTTTTTTTATCATTAGAATTTAAAAAACCGCGAAAACATTAAATATGAGCATGAAAAGTAAAAATAAAAAAAATCCAATAACATTATTTGTATAATCGAATATTCGAATAAATTTTTTAAGTACAATTTTTCCCTTAAAAAAGTTCACTTAAAAAAGTTTCTTAAAAAGCAGCTTTGAGAAAAAAAATTATTCAAACAAAATTATTCGATTAATCGAATATTTAAATAATTTTTTTTTTATTAAAAATGTACTTAAAAACAGAAAACTATACACGAAAAGTTTTTATAAAACAAACTACCGTGAAAAAATTAATTATTCGTATATGTCGAATCGTGTAGTCGATTAAATCTTTAAAACAAAATTATTGTAGAAAAAACTTTCTGGTTTCTAGATAATTTTTGAAGAAGTAAACACTAGAAAAGATATTTCTTTCGAGTTCTTAAATATGATATATTAAGATCTCCAAAAGCAAACATGGCGAACATTGACGAAATGTTTTTATTCATTAAAGAGGCCAACGGCTGGCACATTAATTAGTAATATTTTTTTTTTAATTTTTATCATTAGAATTTAAAAAACATTTAAAATATGAAATATAAGTATGAAAAGTAAAAATACAAAAAAAAAAAATCCAAAAACATTATTTTTAATCGAATATTTGAATAAATTTTTAAGCAAAATTATTCCCGAAATTAGTCCACTTAGAAAAGTTTTTTAAAAACAAGCTTTGAAAAAAAATATTTATGCAAACAATATTATTCGATTAATCGAATATTTTAATACATTTTTTAAATAAAAATGTACTTAAAAAGAGAAAGCCTTTAAAAGTTTGTAAGAAAAAAACTACCATAAATAAAAATAAATTATACGAAAATTAATCGTATATGTCGATTAAGTCTTTAAAACAAAATTTTTTTAGAAAAAAATTTTAAAATAGTACTTTAAAAAGTTTCTAAAAAACAAACATTTTTGAAACACAAAATTTTTTTACATAACTAACGATATTCGAATAATCGATTATTCAGCAAATTTTGTATTCGAATACTTTTAATAAGTAAGCTTAGCGAAAAAATTTAAATTTAAATAGGTGAAAAATACAAATTAAAATTATTCTATATGCTTTAACCGAATAATCGAATATATTTTTTACTTAAATTATTATAATTGAGAAAAAAAAAGGATTAGAGATATTTTATTTTCAAAAGAAATTGCGTTAAAAATTTCATTGAAGTAATTAATTTATTTATTGTGTATTCATTAAAGAATTGGAACTTAAAAAGGAAAAAATAGATTACCCATGTGATTATATGATTAATCGCATATTCGAATAAAACTTTTATGCAAAATTATTCCCGATATCAGCCAACTTTAAAAAGCCCTCTTTTGAGAGGCTTTTAGGAAAATAATAACACATTATTAGATTTCGATTAATAGAATATTCGAATAAATTTTTTAAAATGAAAATGTACCGAAGTTAAATTTACATGGCTAATTTAAAGAGAAAACTTTAAAAAATTGCTATGAAACAAAAAACCGCAAAAAAAATTTATACGAATAATATTATAAGCATATGTAATCGATTAAAAATAAAATTCTTCATAAAACAATTTAAAGATGGTATTTAAAAAAAAACTCCTTAAAAACAAAGACTTTAGGAAATATATTTATATAACTAACAATATTCAAATAATCGTTTATTCGAATAAATATTTTATAACAAAATTATTAATAAAATAAGTAAGCTTAACGATTTTTTTTGAAATAATTGCTAGAAAATTAAATTTATTCTATAAGCTTTAGCCAAATAATCGAATAATTTTTTATTTTAATTAGAAAAAAAGAAATAATTACTGAAATTTTTTTCAATAGAAATTGTAATGACAATTCGAATAAATTTGAATAAATTTTTTACAACAAAAAAAGTTTTGATTAACGAAAAAAATTTAAATTGAATAGAAAATACAGATTAAAATTATTCTATATATTTTTGCCGACTAATGGAATAAGTTTTTTAACTTGATTTATTTTAATTGAAAGAAAAATATTACAAAAATTTTATTTTCAAAAGTAATTGGATTAAAAATTCCATTGAAGAAATTCATTTATTTATTTTGTTATTTATTAAAGAATTAAACTTTTAAAACAGGGAAAACGCGAAAAATTGCCAATAGGATTATTTGTATAATTCCATATTCGAATAAAATTTTTAAGCAAAATAATTTCCAAGATTAGCCAATTTAAAAAAGTCCTTTTTTGAGCAGCTTTTAGGAGAAAAAATTATATAGACATTATTATTCGATAAATGGAATATTCGACTAATTTTTTTTATTTAAAAATGTACTTAATTGAAATTAGCCATATGAAGAGAAAACTTTAAAGAATTGCTATAAAACAAAAACCACGAAAAAAATAGTTTATACGAATAATATTATTCGAATATGTAATTGATTAAAAATAAAATTATTATATAAAACTTAAAAAAAAAATCTTTAAAATCAAAGAGCTTATGAAAACAAAAAATTTTTTAAACTGACAATATTCGAATAATCGATTATTCGAATAAATATTTTATAACAAAATTATTAATAAAATATATAAGCTTAACGAATTTTTTTTAAATAATTGCTAAAAAATTAAATTTATTCTATAAGCTTTAGCCGAATAACCGAATACATTTTTTTTATAATAAAAAAAACGAATATTACAATTTTTTTTAAAGAAATTGGAATAAAATTTTGATTGAAGAACTTATTTAACAATATTCCAATTATTGTTTATTTGAATAAATTTTTTACAACAAAATTTTTGATTAAATAAGTAAGCTTAACGAATAATAATTTTTGACTAAATCAGTAAGCTTAACGAATAAAATTTTAAATAATTTACCAAAGGCGATTTAAAGATTTTGCTATGTGATCGATCTGATCTCTTTTTTAAACAAAAATTTTAATGTAGAGGCATCTGGCTGTGCAAGGGCCAATACAAAGCTGAACTTGCCTCTGGGTACAGTGATCAACAAGCCAGTTACTTTGTATAAAATCCAGGCAAAAATTTCAAATTCTGTGCCTAAAATAAAGCTGCACATATTGGATTGAGTTTTGAACAGTTCAACAGATCGCTTGTAACCACTGAACGAAGCAGTGATGGGTATTTATATCGGGGTTTTCAACAACAAGTTTTTTTTCAATTGTGATAACACCAACGACATGATAGCTTTGACAATTAGGTTTTTCATTATAACAAATGCATTTACGACTGTTATAATGAATTTAATTTCTACTATAAGACCGCTATTAAGAATTTACTCGTTAAATTTGAGTCGACAGGCTCGATGCAAGAACTGTGCGAACAGTAACGCGTGTTCGACCGGGTCGTTTAACTAAAAACATCGCAGTCGTAAACCACAGTCAGTGAATCAGATCCAAATTTGTCAACTCCTCAAAGTTCTCCATATTGGGGTTATCCAAAACCACCACATACCAAATTTTGCGTAAGGATTTGACTGCGAAGCCTTACAAGGTTCAACTGGTGCAGGAATTAAAGCTGACGTAGATTCGCTCAATTTTTGCAGGAATAACCGGTTGGTTTTTCTGAAAAAATCATTGTTTCAGACAAAGCCCATTTTTACTTGTCAGGCAGAGTATGGGCTTCCGAAAATCGTTGAACGATAATTGAGAAGTGTTTGCATGCTCACTGTATGGTGCGCTATGTGGCCTGGAGTCGTGATAGGGCTGTTTTTTTTTTCGAAGATGAGACTGGAAATGCGGTAACGCTCAATGGCTCATGCTACCGCGAGATGCTTACAACTCAATTTTGGCCTATTATTGATGACGTGGATATCACTGAGATGTTGTTTCAACAGGATGGTGCCACATCAATATATTGCAAACCAAATTTCCCGATCGCATAATTTTATGACAATCAGCAGTTAAGTGGTCAGCCAGATCGTGTGGTTTAACACCACTGGATTATTCTTTTATTGTGGGGCCTATGTTAAGGACAAAGTCTATACGGTCTGTAGGTTTGTCGGTTTTAGTTCTAAAGCTCAAAATCTGTGATATTATTAATAGGACCACCATTTTCCCAAAAACTGATTAAAAACTTTGATGAAAGATTCGACATTTGTCAGTAAGGTCAATGGTGAACATTTTTTTTGTAAAGAGAAGTAGCCTTCAGGCAACAATGCCTATTTATTCTTTAGGAAAGGGATAGAGAAGAGACAGGTGGTGAAAGTAGAGGGATAGTTACGGAAATTAACTGTCATATATGACAGCTCAGCAACCAGTGACCAGGTCTTTGTCACTGAGCAGCCCCGCCGACAGTCAATTGTGATTGGTAGTGAAAAACAGCCAATGTCTTTGTTGGGAATCGAACCCACAACTCCCAGACTGACAAGCTAGTGCACTACCTACTAGCCTACAGGGCACCTAAATTATGGGCACATTTGAGGTTAGGAAGTAAATTGACTTAAATCTCACACTTTTTTTTTGACAACTTCAACTTCATTGATACCAATGTAAAGCAGAAATATGGGGATTAGTAATGGAATATAATGTCGTCCAAATATCTACCTTTAGCACGTCGGCAGACGTTTAAACTGTTGAAAACCCCTTTATTATCTACTATTCTATACATGAATGTGGCTTCAAAGTGTAACTAGCATCAGTTTGATACATTACGCTATTATTTTTTCAATTTCTTTTTTTTTTGCTTTTAATTGCACTCGTATAATTTTCTATAAAAAAATGTGCTGATGTACATATTTCTATTTGTATTTCTATTTTATTTTTTCCAACTGCTGCCTTTCAATTTCATATTCGTTATTTTGCTCTGCATAAGTGCGAGTAATATGGTATTGTAGCGTAAGTATGCAGCAGTAGTAGCAATAATAATTTGTTTACACTCTATTAACATTGTTGATGAATGCATTTCCAAGTAATATTCGTAAATGGTTTCAAATTCCGGAAACATTTTTAATGTTCAATAGATTGTAGAAAAATGTATGTAAAATTATTTGTCATGGAAAGCAGCATTTTCCTTGTTTAGTCTTTTTCATTTTTTAACATGACCTGTTAAGCAATATTCTAAAAACTAAACCAACAACAAAATTATAGCAACTAAAAAAAAAACAAAACAAAATCTGCTCTAAATAGCATTTCTTTTGCCGGTGATTTGTTTTTAGATTTTTATTTTTGTTTTTATTTATATTTTTATTATAATTTTTTACTTTTAATTTTGAGATGGTTTTTTTGTTTTTTTTTTGGTTTCTGTTTTGTTACTTTAATTTCTTAAAGCTTATTAAAGCTTTGATTTGTTTTGTGTCTTGCGTGTGAGAAAGTTTATTGTTTAATTTTTTGTTAATTATTATCCAACCGCTACTGAATCAGGTCAGTGAGCATTTTAAGATCTAACGATAATTTCATTGAATAGCGCTTAATTTAACTATAAGACATTCACACAGGGTTGACAGAATGCCTACTAATATCAACAGTGGTATTAGTTGTAGTTCCGTACCACTGAATAGAATCCGCATATCTATCCTGCTATGGAATACGCAGTCTTAGTAGATCTTCCTCATCTTGACATCTGTCTTTGGCGGTAAAAGGCGGTACCAGTCGTCTGAGCTAGTAGGAGTCTGAAACTGGAAGAGACATAGGACTCGCAAAGTCCGACCAGTGACTTATTAACCACAACGGTAACCCACCACACCACTCCCCCACATATTTATGTCTTAACGAAGGCTAACCGTCATTACATATGCCACCAGGGGTAAAAGGGAGCACAGTCGCCTAAAAGGCTAGCAGAAGTCGACTGGACAACTCCACTTTATTTCCACGGCAATCAGTAAGCCCCAGAGTTTAGGTTTTTGACTTTTTAGCCTTTTAGCTGTTCTCTGACTGATTATTGGGGTTGGCCCTTCGGGAGCATCGTGGTGGTTGTGTTTTCACGGCCCTCGTTTGTTGTTGTTTGGGTCGGATCATTCGCAATGAACACAATGAATGGTCCAACTATAGTGACCATAATTGCGGTTGTGTTCTTAAATTTTATTAAGCTTGCATGTGTTCTGGTCCGGGAGTTGGATAGGCTCCAACTATGCTGGAGTGACTGTAGGATATGCGTATCTGAAGGCTTCGTAGGACGAGGATGACGCCACATTTCATTCACAGTGGTATGATCTACCGTCTGGTTATAGCTTATACAGCTAAGTACAGACATTAATCTTATCACGCATTGCATGACAATTTTCCCGGTCGAGTAATTTCAAGATTTTACTTTATTATTTGGTCGCCTCATTCTTGTGATTTAACGCCATTGGCTTATTTTCTCTGAGACTATTTGAAACACCGACGCTCTGAAAGATAAAAACCAGTGATGTTGGATTATAAAACTCGGGTCTGCATTTACGAGATTAACGAAATTTTGTTACGAAATGTTCTTCAAAATTTTGTGAAAAGGGAGCCTGTTTTCCAATTACGGTAACATTAACGACATGATAGTTTTGACATCTAGTTTTTTAACGTGTGCATAGCAGATGCATTGGCAATAGTTACAATGAATTCAATTTCGCATGAAAATCGCTTTCAAATGATTAAAATCCACTATGAAAATAGTGGTTCTGTTAAAGTGAGGCACAATGTTGAACCAGATCCAAATTTGTCAATTCCTCAAATTTCTCAACAATTGGGGTTAAACAAAGCCCCCACATGGTGAATTATCCGTAAGGATTTGACTTTGAAGCCTTAGAAGGTTCAACTGGTGCAGGACTTGAAGCCGACCGACCATTCATATCGCCGTAGATTCGCTCAATTCATTTAAAAGCAATCGGCTGGTTTTCTTAAAAAAATAATTTTTTCAGACAAAACCCATTTGCGCTTGTTAGGGCATGTCAACAAGCAAAATTGCCCCATTTGGGCTTCTGAAAATCCTACAGCGATTATTGGGAAGCTCAATGTGTCACTGTATAGTGCGCTATGTGGTCTGGAGGTGTGATTGTGCCATTTTTTGTTTTTTTTTTTAGATTGAGGCTGGAAACTATCAACTATTCAATTTAGGCTTATTATTGGCATCGTGGATATTAATGACAGGATGATGTCACATGTCACACAATCAATAAAACGATCAAATTTCCCGATCGCATAATTTTACGACAATCAGCAGTTAAGTGGCCATACAGATCGTGTGATTTAACAGCATTGGATTATTTTTTAGGGGGCTATGTCAAGAACAGAGTCTGTACAGAGCCTATCGAATCGATTTCAGCCTTGAAACTCAAAATCCGTTATGTGACTAACGCAATAGTACCGCCATTTTGCCAAAAAATTATTAAAAACTTTGATGGAAGAATCGACATCTCTCAGCATGGTCATGGTGGACATTTTCCAGATAACATTTATCATTTACAACTGCCGAACTTTTCTCTTCACAATAGAATAAAATTTTTTTTTAGAAAACAAACTTCTTGTTGAAAAACCCTTTATATTTTTTGTCTTTTAGTAGAAGTCAGGAATAAAACAAATTAAAAACTTTTAATTTAATGGCAGATGTGCGAGCGACAATTAAATTAATTAACTGATTTTTTTGATATAACTCACTTAACAACTGTTAATCTTATGTTTACTTTTCTCTTCTTCTTTTTTAGGTAAATACTATACAAACTTGAGAAAAAGAAGTGGTTCGGTAAGTTACTTTAACAGCAAATCCTGCTTAAAAACTCGTTTGCTTTTACTTTTTAAAATTCTTGTTGCTACCCGCTATTGCTTGATACATTTAACATGCTGCCTTTTTCAGCTTTTTGTTAATTTGCTCATTATTTATATTATTTTACATTATAAAATATATAAATTATTTACATAGCAAAAAAACAATTTACCCGCCAATTTTATTTCTTTTTTAAATGAATTCTTTTTGATGACGTCTTTTCCTCCTTTTTCTCATTAAATATTTTTTCTTTGCGATAGAAGGATAAGCAGTTTTGTTGTGTTATAAACATGTTATTTTGTGATATTTATTATTTATTTTAATTATAAAAATAATACAGAAGAAATCATGCAGGTGTGAGAAATAAAATAAAACAACTTACCCGCCAATTTTGTTTTTTTTTATTATTCAAAAATTAGAAACTATCACAAAAGTTAATTATTTACATCAAATATAAACTGGGGCGATTGTGAATAAGCGGTTGTAAAAACTATCAGTTTTATTTAAAATAAATTATAAAATTGAAATAAAATTATTAAAAATTCAGAGGAAGTTGCAATATTTAACTTAAACAACTTCGTTGCTTAAACAGAACTTATCCACGACAAGTATACAGGACTTCCATGACTTGGAATTTGTGTGTGTGATAGAATTTACATTAGCACCGAGCCATAGGGCTATAATCTGATGGTGGTCTTACCACTGGGTATAGGAAAGCGATCACCCACGCCCTAAGAGGCATACATACTAGGCTTTTAAAGTGTACCAACTGCTAGTTCTGTTACAACTGCAACTAGGACATTTATTTGGATGTTAATGCCTCTTCGGAACTTTCTTCAAAGCACGATTAAACAACAGCCGCCACAATTCTCCGCTAGGGGCCTCACCAATAAGCAATCATCGATTACTGTGACGATGAGAGTGTTACGTGAAATTTTTAAAAGAAACAATGTGCCAACGAAACGCACTATTTATTGTGTAGTGAATGATTTCGAAGAAAAAGGATCTGTAGGTGATAGGCCCACGTATGGACCACAATGTACTGCAGGATCGGCTGAAAACATTACTGCTGCTCAAGAAAGTATTCAAAACAATCCATCAATCTCAATTCGACGTCGTGCTCAGGAACTTGGTCTTTAAAGAACAATTTTGCACAAGAATTTGCATTTGTTGCCGTATAAGATTCAGTTGACACAAAAACTTCTTCTACAAGATCATTTTCGCCGCCGTACATATGCCAATAGGATGTTACAATGACAACCCCGATTTTCATGAAAAAATCATAATGAGTGTCGAGGCACATTTTCATTTGAGTGGATATGTGAATAAACAGAATAGTCGGTTCTGGGGAATTAGAAACCTTAAAATTATTCAAGTCACCTTTGCATCCATTGATAGTCTGGTTTGCAATTTGGTCAAGAGGAATCATTGGCTCTTACTTCTTTGAAAATGAAAACGACGAATGGGAAGCGATATCGTGATATGATTGAAAACTTTTTAACGCCACAATTAGATGCCCCTGTAGGCTAGTAGGTAGTGTACTAGCTTGTAAATATGGAGGTTGTGGGTTCGATTCCCAACGAAGATCTTGGTTTTTTTCACTACAAAAATAAAAATTGACTGTCGGTGGGGCTGCTCAGCGATGAAGGCATAGTCACTGGTCGCTGTGCTGTCTTATATACGGCAGTTAATTCCGGCTATCCTTCTACCTTCACCACTTGTGGTATCAACAAGACGGTGCCAAATTACTGCGAAACCTCTTTTGCACAACAAGTTATTTCAAGAAATGGTGATGTTGATGGTTGCCTCCACGGTCGTCTGATTTGACTGCTTCGGATTTCTTTTTATAGGGATATCTGAAAGGAGGGTTTAGGCAAATAAATCAGAAACGCTTGAGCAACTCAAACAAAATATTCGTGATGAATTTAATGAAATAGCGTGTAAAATGTGTGAGAATGCAATGAATGAAATTTGATCAAAAGGGCTCGCTTTTGTGAGGCTATCAGACATTAAATAAAATATTTATCAATATAAAAATAATATTATAAACACACAAAGTAGTATACCTTCCCGTTGGACACCCTGTAGAATTCTGATCAATAGCTATCCTATCGTTTTTATCTAAGATATTTCGAAAATATTCTCATCAGACATATAAATGAGTATCTACAACGAGATGCATTTTTATCTCGGATACAAGCGGGCTTTATTTGGGTGGGAGCATAAGCTCTACAAAAGCTGTAGTCGACGTAATTAAGAGCCTTAAATCTCAACCCGACAGCAACATGGTGGCTTTCCTAATTCTTCTGGATCGCAAGGGGTTCGATGCGGTAGAGCAGTCGTTTCTGATAAAAAAAACACACACACACACATACATACACACATACTACTGTCGCGAGTGGTCAGCTCTATTCTTTTGTATGCTGCCCCGATTTGGGCAAGGACCGGACAGTGAAAGGAATAGGAGAATTATAGCATCGATGCATAGGCTTTGCGCAATAAGGGTCATAAGCGGCTTTAGGGCAATATCGGATGATGCCGCGTGCGTCTTGGCCGGAATGCAACCTGCTGATATAATGGCAGACGAATTCAGAAAAGTGTTCCTTAGGCAAACTATGGATCGCGAAAGGATGAGGAGGAGGAGGATGAGGAGTATAGAAGACGAGGAAAGAGCTACATCAGTGGCTCTATGGCAGACTAGGTGGGACAATTCTATGAAAGGTAGATAGACATACAGGCTAATCCCTGAGATACGCTCGTGGATATCGCGGCCGATAGGAGACTGTGGTTACCACGGTACGCAGTTACTATCGGGTCATGGAGGCTACCGCCAGTACCTCCACAGTGAAGGGCACGACAGCTCACCTCTTTGTCCGGTGTGTTTAGGGGTGAACGAAGATGCGAAACATGCAGTTTTTCACTGTGGACGCTTCTCAGAGCAGAGACAGTCGGCGAATATACCAAGCCCAGAGGACCTTATTTACCATATAACAGCTTCGGAGAGAAGATAGCATGAAATCGTCTCATTTGTGATAGCTGTTCAGGCAAGCCTCCGAAGAGCAGAGGCACAGAGAAAGGCCCATAGGGCCGCTTCCTGAATATAGTATAGTTGTTACTAACTAGCCCCGCGAAGTAATACCTAACGGCAGTCCCGCGGGGAGAGTGGTGGAAGAGTGCAGGGTGTGGGTTTAGTACGTAGGCGCTTCCCGGAACCGAGTATTTGGGTGCGAATCGTGCACGCTGTTATCCATTGATATCAGTATCTTAAGAAGATTCCCACATCCTTGGCGCGGCCAAAAAAAAAACACATACACACACATACACACACACACACATACACACACACACACATACACACACACACCTACACACACACGCATACATACATACATACACACACACACACACACAAGAATATATAAATTTCAAAGTTTAGGCTGCACAAAAGATACACAGAATCCATGACTGTAAGAAGAAATTAATGACTTAAATAATTGAATAATTAAAAGGCGAAAGTAAGTAAAATAAAAAGCACTTCTTGGGAAAATATTTCTTGAAATGCTACAATTTTGTGATAAACAACTTTAATTGTTATACAGCTTTGACATAAATTTTTTGGAAGTCTACTAAAAGTTCATTGCGCCAATCCTCAAATAAATTTCTTCTATAATTACAAACAACAACAAGAATTTTTACAACAAAAAAAATTTCCAAAATAAAACTTTTCCTCATTTACGCTTTAAATACATAAATGGAGCAGCATTTATCTTAAGACTACTTAAGACAGCTGCTGATTATGGCTGTCAGTTATAAGGAAAAGAAACTAAGGCAACGACAAAAATAAAAATAGTTGATTAATAGTTATTTTCGGTTGTGGTTGACTGTGGGTACGAATGTTATCCGTAGAGTGTTTTGCTGTAACACAAGCTGCCATAATAAAAGCAAATACTATGGAAATCAATTTCAATGATTTTACTATTTTTTTTTTTTTTTGGTAAAGAATTTAATTGGAGCTAATTTAATTAAAGATTTAATAAATAAACTTGTTTTTGCCCCAAGAAGCTAAGAAAATTAATAATTTAATTTAATAATAATTTCCAAATCAATATTTTTATAATATATTGGGTGGAAAAATTTGAGGTTAGAAAGTAAATTAGTTTAAAACAGCCATATTTTTCTGACAACTTTAGCTTTATTGATACCAATTTAAAGTAGTATTATGGAAATTAATAACGGTATATGATGACGGGTAAATACCCACCTTTAATACCTCAGTAGAGGTTCATACAAAATCTTTAAGTACATTTTGCAACAAAGCTTTGCTTATCTCTTTAATGCAGCACCGCATTTCATCATTTAGAGCGTCAAATGTTTGTGGGTTGTTCAGGTAAATTTGGTCTTTCAAATGATTCCAGAGAAAATAATCCAACGGCGTTAAATCGCAAGAGCGAGGCGGCCAGCTGCATTGTCAAAGCGTGAAATTTCGCCACCTGCAAAGTTCTTGTGCCATAACTTAATTTTTTGGGTAGCTGTATGACTTATGGCGCCGTGTTGTTTAACCAAACACCATGGATAATAACATTAGCCAATTGTGGCCACAAAAATTTAATTATCCTGATTTTGTAGCGCAAAGTATACACGGTGACGTTGTTTTTTTTTTTTGCTAATTTTTGAAAAAATGCAGGCTGATGATACCGCCTGACCACAAACTGCACCATACGGTCTCTATCTTTGGTTTGCTAGAGCTGCTTAAGTATTTTGTGAGTTATATGGGCGAAAATTTTGTTGGTTTATCAATCCGTGTAATTGATGATCACTAAAGATGATTTTGTTGAAAAATGCATTGTAGTTTTTCAAGCAACAAATTCCCAAACGTTCGACGCAAACAATTTTGGGACGGTTTTAATTCTTGAACGAGTTCAACTTTGTAAGTGTAAAAAGTGTTGCACAAAGTGCGTCTAGTGATGTCCAATTCTTATAAATGTCAACGAGTTAATGTTCCAGGCTTCTTCTTAAAACTTTGCTGTACAGAGGTTATATTTGCATCACTACGGCCACCACTAGCGTATTGTGTTGGTCATATTGTCAGCAACAATATCGTGAGCCTTCGGATTTAACCATTAAATTAACCACAGTGGTCTCAGTAGAAGTCTGATTATGAAAAAAAGCCGCCCAAATTTTTCGAATTGATACAGTGACATCTTTACCATTTTTAGACTAAATTTCTACAAGTAAAATTCTTTGCTCCACAGTGCAACGTTCCAGGCTTAAAATTCGCCAATTGTTTACTAAATAAATTTAAAAGGATGCTAGCTCAATTCTTGACATTTAATTATTTGACAGACAATTTACTTCGTAACCTCAAATTTGGCCATCCATTACCACTAATAACATTTAAAAAAAAAATTAAGACTCAAAACCTACTCCTGTCTAAACACATATAAAGAGAAAATATTATACGAGTTCTTTTAAAAATTCTTGACATTTAATCATTTAACAGACAATTTACTTCCTAACCTCAAATTTACCCACCATTTAAAAAATTTTATTTAAAATTATTTACCCATTTTACTAAGTGAATGTCAGTGAATAATCGTGGCTAAATTTAAATAACTGACAAATTATTCAAATTTATATCTAACAGGTTGTATTATTATTATTTTTAAAATTTTTTCTTATTTATTTATTTGATAATTTTTATAGTTTTTTTTTTTAAAAATTTTTTTCCTGAAGAAGCTTTCCAAAGGAAAGCGAAATATCGAAAAGAAAAGAAAAAATATTTATAAAAAAGATCGTTAAAAAGAAAAAAAGATATTTATTAAAGATAAATTAAAAATTATTTATTTTTAAAATTATTATATTTATATAGTTTTTTTAAACGATCTTTTTTATCTTTAATAAATATCTTTTTTCTTTTTTAAGATCTTTTTTATATATTTTTTCTTCTCAATATTTCGCTTTCCTTTGGAAAGCTTCTTCAGAAAAAAATTTTTATAAATTTGAAAACAAAAAAAATTATTAACAAATTGAAAAAATGATTCAAAACATTTGACAAAAACATAAAACAAAAAAAAAAAAAAAATGTTTTGAAACATTTTTTCAATTTGTTAATAATTTTTTTGTTTTCAAAAATATAAAAATTTTTTTCTGAAGAAGCTTTCCAAAGGAAAGCGAAATATTGAGAAGAAAAAATATATAAAAAAGATCTTAAAAAAGAAAAAAAGATATTTATTATTATATTTACAAAAAATAATTTTTAAAGAGCTAAAAATATTTATTTGTTCAACACTTTCCCCTGACTCAACTTTTGTTTTATTATCATTTCATCACTGTCACCACAGCCTTTGTGAATATGATATATTAAGGTGGATGAAATGATTATTAATTAAGCACTAAATATAAATAAATATATTTATAATACATTCTTCTGCTTAAATTACAACTTTATACTGAACCTATTATTAAATATACTAAGATTATCCGTGCATAAATCATTAACGAGGCAAGCATTAAAATTATTTAAGACAGTATTCTTCAAATAAAAAATATTTAAATATTAAAATTCCAACCCTAGTGTTTTAAAATCCCTTATCCCTTTTTAAAGCCTATTTTTACTTATTACTTAATTCTTCGCAATTACAATTTTGTTTTTACAGCGTTGTGGTGTTTAAGACTGCTGTTGGCTATTAAGTTTCCACTCTCTTTTAATCACTTAGATCGCATAATACCGAACTTTGCCAGGCGAGCTATATTTAGTATATACCTGGCTATGGCTTTCAGCCGCAAGCCAGCAAGCACGGAATATTAATAGTAAAACAACCTATCTTGTGTTATTATACTGTTTCTGCCTTAAAAGCAACGAGAAACGAGCTGAACCTTTTACAAATGTTATCCATAAAATGTTTTTTATCTGTTTGCTTCCGCTATTTTACGCCATATAATGCTTGTTGGTCTCTTCGCTTTAGAAAAATCTTTTTAATGCCATTTTCTATTTCTATCTACTGAAATTACTTCAGATTTGTATTTACCCAAATTTTAAAGTCTTACGGCTGTATGCATAAAAAACGCTTACTTGAGCTTTAAAGTACACGTTAGTTAACAAACACTTTAAGGCTAACAGACGTTTGTTAAAAAATGGTATTCATAAACAGTACTGTAGCTAATGTATGCTTTAGTAAAATTAGTATTTTGATTCTGGCAATGCCACCATTTTCTGTTGTCACTATGTAGTTAACGATGTATAAAAATGAATATTATTTATCCGGGTAGTTAGATCAATAAAAAATGTTTTTATTGTTTTTAGCAAAATCAACGAATTTTTTTTTGTTTTTCTTTTTTTATTAATCTTTTTAATAAAAAACAAAGAACCCAAAAATGGACAATTTGCAAGGCTTACGAAGAACTTACAAAGAATTTGTTCATATTAAAAAAATAATTATTCGTATAACGAGCTTTGTTTTAATTATATGTACATCAATAAAACTTTTGTTTAAAATAATTAATTATAATTATATATAATAGTTATAGTTTTTTGACCTTTTTAATATATATTTTTTTTTTTAGGAATTAATTATAAAGCACTAGGTCACTTTTTAATAAAAAAATTTTTAAAAACTTTTATTTTTCATTATTTTTTTATTATTATTTTTTTTTAGTATTATTTTTTTTGTTATTATTTTTTTTTATTATTATTCTTTTTTATTATTATTTTTTTTTGTTTTGAAAAAATAATAAAAAATAAAAGTTTTTAAAAATTTTTTTATTAAAAAGTGACCTAGTGCTTTATAATTACTAAAAAAAATTATAATTATATTTTTGTAAAATATAAAATTAAGATGTAAAAATATTTTATATTGAATGGCATGTTATGTTTTAGTTTTTATTATTATTATTTGTATACTACAATTTGTTTTAATAAACATTTTAAAAAATTTTTGGAATAATAAAGTATAATTGTCAATTGAGCCGTTAACATTGAAAGTGGCATAAGTCACAACTGAACAATTTTTTTTTCATTTTTAATAAATATGAAATTAATAAGTTAAGAAGTATTGAGATTTGTTTGAGAGGAGTGTTGCTAATTAACGGTGTAACAAAAACGCTTATTTTGAAAGTGGTGTTAGTCGCTGTACTCAGGAAATTAATTACGGAGCATAGTGTGTAAGAAATGGAAATATGTAATTAGTGTGTGTGAAATATTGTTGTGATTATTGGACTTATTTTTATTTATTTTATTTTTATTTTTATTAGTTTACTGCAGTTTACTGAACTATATTATAGTGATATCTAATATACCACACATAATTAGCATTATTTTGTTTTTTTTATTCTCAGGAAGTTGCTTCGTGTTGTAGAAAATATCTAAGAATATCACAACTCAAAAGCATATTATTGTACATAGTGACTTATGTAAAGGACAAAATAGTAGCCCCCTGTCGAAAAAATCCTTCACAGTTTACAACATGGAGAAAAAAGCTTTTATTTCAACACAATCATTAAAAAAATCTGTTTTAGAAAGAAAACTAAATACAGACTAGTTAAAATGGCTAAAAATTAAAATGTTTTATAAACTAATTTAAAATAAAAAGATGACACTAACAAAGTAAATTATGTCACTTTTAAAATAAACAGCTCAGTTTATTGTAAACACAATGTGTTTTGTTTTTGAACTTTCAATAATAAAATTTAACTGTCAATTTATTGTAGGTTTAACGTAGGTTTTTCGTACTTTAAAGTTAACAAAAGCTAGGTGCCCCCGTAGGCTAGTAGGTAGTGTACTAGCTTGTCAGTATGGGGGTTGTGGTTTCGATTCCCAACGAAGACCTTGGTTTTTTTCACTACAAAAATAAGAATTGATTGTCGTTGAGGCTGCTCAGCGATGAAGGCATAGTCACTGGTCGCTGTTGCTGTCTTTATACGGTGGTTAATTTCCGACTATCCTTCTACTTTCACCACCTGTTTCATCTATTCTCTATCCCTTTCCTAAAGAATGTAGCACGGTACGTGACTAAATAGGCATTGTTGCCTGAAGTGCTACTTCTCTTTAAAAAAAAAAAGGTATTTTAAGGTAAAAGCGTTTTTTGAATACAACTTTAGGAAATTGTGCTTAACAACGGCAGTTAAACCTGCTTTAAGTTTTTATGCATACAGCCGTTATAGTTTATACAGAATAGGAAGGCTCACATTCCTATCAAATGATGTTGATAAGTAGTGAACGGCCGCTGGGATATGAACTCAAAGCACTTTATTAAATTAAAAATTGTTTCTTGTGCAACATAAGCAACACTTTTTTTATACCTTTGAAGACACAAACCTGAACATGGCATTTCCTTTAGATCTTATAACAAAAACGATACAGAAACAATTAGAAGAATTGTGCCTTATGTATTATTTTTGTGCCCTAACAGCGCAGAGAAGGGCAATACCAAAGCCGCACTTTTTTTTTTTTTTTTTAAAGAAGTAGCACTTCAGGCAATTAGTCAAGTACCGTGCTACATTCTTTAGGAAAGGGATAGAGAAGAGAAGCGACAGAGGGTGAAACAAGAAGGATAGTAATGGAAATTAACTGTGATATAAGACAGCTTAGTGACCAGTAACTATGCCTTCATCACTGAACAGCCCCACCGACAGTCAATTTTTATTTTTGTAGTGCAAAAAACCAAGGTCTTCGTTGGGAATCGAACCCATAACCCCCATACTGACAAGCTATTACACTACCTACTAGCCTACAGGGGCACGTTTTGAGAAAACAAAAACTTTTGCTAATTGAACTTATCCTCTTGCCTGGTTTCATATACTGACTGGAAGCATATTCTGCTACTTCTTATATGGCTGCTGGTCCCCTCGTAAGTCGATACCAAAAGTATACAAAAGTATACAACGATTAAATTCTTCTGCGCCTATTATTCAAAGAGTATTAACTTCTTTCTATTATAAAAGGGTCTTCAACAAGAAGTTTAAGTTCTAAAACCAATTAAACCAAACAATTTAGATTAAGATGATTCATACTTTAATTGTATTACGAAGAGAAAAGTTCGGCAATTATGAATGCAAAATGATATTTGGCAAATATCCATCATGATCACGCTGACAGATGTCGATTCTTTCATCAAAATTTTTAATCACTTTTCGGCAAAATGGCTTTCCTATTTCATTAATCCCATTACGAATTTTGAGTTTTAAGGCTAAAATCGATTCAATTGGGTCCTTATAGACTCTTTCTTTAGCATAACCCCCAAAAAATAATCAAATGATTCGTTGTGTTAAATCACACGATCTGGCGGGCCACTTAACTGATGATTATAATGAAATTATACGATCGGGAAATTTGGTTTACAATAAATTGTTCGTTTCTTTGGCTGTGTGACATGTGGCACCGTCCTGTTGAAACCACATGTCTGTGATATCCACGTCGAGTTTTTACCATCTCGTGATAGCGTGCTCCATTAATCGTTACTGTGTGATTTGATTTACATCCGCACCTGGCTATGTAGCCTTTATCAGATGGTGGATCTAACCACTGCATGATTTGGAACGTCATGCTCGTCCTAGAAAGCCGAAGCTATAATTCTATGTACCAGAAACCTTCTAGTTGCAACTTTAATGATTCCAGAGCAGGCCTGCATATCATCACTCCTTGCTTAAGAGTTGGAGACTTTCCAACTCCTGTCCAGAACACATGTCTAGCATGCTCACTGGACTGGATCATTCACTTTGCGTGTCATTATCAGTGAGATGATCCTGGCCACCATAATAACCATTATAACTGTTATGAGGCCGCGAAACCACAACCACTACGATACTCCCACATAGGGGCCAACCTCAATAATCAGCCAGAGAACAGTTAAGTGTCTAAAGAGACAAATAATGAACTCTGGGGCTCACTGATCCCCGTGGAAATAAAGTGGAGCTTCCAGTTGACTCCCTGCCTGTCTTCAGGGGCCTGGGCTCCCTTTTTCCCCCCAGTTGCACAGGTCTAGATAGCTGTTACGTACTATAAAGACCATAAATGTGCCCCCGGGGGGGGATTGATCGTTACTGTATTTTCAGCTTCAATTTCCAAAAACAAAAAAAAAACGGCTTAATCACGCATCTTGATCACATAGCGCACTATACAGTGACACGCAGAGCATGCAAAAGTTGCTCAATATCGCTCTAGAATTTTCAGCAGCCTAAATGCGGCAATTTTGCTTGTTGCCATACCCGGACAAGTGAAAATCGGTTTCATCTGAAAAAAAAACCATTTTTTGTTAAAAAAATCAGCCGGTTGTTCCTGAGTGAAGTGAGAGAATCTACGGCGATGTGAATAGTCGGTCAGCTTCAATTCCTGCACCAGTTGAACCTTGTAAGGCTTTAAAATCAAATCCTTACGCAAAATTCGCCATGTGGTGATTATAGATAACCTCAATTGTATAGAACGTCGAGGAATTGACAAATTTGAATCCGCTTCAAGACTGTGGCTCACGGCTGAAATGTTTTTAGTTGAACGACACGGTCGAACACGCTTTGGTGTTTGCACATTTTGTATAGAGCCTGTCGATTTAAATTTAACGACCAAATTCTTAATAGCGATCTCAGAAGGATAATTATGTTGTCCGCAAATATCAGAAATTTTACGAAATGTGACTTTACCGCCATTTTCATAGTGGATTTTAATTATTTTAATGCGATTTTCGAATGTGAAATTGAATTCATTATACAACTGCCCGTACATCTACTTCGAATACGTTAAACAACTAAATGTCAAAACTGTCATGTTGTGGGTGTTGCCGTAATTGAAAAGCAAGTTTCTTGTTAAAAAACCCGATATTAACAGCGACATTAAGTTGACTTCTTCTGAAGGCGTTGAATATTATTTAACGAAAAAAAAGGCTGAAATGTTAATTTTTTTCTATTGACATCTTTTTATTATACTTTCCGGGTCTGCTTAAGTTATACAAATAACATTGGTTTTTAAATTATTTGAAACACTTTTAATGTTTGACCTCGTACAATGGTGTAGTATTAAAATTGCATGTTTCATTTAAAACATACATACGTATAAAAAAACACAAAAGCAAAGTTTATGATGTGTTTGTGATGTGCTTTGTGATGTGTTTTGTGATGTACATTAATATACACAAGTACATGTTGCCATTTAATCAACCCAAAGAAATTTATTTTTTCCAACTATTTGCTGTTTGTGTTCATTTATCAAAACATCCATAATTATTTATGGCATTCAGATTTTAACAAATAAGTTTAACAGATTTAATGACAGGGGTGTGATATGCATTTCATTAAGAATATTTCGATTTTCAAGAAATAGACTAATTTGAATTTAAATATACAGAAAATTCGTTTGTGAAAAATCAGATAATAATTTTTGGAAATATATGCAGGTGATAGAAAATCTAAAACTTTTTACTTTTTAAAAAAATTTTATTTATAATTTAAAATTGTATTTGATTATAATCAAGTTCTAAAATATTTTATCTTATCTGTAAGAAAATCTAAGAATATGTTTCGGACACGTTTTTATGACAGCAAAGAATTTGTAAAACTATGCAAAGACCTTGATTTCAATAGAAAATTTAGTATTTCATTGTGATTTTAAAATTCTATTACGAAAGTTTTACAACACCCTCCAGTTTTCGAAATAAGTTATAAAAATTTTTTTAAGATTTTTGTTATAAAATAGTTTTTGAAACTATTGTATGTCATGATCATACAAACGTATTAAGAAATGAAAATAAAAAATAGTAAAATAGTAAAAAATAGTCATTTTTGTAATGGTTGATTTTAAGGTTATGTTTTGCTTACATTCTAAAATTTTAAATTGAAAAGATCTAACTTAAATTCGGATTTCAATTTTAAATCAGATTTAGTTTTTTTTCTGTTATAAAAATTAAATCGGCATATTTAAATTTTATATTTATTAATATTAAAAAAATATATATTATTAGCTTAGAATTCGAAATTAAGTTCGAATTATTCGATATATGAAATAGTAAGCAAAAGCTCACTTTATTTAAAATAAATGGACCATTTCTTGAAATAACTTTGTAACGGTGAAAGTCGTACCTCGTTTTCACCTACACCATTTTACTACTTCATTACTTAGTATTAATTTATTATTAATTTAAAATGAATTACTTTTATTATTATACTTTTTGTTATTATTTTTATTCTTATTATTATTACACGATGTTGAATTCACTCTTCAGTTTAGTATTGTCTGAGTCATGCATTATATTACATTATATTTATAAAATAAAAATTATCGGTCGGTAACGTCAGAGCGCCACCTGTGAGTCAGAAACCAGAAGATCATCAATGCAGTCAGCTGTTGTACAGATCAAAACTCACCGCTGATAGTTGTCATACAACTATGACGGATAATATGTGTGTGTGTGTGTGTGTGAATGTGTGTACCCACGCACAGGTATATAAGGCAGAACATTTTGTGAAACCAGAGGAATTGGCAAGAATATCGCCTGAAGATAAGAAGTCTTTTGGAGGAGTTTAATACTCCGCAATAACTTCTTATCAGCAGATAGCAAGTAGATCCCCTGTATGTAAGAAGCCTTTGGAGGAATTTTAAATTCCGCAATAACTTCTTGCCCGCAGACAGCCCGCCTGCCGGTAAGAGATCTTTTGGAAGAATTTAATATTCTGCAATAATCTCTTATCAACAGTACGGCTACAAGTGGTGGAAGTTTATCTTCTACCGGGGGTTGGCTTGATCGTGCGACTGATGCTGTGCGCAATTTTATATTCCCTCAGTATCATTTAACACGGCCAAGAACTCCCCGCGATCGCTGCTGCGAAATATAGTGCTTAGTTTACCGCCGCGGCCGCCTGTGTCGCAGCCATCTGTACCCCTGCCGCGTATAACGCAGCCATCTTTGCTGCTGCCGCCTATAACGCAGCCATCCTCAGCACTGTTGCCCGCGCCGCTGTCGCCAGTACGAAACTAAGTCCTGCCGCCAGTGCCGCTGCCGCCTCCCCCCGGGAGCACATTTATGGTCTTTATAGCTATCTAGATCTAGATCTGTGCAACTGGGGGAAAAAGGGAGCCCAGTCCCCTGAAGACAAGCAGGGAGTCAGCTGGAAGCTCCACTTTATTTCCACGGGGATCAGTGGCCCGCGGAGTTCATTATTTGTCTCGTTAGACTTATAATAGTTCTCTGGCTGATCATTGAAGTTGGCCCCCATATGGGAGTATCGTGGTGACTTTGGATTTGCGGCCCCATAAGGGAATTATGAAAATTATGGTGGCCAGGATCATCTCGCTGTTAATAACACCCTAATCCAGTCCAGTGAGCATGCTAGACATGTGTTCTGGACAGGAAAGTAGGAAAGTCTCCAACTCTTTAGCAAGGTGTGATGGTTTTCAGCCCTGCCCTGGAATCATAAAAGCTGCAACTAGGTGGTTCTGTTGCTTAGAATTATGTCTTCGGCTTCCTAGGACGTCTGTATGACGTTCTAAATTATACAATAGTGGTTTGTCCACCATCTGATTAAGGCTACATAGCCAGGTGCGGATGTAAAACAAATCACACTCTGTACTGCTGCCGCCTGTACCGCTGCCTGTACCGCTGCCTGTACCGCTGCCTGTACCGCTGCCTGTACCGCTGCCGCTTGTGCAGCCACAGCCATCCTGTCCGCTGCCGCCTGTACCGCTGCCGCCTGTACCGCTGCCGCCTATACTGCAGCCGCCATTACCGCTACCGCCTGTACCGCAGCCATCTTTACCGCTGCCGCCTATACCGCAGCCATCTGCCACATCTGCCGCAGCCATCTTTACCGCTTCCGCCGGTGCCGTTGCCGCCTGTACATGCAGTTGTGGCGTTAAAAAGATATCAATCATATCACGATATCGCTCCCCTTTTCAAAGTTACCGTTACGCCGTTTTCATTTCCAATGATTCCTCCGAACCAAATTGCACACCGGAGACTGTCGCTTTTAATGGATGTAAAAGTGACTGTAGAATAATTTTAGGCCGACTATTCTGTTTATTGAAATGTCCATTCAAAGGAAAATGTACCTTCGTCACTCATTTCTCATCGTTACAGTAATCGATGATTAATTTTGAGAAAATGTTTTAACGATTAATATTTCCAACATACTCGATTCGATTATAATTTCTACTGACGACGTGGATATCACTGTTTCAACAGGACGATGCCACATGTTACACATTCAATGAAACGATAAATTTATTGCAAATCAAATTTTCCAATCGCACAATTTCACGACAATTAGCAGTTAAGTGGCCAATACAGATCGTGTGATTTAACACCACTGGATTATGTTTTGTGGAGCTATATGAAGGACAGAGTCTATACCGAGGCAATAGACTCTGTCCAATACGAATTTTAACTTTTAGCCTTAAAAGTGATGTGATTAACGAAATAGAAGCGCCATTTTACCAAAAAGTGATTAAAAATTTTTATGAAAAAAATCGACATCTGTCAGCGTGGTCATGGTGGGATTTGCCAGATATTATTTTTCATGCATAATCGCCGAACTGTTCTCTTCGTAATACAATCGTAGTTGAACTTGTGTTCATACGGATAGTACAATCAGAATTGTAGTTTGCAGGGTACCTTATGTATGTAAGCGTATTACCGCTCATTTAAACCTAAGTTAATGCTCTGCTTCGAGTGTTGTTGTGGGTCGATGCTATTACTTAAAATAGGCTCCAAGCGCCTGAATATTTTGTATATGGAAGTCCTACTTTCATTGGTTTCTTTATATCAAGAGGTAATGATTAATAGAAGCAATTTGCTGGCGTTGGTATTACGACGCGAGAGATGAAATTCTTGCACTGTTGTACTCTTTAGTTTTTAAAATTCAGAAAAGTTTTTGTTTTTGTTTTAGCAATAAAACATATTTGACATGTGTCCCCTTTTCCATGTTGCAGTTCTAAATTCCATGACGACAGTTTTCGCTTTTAATTTATATTTTTGTTTTCATTTTTCTTATTTTTTTTGTTTATTTTTTTGTTTTTGGCTAAAATCCAAATGTGTTAAATTGTTGTTGTTATTTCATGAAATTTTAAAGCATGCAATGTTAAATAAATAATTCTTTTTCATTTCATTTTTATTGTTGATATTTGTATCTTTAGCGTATTTGAAAATTATGGCTGGCTATGAAAAGTCACTCCCAGGAAAAGAAAAAAAAACAGAGTACAATTTCAACGTATTTGTTCTACATTACAGAGAAGAATGTAAGAAAACGAGGAAGAAAAAAAAATGACAAATTCTATATGACAGTGACTAAAGATGTAGAAGGAAGCGGAGCAAACAAGGGGTGGACCCTTCATTGTCAAGTGTAGAAGAAGAGTGTTTAAATTATGACACAGCCAAAGGACATAAATTCCTTTGTACTGGGGAGGATAGCATATTAAAAAAAATATTTCTTTAATCTCTCTATTCATGAAGTATTTTCTTTGTTACTTCTTTTCTTGTTTTTCTCTTGTAGTTGTATTCTTTACAGTGTCATGTTTTTCTTTTGTATTGATTTTCTTTGTTTTTTTTTTACACTAAATTTATACTCCCAGCTGTAGTTAAGAATTTGTGTTACATAAAACTTAAACATTTATGCCAGTAATAATAGTTATTGCAAATAACGTGTTACATTTATGACCTGAATAATCAAAAATCTTGGTTTGGGGCAAAAGTAATTTCTTTCCTTGCAAGCAAAGCATTTTATTTAGTTTATTTCATTTTCTTATTATTAGAATTATACATTTCGATTTCTTTGTTAACTTGACACAACACTCATAGCATGACGCTGCCTACTTATACAAGACAATGTGCTGCAAAACAAAGCCGGGATAAGGATCCTATATTACTAAAAGGTGAAAAATTTGAGGTTAGGAAGTAAATTATCTTGAACCACACACACTTTTTTTTGACAACTTCAGTTTTATGGACACCAATGTAAAGTAGAAATATGGGAATTAATAATGTCGGGCAAGTGGTCCAACTCTAACGATGTCCGTTGTTTTCACAAAATTTTGAAGCAGATTTTGCAGCAAAGCTTTGCTTATCTCGTCAATGCAGTGCTAAATTTCATCTTTCAAAGCGTCAGTTATTTTTGGGGTTGTTCATACGGTCTTTCAAAAGACCCCCAAAGAAAATAATACAACGGCGTTAAATCACAAGAAGCAGGCGGCCGCTTGACATCGCCAAATGAAGAAATTACGCTCCTGGGAAATTTCTCATACATTAATTGAATTGTTTAAATGGTTGTGTGAATACTGAAGCCGACTTAATGAATTTAAAGGACACTGATGTCCAACCAATTGTGGCTACAAAAAATTGGTTATCATCGTGTGGTAGCGCAGAGAATTTACGGTATCCGCGTTTTCTTGCTCATTTGCCAAAAAAATACTGGCCGGTGATGCCACCTGAGCACAAACCGCACCATACAATCACTGTCTTTAGATGTAATGGCTCTTCAACGACTGTTTGTGGATTTTGAGAGCTCCATATACAACCGCCTACATGAAAATGGGCGTCATCATCAAAAATGATGTTGTTGAAAAATGCCTTGTTTCGTTCAGTTTTTTAAAAGGTCACACAAACAAAGGTCGGTTTACGTTAATTCTTGAACGAATTGAACTTTATAAGCGTAAAGATGAAAATCTTTATGCAAAGTGTTGCGCAAAGTAATTCTAGAGATGCCCAATTGTTGCGAACATCGACGGATTAATGTTCCAGGCTCATTCTTAACAATTTGATGTACATGCGTGATAAGATTTATGTCGATGCCTAGCGTGTGTATGCCATAACTCGACGGTGGATCGAACCACTTAGGTGATTACGTGATTTGATTTACATCTGCGCCTGGCAGTGAGCCAGCAACGCCCTAGGAAGCCGAAGACTAAATCTAGCAACAGGTCTTTCCTAGTTGCAACTTTAATGATTCCAGAGCAGGGCTGCAAACCACCACTCCTTGCTGAAGAGCTGGAGACTATCCAACTCCTGTCCAGAACACATGTCTAGCATGCTCACTGGAGGTAGGTGTTGTTAAAGGTGCAATGAACCTGGCCCCATTAAAAACTGACCTGTTCTGGAGCCGCGAAACCACAACCACCACGATACTCCCATATAGGGGTCAACCTCAATAATCAGCCAGAGAACAGCTAAATGCTTAAAGGGACAAATAGCGGAACTCTGCGAGCTTACTGATTCCCGTGGAAATAACGTGGAGTTTCCAGTTGTACCCCTGCTGACTTCAGGGGACTGGGCTCCCTTATACCCCTAGTTGCACTGTGTCTTGATAGTCGAAGTTCTATAAAGACCATATGTATGTGCCCCCGGGGGGTAATTAAAAGTGATAGATAGTGTGATTCGTTTTACATCGGCACCTGGCTATGTAGCCTTAATCAGATGGTGGACAAACCACAATTGTATAATTTGGAACGTCATACAGGCGTCCTAGATAGCCGAAGGCATAATTCTAAGCAACAGAACCACCCAGTTGCAACTTTAATGATTCCAGGACAGGGCTGCAAACCATCACACCTTGCTAAAGAATTGGAAACTTTCTAACTCCTGTCCAGAACACATGTCAAGCATGCTCATGGACTGGATCATTCACTTTGCGTGTTATTATCAGTGAAATGATCCTGGCCACCATAATTTTCATAAATCCCTTATGGGGCCGCAAAACTAGAACCACCCAAATAGGGGCCATCCTCAATAATCAGTTAGAGAACTATTATAAGTCTAAAGAGACAAATAATGAACTCTGTGGCTCACTGATCCCCGTGGAAATAAAGTAGAGCTTCCAGTTGTCTCCCTGTCTGACTTCAGGGGACTGGGCTCCCTTTATACCCCCAGTTGCACAGATCTAGATAGCTGTTAAGTACTATAAAGACCATATTTATGTGCCCCCGGGGGGAATTTAAAGTGACAGTCTGTTGTGCAATTTCGTCAGTAGAAATTATTTGACCTTACTTCTTTGAAAATGAAAACGGCGTAACTGTAACTGTGAATTGGCGCCGAGATTATTTTACGATAGACAACTTTTTAACGCCACAACTGCATGCTTTGGGCTTGATTAACATATGGTATCCACAAGACGGTGCCACATCGCATACAATGGAATTACCTCTTTTCACAACAAGTTTAGGTGCCTCTGTAGGCTAGTAGCTAGTGTAAATATGGGGGTTGTGAGTTCAATTCCCAACGAAGACTTGGTTTTTTTTCACTACAAAAATAAAAATTTACTGTCGGTGGGGCTGCTCAGCGATGAAGGCATAGTCACTGGTCGCTGTTGCTTTCTTTATACGGCAGTTAATTTCCGACTATCTTTCTACTTTCACCACCTGTTTCATCTCTTCTCTATACCTCTCCTACAAAATGTAGCACGGTACTTGACTAAATAGGCATTGTTGCCTATTTAAAAAAAAAAAGGTTATTTCAAAAAAATGTTGATGTTGATTGACCTTCACGTTCGCCTGATTTGAATGCTCCGGACTTCTTTGTGTGGTGATATCTGAAAAGCAAGGTTTATGCAAACAAAGCAGAAAAGCTTGAGCAACTTAAAGAAAATATTCGTAATGAAATTAATGAAATACCGCGTGAAATGTGTGAGAATGTGTGAGGCTTACAGAGGCGGACATTTATGTGATATTGTATTCCATACATAATTACCGCCATTAAATAAAACATACATTCTCTTTCATTTAATCAAAAATTATAAACACCCTGTATAAATAAAAGTCATTAAACATTTTGTTTTGTAGTTGCGAAATGACCCCCATGAATTTGTGAATTTGCATTTATAGTTAATCCCTAGCTAAATTTCCATTTTAACTATAATTTAGCAATCATTTGTGTGTTTTTTTATCTGGTGCCAATGACAACAATAGAACACAAAAATAGCCATTCAAATAGTTGTATTTTAACAGTTAAAAATGTTTTAGAAATTAACAGCAGATGCAAATACAATTTTACCTGCAACATTTTGTCAGCAATTACAAGCTTTTGTCATCTTATTCATCATTTATTCACGGAGAATATGAGCTGACAAATAGGTGAACAGGCAGTTAGTATTTGTTATCGCCAGCTAAATTTCAAATAATATTCAAATGCAGATATGTATGTCGCTATGTGTTTGAGGACAATCTATTGTGTTTGTCATTCATGTGCAGTTTATTGCAAATGACAGATATTTTATATTTTTTTTGTTTGCTGCTAAAAGCAAAGCTGCCAAGTCATGCAAAAATATTCTTACATTTTATAAATCTTGTCAGCACATTTTCACTTGCCATACTATAGTTTTACAGTTATAGTTTTCTTTATTTATATATTTTTTTTAATATTTATTGCTGTTCAGTTGTAGCTGTAGCAGTTTTGTCAAATAATTTGTTTATTTATGCAACTCAGATTTATTTGTTATCAAAGTTTCAACAGTCATCGTTGCAGTCATCATCATCATTAACAGCATTGTTGTTGTTGTATTTTATAGTTGGTAGGGAGAATAGGAAAAATAAACAAAAACAGTTTAAAATATTTAATAATTTTCAGTTTAAATATTTGTTAATTAATTGAAGCTCTAAAAGGTGGGCAAATTTGAGGTTACTTCACATACAATTCAAAGTTGTATGCAAAAGTTTGATATTGCCCAGCAACGACATAAAAAAAAAAGCAAAAACAGAAAAAAAGAAATTGCGCTTAATTACTTTTAACTGAAATCGAAATATCAACTCTTAATTACGTTTAATAGAATTATTAATAAAATTTAATTCCACATAACGACTGGGAAGATTTGAGGTTAGAAAGTAAATTGACTTTAAAAAAAAAACATTTTTTTAACAACTTTTTCGTTTGTGGCAATACTAACAATATTATAGTTTTAACATTTAGTTTTTTGCCGTATTCGTAGTAGAAGCATTGGCAATTGTTACCTTGAATTAAATTTCGCACGAAAATCGCTTTAAAATATTTAAAATTCACATGAAAATGGTGATTCTGTTAAAGTTATATTTCGTAAGATTTGTGATATATTTGGATAACATAATCGTCCCTCTGAGACCGCCTTTATACAATTTGATCGTTAAATTTCAGTCAACAGGCTTGATACAAAATGTGCGAACAATAACACGTATTCGACCGGGCTGTTCAACTCAAAACATCGCAATAGTGCTAATGCAGATCCAAATTTGTTAATTCCTCGACAAATTATGCGTAAGGATTTGACTTTGAAGCCCTTCAAGGTTCAAATGGCGCATTCATATAGGAACAATCGGCCGAAAAAATATTTTTTTCTGATGAAGCCCAAAGTTATATATCATAAAATTTGTTATATCTTGGCACAACATTATCGTCATTCTGAGACCGTTATTAAGAATGTGGTCGTTAAATATGAGTCGACAGGCTTGATACAAAATGTGCGACCCCTGCACGTATTCGACCGGGTAGTTCAACTAAAAACATCGCAACAGTGCTAATGCAGATCCAAATTTGTTATTTCCTCGACAAATTTTGCATAAGGATTTGACTTTGAAGCTCTACAAGGTTCAAATGGCGCATTCATTCAGGAACAACCGGCCGAAAAAATAATTTTTTTCGTAAGCAGATCGAAATATATTGATTCCTCGACGTTCTTAAAAATTTGGGGTTATTTTAGATAAGAATTTGACTTTGAAGCTTTACAAGGTTGAACTGGTGCAGAAGTTGAAGCCCATTTTCACTTGTTAGGTTATGTTAACAAACAAAATTGTCTCATTTGGGCTTCAGAAAATCCTAGAGCGATTATTTGCATGCTCAACGTGTCACCGTATGGTGTGCTTTGTGTTCTGAAAGCGGAATTTTTTTTCAAAGATGAGGCTGGAAATGCGGTCAATTGATCAATGGATTACGCTATCACGAGATGCTAATAACTTAATTTTAGCCTATTATTGACAACGTGGTTATCATTGGCATGTGCCCCCCCCGGAGGGCATGTTTATCAGTCTTTATGGATTACTTAACCATCTTGACCTGTGTCGTTTGGGGGTATAAGGTAGCCCAGTCCCCTGAAAGCAGCAGGGAGTCAACTAGAAGCTCCACGTTATTTCCACGAGAATCAGTAAGCCCCAGAGTTCCGCTAATTGTCTCTTTAGCCTTTTAGCTGTTTCTCTGACTGATTATTGAGGTTGGCTCTTGGGGAGTACCGTGATGGCTGGGTGTTTCGAGGCCCTCGTTTGAGTTTGTCGTTCGGATCATTCACAATGAACACAATGTATGATCCACGTCCAGTCAGCATGAATGCCGTCATGTGCTTAAATTATATTAAGTTTCATGCGTTCTAGACCAGGAGTTGGATAGTCTCCAACTCTTCAGCAAGGAGTCAAGACTGTGGCTTGTTTCGGGCTTTTGAAGTTGCAACTAGGAGTGACCAGAGGATATACGTATCTGAAGACCTTCTAGGGCGAGGATGACGCTACATTTCATCCACAGTGGTATGAATCACCATCTAATTATGGCTTACACAGCTAGTTGCAGATATAAATTTTATCACGTATTGCGCTTAGCGCGTCCCCCCGAGGTTATATTGATATGTTTTGAAGGAAATTCACCATCATTACATGTGTCAACGGGGAGAAAACAGAAGCCTAGTCCCCTGAAGGCTAGCAGGGAGTTAACTGGAAGCTCCACATTATTTCCACGGGAATCAGTTAGCCCTCTTTAGTCTCTTTAGTCTGTTAGCTGTTTCTCTGGCTGATTATTGAGGTTAGCTCTTCGGGCCCCTCATGAATTTGATTAGGGGGCCAGGATCATCTCACCTTTAATGAGAACAAGGGATGAATGATCCGGATCCAACGAGCATGCTAGTCGTGTGTTCTGGACCAGGACTTGGATAGTCTCAAACTCTTTAGCAAGGAGTAGTAGTTTGCGACCCTGCTTCGGAACCGCTGAAATCGCTTCCTAGGGCGAGAATGACGTTGCTTTTCAGCCCACCATCTGATTAAGGCTTACAGCTAGGTGCAGATGTAAATCTTATCACGCATCACTGACATGTAGTTTCAACCGGACGATGCAATGAAGCTATCAATTTAATTTAAATAATTTCAAATTATTGGGTGAGCCTGTAGGCTAGTAGGTAGTGTACTAGCTTGTCAGTATGGGGGTTGTAGGTTCGATTCCGAACGAAGACCTTGGTTTTCTTTACTGCAAAAATAAAAATTTACTGTCGGTGGGGCCGCTCAGCGATGAAGGCATAGTCAGTGGTCGCTGTGCTTTCTTCTACGGCAATTAATTTCCGACTATCTTTCTACTTTCACCACCTGTTTCATCTCATCTCTATCCCTTTGCTAAAGAATGTAGCACGGTACTTGACTAAATAGACATTGTTGCCTGTTCTCTTAAAAAAAATATAAAAAAAAACTGTTGCTTTTACTTTAAATACGTCTTTTCAGCAAAAGAAAAATTTTTTAAATAAAAGTCTAATGAAAAGTTTGCAAGAAAAAGTATGGAATAATTTATAATCGTGAGGCAACCCCTGTCAAGGAATTGTTTAAGTGTGACGGCATGTGCTTGAAAATCTTTAAAGAAAATTTTCTTTTTAATAAAAAAACTGCCGACTTCCAATGATTATTTGAAAATATTTTTAATTTTTTTTTTAAATAAAAAATAACGCTTTCGAGTTAATAAACTAAAACTTTTAGCTATCTGGCAACACTTTGCATTATATATGGAAAGAAATTGATATTTTTATTTTATTAAAATATTCTTTAAATTTTGCATATCTCCTACATTTTTATGATGTTTATTACTTAATATGTCCTTGATAACAAATCCATTATAAAATAATATGTATATCGGTGCTTCTTCTTCTTATTTTTCTTAAAGGAAAATATTGAAAATTATCTGTACAAAATTCTTGAATATAAATTGACCCAAATTTAAGCCACCCCTCATTTTCTGTCTGCACTGAATAAAAAGTATTTGTTTATTAGACATAAAGTCTACTGCACTTTTGATTGAAATTATTTTTATTTACGTTTCTTTCCTTCTTCTTCTTTTTCTTCTTCTTCGTCTTTGTTTATGTCCTTTTTTTATTTGTGCTTTGGGTCTAATAGTTTCTTTTCTAAGAGTGACTGAGGGAGTGAGTGAATGTGTTTTATTTACTCAAATCAAATAAATTGTTTGCGATTGTATTCGTAAAAATATTTTTGACCTAAAAAGCAATAAAAATTTATTTTTAAAATATTGTTCACTCTTGTTCTTATTCTTTTGTTTGCTTTTTTTATGCTGATAAAATAATAAATTAAACATTAAAATCTCTTTTCTTTGCTAAAAATTCAATAAAGAATTGTAAAAGAGATTTTTATCAGTTTGTAGTTTGGCAAACGGAATTTTTAAAACTAAAAAAGGATAAATAAAAAAAAATAAAAACAACTACAACTACTGTTTTAAAACAAAGTTTTTATCTAGATTGCTTTTGGAGTTCAAAATAATAATATTGAAAAATTAATATATTTGAAACGGAAAAATTTAGCTTTTCAAAACTAAAACTTTTTTAAAAACTTATTTTTGTTTTATAAATAACTAGCTGGCCCGGTTCGCGTTACTGGTCCAAAGCAAACATTAGTCTTGTATTACCACACGATTTAAATTGAGCTTTTAACTAAATTTACGGTCTTTAAATAAAAATCCATAGAATACCTATCGTAAAGTTTTTTTTAGAGAATAACTTACACGTGGTGTAGATATGGGCTCCATCAAAAAAGAAACGCATGTATTAAAGGATAGACAACATTTTTTTTGTTTTTTTTTTGGGTTTTTTTTTGTTTTTGTTTGTTTTTGTTTGTTTTTTTTTTTTTGTTTTTTTTTTTTTTTTTTTTTTGCTGTAAAAACGTATAAAGTTTTTGGCGTGCCAACTCGGGAGTAAGCCACATATAACTGGCTGGTTGAAAAACATGAATTTTCCACAATTAAGCCAGCAATAGTCATTGATTGGCCTTGTTTTTTGTTGATGGTAATACCAAAGGCAAGACGCAAAGGGAGTTGGAGCCGTTTGCATTGAAATGCATGCATTTTAACTTTTCAGCGGGTAACAAAAGGAAATGGGGGAGACTTTTTCCCCCAATGCACCAGCAGGAACAGACAAAAAATTCCTCAGCAATTTAATATTGACGACGGTTCGAATGCAAAATTGGAATTGCATCAATGCTATTAGACGGCGGATGCACTGCACACTCAGCAATTGAAACTTCCATTGAATTTGAACCAGGCAGAAACACCAACTTGCAACATCAGCAAAAAACTGCGGCATGGTCACAATCCCTCACAGTGTCACGCGCCTGAATATTCTAAAAATTCCCTGAAAATTTCATCAAAATCAACCCACCCGGTTTGGAGTCCATACGTTACATATGTGGCAGCCCTTTTGTGTCATAAATTAGTAACCGGTATTTATTACCATTGCTGACCTAGAACAACTTGCACATGCATTCTGTTTCTTCTTCCTTTTTCTACCTTCTTCCGTTTTGTGCTGTCAACAATGATAGCATGTTGGCTACGTCTCAAATATTAAATTTTATTGTAATGTTAATTTAAGTTAATAAATAGAAATAAGAATTCACAAGTTTACATTCTTTTATTGGATTAACGTAAACCAAAAATCCAAATTGGTGGCCCCGACTTGATCTTGTGGATTTTTTACGATTAAAGAGAGTCTTAGTGAAACGTGAACGAGACATCTTTAATTTAACATGGCTGATAAACAAATTTTGGTCAACACAACTTCAAAAATTTTTGCCATGACAACCACCGAAGATAACGAATCTTTAGAAGACAAAGGCAACGATGGAAATGGTCAATCTACCGGCACAGATAATAATGCTTCCGTATCCGCAATTAACGCCAGATTACCATTTCCCGAAATGTGCAGTACAAACATCGAAGCGTGACGTCACAACACCTAAAATTGGCTCCGATTTTATAAAATTTTACGATCTGCTAATCGATCTACGTCGCAACCGCCTTATTGGTAACACCGCTGGTTTCAACTCTAAGCTTACGTTACAATCGATAACCAACATTCAACATTAGTGATCCAATCACGAATCTTTTATCAGAATTTTCTGATATCACCCAACTTTCTCCAAGTGGATCTAAGACGAAATCAACAATATTTCATAAAATCGACACATCGGGACAACCAGTGTTTTGCCGCCCCAGACGTCTTTCACCAAAAAAGCTTGCTGTAGCAAAAAAAGAGTTTGACTTTCTCATTCAAACTGGAATTTGCCAGCCGTCTAAAAGCAATTGGTCAAGTCCATTGCACTTGGTATTAAAAAGTGCTGGAACTTGGAGGCCATGGGGTGACTGCGTGCGCTTAATGCTCAGACGTTGCCCGATCGGTATCCTTTGTCGTATCTCACGGATTTTACCAACAACCTGCAAGGTAGGAAAATTTTTTCAAAAATCGACCTGCAGAAAGCATTCCATCAAATTCCGATACACCCAGAGGACATACCTAAAACAGCCATAAGCACACCGTTTGGATTGTTTGAATTCAAATTTATGACTTTCGGCTTGTGCAACGCCGCACAAACTTCCCAGCGCCTAATTAATGAAATATTCACAGGAATGGATTTCGTTTTCCCCAACATCGACTACAAGAATTTCCAACATCAATGAAAAATCTTCGGCCAAAGCAAACAGCACACCATACGCCACACGCTACATTCATCTCTAAAGATCTCCAGTCGACAACACACGTCTTTGAATTTTACGAAATGTAACTTTAACAGAATCACCATTTTCATAGTGGATTTTAATTATTTTAATGCGATTTTCGTGTTACGTTTTACAAAATGTAACAATTGCCAATGCATCTATTACGAATACGTCAAAAAACAAAGTCAAAACTATCATGTTGTTGGTGTTGCCACAATTGTAAAACTGACTTTTTGTTGAAAAACCCGTTATATGGCAATGCAGAACCTGCAAAATTCCTCTTTGCCCATGTTTCTCCGATTTACATTACAATTAATTTTTTGTTATACAATTCGGCTGCGTATACTACACTTTACTTGAATAATCTTTATACCAACCGTCACCGTGGCTACTTATTTTAACACCTTATTCCACAAAAAGCTGGAAGGCAAATTTCTTTTTTTTTTTAATATAAATAAGTAAAATTAATCATATTAAAAATGCAGATGTTTTGCTAATAAAAAAAAATATATACGCAAGACTATGTGGCTCTTAATCAAACTTGCAACTTGTTGATCAAACAAAACCAGTTGAAACGCTTTAAGAAGAAAAAAAATAAACAATTTATTCGTTGTCATTGGATTTAAAAAAAGATAAGTCACAGTTGGAGGCAACTTTTTCTTTAAGTTAATAAAGATTTATATTTTATTTCCAAAATTAATTACAATTGTAAAAGAAACTTGAATAAAAAAAAAATATTACACACTAAATTAAAATAAAATAAACCCTGCAACAATAATTAAGATACACTCACACACACACAAAAACTGAGAAGATAAACAAATTTCTTTGCATTTAATTCACACCAACAATAGCAAAAAACAATTGGACTTGACAGTGTGCGAAAATGAAAGCTTTACATCCACAATGAAAACAACAAAAAACAGCCAGTCTGCACCAACAATTAAAACGCAGGGAATGTCAACTGTCAAGTGAAGGTTGAAAATACACAAAAATAAAAAAATTAAAAAACAACAAAAACAATGCAAAAATAAACGAACCGTAACAATAAAACATGCAACAACATGATAGGGTGAAAATAAAACAATAAATTAATGCTTAAAAAACAATAACAACAATTAACAACAACAATATAAAAATTACATACTACCAGCAAAGTTGTATAAATTTTTGTTTTATTGAAAATTTGTTTAATTAAAATTTAGGTCATCTGTGGAAAAAGTAATTTTGTAATAAATATAATTTAAAAATAAATACGAAATAGTCTGAAGGTTTGATGTGCGAGATAATTAATACGCCGCACTAAACATCCATGTTTTGACACAACATGTTACGTACTAAATTATCTAGCTGTGGCTGTATTGAAGTAATGTCAAACACATAAATTTAACAAATCTGTGAAACACAAGACTGATCCAATGTCCTTCCTGATAAGATTTACGTTGGTACCTAGCTGTGTAAGCCATATCCTGACAGTGGATCATACTACTGTGCATGAAATTATGTGATAAGATTTACATCTGTACCTGGCTATGGAGCCTTAATCAGATGGTGGTCAAATCACTGGGAATGAAAAGCAAACGTCATTCACGCCCTAGGAAGCCGAAGACTAATTCTAGCAACAGGTCTTTCCTAGTTGCAACTTTGATGATTTCAGAGTAGGGCTGCAAACCACCACTCCTTGCTGAAGAGCTAGAGACTTTCCAACTCCTGTCCAGAACACATGTCTAGCATGCTCACTGGACCTGATCATTCACCTGTGGGCGTTATTATTGGCGAGATGATCCTGGCCATCATAATCATTCATGCTTGGGGCCGCGAAACCACAACCACTACGATACTCCCATATAGGGGCCAACCTCAATAACCAGCAAGAAAACAGTTAAATGTTTAAAAAGACAAATAACGAAACTCTGCGAGCTTACTAAATCCCGTGGAAATAACGTGAAGCTGCCAGTTGTACCCCTGCTGACTTCAGGGTACTGGGCTCCCTTATTCCCCCAGTTGAACAGGTCTAGATAGTCGAAGTTCTATAAAGACCATATAATGTGCCCCGGGGGGGGGGGGGGGGGGGTTGCACTGTGCATGAAATATAGCGTCATTGTCGCCCCAGGAAGTCTTCAGTCACTCCTAGTTGCAACTCCGAGAGCTCAGAGCACGAACCCACTCCTTGGTGAAGAGTTGCAGATTATCAAACTCCTGCTCCAGAACGCTTGAAACTTAATAAAATTTAAGAACTCAACCGCAATCATGCTCACTGGACTTAGACCATTCATTGTGGTCATTGTGAATGATCCGACCCACACAACTCAAATGAGGGCCGCGAAACCACAACCACCACGATGCTCCCGAAGGGCCAATCTTAATAATCAGTCAGAGAATATCTAAACGGCTAAAACGACAAAAAACTGAACTCTAGGGCTTTACTGGTAGAAATAAAGTGGAAATACCCAGTTGGCTCCTGCTGGTTTTGTAAAGGACTGGGCTCTCTTTTACCCCCGTCGACACATGTAATGACGCTGAGATTCTGTCAAAACATATCAATGTGTCCCCGTGGGGAAAGATAAAAACATATAAAAAGAGGTTGGGAAGTAATTTGAGGTTTGGAAGTAAATTACCTTGAGTTATATCGATACCAATGTAAAGTACAGGATGTCCTCTGGGAAGGTATACTTCTTTGTTTGTTTCTAATTTTTTATTAAATGAAAGAGAATGGATCTGATAGTGATAAATGTTTTATTAAATGTCGGCAATTATATATGGAATACAATATCCGATAAATGTCCGCCTCTGTTAGCCTTACAAATGAGAGCCTTTTTTAGCACATTTTTCATTACATTCTCACACATATCACGTTTGTTTGCGTAAACCTTGCTTTTCAGATATCCCCACAAAAGGAAGTCCGCAGCAGTCAAATCTGGCAACCGTGGAAGCCAATCAACATCACCAATAATTCCATTGTAATCCTGCCTGTATGCGATGTGGCACCATCTTGTTGATACCACATGTTAATCAAGCCCAAAGCATGCAGCTGTGGGGTTAAATAGTTTTCAATCATATCACGATATCGCTTCCAATTCTCAATTACCGTTACGCCATTTTCATTTGCAACAAAGTAAGATGCAATGATTCCTCTTGACCAAATTGCACACTAGACTGTCACTTTTAATGGAGGCAAAGGTGACCGTTCAATAATTTGAGGGTTTCCTGTTCTGCAGAATCGATTATTCTGTTTATTCCAATATCCATTCAAATGAAAACGTGCATCGTCACTTCTTGTGATTTTTTCATGAGAATCGGTATTCTCATGGGCGAGCTGTAACATCTTAATGGCATATGTACGGCGGCGTAATTAGTCTTGTGGAAGAAGCTCTTGCATTGACTAAATTTTATATGGAAACAAATGCAAATCCTTGTGCGAAATTGCAGCCAAAGTTGTTCTTTTAAGACCAAGTTCCTACGCACGGCATCGAATTGAGGTTGATGGATTGTTTTGAACACTTTCACGTTGATTTATCGAATAGTTTTCCATAATAAATTTTCCACAGACACTCTGTAAAAATAAGGAAATTATTAATGGAATGTGATGTCGGAGAAATGTCTATCTCTAGCACGTCAGCAGACGACGTCCTCTCTTTTTACAATATTTTGAAGCACATTTTGCAACAAAGGCTCGCCTATTTCATCAACGCAGTGCCGAATTTTATCTTTCAGAGCGTCTGTTGTTTACGTAAGCTCGATCGCTTAGAAAATAATACTAGATAAAATAATACAGCGACGTTAACTCACGAGAACGAAGCGATCAATCGACATTGCCAAATATACGAAATTATGGGACCAGGAAATTTCTCATGCAAAATAGCTCAGGTTTTTGGGTGGCCGTGAGGCTTGTGGTGGCATCTTGTTCAAACCAAAGGCCACTGATGTCAACATTTGCCAATTGTGGTAGCCAAAAATTGGTTGGCACGTTTTAGTAGCGCAGAGAAATTAAGGAACGCCGTCACTCTTGGTCATTTTCGCAACATACGGGCCGATAATATTGCCTCACCACAAATCACATTGAACGAGCACTTTCTTTTGATCTGATGGTTTTTCGAGGACTGTTTGTAGATTTTGTAAGCCTCACATGCCACAATTTTAATTGTTAAATAACCCCCTAATTGCAAAGGAGCCTGAAAAATGCATTACGTTTGTTCAATTTTTCAAGCAGCCACTTCACATACGTTTGATGCAAACAACGGTCGGTCGCCTTTAATTCTTGAAAAGCGATTGTAGCAAATGGTATAAAAGTTAATTCGATGTAAGCACAAAACTTTAAGCATTTCTCCTTATAGCCCTCCCGGGGTCACATTTATCAGTCTTTATGGATTATTTAACCATCTAAGCGTGTGTCATTCGGGGGTATAAGGGAGCCCAGATCCCTGAAGGCGAGCAGGGAGTCAACTGGAAGCTCCACGTTATTTCCACTGAAATCAATAAGGCCCAGAGTTCCGCTAATGGTCGCTTTAGTCTATTAAATGTTCCTCTGATTGATTATTATGGTTGGCCCTTAGGGAGTATCGCGGCCCCACATGAATTTGATTAGGGGGCCAGGATCATCTCACCTTTACTGAGAACAACGGGTGAATGATGCGGATCCAGCGAGCATGGTAGTCATGTGTTCTGGACCAGGAGTTGGATAGTCTCCAACTCTTCAGCAAGGAGTAGTGGTTTGCGACTCTGCTTCGGAACCGCTGAAATTGCAACTAGGAATAACCTGTTGCTAGAATTAGTCTTCGGCTTCCTAGGGCGAGAATGACGTTGCTTTTCATTCCATAGTGGTTTGACCATCATCTAAATAAAGCTTACGGCCAGGTGCAGATGTAAATCTTATCACGCATTTCTCCTTTTAGGGACGCCGTTTTTCCTTTTGGGAAGCCGGCTGCAAAATGTTTGTTTTAGGATAAATCGTAAAACTCTTAATATACTTTACGAGAAGTAAAGATGTTTTCAGAAGCTGGAAACCAGTGCCGCCATTTAACGCTATAATAATATGGGTTTAGTAACCATAAAAAAGTGACAGATTCATCAAAAACACACTGAACACATCGCAAAATTAAATGCAACCCTGCCACTTACGTGTTTAACGAAGTGCTTAAATCTGAAACAACTCATTTGAGATGTTTAACAAAACACGTTAATAGTGTTTAATGCTTAAACACTGTTAAACACGCTAGGTGTGAACTTAGTATAATGTTTTGCTTTAATATCACCAGCAATACCGTGAGCCTCGAATTTAACGAATTAATTAAGCACAGCGGTTTCAGAAGGAGCCTAATTACAAGGATTTTCATTTTTCAATGTTCTATGCTTAAAGTTATCTTAACGTTTTACTAAATAAATAATAAAGGATGACAGCTTAATCTTGACATTTAATTATTTGACAGGCAATTTATTTCCTAACCTTAAATTTGCCCAATCAATATGCGATATCAAATGTTATTAGTGCGATTATATTATTTAGCTAAGTGGGCATTAGGGAATGCGGAAATAGTTTTTATGGTAAAAAAAAAGTGAACCAATGTTTGATGCTTGCAGCACTATTTGTTGCAGTTTATAGGCTGCTGTAGTCATTGCAACATATTTATGATTGAAAATTTTCATTTGATGACTTTTCTTATTAAAAAATCGTTCGCTAAAAAACTTCAATAAAAGCAAACTTCAATAAGAAAATACATAAAGAACTCTGAAAACCGTTAATTACCATAAAATTTACCTCTTGTTTTCTTTATAAAAAAAAAAAAACTTAACAATGCATAACCCATAACCATGATATAATAATAATAAGAAAATGCAAGAATAAATGTGTTAAAAACTGCTTGTGGGTAATGATGCTCAATTGTCTTAAGTTTATAGAAAAATAACATAAAATAATATAATAAAAAAAAAACCGAGGGCCGCACAATAAGTATTTAAAAAGAAGTAAATTTTATTTATACCAATCATAACATTTATCAAAAATTATTAAAGGTGTTTTGACAGGGCTAAACGTGTTTTTTTATAGTTAAACAAAATTTATACCTTCAGCTCCAGATTTTTAAATTTTTTAAATTATCCTTAATTTTCTTTTCGATTTTATTTGTAAATATCCTGGTATTTTTGAAAGGAACTCGTATAAAAATTTATTTTACTTGTTTTTAGACAGGAGTAGGTTTTTACCTTCAATTTCTTTTCCAAATTGGTATTAATGGTAATGGCTGGGCAAATTTGACGTTAGGGCGTAAATTGTCTGTCAAATGATTAAATACCAAAAATTAAGCTGTCATTTGTTGACATTTATTTACTAACAAAATTGGGAAATTTTAAGCCTGGCAAGAATTAGTAATCATCTCTTCACATTTATTTAGTAAAAAAGTTTCCTTAAACTCAGGATCTTACGAAATTATACAGCCATATATAACGGTTGGGCAAATTTGAGGTTGGAAAGTAAACAGTTCGTCAAATGATAAAACATCAAAAATTGTCTGTCATCCTTTGACAGACATCCTTAGTAAAAAGTTGGAAAATTTTGAACATAAAACGTTACACTCTGAGGCAAAGAATTTTAATTGTAAAAATTAACTATCAAAATGGTAAAAATTTCACTGAATTGCTTCGTACTCAGCCGACCGATCATTTTGTTTGAGACAAACGTTGATGAATTCGATATTTAAAAAACTCAACGAAAACAGCGCATTTTGCAACAAAATCATCTTTAGTGATTAAAATTAGCATGGCAACACCATTACCGTGAATTCTCTGCGCTACCAATTCATGATAACCATTTTTTTTTGTGGCTAATGTTGGCATCAGTAAGTTTTGGTTTAAGCAACACGGCGACACACGTCACCCAGCCACACAAACATTTCACTTACAGCATGAGAAATTTTAAGGTCGGGCAATGCTAATTGGCGGTTTCGTTCTTGTGATTGAACGCTGCTGAATTATTTTCCTTGGGGCCATTTGAAAGACCCACAAGCAGCTGACGCTCTAAACGATGAAATTCGGCGCTGCATTCAGGAGATAAGTGTCAATAAATCAACAAAGCTTATTGCAGAAGTTTTGAAGCGCAAACTTAGTGAAAAGAGCAACGTGCTAATAAAACTAAAGTTGTCAAGCAAGCAAATTTATTTCCTAACTTCAAATTTGCCCTCCTATATAAAACGTATAATTAAAAAAAATTATTCTATATGATAACCAGATATCGGATTTATCATTGGCATTAAGTAAGACCCTTTTGCAGGTAACAGTTTTAATGGAAATTAAGTGAATTAATAGGACTTCAACTGGGTGACATACTTGAAATTAAATAGGGACATTGACCCGAAATTAGTTTAAACCTTTAAATGGAGCGACAGGCGAATAGAAAGGGTGATCTAATAGTATAATTGTTTCAGCAACTATCAAATGGAAGCAAAAAACAATATAAGACCCCTGGATTTTATACCCGAACAACGTTCCCCGGGGAGCTCATTTATCAGTCTTTATGGATTACTTAACCATCTAGACTTGTGTCATTCGGGGGTATAAGGGAGTCCAGTCTCCTGAAGGCAGCAGGAAGTCAACTAGAAGCTCAACATTATTTCCACGGGAATCAGTAAGCCCCAGAGTTCCGCTAATTGTCTCTTTAGCCTTTAAACTGTTTCTCTTCCTAGTTATTGAGGTTGGCCCTTCGGGAGTATCGTAGTGTGTTTCGCGGCCCCTCATTAATTTGATTAGGGTGCTAGGATCATCTAACCTTTACTGGAGAATAAGGGGTGAATGATCCGGATCCAGTGACCATGCTGGTCATGTGTTCTGCACCAGGAGTTGGATAGTCTCCAAATCTTTAGCAAGGAGTAGTTGTTTGTAACCATGCTTCGGAATCGCTGAAATTGCAGCTAGGAAAGGCCTGTTGCTAGAATTAGTCTTCGGCTTCCTATAGCGAGAATGGCGTTGCTTTTCATTCCATAGTGGTTTGATTAAGGCTTACAGCCAGGCACAAATGTCAATCTTATCACGTATACCTGAAAAACGTTAATCGAATTTTTGTGAACAGTGCACGTCACCATTTACATTTTTAAGCGGTGGTTCCATATAAACGTCGCAATTGTGAACTTAAAATTTTTCGTTTCAGATTTTTTAGCGTTGAGCGTTATTTAATTGTCTGCTTTTTATCAAACGAGACTTTACAGCCCTCAATTGTTTTTGCTTTTGGGGGTTATGCTAAGTTTCTAGATTATGGTTAACTTTCAGTCACTTTTCCTCGAGCTTGAGACTTACACCCGAAACGATATTGCTATAATAACTCCCCACATTTTCGACGAAGTCTTTTAAAATTGAAACGAGCAGTGATAGATGGATGGGCACTGTTTTATTAGGGTGCTTACAAAAAATAAATTTTGGATTTTCCATACAGCTCCACCGGCACGTGTTAATATTATCAGATTGAACTGAAACTTTCCTACTCTCATTTTCTAGTCAATTGGCATATTTTAACGGGGGGGAGTCGGTAGAAAATCTAAAATTTATTTTTTGTAATCACCCTACTGTTTGGATAACAAGAACTTAAATGGTTTTTCAAAATAAAACCAAATTTAATTCGTTAATGTTTCATTTAAATCTCTTTTCCTACCATTCCTATCTAGTGAATTCAAGTTTGCCCAAAGGGCCTGTTCTGAGCCATTGTGCAATAGAAGAAATAACAAACATTTCAAAAAATGTTTCCTAAGGACTTTGTAAACATTTTTAAAACCGTTTTATTTTATAAAAACATATTGAACTGCCCTCGTAGATTATATCAAATCAGTTTAATAACAGATTCAGATGCATTTTAATAGAATTATAACAAGTTTTCAGTTTGTTTTCTTTTTCTTTGTGTTAAATTATAAGAAGCTGTCTGTGCTCTACAATTTATTCATCAACTTAATGATGGATTATTTCCTCTTTTGTCTTTTGTCTTTTCTATCTTACAAAGGTTTGTGTTTCGCTATGTGGGTTAACAAGAATAATCAAAAGGTTTTAATGCTTTTCGAAAACAACAACAACAAAAAAAAACAAATCATATTAATCATGATTAATTGATAATTCATTAAAGAAGCATTTTAAAACACCAACATCATCAGTAAACTAAACTTGTAATGTGCTGCCTTTATTGAAAGTTATGCGTTATATATTGTAAACATAAATAACAAAAGCGATTATTCGTTTCTACTCACCGCTCATTACCAATCAACAATTGTTTAAATAATTTTTATAAGAGTAAACAAACGTCATCACCATTGCAAACAATAGAAAATTTACTGGAGACAACGACAGAATTATAGACCACAAATAAAATTCTTATTGGCTTTTGCCTTAAAACAGTTATAACTTACGATGACATTTATAAATAAATACTTTTTAAGATTAACGACAAATGCGACAATATTTACCAGGGGTTTTTTATTAAGAAGTTTGTTTTCTAAAAGAAAATAAAACAGAAAATTTAGATTAAGATGATTAAAATTTTTATTGCATTACGAAGAGAAAAGTTTGCCAATTATGAATAAAAAATGATATCTGGCAATGCCCACCATGACCACGCTGACAGATCTCGATTCTTTCATCAAAGTTTTTAATCACCTTTCGGCAAAATGATGATCCTATTTCGTTAATCTCACCACGAACTTTGAGTTTTAAGACTGAAATCGATTGGATTGCCTGCGTGTAGACTCTGTCCTTAACGTAGTCCCACAAAAAATAATCCAGTTGTCTTAAATCACATGATCTGGCCAGCTACTTAAGTGCTGATTATCGTAAAATTATGCGATCGGGAAATTTTGTTTGCAATAAATTGGTCGTTTCATTGGCTGTGTGACATGTGGCACCGTTCTGTTAAAACCACATGTCAATAATATGCACGTCGTTAATAATAGGCCAAAATTGAGTTGTTAGCATCTCGTGATAGCGTGATCCATTGACCGTTACCGCATTTCCAGCCTCATCTTCTAATAAAAAACAAATGGCCCAATCACGCCTCCAGATTACAAAGCGCACCACGTTGAGCATGCAAAGGCTTCTCAATAATCGTTCTAGGATTTTCGGAAGCCCAAATGCGGCAATTTTGCTTGTTAACATACTCTAACAAGTGAAAATGGGCTTTGTTTGAAAAACAAATTTTTTCAGAAAAACCAGCCGGTTGTTCCCGAATGAATTAGGCAAATCTACGGTTTTGTGAATGGCCGTTCGGCTTCAATTCCTACACCAGTTGAACCTTGCAAGGCTTCAAAGTCAAATGCTTATGCAAATTCGCCATGTGGTGGTCGTAGATAACCCCAATAGTTGAAAACGTTGATTAAGTGATCTGCTTCAACAATGTGGCTCTCGGCTACGACGTTTCTAGTTGAATGATCCGATCGAGCATGCGTTGATTTTCGTACATTTTGTATCGGGCCTGTCGACTCAAATTTAATGACTGAATTCCTAATAGCGGTCTCAGAAGGTTGATTATATTATCCGAAAATATCACAAATTTTACGAAATGTAACTTTAACAGAGCCAGCATTTTCCATTTTTAGTAGCTACCTGTTACAAAAGTACTTTTAAAAAAATAACTTAAATTAGCTTTCAGGAACTCCCTTCTAAAAATAACACTTTACAAATGGACTTTTAAAAATGAGCGTTTGAAAAAGTACATTTTAAAAAGTACCTTTTAGTAACTACCTGTTACAAAAGTACTTTTAAAAAAATTACTCTTAAATTAAGTTTTAAAAAGCTCTTTTTAAAAATAAAATAAGAAAATGAACCTTTTAAAAATGAGCGTTTGAGAAAGTACCTTTTAGAAAGTATTTTTTTAGTAACTAGCGGTTACAAAAGTACTTTTAAAAAAATTACCGTTAAATTAACTTTTAAAAAACTCCTTTTAAAAATAACATTTTTAAAATGAACATTTAAAAACGAACTATTGAAAAAGTACCCTTTGAGAAGTATCTTTTAGTAACTACCTGTTACAAAAGTACTTTTAAAAATTAACTTTTAAATAACTCATTTTAAGAATTAACCTTATAAAAATAAAATTTTAAATAAGAGCTTTATAAAAACTACCTTTAAGAATATATCTTTTAGTAACTACTTGTTAGAAAAGTACTTTTAAAAAATTAACTCTTTAATTATCTTTCAAAAAGCCCCTGTTCAAGAAAGTATTTTTAGTAACTACAAAAGTACTTTTAAAAAATTAACTTTTAAATTAGCTTACAAAAAGCCCCTTCTAAAAATAACATTTTTAAATGGACTTTTAAAAATTAGCGTTTCAAAAAGTACCTTTAAAGAAGTATCTTTTAGTAACTACCTGTTACAAAAGTACTTTTAAAAAAATTGCTCTTAAATTAATTTTTAAAAAGCTTCTTTTGAAAATAAAATAAGAAAATGAACCTTTTAAAAATAAGCGTTTTAAAAGGTACGCTTAAGATCGAATCTTTTGGTAACTATCTGTTACAAAAGTACTTTTAAAAATTTAACTCTTAAATTAGCTTTCAAAAAGCCCGTTCCCAAAATAGTGTTTTAAAAATTAGCATTTTTAAAAGTAGCTTTTAGAAAGTATCTTTTAGTAAGTACGTGTTAAAAAAATACTTTTAAAAAATTAACTCTTAAATTAACTTTTAAAAAGCTCCCTTAAATTATTTTTTAAAAATGAACCTTTTAAAAATAAAATCTTAAATATGAGCTTTTCAAAAAGGACCTTTAAGAAAGTATTTTTTAGTAACTACCTGTTACAAAAATACTTTTAAGAAATGAACTCTTAAATTAGCTTTCAAAAAGCCCGTTCCGAAAAAAATCAACATTTTAAAAATTAGCCTTTTCAAAGTTAGCCTTTTTAAAAGTACCTTTTAGAAAGTATTTTTTAGTAAGTACTTGTTGCAAAAGTAATTTTGAAAACTGAACTCTTAAAATAACTTTTAAAAATATCATTTTAAAAATGGACTTTTAAAAATTACCATTTGAAAAAGTACCTTTTAAGAAGTATCTTATCAAAAGTACTTTTAATAAAATTACTCTTAAATTAACTTTTAAAAAGCACCTTATAAAAATAACCTTTTAAAAATTTGCGTTCTAAAAAGTACCTTTTAGATACAATCTTTTAGTAACTATCTGTTACAAAAGTACTTTTAAAAAAACAACTCTTAAATTAACTTTAAAATACCTTATTTTAAAAATAATATTGTAAAAATGAATCTTTTAAAACTAAAATTTTAAATGTGAGCTTTTTAAAAAGTATCTTTCAGAAAAGTACCTTTTCCAAAGTACCTGTTACAAAATTAATTTTGAAAAGTAAACTTTTAAAAAATCTTACCTTAAAAAACTGTGTCTAGAAATAATTTTAAAAATAGAATAGAATAGAATCAAGTACGTGTAAAATAATATGCTAAATGGTACCTATTTTTTTTAAATATTTGTAGGAAAAAAAACAACTTGTAAAGAAAATACATTTAAATGAAGTTCTTTTGTAACTTAAAAGAAATAGAACCTTTTGTACGAATATTTTAAATAGAACTTTTCACAAGAATACAAAAAAAAGCATGCATTGAAAAGTCCCTGTTACATGCAAAATAATAAATGCCTGCGTCAATTTTTTTTACTTTAATTCTTTTCACATTAAATTTTTTGTGTAAAAACTTTTCATGTCTCTGCATTTTCTAAATTTACCCAACTTAATTTAGTATTAACGTGCAAATTTTAAAAACATTTTAAATTCTGCATTTCAAAGGAACGCTGCTTTTGAAATCACTTGAGGCCTTATTTTTACATCCTTTATAAAATTTTTATGTTGTAACTTCTATTTCATTCTACACAACCAAACGAATTTGTCGTCTTCTCTTTGCATTTTGCAAAACACGTTGTATCCTTTTCATTTAGGATGTTAGTCAGTGAATGTATTGGTGGCTTAATGTCCTTATTGGGCTTCATTTAATTTCCTTTTTTCTTTATTTCTTTCTTTCCTTATTTTATCGTGCATGTACTGCAGGTCCTTAAATATTTTACTAGGTTAATTTCAATTGTGTGTCATATTGTTGTGTTGCTAAATCCGTTTTATACGCTTTGTTAGCATTTTTATAAGAAAATTTATTGTTTTTCTTTTTATCCTTTTCCTGTATTATTTTCATGTGCTCAGTTTCAGTATGGGTGCAAGTGTGTGTGTGTGTGTGTTTCAATCTCCCTTGCCAAAAAACTTCTATGTCTCGCACATGCACTAACATTTTAAGCCACAGAAGAATTTTACTATAGTTTTAGTTTCTTGAATCATTATAAGTTCAAGGTAAATAATTCCTAGTAAAATATATAAAAAGTATATTTTCAAATATGAATTATTAGATGTCAAGAGCTACTTTACTGAGAAATTAGTGAATATCGAAGAAGAAAAGAAATGTTAAGACTTAATACAGATATTTTGTTAAATTCTATGGGTAAACTTGTACTGGAACCGACTAGTAGGTTCCAGTACAAGGTAGTGTACTAGCTTGTCAGTATGGGGGTTGTGGGTTCGATTCCCAACGAAAACCTTGTTTTTTTTCACTACAAAAATAAAAATTGACTGTCCGTGGGGCTGCTCAGCGATGAAGGTATAGTCACTGGTCACTGTACTGTCTTATATACGGCAGTTAATTTCCGACTATCCTTCTACTTTCACCACCTGTTTCATCTCTTCTCTATCCCTTTCCTTAATAATATAGCACGGTACTTGACTAAGTAGGCATTGTTGCCTGAAGTGCTACTTCTCTTTAAAAAAAAAGATTGCTTTTCAATTGTGGCAACACTAATAACATGATAATTTTGACATTTAGTTTTTTGACGTATTCTTAGTATGAATGAATTTAATTTCGCACAAAAATCGTGGTGGTTCTGTTAAAGTTCTATTTCGTAAAATTCGTAATTTTTTCGGACAACATTATCGTGCTTCTGAGACCGCCATTAAGAATTTAGTTGTCGACAGGCTCGATACAAAATGTGTGAACGCCAACGCCTGTTCAACCGGGTCGCTAAACTGAAAACAACCCAGCTGTGAGCCACAGTGTAAAGCAGATCCAAAATTGTCAATTCCTCGACGTTCTCAACAATTGGGGTTATCCAAAACCACCTTATGGTAAATTTTGTCTAAAGATTTGACTTTGAAGCCTTACAAGATTCACTTGCTGCACGAAATGAAGCCGACCCACCATTCACATCGCCTTAGATTCGCTCAATTCATTCAGGAACAACAGGCTGGTTTTTCTGAAAAAGTCTTTCTTTCAGACGAAGCCCATTTTCACTTGTCAGGGTGTTACGTGATAAGATTTACATCTGCTGTAAGGCTGTAAGCCTTAATCAGATTGTAGTCAAACCACTGGGAATGAAAAGCAACGCCATTCACGCCCTAGAAAGCCGAAGACTAATTCTAGCAAACAGGTCTTTCCTAGTTGCAATTTCAGCTGTTGCAGAGCAGGGCTGCTAACCATTATTCCTTGCTGAAGAGCTGGAGACTATCCAACTCCTGGTCCAGAACACATGACTAGCATGGATCCGGATCATTCACCTGTTAGTGTTATTAAAGGAGATATGATTCTGGCCCTCATAATCAACGTCATACGAGGGCCGCAAAACCACAACCACCACTATACTCCCGAAGGACCAACTACAATAATCAGTCAGAGAAACCGCTAAAAGTCTTAAGAGACAATTAGCGGAACTCTGGGGCTTACTGATTCCCGTGGAAATAATGTGGAGCTTCCAGTTGACTCCCTGCTGCCTTCAGGGGACTGTGCTTCCTTATACCCCCAGCAGCACAGGGCCCGATAAATGTGCCCCCGGGGGAGTGTCAACAACAATATAATGAACCTCGAATTAAGCGATTAAGCTACGTATAGTGGTCTTTAAAGAAAGACCACTGTGCGTAGCTTAATCGACCGATTACGAGAAAAAACTGCTTGAATTTTACGCAGTGATATGGGTAATAAGATTTCCGTCTAGCGTTATGTCAACAAGCGAAATTGGGCTTCTGAAAATCCTAAAGCGATTATTTAAAATGCCTTTGCAAGCTCAACGTGTCACAGTATGGTGCACTATGTGACATGGAAGCCTTTTAAGCCGTTTTTTTCAATAATGTGGCTGGAATTGCGGCAACGGTCAATGGCTCATGCTATTGCGAGATGCTCACAGCTTAATTTTGGCCTATTATTGACGATGTGGATATTATCTAACATGTGGTGTCAACAGGCCAGTGCCACATGTCACACATCCAATGAAACGATAAATTTATTGCAAACCAAATTTCCCGATTGCATAATATCACGACAATCAACAAGTGGACAGCCAGAGCGTATGATTCAACACCAATGGATTATTTTTGGTGGGGTTATGTTAAGGACAAAGTCTATATGGAGCTAAGCGAAAAGATTTCAGTCTTAAAACTCAAAATCCCTGATGTGATTAACGAAATAGGAGCGATATTTTGCCAAAAAGTGATTAAAAACTTTGATGAAAGAATCGATATCTGGCAGCGTAGTCGTGGTGGACATTTGCCGGATATCATTTTTCATTCATAATTGCTGAAGTTTTCTCTACGGAATACAAAAAAAAATTTCAATCAAATTTCAAATTTAGAAAACAAACTTTTTGTTGAAAAAGCCTTTAAATAATGGGCAAATTTGAGGTTAGGAAGTAAATTGACTGAAACTCACACTTATTTCTTTTTTTAAATTTAGTTTCATTGATACCATTGTAAAGCAGTAATATGGGAATTAATAATGGAATATGATGTCTCGACCGAATATCTACCTTTAGTACTTTGGCAGAGGTCCAGTCTTTTCATAGAATTTTGAAAATACATAAAAACAGAAGATAATTAAAACACTACGTTAACTGTGTTAGCACACACCATCAGCAGAAGCTTAAATTTATATAGTAGTTATAAACTGTCCAAAATACTCTTAAAAGCAATTAAGCAGGATAAACGCATGTATTAGCTGAGCAGCAGTTAATTTGTAGAAGCTAAAAATTCGATTAGTTCATGGTTCGTTTCAATTCATCAGTCCAGTTTTCGAAATATCTAACGACTAGCGATGAGCAATACTTTTAAAGAAAAGGCGCACTGTTGGAAAAGTTCCAAGTTGATCATTTGAAATAAATGTCAGGATTTCTCAGCCCCATGAAGCACACAAAAAATAATTAAATTTTTGGTTCTTCCCAAACAAAACAAGCATTCTAAAATGGATCAAAATCAATTGTGGCACGAAGAAGTAATCAAGCAAAGCCGGATCCAAATCATTTTCCTTCCTTATTAATAATAATTTATTGCAGAAAATTAAATAAAACTCTCTGTATAATGCCGTTTTTTTTATTAACCATGAAAATGAAATTTATGGTAAATTGGCGTAATAACAAAAAGGACCTCCCTCCAATCCCATTTAAGTCAATCAGAAATAAAAATAAAATAAAAAGCAAAAAGTAGATGGAATGAAATGAAATAAATACAATCAATTTAAGTCAATAAAATAAAAATTTACTTTTTTGTGACAGTATTAACAGGGATTTTGTCACGTAAAAGAGAAAGTTTTCTACAGGGATTAGCAAGCAACAACAGCAACAACAACGATGTACAAATTTCGTTCTTCATGTCAGTGATGAAAACAAAAAAAAAAGAGAAAAGAAAGTAATTTGTTACACAATTTTTTTTTCGTTATAGTTGGCAACACCCGCCGGATAAATGAAAACAAGCAACAATACTTTCCAAAATATACAAATACAACAATAAAAAAATTTATGTTGTTGTTGTTTTTGATTTTGTTGTAACTGTCAATGTTACAATATATTTTACTTCTTTGAACAGCTGTCATGTGCAATAATGCATGCAACCAAACATAACATTCAGTTGAGACAGTTTAAAAAAAAGAGCTCTCCCACATGTAGCCGCACATACCAACACCGATTAAGGTAAATGTGTACTATTGTGCGCATTAAAAGTAAACAGACACTTGTTTAAAAAATAATCCAAAAAATAATTTTTGCTCAAGTTTATGAGGTAGAAAGGATTTTTTTTTAGCAGAACATGTCAAACTGAAACAGATGACGAAAATTATGACGACCGTAAGTAGGAGTATTTTTGGAATGCACTGTTTGGAATGCTCTGATCCATGAGAGCAGTAATTTTCTAACTGTGCATAATAGAAGCCGGCTGGTTGTCCAGTATGTGGTCGTTGAATAACACAGTCCTTACGCATACTTCTGTGGGGGAAAGACTTTTTTTTTCTAGTGTGGAGAGAATCGCATAAGAGAGGCAATGAAGTTTTTTTGGGAAGGGGTTACTTCTGGGATAGGAATTTGCGATATGTTAGCGTAATAAAGGAATTAATTCAAGAGCTAAAGTCAGGCAACATCTGAACTGAGATTCCTGCAAAGACGGTTTAGGGTTACAACTTTAGAAACTCCAATCCAGTCCACCTATGAATGGCATAAATTTTCATGAATAAAGAAGACGCATAATATTGAAGTTTTCTATATTGAGAACTTGTACAGCTGAAGCCATTAAAGCTGATGAAATGATAATGTGCCCTAAAAAAAGTATAACAAAAAGAGTCCCTGTAAAAGTCCAGCATTGACTTCTACAAACCCGAGTTTTATAGTCTTGGGACTAGTGATTATACAGATTATATAGTAAGATTTCATAGGGGTTAGAGCTTGGAACATGACTCTCACAAATCACTACAGTCGAAATAAAATGTTAATATTTTTGTGGGGTTAAAAATGTATTCAGACAGTACTTCGACAACAAGGAAATCATTAAGGAATGAAGAATTATGAGTGAACCGCACACATTAGTTTTCTGCTTTTGTAACTCCTTTAGACAACTCTTATAGCAGCCAGGTTAATCTACCCTCTGTTAAAAAAAAAAAAAAATTATACAACTTGCCGAAACAAGAATCGCATAATAATTGCGCCTTAATTAATATTAATTAATGAAAACCCGGTTTTGGTTGATATTCTCACATGGATAGCAGCATCAAACCTGGCACATAACTATAAGTAGAACTTTACTTGGACTCGTAAGACATGGAATCGTTTTTAATAAACTCTTCTAGATCTCGCGCTTGCACGGTATTTAACTTTCGCCTTGCAGCAAGTGAATATGTGATGTTCCCCACTATTTCTTCCATGATGGATAGACTCAGAATTCAAGCTTAGTTGTATCACAATAAAACAACAACCCTGAAATTGAAAAAAACTCCTAGTCTAGTACATGCGACTAAGGCAAAATCGATGTCCATGACTGTGGAATAAGTCACCATTTGAGCACCAATTTGCATAACGATCTTCACTTTCACACTTATAATATTCAGCTCATTCCAGGATTAAAGCCAACCGCTCATTAATTCGTTGGAACGTTCATCGATTGACTGAAAAACTGAACGATTTTTTAACAACATCATCTTAAGTGATGCGTCTCATTTCCAATTGGGCGATTATGAAAAATAATTCAAAATTATAGCATATGGGACTCACAAAATCCGCAGTCAGTCCTAGAGAAAACAGTAAAGTGAAGGTAAGGGGTGGCTTGTGGTTAGGCGGCTCATTGGTACGAAATTTTTCGAAAATGAGCACGCAAGATGCCGTAAATTCTCTGCCCTGACATATTATGATAGCTCCCCCCGTGGGCACATGATAGTCTTCCATCTAGACTGGTGTCTAGCGGGGTAAAAGGGAGCCCAGGCCCCTTCAAGGCTAGTAGGACTCACCTGGACAATCCACTATATTTCCACGGGAATCAGTTGCCCGCAGAGTTCCGTTATTTGTCTCTTTAGGCATTTAGCTGTTCTGTGGCTGATTATTGAGGTTATGGCCCTTATGGGATTATCGTGGTGACTGTGTGTTTCGAGACCCTCGTTTGAGTTTGTGGGTCGGATCATTCACAATGAACACAATGAATGGTTCAGGTCCAGTGAGTATGAATGCCGTTGTGTTCTGAATTATATTAAGCTTTATGCGTTCTGGACCAGGAGTTGGATAGTCTCCAACTCTTTAGCAAGGAGTGAAGGCTGCGACCTGCTTCGAGCTTTTGAAATTGCTACTAGGGATGACCGGAGGATATACTTATCCGATGGCCTTCTAGGGCGTGAATGGCGTTGCTTTTCATTCACAGTGGTAATGGCACCCATCTGATTATGGCTCACTGCCGGTGCAGATGTAAACCTTATCACGTCATATCATGATAGCTCCTCCCCACGGGGGGACACATTGAGATGTTTTGACGGAATCTCACCGTCATTACATGTGTCACTGGGGATAAAAGGGAGCCCAGTCCCCTTAAAGGCTGGCAGGAGCCAACTGGACAATTCCACTTTATTTCCACGGGAATCAGTAAACCCCCAGTGTTCAGCTTTTTGTCTTTTTAGCCTTTTAACTGTTCTCTGACTTATTAATGAGGTTGGCTGTTTCGGAGTATCGTGATGGTTGTGCTTTCGACGCACTCGTTTGAGTTGTGTGGGTAGGTTCGTTCACAATGAACACAATGAATGGTCCAGGTTCCGTAGGAGCATGATTGCTGTTGTGTTTTTAAATTTTATTAAGCTTCATGCGTTCTAGACCAGGAATTGGATAGTCTCCAACTCTTTAGCAAGGAATGGGGGCAGTGGCCTGCTCCGAGCTCTTGAAGTTGCAACTAGGAGTGACTGGAGGATATACGTATCTGAAGGCTTCCTAGGGCCAGGATGAAGCTACATTTCATCCACAGTGGTATGATCCACCGTAAGGTTATGGCTTACACAGCTAGGTATAGATGTAAATCTTATCACGCACATCATGATAACCTTCCACTGAGAGCACGCAGTCTTGATGGATAATTTCCCCATCTTGGCATATACCTTAGGGGTAAAAGGCCGCACCAGTTCTCTGGGTTAGCAGGAGCCCCGTACTGGAAGAGACATAGGGCTCTCGACCAGTGACTTATTATACACACAATGGTACCACGTGAACTAGTTGCCCACACAGGGCTACGGCCCTGTTCTGGTTGTTGGTAAGGCTGGAAAACAACGTGGTGGCTGTAGTTTAAGCGGTTTCCGAAGAGTTGTTAACGAAAAGGTAAATATCCTAGTTGTGCTTGCAATAGGACTAGGACTTGGATAGTCTTCAACTCTTAAGCAAGGGATAGGGGCACGGCCCTGCTATATTGCAATCGAAAATTCCTATTAAGGCATATATGCACCTAGTTTTATGTATCTTACAGCGTGTCTTTCCTACACTCTGTGGTAAGACCACCATCAGAATATGGCACCATGGCTGATGTAAATACTATCACATATCATGATAACTATGGCTAGTATGGCCACAGTTGGCTAATGTTGGCCTTTGATTTCAGTAAGATGGCACCACAGCCCATACAGTTACCAAAATAATCCCGGTTTGCGCAATCTCTCGATTTGGCGTTGTCGATTGGCCGCCTGCCTGTTGCCATTTCAAAGACTGAGTTTACGTCAACAATCCACAAACAACTGTCGCTCTGAATAATGAAATTCGCGGCTGCCTTGACGACTAAAGAACGGAAAAGAGCGGATGTCTGGCGACGTGCTTGAGCTAGACATTTGCTTCACATCACATGGCATGAATAAAACTGAGGCTGTCAAAAAAAGTGTGTGTGTGTTTTAAGCCGATTTACTTTCTAACCGCAAATTTGCCCACCCGATAAAAGCTCTTTAATTAGCGTACACCTCAAAAAAATATTCATACGCCACAAATAAATAAAAAAAGAGTGCAAGAGAGAAACTAAAACTATGAAGGAGGAAAAAAATTATTGAGAATTAGAATACATGATGAACGAATGCATGAATACACAAGCATTTTTGCATTATAAACTTGACAAGGATTCCATTACATGTGGTCGTCAGCTTAAATATTTTGGTTTTCTATTTGTTTGCTTATTTGCCTTTCATATTTTTCTCCTACACTCCTTGTTGAAAGTTTCGTAGGTATTTGTAGGTAAGTGTAATTGTCTGTGTTTTTTGAAGGCATGTGTGGATAGTTTCAAACAAAACACCAAAATTATGACATGCATGTGTTTGGATGTGTCTGTGTGTGTTACAAAAATTAGGTTGCATGTCTGTCGTTTATTCATTCTTTTGGGATTGGATTTTTCTTTTTGGTATTTGTTTTGTTGTTGTAGCTGTCACTGACGTTTTGGAAAATGTTTGCACATTAGTTCTCTACAACAATTTGAAAACGCCATTAATTTAATTGGATGAGTTTTTTGTACTTAAGATAATAACACTGAAACACAATGCAATCAAACAAAAGCAAATAGCTTGCAAATCGTTGAATTTTATTGTAAGGGGGAAAGAAAATTAAATTACAGTGTGGCGCAAAAGTGTGGTATTAAACAAAAAAAAATATTTATTTAAATACTAAACAGTGGAACAAAATTTTTGAAAAATATAATAAAGTTTATTACATTTAAGATATTCAAAATAATTTTGGCAAAATTAATGGCCATGATCCTTAGACTTTAATCCATACTTTTATCTAGTTACTTGGCAAATCACTAATCAGATCCTTGATGACGTTTTGAGGTACCGAATAGCTAGAGAGTTGTTATTAGCGGGCAGTCTGTTAGACAATCAGAAAATCCGATCGATCACACAGCAATAATTACTAACGCGTGTTCAACGCGTTTGAGGTTAGGAAGTTAATTGTCTGACAAAAGATTAAATGTCAAGAAGTGACCTGTCACTTTACCACTGTGCGTAATTTAATCGCGAAACTCGAGGCTCATGGTATTGTTGCTGACAATAGATCAAGACAATATACTCGTCGTAGCCATAATGATGTAAACATATTCGCTGTACAACAAAGTATTAAAAATTATTAAAAAACGTGCCCCTGTAGGCTAGTAGGTAGTGCACTAGCTTGCCAGTCGTGGGGTAGTGGGTTCGATTCCCAACAAACCCCTTGGCTGTTTTTCACTACAAAATAAAAACTCACTGTTGATGGGGCTGCTCAGCGATGAAGGAATACTCTCTGGTCGCTGTGCTGTCTTATACGGCAGTTAATTTCCGACTATCCTTCTACTTTCACCACTTGTTTCATCTCTATCCCTTTCCTAAAAGAATGTAGCACGGTACTTAACTAAATAGGCATTGTCGCCTGAAGTTCTACTTCTCTTTAAAAAAAATAAAAAAAAACAAGTATTAAAAATAAGCCTGGAACATCAAGTCGCCAACGATCGCAACCATTGGGCATCATCATTCATCTTCACATAAGGTTAAATTCGTTCAAGAATTGTTTGCGTCGAACGCTTGCGAACTGCCGGTTTGAAAAACTGAACGAAAACAAGGGATTTTTCAACGATGTAATTGAAACGCCGCCGGATTAAATTTTCTGAGACTATTTGAAAGACTGAGTTTACTTGAACAACCCAAAACTGACGCTCTGTAAAATGAATTTCTGCGCCGTATTGACGAGATAAACAAAGTTTTGTTGCAATATGTGCTTCAGCATTTTCTGAAAGCAGCCCGATAGCACATACCATTATTAGTTCCCATATTTCTGCTTTACATTGATACCAAGTTGTCAAAAGTTCTTGCCTGAAAATGTCAAATAAGTGTATGTTTTAAGTCAACTTACTACCTAACCTCAAATTTCTCCACACTGAAAGTAAAAAGGGTTTACAAGTAAATAACTTTAAAGTAAGGAAATTGGGTAACATAGGAATTGAAGCCGAGAGTTCTTAAAAGACGATTTTATATGTCGGAAATGATGCTTGAAAGCTACAAAAACAAGGCATTTTTGCTTCGCATTGTTATTGGTGTTGAAGAATGGTTATATTGCGATAACCCCAAGCGCAAAAAGTCATATATAAGGTCCGGCCAAGCAAACAAATCAAAGCTGAAGTCGAATATCAATAACGGCAAAGTATTGCTCTGTATTTGGTGGGATCAAGGGGGTGTTTTGTATTATGAGCTATTGAAAACGGGTTAGACGATCATAGGAAACCTATCCCGAAGATAATTGATTCATTTAAAGAGAGCAATCAATTAAAAAGGACTAGAATACTTAACCAGCTACGATACCATATTCTTTCATTATGATAACGTTGGGCACATGTTGCAAGGCCGTGTGAAAGCTATTTGGAAAACAGTGGAAGGATAATTTTGACTCACTCGCATTACAGCAAGATATTGCTCCATATTTAATGGGATGGGTGTTTTTTATTGTGAGCTGTTGAAATCGGGTCAAACAGTCATAGGGAACCCATACCGAAGGCAAATAATTCATTTGAATTGAGCAATCAATGATAACCAACCAGAATATTTGACCAGAAACGAGCCCATATTCTTCCATTATTACAACGATCGGCCACATCTTGCAAGACCACTCGAAAATTATTTGGAAAACAAGTTTTGGCTTACTCGCCCTACAGCACAGACCTTGCCCCTTCTGACCACCATTTGTATCGATAGATGCATAACGACCTTGCTGGAATACGCCCACTTCAGAACAGGGTATTAGAAATTGGCTTAATTTATTATATACCCCAAAATCGGGGCAGTTCGTTTGGCACGGAATCCATATGTGTGTTGTATCAACACAATCAATTTTAATTGTTAAATAAATTTAATTGTAAATTTATCAAAGAGCATACTACCCAGGAACGACCACGCTGACAGATGTCGATCTTTTCATCAAAGTTTTTAATCACTTTTTGGCAAAGTAGCGGTTGTATACGTTATTCACATCACGGATGTGAGCTGAAATCGATTCGGGAGCAAGCAACGAGAAACGACCAGAATATTTCACCAGACTCGAAGCTATAATCTTCTATAATGACAACCCTCGGCCACATATTGCAAGACTGCTCATCAACAGTTTGGAAAACAATGGGTGGGAAGTTTTGCTTCACCCACTTTATAACTCAGACCTTGTACCTTCTTGTTTCGATCGATCCACCACGTCCTCAATAGGATACGCTTTACTTTAGGGCTGGGTATTAGAAATTCACTTGATTTGTTCTTTACCTTCTGAGTTTTGAGTCGACAGGCTCGATACAAAATGTGCGAACACCAACGCGTGTTCGACCGAGTCGTTCAACTGCAAACATCACAGCCGTAAGTCACATTGTTGATGCAAATCCAAAATTTGTCAATTTGTTCTGAATAATTGGGGTTATCCAAAACCATTACATGACGAATTTCGCATAGGAATATGACTTTGAAACCTCTCAAAGGTTCAACTGGTGCAGGAATTGAAGCCGACCGACCATTCACGTCGCCGTAGATTCGCTCAATTCCTTCAGGAACAACCGGCTGGTTTTTCTGAAAGAGTCATTTTTTCAGGCGAAGCCCATTTTCAATTGTCAGGGCATGTCAACAAGCAAACTTACCGGATTTGTGTCTCTGAAAATCTTAGAGCGATTATTGAGAACGTGTCACTTGATAGTGCGGTATGTGGTTTGGAGGCGTGATTAAGCAGTTTTTTTCAAAGATGAGGCTGGAAATGCGATAACGGTCAATGGATTACGTTATCGCTTGATGCTAACAACTCAGTTTTGGCCTATTATTGAACAACAGCGATCAATTTATTGCAAACCACATTACCCGATCCCATAATTTTACGAGAATCAGCAGTTTAACACCACTGGATTATTTTGTGTGGGGCTATGTTAAAGACAGAGTTCATACGAAGCCAATCGAATTGATTTCAGCCTTAGAACTCAAAATCCGTGAAGTGATTAACGAAATAGCACCATCATTTTGCCAGTAAGTGATTAAAACTTGCGATGAAAGAATCGACATCTGTCAGCGTGTTCGTGGTGGACTGATTTTTTGGAAAAATTTATTTTTTCAGACTAAGCCCATTTTTACTTGCCAGGGTATGTCAACCAGCAAAATTGCCACATTTGGGTGTCTGAAAATCCTAGAGCGATTAGCGAGAAGCTTTCAGCCTTAAAACCCAAAATCCGTGATGTGATTAACGAAATAGGGCCGCCATTTTGCCAAAAAGTGGTCGTGGTGGACATTCGCCATTGTTTATCTTATATTGTTTTAGATAACAATCTTCTCGTTGAAAAGCCCACACCTGACCTCAACTCGACTAAGAGGGCAGACATTATTCTCCTTAACTTACGAAGCCATTCTTGCCGCTAAGTTAAGGTTGTCAAATCAAAACTATTATCACTGCATCAAGTTATCGTAAATGTCGGAAGTATTAAAAACTTTTGTTATGTTTTCATCTGTCACCCACAACTGCCCGTACGACTTTCAAACTAACCTCCACCACTTGACTTCCTAAAAGAATTTCGTTGTTTGAGCACGTGCATTGTTTTGAAATTTATTTATCCAATGGAAAACTATCGCTACCAGCTTTTAATAAGATGTGTTAAGATGTTAAGTTTTTTTTGTGCAACCTCAACATTTATTGATTTTCATTTTTTGTTTTTTTTACCAAATTTGCACGTGTGATTTTTTTAATTTCTTTTTTGTTTTCATTGTTGCTTCCGCATTCTATTCGTAACTGTTGCTGCACTACACTCTTGTAATTTAAATAGAAAACAAAATATCAAAGCATGATTTTATTGAAAGATATAGATAACTGAAGAGAACGGAAATAAATTTATAGAAAAAACGTATAGAGTGCTTTTATAGAGGTATAGAAAAATAGGGTGTTTTTATATAGGTACAGAAGTTTGGCAACATTGGTGGCCATTTTAGCAGCTCTTAAGTGTTTTAGGTTTAGTTTGGCATTTCAACATGAAAGACTGCCACCAGAGCAACGCTTTCAAACTTCATAGGACTGTCGCTCTGTACCGGTTATTAGTGGGGCTCTTCAGGGAGTAACATAGAGGCCGCAGTTTAAACTCAAACTACGGGCAGGTGTGGTTTTTTCCTATCCAATGTGCTATTTCAATGCAAAAGAATGTCGCTTGCGAAGCGACAGGAGTTTAGCACTCTTAAACATGGATTAGAGATACGGCCCTGTTTGCCGTGCTTCCATAATTATCACCTAGGATATGTAATGTATTTTGGGGGTATTGGTAGACGCATTGTATTTCACCCATTGGTAAGAGCACCGTCAGATTAGAGACATACGGCTAGATACTGACCTTAATCTGTATCACAATCACAAAAATATATTTTTCTTTGGACCAGCACTCTGGGGATGGCCCCTACACAGGCAATGCATTATGCTCCAACTAGGAAATTAGGTTATGGGGAGCAGGAAAGAGGAAGTAGTGTTTGTGGACATTCGATTTGAATTTTCCTACATTGAAAGTGATGACGTGATAAGGTTTACATCTGTACCTGGCAGTGGTCCCTAACCAGATGGTGGCCATTAACACTGTGGATGGTATGTAGCGCCATCCTCGCCCTAGAAGGCCTTCGAATACGTATATCCTCCAGTCACTCCTAGTTGCAATTTCGAAAGCCCGAATTAGGCCGCAGCCTTTACTCCCTGCTAGAGAGTTGGAGACTATCCAACTCCTGGTCCAGAACGCATGAAGCTTAATATAATTAAGAACATGACGGCATTCATACTCACTGGACCTGAACCATTCATTGTGTTCATTGTGAATGATCCGACCCACAAACTCTCACGAGGGCCTCGAAACACACAGCCACCACGATACTTCCGAAGAGCCTACCTCAATAATCAGTCAGAGAACAGCTAAACGCCTAAAGAGACAAATAGCGGAACTCTGCGCGCCACTGATTCCCGTGGAAATATAGTGGACTGTCCAGGTGGCTCCTACTAGCCTTGAAAGGGACTGGGCTCCCTTTACCCCGCAAGACACCAGTCTAAGTGGAAGAAGTAGGATCCATAAAGACTATCAAGTGCCCCCGGGGGGATGGAGTTTATTCCACATACGGACTGTTCTGCTAACAAACGAATTTCACCTGCAATGCGTAGTGCGATTCGCTGGTCAATTAACCGCAAATGGATGCACTCTGAACGGAAATCGAGTTAAACACAAAAACGTGTGAGTAATGGATACAAGTTCCCTAATTTCATTAGAGCACTTACTATTGTAGTCAGGATAAAACAGGGTAATACATTCCCCATTGTGTCTATGCTCTAGAGATTTAATAGATTTTGCTACCCTACTGTCACTAATTGGCCTCTTGGTCATCTCCTGTAGGCGGTCGAGCTATTCCAGAATGAAATTTGGGGCGCCAGCTCATATATGAAAGTTGTATTCCATGTTTGGAAGAATATAGGTGGCATAAATAGAACGAAGATCGAGGATGGAGTGAAGTATCTCTTACAACGTTTTAGAAAATCGAGGCCCTTGAAAGCTTCTCTAGAAACCTGAAAAATATGTTTAGTCCATCGAATATCACAATGAATTTTCATGCCAAGAATATCATTAGGTGCCCCTGTAAGCTAATAGGTTAGTATGGGGGTTGTGGGTTCGATTCCCAACGAAGACCTTGGTTTTTTTTTCTCTACAAAAATAAAAATTTACTGTCCGGGGGACTGCTCAGCGATGAAGGCATAGTCACTGGTCGCTGTGCTGTCTTTATACGGCAGCTAATTTCCGACAATCCTTCTACTTTCACCACCTGTTTCATCTATTCTCTATCCCTTTCCTAAAGAATGTAGCACGATACTTGACTAAATAGGCATTGTTGCCTGAAGTGCTACTTCTCTTAAAAAAAAAAAGAGCTTCCAATTCCTTAATACTAATATCACCAATAGTAACAGATGCAGCACCATTTCCGAACACAGATCTATGCGTGAGCATGCGTCATTGCGTCTTACGAGCCTTTAAATTCGACTGTATTCTGAGATTGTTGCGAGCATGCAACATTGCGTCTTAATATCGACTCTATTTGCACGACCCCATTTTGAGATTGTTGCGAGATTGTCATTAAGCGTATTATTTCTTCTGGAACTCACCTCTAACTTGTTTAGTCTATTACCAAGTGAATACGAATAGCAAATGATGCTGTCATCTGCGGAAGAGTTTTTAGGGTTGACATATTTGAATAGTTTTACCGGCCGAATGGTATTAATTACTGTTTGAAAAGCCATTTCGCCTTCTCGTCAATAATATTCGCTAGTTACTGTTCGTTCGCCCTATTAACGAGCATTTTTTTTCCCCCAGTCACTACTTAACCAGCCTTGTTGTGAAAGAATATTTCAACGATGTTTCCGCATCAAAGAGGGAAACGTTTTTTTTTTTGCCATCCCAAATGGATTGTAAGAAAGCCTTCAATATGAACATGAGATTTATAAGGATGATTTTGCTTAAACGAAAATCCTCTGCTTAACTTTAATTATATTCAACAAATTCAAATTATGCATAAATTCTTGAACACCTTTTTGCCATATGAGGAGATAGACGAAGGTTACGACCAACTTACCTTATCTGTACAACAAGTCAGAGAGCGAGAGAGATGTAATAAACTAATTTTTAATGATTTATATTTTACCGCAGTCATTGGCGCATTGTTTAGAATAGTGATAGTCACAACGAAAAATGTTAGTAAAAAAACAACAGGGAAATTTCACAAAAGTATCGTGTCTACCTTTTTGTAATTAGAAACATGAAAGATACTTATCTCTATCAGTTCAAATGGAATATGATTACAACAATAGTATGGAATGATTTTTAAACTATTTAGAAGCTGACAGATTTTTTTTAGGTTATGTTTTGATTGTTGTAAATTAGGCGAAAGAGGAAAACAGCCATTCATAGTTTTTAGGAGTTAAGAAATTTCAACTTCTTTCCGAGTGTAATATTTTTTTTGTATGTGTTTAATGGAATGAAGCATCATAACAGCGCTGGCTGAAAAAAATGTTTATTATATTAAAGCTAAATGTTGCAAAAAATAAAAAGTAAATAAAAATGTTTTTCTTGTCAGAAAGACTTACCACAAACTAAAGGGAATCTTAACAAAAAGTATTATTTGAAAATATGTAACTAAAATTACATTAATCATTTAAACGTAATGAGCAGGGGACTAACCGCCCAAATAAAAATACAATTAACACAGTGGTTTACTACTGTCATTGGAGCATTGAATAATGCAAAAAAAATTATTTTGAATTTTTTAAATTTTTCCTTGAAATTTTAATAAAAATTTTTTTAGTACAATTATTGTTTCTAATTTTTAGTTCAACTTGAAAAATATTTTTTTAAGAAATTTTATTTTAAAACTTCTGCTCTACATTTTTGTAAATTTTTGCATTAAATTTCTAAAAAAAATTTTTTAGTACAATTTTTCATTTTTAGTACAACTACAGAAATATTTTTTTCAGAAATTTTATTTTAAAACTTTTGCATTATATTTTATAAATTTTTTCATTAAATTTCAATAAAAAAATTTTGGTACCATTTTTTTGGTTTAATTTTTAGTACAACTTCAAAAATATTTTTTTAAGAAATTTGATGTTGAAACTTTACCATTACATTTTTTTTTAATTTTTGCATTAAATTTCAATAAAAAAATTTTTAGAACAATTTTTGTTTTTAATTTTTATTACAACTTGAAAAACCTTTTTTTAAGAAATTTTATTTTGACTCTTTTGCATTACATTTTATAAATTTTTGCATTACATTTTAATAAAAAAAATGTTAGTACCATTTTTTTTTAGTACAACTTGAAAAATAATTTTTTTAAGAAATTTGATGTTGAAACTTTACCATTACATTTTTTTTTATTTTTACACTAAATTTCAATAAAAAAATTTTAGTACAACTTGAAATATACATTTTTAAGAAATTTTATTTTAAAACTTCTGTATTACAATTTTAGATTTTTGCACTAAATTTCAATAACAGATTTTTTAGTTTCTAATTTTTTTTTTGTTTCTAATTTTTAGTACAAGTTGGAAAATATTTTTTTAAGAAATTTGATTTTGAAACTTTTCTATTACATTTTTTTAATTTTTGCATTAAATTTCAATAAAAAATTTTTAAAACAATTTTTGTTTTTAATTTTATTACAACTTGAAAATTTTATTTTTGAGAAATTTTATTTAGAAACTTTTGCATTACATTTTTTAAATTTTGCATTAAATTTCAATAAAAAACTTTTTAGTACAATTTTTGTTTTTAATTTTTAGTACAACTTGAAAAATGTATTTTAAAGAAACTTAATTTTGAAACTTTTGGATTACAATTTTTACTTTTTGCATTAAATTTCAATTAAAAAAATTTTTAGTACAATTTTTGTTTTTAATTTTTAGTACAACTTGAAAAATATTTTTCTAAGAAATTTGATTTTGTAACCTTTGCATTATATTTTTGAAGTGATTGCACTAGATTTCAATAAAAAATTTTTTAGTACAATTTTCGTTTTAAATTTTTAGTACAACTTAAAAAATTAATTTTTAAGAAATTTTATTTTGAAACTTTTGTATTACATTTTTTAAATTTTTGCATTAAATTTCAATAGAAAATTTTTAGTTAAATTTTTGTTTTTAATTTTTAGTACAACTTGAAAAATGAATTTTTAGGAAATTTTACTTTAAAACTGCTGCATTATGTTTTTTTAATTTTTGCATTAAATTTCAATAAAAAATTTTTAGTACAATTTTTTCAATAAAAAAATTTTAGTACAATTTTTGTTTTTAATTTTTAGTACAACTTGAAAAATTAATTTTTAAGAAATTTTATTTTGAAACTTTTGCATTACATATTTTATATTTTTGCATTAAATTTTAATAGATAATTTTTAGTTAAATTTTTTTTTTTAATTTTGGGTACAACTTGAAAAATACTTTTTTTTAAAGAAGAACTTATACCAATTTATTAATTTAACTTTTTACCCGAATAGTGACAGTTTCACCATTTTGATAATAATTTTCACAATAAAAAATCTTTGCTCAAGAGAAAAACGTACCATTCTTAAAATTTTCTCAGCTCTTTACTGAAAAAGTGTACATACAATTCATGATATTTTATCATATGACGAACTGTTTACTTACTAATCACAAATTTGCCCAATCGTTATATATGACTGTGTAATTTCATATGATCCTGAGTTTGAAAAACTTTTTACTAAATAAATGTCAAGGAATGACTGCTGAATTCTTGTCACGCTTGAAATTTCCCAACTTATTGCGAAATAAATGGCAAATGATGACTGCTGAACTTTTTGACATTTAATCATTTGACAGACAAATTACTCCCTAACCTAAAATTTGCCCAATCGTTATATATGGATGTGTAATTTCGTAAGATCGTGAGTTTAGGAAACTCTTTACTAAATAAATGTCAAAGGATGACTTGTAAATTTTCGATATTTAATAATTATGACAGATAATTTACTTCCTAACCTTAAATTTGCCCACCCAATATAAAGCTCTTTTCAAATTACCCTTTCAGCGGTGAAATTAAAATAACTTCTATCGAAAGTCAGTCAGAATAACGTGAAAAAAGGTGAAAGATATAAAGACAAGACATAGAAACTGACAAGACACACATCAAAAAAGAAAAAAAAAAACATTAAAGGTTTCATTCATTTACAACAGCAATAGCAAAGTTATTGTGCTTAAGTATAAAAGCAGGAACAGCTATGTAAAGATCATGCCTAATGTTGCATTTGAAAAGATTTTAACATCTAATCATAGAAAAAAAAGTATAATATCTGTATCAATTTGAAAGGCACGAGTTTCTAGAAGTTTAATACAAAATCTACGTTTTTTTTTTGTTTTTGTTGTATTTAAATAATACAATTACTGATTGGATAAAGGAAAAAAAATAGGAAAAATAGTTGAAATAAGAAAGAAAAATAAGTAACGAACGTGTAACTATATTGTTGAGTCTGTCTGTCTGCCCATTTGTGATGGTTGCTTGGTTGGCATTTTGGTTGCCTGATTGCCTGCCTGCCTGACTGCCGGCATGCACCTCTAGCTTTGGCGTAGTTTATTCGTTTCGATTCGAGTGGTATCAGTTAGAAGACTAGAATATTGTTTGTTGTAAGACAAAATGTCTTAAGTGTGGCATACAAGAGTTCATCATGGCATATAATTGAAAACCATAACTTAATAAAGCTATTTTGGTTCCATTAGAAGGGGAAACGTTACAATAATACAATACAATACTCACTCATACTTAAGTTATGCAGTCGGTCTGTTTGTGAAAACAGAGAGAGAGAGAGAGAGAAAAAAAAAAAAGAATAATAGAACTTCAAATAGAACTGTGAGGAAGAAATGTTTGCAAATCTAAATGCAACCATTTACAATTTACCTTGTAGAAAATACATTACAAAGCAAAAAATAAAAAAAAAAACGAAAGAAAAATATTTAAAATCAGTTGGCGTAACAAATTTTCGATTGCAATCAGTTTAAACGGAAGTTTTATTGCAAAAAAAAAAAACAATAAAAATTGATAACGTTTTTTTTCCTATAAGTTTAAGCAGAAAAAATTGAAAAAAAAAATTTATATAAAACTATTGTGCAACCTTTCAATAACTAACTAGCACTAAATCTGTGACGCAAACAGAAAAGAACATTTCAAATATTTTGTTTTAATGCAATAAGTTTATAGCCAATGGCCAATTAAGAATTTTCTAAACCTGAAGAAGTAGCACTTTAGGCAACAATGCCTATTTAGTCAAATACCGTGCTACATTTTTTAGGAAAGGAATAGAGAAAATATGAGACAGGTGGTCAAAGTAGAAGGATAGTTACGGAAATTAACTATCGTATAAGACAGCACAGCGAGCAGTGACTATGCCTTCATCGCTGAGCAGCCCCAACGACAGTCAATTTTTAATTTTGTAGTGAAAAAAACCAAGGTCTTCGTTGGGAATCGAACCCACAACCCCCATACTGACAAGCTACTAGCCTACTGGGGCACCTAGTTATAAACAGTAATAAAAAAATATAAAAACATGTAAATTGAAATGGAAAAGAAGAAACATTTAACAAACCCCATGTGCCGTATGTTGTTCAAATCGACATTATTAACTTGTACACCCAAGTTCAAGGGCATGTGTGTCCAGTAATTTCAGTGTCATCTTCGTCTTCGGTGTTTCCATCTTCAAACTGCATAATTTTAGAACTTTATAAACAAAGCTTTGAAAGTAATGCATCCCTTTGATTTTTTTTTTTCATTGGTATGGTCACCTAGTGGAACCTCTCTTATTGTTCGTCCGATTTCTGAGGTATTTGTGGAAATGCATGAAATGTAATTTTAATGTCATGAATGAATTGATTTTTGTAACATAACACAACAACTTGTCCACTCGTGTCTGTCTGGAGTGGATGGGGGGGGGGGGGGGGGGGGGGGGGGGGGTACGGACAAATCTAAACCTGGCTTCAGAAACAAGAGCAATGTTTCGTAAGGTATACCGAGATGCAACCTTGTTAAAATATAGAAAAGATTATAAAATTCAATTTTGAGCAAGAAATTTCGTATGGCCGTTAAACCAAATTCAAGTGTAAAACCACATTCAATTAAGATTTCCAATCCGGATTAGAGACAGATCGCAACGTGAGTTCATGCTGAATTTATTTTTAACAAATCAGGCCAAATAATGCCACCATGACCTGATGCAGCTTTTCGGGACGCAGTGGATTGTATAGAATTGTGTCCTATTTTGGATTAGTTCCACTCTATATACTAAAATTTTGTGTGACTGATTTTCATAGAAACTATTAATAATTTAAATAGTTGTTCACGCCACAAGAGGATTTGCCAAAGTAGACTGATCACAAATGTCAAAAGCTGAGCACAATATGACAGTTCGTTTGACAATTAACTCTATCGAAAATTATATTGAGCTTTAAAAAAAACACCCTATATTTCAAATATGTGTATGTGTGTATATAATAGATAAGTTATAGGGTGTTCATCAAAGTAGGAGCAAATTTAAACTTTATTCGCTTTTTGAAAACTTTAATATTTTTAAAGATGTAATACAACTCCCATGTAAAGATCGGCACACCACAGTCTATTTTGGAGTTGCTCAAGCGCGTACAGGAGAGGATCAAGAGACAGTAGGGTATCTAAGTCTATTGACCCTCTGGAGCATCAACGCAATGTGGAATGTATTTCACTGTTTAATCGTTACTACAATGGTAAGTGCTCTAACGAAGTTAGGGAACTTGTTCCCGTTATTCGCACGTTTTTGAGTTTAACTGGATTTTCGTTGAGAGCACATTTATTTGTAGTTCATTGACCAATGAATCTCGCACTACGCATTGCAGGGAAATTTTTTTTTAACAGAATATTTCGTGTGTGGAATAAACTCCCTCCGGAGGTCTTCTCTGTCACTTTCAATGTATGAAAATTCAAATTAAATGTCCACAAACACTACTCCCTCTTTCCTACTTCCCATAACCTCATTCCTGGCACAATACATTGTATGTGTAGGGGCCATACCCTGAGTACTGGTCCGAAAGAAAAAAAAATTGAACTTCAAAAACAATTCTTGTTTTGTCGGGAAAGTTGATTTAATTAAAGAAATATTTCGTACTAATTATTTCGCGATGATTCGGCTGCAGCAAGGTATTAAATTTTTTTTTTGCACACGAATAAGGTATCCACTGTTGCTAAATATTGTAATTAGGATAATTTACGAGTATAAAAATTTGGATAGAGTAGCTAGAGACACTGCTAACCAAATATACAAAAACAAATTATAGAGTGTTCTATTAAAGACTTGACTTTGAAGATTGAACTTTAAGACAGGCGCTATCCCATAAAAAAAAAAAATATACACAGTTAAAGGGCAGCAACATAAGCACAGTAGCATGATGGAGGGCTTAATTAAACTTCATTTTGACGAATAGACACTCTAAGAGGCAGGTACTTGAAACTGCATACGCTGCGACAAGAGTAAAAGTTATTTAAAGGATTTGAAAAATACTAGATAATTAAAATACGAATTTTAAGTTTCTCAAGCGTATAATATTTTATTAATTATAAATTTTAAAAACACATACGTATATGTGTATGTGTAACAAAAAACAAATTAAAGTTGCTTAAAATGTAATAAAAAATATTTCCAAATATGCAATAGTCACTGTTTAGAGATGCCTTAGACTTTTAAAATAAAAATGAAAATCCAAACGAAAAATCGCTATAATTGCTATAATCATCATAATCCTCTTCACAAAGATCTTTTGAAAATTTAAATAATTTTTTAAAAGATATAGTATTCCATAGACATTTTTCTTTTTGATTGTTCTTCTTTTTTGAGTCCTTGAGATAAAACTTATTACGCGTTGTATATCGTTCGGTAGTAGATTGTATATTCGACTGTTGTCTAAGTGATGTGAACTTATTGTCGCTTTTCGATTTCCCTTCTTCGCCCGAGTGATATTTTAAAGTTTTAGTAGGCTTCGTACGATCCTTTGAATTTGTCCCAATGTCGATTTTCGGTTGCCGTTTAAAATTATCTTAAAGCAATAAAGCTTTTTCTGCATCCTTTATCGTTGCACTTTTTTCAAGTTTACGACGCAACAATACAATTTTATATTTGCTTTCAGGTGGACGATTTGAATCCTCTTCCAATTCTTCCAAATGCTCAATAGCAGCTTCTAACTTATTAATAACTTTGGTGTAGCCTCGCACATATTCTTTAAAATTATCAATAGCATTTTCGGCCCTAACAATGTCTTCATCGTTTACGATTTCAATTTGCTTTAGTGTTTCACGATTTCGATTAAATGTTTGTGCTAATTTTAAATCGCTATTGGAAATTTCTGGATTACTTTGAAGCAATCGCTCAATTCTATCCATGATATATTCGTAAGTTGGGTTGAATTCTGCAATACTACCCATAGGCTTCATAATTAAAATCACGAACCCAACGAAAATCACTAAAGCGCTTATTTTCTTCATATTTTATTTGAATTTTACTTAAACACTTCTCCAAGTATTTTAGAACTTTTATTAATTTTGAAAAATTAATGCTTTTATGTAAAAGCACTGCTTTTCCTAATTTCAATTTAATTAATTTTAATTTACCGAAAAAAAAAAATGTAACAAAATATTTTTTCAAATCACCGTGACAAATTTATTTTGAACACGATAACACTATTGTAATGGCAAAAATAAAAACTGCCAGCAGCAAGAACTTTTTGTTTTATTAATTTTCACAATGAAAACACTAAAATTATTACTCTGTTCACGTAAGCTTAAAAGCTTAAAAAAGCTTTAAAAACGCCCGTCCAACTTAATGTTTATGTAAAATTTTTCCAATTAGAAATTTCGGAATTAAAAGTAAATACTTTGCTTATACATTTAAAAATATATATATACAGGGTGTCCGCCGGGAAGGTATACTATTTTGTATTGCCACCCTTTTTTAGTAAACATTAGTCTTGACAGTTCATATTTGAGAGTCATGATTCGATAAAACAACGTGTTTTAATCGTTAAAACATTTTTTCCAAATCAATTATCGATTACAGTGACGAAATTTTTGAGCGAAACAACGTGCCAACAAAAAACGTACTATTTATTATGTAGTGAACGAATTTCAAGAAAGAGGGTTTGTAGCTGATGGGCCCAAGCGTGGAGACAGTGTTCTATTCGACGCCGTAGGAGTTTGCTCTTTAAATAACAACTTTAGCCATCATTTTGAACAAGGATTTGCATTTGTTTCCATAGAAGATACAGTTGACACAAGAGCTTTTTCCGCAAGACCATTTACGCCGCCGTATATATATGCTGATTAAGCAGCTTCTTTTAAAAACCAAATATTCTTATGAAGACAAAACAACAACAACAACATGCTCTAATAAAATTCCATGAACTTAATTAAATAATCAGAAAATAAAAACAACTAACACAGAACAAGAAGATGCTCAGTCAAGCAAGCGCTTTAATGCGTTAAATTAGAGTATTCAAGTGAATGCTACCCCCTCTTTTACCCGCTTATGTGCAGGTTTTGTATTCGCAATGTAAAGCTTAGTAACTTTTAAAAACTTTAATCATTTACCAAGTTTTAATTTTATTTGTTGGCCCCTATGCAGGTTAGCACATGATCTGTGCTTATATTTGCAATAGAAAGCCTTATCCTGGCTCTGGCAGAGACAATGGTTGAATACCAAGTAACGGTCCTTAGTAGTCCATTGTTTAACGGTTACACTGCTCCTTTTACTAAATCGCAAAGGTTGCTATTTTCCTGACGTACAGTGGAAATGGAGATTGTGGCAGCTTGCTCTTGCTCCTCAGTGCTGGGTGTCTGATGTGATTTCGTGTTTTTCACTAGGCTTTACAAGTTTTTAGTTGAGCTGGAAGTGACCAACCTTATCGCCGTTGAATTATTTGGCGCGAAACTGACTCCTTTCCTCCAGTGTGTCAACTCGATCATCTCTTTTATCTCGATGCTTTTGTTTCCGCAGTTTTTCCTATCAGTCTAAAGACGTTACACCTTGTAAGGTTAAGGCTTTGAATTGACTTTTGCGGTTTCATGGCCAACGCATACGACATGGTTTCCACGAAGGTTCAGTTTTGAGCAGCGCAAACCGCATTTTTAACATCTAGATCACAAATACATCACTCTTGAACTGATCCCGGAATGGTTGATATTCACTTGGCTAAGTCAGCTGCACCAAACGTTTAATTTTCATGGCGAAGTTATGCTTTCTGCACCCTACCTCGTAACTCCATTCAGTAAAGATTCCTTTTGTGCTCACCACCGTACTAACGTTGTAAAGACACCATTATATCCTCGTAATTATTTCTTTAACCAGCTGGCAACTTTTAAGACCAGAAGCAGCTCTGCATCTTTTTCTTCATTGTCTACTGGAGTTTAAAAACATTAAAAGTATTGAAGCTCGGAAAATTTATCTTGCTAACGTGCTCAGAGATGGATATTACTTGTCCTTCTTGATTATAAAACTCGCTCATTTGCGTATTTAATTCATGTAATTCTCCCTCCATTTTCTGCTTAGTCGAAAACAATTTTTCATCAAACTCGCTAATTCTCTGTTCCACGGAATCCACTAGTTTGCCGAAGACTTCTAATAATTCTTGGAGCCTTTCTCCAATTTTTTCTAGAAGTTTGGCATTTGTGGCATCAATTTCAGAGGTAACGGCTCTAGAGCTTTCCTTAATTGCTATTAGAAGTTTTGCGTTTCTGGTTCTATAGCTTTCTTATATTGCATAAATTTAAGCATTGTTGGCTCTAGAACATTCTAGAACAGGTTATTTTCTTCTTAAATTTTTGCCATCAGAGCGGCAAACATTGAATTCAAGTCCATATTGTTGTTGCTGCTGTGATATGTCTCACTGTCAATATCATGCCACTGCGGTACCTTATTGCCCGCTGTCGGCATATAACTTTTGCTCAGTTCCTTTTTTTTACTTCATCAACTTCATTATTCCAAACATTATTTTTATTTATTTTATTTATTCCTTTAATAAACGTTTATTTTATTGAGTCCTTTTATAGCAAAATAATTGCACACAACTTTTTAGTTTTATTTTAATTTCACGAGTTATTTAGCCGCGCTATTTACTTTTATAAACCATGATAACTTTATCACTTTAACTCCCAAAAGCTTCTGTATCAACTTTTATGTCTTTATACGATCACATTCACATAAACTGCACGTACCAGCTGATGCATCTTCACTCGACAGCGTTCACACTTAGGCTGCCCTATTTTGTAAAAGAGGGAGGTTTTGTAACTGTTATAACATTTACTCGAAAACTCTAATTTAACGCATCAAACATAGATGACGTTGTTGTTATCATTCAGTGTAGGCATCTGCTGTGAGTCTTCTTGTTCTTTGTTAGTTGTTTTTATTTTCTGATTATTAAACTTAGTTCATGGAATTTTACTACAGCATGTTGTTGTTGTTTTCTCTTCATAAGATCTCTTAGAAACCACTCAATTTGCACATTTCACAAAAATTTTTAAATTGCTCTTCCAAAGTTTTTTCAGAAACCTTGATGTTTTAGATTGTTTGCTCTCTTTAGACGTTAAAAAACACTCTTTTCTTTTCTAAAAAATTGAACCCTTTTCTAAAGAATTGAACCCTTTACAACCCTGGATAAAGACTTTACAAAACAAGCCACTTAGCGTTTAATCATAAAACGAAGAATGGGCCACCCATTTCCACATCCCTGCTCTGTAGTGAAACTACATGTCTTGTCAAAAATGTAAATTTATACAATAAAATTGGTGTTAATTATAGCCACAGTTGTTGTTTTTGTAGTTATTATGCCAAGAGGTTCTTTATTTATGTGTAATGAAATTTAACACATTCTTATTATTTTGGTTTTATGCACGTGCAAAACACAGTCACTGTTAAATTTATGATGGTTCTACTTGACATCAATGCACAAAGAGTTTTTTAATTAAGCGTGAGTGTGTGTGTTCTAAAAAGAACTATAGTCTTTTTTAAAATATCTTAATTATAATGAAACATGTTTTAAAAAACAAAAACTTAATTGGCTGTTCTGCTCTCCATGTTGCGGAAGAAAATATTGTTTTACATCATGTACTATTTAAGGTTGATGAAGTGACTGAAGTAAAAATTGCAAAGCTTTGTTAGCAAAGACATGACTGAATAGTTAAAGAAATTTGTTTTATAATGGGTGGGCAGATTTTGAGGTTAGGTAGTAAATTGGCTTCATTGACAGCAACGGAAATTAGAAATATTGAAATTAATAGTGGAATATGATGTCGAACAAATGGCAACCTCTAGCACGTCGGCAGACGTTCGTTATTTTCACAACATTTTGAAGCATATTTTGGATAGGGTCCGCTATCTATTTCAACTAGTGCTTATTTCGGAACACTTAGCTCATGTTTGATTTAACAGATAATTAGATTTATCCTTCCGCTGAACGAATATGTTTGTGTATACGATAGACTTGTATATGCGATCGACTTACTTTTCAGATGAAGCTCATTGATCTTGGGGTGTATCTAAACAAGCAAAATTGTCGCATTTGGGGCACAGAACACCCGCACGCATACATTGAAAAGCCGACGCACCCAAAACGAGTCACTGTTTGGTGCTGATTTTTCTCTAGAGGCATAATTGGGCCATTTTTCAGAAGTGGCCATTACAGTCAATGGCGATCGTTATCGGGCCATGGTTGAACGAATTTTTGATCAAATGGATATTGACAACATTTGGTTTCAACAGGACGGCGCTACGTGCCACACAGCCAAAGCTGTGCAGTTTTATTTACAGTATTGAAAACAAAAAAAAAGTTTTTTGGCGGACCCTATATTAAAGCTTCATTTATCTCATCAATGCAGTGCTGAATTTCGTCGTTCAGAGCGTTAGTTTTATGTGAATTGTTCACGTAAGCCTGGTCTTTTAAATAGCCCCGAAGAAAATAATCAAGCGGCATTAAATCACACGAACAAGACGGCCAATTGAAATCGCCAAATCGGGAAATTACACAAACGGGAATTTTCTCATGCAATAACTGGGTATCGGTTTGGGGATCGTGGCGCCGTCTTGCTAAAACCAACGACTGGTGTCAATATTAGCCAATAGTGGCCACAAAAAAATAGTTATTATAGTTTGGTAGCACAGGGAATTTACAGTGACGGCGTTTCCTTCTTCATTTATAAAAAGTATACGGGCCGTTTATGTCGCTTAAATACAAACCTCACCATACGGTCACTTTCTTTAGATGCAATGGTTTTTCGATGAAAATTTTTTAATTTTATGATCGCCTTATGCGACAATTTTGTTTTGTTTACACAACCACCTAATAGAAAATGAGCCCCCCCTCCTCTCATTAAAGATGATTTTATTGAAAAATGTGTTGTTTTAGTTCACTCTTTCAAAAAGTCAATTCACAAATTTTTGACGCAAACAAGATGAAGATGAAAATCTTTATGTTAAATATTGCTCAAAGTGACTTTAGTGATTGCTGCGAACGTTGACGTGTTGATGTGCCATTCTCATTCTCAAGATTTTGCTGCATAGCGCCTAATAACATTTAACCACCAACCGAGCTCGACGGAGTATTCGTTACTATGCCGAAGATATTCTTTCGAGCTCGAGCGGTTAAAAAGAATTCAGCAGATCTCAACATCTATAAGTCTTTTGGGCCGGGTGGGATTCCAACACTGGTCTTGAAACAGTTCTCTTCAAAGCTATTAGCGCTTTTCAGCACGATGTATCATGCCGGCGAATTTCCAAAGTTTTGGAAGGTTGCTAATGATACCCAATAAGAGTGAGGCTAACAACCCTGAAAATTACCGCCCAACTGCAGGCCTTTTCAGCTTGTTGCATAATGTCGGCGAATTTCCAAAGTTTTAAAAGATTGCTAACGTAACGCCGATCCTCAAAAAGGGTAACGGTAACAACCCTGTAATTACCGCCCAATTGCAATTTCTTCTATACTTTCCAAAGTGCTGGAAAGTATGATTAATTTTCATCTTGTGAGGTCCTGAAGTCCAACAGCTTACTTAGCGACCGACAGTATAGTTTCCACAGGGCGCGCTCTATGGGCGACTTGCTGGCTTTCCTATCAGAACAAAGGTGCAGCTACATACATCAGTTCGTGGCGAGTCCCCCCGGAGACACATAAATATGGTCTTTATAGAAATCCACTATCTAGACACAGTGCAACTGGGAAAAAAGGGAGCCCAGTGCCCTGAAGGCAGCAGGGGTTCAACTGGAAACTCCACTTTATTTCCACGGGAATCAGTAATGCTCGCAGAGTTCCGTTATTTGTCTCTTTAGGCATTTAATAGTTCTCTGACTGATTATTGAGGTTGGCCCTTTATGGGAGTATCGTGGTGTTTGTGGTTTCGCGGCCCCATATCAGGTCTTTTGTTTAATATGGTGGCCAGGATCATCTCGTCGTTAATGACACGCTAGGTGAATGATCCAGTCCAGTGAGCATGCTAGACATGTGTTCTGGACAGGAGTTGGAAAGTCAGTGATGATTTGCAGCCCTGCTCTGGAATTATCGAAGTTGCAACTAGAAAGTTCTGTTGCATAGAATTATAGCCTCGGCTTCCTAGGACGAGCATGACGTTCCAAATCGGATGTAAATCGAATCACACACACAGTTCGTGGTGAGTCCCCTTTGGGGGCACATTTAAATGTATTGACGGAAATCCAAAGTCATTATATGTGTCTTCGGAGGTAAAAGGGAGCCCAGTCCAACTGAACAATCCACTATATTTCCACGGGAATCAGTAAAGCTCCAGAGTTCCCCTATTTGTCTTTTTAGCCTTTTAGCTGTTCTCTGACTGATTATTGAGGTTGGCCCTTCGGGAGTATCGTGGTGGCTGTGTGTTTCGAGGCCCTCGAATGAGTCGGATCATTCACAATAAACACAATGAATGGTCCAGGTCCAGTGAGCATTAATGCTGTCGTGTTCTTAAATTATATTAAGCTGCATGCGTTCTGGACCAGAAGTTGGAAAGTTTCCAACTCCTCAGCAAGGAGTGAAGGCTGCGGCCTTCTAGGGCAAAGATGACGCTAAATTTCATCCACAGTGGTATGATCCACCATCTAATTATGGCTTACACAGCTAGGTGCAGATATAAATCTTATCACGTATTTCGTGGCGAGTAAGGTGGTGGCTCTAGATATTTACAAGGCGTTTGATAGAGTGTGGCAAAACTTGCTGCTTTTGGGGTTGAAGATAACTTTTCCAGATTTATATCGAGTTTTCTTAGGAATCGCACTATACGAGTTGTTATAGATGGGATTTCATTAGACGAGTTCTAATTCAGGAGAACCGCAAGGCTCCGTTCTTTTTGCTACCCTATTTCTTATTCATCTAAATGACCTTCTTTGTCAAACTTTCAAATCTATATACTCCTTAGCAGATGACAGCACCATTTGTCATTCGTATCCATTTGGTAATAGACCGAACCAGTTGGAGTTGAGTTCCAAAAGGCAGAACATGAATGATACGCTCAATCATGATCTAGCAACAATCTTGGAATGGGGTCGTGTAAATAGAGTCGATTTTAATGCCCATAAGACACAACGTTATCATGCATACGCATGGATCAGTGTTCGGAAATGATGCTGCATCTGTTACTATGGATGATATAGGTATTACGAAAACGGATGCTCTTGATGTTTTTGGCATGAAAATTCACAGTGATGTTCGATGGACTAAAACAATTTTTCAAGTTTCTAAAAAAGTTTTCAAGTGCCTTGGTTTTCTAAAACGGTATGAGAAATACTTCATTCACTCCATCCAATCATCATACTATTTATACAATCTATATTCCTTCAAAAATGGAATACAATTCTCATGTATGGGCCGGCTCCCTAAAGTCTATTTTGCAGTTGCTCGACCGTGTACAGGAAATGTCAAAGAGGTTCATTGGGGACGTTAGGATTTCCAACTCTATTGATTCCATCAATGCAATGGAGGTATTATTTCCCTGTTTTATCGCTACTACAATGGTAAGAGCTCTTATGAAATTAGAGAACTTGTTTCCGTTACTCTCCACGTTTTTGCATTTAACTCAATTTTCGCTGAGAGGGCATCTATTTGTGGTTCATTTTTCAGGGAATCGCACTAAGCATTACAGGAAAAATTCGTTTTTTAGCAGAACAGTTCGTATGTGGAATAAACTCCTTCCAGAGGTCTTTCCTGTCACTTTTAATGTAGGAAAGTTCAAATTGAATGTCCACAAACACTACTCCCCCCTCCATAAGCTGATTTTGTAGTTCTGGCACAATGCATTGCATGTGCAGGAGTCATCCTATGAGTGGTGGTCCGAGAAAAAAAGTCAGTTTTGAAAATTTACCGATTACTATGACAACATGAAGAGGGACTGATGTAACACATTGTGTACAAGTGGTGATCCAAGGACTAGTTTATGTTTCTAAAATTTAAGGAATTTTGAAAAAGAATAATAAGGTGTTATAGAAGAAGAAATGTAACAAAAATAACTCGCAGTTACTAAAAAACAAAACGCGTTTAACTACTTATTGTGTCCTTCATATCCTGTAAGCAAGAAAAATAATTTTGTTCCTTTAAATATACGAAGAAACCATAGAAAATGAAATTGTTTGCTTCTATGTTTAAGGTACGAGTATATTCAGCTATTTAGTTAGTTATTTATTTTCTAACTTCTCTGTCCTTCTTCAACGACTACAGTTAACTAATTGCATTAAGGACCTTCATTGAAATGTATGGAAAACAGTAACGGCTAATAAAATAGTTAATACTACAATACTACAAATAGTGTATCAGTGTTAAGACTTCATTAATGCCATTATTTAATTAATTATTTCTATTTAACTTAAATATTAAATAGTTGTTTATAAAAGTATATTTCATTTTAAGTATTCATAAATAAAAATCAAGAACACATCTTTGTTCATAAAAATCTGTTTGCGATTTTGTGCCATTAAAACACTATTTTTATTTTTAGCTCCCTGACTCCTACACTTAATTTTTTTATTAAGTATTTTATAATTTTGTTTTATAGCCGTTAAAAAAAAACACTTCAATTAACGATAAAAATAAAGCAATGAAAATTATTATATGTGGCAGAAGCAACGCTACTAAGGGTGAAAGCTATTTGTTTACATGTCCATTATCATCTTCTTGTTCTCTCATTTTAAAATATTAATATTAAGTGCACTTTTAGTTACAAAGCGAAATATTTTTGGTTACGATATCTGCAGGTCAATGTTATTTAGGGGCGGAAAGATTGAGGGCTGTGGTTTAAACTTGTTAAAATGTTAAAATAGTTTTATCGGATTTTTCATAAGATGTTTGTTTTTCAATTGTGGCAACACCATGATATTTTTGACATTTATTTTTTTGACATTTTCGTATTAAATGCATGGGCAATTGTTACAATGAATTCAATTTTGCACGAAAATCGCTTTAAAATAATTAAAATCCACTATGAAAATGGTGGTTCTGTTAAGGTGCCCCTGTAGGCTCGTAGGTAGTGTACTAGCTTGTCAGTGTGGGGGTTGTGGGTTCGATTCCCAACGAAGACCTTGGTATTTTTCACTACAAAAATAAATATTGACTGTCGGTGGGGCTGCTCAGCGATGAAGGTATAGTCACTGGTCGCTGTGCTGTCTTTATACGGCACTTTATTTCCGTCTATCCTTCTACTTTCACCACCTGTTTCATCTCTTCTCTATCCCTTTCCTAAAGAATGTAGCACGGTACTTGACTAAATAGGCATTGTTGTCTGAAGTGCCACTTCTCTTTACAAAAAAAAAACGTCACATTTCGTAAAATTCGTGATATTTTCGGACAACATAATCGTCCTTCTGTGACCGCTACTAAAAATTTGATCGTTAAATTTGAGTCAACAAACTCAATACAAAATGTGCTAACAGCAATGTGTGTTCGGTGTAAGAAGCCTTTGCATGCCCAATGTGTCTATGTATGGTGCGCTATTTGGTCTGGAGTCATGAGTGGGTCGTTTTTTGTCAAAGCTGAATGTAGAAATGTGGTAACGATCAGTGGATTACGCTCTTGGGAGATGCTAACATCTCAATTTTGGCCTATTATTGATGACGTGGTTATCACTGACACGTGATTTCAACAGGACGGTGCCACATGTCACACAGTGTAACGTTCTATGCATAAAATTTTCCTACTTTTTACTAAATAAATTTGAAAGGATGACAGCTCTCAGTATTTGATATTTAATTATGTGACAACTGTGTGATTAGATTTACATCTGCGCCTGGCCATGAAGCCTTAATCAGATGTTGTACCAAACCACTGCACAATTGGGAACGTCATGCTCGTCCTAGGAAGCCGAAGCTATAATATCTATGCAACAGAACTTTCTAGTTGCAACTTCGATAATTCCAGAGCAGGCTGCAAATCATAATTTCTTGCTTAAGAGTTGGAGACTTTCAACTTCTGTGCAGAACACATGTCTAGCATGCTCACTGGATCTGGGAACATTTCACCAGGTAGGTGTTATTAAAGGTGAAATGCACCCGGTCACCATGGAACCATAGACTGATATGGGGCCGCGAAACCACAACCACCACGATACTCTCATAAAGGGCCAACCTCAATAATCAGCCAGAGAACAGTTAACAGACAAATAACGGAACTCTGCGGGTCACTGATTCCCGTGGAAATAAAGTGGAGTTTCCAGTTGTACCCCTGCTGACTTCAGGGGACTGGGCTCCCTTTTTCCCCCAGTTGCACAGGTCTACATAGTAGCTCTCCATTAAGACCATATATGGGCCCCCGGGGGTTTAATTATGTGACAGACAATTTACTTCCTAACCTCAAATTTGCCCGAGATTCAAATAAACGATGTCGACGTTAATAATACCATATAGGCCCTGAATTTCGCGATTAAATTACACACAGCGGCCTTAGAAAGAGCCTGATTAGGGAGAAGAGCTTCTTGAATGTTACAAAATGATACAGTGAAATATTCTCTCTCGATTTTTATAGAAACAGATAAAATTAATTATACAATTCAAAGTTCTTTGGCTAAGAGTATAACGTGTTCTATGCTTAACATTTACCAACCAATTACTTAATACATTCCATAGGAATGAATGAAAATTATGTCTTCACATTCAAAGCGCTCGCGGTTCATATCGAACAAACAGCTAGAAAAGATAGAAAGAAATGACAACACGATAACTAACAACTTAATTCTTGACCTAACCTCAAATTTCCCCCACCCATTTGTAAAATTTTCGAACTTTTTTCGAATTCATTCGAATTTTCGAATTCTCTAAAATTTTCGAATTCTTTCGAATTTCGAATTTTCGAATTCTTTCGAATTTTCGAATTCTTTCAAATTTTCGAATTCTTTCGAATTTTTGAATTCTTTTAAATTCTTTAAAATTTTCGAATTCTTTCAAATTCTTTCAAATATTCGAATTTTTTTACTAAGGCTAACTAAAAAAATTAGATTGACAAAATTAAATAAAAAACAAAATCTTCAACCACCGTATTAAGGAGTAAAACTATAATTAACATTTTTAATTCAGATTATTATTTTATTAGTGTGTTTTTTGTACTTGTTGTAATTAAGCGAAAATTAGTTCTTACTGGCTTTGTTTATTCAAAAAGAAAGTTTCTTTTCTTCGATTTATCAATAAATCGATTAGCAAAAAAAAAAACAAAAAAAATCATAATAAAATTTTGTTTCTAATAAAATTTTATTCGAATAATTGGCAAACCTAATAGATTCATTTTTTTAAACATAATTTCAAAACTAATTTAATTCAATGCCTTTAAAAATAATGTTACGCAGTAAATTATTGCAAATAAAATCTATTAACAAACATACAGTGCAGGTTAAAATTTTGGCATCAAGAAAATGGTGAAACTAAAATTTTCTAATCATTTATATTAATTGGCCATTCCAGAAATTTTGTGTTGTTGATTTCATAAGCTTTAGCTAATCAGGCCTAATATATTTGTGTCAATAAAAAAACAGTTTTTTTATCTCACTTTTGCCCGACGTTTCGTCAATTTTTTGTTGACTTCCTCAAGGGCTTCGTCTATTTAAAAATTAAAATCTTGATTTATTACAATTTTTAATACACCAAAAAAAAAAAATATAATAATTACTTACAATATACCATTAATCACATTTATATATTATTTTTTTGACAATTAACAAAAACAAAACAATTAAATTTAAATAAAACAAACACAACTTAAATTTATTATAAACGTTTAATTGCTGGCCATTGCAACACTGTAGTTTGTGTTTATGTTGTCTGTGTCCTCTTTTAGATTCATAGTATTGTCAATATTTTGTTGAATGCGTAGACTTTCTATTGTGTACCTTTTCCTTTCCCTGGATTCTATATCTAAAATCTTGACTGTTTCAAAATCAGCTTCATGTCCAGTCTTAAGTATGTGTTGCGATAATGCTGTTGTCTCTTTCCGTTTTGTAATATCATTTTTGTGTTCCTTCATTCTTGTCTCCAATGTTCGTTTCGTTGTTCCAATGTATGTTAGATTACAGCTTTCGTTTTCACAACCTTTGCACTTGATTTCATACACTACATTGCATTGTTTTTGTTTTTCTATTTGATCTTTCATGTTCGTGAATATTCTGTTCAAAGTGCTGTTTGGTTTGTATGAAAATTGTATTCTATCAGTTTTTATTATTGACTTCAAGCTTTTGCTGTCAGTCAAACCTGGTATATATTTTACACCGTAAAAAGCTCTCTGTTGATTGTCCTGTTCAGTAATGTTAATTTGAGGATAATTTGCCTTTAGTTTAATTCCTGCCTCTTTTATTCAATTGTTTATAAGTTTAATCGGAAAACTGTTGCGTCTTAATATTGTCGTTATTTTATTTATGTTCTTGGTGTAAAAATGATCGTCGCTAATGTTTAAAACTCTAAAGATGAAGCTTCTTGCAGTGTTAATTATTTGTGCCATGGGTTGCGTGGTATTGAAATTCATCAATCTCCCAGATGCTATATCCTTTGCGTGCCAATCGAAAAGTATTCCGTCATTATTTCGTATCAATGTTGTGTCCAAATATGAAAGTTTTCCATTTTTCTCTATCTCCACAGTGAATTGTATTTTCGGGTGATAACTATTAAGGGATTTTAGAACTTCATCTTTATCGTCAAGTTTAATTATAGCTAAAACGTCATCTACATACTTAGTTATGTATTTTAGGTTGATGTTCTTATTCTCAAGTTCAGCTAATGCCTCGTCTAATAAGTTGTCTAGTATAATGTCTCGTTACCACAAAACTCAACTTTTAAATATGTGCAATTATTAAAAAAAAAGATAGTAAAAAAATCATAATCATAACTTTTTTAAGCCACTGTTTGGTCAGTGACTTTATTTTTCTTATTTTCTTTTAAGTTGTTCATACTTGTTAAAGCTAAATATTAAATTCCCACCATGTTAGCAGCAAAAAATATATTTGTATTTTTTTTAAATAAATAATTAAAAATTTCATCATAAATTTTGTTGCTCCTCTTCTCCCCCTTTGCGGTTTCTAGCTGGTTGAAACAAAGCTTTTCGCGAAAATTAACAACAAGCAAAAATATATGTATTTTTTTTTAATTAAGAAATTATTAACTTTGGCAAAATTAGTTTTTTAAAAGTTGTGATGAATATTAATGTGGCAAATAACCATTAACAGGCTCATTAATAATAATTGGAAAAACACAAAAACAGTTGCTACTTGTTAAAAAAGTAATAAAAAAGGAAATTAATGACTGCTTATTTTGAAGTCCTATAAAACTTGCACAATACTCATATTTTGACACTTTATGATCGGTAAACTATGCTAAATTATTATGAATAGATTAGAGTGGTTATCAGTTAGTTAAGCAAAAGAGAAAAAAAACCCAAAAAAACAGATATTTCTTAAAAAAGTAGGACTATAGTTAATTCGTAAAGCGAACCACTTTCAACATTTTTATTACATGCGTGATAAGATGCGTGTAAGCCGTAACCAGACGGTGGATCATATTACTGGGGAAGAAATGTAGCCCCATCCTCGCCCTAGGAAGCCTTCAAATACGTATATTCTCCAGTCACTCCTAGTTGCAACTTCAAGAGCTCAGAACAGGTCGCAGCCCTAACTCCCTGCTGAAGAGTTGAAGACTATCCAACCCGTGGTCGAGAACGCACACGGCTTAATAAAATTTAAGAACACAACCGCAATCATGCTCACTGGACCTGGACCATTCATTGTGTTCATTGTGACTGATCCGACCCACACAACTCAAATGAGGACCTTGAAACCACAACCTCCACGATACTCCCGAAGGCCCAACCTCAATAATCAGTAAGAGAACAGCTAAAAGACTAAAGAGTCAAAAAGCTGAACTCTGAGGCTTCACTGATTCCCGTGCAAATATAATGGAATTGTCCAGTTGGCTCCTGCTAGCCTTGAAGGGAATTGTTGACACATCTAATGACGGTGAGATTCCGTCAAAATATATCAATGTGACATTTTCTATGACAAATAAATATTAATATAAATAAATTAATATTAAATGAATCCAAAAATTTTTTATAAATACATATGCATCCGGGTGTCCGCCGGGAAGGTTTGACAGTTCATATTTAGCAGTCGTGAAGTAGACATGTGTCAAATTTATTATGGAAAAATATTCGATAAACCAATGTGTTTTAATCGTTAAAACATTTTATCAAAATCAATCATCGCTTACTGTGTGACGATGGGAAAGTTAAGTGAATTTTTTAAGAGAAACAACGTGCCAAGAAAGCGCCCTGTTGTAGTAAATGATTTCGAAGAAATGGGGTCTGTAGGTGATTAGGTCCAAGCATGGACGACAATGTACTGTAAGATCGCCTGAAACCATTACTGCTGCTCAGGAAAATATTCAAAACAATTAATAAACCTCAATTCGACTCCATGCTCAGGAGCTTGGTCTTTAAAGAACAACTTTGGCCACTATTTTCTACAAGGATTTGCATTTGTTTCTGCTTCTACAAGACCATTTACTCTGCCGTATATATGCCAATAAGACGTTACAGCTCGCCCATGGCAACCCCGATTTTCATAAAAAAATCATAATGAGTTAACGAGGCACATTTTCATTTGAATGGATATAAGAATAAACAGAACAGCTGGTTCTGGGGAATGAGAAGCCCTCAAATTATTCAACAGTCAGCTTTGTATCCATTAAAAGTGACAGTTTGGTGTACAATTTGATTAGGAGCAATCATTGGGCCTTACTTCTTTGAAAATAAAAACGGCGTAACAGTAACAATTAACAATTAAGTAAAGGTATGAATTTAAAAAATTTGCTCGAGATATGCACAAAAAAAACATTGATTATTTTTTTTATGATTCTCGTACCATACAAAGAACTCACGAAAGAAAAAACTAACAGTTATCAGTGTACCTCTGCAAAATCCGTTGGATCATACTTCTTAAAGAATCCTAGAGACCAAGTTAGCAATGGAATTAAATAAAATTGAAAGCGGAAATCTAATAATGTTCTATAAATGGGGATGTGATGGGGCATCTAGTCGAAGCAATTACCAACAGAGGTTTTCAGATGATCAAATTTTTGACTCTCATTTATATATGACATCAGTTGTACCACTTTAATTATCATTAAGTGGTGACATAAATAAATTAGTATCGAACAATAATAAACCTTCTTCCACACAGTATTGTAGAATACTACAGTTTGCATACGTTAAAGAGACACCTCAAGTTATACTAGAGGAAAAACAAAGAGTCGATGAGGAGATATCTCAACTAAAAGAATTTGAGTTAACAGTGAATAATCGTAACTTTAAAATAAAACATAAATTATATTTTACAATGATTGACGGCAAGACAGCACAATTAGTAACAGAAACACCAGCAGCATCTTCTTATTTTATTTGTGGAGTCACAACATCCAAGATGAATAAAATCGAAATGGTTCAAGCTATTCCCGTAAATGAACAAGCAATTTGGTATGTTACCACTTCGTGCGCGTATTAAGCTGATGGAGTGTCTTTTGCATGTAGCTTATAATATTGAATTTAAACGAGGGACAGTCCACTCAAAAGAAGCCCAAAAATGTTTGAAAAAGCGTTAACTTAGAGAGAAAATTGAAATGCAGGTTATCAGCCTGTTAAGTAAGGCTCTGGCACGACAAATTCAGGAGATACGTCATGAACATTCTTTACGAAATCACGGGTCTATATGAAAACATAATCAAGAGGTTTTCAATAATTCTCGAAACTATAACAATCGCCGAGGTAGTAGATCCAAAACAATTTGGTGATTTTTGTTTGGAGACGGCAAAAGAGTTTGTTGCACTGTACGAGTGGTACAATATCCCCCACCTACACTTCACAAAATTCTGACTCATGGAAAAGATATAACTGAAAAGGGTATTTTTCCTACTATCCGAAGAGGCTCAAGAAAGTCGTAACAAAGACTATAAAAAATATCGCCTTACACACTCCAGAAAATGCAGTCGAATTGCCACGAACTAAGATATTATGCACAGAACGATGGTAACATCAGATCCCATGATTTCACATTTGACACCTTCATTTAGCTAGAAAAAGCATAGTGTTATAAGCGACGAAGTTAAGGCTCTTTTAGAATAATAAATTAAAAATTAAAAATAATCATTTAACTAACAAGTTATGGCTTTTTACATTGCAGGTAACGATCGACATTTCCCTAACTTTCTTTATTTTGATTATGTGTATTACTATATAAATAAAACTAAATTTGTGATGAAATCACTACATTTTTTGACAAATATATTTTATTCCTCACCTACATACAAAAATCCCCAGTGTGCGGCGTAACGATAACTGCGAATAGGGAGTGATATCGTGATATGATTGAAAACTTTTAAACGCCACAACTGCATGTTTTGGGTTTGATTAACATGTTGTATCAACAAGGTGGTGCCACATTGCATACAGCCAGGATTACAATGGAATTACTGCGAGACTTTTTACCGCAACAAGTTATTTCAAGAAATGGGGATGTTGATTGGTCTACATGGTCGCCTTATTTTACTGCTCCGCACTTCTTTTTGTGGTAAATATCTAAAAAGCAAGGTTTAGGCAAACAAACCAGAAACGCTTGAGCAGCTCAAATAAAATACCCGTGATGAAATTAATAAATATCGCGTGAAATGTATGTGAGAATGTAATAAAAAATGTATTCAAAAAGGCTCGCTTTTGTGAGGCTGACAGAGGCAGACATTTATCTGATATTGTATTCCATACATAATTTTCGACATTAAATAAAACATTTATCAATATAACATCCATTATCTTTCATTTAATCAAAAATTATAAACAAATAAAATAGTATACCCTCCCGGCGGACATCCTATATTTATCTATAGTTCGTTTCTTGTTGCTGTTAATGCGATTATTAAAATTTTGATATGAGAAACTGCCTGTGAGGAAACGCACACTTTAAATGAAATATTGCGAAATTGATATCGCAACTAAAAATCTAAAAAAAACTCTTGAGAATCAGAAGTTTCAAGCACAAAATTTGTGGTTGTCACATTTTACAAAAAAAATTTTATTGTATTCTTAAGGGGAAAACGCTTTTATAAAAAAGGGAATTCGAGGGCTAAACAAATAATAGATTTGTAAAAATGTCAATGACTAGAAAATAATTAACAAAAACCACAATCAATATGAATGATTTTTTATAAATATAAAATAAACATGTTTTACACAGATAATAAAATTACTTAAGAAATAAAAATTGCATTTCTAAATGTTCGTTCCGATAGTAAGAAAAAAACAAAAGAAAATGTCACAGAGCATATAGAAACAGGGCGCTATATAAGCGCTTATCAAAGAATACAAAAACACAGATTTCAAAATTATTTACAATTAAATTTTAAAATGCATTAAATATAAAATGCAGAAAATGTTGAAAAACGTGACTTTTGTAAAATATGAATTTTCATTTAAACAAAATAATGGCTTCAGAAAAAGTACACTAAACAATTAATGCTTCAAATGTTTTCAAAATTTGATCAATTAAAATACGACTTGTAGAAAAATGAACTTGTGGTGGTGAGAAAACTGACTTTTAGGAAGGTAAAGAAAGTGACTTTTTCGTAAAAACGAGAGAAATTTTGTTAAAAAAGAGAAATTGTTATAAAAAAAATTGTCTTTATTGGAAAGTTATTAACTTTTTGATGAAAAAGTGACCTTTCGGTGAGAAAGTGAATTTTTTATGAAAAAGTGACTTTTTGCTGAAAATGTGACATTTTGCTGAAAAAGTGCCTTTTTGCTGAAAAAGTGACTTTTTGTTAAAAAAAACTGAGTTTTTGATGAAAAAGTGACCTTTTGGTGAGAAAGTGAATTTTTTATGAAAAAGTGAGTTTTTGCTGGAAAAGTGATTTTTTGCTAAAAAATTTACTTTTTTCTGAAAAAGTCACTTTTTGCTGAAGAAGTGAGTTTTTGCTGAAAAAGTGATTTTTTGGTGAAAAAGTGACTTTTTGCTGAAAAGGTGACTTTTTGCTAGAAAACTGACTTTTTGCTGAAAAACTGACTTTTTGCTGAAAAACTGACTTTTTGCTGAAAAAGTGACTTTTTGCTAAAAAAAAAAACTGACTTTGCTGAAAAACTGACTTTTTGCTAAAAAAAATGACTTTTTGCTAAAAAAAGTGACCTTTTGGTGAGAAAATGAATTTTTGATAAAAAACTGCTGAAAAATTGACTTTATTTTGAAAAACTGACTTTTTGCTGAAAAAGTGACTTTTTGCTGAAGAAGTGACTTTTTGCTAAAAAAAAGTGACTTTTTTCTGAAAAAATGACATTTTCCTTAAAAACTAACTTATGACTAAAAATATGACTTGTTTCTGCTAGAAAATATGTTTTTTGATACAAAAGGTACAATTTTTGTATAGGAAAAATGGTGGGTGGGCAAATTAGGAAGTCAATTGGCTTAAAACAAGCAATTTTTATTTAACAGAAGTATGGGAATTTAATAATTGAATATGAGGTCCGGCAAATGTCTACCTTTAGCAGATCATTACTCGTCTACTATTTTTAAAAAATTTTGAAGCACATTTTGCATCAAAGCTTTGTTTATATACTCAATGCAGTGTGCAATACAGATTAGCGTCAATACCCAGCCGTGAAGGCAATAAACTGACACCACTGCTTGAATACTATGCGTCCACCAACGTCCTCATGTACAAACCATGAGTATCAATTTGGTTTGGAGCGGAGCTTTTTGTTCTATGGGTCATTGCACCTGGTTGCAATGCAACTCCATATCGGGTTTTCGCTCCTCCCGCATTTGTGCATAAACCACTGCCACCACGACACTCCAAGAAGAGCTGCACCATTATCAGGCTGAAACCGAAACCAGGAGCCTCTGACACCCTAGGCACCAAGTTAAAGACTCCGGTCAGATTTGGTAACCAGCCAGATCTCCAACCAGTTACTACCAGTTAAGGCCCCAAAAGCCCGAGACTCGTAGCCCGCATCCTAAAGCAAAGCTGAATTTCATTTTTCTACAATTTGACGCTATGCTATTGGTCATAGAGTCCGCCTTGGTTTGAAGCGGAGCTTTCCCTTCTATGGGTGACCGCACCCGGTTGCAATGCAACGCCACACCGAGCTTGCACTCTTTCCGCATTTGGGCATAAACCACACCCACCACGAAGCTCCAAGAAGAGCTGCACCATTGACAGGCTGAAACCGAAGTTTCAGGGGCCCCTGACACCTGTAGTACCAAATTAAAGATTCCGGTCAGATTTGGTAACCAGCCAGATCTCCAACCAGTTGAGCCCCAAAAAGCATGGGACTGGTAGTTCGCATCAGAGTCAGTTATTTATGCGTTGTGAACCCGTCTAGCTGTGCAGCTTGTGGCGTTTTCTCGCTAAAATCAAAAGTCGCTGATGTCAACATTAACCAATTGTGGCCACAAAAAATTAGTTTTGCCAGTTGTTTAATTATACGCCAAATACGTCCTCATCACTAAAGATGGCTTCGTTAAAAAAATGCGTTGTTTTCGTTCGGGTTTGTCAAACAAACAATGGTCCGTGGTCGGCTTTAATTTTTGAACGAGTTGAACTTTATAAGCGTGAAGATAAAGATCTTTATACAAAGATCTTTGCGCAAAGTGCCTTTAATGATGTCCAATTGTTGCGAACGTTGACGAGTTGCTGTTACAGGCTCACTCTCAATACTTTATTGTACAGCGATCGCTACGAGCGCGTATTGTTTTGTTCTATTGTTAGCAACAATACTGTGAGCCTGGAATTTAGCGATTAAATTACTAACAGCGATCTCAGAAGTAGCCTGATTACGAGGAAACCCCACTTAAATTTTGCGAAGTGATGCAGTACAATTTTCATCACTTTAATAGTAAATTTTCACAATATAAATTCTTTGCTCAAAAATCTAACGCGTCACGTTTAAAATTTTCCAACTTTTTACTAAATAAATATCAAAAAAATGACAGCTCAATTCTTAACATTCAATCATTTGACAGAAAATTTACTTCCTAACTTCAAATTTGCCCACCCATTATATTTCAAAAGAAAATAAATGCATTTGACGATAAAGGTAATCTTTTCGTCAATGGGTAAATATTTGGTTAAAAAAATGATTTTTGGTAACAAAAGGTTACTCTTTTACATAAACGATAACTTTTTCTCTATGGTTTCGTAAAAAAAGTGACTGTTTTGCTAGAAAAAAGTGGCCATTTTCTAAAAGAGAAAAAGGGACTTTTTGCAGGAAAAGGAACAAAACGTTTCGCTAGAATATTTAAAAAAGTTACTTTTTGCTAGAAAAATTATATTTTAAGAAAGACATTCTAATCTCTAGTGACTTTTTCTAGAAGAATGTTTAACAGCCTGAGAATTATTTTAAATCCCCATGTTTTCAATTAACAAAATAGATTTAATTCATTTATGTCAATATTTTCCGAAATCATTCTCCTTTAATTTAAAAAATAAATTCTTTTCATTTTAATTAATTTTCTATTTCTTCATTTTCTATTTCTTTATTTCAGCTTAAATGTTCACGTCATTTTATTGGTGCGTGATCCTCGCGGTACAATGCAGTCTCGCCGTCATCGCACCTGGTGTGGTGGCAATCCCGACTGTGAAGATCCACAAATACTCTGCGAAGACTTGGTGGCTGATTATAATTCTGCCGAGGAGTTATTAAAGAAATATCCCTCCAGATTTAGGTGCCTTAATTGAAGAGAATATAATTTTAATTCTTGATTTTTAAATTTATTTTATTTCTATTTTCTTATTCGGCTTATAGAACTTTAAGATATGAGGATTTATCTTTAGATCCATATGATATGGCCCAAGAGATATTACAATTTTATGGTCTACCATTCGATCCGATGGTAGAAGAATTTTTAGATACTCATACCAAAGTAAATATTGGTGGTGTTAGTTCAACATATCGTGATTCGAAATCAGCACCGTTTCATTGGAAACAAGATTTAAAACCAGAAGATGTAAGTAAATAGAAAAATTTTATATAAAATATATAAATATGTTTGGGTATGATTTTATGTCAAGCCGCGTCAAATTCGGTTTGTTCACAAACCAAAATCATACCCAAATAAATCAAACTTCGTCGGACAATAAACGCGCATATCATATAAATTTGTATATACTTTATGCGAGAAATATTATTAGGGGTATTCACATCAGTTTAGCACACAGACGATAAAATATGGAAAATTTTGAGTCTCCTCGAGAGAAAAACTTTGAAAAATGTGGAAAGCATAAGTCACATATAAACTAAAGTTTTAGTAGATGAGCCTCATTTTCTTTGACTTGGGAAATTGTTTGAGCCATTTGTTCAGCATATTCAGAATCCAATACTCCAAATAGTGAATGTGCGATATTTCCAACTATATTCAGTGCTCCTCTTCGTTTTTGTCTCCTTCCGGAAAGTAATGTACTGTTCATTGTTAGCTCAGCTTCGGTATGTTGAAAATAATATACAAGGTTTCTGCAAACTGCCTTTTGTTTCATTTTTTCACATAAATGGCCTAGTGTTCCGCTTCCCTTTGAGGATATTTTTAACTCAGACCAATATCTCCCTCTAGATCATAATACACTAAAAGCTGTCATTCTGTTGGAGACATTGCCGCTGACCCAATTCCTTCAAAGTGTATGCCAAGTTTTCAAAAGTGCTCATTTTGAATTTTTTTTTGAGCCTAGCACCAGGTGTACTAACATGAAGGTCAGTGCAATTGTGAGGAATTTCTGGCTTGTCCTTTCGGCATGACTTTTTATAGTCACCCGGTTGTTGAGTTTCATCAGACTCCTCATTCTTAACTGGTAATAGTGCTTATGGAGCAACTGGTCTTTTGCAAATGCCTTTTGAAATTCTAACCTCCGCCACTCCTACCAGGCCATCATCTCTCCTTGATGTGTTTTTTCCGATTCTACCCAAAGGCCACTCTTAATCTAACACAAATGAAGCTGTACTGCAAAGCTGGTCATCAACTGCACCAATCTATTTGCGATTTAATTGAAATCATATTTCCTTTAAGCGTTCTATCGCTTTCTAAAATGTTTTTGAAAATTTTGAAACTGTACTTCTACAGGAGTCTAGTTTACATTACAAAATTTGCTTTTAGTTCCAAGCAAAGTTAATGTGGAAGAACATTTTTTAATCCGACACAGTGTAGTCTTAGTCATTGCCTCTATAATTAATCAGAGGTATTCAAAATAATCTCCACGTTCCACTTTCCGTAAGATATATCGATAATTGTATATTTGTTTCTTAATCATGCCTAAACGTTCAAATCGATTTTACTCAAAATTGATCAAAAGAAAGATTTTTAAGGATTCAACATACAGAATACATATTTTGATTTAAAAAATATTTTAACATTTTAGCACACCAGAACATTATTCGAAAACAGCTCTAGGAAATCTTCCAGAACTGCTCCCCTAAGGCTGTCGAATATGACGTGATAAGATTTACATCTGTACCTGGCCGTGGGCCTTAATCAGATGGTGGATCATTACCACTGTGGATGAAATGTAGCGTCATTCTCGCCCTAGAAATCCTTCGGATACGTATATCCTCCGGTCACTGCTAGTTGCAACTTCAAAAGCCCGGAATAGGCCGCAGCCTTCACTCCTTGCTGAAGAGTTGCAGACTATCTAATTCCTGCTCCAGAACGCATGAAGCTTAATGTAATTAAGAACAGAGTGTGATTTGTTTTACATCCGCACCTGGCTATATAGCCTTAATCAGATGGTGGACAAACCACTATTGTATAATTTGGAACGTCATACAGGCGTCCTAAGAAGTCGAAGACATAATTCTAAGCAACAGAACCACCTAGTTGCAACTTTAATGATTCCAGGGCAGGGCTGCAAACCATCACACCTTGCTAAAGAGTTGGAGACTTTCCTACTCCTGTCCACATGTCTAGCATGCTCACTGGACTGGATCATTCACTTTGCGTGTCATTATCAGTGAGATGATCCTGACCACCATAATAACCATAATACTGTTATGGGGCCGCAAAACCACAACCACCACGATACTCCCATATAGAGGCCAACCTCAATGATCAGTCAGAGAACTATTAAAGAGATGAATAAAGAGACGTCAAAAGAGACGAATAAAGACAAATAATGAACTCTGCGGCTCACTGATCCCCGTGGAAATAAAATAGAGCATCCAGTTAACTCCCTGCCTGTCTTGAGGGGACTGGGCTCCCTTTTTCCCCAGTTGCACTGAGTCTAGATAGTGGAATTCTATAAAGACCATATTTATATGCCCCTGGGGGGATATAATTAAGAACACGACGGCATTATAACTCACTGGACCATTCATTGTGAATGATCTGACCCACAAACGAGGCCCTCGAAACACACAGCCACCACGATACTCCCGGAGGCCAGTCAGAGAACAGCTAAATGCCTAAAGAGACAAATGGCGGAACTCTGGGGCCTTACTGATTCCCGTGGAAATATAGTGGATTTTCCAGTTGACTCGGGGACAGGGCTCCCTTTTACCCCGCTAGACACAAGACTAGATGATTGTGTGATCCATAAAGACTTATAATGTGCCCCCGGAGGGAGGCTGTCGAATATGATAAAAGTAATTATGCCTTCAAAGCAGCTGGCTTTTTATAATTAATTAATTAACTCCTGATTTCCCAGGCAACTATAGGGTCCGCCAAATAACTTTTTATTTTTAAATGCTATAAACAACACTACACAGCTTCGGCTGCGTGGCACGTAGCGCCGTCCTGTTGAAACCAAATGTTGCCAATATCCTCCTCTTCAATTTTTGTAAACAAAAATTCGTTCAACATGGCCCTATAACGATCACCATTGACTGTAACGGCCACTCCTGAAAAATGGCCCAATTATTCTGTTCCAAAACCCGCACCAAACAGTGACTCGTTTTAGGTGCGTCGGCTTTTCAATGTATACGTGTGGAGGTTTCTGTGCCCCAAATGCGATAATTTTGCTTGTTTACATACCCGTCAAGATCAATGAGCTTCATCTGAAAAGATGAGTTTTTTTGCAAAATCGGCATCTTCTGTAAATCGATCGCAGGCCCACTTAGCGAAGCGTTGTTCAAGCGTATACACAACCATATTCGTTCAGCGGAAGGGTAAAACCAATTATCTGTCAAATGAAGCTCAAACATGAGCTAAGTATTACCATTCACGAAATAAGCACTAGTTGAAAAAAAAACGGTAGATGGCGGACCCTACATATTTTTTAATTCTTAGCCTGTGCCAGAGATGGGTCACTGACTTTTACCATAAATTCATGCCAAAATTTTCGGTGATTTTTTCGGTCCTATTTCTTTATTCTACGTAGCCGTATAACTTAGTCACAGGAATATCTAATAAAATTCAGTTCTACTGAGAAACTTCACTAAAAAAATATGTGTTTTTAGGTGCTACTAAATGCAACTCTGATAGCATGGAATTTATTATTTTATAAATTTTAGCAAAAAGGACAGACCAGTTAAAAAACTTAAACTTAATCTTAAAACTATTTCTGATAATTAAACCGGGATGGTCTCTAGAGATAAGAGAATCCTTGTTAGCAGCGAGCAAATTTTATGTTTGCTTCCGGATAATTTTTTTAAATTCTTTATTTCAGATTAAATATATACAACAGCACTGCACAAAAGCTATGGAATTATGGGGATATCGTAAGATTGATAATTTTACCGATTATGCTCGTAATTTTGATCCTATTATTATGCCGCCTCCATTTACGTGAGACTCTTATGAAATAATCCAGCAGCCCGAACTGCAATAGCACTAGCAATAGCAGCCACAGCCGCTTATTTATCATCAAACACAGCAACAATAAACATTATCAAAAACAAAAAAAAAACGAAAACAAAAACAAAAGAAAAAATTATAAAACTCAAGAGAACCGCTCCTAATCATTCTAAACTGATTTGTAGGTTTTCAAGGTCTATAAATTTCTTTTTTATTTTTTGTTTAAAGAAAAACAAAAATAAGAATTTTTATCCTATTGAAAACATTTTTGCTAAAATGAAAACGAAACATTTTTTTTAAGTTGTGATATAGTAAGTTTTAAAATTAAATGCAAAAATAAATTTATGTCACTTAAGACAACACATGTTCTATAAACTCAAAATGAAATTAAAAAAAAAGAACAATAGAAAAAACACACAGTGAATTTAGTTAAATGAAATTTTTAAAAAAAATTTTTATTTACAAAAAAACTAATTATAAGCAATACGAGGGCAGTCTGGAAATTATTTGACCTAGTTAAAAAGCATATAAAATCGTCCATAATGTACATTTGCTTTAACAATCCTTAATATGATTAATGGTCCTGCGAGCCATATGGTTGGGCCAAGATTGTCTACAAACAGCAACCGGCAATAGCTTCAAAACCTAGTTTAGCATGATAAAATGTTGAAGCACCTCAAGAAAGTCGTTAAGTTTAAAGATAATCACCCTCTTCTTGTGAAATCATTAAAAATGTTCATTGGCTTTAACAACCTTTAATAAGATTAATGCTTCTGCGAGCCACACGGTTAATTCAAGATTGTCTACTCAACATACCCTTTTTATCAAACTGCAATAGCTTCAAAATCCTTTTTAACAGAAAAAATGTACGAGCATCTCAACAAAGTCGTTGACTTTAGACATAATCACTCTATTTTTAAAAAAAATGTTTGAAATGTTCATTTGCTTTAACCACTCCTTAACACGATTAATGGTTCTGCGAGCCACACGGTTGAGCAAAACGGCAATAGTTTCACAATCTAGTTTAACAGGAAAAATCATTAGAGCTCCTCCAAAAAGCCAGCGGCTTTAGAGATAATCACTCTCTTTTTGGAAAAACATTAAAGATGTTCATTTGCTTTAACAACTCCTTAATACGATTAATGATCATACGAGCCACAAGGTTGATCCCAAATTGTCTACTCAACTTCAAAATTTGTTACGCCAGTAACAAGCAGCTAAAGCTTTAAAATCTGGTTTAACAAGAAAAAAAAAATCATTCGAGTGCCTTAAGTAAGTCGTTAACTTTAGAGATAATCACTCGCTTTTTGAAAAATTATTTAAGACGACGCGAAATTCATATTTTTTAATGAAAACAAAAAAAAAATTATTAATTAAGAAATTATCTTACTTATTCCCTTGCTTTGGGTAAAGGAAGCCATGTTTTATCCGTGGTTGTTACTGTGCAGACAGATGTTATTTTGTGCTATGGAACCTTTTTTAAACTTTTGATTATTAAGATTATTTTAACAGTACTTTTAGCCGACAGAAATCACCCTAAAAGGATGCCATCAGCGCTATCGCAAAAAGTGAAACTTTTACCTCTTAACTACCCAAATCCCAACTTGTTAAAAAATAACAACTTAGTATCAGCTTTTTTTTCGAGAAAAACTTTCGACAACGCCGTCTTAAGATATTCTATTTTTTCCGATATCACCTTTTTATTGCTGTAAAAAAAAAATCTTCCCATTTTGCTAAAATTGCCTCATAACAAAATCTATTTAATGTCTTTTTTTAGGTTAGAATGAAGCATGGTTTCCAACCTCTCAGCAAAAAGTATCAGCTAGCAGCCATTTTACTGAAAATGCCTCATATACGGAATCTAATTAAAAACTTCCCTTAAAGTAAAATTTAGTTGTTTTCTTTTTTTAGGTTAGAATGAAGCTGGCACTTTATTGTGTCAAAATTGTACGGGCAAATTTTTTTATGATCCAAATTGTTGCCTCAGAATCTAGTTAACAACATTCTTTCAAAGCAAAATGTCTTTTTTAGGTTAGAATGAAGCAAGGTTTCTAACCTCTCAGTGAAAAGTATTATCTAGCAGCCATTTTGCTTAAATTGCCACATATACGGCAGCTAGGATGCAGATTGCTTTTAAAGCAAAATCTATTTGGTCACTTTTTCTAGGTTGGAATGAAGCTGACACTTTATCGCAATATTGTAGGAACAAATTCTTTTATGATCCAAATTGTTCTATTTTTTTCCCTGCCCCAAGCTTTTCTAGTTAGCAACATCCTTTCAAAGCAAAATCTCTTTTTTTTAGGGTAGACTAAAGTATGAGTTCCAAACTCTCAGCAAAAGGTATCGCCTAGCATCCATTTTAATGAAAATACCTCATATACGGAATATAGCTGACAACTTCCGTTAAAGTCAAATCTATTTGTTTTCTTTTTTTAGGTTAGAATGAAGCTGACACTTTGTTATTATATCAAAAATGTACGGACAAATTTTTTTTATGATCCAAATTGTTGCCTCATATTGTAATTTTTTTTTTCATGGTCCAAGTTTTTGCCTCGGAATCTAGTTAACAACATTCTTTCTCTTTTTTTAGGTTAGAATGAAGCAAGGTTTCTAACCTCTCAGCCATTTTGCTTAAATTGCCTCACAATACGGCAGCTAGGAAAAAAAATCCTTTTAAAGCAAAATCTATTTAATCTCTTTTTCTAGGTTAGAATGAAGCATGGTTTCTAACCTCTCAGTAAAAGGTATCGCCTAGCAGGCATTTTACTGAAAATATCTCATATACGGAATTTAGTTAACAACTTCCCTTAAAGCAAAATATATTTGTTTTCTTTTTTTAGGTTGGAATGAAGCTGACACTTTATCGCAATATTAGCCAGAGAATTTTTTTACGATCCAAATTGTTCTAATTTTTTCCATGGTCCAAGTTTTTCTAGTTAACAACATCCTTTCAAAGCAAAATCTCTTTTTGTTTAGGGTAAACTAAAGCATGAGGTCCAACCTCTCAGCAAAAGGTATCGCCTAGCAGCCATTTTAGTGATCATACCTCATATACGGAATCTAGTTAACAACTTCTCTTAAAGTAAAATCTATTTGTTTTCTTTTTTAGTTTAGAATGAAGCAGACACTTTTTTATCTCAATATTATATGGACTAATTTTTGCGTCATATACTGCAGCTAGAAAATAAATTCCTTTTCAAACAAAATCTATGCGGTCTTTCTTTTTTAGGTTAGAATGAAGACTAATTTTTTCAATGATCCAAGTTTTTCCTTTGTGGTTTTTTTATTGATAAGAGATAATTGTAATATTGTAATAAAAAAATTCAATTATTTTTTATACATCTATTTCAGGTTAGGTAATTTCAAGACTATTCTCATACATAATGCTCCAAGTATTTTATATAATTTTATGTTGGTAATACCAGATAAATAATTAAATTAAATTAAATTAATTAAAAATTGTTTTTATGTAATAAAAAATAAAATTTTCTAAACATAAGATCTGTTAAATTATTATTAATAATAAATAAGAAAGAAAAGAATAATTATTAAAATGTGCAATGATAAACTACAAAAAAAATAAAATAAAATAAGAAAAACAAAAAAACAACCAGCATAAAAAGTTATAAAAATTTAGTTTATAAGTTAAAACAACTGTAAGACTATTTATAAGCTTAAACATAATTTTAGCATAAATTACTTGTAGAAATAATTAATTATTTAAGAACTTTTATTAGACTTTTTAACAAGATTTTGGCTACACATGCTCTAAATGCTAATTTAATTTCTATCTTTTTTTATTTTATCTTTTATATTATTTTAGCAATATTAGTTACAGTTATCAATCGTATTTGTTTTGTGTTTAGTTTATGTAAAAAATATATATTTTTATTTATCTTCTATAATATAAAAAGAAAAAACTATTTTTTATTTTACTTGTTGTTTAAGGTTTTTGTTTTATTTTCACTGCCACTTAGCAAAAGGCAACGTAATTAACATCAGTTATTGGTTTTGGTTAACACGTAAAATTCAAATTAAGGTTTATAACTTCAATTTTTTTTTACCATTGTGTGACCCAAAAATTTTATTATGCTTTGAACTAAAATGCAAACACCATTTGTTATGCTTAAGACTGGTATTGTTATTGTATTCAAGTGTTTCCAAAACACACTTACATATTGTTACGGCTATTCCTATAATGAGGTCTGTTATTGCAAAATAATTGCAGGCAACTTTGTGGAGTTTTAAATTAAATTACCCGATTTATTTACTTTTATACACATAAAAATATGCGATGGTGAAATTATCTCTTGAACACTTCAAAGCTGCTGCTTTAATTTATGTCCTTAATCGATAATGTTTACACTTACACTGTGCTATAGCCCAAAGGAGGAACCTTTTATGTTCTGTTTTGGGCATTTCTAGCATTTAATCAAAAACTTTAATTCAACGCATCACATATAGATGACATTGTTATCATTATTTAGTGCAGGTGTTTGTATGGTTATGTGTCTTCCTGTTCTGTTAGTTGGTTTTATTTTCAGAATGTTAAATTTAATTCATGTTTTTAATGAAGCATGTTTTTGTGTTCAGAAGTTTTCTTAGAAACGTCTTCATTTTTAAACAGACACAATAGGTAATTTCACTTAAATTTTTTTTTTATTTAATATTATTATTAGTATTAAAAATACTCTTTTAAATATCTATAGATATGTAAAATTTGCTATATATTTTCTAAATTGATGTGGGTTCTGCTCATCCCTCACATGAGTCGGAAGATTATTGTAAAGTTGTAAGCCCTTGTAGAATAAATTCCTCTGCATTGCTGTAGTTGTCACCCGCTCAATCCTAAAGCTGCTGTTATTCCTTAGCTGATGTGATTGAATAGATGTAGAGAGAGGTTTTAAAATGTCAAGTAAAAAAGAGATTAATAAAAAATAAGGTAGAAGTTAATGTTACAGTGGGAGGCATAAACAAGCTATTAACAGTTTCAGCGGCTGCTGTGAATAAAATGCAGTTTCAGAAAACATAAAAATCCTGAAGGTGTCATTCAAGGAATTTAATTTTTACACCATCCAATAATACCAGGAAATTCCCCCCAGGGGCACATAATAGTCTTTTTGGAACCTACTATTCCATTTAGACTGATGTCTTGCGGGGTAAAAGGGAGCCCAGGCCCCTCAAAGGCTAGTAGGAGTCACCTGGACAATCCACATATTTCGACGGGAATTAGTACGCTCGCAGAGTTCACTATTTGTCTCTTTAGACAATTAGCTGTTCTCTGACTGGTTATTGAGGTTGGCCCCTATATGGGAGTATCGTGGTGGTTGTGAATTCGAGACCCACGTGATAGTTTGTGGGTCGGATCATTCAAACACAATGAATGGTTCAGGTCCAGTGAGTATGAATGCCGTCGTGTTCTTAATTATATTAAGCTTCATGCGTTCCGGAGCAGGAATTGAAAAGTCTCCAACTCTTTAGCAAGGAGTGAAGGCTGCGGCCCACTTCGGGCTTTTGAAATTGCTACTAGGAGTGACCGGAGGATATACGTATTCGATGGCCTCCTAGGGCGTGAATGACGTTTGCAAATCATTCAAAGTGGTTTGACCACCATCTGATTATGTCTGCCTAGTCGGTGCAGATGTAAATCGAATTACATCAACACCAGGAAATCACCCCCGGAGGCACATTTATCGGTCTTTATAGAATACTTGACTGTCTAGACCTGTGCTGCTGGGGGTATAAGGGAGTCCAGTCCAGTCCTGAAGGCAGCAGGGGTCAGCTGGAAGCTGCACGTAATTTCCACAGGAATCAGTAGCCCACAGAGTTTCCGCTATTTGTCTCTGTAGGCATTTAGCTGTTTCTCCGACTGATTATTGAGGTTGGCCCTTCGGGAGTATCGTGGTGGTTGTGGTTTCGCGGCCCCATACATGTGTTTTTATGCTGGCCAGGATCATCTCACCTTTAATAACACCTACCTGGTGAATGATCCTAGATCGAGTGAGCATGCTAGTCATGTGTTCTAGACGGGAGTTGGATAGTCTCCAGCTCTTTAGCAAGGAGTAGTGGTTTGCAGCCTTGCTCTGAAACCGCTGAAATTGCAACTAGGAAAGACCTGTTGCTAGAATTAGTCTTCGGCTTTCTAGGAAGTGAATGACGTTGCTTTTCATTCACAGTGGTTTGACCACCATCTGATTAAGACCCACGGCCAGCTGCAGATGTAAATCTTATCACGAAAAAAACACCAGGAAATCTTTAATGAAGCACATTTTTGCAACAAAGCTTCGCTTATCTCTTTAATACAACGCTAAATTTCAGATTACAGAACGGCATTAAATCATAAGCAACAGGCGGTGAATTTATATCGCCAAATCAAGAAATTATTTGACCGGGATATTTCCGAGGTAATAACTGAGTGGCTGTGTGGAGTCCTCTTGCTAAAACGAAAGGTCACTGAAATCAACAGTAGCCAATTGTGGCCATAAAAAATATCATGGTTGGGTATCGTATAGAATTTATGGTGACACGGTGTCATTGCTAATTTTCGAAAAAAAGTACGGGCCGTCGATGTCGCCTGACCAAAAAATGCACTAAACAGCCACTTTCTTTAAATTTAATAAAATCCTTATGAATTTTGTGAGCCCCATATGCGACGCTTTTGTCGGTTTACATAGCCGCCTAATTGAAAATGAGCCTCATCACTAAAAAATGCGATGTTTTCATTATTTCTCGAACAGTCAATTTACAATCTTACTCTTTGCTGTACAGCAGCAATATTGGCATCACTACGCCCACTAACAGTATATTGTTTTGGTGTATTGTAAGCAATAACGGCGTCAGTCTCAAATTTAGCGATTATATTACTAACAGTGGTCTCAGAAGGTCTGATTACAAATACAGCCTGCTCAAATTTTACGAAGTGATAAAGTGAAATTTTCACCATTTTAATAACAAATCCTCACAATTAAAATATTTTGCTTAAAAGTGTAACGTTTTATACCCAAAACTTCCCAACTTTTTATTTAGTAAATGACGACGGATGACAGCTCGATTCTTGACATTTAATCATTTTATAGCTAACTTACTTTCTAACCTCAAATTTATGCACCGATTAGAACAAAATTTATTATTGTGTTATAATATTTAACAAATGCTTATGATTTCTCTAAAGTAGCAAATAATTTTTACAAACAATAATAATTTACAAACTGTTTACACTTTTCACAAAGATTATCGTAAGAAAAAAATTAACAACTTTAACATATTTAAAAAAAAACAATGCTAATTAATGTATGAGCTAAACATACAAAAAATATAAATAATAATAACAAAAGTGCTTATAAAGAGAAAATTTTAATTGCAATAAAAAAACTATATACATACACACACACACACATACATACATATGTAAGTTTAAAACAACAAACAAAGCAATGACAACAAATAAAATTAATAAAAAAAATTGTGTAAACAAATAAATAAAAATCTGAATAATTGTGTTTTAATAAAAGCAAATAAGCCGAAAAAAAGTTACGACAGATGGCGAAGCTTACTAAAATCAAATCGAAGGATTTGTGCTTTAAAAATTATTTATTTCAAATTATAGATATATATATATATAGGGTTTTTCAACAAGAAGTTTGTTTTTCAATTGTGGCGACACCTGATTGCTTTCTGTTTGCTAAATTTAGTTCATGGAATTTTAATATAGCTTGATGTAGCTGTTTTGTATTAATAAGATTTTATAGCAACTTCTTGATATGTAAATAGATACAATAGATCATTTCACTTTACTTTGTTTTCAGTGATAGTTTTCTTTTTATAACTTAAACTTAGCATCTTAGCAACAATACGTCCAACTTTAAAGCTCGTTTGAAGAGATCGATCACCCATATTAACTTCTTTTAAAATCCATATGCTATTTTTAAAAAAACAGTTTACAAAATCTAAGAATGCTTTCACAATGAACATAACACAAGTTCTGTCATTTTTAAGCATTTACGCCAAATATTCCATACTCCATAGAAATTTCTCTTTTTAAAATTAAAACATTTACAATAAAGTGTGAATTTCTTTATTAAAAACACACAAATAGAGATTGTGAAATTTATTTCGCTTTAATAGAATAAAAATTTACATAAAATTACCCGGTGGTAAAGTAGTTTTTATTGGCCCATAAAATGTTCCCTGTATTGAAGATGATGCATTTGAGTGCTCCTCGTGTGTTATTGAACTATGCTGGCTTTCTGGACTGTGCAGCAACTCATCACTGGGCTGTGATGAAAGTTTAGTAGAATGATTCATGATATCCTGATAGAAAGTATTGTGATGAGGTGTATTAACATTGCTAGTTATAAGCGGTGGTGATATTTGTGAAAGCACTTGTTTATTGTGGTAATCAGTTTGATTTTGTTTCATTAAATGTTGATAAATATTATCAAAATTTGGTATGGGAGTAGTTGTAACTGCAATTGTTGATGCTGTTAAATCATTATCTAGATTTTTGCCGTCTGGCAGGCAGCAGGAAGTTGTCATATTACCGGCCAGCGGTATAAATTGTAAATCTAATGGTGTGACAGAAGGTGAGACAACATCCAATTTTTCCTCTTTATTCTGTTGTTTAAAAGTTGGCTTTTTCTGTTTTTGTTGTTGCAATTGTTTCGTATCATTGTTGTCTAAATTTTTACGTTTTTTACCAAAAGCAAAGCAGCCACTAAATTTAGTCACCACCGGTGTTAAATTGTCGGCTACTTTGGTGCTGCGAGAAAACAAATTAGTATTATTATTTTATCTTAAACAATTACATTTGAAAAACTTACACTGCCTTTAAAGTTTCTAATTTGGGTATATTTTTTGTGTGAGTTTTATTACCCGAAGCCTCCAGTACAGCCAATTCTTCAGGATGCATTTTCTTCATATGACTGCGACAATTCGAACCATTTGCAAATGTGCGCTCACAGAAATCACAGGAATATGGTTTGAGACCCGTATGCAACAGCAAATGATTTTTTAAAGCTTTTGCTCTTTTAAAGGCCTTGCCACAGTAGTCACATTTATGTTGCATATCATCTGAGTGTACAAGAAAATGACGATTCAGTGTTGCTCTGGAATTGAGTTGTAAGCCGCATATATTACACATATGTTTGTTCGGACTATGAATGTCCATATGGGTCTGCAAACATAAAAATTTATTAATATTTTTTTTTTATAATTATTTCAGAAAAAAATTTCTTTTAAAAATTTCAAAAATAAAAACTTTGATGGAATTATAAGCACGATTAACACTTATAATTTTAAATAATTCCAAATAATTATTATTTATTTTTGTAATCTTGATACTTTTGAAGTAAATTTCACGAATAAAACCAAGTTTAGTAAATAATCTTATACGCATTATAACTTTCGAAATAAGTAGCCAATAATAAGATAAATAAGTTAATTTCGGAAATATTATATTAAATATTGCATTTACCTTTAATCTTGTTTTATTCTTAAATTTCTTTTTGCACACCTCACATTCGAAAGGTGCTATATCAGTATGGGTGAGCATATGTTGCCTTAAGTTCGAATTGGTTCTCAAACATAAACCACATTCTTCACATATAAAAGGTTTTTCATTTTTATGCTTATATCGAATATGCGTTTCCAACTGGGCATTAGATATGTAACGATTATCACATTCAGGACATTTTATTGTTTGTCTTGCTTCCAGTGGTACATGAATTCGTACGTGTCTCTCAAGATTGTAAAGACTTAGTAAAACTTTTTCACATACAGGACATGACCAATGTTTTTCGCTCGTACATTGATTATGTCGTTGCTGCATATGCTCACGATATAATATATATTTTGAGAAAAATTGTCCACATTCTTTACAAGTAACCTCAATTTTGAAGTCCTTAGTGTCACTTTTCCGAGTCTCGCTATCTAAACTAGAAAATTGTTTAAATTTTTTTCTTTTCCTTCTCTTTTTACTTCTATCTAATCTTGATTTTTTTATATCAAGCTGACTTTTTAAAGTTGGAGATTTGCGTGCCTTTTCCTTTTCGTCTTCCTCAGAAGATGATTTTTCTTTCTTTTCGCTATGTTGAATGGGATCTTCCTCATTTTCTGGTAATGAATCATTGACATTGTCATCAAATGCTATTTCCTGTTTTTCCAAGTCTTGTCTTTCCAACATATATTGATCATAGTCTTTGCCTAACAGTTTTTCAACATTTTCCAGTTTAATTTGTACTTTAAATTTACCATCACCTGCAATTTGTTTGCTATTTTCACTGAATGTTGCTTCATTGCACTGTTTTGGCATTTCGCGATGTGAAAACTTTTCAAGCAAATGATCTAATTCTGAATCTGTTAGTTCGAATTTTAGGCGTATAGATTTCACATCCAAACAATTTGTAATATTTTGAGATTCAGCTAAGTATGTGAACATAAGTTGAACGCGTTCAACTCGTTCGTTGAAGTTTATCATTGATGAAACCAAAGATAAACAGTCAGGGCATAACATTTTTGGTAAACAATCTTCATAAGATGTCTAAAAGAATAAAGTGTTAAAGGTAATCCTAGTTTATGAGTATTGTACCTACCTGTATCCAAAAATACTTTGCCAGTGCCTCTTGAATGCTTATTTTGTTATTTTCGTTCTTTAAATTGTATTCGTTTTGATATAAAAAATTGATATTATGTTTATTATCCTCCTTGGCACACAAACGACACCAGTTGAGCCAATAGTTAGGTAAGGAATCCTCCACAGCAGAATTATTGAAACTTGGTTGCATTTTATTAATTTATTATAAAGTTTAAAAGGCTGTTATATTTAGGTTTTCTTTATCTAATCTGCATCTGTGTATATAATATTAGGAGTTATTTAAAAATATGATTTAAAAACAAACTTTAAATCCCTTTAATAAACAGTGCAACTTGTTTAGAAAAACAAAATTCCTCTTTTAATTTAAATGTCATTTGTATTTATTGACATTTGAATAAGTGAGAGACAGCTAATTCGGTTTGTATATTCTAGAGAGTTGCCATAACAAAGAAACAATAAATACTTTACAGTATGAAATATCAGAGTTCTTGTAAATAATTTTTTTAATTTAACGCTTCCAGCCAACTTTCTCAATTAATTTTTGTAAGATTAAGATTTTTTTCTATCGGCAAGGAGTGTGGAGGTACAGGTATAATCAGATTCCTCAGCAATGACGTATAAAAATTCAGTTATCAAAGCCATTAATCTAAATGTAAACAAGAAAGCATATAATTCTTACCACAGGTACAACAGGTATAGATTTACAATCTATGATTCTTATCTCACACGTAAAGAAAATTATATATGACAGTTTCAAAGTTAAGTTTTATTACACATTATGGAAAATTAGCGGAACTGAACATAAGCCATTAATCAAGTGAAATGTTCATTAGTTTTTTAATAATACCATTTGCACTACCTACGTGTGGCCGGTGAAAAGTTAGCAGAATTGTACTATGAATGGTGAGCGCTCTTAAAAATGCCTAAGCGTGAAAATTATTTATATGGCTGGTGAATATTACAAGAATTGCACTCAGAATGATAAAATTCCTGAAAATAGAATTTTTATTGCCACAAAGGGGTAAGAACGGTTTAACAGGCGGAACATTGATGGAACAGGGCACAAGCTGGCAAGTTAGCTAGTATAAAAAGGTACAAAAATTAATTTTTTTTACATGATTTTTACACTCTTACTTTGTGCTGCATACCTGCAGAAGAAAATGTTGAATTTGTATAAATTTCAAAATTTAAAGAAAAGTAAATAAATATTAGCTGAAATTAGAGCATGCATATTGGTCTAACTTATAGGAACTCACAGGAATAAAATTAAAAACTCTTTAAGGACTACAAACTTTACAAAAAAAGAGACAAAATATTAACTTTGAAAAAGTCCTTTCGAAGGCTATAAAACTAATTTTAGATTTTAAACAAATGTAATATTTCCATTTACATCTAATACTCACTTATTAAAAAAAAAAACGCAGTCTCTGTAATAATGTTCGACTTGCTCAATTAAAATTTCATAAGGATTATAGAAAAGCAAACGGAGTAAGGAAAATGCCAGATATTAACAAAAAAAAAAAAAAAGAAGCAAAAACAAATGTCAAGTTAAAATTTATGAAAACATAAAAAATTTTGTCAAAACGTGCAATAAAAATTGCTAAAACTTTAAAAGAGAGTTGAAATATATCATGAATGAATATGAATATGAACACATAATACAAACCGTGTTTAATGTTTTTTAGTTGTTTTTTTATTTCAATTAATAATGAAATAAACATATAAAATTCTAAACTAAATTTGACGCGGGTTGACATAAGTAAAATCATACCCTTAATCATACTACTTAAACCTAACTAAATAATAGTTCCTTTGTGAAAAATAATAAAATGTAATTTGAAGATTTATATTATGATTACATACCGGAAAATTGAAGCCGCTGATTGCGTTAATGTATTGTGAATAATTTCCTCCTCTCTACTTTACGTCTTTTTTTATATTTATTTTTAAATTTGAATCCTTCAATATATTTATAATAAAAAAATTTTATCATTGTATTTTATTTGATTATTTACGTTGGCAACATCACATTCGTGTAAGAACGGCACGCTTAGTTGTATTTATTAGGCCTTAATATAAAAAATGATAAAGTGGCAACAACTCTGTACATATTTATTCAAGCTTACTGCTACAAAAAAACAATTAAAAATATAAAAAAAATATATTAAGAAAGACCAATAAAGTAAATAAATATTTATGTGAATACTATTTCAAATTATGAACAAATGGTTGCCAAACATTTAAAAGAAGCAGTAAACCAGAATATGGATGATGACGATATAGAGACAGATTGGCTGAAGTGGTGTCGTTTATGTGCAAAACGAGACCTCAGTGAACAAGAGTGTTCCTCAATATTTGTACCAAATGAAGCTGGGAAGCTGTGCTCTGACTTGGCCACCTCAATAGGAAAATATTTTTGGGTTAATGTTAGTTTAAGTTTGCCTAACAAAAATTCTTTATTTATAAGTTCACATGTTTTTATTGTAGATAAAGGCAGACGATGAGATATCACAATGCGTGTGTTCGGAATGCAAACAGCTTATTGAAGAATTAGTCGCGTTCACGGAACATGTTAATAAGGTGCAAATATATTTTTGCTTATTGCAAAATATTAGACCAACAACTGTGGATCAAGCCTTTAAGCTGCGTTCGCAAAGCGGCCTCATCAATGATCAATGGCAGCACATAATAAAACTGAAACAGGAAAAAGTACAGCAACCATCAACTTCACTGTTAATTGATAAAGAAATACAAACAGATTTTATAAATAATACGGAAGAAGAGAAGGTTGAAAGTTGTAATGCTCAAACATCTTCCGAAGCTGAAGAAATTATTGATATTCTGCGAAAACCCGATAAAAATGAGTACGAAAGCCAAACAGAAACGGAAACCGATAATGTTTACCAGTATGTTGTAAATGAGGATAATGGAATGGAATATATAGTGCCCTCTAGCGGTGTGGACAACGATGATGTGACGCAGGCCGTACCAGAAGCAACCCAAGATGATGTTCAAGATACTGATCTTTTCAAGGAACTTAAATATAAAATATGCGATGATGATGATGGTGGTAGTGGTAGTGATGTAGAAAAGCAAACAGAAGCATTTAAAATTATTGCAGAGCAGGAAGAATTAGAGGTAGAATATCAAGATTCATCACATACATCGCATCAGGACTATGAAGAAGATATGGAACATTCTGTCGAAATGCTGGAAGAGGAAGGTGATGGGGAAGAGTATGTTACTATAGGTGAAAATCATAATGAAGTAAAAAATGGGGCGTTAGAACTATTGAAAGGTAAACGGGGTCGACCTTTTGGATCAAAAAATTTAAAAACAGATGCCTCATCTTATCATTTCGACTGTAAGGTGTGCAAACGTAGATATAAGAATCCTAACATTTTTCGGAAACATATGAGCTCTTTGCACAATATTATTGTTGATAATTTGCCTGATTTCAAATCCAAATGTAACACCTGTTCAGTTTGCAGTAAGCAATTTTTAACGCGAAGTAGCTTTAAATTGCACATGAGGCATCACTTGCCTGACGAGGAAAAATACAATGTACCTTGTCCGTATTGTGATCGTAAATTTTCACAAGTGGGTGCCATGCGGCAACATGTTAACGGCATACATCACCAAATGAAGCCATTTATTTGCGATCAATGTGGTCGAGCATGTAAAACAATGGCGGCTCTAACAGAACATCAGCTGGTGCACACTAATGAATGTCCTTTCGAATGCGAAGTATGTCATAAAAGATTTAAAAATAAACCCAGGCTCAAGTCGCATTTGGATACACATAACAAATCCGTGTATAAATGTCCAGATTGTGGTTTGGAATTGAATACGAAAAGAACTTTATTGCAACATCGGCTAGTGCACAGTGATGTTAAGCGTTTTAAGTGTGAATTTTGTGATGCTGCCTTTAAAAGATCGAAAGCCTTAAAAAATCACCTGATACTGCATTCGGGCCTAAGACCATATAAATGTAATTTTTGTAGCAAATCATTTTCAAACGGTTCAAATTGTAGGGCTCATAAAAAACGAGCCCATCCCAGAGAACTGGCCGAAGAGGAAGCTAATGGCAAAGAACCAGAACGTGTACCTATACCAAAATTAGAAGAACTTAAATCAGCGTAAGTTTTACATTTCATGCCACTTCTCTCTCTCTCTCTCTACCAAATATAATATTTTCTTAACTTTTAGCAAGGGTGTTTTGGTGCAGCCCCGAAAAATAAAACGCAATGTAGGCGGTTTACCCAATCAGTTGCGGAAACTTCTAGAATCATCTAATAAGCCTAAACAAGAAAATACGAACGACTATGGAGAAGCAGCTGAAAACTATGAAGCCTATGCAGAATTCCAATATGAAATGTGCAAATCAGAAATAGATGAAACAGAATCATTGGTCGATAATCCCAGCGAAGAATGTGAAGAAACTGTTATTTATGAAATTATTGATGAAATATAAGTTTTAGTTTATGATTTTCTGATATGATGTCTGTATATATAGACAGATATAGCTGACATTTAATATTTTTAGTTAAATGAAAAGTACAGCGAATTAAGTATGAGAGACACCAACTTGCATCAATTCTATTACTATTAATTAAAATTTTTAAATCTCTTATGGTTAATAACGCAAACAAAATAACAGCAACAAGAAAAAGCAAGTAGATTTAACATTCTCATTTCATTTCATTAGACAGAAGTGTAAAAAAATAAAAGGAAAAATTTATTTGTTTAATGTAATGTAAGTTTAGTTTTAAATAAAAAAAATCTTAAATATTTATTAATAATTAAGTTTTGTACATTTTTCTGTTTGTTTATTTTTATAACATACATATATTTTATATGTTTTTTTATAAAATTTATTTTTAAATTAATCGATTTTATCTAAAACAAACAGTAAGTTGATTTATATTTTTTCTGTTGAAATCTATTAATACAACATAAACACTAATGTTTGTACGCAGCAATTGTGAACGGATGAGTAGATTAACATAACGATCCTGTTTTAGTGATTTTAAGAACACTTAGGCATATATTATTTATGACTTATGTATATTTAGCGATCTTTAGCGTATTTTCTAAAAGATTTAAGATCAATGCAAATATACTAAAGCTTTTTCTCGGAAGCTCTTTTCTAGCCATAGAAATATGCACAAAAAACAACCCGTATTTCATTTTTTACATTTTGTTTTTTAATATCAATAAATTATTAAATAAAAAAGCTGCTTAGACCTAACTATAGAATAATATATTTACGATAATAAAGATAATAATTTAAACCGATAGATTGTGTAAATGTGTTGTGAATAATTTCCTTCTTCCTACGTTCGTGTGTATAAAAAAGATTTTATAATCCTTGCAAATTGTTAAATTAGTAATTATTTATGTTGGCAACGTCATTGGTGTAGGAATGCCATGCTTAGCTGCATTCACTAAATAGTTAAAAAATGGCAACAACCCTCTAAATATTTATTCAGGCTTACTGTTTCAACAAAATTAAAAATATAAAAGTCTTAAGAAAAACCAATAAAATAACTATTTTTATGAATACTATTTTAAGATAACCAGAATATGGATGATGATACAGAGGCAGATTGGCTGAAATGGTGTCGCTTGTGTGCCAAACGAGACCTGAACGAAAAAGAGAGCCGTCCAATATTTGTACCAAATGAAGATGGGAAGTTTTGCTCTGTCTTGGCCAGCTCAATAGATAAATATTTTTGTGTTAATGTGAGCATAAGTTTGCCTAAGAAATAGAACTTTTTTGTGTAGGTTCATATGTTTTTATTGTAGATAAAGGCAGAAGATGAAATATCACAATGCGTGTGTTGGGAATGCAGACAACTCATAGAAGAATTAGATGCATTTACGGAACATGTTAATAAGGTACAAATGTATTTTTGCTCCTTGCAAAATGTTAAACCAACAGCTGTGGATCAGGTTTTTAAGCTGCGTTCACAAAGTGGCCTTGTCAATGATCAATGGCAGCACCACAGGCTAAGTTTGTTAGTTTGTGGGCAGCACATAATAAAGCTAAAAAAGGAAAAAGTACAGGAACCATCAACTTCAATGTTAATTAATAAAGAAATACAGACAGATTTTAAAAATAATACCGAATACGAAAGGGACTTATTTTATAATGCGCAAACGTCCTCGGAAACTGAAGAATACGAAAGCGAAACAGAAACGGAAAGCGATAATGAATTAGAGGCAGAATGTCAAGATTCATTACAGACATCGCATCAGGAATATGAAGAAGATATGGAACATTCTTTCGAAATGCTTGAAGAGGAAGGTGATGGGGAAGAATATGTTACTTTAGGCGAAACAAAAAATGAGACTTTAGAACTATTGAAGGGTAAACGAAGGCGACTTCTTAGTGCAAGCAATTTAAAAGCAGATGCCTCCTTTTATCATTTGGACTGTAGGGTATGTAAACGCAGATATAAGAACAACTTTCGAAAAGCCAAGAGCTCTATACACCAAAAAATTTCTGACAATATGCCTGATTCCAAATCAAAATGTTACACATGTTCAGTTTGCAGTAGGGAATTTTTAAAGCGAAGGAATTTAAAATTGCACATGATATGCCATTTGCCTGACAAGGACAAATACCAAGTACCTTGTCCGCATTGTGATCGTAAATTTACAAGAGTGGCAATCATGAAGCAACATGTTAAGAGTATACATTACCAAATAAAGCCATTTATTTGTGATCAATGTGGACGAGCTTGTACAACTAAGACAGCTCTAACAGAACATCAACTGGTACACACTAACGAATGTCCCTTCGAATGTGAGGTATGCCATAAAAGATTTAAAAATAAGCCCAGACTGAAGTCACATTTGGAAACCCATAACAAATCGAAATATAAATGTCCGGATTGTGGTTTAGAATTAAAATCGAAAAGATATTTATTTTATCATCGCCAACTGCACAGTGATGTTAAGCGTTTTAACTGTGAAATTTGTGATGCGGCCTTCAAAACATCACTAAGCCTAAAAAGACACCTGCTGCTGCATTGGGATCTAAAGCCTTATAAATGTAATTTTTGCAGTAAAGCATTTTCAAACTCTTCAAATTGTAGGACTCATAAAAAACGAGCCCATCCAAAAGAACTGGCAGAAGAAGAAGCTAATGGGAAACAAGCAGAACGTGTACTTATACCGCAATTAGAAGAACTTAAATCAACGTAAGTTATGCCTTTAATCCAACTTTTCGTTAGTAATTATAAAATTTTCTTAACTTTTAGCAAGGGTGCTTTGGGGCAGTCCCGAAAAATAAAACGTAATGTAGGCGGTTTAAACAATCAGTTGCAGAAACGTTTAGAATCATGTAATAAATCTGAAATAGAAAATACTAATGACCGTGGAGATGCTGGTGAAAACGATCAATCAAATAATAAGAAATAGTTGAACCAGATTTGTTTGTCGATAATCCCAGGGAAAAATGCAAAAAGAAACTGTTATTTATGAAGTTATTGATGACATAAGTTTAAGTTAGTTTACTAATTTCCGATATGAAGATAGACAGATATAACGAACATTAACGAACATTTTTAGTTAAATGTAAAGGCCAGCAAATTTGTTTTAAAATATGAGAGACAAGCACTTGAATCAATAAATATTTATTAAAATTCTTAAATCTATTAGGAGTCAAGCTGTAATGTTTCCAAAAATAATCAATTCTAATTCGTGCTCAATTTTAAATATTTGAAATACATTGTTGCGGGAGAGAGCATATTCATACTGCAATTTCACTATTGCTCATATAGCTCATCAGTGAATTTAACCCCTACTTTTGTATAGAAAACTCAAGAGTCTTATTATTTCTAAAGCCAAACTGATTAAATGAGAATTTTTATAAAATCAAAACTTAAAAACAACTTCAAAATATCAGAAGGCTCTAAAAAAAATGTGATACTGCGTTGCGGTCTAAGGGCCTACAAATGCCCTTTATAGTACTCACAAAAAAACAAGCACATCCCAGAGAACTGACAAAAGAGAATGCTCATTAGCGTAAGTTTTACATTTTATGCCACTTCTCGCTACTAAATATAACATGTTTTTTAACTTTTAGCCAGAGTGTTTTGGTGCAAAACCGTAATGTAGGCGGTTTACCCAATCAGTTGCGGAAACTTTTAGAATCATCTAATAAAACTGAACAAGAAAATACCAACGACTAAGGAGATGGTGGCAAGAACTATGAATGAAATAATCAGAAATATATAAAACTGAATCATTAGTTAATATTCCAAGCGAAGAAAGCAAGAAAGCTGTTATTTATTAAATTATTAATCTATAATATAAAAATAAGTCGGGTTTATAGCGTCAACTTTAGAACGCACGAACCGATTTCCACGGTTTTGCATTCGTTGGAAAGGTCTCGGGCGGTCTCCGTGAGGTTTATAGAAAAGAAAATTCAGGAAAAATTTCAAGAGAAAAGCAGGAAAACAGGGAAAATCATTTTTCACATACAGCGCCATCTCTGATACATAGTAGTACATAGCATGTACTACAACGGCACACGCACGTGGTGTGTGAGTATCCCTCACGAAAATAAAAACTAGAAATGATGAATGTTGTTATTTGAGACTGCTGTTGGTAAATGTACGTGGACCAAAATTATTTGCGCATTTAAAAACTGTGAATGGTCACCAATGCCAAACATATCGAGAAGCATGTCAACTATTGGGTTTGCTGAAGAACGATTCTCATTGGAATTTAACACTTGCGGGTTCAGTTGTTTCATCAAATGCGTACAAAATACGAAAGCTGTTCGCTATTATCATCACCACATGTTTCCCTTCACAACCAATTCAGTTATGGAACAAAGTCAAAGACGACATATGTGCAAATATCTTCCATCGCTTGCACGTTCGAACGAATAATCCCGACATGCAAATAACCGATGAAATATATAATGAAGGATTGATTCTGATTGAGGATCAATGCTTGACTATTGCAAACAAGCTATTGATTGAAGTAGGAATAATGATTGCGCCAAATCGATCGATGCACCATGCATTCAACCAAGAAGTAAATCGCGAGCTGCAATACAATGTTGATACATTGCAGGAATTCATTCGAATTAATGTGCCGTTGCTGAATGAACAGCAAAAACAAGTATACGAAACATTTGTGCAAGCGGTGGACAATAATAATGGTGGTCCATTCTTCCTGGTCGCACCTGGAGGAACAGGGAAAACTTTTGTCATTTCATTGATTTTGGCCACTATTCGATCAAGATGTGACATAGCTTTGGCGTTTGCATCATCTGGAATTGCGGCGACCCTTCTAGATGGTGGTCGTACTGCACATTCTGTGCTTAAGTTGCCACTGAATTTAAACACAATTGATATTCCAACATGCAATATTTCCTGATACAGTGCAATGGGAAAATTGTTGATGCAATGCAAGCTCATTGTTTGGGATGAGTGCACAATGGCACATAAGAAATCACTTAAAGCACTTAACTTCATACAGAAGGATCTTCGGCTAAATAACAACATCTTTGGCGGCTTGATGATATTGTTGGCAGGCGATTTCAGGCAGTCATTGCCAGTAATTCCCCGTGCAACGCCTGCAGATGAATTGAATGCTAGCCTGAAGGCATCACCTTTTTGGAGTAATGCAAAAACATTATCGCTAACCACTAATATGAGAGTTCAACTTCAAAATGATCAAAGTGCTGCACAATCTTCCAAACAATTGTTAGCTGTTGGAAATGAAAAATTCCCAGTTGATGCGACAGCTGGATTAATTACTCCTACCAACGAGTTTTGCCGATTTGTAGAATCTCAATTAGCTCTTATTGATAATGTTTTCCCAAACATTAGTGAGAATTATCAGAATTATGCTTGATTAAGTCAACAAGCAATTCTCGCCGCAAAGAATAATGATGTACATGCACTGAATTTCAACATTCAATCAAAAATCCATGGCGATTTGGTGACATACAAATCCGTTGATTCCATAACAATTCCTGATGATGCAGTAAATTATCCAACTGAGTTTTTGAACTCTCTGGATTTACCAGGATTTCCACCACATAACTTGCAACTCAAAGTTGGTTCAGTTATTATGATATTGCGTAATTTGAATCCACCGCGACTTTGCAACAGTACTCGACTTGCGGTGAAAGGAATTATGCCGAATTTGATTGAGGCAACCAATATAAAAGGAAAGTACGCAGGTGAACGATTGCAATTTCCGATTCGCCTTGCGTTCGCAATGACAATTAACAAGACGCAAGGATAATCGCTTAGTGTTTGCGGGATAATTTTAGAAAATCATTGTTTTTCACATGGGCAACTATACGTTGCGTGTTCACGAGTTGGAAAACCATCCGCTTTGTTTGTGTTAATATCAGACCAAAAAACAAAAAATGTGGTTTACTAAAGAGCACTTCAATGAAACGGTTAATTCGCGGACACGTATAACGCTTCGATTCAGTATTTACTTTGGATTCACTTCCACTTCATTTTTGTAATCGAAACGAATTCATTACTGTTGTACAATGAAATAAAATTTTTCCTTTCTCTTTTAATCCCCAAACGAAATGTTACAAAAAACGAAGTCACCTGGTGGCTAACGTGGCCGGGTTTGCTAGTGAAATGTAAGTGTTAATTAGTTTACTAATTTCTGGTATGATGTCTATGTATATGTAGACATATATAACTGACATTTATCATTTTCAATTATATGTAAAGGTCAGTTAAATTATTTAACAATATGACAAACAAGCTTGGATCAATAACTATTCATTAAATTTCTTAAGCTCAATAGTGCAAACCAAACAACAACAGCAACAGTAAGAAAATAGCATAGTATAATTAACATTCTCATTTCATTTCGTTAGACATAAAAAAGTTCCAGAGGTGTAAAAAAATTAAGGGAAAAGTCAGAGAAAAGCTTTACAACGAAAGCTTTTACGTTTGCAAAAATAAAAATATTTAAAAAAATATCTATTAAAAATATTTATTAATCATTAAATATCATATATTTTCTTTTAAATTTATCGATTTTATCTAAAACAGAAACAGTAAGTTGATTTATAATTTCCTGTTGACGTTGAGGAAAGTCATCACTACCCACACTTCTACGGGAAACATAATGATTTGGCAAATTGACCTGAAATTTCAAATTTTAGAAGACTGAACTGTCATTAACAATTTCAGGGATAATAGCGTTCGTTACCTTATGTCTGGCAATAGATTTTAAAATCAGCCAAAGTACATAGAAACTAAACCAAACGGTAAAATATAACGGTATATACCAAAGTTTACGACCAATATAGAAATAACTATATTTCTTAACACGTGGCTCTTGTGGTGGTTCCGGTGGAGGAGCCTCTGTGGTGGTGGTTGGCTGTGGGTGTTCAATATACGGATGATCATGATGATGTTCATCATTAATAATATCAGGATAATGTGAATGATGTGTAGGGAAAGATGAATATGAAGGAAAGGAATTGTGATAATGATCATGATCATGATCGAATACAATATCAGGATGATGATGACGATAGTCGTGATCCTGAACGAATTCAATATCTGGTTTTTTAGGATGATGATGATGATCATAATGCGGATGATCCTGTGCCGATTCCGGATGTTCCTTTAACCAGCCAGGCGGTGGTGTGGGGTATTCTTTTTCCGTATCATATGAATTGTCATCAGGCATTTTTTTATCTAAAATTTTATAGTTTAGTGGTAATTAATCGATTTTAAATATAATTTCAAATGTTAACCATCTTCAGCTGTCATATCTGTGTTCATAGCATCTGCCATGTCGCCATTGCTATTCCCATCTCCTTGACTCATAGCACTAGCTGGCAATACACCTATTGTATCATCCCCTGTCCCATTATCATCACTGTCATCATTATTTTTGTCTTCATCCGCACTTCCTCCACTATCGCCTTCATTTGCAGGTGGTAAATAATCCCCGCTGACAGGTCCATTATACTGATATGGATTGCTACTACTACTAGCCGTATTTAATTTAAGGTTCGAATTTTTTAGTGATCCTGATGCTGGCCAAGAATATGAATCTGCCGAACCTAAAGCCAAGGCAACTCTATTATCTTGCGGTTGCACAGGATAGTTGACATTATTAGGCGGAAAGGCGTATAGATTGCTGGGAGTCACATACGAATTTACCACATTAGAAGAGGAGGGTATCTTTCCTGCCGGCTTGTAAGAAGGAGCATGGTTGTGATGATCATGAGTATGATCCGAAGTATGATCATTATTTGATTTAAAAGCGTGCGAGGCGACGCCTTCACTAGGAGAAAAGCGATCTCTGAATCTACCTAAAAGATTTAACAAGTTTATAAGGAAAGGAGTAAATATTTTTAATGCATAAACATGTATCACATTATTAGCTTTAGTTTTTCGACAAGTCGTATGAATTTACGGTTTCCGAAACTTTATTCTGATATAAAGATTTTTCGCTATTTGAATTTTGGCATTAGAATGTTTAGTACAGTCAAACCAATATTGGTGGCGACCTAATTATTTCGATACTTATTTATTCTTATTAATTATTTTGTTATTTCCAAAAAAGTTGGTAAAAAATTCGAACTCGAGTCTGACTTATTTTTATTATAATTTGTACAATGCAGGCCTTTGTAACGCTAGATCAGAGAACAATTAGTGATCCATATTGCATTACGTTAGCTTATATGTCATTGCTTGTTCACATACAGGAGCGACGGGGAAGTTAAGTCACGTTTTAAAAATAAAAATCCCATCGCTGGAAGAGCAGAGCAGCACTTCGAGTATTTACAAAAAGGAACTGAAAATTCTTATCTCTTAGAAGATTGCTTTGAAGGGTGCGAAATAAATATGACATTTAATAGATAATTTAATAGATAATTGTTAATTAAGATACAGTTATCTTATGTTATCTTCCTTATGAAAATCGCATCAGCTGCAATCTCTTTTTGGGCTCAATTCGCACAATTTGGAAGCGTTGTTCAGGTGCCAGTCTATTCATGTTGAAATGCTAAAAGAAACTATGTATACATAAATCACTTGAGCAAACGGCCGCCAGTAAAAAAGTGTTGCCAACTTAAAGTTCTATACCTCTATAAAGTGCACCCTTTATTATTTTTTTAAGAGAAAAAGCACTTCAGGCAGCAATGCCTATTTAGTTAAGTACCTTGCTACATTCTTTAGGAAGGGGATAGAGAAGAGATGAGTCAGGTGGTAAAAGTAGAAGGTGCTCCTGTAGGCTAGTAGGTAGTGTACTAGCTTATCAGGCTGGGGGTTATGGGTTCGATTCCCAACAAAGACCTTGGCTGTTTTTTCACTACAAAAATACACCCTTTATGCATTCAACACATTAGACACAGCAGTCTACAGACTACAATTCCCGGAAAGGGATTTTCTTTAATTTAATTTTTTATTAAGGAAAGAAACAGGTCCTCACAGGAGCATCTCAGCCCATAAAAATGCTCGGTGCAACTGTTGAACAAAGTAAGACGACGCACCGTTACTGGGGATTCAGTCGCCGTCTATAGAAGAGCCAGAGTAAGGCTATTTATCAGAGCAGATCACTTATTTGTTGTCAGTGACATAGTGGATGAAGTCATTATCGATGTAGACTTCATGACCTCAAGGTATTAATTTATACATGGGCCAACAAATTATGATCTGGCGCAAAGTCCATATTCTCCTTGATATAAGATCAAGACCGAAATAAAGAAGCTATTTGCTGTTGAATACCAGAAGTTACCACCTCCGATGGAAACTAGTAATGTGCAAAGAAAAGGCGACAAACACAATAAAGCTGACGCTCTTTCAAGGCGCCTATGCAACCTAGAGTAACGAACAAAAGTCAAGAAATGCGAGTCCACTATTGATGTACGGCGTACCCAAATTGGCTCAGGTGGAGACTGGTCTAACGCCGAGAATTAGAAAAGCATTTTGGCAAAAATTATATTGGGTAAGTGGGAAAACAAAAGACCGAACGGTAATAAAATATTGGTAGAAAGCCTACAAGCAAGATCATACTGGGGTCAGTGGATGGCAGTTTCTATCGGACTTGGAAGATTACAGGTGGCAAAACTGCAACGAACTTAATTGTTGTGCTAGTTTCCAAAAGAAAAAAGATAATGAAGCAGTTTCATAAGGGATCCAGCAGCGGTCTTCTGGATATAACAAAAGCTCTGGAAAAGATAAAGCAGCAATTTTAGTTGGCCGCCCACAATCAGTAGCCGATTGGATAGTTAATTGCGAAAAGTGCAATGCGGCTAAAAGTCCAAGAAGAGAAAAGTCGTAGCCAGCTAGAATTTGGCGTTAAACCGAAAACTGCGCACGACTTTAATGGAAATGCTCTTCAGACACAAAAAGACTTACACGAGCTTTATGAATTTGTCCACAATCGCATTAAAATAGCCAACAATAAAATGAAGGCCAAGTGTGATCGGGCAAGGATTTCTAATGTTTAACCCACACGCAGGAAAGCATTATCCCCGAAACTGGTCTTTACTAGGAGGACCATATAACGTGATCAAGCAATGGAATGATATCGTTTACCGAATACAAAGATATCATAGTCCGAGATGCAAAATGAAATTAGTTTACACTGAAGAGCTGAACAATATGGCAGAGGTGACGTTGAGCCTGTTCGGGAAAAAAAGGTTTAAGTGGGCGTCAGTGCCACGAAGAAATAAAGTAATGTAAATTGAACTAATGTGTTTGTTTAATAAGCAAGAAGTTTCTAAAAATACAAAGCCACAACAATATAGTGTACATTAGAATTCCATGAACTAAGATTAACAATAAGAAAATAATCAAACAAACAGCTACACTGTATAATAATAACAACGTCATTTATGTTTAATGCGACGAATATCGAACAAATGGTAGAATCGCTCAAAACAGGCTATAAAGGGTGAAAATACAAAAGTTCATACCACATACGTTGAAGTGGCAAAGTTATCATCGTGTATTTTTGGGTATAGAGCTTGTCTAAATAAATCGTATAATTAATTTAAAATTTTTGAAATTCAGGTATCGTAAGGACGACGATTTGTGCATCCAATAGAATTTGTCATCCAATAGCATAGCAAAAACTTAACGAATATCACTTACGACGGCGATATTTTGTATTAACTAATTTTAAAATGAAAATTAGACCGTATTTCTTCTACGGCGCCAATTAGTATTGTAACGCAGTACCTTCCGTGTCTAAAACTTGAATGAAAATCCGTTATTAAGTTGCAGTGATATTCATTTTGCTCTCAACCGCTTTAATAGAAGATTGGGTGAATCGCAATAGGTCTAAAGTCTTTGCTGTTTTTAGGAATATTGATTATCTTTGCTATTTTCCTTATATCTGGGAAAACAGATTTGGTAACTATCGTAATGAAAATGTACGTTATAAATGATAGAATCATTGGTATAAAAAGAGACATCTTAGGCAAAAAGAGCCAACTTGTTCAATCTGTACAGAATGACAATATTCATAAGCGTTGCCGGCAGGTCTCTCTGAGTTGGCTTCTGTCTCCAATAAGCCTTTTGGCCCTCTTCTGTATGCGGTCGATCAACTTCAAAATAGACTTTGGGGCGCCGGCCCATACATGAGAGTTGTATTCCATTTTAGTACGGATAGCATGAATGCTACATAGATCGGATATAGTGAGGTATCTCTTACACCGTTTTAGAAAACCCAGGCACTGGAAAGCTTCTTTAGAAACCTGAAAAATGTCCTTAATCGATCAAACATTACACTGAATTTTTATGCCAAGAACATCAAGAGCTTTCGATTCCGTAATACTTATATCACCCATAGTAACAGATGCAGTACCATTTCCAAACACAGATCTATGCGTAAGCATGAAACATTGCGTTTTACGGGCCTTAAAAATCAACTCTATTCACACCACCTCATTCTGAGATTGTTGCGAGATCGTGTCTGAGCGTATTATTTATGTTCTGCTTTGACAACTCACCTCCAACTGGTTTGGTCTATTACTAAAGGAATACGAGTGACAAATGGTGTTGTCATCTGCGAAAGAGTGTATAGGGTTGAAAATTTAAGAAAGAAGGTTATTTAGAAAAATAAGGAATAAGGTGGGAGATAAACCGGTGCCTTGTAGTACCCCCGAATTAATCTTGACCTCGTCTGATTAAATCCCATCTATAACACCTCGATATAAATGTGGAGAAATTATCAATGAAACCAAAAGCAACAAGTTTTGACAGAAGTGCATCATGCCACACTCTATCAAATGCCACCTCACTCCAAAATTATGTGATAAGGCTTACATCTTTACCGGCAGTGAGCCATAATCAGATGGTGGCCATTACCACTGTGAATGAAAAGCAACGCCATTCACGCCCTAAAAGGCCATCGAATAAGTATATTCTCCGGTCACTACTAAGTAGCAATTTTAAAAGCTCGAAGTAGGTCGCAGCCTTTACTCCTTGCTAAAGAGTTGGAGACTATCCAACTCCTGGTCCAGAACGCATGAAGCTTAATATAATTAAGAACACGACGGCATTCATACTCACTGGACCTGAACCATTCATTGTGTTCATTGTGAATGATCCGACCCACAAACTCTCACGAGGCTCTCGAAACATACAGCCACCACGATACTCCCAAAAGGGCCATAACCTCAATAATCAGCCAGAGAACAGCTAAATGCCTAAAGAGACAAATAGCGGAACTCTGCGGGCCACTGATTCCCGTGGAAATATAGTGGATTGTCCAGGTGACTCTTACTAGCCTGTAAGGGGCCTGGGATCTCTTTTACCCCGCAAGACACCAGTCTAGATGGAATAGTAGGCTCCAAAAAAAAATATCATGTGCCCCCGGGGGAAACTTTCTCTAAAATAATGTATGGAGTTACACCATTATTCCGACAGGAAAGCAGAGCGCCCCCTATGTAAAAAAAGTTGTCGGCTGCTAAGTAAGCTGTTGGAGTCCAGGTACCTTACAAGATGAAAATAATTATACTTTCCATCACTTTAGAAAGTGCAGAACCAATTGTAACTGGCCGGTAATTTTCAGGGTTGTTAGCGCTACCCATTTTTGGGATCAGTGTTATATTAGCAGTTTTACAACACTTTGGAAATTCAATGACATAATAGAACCTGCTGAAAAGGGCTGCTAACGGACACGCTAACGTTGAAGAGCACTGTTTCAAGACCACTGCTGGAATCCCATCCTGCCCGGAAGACTTGTTAATGTTGAGATCTGAGTTGGATTAGATTTTACGTTTTTACTAACACCTACATATATCACGAACAGTTTTCCGTTTTTCGCAACGAAATTCTTTCGGAATAGCAAATGCAAAATTAAAATCAATTCGAAGACAATTTATGGTACATGTGATATATTCGAGTCAATTTCCATTTTATGTAATCGTACATTGTGCATCACTGTGAGTTAAAAATATGTTTTAGCTTACCTTTGCCACGTAACTTATCAATTTCTGCTTGACTTGGTGACTTTTGTTGATACTTGGCCTGAGGATAGATGATTTTGCCAACATTGGATGGCGCTGCTAACTTCACTGCTGCTGGCGATGATGATGGCGAATAAACTGGAAACGTTGTTATGGGTTTGCGATACGCAGGACGTGCTGCAGTTTTGATTAATGGCGTGATAACTTGACCAAAGGGATAACTTGTATGATAATCGACAGCACGACCAGTAGCAAACTCTTGCTCTTGCTCATTTTCCACTTTTTTATTATCATTATGTTGCTGTTGCTGTTCTTGTTCTTGTTTTTGCTGTTGTTTTTGTTGTATATTTATGGCATTTTGTGCCACCACTTGTGAATTGTATTTATTGCCGTTAATGTTTTCCTGTGTATCGTAAATGACTGCCTCATTAGCTGTTGCTGGCATTGTTGCTGGTTCGGTTGTTGCTGTTGCTGGCGTTACAAATAGAATTGGCTTCTGTTGTCTTTCATTTGGTATTGCTGCTGTATATGTTGGCTCATTTGATTGCGGCAAAGGATAATATGGTTGACCAACACCACTGGTAGCTGTCTTTGTTGGCAAGGGAACAGTTTCAGGTGTTGTAGAGACTACATTTTCACTTGAATTAAAACTAAAAGAAAGTTGCAACAAGATTAGAAATAAACGGGTTTAATTACTGTTTTCGAAAAAAGAACAAATTAGACACATTAACGGTTTTTAGCTAACGGTAATAATGCATCACTTTGCATGTTTTCAAATGGATTATTGATACTTAAGGAAGAGGAGCATTTTTAGAGTTGCAGCTTTTAATCGAAATAAAAAGTAAGTTGGCAAAAATACACAAAAATTTTAATAAAACTTATGAAATTGACTTTCAGCGAACATACGAAAACACTTTTAACAAAACTTGTTGCTAATTGGGAGGCGAATTTAAGGTTAAAAAATAAATTAACCTAAACTTGACTTGATACCAATGTCCCCCCCAGGGGCACATTTATGGTCTTTATAGTACGTAACAGCTATCTAGATCTGTGCAACTGGAGGTATAAAGGGAGCCCAGTCCCCTGAAGACAGGCAGGGAGTCAACTGGAAGCTCCACTTTATTTCCACGGGGATCAGTGAACTTGCAGATTTCATTATTTGTCTCTTTAGACATTTAATAATTCTCTGACTGATCATTGAGGTTGGCCCCTATATGGAAGTATCGTGGTGGTTGTGGTTTTGCGGCCCCATAACAGTATAATGGTTTTTATGGTGGCCAGGATCATCTCACTGATAATGACAGTGAGTGAATGATCCAGTCCAGTGAGCATGCCAGAGATGTGTTCTGGACAGGAGCAGAAAAGTCTCCAACTCTTTAGCCCTGCCCTGGAATTATTAAAGTTGCAACTAGGTGGTTCTGTTGCTTAGAATTATGTCTTCGGCTTCCTAGGACGCCTGTATGACGTTCCAAATTATACAATAGGGGGTTTTCCACCATCTGATTAAGGCTACATAGCCAAGTGCGGATGTAAAACAAATCACACTCTGATACCAATGTAAAGTAAAAATATGGGAATTAATAATAAATTTTTATGTCAGGTAAATGTCTACCTCTAGCATATCGGCAGATGTCCGTTTTTTTCACAAAAACAACAAAGCATCCTATATTTTGTTCACCTTTTAGGGCGCCGTTTGTTTTTGGCCTGTTCACGTAAACCCAGTCTCTCAATAAAGGAGACAACTTTATTAGTCGACATGTTAAAAAACAAATTTACCCCAAGAGGGTTTGGCAGTATCATTATTCCAAACTTCAGTGCCGCCAACACCTACGGCAGTCACTTCTTCAGCCCACTTAGTGGCTTCTTCGACAAGATGGTTCACTATTTCCTCTATTTCCAGTGTAGGAATCAGTTTCTTAGCTACTGCCTCCTCCTTTTCAGCCCCCTCTGGATGATGATAAAAGAACAAATCGACAACTATAGGCCCATTTAATGCAGCCAGAAATTGTTCCACGGAGTCGAAGAACGTCATGAGACAACAACCACCACATCAAGCCGAAGGAATGGGGAGATTTATTATTGCATAGAATGGGAATATCAATATAAGAAAGAGGAGAATCGGCATTGGTAAATGCAATACAAGTTATGTTCACATATGAAGCTTCCATGGTGGATTGATGATCAGTCAAAGGATAGGTTACAACCAACAAGCGGGGTTCACCGAAAGCTGACTGAATTTCATTTGCAAAAGCACCAGGAGTAAAGCGACCAGCTATAGGAGTGATGTCGGTGTAATTTGCTAATAGCGTTAAATCAAAAGAACGAGGCGATTGACGATTAACATCATCAAATTGAGAAATTATGCTACCGGGAAACTTCTCCTCCAATAACTGAATTGTTTGGGTGACTGACTGTGTGGCTTGTTGGGCCGTCTTGCTAAAACCAAAGATGATAACCAATTGTGGTCACCAAATTTAGTTACCAGAATTCATGGTCACGAGGTTTCCTTGCTAATTTTCGAAATAATACTGACTGATGATACCGCCTGACCATAAGCACCATACGGTCACTTTCTTTGAAACTAAAGGTTCGTCGAGGATTGTTTAGGGATTTAGTGAGGCTGAAGGTGATTTTGTTGAAAATGAAATGAAAACATTTGGTGCAAACAATGGTCGCATGAGTTTAATTCTTGAACGATTTGAACTGCATATGCAAGCCTATAGAGATGCCAAATTGTTGCAAACATCGAGTCTTATTATCAACAGTTTGCTGTACAGCGGCTATTTTTGCATCACCAAGGCCACTGCGAGCCTAAGGTTTTGATTTATTTTCAGCAATACCTTGATTCTCAAATTAAGCGATAAAATTACGCAAGACAGTCGCAGAGTAGTCTGATAACGAGGTAAAGCTGCTCAAACAAGAAGTGATACAGTGAAATGTTTAGTGTAACGTCCCATTTCTTAAATTTCTTTTTTTATTTTTTTTAAAGAGAAGTAGCACTTGAGGCAACAAGGCCTTTTTAGTCAAGTACCGTGCTATCTTCTTTTAGGAAAGGGATAGAGAAGAGATGAAACAGGTGGTGAAAGTAGAAGGATAGTCGGATATTAACTGCCGTATAAAAGACAGCACAGCGACCAGTGACTATGCCTTCATCGCTGAGCAGTCCCACCGACAGCCAATTTTTATTTTTGTAGTGAAAAAAACCAAGGTCTTCGTTGGGAATCGAACCCACAACCCCCATACTGACAAGCTAATACACTACCTACTAGCCTACAGGGTAGTAAGAAATAAATGCCAGGATGACAAATCAATTTTTGATATTTTACAGTTTACTTCCTTACCTTAAATTTGTCCACCCTTTAATTTAATAAGTCCTTAAGGGCATAAGTTTAAGGTACAAAGGTTGCTAGGCTAGTAATCAAATCACTTGACTTAAGTCAAGCGAATTTTAAACATCTGTCTTTAGGTGACATGTGGAACTCTGTGCTTTTGGGGAGTTTTATGAATTGTGTAGTTGATAATATCATCAAACACGATAGTGACGGTTAGACACCGAACCTTTGTAACTAAAGTAGAGGTTACTGTCTGAGGGAATTATCATTTTAATTGGGCCAAAGTAGAACCCGGCAGGTAAAAATATCTAGAAATAGGTGGAGAGAACATCTTTCCTGTCCCTTTCAATGTAGAAAAATTCAAATGTCCACAAGCGCTACTCCCTCTTTCCTCCTCCCCTTAATCTAATTTCCTAGTTTCGGCAAAATGCATCGCATATGAAAGGGTCATCCTCTGAGTGTTAGTCCAGGAAAAAAAGGAAAAAAATCCTGTTTGCAGGAAGTGGAGAAAAATTGTTAACTTGGAAACTTCTAGTACCAAGTGAATCTAAATGAAATTCGAAGAAGAAAAAGGAAAAGTTAAAAAATATGCCCGGAGGAGAAGGCTAAAATGGTAGCGCAGACTTTTTGTGAATGTCCAATATTCACTAGCACTAATATTAGGAACAAGGACAGATACATAAAAACACTGACACCTCGGTGTGGAACCCCCGGGGGCACATATATATGGTCTTTGGAGATAGCAACAACTTAGACGTGTGCAACTGGGGAAAAAGGGAGCCCAGTCCCTTGAAGTCAGCAGGGGTACAACTGGAAACTCCACTTTATTTCCACGGGAATCAGTAAGCCGCAGAGTTCGTTATTTGTCTCTTTAGATATTCAACTGTTCTATGACTGATTATTGAGGTTGGCCCCTATATGGGAGTATCGTGGTGGTTGTGGTTTCGCGGCCCCATAACAGTTTATGGTTCTATGGTGGCCGGGTTCATTTCACCTTTAATAACACCTACCTGGTGAAATGTTCCCAGATCCAATGAGCATGCTAGACATGTGTTCTGGACAGGAGTTGGATAGTCTCTAACTCTTCAGCAAGGAGTGATGATTTGCAGCCCTGCTCTGGAATGATTAAAGTTGCAACTAGGAAAGACCTGTTGCTAGAATTAGTCTTCGGCTTCCTAGGACGAGCATGACGTTCCAAATTATGCAGTGGTTTGACCACCATCTGATTAAGACTACATAATCAGGCGCAGATGGAAATCTAATCACACACACACACACCTCGGTGTGGACAAATTTAAGTAATTACGGGAGATTTTGTGATAAGAAAGAAGATCGACAGCATTGATGTATAACCATCGAAACTGACTGATAGTCAATGAAAAAAGGGTAAAGCAAATTACCAAACAGATGCCAGAAGTGTTTGGGAAAGGAAGGAGTCCAGAAAGGATCTCCTAATGTAAGAAGTCTGCTACTGTTTAACCGTGGAATTGCGTATTGGAATGTAAAATGTGCAATTTAGGAGGTAAGAGAAACAAATATTAATTCTTTCACTTGTAAGCATTTAATTAATGGTGTTGCCAGATTACTGGAAAACTGAAGACGCTTTTTTGCTTTTTAAAAATTTAAACAAAATTTTATAAATTATTTATTATTAGTTTATTTTGTTACAGCTCACCCATAACAATGGCGATTTTCATGAAAAAATCATAATGAGTGACGAGGCACATAGTTGGAATAGAATAGTAAGTCCTGGGAAATGGGAAACTCTCAAATTATTCAACAGTCAACTTTGCATCCATTAAAACTGACAGTCTGGTGTGCAATTTGGTCAGGAAGAATCATTCTTTTAAAATGAAAACGGCGTAACGGTAACTGTGAATAGAGCGCGATATCGTTTTAACGCCACAACTGCATGCTTTGGGCTTGATTGACATGTGGTATCAACAAGATGGTGCCACATTGCATACAGCCGGATTACAATGAAATTACTGCAAGAACTCTTTCCACAACAATTTATTGATTGGCCCCCACGGTCGTCTGATATGACTGCTCAGAACTTATTTTCGTGGGGATATATCTAAAAAGCAAGGTTTAGGCAAATAAACGCTTGAGCAACTCAAATGAAATTAATGAAATACCGCGTGAAATGTGTGTGAGAATGTAATGAAAAATCTGCTCAAAAAGGCTCGCATTTGTGAGGTACACAGGCCGACATTTATCTAATATTGTATTCCATACATAATTGCCGATGATGTGATTAGGTTTACATCTGCACCGGCAGTGAGCCATAATCAGATGGTGGCCATTACCACTGTGAATGAAAAGCAACGCCATTCACGCCCTAGAAGGCCTTCGAATCCGTGAATCCTCCGGTCACTCCTAGTAGCTATTTCTAAAGCTCGAAGTAGGTCGCAGCCTTTACTCCCTGCTAAAGAGTTGGAGACTATCCAACTCCTGGTTCAGAACGCATGAAGCTTAATATAATTAAGAACACGACGGCATTCATACTTACTGGACCTGAACCATTCCTTGTGTTCATTTTGAATGATCCGATCCACAAACTCTCACGAGGGCCATGAAACCACAACCACCTTGATAATCCCATATTGGGGCCAACTTCAATAATCAGCCAGAGAACAGCTAAATGTCTAAAGAGACAAATAGCGGAACTCTGCGGGCCACTGATTCCCGTGGAAATATAGTGGATTATCCAGGTAACTCCTACTAGCCTTTAAGGGGCTTAGATGGAATAGTAGGTTCCAAAAAGACTATCAAGTGCCCCCGGGGGGAACATAATTGCCGATATTAAATGAAACATTTATCAATATAAGATCCATTCTCTTTAATTTAATCAAAAATTATCAACACACAAAGAAGTATACCTTCCCGCCGGACATCCTGGATTTTAACATTTAAATTAAAGCCGATAGTCGTAGGTACTAATGCTTTAGTATAGAGTTCCCCAAACTTTTTTGTATCGTAGACCCCTTGCCATGTTTTTCTGTGTTGGGTAGACCCCCTACCTACCTGATATTGATTTCCTGTAAATTTCTAACTGTAGTGAAGTTTAGTGTTAAAAACTTAAAGTAAAAACACATGTTAATTTATACATTTATTAATTGAATCTGTTACGTAAAATATACGTAACATTAAATAAACATAAGATAAACTACAAATAAAATAACAAAAGCAATAAGCCAATATTTTTAGTGAGAAGGATGAACCTGATGCTTTAATAATAAATTATCAACATTTGGCGTCAATTTTGTAAAAGTTAATCTTAAATCTCCTCGGCTAATAATGTCCAGATTGGTAACAGCGCTGAAAGAGGCCACTAGGTATGACGATGGAAAGGAAATTAAAAATTTTCTCGTTATATTCCATAATACGGGCTAAGTAACGGGTATGTTGTTTTGCAGCCAGAATTGCTGTTATCCGTTTTTAAACTGACCTTAAGTTCTTCGTTTGTACTTAGTTCAGTCAGTTCCTCTTGTATTATGACATTCGTTTCTTCTATTTCAGCATATGGATTAATTATTCACGGTGGTATTACCACAGTCAAAAGGCATTTAAATGTTGAGCGTAAGTTAAAACGCTGTCTTCCTGGCAGCTTGTCTGTGACAAATTGGGGAACTGAGAAAATTCGCCCCGTCCAATATTTTGCTTCATTAGCTTAACTCTTGCAAGAAACGCTGATAAGATTTTCTTTGTTGTAATAAAATTTAAACCGTCGCCATGTAATTGCAAATTAATCGTATTAAATTTTGTAAACAAATCTGTTAAAAAGGCGATTTCCGTTTTTCTCTTCTTTAAATTTTCTTTCAAAATTTTATTTTTAGTATCCAGAAATTCTAAAATAGTCTCAAAAAGTGCAAAAAATCTTGTCAAACATAAGCCTTTCGACAGCCAGCGTACTTCAGTATGAAAGAGTAAAGGCCGCGTCAGATAAAACTTTTGCTTTGCGTTGCGTCAGAGTTTCGCTTTGACATTTGAGTTAAAATGTACGTAAATGTATGAAAGTTGCCACATAAAGCACTTCTGACGCAAAGCAAAGCGAAAAGTTAACCAACATTCAACTTTTTGAGCGCTTTGACAAACACCTGGCTTTTATTATTTGTGTTTGTGTATTTGTGTGCGTAAACAAAAAATTCATGAGTGTTGTCAAAGTTTATTGTGATTTAAAGTTTCAACTGTCACGCAAAGCAACAAAGTTTTATCTGACATCGCCTTAATTCATGAAAGTGTTCGTCATTTTCTTCACACAACTGCGCGAATAACTGCGTATTCAACGCGTTGCTTATTTATCAGAATAGATTTCATCAATACGTCTTTCAACAGTATTGTTGCTTAAGGGAATTCTTTTAATGATATCAGATGCAGGTTTGTGTAAAACAGTTTTTAAAACCTTTTCAACGGCTGGTAAAATTAACTTCTCTCCGATAGTATGCGGTTTTCTGAATTTCGCTATAAGTAGCGAAATATTGTAAGACGCCCGCAAGCCATCGTCATTTCTTTGTGAAGCCGAAGCGAACATTCTGTCCAGTGTAGGCCTCTTCTGAAGTTCATCTTTGAGTGTTTGAAAATATATCAAATCTTTTTCTGTTTTATCAGGGTGGCATCTTCTCAGATGATCTTGCAGTTTATGCTATGAACACAACTGGAACGAACGACGAATTTATCGCCGCGAATATTCGCCGTCAAAAGTAAAACACATTGGTGTATATGAAAATGCACACAGTCACAACGTCGGTCGAAATTCGTTGTACGCGGCGAACTTGAAATAGATTTATTTCTATTTCTTACGCCGACGAACGACGAATAAATCAGTACAATGTGGCCATTTTGATTTTAGTTTTCAAGTCTTTTAGTAAGAAAAAGTTAATTTTTACTCTAATAATTTTTATTTGAAGTGCTAAGGTTTGGCTTATTATATTATTGGATTATAAAACATGTTTGTAGTATTTAATTTTTTGTTTTTGGTAATGGTAAATTTTTTAGAAACCAATTTTTTTAATATGGTCACCCCATCAGCTGTTCAACTATAATAAGATAAAATTAACAAACTGAGAAAACAGATACAACTGAAATTATAATTGAAAATGTTAAACTTAATGAATGTTTATATAATCTGGGATAAAAAGGATATACAAATGCCCAGAAAAAGACGCAAATATGGGAGAAAATTGGCGGCTTGGTTAATTTATCCGGTAAGAAGAAATTGAAAATGTTCTATGCCATATTTTTACATAAAAAAATGCAATATTTAGTTGATGTATGTAGAAAACGCTGGAAAGGACTCCGGGACACATATAAGCGTTGTAAACGATTATAATTATTTTTACAAATTTTGATATTCTTTGATTCATTTGAATTTGAACAAACAATAAACAACTTTATCAATTATAACAGATGTTTTTGTTTTTTCGTCGTTATTGTGCTTCATACGACGAATTTACACAGCGAATTTTAACCGGCGTATTCGTCGTGTTGGGCGAAATTCGTCGTTCGTCCCAGTTGTGTTCATAGCATTAGATGGTTTCATAGCGTCATTGCCCAAAACTTTGTTGCATAAAAGGCACATAGGCAATTGTTTGTCCGGCAATGATGGAATGAAGCCAAATTTCAAATATTCAACACTGTACTGTCTACATTTCTTTTTAGATTCGGACATGGTATCAGTCATCTGTTGGCAAAATTAAATTATTTAAATAAGACAGAAAATACAGCAGCTGTATATTAAAAATATTTTTTGATTTAGCATGGTTCGAACTATCACAACACACATAAATAAAAACACACACAGCATACAAACAGCTATGTATTTGTATTCTCTTTCGTTTCTCTTACGTCTTTTTTGGTACATACATGTAGATATTTTATTTATCAAATTTAAATTTATATTAAATTGTTTTGTTTTTTGTTTATTTGGTTTTATATTGAATGATTTATTAATTTTAACCGATTTCTGGTTTGTGTGATTTAAAGTGTTTCAATTTTAACTTCAGGTATACACATTGTTGAATTAAATTTGTTTAGTATTTGCTTCTTATATAATTTAATTTCTTTTATTTACTTAAAATTATTACAATTCGTTTTATTTCTATTATTAGTTTAGGTTTATATATTTTTTGTTACAACTATTGTTCTTAAATAAATTTATAAATGAATGTTTTGTTTTCTCTTAAGTTTTGTAAAATACTACGTTAAGCGCTTATTAATTATTATTCACAACGGTAAATTTTATAAAAAACTTTATTTAAATATGTATATATTTGTTTTATTTATTTCGCTTCCCGAGATCAACGTCTTATTTCTTTTACATCTTAACATCAACTGACTCTTTTTTCTCTAACAAAACCCACCCTTATATTTCTGTCGTTTTCTACACTCTCTTGTTTCTTGTTCGTTCGTCGTTAAGTGTTGTCAATGTTATTGTCTGAAAGCTGTTTTACTTTCCAATCTGTCCGACCTTCGTCTTTGTCCAGTTCCTACATTCGGCCGTCCTGAAATTACATTTGTCCCAAATGTATGGTTCCACGGCTTCATGAACTCAGCGACCGTGGTGCATTTCCTGGAGCCTTCACCTTCTCCTATCTTTTCCACTTCGTAACGGTCATGATCTGACTTTCTTACTATTTTGTAGGGTCCCAGATACTTCGGTTTTAACTTTAGGCCAGTTCCAAACTGGGTTCGCTTAATGGCTACCAGGTCGTTTATTTTATATTGTCTTGCCGGTACTCTGTTTTTGTCAAAGGTTTTCTTGTTTTCCTGTTGAATTCGCAATATGTTTTCTTTTGCTCTTTCGCGCAGCTTATTACGCTCTTGGTTGAGGCTATTCACCGCCTCTTCTTCCAGGAGTTGTCTGATTTCCATATCTTCTTTATTTCGCATTTTAAGGCCTGTCATTATTTCGAAAGGTGTGCTACCCGTGCTTCTCGGTGGGGTGTTATTAATAGTTCTCTGAACTCTATCAACATGACGGTACCAATTTTGTGGCTTCTCTTGGCATAGCTTCGCCAACATAGGCATAATAATTCTGTGTATGCGCTCAACCTGGCCGTTGCCCCGTGGCACCCCTGTTGCGATAAGCAAGTGTTGAATTTCTTCTGCTGCACAATAACTACTAAACTCTTTCGATGTGAAGGCGCTGCCTCTGTCGGTTATTATCCTTACCGGATTTCCAAAAATTGCAGACTGTCTCTGTAACCGATCAATTACCTCACTAGAGCCTGTGGTTTTCGTAGGGTATAGCCATACGAATTTCGAGAACGCATCGACTATTACTAAAATATGGTTATATTGTTTTGTCGTCTTTTCCATTGGCCCTATGTGGTCCAAATGATATGTCATCAATGGTTTGTCTGACTTATCAATGGGGTCCAGCAAACCCTCTTTTCTACCCGCTTTCGCTTCAGATACAATGCATTCGATGCAACTCTTTACTACAGTTTCAGCCTTAGTACTTAATTTTCGGATATAAAAGTTTTTCTCAACTAGATCCGCCGTCTTTTTTGCCGCAAAATGTCCTTGCCGATGAGCCATCTCTATTATTTCTCGTTCCATACTTGCGGGAATGACAACAAGTTCCTTAGCGGGATCCTTGTGCACCAAACCGTATTTTAAAAAAAAATCTTCATATTGTTGGGTTTCCAATATCTTCATTACCGCTTTAATCCATTCGTCTTCTAATTGGGCTTCTTTTATTTTATGGCGCAGAGAATCTTCAATCATCAGGCAAGAGACCCTACTCAAGGCGTCTACATGCCTCATTTTGGAACCAGATCGATGTTCTATTTCATAGTCGAAATCTTGGAGGAAAAGAGCCCACCTTGATACTCTCAAAGGCATGTCCCGTTTCTTCATCGTCATAGCAAATGCGTTACAATCAGTAACTATCTTTATTTTCAGCCCCATTACGTATATACGCCATTTCTTTAACGCTTCGATCACTGCCAACACCTCCAACTCATACGAATGGTAATTTTCTTCGAACGGGGTTGTTTTCCTACTCATGAATTGAACAGGATGCAGCTGACCATCCTCAGAATCTCTCTGCAGCAAAACACCACCATAACCATGCTTGCTGGCATCTGTATGGACTTCTGTTTCGGCGTGTGGATTAAAAAGTCTAAGCACTTGAGCACCTACCAAAGCGGCTTTCAATTGTTTTTCGGCTAACTTTTCCTCATCGCCCATCTTAAAGGGAGTGTCCTTTCTAAGCAAATTAGACAGAGGTCGCGCGATTAATGCATAATCCTTGATGAAGCGGCGAAAATAGGAAGTTAGTCCTAAAAATCTCTGAACATCCTTTTGAGTTTTTGGTGTGGGAAAATTTTCGATAGCAGCAGTTTTCTCCTTTGAAGGAAGAATTGTAGAATTCTCTATGACGTATCCCAAGAATGTAATCTTCCTCATAAGGAACTGACACTTGCTCCATTTTATCTTTAGTCCATTTAATGATGCGACCTTCAGAACCTTTTGTAATTTTTCAATGCCTTCCTCTTCAGTTTTCGACGGGATCACCATATCGTCCATATAGAGTACGATAGTTCCATCCGAAATCAACTCGTGAAAGATTGCGGTAATATATCGGCAAAATACTGCAGGCGAATTCGACAACCCGAAGGGCATGAATAAAAATTCAAATTGCCCTCGATGCGTAACAAACGAAGTGTATCCCTGACTGGAGTATTCTATCGGTACATGGAAGAATCCGTTTCTTAAATCAAGAGTAGTGTACACTTTCGCCTCTTGTAGTCGCTGAAGCACATCGTCGATTACCACCATCGGAAAATTGTCCTTTATAATTTTTTCATTTAGTTTCCGGTAATCGCAACACAACCGCTTACTACCATCTCTCTTGGAAACTAAAACCACGGGTGAAGAGTAATACGAATGACTACGTTTAATAATACCCTCGCGAAGCCATTCAGAAACTTGGGCGTCCACCGCTTGTTGATCAGCAAATGACATGCGTCTTGGGCGATGTGAAACAGGGACTTCGTCTTTCAGCACAATTTTCATTTTTACGGGAAATATTTTTGGCTTAATTGGCTTATAATCGTTCACCAATTTTGATATTTTGCTTTGCGTATCCAACGATAGGTGGTTTACTTCTACATCCGGCGCTTCTACTGCTATATTTATTTCACACAATTTTCTAATTGCGTCATCCAACTCATCAGTGGATCTAACTACTTCTTCAACCGAGTCCACTTCACCTTGCGCTATTTTTTGTGTAAATTTAGCTCCTTCGTCATCAATAAAAATATTAACATGTTGAAAAATGTCGTTTCCCAGCACCGCGGAATATAAAATATCACGTTCACGGGCCACGTGAAACTTTACTGGAACTAACACACCATCTAAGTCGATTGTTGTTTCCAATGCGCCTATGGTCACGATTTCCTTTTCCCCTATACCAATCATTCTTCTTCTTTCGCCACTAATATTTGCATCCTCCATCATCATTAAGGCATCGTAGCGTATACAGCTTACATCGCTGCCTGTATCTAATATTGCAGATATCTCCTTTCCTAGTATGGTAACGTCTTTAAAAATTCTATTAGTACCGGTCAAAATTTCTTTTGGGTTTTCAGAACGCGAAGGTGACGATAATGTTTGCATATTGGCGGTTGATTTTCGTTCCTTGGGTTCATACTTTACATTCACATTCGACTTGCAGTTAAAAGATTTGTGACCCAGACCATTGCACTTGAAGCATTTCGGTACACTGACCTTGCAGTTATTACTGACGTGTCCCTTGGTACCACAGTTATAACAAGTTAATTGTTTTGCGTCTTTTTTCTGGGCACCAGTTGGGAGTTCTTCAGCTAGACGGGATTTGTCAAAATTCAATGTTTGATTTGGTTTGGTGACCTTTTCGTAAACCTTAATTTTCAACTTTAAATCTTCGACATTTGTCGCTTGGTAAAGAATTGATTTGTTTGCCTTGCTGTCGGGTATACCTTGTATAAAATATTCGATGATACTCTCCTCATCTAAAGCTACTGGAAAAGAAATCTCTTGTAGAGAATATAAGTATTCTCGTAAACTTTCGTTCGTTCGCTTCTTCCTATTTTTCAGCATCCGATGAATCTCGATGGCCGAACGACGAATACCGAATTCCTTCTGTAACGCCATTTTCAATGATAACCAATCACGAATGTTTGGCTGAGTTCGACAAAAAATTTTGGCTGCACCCGAAAGCATTTGTCGCCCATAAATGTACTTTTGCAAATCGTTCCACCCTACAGTAACAGCACAATCCTCAAAATCATTAAGCCATGCGTCTATGGTCGGAATTGTTTCACCTGAAAATTTTGTAAGCGAATCTTGAATGTCTTTTAAAGTAAAGTGAGAAGATCCATGATATTCTGCAACCGACGGACGCTGAATGTTAGATGTCGCTTCGCCATGCTCAGATTCGACTTCATCGACTCTAATCCCAATACCAAAATACCTAATTACCCTTTCCTGTAATATAGTCTTACCACCCTCATCGTCCAGTCCCAGCTCGTTGCACTTACCCTTCAACTCTTCAACTGTAAGTGCCAAAATTTCCAATAATTCCATTTTCCTCCCTTCTTCTCCCGTACGTCCTTATAAAAAAAAAATTCTCTCGGAGTTAGTAAAAGCGAAATAAATAACTAAATAGATAAAGTGAAATAAATATATATATCTATATATATTTTATAAAAGACTCATAAAATATTTATCACTAAACATTAAATGTATTATTGTGGAAAAGCAGCAGCTTATGTAGCTCATCATATATTTAATTTCAAAAATTTTAATTATAAAAGATAGTATTTTTTCCAGTGTTTACATGATAATAAATTTTTATTCAACATATTATCCATACATATTATTGCAATATGCGGTTTTGTAATTATATAGTTTTGAAAATGGAGTTACAATCAAACAATGTTAAATTATCAGCAGCAATAGCAGTATGTTATATGTAACTAAGATTTTTTACATACATTACTAATGCAACAATTGGATATCAGCTTAAAATTTCCACTGGAAAATACAATAAAGTATTTTGTGTTTTAGTTATATGAACAATAAAATTTCAATTAAATTTAAATTGAAATAGAATTTAAATAAAATTTAAATAAACGTTAAAAAAAAAGAAATAAATAATCTGTCCACAACCAAAACTGGAGTAGAAGTTATATAAATGATAAATTTTCTTATTATCTTATTATCATCTATTATTATCAAATTTCCTTATTAAAATCTTACTGTACGCGTCTTTGCATTTTCGTCTTCTTGTGTTTTCGTCTTCCCGTTATTCCATTTTGACCTTGGTTTGTTGGTTTTGTTGATGCAAATTCCACATATGTATGTACATCTGTATATCTGTATGTATATATTTCTCCGAGAGCACTTTTTTTCTTCTGACCGTTGCGGGAATTGCTTGAAGGCGAGAAATCCCGGACGAGCCCCCAAATGTAGATATTTTATTTATCAAATTTAAATTTATAGTAAATTGTTTTGTTTTTTGTTTATTTGGTTTTATATTGAATGATTTATTAATTTTAACCGATTTCTGGTTTGTGTGATTTAAAGTGTTTCAATTTTAACTTCAGGTATACACATTGTTGAATTAAATTTGTTTAGTATTTGCTTCTTATATAATTTAATTTCTTTTATTTACTTAAAATTATTACAATTCGTTTTATTTCTATTATTAGTTTAGGTTTATATATTTTTTGTTACAACTATTGTTCTTAAATAAATTTATAAATGAATGTTTTGTTTTCTCTTAAGTTTTGTAAAATACTACGTTAAGCGCTTATTAATTATTATTCACAACGGTAAATTTTATAAAAAACTTTATTTAAATATGTATATATTTGTTTTATTTATTTCGCTTCCCGAGATCAACGTCTTATTTCTTTTACATCTTAACATCAACTGACTCTTTTTTCTCTAACAAAACCCACCCTTATATTTCTGTCGTTTTCTACACTCTCTTGTTTCTTGTTCGTTCGTCGTTAAGTGTTGTCAATGTTATTGTCTGAAAGCTGTTTTACTTTCCAATCTGTCCGACCTTCGTCTTTGTCCAGTTCCTACATTCGGCCGTCCTGAAATTACATTTGTCCCAAATGTATGGTTCCACGGCTTCATGAACTCAGCGACCGTGGTGCATTTCCTGGAGCCTTCACCTTCTCCTATCTTTTCCACTTCGTAACGGTCATGATCTGACTTTCTTACTATTTTGTAGGGTCCCAGATACTTCGGTTTTAACTTTAGGCCAGTTCCAAACTGGGTTCGCTTAATGGCTACCAGGTCGTTTATTTTATATTGTCTTGCCGGTACTCTGTTTTTGTCAAAGGTTTTCTTGTTTTCCTGTTGAATTCGCAATATGTTTTCTTTTGCTCTTTCGCGCAGCTTATTACGCTCTTGGTTGAGGCTATTCACCGCCTCTTCTTCCAGGAGTTGTCTGATTTCCATATCTTCTTTATTTCGCATTTTAAGGCCTGTCATTATTTCGAAAGGTGTGCTACCCGTGCTTCTCGGTGGGGTGTTATTAATAGTTCTCTGAACTCTATCAACATGACGGTACCAATTTTGTGGCTTCTCTTGGCATAGCTTCGCCAACATAGGCATAATAATTCTGTGTATGCGCTCAACCTGGCCGTTGCCCCGTGGCACCCCTGTTGCGATAAGCAAGTGTTGAATTTCTTCTGCTGCACAATAACTACTAAACTCTTTCGATGTGAAGGCGCTGCCTCTGTCGGTTATTATCCTTACCGGATTTCCAAAAATTGCAGACTGTCTCTGTAACCGATCAATTACCTCACTAGAGCCTGTGGTTTTCGTAGGGTATAGCCATACGAATTTCGAGAACGCATCGACTATTACTAAAATATGGTTATATTGTTTTGTCGTCTTTTCCATTGGCCCTATGTGGTCCAAATGATATGTCATCAATGGTTTGTCTGACTTATCAATGGGGTCCAGCAAACCCTCTTTTCTACCCGCTTTCGCTTCAGATACAATGCATTCGATGCAACTCTTTACTACAGTTTCAGCCTTAGTACTTAATTTTCGGATATAAAAGTTTTTCTCAACTAGATCCGCCGTCTTTTTTGCCGCAAAATGTCCTTGCCGATGAGCCATCTCTATTATTTCTCGTTCCATACTTGCGGGAATGACAACAAGTTCCTTAGCGGGATCCTTGTGCACCAAACCGTATTTTAAAAAAAAATCTTCATATTGTTGGGTTTCCAATATCTTCATTACCGCTTTAATCCATTCGTCTTCTAATTGGGCTTCTTTTATTTTATGGCGCAGAGAATCTTCAATCATCAGGCAAGAGACCCTACTCAAGGCGTCTACATGCCTCATTTTGGAACCAGATCGATGTTCTATTTCATAGTCGAAATCTTGGAGGAAAAGAGCCCACCTTGATACTCTCAAAGGCATGTCCCGTTTCTTCATCGTCATAGCAAATGCGTTACAATCAGTAACTATCTTTATTTTCAGCCCCATTACGTATATACGCCATTTCTTTAACGCTTCGATCACTGCCAACACCTCCAACTCATACGAATGGTAATTTTCTTCGAACGGGGTTGTTTTCCTACTCATGAATTGAACAGGATGCAGCTGACCATCCTCAGAATCTCTCTGCAGCAAAACACCACCATAACCATGCTTGCTGGCATCTGTATGGACTTCTGTTTCGGCGTGTGGATTAAAAAGTCTAAGCACTTGAGCACCTACCAAAGCGGCTTTCAATTGTTTTTCGGCTAACTTTTCCTCATCGCCCATCTTAAAGGGAGTGTCCTTTCTAAGCAAATTAGACAGAGGTCGCGCGATTAATGCATAATCCTTGATGAAGCGGCGAAAATAGGAAGTTAGTCCTAAAAATCTCTGAACATCCTTTTGAGTTTTTGGTGTGGGAAAATTTTCGATAGCAGCAGTTTTCTCCTTTGAAGGAAGAATTGTAGAATTCTCTATGACGTATCCCAAGAATGTAATCTTCCTCATAAGGAACTGACACTTGCTCCATTTTATCTTTAGTCCATTTAATGATGCGACCTTCAGAACCTTTTGTAATTTTTCAATGCCTTCCTCTTCAGTTTTCGACGGGATCACCATATCGTCCATATAGAGTACGATAGTTCCATCCGAAATCAACTCGTGAAAGATTGCGGTAATATATCGGCAAAATACTGCAGGCGAATTCGACAACCCGAAGGGCATGAATAAAAATTCAAATTGCCCTCGATGCGTAACAAACGAAGTGTATCCCTGACTGGAGTATTCTATCGGTACATGGAAGAATCCGTTTCTTAAATCAAGAGTAGTGTACACTTTCGCCTCTTGTAGTCGCTGAAGCACATCGTCGATTACCACCATCGGAAAATTGTCCTTTATAATTTTTTCATTTAGTTTCCGGTAATCGCAACACAACCGCTTACTACCATCTCTCTTGGAAACTAAAACCACGGGTGAAGAGTAATACGAATGACTACGTTTAATAATACCCTCGCGAAGCCATTCAGAAACTTGGGCGTCCACCGCTTGTTGATCAGCAAATGACATGCGTCTTGGGCGATGTGAAACAGGGACTTCGTCTTTCAGCACAATTTTCATTTTTACGGGAAATATTTTTGGCTTAATTGGCTTATAATCGTTCACCAATTTTGATATTTTGCTTTGCGTATCCAACGATAGGTGGTTTACTTCTACATCCGGCGCTTCTACTGCTATATTTATTTCACACAATTTTCTAATTGCGTCATCCAACTCATCAGTGGATCTAACTACTTCTTCAACCGAGTCCACTTCACCTTGCGCTATTTTTTGTGTAAATTTAGCTCCTTCGTCATCAATAAAAATATTAACATGTTGAAAAATGTCGTTTCCCAGCACCGCGGAATATAAAATATCACGTTCACGGGCCACGTGAAACTTTACTGGAACTAACACACCATCTAAGTCGATTGTTGTTTCCAATGCGCCTATGGTCACGATTTCCTTTTCCCCTATACCAATCATTCTTCTTCTTTCGCCACTAATATTTGCATCCTCCATCATCATTAAGGCATCGTAGCGTATACAGCTTACATCGCTGCCTGTATCTAATATTGCAGATATCTCCTTTCCTAGTATGGTAACGTCTTTAAAAATTCTATTAGTACCGGTCAAAATTTCTTTTGGGTTTTCAGAACGCGAAGGTGACGATAATGTTTGCATATTGGCGGTTGATTTTCGTTCCTTGGGTTCATACTTTACATTCACATTCGACTTGCAGTTAAAAGATTTGTGACCCAGACCATTGCACTTGAAGCATTTCGGTACACTGACCTTGCAGTTATTACTGACGTGTCCCTTGGTACCACAGTTATAACAAGTTAATTGTTTTGCGTCTTTTTTCTGGGCACCAGTTGGGAGTTCTTCAGCTAGACGGGATTTGTCAAAATTCAATGTTTGATTTGGTTTGGTGACCTTTTCGTAAACCTTAATTTTCAACTTTAAATCTTCGACATTTGTCGCTTGGTAAAGAATTGATTTGTTTGCCTTGCTGTCGGGTATACCTTGTATAAAATATTCGATGATACTCTCCTCATCTAAAGCTACTGGAAAAGAAATCTCTTGTAGAGAATATAAGTATTCTCGTAAACTTTCGTTCGTTCGCTTCTTCCTATTTTTCAGCATCCGATGAATCTCGATGGCCGAACGACGAATACCGAATTCCTTCTGTAACGCCATTTTCAATGATAACCAATCACGAATGTTTGGCTGAGTTCGACAAAAAATTTTGGCTGCACCCGAAAGCATTTGTCGCCCATAAATGTACTTTTGCAAATCGTTCCACCCTACAGTAACAGCACAATCCTCAAAATCATTAAGCCATGCGTCTATGGTCGGAATTGTTTCACCTGAAAATTTTGTAAGCGAATCTTGAATGTCTTTTAAAGTAAAGTGAGAAGATCCATGATATTCTGCAACCGACGGACGCTGAATGTTAGATGTCGCTTCGCCATGCTCAGATTCGACTTCATCGACTCTAATCCCAATACCAAAATACCTAATTACCCTTTCCTGTAATATAGTCTTACCACCCTCATCGTCCAGTCCCAGCTCGTTGCACTTACCCTTCAACTCTTCAACTGTAAGTGCCAAAATTTCCAATAATTCCATTTTCCTCCCTTCTTCTCCCGTACGTCCTTATAAAAAAAAAATTCTCTCGGAGTTAGTAAAAGCGAAATAAATAACTAAATAGATAAAGTGAAATAAATATATATATCTATATATATTTTATAAAAGACTCATAAAATATTTATCACTAAACATTAAATGTATTATTGTGGAAAAGCAGCAGCTTATGTAGCTCATCATATATTTAATTTCAAAAATTTTAATTATAAAAGATAGTATTTTTTCCAGTGTTTACATGATAATAAATTTTTATTCAACATATTATCCATACATATTATTGCAATATGCGGTTTTGTAATTATATAGTTTTGAAAATGGAGTTACAATCAAACAATGTTAAATTATCAGCAGCAATAGCAGTATGTTATATGTAACTAAGATTTTTTACATACATTACTAATGCAACAATTGGATATCAGCTTAAAATTTCCACTGGAAAATACAATAAAGTATTTTGTGTTTTAGTTATATGAACAATAAAATTTCAATTAAATTTAAATTGAAATAGAATTTAAATAAAATTTAAATAAACGTTAAAAAAAAAGAAATAAATAATCTGTCCACAACCAAAACTGGAGTAGAAGTTATATAAATGATAAATTTTCTTATTATCTTATTATCATCTATTATTATCAAATTTCCTTATTAAAATCTTACTGTACGCGTCTTTGCATTTTCGTCTTCTTGTGTTTTCGTCTTCCCGTTATTCCATTTTGACCTTGGTTTGTTGGTTTTGTTGATGCAAATTCCACATATGTATGTACATCTGTATATCTGTATGTATATATTTCTCCGAGAGCACTTTTTTTCTTCTGACCGTTGCGGGAATTGCTTGAAGGCGAGAAATCCCGGACGAGCCCCCAAATGTAGATATTTTATTTATCAAATTTAAATTTATATTAAATTGTTTTGTTTTTTGTTTATTTGGTTTTATATTGAATGATTTATTAATTTTAACCGATTTCTGGTTTGTGTGATTTAAAGTGTTTCAATTTTAACTTCAGGTATACACATTGTTGAATTAAATTTGTTTAGTATTTGCTTCTTATATAATTTAATTTCTTTTATTTACTTAAAATTATTACAATTCGTTTTATTTCTATTATTAGTTTAGGTTTATATATTTTTTGTTACAACTATTGTTCTTAAATAAATTTATAAATGAATGTTTTGTTTTCTCTTAAGTTTTGTAAAATACTACGTTAAGCGCTTATTAATTATTATTCACAACGGTAAATTTTATAAAAAACTTTATTTAAATATGTATATATTTGTTTTATTTATTTCGCTTCCCGAGATCAACGTCTTATTTCTTTTACATCTTAACATCAACTGACTCTTTTTTCTCTAACAAAACCCACCCTTATATTTCTGTCGTTTTCTACACTCTCTTGTTTCTTGTTCGTTCGTCGTTAAGTGTTGTCAATGTTATTGTCTGAAAGCTGTTTTACTTTCCAATCTGTCCGACCTTCGTCTTTGTCCAGTTCCTACATACATTCAAGCAAATTTACTGGTCAGAAAAATTCTAAATGTCAAAAATTTAAGGGAATTCCCTTTTTGCAATATGTACAAACGTTTATTAGAAGTTCAAAATGTATTGCGACCACAAAGCGAATACCAACATCCTACAACTTACACAATTTTATAAACATACATATATAATGAATTTTTTACTTCATAGGTACTTTTATAAATAATGTTATCAGTGTATGTGATGAGATCCACTATCGTGGACCCCCATTTTCATTTCATGGACCCCTCAAAGTTTTTTTGGCTGACGTAAACCCCAGGGGTTGACCCCTAGGGGTCGATATAGACCACTTTGGGAATCATTGCTTTAGTCTATAAGATTTATTGCAATTTTAATTGTAATAAATAATAAAATAAATAAAAAAATTTTTATAATTTTTTTAAATTATGAAAATTTTTTAAATTTACCTTTTCGGAAATAACAAATCAAAATTGACAGCCTTATATATTTTAGGGGCCCCATCAGCGTCACCGTTAGAACCACTTGTGGAGATTTGTTTGTAGGCTGTTGCAGTTCGACAGCATTGTAATAAAATTATATTTATAATAACTAAAAGGATTCTTTGGATTTCTGTGTTATTTAACATATTTTTTTTTTAAATAAATATTTTTTTCTTAAAAAATATTTTTAAAATCACCAACGTTAAAATCTTTAAATTTGTTTCCTTTTCTCACTTCTTTTTTCTTTAATTTGTTTATTTATTTTTTTATTTTGTATTCATTTCTTTGTTTTCATTTGCCTTCTAAGACTGCGTCTCGAATATACTTCCGTTTCCTTTTGTATGTTTAACATTTCCCTTGAAATAACATTTTTATTTTTTTTTAACGAATAAATATTTTTTTTCTTTGTAAATTTTGTAAATTTTATTTTTGTCTATAAAACACGTTTACACAACGCTGGAGGTTATTTACAACTGAAATTTGAACTTCAAACTAAAATCGTTGTATTGAAAAGTTTTTATATTATTCTCGCCTGCAAAAGTTCTTTTTTTCAAAAGGTGTGATGATCTTTGGATGCTGCTGTTCAACGCAGCGAGCCATTAAACGTTGTGGCTTTAGTACGAAAATTTATGAAACTGCAGCAAGTGCCCTGTTACTTCTTTTAAATCAAGTTTAAGTATGTTGAGTAAATAGTCTTCGTTTTATCTAAATAAAAAGAACTAAATTACAATAATAAAGTACCCATCACTAAATTGTTTATCGTTATTTACTCTTTTGTACACATTTTCTTAGTCAAACAGCCAACTTTGTTTGAAAGAAAAGTTTAAAGATTTTTTACATTAGTGTGGTCGTTTGTAGGTATTAGTTTTAACTTGTGTATGTGTGTGTGTGTGGTTTCGTTAAAGCAAAGTTTTAAATTAAAATACTTTCTTAAATTATTTCTAATGTTATTTAGAGCACGTGCTAATAGCTTGGTAGCGTTTTTAATAGCCACCGCCTCTATCGGTAACAGGAAATGTTACTTTATAGAATAGATTAGTACGAATTTGCATTTCTATCACAACCTAAATTATAAAAAATTTAAACTAACGAAATATACTTTTAAAAAAAGTACTTTTAAAAAAGTACGAATTTTTGGTGTACAAGAAAAAGTACTTTTAAAAAAGTACGAATATTTGGTGTACAAGAAAAAGTGCTTTTAAAAAAGTATGAATTTTTGTGTACAAAAAAAGTACTTTTAAAAAAGTACGAATATTTGGTGTACAAGAAAAAGTACTTTTAAAAAAGTACGAATTTTTGGTGTATAAAAAAAGTACTTTTAAAAAAGTACGAATATCTGGTGTACAAGAAAAAGTACTTTTAAAAAAGTACGAATTTTTGGTGTACAAAAAGAAGTACTTTTAAAAAAGTACGAATTTTTGGTGTACAAAAAAAGGACTTTTAAAAAAGTACGAGTTTTGGGGTACAAAAAATTACTTCTCTAAAAAAGTTCTTTTTCAAAAGTACCTTTTTGAAGGAGTTCTCTCTTGTACACAACCAATTTTAAAGGAGTACTTTCTGGATATGTGCGTATATTGTCTAATGGAGTTTGATTTAATTGGGTACTTTCTTGTATACAAAAAATTCGTACTTTTTTCAAGGAGTACTATCTTGTATAAAAATTCATAGACCATAACTCTAGGCATATTTTTTAGATTGGAATTGTGTACAGGAGTAAACAGATATTTAAAAGTTTTAAAACTTTGTTATCCACGTAAAATTTCACTTGGTCTTAACATATTTCGGAATGGAAATTATAGTCCATTAAATGGAAAAATTATTAAAAGGTGCCTTGTAAAATTTCTTATTCTAAAAGGTACACATTTTCAAAGTATTTCTGAGAGTTTAGAAAGCAAAAATTTTAAGTGAAGGCTCTCCAAGGCAGTATGAAAGAGGAGGAACTTGAAGTTGGCAACACTTTTTTAACTGGCGGTAAAATAATTTATGTTAAGTATTAAGTTGTTTGGATTTGTTTCGCCAGTAAATAAAATACCGTTGTCATTCCTTTCCGTCTTTGCTGGCTGTTTGTTCAGTATGACCGGCGAGCGTTTACGATGTGATGACATCATTCTCAAGCCATGTTCTAAACTATACTGGGGTTTCAGTGTTCGGGTTTTAGTAGTACTTTCATTACGGTCGTATCCTCCCTGGGGCACTTTGATATGTGTTAATGAAATCTCACTATTAAGACATGTTTTACCTGGGGGTAAAAGGTAGTCCAGTCGCCTATGGGCTAGCAGGAGCCAACTGGACAACTTCCACTTTGTTTTCATGGGTATCAGTAAGCCCCCGAGTTCAGCTTTTGCTGTTCTCTAACGCATTATTGAGGTTGGCCCTGCGTGGAGTATCGTGGTGATTGTGGTTTCGCAAGCCCTTATGAAATGATAAAAGGGCCTGAATCATCTCACTCTTGACTAACAACACATGGTGAATGATCCAGTCCATGGATCCAGTAAGCATGCCATGTCATGTGTTCTGCACTAGGAGTTAAAAGTCTCCAACTCTTTAGCAAGGAGTGGGGGTGTTCGGGTTTATATAGTTCTTTTATTAAGGTCGAATCTACTCATGTAGGTGGAGAATGCAACTGTTAAAAGATGCTATTTTGTAGATTCCCGTGTTTTCAAAAATGTTTAGTCTTCATCCTTTTTTGTTAGAATATAGTAACGTCATCCAATGGATGGTGCGTGTCCGTGAGTGTCAAGGTGTTATGCAGAATTGGAGTTTTCTCTTTTTAGTTTGTAGGTGTAAATCTTGTCGAGTTAGTTCAGATGTTTGCAGGTACAAGTAAGTCTGTATATACCGCTGGAACTAAATTTGTCAGTTGTTTCTGTCATTGTCCTGAGATTATATTTTAGAGGTTGCTGTTTTTTAAGCTGTGAGTAAAACTTCTTTGTGTAAAAGGTTAGTTAATCTATATAAATTTGGTCCTGTGTAAGTTAAAGTATACCGTTGTATTGTATCGGCTGTCTCTTTGTCTTCTTTATTCCTGTTTTCAGTGTTGTATTGTCCAAGAAGTTTATTGATAGTATTGATTTTGTAGCCTTTATTTTTAGTTATGATGTAAATTGTGTCGATTTCTTTGTTATACTTATCTGGAGTAAGTGGAATTATCTTAATTCTGTGTATCATATGTCTAAAAGTTGCTAGTTAATGTTGAGTAGGATGGTTCGAAGTGATGTGGATGGTAATGTCCTTCGTAATTGGTTTTGTACAGATGTTTTTGGCATACCAAATTTGAAATAGAGTTATTTAGAAAACTACACTTAGAAACTAACTAAATAAGTTTAAAGTTAGAGAAAGAACGTGTTTTTACATTTTTCTCTCATTAAATTTGAAAAAGTACTTTTAGCAATTTAACCTTTTAAGTTCCTTAAACTAAAAAGCATACCAGATTTGAAATAGTGTTATTAAGAAAACTACCCTTAGAAAATAATTAAAACAGTCTAAAAGAACCTTTTGCAAAAATCTTTATATAAAAAGTATTTTTAGAAAAAGTGCTTTTAATTAAAGTACTTTTCTGTGTTTCTTTGAAAACAACATTTTGCAGAAGTTATAAAGTGTTTCTTAGAGAAAGAACGTGTTTTTACATTTTTCTCTCATTAAATTTGAAAAAGTACTTTTAGCAATTTGAAATAGAGTCATTAAGAAAACTACCCTTAGAATATAACTAAATCTGTCTAAAGACACCTTTTGCAAAAGTTTTTATATAAAAAGTATTTTTAGAAAAAGTACTTTTTATAAGAGTACTTTTAAGTAAAGTACTTTTCTGTGTCTTTTTGAAAACAACATTTTGCAGAAGTTAAAATATATTTCTTAGAGAAAGTGCTTGTTTTAAAATTTGTTTCATTAAATTTGAAAAAGTACTTTTAGCAATTTAACCTTTTAAGTGCCTCAAACTTTTTGGCAAACCAGATTTGAAATAGAGTTGTTAAGAAAACTACCCTTAGAAAATAACTAACTCATTCTAAAAGCCCCTTTTGCAAAAATCTTTATATAAAAAGTGTTTTTAGAAAAAGTACTAGCAATTTGAAATAGAGTTATTAAGAAAACTACCCTTAGAAAATAACTAAAACAGTCTAAAGACACCTTTTGCCAAAATTTTTATATAAAAAGTATTTTTAGAAAAAGTACTTTTTATAAGAGTACTTTTAATTAAAGTACTTTTCTGTGTTTTTTTGAAAACAACATTTTGCGGAAGTTAAAAAGTGTTTCTTAGAGAAAGAACGTGTTTTTACATTTTTCTCTCATTAAATTTGAAAAAGTACTTTTAGCAATTTGAAATAGAGTCATTAAGAAAACTACCCTTAGAATATAACTAAATCTGTCTAAAGATACCTTTTGCAAAAATCTTTATATAAAAAGTATTTTTAGAAAAAGTACTTTTTATAAAAGTACTTTCAATTAAAGTACTTTTCTGTGTTTTTTTTTTGAAAACAACATTTTGCAGAAGTTAAGAAGTATTTCTTAGAGAAAGAACGTGTTTTTACCTTTTTGTCTCATTGAATTTGAAAAAGTACTTTTAGCAATTTAAAATAGAGTTATTAAAAAAACTACCCTTAGAAAATAACTAAAACAGTCTAAAGACACCTTTTGCAAAAATTTTTATATAAAAAGTATTTTTAGAAAAAGTACTTTTTATAAGAGTACTTTTAAGTAAAGTACTTTTCTGTGTTTTTTTGAAAACAACATTTTGCAGAAGTTAAAATATATTTCTTAGAGAAAGTGCTTGTTTTAATTTTTTTTCATTAAATTTGAAAAAATACTTTTAGCAATTTAACCTTTTAAGTGCCTCAAACTTTTTGGCAAACCAGATTTGAAATAGAGTTGTTAAGAAAACTACCCTTAGAAAATAACTAACTCATTCTAAAAGCCCCTTTTGCAATAATCTGTATTGAAAACAACATTTTGCAGAAGCAACTCTTAGTGAAAGAACGTATTTTAAAATTTTTTTTCGTTAAATTTGAAAAAGTACTTTTAGCAATTTAACCTTTTAATATAAATAAATTTGAATTTTAGGAAAGCAAATTATTAGAGGAAGTATTTAAAAAGAAGTACTTAACAAATAGTTCATTTAACAAAAGTACTTAAAAAATATTATTATTTCCTTCGTTTTTTGTATTCTTTCGCTTTCACGTGACAGTCTTTATATCATTTCCTTTAGGAGTCCTTAAAAATATTGTTTATTATGATTAATCTTTATTAATATTTGTTGTTTATATGTTTGTGTGCTTGTTATTTAATTTTCTTGTTTATTGGGTTCTTTTTTCTGTTGCACACATTTTCTCTTTCTCTTCTTTTCCTTTGCAAAATTATACTTTTTCTGGGTGCTGAGGTTACAAACAAAACGTACGAAAATTTAACATTTTTGACAAGAAGGGCAGAGTTTGTTTGAAAAAAAAATATTAATTCTCCTGAAAAGAAAACTTCACAGTTTAACAGAAAAATATAGGAAAAACAAAACTGAATTTTAACAACAACTGGAAAAAAAATGCAAACCACAGCAGCACGTCTGTGCCACATACCACAATCCACTTAATTAACAAGTATTGCTGTGTGGGCTAGTTAAGTTTGGATGGATATCCCTTTAGTAGTGGCATAATTTTGCATGTTCACTCTATATTCTCTCACTCACATGTTTATAAGGGTTAAGGGTGGTAGGGGCTGATGTTTGCCCAAAGTCAAGAAACAATGCCCCATTTTTTTACTTTGTTTGTTTGTTTCGGTTTAGCTTTTTTGGTTGTTGCACATATAAAAGGATGTATGCTGTATGTATGTAAAAATCTAAAAAATAGATTCATTACAGTTAAGAAAAAAGAGAAATTATTATTCAGAAATATTTTTATTTTGTAAATTATACTTTTTTGACAAAAACTAATTAACTTGAACGTGAAATCTTTTAACAGACTTTCTGTATGTACATTTAAAAAAATAAGTAATATCACAATATCTATTTAAAATGGTACCTAAAAAAATCGTTTAGAAAGTTTTTTTGGAGTACTATTTTTAAGAAGGTACTTTTTTAAACGTACCTTTACAAAAAAGTACTTTTTGTAATTTCTTGTATTTTCTGTTTTTTATTTTTGTTTTGATGCTTGGTACCTTTATTTAAACTTATTTTTTTAAAGATTTTTTTCTTCTAATTTTGAAAGTTTGTTTTTTCATAGGTATCGCTTTTAAGCCCCTTCTCTCCAAAGTTAGTTTTTATCAAAGTTTAATCTTGTTGTTTAAAAACAATATGTATTTAAAAGGGTTCCTAAAAAAATCGTTTAGAAAGTTTTTGTTTGGAGTACTATTTTTAAGACGGTACTGTTTCCAACGTACCTTTTCAAAAAAGTACTTTTTATAATTTCTTGTATTTTTTTTGTTTTGATGTTTTGTACTCTTATTTGAGCTTGTTTTTTTACAGAATTTCTTTTATAGGCTGTTTTTACAACACTAATTTTGAAAGTTTGTTTTTGCTTAAGTAGCATTTTAAGTTCCCTTTTTTTCAAAGTTCGTTTTCATCAAAGTTTAATTTTGTTGCTTAAAAACAATACGTATTTAAAAGAGTTTATAAAAAAATCGTTTAGATATTTTTTTGGAGTACTATTTTGAAGAAAGTACTTTTTGCAAAGTACCTTTTCAAAAAAGTACCTTTTGTAATTTCTTGTATTTTTGTTTTGTTTGGATGTTTTGATATTTTGTACTTTTATTTGAGAATTTTTTTACAGAATTTTCTCTTCTAGGCTATTTTTACAACTTGTTTTGTTTGAGGTACCTTTTTAAAGCCAATTTTTCTCCAAAGTTCGTTTTATTTAAGTACTTCTGCTTAAAAACATAATTTTTTTGGAGAGATAATTTTTTTAACAGCTCTGTTTGTTAGAGAATGTTGATTTTTAAATATTCTTTCAGAGTATTGTTTTCCAAAAATACTTTTTTAAAGGAATTTTTTAAGGACCTCAAAATTGTCTTTAAGAGTTTTTTTAATATTCCTCTTATATGGCAATGTATTTAAAACCGACTTTTTTAAAAGGTAGTTTGTTTAAAGCGTTTCATTCTTAAAAAACTATTTTAAAAAAAAATTTCGAAAGATGTGTATTGCCAAAAAATGGCTGCTATGATACCGAACAATATTTCGGAACACTTTCAATAAGTTGCTTTTCTTAAAAAGTACTTTCTAAAACATAATTTTTGTAAAGGCTTTATTTAAGATGTTTTTTAAAACCTTCCAACTCAAAATGCATTTTTTTAACAGATACTTTTTTTGACATATTTAACTAAAATCGGCTTTAATTAAGTACTTTTTAAGTTAGGACATTTTTATAAAATTCTTTTTTTTAAGGTATCTTTTAGACGGTAAAAAAAACCTCTAGAAGGCCAGAATTTTCTTAAGACTTCTTTTTTAATTTATTTTTTTAAAACATAAAATTTGAAGGGATTTTTTTAAAAATGTGTTTAGTGTTTTTATTTTTTTAAAAGTACTTCGAGGAGAAGATTTTTATTTTAAAGCAAATTTTTCGAATGAATATTTGATAAAAGCTAATTATTTTAAAAGATATTAATATTTTAAAGTTAACTTTTTCAAAGTTACTATTTTAAAGAAGGTACTTTTTGAAATGTACTTTTTTCAAAAAGTACTTTTTGTAATTTCTTGTATCTTATTTTGATGTTTAGTAAAAATTTGAACTTATTTTTAAAGCTATTTTTGCTAAGAAATTTTTTCAAAAGCGGTTTTTACAGTACTCATTTTTAATTCTTGGCTTTTTAGGTACCTTTTTTAAGTTACTTTTTCTCCAAAGATCTTTTTATTAAAGTACGCCTGTTTCAAAACAATTGTTTTTTGAATTTTTAAAAGGTGATGGAGTTATAAGTTCTCTTTTTTAAAAGCAATGAATGCCCTTAAATTTCTTAGGGAATATATTTTTCACAAAAGTACGCTATTTCAACATTACTTCTTAAAAAAAGTTTTGTTTACATGTTTTGCAGTTTCGTCCGCCGATCTGTCATAAAGGTCGTCTGCTAGGAGAATCAAAGTAGAAATAGCCTTAAAATACTAAGTACTAATATGAAGCTAAAAATTAAAATAGCGCCCCCATAGAGAGCCTTTTTTATCACGTGCGTAACCGTATTTTTAAATTCAAATTAAGACAATTCAAATTTGTTCTTACAGAGACATGAGCGTTATCTTTACAGTCCTTTGAAATTTATACAGAGAATGTATTAATATGTCCGCTAAAGTCCAAAATAAAATTTAAATTTAAAGGTTGTTTGCACATAGACTTGTTGTACAAAGACCCAACTCGCTCTCGAGTGATTTTTTACTCTTTGTTGTTTTTTATTCATTATAATTGTGATACTTTCTATTTCTATTTAATCCTTAAAATGAAGTCAATTTATTTGTTTTTTTTTTCTTTATTTTTATGTCCTTGTTAAAAAGAAAATAAAAATAAAACGTGTATTAAAATTGGTAATTTTGTACACCCAATGAATTCATTATTTAATTCTTATAACTGACGACAAACCAAACAGCTTTCACTTAGTCCTTACCAATTACTAAACAAAATGCTTCCTGTCTCTCTCTCACACACACACACACACATACAGGCATTTGATTGAAATTTACCATGTATAAGTGGTTTAATTATCTGACTGAAAACACACTTTATCCTCTAATGGGCTTCTAGATTTTGTCAAGAATAGATAAAGTAAATAATTATACTGAAGAGAAATTGAATAGGGCAAATATGAGGGTACTTAAATAAAATAGTTATAATTTTTATATACCTTAATTTCTATATTCTAGTTGTTATATTAACGTAAATTATATAATGGGTTTTTCGACCAGAAGTTTGTTTTTCAATTGTGGCAACACCAAAAACATGACAGTTTTGACATTTAGTTTTTTGACATATTCGTAGTAGATGCATTGGCGATTGTTAAAATGAATTCAATTTTGTACGAAAGTTGCATTAAAAATGAAAATGGCGGTTCTGATAAAGTTACATTTCTTAAAATTCGTGATATTTTCGAACAACATAATCGCCCTTCTGGGACCGCTATTAAGAATTTAATCGTTAAATTTGAGTCGACAGGCTAAATACAAAATGTGCGAACACCAGCCCATGTTCACCTGGTCGTTTTTCTGAAAACAATGCAGCCGTGAGCCACAGTTTTGAAGCAGATCCAAATTTGTCAATTCCTCGAGGTTCTTAAAACCACCACATGGCGAATTATGCGTAAGAATTTAACTTTGAAGCCTTACAAGTTCCAACGGGTGCAGGAATTGAAGCCGACCGACCGTTTCCATTACCGTAGATTCGCTTAATTCATTTCGGAACAACCGACTAGTTTTTCTGAAAAAATCATTTTTACAGACGCAGACCATTTTCACTTATCAGAGTATGTCAACCAGCAAAATTGCCGCATTTGAGCTTCTGAAAATCCTAGAGACATTACTGAGAAGTCTTTGGATGCTCAACGTGTTACTTTATAAAGGCTATGTATTCTGGAGACGTGATTAGGCCGCAAATATACTATCTGACAATATTGATAGCTCGGAAATTAAAAATTATTTTACGTTGTATAGTCCTCCTAGGGACTTAGAAGCAATCACATCTTTGAAGAATGTCTTTTCAGCACGCAGATAAAGCTGGAAATGCGGTAACGGTCAATGGATCACGCTATCGCGAGATGTTAACAACTCATATTATTGATGAGGTGGATATCACTGACATATGGTTTCAACAGAATGGGGCCACATGTCGCTCAGCCAATGAAACGAACAATTTATTGCAAACCAAATTTCCCGATCGCATAATTTCACGACAATCAGCAGTGAAATGGCTAGCCAGATCATATGATTTAACACCACAAGTTATGTTAAGGACAGAATCGATACGCAGCCAATCGAATTGATTTCAGCCTTAAAACTCATAATCCGTGATGTGTTTAACAAAATAGAACCGCCATTTTGCCAAAAAGTGATTAAAAACTTTGATGAAAGAACCGACATCGGTGAGGTTACCAGATATCATTTTTCATCCTGTTCATAATACAATAAAAATTTGAATTATTTTAATCTAATTTTTTTTTGTTTTATTTTGTTTTAGAAAATAAACTTCTTGTGGAAAAACCCTTTATAAATGATAGCTAACAAAAGAGTAAAGTACCCCTTATTAATGCATCATAAAAATGCATACTTTAAAAAAGTACTTTGAGAAAGTACTTTAAAAAAGTACTTTAAGAAAGTACTTTAAAAAAGTACTTTAAGAAAGTACTTTAAGAAAGTACTTTAAGAAAGTACTTTAAAAAAGTACTTTAAGAAAGTACTTTAAAAAAGTACTTTAAGAAAGTACTTTAAAAAAGTACTTTAAGAAAGTACTTTAAAAAAGTACTTTAAGAAAGTACTTTAAAAAAGTACTTTAAGAAAGTACTTTAAAAAAGTACTTTAAGAAAGTACTTTAAAAAAGTACTTTAAGAAAGTACTTTAAAAATGTACTTTAAGAGAGTACTTTAAAAAAGTACTTTAAGAAAGTACTTTAAAAAAGTACTTTAAGAAAGTACTTTAAAAAAGTTCTTTAAAAAAGTGCTTAAAAAGTATTTTAAAAAATACTTTAAAAAAGTACTTTCAAAAAGTACTTTTTGAAACAAATGAGTTTTAAAAGTATTTTTTTTACATGAAAAATATTTTAAATAGTACTTTTTCAAGGTACTTTGAATAAAAAGTACTTTGTTAAAATAGTACTTTTAATAAAAACAAAATTTTTTTCTTTCAAAAAAAAGCCTATAAAATGTGAATAAAAAGTACGTTTAAAAAATATATTTAGAAAAAGCCTTCTAAAGAAGTACTTTTGAAAACGTAAGTATAACGCAAGATCTTAATATTTTATATTTAATTGACTGTTTTTATAATAATTGTTGTTGTCTTTAACTCTTTGTGCTTTAAATAAAAAGAAGTCAATCAAGTTTCTTGACAATAAATAAAAATCTAGTGAAATGTGTTTGTTGCTTATTTTTATTTCGTCAGGTATGAGCTGAATATGTTATATGTTGTTATTTAAAGCGAGAGTAATATAAAATAAAATAAATAAAAATCCTCTAAAGGATACAAACTAGGTTCTACTTACAAACACATTAGAAGGTGATATTAATCGGTAAGTCTTTGTTGCCACACTTGGCTTCAACAATATAAGTGGGTAAACGTTTAGACATGTTGAGAATACAAAACAGAAAGGAATACAAACCAATTCATAAGGGTGAGATATTAATTTTACCATTGAAAAACTTATTAAATAAAATTTATAAATATTATAGGTTATTTATTGGAATATAAGCCTTAAAGGATGCTTGTTTCTTAAATAATTGCATGTGGTCTCTGGGAAGGGCTTTTGTTATTATAAAGAAATGAGGGTAGTTTTCTTGTTTTAAATTACCGAACGAAATTTAGAAAAAAAAACACTGAAGATATATTTAAATATTAAGCCTTAGGGTATGCTTTATAAGTTTCTTTATTTTAAGCTAAAAGTTAGGCTAAATTTCAAATTTTTATTATTTTTAAATTAAAAAATTAAACTGAATCTCCAGAGGTTTAAGTGAAATTAAGCGATTTATTCAAATTGAAAGTAAAAAGAATGAATGAAGATTTTGGAAAGTTCTATAATTTTTATAATCCTTTTTATTATATTTAACTAAGTTATATGAAATAATATCCTCTAATTGGAGTAAGGAAAAGAAAGGCTCGCTATAAAGGGAAATTAAGCAGTAATATTTGTAAACGTACGACTGAAGCCTCCTGTTATTAAAAGGTAGCGAAAAATGCCTGTTAGAGAAATAATTTCGCTATCAGTTATCGGAATATATTTCATAAATAATTTTTTAAACACAAAAAGGTCCTTAAAAATTAAATAAATTTTATTTCTAATAATTTATTAAATTTATTTATTTTCAATCATTTATTTAATTTTTATATAAAAACCTTGTGTTTAAAAAAAAATATTAACAAAATATTAACAAGGTCATATAACAAATAGCTATACAAGTTAATAATGTCGATTTCTTTCTTTGAAACATATATTTTTTATAATAACCAAATGAGTTGATACACTCTGCAAAATGTTGTGCATCGTAAGCTATTACCTTTTCCCGTCTTCCTGGTAGCATATGGATTCCGCTGTAAAAGAGCTGCTGCGGTTTGGAGTTAAAGAATGAATCAAGTCAATTTCTAATATGCTGTTATGAAAAGAAGCGTATTCCAGTAAGGTGCCCCTGTAGGCTAGTAAGTAGTGTACTAGCTTGTAAGTATGGAGGTTGTAGGTTCGATTCCCAACGAAGACCTTGGTTTTTTTAACTAAAAAAATAAAAATTGACTGTCGGTGGGGCTGCTCAGCGATGAAGGCATAGTCACTGGTCGCTGTGCTGTCTTATATACGGCAGTTAATTTCCGACTATACTTCTACTTTCACCACCTGTTTCATCTATTCTCTATCTCTTTCCTAAAGAATATAGCACGATACTTGACTAAATAGGCATTGTTGCCTGAAGTGCTACTTCTCTTTAAAAAAAAAGAGAATTTGTGGTAGTCAGAAGGGCAAGGGCTTTAAGGCAAGTGAGCCAAAGCTTTGCACCCACCATTTTCCCAAATAGTTTTTGACCGGTCTTGCAACATGTTGCCGAGCGTTGTAATGATGGATTATTATGGCCTTATGTTTGGTAGAATATACTGGTAATTTTTCGTTATTAGCTCTCTTCAAACGAATAAATTGTTCGTCTTCGCTAAAGGTCTACCCCCTGTGATCATCTGATTTAATTTAAATAACTCATAATACAAAACATTTTTTGGAACCCATTAAATACAGCTGCTTACCTTGGCGTCATGGATATTCTGATTCGGCATTGATATTGATACTTGGCAGAATTTTAAATTTTAGAAGAAAATAAGTTTCAAAAGAAAATAATTAACAGTAAAACAAAAGTAAAGGACCCACTGTGTATTTTACAAACTGCGTAGTTTTCTAGGAAAAATTGTACACACAAGACAACAACAATATGCTTATGAGAAATTCTACAAAACAAGTAAACAATAGAAAACAAAAATAACAAACACAAAACCAAACAAACAAGAGACACAGCCAAACAGCCTCCTAAACTGAATAATATTAACAACAGTAATATGGGGTGATGTTAAAGTAGAATATTCCTATACGTGCGAGAACCGTTTAAAACAACTATTTAAGCACCACTTGTTGGACAAATGAATTATTTCAAGTTGAGTCATCAGTGAGTAATGAAAACAGAGTTACCATCTTGTGTATTTTGTGTGTATTGAAACGCAATAAATCGTTAAACTTAATTTAAAACTCTAAGGTATTGTGCAAGAATTAATTAATATTTTGCAAAAATTCAAAATAATAAAATGTTTATTATAAGGAATATATGTAAGAATATGACCTTTTACGCTTTGGATTATCGCCGTCTATCCCTATTTTAACATCAGTAACACTACGATTAAAAATGATTTTTCTTTTGGGCATGATTTTACGTCAAAAATGACTTCTTTCTATAGCGTTTAAGCCTTATTTCCGCCTTTTAACGTCTATCGGCTTCAATTCATATGGGACCTAATTTTCTTGCTTTTGAATTAATCCCCATGCTTTTAAATGAAGGGAAATGGCTTGTTGTTTGACTACCAATGAGAGTGCTTGTTCTTCTTGCGCTTGACAACATTCTTCGTCGAGTAATGCTTTCAATTCCTCATCTTCAAACTTTTTCGGCTAACCAGCCCAGAATGAATTTAATAAAACCCTGTTCTGAAGTGAAACATATTTCAGTAAGGGTGTTCTAAATCGATTAAAAAAATTGTAGTCAGAGGGGGTAAGATCTGGGCTATAAGGCGAGTAAGAAAAAAAGCTTTCAATCCACTGGTTTTTAAATAGTTTTTCAACGGTCTTACATATGATCGAGCGTTGTTATGACGAAAGATTATGCCCTCATGCCTGGTCGAATATTCTTGTGGTGCTTTGTTGACTGCTTTCTTTAAACGAATAAATTGTTCGTCTTTTGTACAGGTCCCCTGTGCTTGTTTGATTCGATTTCAGCTCACAATACAAAACATCCCTCCAGAACCCATCAAATACAGCAACTTACCTTGGCGTCATGGACATTTTGCTTCGGCGTTGATTTAGTTATCAGGCTTATCTTTTGTAAGCACAAAAATTCGATATTATAGTAGCGCTTGAAAAAAAATGTGTGTATACACTTTGGTGTCTTTCGTCAATAATACCACAATACCATTTGTTATTATTGACACAAATCATCATATCTGATACGAGGGCTGCTATTTATATTTCTAGCCTGGTAACACTGACTGTTGCTAGACACCAGCTAATGTTTCCAGTGCAACCTTGACATTGTTAAACATAACCTCAACCAAAATATTTTGTCATTTTATTGTTGTTAGTGTTAGTGATAGCAGGTTGAAAAAGTGATCTTAGGAGAAAATGGAATTAACTCGTGAACATTTTCGTGCAATAATTTTTCATAACTTTCGACGTGGCCTCCTGACACGACAACAGTGCACAGATGAACTTAATTCCTTATATGGCAATGAAGCACCTTCTTACACCACCATTAAAAACTGGTATAACAAATTCAATCGTGGCCGACAATCACTCCAGGACGAATCATGTGAAGTTCGTCCAACAACGGTTTATGTGCAAAAAAACATCGCAGCTGTGCATGAGCTGATAAAGCATGATCGTCATATCGCGAGATTGAGGCATCTGTAGGGATTAGTATGATAAGCATCAATAAGATCTTGCATGAACATTTGCATGTGAAAAGGGTTTGTTCACGTTGGATATCGCATAATCTGACAAACGAACAAAAGGATGCTCGTGTTGATTGATGCAAGAAAATGTTGCAGAAATTCGCTTAAGGTGCATCAAAAGCACAGGTGACGAATCATGGATATACTCATGTGATCCTGAAACAAAACAGCAATCCACCGTGTTTAAATTTCTATTTCTTTTTATTTAGTTATTTTAATTCTTCATTTTTTATCAAGATCACTTAATTTAATTTACAATATGTTTAACTTCAATTTATTTTTAATTATTCATTTTTTATTTTTTTATCAAGATCACTTAATTTAATTTACAATACTTCAATTTATTTTTAATTAATCATTTTTAGCTGCCAAAACGTTATTAATAATCTCCTCTCGCCGCTATGCCTTTTATATGCTTCAAAAGCTTGCGGTTTTCTTCCTTTGGAAAAAACCCGCCAGTTTTCCAATTCAGCGGCTGTGTTGCCATCGTGGCATATTTTGTCCATAAACATGGACACACCGTATGGGTATTTCAAAACGAGCAAAATCCCACCAAAGTTGTTCGTGGAAGAAGCACATCAAAGCAAATGGTTGCCTGTTTCTTCGGCATTACCGGTCATGTGGCGACTGTGTCATTAGAGCAACGTAAGACGGTTAATTCGGCATGGTACACCACTATTTGTTTGCCAGAAGTGTTTGAGCAACTTCGGGAAAAGTCAAAGAAAAGACGCATCATTCTGCATCACGACAATGCGAGCTGTCACCGATGGGCTGCAACAATGGAGTTTTTGACAGGGCAAAACAATGAATTAATGGGTCATCTGCCGTACAGCCCTGACTTGACACCTAATGACTTCTTTTTGTTTCCGAACACCAAGAAAAAACTACGTGAACAATGGTTTCCTACACCTGAAGAAGCAGTTTCTGCATTCAAAACCCATGTTTTAGAAGTACCTAAATCGGAGTGGAAAAAGTGAAATTGAAATTTGGTTCCAACGCATGCAAAAGTGTATAAATCTTCATGGAGAATATTTGGAAAAACAATAAAATAGATTTTGTCTTTAAATGCTTGTGTTTTCATCCTTAGGCCACAAATATAAATACCAGCCCTCGTAGTTATACTATAAGTTGTCCAAATCGACATTATTAACTTACACAATACAATTATTATTAGAATATATTTTATTAAAATAAAATATGTTATCGTTGAAATTTAAAAAATAACACCCAATTAATTTCAAAACCACGTTATGGAAAATTGCTTGTTTCGCTATTTGGGCGAGTATTTATTAAGCCAGTGTTATCGTTTTATTTTTAGACAATCTCAAAGGCCATAACAGCTTTCGCTCACCTTTAAATTACTTCAAGATCAACAAACAGACAAAAAAAGTACTTTTCATATTGGCCCCTAATTCAGTTCTTAATAAAACTTGTTATTTCTATTTTTTATTTATTAATAAGTAAAAGTGCCTTCTACAGCAAACACATTTGTCTAGTGTTGAAATTATTTTCTTAATCAAATTAAAATGATCATGAGAAGTTAAGAAAAACAAACTTATCGATGCTAAAAAAGAAAGTTCTTTTCATGACCCATTTATTGAAATACCACATCGCTCCAGTTACTAACGGACTTGTTCGTTTTATGCTAATTGTTTAAATCAATAAGCAAAAGTATATTTATATTATACTGTGCATTTGCTAGAATTGATCTTAATTTCAAAAAAAGGCGTAAAAGAGACGATGAAAACGATAAAATGCTGTTAAAAGCAGACAATTTTTTACCGAAGTCGACTGAATAATATTTTTTTAGCTTTTGGTAAAATTATAAATTATAAAATAAAACTGAAAATAATATCAAATAAAAATATTTCTTAAAAAAAAAATATCTACATTAAAATAAAAACGCGTGTAAATAAATATTTTGTTTATTTTCAATTTAAAACTACACAATACATGAACCAAGGTAACGTTATACCTTTAACCTACTTATAAGGAGTGTGAACATTTTAGGTTGGGAAGTAAATTGGCTTACAAAACACACTTTTTTTTATCACAAACTAGCTGAACCCGGTGTGCTTCGCTACCCCCTACGTTATAAAATAAAAAGAAAAGTAATTATATATTAACAACAATTTATTTATTTAATTTTAATTTAATTATTGCAATGCTTTAGGATATACAATATTTTTAGTTTGCCCATCAGGAGCATACACATATAAATCGGTGGGTTTTCCTACACGCGAGCATGCAACATAAAGATCGGTCGCTTCGTAACCGTGTTTCGCGCTGAACAGCAGTCTCGGAAGCCCTTGATGTTGAGGTTCGAGATCGCTGAATTTGTAGGCGTGCTTCACGTTGCTGTAAATTCTCTGCAGCTCTAGAGGTTGAGGCTCGTGATCGTTCAATTGCAAGGCGTGCTTCACGTTCTTCATGAGTTTCGTTTGCTCTATTGGATTTCATTTTCATTGATTTTGGAGTACGTGCAGAAAGGGATGATTTTTTTGGAGGCATTTTTTTATTTATAACTAAGTTTTTAACACAATCGTTTCTCACTTAATTTAAACTAAGTTAATATAATAACTTTTTAAAGTTTTTTTTTTAAATTTTTTGGTTATAATTTTAATAAAAATTTAGTTAAGAAAATAATTTAAAAAGAAAACTGCAAAAAACAATTTAAAATGAAAACTGCAACTTCTGTCTAATTCACTATTGCAAATACGTTAAGGCGTAGTAAATATGCAGTAAGCTTAGTGCTCCCCTTTTTTGTTTCAAACCAATTAGAATTCAGTGCTGAACCGCATGTAATTTGCTTCATGCTCCCCTTTTTTATTTTTAGACGAATCAAAAAGCACCAATTTTCGCAGTCACTTGTAGGAGAATGAGAATGGGGTTACCCCACTCTCTGTTTTAATTAACATATATTACAAAATCAGCTGTTTTGCAGAGAAAGAGAATGGGGCTACCCTACTATTTTAATTAATATGTATTTCAAATTTTAGGTAAAGCCGTTAATAAACGTAGTAAAAGTGGGTGCAGAAGTGTACATGGTCGAAAAATATTATGATGTAATAAATATTCCTGAGTCAAAGAATTTATTATTTCGTAAGAATATCCTATTGTAAAAATTTAATGACGATCGGTCCAGTAGTTAAGACTATATTACGATTTTTAATTGTCCTAAAAAGGGGCGTGGTCCCACCCACTTTTCTCCTGGTACGTATTCCTTATTATGCCAATACCATATGTACCAAACATCATCGACGTAGGTCAAAAAATGCCCAAAATATGGCGATTTAAATTTTTGGGTTATATGGGCGGTGCCACGCCCCTTTGTCCAATCAAAGCTTCATATAGCCTACTATTCCTTCCAGAGTCACAGTAACATGCTGTGAAAATTTTAGGAAAATCCGGCCAAGGGTTTGGGCTCTTACAAAGCACAAACAAACAAACAGACAGACAGACAGACAGACATTCATTTTTATATATATAGATTCGATTTTATTGACACCACTGTAAAGTAGAAATGCTGATATTAGTAATGCAATAATATGACGGATTTGAAGCACATTTTGCAATAAAGCTTCGCTTATCTTGTCAATTCAGAAACGAATGTTATCTTTTAGATTTTCAATTCCTTGTGGACAGCTCAGGTAATATCGATCCTTCAAATGAAACCAGAGATAATAATCTAGCGGGGTTAAATCACAAGAACAAAATGGCAAATTGAAATCGGCAAATTGAGAAATTATGCAACCCAAAAATTTCTCATGCAATAACTGAATTATTTGGGTGGCTGTGTGGCTTGTGGCGCCATCTCGCTGAAGCCCAAGAAATTGGTTATCATGGTTACGTAACGCAGAAAATTAGCGGTGACGGCGTTTCCCTGCTCATTAAAAAAAAACATACGGCCCATGATGCCGACTGACTCTAAGCTGCACCACACGGTTCACTTTCTTTGGATGTAATGATTTTTCGAGGACTGTTTGTGGATTTTGTGAGCCTCGTATCTGACAATTTTATTTGTGCATATAAACGCCCAATTGAAAAAGAGCCTCACGAAATGCCTTGTTTTCGTTCAGTTTCCCAAAAAGCCAGTTCAGAAACGTTCGACACAAAAAATGGTTGGTCTTCTTTAATTCTTCAACGAGTTAAATTTTATAAGCGTGAAGATAAAATACTTTATACCAAATGCTGCACAAAGGGTCTCTAATGATTCCCAATTATTACGAACCTCGTAAAGTTCCTGGCTCATTCTTAACATTTTGCTGTACAGCGCTCACGACGACCGTACTGTTTGTTGCCATTAACAATACCATGAGCCTCTTATTTAGTGATTAAATTATCCATAGCGACCTCAGAAAGAGCCTGATTACAAAGAAAATTTTTCGAATCGAATTTTACGAAAGGTTGAGAGTAAAATTATCGGAATTTCGATAGTAAATTTTCATAATCAAAATTCTTTGCTTAAAAGTATAACGTTCCATGCTTAAAATTTCTCAAACTTTTACTAAATAAATATTAGACTTCTTAACATTGAATTATTTAACACACAATTTACTTCCTAACTTCAAATTTGCCCACCCCCTACGTGTTTATAAATAATTCACTATGCTATGATAACAGAGTATGAAGTAAAATCAAAAAGTTGCCAGATTATAGTTCTAACAGCAACTGCAGTGAAATATTTTAAAGCTTCCAGTATTTTTATTTTGAAGCTTGCTAAAAAGAATTGACGATGCTTCCGAAGGGCCAACCTCAGTAATCAGTTAGAAAACAGCTAGAGCTGAACTCTGTAGCTTACTGATTCCCCTGGAAATAGCGTGGAGTTGTCCAGTTGACTCCCTGCTAGCCTTTAAAGGACTGGGCTCCCTTTTAACCGCAGTGACAAATGTAATGACGGTGAGATTCCGTCAAGACATATAAATGTGCCCCCCGGTGGCGACACGACCGTAATACGTGATAAGATTTACATCTGCGCCTGGCCGTAAGCCGTAATCAGATGGTGGTCAAACCACTGGGATTGAAAAGCAGCGTCATTCACGCCCTGGGAAGCCGAGGAATAATTCTAGCAACAGATCATCCCTAGTTGCAATTTCAGCGGTTCCAAAGCAGGGTTGCAAACCACTACTCCTTGCTGAAGAGTTGGAGACTATCCAACGACCGTAATTTCGTGATAAGATTTACATCTGCGCCTGGCCGTAAGCCTTAAAATCAGATGGTGGTCGAACCACTGGGAATGAAAAGCAACGTCATTCACGCCCTAGAATGCCGAAGACTAATTCTAGCAACAGATCATTTCTAGTTGCAAACCAAAACTCCTTGCTGAAGAGTTGGAGACTATCCAACGACCGTAATTTCGTGATAAGATTCTAGCAACAGATCATTCCTAGCTGCAAACCAGTACTCCTTGCTGAAGAGCTGGAAACTATCCAACTCCTGGTTCAGAACGTATGAAGCATAATATAATTAAGAACACGACGGCATTTATACTCACTGGACCTAGACCATTCATTGTGTTTATTGTGAATGATTCGACCCACAAAGTCAAACGAGGGCCTCGAAACACACAGCCACCACAATACTCCCGAAGAGCCAACCTCATTAATCAGTCAGAGAAGAGCTAAAAGGCTAAAAAGACAATTAGCGGAACTCTGGGACGTTACTGATTCCCGTGGAAAAATAGTGGATTTTCCAGTTGGCTCCTTGCTAGCCTGTTAGGGGACTGGGCTCCCTTTTAACCCCGCAAGTCACAAGTCTAGATGGTTGTAGGATCCACAACGACTTATAATGTGTCCCCCGAGGGGATACAACCGTAATTGCGTGATATGATTTACATCTGCGCCTGGCTATGGAGCCTTAATCAAATAGTGGTCAAACCACATTGCATAAATAGGAACGTCATGCTCATCCTAGGAAGCCGAAGACTAATTCTAGCAACAGGTTTTTCCTAGTTGCAACTTTAATGATTTCAGAGCAGGGCTGCAAATCATCTCTCCTTGCTGAAGAGTTGGAGACTTTCCAACTCCTGTTCAGAACACATGTCTAGCATGCTCACTGGACTGGATCATTCACCTAGGTGAAATGATCCTGGCCACCATATTAAACAACAAACCTGATATGGGGCCACGAAACCACAACCACGATACTCCCATATAGGGGCCAACCACAATAATCAGCCAGAGAACAGTTAAATGTCTAAAGAGACAAATAACGGAACTCTGGGGCTTACTGATTCCCGTGGAAATAAAGTGGAGTTCCCAGTTGACCCCTGCTGCCTTCAGAGGACTGGACTCCCTTTTTCCCCCAGTTGCACAGGTCTAGATAGTCAAGTATTCTATAAAGACCGATAAATGTGCCCCCGGTGGGTGGATACAACCGTAATGAAAGAACTACCTAATCCAAACACTAACTTAGCAGTACAGTTTAGAACATGGCTTGAGAATGATGTCATCAGATCGAAAACGATCGCCGTTCATACCGAACAAACAGCCAGCAACGACAGAAAGGAATGACTGCAGTAAATATTGCCCACTGTATAATGTGGCATCTCTGACATAACTTTTGTATTTCATTTTTAAATGGCGTCTTGCCCTTAAAAATGCCGTTAAACCAAGTTCAGAGCTGTTAAACCAACTATCAAATGTTTTTTTTTTTTAGTAAAACTTATAGCTGGTCAAGCAAGTACTGGCGATGTCTCAAAGTGGTAATCCAGTAAATTCTACGTTACATTGATGACAATATTGACAATAGTTCTTGTTACTAACAAGTTGAAGCTATAGTGAAATATCCCCCCCCGGGGGCATATTTATAAGTCTTAATGGATCACACAACCATCTAGATTTGTGTCTTCGGAGGTTAAAGGGAGCCCAGTCCCCTAATTGGCCAGTAAGGCGCTAACTGGATAATCCACTGTATTTTCACGGGAATCAGTAAAGCCCCACAGTTCCGCTAATTGTATTTTTAGCCTTTTTGATGTTCTCTGACTGATTATTGAGGTTGACCCTTCGGGAGTATCGTGGTGGGATCACTTACAATGAACGTAATGCATGGTCCACGTCCAGTGGGTATGAATGCCTTCGTGTTCTTAATTATATTAAGCTTCATGCGTTCTGGACCAGGAGTTAGATAGTCTCCAGCTCATCAGCAAGGAGTAGTGGTTTGCAACCTTGCTTTGGAACCGCTGAAATTGCAACTAGGAATGACCTATTGCTAGAATTAGTCCTGGGCTTCCTAGGGCGTGAATGACGTTGCTTTTCATTCACAGTGGTTTGACCACTATCTGATTAAGGCTCACGGCCAGGCGCAGATGTAAATCTTATTACGTAATGTAGTGAAATCTAATCATAGATAGATAACTTTGATGACATCCATTCATTTAAAGAACTATATTTCAGCAAGAATAGATTTATTTAAGGAATTTTTGAATGCGCTTTGATAACATTTTTTGGCGCGTAATTTTTGTAGGAAAACGACAATTCATAAGATGTTGCTTTAAAGTAGCATACTTCTGGGATGAACATTTTTAGCATCTGCAGCAGTGCTAATTTATTTTTTTGCAATTATTTAAAATATATATCTTTTTTTGGTATGCATTTAAACACCACCACATGCCAGCATAATTGCATGTGTGTGCATGCGTTGTGTTATAATATTTATTAAATATTTATTTATTGCGGTTTTTCTATTATTATTTCTATGTGGTTTCATTTACAATTTAATTGTTTTTTTTTTTTTTGGATATTAGTTGTTATTGAGCAGTGCAGTTAGTTGCGGTAGAATAGTGAAGTGTTTAAAATATTGTAATATAATTTTAGGCGTTTAAAAATAGCAAATTATACAGGAAGCATATACTTACACACCCACCCACCTACTAGGTGGATATAATATTTTACAAATAAAATAATTAAGAAAACAAAAACAATATTTAAAATTAAATTAAACTAATTTTTATGTGCTAAAACAAACAAAGCAATTTATTTAATATACAGCATAGTTTCAGGGTTATGCAAACACAATACAACAATTAATGTCATAATATTATTAACGTATTTAAGAGTGCACTTTTGGGGTTAAAACAATAATAAATTTAACAGTTGTAAATGACTTTGTAACCAAAAATATTTAATAAATTTAACAAATAAAACTTTTTGAGTGGATTGTAGCATTATTGAATTTAAAGCCACACAGATCACAGACTAGGATTTATGCATTTCAGCTTAAAGTGAAACATTTGCTTATGAACTTTACCGAATTTAATTTAATAAATTAATTTGTCTAAGTAATCGAGATGCAGGTTTTTTATTTTAGAAAGAAATTTCAGGTTGAGAAGTAAATTTCCTGTAAGTTGTTTAAGTAACAAGACTTGAACAGCCATTCTTTGGCATTTATTTGGTAAAAAGTTGGAAAATTTTAGATGTGGAACGTTATCCACTTGAGCAAAGATTTTTAATTGTAAAAGTTTACCATCAAAATGGTGAACATTTTACTGTATCACTTCGTAAAATTCAAGAAGCTTTTCCCGTAATCGTGATCCTTTTGAGACCCTGTACGCTAGTAGGTAGTGTAATAGCTTACCAGTCTGAGGGTTGTGGGTCGATTCCCAACAAAGGCCGTGGCTGTTTTTACTGCAAAAAATATAAATTAACTCTCGGTGTGGCTGCTCAGTGATGAAGGCATGGTCACTGGTGGCTGTGGTCTTTTATACGACAGTTAATTTCCGATAACATGGGCCTTCTAGAAATAAAAACTGCCCTGGTAGTTTAGTAGGCAGTGTACTTAGCCTACCAATCTAAGGGTGATAGTTTTTATTACAAAAAAGAAGCTTGAAAGCTATATAAAAATTATCCTTCTACTTTCACCACCTGTCTCATCTCTTCTCCAAAAAGAATATAACACGGTTGTGATTACATCGACATTGTTGCCTTAAGTGCTACTTCTCTTTAAAAAATAAAACGTGCTCCTTCTAAAACCACTGTAAGTAATTTAATCGCTCGTAGTGGCCGTAGGAATGAAAACATACCCACTGTTCAGCAAAATGTTGAGAATGAGCCTGGAACATCAACTTGTCAATGTTCGCATTAATTGGGTATTACAAGGGGCACTGCGCAACACTTTGCATAAAGATCTTCATCTGCACGCCTATAAAATTTAAGTCGTTCAAAAATTGAAGTTGACCGGCCATTATTTGCGTAAAAACATTGCGAAAAACTGAACGTAAACGATGCATTTTGCAACCAAATCATCTTTAGTGTTGAGGTTCATTTCCAATTAGGCAAACATTGTCGCGTATTTGGCTCACAAAATCCACAAATAGTCCTTGAAAAAACATTGCATCCAAAGAAAAGGTCAGTATGGTGTGGTTTGTGGTCAGGCGACCTAATCGGTCCTTATAATTATTTTTTTCCTTGCGGAAAACAGCAGGGAAAAGCCATCACCAAGAATTTCCTACACTACCAAACCATGATAACCAATTTTTGGTGGCCACTGTTAGCTAATGTTGAGATGAGTGACCTTTATTTTTAGCAAGGCAGTGCCACGAGTCGCACAGGCACCCCTTTATTGCATCAGAAATTTTCCGGTCGTGTAATTTCTTGATATGGGGGCCTCCTTATTGTGATTTAACATCGCTGCAATATTTTCTCTGAGGTCATTCGAACGACCGGGCTTACGTGAATAATCCACAAACACCTGACACTCTAAAATGATTTGATTTGATTTACATCTGCACCGACTAGGTAGTCATAATCAGATGGTGGTCAAACCACTTGAATGATTTGCAAACGTCATTCACGCCCTAGGAGGCCATCGCATACGTATATCCTCCGGCCACTCCTAGTAGCAATTTCGTAAGCCGGAACTAGGCCGCAGCCTTCACTCCTTGCTAAAGAGTTGGCGGCTTTCCAACTCCTGGTCCAGAACGCATGAAGCTTAATATAATTAAGAACACGACGGCATTCATACTCACTGGACCTGAACCATTCATTGTGTTCATTTTGAATGATTCGACCCACAAACTATCACGAGGGTCTCGAAACCACAACCACCACGATACTCCCATATAGGGGCTAACCTCAATAACCAGTCAGAGAACAGCTAATTGTCTCAAGAGACAAATAGTGAACTCTGCGAGCGTACTGATTCCCGTGGAAATATGTGGATTGTCCAGGTGACTCCTACTAGCCTTTGAGGGGCCTGGGCTCCTTTTTACCCCGCAAAACACCAGTCTAAATGGAATAGTAGGTTCCAAAAAGACTATCATGTGCCCCCGGGGGGATGGCACTCTGAAATATGAAATTCGGCGCTGCATAGACGAGATAACCGAAGCTTTGTCACAAAATGTGCTGCAAAATTTTGTAAAAAGAGCGGACGTGTGCTATGTTATAGAGCTGAACATTTGCTCGACCTCATATCCTGCTATTAATTCCCTTATTTGTACTTTACATTGGTATCAATTAAATTGAAGTATTCCAGAAAGGTATGTGTCTTAAGCCAATTTACTTCCGAACCTCTCTAATTTGCCCACACTTTCCCAACAGAAAGAAATAACTATACAAAATTATTTTACAAACAATAGAAAAAAGCGTGGCAACACTTTGTATAATTTTCATTATATATTTTTTTCTTGATTCGTTAAAACTCTTCAAGAAAGCCTTTACTATATATTCCGATGCTAACGGCTAAGCTCTTGGAATTTTTTAATTATCAGTTATTTTATTTAAGAATTTGGGTTTTTCGGCTAAGACTATAAACACATAGACGCCAGCAAGCTACGGGCTACAATATGTCAAAAATAAAATACACACTTGTATATGAAAATGACTATTTTGACCACACCCAGGCAGATTGTTGTCTGGGCTGCTTTTGTCGTTGTAGTCAAATTAAGCTTATTTATATTTCTTACAATATAAAAACAACATTCGCAACATAACAAAACGGTCGCATTAAATTATTTTTAATGGGAATGCGCTATCCCCTACAAAATAATAGCGAAAATTCATTGGCCTCTCCGGTAAAGCAGCAAAACGCGGCACTTCCAAAGTTTCGTATAATAACTTTTTTCCAAATTTACTTCTGGCAAGTACTCTCTCCCCCAGTGCTCTGGCTACCTAAAGCTCCAACGTCTACGTATGTAAAAACGTAGTCGGCATCACAAGCTGCCATTAATACAATGCTGAATGTCTCTTTAGAATTAAAATACATCAATGGCTCCTAAACAATTTGGCAGTCCTGTATTCACATAGAACATGTCAGATATGTTCCGAGGTGACAAATAAACGCCATGTAGTTCATCCTAAATTGCTTCGCATGTATCGTAAATAATTTTACAAACTGTGTATATTCCTAACTTGCGCAAAGTAACTGAAAGTGCAAATATTTTACTATCTAATACTCATGCCTCGAAAGCATTGTTACCGCCAAACGCGTTTCGACATCTATTGGTCGTCTATTGGACTGACTGACCAATAAATTAAAGTTGGGTACAGACATTCGAGTCGCTTTAAAAAAATGTTCTTCATCTTTTTCATCTGTGCGTACACATGTTTAATAAAAACCTTCTTCACTCATTTCAACATTAGCCAACCGTGGCCACAAAAAATTGGTTATCATGGTTTCGTAGTGCAGAAAATTCTTGGTGATGGCCTTTCCCTGCTGTTTTCCGCAAGAAAAAAATAATTATAAGGACCGATTAGGTCGCCTGACCACAAACCACACCATACTGACTTTTTCTTTTGATGCAATGTTTTTTCAAGGACAATTTGTGGATTTTGTGAGCTCCATATGCGACAGTGTTTGCCTAATTGGAAATGAACCTCAACACTAAAGATGATTTGGTTGCAAAATGCATCGTTTACGTTCAATTTTTTGCAAAGTTTTTACGCAAATAATGGCCGGTCAACTTCAATTTTTGAACGACTTAAACTTTATAGGCGTGCAGATGAAGATCTTTATACAAGCTGTTGCGCAGTGCCCCTAGTAATACCCAATTAATGCGAACATTGACAAGTTGATGTTCCAGGCTCATTCTCAACATTTTGCTGAACAGTGGGTATGTTTTCATTTCTACGGCCACTACGAGCGATTAAATTACTTACAGCGGTTTTAGAGGGAGCACGTTTTATTTTTTTAAAGAGAAATAGCACTTCAGGCAACAAAGCCTATTTAGTCAAGTACCGTGCTACATTCTTTAGGAATCCCTAGTGAAGAGATGAAACAGGTGGTGAAAGTAGAAGGATAATCGGAAATTAACTGCCGTATAATAAGACAGCACAGTGACCAGTGACTATGCCTTCATCGCTGAGCAGCCCCAATTTTAATTTTTGTAGTGAAAAAAACCAAGGGCTTCGTTGGGAATCGAACTCACAACCCCCAGACTCATAAGCTAGTACACTACCTACTACAGCCTATAGGGCCACCTAAAAATTTCTCAATGAAATTTTCTTCATACATTTTTCTAATACAAATACGAAAGAAAAATAATTTTATTGTTAGTCCAAACGTCAAAATTCCCGAACAGCTGCTTGTAATGTAGATGCCGCTTTCAAAATAATTAAGTAGCTGACTACACGGCGACATAGGTAGCCAGCAGAATTTGTAGCTGCGTGTTCGCGTAGCCTCAATGTGCTCAATGTGTTTAATGCCTAAGTCTTCTTTAAATAATTTGAACGTCGAATTTTTTTTTAAATAACTTTTTATTTAATAGAATAAATTCTTTATGCAAACTGTTATTAAAAGGTAATTTTTTTTAAACCCTTTTACTATTGTGGGCAGTTCTTGTTATCGATAAATATATTTTAGGAAGATTGTAGTAAATTATATTACGGGTTCAAAAGAATTTTATTATGCTGCTTTTGTTATCGATAAATGTTTTTCAATAAGTTTTTATAAACGATAAATTTCTTTAGAATATATTATCAGTATGTTAAAACCAAAAGATGTATTTCTGCTGCTTAAAGTCTTTAGTCCTATAAAGCACATAAATTTACTCGATTTCAGCCCGTTTAAATTTATTAATCGACATGTCGGATTTCTCTTATAACGACGAGAATATGCGCCTAAGTTTTTTTTCCAGTCGATTTTTCCTGGTATTTTGTTCAGGTATTCAGTGTTTTGTCTATTCTAATGATAGGCTCTGATCATATAAATCTTGTAGGTGTCTTATCGGTAGAAAATTTTAATTTTTTTTTGTAATATTTTAGCGATTATAATCTTCTGCAATTATTGGTATTTTTTTATTGTCAGTAACCATTTTTCTATAGAAAAATATAGTTTAATACATGAATTGAATTAAAAAATTAGAAAAAATTTTTTATCGATTCATTGTTCTTAAAAAAATTTTAATAGCGATAATATTTCTTCAAACATTTTTAATCGCATAAAGTTTTGTTATAAAATAAGTTTCTGTAGAGAATTTAAGTTATCGATAAATTTTTGTAAAAATAATAATATAAAAAAGAATTCTTTTGAAACTATAGAGACATTTTGACGAAGGCCAAATATTTCATTGGGAGTATTGAAATATATTCCATATTTTTATTGTTCTTTTAGGAATCATCCGATCCTTCAATTATAAAGTATTAGAAAAGCAAACTAATCAAGACTTTAAAAATAAAAATAGAGTTTATAACGCTTAAACGCCACTAAAACTTTCAATGGCAATTTAAAAATTGCTAAATAAAGAAACAACTTTTAAATTGATATCAAACTGAACAACACCCGAAAAATTTTCAAAATTTGTAGTTTTTCTTAAATTAAGTTCATGTTTTATATTTTAAAACTGTTTATTTAATTAGAAATAGTTTTAAATTTTTTACGCTTTCTTTATTTGGCACGAAATTCATGGTAAATTTGAATTCATTTTTCTATCAAAATTTATTTTAATTAAAATATAACTCCTCAATTAACCCTCTAATTAGCGCCTTGCTTTTAGGCCTTAATTAAATTATTTTTAACATATAAATCTTTTATTTTTTTTTATAATCTTGGCAAAATCTTTTCGCAGCTTTTAGTTAAGTATTAATTGTTTTACATCGTAACGTTTTTTAGAAAGAAAGAGTGCTAAATGAGTAGAATGATGAGTGTAAAATTATCATAAGAAAATTTAGGCCTTTTATCATTATCACAGACAAAACGAATAGAAACTTTCCACACAACAGAGAGTGAAATGAAAGACCTTTTAAATAATAATTTCATCAGTTATACTATTTCTATTAGTTTTTCTGTTGTATCAGTCATTATTTTTCTGTAAAAAATTTCCAAAAAAAAAATTGCTTACAAAAAATAGCATCAGTCATAATGTTTCTATTAAACAAAGAAATTAGTCATAATGCTTCCGTAATAAAATTTCGTCAGTCAAAATTTCAAATCTAATAATATTTCGTCAATCTTAATTTTTGTAATAAAAATTTCATGAGTGATAATTTTTTTAAATAAAAATTTCTCACTCTTAATTTTTCTTTAATTTTTATTTTTAATAAATATCTTTTTCTTTTTTAAGATCTTTTTTATATATTTTTTCTTCTCGATATTTCGCTTGTCTTTGGAAAGCTTCTTCAGGAAAAAATTTTATATTTTTGAAAACAAAAAATTATTATTATTATGTTATTATATTGATTTTTAAGAGCATAGACGCAATGTGGGATGTATTTTACTGTTCTATCGTTACTACAATGTTAAGTGCTCTAGTGAAATTAAGGAAATTGTTCCCGTTACTTGCACGATTTTACGTTTAACTCGAATTTCGTTGACAGCGCATCTGTTTGTGAATGATCGGTCGCTGAATCGCACTACGAATTACAGGGAAAATTCGTTTTTTAGCAGAACAGTCTGTATGGGGAATAACCTCCTTCCAGAGGTCTTTCCTATCACTTTTAATGTAGGAAAGCTCAAATCGAATACCCACTAACGCTACTTCCTCTTTCCTTTATCAAAGTCATAATTAATTGACATACATTTTTGCCTTATTTATTACAAAAGATCTATTTTCTAAATAAATTTTGAGCAGCTTGTGAACTTTAGCAGGTAAACAACTTGTAACTTTATAAATCAAGCCATCATGCCAGATCCTGTCGAATACTTGGGAGATGTCAATTAAGAGGGCACTGCAGTACTTTTTTTCTCGAAAGCCTCTCAAATCAAGTTTGTTATTCTATGAAATTGTTCCGTGGTGTTATGCTGTTTTCTGAAACCAAATTGATGATCAGAAATAATGGTTCTTGGTTCCACTTCCTGCAGTAATCTGTCGAGAAATATTCTTTCAACTTTGATAGAATAAGTAGTAAACTTATTGGGCGGTAAGACGTTACTTGAGTCGTGTCTTTGCTCGGTTTGGCTATCATTACTATTTTCTATATTTTCCATAATGCGGGTAGTGAACCAACTCATAGAATAGAATTAAATATAAACAACACAATTCGTACAGCAGAATATGGTAATTCTCTAATCATTATAGCGGTAATTTTATCGCATCTGGGAGCTTTTTTTTGCATTCAGGTTTCTAATAGCAATTTCCAAGTTGGGCTTAAGAATTTAAGAGGGTGCAGTACCGATTTATCAATTAAAATTGCATCAATTATCGTATGTGAATCATTTGGGGTAAAAACTTTTTCAAAATGATCAGCGAAAGCTTCAACCTTTTCATTTGTATTTCTCGCCCAGTCGCCGTTCTGTAATCGAATGGGATCATCATATACCGTCGATCTGCGCATGTTTTTAACGGATTTTCATAAGCTATAATCCGTCTTTTCAGTTGCGTCTAATTGCTGTAGATAATTTTTGAGACCAGACTCCTTTTCCTCCTTTATAGCGTTATGCATCCTTCTCTGCCACTGGTTGAATTGAAATTTTAAGGCGGTCGATCGACACTGTTGCCACTTTCTTCTTATTTTCCTCTTTTCGCGTATGAACCTGGGACGTGTCATATACTTTAGTTTTGTTGATCAACGAGATGTTGGTGTAGATACTCTAGCTGCTGCTGTCATAATATTTGTAAGGACACAAATTGCAGATTCAATCTCTTCTTTGCATCTAAGGGGGATATTTTGCGGTAAATGTGAACTCACAAACATTCTATATTTAAGCCAATTTTTCCGCCTGTTTAAAAAATAAGAATCATTTTACTCCTGGCTATATGGATTATCAATCGATGACAATATACTGGGCGAATGAAAAGAAGAAAGATTTAATGAAGGAACAAATGAAATACTTTCACGTTTTATACCTTTACAGACAGCAAAATTTATGACATCTGGTATTTTGTTGCGATCTGTAGGCCAGTGTGTTGGTTGACCCGCTGACATAGCATCCATCTTGTAGGACGATATTGAATCAAATAATTGCCTACCTCATGGTGTAAGAAGACGCGAACCCCAAAACGGATTTTTCGCATTGTAGTCATCGGCTACAACGAGTTTCAAAAAATTCGTGAAACTGCTCTTTACTAATCTCGTGGTTAGGACGACAATATACTGCTGAAGTAGTGGTCCCACTATTAGGAATATTTATGGATGTAACAAAACTTTAGTTTTACGGAAAATTTCTACAAAAAAATTATGACTGACAGAATTTTTTCTAAAAGCATTATGACTGATAAGTTTTTTTTTATAGCGAAATCATTATGTTGAAATATTTTTATTTATTTTAGTGTGGAAACTTAAAAAATTATAACTAGATGATAACTTTTTTTTTTATTATGACTGTAGAAATTTTTTTTTACAAAAATCTGAAACTGAAATTTTTTTAAAGAAACATTATAGCTGATACTTTTTCAGGATTTATGAAATATTTTGAGATTCTTGCGAGACCGCGATTGAGCGTATTAATCATGTTCCACCTTTTGGAACTTACCCCCAACTGGTTCGGAATACGAATGACAAACGTTGCAGTCATTAGCGAAATACTTTCGTTTTGAGTTCTTAAATCTCTTCCAGTTTTGCACAAAAGCCTTAAAATAAATTAAATTTTAATAAAATTGAATGGACCCCACTCTTTTACTGGAGTTAATAAAATATATTTATTTTATTTAAAAATATTAAAAATTATTTTAAATAAGAAAATGTGTACATCATTATGTAACAAAATGAAAATAATTTTTCAGTAAATTTTTTAATTGTATTAAATAATAATTATAGTATAATATTCTGAGCTATTTATTAATCGTTAATGTTTCATAAATATATTTTTATTTATTCTTTAAATACTGTAATGTTAAAACAAACAGAATTAATACAACAACAACAACCAAAAAACAACAACAAAATCCAATGCTGCTAATTAAACAATTTATAATAAAAATTGCATTAAAGCGATTAAAAAATATGCGTATTTTTTTATTATTATTATTGCTGTTGTTGTTGTTGTTGTTGTTGATTTTATGTGTTCAATTCATTATATAAAAGAGAATACAAAGAATTTCTTTTGTTTTTTTGCTGCAATTTGTTGGGTTTTTATTTACAATGAATTTATTTAACAAATTTAATTTTTCCCATATAATCATATTAAAATGGCTGTTCATGAGCTTAAAAAGCTGGGAATGAGTATTAAAATAACAGCTGTTCCAATTTACAATATATGCATAAGAATTGTTGCAATTTTCAATTTCAATAAAACAATTTATTTTAGTTTTTTTTTTTTAAATCTGGTGTTGGCAAAAAAAAAATAAAAATAATTTTTATTTACTTAAACAATAGTTAAAAAATAACAATTACTGCTATAATTTTTTTTTTTCATAAATAAAACAATTTTTTTAAATTGGTTTTTAAGTCAATAAGTCTGACAAATAATTTAATTTAACTATAATGTAATTATGCATTTAAAATAAATACAGATGATAAAAATTATAATAAATGGAAACCGCTTGTTATCAATTATTTTTTTTAATCTGAAAGAAGATAAATTTTTTAAAATTTTACAGAAGTTTCAAGAAAAATATATAAAAAAATGGCTGAACATAGATAATTGGCAGCACTGTTAATACTTTGCCTTAAATTAAAATATTAAAAATTAATCCCGCATGAATGCCAGGTGGCAGGAATTCTACCTACATGAGTAGATACGACCTTAATAAAAGAACTATCAAAACTCTAACAATGACTCGTCAGTACAGTCTAGAATATGGCTTAAATAAGATGTCTTCACATCGCAAGCGATCGCCGTGCATATCGAATAAACAGCCAATAAAGACAGAAAGAAATGATAATAGTAAAATAAAAAATATATAAAAATGTAAAGCTTGTTTTATTACAGAGCTTTATGTTGGCAACACTTTTTCAAACAGCGGCCATTTTGTCACATTAACCAGGGGTCATTATTTAAGCTGTCAAGTGACAATAGTTTTAGCATGACGCCTAAAAAACACTTCCAATTTGTTAAAATTTATTTTTAAAATCCTGGTTCTGTTCTAAATAGCCGAGGCCGATTTCATAAGCGAATTTAATTTAGTGATATAGATCACTTTTTTCATATGATGGATATGTCAATAAACAAAACTGCCATATCTGAAGTGATGATAATCCAAAGGGTATGTTGCTACATCGATCTATTTAGAAAAGCTGACTGTTTGGTGTGCTTAATAGGCGGGTGAAATCATTAATCCCTACTGCTTTAAAAACGATGTTGGTCAGAACGTTATAGTCAATGGTGCCCAATATACGGTCCTGATTATTGACTTTTTCGTTTATCACTTCAGCAACCATAATATGCAGGAGCTGTGATTTCGTATGAGACGATACAACTTTTGCCACATTACGTGATAAGATTTACAGCTGTACCTAGCTATGGAGCCCTAATCAGATGGTGGTCAAACCACTGTGAGTGAAAAGCAGCGCCACTCACGCCCTAGAAGGCCGAAGTCTAATTCTAGCTACAGGTCCTTCTTAGTAGCAATTGCAATGATTCGAGAGCAGGGCTGCAAACAACCACTCCTTGCTGAAGAGCTGGAGACTTTCCAACTCCTATCCAGAACACATGTCTAGCATGCTCACTGGACTGGATCATTCACCTGTGGGTGTTATTATTGGCGAGATGATCCTGGCCGCCATAATCATTCATGCATGGGGTCGCGAAACCACAACCACCACGATACTCCCATATAGAGACTAACCTCAATAATTAGCCAGAGAAGAGTTAAATGTCTAAAGAGACAAATAACGGAGCTCTGCGAGCTTACTGATTAGAATAAATGTTTTGGTAACAAGTCAGTGGCAACTCCATTTGACATCACATTGAATCAAGGTTTTCGGCCAGTCTTCGGTATTCTGTTGGCTTTAAGAATATAAGGAAAACTTTATTCTACGTAATAATCGGTATTTTGGTCAACGGTCATATTTAAAAGACCGCTGAGAAATATTAAGCGTTTTCGAAAATTTTATAAAAAAATATTATTTATTATTTAAGATGGGAATTTAACAAAAAGCATGAAATGAACATTCAAAATAAAAATGAGTCACAACCCTTTTCTACTTTTAGCGACCTTTCATTATTAAGTTTTTATATTTCTAATCAAATTTATATAAAAAAAAAACATCTCCCCGACGGGGAATTGAACCCCGGTCTCCCGCGTGACAGGCGGGGATACTAACCACTATACTATCGAGGATATATTTTTATCTGTTTAGCGAAAATTTAAAAAAATTTTACTTTTCGAATTTAGTGTCAGATCGTTCCCGACTGATTATTTGGGAATAACTAGAATCAAGCAGGGGAACAGTATCTATTTTTTTGTATTTGAAAAGCAAAAATTTTATTTCATTGGACAACAGTAATGAATTCATTTCGATTACAAAAATGAAGTGGAATTTAGTTGAACTTCTGTAAGTAAAAAATGAAAGTGAATCCAAAGTAAACACTAAATCGAAGCGTTATACGTGTCCGCAAATTCTTTATTTTCTGGTCTGACGTTAACACAAACAAAGCGGTTGGTTTCCCAACTCGTGAACACGCAACGATTAGCTGCCCATGTGAAAAACAATGATTTTCTAAATTTATCCCGCAAACACTAAGCGATTGGCCATGCGACTTGTTTATTGTCATTGCGAACGCAAGGCGAACCGGAAATTGCAATCGTTTAAAGTCAAGCGGCAGATCAGTCGGAATTATTGGTATTCGAGGAATACATACAATTTCAACTACGTACTTTCCGTTAATAATGGTTACCTCAATCAAATTCGGCATAAGTCTATTCACCGCAAGTCGTGGACCGTTGCAAAGTTGCGGTGGATTCAAATTACGTAATATCATAATAACTGAACCAACTTTGAGTTGCAAGTTATGTGGTGGAAATCCTGGTAACTCCAGACAGTTCAAAAACTCCGTTTGATAATTTACTGCATCATTAGGATTTGTTATGGAATCAACGGATTTCTATGTCACCATATCGCCATCGATTTTTGATTGAATGGTGTACAACATCACTATTCTTTGCGGCGAGAATTGCTCATTGACTTAACCAGGCATAATTCTGATAATTCTCACTAATGCTTGGGAAAACATTTTCAATAAGAGCTAATTGAGAGTCTACAAATCGGTGATTAATCCAGCTGTCGCATCAACTGGGACTTTTCCATTTCCAACAGCTAACAATTGTTTGGAAAATTGTGCAGCACTTTAATCATTTTGAAGTTGAACTCTCATATTAGCGGTTAGCGATAATGTTTTTACGTTATTCCACAAAGGTGATGCCTTCAGGCAAGCATTCAATTCATTTGCAGGCGTTGCACGGGGAATTACTGGCAACGTCTGCCTGAAATCACCTGCCAACAATATCATCAAGCCGCCAAAGATCCTTTAGTGTGAAGTTAAGTGCTTGAAGTAATTTCTTATGTGCCATTGTGCACTCATCCTAAGCAATGAGCTTGCATTGCATCAACAATTTTCCCATTGCACTGAATCGAGTATCAATTGTGTATAAATTGAGTGGCAACTTAAGCGCAGAATGTGCAGTACGACCGCCATCTAGAAGAGTCACGTTATTTCACAATTCGTCCGCAGGCGTTGCACGGGGAATTACTGGCAACGTCTGCCTGAAATAGGCTGCCAACAATATCATCAAGCCGCCTAAATTGTTGTTATTTCGCTGAAGATCCTTCAATTTGAGGTTAAGTGCTTCAAGTGGTTTCTTATGTGCCTTTGTGCTCTCATCCCAAACAATGAGCTTGCATTGCATCAACAATTTTTCCATTGCACTGGATCGGGCAAAATTGCACGTTGGAGTATCGATTGTGTTTGAATTGAGTGGCAACTTAAGTGCAGAATGTGCAGTACGACCGCCATCTAGAAGAGTCGTCGCAATACCAGATGATGCTAACGCCAAAGCCGTCACATGTCACATCTTGATCGAAAAGTGGCCAAAATCAATGAAATGACGATTATTTTCCCTGTTCCTCCAGGTGCGTCCAGGAAGAATAGACCACCAGTATTATTGACCACCGCTTGCATAAATGTTTCGCATACTTCTTTTTGCTGTTCATTCAGCAACTGCACATTATTTCAAACGAATTCCTGCAATGTATCAATATCGTATCGATTTAATTCTTGGTTGAATGCATCGTGCATCGATCGATTTGGCGCAATCATTGCTACTTCAATCAGTAGCTTGTTTGCAATAGTCAAGCATTGATCCTCAATCTGAATCAATCCTTCATTGTATATTTCATCGGTTATTTGCATGTCGAACGTATTTATTTTCGTGAGGGATACTCACACAACACGTACTGGTGCCGTTGTAGTACATGCTATATATCAGAGATGGCGCTGCATGTGAAAAATGATTTTCCCTGTTTTCCTGCATTTCTCTTGAAATTTTTCCTGAATTTTCTTTGCTGTAAACCTCACGGAGTACGAGACCTTTCCAATCAATACAAAACCGTGGAAATAGGTTCGTGCTTTATGGAGTTATAGCGTCAGGAAGGAAAACCCGACTTAGTTTTATATATATATAAAATATGTAGATTTCAGTTATTTAGAAAGAATTATTTTTTTTTTGTAAAAGAATGTATAAAACAAATGTGCTAACTGTGCATAATAATTTCTATATTCATGTAAGTACATTATAGCCACCTAAAAGTCTTGAATGATTTGCTTAAGCATTTGACAGAGTTTTTGTTTAATTTCTGACATTAGCTTAAGGCAGCTTATGCTTTTAATGTTAAAAATATATTTCACCAAAATAAAGACGTTAATAATGTTCTTTCAAATGATAATAAATATTCTCCATTAAATTTGAATTTTCTGTGTTTTTTGTTTCTTTAAGAAAGTAGGAAACCTCGCAATGAAACACCCAATATTAATTGCCTCATGAAAATATTTTCATTTTCAATTATATTTTTTTGCATATTTCAAAAGCTGCTGTGGTATAAGTTTTTCTTCTCCCTTCATTATAATTCTGTCATTAAAAACTCCATTTTGAACATCTAATTCCAATTTGAATATTAAAATTTTACATTCACAATTCGCGTAGTTTTAATTTATAAAATAAACTTTTTGACCGAGTAAACAATGAAAAAAAACAAACATCAAACAAAACATTTCTACTAAATAAAACTTGAGAAAATTAATTAAAATCTTAACTACAGTTGAAATCTTCTTTACACGAAACTAATCAAATGCAAAAACAAAGAAACAACAAAAACTCAAAAAACATAAAAAATAAATTAAAAACCGCAAAGAAAACCAATTGTTTCTTACATTTGCAAAATTTATTAAGAGTTGGAAATAACAAAATGGTGGTCGTTATTTGAAGCAAAACAACAAAAAAAAAATATTTAATTTAAAGAAAAATACACGCAAGCGGTTAATACCGATTTTAGAAAGGCTAAAGACCAACAGAGGAAGTAAATGATTTTTTAAATATACAAAAACTATAAAATGAAACTAAACTGCTAAAATACTAACATTAAATAAGGAATAATACTAACAATTTCAAATTATAGGGGGTAACCCATTTTTTTTTGTTGTTTAGCAGGGCGTTTTATAATACAATATATTAGAAATACACTGACAAAATGAGAGTTGGGACTTTTGGGGATATTAAGAATTTTTTATTTGTAATTTAATTATCAAATTATTTAAAAATTGGCATCGATTTTTAGAGAAAATAGTTACCGCGCATTTATACTTTCATCACAACAAGCAACATAAATAAAATAGTTTATAGCCAAAAAAAAAAATTATCTATCGGCCATTTTTACACAATCTAAGCGATATTGTACAAAACCAGATGAGTGAGAAATATAAACGGATGGAGCGCAAATTTACAAAGCCAACAAAACGAACCGACAATCACACTAAGATGGAGTTTCATTCACGCGTAAAATACCTCACAGACATACAATTCAATGAAAACGAGACAAAACTAATGGAAAAAGGAATGAAACATAATTTACCTTTTGACAGAAGACGATTAAAACACAGATTGTAGACGCTGAGGCAACTATCACTGTTTTTTTTTTTTTGTAAAGAGAAGTATAACTTTAGGCAACAATGCCTATTTAGTCAAGTACCGTGCTACATTCTTTAGGAAAGGGATAGAGAAGAGATGCAACAGGTGGTGAAAGTAGAAGGATAGTCGGAAATTAACTGTCGTATAAGACAGCTCTGTGATCAGTCATGCCTTCATCACTGAGCAGCCCCACCGACAGTCATTTTTTATTTGTAGTGAGAAAAAAACCAAGGTCTTTGTTGGGAATCGAACCCACAACCCCTAGTCATGTAAGCTAACACACTACCTACTAGCCTACAGGGGCACTACCACCCGACTGAAGAGAACACATAAGACACAGAGTGGCCGACATACTCGAAAAAACGATAAAAGAACACAATAAAGCAAAGACGAATCTAAACGAGCAAAAAATTGCTAAACAAATAAGGGCAAAATTACAGGACAATGAGCTAATAATTACAAAGGCGGACAAGGGAAAAACGACCGTAATAATGCACAAACAAGATTATATAGACAAAACCCAACAATTTATACAGCAGAGCCGACCAACTGCCCTAAATTTAAAAATGACGCAACTGAAGCCTTCCAAAGAGAAAAACGCAACCAATTAAAACGTTGCAAAACGTTTACTGACGGAAAAGTATAGAAATACATGAACATGAATCCAGGACCACCAACACTCAAAGTATAACCAAAAATACACAAGGAAAATATACCAATGAGACCCATTATAAACTACAGATCTAAACCGCTATACCACCTAGCTAAACACCTCCCTCACCGGCGTTCTTAAGGAAAGGATAAATTTACAAAACACGTACCTCATACGTAATACACAACACCTCATCGATAAACTTAAGGACATGAAAATAATCGAAGACACGCGACTCATTTCCTTTGATATCAAGGATTTTTATACTGCAACACATGAAACCTTAGATATTCTACGCAACACACTAGACAATCTATACGAAAGCCAAATCCAATACATCACTGATATTATAGATATTCCAAAGACGATAATAAAACAGAACTACTTTTGATTTAATAACCACTTTTATTAAATTACCTGATGGACTCGTAATAGGAAACCCATCTTCATTGAAATTTTCATGCAACATCTCGAATCACTACAGGTAAAAACACTAATGGAAAAACACAAAATAACTCATTTACTATAGATACGTAGATGACAAGACAACGGCGAACAAATTCTAGAAAACTTAAACACAATTCATACTAAGATTCCATATACAATGCAAAAAGAACAAGACAGAAATTTGCATTATCTTGACATCACTATAACATGAGGAGCTGACTATTTAAAATTTGACATCTGTGGACTACCATCCACAACACCTCAAACCACCCTACCCAACAGCGTTTAGACATATGATACACAGACTTAAGATAATCCCACTTACTCCAGATAAATACAACAAAAAACTCGACACAATTAACACTATAACTAATAATAACAGCTACAAACTTACTTCTTAGACAATACAGCACGACAGCCGATACAGCACGACGGCACACCTGCACGTACACAGGACTAGAAATATACAGACTAACTAACCTTTTCACAAAGAAGGAATAGTCACAGCATTCAAAACTGGCAACACTCTGAGACATAATCTCAGAAACAACTGACAAATTTAGTTCCAGCGGTGCATACCGCTTATATAGGACTAACTGGACAAGATTTATAGAACACATACGCTCATACAAACGGAAAAGAGAAGATTCCAACTTTGCATTACACCCCTCCCTCCCCCCCGGGGTGGCACATATATATGGTCTTTGGAGAAAGCAACAACTTAGACCAGTGCAACTGGGGGGAAAAAGCAGCCCAGTCCCCTGAAGTCAGCAGGGGTGCAACTGGAAACTCCACTTTATTTCCACGGAAATCAGTAAGCTCGCAGAGTTTCATTATTTGTCTCTTTAGACATTTAACTGTTCTCTGGCTGATTTTTGAGGTTGGCCCCTATATGGAGGTGTCGTGGTGGTTGTGGTTTCGCGGCCCCATATCAGGTCTATTGTTTAATATGGTGGCCAGGATCATTTCGCCGTTAATGACACGCTAGGTGAATGATCCAGTCCAGTGAGCATGCTAGACACGTGTTCTGAACAGGAGTTGGAAAGTCTCTAACTTTTAAGCAAGGAGTGATGATTTGCAGCCCTGCTCTGGAATCATAGAAGTTGCAACTAGAAAGTTCTGTTGCATAGAATTATAGCTTCGGCTTCCTAGGACGAGCATGACGTTCCAAATTATTCAGTGGTTAGATCCACCATCTGATTAAGGCTTCATGGCCAGGTGCGGATGTAAATCGAATCACACAGTTTGCATTACACCTTGACACTTGCGGACACACACCAAGGAAATAGATGAATGTATGAAATTACTACATCCTATCAAAAAAAAAGGACGATTACTAGACATTCTTGAAAACATGGAAATCTACAAAACAATAATAATAATAAAAGACGAAGGTAGCGATGAATTTACTTTGCACGAAGATGCCATTCTGCTTACCTGGATAGATACGAACTTAATAACAGAACTGCCTGAACGCCAACACTAACTCGCCAAACCACAACGGGGCTTGAGAATGATGCTTCGCATCAAACCAGCCAGATAGGACAGGAAATAGCAATAGTATTTCATTTACTGGTGGAAGAAAAATAAACATTATAATATAAGAAGTTTATTTTTCAATTACAACAACATTTTACACTGTTTTAATTTTTTGACACATTCACATGTATTTACAACTGTTACAATGTAATTAATTGCGCACAAAAACCCTATTAAAATAACTAAAATTCACTATGAAAATGGCGATTCTATTAAAATTACATTTCGTAAAGTTCTAATACTTAAATACAAAAATATGGGATTTTTATTTTTTTAAATTTTTAAAGATAAATAAAAAAAGATTGTTTAAAAAAACTATAAAAATATTTTTTAAAATTATTTTCCCAAAATAATTTTCTCTAATTAAAAATTTTTCTTTAGTACTTAAATATTAAATTAATTAAAATGATAATAATAAATAAAATAAAAAACGAAAACATGTCCTCGATAGTATAGTGGTTAGTATCCCCGCCTGTCACGCGGGAGACCGGGGTTCAATTCCCCGTCGGGGAGATTATTCAATATTTTTTTAAAACCTGATTCCAAATAATTATTTCATTACTTTTTTAAATTTAAGTGATGTCGCTGAATATTTGTTATTTGCTTTCATCCTTTTTTATGAAATTTTCGGAAACGTTGAGTATATTTCTCAGGTCTATCACAGTGCAAACACTTGAGTGTCACTGTTGACCGCAAATACCGCGGTCTACACCCCTTACCCCAAAAAATTAACCACCTGGAGCACAAAATTCACCTTATTATTGCTGAGATACGGCCACAATAATGGAAATAAGTCATGGAAAATTTGTTTTATAGATAAGACTAAGTTCGAGCTAGCCATTGTGGTCATATGCCCGAAGTTTTATTTAAATTATGAAGTCAGAAGATCATCTTTCGAAGAAAATAAATTTCATATCAATTACAGAAATTCATCTTTTTTATTTTTATTCCATTTCAAAGTTCTTTACCTCTTTAAAAACACCCTTTGCATATCATATTTATTTGCTATGAGTGGCAAAATTGAGTTGTAATTTTTTAACATTTATTTCTAAAACTGTTAGGAAAATTAAACATGTTACGTTACGCTATTGAGCAAAAAATTTTTAATGTAAAAATTGTGGTGAACATTTCACTATACCAAAATTCGAATAACTTCTCCTTATAATCAGGATACTTTTGAGACCACTGTGCGTAATTTAAGTGCTAAACTCAAAACTCACGGTATTGTTGCCGACAACAGGTCAATACTTTATGCTAAAAGTGACCATAGTAATGCAATGAGCCTGGACCATCAATTCGTCGACTTTTGCAACAATAAGGCGTCACCAGATGCAAATCGCTCTACATTTTACCCTAAGATCTTCATCTTTACGCTTATAAAGTTAAACTTGTACAAGAATTACAACCGACCACTGTTTGCGTTAAACGTTTCTGAACAAAAATTGCACATTTTTTATTTGCTTTTTATTCCGCTTCCGTAACGCTAAAATTACCTATAGAAACCGATGTCGCATCATTTCCGAAACACAGAACTATGCATAAGCATGCAACATTACGGGCATTCAAATCGACTCTATTCACACGACCCCATTTTGAGATCCTTGCGAGATCGTAATTGAGCGTATTATACATGTTCCGCCTTTTGGAAACCACTTCTAACTGGTTCGATCTATTACTAAATGAATACAAATGACTTATGGTGCTGTCATGTGTGAAAGAGTATATAGGTTTGAAAGTTTGATAAAGAAGAAGAAAAATAAGAAAGAAAGGAACCTTGTGGTACCGCTGAATTAATCTCGAACTCGTCTGATGAAATCCCATCTATTATAACTCGTATAGTGAGAAATTATCACTGACACGAAAAGCAACAAGTTTTAACAGATCATCATCATGCCACAATCTGTCAAACGCTTTGGAAATATCTAGAGCCACCAGCTCACTTTCTCTGAATTTATGTATGGAATTGAAAGTTTGACAGAGAAGGTCATTTAGAAAATAAAGAATTAGGGTAGAAGAAAGATAGGAGCCTTGTAGTACACCTGAATTAATCTTGAACTCGTCTGATGAAATCCCATCTATAACACCTCGATATAAATCTAGAGAAATAATCAACGCCACCAGAAGCAACAAGTTTTAACAGAAGTGCATCATGCACTTCTTGGAAATATCTAGAGCCACCACCTTACTTTCTCTGAAATGATGTAAGGAGTTGCGCCATTATACCGAAAGGGAAGCCCCCTGCGGAAACCATACTGCTGGTCGCTAAGAAAGCTATTGGACTTCAGGTATCTCCTAAGATGAAAATTAATCATACTTTTCATCGGCTTAGAAAATGCAGAAAAAATTGCAATTAGGGGCTAATTTTCAGGGTTGTAAGCCCCACCCTTTTTAAGGATTGGCGTTACATTAGCAAGCTTCTAATACTTTGGAAATTCACCGGCATGATATAATGTGCTGAAAGGGGCTGCTAACGGACCCATTAGCGTCAAAGAGTACTGTTTCAAGACCAGTGCTGGAATCCCTTCCTGCCCAGGAAAGTTGTTGAAGTTGAGATCTGCTAATACCTTTTTAACCGCTCCAGCTCGAAAGAATATCTTCGGCATAGTAACGGATAATCTGTTGAGCTCGGGCAGTGGTTAACTGCTTTCTGGTAAATAAGAATAACTTGCAAATATACCAGCCAAAAGGTCAGCTTTTTCAAACGGGTCAGTGAATATTTAGTCATTCTTTAAAAAAGTTGGAATTGAAGAACTAGAATTATTCTTTACTCTCAAATCACCGAAACTTTTTGCTACCCTTAGGAGTAGCAAGAACTCTTTTCATGCCTTAGTACACGGCGGCACGAAGATCACGTCCTTTTGCATAACGAATCAGTAATTGCGCTTTTGTTTATACGCCAGATACTGAATAGTTCCTCTCTTCATTTGATTATTTGCGAATATACAAAAAGGTTAGCTTTGTTAAACGGGTCACTGAATATTTGATCATTCTTTAAGAAAAGTTAAATTATTCTTTACTCTTTTAACAAACAGCCGAAAGCTCTTGCTACCACGAGGAGTAGCAAGAACTGTAGCACGAATATGAGGCTCACAAAATCTATAAACAGTCTTCCAAGGCCATTTCGTCTAAGGAACGTGGTGCTGTTTGTGATTAGAGGGCATCATCGGGCTTAATTTTTGGCAAATGGGCAAGAAAACGCCATCACTGTAAATTCTTCGCGTTACTAAAATATTGTTACGGATGTGTCTGGCTTACGTTTTAAAAGAAAATAATTAAGCAATATGGGTAAGCGGTTTACCAACTGCGTAGTTTGCTAAGAGAAGTTATGAACGCACGACAACAACAAATTTCTAGTTACAAAATGCATAGAAATTTTATACACACAAAACAACAACAATTAAATATGCTGTTTACTAACTGCTTAGTTTTCTAAGAAAACTTATTTACACAAGACAACAACAACTATTTTAAAATTAAATCCTGGAAGAAACTTTATCAGTATAAAAACAAAAATAAAAAATACACACAGACATACAGGCGCCTATACATTGAATGAATAACGTAACAACAAAAAAATGTAATACAAAGGGAGTAGAATATTATTAATTTTTTTAGACTTTTAATGGAGAAATATAAAGGGCAGCGTTTGAGTTGATAGTAAATTAGTTGAAAAATAAATCACGTGAAGTAAAGATGTGCATCTTAAGTAAATTTTTCTGTAGTGTCAACTTTGTGTGTAGCTAAAGTAAATATATTTGTAAAATCTGGTGTTATTTATTTTGCAATAAAGAACTCACAACAAAACATTTATAAAAGGTATGCGTGATAAGATTTACATCTGCACCTACCCGTGTGAGCCAATATTAGATAGTTGATCATTACCACTGTGGATGAAATGTAGCGTCATCCCCGCCCTAGAAGGCCTTCGGATACGTATATCCTCCGGTCACCCCTAGTTGCAACTTGAAAAGCCCGAAGCAGGCCGCAGCCTTCATTCCTTGCTGAAGAGTTGAAGACTATCCAACTCCTGGTCGAGAACGCATGAAGCTTAATATAATTAAGAACACGACGGTATTCATACTCACTGGACCTAGACCATTCGTTGTGCTCATTATGAATGATCCGACCCACAAACTCAAACGAGGGCCTCGAAATACACAGCTACCATGATATTCCCAAAGGACCAAACCTCAATAATCAGTCAGAGAACAGCTAAATGCCTAAAGAGGCAAAAAGCGGAACTCTGCGGGCCACTGATTCCCGTGGAAATATAGTGGATTGTCCGGTTGGCGCCTGCTAGCCTGTTTGGGGACTGGGCTCCCTTTTACCCCCGCAAGATGGTTGCGTGATCCATAATGACTTATAATGTGCCCCCGGGGGGCGGACGTACCAATATGATAAAAAATTTTTTGTGACCATAATTGACTACAATTGATATCAGTGACTTATGGCTTTAGCTAAACGCCGCCAGAAATCACTCCACCTCCCAAACAATTCAATTATTGCATGAGAAAGTTCCCGGCAGCATGATTTATGCACATTTCGGCACATGAATAGCCAATTTCTTTATAAGAAGTCACATTCAGTTAATAATCGAGACAAGACCCTGAAGACAAAACTAGGAAAACAATTAAATTGATACAAAATTTATTGTTTCCTGAAAGTCTGTGCGTTCCCTTATAGACCAACTCAGACCGAAAGTAGAATGTTACAAAATAAGTTTAAGTTCGTTTTATTTCTTAAATTTAACAGTAACAATTTTAGTGATATTTTTCTTTCAGTGTTCATGACTTGTATTTAATATCATTTTATTTTAGCTCTCTCTTCGTTTGCTTAATTCAACTTAAACGTGGCCATAGGTCCTGTGCGTTGACTTGTGTTTGTGTGATTTTTTCTAGTATTTTTTTATTTGCCTGCATACAATTGCCTACAAAATATAGAATTATTGTTGAACAACAAAAGTAATTTAGATTTTTATCTGTTCAAATGTTGTACGAACAATAGTACCAAATGTAAGTAAAGTTTACAACCACTTTGTACTTAAAACGTTTTCAAGTACCAGTTACTTTAAACTTTTGTAAGCTGAATAAGTATGTATTAGTGTGTTGTTCTTATATTGTTTTTGTTCATTTACAAACTTAAAACGGATGTCTACTAATACTAATACAGAAGTTAAGTTGTATTTTATTTATTTTTGTTTTTGTTTTTGTATATTTTAAAAGGATTAAAAAAGTGTAGGAAATAAATACATTTTATAGAGATTTAAAGTTGATTTTGTATTTAAATTAGAGACTTAAAGTCACTGTGGATTTTTCAAATACTTTCAGTTATAATTGCAGAACTTTATGAGGATATTTGAAATTAGGAAAGGATACAAAAATATTAAAATTATATTTTAAAAAAGTTGATACAGAAAGCAAGGATTTTAGTCAATTAGTCGAAAGAATTTATTTGTTTTTTTTTCATAATCCTTAGAAAATTAATATTGTGGTTATCATAAAGGGGGGGTTTTCAATAAGAAGTTTGTTTTCTTAAACAAAATATAACAAAAAAATTTAGATTAAGATGATTCAAATGTCCACTACGACCACGCTGACAGATGTCGATTCTTTCATCAAAGTTCTTAAACATTTTTTTTGCGAAATGACGGTCCTATTTCTTTAATCACATCACGGATTTTGAGTTTTAAGGCAGAAATTGATTCGATTGGCTCCGTATAGACTCTATCCTCAACATAGCCCCACAAAAAATAATACAGTGGTGTTAAATTACACGATCTGGCTGGTCACTTAACTGCTGATTGTCGTAAAATTATGCGTTCGGGAAATTTGGTTTGCAATAAATTAATCGTTAATCATAGGCTGTATGACATGTGACGCCCTCCTGTTGAAATCACATGTCAGTGATATCCACGTCGTCAAAAATAGGCCAAAATTGAGGTGCTAGCACTTTGCGATAGCGTGGTCCATTGAACGTTACTGCATTTCCAGCCTTATTTTGCAAAAAAAGGCCTAATCACGTCTTCAGACCTGTAACGGTGAAAGTCGTACCTCGTTTTCACCTACACCATATTACTACCTCATTACTCTATTATTACTTTATTATTATTTTCTTTAATTTAAAATGAATTACTATTATTACTATACTTATTGTTATTATTGTTTTTATTATTATTATTCTTATTACCCGATGTTGAATTCCTTATTTAATTTAAGACAAATTCTAGTATTATCTGATTTATGAATTATTATAATTATTATATTACATTATATTTATAAGATTTAAATTAGCGGTCGGGAACGTTGGAGCGACACGTGTGAGTCAAGAACATACAGATAATCAACGCAGTCAGCTGTTATGCAGATTAAAACTCACCGCTGATAGTTGTCATTCAACTATGACGGATATTAATGTGTGTGTGTGTGTGTGTGAATGTGTGTACCCACGCACAAGTATATAAGGCGGAACATTTTATTAAACACAAGGAATTGGCAAGAAGATCGCCTGCAGATAAGAAGTCTTTTGGAGGAGTTTAATACTCCGCAATAACTTCTTATCAGCAGATAGCAAGTAGATCGCCTGTATGTAAGAAGCCTTTGGAGGAATTTTATATTCCGCAATAACTTCTTGCCCGCAGTCAGCCCGCCTGCCAGTAAGAGATCTTTTGGAGGAATTTAATATTCCGCAAAAACTTCTTGCCCGCAGACAGCCCGACTGATACTGTTGCGGAGTTTAATATTTCCGCAGTATCATTTCACCCGGCCAAGAACACCCGTGCCGCTGCCACCTATGTCGCAGCCATCCTCAGCGCTGTTGCGAGCACCGCTGACGCCCGTACCGCTGCCGCCTGGAACGCAGCCATCTTTATCGCTGCCGCCTCTGCCACTACTGCCGGAGCCGTCTTTACCGCTGCCGTCTCTACTACCGCAGCCAGCTGCACCACAGCCATCAGTGCCGCTGCCGCCTTTACTGCTGCCGCCTGTACCGCTGCTGCCAGTACCACTACCAGGTCCTGCCGCCAGTGCCGTTGCCGCATCTACCCCTGCCGCCTGTACCACTGCCGCTAGTACCATTACCAGGTCCTGCCGCAAGTGCCGTTGCCGCATCTACCACTGCCGCCTGTACCACTACCAGGTCCTGCCGCCAGTGCCGTTGCCGCCTCTACCACTGCCGCCTGTACCACTGGTCCTGCCGCCAGTGCCGTTGCCGCATCTACCCCTGCCGCCTGTACCGCTGCCGCCAGTACCACTACCAGGTCCTGCCGCTGCCACTTTTAACGCTGCCACCACTGCCGGAGCCGTCTTTACCGCTGTCGTCTGTACTACCACTGACGTTCCTACCGCTGCCCATCGCCTCAGCGAGTTGACTCCTCGTTCTTCGGCTACGGTTCCCGGCCGTCCACTATCAACCCGCCACCTTGTAAAAATTAGTTCACAAATAAACGTGGAGATAAGTTTTATAAAGTTGATAAAACCTTGAGTGTCGTTCCTTCTACGATAATAAACAATTAAAATTTGCAACGACCCTGGCCTCCGCTGTCGCTATCCCAGCAACCAGCGAAAACGTGTCGTTACAAACTGAATTGGCTTATCGGTAGAAACTCTACCCTGAAATTGGATTGCAAACTTTTGTTGTACAAGGCGATTTTAAAACCCGTCTGCTGTTATGGAATTCAATTATGGGGTACAACCTCAGCATCAAATATTTTAAAAATTCAGAAGCAACACAACAAAATTCTCTATATGATTACAGCAGCTCCATGGTATATTAAAAATTCCCGTATTTACGAAGACCTAGGCGTGCTCTTGGTAAGAGAAGAATTCGCTAGATTCGCGAAACTGGGAACACACCCTAACCCATTCGCACGTAACATCCTTAATTTTGGCGGCCATGCTCGGTTGAAAAGGAGGAATACTCTTGCTATCATCCGAGCATAAGACAGATGACCTTGCAGATTTAACACCCGTTGCAACATTACTTTGTTGTCCAGCATTGACTAGCTTCAAATAAATTTTTAGTCAATAAATAATTGTATAAAAAAAAAATTGTTACAAACTCTTCTATTCGCATTCAATATATTGCGAAGAAGACTTAAGGTAGAATTCTAACTTTGTATTGTGACAGCAGTCATCAAGGCACTATGTAGCCTTCTCAGAGAAATTATAAATTTGAGCCACTTAATTGGCATCTGTCTCCAACGCCAGGGGTATTTAATAACACCACTCCATATCATATTAATAAAATTAACAAATTTATAGAGTCTTCCTTAAAAGTTCATCATCTGTTTAGCAATAAACACACGCACTTACGCACCTGTTAATCTTCTCTTCTCATCCTTTCAAAAGTGTCTATAATAAAGAATAAAAATTGTTAAGCATTATATTTAGTTCTATTGTATTTATAGTTTCCATTGTTTTTCTGTTATTTTCTTTCTTCATCTGTTATTGCTCTGTACCATTTAATTCTATTTACGTTGTGTTTTTGTGTTTTTATATCTTAAACAACAATTTATTTCCTTTTAACCACTGACCGGAACTCGGTTAAACATTTAATACAACTTCATCAGAATTTCTAACCTACATTCAGATTGAATATAGCTATAGGTAAACGTGCTATACATAGGCAAATAAACTAAAATTGTTTTGCATTTACCCAGCAGTTCTGAAGGTTGTTTATAATATATGATTTTGGGAATCAATTTTGCGAATTACACGCATGAAAGTAGCTTCAAAAATAAGAAATTCTGCATTGTTCGTGTTGTCAAGTTGGCTGGATTAATAAGTTATCACGGAATATCTCTGTTGTGCCTCGAAGCAAAGTTACAGATATTGAAAGGGAGAAAGAAAGGGCATCTCTAGCAGGTCGGCAAACGTCCCTTCTCTTCACTATATATTGAACCACAAAGCTCTGCGTATTTCTTCAATGCAGTGCCAAATATAATCTTTCAGAGCATTAGTTGTTTATCGATTGCTAACGTAAACCTGGTCTTTCAAATGGCCCTAGAGAAAATAATCCAGCTCCCTTAAATCACAAGAACAAGTCGGGCAATTGCTATTGCAATATCAAGAAATTACGCTACCGGGAAATTTCTCATGCAATAACTGAAATGTTTGGTTGGCTGAGTGACTTGTGGCATTGCCTAGCTGAAACCAAAGATCACTGATATCAATGCTAGTCAATTGTGGTCACCAACAAGTGGTTACCATGGTACAGTAATGCAAAGAATTTACAGTGAGAATGTTTTCTTGCTCATTTTCCTAAAAACTAAGGCGGATGGTACCGTCTGACCGGCATCATACGTTCACTTTCTTTGGTTGAAATGGCTTTTTTTTTTAAAGAAGTAGCACTTCAAGCAACAATGCCTATTTAGTCAAGTAGCGTGCTACATTCTTTAGGAAAGGGATAGAGAAGAGATGAAACAGGTGGTGAAGGTCGGAAATTAACTGCCGTATAAGACAGCATAGCGACCAGTGACTATGCCTTCATCACTGACCAGCTACACCGAAAGTAAATGTTTATTTCTGTAGTGAAAAAACCAAGGCCTTCGTTGGGAATTCAACCCACAACCCCATACTCACAAGCCTACAGGGGCACCTACTGAAGACTGTTTGAGAATTTTGTGAGCCTCGTAGCTCACAATTTTGTTTGTTTATAGAACCGCCTTGCAGTCTTGATGGATCTTTTGCCCATCTTGACATGTGCCTTCGGGGGTAAAAGGCGACACCAGTCGCTTGGACTAGCAGCAGGCCGAACCTGGAAGAGACTTAGGAGTCTCGAAATCTAACTAGTGGCTTATTCTATATACTGGTACCACGGGAACCAGTTACTACATGCGTGATTTGATTTACATCTGCACCGGCTAGGTAGTCATAATCAGATGGTGGTCAAACCACTTTGAATGATTTGCAAACGTCATTCACGCCCTAGGAGGCCATCGAATACGTATATCCTCCGGTCACTCTTAGTAGCAATTTCGAAAGCCCGAAGTAGGCCGCAGCCTTCACTCCTTGCTAAAGAGTTGGAGACTTTCCAACTCCTGGTCCAGAACGAATGAAGCTAAATATAATTAAGAACAAGACGGCATTCATACTCACTGGACCTGAACCATTCATTGTGTTCATTATGAATGATCTGACCCACAAACTCTCATGAGGGTCTCGAAACACATAGCCACCACGATACTCCCATATAGGGGCCAACCTCAATAATCAGCCAGAGAACAGCTAATTGTCTAAAGAGACAAATAGTGAACTCTGCGAGTGTACTAATTCCCGTGGAAATATGTGGATTGTCCAGGTGACTCCTACTAGCCTTTGAGGGGCCTGGGCTCCCTTTTACCCCGCAAGACACCAGTCTAGATGGAATAGTAGGTTCCAATAAGACGATCATGTGCCCCCGGGCGACCAGTTACTACAGGGCTTCAAAATCACATCCTTATACTAAGTTCACACTTCTGTTTTTGAACGCGTTTAAGCAAAGTGTTTTAATAACTAACTATAGCCGTTCACGCTATATTTGAGATGTTTAAGGCCGACGTTTTATGTACGTTTTTAACCTTAAAAATCAATTTTTAAGGTTTTAGTTGGGAATCAAACCCAAACCTCCAGACTGATTAGCTAAGTACACTACCTACTAGCCTAAAAAGGAAAAAACGCACTTAGCACATCCCAAAATGAAATGCAATTCAGAGTTGCATTTGCCATTTACGTGTTTAACGACGTGTTTAAATATAAAACAACTCATTTGAGATGTTTAACAAAACACGTCAATGTATGGTAAAACATGTTTAAACACGATTGAGATGTTAAACACACTAGGTGTGAAATAGTATTACGCAAAATTCGACATGTGATAGTTTTGGATAGCCCCAATTGTTGAGAACGTCGGGGAAATGACAAATTTAGATCTCCTTCAACACTGTGGCTTACGGCTGTGATGTTTGCAGATGAACAATCCTTTCGAACACGCGTTATTGTTCGGAGCCTGTCGACTCAAACCTAAAGACTAAATTCTTAATAGCAGTCACAGAAGGACCATTGTGTTGTTCGATCATGAATTTTACGAAATATAACTTTAACAGAATCAGCATTTTCATAGTGGACTTTAATTATTTTAATGCGATTTTCGTGCGAAATTAAATTCATTACAACAGTTGTCAATGCATCTACAACGAATGCGTCAAAAAACTTAATATAAAAACTATCATGTTGTTTGTGTTGCCACAATTCACAAACAAACTTCTTGTTGAAAAACCCGATACAAGTGAACATTTTATTATATTACTATTTTATAATGATATCAACGAAACTGACCTTGTCAATAGAAGTATGCGCTTTAAGCCAATTTACTTCCTAACTTTAATTTTGCCCACCTAATATATCCAGCGTGTCCGCCGGGAAGGTACACTTCTTTGTCACTTACCGCCACTTTGGTAAACACTGGTCTTGACAGGTCATATTGGGCGGCCGTGAAGGAGCCGTGTGGCAAAATTATTATGGAAAAATATTCGATAAACCAAAGTGTTTGACTTGTTAAATTATTTTATCCAAATCAATCATCGATTACTGTGACGATGAGAAAGTTTCGTGAAATTTTTGGGAGAAACAACGTGCCAACAAACCACACTATTTATCATGTAGTGAATGATTTCGAAGAAAGGGAACAACTTTGGCCACAATTTTGCACAAGGATTTGCATTTGTCTCCATATAAGATTCAGTTGACACGAGAGCGTCTTCCACAAGATCATTTACGCCGCCGTACATATGCCAATAGGATGTTACAGCTCACCCATGACAACCCCGATTTTCATGAAAAAGTTATAATGAGTCACAAGGCACATTTTCATTTGAATGGATTTGTAAATGAACAGAATAGTCGGTTCTGGGGAATGGGAAACTCTGAAATTATTCAGCAGTCACCTTAGCATCCATTAAAAGTGACAGTCTGGTGTGCAATTTCGTCAGGAGGAATCAATGGATCTTACTTTTTTCATTTAACCAAAAATTATAAAATGATTTGCTACTACCCAGCAAGTTCTTACATTTGAACTGCTGGGCAATGAAACCACTTTTCAAACTATGCATTTGTGTGTGTCTATTTGAGTGTTTGGGGTTTGATGTGTCTTTATATTTATATTTTCTATTACGTTTTGAATTATCTCTCTTTTTAACTTCTTGAATATAGAATTTCCTATAAATGCTCTTCAATTCACATTTTAACCAATTTCTGCAATCACACACATACACACATATATACGTACACACACATATACATACATTGTAAAACTTATATTCTCCATTGCTCCTTCCATTTTCCTTGTACATATTTTTATTTTTCATGTTGGTCTATTGCGGCATTTTCACACTTGTGTTTGCATTTTAATTGAAAAACTTTTTCCGTTTGGTTTTCAATTAGATTTGTTTTGCTTCTTCTTCTTTTTTTTCAAATTGTTTGCTCTATTTTTATTTTATTGTTATTTTTAAACGGTTTTAAACTCTTTATATTTCTTAATTGTTTTTTGGTATGGGGAGAAATGTAAAAGAATTAAAAAAAAAATTAAAAAAGAGAGAAACCTCGTAAGTGAAAAATAATAAAAGAGCGCCCTCTAGTGGTCAAATTTACAAATAAGATTTTAAATAAAATTAAAAATCAATGGATGAAATATTAGTAGAAGTGCATGCGATTTGGATTCAATTGAAAATTTCTTAAAAATTTCAGTGATTTTTCTTTAATAACAACAATAATTTTTAGTTTAAAAAAATATATCAGTATAAGACCCCTTTTATTTTTTGGGCTAAACTCTTACTTTCTAAATAAAATTTCCTTTTTTTTGTATTTTATAAAAAAAAATATTTTATAGTTTTTTAAACGATCTTTTTTATCTTTAATAAATATCTTTTTTCTTTTTTAAGATCTTTTTTTATATAACTTTTCTTTTCAATATTTCGCTTTCCTTTGGAAAGCTTCTTCAGGAAAAAAAACATATGTTTTTGTCAAATGTTTTGAAACATTTTTTCAATTTGTTAATAATTTTGTTGTTTTCAAAAATATAAAAATTTTTTCCTGAAGAAGCTTTCCAAAGGAAAGCGAAATATTGAAAAGAAAAGTTAAATAAAAAAAGATCTTAAAAAAGAAAAAAGATATTTATAAAAAAAATAATTTAAAAAAATATATATTTTGTTTAAAAGTAATAAATATCGATGATTTTCCATACAATGCATCCGAGTAACATTTTCGGTAGTCGTTTTATTGATTTTATATTCGAGTAAACTAACTCGGTCCAAAATAAAACTCGAATATTTTTAACAGAAGCTTGTGAGATCCCCAAAAATACAAATTTCAAATCTGGTCTCTTTTATGGTTTAAATAAACTTGAGGATGTTGGCGAAGTATTGCAAAAAAGTAAATGACGTCAAAACTTGAGGTTAGGAAGTAAACTCCCTTAAACAATACACTTTTTAGACTTCAGTTTTATAGATATCAGTGTAAGGTGAAAATATGAGAACTAAGAAGGGAATAGTGGACAAATCACTACCTCTAACATGTCGTTAGACGTTCGTCCTTTTCACAAAATCTTGAAGCATATTTTGGAACAAAGGTTCGCTTATCTTGTCGCGCTCTTTTAAAACGTTAGTTGTTTGTGGTTGTGCACGGTCTTTCAAATAGCTCCAGAGAAAATAAAGCACCACCGATAAATCACTAGAAATCGGCGGCTAATTAATATCGTCAAGTAGAGAAATTATGCGATCGGAAAATTTCTCATGCACTAACTATATTTATTGGGTGGTGGTAAACTTGTGGCGCCATCTTGCTGAAACAAAAGATGACTGATGTCAACATTAGCCAATTGTAGCCACAAACAATTGATTATCATGATTTAGTAGCGAAGGGAATTCATGGTGACCATATTTCCTTGTTCATTTCCAAAAAAGTACGTGTCGATGATGCTGCCTGACCACAAATGGCACAATACGGTCAGAGTGCGATTTGTTTTACATCCGTGCCTGACCATTAGTCTTAATCAGATGGTGGACAAACCACTGTTGTATAATTTGGAACGTCATACATGCGTCCTAGATAGCCGAAGCCATAATTCTATGCAACAGAACCACCTAGTTGCAACTTTAATGATTTCAGTACAGGTCTGCAAATCATCACAACTTGCTAAAAAGTTGGAGACTTTCCAACTCCTGTCCAGAACACATGTCAAGCATGCTCACTGGACTGGATCATTCACTTTGCGTGTCATTATCAGTGAGATGATCCTGGCCACCATAGAAAACCATAGGATATGGGGCCGCAAAACCACAACCACCACGATGCTCCCATATAGGGGCCAACCTCAATGATCAGCCAGAGAACTATTAAATGTCTAAAGAGACAAATAATGAACTCTGCGGGTCACTGATCCCCGTGGAAATAAAGTGGAGTTTCTCCCTGTCTGACTTCAGGGGACTGGGCTCCCTTTTTCCCCCAGTTGCACAGGTCTAGATAGTTGAGTATTCTATAAAAACCGATAAATGTGCCCCCGGGGGGTGGCACAATACGGTCAATTTCTTGAGATGCAATGGTGTTTCGAGGACTATTTGTAGATTTTATAAGCCCCATTTGGGACAGTCTTATTTTTTAATATAAACGCCTAATTGAAAATGAGCATCATCACTAAAGATGATTTCGTTGAGAAACAGCCAATTCAGAAAATATTGCGTAAAGAACTATAGTGATGCGCAATTGTTGCGAACGCTGATGAGTTGATATTTCAGATTAATTTTCAATACTCTGGGATCACTATGACCAACATTGCTGCTGTTATTCCACATTCGAAAAACATACATTTTTTCTAAAATTTTAGCGACTAACTGTGACACTTTTAATTCGTAGAGAAGTTTCGCTCAGTCTTTTGAATGTTTTTAATTATTTCCTGATCTCACTTTTTGTTTAATGCGGTTTTAGTATTTCGCTGTGGTAAATATTTTTAATTTTATTACTGATCAAAAAATTTTCTAGAAAAATTATGACGGATGGAAATTTTCTATAGAAAAATTCTGAAAATTCTTTTGTAGAAAAAATATGATGAATATTGTGTACAGAAAAATTATGACTGATGAAAATTTTCTATAGAAAAATTATAATTGATGAAAATTTTCTATAGAAAAATTGTAATTGATAAAAATTTTCTATAGAAAAATTGTAATTGATGAAAATTTTCTATAAAAAAATTGTAATTAATGAAAATTTTCTATAGAAAAATTGTAACTGATGAAAATTTTCTATAGAAAAATTGTAAATGACGAAAATTTTCTATAGAAAAATTGTAATTGATGAAAATTTTCTATAGAAAAATTGTAATTGATGAAAATTTTCTATAGAAAAATTGTAATTAATGAAAATTTTCTATAGAAAAGTTATGTCTGATAAAAATTTTCTATAGAAATATAATGATTGATGCAAATTTTCTAAATAAAAATTAGGATTGATGAAAATTTCCCAAAGAAAAATTTTGATTGATGAATATTTTGTACAGAAAAATGATAATAAATGAAAAGTGTCTGTGAAAATTTTATGGTTGATGAAGTTTTTCTACAGAAAAATTATATTTGAGGAATTTTTTTTAGAAAAGTTTTCACACATGCAATTTTTTATTGAAAAATTATGATCGATGGAAACTATATATAGAAAAATTATATTAATTCAAATTTTCTATAGTAAAATTATAGTTGATGAAAATCGTCTACGAAAAAATTATAAAATTTTTTATAGATAAATTAAAGTTAATGAAAATTTTGTATAGAAAATTTTTAATTGATAAAAAGTTTATATAGAAAAATTTCAATTAATGCAAATTTTCTATGGAAAAAAATTAATGAACATTTTCTAAAGAAAATTATAATTGATAAACAATTTCTAAAGAAATATTATAATTGATAACAATATCCTAGGAAAGAGTTATAATTAATTAAAATTTTGGAAAGAAAAATTATGATTGATGAAAACTTTATACAGAAAAATCATAATAAATGAAAATTGTCTATGAAAAAATTATGTCCAAAGAATTTTTTATTTAGAAATTTTATACCTGATGAAATTTTTTTTTATAAAGAAATTATGACTGATGTAAATTTGTTATAGAAAAATTAAAATTGATGAAACTTTTCTAAAAAAAACTATATTTAATGAAAATTTTGTATAGAGGACTTATGACTGATTAACAGTTTTTAAAGAGAAATTCTGATTAATGAATACTTTGTACAGAAAAATTATAATAAATGAAGATATTTTGTAGAAAACCTATTAGTGATGAATTTTGTCTATAAAAAATAAAGCTGTTGTAATATTTCTTCAGAAAATTGTAACACATGAAATTTTTTATAAAGAAATTATGACTGATAAAAATTTTCTATAGAAAAATTATGGTAGATGAAAATTTTGTGTAGAAAAATTATAATTGATTAATATTTTCTACATAAGAATGATGAAAATGTTCTACAGAAGAATTATGATTGATGAAATTTTTCTATGGAAAAAGTAATATTTATGAAAATTGCCTATGAGAAAATTATGATATTTTTTGTAGAGAAATTATGATTGATATAAATTTTCTATAGATAAATTATGATTAATGAAAATTTTGTGTAGAAAATTTTTAATTGATGAAAATTTTTTTAGAAAAATTATAATTACTGAACATATTCTGAAGAAATATTATAATTGATGAAAACATTCTACAGAAGAGTAATGATTAATGAAAATTTTCGAGAGAAAAATTATGATTGATGAAAACTTTATATAAAAAAATCATAGTAAAGGAAATTGTCTATAAAAAAATTGTGTCTGAGTTTTCTTTAAAAATTTTATACCTGATGAAATTTTTTTCAGAACAACTGTAACACATGTAATTTTTTTTATAAAGAAATTATGACTGATATAAATTTGCTACAGAAAAATTATGATTGATGAAAATTTTGTATAGAAAAATTATAATTGATGAAAATTTTCTAAAGAAAAATAATAATTAATGAAAATTTTGTACAGAGGAATTATGACTGATGAAAATTATTAAAAGAAAAATTCTGATTAATGAATACTTTGTACAGAAATATTATAATAAATAAGGATATTTTGATAGAAAACTTATAATTGATGAAAATTGTCTATGAAAAAATTGTAGCTGTTGATATTTTTCTTCAGAAAATTGTAACACATGAAATTTTTTATAAAGAAATTATGACATAGAAATTTTCTATAGAAAAATTATGATTAATAAACATTTTGTGTAGAAAAATTATAACTGATTAAAATTTTCGAAAGAAAAATTATAATTGATGAAAATTTTCTATAAAAGAATTATGATTGATGAAATTTTTCTATTATTTTCTATTTCTATTATTTGATCTATTATTTGCTATAGAAAAATTATGATTGATGAAGTTTTTCTATAGAAAAATTATACTTGTAGAAATTTTTTTCCAAAAAATTATGACTCATGCAATTTTTTATAGCAAAATAAAAATGAAAATTTTTTTTGGAGAAAATTTATAACTGAAAATTTATTACAGAAAATTATAATTTTATTTTTTTTATGGAAAAATACTAATCACTATTATTATAGTTTCTTTTTTAGAAAAAATTAAGAATGGTTAAAATTCTCTACAATGAAATTATGACTGATGATTTTGGTGAATATGCCACTAATTTCCTCCTGAATCTAGTTTTTAAAATTGTCCACTTTCTGCAAAGAAGTCATTGGCAGAACAGAATACGTCATTATCTGCCAAAGAACTTAATAGTATTTTTAGTGCTTTTTATAGAGAAAAAGAGAAAAATCTCTTATTCAAAATAAGATATCCAAAAATAATGAATAAACTTAACTTAAACTTAAATAAAATAATAAAAAGCACATTTAGTTTTAAATAATTTTGATAATTCTGCTTTAAATGCAACATTTTTGCTGTTTGAATTTATCTTCAATTAAAAGGCGATGTTTTCAATCTAGCGATATTAAAATCTACCGACTTCTCTTAGTTACTATTCCTTTAACTTCATTACGTTTTCATTCCCAATTGTTAAAATTATTTTCATTTAAATTGTTTTTAATCAAAACCGAATTTCTGATTTCTGCACTTAATATCTTAATTACAAAAGAAAACCTCAATTTAAATGTCTTCAACAAATACATTTATTATTCCAAATAATAGCCAGGCATTTAAATGAAACAAACAACAAACAAACAAACAAACCAAAAACAAAAAAAAAATGTTAATTTGGCGTGTCTGGTCGTTTACTTACAGCTAACGCCTTTCAATAAAGCTGCTAAGGATATTTCATTTAATTTGCATTCCATTTTAAGACAATAAATACCCGAATACAGTCAAGTGGATCATCACCCACCATTCACAATCACTTGTGTTAATTAACATATGAAATTTAAATTGTTTTTAATATTGTTTTAATACGTTGGCAACCCCTTAAACTGACAGATATATTGTATTTCATAGCCGGGCAAAAACTCATGTGTGAAAGAAATTTTAATAAATACTCACAAACACGCAAAGTGTGGAAAAACCACCCACTTAAATATATAAGTGGATTTCATGTAAATGTGTGCGTATATTTTTTTATACTCGTTCACTGTGTTTATGTGGTCCTACTGACCCGTATTGAACCCTTAAATATATAATATATATAAAAAAAATATTTATATTTTTAAAACATTAACCCAACAATCTTGTTACAACTACATTTATCCGCTTGTTGGAATATTGTTTTTAATTTAATATATACAGTAGTGATCAAAACAATTAAAACTTAAACAATGTTTATTTAATTATTATTATTAATCATCTTTAATTTTAGTTAACACAATATAACACATGATTTTCGGACTTAATTCTGAGAGTTGCACGGGAAAGTGGCCCTAAAAAGAAGTACTTTAGCGTCATTTGTTTCGTCAAGTTGGCTGCATCAAGAATTTAATGGCCATACGAATTTGGGCTTTTATCACTTGTTCTAATTTTAATACGGTTATGTTTCGGTATACCGTAGGAAACATCTCTTTTGTGTCTGCGGCAAAGTTGTAGATGTTGAATAGGAGAAAACAAAATTCCCATTTTTCCCCATTTTTTACCTTTTTTACTCAATAACTGGATTAAAAATTCCCAAATATGCTGTTTTTCACAAATTTTATTTTTATTGAAAATAAAATAAAATTTTCGATTCACATAAAAGCTATTCTTAAGGCGCATTTATGATATGCATAAGCTGGCTTAAGCTAATGTCAATAATTGAACGAAAAGTCTGTCAAATGCTTAAGTAAATCAATGAAGACTTTTAGGTGGTTATACTGTACTTACATGAATATAGAAATTATTATGCACAGTTGTACATTTGATTTAGTCGTACTTTTGCAAAAAAATTATTAACAAAAAAGCGTTTAATAATCATATTTTGTATACTTTATAGTATCCTTATACAATTTTATAATTTTTTTAAAAGTTTTAAGAAAATTACGAAAGAGAAATCACACATGTTGCGCTGTTTGTATTATTTTGGTCTAAAGTACTAAAAATATGCAACTGTGTGCATTATTGAATTTATAAACAATAAAAAATTAAGTCTTGTTGCAAATTGTGGGTTAAAAAAAATGGAAAAAAAATTAAAATGTTTAAAGGCCCTTAAGTTATTAAACTCCAAAATTGAGTCTAGTTATCACGAGTACTACAGAAAAAAAAATTCACTTTGAAAAAAAGTAAAAAATATTCAATATACAAAATGCTTATACCGGCGCGGTGCGAGAGAACTTTTCAAAAACATCATAGGCTCAATATAGCCCATTCCACTGCCTGATGGAGCTTCCATCCTCTTTATTTCCTTGCAGAAACGCTCCCGTAGTAACGTTCATCTGTGTTTGCACTCTGTGATTTTATATAACTCTTGCCAATACAAAATTATTCAAGGTATTACTTACCACTTTGACTGCTACTTTTTCCATGCTTGTTCCTTTAAATTGTCGTTATAATAAAGCGCCTCCCTTTTGTCAATTTATTCTTTGTACATTTTCTATTGAATTCAGATAAAATATTTTTTCGCTTTCGCTCTCCATTAGAATTTGTTTACTAATGTATCTATAACACAATGTACAATGCAAAAAATCAGCTGTTTCTGTACGGTGTGTCAGTTGCGTACTTTGCTTAAGCAAATGACATTTGACGAAACTTGACAAAAAGTTTTGTTAAGTTAATGTACATACATGCCACATATGATTATTGGGTATTTGCATAGTTGCTTAAGTTGCCTTAAGCCAGCATATGCATAATATAGTTGGGCCTTTACAAAGAAAATGCGTGATTTTTTTTATTATCTATACGTGAAAACAAAATTTAAACAATTTTCAGTTATTCTCAATATCCATCCTCGTTGAAATTGACATTTGCTGTTCTAATGAAATTGTTTTCTTTGTAGGCTGTTCTTATTCATGTTCTGAGCCTGCATCATTATACGAGTGAAACTTAGTATTTTAGGGCATGTTTCAGTGGTAGTTTTTTCACGCCCAATAAGTTATTACTATAGCCAACTTGACAAAACTAATGTTGCATAAGTTCTTACTTTTGCGATCACTTTCACGTGCACTTCCTGAGTCTCACATTAATGAGCTAAAAAATGTTTTACTGTGTAATTTATCAGAAAGACATTAGAAGCCAAGTCCTAGGATCTTTTTATTCGACTCTTTATTTATATAATATCGGCACTGCCTTAAACATCTCAGAAGTATCATCTTCTGACGACCAAAAGTCGGCAGGCTCGTTTTTGGATCACATAGCAATTAAATCACAAGCAATTAAACTCAATATATTTTAAAATTTTTTTTATTTTTTTTACTGAATTTCATAAATTTTTACAATTTTTACATTTCTGAATATTTTTTTTTGTTCAATGAATTTCATAATTTTTTTAAAAGAGAACATTATTATTATACACTTTTCATTTTATATAATTCATATTTATATTTTATAATTGCATTTATTATTTGTTAATGAAATATTTGAAATTATAATAGCCGTTAAGAAGCGCCACCTATTAACATGAAGATACATCCATAAGGAAAACATACCATTAAACACATCCCTGAACAGTCGCAAGCAGCTATCGTTTAGTGGTATGGGTGTGTATGTGTGCCTGGCAGAAACATATAAAAGCGAGATAATTACGTTTTTAAGTGAGTTAGAATTTTATTCAACTTAATTAAAAATAGTCTTGCAAATAGGTTTCGCTCACTTAATCAAAGCCAGAATCTTATTCGACTTTGAATTAAGCGAGACTAGCTAAGATCTCCGGCTCAGTAAGTGCTGTCGCTGCTTCACCTGGCCAGAATTTTATTCGCCCAGGTGACGGAGTCCAGAGCCAGGCCGCGCTTTGTTCAGCAAGGCCAGAATTTTATTCGCCCTAGCTGAACAAGACGGACGAATTCGTCAATAGGCCACGGAGAGGTTGATCGTCCACGGCAGGCCCAGTTAGTGCTGTCGCTGCTTCACCTGGCCAGAATTTTATTCGCCCTAGCTGAACAAGACGGACGTGGAAAGGTTGTCTCAGAATCTTATTCGTGACAACCGCGACAAGTCAAAAATTGGTGGCCAGGCCAACTGTTCTGCTCAGACTGGACCAGAATTTTATTCGCTCCAGTGTGAGAAGCAGTAGGCTAGCCGATGGAGAGTGGAGACGAAAGCTCTTGAGGACCATGAAGCGGTTGATCATCGTTGGCGTGCTCAGTAGTGGTGTAGTTTAATTATGACTTAGTTTAATAGTGAATTATAATAAAAAATTTTTTTTTTATAAAACAAAAGTGTCTCTTGTGATTAGTGAAAACATTTTTTTTTTGTAACGAACCCTGGACGCCGCGAGCTTTAACCCAGCATAACGCGGGAACGTGTCGTTACAATCTTTTATCTCATTTTTCACCTTTGTTTTCCTCAATTCCGCAAATTTGTTGTTTGTTTATTTTGCATGAAAATTAAAATTTCGATTCATATTGCAAGTATACACAATTGAGAGGAGATTACGTTATCCGACCTCAACCAATTCTAGCTGGTATTCCTCAAGGCAGAATTTTGGGGCCCCTTTTTAAATATTATATACAGCAGACATGCCAACAACTAGTCATATTCATACTTCAATATTCACGCACGACACTGCATTTCGCTGCACTCGTGAAACGTACCAAAGAAGCCTCCAGCCAACTACGGCAGCATATAACTCAAGTGGAGAACTGGTCGAAAAAATGGGTAATAGAAATTAATCAACATAAATGCTCCCATATAACATACACTCACTTCTGCCATTCGCATTAGCAACCAGATTGTGCCTCAACACTGGTATATTTAATACCTCGGCTTCCACTTGGATTAGCGTCTCACTTAGAAAAGCCACATTGATGGATTAAACTAAAAACAGCACACAAATATATTGGCTTATTGATAAAAACTCTGTTCTTAAATTAGATTGAAAGCTTTTACTGTATAAACGATTTTGAAGACGATATGGTGCTACGGACTTCAGCTATGGGATATTGCAATTGCATCCAATATTGATAAAATTCAACGCCGAAAATTTATATCCTACGAATGATAATCGCCGCGCCTTGGTATGTAAATAACTGCAATATACACCGGGACCTTGACGTCTCACTGGTTAAAAATGAAATTCCAAAACATGTGGCTCGTTACTTCAAAAGATTGGAATTGCATCCGAATCCTCTTGCTCCGCGCATCTTACAATATAGCGCATACGTTCGTTTGAAAAGGAGGGGCACCATCAGTCTCAGATTTGAGACTAATTTTGACAGCCTCAAATCTAACAGCATCAGATTGACAATTGACACATTAATTGTCTTCTGAAATTTGAAAACTAGTTATTGTCTGGCATTGGCTGGGCTGATACTACTTGTTAACTTTTAGATTAAGATTTGCTTACCCATTATTAGTTCATAGAGATATCTGAAGATACAATTAATACTCATTACACGTGTGTTCTTCTTTAGTATGACCACCAATTTCAGTGTTCAAATTGTATTATTTAGGAACTCCACCACAAAAGCTCTGCAAGCAATGCTCCTAATTTTTGAACTTTGAATTGCTTTTCCATTGGCATGGTCGCTTGGTGGAACTACTCTTTATATTCTTCTAATTCCTGAGATAATTGTGCTAAAAAGGTATCAAAGTGAAAATGCATGACACATGTAAGTTTAACGTCATGGATGCATAAGCGGTTCTCGCACACACAAGAATATTCTGACATAACATCACCCCATTATTCTTGTTATTTTTACCATTTAGTTTAGGCGCCTGCTTGGCTGTATGTTTTGTTTTATTCTGTGTTAGTTGTTTTTTCTTCTGTTGTTTACTTATTTGGTAGAATTTCTTATAAGCATGTTATTGTCTTGTGTGTATAAGATTTCTTAAAAAACTAAGCACAGTGGGTCGGTTACTTTTATTATTATTATTATCTTTTAAAACTTAATAAATCATTTTCGTAACAATATGCTAAAACCGTCTTTAGAATTATGCAGCCACCATCTTTGCTTGGCCAAAATATTATACAAAATAATATTATTTTTCTGAGATAGTTTGCTAATATCTGTCTCCTTTAAAAATTAAAAATTTTAAATTGCATAAACAAGAGGCGGATTAAAATTATATATTTGGTAATAATACTCATATAGTTTAATCCATTAATTTTATCAAATAAAAACTGGGTTTTTGATTAAAACATTATCAAATTATGGTCCTTCGAACTCTAAGTTAAAATGAAAGTAAAGGACAACATAAAAATAATATAAAAGGGGAAATATGCAACACGAAAGCAAAGTGAAATCAAAGCGGATTTCCACGATACTAAATAATGAAGTCAGCAACGTAACGAGAAAGTTTTAATTCGCTTTTCGGATGTTCTAGCGTGCTAACGAATTTATGTAAACGAACTCAGGGGCATCAAAAGACTTCGAGAAATTCGAAAATATAAAAATTTTTAATAATTTGAATTTAATTATATTGAGCGCTACATAAAATAAAAAATTTTATCAAATGTTTGAAATATGATTTTATTTGTTAATTTGTTTTGACCACCACTTTATATTATTGCGATATGTCTTCTGTGGCAGTACAACTATACATAAATTTATAAAAAATATGAGCTTATGTGTAATCAATACATGAATTTACATGTAAATCTATTAAATTTTTACTTCATTGTGAGCAGCATAAATAAAAAGAATATATTAAAAAAAAATATGTTTCACTTTGGCCTTTTGATTATTTTATAAGGGACTTATTACACTTTTCAACCAGAATCCCATCAATAAAATATATACAATTTTAAGTGAATAAAAACCAAAGCCAAATTGAAATCATCAAAGAAGTAAAAAAAATATATAAAAATATTTAATTCAATAAATTTCCAATTAAAAAAAAATTAAAAATGAACATAAAATTGAAATATTTTTTAAAGGGAAACAACAGTCCTCGATAGTATAGTGGTTAGTATCCCCGCCTGTCACGCGGGAGACCGGGGTTCAATTCCCCGTCGGGGAGGCAATGAAATTTTTTTTAAATATTTACCTTGACACAACTTTACAAAATGAACTTTGTTTTTGTAATTTTAAAATAACGAAATCTCTTTCTCGGGTAACGAAGATTTTGATTTAAGAAATTTATTTCAAAAAACAAAAAACAAATTTATGTGTAAAATAAGGATATTTTTTTGCCAAAAAAGTTCCTGTTTAACTAAAAAACAAAAACTGTTTTGTTAAAAAATCGAGTTTGTTTTAAAAATTGGCATAGTTATCAGAAAAAACCGGTTTAAAAGCCAACTTCTGCTTTCAAAACCGGTTTAAAAATCGGTTAAGAACCGGCTAAAAACCGTTTTCTTTTTAAATAAAAAACAAAAAATGTTTATTAAAAAAATTGGCATAGTAATCAGAAAAAAAAACGGTTTAAAAACCAACTTCTGCTTTCAAAACCGGCTAAAAAATTGGTTAAAAACCGTCTAAAACCCGGTTGAAAACCGATCTAAAAACAAGTTTTTCATTTAATTAAAAAATAAAAAAAAAATGTTTATGAAAAATCGAGTTTGTTTTAAAAATTGGTATAATAATCAGAAAAACCCGGCTTAAAAACCGATTTGTGCTTTCAAAACCGGTTAAAAAGCGGTTGAAAACCTGCTAAAAACAGTCTTTAAACCGGTTAAAAACCAATACAAAAAAGGTTAAAAACCAATTTTTAAAACCCGATCACTTACCCACACAGTAAAAGGTTAATTAGTGCTGTTCCAGTTCCAGAATATTTTTGTGTTTAAATTTCTACAGCAACAAAAAACATTTAGACTCAGACATGTTTAAGATCAACATTTCAGTAATAGACTGTAAGGAAAAGAAGACTATTTTATGTGAATTAATATAATAAGTTTAAGAACCGATGTAAAAACCGATTGAAACCAATGTAAAACCGGTAAGAACCGGCTGAAACCGATGTAAAACCGGTTAAAAACCGATGTGAAACCGGTTGAAACCGATGTAAAAGCAGTTAAAACCGATGTAAAAACCGGTTGAAACCGATGTAAAACCGGTTGAAAGCGATGTAAAACCGGTTAAAAGCGATGTAAATGCAGTTAAAACCGTTGTAAAATTTGGTTGAACCCATGTAAAACCGGTTAAAAACCGATGTAAAAGCAGGTAAAACCATTGTAAAAACTGGTTAAAACGGATTCAAAACCGTTTTAAAACCGATGTAAAAGCCGGTTAAAACCGATGTAAAACCGGTTAAAAACCGATGTAAAATCGGTTAAGAACCAATGTAAGAGCAGTTAAAATCGGTGTAAAAACCGGTTGAAACCGATGCAAAACCGGTATAAAGCGATGTAAATGCAGTTAAAACCATTGTAAAATTTGGTTGAACCCATGTAAAACCGGTTAAAAACCGATGTAACAGCAGTTAAAACCGATGTAAAAACCGGTTAAAACCGATGAAAAACTGATGTAAAACCGGTTAAAAATCGATGTAAAACCGGCAAAAACCGATGTAACAACTGGTTAAATTCGATGTAAAACCAGTTTCAAAACCGGATAGATACCCAAGGTAAAAACTTATTGCTTTTGGTGTCGGTGATAATTTCTCTAGATGTCTATAGAGCTTTCTCACGAACCGCACTATACCAGTTGTTATACATGGGATTATATCAGAGTTCAAGATTAATTCAGGGGTACTCTCTTTCCTATTTCTTATTTTCCCAAATAACCTTCGTTGTCAAAATTTCAACTCCAGATAACAGGGCCATTTGTCATTCGTATTCATTCAGTAATAGAACGAACCAGCGGCGGGTTTCAAAAGGCAAAATATGAATGTTAAGCTCAATCACGCTCTCACAACAATCTCCGAGTGGGGTTGTTTGAATAGAGTCGATTTTAATGCCTGTAAGATTCAATTTTGCATGCTTTTGCATAGATGTGTGTTTCGGAAATGATGCTGCATCTGTTATTATGGGTGATATAAGTATTAAGGAATCTGAAGCTCTTCATGTTCTTGGTATAAAAATACAGTAAGATGTTGGATGGCTTAAGCATACTTTTCAGTTTTCTAAAGAAGCTTTCAAGTGCCTCGGTTTTCTAAAATGTTGTAAAACATACTTCACTCCGTGCGGATTTCGTACTATTTTTACCACCTTTATCTGTTGAAAAATGTTATACCACTCTCTTGTTTGGGTCGGCGCCCCAAAGTCTATTTATTCGACAGCGTATAAAAGAGGGCCAAGAGGGCATCGAGCTCTATTGAGTCTCTAGAGCAATGAACTCTATTGAGCCTCTAGAGTATTGATGAAATGTGGGTTGTATTTCACTGTCCTCCCCGTGGGGCACATTTATATATTTTGGCGGAATATCACCGTCATTACATATGTCAACGGGGGTAAAAGGGAGCCCTGTCCCCTAATAGGCTAGCAGAAGCCAACTGGACAATTCGAATTTATTTCCACGGGAATCAGTAAAGATCCAGAATTCAGCTTTTTGTCTTTTTAGCCTTTTAGCTGTTCTCTGACTGATTATTAAGGTTGGTCCTTCGGGAGTATTGTGGTTGCTGAGTGTTTCGAGGCCCTCGTTTGAGTTTGTGGGTCGGATCATTCACAATGAATGGTCCAGGTCCAGTTAGCATGAATGCCGTCGTGTTCTTAAATTTTATTAAGGTTCATGCGTTCTGGAGCAGGAGTTGGATAGTTTCCAACTCTTCAGCAAGGATTCAAGTATGCGGCCTGCTTCGGGCTTTTTTTTGTAAAAAGAGAAGTAGCAACAAAGCCTATTTAGTCAAGAAACAGGTGGTGAAAGTAGAAGGATAGTCGGAAATTAACTGCCATATATAAGACAGCACAGCGACCAGTGACTATGCCTTAATCGCTGAGCAGCTACACCGACGGTCAATTTTTTTTTTGTAGTGAAAAAAAAACAAGGTCTTCGTTGGGAATCGAACCCACAGCACCCATACTGACAAGCTAGTACACTACCTACTAGCCTACAGTAGGGAATTTCTTCCTCTTACTCGCGCGTTTTTGCGTTCAACATACTTTTCATTGAAGGCCCACACTACGCATTACGGAGAAAATTCGTTTTTTAGCAGAACAGTCTGCATGTGGATTAAACTCCCTCCAGAGGTCTTTCCTATTACTTTCAATTTAGGAAAATTCAAATTGAATGTCTACAAACACTACTCCCTCTTTCCTCCTCTACATAACCTAATTTTCTAGTTCTGGCACGATGCATTGCATGAGTAGGGAATATCCCCTACTGAGTGCTGGTCCGAAAAATAAAGGTAAAAACCGTTTAAGAAGCGAAAAAACGATTTAAATGTCAATCTAATCACTCTATAATCCTTCAGGGAAGTCGTTATTATTGGTAATACATTTAATTTAAGTTTATTGAGCTAAAGAAGAGTAGTTGCCATATACAAAACAACAGAACAAAAGCCTTCAAGTTGAAATCTTCCAATTAAAAGATTAATTAGTGGTGTAATTTTTACACTTCCTTATTACAAACTTTTGTGCTTAAAGTTGTGCCAACAACAAAAAACATTTAAGCTGAGACATGTTTAATATCACCAAAAGTACTTTAAAGGAAACTATTTCAATAGGAAACTAATAAAAGAAAGAGCGACTGAAGCCTATTTTGTGTGAATTTTGTTCTTTCTTCTGTTAAGGATTCGATCTTTGCGTGAAGCTTATTAAAAACAGACGGTGATGATGGAGGGATGATGAAAAGGACTTTTGCCTAAACTTTTGTTTTTGCTTATTTTGCTTATTTAGAATATTCGAAAAGTGTTTCTTTTGTTTTTGTGCAAATATGTAGAGCATACTTTTAGGCAGCTTAGGTGTCAAAACAATTTGCATAATAATGGAACGAACGACTGACTAACTATCAAATGATTTTGATAAATTTTAATTGTATTTTTTGTTTGTTTTTTGGTTTAAGCTTCTTTTCTTGCCACTTAACACTACTATTATGTTACGATTATAAAATGTTTGTTTTATTGTGACATTTGGGCTTTATATTTTCTCATTTCGTTTTTGTCTTTAATGCTTGAATATTTCATTTTTTTGGTTATTTAGGGTGAAGTGAGGCGGGGAGTGGGGCCTTATTTTATTGTTTCAAAACAGAATTGTTTGTTGTTATATGCTGTGATAGTCTTGTTTTTTGTTTTTCTACTGTTGGCAATCTAGTTGGTCCTTTTTAATTTATAATTAATTGTTTTTGTTGTTTATTAAAGAAAAAAGGATCTGAAAGAGGTTTTTTGCTTTGTTTTAGAGAAATCAAATAAAATTGAATTAATTATAAATGTGAGAAAGAGCTTCTGTCTTAAATACTTTTAGTTATAATAGCTTGTAAGGAAAATAAAGAAAAATCAAGAAAATTTAAATAAAATATTTCATTGTGATGTCTTCTCTTTAGGGTTTTTGATAACAACATTTTTTAAATAGAGTTTTAAGTTGAAAATTGATTTAAGCACCTGACACAAAATCTACTTAACAACATATAGAGCATTTTGATTCACCCTGTGGCACACCCTTGGGTTTTTATTCTTGCTGTTATAAAGTTTTATACAAATCTCTGTTTCTATAACAGGCTAGAGAGTAAGGGGACACCCTTTAATTTCAAATATTTTGGTGAGCGGATAAAGTAATGCGCAGTCGATATAATTTTCACGTTTATTTTTATAGAGGTTTAATAAGTAAGTAATAAACAAAATCTACTCAACAAGATACAGGCCATTTTCAATGACATTATGGCACATCCTTTGGTTTTTATTCTTGCCGTTATAAAGGGTTAAGTTATGCGTGTTAAGATTTACGTCACGATTACCTAGCTGTGTAAGCCATAACCTGACGGTGGTTCATACCACTGTGCATGACTTTAGCGTCACCCACGCCGAAAGAAGCCTTTGGATATCTCTTTCCTCCAGTCACTTCTGGTCGCAACTGTGAGAGCTCGGAGTAGGACAAATTTCTAACTCCTTGCTGAAGAGTTGGAGACTATTCAACTCCCGGTCCAGAACACATGCAAACTTAATGAAATTTCAGAACACAACCGCAAGCATGCTCACTGAACCAGGACCATTTATTGTGTTTATTGTGAATGATCCGATCCACACAACTTAAACGAGGGTTGTGAAACCATAACCGCCACGATGCTCCCGAAGGTCCAAACTCAATAATCAGTCAGAAAACAGCTAAAAGGCTAAAAAGCCAAAAAGCTGAAATCTGGGGCTTACTAATTCCCGTAGAAATAAAGTGGAGTTGTCTAGTTACCTCCTGCTAGGGGACTGGGCTCCCTTTTACTCCCGCTGACACATTTAATGACGGTGAGATTTCGTCAAGACATATAAATGTGCCTCAATGGGGGGGGGGGGGGTTAAGTTATACATAATCTCTGTGAATTTTAAATCTGTTTCTAAACCGGGTTAAAGAGTAAAGGGACACCCTTTAATTTCAAATATTTAACTGAGCGGATAAACTAATGCACAGTCGGTATAAATTTCACGTATTGTCTATAGAGGTTTAATAAGTAAGTAATGAACAGGATCTACTCAACAACATACAGGCCATTTTTAATGACACTGTGGCACACTCTTTGGTTTTTATCCTTACTCTTATAAAGGGTTAAGTTATATATAACTCTTTGTAAATTTTAATTGTGTTTCTTTAAGAGGCTAAAGAGTAAAGGGTCACCCCTTAATTTTAAATATTTTACTGAGAGGATAAAGTAATACGCAGTCGGCATAAATTTCACGTGTTGTCTATAGAGGTTTAATAAATAATTAATATACGCCTAAAAAAAGTTCTTTTTTATCAAGATTATGCACGGAGGCACACGTGGTTAGTCTCAATGGTAAAGGTCTATGAATTGGGCTACGAATTGGTACCCTAACCGCCATCTTCTCCGGCTTTAGCATCTAGTGACTAGTTCCTATTTCCAAATCTAAAGAAATGACTTGATGGAAAGAGATTTAGCTCCAACGATGAAATTGTTGACATAACAAATATTTATTTTAAGGACCTTCAAAAATCCTAAATTTTGCAAGGGATCCAAAAACTGGAGAAAGAACAGTATAAAGAAAACACTGAAGATGGCAAATAGCCGAAACCGGTTTGTTCACAGACCATGTTTGACGAGGGTCGACGTAAAACCGTACCCAAATAAAAACTGGAGAAATGTTGGACTAAGTGTATTGAGTGAACAGGAGATTATGTTGAAAATTAATTTTGTTTTTTTGGAAGAAAAAACTGTGTTTTATTCAAAAAGTCAGGGGCCTACTGATACGCCCTCTTAAGTAAATATCAACATACACATATCATCCCTTATTATTAAGCTCAAATTTTGAGTTGTAGTGAGTTAAGGCTATGCATACCTAGTGAAAATTCCTGCGGCTTACCGCCCTTAAGATACAAAGTATAACTTTATGTGGGGACACCCTTTATTAAAAATAAAGTTTATAATTTATAAAAATTGTTTGTAAATGTCACAAAATCAGCTCAGAAGTAACAAAGATCTGAAATAATGAAATTAAAAAAAATAAGGATGACTTAGTAACCTGCTTCATTGTTTAAAGTCTGTTAAAAACGGATCCATTTGTTAACTGAATCTTTGGTAAAAATTTTTGCAAACTGATTTCACAACTTGTTGATTATTTTAAGAAGCTTTTCCCAGGCTTAAAAAATATTTTAATTTATATAAATGTCAATCGTGCTCATTCTCATTTACGTCATCTGTAAATCAACGCCGTCATTGTGAATTCTCTGCGCTCCCAAGTTAAATGGCTATAGTTAACATCAGCCTCAGATGTTAACAAAGGCCTCAGGAAGATAGCGTTATGAGCCATACATTCACCTGGTCGCGTAATTTTTTGGATTGGGCAATGCTGTTTGGATTATTTTCTTTGGAGACATTTGAAAGACTGGGTTTACGTAAACAACTGACAATCAAAATTCTATGAAAGATGAAATTGGCGCTGCATTGACGAGATAAGCGAAGCTTTGACGCAAAATCTGCTTTTAAATTATGTGAGAAAAGCGGACGTCTGGCAACGTGGTAGAGGTGGCCAAGTGCCCGAAATTATATTTCAGTAGTAATTCCCATATTTCCACGTTATACTGATATCACTTAAATAAGGTGTCGAAACAAAGTGTATGCTTTAAGCCGGTTTACTTCCTAACCTCAAATTTTCCTACCCTTTATAAAAAGAGCATTTATCTATCCAACGATACACTGACACCTGCAATGCATTGTGTCAGAACTAGGAAATAAGGTTATGGGGGAGGAGGAAAGAGTGAGTAGTGTTTGTGGATATTCGATTTGAATTTTCCTACATGGAAAGTGATGGGAAAGATCTCTGGAGGGAGTTTATTCCACATCCGAACTGTTTTGATAAAAAATTGACTTTCTCCGTGATGCGTAGTACGATTCAATGACCATTCAACTACAAGTGAATGGACCCTCAATGAAAAGTGTGTTGAACGCAAAAACGTGCGAGTAATAAGAACAAGTTCCCTAATTTCATAGAGTACTTACCATTGCAGTAACGATAAAACAATAAAATACAACCCACATTTCATCGATGCTCTAGAGACTGGATGCCCTACTGTGCACAATCTGTGTACTGTGTACAATTATGGGGAGGAGAAAAGATTGAGCAGTGTTTTTGGACATTCAATTTGAACCTTCCTACATTGAAAGTGACAGAAGAGACTTCTGGAGGAAGTTTGTTCCTTATACGGACTGTTCTGCTAAATATTGAATTTTCCCTGTAATGCGTAATGATTTGAAAAAATGGAAAATCAATCACAAATGGATGCGCTCTCAAAGAAAATCGAGCTAAATGCGAAAACGTGCGAGTAATGGAAACAAGTTCCCTAATTCCATTACAGCACTTACTATTGCAGTAACGATAAAACAGTGAAATGCATTCTACATTGCGGTGATGCTCTAAAGAATCAATAGAGTTGCATACCCTACTCTCCGCAATGAGCATCTTGACCCTCTTCTGTACGCAGACGAGCAACTACGAAATAGACTTTAGGGCGGTGGCCCATTTTTGGACGGATGTTTAGCTGGTATAAATAGTACGAAGATGGGATGGAATGAAATATCTCTTACACCTTTTTAGAAAACCGAGGCACTTGAAAGCTTCTTTAGAAACTTAAAAAATATGTCAATCGAACATTATACTAAATTTTCAAGCCAAGAACATCAAGAGCATCAGATTCCGTAATACTCATATAAACCCAAAGTAACAAATGCAGATTATTGACCGGAAGTTGTTAAACTTATCTGTGCACGCTTAACGTTTTTAATTATGATATTGAGACAAGAATGGACAGGGACTTAATATAGAGAAAAAAGGTTAAATAGTTTTGGAATCAGTAGGAGGATTTCAAAGGCTAAAAAGGAACTTGCAGAAGTAAATAATACTAGAAGAGGTGTATAACTAATGGCTTAATATAAAAATTCTACTAACACAGGGAAACAGTTTTCAGCTCACGGACATTAAGCCTTAAATTAAGTGATTGAATTAGGCACAGTGGTCTCAGCAGAAACCTAATTACGAGGAAAAGCTGTTTGAATTTTACAAAATAATGCAGTGAAATTTTCATTATTAAATTAAATTAAAATTCTTTGCTTCAGATTGTAAAGTTCCATTCCTAAAATTTCCCAACTTTTTACTAAATAAACGTCAAAGGATGACAGCTAGATTCTTAACATGTATTCCTTTGACAGGTACTTTACTTCTTAACCTCAAATTTGCCTAACTATTATATTAGAGTCAACAAAAAGATCGTTTGTCAAATTATTCCTAAAAATAAAGTGTAAGACGGTTTTAAACGTTATTTGTGAAAATTTAGCAAGGACTAAAGTGCTATCGAGGACTTTAGATAGACACTACAAAACAAAAAATGATAATAATTTTCATTGATGAGTTGGAAGTTAGGAGTGAGAAATATGATTTGACGATCAGTATTGAGATCGAAAGCTTTTAGCTGATAAACCTCAACAAATAAGAAGAATTAAAACAAGAGCTCTAAGCCTATTAAACTTTAAATTGACGGCGGTGATTTAGAGGTGTCGTAAATGAGAATCAAGGTATGACAGTTACAAATTAAAATATTAATTAAACCTGGGACAAGCTTCCTTAAATATTCAAGAATATGTGAAATCAAAATTTTTACGAATGTTACAGTTAATAAACGGATTCCTCTTTGTTACTTCTGAGCTGATTTTGTGCCATTTATAAACAATTTTTATAAATTTAAAAATAAAGGGTGTCCCCACGTAAAGTTCTGAGCTGATTTTGTGCCATTTACAAAAAATTTTTATAAATTTAAAAATAAAGGGTGTCCCCACGTAAAGTTATATTATGTACATTTTGAGGGGTGAGCCGCACGAATTTAAATTTTCACAAGGTAAGTATAGCTTTAACTCACTATAACAACTAAAAGTATAAGCTTAATAATAAAAGGTGACCGGTATGTGGTAGTATTTATTTAAGAGGACAGAACAATAGGTCCGTGACTTTTTGAATGAAACACAGTTTTTTCTTTCAAAAAAACATTTATGGGATTACTTAAGCCCCGTGCTGCTCTTTTATTTGCTTTCCCATTGTGTCCTGCAAACTGCATGCCATGCTCATTTGCATACAGCTTGCCTGTTATGTACTGCCAGCATACTTTACTTATTTTGCCCCCATTTTAAAACGCTTCCTTTCGTAGAATTACATTTTTAATGAATTGTTTTTCTCTAACCTTTCCTAGCATTGCAAGAAGAAATTGAAATATCTTGTGTTTTGCCAGGCTTAAAAATATCCCTTTTTCTGATTTTTAAATAATTTTTAAATTTGGTTTTTTATAACAGAGTCCTTTTAAAATTTCCAACAAAAAGGATCTTTAATATGCTAAAATGAGTATCCTATATTAAAAAAAATATTATTGTTGTTTTGTGTTTCATACTATTATTGCTGATGTTGATTTGACCTTAATTTTTTTTTAAGGTAAAAAGGATTTAAGTTTAATTGATTGTTTTCTCCTTTTTATTGTTTCTTATGCTTCGTAGACCTTTTATTGTTAGATATAGAAAATGAAAGGTTTTTATTTTATTAAAAGAAGATAAATGAAACTAAAAAGAGCATTTAAATACCCTTTGTTGTTTATCTGACTGACCTTTTTCAAAAATACGATTTTAAGCTGATTATGTTAACAAAGTTGTAGGCAAAAACACAGAAAGTATAACAAGACTATTAAAGGCAAAATTATAAATTTTACAATTTGCCTTTACAGCAATTTAAAATTAAAAAAAATAAATATATTATATCAAAGCAGGGTTGCAAGCCACTACTCCTTGCTGAAGAGCTGGAGACTATCCAACTCCTGGTCTAGAACACATGACTAGCATGCTCACTGGATCCGGATCATTCACCCGCTGGTGTTATTAAAGGCGAGATTATCCTGGTCCGCATAATCAAATTAATGCGAGGGCCGCAAAACCACAACCACCACGACACTCCTGAAGAGCCAACCTCAATAATCAGTCAGAGAACAACTAAAAGTCTAAAGAGGCAATTAGCTGAACTCTGGCACTTTGCTCATTCCCGTGGAAGTAACGTAGAGTTATCCAGTTGGCTCCTGCTAGCATTGAAGGGGACTGGGCTCCCTTTTACCCCCGAAGACACATGGAATGATGGCGGATTTCCGTCAAGACATATAAATGTGCCCCCGGGGGGGATACGACTGTAATACGTGATAAGGTTTACATCTGCAACTAGTTGTGTAAGCCATAATGGTGGATCATTACCACTGTGGATGAAATGTAGCGTCATCCTCGCCCCAGAAGGCCTTCGGATACGTATATCCTCCGGTAACCCCTGGTTGCAACTTCAAAAGCCCGGAGCAGACCGCAGCCTTCACTCCTTGCTGAAGACTTGGAGACTATCCAGCTCCTGGTTCAAAACGCATAAAATTTAAGAATACAACGGCAATCATGCTCACTGGACCTGACTGGACCATTCATTGTGTTCATTATGAATGATCCGACCGACGCAACTCAAACGAGGGCCCTAAAACCAAACCACCACCACGTTATTGCCGAACGGCCAACCTCAATAATCAGTCAGAGAACAGCTAAAAGGCTAAAAAGACAAATAGCGGAATTTTGGGGATTTACCGATTCTCGTGGAAATACAGTGGATTGTCCAGTTGGCTGCTGTTATCCCTGAAAGGGAACTGGGCAGCCTTTTACCCCCGAAGACATATGTGATGACGGTGAGATTCCGTCAAAACATATCCATGTGCCCGGGGGGAAGCCATTTTCACTTACAGTGGCACAATGCATAAGGCAAATAAGTTTTCATCGATGCTATTTGATGCAGGGTCAGAAAAGCTTTGGCGGTAGGTTGAATGTTCGCTACTGCCATCACATCCCCATTAGTATATCACTGTAATAGCATCTTCATTGAGGCTGACGAAAATTTCCTTCTATGATACGACGATTCTTGTTGCTGTATGATCAACCAAGCTTTGTAGAGACACTTCAGCAGACGTATCGGTAATTTGGACTCCAACATGGTAGCTTTTCTTTTTTGCTAATGCAATACATCATTGCTAAATACTTTTGCACCAGCTTGGATCAATTTGTACGAGTGCTTTTGTAAAATCTCCATCCAACGAAAGTGAGCGTATAGTGGGGTTTTTAGTCAGGTAACATTAACAGCCCGTACTTTCTTCAAAAGGAGCAAGAAAATTCCATCACGGTGAATGCTATGGGCTACCAAACCATGTCAATAAATTTTTTTGTCGCTACATTTAGTTAGTGTTGATATCAGAGTGACATTGGGTTTCAGCAAAATGGTGGCATAAGCCGCAAAAATAAGTAATACAAATTTGAATGATCTTAATCTAAATTTTTTGTTTCATTTTATTTTATTTTAGAAAAAAAAACTTTTCTTGTTGAAAAACCCTTTATTGGTCCATTTCTTCCATGTTTTACAATTTTAAAGGTATTTAAAAAATTTTTAGAAAAATCCTTACATTCCTTTACAGCTCTGCCTAGCAGTTACAATTTATAGTTAAATGTAATTTTTTTATATTAAATTCTTTAGAATCTGATCACAAGTAAAGTTGAATAGTCCAGACTATTTTATTATTTAATTTTGTGAATTTCATTTGAAAGATATTCTACATCACACACACACACACACATACACACAAGCAGACAAACAAGTCACCAGAAAAAAATATAAAAACCCATATAGAAAATGTCATGAATATGGACAAAATCCTGAGATAAAAACAGAATATTGAACGCTGAATTATAGTGGCAGCAATTTAAAATATTTTCAAAGAAATCTTAACAATATTTCACTTTTTTACATTGAAATTGTGTGGAGTTTGTAAAGTCAATTTTTTTTGTTGTTGTAGCTGTAGAGAGGGATATGTTATGCAAATATCCTGTTATTAAGTTAAAATATGATTTATTGTTTATTGAAAAGTTATTACATTTCAATTTCACTTCAAAAGCTTTTTTGTTTATGAGTTTTCTTTTTATCTTAAATTGATCTCTGGACTTGAATTAGAAAAAATAATTGAATTAATTTTTTGAATTGGAAAAATTTTATTATCTGTTAGATTTGTCTTAATTTTTAATTTTAAATAAAATTATAAGAAAAAGTGAAATGAGAATTATTAGAAATTTATTAATACACCAACACATATATAGCCTCGATGGCGCAGTAGGCAGCGCGTAAGTCTCATAATCTTAAGGTCGTGAGTTCGAGCCTCACTCGGGGCATTTGTTTTTTTTATATAAATAATTTTATATATTTATTTTTTTATTACTTTTATTTTTATTCGACCTTTTTTTTAAATTTTATTAAATATGAAATAATCTTTTAACGGTCTTTTTAAATAATTCAACGATTTTATTTTTTTCGATATTTCGCTTTCCTGTGGAAAGCTTCTTCAGGAAATTATTTTTTATATTTAACAAAAACAAAAAATTATAACAATTAATTAATTAATTAATTAATTGTTATAATTTTTTGTTAGAATTAGTCCTCGGCTTTCTAGGGCGTGAATGACGGTGTTTTTCACTTACAGTGGTTTGACCACCATTTGATTAAGGCCTACGGCCAGGTGCAGATGTAAATCTTATCACGAAATGTCATTCATAGTGGTATGATCCACTATCTGGTTATGGCTCACACAGCCAGGTACAGATGTAAATCTTAATCCTTAAGTGAAAATGGGAATTGTCGTTTTGTGGGGTTTTTGGGGATTTTATGAGCCCTATATGCGACAGTTTGTTTGTTTACACAACGTTCGACACAAACAATAGTCGCTGAGCTTTATCTCTTGAACAAGTGGAACTTTGTAAGCGTAGCGATGACGATCTTTATTGCAAAATATTGTATCAAGTGTCACTAGTGATGCCCAACTATTGCGAACGTCAGCGCCTTGAAGTTGCTCACTCATTTTCGATACTTTTCTGTGTAGCAGCTATGTTTGCATCACAGTGGGCACTATAATCGTCGACTTTATTTTTTGAAGAAGTTGAACTTTATAAGCGTAGAGATGACGATCTTTATGCAAAATATTACGTGATAAGATTTACATCTGCACCTGGCAGTGAGCCTTAATCAGATGGTGGTCATACCACTGGGAATGAAAAGCAACGTCATTCACGCCCTATGAAGCCGAAGACTAATTCTAGCAACAGGTCTTTCCTAGTTGCAACTTTGATGATTCCAAAGCAGGGCTGCAAACCACCACTCCTTGCTGAAGAGCTGTAGACTATCCAACTCCTGTCCAGAACACATGTCTAGCATGCTCACTGGATCTAGGATCATTCCACCAGGTAGGTGTGATTAAAGTTAAAATGATCCTGGCCATCATATGTCTGTCATGGGGCCCGAAACCACAACCACCACGATACTCCTGAAGGGCCAACCTCAATAATCAGTCAGAGAAACAGCTAAATGTCTAAAGAGATAAATAACGGAAACTCTGCGGGCTACTGATTCCCGTAGAAATAACGTGGAGTTTCCAGTTGACCCCTGCTGCCTTCAGGGGATTGGGCTCCCTTATACCCCCATTTGCACAGGTCTTGATAGTCGAGCGTTCTATAAAGACCATAAATGTGAGGGAGATGCAAAATATTGTACGAAGTACCGCTAGTGACGCCCAATTATTGTGAACGTCGATGACTTGAGGTGTCAACTCATTTTCGACACTTTGCAGTACAGCGGCTATGTTTGCATGACAGTGGGCAGGCACTACAAGCGTCGACTTCATTTCTTGTACAAGTGGAACTTTGTAAGCGTAGAGATGACGATCTTTATTGCAAAATATTGTACCAAGTATTTCTAGTGATGCCCAATTATTGCAATCGTCGACGAATTGATGTTACATGCTCATTTTCAACAATTTGCGGTACAGCAGTTATGACTGCATCACTATGCACCAATGACGCTTGTAGCTTGATAGATTTGGTCTACTGTCAACTATAGCGTGAGTCTCGATTTTGGCATTAAATTGCGCACAGTAGTCTCAAAAGGATTTTGATTACGAGGACTAAATCTGTTCGAATTTTACGAAATGATACAGAGAAATCTTTCCTTTTTTAATAATAAATTTTAACAATTAAAATTCTTTGTAGAAGATTGTAACTTTCCATGCTTAAAATTTCCCAGCTTTTCAAAAAATAAATGCTAAAGGATGATAGCTAAATACTTAACATTTAATCACTTAACAAATAATATACTTCCTAACCTCAAATTTGCCCACCTTGTTTATAAGATTTTTAAATGAATTTTCAATTAGATTATTGCATTCTTTTATATTGTTTTTGTGTATTTTTTTTTATTACATCACTGACTCGGAAATGTAATGATTGACCCTACACCACTCGGTCTTCAACAGCAATATTTGAATGTACTTTATAAAAATGACACACCATATTCTGATATTTGTACTAAATACCCTCATTGCATATCAACTGTATGAGTGTGTGTGTGTGTGTGTGTGTATGTGTGTTAGCATCTGCTGCTGTGTTGTTGGCATTTAAAGTTAGTAAATTTTATTTGTAGATTTTTTATATGTGCAGATCTGCTTCTCTGTGTGTTTGTGTGTGTATGAGCTTACACAGATTGAATTTTAATTGAACTTTCCGGATAATCTCAACTCATGCTTGATGCACACACAGTTGCAATACTCTTTTTTTACCAACTTTAATTTTTTTTTTATATTTTAATTTTTATATGACATCAAGGAGAGCAAAGCAAACTGCATAAACCACTCACTCACATCTTTTTTATTTTCTATTTTTTGTTTGTTTTGGTTAACATACAAATTAATATATGCATGTATGTATGTATGTATGTATGTATGTATGTATGTATGTATGCATGTATGTATGTATGTATGTATGCATGTGTGCGTGTATATAAAAATGTATATTTTTATTCATGAAAAAAAAATATTTATAAATAGTTCTTATATATGTGTGTGTGTGTGTGTATAGGATATTAAAAAGATTTAGTTTGCCTGTGTGTGAGTGTTTAAAACTATAGTAAAGTGATATAGACATCATCAGCTTTAGCTAAGAAGGCAAAATGATTGAGCATGGAGTCTAAGAGATGTGAATGGACTTCAATTTTTTGTTTCTGTTTTTAAATCACATGACTTTTCTGCTTTGATCCACTTATCACAGAGTATCCTAGCAATCATTGTGCCATTGCAGCTCTCTTTATTCTTTTTCGCTGTTACTGAGCAGCAACTCTATGGTTTCATTCAGGATTTTTTGTTTTCTTAAGCTTTTACAGGTAAAAGTCATCTGTGTTTTTCTAAGAGCTTAAGTGTGACCAAAGGTTGTTATGGTGATATAACCAATGCTCAAGATGGTCTAAGATATAACGTTAGTTAAAGCAATTGATGTATATGAAATCGACTGGAGATTATTGAAACAAACTTATTGTAATAATTTTTTTGTAAGAACACAAAAGTAGTCAAATGAAGCCATAATATTTAAGGATGTTGCAGCTAGCAGGGGATAAGTGATAAGATTTACCTCTATACGTAGCTGTTTAAGCCATAACCTGGCTGCGGTTCATACCACTGTGAATGAAATGTAGCATCCATCCTCGCCCTAGAAGGCCTTCAGATAGGTATAACCTTCGGTCACTCTTAGTTGCAACTTCAAAAGCCCGGAGCAGGCTAATGCCGCACTTCTTGCTGAAGAGTTGTAGACTATCCAAATCCTGGTCCGGAATGTATGAAGCTTAATACAATTTAAGAACATAACCGCAATCATGCTCACTGGACTTGAACCATTCAAATGATCCGACCCACATAACTCAAACGGGGTCTCGAAACCACAACCACTACGATACTCCTGAAGGGCCGACCTCAATAATCAGTCAGAGAATAGCTTAAAGGCTAAATTGATAAATAGCTGACCTCTGGGGCTTTACTGATTCCCGTGGAAATAAAGTGGAATAGTCCAGTTGGCTGCTGTTAGCCTTGTAGGGGACTGGACTCTCTTTTACCCCCGTTGACACATGTAATGACGGTGAGATTCCGTCAAAACAGTGACACGTTGAGCATGCAAAGGCTTCTCAATAATCGCTCTAGGATTTTCAGAAGCCCAAATGCGACACTTTCGCTTGTTGACATACTCTGGCAAGTGAAAATAGGCCTTGTCCGAAAACATGATTTGTTAAGAATGAATTGAGCGAATCTACGGCGATGTGAATGGGTAGTTGGCTTGAATACCTACACCAGTTGAACCTGGTAAGGCTTTAAAGTCAAATAAATGTACCCCCGGGGGGAACTAGCAGGGGATAATAAAACAGCCATTTGCTGCATCTCCCCATTGTTCCTTAGTGAAGATCACAAATATGAGCAAGAATATTTTTATTTGTCTCCATTATAATGACTTGCTGAAAGTAGGAAATTTCTCCTTTTACATTGAAATATTGCGTTTGTATCCTAAATACAGAGCGTAGCTTGGGCGAACACCATCTTACTCTTTCGACCGTAATAGGTAAACGCTTTCAATTTGCAACAATAAATATAAAAAGCCAGCTATTCGCAGTAGGGCTTCTAAGCTAAACGGTTTTTCAACCAGAAGTTTGATTTTCAAATGTGGCAACACCAACATCGTGTGATTAGATTTACATCCGCGCCTGGCCATGAAGCCTTAATCAGATGGTGGATCAAACCACTGCATAATTTGGAACGTCATGCTCGTCCTAGGAAGCCGAAGCTATAATTCTATGCAACAGAACTTTCTAGTTGCAACTTCGATGATTCCAGAGCAGGGCTGCAAATCATCACTCCTTGCTTAAGAGTTGGAGACTTTCCAACTCCTGTCAAGAACACATGTCTAGCATGCTCACTGGATCTGGAAACATTTCAGCAGGTAGGTGTTATTAAAGGTGAAATGAACCCGGCCACCATAGAACCATAGACTGATATGAGGCCGCGAAACCACAACCACCATGATACTCCCATATAGGAGCCAACCTCAATAATCAGCCAGAGAACAGTTAAATGTCTAAAGAGACAAATAACGGAACTCTGCGAGCATTACTGATTCCCGTGGAAATAAAGTGGAGTTTCTAGTTGTACCCCTGCTGACTTCAGGGGACTGGGCTCCCTTTTTCCCCCAGTTGCACAGGTCTAAGTTGTTCAAAGACCATATATATGTGCCCCCGGGGGGTTGGCAACACCAACAACATGAAAGTTTTGACATTTAGTTTTTTGATTGGATGTAGATGCATTGGCAATTGTTATAATGACTACAATTTCGAACGAAAATCGCCTTAAAATATTTCAAAGCCACTATGAAAATGGTGGCTCTGTTAAAGTTGTATTTCGTATAATTTGTGATATTTTTTTTTTAACAGCATAATCATCCTTCTGAGACTGCTATTAAGAATTTAGTTTTTAAATTTGAGACGACAGGTCGATACAAAATGCGCCAACACCAACATGTATTTGAACGGGTCGTTTCACTGAAAACATTGCAGCCGTGAGCCACAGTATTGAAGCAGATTTAAATTTGTTAATTCCGCGACGTTGTCAACAATTGGGGTGATTCAAAACCACTACATGGCGAATTTCGCATGATTTGACTTTGAAGCCTTACCAGGTTCAGCTGGTGTAGGTATTCAAGCCGACCAACCATTCACATCGCCGTAGATTCGCTCAAATTATTCAAAAACAAACGGCTGTTTTTTTCTTAAAAAATCATGTTTTCGGACAAGGCCCATTTTCACTTGCCAGAGTATGTCAACAAGCGAAAGTGCCGCATTTGGGCTTCTGAAAATCCTAGAGCGATTATTGAGAAGCCTCTGCATGTCCAAGATGTCTTTGTATGGTGCACTATGTGGTCTGGAGTTGTGATTGGGCTGTTTTTTTTTCGAAAATGAGGCTGGATGTGAGGTAATGGTCAATGGATCGCGCTATAGCGATATGATAACAACTCAATTTTGGCCAAATATTAACAATGTGGATATCACTATCCGGAGGTTTCAACAGGATGAAGCCACATGTTACACAGCCAATGAAATGATCAATTTATTGCAAACCAAATTTCCCATAATTTAACGACAGTTACAGGGTGCCCCTGTAGACTAGTAGGTAGTGTACTAGCGTGTACTAGCTTGTCAGTATGGGGGTTGTGGGTTCGATTCCCAACATAGACCTTGGTTTTTTCACTACAAAAATAAAAATTGACTGTCGGTTGGGCTGCTCAGCAATGAAGGCATAGTCACTGGTTGCTGTGCTGTCTTATACGGCAGTTAATTTCCGACTATCTTTCTACTTTCACCACCTATTTCATCTCTTCTCTATCCTTTTCCTAAAGTATGCTGCACGGTACTTGACTAAATAGGCATTGTTGCGTGAAGAGCTATAGTTCTCTTTAAAAAAACAAAACAAAAAAACGGTGGTCAGCCGTGAGCGTGTGATTTAACATCACTGGATTATTTTTTGTTATGCTATGTTAAGGACAGAGTCTATATGGAGGCATTCGAATGGATTTCAGCCGTAAAACTCAAAATTCGTGATGTGATTAACGAAATAGCAACGCCATTTTGCCAAAAAGTGTTAAAAAACTTTGATAAAAGAATCGGCATCTGTCAGCGTGGTCGTGATGGACCTTTGCCAGATATCCTTTTTCATTAATAATTGCCGAACTTTTCTCTTCGTAATACGATACAAATTTTTAATAATTTTAATCATTTTGAATCATTTGAATCATTTTAATCAAAATTTCTTTTTTTGTATTTTGTTTTAGAAAACAAACTTCTTGTTGAAAAACCCTATATATGGACCTTTAGTGTTGAATAGGATCACATTTTGTGATTTTTTGCTATTCGTTTATTTTCTTAGTTGGTTTCGTTTATAAAAATCCCTAAAATATTTAAATAATTTCTTGTCCTGTAGATGAAACCTGGCTGCATGTGTATGCGTGTGTGTATGTGTAAAACGTTTAAATTTTGCCACAAATTACAACTCAATAAACACTTACATTGTGCAAACACTCTTCCTTTAATATCACTTATCCTCTTCAATATATATTTTTTTTGTTCTTAAATCCTCAATCTTTTGTTTCCTCACTGTCACTCGCCCCTCCCTCTTCTCTTTTATTTGTACTTTTCCTAGCACCTTTTGATAGCTCCTTTGTCCACATTTATTTATTTTTCCTTATATTTATATTTGATTTAATTTTATATTGCTGCTGTTAAAGTTGGTAGTGGAAGACAGCACTGTCCTGTAAGCAGGTTATCTATCGGTGTGTCTGTATGTTGTGTGTACGATGCTGCAGCAAATGTCGGATTTACTTTTTTGTTTTTTCTTTGTTTTTTGTTGTAAAATGTAATTTGCATATGTCGCATATGGAAAATAAGCTTTTCAATAATGGTCATACAAAGATAACCTGGATGTTTTGTGCGTTGTTTTTGGCATTGTGGGGTTTCTCATACTCTTGTTGGTGTGTCTGCTATTGCTGTAGTTGTGCTGTTAAACCGGAAGCGGATACGTAAAACAGCTTGTTACATACACGTTTATGAATAAATATATTTTATAAGTTGTTATGCATATATGCGTTTGTACATGTGTGAGTGTGTGTGTGTGTGTATTATTAAATGTATGTTTGCAGGTACATTTCTATGAAGAGTAGCACCATCAGCATCAGTTTTATAGTTTTTATACATTTTTATAAAACATTCAAGCATATGGTCAGGTGTTTATTGAGTTTCTATTTTTTTTAAATTTTCTTTGTGTATATATATGTGTATGTGTGTGTGTGTGTGTATTTGGTTGTCATGATTTTTAATAGAAACCATAGAAAAGCTTATATATATTGTGCATTTATAAAAGTGATTTGAAAAATCACTTCACGTTTATTTTAATGCGCAAAAAGGACTAAGCACAGGCGTGATTTTTAATTAAGGCGTTGAACACTTAAATTAATTTATTTATTTGTTTCATTTACTTTGGAAAAAATCTTATATGGAAACCAAATGCCAATCCTTGTGCAAAATTGTGGCCAAAGTTGTTTTTTGAGGACCAAGCTCTTGAGCACGTCATGGAATTGAGGTTGATGGATTGTTTTGAGCAATTTCTGGAGCAGCAGTAATGTTTTTAGCCGATCTTGCAATACGTTGTGGTCCATGCTTGGGCCTATCACCTACAGACCCTCTTTCTTCGGAATCATTCATTACACGATAAATAGTGCGTTTTCTTGCCACGTTTTTCTCCCAAAAATTTCACGTAACTTTCTCATCGTCATAGTAATCGAAGACTGATTTTGATAAAATGTTTTAACGATTAGAAATCGTTAAAATCGAATCGAATATTTTTCCATAATAAATTTGCCACGTGTCTACTTCGCGACTGCCGAACTGTTTACCAAAATGGCGGTAAAACGAATTAGTATACCTTCCCAGCGGACACCCGAATGTGGAAATTGCCAAGTTTTATAAATTGATGTGATACTGTTGTTATTTCTCTCTGTCCTTTCTAGCTGTTGTTCATTTGGCGTAAATTGCGACCATTTTCGATGTGAAGACATCATATTCAAGCCGTGGTCTAATTCGTACTGGAGAGTTAGTGTTCGCGTTTAAGTAGTTCTGTGGTTAAGTTCGTACTTACTCATGTAGGTAAAACGCCAGCCTCCTGGAACTTTATGCAAGACTAATCTTTGAATACCTCCGCCTTTTATTTTTATCTAGGTATGTGTGTCCGTCTGAAAATTGCGCTTGAGTACGTGTTTAGCTGTTGGTTTATAATGTCACTGTTAAAAGTTTTGTTTTGTAGATTTCCATGTTTTCAGAAATGTATAGTCTTCGTCCTTTTTTTGCTAGGATATAGTAATGTAAGTGTTAGTGTCAAGATGTAATGGAAAGTTAAAGTCTTCTCTTTTCCGTTTGTATGAGCGTTATGGGTTCTGTAAACCTTGTTTTTAGTGTTCGTCCAGTTGGTCCTATATGAGTTTATTTGCTGAAACTAAATTTGTCAGGTGTTTCTGTCGTTGTCCTGAGATTATGTCTCAGAGTGTTGCTGGTTTTTAATGTTGTGAGTATTCCTTCTTTGTGAAAAAGGTTACTTAGTCTGTATATTTCTGGTCCTGTGTAAGTAAAAGTATGCCGTCAGGTTGTATCGGCTGTCTCTTTGTTTTCTTTATTCCTGTTTTTAGTGTTGTATTTTCTACAAAGTTTATTGATGGTAGTGGCTTTGTAGCCGTTATTTTTAGTTATGGTGTAAATTGTGTCGAGTTTTTATTGTACTTTATCTGCAGTAAGTGATGTGATGTGACTTAAGTCATTCAATATAAAGCTCTCATTGGCTGTTTGATTCAGGTTTAGCCAGAGCACCAATTTTAAGGGTTAGAGTTATAATTTTTTTTTAGCTAGAAGTTAACAGAATATTTTATAGTGTAAATTTTAAGCCATTCACAATTAGTGTTGGACCTCTTTGTTTATTATTTCTAAAGGAGGAATCTTAAATCTGTATGAACACATTTCCTTGCCTTACACATTTTTGAAATTTAGTCGTAAAAAAATCTGATAAAAGGATGCCAGAAAAGTAGTGGCAGCCTTTTACTCGATGGCTCATTCTAAACGCTACTATTCTGGAAATATAACTCATGATTGCTCTGAATATCGTAGTACAAAACATGATTTTGGGACTAAGTTCTGAGAATTGTATGTGAAAGTAGCCCCAAAAATAAAAACCTCTGCATCATTACTTTTGTCAAGTTAACAGCATTAATAATTTAATGGTCATACGCATTATTTTGTTCAAATTGAATTTTTAACATTTTTTCTATATTTTAACACGGTTATATCTTGGAATACATCGGTATACCTCGGCATATAAAGCTTTTGTATCTTAAGCAAAATTGTAGATATTGAATTGGAAAAAAAAACCGACCAAACCTACCCGAAAAAAGTGAACAGAGAATATAAAATATTTATTTGCTATCTATGTCTGGAAACAAAATTTTGAAAATTTTCAATTACTGTCAATAACCCGTCTTGTTGAAGCTGGCGTTTTTAATTCTAATTACCTTATTTCGTAGGTTGTTCATATTCACTTTCCGAAACTGCATCATCATCCGAGTGAAACTTAATATTTAAGGGCATTTTTCTTTAGTGTGCCCACCAATTTAAGTGGTTGTTTATTTCACAGCCATTAAATTATAAGCGCAGCCAACATAACGAAGCCAATGAGGCAGTATTTCTTACTTTTAAGGCCACTTTCACGTGCAATTCTCAGAAATGAGTCATTACAGTGATGCTCGCTGGATCCGGATCATTCAGTCAATGTTTTGAGTAGAGGTGAGATGATCCTGGCCCCCTAATCAAATTCATGAGGGGCCGTGAAATACACAGCCATCACGATGCTCCCGAGGGGCCAACCTCAATAATCAGACAGAGAGCAGCTAAAAGATTAAAAAGCCAAAAAGCTGAACTCTGGGGCTTAACAATTTCCGTGGAAATAACGTGGAGTTTCCATGGGACTCCCTGCTAGCCTTCCGGGGGCTGGGCTCCCTTTTCCCCCGATGAAATACGTGATAAGATTTACATCTGCACCTAGCTGTGTAAGCCATAATCAGATGGTGGTTTATACCACTGTGGATGAAATTTCGTGATAAGATTTACATCTGCACCTGGCCGTAAGCCTTAATCAAATGGTGGTCAAACCACTGCGAATAAAAAGTAACGGCATTCACTCCCTAGGAACCCGGGGACTAATTCTAGCAACAGGTCATTCCCAGTTGCAATTTTAGTGGTTCCAAAGCAGAGTTGCAAACCACTACTCCTTGCTGAAGAGCTGAAGACTATCCAACTCCTGCTCCAGAACACATGACTATCATGCTCACTGGATCCGGATCATTCACCCGCTGATGTTATTAAAGGCGAGATGATCCTCTCCCTCTAAATCAGTTCATGCGAAGACCGCGAAACCACAACCACCACAATACTTCCGAAGGGCCAACCTCAATAATCAGTCAGAGAAACAGCTAAAAGCCTAAAGAGACAATTAGCAGAACTCTGGGGGTTACTGATTCCCGTAAAAATAACGTGGAGTTTCCAGTTGACCCCTGCTGCCTTCAGGGGACGGGGCTCTTTTAAACCTCGAGTCTCCAACTCTTCAGCAAGAAGTGAAAGCTGAGGCCTGCTCCGGGCTTTTGAAGTTGCAACTAGGAGTGACCGGAGGATATACGTATCCGAAGGCCTTCTAGGGCGAGGATGACGCTACATTTCATCCACAGTGGTAATGATCCACCAGCTGATATTGGCCCACACGGCTAGGTGCAAATGTAAGTCTTATAACGCATACCTCCAGCAGCACAAGTCTAGATGGTTGAGTAATCTATAAAAAATGATAAATGTGACCCCGGTGGATTTCCGGCAAAACATATTAATGTGCCCCCAGGGAGGGTTCCCCCGGAGACACATGTAATGACAACATGTGATTAGATTTACATCCGCGCCTGGCCATAAAGCCTTAATCAGATGGTGGATCAAAGCACTGCATAGTTTGGAACGTCATGCTCGTCCTAGGAAGCCGAAGCTATAATTATGTGCAACAGAACTTTCTAGTTGCAACTTCGATGATTCCAGAGCAGGGCTGCAAATCATCACTCCTTGTTGAAGAGTTGGAGACTTTCCAACTCCTGTCCAGAACACATGTCTAGCATGCTCACTGGACTGGATCATTCACCTAGCGTGTCATTAACGGCGAAATGATCCTGGCCACCATATTAAACAAAAGACCTGATATATAGCCGCGAAACCACAACCACCACGATACTCTCATAAAGGGCCAACCTCAATAATCAGTCAGAGAACAGTTAAATGTCTAAAGAGACAAATAACGAACTCTACAGCTTATTGAATCCCTTGGAAATAAAGTGGAGTTACCAGTTGTACCCCTGCTGGCTTCAGAGGACTGGGCTCCCTTTTCCCCAGTTGCACTGTGTCTAGATAGTCGAAGTTCTATAAAGACCATATTCATGTGCCCCCGGGGGGGGTCCTATGGCGATATGAAAATCGTTAGTTTAAAGGACAGCATACGCCATTATATTACCGCTGTACCGCTAAAAATGTTAGAAAAAGTAATCTGAAGTTGGATCTTCAGATTAGACTACATCCGATACAGTCGTGGCGGTCATATGCTAGAAGTAATATATATATTAATTATAATGCCAGAAGATTATCTTCCGAGTAGAACAAATTTCATGCCATTTAAAAAATTTATCTTATTTAATTCCAGTGCTATACCTCTATAGAAAACACCCTGTGCTAAGAAATTAATGTTCTAAATATATTAAATTAAAAAGTAATTTATTTTGTTTTCTAACTCACTTTCCAGAATAAGTTTTTTTAAGGGATGAGAGCGGTGTTATACTATTCCACTCCTATTATTCTAATGTACCTTAAGCTAAATTCTATAAATTTCGCGCTCTTTCTTTCTTTCTCATGCTTTTAACTATTTTCGGTTTTATTTATACTTAATGACTCTTGATTTTTTTTGTTTTTTTTTTTTTTTTTTTTTTTTTTAGAAAATGTTATGCTGCGGCATCACAAGTAGCGGCAGCCCTGATTTCTTTATTTCGTTTAAGAGACACATTCTTTTTTTTTTTGGTACCTTCTGCATTTGTGGTTGAGAGTTATAAAACGAAATAGTATCATTGCTTTAACAACAACATAAATGAAATGCTATTTTCTATGAATCTGGTGCTTGATTCTTAATGTTGATTTGCTGTGGTGGCTTCTAAGCCACCTTGTAATGATACTTTTTAACTGGAACTTGTGATTTTTTCTATATGTAGCTTTAATGCCTTAAGCTCTGCTGCACCTTTTGCTGCTGTGGCAATAAAGGAAAGTACAGTCAGTGATATTTTTGCCTCAAGTAGTTTGTAAACAATTTGAATTTCCGTTTACGTGTTTTCCTTTGCCTTCAACATTGTTTTCCCGCTCTTTTTTAGGTTTTTAAATTTCCAAGAAAAAATGCTTAGAAAAAGTTTTGTACAAAAAAAAAAACTTTTGTTTGAATTGTCAGATTTAAAAAGTTGAGTAATTACATTAAAAGAAACCAGGCTAATATCCTTGGAAATAAAATTGAGATTTATTTATTTTATTTCCTATAAATAAAACAACAACTTTGTAGTTATAAAAAAATTAAAATAAGTTTATATTAAAAATGCAATAATATTAATTTAAATTTTTGTTTGGAATTGCAAATATATCTTCAAATTTAAAGTATACTTTTCGGCTCTTATAGAATAATAATAAACAATAGCATACACTCAAGCTTTTTAAGAGAGTAGAATAATTAAATTAATTAAATATTTTATTCTTTTATAACACAGAAATACATTTTTTTTGGAAAAAGTGCCTAATTACTTTCTGGTGATGAAATTTACTTTTTGTAAAAAAAATTTACTTTTGACTATAAAATAAGTTTTTTTAAAAAATTTTTTTTTTCTACTAAAAAAAGCTTTTATTACTAAAAAATTATTTTTGTCTTAAATTTTTCTTAAAAAACGATTTTTTGAAAAAAGACCTATTTTTGCTGGGACTTTTTACTGGGAGATATGACTTGTTGATAACTTTTAATGTAAAAAAGTGTAATGTAAAAGTGTATTTCCCCTTGAAGGTACTTTACTGAAAAATCCCTCTGTCCCCAAAGAAGTGAAGAAATTTACTGTGGCCGTTTTTTTAATACGTTAAATTTTGTTAAAAAGTTTTCTTTTGAAAAAGTAAATAATTCGACAAAAGGTAATTTTTCTGAAAAAGCAAAATTTTTTGAAAAATTAAATTTTTTCGAGAAAGGGAATTTTTGAAAAATTGAATTTATTCGAAAAAGTTAATTTTTTGAAAACGCGAATTTTTCGGAAAAATGAATTTTTTCGAAAAAGGGAATTTTTTGAAAAAAGGAATTTTTTAAAAAATTGAATTTTTTCGAAAAAGTGAAATTATAAAACAGTGGACTTTTTCAAAAAAGCGATTCTTTTTTTCGAACAAGCAAGTTTTTTTGAAATTAAATGAAAAAATGTTGTGAAAAAGCGAATTTTTTGGAAAAAGTGAATTTTTCTGAAAAAAATATTTTTTTGTAAAGTGAATTTTTTCGAAAGCGTTAATTTTAAGGAAAAATTTATTTTGTTTTTTGAAAAAGTGAAATTTTCGGAAAAAGTTAAATTTTGGAAAAATAAATTTCTTTTTGGAAAAAGCGATTTTTTTTTCGAAATAGCGAATTTTACTGAAAAATTTAATTTTTATGAAAAAATGAAAAAGTTAAATTTTCTAAAAAATTAAATTTATCTGAAAAAGATATTTTTTTCCGAAAAAGTCAATTTTTGTGAAAAGTGAATTTTTCTGATTTTTTTTTTAAATTGAATGCGAACTGAAAGGTGAATTTTTCTAAAAAAAAGGAAGTGATTTTTTCGGAAAATATTAATCTTTCTGAAAAAGAGAATTATTCCGAAAAAGCGAATTCTACTAAAAATTGAAATTTTTCTGAAAAAGCGAATTTTTCTGAAAACTGATTTTTTCGGGAAAGTGATTTTATTCTAAAAAAAAAAAATTTTAAAAAGTGAATTTTCCGAAAAAGTAAATTTTTCTGAAAAAGTGAATTTTTCTGAATTTGTATTTTTAAAATTGAATGCAAATTAGGAAAGGTGATTTCTAAAAAAAATGAATTTTTCTGAAAAAGTGAATTTTCCGAAAAAGTGCAAATCTAAAAAAGTGAATTTTTATGAAAAGTTAAATTTTTCTGAATTTGAATTTTTAAAATTGAATGTAAATTGAAAGGTGAATTTTTCCAAAAAAAGTAAGTGATTTTTTCAGAAAATGTTAATCATTCTGCAAGGCGATTTATTTCGTAAAAGCGAATTTTACTAAAAATGGAAATTTTTCTGAAAAAGCGAATTTTTCTGAAAAGTGATTTTTTCGGGAAAGTGATTTTATTCTAAAAAAAATATTTTTTTAAAAAGTGTATTTTCCAAAAAAGTAATTTTTTCTGAAAAAGTGAATTTTCTGAATGTAAATTGAAAGGTGAGTTTTTCCAAAGAAAAGAGAGTTTTTTTTCGGAAAGATTAACATCTTTCTAAAAGAGCGATTTTTTTCGAAAAAGCGAATTTTACTAAAAATGAAAATTTTACGGAAAGGTGAATTTTTCTGACAAGTGGTTTTTCCGGAAATTTTTTTTCTGAAAAAGGAAATTTTTCAGAAAATTTTGTCGAAAAATGTAATTCTTTCCTAAAAAAGTAAATTTTCTAAAAAATTTAAAATTTTCTTAAAAGCAAAGTTTGTTGATAAAGAAAGTTTTTCTGAAAAAGTTAAACATTTCTCTCAAAACAAAAAGAGAGACTATCGCAAAAAATTAATTTTTTACTTAACAAGTGGCAAGTTTTGAAAAACTGTGATTTCTTTGTTGTTGAAAAGGTGATCGTTTTCTGCAAAATGTACTTTTTTTGCAAAAGCCACTTTGAGGAATTATTGCCGAAAAGAAGGTATTTTGAAAAAATAGTAAGATTTTCAAAAAGCAAAGTGGGACAATTCTGTACAAAAATGAACCATTTAAAAAGATATTTTTTATAAAGAGATTTTGATCAGATAGTTGTATAAAAGATACTTTTTTTAAAGTTCTTTTTAAATTATGAGGTACTTGAACATTAAAATTTATTCTTTTTTATTAATTTTTTAAAACGTACATTGCTTATTTAATGGATTTTTATTTTTAGTAAATAGTACTTTGTATAGTGAGTGTATTTTAAACAGTAATCATTTTGAAAAAGAAACTTTTTGGTAAATGGTACTTTTGAAAATTACTTTCATAAAAGTATTTGTTATTAGCATACGTTTAAAAATCTATCAAAAATGGTATTTTAAAAATTGTATTTCAGCTTCTTAACGTTTCTTTTAAAAAAGTACTTTTTGGAAGTTCAGTTTTTTCTGTGTTTTACTTTTCTTCAACTTTCCTTTTAATGAACGAAAATTATATTTGGAAAATTATAGAAAATAATTCTTTTGTAAAATGTACTTTTTGAATGGTACTTTTTTTTAAAGTACTTATTTTCAGAATTTTTTTTTTTTGAGAATTTTTTTTTTTAAACTGTATTAATCTGGAGAGCTATTTTAAATATAACCTTTTTATGTATAAAATATAACGTTTTTATAAAATATAACGTTTTTATAACCAAAAATACGTTTAAAATTTGTCTTTAGGTACTATTCTTTTGAAAAAAGGTCTTTAAAAATAATTTTGTAAAATTAAGTTTTAAGCAAGAACTTTTTCGAAAATTTTTTTGGAAAATGAGGTTTTATTTTTTAAAAAATTTTCAAGGAAATTAGCTAGTTAGAGATATTTTCGGAAAAGCTCTTTGGCACTTTTTTAAGGACTTTTTTTTATGAAACAATATTGAAATGATGAATGTGTTCAAACATTTTACGATTGTAAATACTTTTCATAATTTGCAGTGTGCTTGTAATCAAAATTCGTGAAACAGTTTTAAATCATATATTTAGGCTGTTTTAAGACGCCTATGATGGATTCCTTTGAAGGTAGAAATATTTAGGAGGTCTTTAAAGAAATGCTGCTAGGAAATCACACACAAATAAAGTTTTTATTTTAAAAGACCTAAAAGATAGTTACTTAAATGTAGCATATTTTAAGGCACAAACAGTATCTTTTAAAACATATTGGAAATGATTGTAACACTTTGTACAGATTTCCAGTATACATATATGTACATATACACACTCTCTAACAAAGTAACACACATCCTTGTGAAAGTAACATTTTCCCAATTTAACTACTGAATGCAAAAAGTATAATGAAGTTAAGTTTGCTTTGTTCGTCCTTTGTGTAAGGTAGTAAGTATAATGTGTTTCGTGGAAGGGCATAATTGCATACCGAACGTGCTGCTGCTTACACGTAAAAAACATTGAAATCTACACGCTATGGTGTCAAAAACATTTTTAAAAAAATGTTTAACAAACAATATGAAATTTTTCCTGGGAATATTGTACAACAAAGTGCACGTTACAAAGAATACAATTAAACAATAGCATACCTTAGGGCTTAAGAATTAAAGCTAAAGCAGTTTTGGGGGAGTTGTGTTTTTCCAGAAAAACAACAAAATAGTAAAACTAAATTTTAGAATAGAATAAAATAAAAGAAATTTAAAATTTGGACCCGTAAGAAATATAACAAAAAAAAAAAAAAAAAGAAAAAAAAACAACCTTAAAGTATGCTTTAATTTTATTAAATCTAAATGCAGTAACTCTTTACCGTTACTTCAATTATATATACAACAAACTTACAAAGTTATGCTTTGGTAGGATAAAACAATTGAGCATTTGTTATTGCAAGGTACGCATATGTTTGCTTTGTGAGTAATTTTATGTCATATTAGTGTTGCTAATGTTGTTTGGTTTGTGGTTACTGTGCGTGTGTGTGTGTGTGTGTGCGTTAGGGATTACAGTCAGTTTGGGGGCATGCTGTTTTTGTTTTGCTGTTTCAACTAATTGGTTTTAAGTTGTTTTGTTGTTTTTTTTTGCTAAAGGTGCTTTTCTTAGATTTTTGTTAAATATTTTCATTCCCCTTTCATTGTAAATTTTTCATAAGGACACCCTTGGGTTCTTTGCGTTAAAATATCCCTTAAATTTCTGCTTAAAATTTACGTTTGCTGAAAGTGTTGCTTTGACATTCATTGTAAGTTTGCTGCAATTGAATTTTTCGTTAATGTTGTAAAATAAAATTTCAATTTAGCGGACATCATTGACGTCTCCTTGAAATTAATTTGTTAAGGAGGGTATTAAAATAATATTTCCTTTTAGTATGTATGTGTTTGGGTTATACTATAGATGAGTGTGATTTCTTCTTGCATAAAAAGTAACTAGAAATGGTTATATCTTAGCACTTTAACTCAAATATAAAATTATTTTATTACTTTTATTTTAAATCAGAATATTTCATTTATTCTTTTAAACAAATTAAATATTATGGGCCTTCAATTCTTTATCTCACACCTCCATTTCTGGTAATAAAATTTCCAGTATACAAAAATATAGATTTATTTAATAACAAATAATAATAATAATAATAATAATAATAATAATAATAATAATAATAATAATAATAATAATAATAATAATACAATTAAATATAATTTCATTCTATTTCGAAATAAAATTTTAACATTTTGTTCGCTTTCATTGGTTGGTCCAATAGTTGGTTCCCCTGATCATATAGCCTCGATGGCGCAGTAGGCAGCGCGTAAGTCTCATAATCTTAAGGTCGTGAGTTCGATCCTCACTCGGGGCATATAATTTTTTTCTTATTTTCTGTGGTGATATACATAGTCTTGTTTTTGGGGAAACATTTTGACAAAAAATTGCGAGTTATTTTGTCTTTCGGACCAGCACTCAGGATATGGCCCCTACTCATGCAATGCATTGCGCCAGCACTAAAGGGGTTTTTAAACAAGAAGTTTATTTTCTAAAATAAAATTACAAAAAAAAATTTAGTTTAAGATGATTCAAATTTTTATTGTATTACGAAGGGAAAAGTTTGGCAATTAAGAAAGTAAAAATAATATCTGGCCACCATGATCAGCCTCACAGAGTTCGGTTCTTTCATTAAAGTTTTTAATCACTTTTTGGCAAAGTGACAATCTTAATTCATTAATAACATCACATATTTTGAGTCTTAAGGCTGAAATCGATTCAATTAACTCCGTATAGACTCTATCCCGAACGACAACGTTGACAGAAGTCGACTCTTTCATCAAACTTTTTTTGTCACTATTTAACGGTCGTTTTCGTTAATTATATAACGGATTTTGAGTTTACGGTCAACACAGCCGCACAAAATATAATCCAGAGGCCTTAAATCACACGATCTGGCTCACCACTTAACTGCTGATTATCATGAAATTATGTACAAACATTCTCACTCTTTTCTCCTCCACATAAACTAATTTCCTAATTCTGGCATAATGCATTGCCATAGTAGGGGTCTTAAGTGCCGGTTTTTCAACAAGAACTTTGTTTTTCAATTGTGGCAACACCAACAAAATGATAGTTTTGACATTTAGTTTTTTGACGTATTCGTAGTAGATGCATTGATAATGGGAATCACATTAGAAAATCTCATTAAAATAGTTAAAATCCTCTACGAAAATTGTGGTTCTGTTAAAGTTGCATTTCGTAAAATTTGTGATATTTTCGAACAACTTAATCATCCTTCTGAGAACGCTAATAAGAATTTGGTCGTTGAATTTAAGTCGACAGGCTTCATACAAAATTTGCGAACACTACCGTTTGTTCGACCGTTTCGTTCAACTGAAAATATTGCAGCCGTAACCCATAGTGTTGAAGTAGATCAACATTTGTCAATTTTCAACCATTGCGGTTATCCAAATCCACTACATGGTGAATTTTGCCTAAGGATTTGACTTTAAAGCCTTACAAGGTTCAGCTAGTGCAGGAATTAAAGCCGACCGACCATTTAAATCGCCGTTGAGTTACTCAATTCATTTAAAAACAACCGGCTGAATTTTCTGAAAGATCAAATTTTTAGACGAAGCCCATTTTTACTTGTCAGGGCATGTCAACAAGCAAAATTGCCGCAATGCGCTTTTGAAAATCCTAGAGCGATTATTGAGAGGCCTTTGCATGCTCAAAGTGGCACTTTGTGGTGCGTTATGCACTCTGGAGGCGTGATTGGTCTGTTTTTTTTTTTCGAAGATGAGTCTAGAAATGCGGTAATGGTTAATGCATCACGCTATTGCGAGATGCTAAAAACTTAATTTTGGTCTATTATCGATGACGTGGATATCACTGCCATGTGGTTTCAACAAGACGGTGGCACATGTCACACAGCCAATGAAATGATCAATTTATTGCAAACCAAATTTCTCGATCACATAATTTTACGACAATGAGCAATTAAGTGGGCTGTCAGTTCACGTGATTTAACGCCACTAAATTATTTTTTGTGGGGCTGTGTTAAGGATTGAGTCTATATGGAATCGATTTTAAATTTAAAACTCAAAATCCGTGATTTAATTAATGAAATAGGATCGCTAAAAAAGTGACTAAAAGTTTTGATGAAAAAAAGAATCGACTTCTGTCAGCATGGTCGTGGTGGACCTTTGGCAGATAACATTTTTCATTCATAATTGCCGAACTTTTCTCTTCGTAATACAATAAAAAATTTTAATTATCTTAATTTTTTTTTTATTTAAAAAAAAAAAACAAACTTCTGGTTGACAAACCCTTTATTCGAGCTCATCGTTCTAATACAATAGTCGATAAATGACTACAACCCATATTTTTTTTTTTAAGAGAAGTAGCACTTCAGGCAACAATGCCTATTTGGTCAAGTACCGTGCTGCATTCTTTTAGGAAAGGGATAGAGAAGAGATGAAACATGTGGTAAAAGTAGAAGGATAATCGGAAATTAACTGTCATATAAAGACAGCACAGCTACCAGTGTCCATGCCTTCATCACTGAGCAGCTCCACCGACAGTCAATTTTTATTTTTGTAGAGAAAAAAAAACCAAGGTCTTCGTTGGGAATCGAACCCACAACCCTCCAGACTGACAAGCTAGTATACTATCTACTAGCTTACAGGGTTACCCACTGATCTGAATATATAAACTAAAATTGCTCTAGCTTCTTTTCTTTCATCTGCTCGTCACAACAGATTCTATAGCAGTGAGTGTACGGAAAAATCAGTCCTCTTCTTAAGCCACGAGCTTATGTTTTCATCAGGAGCTTAAGCCAAACCTGCACTTATTTTGTAAATGATTTAGAGACAATAAAATAATAAGAATTTAGGATTAATATTTTATGCAGAACAGGAACTATTACTCAATTTCTGTCTTCCGGTATAACAATTTACATCTGTAATTAAATGTTCATGAACAAGTTGGAGTGCGAATCAAACCACGAACATAATGAAAACATTTTTGAATAATGACTTTTATCTGTTGATGCCATTTGAAAGTTTATAATGTTTCATTAAAACAGATATACAGGTACCTTAATAAGGTCCACTTAAATTTTTGGACTTCTAGACCAGGGTTCTATGAAAATAAACACGCCTGCCTGAGGAACTCAGGTATCATTATACCACTTATTTATATTGTATAACGCGAAGGTTTGACAGAATATTTGACAGCAATTCATTTTATTTAAATAAAACTCTATTTAATTTTCAATATTGGCTGCATTTACACTGCAGACCTAAAGAGGCATCTGGGGTATTAAGTCTGAATGTTCAGCACTAGAACATAACCTAAGCGTACTACACTAAAAGTCAGTAGGCAGTCTGTTGAATTATCACTTAAGTGAAATGAATTTAAACTGGTAAAGACATATCAGTTATTTGAAATAATTTTTTTGTAACTTCCAGGCGGAGGCCTACAAATTAAGTTATGTTCTACGCAGATACGCCTATCAGACCCATTTTCAAACTGTTTTAGTTCTGAATTTAAGTACATTATTGGCTATAGTAAATAACATAAATAAAATTGAAAAAAAATAATAAATAACCTGCATATCCAACAATCATAATTGAAGCGCAACGAAACGGGAACATATTACCATTTGGCGTTGCTTAATCCACCCCCCAACATTTTGGTCCTTCGAACCGGTTACCAGCCGAACTCTGAAACCTCCGCATAAGTGTATGAAACCCCCGCATATACGCATCTGTAGCCACCGCAGGTAAAAAAAGGCCGTTAAAGCAAAGAAACTTGGAATTAGAGTACAATAGACACAATAATCAAGTTAGGGTTGAGTTCAAACATCGAACTTGTCTTTTGTTACATTTAAAAATTTTTGTACGCGTGATTATAGAATCATATTTTATTGCTACTTCATTCCCGTGATCAAAAGGTCCAGTCGAGAGTATATTTTCTTGATTTACCTTTAAAGTGATCAACAAACCAGGCTACATAAATATTTTTGCTATAGGCCAGGATTAAACCCGTTTTGGTTTCTCTAATAAAAGAAAAGGATAATAAAGTTGCCTTCATTATCGACTTCTAAAACCCATAAGTACATAGCCATCATGTGGTTGATGAAGTCTTTAATTATAGCTTCTCTCTTTGCTGACTTTTTCACCCACTAAGATTTTGTCCATCATTTTTAGAGAAGTCCATTGATGAACGCCTCTCTATTGTCGGACAACAAAAGCTCTGCACTAATTGTCTCGGACATTCCCGCCAGTACAGGAGGTACAAGAGCCGATTTTCTTGCTAGGTGTGCAACTGTGTGATTCAATTTACATCCGCGCCTGGTCATGAAGCCTTAATCAGATGGTGGATCTAATCACTGCATAATTTGGAACGTCATGCTCGTCCTAGGAAGCCGAAGCCATAATTCTATGCAACAGAACTTTCTAGTTGCAACTTCGATGATTCCAGAGCAGGGCTGCAAATCATTACTCCTTGCTTAAGAGTTGGAGACTTTCCAACTCCTGTCCAGAACACATGTCTAGCATGCTCGCTGGACTGGATTATTCACCTAGCATGTCATTAACGGCGAAATGATCCTGGCCACCATATTAAACAAAAGACCTGATATGGGGCCGCGAAACCAAACCACCATGATACTCCCATAAAGGGCCAACCTCAATAATCAGTTATAGAACAGTTAAATGTCTAAAGAGACAAATAACGAACTCTGCGGCTTACTGATTCCTTTGGAAATGAAGTGGAGTTTCCAATTGTACCCCTGCTGACTGCAAGGGACTGGGTTCCCTTTTTCCCCCAGTTGCACTGTGTCTAGATGGTCGAAGTTCTATAAAGACCATATATATGTGCCCCCGGGGGGTATGCTAGGTGTGCAAGAAAAAGCATCATTCTTTACTCCACCGTTTCAGATCAACCCGTATCAGATCAACAGAGTCTGATAAGACCCCATCGTCCCCGGCGACTGGCAGCTTTAGTACCAATGCGAATGAAAGAATGAAACTAGAAACTCGATTTAAGAAAGTAAAACTAATGAAGTTAAAACTTTCACCGTTAAAAAATCACAACTACCAAAATATCGCCAAATAATAATTCTCGTTATTTTTTTTTGTTTAACTAAAAGCTAATAACGGTTTTTAGTAAATAAATATTTAGAATTTTTATTATGGACCAATAATAGTTGTTTGAAAAAAAAATAACATCCGACATAAGCCATCAAAGGTGTTAATTACAAGAGTCAACAGAATAATCATCAACAGTCATCCAGAAAATTTCGCTTTAATTTGTACTCTTAACTAGAGCAGTGGAACAATAAAGAAACAGGCAGAAGCAGCAGCAGCAAGACACATTTTATTATTTCTCTTTTAAAACACTTCTAAGCTAAATAAAAAAAAATCAATCTTCTAGGCCACACTAATTTTTTAAACATGAGTCTTTCCTAGTTATCGTGTTTTAAATGTCTATAACATTTTTCTTTGCCCGCAGTACTTATGACTTCATGATGTTTTACTTATCACTAAAATTCTTAATGTCACACCTTTAATTGTGCAAGATAGTAGAAGAAATGAAGAAGATGAAATTAAAAGAAAATTAAGAATTTTAACAATCAACAAAAGAAAGGTTTCAATTAGTACGCGATATGTAATGAGACAATACGTTACGCGCTGGGCTTGAACACATTTTGTGAGATTTTCTTAAAAAGAAATAAATAATAATAAATAAATTCCAGGCGGGCAGCTTTGAAAGCATTTGATCCTACAAAAATATATAATCAAAATAATTTAAATTCAGTTAATAAAAGAAAAACCATGAGAAAATACGAATTTTATTATAACAGTCAACGAAAAGACTGTACGAAATACGTTACGGTGTCTTTATTCGTAATATTTTGTTTAACCGTTACCACGTTTACTTTGCTGCAACTGGATAACTTTTACTCAGACCAACCCACTGTGGAGCGCATACTAATAGACAGTTTTGCAAGCTCTGCAACTAAAGAGCCGCTAAATCTGTCAAAATCAAAGAATCTCCAAGAGCAAAAAATTAATGAAAAAGAAATTTTTGAACACAGTATCCAACAACAACAACAGCAACAACAATTAAATGCTGAAAGACAATCTAGAGCTGCTAGTGATAATAAAACCAATTCTACTAATCTAAAATCTAATTTGTATTATGAAGAACAAAGACCAGTTATTGTTTATTCAAGAACCGATAGTGATTCCTCAATAGCTAACCGACAAATGGCAGAAATACCACCCAAACAAGATGCAGATGAAGATGATCCTTTAAGTAAAATTTATCAAGACGATTTTGATGATAAAGATAGTGATAGTGATAATGATTATGATTATTTTGGTCAACAACAATCAAATCCCCAGCCACCTGAATCACTGTACACTGGACATCAGCAACAGGCAAATAATTATAGAGCGCAACAATATTATGAATCTGCAGCCAGTCCACAATATTATGATAATTCTCGAGAAGATTATTCTGATCCATATACAGAGCAACATAATTCGGAGGAGGCAAGATCGTCGCAATATCATGATTATTATGGAAAATATCCATATGCAACCCCTAGACCTATATTACCAATAGGTGATGATAACAAAGGTGGACCAGCAGCAGCAACATTTAATGTACCCAACCGTAAAATGCAATTGGCCATAAAATCTAAAGAACAACAACAAAGTCGGTAAGTTTGTTTTTTTCATTTTATTTTGAAGATCAGCAATCTTTAAGACTTTTATTTAAAAGACTTTAAATTAAGTTTCTTTGAAAATCTTACAGCTTATAAAAAGCTTTAAAGAATAAGATGCCAGAAACTTTTATAACTCTTGAAAGTTTAAAAAATTATGAAAAAGCTTTCATCAGTTACAAAGTTACCTGGCTTGATAATGATAATGATTCACATTGAAAGCACACAGTTACGTGGCTTAATAATGATGTATTCACATCGAAAGCACTCGCTCGAAGTTAAGAGAAGGAATTATAAACATATAAAAATTTTGTTTGAATAGCTTTCGCAAGCTAATTGTAAGTTCAAAACTTTGAATTTAAAAATTAATATTAAAAAAGTTGTATAAAATTTTAATCAAGCTTAAGCAAAAAGCTTTTTAAAAGCTAATAGGCAAAAGCAGCTTAGACCATACATTCTTTAAGAAGTTTTAAAAATAAAAATATTAAAACAAAAAAGTTAAAGCAAATTAAAAGCTTGAAAGCTCTCATCCGAAATAAGCTTTTAAACAAAATAAAAAATTCTTTAACACAGATTATCAGTTTCTTTAATTAGAAAAAAAAAATTGTAACCAAAAATAAAACTTATCACTAAATTTTATTTTATTATTAAAAAGGGTAATAGAAGAACTACTAGCTGGCTCATTATATTGTTCATAGTTATATGCCAAATCTTACACTAAAAAACGTAACGTAACGTAAACAAAAGCCTATAAAAAGCTTCTTTTATTCTTCTTTTGGAAAAATATAACGTGGGCAAATTTGAGGTTAGAAAGTAAATTGTGTGTCAAGTGATTAAATTCCAATAATACAGCTGTTATCTTGTAATATTTATTTAGTAAAAATCTTGAAAAATTTTAGCATAGTACACAACACTCTCTTAAGAAAAATTTTAATTACGAAAATTTACCATCAAAATGGTTAAAATATCACTGTTACACTTCGTAAAATTCGAATAGCTTTTCCTTGTAATCAAGCTCCTTCTGACACTGCTGTACACAATTTAGGCGCTTAATTCGAGGCTCACTGTGTTGCAATAATACAACAAAGTGATATAATTATAGGGGTCGTAGTAATGTAAACACATCCACTGTGCAGTAAAGTGTTAAAACGACCCTGAAATATCACGTTGTTGACATTCGCAACAATTCGGCATCACTAGAAGTACTTTGGGTTACATTTTTCATTAAAATTTTTATCTTCACGTTTATAAAGTTTAACTCGTTTAAGAATTAAGGCCAACCAATCATTGTTTACGTCGTACGTTTGTGTATAGCCAACAGATTTACAAACCTGAATGAAATTAACGCATTTTTTAACAAAATCGTTTTTAGTGAAGAGGCCCATTTTCAATTCGGCGGGTATGTAAATAAACAAATTGTCCCATATGAGGCTCACAAAGAGTTTTCGAACTACCATTTCATTTAAAGAAAATGACCGCATGGTAGGGTTTATATTCACACGGCACCATCGCTTCGTAGTTTTTTGAAAAAGAGCAAGGAAACATTGTCGCCGTGAATTTTCTCTGCTACCAAACCATGATAACGATTTTTTTTTTTACCACAATTGGCTAATGTTGACATCAGTGACTTTTAGTTTCAGCAAGACGGCCTTATAAGCCTCGACAGGCTCGATACAAAAAGTACGAACACCAATGCAGGTTCGACCAGGTCGTTCAACTGAAAACACCGCAGCCGTGAGCAAGAGTGTTGAGGCAGATCCAAATTTGTCAATTTCTCAACGTTCTCATCAATTGGGGTTATTTGAAGTGATTGGGCCGTTTTTTTTACGAAGATGAGGCTGGAGATGCGGTAACCGTCAATGGATCATGCTATCATGAGATACATGATAAGCTTTACATCGTTACCTAGCCATGTGGCCACAACACGATGGTGGATCAAACCACTTGGGTGATTTTGTGATAAGATTTGCATCTGCACCTGGCTGTTGGACCTAATCAAATGGTGGTAAAAGCACTGGGAATGAAAAGCCTAGGAAGCCGAGGATTAATTCTAGCAACAGGTCTTTCCTAGTTGCAATTTCAGCGGTTCCAAAGCGGGGTTGCAAACCACTACTCCTTGCTGAAGAGCTGGAGACTATCCAACTCCTGGTCCAAAACACATGACTAGCATGCCCACTGGATCCGGATAATTCACCCGTTGGTGTGATTTAAGGCGACGTGATCTTGGCCACCATAAATTAGTTCATGCTTGGGGTGGCAAAACCGCAACCACCACAATACTCCCGAAGGGCCAACCTCAATAATCAGTCAGAGAAACAGCTAAAAGTGTAAAGAGACAATTAGCGGAAACTCTGGGGCCTTACTGATTCCCGTGGAAATAACGTGGAGCTTCCAATTGACTCCCTGCTTGCCTTCAGGGGACTGGGCTCCCTTTTACCCCCAGCAGCATAGGTCTAGATAGTCAAGTATTCTATAAAGACCGATAACTGTGCCCCCGGGGGAAACTACTTGGCTGATACGTGATAAGATTTACATCTGTACCTGGCTATGGAGCCTTAATCAGATGGTGGTCAATGAATGATTTGAATGATTTTAAAACAAACGTCATTCGCGCCCTAGGAAGCCGAAGACTAATTCTAGCAACAGGTCTTTCGTAGTTGCAACTTTAGTGATTCCAGAGCAGGGCTGAAAAGTTGGAGACTTTCCAACTCCTGTCCAGAACACATGTCTAGCATGCTCACTGGATCTAGGAAAATTCCACCAGGTAGGTGTTATTAAAGGTGAAATGAACCTGGCCAACATATAAAACTGACCTGTCTGTTATGGGGCCGCGAAACCACAACCACCATGATACTCCCATAAAGGGCCAAACTCAATAATCAGCCAGAGAATAGTTAAACGATGAAAGAATTGACATCTGTCAGCGTTTCATTCATAAAAAAATAAAAATGTTAAAAAATTAAATTTTAATTTTAACGGACACAACTCATCAAATCATCCCCAGCAACACAAAAACGCGGCAATCAGGCAGTTAATAACAAGACTCGAGAGGCCACCACTAACACGCCAAATGTATATGAGGGAAATGGGAACAATATACACCATGGCGGAGAACGACGGATATGAAAAGCGCCTCGTAGATAACATCAGAGAACAAATTAGAACGGACAAAGAACAGGAGAATAAGAGGAAAAAATGGGCTACATTAACATATATGGGAAGATCAACGTACAAACTGGCGAAATTCTTTGGAAAACACGACATCAATACCGCATTCGGGACAGGGGACAACCTGGGTGGGATACTGCGGAATAGGACAACCGGTGCGTATATACTGGACAGACGAGGAGTGTACAAATTAACTTGTACATGCCATTATGGCTACATCGGGCAAACAGGACGGAAGATTAAGACCAGATTTAGGGAACACATTAGAGACTATAACAGAAAACTACGGGGACCAGAATCAACTCCAGAATCGAACTTTGCGGACCATATATTTAACAAATGTACACCAGGACATATAAAAAAGGAAAGAGACTAAATGTATTAGGGAACATGGAAATGTACAAACAAAAAACATTTGACGGACGAATAATAAATGAACAAAAAAACACTGCTTCGGACACAATATTTGAACCGTTGAAACATTTTTACAGGAAAACAAACACTACACCAACACAAAAACGTTACGCAGGTGCACAAGACCAAAGCAATAAAGAACATCATAAACGTACAATTACAGATTATTATGTCACATAAAAATAACAAAAAAAAAAAATAAAAAAACCCCAATAGGTTCACACATAAACAAAAACGGACAACAAGCATGATCGTAAAAGGATTTAGCTAGAAAAAAAAGACGAATGAAAAAGGGAGCGACAAATTAGGTAAAAAGAGACAAACGAAAAAGGAGAGAGATGCAGCCAAAAAAAGACAGTAAGTGACAAACACAATAACACGAAGGGTGACACAAACTATATAAACACAACTGACAATAGAACGCAACTAGTACGAAAAGAACACTGAAGATGGCAAACAGCCGAAACCAGTTTGTTCACAAACCAAATTTGACGAGGGTCGACGGAAAATCGTACCCAAATAAAAGTAATTTTAATCATCTTTGAGATAATATTTTTTTGGTTTATTTTCTTTTAGAAAACAAACTTCGTAATGAAAAACTTTTTATTATTAAAAATTGATACGTATAAGGAGTTATTAAAAGGAAAAACTTAAGAAATTATAAAAAAAGTTGTAGCTGAAAAGCTTTTGAGATAAAAATTTATCTTAATAATTTTAATTGGTTTAATAATAATTAAAACAAATAATTATTAATCTTAGAAGCGGTCTTTTTTAAATAAATTTAACACTATAATATTTATGCAATTTTTTTTTTTTGGAAAAAAATATAGTGTTAAATTTATTTAAAAAGACCGCTACTAAGATTAATAATTATTTATTTAAAAAAAGAGGTCGAATAAAAATAATAATCAAATAATTAAAATATTTTGTTTTCGTATTTTAAAGGTTTAGAAAATGTTGATTAATATTTTGAACTATTCTATTTATAAAATAGTATAAAAAATGTTATTTGTATAAAGAGCCATGTATAATTCTAATCAAATTTAATAGAGTTATTCCATGTAGCTTTTTAAAAAATTTCATTTTCTATAAAAGAGCTTTGTCATTATTTTAAGAAGTGAAAAGGTTGTTGCGTTTTCTAAGAAAGCCGTTTTTTAGTATTTAGAATAAGAAAGAAATTAAGCTCTGGTGGTGGGGAAAGTAGATCCCTTTAATGATGCCATTTTCTTAATAGTTTCCTTAACAAATTGAATTAACCTACATTCAATTTAGGAATTCTAAAAATCCTTTGTTTAAATTTATTTCACCCTAAATTTACTTAAAGCAGAAAAATATCATTAATCATTGTTTTTTTTTTTTTGTTATACATATTTCAATAGAAAGTTTTATACTCAGGAAATTACAAAAGCAAAAACAAAAAAAAAACAAACACATTTTCACGTAACCTGCCATAATGCGTCTAACACAACTTATTTCTATTAAACTGCCGGGCTTATGTCAAACGATGCTTATGAAAGCAAAAAGGTGTTCTATTGCCTTTCATAAATATAAAATTCTACTTTGTTTAGATGCATGTATTATATAAAGGTTGCTAACAATACACGACAGCAACAAAAGCAACAAACATAAAATATTATAATAAAATTCCTAAAAAAAAAAAATAAAAAACCAAAAAAAAAATATAGAAAAAAAGTGCCGACAAAACTAACAATGTCAACAACAAATGTGCCATTATAAAAGCTTATTAAATGCATTATTACACTTACACTTACATACACACACGCACACACAAACACGCACAACTTTACGACGCCAACAAATGGTGATATAAATAAATAGAAAATACAACAATTTATATGCACTATTTAAAAGTATTAACAGTGGCGATCAAAATATGTGTAACTGAAAAGAATCATTTTCATTTTTAAGCCAGATATTTGGAGATTTTTTGCTGTTAAAGGGTAGTTTTTATTGAGGTATAAAACTTTGAATGAAATTAAATAATACAAAAATGCTTTTTTCAAAATTGGAAAAATAATTTATTGGCCTTAGTCATATAACACAAGTCATATTTAACACTTCTGGTATATGACTCTGACTATCAAGGCTGGCTCTACGTTGGTTTAATAAAGAGATATACAGGTGGTAAAACAGATTTTTAGAAAAGTAAAATAAAATATTTTGTTGAGAAAAAAGAAAACGAGAATTTTTAAGTTATAGTTTTTTTCAATGTTGTCGTTTCGGTGCCAAAGTGATTTTTTGGAAAAAAAGAAGGAAACTTTATAATTCGTAGAAGATTTAAGTTTTTGTTACAGAGACATGAGAACAAAAGATTTTATACAAAAAAATGTGACTAACTGCACTGCCAGCAGTTAGTCACATTAATGCTAAAGAAAATAATTTTTTTCCACCGTGACTTTTTATCGAAAAATTTCGATTTTTAGAAAAAAAATAGGTTTTTAAAAAAATTATTTTTTCCTTGAAAAGTTAATACTTCCTCACTAAATATCTTTCTCTAAATAGATTCCGATGCCGATAAAATAAATAACATGTTGCTGTAACAAGTGACTTTTTCTAATCTGCAGGTCTAATTTTGAATGATTTTTTTAATATTTAAGGCCATATATCGGCAATAATTCTTTGATTGGTGTTTTCTAAGTGGTCAACTGTTTCTAGCTAAGCGCAGTAGACAAGCAACTGTACATATTAATACAGAAGATAGTGTAGCTTCACAAAATCTTGGAGATCAATTCCCTACACCGAAACCTGAAATTATGGGGTTGCTCAAGCGTCCCTCTATTCATGTTGAAATACCAAACCAAACTAAATATAAACCAATTGACAGTTCACAAAATGGCTGCCAGTTAAAAAAGTGTTGCCAACTTAAAGTTCTATAGCTCTATAAAGAACACAGTAAAGTAATTAAGTGCGGAAAAAAATTTATTTAAAAATAGTTTAAAAGAGTTTCTGTCACTTACTCGTCTTTCCTATATAAAGGATCCGCCAAATAACTTTTTGTTTTGTTTTAAATGTTATAAACAAAACTACTGAATATTTTCGCAATATTTCTTTTATTATTTGAAAGTACAATCCTTCCGGTTAATAATGGAGAATAATTTCATTCAAATAGCTGCATGGGCTGGCCATGCAGTAGCCTAGTAGATCGGGTGTGTGCAGCTGTATTTCACCAATGGCTTCACGAGTATTGTCCTTTAAAGCGTCAATTGTCTCTGGCTTGTCGCCACTCCACAAATAATAGTCCAACGGTATCAAATCGCAGCTCGGAGGGAGCCAATCGACATCCACTCTGCGGCTGATAATGCGATCTTCAAAAATAGGGTTTAAAGAAAAGAAACTATTTTTATCATAACATTTTATAATTTCATATTCAGACTTAATTATATTGCATCGCAAGGAAAATATGAAAAAATAATAATGGTTCACCCACATAATTAGCTTGAAGGTAAAGGGTCCGCCAAATAAATTTTTTTGTTTGTTTTAAATGCTATAAACAAAACTGCTGAATATTTTTTCAAAATTTCATTTTTTATTTGAAAGTGCCCCTGTAGGCTAGTAGGTAGTGTACTAGCTTGTAAATATGGGGGTTGTGGGTTCAATTCCCAACGAAGACCTTGGTTTTTTTCACTACAAAAATAAAAATTGACTGTCGGTGAGCATGCTCAGCGATGAAGGCATTGTCACTGGTCGCTGTGCTGTCTTTATACGGCAGTTAATTTCCGACTATCCTTCTACTTTCACCACCTGTTTCATCTATTCTCTATCCCTTTCCAAAAGAATGTAGCACGGTACTTGACTAAATAGGCATTGTTGCCTGAAGTGCTACTTCTCTTATAAACAAAAAAAAAAAAAGTATAATCCTTCCGGTTAATAATGGAAAATAATTTCATTCAAATGGCTGCCTCGGCTGGCCATGCCTACACAATCGGAATAATTTTTAAGCACATTATCTATTGTGTGCAACTATGTTTCTCCAATGGCTTCACGAATTGCCCTTTCAAGCGTCAATTGTATCTGGCTTGTCGGCGATCTTCAAAAATAGGGCGCAAAACATCGAGTGTAGCTTCGGCTGTGTGGCACGTAGCGCCGTCCTGTTGAAACCAAATGTTGCCAATATCCTCCTCTTCAATTTTTGTGAACAAAAATTCGTTCAACTTGGCCCGATAACGATCGCCATTGAATTTAACGGCCACTCCTTGCTCATTTTCGAAGACCAATCCGCACCAAACAGTGACTCGTTTTAAGTGCTTCGGCTTTTCAATGCATGTGTGCGAGTTTTCTGTGCCCCAAATGTCACAATTTTGCTTGTTTACATACCCGCCAAGATCAAAATGAGCTTCCTCTAAATAGATGATTTTTTTTTGCAAAATCGGAATCTTCTGTAAGTCGATCGCAGGCCCACTTAGCGAAGCGAAAACGCATTGGATGGTCACTTGACTTCAACTCTTGAACTAATTGGACTTTGTATGGCGTCATACTAAGGTCTTTATGCAAACTGTGTGATTCGATTTACATCCGCGCCTGGCCATTAAGCCTTAATCAGATGGTGGACCAAACCACTGCATAATTTGAAACGTCATGCTCGTCCTAGCAATCCGAAGCTATAATTCTATGCAACAGAACTTTCTACTTGCAACTTCGATGATTCCAGAGCAGGGCTGCAAATCATCACTCCTTGCTTAAGAGTTGGAGACTTCCCAACTCCTGTCCAGAACACATGTCTAGCATGCTCACTGGGCTGGATCATTCACCTAGCGTGTCATTAACGGCGAAATGATCCTGGCCACCATATTAAACCATAGACCTGATATGGGGCCGCGAAATCACAACCAACACGATACTCCCATATAGGGGCCAACCTCAATAATCAGCCAAAGAACAGTTAAATGTCTAAAGAAACAAATAACGGAACTCTGCGAGCTTACTGATTCCCGTGGAAATAAAGTGGAGTTTCCAGTTATACCCCTGCTGACTTCAGGGGACTGGGCTCCCTTTTTCCCCCTGTTGTACAGGTCTAAGTTGTTGCTTTCTCCAAAGACCATATATATGTGCCCCCGGGGGTGGTCTTTATGCAAAGTTCGTCTCAATGATGTCTCTGAAATATTCAATTGTTGAGAATAACAGTGAATTGATGTTAATGGTGCTTCACGCACACTTTCCGCCACAGCAGCAATATTCACGGGTGTACGCACTGTTTTTGGCTTTTCACGCTTTGGTTTATCGATGAGGGAAGCCAGTTTCTTTCACTTTTTTTTAAAAGATAACTAACATACGGAGCTGACTGACGGAGCTTCTCTTCTTTCAAAATTTGTACCCAATTTTCGCACACATTCTGCAATATTACGATGAATTTCAAAGTAATGTTGCAATATTTCCCAGCGTATACACAACCATATTCGTTCAGCGGAAGGATAAAACTAATTATCTGTCAAATCAAACATGAGCTAAGTGTTACTATTAATGAAATAAGCACTAGTTGAAAAAAAAACGTTAGATGGCGGACCCTTTATTATTTATATTTCGCTTTAAGTGATAATTGTATACATTACGGCGAATTTGTAACAGTTTTATACTCAGTAATATGCTGGTAAATATTTAACTCGTATCAGTTCGACTTAAATAAGTTTCCAGTCGCTGGTCACATTGGCTTTATAGAGGTTCTCTTAGTACTGGTATAACTTCATTATAATCACTTCACCATTCGGCCTATATCTGCAGTCATGCTCGTTCTTACTTTCCATTTCGCTTAAGTGATAACTGAAGTAGCTGCTGATTGATTTTTTCAGATGATCCCAAAACTTGAGGTCAAAAGGTATTCTATATAGAACGATTGGATCCGTTTAAACTCTGTCCATAATATAGCCCCACAAAAATAATCCAGCAGTGTTTAAATACACGAACTAGCTGGCCACTTGACTGCTTATTATCGTGAAATTATGTGATCGGGAAATTTGTTTTGCAAGAAATATATCGTGTCATTGGCTGTGTGACATCGTCCTGTTGAAACCATATGTCAGTGATATCTACATCGCCAATAATGGGCCAAAATCGAGTTGTTAGCATCTAGCGATAGCCCGATCCGTTAACCGTTACCATATTCCCAGCTTCATTTTCGACAAAAGGCTCTACCACGCCTCCAGACAACATAGTGCTCCATACAGTGACACGTTGGGGATACAATGGCTTCTAAATAATCGTTTTAGGATTTTTGGAAATCCAAATGCGACAATTTTGCTTGTTGACATGCGCTGACAAGTGAAAATGGGCGTCTTCTGAAAAAATGATTTTCTCAGAAAAACCAGCCGGTTGTTTCTGAATGATTTGAGCGAATCTACGGCGATGTGAATGGTCGGTCTTGTTCAATTTCTGCATCAGTGGAACCTTATAAGGCTTCAAAGTCAAATACTTACCCGAAATTCGCCATGTACTGGTTTTGTATAACCCCAATTTTTGAGGACGTCGAGGACTTGACAAATTTCAATCTTCTTCAACACTGAGGCTTACGACTGTGATATTTTCAGTTGAATGAACCGGTCAAAGACGCGTTGGTGGTTGCATATTTTGTTTTCAGTCTGTCGACTCAAATTTATCGACCAAATTTTTAATAGCGGTTTCAAAAGGACGATTATGTTATCCAAAAATTACGCGATTTTTATGGAATGTAACTTTAACAGAACCACTATTTTCAATAGTGGATTTTAATTATTTAAATGCAATTTTCGTGCGAAATTGAATTTATTGTAACAATTGCCAATGCATCTACTACGAATACGTCAAAAAACTAAATGTTAAAACTATCATGTTGTTGGTGTTGCCACAATTGAAAAACAAACTTCTTGCTGGAAAGCCCCATATTTTGGCTTTAGGATGACCAAGTGTATTCTGGGTGGCAATTAAAGGCAATTAAAGACAAAATATTAAGAACCTAGAGATCAATGGAATCAAAAAGAGCCTAAACAAAAGTATTTAATACCCCCCAAAAAATACATATATAGTAGCAAGGACGACTTGTTATTTTCGATACCCCTAATATTTTCACTTTTAATTAATTATCAAGAAAAAAGGCAGAAATTTTTTTTTGTTGAAATAAAAATTACTTAAGTTCCTCAAGTTCGGTGCACTACTGTCTATAAGTGCACTGTGTTTAACTAACGTACAAGCAACAATGGATGCTATAATCATATTTATTTGTACTCAGTGTTGCATGCCTCATAGTGCATATTGCACACTAATAATACTAAAGTTTTTGTTGTTAAAAAAAAATGTGTATCATAAATATCCTGTTTTAGTTGCTGCAAACTTATAAACGCATTCAAAATATTAAAGAGACACTGAACAGGATGTAAAATAAATGTGCAAATGGAGGCTACAACAACAAAAATCGCTTTAAATATTAATGTGGAATTTTTTTTTATAGTTTTAGTGGCGTTAAAAAAGGTTTTTAAAAAGATTTTCAGCAACAAAAAAATACAAAAAATTTTAAGAGCGAAAAATTTAAGAACTTTTTTTTTGCAATTTACACTGAATGTATTTATTTGACATTTGGAAAATAAACAATAAGGACATAAAATATAGGGAGTTTAGAAAGATTTTGTTTATTTTTTTAATTTATTTATTTATTAATAAAATATCGAAATTAAATATAAAAAAAGGAAATTTAATTTGGTTAAAAGCAAAATTTTAACAAGCGGAGTTTCTGACAAAAAATAAAAATTTATACGATGAAAATGGCTTTATATCTATAAAGTCGTATTAAAACCTGAGCTATCTTAGTGTGTTACCTCCCTATAAATGCTACCCTGTGCCGCCATTTTGGATAACACTAGTTTTAACAGTTCATATTTGGCAGTTGTGAAGTAGACAGTTTTTTTTTTTCATAAATTATTTATTGTATCATCATATATATGAATTATCAACAATTTTTAAAATCTTAAATCTAAATGTATAGTCATTAGGCCCGACCAGTGTCAGACATAATAATAGTGACAGCAATAAGATAATCTTAACAAATTCTCACAATCAAAAATAAATATAAAAAAAAAAAAAAAAACTATTTTCAAGAGATTCCATTTCCATTAGGAGGGTTATTGACCAATGCCCCTGTGTCTCTCCTTTTTAATCGGATATGACCTCTAAAATTTAAAATGTTCCGCGCAAGGGGATTCGGGTGGCACTCGAGCTTAGTTAAATATTTGCCTGCGTATTGAGTAATTTCAGCAGTCACGAGTGGAATATCCAAATCACGATGTATAATTAAATTTCGCATGTACCATGGAGCTAATGTAATTAATCGTAGTATTTTGTTCTGTCGGCGTTGAATTTTTTCCACATTTGAAGCTGAAGCAGTGCCCCATAGTTGAATTCCATAGCACTATATTGGTTTCAGAATCGACTTATACAATAGAAGTTTACAGTCCAGACTAAGAGTTGAGTTCCTGCCAATTAGCCAGTATATTTGAGATAACTTGATTTTCATTTGGATTAGCTTTGTGTCGATGTGGTGTTTCCATGTAAGCCTACGATCAAGGATTATGCCAAGATATTCAGTGTGCATACGAATAGGGGAGCAATTTTCCCTTTTTAAAATAAAAGTTAGGTGGACACACTTTTGCTCGTTTACTTTTATTCTCCATAAATTCAACCACAATTCCAGATGCGTAATATGTTCCTGAAGAACCTGAGATGCCATACGGGGGTCTTCGTGAGAACTAAGGCAGGCCGTATCATTGGCAAATGTTGAAGTATGGATGCTACTGCTCACAGGCATATCACAAGTATAAAGCAGATATAAAACTGGACCCAGTATACTCCCCTGCGGCACACCGGAAGCTATCGATGCGGGTTCACTGATGAAGTCTCCTTCGGCTACTGTAAACCTTCTCTCCACAATGTAACTTTCCAGAAACTTCACCATATTGATTGGGAGATATGTCATCAACTTATGCAATAGTCCCTTATGCCATACTTTGTCAAATGCTGTTGTTGTTTAGGGTGTATAAGATTTCCTGGAAATCTACTCAGTTTGTAAAATGCACAGTGGGTCGTTTAGTTTTCTTACAGTGTTAATTACTTTCTTTAAAAACTTAATCATCTTCGTAACAATTTATTCATTATTATTGTTATAATGAGAGGGTAAATTTAAGGTTAGAAAGTAAATTGTATATCAAATGTTTAAATAGCAGGAACTAAACTGTCATCTTTAGAAATTTATTTAATAAAATTTTGAAAAATGTTAAGCATGGAATTTTACACTCTTGATTACGGAATTTCATTTGTGACAATTTTCTATTAAAAGTGAAAATTTTACTACATCACTTTGTAAAATTCGAGCAGCTTTTTCTAGTAATCAGGCTCCTTCAGAGACCGCTGTACGTAATTTAATTGTTAACTTCGAGGCTCAAGCAGTTTTTGATGGTAATAGACCAAAACAATATGCTCATAGTTGTCCCAGCAACTAGCCGCTACACAGCTGTGTAGCAACTAGCAACTAGTTGCAGAGACTCTGCACAGTAAGTGTTATAAATGAATGTGGCATATCAGCTATTCACCGTTTGCAAAAATTGGGCATCACTAGAGACACTTTGCGCAACATTTTGCATAAGGATCTTCATCTTCACACTTATAAAGTTCAAGCCATTCAAGAATTAAAGCTGAACGACCATTGTTTACATCGCACGTGTAAATTGGCGGCTTGAATAACTGAACGAACACAAAGGATTTCTCAAGAAAATTGTGATAACGTTCGTTTTCATATAGTCGGATATGGGGCTCAAGAAATCTACAAAGAGTCCTCAAAAAACCATTAAATCTACACAAAGTTATCGTATGGAATGATTTGTGTTTAGGCGACATAATTTTTTCGAAAATTAGTGAGGAAATGGCGATGCCTTTAATTATTTGAGCTACCAAACGATGAAAACCATTTTTTGTTATGGTAATGTTGGCAACAGTGACCTTTGTTTTCAGCAGGATGTAGCCACAAACCATGCAGCCACCCAAACAATTTAGTTATTGCAAGAGAAATTTTCTATTCGCCTGATTTCTCAGTTTGGCAAAATCATTGGCCGCTTTCTTTTTGTAATTTAACGCCGTTGGATTATTTTCTTTAAGGGCATGAAAGGGCCTGATTTGCCGGAGCAATCCACAAACAACTTAGGCCCCGAAACATAAAATTCGACGCTTCATTCACAAGGTGCCCCTGTAGGCTAGTAGATAGTGCACTAGCTTGTCAGTCTGGGGGGTTGTGGGTTCGATTCCCAACGAAGACCTTGGTTTTTTTTAACTAAAAAAATAAAAATTGACTGTCGATGGGGCTGCTCATCGATGAAGGCATAGTCACTGGTCGCTGTGCTGTCTTATACGGCAGTTAATTTCCGACTATCCTGCTACTTTTACCACCTGTTTCATCTCTTCTCTATCCCTTTCCTAAAGAATGTAGCACGGTACGTAACTAAATAGGCATTGTGGCCTGAAGTGCTACTTCTCTTTAAAAAAAATAGAATTTGTGGTAGTCAGAAGGGCAAGGGCTGTAAGGCAAGTGAGCCAAAGTTTTGCACCCACCATTTTCCCAAATAGTTTTTTAACCGGACTTGCAACATGTTGCCGAGCGTTGTAATGATGGAGGATTATGGCCTAATGTTTGGTATATATACTGGTCATTTTTCGTTAATTGCTCTCTTTAAACGAATAAATTGTTCGTCCTCACTAAAGGCCTACTTACTGTGATCGTCTGATTCAATTTAAATAACTCATAATACAAAACATTTTTTGGAACCCATTAAATACAGCGGCTTACCTTGGCGTCATGGATATTCTGATTCGGCATTGATTTTGATACTTGGCAGGATTTTAAATTTTAGAAGAAAATAAGTTTTAAATGAAAATAATTAACAGTATAACAAAAGTAAAGGGCCCACTGTGCATTTTACAAACTGCGTAGTTTTCTAGGAAAAATTGAACACACAAGACAACAACAATATGCTGATGAGAAATTCTACAAAACAAGTAAACAACAGAAAATAAAAATAAAAAATACAAAACCACAAAATCACTACAAAAATAAAAATTGACTGACGGTGGGGCTGCTCAGCGATGAAGGCATAGTCACTGGTCGCTGTGCTGTCTTATACGGCAGTTAATTTCCGACTATCCTACTTTTACCACCTGTTTCATCTCTTCTCTATCCCTTTCCTAAAGCATGGTACGTAACTAAATAGGCATTGTTGCCTGAAGTGCTACTTCTCTTAAAAAAAAAAGATAAACGAAGCTTTGTTGCAAAATATGCTTCAAAACTTTATGAAGAGAGCGAACGTTTGCGGATATCTACCGACTTGCTGGAGATGAACTTTTATTATCCATTATTAATTCCCATATTTCTATTTTACACATGTGTCAATAAAACTGAAGTTATTACGAAAAATGTATGTTCTGAACCAATTTACCTTCTAACCTCAAATTTGCCCACCCACATTTTTTAGTTTGAAAAATCTGGCAAGGCTAAAACACATGTATCTTTCTATTGAGTTAGTGGGTGAGTTCGGTAAACCGGGAAAGGCGGTCTTCTATGTACATTAATGAGAATTGATAAAATGAGAAGATTTTTTAAACAACATTAGAAGATCCAAGTTTCACCAGCTGTGCTTTTTTATATTTTCCTGTTGCTCCTGATGATCCAACCTAATATTTGTAACTGTATAATCCTCGATGAAAATAAAAATTCATAGCCATTAACTAACTCTACAGATTGATGATAGTGACATGTTTAAGTGAGAGCAGTTATGCTTGTGAAACTTTCACAAGAATGTTGCGTACTTAACAAAGCAACTTTGATATGAAACTACTCAAAAGGATTTTTCCAAACATAGACAGAAAGATTTTAAAAATGTTCAATAAGAAATCAGCTGCAGGGGACATAACGTCATCCTACTTCAGAAGAAAAAGTTTGTTAGAAGTTGTTTTGCTAACAAAGAAGTTGAACGGACAAAATTCGTTCACGTTCATGTTCAAAATCCTTTCAATTTTCCGCTTCGTCGAATGGCGACTATATTCCTAAAGAGTTTGGCTGGAAAAGGACGACCTGCTAAAAAAAACAGAAAATATGATCACCCTAAATTTAATTTAAAAATGAGTTTTCCCAAGCAGACTGCTGATAGCATTAGAATATTTAATTTGGTAATTGGATGTATACCGTCCTCTTCTAAGCAAATCTAGGAGAATGATTGATATTGCTAATTCATGAATCTGACTGACACAAGTTGCCCTGCACATCATCAACTATAGCGATAGATAGTTTTTATTGGATTTCGTATATCGATAATTGAAATTTTGGAGCGACCCTTACGATCGGTAAAGATGATGATTGAGAAATTTTTACTTTTCTCGTATAAGACCCCTTTTCACTTTTAAAATCAGGTTCCATTTACAAATTCTAAAAAGTGGAACTAATCTCTTAGTTATAAAATCTGTTGGTCTATCATAGTTTTATATATCTGGAACGATAACAGGCAGAGCCTTAAAATATTTACAGGAGAGGTACTACTGTAACCGCTACAACAACAGAAAACTAGAAACTAAAAGGTGTTCTCACAGTGACGTGGTATTCCAAGAAAAATAATTTCATTCTTTGAACTGTAACAGGCAGACAAGTCAATCTTGCTCCGTACTAATAAAGGATGGCTTTAGTCTAAAGGTTGCGCCAATAGTGATATGATTTGTACTAATTTAAAATTGTTTTTGAGCCTTAAATTTTAAAATGGTTATGGCTGCTATAAAGGAAATCAAAACAAAACTAAAATGAAAAGGGTGTACCCACAGTGACTTAATTAGGTTGTATTTATTTAAAATTTACGTAGAGTAAATAAATATATTTGTAATATTAGAATAAGTGTGATTAATACATTTAAAATTAAAAGGGTGTTTCATAGAGGCTACGATTTTGACAAATATTGCCTAGTCTTTTAAACCGTTGAAGACCGGTGCCTAAAATTTATAGAGAGTTAATGCTGAGTGCAAAATGCTAACAATAAAGTAAAATGAATATGAAAAGGGTGTCCCGATAGTAAAGTGATTTTTTAGGCTGTGATTACAAATTTATGCAGAATATACATTCACTAGTTCTCTATAAAAACAAGTACAAAAAAAAATTTTAATTAAAAGGTGTCCCAATGGTAACGCTATTTTTACAAGGCTTTATTTAGAATTTGCCGAAAGGATTTTTTGCTATGTAGATGTTAAAATAATAAATTAAAAATTAGGGAATCCTTCGTATGCTTGTTTTTTTTAAAGAGAAGTAGAACTTCTGGCAACAATGCCTATTTAGTCAAGTACCGTGCTAAATTCTATAGGAAAGGGATAGAAAAGTGATGAAACGGGGGTGACAGTAGCAGGATAGTCGGAAATTAACTGTCGTATAACACAGCACAGGGACCAGTGACCATGCCTTCATCACTGAGCAGCCTCACCGACAGTCAATTTTTATTTTTGTGGTGAAAAAAATCAAGGTCTTTGTTGGGAATCGAACCCACAACCCCCAGACTACTATTGTGAGTCCACCACTACTACTGCTATTACTACTACTACTAGTGTGAGTCCACCAGCTTTTTGGTGGAGTTGTAATATTTTGGGATGCATTTTAAATTAGTTAATTTATTCTTAAATTGCAAATTACATTTTTGCTTAAGTATAGTTTACTGTTAGGCATTTCATTCTATTAAAATTTTATATGAAAAAGTACTAGAGCGTAATAAATAATTAATGAAATATTGGTGAAATTGTACTGTGTTAATTTAGTTAAGTCCCAAAATTTTTGTCCTTAATGCTTCTAGCAACAAAACTTTTCATTTAGGAAATAATATGACCTTCACTGATTTCACGTTAATTGAAATAATGTTACATACTTACAGGCTACTTAACAAGTTAAAAAAAATTTTATTTTCAGATTTAATGATGAAAATGGTCATTAAAATTTAAAAATTGTCCCTTTTTAATCTTTAATAAATGTATTGCAAAAGCATATTAATAACTCTATCCATAAAATATATTAAAAATTATTGATTTCTCCTTAAAACTTTGATGGAAAAATATTACTTTAATAAAGTGCTTGAATATTAAATGGCTATCTGTATCTGTGTGTGTGTGTGTATATTAGTGTTAACTTACTTTGCTGTGGGCTAAAATTTCTAAGATTTATTTTTCGTTAAATTACTATAAAATAAAAATATTTAATTATTAATATTAATCATACGCAACATATAACAGCATATTTGTAAATATCCAACATAAAAGTAATTAATATCACTCATACGCTCTACATAAAATTGTCACAAATTTTGTGTACTTTGTAGAATATAGGTTACGAGGGGTGGTGTCAAAATAGAAATAGGAACAAATTATTATTAATTGAACTAAATAGTAAAGAAACAAAAAAAAAAGACTTTTGCTTGGCAAGTGAAATCATAAATGAAAAAAGATGTCATATATGACAAGAGTCATATGAAAATTTTGACGTTATTTGCTAAACAGTAATACTTGAAATATGATTTTTTAATTTCCATACAATATCGCTATAAAGTAAGATCGGAAAATGGTGTTGTGTAAAAGAAGTTCAGTAATACCCATTTGGTGATAAGTTTAAACTTTTATAAAGTAGTGTTCGACTGTATTGTCTCAACGTCAATAGTCTTGTCATTCGTTATCAATATCTTATTAACTAAAATTATGGTATTGGAAATATTGTATTGATGACATGTGATCGATAATTAAAAAAAAAGTTTTTGTCACACCCATAGACTTTTTGACAATTGAATAACTATTTAAATATAAATCTGGAGAATAACAAAAACTGTATAGTGTTATTATATACCTTATGTTATATAATGCTTTTCTATATATGAGTCCGATGAAGTTTATAACAAGGAAGAGAAATGCCTTCATCTTAAAAGAAAAGCTTTAAGACAATTTGCCAGATAGCAAGCAAATGAATAAATTAGTTTGTGAATATTCCTGAAAAAAAAGCGCTAAATCCTTATAATTAAAAATTTGTTGATTACTTTTGCCTAAACAGAATAGCGTTTACGTTCATATAAAAATAGATTATGATCAAATTTTATTTCTCATAAGTTAAATCTGATAATAATATTGGCACAAGCCTCCTACTATCTAAGTTAGGAATGATTTAAACCTTCGATTATTAAGTCGATTCAAGTAGATTCACAAGATTTTTTTTGTTATAATTCAGGGAAAATGCATAGAGTGGGTGAACACATTACAAGTTTTAGGTGTATTATTGACAACAAACCAAATTATTCCTATTACATAAATAACATAAAGGGGTTTTCAACAAGAAGTTTGTTTTCTAAAACAAAATAAAACAAAAAAAAATTTAGACTAAGATGATTCAAATTTTAATTGTAGTACGGAGAGAACACTTTTTGCAACTATGAATGAGAAATGATATCTGGCAGATATGCCAGCGTGAACGTGATACGCTGACAGATGTCGATTTTTCATCAAAGTTTTTAATCACCTTTTGGCCAAATGGCGATCATATTTCCTTAATCCTATTACGGATTTTGAGTTTTAAGGCTGAAATCGATTCGATTGCTTCCATATAGACTCTGTCCTTAACATAGTCCCATAAAAATAATCCAGTGTTGTAGTCACACGATCTGGTTGGCCACTTAACTGCTGATTGTCGTCAAATTTTGCGATTGGCAAATTTGGTTTGCAATAAATTGCTCGTTTCCTTGGCTGTGTGATATGTGGCATTGTTCTATTGATGCCACATATCAGTGATATTCACGTCATCAATAATAGGGCAAAATTGAGTTTTTAGAATCTCGCGATAGCATAATCCATTGACCGTTACCGCATTTCTAGTCTCATGCGCGAGAGGAAACCAGCCCAATCGCGCCTCTAGACTACATTGCGCACCATACAGTGACACGCTGAGGATGCAAAGACTTCTCCAATAATCGCTGTAGGATTTTCAAAAGCCCAAATGCAACAATTTTGCTTGTTGACATGCCCTGACAAGTGAAAATGGGCGTCGCAGGAAAAAATGATTTTTTTTAGAAAAACTGGCGGGTTGCTCCTGAGTGATTTTAATGATAATGACGATGTGAATAGTGGGCCTTCTTCAATTCCTGCACCAGTTATTGAGAACGTCAAGGATTTCATAAATTTGTGTCTGCTTCAATACTGCGACTTACGACTGCGATGTCTTCAGTTGAATGACCCGGTCGAACACGCGTTGGTATTCCTACATTTTGTATCGAGCTTGTTGACTCAAATTTAATTACCAAATTCTTAATTGCGGTTTCAAAAGGACGATTATATTGTTCGAAAATATCATGAATTTTACGAAATCTAACTTTAACAGAACCACCATTTTCATAAAGAATTTTAATTATTTTAATTCAATTTTCGAATTGATTTTAACAGCGGTCAATGTATGTACCACGAATACCTTAAAAAACTAAATGTCAAAACTATTATGTTGTTGGTGTTGCCATAATTGAAAAGCAAACTTCTTGTAGAAAAACCCGATATGACTGTTTTGGCTTTATTTCGGAGTCCACAGAAATTTATCCAATTGGTTGCGGTTCGATTTCTTATAAACGCTTTCCATGCCATGCCATTTGCATTAAATTTGAGAAATAGGCCCGTAGTCTACCAGATTCTGTTATCACTAATCTCTTGCTAAACATCGATAACACTTTTTAGTGGTCCGAGGATGTCAATTTCAAATTAATATCCTTCCAGTCTTGTTGGTAGATGTGAAATCATGTGAGTCTTTAAAATTCTTTTGTTAGATTTGGATTAATTTCTAGCCCTGCAAATAATATTTAAAGCGGTTTAGCATTTGTTATTTTAATTAAGACATGAGAAAAGTGCTTTTAGTCGTTGTTAAAGAAAGTGTTGATAAAGCCAGTGTCACATTAAGTCGACGTTGTCATTAAAAATACCGAACATCACATAATTGTAAACGCTTGTTGTCAATATTGCCAATACAGTGCCATGGCACAGTAACGTTAATGTGCCTCGACGGCGATGTTGACATTCTTAATATTGGCGAGTATTTAAATCATTAAAATAATTTCAAAATTTATTTATTTTATTAGAACACACTTCGTATACAGAACGACAGCCTCAAAATATAAATTTTAACTCTATTATAATATTCATGACAGTTTGATTATACAACTTAAAATTTTCCCTCCTCTAACTTCTCCTCAAACCTTCTATGAAATATTTGCATGCTTTTCTCTTTATTTTTGTTTTAGCATCATGTCACTGTATGGATAAATTTATATTTTTACATGTGTATCGTTTTTGTTGTATATTAAAAACTCTTTTATAATTTATATGTAAATTATCTGGTTGCACTGCCATGGTGATTCTATTACATTTCTTTTCACCAAAAAAAAAAAACAAAAAAAATAAAAATGTTATTTTTCCTCTCTTCGTACACACACATTCATCATGGCAATTTATTAAATATTTACAACGTATTTTAATCTATATTTAAGTATGTGCCGCAAACTATGAGTGGGAAATACAAGTTTTTGCTGCTGATGGTGATGCTGCTGCTACCATTTGTGTTGTTGCGTTTTAAACGTTTTTAGTGACATTTATATTTTGGGCCATGTAAAAATGTTTTAATGTATTTTGGGTTCTCTACATGAATATGTAGATGTATGCATACATGTGTTTTTACTTTAGCATTGAAGTAAAAAAATAATCTGCAAAATTATAAAATTTTATAGAAAACTTGTATTGGCCGTAATCGATTAAAGTGTTGAATTTATTTATTTCCATATACGAGTACATTTTAAAACGACGTTCCTATCAAAAAGTCTCTTAAAAGTTTTTATACCATTTCGCCAGGCTTATATAGGAGTTTGTTTTAAAATTGTGGCAATACCAACCACATGATAGTTTTGTCAGTTTTTGTAGTCTAGCGTATTTGCTGGGAAGGTACTTTCTTTTGCCGCCATTTTAGTAAACATTAGTCTTGACAGTTCATATTTTGCAGTCCTGAAATAGACACGTGGCAAATTTATTATAAAAAATATTCGATAAATTAACGTGTTTTAATCGTTAAAACATTTCATCAAAATCAATCATCGATTACTGGTGACGATAAGAAAGTTGCGTGAAATTTTTGGGCGCAACAACGTGACAACAAAACAAGACCGCTATTAGGAGTCATTAAATTTGAGTCGAACGGTTCAGCCGTAAACCACAGTTTTGAAGTACATGACCTCCATTTTGCCAAAAAAAGATTAAAAACTTTGATGAAAGAATCGACATCTATCACCGTGGTAGTGGTGGACATTTGTCAGACATCATTTTTCATTCATAATTTTCAAACTTTTCCCTTCGTAATACAATAAAAATTTAAATCATCTTAATCTAAATTTTTTTGCTTTATGTCGTTAATTTTAAAACAAATATTTAGCCTGACCTCGTATCTGTAATCAAAGTTTGTTTTAGTTTGTTTTTGCGGTTTTCCAAACATTAGAATGCATTGAATTGATTATATGCTGCATATATTTTTGTAAATATAAATATAATCGAAATTAATTCTTTGTTATACTTATGCATACACATACATACATAATATTTGTATGTATATTTATAGGCCTTAAAAGCTTTTAATTAGATTTCAATGCTAATTAAAACCACAAAAATGTAATTATTTAAAGTTACTAAATGAACTTTGAAGGAAAATGACAAAATAATAAAAGACTTTTTTAATTTGTTATATTTTTATTAAAACAACAAAAACAACAACAACAACAAAAAACAATTCCCGAATGAATAATAAATCTTTACGTAATAAGTTAGTTCAAAAAGACTCGCTTTAAAAGTTTGTAACCCTTAAAAAGAAAACCTTTCAAGAAAGATATTTTTTGAAAAATAACAAATATATTTTAAAAAGTACTTTTTTAAATGTCTAGTTTTAAAAGGGTCCATAAAAAATTAAAAAAAAATATTTTTTTACAAAAGGACCATTATTCAAAGATATTAAAAAACTGGTGGTCTTAAGATCAAGAGAGAAAAGTACGTTAGATATTAAATTCCACTTTAAACTGTATTTTCATGAATTCTTCGCTTTCAAGGAGTCTAATAAAAGGTTTTTCTTCAAAGTCAAATTGAAATTTTTATTTATATACAAATTTTTGAACGAATTTTCCAAAAAGTTTCTTTATAAATAAAACAAAATTTAAAAAAATTTAAAATTTAAAAAAATTTAAAATTACTCTTTTGAAAAAATGACATTACAAAATAATGGTTTAAATCAAAGAATTTTTTAAAAAATGCATTTTTGAAAAATATATCTAAAGATACTTAAAAAATCCCTTGAATAAAGTACTTAAGAGAAGTATCCAAAATATAAACTGTTACCAGCAAATCCAAAAACGAAAAATATTAAAAATTACCTTTTAAAAAATTACCAAGACATAAAGACGGTACTTTAAAAAATTATATACAAAATATATTTTAAAAAAATTTCTCATAAAACTAGTTATGCAAGAGAAAGATTTCAAAAAGTACCTAAGAAAAAAATTATATGGAAAGAGAAATTTGTTCTTTTTAAAAATGACATTAAAAAATATTTCTTTTAAACAAATAATATTTTTTCAACAGTATTTTTGCAAAATATTTTTAAAAAAGTACTTTTTCAAAGACCAAAAAATCTCTTAAATAAAAGTTGTTTAAAAAAGTATAAAAAGCAAGAGCTTTTACCAGTGTTTCCTTGTTTAAAATGAACTTTTTAAAAAAGTAACAAGACTCAAGGTACTTTAAAAAAATATGTTTTAAGAAACTTGTTTAAAAGACTACTTTTTAAAAAAATTTTAAAAAAAGGAGTCTTAAAAATATCGAATAAAAATATTTCTTAAATAAAAGTAATTTAAAAAAGTATTTTAAATAAAATCTTTCAATACTACTTCCTTAAAAAAAAGTGTTAAGAAGTAAGTAGCTTTTGAAAAAACGACCAACAGATAGTTGCTTAAATATTTTGCAAAATATTTTTAAAAAAGCAATTTTTCCAAATACCAAAAAATACCTTAACTAAAAGTAGTTATAAAATCTTTAAACACTACTTCCTTAAAATAAAGTGTTAAAAAGTACCTTCTGAAAAAACTACAAAGATATAGTTTTTTTGTGTACCAAAAAATCCCTTAAATGAAAGTTCTTTAAAATGTATTTGAAATAAAATCTTTCAACACTACTTCATTAAAAAAAAGGGTTAAGAAGTACCTTTTGAAAAAGGAGCCAAGATATAGTTGCTTAAATATTTTGCAAAATATTTTTAAATAAGTATTTTTTCAAATTCCAAAAATCCCTTAAATAAAAGTACAGCAGCTTTTACCATTATTTCCTTGTCAAATAAATTTTTCAAACGAAACTTTTAAAAAAGTACTAAGATACAAGGTACTTTAAAAAATACTAAATAAATATGTTTTAAACAACTTTTTGAAAAGATTAGTTTTTAAAAATTTTTAAAAAATGTTTCTTAGAAATGTTGAATAAAAAATAAAAAAATCTTTTAATAAAAGTAAATTAAAAAAGTATTTAAAATAAAATCTTTAAACACTACTTCCTTAAACAAACAAAAAATAAAACAAAAGGGTTAAGAAGTACCTTTTCAAAAAAATTACAAAGAGATAAGCGTTAAAAAATTTTTAAAAATATTTTTAAAACTTATTTTTTAATATTCCAAAAAATCCCTTAAATAAAAGTACTTTAAAAAAGTCTTAAAAACAGAAGCTTTTACCAGTATTTCATTGTCAAAAAAATTTTTAAAACGAGCTTTTTAAAAAAGTATCAAGATACAAAGTACTTAAAAAAAACTTAATAAGTATGTTTTAAGAAACTTTCTGAAAAGACTAGTTTTTGGAAAACTTTTTAAAAGAGGAGTCTTATAAGTATTGAATAAAAAATAAAAAAAAATTCCTTAAATAAAAGTACTTCAAAAAAGTATTTAAAATTAAATCTTTTAACGCTACTTCCTTAAAAACAACAAACGGGTTAAGAAACATCTTTTGAAAAAAGTACCAAGAGATGAGCGCTTAAAATAAAATTATAAAAAAAATGTTTGTAAAAAACTTACTTAAAAACTAGTTTCAAAAAGTACCTAAAAAACAATAATATTGATTTCGGTTTTGTTTAAATCACATTAAAAATAATTGTTTTAAACAACGAAAAAAGTTTTTTTTTTAATATTTATAAAAAAGTACTTTATAAATATGTTTGTTATTTTTTAAAAAATAAATATTTAATAGTAATAGTATTTTGAAAAAATCGCATAAATAACAATTTAAAACAAGAGCTTTCACCATAATTGGTTTAAAAAAATAACCTTTTAAAAAAATTACCAAGCTATAAGGTACTTATTTAGGAAATATGCTTAAAAAACCTAGTTATGCAAATAAACGACTTCAAAAAGGACCCAAAAAAGTATATTGTCAAAACAAGGCTTAAATCAAAAAGTACCAAAATACAAGCATTTAAAAAAAATACTTAAAAAATATGCTTTAAAAAACTTTCTTAAAGGACTAGTTTTGGAAAGATTTTTTGAGAAAAGAGCTGATTAGAAAGCTAAAAAAATTTCTTATGTAAAAGCACTTTAAAGAAGTAATACAATAATATAATATATAAAATCTTTTAACACCATTTCCTTAAAAAATCCAAAAATGTTAGGAAGTACCTTTTGAAATTAAATTAAAATTAAAAAAAAAATTTTTTTGTAAAAAACTTACTTGAAAATCTAGTTTCTGAACGATTTAAAAAAGTACCTAAGACACAATTATATTGATTTCTTTTTTTTCTGTTTAATTGAAATTAAAAATAATTGTTTAAAAAAAAAAATATTTTAAAAAAAGTATTTTTTAAATATTTATAAAAAAGTACCTTTTAAAATATTTATTTTTTAAAAATAAATATTTAAAAGTAATAGTATATTGAAAAAATCGCTTAAATAAAAGTACTTAAATAAGTGTTCAAAACAAGAGCTTTCATCGTAATTGGTTTAAAAAAGACCCGTTTTAAAAATAGTACCAAGCTTTAAGGTACTGTAAAAAAATTATTTAGGAAATATATTTAAAAAAACTAGTTATACAAATAAAAGACTTAAAAAAGTACCCCAAAAAAATGTATATATAACGCTTAAATAAAAAAAATTCTTAAAAAATAGTTTTAAATAAAACTGCTGAAGAAAAAATTTGTTTGGCTTTCGAATGGTACTTTTTTTTTGAAAAGATAGTTTCTACAAAAAGAGAATTTAGAACAAGCGTCTTTTAATTAAGGATTTCCTTAAAAAGTTTTTGAAAATATTATAGATGGCAAAGTTACTTTATAGTGAAGTCTCACATTGGAAAATGGTGTAGTTATGAAGCGGAATCTCATAGGGAGCACGTGTATATCAAAAGTGCTTTTGGAAGAGGCTTTAGATAACGTTTGCATATAGAACAGCATTCTAATAATAAAACCTTTAATGACTATTCTTAACTATTTAATTAAAAAGTTTATAACAAAGTTATGTTTAAAGTTGTACAATTCTATGCTTACGTTTTCTTGCTGAAAATATTACGTTATGAAAATATGCAAAATACGTTATAGGTGATAGCATAACTGTTGAAAAAGACCTGTTATTCTGATCATGATGTTTATAATTGCATTATTTGTATTATAAGGTATTTTAAGAGATCATTCTGATTAATATTTAAGACATGAGTAGAGTCGCAATCCAACCAATCTGCGTCATTGATAACCTGAGAAATTTTATTGCGATATTATGCTTAACACTATTTATTAGATTAATTCCAAACAATATTTTTTACACAAGAAAAATCAAAAATCAAAAACAAGAAAAAATCAAAGCTTTTGTGTCCTTAATAAACTTTGACATATTTACACACAAGTACTTCTATACACAATTGAAATACATCATTCATTTTATTTCATACAAAGAATATAAAACATCAAAAAATAATTTTTTTTTTCATTTACCCTGAATAGTACTTTTTGGGATTTATTTGTAAGCCATAGTACTTTTTTTTTGTGTGCAAAATTCTTTGTGTAAAAGTTTTTTTTTTTATTTTTTTTGAACAATATTAAATGTGCAATAAAAATTCTTTGACATTGATGACTTGACAGCAAGAGAAATATTTTATTTGTAGAGGAAAAATATGTCAAATTTATTTTCTTTGTAAATTTGTTCTTGTTATGGAAATCTTAACAATTGAATGCTTTAGAATTGAGTAAATCAATAGCATTTGCATAGACAAAACATAATTATTTTTACGTTTTAATCAAACAAAGAATTGATAATAATTTCATAATTTTAATGCATAAAAAGAATTCGTTGAAAATGTTTTTGATGATAGAAGTGTTTTATGTTGGAAAAAGTCAATAAATTAAAATTTATTATCTCCTGTCAAGAGCTTACAAAAGCGTTTTATTTTAAATGATATAATATATTGTTAAGAAGATGATTTATTAAGTTTTAAAAGCAGATAATTATCAGTTAAAATGTAAACGAAAGGACCCACTGTGCATTTTATAAACTGCGTGGTTTTCTGAGAAATCTTATACATACAAGACAAAAACATGTTTATAAGAAATGCCACCAAATAAGATAAACAACAGAAAACTTAAATAACTAACACAGGACAAAACAAAACACACAGCCAAGCAGGCGCCTAGCAACAACAATATGGGGTTATGCTAAACTACAATATTCTTGTATATGCGAGAAGCACTTAAAACAGTATCACTTGCTGGGCAAATAAATTACTTTTAGTTGAGTCATCAATGAGTAAAGACAACAAAGTTACCATTGTGTTTATTTTGTGTGTATTGAAAGTAAATAAATCGTTTAATTTACAACTCAGGATAACGAAACGTTTATTAAAATGAATAAACGTAACAGAGTGGTTTGAAAGGTTTTTTTTGGTAGTTCCTGAACCATTTAAGATGTCCTAATGAAATTTCACACGGGCCAAGAAGAGCTATTTCTAAGTGAACTTACGAAAAAAAATCCACAATTTAAAAGAAATATATTTTTTAAAGTTACTCTTTTGAAAAAATGATATTAAAAAAATAATTGTTTCAATAAAAAAATATTTAAAAAATGCGTTTTTGAAAAATATTTCTAAAGGTACTTGAACAAATTCCTTGAAAAAAGTACTTTAAAAAATTATTTGAAACAAGATCTTTCAGCACTATTTCCTTGTCAAAAAAAGCAAAATAATAAAAAGTACTAAGATATAAGCCAGGTATTTAAAAAAAATATTTACAAAAAACGTTTAAAAACAATTTTCTCGAAAATTTAGTTGTGCAAAAAAAAAACGATTTCAAAAAGTACCTAAAAAAAATATATATTAAAAAAGAAAAGTATCCTTTTGAAAAATGACATTATAAATAAAAATTCTTCTAAACAAAGAATATTTTTCAAAAAGTACTTTTTAATATACAAAAATACATCTCTTAAAAAAAGTACTTTAAAAAAGTATTAAAAACAAGATCTTTCAGCACTATTTTCTTGTCAAAAAAAGCAAAATATTAAAAAGTACCTTTTAAAAAAGTACCAAGATATAAGCCAGGTACTTAAAAAAAATATTTACAAAAAATATTTAAAACAATTTTCTCGAAAATATAGTTGTGCAAGAAAAAACGATTTCAAAAAGTACCTAAGAAAAAAAATATATTGAAAAAGAAAAAAAAATGACATTAAAAAAATAATTCTTCTAAACAAAGCATATTTTTCAAAAAGTACTTTTTAATATACAAAAATAAATCCTTTAAAAAAAGTACTTTAAAAAAGTATTAAAAACAAGATTTTTCAGCACTATTTTCAAGTACCAAGAGATAAGTCAGGTATTTTAAAAAATTATTTACAAAATACATTTTAAAAACTTTCTCAAAAAATTAGTTGTTCAAAAACGAAAACGATTTTAAAAAGTAAGGTACTTTTAAAAAGATACTAAAAAAGAAAATTACCCTTTTGAAAAATGACATTAAAAAAATAATTCTACTAAACAAAGAATATTTTTCAAACAGTTTTTTTGCAAAATATTTTTAAAAAAGTACTTTTTAAAATATAAAAATAAATCCCTTAAAAAAGTACTTAAAAAAAGTATTAAAAACAAGAACTTTTACCAAAACTTCCTTGTCAGAAAAATATTGTAAAAATGAACCTTTTAAAAAAGTACTGAGATACAAGGTACTTTCCTGTCACTTTCAATATAGGAAAGTTCAAATCGAATGTTCACAAGCACTACTCCCTCTTTTATCCTTTCCTAGTTCTGGCACAATGCATTGAATGTATAGTGGTCACTTCACCTAAGTGATAATTCTTTTAAGCAAGAAATTTTTGTCAAACAGTATTTTTGCAAAATATTTTTAAAAAGTTTTTTTTAAAATACAAAAATAAATTCCTTAAAAAAAGTACTTCAAAAAAGCATAAAAACAAAAACTTTTACCAGAATTTCCTTGTTAGAAAAATCTTGTAAAAACGAACCTTTTAAAAAAGTACTAAGATACAAGGTACTTTCCTGCCATTTTCAATATAGGAGAGTTCAAATCCGCAAGCGCAAAAAGTCATATGTAAAGTCTGGCCAACCAGGCAAATCAACGGCGAAGCCGAATAACTATGGCGCCAAGGGAATGCTCTGCATTTAATGGGATCAGAAGCATGTTATGTATTATAAGCTGTTGACTATGAGTTAGACGATCACAGGAGTACTGTACCGAACACAATTGATTTGTTTGATGGGAGGAATTAACGAAAAATGAGCAGAATAATCTATCAGACACGAGGCCATAATCTTCCATCATGGCAACGCTCGGCCATATGTTGCAAGATCGATCAAAAACTAATTGGAAACAAATGTATGAGAAGTTTTGACTCAACCGCCTTATGGTCTACACCTTGCCCCTTCTAGCTGCCATTTGTTGCCATATATGCAGAACGATCTTACTGGAATACGTTTTACTTCAGAAGACAATATTAGAGATTGGTTTGATTCACTCTTTCACTCTTTAATCATAACAGTTATTTTGGCACGAAATCCACATGGTACCAGAAAGATGAGAAAAATTAGTGGCTAACGATGGACAGTATTTTGAATAACGTATCAACTCATTTTTTTATTATAATTAACTTGTTTAGCTATTAAAATATATTTTAAAAATATTGAGGGACACCTTTTGCTTAATTTAATTTAATGTCGTTAGGTACTTTCTGTCATTATTCATGGCGATAATTTGCTCTTTGATTTTGGATACTTTTTTTTTAAATGAGTTACTTTTTATTTTAAAGACAATGGCATAAATAGTTTTGGATGATATTTGTGCTCTTATCTTACTGGTGTAGCAGTATTATTAAGTTACTCTTGATAACTACATGATATTGTTTAGTTATATTGTAGTTACTACATTGTTTTAATGTAAATCGAAAAAGTACTTTTTGGTTTTTAGAGGTGCTGTTACAAATTTGTTGAGTTCTAAAGGTCTTATAGTCATCGAAAGCTATTAATATCAGATAGAAGAATTTGTTTTACATCAAACGAATTTAAGAAATTTATGAAAAGTAAAGAAATTCAACACACTTGCTTGTGGTTCTCTCGAGGCTAATGAACAAGTCGAAATTTTAAATAGAACCATAAAACCTATGATTGCCAAGATATTTGATTGTGGTAATGGAATCTATTGGGAGCTTATTATGGAAAAGATAGAACATAGCATTAACAAGATGTTGGACAGGCCAAGTAATGAATATACCAAAGGTGCACTGATCCTGATTTTATAAGGGAGGGACTAAAAAATATAAAGGGTCCGCAGAATAACTTTTTTTTGTTTTAAATGCTATAAACAAAACTACTGAATGAATATTTTCTCAAATTTATTTTTTTATTTGAAAGTACAATCCTTCCGGTTAATAATGGAAAATAACTTAATTCAAATGGCTGCCTTGGCTGTCCATACAGTAGCCTACACGATCGGTTAAATTTTTAAGCATATTATCGATTGCGTGCAGCTGTATTTCAACAATGGCTTCCTTTAAAACCTCAATTGTCTGTGGCTCGTCGGCGTAACATTTACTTTGACGGCATCCCAAAAATAATAGTCCAACTATGTCAAATCGCAGCTCTGAGGTGACCAAACGACATCAGCTCTGCGGCTGATAATGCAATCTTCAAAAATAGGGCGCAAAACATCGAGTGTAGCTTTGGCTGTGTGGCACGTAGCACCGTCCTGTTGAAAAAAAATGTTGCCAATATCCTCCTCTTCAATTTTTGTGAACAAAAATTCGTTCAACATGGCCCGATAACGATCGCCATTGACTGTAATGGCCACTCCTTGCTCATTTTCGAAGAAAAGTGGCCCAATTATGCCGCTGGACCAAAATCCGCACCAAACAGTGACTCGTTTTGGGTATGTCGGTTTTCAATGCATTCGTGCGAGTTTTCTATGCTGCAAATGCGACAATTTTGCTTCATCTGAAAAGATATTTTTTTTTATAAAATCGGCATCTTCTCTAAGTCGATCGCAGACCCACTTAGCGAAGCGAAAAACGCATTGGATGGTCACTTGGCTTTCACTCCTGAACCAGTTGACTTTGTATGGCGTCATACCAAGGTCTTTATGCAAAATTCGTTTCAATGATCTCTGAAATGTTCTATTGTTGATGTTGATGGTGCTTCACGCACACTTTCTGACACAGCAGCGGATGTGCGCACTGTTTTTGGCTTTTCACGCTTTGGTTTATCGATGAGGATGCCAGTTTCTTTCACTTTTTTCACAAGATAATGAACATACGGAGCTGACGATACTGCTCTTCTTCCAAAATCCGTACGCCATTTTCGTACATATTCTGCAACGTTACCATGATTTTCAAAATAATGTCGCAATATTTTCCAGCGTTGTTCAAGCGTATACACAACCATATTGGTTCAGCGGAAGTATATAACTAATTATCTGTCAAATTAAACATTAGCTAAGTGTTACCAATCACGAAGTGAGCACTAGTTGAAAAAAAAAAAACGTTAGATGGCGGACCCTTTATAACATTAAAAAACAGAAGTGGGTGATATTGAATAAAAAAATCATTTTAAGGCTAACGCAGCACAGAATCGATTGCAGAATGTACAAAAATTAAGTTGATAGGAAAAGGCAAGAGAGAACCTACAAAATATGTAAAAAATTACTACGCCATGGTGAAACATTTTGACTAGCAGCACAGTGTATGTACACCTTACAAAGATATGTGGGCTGTGAACAATTTAAGACCATGGTTCGAAGGACCAAAAGTTTAAATACTTGTTTTTCTTAAATAACCGTGATCAGAGGGTGTCCAGGTTAGGATGTTTGTAGTATTATTAAATATGTTCTTGGTTATTGTATCATATTGTAATCATCACATTATCTAATATTTTAATTGCAAAACATTTTAATTTAAAGAAAAGGAATTACAAATTTTCTTTAATTCTCAATCTCAATGCTGTTTAAATAAATTTTAAATATAAAAAATCACCGTAACAGTTCCACCAAAAAAAAAAAAATGGAAACCAAAATTTTTTTGTCTGCTGTATTTAAATCGATGTTCAGTTGTCCTTTCATAAGCATTTGCATAAGTTTGTATGGGTTAAAATATGTATAAGTATGTGTAAATTTTACCCAAAGCTATCGTTTGCTCATATTGTCAGCATATTTGCAGACAATGTTTTTTTTTATTTTTTTTTGCAGCTCTCCCTTTTCCACTGGCCCATTGTGCTTCTGGGTAAGCAATATATTAAATACTCAAATATGTAAAACAAAAATTTTATATATAAAATTTACATAAGAGAATTGCTTAAGGAAACTACTTTTAGATTTAAATTCTTTAAAACTTTATAAGTAAAATATTTTTATTTGTACAGCAACCTTAGGATAGCTGGCTATTCATTGAAAAAATTCCAATGAAAATTAAAATTGTAATTAAAAAAATTAAGAGAAATTTGTCGCATTATATCTGAAAGTAAGATAACTTAGGTTTAGCTTCTTGTTATAACTTGTGGACAAATTTCAGATTAGTAAGTAAATTGATTTAAAATACTCCTTTTATTTGAAAACTTCAGTTTTATTGACAACAATGTAAAGTAGAAATATGGAAATGAATGGAAAATGATAGTGGGCAAATGTCCCTCTCTAGCAAGTTGGAAGACCTCTGCTTTTTCTTAAAATTTTTCTTTATTTATTTATTTATTTCATCTACAGAATTAAATTGTTACAGATTACTTTACAATTTGAATTATAATGTTTAAATAAAAGAAAATTGAACATATTATAACTGTGTAGTGTAACCAACCATTTAGTTTAATGGACACATAAGTAGCGTAACGAACAGTCTTAATTGCATGGTGTTTAATTACCAAATTATTTGGGTTGGTAATTTAACACATTGTGACAACGCTAGATTCAATATCCTCAGGTGTTCGTAATATAACGTTTTCAGTGCAATGGCTACTGAGATACAATTTATACGACTGATCTTATTCGCGTTTGGGTGATATAAATCAGTTATCTGAGAGTTACAAATTGTAACAATAGTTGGAGAATGATCTGACGATAGATCTAATGAGGTTTCAACATTAATCAAATCCAAGGAGAAATTTTTCATGACCCCAAAGTCTATGACATCAGGAATTTTATATCTGTCAGTAGGCCAATATGTTGGCTTCCCACTTAAAATAACATCCAGAGAAATTTTTGTAACTGTATTAAACATTGCGCGACCCCTAGGTGTAATAAGACGGGAGCCCCAGTACGTATGTTTGGCATTATAATCGCCAGCTGCCAAAAATCTATCTACAAGGGATTTGTAGAAATCCTCATATTGCGTCTCGGTAATTGAGAATCTGGGAGGTGAATAAATTGATGAAACAACGAAGTTCGAGCCGAAGTTTTCAACGCATATATTCATTGCTTGCAAATATTCTTCACATATGCCGTCTAGAGAATAGTGCTTTATTCTCGATTTTATTAAAATCGCTGAGCCACCGTATGATCTATCTCTAGGATCTCTTGTATCATATAATTTATAACCATCCACTTTAAACAAACTTCTTGTAGTCAGGTGAGTCTCAGAGAGCAGCATTATATCAATACTCTTTTCCGCAAGGAAGAACTCCAGTTCAGTCTTAGTAAATATCTTCTGAATTCCAAACAATGGAACAATATTCCAAGATACTTCGAACCAAGGAAATGTATAAAGACTATCAGCCGTATGCATTAAAACTTACAGTAGGTTTAACTGCCGTTGTTAAGCACAATTTCCTAAAGTTGTATTCAAGAAACGTTTTTACCTTAAAACACCTTTGTTAACTTTAAAGTAGGAAAAACCTACTTAAAACCTGCAATAAATTGACAATTTAATTTTATTATTGAAAGTTTAAAAACAAAACAAATTTTGTTTATAATAGACTGAGCCGTTTATTTTAAAAGTGGCATAAGTCACTTTGTTTTTGTCATCTTTTTTATTTTCAATTAGTTTATAAAACATTTTATAGAGAATATCATGGTAAAATTGAATCCATTGAATTTTTAGCCAATTCACTTGGTCTGTATTTACTTTTCTTTCTGAAACGGATTTTATTATTGATTGTGTTAAAATAAAATCTTTTTTTTGCATGTTGTAAAATGTGAAGGTTTTTTTCGCCAAAAAGGGCTATTACTACTATTACTATTTTGTCCTTAACATAAGTCACTATGTGCAATAATATGTTTTTGAGTTGTGACATTCTTAGATATTTTATACAACACGAAGCAACCTTGGAAGAATAAAAAAATAACAAAATAATGCTAATTATGTGTAGTATATTAGATATCACTTTAATATAGTTCAGTAAACTGCACTATTCTTTCGTACTAATAAAAATAAGTCCAATAATCACAACAATACTTCACACACACTTATTACATTACATGTTTCCATTTCTTTCACTCTAAGCTCGGTAATTAATTTCCTGAGTACAGCGACTAACGCCATTTTCAAAATAAACATTTTTGTTATACCGTTAATTATCAACACTCCTCTCAAACAAATCTTAATACTTCTCAATTTATTAATTTTAAATTTATTAAACATGAAAAAAAACTGTTCAGTTGTGACTTATGCCACTTTCAAGGTAAACGGCTCAATTGATAGTTGTACTTTGTAATTACAAAAATTTTTAAAAATGTAATAGTTATAGTTTTTTGACCTTTTTAATATTTTTTAGTAGTTAATTATAAAGCACTAGGTCAATTTAATAAAAAAATTTTTAAAAAACTTTTATTTTTTATTATTTATAATTAACTACTAAAAAACATTTTTTTTAAATGTTTATTAAATACAAATTGTAGTATACAAATAATAATAAAAACTAAAATATAACATGCCATTCAATATAAAACATTTTTACATCTTTATTTTATATTTTACAAAAATATAATTATAATTAATTATTTTAAACAAAAGTTTTGTTTGTGTACATATAATCAAAACAAAGCTCGTTATCCGAATAATAATTTTTTTAGTATGAACAAATTCTTTGTAAGTTATTCGTAAGCCTTGCAAATTGGCCATTTTTGGGTTTTTTGTTTTTTATTAAAAAGATTAATAAAACAAACAACAAAAAATATGTTGATTTTGCTGAAAACAGAATAACAGGACAATATAAGTTGTTTTACCTTTACTAATATTATACCGCGCTTGGTGGCTCTTGGCTGAAAGCCCTAGGCAGGTATATACTAAATGTAGCTCGCCTGGTAAAGTTCGGTATTCTGCGTTCTAAGTGATTAAAAAAAGATGGAAACTTAATAGCCGATAACAGACTTAAACACTATAACGCCGTAAAGACAAAATTGTAACTGCAATTGTAAGTAACAATAGGCTTTAAAAGGGGACTGTGGTCCTACAAGTAAGGCTGCGTATGTTAAAAAATGCCTGTTAGCCTTAAAGTGTTTGTTAAATAACGTGTACTTTAAAGCTCAAGTAATCGTTTTTTATGCATACAGCCGTATATATAAGCATACTATAAGCTCTAGAAATAACATAATCAATATCGTCAAAAATGACGCCTAAGTCCTTAGCTTCAACTACACCTTTAAGCAGGAAACCAACAAGAGTATAATTAAAATTAGTTGCACTCGTAATGTAAGCAGACGTGACAACACAACATTTAGAAACATTAATATGTAGGTCATGTTCAAAACACCAGTCAGACAGTTTATTAAGATCAATCTGTACCTTTTTGGCAGTCAGCAATATCGTCAATAGTAGAATACAATTTTAAATCATCGGCAAATAAAAGACAATGGTAAATCATTAATGAAAATTATAAAAAATTAATAGACCAATATGCGTTCCTTGAGGAATACCTGAAGAGGCATCAATTATATTAGAAAAGAATCAATTACCAATTTTAACTCTAAGTTTTCTATTGATCAAAAAATTATTTTTAAAAAAATGCCAAAATATTATTCGAAAATCCAAATGTACAAAGCTTGAGTAGTAGCACATGATGGCCAACTGTATCAAATGCCTTGGCAAAATCATTGGTGGCGCTTATGCACCACAGCAGATACAATCTCATGACTTAATAAAAGTAAGTTAGTTGTTGTAGACCTATTCGGCATAAAACCGTATTACCGATCGGAAATAAAACTCTTAACATGTTCTAATAGTTTACTCTTTAAAATATTATCAAAAATCTTTGTAAATGAACTTTGTTTAGTTATGGGCCTATAATTGGTGACTAAGCTACGATCTCCAGATTAAAAATTGGACCACAAAGCTTTCAGCAATCCAAAAGTTCACCATTGTTCAAGATATGAATTGAAAAGCTAAGTAATTATGGCTGCATTATTAGCTTTATATATTTAAAGCATAATACATAACACCAATGGTTATATTAAAACTGATTCCACCACTTCCGTTATCAACAAGGTGGTAGCTGAAATTATTAGAAACAGCCTTAAATTACAGGAAGAAGGCGGCCAATTGACGTCGCCAAATCGAATCGAAATTACGTGACTAGAAATTTTTCATGCAATAACTGAATTGTTTGGATGGCTGTGTGTCTTGTGGCACTATTCTGTTCTGTCCTGTCAGACATGGATCGTTGACAATAAACCAAACTTCCCGATCGTATAATTTCACGACCATCAACAGTTAAGCGGCCAGCCAGATCGTGTGATTTAATACCTCTGGATTATATTCTCCGGGGTTATGTTAATGATAGAATATACACGGAGCCAATCGTATCGATTTCAGCTTTTAAAGCTCAAAATCCATGATGTGATTAACGAAGTAGGAACGCCATTTTGCCAAAAAATGATTAAAAACTTTGATGAAAGAATCGACATCTGTTAGCGTGGTCGTAGTGGACATTTGCCAGCTATCATTTTTCATTTATAATGGCTGAAATTTTCTCTTCGTAATATACAATAAAAATTTCAATCATCTTAATCAAAATTTTTTATTTTACTTTATTTTAGTAAACAAACTTCTTGTTGAAAAACCCTTTATAAACCTTCAATAAAAAATTTTCTTTGTGCAGCACTCTTTTTCAAGTCTTAAAAATTCCTTAATAAAATTTTCATTTTATGATACTTGTGGTAAATTTTTTAACGTTAAAATAGCTATATTTTAGCTGATCTTCTATCTATTAAAAATCAATTATCTTTTATTTTATTTGATGACATTTTTCATTATTAAAAAATCTTTTTTTTTATACATATTACGCACAATCAACTCGTAAATTAACCGTAAGTTATACGCTTCATGACACGTTTTATTAACAACTTTACAAACGATGGTTGTTAAATAAAAAAATTATAAGTATACAAGTATATTAAATCACTTGTAAAGCAAACATTTTATATCATCCACAATCACATACAAACTCACTCATATTAATACACACAAAAATTAAAGTTTGCAACAACAAAAGAACAAAAAAAAAGAAAAAAATGAAAAACAGGTTCATGTATAATAATAACCTGCTTATATACGAGGGGAGAGTCAAAACGTTTACACATTCCCTCATAAGAATGAATAAATAAAATGACTATAGAGAGGCTGCTGAAAAATAATTTTTAATTAGTTTCTTTTCAACCATATGAATAATAATAATAACGTTTTAACGTTCGAAATTTATTTGATAAAAATACCTTTTGATTAATATTATTTCCTCTAAGGATTCACTTGTTAGCAAATTTCATTTTAATTATTTAATGTTTCGCTTAATATTCTTAAATAAAATTTAAAAATAAAAAAAATTTTACTTAAATAAAAATAATATTCGAATAAAATTAATATACGAATAAAAAATAATATTCGAATAAAATTATTATTCGAATAAAAATAATAATCGATTAAAAAAATTATTCGAATAATACTTATATTCGAATGAAAATTCTATTCAGAAAAAGGAATATTGTTCGAATAAAAATATAATTTGCATTCAAAAATATTATTCGAATAAATATTTTACGAATTAATTTTAAATTCGAAATTTTTATTAATAAAATGGTTTTTTATAGATATTATAAAAAAAATAAGAAATTTCACTTTACAAGCGAATTCTGTTTTTTAGCGTCAAAATTGAAAAATTTCGTTTTTGTAAAATTTAAAGTTAAAATTGCAGCATAAATTCGGAATTATAATTTATTTTCTGTTAAATTTAAGTTTTGCATAATGATTTTAATTTATTGACCTTTATATTATAATAAATTCTTTAAGCACAAGATTTTTATATAATATAAAAATAAAATTTATTTAATTTTTATATAAAAGTAAAATTTCCCTAACTGTCATAATTGTTGTTAAATTATTTATAAAATTTTAAGTTTCGGTATATTTCTTTAATAAATGTATTATTCGTTTAAAAACAACAATCGAATAAACATATTATGCGAAGAAAATTTTTAATCATGTAAAAATATTATTGGAATAAAAAAATATTCGAATAAAAATAATATTTGAATAAAAATATTATTCGTATAAAATTGTTAATCGAATAAAATTATTTTCAAATAAAAAATATTTGCCTGAAAATAAAATTCGAATAGAAATAATATTCGACTAAAAATATCGAATAAAATTTTTAATAATAATAAAATTATTCGTAGAAAATTGTTAATAAAATAAAAAAAGTATTATTGCAATAAAAATATTCGCCTAAAAATAATATTTGACTAAAGATATTCGAAAAAAATTAATAATTCCATTAAAATATTATTCGTACAAGAATATTTTTCGAATAAAAATATTATTTGGATGAAATTGTTAATCCAATGAAAATATCAGTTGAATTAAAATATTTGACTAAAAATATTATTCGAATGAAATAAATATTCTCATTGAAGTATTGTTCGAATAAAATTAATATTCGAATAAAAATAATATTTGAAAAAAATAATACTATACGTAAAATATTATTCGTATAAATTTGTTAATCGAATAAAATTAATTGAATAAAAAATATTTGCCTGAAAATAATATTCGAATAAAAATATTATTCGAATAAAATTAATAATAATAATAATAATAATAAAATTATTCGTATAAAATTGTTAATTAAATAAAAAAATACTATTGGACTAAAAATATTTGCCTAAAGATATTATTCGAATAAAAATAATATTTGACTAAAAATATTTGAACAAAATTAATAATCCCATTAAAATATTATTCGTATAAAAATATTTTCCGAATAAAAATATTGTTTGGATGAAATTGTTAATCCAATGAAAATATTATTCGAATGAAAATATTTGACTAAAAATATTATTCGAATTAAATAAATATTCTCATTGAGGTATTATTCGAATAAAATTAATATTCGAATAAAAATAATATTAGAATGGAAATAATACTCTAAAAAAATATTATTCGTATAAAATTGTTAATCGAATAAAATTATTATTCGAATATAAAATATTTGCCTGAAAATAATATTCGAATATTATTCGAATAAAATTAATAATAATAATAAAATTATTCGCATAAAATTGTTAATTAATTAAAAAAAGCTCTTATTGGAATAAAAATATTTGCCTAAAAATTAAAATATTATTCTTACAAATATATCATCCGAATAAAAATATTATTTGGATAAAGTTGTTAATCCAATGAAAAGATTATTCCAATTTAAATATTTGACTAAAAATATTATTCAAATAAAATAAATCATCCCATCGAAGTATTATTCGAATAAAATTTATATTCGAATGAATATATAATTCGAATAAAAATAATATTCGTATGAAAGTATAATTCGAATAAAAATAATATTCGAATAAAAATATTATTCGGATAAAAATAATATTTAAAATAAAATATTATTGAAACAAAAATATAATTCAAATAAAAAAATATTATTCAAATAAGTTTATTACGAATAAAACAAACTTGTACTTAAACACAGGATTTAATTATATATTGCCTTCAACTCCGAAAAACTCGGGCCTTAGTGAATCGTTTATTGCGATTCATTTTAAAATAATTTATTCGGCGTTAAATGCCTTATTAACCGTTCTGATATGTTCGCTCAAAACTTACTTGCTGCTACTGCAATCTATTACCAGGAGAACAACAACAATAAAATGATGGGTACATTTTTTAAAGTCTGTAATAATGTGTGTGTGTGTGTGTGTGTTACTGTTGTTTCTGATTCTTTAAAAATGATAGTTCGTATGTGTTCATTTTTCGTTGTTGGTGTTAAAGTGGGTTGTATGATTTTTTCTACAATACATACATAAATAAATATTAAAAGTTATCATGTGTTGTGAGACAGAGAGCAGAAAAAACAACAAAAAACTTTCTCCATTATGAAAAGGAACAAAATAGTCTCCATAAAAAATAAGTTGAATGCTGAATCATATATCAGTATTAGCATGTATTTTTCTATTGTTGTTGTTGTATGTATGCGGATGTGTTTGTGGGTGTGTTTGTTAATCTTAGTATGGTGTTCTTGATGTCATTGTTACTTTATGATGCTGATGAGGCTTATTTATTACTTGTTCGTTATTCGTTATTACTTGTATATTATTGCAGTTCTTGTTTGTTACAAATTCGCTATTATTATGCTTGATAATGAGTTGTTATTGTAATTTATAATAAGCCTTATTATGTACAATAAATACCCAAACACAAACCCACACACATACACACAGATATATATATATATATATATATATATATATATATATATATATATATATTCATAAACATACATACATGAGTACTTATTTAAAGCTTCTGTGTGAGTATTTGCTTTAAATAGTCTAGTAATTAAGAGGGAAGCTTAGCTTCCGTATAAATAAAAAACAACAAAAACTTTGTTTTAAATTATATTTTAATTCAATTATAATTTTTTATTATTTAAAAAAAAAATTTATTTAAAGTAAATTAAACACACTCTCCAACTTTTTCTTTTATTTAGAAACACCACTAAGTTATTAATAATAAATTAATTGGCGATAGCGTTTAATAAAATTATATTTAAACATTTTTGTTATCGATAAATTTTTGTACTATTTATCACTTTTTTTCGAAAAAATGTTTATAAAATTTTAAAAAATATTTCTCTAGGTCAATATTTTACAAAAAGTTATTTGTTTCTATAGAAATGGATATCAATTAAAGGGTGTTTTTTCTAGTGGTATATCACTTTTAATTGGAATAAATCAAAGAAGAATTTTTCAGATTAGTTTTTATTTTACTTTTTCTTTTTTTATTTATTTTTATTATTTTTTTTATTATTATTATTTTATTATTTATTTACTTTTAAATAAGAAACCACTATTATTAAAAGATTAAAAGAGTTTCACAATTTTTCTAAAAAGTGTGATAAATGTCAGCTTCTTTATCTCATTAGTTGTTTTTATATTTTTAAAGCTTCAGTCTAAAAAGTTTTCTATGTGCCTTTAAATATAGTTCTTTTAACCAGTCATGTTCTCTTCATTAATTTTAAATTTATTTATTCATGCGGTATTCATTAGATTAATTTCACTTCAAGCCTTATTATCTGGAAGAGCTTTTGAGAGTGTACAAAGATACGCTTATTCATTTACTAGTATAATGTGAAAAAGGATTGAGTTAATGTGTATTAAATGAAAGCAAAAGTATAGAGTTTTTCAACAAGAAGTTTGTTATTTAATTGTGGCAGCATCAACGATATGATAGTTTTCACATTTAGTTTTATAACGCATTCGTGTAGATGCATTGGCAGTTGTTATCAGGAATTCAATTTCGCACGAAAATCGCATTAAAATAATTAAAATCCACTACGAAAATGGTGGTTCTGTTAAAGTTACATTCCGTAAAATTTGTGATATTTTCGGACAACATAATTTGGTCGTTAAATTTGAGTTAATAGTCTCGACACACAATGTGCGAACACCAACGCGTGTTCCACCAGGTCGTTCAGCAATAAAACGTTGCAGCTATGAGCCACAGCATTGAAGAAGATTCAAGTTCGTTAATGCTTGAACGTTCTCAACAATTGGGGTTATCCAAAACCATCGCATGGCGAATTTTTCATAAGGATTTGCCTTTGAAGCCTTAAAAGGATTAACTGGAGCAGGAATTGAAGCCGGCGGATCATTCATACTGCCGTAGATTTACTCAATTCGTTCAGGAATAACCGGCTGGTTTTTTCAGGCGAAGTCCCATTTTACACGCAAAATTGACCCATTTGTGCTTCTGAAAATCGTAGAGCGATTATTGAGAAATCTTTGTGTGCTTAAAGTGTGACTGTATGGTATGCTATCTAGTTTATTGGCGTGATTGGGCTTTCTGAGACTGCTTTTAAGAATTTGTTCGGTGAACTGGAGTCGACACGCTCGATAGAAAAAGTGCGAATACCAGCGCATGTTCGACCAGGTCGTTCAACTGAAAACATCTCAGCCCTGAGTCACAATGCTGAAGCAGACTCACATTTTTCATTTCTTTAATGTTCTCAACAATTGAGGCTATTCAAAACCACCACATTGCGAATTTCTACTCTTTCGCAAATAACAGCACCATTTGTCATTCGTATTCATTTAGTAATAGACCGAACCAGCTGGAGGTGAGTTCCAAAAGGCTGAAAATAAATGGTACACTCATTCACGATCTTGTGGCGATCTCTGAATGGAGTCATTCGAATCGAGTCGATTTGAATGTCCGTAAGATGCAATGTTGCTTGCTTACGCATAGATCTGTGTGGAGAGATAGTGCTGCACCTTCTGCTATGGGTGATAGAGGTACGACGGAATCGAAAGCTCTTAATATTCTTGGCATGAAAATTCAGTGTGTTATTCGATGGACTAAACAAGCTTTTCAGGTTTCTAAAGAAACTTTAAAGTGTCTTGGTTTTCTAAAACAGTGTAAGAGATACTTCACTCCATTAGAGCTTCATACTATTTGTACAACCTATATCGGGGCCCCAAAGTCTATTTCGCAGTTGCTTGACCGCGTAAAGAAAAGGGTCAAGTGGGTCATTGGGGAGGGTAGGGTATCCACTTCTATTGCATCCCTAGAGCATCGACGCGATGTAGATTGTACTTCACTGTTTTATCGTTACTACAATGGTAAGTGCTCTTACGAAATTAGGGAACTTATTTTTTTTTTCAAGAGAAGTAGCACTTCAGGCAACAATGCCTATTTCGTCAAGTACCGTGCTACATTCTTTTAGAAAAGGGATAGAGAAGAGATGAAACAGGTGGTGAAAGTAGAAGGATAGTTACGGAAATTAACTTCCGTAAAAGACAGCACATCGACCAGTGACTATGCCTTCATCGCTGAGCAGCACAACTGACAGTCAATTTTTATTTTTGTAGCGAAAAAAAAACAAAGGACTTCGTTGGGAATCGAACCCACAACTCCTATACTGACAAGCTAGTACACTACCTACTAACCTACAGGGGCACCTATGGTTTCCTAAACTCGTACATTTTTGCTTTTAAATTAATTTTTGTTGAGAGCGCATCCATTTGTGGTCGATTGGGCAGTGAATCTATTGCTTTACAGGGAAAATTCGTTTTTTTAGCAGAACAGTTTGTATGTGAAATAAATTTTCCTCCAGAGGTCTTTCCTGTCACTTTCAATGCAGGAAAATTCAAATTGAATGTTCACAAACAATACTCCCTCTTTCTTCCACCCCATAACCTTAGTTCCTAGTTTTGGTACAATGAATTGCATGAGTAGAGGTCATCGCCTGAGTACTGGTCCGAACAAAAAAAGAAATGTTGCGTTAGGATTTGGCCTTGAAGCCTTAAAAGGTTCTACTAGTGCAGGAATTGAAGCAGATTAACCATTCACATGGCTGTAGATTCACTCAATTAGTTAAGGAACAGCTGGCTGGTATTTTTGAAAAAATCAATTTTTCAGACGAAGCCCATTTTCCTTTGTCAGGGTATGTCAACAAGCAAAGTTGTCGCATTTGGGCCTCTGAAAATCCTAGAGCGATAATTGAGAAGCCTTTGCATGTTCAACGTGTCACTGTATAGTGTGGTATGTGGCCTGGAGGCGTGATGGGGATATTTTCTTTCAAAAATGGGGCTGGAAAATGGGGTAACGTTCAATAGTTTAAGCTATCGTGAGATGTTATGTACTTAATTTTGGTCTGTTATTGACGTTGTAAATATGAGTGACAAGATGGTGCCACATGTCACACAGCCAGTGAAGGGATCAATTTATTGCAAAGCAAATTTCCTAATCAGCAGTTAAGTGGCTATCCATATCGTGTGATTTAGCGCCCCTGGTTTATTTCTTTTTGGACTATATTGAGGACAGGGTCAATACGGAGCCAATCGAAACGATTTCATGCTTAAAACTCAAAATTCGTGATGTGATTAACGAAACAAAACCGCCATTTTGCCTAAAAGTGATTAAAAACATTGATGAAAGAATCGATATCGATCAGCGTGGTCATGGTGAAGATTTGCCGGATATCATTTTTCATTCATAATTGTTTGACTTTTCCTTTCGCAATACAATAAAAATTTCAGTCATCTAATCTAAATTTTTTTGCTTTATTTTGTTTTAGAAAACAAACTTCTTGTTGAAAAACCCTTTGAAAAAGCTAATAATAAAAAGAAAAACAAGATACACAGAAAAGTTATATAAGACGGATTTTAAAGTGGGAGAATTAGTTGCTCTTTATTCTTTGAAAGAAAAATGTGGCAGCGATAGCGTTAACAAAGGAATACATTTTTCTACTTAACCCTTTAGCTTTTTGTTTTAATATTTCTCACTGGATGTGTTAAGAATTAAATGTAATTGGTTTATTTTTTTTTTTAAATTATTTAATGCGCTTAAATTTATTTACTTTTATCACTTAGTTGTAACGCAAAATACAATTCACTTCTGTGCTTAAACACCGCACGTACACTGAGACGTATGAGTGATTTTAATTAATGATTTAATTAGTTTTTTTTTACATTAAAATACTTCTCTTTAAGTGGTTTGAAAACTTAATTTAAAATGAAGGGTTACTTTATATAAATAAGAGATTAAAAGTTCAAAATTTGTGAGTGAAACGAAAGTGAAGGGGTTTTAGGGTTCAGTCAAGCAGGCGTTAAAAAAAGGGAAATTTTGAAAAATGAAATTTCAGCTGCTTAAAATTTAATATTTTTCCAAGTTACTAAATGCTCAAATTTTTGAATAAAATTTGTGTTATAACACTATTAGTTTGTTAACCTGCAAATGATTAATATACTTTTTGGCACTAAGCTAAATTTTTTATTAATTTCAGTAATGTCTCCTTTTATGACACTAATGTACTAAAGATTTTAATCGGTTTATACAGTTAGTAATTGTTTTCTTCATTGGAAACTTACTTCTTTATAGAACAACTAAAGAGATTAAGGTTTTTGGAGGTTTTGGGAACAATTGTATTCATCATCCAGCGTAGGGGCGAAATTTATAATTTTTACTCAAAATTCCAAGCGAAATCTTTACCATCTTTTAATATTCTTTTACAATCTTTTATAGTGAAGAAAATACTATCACTTTTTATTTCAATTATTTTTAAAAAAAGTTATTTGACCAGAGTTCTTTAAACTGATTAATTTCACTTTGGAAATGGAATACATTTACTCAGAGGACAGCAGTTGACAGTCAGTGGAAATGTGGTAGGAGTTTTCGTTAAGCAAACCCATCTACTTTAAAACTAATCCAATCTACAGTGAAACTACATGTGCCAAGTACAGGGTGTTTTAATAGAGGTGTAGTATATTAAGTTGGCAATACTTTTGTGACTGGAAAATGTTTTGTCAGCTGTCAAGTGATTTATGTTTAATTTGATTTGGCTTTTCAACATAAAGAGATTGACATCTGAATAATGTCTCCAAATTGTGAAAATTGGGCTTAAAACTTGATTGCCTTTGATCCAAATTTCCATAAAAGAATTTTGTTAAGCCATGAAATTCACGTTTGTTTGACGTATCCGTATCGATAAACAAAACTGATATGTATGGAGTGATGATGATCCAAAAGTTTAGTGTTGATACACTTTTGTATCCAGAAAAAACTACTGTTTGGTCCACTTTATGGGCTGGTGGATTCATTGGCCCATAATACATTTAAAATCACTCTGACCAGAACTATAGAGCCATGATTGCTGACTTTTTCGGTCATCAATTTTACAGTCATGATGTGTGGGAGCTGTGGTTTTAATAAGGCGTCGCACACTGGGGATTTTGCGAAAAAAGTCAAATTGTCAATATACTATTCATGCAATGATTTTTTGAAATTTTAGACTAAATGATACAATCAAATCAAAAAGAATTACTCCGATCTGACCGCCAGTTTTTTTTTCATAGCTGTCTTAAGCTCAGTACTTGTATGTTTTACTGAATCAACTTAATTTAAACCTAAGAATTTTAAAACGAATATTATTTTATTATGTGAGCTAACGTTTTTCTTTTTATTTTCTATTAAAAGTAGGATAACTCAGTATACTAAAATTGAAAAATTAAACTCTGCAGAGATTTAAGTTCTTTTTGTTTGCTTATTTTTATGAACATATAAAAAAAATTCCTTTTTTCTCCAAACATTTGGACCTGCAATTTTAGCTTTACTTTCCTGCAGTTGGAAATCACTACTACGTTGTCTCATATCTGTTTTTACATTATTCATCAATTTCAAGTGCCAACAGGTGCCACCTATTAATTTGTTGTATTACACAGTATAACATTTTTTAGCTGATTGATTCGCGACTGAATTATGATAAGCCCATTTTGTTTAACATAACTCAAGAATCAATAGTCGGATTTTACTTAAACAAATTTAGAAAAATCAAAAATTACAAGTACTTTCATCTGTTTATATAACGTTTCGCTACATAAGCAACAGTTTCGAAGTTATAAATAAATGTATGAAGAAAAAACAATATTTTTTGCCTAAAAAGTTAATTTTTTTTAATTCATAAAAAATCCAAAATGGTAAGAAAAGTGTCAAAGTTCAATTCCTATTACTTTCATGTACGACATCAGTTGTACCACTTAAATTATCATTAAGTGCCATGACATAAATAAATTAGTATGGAACAACAAGTAACCTTCTTCCACACAGTATTGTAGAATACAACAGTTTGCATACTTTAAAGAGACACCTCAAGTTATTCGAGAAGAAAGGAGAAGAGTCGATGAGATATCTCAACTAAAAGAATTTGAGTTAACAGTGAATAATCGCAACTTTAGAGTAAAACATGAATTATATTTTACAATGATTGACGTCAAGACAGCACAATGACTAACAGAAACACCAGCTGCATCTTCTTGTTTCATTTGTGGAGCCACAACATCCAAGATGAATAAAATCGAAATAGTTCAAGCTATTCCCGTAAATGAACAAGGAATTTGGTATGTTACCACTTCGTGCGCGTATTAAGCTGATCGAGTGTCTTTTGCATGTGGCTTATAATATTGAATTTAAACGTGGGACAGTCCACTCAAAAGAAGCCCAAAAATGTTTGAAAAAGCGTAAACTTAGAGAGAAAATTCAAATACAGGTTATCAACCCGTTAAGTAAGGCTCTGCTACGACAAGTTCAGGAGATACGTGATGAAGATTCTTTACGAATCTTGCATTGATTTCCGAAATCACCGGTCTAGATAAAAACATAATCAAGAGGTTTTCAATAATTCTCGAAACTATAACAATCGCCGAGGTAGTCGATCCAAAACAATTTGGTGATTTTTGTTTGGCGACGCCAAAAGGGTTGGTTGCACTGTACGAGTGGTACTATATCCCCCACCTAGACTTCACAAAATTCTGGCTCATGGCAAGGATATGATTGAAAAGTGTATTTTTCCTGTAGGCCTACTATCCGAAGAGGCTTAGGAAAGTCTTAACAAAGACTATAAAAAATATCGCTTTAGATACTACAGAAAATGCAGTCGAATTGCCACAAACGAAGAAGATATTACGCACCGAATGATGGTAACATCAGATCCTATGATTTCACATTTGACGCCTTCATGTAGCCAGAAAAAGCATAGTGTTATAAGCCAAGAAGTTAAGACTCTTTTAGAATAATAAATTAAAAATAAAAAAAAAATCATTTAAATTTTTTTGTTAGTTATGGCTTTTTACATTGCAGGTAGCGATCGACATTTCTCTAACTTTCTTTATTTTGATTACTTTTGTGTATTACTATACAAATAAAACTAAATTTGTGATGAAATAACTACATTTTTTGACAAATATATTTTTCCTCACCTCCATACAAAAATCCGCAGTGTGCGTCGTAACATATCACCCAACTCATGACACATGCAATGTGTTGAGGAAAATATTCGGTTAACGCATAGTTTTACATTGCAGACTCGTGAATTGACTTCCAGGATCGGATGATGCTAAAATAAAGGACAATATTCGACACATTATTTTTGATTTACGGCACAAATATTGGAAAAACAGTCATCGAAAATTGGATCTCCTGGTTTGACTATATCCGTGCCAGCTGTAGCGGTTATATGCTAAAAGTCATATTCAATTTCTAATGCCACAAAATTATCTTTCGCCTAAAATAAATTTCATAATAAATCAGAAAAAATCTTCTTAGTTTTGTTTAATTTCAAAATTCTATACCTCTATTACAAACACCCTTTATTGCCCTTATATATTCCTATGATTTGTATACTTTGGAATTTCATCAAGAATGTATTGACGCTTGAACGACTGTTACAACTGTTCAGATCTACATTAAAAGTCCATCCTTGGTTCACATAACTACACTCGATCAAATTGGTGCAGGAATTAAAGTCATGGATCATCATATGCATCACACTGTTACCAAAAGTTTGTCAGAGCAATGGCAAACTGCTCCGAAACTTTGAATTTTATTGAAAACTTGTGTTTGGGTTTCATTTTTATTATTAAATAAAACAGCCTCATACGGAATATAGAATAATGCTCTTAACACGCTGATAGCATTATGGAATAATGCTACTTTTAAAAGGAAGCCGATCTCCATGGTCTATAATTTTTTGTTTGGTTTTAACATGATGGCACTATATGTCCTACGGCCACTGTAATCATCGACTTATTGAAATCTGACGATAAAATGATTTCGTGAAATGTGACTGTCTTGAATAGCAAGTTCCTATGGTTAGACCCCTCTCTACTAAATGCAATAGCATTAAGCAAAGTCCCATTTTTAAGTTGATAAAATAACAGAAATTAAGTGGAGGCAAACATTGCTCTTGATGTGACATACTGCTGGGTGTATATTATTTATAGGCTAAAATTGAATGCTCCGAATGAATTTCTTTTACTTTCTTTCCTCCTTTCTCCTTTCTTACACTGTGTTATGCAATTTTCTATTAATGAATACAAATCTTAAGAAATCCCTTTTACAGTTTTTTTTTTATTATAGTTTCTCTGTACATCTCAGTTGGCTTTTATTGATTTACATTCTTATACGTTTAGCTCAACAATTGTGCAATGATTTCATTTTTATTGGCCATTGTAAGTTGCGTTATAAAGAATCTGTTAAACTACAAAATAAATAATGGATTAAGGAAATAAGACAACAAATACTAAAGTAATACAATAGCAGTTAATAAAATTCAACAAAATGATACATTGTAAAGACGAGATAGTAAATGTGTGTTTAGCAACTGTTATAAAAAGTATACAATTTAAAGCCATTTGAAAGCAACTGGGTAACGCAGCAGGTTGCAAAATTTACAATTGTAAATAAACTAAAAAAAAAAGATAAATAAAAATTTAACTATAAATGTTATTTTGCATAAAAAACAAGGAATATATATACACATATAAAGTTATTTCAATAAACAGCAGGGATTTTAATACAAATTTTCCGAGAATTGAATAAAAGTTTTACAGAAGTTTATTTTGTAAAATCTAATGCATGCAATTAAAATGTCAGTTATTGTTAAGAAGAGCAAAAGCTTTTATATTTGATCAAAAATAAGATACATCACTTTAATATAAAAAATAAATGAGAATTTCCTAATGTTGATTAGAGACTGCAAAATTTAAAAGCAGTTTAATACTTAAAAGTATACCATGCGGAAGAAAAACAGTCGAATGATTATTATTTATTAAAATAATGCCAAGCGTATGATTATTATTAATTAAACTAATATCACGCGTATGATTATTATTAGTTAAAATAATAGCAGACGTATGATTATTATTAGTTAAAATTATACTGGGTGTATGATTATTAAAGAAATATGGGCTTGAGTGAAGTGGACTGTGTAAAAAATTCTAAATTTCTTTATAAAATATATATTTCCCCAAGTTCTCGAGGAATTATACTAGAGGGCTATTTGTATAATAAGGAGAGAGAGATCAGAGTTATATTAGTATAAAGTACATCTTTTGTTTTACGTACGAATGTGCCAAAGAAATTATTTATATAGATGAACAATTTATTTCAAATATTTTAAATTATTTTATTAAATTATAATCTTATAATTTAGTTTGGTAAATATTATATTTAAGAAAAATTTTGGTCTTAATTAGCAACTTTTGATATTTAATTTTTAAGCATAAAAATATTTATACTTAAGGAAAATTAAAACTAATGAGCCATTTTGGTATTTAATTTTTAAAGTTGATAAAAAAAATTTTTATTTTATTTTTTTTTAATTATAATTTTTAATTTAATTTTTAAGTATGAAAATATTTATACTTTAGGAAAAGTTTCAGTTAGCCACTTTTAAAATTTAATTTTTTAAGTAAAAAAAATGTATACTTTAGGAAGAGTCTATTTTTTAAGTAGAAAAATATTGAGCATCGTTTGGCATTTAATCTTTAGGTAAAAAAAATAATTATACTTAAGGATAATCTTAGTTTTGGTATTTTATTTTTCAAGTAGAAAAATATTTACGCCTTACGAAAAATTTAGTTTTCAAGTAAAAAAATACAATTTTTAGCATCTAATTTTTAAGTATAAAAATATTTATATTTTAGGAAAATTTTTAATTGGCTATTTTTATAATTTAATTTTTTTTAATAAAAAAATGTATATGTACGTTAGAAAAAGTTTATTTTTTAAGTTGAAAAATATTATTATCTTTTAGCATATAAGTTTTAAGTAGCTAAATATTTTTACTTAAGGAGCCACTTTAGTATTTAATTTTTATAGTAGAAAAATATTTACATTTTAAGAAAAATTTAGTTTTTAAGTAGAAAAAAAGCATTTTTTAGTATAAATTTTTAAAGTATAAAAATATGTATATTTTAGGAAAAGTCTTAATTGGCCACTTTTAGAATTAAATTTTTTTTTAAATAAAAAAATGTATACTTTAGAAAAAGTTTATTTTTTAAGTAGAAAAGTATTTAACATATTTTAGGATTTAATTTTTAAGTACAAATATATCTATACTTAAGGAAAAATTTAGTTTTAATGAGGTATTTTTATGTTTAATATTTTAAGTAGAAAAATATTTACGCTTTACGAGAAGTTTAGCTTTTAAGTAGATAAATAGCATTTTTTTGTATTAATTCTTAAGTATAAAAATATTTATATTTAAGGAAAAGTTTCAACTGGCCAATTTTATAGTTTAATTTTTTAAGTAGAAAAGTATTTAGCATATTTTAGCATTTAATTTTTAAGTAGAAAAATATTTTTACTTAAGGACAAATTTAGTTTTTCTTTGGAATTTAATTTTTTAATTAGAAAAATAGCATCTTTTAGCATTTAATTTTTAAGTATAAAAATATTTATGTTTTAGGAAAAGTTTCAATTGGCCACTTTTAGAATTTAATATTTTAAGTAGAAAAAATATTTACGAGAAGTTTAGTTTTTCAGTAGAAAAATACATTTTTTTGCATTTAATTTTTAAGTATAAAAGTATTTATATTTTGGGAAAAGTTCTAATTGGCAATTTTAAAAGGTATTTTATTGACGTGTTGGCCCCAGAGTGCATACAGTCAAGATGGATTTCTTCTCCATATTGATGGATCTCTTCTCCATCCTAATTGATCTCTTCTCCATCCTGATGGATCTCTTCTCTATCTTGGCATGTGATTTCGGGTGCAAATGACGGCACCAGTCGCCTAGGCTAGCAGGAGTCTGAAACTAAAACAGAAATAAGTGGCCTCTCGAGGTCTGACGACTCATTGAACACACGGCCGCTATGGGGTCTAGTCGCCAGCAGGGCTACGGTCCCGTATTATTAGTGGGGAGGCCCTTCGGGGCTGTGGTTTAAACCCAATTGCTTTCGGTTGGCTCATTACATTCGAAGAGCTGTTGCACATAAAACAGCTTGTCGCTAACCAGGGGTGATAAGGAGGTAGACTCTGGCTCTCGGACAAGGAATAGAGGCCCGCCTCTGCTTGTGGCTAAGGCGTGTATGCGCCTTATATCGTTTAAATTCATTTGATGTCTTGTTGGTTGGATGGTTTTAATCAGCAAATTGAAACCTAAAACGGGACTGTACCTCCTCCATAGCCATGTAAATTTGATACGAAGCCATGCGTTTCATTTAAGACCTACAGATTATGGTGCGTATGATTTACTTAAATTATAATGTTGCACATATGGGTAATATAAACAAGAAAGCAACGTGTGTTATACATTTTAATTATTAATTAATAAAGATTTTTATTTAATACTTTCTACAATACAAATTTGGAATTGAAAAGTACAACATTTTTCAGTTCATTTATTTTGGGATTCAGTTCTAAAATTCAAGGCCAAAGTAGGCTCAAAAATAAGAGCTTCGGAATCATTTGTATTGCCAAGATGGCATCCATGATACTGAAATTAAAAATATTTCATTAATTTCCACCTTGACACCTTTTTGGCACAATTACCTCAGGAATCGAATATATATAGCAATGCAAAGTAGCAGTGAAGCCATACGTTCCATCTAAGAGCTATAAAATATATTGCGTATGATTAATATTAATTATAATGTGGCGCGTATGATTAATAAGATTAACAATGAGGTGCTTATAATACATATGCACATTATACTATGCAGATTTAGATTTTTATTAAATACTATTAAGGAAATCCTTTTTAAAACACAAATTTTAAAATGCACAGTAAAACATCTTTGAGCTCATTGATTGGGGACTTAATTTTGAGAATTCCAGGCGAAAGTAGCCCCACAAATAGGAACTTCTGCATTAGCTGTTTTATCAAAATGGCGTCTATGATATTAAAATTATAAATATTTCAAGCATTTTTACCTTAATACCTTTTTGGCATAATTATCTCAGGATTCTAACGATTAAGGGTAGAGGCTCCACCAGGTAACCAGGTTAATGGCAAAGTAATTGAAAGGCAATCATTTTAAAGGCATCGCTTGCTTGTTATACTGTATTATTTTTAAATATTTATTTTTCTTTATATTTTTAGTGGTCTAAAACTTTATTAAATAAAAAATTTCAATATTGTCCTTAAATTTTTATATATTAAAACAATTTTTTAAAAAAGCTTTTCTTTGTACAACTTTTCTTTGAATTAATTTTTTGGCGTTATATTTAGACTGAAAATCAATTTTATATTAAATTTTTTATAAAAATAGTTTATGGTTGTTATTGTATTTTTCATATTATTTTTTTCAATATAAATAAACAAAACCGTTAACTTTTGTTAACGGTTTGTTTACTTTTTTCATGGGCTTTTATTTGTTTAAAATGAACAAAATTGGTTTCAGCTGTTGTTTCCTGTTGAGAAAAACAGTCAACAAACTTTTTGCGCATTTAAAATGGTCTTGATAGGTGCCCTTAATATTGGCTATTTGCTATAGTCTTTATGTTGGCCATTGAAATGAATGCGGGCCAACTTAAAATATTACACAAAATGTTTATAATAAATAAAAACAACAAATAAAGTATCTGTGCCATCACATCACATCTCAATTTAAAATATAATCAATTTTCAATTGAAATAAGAAAAAGAAGATAAAAGTTTTAATATAAATCCAATTATAGGCAAATATTGATTTAAGCTTAATATTTATTTAGTCTAAAAACATAAAATCTTTTATTTTATTTAAATTAGTTTAGTTGCAAATAAAATAAATGCGTTAAGAGATAGAGAAGCATAACATTTGCTGTTTAGTTTTGTTTTATTTAAAGTTTATTTAAAATGATTCCTCTTTATTTTATTAAGTGTTTATTTAATTTTCAAATATTTGCTATCAAACTTTTGAATATTCAACGTTAGTAAAAATAATTTTCTTTATATGATACACACATACATACACACGCTCACTTGTATAAATATTTGTTTAGTATAATCAAAAGTATTTATAGGCAATTTAACTATGTAAACTAAAATAAAAAAACAACAAAAACAACAACAAAAACTTTTTATTCACACACTTATAAGAATAAACTAGACAGGCAGTAGTTAAAATTATTTAAAAATGTATTTTCTAGAATACTGTAGATTATTCGAGCGCTTTATTTTCTTTTAAATATACACAACCGCAAGGTATTGCAAAGCTTTTGAAAAAATTATTCTACACAAAAGTGTTAAAATTGACTTGGAATTAGGCTATCACAAGCCTTTAGAGCACAAGTGAAATAGTGAATTGATGCGAAAATTATATAAAAGTGATAAGAGACAGACAGAGAGAGATAACCTGTCTACAAACTATTTAAAATAAAAGGTCCGTCATCTAACGTTTTTTTTTTTCAACTAGTGCTAATTTCGTGAATGGTAACACTTAGCTCATGTTTGATTTGACAGATAATTAGTTTTATCCTTCCGCTGAACGAATATGGTTGTGTATACGCTTGAACAACGATTTTGCAAAAAAAAATCTTCTTTTCAGATGAAGATGATCTTGGCGGGTATGTAAACAAGCAAAATTGTCGCAGTTGGGGCCCAGAAACCCCGCTCGGCATACATTGAAAAGCCGACGCACCCAAAACGAGTCACTGTTTGGTCGGATTTTGGTCCAGAGGCATAATTGGGCCATTTTTCAGGAGTGGCCGTTACAGTCAATGGCGATCGTTAACGGGCCATGTTGAACGAATTTTTGTTTACAAGATGAGAATATTGGCAACAGGATGGTGCTACGTGCCACAAAGCCGAAGCTGTGTAGTTTTGTTTATAGCTTTTAAAAATTTAAAAAAGTTATTTGGCGGACCCAATAGCACACCGTGGTCTGCGTATTAGCCAGCAATTTGGGTATAACATGGCAGCGTACCCATAAATCCGTAGTCCAAGTATATAATCTTTAGTATCGGGTTTTTCAGCAAGACGTCTGTTTTTCAATTATGGCAATACCAACAAAACGATAGCTTTGACATTTAATTTTTTGACCTATTTGTAGTAGGTGCATTGGAAATTGTTACAATGAATTCAGTTTCGCACGAAAATCGCATTAAAATAATTGAAATCCACTAAGAAAGTGGTGGTTCTCTCAAGGTGTTATTTTCGGACAACATAATCGTCCTTCTAAGACCTCTATTAAAAATTTGGTCGTTAAAGCTGTGTCGACAGGCTCGATACAAAATGTTAAAACACCAACGAGTGTTCGACCGGATTGTTCAACTGAGAACATCGCAACGGTGGGCTACAGTGTTAAAGTAGATCCAAATTTGTCAATTCCTAGACGTTCTCAACAAATGGGGTGATCCAAAACCACCACATTGCCGAATTTTGCTTAAGGATTCGAGTTTGAAACCTTACAAGGTTTAACTGGTGTAGGAATTGAAATCCACCGAATATTCACATCGATGTAGTTTCGCTAAATTCATTCAAGAACAACCGACTAGTTTTTCAGAAAAAATTAGTTTTTCAAACAAAGCCCATTTTCACTTGTCAGGTCATGTCAACAAGTAAAATTCTAAACAAGTTTAATTTTGAAAATCTTACTGTCTCACTACGTAAAATTTAAGCAGCTTTATCTCGTTATCAGGCTGCTGCTGAGGTTGAAAGTATGGTAATAATAAACCAAAACATTGCGCTGTATAGCAGTGTTAGCGACGAGCCTGGAGTATTAACTCATGAGTTTCGCAACATTAGGGCATTTCTGGAGGCACTTTTCGGAGTATATTTCTTAAAGATCTTCATCTTCACGCTTATAAACTTCAACTTGTTCAAGAAATAAAATGAAGTCTAAATCTAAGAAAATATGGGGAGGTCTTTATGTACAAGAGTAAAATCCGAAAGCTAAAACGACAAAACGACAGTGCGTCAATATTATTGTTACGGATGTGTCTTGCTTAATTAAAAAAAAAATTAAGTAATAAAGTAAACAACTGGGTATGCTGTTTACTAACTGCGTAGTTTTCTAAGACAACTTATGTACACAAGACAACAACAACTATCTTAAAATAAATTCCCGGAAGAAACTTTGTCAGCATAAAAACAAAAACAAAAATACACACAGACATACAGGCGCCTATACATTGAATGAATAACATAACAACTACAAAATGTGATACAAAGGAAATAAAATATTCTTAATTTTTCTAGACCTTTAGTGGACAAATATAAAAGGCAGCGTCTAAGTGGATAGTTAGTTAGTTAATTAAAACATAGACCTCGTAAAGTAAAGACTTTCGTCTTTAGTAAATTGCTCTGTAGTGCCAATGTACAAATCACGTTGTGTGTAGTTAAAGTAAATCAACTAGTAATAAATTTAAAAGCTTTAAAATCTGGTGTTATTCATTTCGCAATAAAGCACTTAGCAACAACAAAACGTTTATAAAAGGTATAAACATAACAATATTTTAGTCTACGTATAATATTCTTTTTAATAAAAAAATGTAGTGTGATGCTTCGTACTGAGACTAGGAGTGAGTATAAAATGGTGATATTGGTTTAAGATAGTTGCACGTTAAGAAAAGGGTAGTATTAGTTCCAACTGTCGGTCTAGATAACATAATAAGTTGTAAATCTAAGTATGAACTGAGCAAAAGTCTGAGTCCAAGATGAATAAGTATAACACACTAGTATTTGTCGAGGCCAAAAGTCTTTAGTCTGTAGTCTGAGTATAAAATGAAATAGTATCTCAGTTAGAGATAAAAATTTTAATATGTTGAAGTATAAAAAGCTATTATTATTATATTATTATACAGTATTTTCAGTATAAGAAGAAGCTGACTATATTAAATGGTAATGGGTAGGTAGAATTTTAGTCTGGGTATAAAATAGTAATTTTAGTGTTATATGATGCAATAAGTCTAATAAGACGATAATCTATGTATAAGATTGAAGTCTCAGTATAGCACGGTGTAGCGAGCATAATGTGAAAGAGTATAACCACAAAGTTACGCGATGAAAGCTAGTAGATGTATATGGTGAAGATTTTAGATAAGTTGATGTTTGATGATTATTGTGTTCTTAATAGAGCAGTGGAATTTTGAAGTGGAAATTTACTTTGTTTGAAAAAAATTTTCTGGGATTGTTATTATTATTATGACTTCTAGCTTATGAGCGATATGACTGGTTTGGAATGCCTAATTCCTTTTTGCTATAATAGTGACTGTATGTATATCGGTATATTTGGTATATTATTCTACAAGTGTTTAATTGAAAATGGTCTAGCAGCATTGAATCTTACGTTCATGAAGGCAAAATAATGGGTTCGAAATGTGAAACTATGCGCTTACCAAATTGTCCTTCAATAAATCAGTTGTGAGGCAAACTAAACGAAAAGTTAGTAATCATGGCTCTATAGCGCTCACAAGTGAGTGTAAAATTTGTAAAATTTTGATCACCATCGTTTTTGAAAATTATTGTCACTCCTCTTTTGAGACTAATTTGGAAGCATAGCATAAACAACATAAGTCACTTGAGAGCTCACAAAATTGCCGCCAGTTACAAAAAAGTTTTGCCAACTTAAATTTCTATGCATCTATTAAATCATCCAATAAAAGAATAACAAATTCGTTTAGGTTCAGCGTCTTCAATCTGCTTAGAATAAAAAGAATTTCAGTTACATTAGTACCGATCTGCTTAGATCTTCATTTAAGCAGTAAAAGCTGTTCTAGCGATATTTGACTTTTTTGTAGAATATAGTCTGCAAAGAAAGGTTCGTAGTTGTAGAATTCTCACAAATCTGGCAGCACATAATCTAATCGAAATTAATATTTTTAAAGAAAAAATAATTTTTACACAAGCAGCTTTATAACTGTTTTTAAAATGGCAATAGAAAGAAACCTGAGCTTTTTTTAGAAATCCGTTCTTTGACTCCAAGTTAATCTTATTTACGTGAAATTTATTTAAAAAAATTTTTATTCAATAAAATTTGTCTCTAAATTAACAGGCTGCTCTCGTTATACAAACTTTTCATATTATCTCATACATATACACCTACTCACACATAAACAATCTCATTTTAATACAACCAATTTAAAAAGTTATTAAATAAGTGTGTTAGTGTGTAAAAAATAATAATATTTCACTATAAAGAAAAACTTTTACTTACTTCATTTTCAAAAAACAACAAACACACAAAACTATTTGCCAAAATTTTCGAAAAAGGAAAATTTCGCCTGAAGATTTATTTATAATAGAAGTGTTAGTAAATTCATCTTACCACCCACCACACCCTTTTCCAAACACATATTCATATCTAGATGTAATTTTGGATAAACAAAAACTTTATTAAGTGTTTGTTTACTATTTATTAAAGAAAAACGATCTCAGATATTTTGTAACTTTATATCGTAAGGGAATCAAAAACAGGACGAAAAAAAAAGGAATAAAAAGGAGCTTTAAATTTAAATATAAACTGGGCGTATGATTTATATGAATAGGATTTAAATGTAAAAGAAAGTTATAAAATACATAAATTTTATTGGCACTGCCAATTACAGTGACATTTTGACACGTTTGTTTTATGTTTTTAACTGTAAGCAAAATCGTCTACCATACACACGGAATTTACGAAAACTGACCTAGATTTCATCCAAAGTGAAATATATTTTATTACGTTGTCACCTTTTTACGCATAACAGCGTTTCTAGTTTTATTAAATTATATGCTAAGATTTTTTAGTTGGTGTCATAAGTTTTCAGTAGAACATTTTCATTAATCATAATTTTTCTATAAAAATTTTCTTTAAAAAAATTTTACTACTCATAGTTTTTCTATAAAACAAATTTATTAGTCAAATTAGTTCTATAAAATACATTCATGTCGAAATTTTTCTAAAAAAATTTTCATCAGTCCCAATTTTCTACAAAAAAAAATATCATCAGTCATAATTTTTCTATAGAGAATTTTTATCAGTCATAAATTTTTTTAACAAAAATTTGATCAGTTATAAATTTTCTGTGCAAAATGTTCAACAGGTTAATGTTTCCATAAAATATTTAATGTCGTGTTTTGTTTTTTAAGTAAGAATATTTTATGCCATAATTTTTCTACAAACAAAAATTTCATCACACATAATTTTTCTATAAAACAAAATTCATTTCTCAAAATTTATGTGTCAAAAAATTTTTCGTCGGGTCTAATTTTCCTTTAAAAAAATTTCATCAGTTGTTGTTTTTCTATAAAATCAAACTGGTTAATCAAAATTTTTATAACAAATTTTCATCAGTCATGATTTTTTCACATTGAAATAAAATTAGTAAATAAAATTAGTATAATTTTGTTGTTTAAAATTTTTTCAATTGGATTTTGTGTAACGAAATTTCATTACGTTAACTTTTCCATAGAAAGATGTCATGTCCTATTATTTTACAAGAAAATTTTATCAGTCATAATTTAGTCTATAAATATAATCATCAGCTGCAGATTCGTTATATAGGAATTTCATCACTCATAACTTTTTTTTTAATAAAAACCTTCGTCTGCAATGATTTTTCTACAAAACAATTTCATCAGTCATAATATTTATATAGAAAATTGGCATTAGTCATCATTTCTCTATTAAGAATTTGTACACTCATAATTTTTCTATAAATCATATTTTTTTTTAATTTCCTTAGTCATGATTTTTCTATTAAGAAAATTTTATCAGTACTGATTTTTCCATAAAAATTAAAGTAGTAATTTTTTCTATAAAAATTTTATATAAACAATTTTCACCAGTCATGATATTTGCACAAAAAAATATCATCGGGCGTCATTTTTCTATTGAAAACTTTCATTAATCATAATTTTTCTATTTAAAATCTTTAAAATGTCATCAGTCATAATTTTTCTATAAAAAATTTTCATGTCATAGTTTTTCTATTTAAAATTTTTTCCATTTAATTTTTCTGTACAGAATCATCAAGTTGAACATTTCGTAAAAAAATTTCACGTCAACTTTATTTTATAAAAAATATTTCATCATTCATGGTTTATTCTATAAAAAAAATCATCTGTCGCAGTTTCTTTAAAAAGAAATTTTATAGCATAATTTTTGTAATAACTACATATCATCAGTCATTATTTTTCTACAACAAAATAGCATCAGTCATAACTTTTGAATACAAAATTTTCATCAGACTTAATTCTTCTATTAAAAACTTGATCAGTCATAATTTATCTATAAGAAATTTAATCACAAATAATTTTCAGTAACAACTTAACAGTTATGATTTTTCTGTAAAAAAATTTCCTTAGCCATCATTTTTCTTTTAAAAAAATTTTATCACTCATGATTTTTCTTTTAAAAATATTCATTAGTAGAATATTTTCTATAAAAAAGTTCTGTAGTCGAAACTTTTCTAAAAAATTGTTTTTCAGATATGATTTTTGCACAAAAAATTATCATTAGTCATAATTTTTTTATAGAAAATTTTCACCTGTTATAATTTTTCTATAGAACATTTTCGGCAGTCATAATTTTGCTAGAGAAAATTTTCAGCAAAATTTTATAAAATAATTTTGGCATTAATGATTATTTTTCTACAAAAAAATATCATCAATCATACGTTTTGAATACAAAATTTTTATCAGTCATAATTTTTTATAGACAATTTTCATTAGTCACAATTTTTCTATAGAAAATTTTCATCGGTTATAATTTTTGTATAAAAAATTGTCATCAGTTGTAATTTTTCTATAGAAAATTTTCATTAGTTGTAATTTTTCTATAGAAAATTTTCATCAGTTGTAATTTTTCTATAGAAAATTTTCATCAGCTGTAATTTTTCCATAGACAATTTTCATCAGTTGTAATGTTTCTATAGAAAATTGTCATCAGTCATAATTTTTCTATAGAAAATTGTCATCAGTTAAAATTTTTCTATAGAAAATTTTCATCAGTTAAAATTTTTCTATAGAAAATTTTCATCAGTTAAAATTTTTCTATAGAAAATTTTCATCAGTTAAAATTTTTCTATAGAAAATTTTCATCAGTTAAAATTTTTCTATAGAAAATTTTCATCAGTTAAAATTTTTCTATAGAAAATTTTCATCAGTTAAAATTTTTCTATAGAAAATTTTCATCAGTTAAAATTTTTCTATAGAAAATTTTCATCAGTTAATTTTTCTATAGAAAATTTTCATCAGTTAAAATTTTTCTATAGAAAATTTTCATCAGTTAAAATTTACCTATAGAAAATTTTCATCAGTTGTAGTAAAAAATTTTCATCAGTTGTAATTTTTCTATAGAAAATTTTCATCAGTTGCAATTTTTTATAGAAAATTTTCGTCAGTTGTAATTTTTCTATAGACAATTTTATCCGTCATAATTTTTCTATAGAAAATTTTCATCAGTTGTAATTTTTCTATAGAAAATTTTCAGCAGTCATAATTTTTCTGTAGAAAATTTTCTGTAGTCATAACTTTGCTAGAGAAAATTTTCAGCAGTCATAATTTTGCTAGAGAAAATTTTCAGCAAAATTTTATAACATAATTTTTGTAATAACTACATGGCATCAATTATTATTTTTCTACAAAAAATATCATCAGTCATACGTTTTGAATACAAAATTTCATCAGTCATAATTTTTTTATAGACAATTTTTATTAGTCACAATTTTTCTATAGACAATTTTATCCGTCATAATTTTTCTATATAAAATTTTCATCGGTTATAATTTTTGTATAGAAAATTGTCATCAGTTAAAATTTTTCTATAGAAAATTGTCATCAGTTAAAATTTTTTTATAGAAAGTTTTCATCAGTTGTAATTTTTCTATAGAAACTTTTCATCAGTTGTAATTTTTCTATAGACAATTTACATCAGTCACAGTTCTCTATTTAAAATGTTTTCTACTTTTCTGTACAGAATTTTCAACAGGTTAAATTTTTTATAAAAAAACATTTATTGCCATATGCTTTTTTAAGAAAATTTTAATCATTAAAAAATTATTTGCCGCAATTTCTTTATAAAGAAATATAATCATTCATAATTTTTTTCATAATAAAAATTTCATCATTAATAAATTTTCTATTAAAAAATTTAGTCAGCCATAGCTTTTTAAGCAACACATTTCATAAGTCAATGCATGACAAATCACAAATCACAATCAAAACACTCTTGTGGACACAGAAACCGATTTAAAAATTCAATAGTAAATCTTAGAACTATTTGGTCTACAGAGACCTAGGCTTTCCGATGTTGAGCCCTAAATAATCATGACTTTACTGTTGTTGGATTATTTAATGAAATCTATTTTTAAGACCTGTTGGGATTTAAGACTTGAACTAAAACATATTTTGAGGTTCAAATTATTGCCTTGATAGACAGAAATCGATTTCTCTTCAGCTAAAGGTCTTCTGAAACAAGCTGGCGTTATGTTCTTGGTAGCCGTAGCAATAACCTGCCTGCTAGTTATAGAAAAGCACAATCCTTTATTATTGAGACCCTCTGGGCACCTGATATAAATTATGCAATCATTGTAGTTTAGAGTAATTTTTAGTCAGTATTTCTGCTTTCATTGATTTTTAAGTTCCAATGTCTGTCTAATCTAATGACGCTGAAGATAGAATGTCTATAACTCAGGGTTGATGAAGTACTTTCGCAAACGTTTTGTGAGGACTACAGTTTAGACTGCGCGATTTTAGGGTGTTAAATAGCAGCATAAGCTTTTAAAGCCTTGCAGAAGCTATGACCATGCCGCTAGCAATATAAAATTCTAAAGAGAGCTGGTCTGGAGAAATTTCCGCAGAAGTCCTGCCTGTCTTTGTGTTGCGATTCCTTTGCTGTGGAATTGTAATAACTGAGCACTTAAAATATTTACAAGCTCTGCATTTAGGTGATGGCTACTAAAAAAGATGCTAAAATATAATTTATTTAAGGGTATGCCTGTATAGACAACATATTTTTACAGTATTAATTCTCAAAAATGAGTAAGGAGGATGCATTTAATCCTTCATCGTTATAGAGATTCATTATAACAACTATAGTTGTGTCGGGCGTAAAGCGGTATGAATCCAATTTAATCGAGTTTTCAGGTGGTTTAGTCAAAATGCAATTTCCTAAATTACTTGTACTTAAAATTATAATTTAAAAATATTCTAAATAAATTTGCTGACAGTTTGTGAACTGTAATCAATTCCTCAAACGAAGAAACCAAACCTTTTTACTTTAAATGCACAAACGAATAATTTCTTAAACTTTTTAATTGAAATTGTTTGTTGGCAAAAGAAAAGATTAAATTTCAGTTATAAAACTTTAATCAAACTCTAATTATTTGATTGTCTGTAAAAGTGATTGCATCCTTGAACTGAATAAATGTTCAATAGATTTTGGTAAATTGATATCAGAATACACTTTTCTAAATGGCAAATAGACATTTTGAAACCTGTCAACTGAACAGAATACTCGAAATGTAAAATGTAAAATGTAAAATATACAGATAAATTTAAAAGCATCAAATTATCAATAAAGTGTAAACTAAACCAACAAAAATACTTTTAAATATTTACATACACTACTACAAATACACGTACATACATTTTATTTAAGTCATGCATGTGTATAATATTCCTCCTTCCTATTTTTGGCACACAATCATACTAAAGAAACAATAACAACAACAACAACAAGAACAAAAAAAAGGGAGCTTCAACGCGGATGTGATGTTAGAAATTGAGACAAAATAAGTGTGTGTGTGTGTGTCTGTGTATATAAAGTTTTATAAAGGGTGTTTTCTAAAGAGGTATAGAATTTTAAGTTGGCAGCACTATTTTATTTGGCGGTTATGTTATAAGCTGTGAAGTGCTGTATGTCCAGTTTGGTCTGGCATCTCAGCTTGAATAGACTCATGCCTGAAGAAAGCTTCCAAATTGTTTAAATTGGGTCCAAAACAAGATTGCCATTGATCCTGATTTTCTTAAGGGAATTTTGTTTAGCAGTGGAACTTATTTTTATTTAAATAAATACGTAATTATTGGTTTGTACAGGGTGTTTTTTTAAGAGGTATGTAATTTTAAGTTGGCAACACTATTTGAATTGGCGGCCATTTTTTAAATTGTTAGCTGATTATGTTTAATATGTGCGTATATTCTCCGACGGAGTTTATTTTATTTAAGAGTCTAAACACAACCGTTGCGGTGCGGTGCGATTTCTCGTTGCGGGAAAGAGAAATAAACACAATACACCGGAAGACGGCGGCGGCAAAACTTGTCATTGTTTGTTTACATTTTTTATGAATTTATTTGTGCCTAAATTTTTGTACAATTTGGTGTTTGTGTTAAATATTTTATGATGGCAGTAAATAAAAAAATTCAAGCTATTAAAAACATTGTAAATTTGGTAGAGGCCACGTTTGATTTATGTGTGGAATTAGAAACCACGAGACATAGTAACATTTTTACTTTTATGCTTTTTGCACCTTTTTTATTGATCCCACAACAATTAATATAAACTTCAAAATCACATGTGTTTTGTTTACAATAATGTTGTGAACACCGCCAATTAATGAAAAACTATGGCAACATTAGAAAGAGAAAGAGTGTAAAAAATTGAGAGAATAAAAAAACCGCAATGAAATAAAATAGATTTTAATTTTATGCCGCACCGCACTGCGGTTTTTTACTACAAAATCGTATGAAAAAACGCACCGCAATAAAATATCGCAGTATTGTGTTTAGACTCTAAGTATGATTTAACGTCAATCCGCGTTGAATTTGGTTGTGAGTGTAGAGAGAGCACTGAAGATGTCAAACGGCCGAAACCGGTTTGTTCACAAACCAAATTTGACGCAGATTGAGGTAAAATCATACCCAAATGATTATATTTAGTTTCGTCTGGCATTTGTGCCTGAATACACTGACGCCTGAAAAATGCTTCCAAATGGTGAAAATTGGGTCCAAAACAGGCTTTCATAAGCGAATTGTGATTAGCGTTAAAGCTTGCTTTTGTCAATAAAGAAAACTATATTTTGAGTGATAATAATCCTCAAGTGTTTGTCGAGACATAGTTGCATTCAGGAAAACTGACTGTTTGGTGTGCTTTATAGGCTGATCGCATCATTACGCCATTGATCATTAAAAACGATGCTAATCAGGGCGCTGTAGTCGATACTGATCGATATAGAGCCCTAATTACTGACTTTTTCATTCATCAATTAAACAACCATGATGTGCTAGAGCTGTGGTGTTAACAAAACGGAGCAACATGTCACATAGCTCGTGCTACAATTGGCTTACTGAAACCAATTGGACCTTTGAATTGGCCCCCAACATCATGCGGCTTAATGCCGCTAGAGTATTTTCGATGGATAATGTGAGGTTGCTAATCTCTGTTGATAATGGCCTTTGGTGGAATTTATTCACCGCATTTTTGTCGATAAACGGCCTTAAATATTTAAAAAATTAGACTAAGTTCGAGACAGTCGTGGTGGTCATATGCCAGAAACCTACCCTCCCCCCCATCCTACATTTATAAGTCTTTATGCATCACATAAGCATCTAGACTTGTGTGTTGCGGGGATAAAAGGGAGTCCAGTCCCCAACAGGCTGGCAGGAGCCAATTGGACAATTCCACTATATTTCCACGGAAGTCAGTAAAGCCTCAAAATTCAGCTATTTCTCTTTTTAGCCATTTACATGTTCTCTGATTGATTATTGAGGTCGGCCCTTAGGGAGTATCGTTGTGGTTGTGGTTTCGAGGTCCTCGTTTGAGTTGTGTGGGTCGGATAATTCACAGTGAACACAATGAATGGTCTCCAACAGGCTGGCAGGAGCCAACTGAACACTCCACTATATTTTCACAGGAATCATTAAAGCCCCAGAGTTCCGCTATTTTTCTTTTCAGGCATTTAGCTGTTCTCTGACTGATTATTGAGGTTGGCTCTTCGGGATCATCGTGGTGGCTGTGTGTTTCGAGGTCCCCGTTTGAATTTGTGGGTCGGATCATTGACAATGAATGGTCCAGGTCCAGTGAGTATGAATGCCGTCGTGTTCTTAATTATATTAAGCTTCATGCGTTCTGGACCAGAAGTTGGATAGTTTCCGACTCTTTAGCAAGGAGTGAAGGTTGCGGCCTACTCCGGGCTTTCGATGTTGCAACTAGGAGTGACCGGAGGATATACGTAGCCGAAGGCCTTCTAGGACGAGGATGACGCTACATTTCAACAACAGTGGTAGTGGCCACCATCTGATTAAGGCCCACGGCCAGGTGCAGATGTAAACATTATCATGTCATGCCAGAAATCTCCTCCCGGGGGCACATTTATATGCCTTGATGGAATCTCGCCGTCATTACATGTGTCACTGGGGGAAAAATGGAAGCCCAACACCCTTAAGGCTAGCAAGAAGCGAACTAGAAGCTCAACGTTATTTTCACGGGAATCAGTAAGCCCCAGAGTTCAGCTTTTTTGTTTTCCTTTTAGCTTTTCTCTGTCTGATTATTGAGGTTGGCTCTTTGGGAGTATTGTGGTGGTTGTGGTTTCGTGGTCCTTATGATTTGATTAAGGGGGCCAGGATCATTTTACCTTTATTGAGAATATTCGGTAAATGATTCGGAACCAGTGAGCATGTTTGTCATGTGTTCTGGACCAGGAGTTGGATAGTCTCCAACTCTTCAGCAAGGAGTGGGATTTGGCGGCCCTGCTTTGAAACCTCCGAAATTGTAACTAGGAATTACCTGTTGCTAGAAATTAGTCATTGGGTTCCTAGGATGCGGGCGCACGCATCATATCGCTTCAGTGGCCTGACCACCGTCGAGTTATGTCATACACACGCAAGGTACCGACGTTAATCTTACAAAGCATACCAGAAATCATTCCGATTACAGTGCCAAACCATGTCTTTCGAATTAAGTAAATTTCGTGTCAATTTCAAATAAAGGGTTTTTCAACAAGAAGTTTGTTTTCTAAAACAAAATTAAGCAAAAAAATTTGATTAAGATGATTCAACTTTTTTTTATATTACGAAGAGAAATTTAGTTTGCGTTAAATTGATCGTTTCATTGGCTGTGTGATATATGGTACCGGCCTGTTGAAGCCACATATCATTGATATCCATGTCGTCAATAATAAGCCAAAATTAAGTTGTCAGCACCTCGCGATAGCATGATCCATTGACCGTTACTGCATTTCCAATCTCATCTTCGAAAAAAAAACGGTCAATCACGCCTCCAGAACACATAGCGAAACATACAGTGACACGTTGAGCATGAAAACGCTTCTCAATAATCGCCTTAGGATTTTCAAAAGCCCAATTTCGACAATTTTGCTTGTTGACAATAACCTTGACAAGTGAAAATGGACTTTGCCTGAAAATTGATTTTTTCAGAAAAACCAGCCGGTTGTTCCTGAATAAATTGAGTGTATCTACGGCGAGCGAAGCGGCTTTATTTGAACCTTGCAAGGTTTCAAGGCCAAATCATTATGAAAAATTCGCCATGTAGTGGTTTTTGATAACCCCAATTGTTGAGAACGTCGTGGAATTGACAAATTTAAATCTGCTTCAACACTGTGGCCCACAGCTGCAATGTTTTTACTTGAACGATCCGTTCGAACACGTGTTGGTGTTCGCACATTTTGTATCGAGCCTGTTGACTCAAATTTAGCGAGCTAATTTTTAATAGCGCTCTCAGAAGGACGATTATGTTGTCCGAAAATATCACGAAGTGGATTTTAATTATTTTAATGCAATATTTTTGTTTTAATAACTTTAATTTTAAAGTTGTATACCTCTATAAAAATTACCCTATTAGAAAGCTTGTGTAAAATGTATGAGTGTTTGATGGTAAATTAGTCAAAAGTAAGGAAATGGCTGGCGTGTATTATTTTTTGTTTTTTTTGGTATTGTTTGCAAGAACATCATCGGCTTAAGAGTGCTGGTGCTTGTGTTTGTGTGTTATTTAATGCATGTTCATGTGCAATATAGTAGAAGTTTTGCAACGTTATCATTTCCTTTTCAATGCTATTTTATGAGGGTCTTTTCTGGTGTTAAGCAACGAGGCGTAAAAACTGTGGCTTTTTTTATCAAAAACGACTACTAGAGAAAGACAAGAAACAAAAACAGGAACAACAACAACAATAAAAAAATAAAAGGCGGCAAGCAGCAGGAAAAAACCAAACAGATGAAATACAAACTAACAAACTAACAAACTTACAAACATTTACAGTTACAACTAAACAAAGTTAGTTATAGATTTACACATTTGTGTATATAAAGTTTAGGAAACGTTTGACAACCATGACAGACAATAAAATATGTTCATAAGTGCACATATGAATAAATTTATAAACGTACAAATGAGTATACTCCAAAAATTGCCAGCAAACTTTTTGTTTAAGTTCGAAATATAATTTAAAAATAGTATAATATTTTGTATGCGAAAATTATTTTTGAATGTTTAAATTTGGTTGACAGTTTTTGTTGGGGGAATACAATTTTATTATATAAGATGAGATAATAAATTATTGTTTTAAATAATTATAATTAGCTTATTTAGGAAAGTAGTAGGAAAGAAAATTGATAAATGAAATAAAACCAAAACTCTTGTTTATGAGTTTAAATTTCATGGTTTTAAAGAAAAATAACTATTTTTCCCACAACATTTTATAATTCTATATTCAGACTTAATTATATTAAAGTATGCAAAAATAATAATGGTTCACCCACCTAATAAGCTTGAAGGTAAAGGGTCCGCCAAATAACTTTTTTTGTTTGTTTTAAATGCTATAAACAAAACTGCTGAATATTTTCTCAAAATTTCATTTTTTATTTGAAAGTATAATCCTTCCGGTTAATAATGGAAAATAATTTCATTCAAATGGCTGCCTGGGCTGGCTATGCAGTAGCTTATGTGATCGGTCCAATTATTAAGCACATTATCGATTGTGTGCAACTATATTTTACCAATGGCTTCACGAATATTGTCCTTTAAAGCGCCAATTGTCTCTGGCTTGTCGGTAATCTTCAAAAATAGGGCGCAAAACATCAAGTGTAGCTTCGGCTGTGTGGCACGTAGCGCCGTCCGGTTAAAGCCAAATGTTGCCAATATCCTCCTCTTTAATTTTTGTAAATAAAAATTCATTCATGGCCCGATAACGATCTTCATTGACTGCAACGGTCACTCCTTGCTCATTTTCGAAGAAAAATGGCCCAATTATGTCTCTGGACCGAAATTTGCACCAAACAGTGACTTGTTTTGGGTGCGTCGGATTTTCAATGTATGCGTGCGGGTTTTCTGTGCCCCATATGGGACAATTTTACTTATGTGCTTGGATTTTCCGGCGGGGTTAAAATTACTTTTATTTGGGTACGGTTTTCCGTCGACCCTCGTCAAATTTGGTTTGTGAACAAACCGGTTTCGGCTGTTTGTTCACAAACCAAATTTGACGAGGGTCGACGGAAAACCGTACCCAAATAAAAGTAAAAAAAAAACAATTTTGCTTGTTGCCAAGATCAAAAGGAGCTTCATCTGAAAAGATGATTTTTTTTTTGCAAAATCGGCATCTTCTCTAAGTCGATCGCAGGCCCACTTAGCGATACGAAAACGCATTGGATGATCACTTGGCTTCAACTACTAAACCAATTGGACTTTGTATGGCGTCATACCAAGGTCTTTATGTAAAATTCGTCTCAATGATGTCTCTGAATTGTTCAATTGTTGAGAACGACGGTGAATTGATGTTGATGGCGCTTCACGCACACTTGCTGCCACAGTAGCAATATTCTCGAGTGTACGTAGTCTTTTTGGCTTTTCACGCTTTGTTTTATCGATGAGGGAAGCCAGTTTCTTACACTTTTTTCACAAAATAACGAAATACGGAGCTGACGGTGCTTCTTTTCTGCCAAAAACCGTACGCAATTTTCGCACACATTCTGCAACAACATTACGATGATTTTCAAAGTAATGTCGCAATATTTGCCAGCGTTGTTCCAGCGTATACACAACCATATTCGTTCAGCGGAAGAATAAAACTAATTATCTGACAAATCAAACATGAACTAAGTGTTACCATACATGAAATAAGCACTAGATGGAAAAAAAACGGTAGATGGCGGACCCTTTACTATTGCAACCTAGAAACCAATCAGTTTATTGAGAAGTTTTTCAAAAACATTTGAAAGGCTCCTTGTAAAGAGATTAATGACATTTTTGGAAAAACACAATATCAAATCCAATAACCAGTTATATATTGGACTTAGGCATATTACAACATATTTATAGGATTGTCTATAATACTTCATATGCTTCAGAAAGAAAATTGTATTGTTCTACAAAATTTTTAGTTGCTTAATAAGCTTTTGACACAGTGTGCCATAACCGCATTCTATTTGGCACCAAAAACGTATTGTTGCAAAACATTTATAAAAGGTATTATAAACGTTTTGCTGTTGCTGAGTTCTTTATTTCAAAATAAATAACATCAGATTTTAGAGCTTTTAAATTAATTACAAGTTTATTTACTTTAACTACACACAAAGTTGACATTACAGAACAATTTACTAAAGATGCACGTCTTATTTTTTAACTAACTAATTATCTACTCAGACGCTGCCTTTTTATAGTTGTCCACTAGAGGTCTAGAAAAATTAGGAATATCACATTTTGTAATTGTTATGTTATTCATTCAATGTATAGGCGTCTGTAAGTTAAAGGATTTTAGCCGAAGATTATTAAAAAAATTAATAAGGCGCGACCAATTGCGCCATTATTGAAATAAAACACAAAAGAACTAAATTTATTAATTTATTTTTTAATCATCAATAAGTAATTTAATTTAATTTACAAGCAACTGATTCGTTACATTACCAAGACTGCCTTCAAAAACATGAACAGGTATCTAGACGCTTAGTAATTAAAATATTAATTTACTGAGTGTGTGCAATTAGGCCGAACACGCGTGCGCAAACTGTGGGAATGACAAAACAGCCAATTATGCTGACTTCACTAAATCTCGTTCAGTCGCAGGGTTGCGGCCGTTGTTAATTTGTATGTCTGTGTGTATTTTTGTTTTTGATTTTATGCTGATAAAGTCTTGTGTAAATAAGTTTTTTTTAGAAAATTACGTAGTTAGTAAACAGCATATTCGATTGTTGTTGTTTTACGAGTATAAAATTTCCATGCAGTTTGTAACTAGCAAGTTGTTGTTGCCTTGCGTGCATAAGTTTTCTTAGCAAAACACGCAGTTAGTAAACAGCATACCCAGTTGTTTACTTTATTACTTAATTATTTTCCTCCAAAAATCCTCAAAAATTTTAATCATCTTAATCTAAACTTTTTGTTTTAGAAAACAAACTTCGTGTTGAAAAACTCTTAATTTACTATGAGAAAAAAAATGGCTGTCTGCCAAGCTGCTATACTGTAAAATATTTCCGCCTTCATCTTGACTTATTTGGAAAGAACATGTATAAAAATGAACAGCAACTTAACTAAAAGACAAGAAAAATGTTTTGGTTATCGGCCCCAAGATCAAGCTTAAGCTTAGGAAATAAGATGCCGCTATACAAAGCAATACTAAAAGCGATATGGACATAAGGGTTTAGGGGAACTAGAACTAATTCCCAATTTTAATGCAATTTTTAGTTTTTTTGAAATATTATTAATAAATAGAAGTTTCAGGACTACGATAATTAGAGAAATGTCCTTGTGCCTTACACACAATAAAGTGCTTTTATTAATAACAATAGTAACGTTATGAAAATAAAATTTAATTACAGGAAATAAGTTTCCAAAGCAATAATTTGTCTTTCTTTATTTTTCAGTGAACCTTACCCTACTTATACGGATGACTATGATTATTTGTCATCTCCATCACATGCTGTAACCCCACAACGATCACCACCTTACACAAATCATAAAACCTGGCAACAAATGCCACAGTATCGTAATCCAAACACGGCTTCAAATTCAGCAGAGAAACCAGAAACTAGACAACAAATGGATGTTTTAACCATGTTCAAGTCCATAAAGACCATGTGGGATTTATATCAATCTTTTACATCCTCCTGGAATGCAATAGCTGAAAGGCGAAATCGTGAAGAACAAATGGCCAAACAAAAGTATAAACAGCAGCAGCAACAGCAGCACCAACAACAGCGGATACGTATTAACTCCAAAAAACCTCCAAGATTTGATTCAGGCAAAAATGTTACAGCTTTCAACAAAAATCTTAAGAAACAAATTACTACGACTAGCACTACTGCATCAACATTATCTTATAATTCAGAACAATTTAAATCCTCTGGGCTAGAAGAAGAAGAAGAAGAAGAGGCTTTCATTAACAAACAGCCTTTGGCAAAAGTGGAACCTCGAAAGGCTTCAAAAAAGGAACACGCCGAAGTTCAAGATAAGAAAAGTTTTCGCGATAAAAGACAGGCAGCGAATGGCATAAAAGAAACTAAAGATGTAAGCGAGGCTCGTTACATTAAGGGAGATCCCTTAAAGGGCTATTATGATTTTGTTATCACTGAGGGATCGTATAAATTTTGGGCTGCGTTTCAGGTGAGTAAAAGAAAAGGAAGAAAAAAAGCGGAAATATTAAAATTTATCCTAAGTCCAACAGTTTTGAAAATGTTTTGAATACTAGGCTTAAGTCCAGGAGAGGAGTGTAACTAAGCCCCAATTAAAGTGAAAGAATACGAATTTCAATAAGGCTTGACTGTGATTTTTAAAACATTAAAAAAAAGGAAAAGATAATATAGTTACCATACACTATAGTATCGAATATTTATCACTAGACTGATACCCTTCTTTTCTTAAATCTCGGTTAAAAATTAAAACCCCTCAATTTACACCATTTCTGTTGAATTAAATCTCTAAAATTGAATTTAATTTTAGCACACAAAAAAAATTTAATAATATTTCTGTTACTAATCGCAGTGTTACAATATCCTCCCTTAATTTTCTTATTTTGCAATTTAAACATTTGAAACTTCTCAAAAACAAAACAACAACAACAACAATAACATCAAAACATTTTACATTTTCATTATTTATGATACATTTATTTCTTCCTTCCTTCTTCCTTCTTCACATGTTCATTCATTCAACCATTTATATTAAATTTATATATCATTCATTTCATATACAATATGTTTTGTTGACCAAAAGAGTTAAAGGTGTTAACAACTGAACAGTGTAACAAACAAAAATTCATACAAAAATTTTTTTAAATTTTTTAAGGAGTACAAGTTATCGATAAAGTCACAGTGTAAACTATATTTTATGAAAAATAGAGCAATACAAACAATTTTACAAATAAGCAATAAAGAAATAACTCATATTTTGCTAGCGATATTTAATAGCTTAATATATCCTAAAGTATATTTTTTCGTATCCTCAATCATCTTGTTATGAAAACCTGAATTAAAAAAATCTTTAAATATCTTAATATAAAATGAATGTTATCGATTATTTCGTCTAACATAAAAAAAAGATTTTAATAAGTTGTTACTTAAACCACTAAAAGGAGTGGTGTAGTGCGAATAACAAAAAAAGAAAAACCAGTTAAAACATATTGAGCCGGTGGGCATTATTTGCGTTACTAAAGATAAGTTCTTGTATTTTAAGAGCAGATTATGAGTTTGAGTTCAAATCCCAACAGAGCGGGAAATAAGTTTTTGAAAAACCAACATATGCTCAGCAGTATTGAAAATCTTTTATCGCATCATTTAAAAAATAGAAAATTATTGTTGTGCAACCGATCTAAAAAGTTGATAAAGTCTTTTGAATATTGCAATAGCGAATGTGATGGTTTAGATAATGGACTATTCGAATACTAGATAAGATATTAAAGGCTTTTGTGTACTAAGTGTGTGATAATTGCAGATGAGATGGTTGAAAAGTTTTACGTGCTAAGATTTACATCTGCACCTGGCCGTAAGCTATAATGACATGGATGAAATCTAGCATCATCCTCGTACTAGAAGTCCTTCGGATACGTATATCCTCCGGTAACTCCTAGTTGCAACTTCAAAAGCCCGAAGCAGGGCGCAGCCTTTACTTCTTGCTGAAGAGTTGGAGACTATCCAACTCCTGGTCCAAGAACGCATGAAGCTTAATATAATTAAGAACAACTGTGCGATTAGATTTACATCTGCGCCTGGCCATGAAGCCTTAATCAGATGGTGGATCGAACCACTGCATAATTTGGAACGTCATGCTCGCCATAATTCTATGCAACAGAACTTTTTAGTTGCAACTTCGATGATTCCGGAGCAGGGCTGCAAATCATCACTCCTTACTTAAGAGTTGGAGACTTTCCAACTCCTGTCCAGAACACATGTCTAGCATGTTCACTGGACTGGATGATTCACTTAGCGTGACATTAACAGTGAGATGATCCTGGCCATCATAATAACCATTATACTGTTATGGGACCGCGAAACCACAACCACCACGATACTCCCATATAGGGGTAATCTCAATAATCAGCCAGAGAACTATTAAATGTCTAAAGAGACAAATAATGAACTCTGCGGGTCACTGATACCCGTGGAAATAACGTGGACTTTCCAGTTGTACCTCTGCCTGTCTTCAGGGGACTTGGCTCCCTTTTTTCCCCCAGTTGCACAGATCTAGATAGATGTTACGTACTATAAAGACCATAATGTGCCCCCGGGGGGATTATTAAGAACAGAGAGTGTGATTTGTTTTACATCCGCGCCCGACTATGTAGTCTTAATCAGATGGTGGACAAACCACTTTTTATAATTTGGAACGTTATACATACGTCCTAGATAGCCGAAGACATAATTCTAAGCAACAGAACCACCTAGTTGCAACTTGAATAATTCCAGGGCAGGTCTGCAAACTATCACACCTTGCTAGAGAGTCGGAGACTTTCTAACTCCTTGTCCAGAACACATGTCAAGCATGCTCACTGGACTGGATCATTCACTTAGCGTGTCATTATCAGCGAGATGATCCTGGCCACCATAATTTGATATAATCCCTTATGGGGCCGCAAAACCACAACCACCACGATGCTCCCATATAGGGGCCAACACCAATGATCAGCCAAAGAACTATTATAAGTCTAAAGAGACAAATAATGAACTCTGCGAGCTCACTGATCCCCGTGGAAATAAAGTGGAGTTTCCAGTTGACCGCCTGCCTGTCTTCAGGGGACTGGGCTCCCTTTATACCCCAGTTGCACTGAGTCTAGATAGTGGAATATTCTATAAAGATCATATTTATATGCCTCTGGGGGGGGGATAATTTAGAACAGAATGTGAATCAGATTATTGTGGGTACCTGCCCGAAGGCCTTACCCCACAGTGCTCTAAACACCGGGTGAATACACGCGTCCACCAACGCTCCATGCATGCACATGGGAACCAATTCAAAACTATGCATTTGGACATAATTTTCCCCTTGGTGAGGAGCGGAGCCTTTCTAAAACTCCTTCCGATCTATGGGTCACGGCACCCGGTTGCAATGCAACTCCACACCGAGCCTGAGCTCTCCCCGCATTTGGGTCTAAACCACAGCCACCACGAGGCTCCCGAAGGGCCGCAACCAACTGCCAGGCTGGAACCGAAGTTCCAGGGGCACCTGACACCCGTGGTACCAGATTATAGTCTCCGGTCGGACTTCGCAGTCACAAAAGACCACTTCTAGTTGAACCCCAAATGGTTCGGGACTAGCCACCCAACAACCGGCAAAACAACACACACAACAAATCAGCCACCACCCCTAGCACGTCTCCTCCTGAAAACCTCCCTAGCGAATTCCTCTAATCTACCAATCGTCTCAGAACACTCCAAAGCCCTACTAAAATCATAAGTATCCCCGGAACGGAAGATACCCATGCTCTCCAAATCCCTAAAACCAGCATAGAAGACACATTCAGTGAGAACGTGCTTCCAATCCTCAACTCCCCCACCACAACTACACTGCGGGGCACTAGCCAAGCGCCTCGAATGCAAAAATGCGTTGAGGGAACCATGCCCCGTCAGTAGATAGCCCAAACAGAGGCCAAAACCAAAACCAGGGCGCTCGCGCACAAAATCGGCCCTACGAATAAATTGATAAGTAACCCTACCATTATCCGACTCAGCCCATCTTGCCCTCCACCTATCAATAAGATAATTTAGAACAGGACGGCATTCATACTCACTGGACCTCGACCGTTCATTGTGTTCATTGTGAATGATCCGACCCACAAACTCAAACGAAATACACAGCCATCACGATACTCCCGAAGGGCCTACCTCAATAATCAGTCAGAGAACAGCTAAATGCCTAAAGAAACAAAGGGCGGAACTCTGGGGCTTTACTGATTCCCATGGAAATATAGTGGATTGTCCAGTTGGGTCCTGCTAGCCTTGAGAGGGAACTAGGCTCCCTTTTACTCCCGCAAAAGGCTCCCTTTTACTCCCGCAGAAGACTTACAATGTGATCCCTGGGAGAACGTTGAAATGTTTTATCGATATATAGAATACACAGCCTTGTTTGCGGTTGTTGGTTGAAGACTCATGTTTGCTAACCGACATACCGATTAGTTTAAATGTCGCCGTAGTTATAGAAACTTGTATAGGTGGCTGCGTCAGTTTCCGAAAAGTCTGCGACGACCCGTACTGTCACAATTGGCATAGATTTCACAGCCGTAAAGAAGTGAAGGGATTAGATAAGTCTTTCCCAGAAGCATGTGAATAGCAAACGGCGTAGAGTCCTTTAACGACCATAGGGTGCGAAGTTTACTCTAAACTCTACCAACGACAAAGGTAATGTTATTAGTCCAGGTCATTCTATTATTAAAAATTACGCCCAAATTAGATGCCCATTCTATCAATTCGATCACATTCCCGTCAATTCTCACATTAATGTTAACAAGAGTTCTCCTGGCTTTCGAAAGGACAATACATTTCGACTTCGAAGCATTGATATACAATCCATTAGACATGGCCTAGCGATTAATCATGTGCAAATCGTCCTTAATCACATTCACACACATATAAGGAACGTCATTAATCCAGCTACTGTTATAAACCTGCACGTCATCAGCATACATATGCATCCTAGTGCTTTTAGAAATGTCAGGTAGGTTACATATGTACAGACAGAAAAGAAGTGGACCTAATATAGAGCCCTGTAATATACTTCTACTAACTACAAGCGGATTAGATCTCCTATCATCAACCCTCACTATTTGACAACGTTTAATCAGATAGGAGGTTATTAGACTGCAGGCCGAGCTTGAGAAATAAAATAATTTACGCAGTTTTGTTAAGATGGTAGAGTGATCTACCGCATCAAAGGCCTTAGTGTGATCTAGTGGAATCAAGAAAGCCACTTTGTTGATGTCGAGTTCAGATCTGAGGCTCTCTACCACATCCACCAAAGCCGTTATACAACTTCTGCCCCTAATAAAACTAGATTGAGCCACGGATAAAAGTTTATTCTGTGTGAGATAGTCATTCATTTGATTACTGAGGATACCATTATTCTTCGAGATAATCCTAGAGGATTTCCATTCCCTAGGAAAAATGGATTTCGTGAGGATAGAGTTAAAGAAATGCGTAATGATCGGTAAGAGCCTCGAGATCAAAACTTTAAAGAATTTTAGGTTCATTCCATCCATACCAACCGTGTTAGGTCTAACAACGGAATAGCTCCTAAGGACCTCAAGCTGGTCTACACATCGGATACCAAACGCATTTAGTATTGGGACATAACAAAGATCGTCATAAACGCTACCTGTCGGTGTGGGAACATTAATATTAACAAACGTATCATTAAGAAGGTTCACGTCAACATCACAATAATGCTTTGAAATTGTACTCTGACCTAAGCCTATTTTTCGAATTTCCCTCCACTTAGCCCTACTATCAATAGCCGATGAAAGTCGACGCCGACAAAAAGCACATTTAGCTGATTAAATATGTTTTGTTACCTTTGAGCGAACTTATTTATCGCCTTAAGGTCAACTGTTCTAAATCTCCTCCACCGTGATGTGTTTCTCTTTCGCGCTTTCACTTTTTTTGTAGGGATTTTCTGTTTCTATTTTAATCTGATTGTTGTTTATACTTAATATAACAGCACTTTTATTTATTAGTTTATCGCTATTTATTTAAACTATGTATTTTGTTTTATTTTTTGTTATGAATTTTATTAATACAATAATTTCATAAAATCTGGAACTCTTAAAAACACGTCCCCTTAGCTCAAGATTTTTGTTGTTTATCCCTAAAAACGTAAATTTAAACGACATATTGTACGTGTTTACAAATTAACAAGTTTCTATGTAATCTTATGTAGCAACATGCTACATTCAAATTCCATGAACTAAGATTAACAATCAGAAAATTAAACAAACTAACTCAGAATAAGAAGACACACACTCAAGCAGTAGCCTATTTTTAATGATAATAATAACCTATCTATATTTAATGCGTTGAATTAAGGTTTTCGAGTATATACTAGAATCGGTCAACACAGAAAACAAGCTCCCTCTCTTGAGCAATAGCAGCAGTCTAAGAGTGCATGTTGCGAAATAAAGACATAAAAGTTGATACAGCAGCTTTTAAGCGTCAAAGTAGTAATGTTACCATGATCTATTTTCATGCGTATAAGAGTAGAGAGCGCATCTAAATAAATCGTGTAACTTAAATAAAAATTCTAAAAAGTTGTAAGTAATCATTTTGCAACAAAAGAACTCAAACTAAATGTTCATTAAGGAAATAAACGTAATAATATTTAATATTTAGAAGTCCGAAATCGCTTAAAATCGCTCAGAGTAAAAACAAATAGTTTTTAAGTTTCTATATCCATATTCTGATAAAAGAACAAAAGTATTCTCTTTGTTTAAAATCTTAGTTGGGAAAGCTTGGTATTTATTAATAACCGAATATGCTTTCATACTTGCTAATAGAGTTGCAGTTTTAAGGAAAATGGCTGTCTTTTATGTTAAGCATCTCCCTGTTTGCTTGTGCTCGCTGACGGTTGTTTGTCAAAATATATTTCCTTTTATCATAAATAAAGTGAAAATAACACAATTGTCACAGGAGTAATATATATTTGTATATATATATATATATACAATATAGTATATATATTTTTTTATTTTGTTTTTTAATAAAGAAAAAGAATGTACAACGTTTATAAGTGGCAACATAACTGACAACAACCACGAAAATAATTATTGTAAAAGAGAAAAAACAGCACATTTGCGGACGACTAAGTGGTTTAAATATTTTTATTTCTCATCTACCTCAACTCAAACATTTAAATTCTGTTCCATTAATCTCCACATATTTCATAACTTAACACATGTAGGTATTGTAAGAGTCAACATACGAGGAGGGGAAGTTGAAAAATTTCACAGCCTAGAGAAATAAATATTTAATGACTGCTTCTCTCTCTCTCTCTCTCTTTGGTTTTGGTAAAATAAGATTTCGAAAATTTCCCAAAATAGCTATACACTCAATAGGCTATCTGGACTCCTACAATTTCTAAGCACCAAGTCATGTTTTTAAATAATGGAAATTAAGTCCGGAAAAGTCATCTTCTTTGATTACAAATCCATTACTGGATATATGTGATCACATGCGTAAAAAAAATACTAATAAATTAAATATTCAAGTAATTAAAGTTGTTGTCTATCTCACGTAACTCATCTAGACTTCTTGCTGAAAGATCCCTAATTGTTCTTAGCAACATTTCGAATACTTCAAATCCATTTATGGTAGTTACTTTAAGCGTACATGATTCAACTCCATACATGAGTATGGATTTTTCTTCTAAGAAAATGACAATGAAAAATTTTTATTAGCTCTGGCCCAATAAAGATGTCTTCCTTCACTTTTGCATCACTTAACCTGGGAAACTTTGCTCTCAAGTACTTAAAAGCTTGTCCTTGCTGGTCCATGGCCTTGACAAAGTTTTCCATTAGTCCCAACTTAATATATAATGGGGGAAGGAGAACATCCTTAGGATCTACAACAGGTTTGTCAACTACATTTTTCTCATTAGGCTTTAGATCTCGTGTAGGCCAGTTCACTTTTTTATAGTAAGATTTTCTATCCCGACTGTGGCACAGAGAAAAAAAACAACAGTACTTGGTGAACTCTAATTGTATTTCTAGGAGTATAGCAATGACTTTCAAATCACCACAGATTTGCCACTTGTGTTGTTCATATTTGATTGATTGGAGAAGTGTTTTCATATTTATATAAGTTTCCTTCAAGTGAACTGCATGACCTATAGGAATAGAAGGTAGCTGATTTGCATTATGCAAAAGTACAGCTTTTAAGCTTAGTTTTGAAGAGTCTATAAACAGTCTCCATTCAGATGGAGTGTGATCCAAATTCAAGCAGTTCATCAAACCATTAACATCAGGTTTTCTTTCTTCTCAAAAAAAAAGGAAGCCAATCTTTTTGACGCTGTCAGTACTGAGATTTTTTCACATCATGTTTTAGAAGATTCCACTGCTGTAGTCTTGACCCTCAGCCTTTTCCTTAGACAAGCCAAGATCTCTTATAAGGTCACTTAACTCTGCTTGAATAATTCTGTGCGGATCACTAGACCTATCGCTTACCTCAAAATCAGGGTCATAAGATGTAGAAGGTTGGGTTGCTCCTTCTACACAGTCTTTATCAACTTCCTCTAAAATTTCATAGTTTTGGGGTAGAGAAGGTACTGGCAAAGTGTCTGAGTGTGGTACAGGCCGAAGAGCAGATGGGAGATTAGGGTATTTAACCGTTCCTCTTTTCTTCATAGATAAATCATGCTTATCTGCCAGAATAGTAGTGTCATCAGCATGGCGAATGCTATTGATAAATTAAGCATTTACTTTGAATCCTGCTTCAATATCATTATTGACATATTATTTCCGAATATGTTGAAAAAGAGTGGAGACAGGGGATACAACCCTGATACACTCCTTTGTTAATAGGGATATATATTGTGTTCATTTCATTAGTCCGACCTTTTGCCAGTATCATCATAAAATTAAAGTATTTTAAGGTGGATCACAATCTTGATTACTGGCCGTAAGAGCTTTATTATATGATCTATCTAAGTGAAAGTCGAATGCCTTATAACAATAGAAATAAAACTATGATTACGGTGGAAGTCTGACAGTCTTTAATGTCCATCGTCGATGCTTTCATTAACTTTTTATTTTATATCCTTTTTTATATTATATAGCTGTTAAAGTTCCTAGAATAGCTTTTAAACTTTTGCACTCATCCAGCGTTCCTTAAGCTGGTTTTCATTAAAGCACAATCTGCTTTGTATGTGACATCCAAGATCACTCCATAAATGTGCTCGATTACGTTTATATCTGGGCTTTGTGCAGATGTTTTAAAGACCTTAAAGCAGTTGTAAAGCAACCAGTTCTTTACTATTAATGATCTGTGCTTAGGTTCGTTGTTTTAATAAAACTTAACATTTTCAGCAGTGTCTAACTTGCGCTTAGTTTTTAAAATATCAAGATACATGTTCTTGTCTACAATATCATCCGTAAACGTGTGATTAGATTTACATCCGCGCCTAGCCATGAAGCCTTAATCAGATGGTGGATCAAACCACTGCCTAATTTGGAATATCATGCTCGTTCTAGGAGGCCGAAGCTATAATTCTATGCAACAGAACTTTCTAGTTGCAACTTCGACGATTCCAGAGCAGGGCTGCAAATCATCACTCCTTGCTTAAGAGTTGGAGACTTTCCAACTCCTGTCCAGAACACATGTTTAGCATGTTCACTGGATCTGGGAACATTTCACCAGGTAGGTGTTACTAAAGGTGAAATGAACCATAGACTGATATGGGGCCGCGAAACCAAAACCACCACGATACTCCCATATAGGGGCCAACCTCAATAATCAGTCAGAGAACAGTTAAATGTCTAAAGGGACAAATAACGGAACTCTGCGGCTTACTGATTCCCGTGGAAATAAAGTGGAGTTTCCAGTTGTACGCCTGCTGACTTCAGGGGACTGGGCTCCTTTTTTTTCCCAGTTGCACAGGTCTACATAGTAGCTCTCCATTAAGACCATATATGTGCTCCCGGGGGGTAAATATCATCCGTAAAGTGAAGTTTTTTGAAACCTAAAGCTACTTACCCGAGTGTGGGAGGATCTTGACGGATTTCTTTTCCGTCTTAACTTGTGCCTTCGCGAAAAATCGCGATAACAGTCACCTTGGCTAGTAGGAGCCCTAAAATGAAAGAGACATGGGACTCTCGAAGTCCGACCAGTGAATTAAGTACACCCGCCCTGGTGACATAGGAAACAGTTTCCCGTAGGACTGCCGCCCTGTTCTAGTTATTGGTGAGATTCCTCGAGGAGTTACGTGGTGGCTGTTGGTTTAATCGGTACTTTGAAGAGATGTTTACGTACGTTTAATATCCAATGTCCTAGCTTGCATATGCAAAAGAACAAGGAGTTGAATAGTCTCCAATTATTCAGCAGGAAGTGGAGGAATGGTTGTGCTACTAAGCACTCAAAAATTGCGACTAACTCGTGTATAATTCTTAGAGCAGAGATGGCAAATTTTTCTGCACTTAGTGGTTAGACTATCGTCAGATTAAGGCTAAACGCCCAGGCGCTGACGTTAAACTTATCACATGCATACCAGAAGCTACCATACAGCTCCACACCATCACTAATAAGCCTTTGCGCTTCACTATTTTCTTAGTGTTTCTGCATAAAAGGTCGTCATTGTGTTACGCCACACGTAAGGCTCAGTAGTCAATGAAACGGAACCAATTAAATTTGCTTCCATTCGTAAAAAGAACCTAAAGAAAAGAAAGGGGATAAAATATTGAGTGGAATAGGCAACATAACGTCGCATTTGAAATTTACTGTGCTCCAAAACGAGGAATCATTTGACAGTGTTCTCGTGCAAAGTCCAAGCAATCCAATCAAAAATTCTTCATTGTGCTCACGCCTCACGTAACGCATCGGGCATCGGAATCAAACAATTTAAATTTGCTTCGATTCGAGAAAGAAACCTAAAGAAAAGAAAGACGGTAAAATGTTGATAGGGGAAGCCATATAAATTTTACTGTGCTCCAAAGCGAGAAAACTTTTGACATGTGCTCTCGTGTAAAATCCAAGCGATCCCCACTATTTTGACAATGAAATATGCTTTTTTTCAAAGCACTAAGTCATGAAATTTTTTTTTCGTAAAACTCTTCTTATTGCTTCTGCATGTTCTTTCTTTCCAAGATTTATTTTCAACCATTTTAGCAAGTTTTAGAGCAGTTTTGTACTTCGCGAACTATAATTCCTTGATCTCTCAGCAAAGCCTTTTTTTCACAAGTGGGCATTAATTTGCTTTTATTAACGAACTAGCGTGCCCGTGACTGCTTTGCAAGTCATTTCTTCGAAATTTTTTGATCGATTTTGGTTTGCGGTATTGAAAAACAAAGCACGTGAACGTGATACATATAACTGAAAGTGCAAAAAACAGGGATCATTGAAAAGCAACAGGTATGGGGAACTGAAGCCATTTAAAATCAAACACATTCAACACATCGCCCTTATATTTTTCTTTTAAAATTTTTGCTTCAATCACATTTTTCATGACTTTTTTGACTACTAACATATGTCATTGCATCTGCCAAGTGTGCATACAACGCCATCTACTGGCAATATAGCATTTACAATCATGTTTTTTTATGGGTTCTTGAGTTAAGATAGCGTTGTAACAAAAATGTATGTGAAAATGAATTTTCTTCATAATTTTTTTTTGGGAAATTTTCCAAAATTTTCTTGTGTATTCTTCTTATTTGGCCGGAGACCTGTCCGAATTGGTGCTAATCACCGAAATCGGTCCAGGCATTCTCGAGTTATAAGCGTAGTAACTAACATCACTTTCTTTTATATATATAGATACTTGCGATCTCTCGTTAAGTTTTAACTTTTAAATAGTATTTATAATTATTTTTCGCTCTTCCAAGTTGGACGTTGACCGTTGAGTGTACGCGTCATTACAAAAAAATTTCAAAAATATTGTTTGAATTTTTAAAGAAAATAATTATCAGTACAAAAGTAAACGAAATGACCTATTGTATGTTTTACAAACTACGTAGTTTTGTAAGAAATCTTATACATATAAGACAGCAATAACAAGCTTTTAAGAAATTCCATGAAATAAGCTAAAAAACTTTCTTTTTTCCTTTGCCAGATTTTCAAGGTGACCATAATTTTAGAATTTTTTTGAAATTAGTTCTAAAGTACAGTGTCGGAAAACGCTTGGCAATGTTTTTACAACAAAATTTTATTTTGCAGTAAATGCTTAATCAAAAGTATTCAAAAGCTTTTCAAAAGTAATAGGCTGTGACATCTAAAATAGTTGATAAGAATCTGTTAATTATTTGACTTTAATTATAATAATAGAAGGCAGTGCAGTGGCTAAAATTAGTATGAGGATATAAACACAAACCTTAGTATGAATGCTGAGATCAATCAGCCTATTCCAACTTGATGCATTTAGGGATAATAAGAATAGGCGAATAGTTTGCTTTTCTTTAAATAGCAGAGGAGTTGGAAAAAAGCCCAAAAAAATTCCTTTTGTGTCAGTGGTACAATAAATTCTAATGCTGTTTAATTAATTTACCATCTTTGGACTTATTCCGTTTTGGCAACAAAATACCACTCCATACCATACTCAACAACTTTAAAGCTCTTAATGCTTTATATGAAATCATACAATCTTATAATGACTTACCCTCGTATTAATTAAGAAAAAAAACTTTATTTGCAAATTTTTATAAAATTGTCATTTTATGTACCGTCTCCGCCATCAGGTGGTGAAATAAAATCGTTGTGCCATTTGCAAAGTTATTTTTGTTCTCCTTGTTTTTGTTGTTGTTGTTTTTTTATTCCATATATTTTAAAATAACATACACAGTTGACATCTGACACTCATGCTACTCTTACTGAGAGTTTTTATTTTGATTTTTAACGTTATTTTTTTACCGTTACTTCTTTGGTTTTTGTTGTTGTTACTTAACAAAAGTCACAAATCAGTGTTGACCATACTTCACACTTATTCAGTTACATTCGTGTTTAAAACAAATATGAACCCATACAGACACACACACACACATATATGCATACAGCTACAATTATTGCCAGCAAACAAACTGTAGTAAAAACAATGCCAACAACCACTTTACCATAGTGTGCGGGATCCACACTGTGGGTTGTTGGGAAAGACAAAACAAAAAAAAAAGGAAACACGAAGAGTTAATGTGAGTATTTGCTTTCCCTTTTACAGCTTTTCCTTTTCTTCTCTTTTCACATTGCATAAAGGACAAAAACAAAAAAAGCAAAATTACAAAAAAACAAGATTTATGAAAATTTGTCTATGTTTTAGTGAAGAAATATTTGATTTATGAAATGAAGTGTGGCAGCAAAAGAAAATGAAGATGAAATGCGAATGTTATTTTATACGACAACTCTCTATGTGTGAGTGCAGTCACTTAATTGGTTTTGAAATAATTAAATTAATAATAAAAATAATAATTTAATTTAAATATCTCTTTTAGTTTTCTATTTAATAACTAGAAAAATTAAGAAAGTGGAAACAGTGATTGACTTGATTTTATATGAAGCAGTTTCTATTATTAAGCGAGGGTTGTTACGTTTTTGTGCTCAAAATAATAAGTAGAATTCTAGCGGCTAAGATTCTTTTCATTTTGAATGAATTTGTTAATCGTAAGAATTGCCGATTATTAATCGTATATGAATTTATTAATGTAAAAGTCTTCAAAATATATCACAGTTTAATATGCAATTCGAATTCGAGGCGCCATTGACAGTAACAATGTCAAGCAGGGATTTTTACTGGATAGGATATGGTGTTATTTAAAAACAGTTCTGCTCATTTTAACAATACTGTCTCACATACTATTCTACATGTTTTATTTTTGCCTTAATGACTGTGATTTATACTGTAGTATTTCTCTTCATAGAGCTTTTAAAGTGAATTGGTTTTCTCATAGAGCGCCTGATCACCCACAAAACAAGAGAATAGCAGATAAGAGCATTTATATCTCTGTCCCTACCTTAGTTATTAATACAAGCAAAATGGAAATTTTATTAGTGATTTTTGAACAAAACTAATCGGATTATTTGATATTGTTCAAAAAGCTTATAAAAACAACTTAGTTAAAGAAAAAATATTTTTATTTTTTTTAAATAATTTTCAATAAAGCTATTAAGTTAATAATTAATTAGACATAAATTTATTTGAATGGAATTAAATCCATTATTCCAATTAGTTTTCAATAGAAAGCAAAAATTTAATTTAAATATTTTTTTATTTTATTATTATTTGTATAAGAATGTAAAAAACAACCCAGTTAAAGTAAAAATATTTTTTTTACTATAAACAATTTTAAATAAAACTAATAAATTAGTTCGTAATTAGTCATATAACTATTCGAATAATTTTAATTCGATTATTCGAATATTTTTTCTTTATAAAGAATTTTAAAAAAGCTTTTAAATTAGTCATCATTTAATAAAATAATTATTCGAATAATATTAATTCGATTAATCGAATAAATTTTATTCGGCTTTTTTTTCAATCGAAAGTAAAAATTTAATTTGAATTTTTATTATTTTATTTTTATAAAGCTTTAAATAAACTTGAAAAGTAAATTAAATTTAATAACCGAATAAATTTTTTTTTGTTATATAAGCATGTTTTCGCATAAATTTCTTGATAGCTTTATTATTAATAAAATTGCTGTTCTATATTAAAAATTATAAAATTATTAAAAAATTATAAAATTTTAATTACAAAATGTAGAACACTTTTTTTTATTTGTATTTAGAAATTATATATTCGCCATTATTTATTAACCTCAGAATATGTTTAATAAATCTTCTTTGACACATAAATATAAACTTAATTCATTTTCAAGCCTTACACTAAATTAAAAATTATAGTAATACGAATAAAACTTATTCGATTATTCGAATAAAATTAATTCGATTAATCAAATAAAAATTTTTTCAATTAAAAAAAAATAAATTTAGGTTTTATTGTATTAACATTATAAAAATATGAATAATTATTACGCTTAAATATTTTTTAGATTTAGTTTTTTGGATTCTTTGAGTCTTCTACCACATAAACATAAACTTAATTAATTTTCCAGCCTTCCATTACATTAAAAAGATATTCGAATAAAAATTTTTGGATTCTTCGAATAAAACTTATTCCATTAGTCCACTAAAAATTTTTGCAATTAAAAGAAGAATAAATTTAGGTTTTATTATAACAAAATTTTAAAATAATTATTTCGCAGAAGTTTTTTATAGATTTAGTTTTGTGGGTTCTTTGGATTCTCTACCACATAAATATATACTTAATTAATTTTTCAGTCGTATATTACATTAAAAATTATGGATATTCGAATAAAAATTAATCGATTATTCGAATAAAACTTATTTGATTAGTCGAATTAACATTTTTGCAATTAAAGGTAATAAGGTAATTTAAGTGGTATTTAACCATATTATAAGTAATTGAATAATTATTTCGCTTAAATATTTTATGGATTTAGTTTTTTGGGTTCTTTGAGTCTTTTACCACATAAATATAAACTTAATTAGTTTTCCAGCCTTCCATTACATTAAAAAGATATTCGAATAAAAATTATTGGATTATTTGAATAAAACTTATTCCATTAGTCGAATTAAAATTTGTGCAATAAAAAAATGAATAAATTTAGGTTTTATTATAACAACATTATAAATAATAGAATAATTATTTCGCTTAAATTTTTTATAGATTTATTTTTTTGGGTTCTTTGAATTCTCTACCAAATAAATAAAAATTTAGTTAATTTTTCAGCCTATACTACATTAAAAATTATTTATTCGAATAAAACTTATTCGATTATTCGAATAAAACTTATTCGATTATTCGAATAAAACTTATTCGATTATTCGAATAAAATTTATTCGATTAGTCGAATAAAAATTTTTTGAAATTAAAGGAAATAAATTAATTTAACTGTTATTATAACAAAATTATATATAATTTAATTAATGTTATGTTATTGGAGTTTAAGGTTTTTATTTGCATTTATTTTTGAAAACTACCTTGAGCAGATCGGCTGCATAGCTAATGGACGCTATAGATAATCCAACCTTTACAACAATTTTTGTTATTATGATGTTGAAAATAAAAGAATAATCATTAAAATAGGTACGATTAGTGGAATAAAAATGTTTTTAATCAATAGAAAACTGTATTATTCATTTTTATTCGAATAATTTTATAATCAATTAAACTTTTTGGGATTGTTTAAATTAAAAAATTTAATTTAACTATGTATAAAGAAATGTTAAACTTTTTTAAATTTTAAATCCTTTTAAACCTTTTAAATAAATATTATTTTAAATACCTTTTATCTTCTTTATAACCAAGTTTTTCATAGTTTTAATCGATGTTATAATAAATAATTTAATTCTAAGAAAATATATAAAAATATTTGCACTTTGAAGAGAGCAGGTTGCTCGCTTAAAAAGACAAACATTAATTTATAATGAGATCATTATCCAAACAATTTTTTTATTCGATTAAAAATAAACGAAAAATTCTACATAATTCGACTTAATAAAATTAAATTTTTCTTTATATTTTGTCAGGTCGGTACTGCTATTTTGATTATTTATTCAACATTTGCAGCCATTTACTATTCAAAAGTAAATCCTCTTGTCAGTGATTACGATTACACAGATTATTTAGGAGGCGCACGTTCTCTAAGTGGAGACGACATGGATTTCGTTGACGATGATGAGGGATTAAAACAAAATGCTCAATCTAAAAGTTGGTTAGAATGGCTGCCACGAACGGGTCATTCATTAAAATTCATTTTAGATGCTATCGACAAATTGCCCACAGATCATAGTGCTGCTAAAAGTAATAGTGAGTCATCATATCAAGAAGAGAATAACAGCGATAAGGAAAGAACTGAAGAAATTGAGTATAGTGATGAAACGGAACCAACAACGCCGAATGAAAACTCAAAGCAACCAAGAGCTACGAAAGAATTAGATGAAAGTTTAACATCATATGATCTGAAACAGGATAACAGGGCCATGTAAATGTTATATGTTTAAGTTTATATAATTTAATAAAAATACCAAAATAAGATTTTCAAACCAACGGTTTTTAATTTTAAATAAAATTTGTAAATTTGGATTAATTATTTAAAGATAGACAGGACCAGATAAAGCCTTTTTCTTATCTTAGTATATCAGTGTCTTGAACAAGGCTTGTTGCAACTATCAAATAAAACAGCTGTTTTTAAAATTTATAAATCTCAATAACGTGTAGCGAAAGAGATAACTCGATTTAGGCTGGATTCAACTACAAAAATACCAAAAAAGAATTGTGCAGCATTACAAGCCGAAAGATATCGTGATCTAGGAATTATAACAGTGCGCTCTATATTCAGTCATTTCACTATTATTTTTATTTTGCCTTTATGTATGTGAAGGACTAATAAATAAGACAAGTTATAACATTTTAATAGCAAAACAGCTTTCTAGCCAATCCCAGAGCATGCCAATGAAGTTCATGGATGACCAATGGATATAGGGGTGACTTCTGGGCTCCGAGGAAAGCCTGTGAATTTTAGAGAGTGCATGTTTTTAAATTCTTCGGCCTAAATCCCTGGAAGTTCATTTTAATTCCGGACGTGATGTGGCCATAGAACGGTTTCTGAACTCCGAGAAACCATTTGCTCAGATTTTGCGGCATGAATGCGTTAGTTTATACCTAGAGAGTGCGACTGGATCTTTGGAGTTTCAAAACGAATGCGAGGGTGATATTGACCTAAATCGGCTTTTGAGCTCCGAGAAACCCTGTAGGCCTCCATAGAGTGAATGAATTTCGGTTTTTTGACATGATCAACTAACCTTAGTTGATATCTGGAGAGAGTAATGGTATCTGTAAAGCTTCAAATCAATTCCGGAGGTGACAATGGAATTTCGGAGGGCCCACCGGGGGTGTGGGTAAAAGAAAATTTACAATGACCGGGACTCACTAGGGTATCCAAAACATAAATTAACCAATTGTTTACATATAATTAACTGATAAATGGAATACCTCGAAGAAACAAAAGTGGCTGAAAGGCCCCCTTTAAGTGGCCAAAAGTTAGATTCTTGTGTGCGCAAGAACAGAACCTTAAGGAGATAAAGTAAGAACCCTAAAGGAAAATACTATTACATCAAAAAAATATTCAACCAAATTAGCAATTACTGTTATTTATTAAAATAAGATTTATCTACGCGAACATGAATAATCTAAATGAATTTTTTAATTCGGCTTAAGTTCGTTTTTATATAAATTTCGAAATTTTCATTACGAAAGAAGAGTTGTTGGTATACCACTGGTTATATCAAAAAGCATCCACCTACGCCCTAAGACGCATAAACACTAGAAGCATATACGCCTTAGTAGCAGTTTTCAAATGCACGGTAGCAAGGCCGTGCCCCAATCCTTGCTAAAGAGTGGAGAGTATTCAACTCCTAGTCCTTTAACCTTATCTTTTTCTCACACTTCTTCGGAACTTTCTTCAAAGCCCGATAAAGCCACAGCCACCATGTTGCTTCCCGAGGGGCCTTACCAACAACCAGAACAGGGCCATAGTTCTGCGGGCAACTGGTTCCAGTAGTACCAGTTAGTGTATAATAAGTCACTGGTCGGACTCCTTTTTCTGTTCCAGTATCGGGCTTCTACCAGCCCAGGCGACTGGTGCCGCCTTTTACCCCCAAAGGCATATGTCAAGATGATAAGATTTACATCTGCACCTAGCCGTGTGGGCCAATATCAGATGGTGGATCATTACCACTGTTGATGAAATGTAGCTTCATCCTCGGCCTAGAAGGCCTTCGGCCTAGTTTCAACTTCAAAAGCCTGGAGCAGGCCGCAGCCTTCACTCCTTGCTAAAGAGTTGAAGATTATCCAACTTCTGGTCGAGAAAGCATAAAGCTTAATATAATTTAGAACACAACGGCATTCATACTCACTGGACCTGGACCGTTCATTGTGTTTCTTGTGAATGATTCGATCCACAAATTCAAATGAGGGCCTCAAAACACACAGCCACCACGATACTCCAGAACGGCCAACCTCAATAATCAGTCAGAGAACAGCTAAATGCCTAAAAAGACAAATAGTGGGCTTTACTGATTCCTGTGGAAATAAAGTGGAATTGTCCAGTTGGCTCCTGCTAGCCTGTTAGGAGAATGGGCTTCCTTTTACCCCCGCAAGACACAAGTCTAGATGGTTGTGTGATCCATAAAGACATAAATGTGCCCCCGGGAGGGAGTTACAAGTTTACAATCAACTCAAAAGATTTGTAAGCGATGGTTTGCGCGATTCAAAAGTAATTGTTACAACATAGAAGACTAAGAGAAGCCTGATCAGCCAAAAAAGTTTGAAGGAATTGGAAGTATTACTCGAGGTGGATTATTGTCAAATGCAATAAGAGATTATAATCATTGGAAGTTACACAGCAAGCCACATATCCCTACATTTAAAAATATTGTGATTCAGTCAAAAGCAAGAAAATTGGGGCCCATATGAATTGAAGCTGAGAGAAAGATGATTTGGAATGCGGGAAATGATGATTAAATGCTAAAAAAAGAAGTCATTTTGCTATCATAATGTTACTGCTGATGAAAACTGAGGACATTATGATAACCCTAAGCGTAAAAAAGAGTATGTAAAGCCCAGGCAAGCAGCCCAATCAAAGCCAAAGACGAATATCCATGACGACAATGTAATGCTCTGTATTTGGGTGGGTTTAGAAGGATGTTTTGTATTATGAGCTGTTGAAATCACATTAGATGATCAAAGGGAATTTGTACAGAAGACAGCTGATTCGTTTGAAAAGAGCAGTCAACGATAAACGACCAGAATAGTTGCTCAGAAACGGGGCCATACTCTTGTCATGACAACGCTGGAACACAGGTTTACTTTAACTACACAAAGTTGACACTTCAGAACAATTTACTTAAAATGCACGTCTTGACTTTATAAGATTTCATTTTGCACTGATTGACTATCCACTGAGGCGATGTCCTTTTATATTTGTCCATTAAAAGTCTAGAAAATTTAAGAATCTTCTACTCCCTTTGTATCACATTTTTTTGTCGTATGTTGTTTATTCAATGTATAGGTGCCTGTATGGCTGTGTGTATGTTTGTTTTTGTTTTTATGCTGATAAAGTTTCTTCTTGGTATTTATTTGAAGATATTTGTTGTTGTATCGTGTAGAAAAGGTTTCTTAGGAATCTACGCAGATGGTAAACAGCATGCATGTTTATTGTTGTCTTGCGCGTATAAAATTTCTACGCAGTTAGTAAACAGAAATTTGTTTTTGTCTTGTCTTTTGTGTGGCATAGTTAGTAAGCAGCATGTCAAATTGTTGTTGTTTATGTGTATAAAATTTCTACGCAGTTTGTAACTAGAAATTTTGTTGTTGTACCATAAGGTTTCTTAGCAAGCCACGCAGTTCGTTAACAACATATCCAGTAGTTCGCTTTATTGCTTAATTATTTTATTTTAAAACTTAAGCAAGACACATCCGTAACAATTGGAAGGGAAGTTTTAGCTCACCCTTATAGCTCATGTCTTATAGTCCATAATTTGCCGCTTTTGACTATTATTTGTTTCGGTTGACACTGATCGCCTTTACTAGAATAAGCCCCACTATAGAAATTGGTTTGATTAATTCTTTACCTCAGAACCGTAGCAGTTGTTACGGCACAGAATCCATATGCTACCAAAACGATGGGATAAAGTAGTGGCTAACGATGGATAATATATTAAATAATTTAACAACTCATTTTGTTATTATAATAAATGTGTTTTTCAAGTAAATAAGTCGATATTAATTACTTGTTTGCAAATATCTAAAAATTATTATGGATATTTCTCCAAAGGAAACAGAATAAAGCAGACATCTGCAGACATTATCATCAGCATTTCCCCTCTTCTATTATGTTAGGTTGTCTGTATGTTGTAAATATTTAAGTAATTAACTAATTAGTTTAATAAAATTTATTTTACTTAACGCAGTCCACATACAATCCAAAGCGTTACTTCGTTGTTCTTTCTATAAATCGTCACATAAATTTGTTTTCACTTTCTGCCAGAGATGCAATCTTTATTTTTAAGTCTTTCTAGAGAAATATAAAATATAAATAATATAAATAAATAAACATAAAAAAGGATATAAAAATTAAAAAAATTAAATTAAAAATTAAAATACGAATAATAGGTTTTCAATGAACAATTATCATGAAAGTTCAACCGCTATTTTGCATTTCAGTAAATCAACTATAATTTAAGTTAATAAAAAAATTTTAATTTATTTTATCTCATATTAAACTTTAATCAATTTAAATGCTATTAACATTTAATTTTAAACTATTTCTTAATATAAAATACCAGAAAATATTCTCAATACTTAAGTGTTATTTAAACTCTTTGGTTCTACTTTAGCAGAGGAAAGCAAAAAGCATAAAAATGTTTGTAATTTTTTAATAAAAAAAAAGTATAAATAAGGTGCTGCTATAATGATGCTTTTAACAACAATTTTAGCATTTTTAATATAAAGGGTGAACCATTTAACCATTAGTAGTTAGCTGTTGGAAATTAAAAAAAAACCTAGTATTAAATTAATTTTCTTGCAGTGTAGAAATTAAACTCTATAAATAATTAATATTTTAGAAAACTTTTTTAGGAGAAAGAAAAGTATTAGAGAAACCTTTAAATAAATATGTAACACCCTTTATTTATAACACTTAAGGATAAGCATTTTAACAGTAACTGCCACACAAAGGAAGTATTTATTTAAATTAAATAAATTTCTGTGTCTGCTACTTTAATTTGAAATGCAACAATTTCGTAGAAATTGTAAAACACTCTACTTGAAATATTTTCAATAAAAGAAAAACTCCGAGTTAATTGCAACCAAAAATAAAAAGGAAAATGAAAGGAAAAGGAAGGAAATACTTGTTTTAAATAAATTATTTACTTGCATGTATGCAGCATTATTAGAGGAATTCCAGCTTTTTAAATCATTCAATGCTCTCAAGTTTCATAATGTAAGAAGACCGGAGAAAGTTAAGGGCAACATGAAAGCAAGAAATATATGTACGAATAAAGGGTGTTTTTTTAGAGAGGTATAGTAGTATATATTGGGTTTTTCAACCAGAAGTTTCTTTTTCACTTATGGTAATACGAACAACATGATAGTTTTGATATTTAGTTTTCTAAAGTGTTCGTAGTAGATGCTTTGACAAGTGTTACAATGAATTTAATGGCGCACGACCATCACATTAAAATAACTAAAATCCACTACGAAAATGGTGTTTCTGTTAAAATTATATTTAGTTAAATTCGTTGTATTTTCAGGCAACATAATCGTCCTTTGAGACTGCTATTAAGAATTTGGCTGTTATATTTGACTCGACAGGTTCGATACAAAATGTGTGAACATCAATGAGTGTTCGACCGGGTCGTTCAACTGTAAACATTGCAGTCGCAAGTCACAATGTTGAAGCTAATCGCAACTTATCAATTCCTCAACTTTTTTAACAATTGGGGTTATGCGTGATAAGATTTTACGTCAGTACCTAGCTGTGTAAGCCATTACCTGACAGTGGATCAAACAACTGTGGATGAAATGTAGCATCATCCTCGCCCTAGGAAGCCTTCAGATACGTATATCCTCTAGTCACTCCTAGTTGCATCTTCAACAGCTCGAAGCAGGCCAACGCCCCCACTCCTTGAAGAGTTGGAAACTATTCAACTCCTGGTCGAGAACGCATTAAGCTTAATACAAATTAAAAACACAACCGCCATAATGCTCACTGCACCTGGACCACTCATTGTGTTCATTGTGAATGATCCAACCCATACAACTCAAACGAGGGCCTCGAAATCACAACCACCACCACGATACTCCCGAAGGGCCAACCTCAATAATCAGTCAGATTACCTCAGATTACCCACATAACTGTACCAAAGGCCTCGCAACCATAAGGGCCAACCTCAATAATCAGTCAGAGAACAGCTAAAAGACTAAAAAGACAAAAAGCTGAACTCTGGGGCTTTACTGATTCCCGTGAAAATAAAATGAAATGGTACAGTTGGCTTCTGCTAGCTTCTTAGGGGACTGAGGTTTCGATATGTGCTTGGATTTTCCGACGGGGTTAAAATTACTTTTGTTTGGGTACGGTTTTCCGTCGACCCTCGTCAAATTTGTTTTGTGAACAAACCGGTTCGGCTGTTTGCCATCTTCAGTGTTCTTTGTGTCAGGGTTTCCTTTTATCCCCGGTGACACATGTAATGACGGTGAAATTCCGTCAAAACCTATCAATGTGCCAATGGGTGGCAAAATTTTTGCGAAAGGGCTTGACTTTAAAGCCTTACAAGGTTCAACTGGTGCATGAATTAAAGCTGTCTGACCATTTATATCGCCGTAGATTCGCTCAATTTATTCAGGAACAAGCAGCTGAGTTCTACGAAAAATAATTTTTTCAGACTAAGCCCATTTTCACTTGCCAGAGTATGACAACAAGCAAAATAAGGAGGCCCTTGTATGCTCAACGTATTAGTGTATGGTACGCTATGTGGTCTGGAGGCGTGGTTGGATCGTTTCTTTCGAAAAAGAGTTTGGAAATGCCGTAGCGGTCAGTGGGTCACTCTAACAACTCAATTTTGCCCTATTATTGACGACGTGGATACAACTGACATGTAGTTTCAACAGGACGGTGCCTCATGTCACACAGCCAATTAAACGAACAATTTATTGCAAACCAATTTTGCCGGCCGCATAATTTTACCACAATCAACAGTTAAGAGGCCAGCCCGATCGTGTGAATTAACATCACTGGATTAATTTTTGTGGGGTTATGTTAAGGACAGAGTCTATATGGAGCCCATTGAATCGATTTCGGCCTTAAAACTCAAAATCGTTGAAGTGAATAACGAAATAGTAACGTCATTTGGCATAAAAGTGATTAAAAACTTCGATGAAAGAATCGACATCTGCCAGCGTTGTTGTGGTGGACATTTGCCAGATATCCTTTTTCATTCATAATTGCCGAAATTTTCTTCTCATAATACAATAAAAATTTGAATCATCTTAATCTAAATTTTTTGTATAATTTTATTTAAAAAAAACAAACTTGTTGTTGAAAACCCCTTTAGAAGCCGTTCTATGCAATACAACAAATTTATTGTTTCAATATCCTTTAGGTATAGAGGTACGCTTACGCTTTTGTAACTACGGACCATTTTTTTAGCTAGTAACTTTGGTTTGATAGTGTAACAGGAATAGACTGACGCCTGAATAAAAACGGCTGTCGATCTCAATTTTTATAAGAGAATGACGCTAACTTTTGTTTGAATGGATATGCCAGTAAACAAAGCTGTCATATTTGAAGTGATGGTAGTTCTCAGGTGTAAGTACAGCCACCCTTACATCTGGAAAAATTTACTGTTTGGTATGTTTCATGAGCTGATAAAATCATTGGTCCGTACTTCTTTAAAAAAGATAATGGCCAGAACGTTACCCTTAACTGTCACTGATATAGGTGCGCCTTTCATCAATTGACTGACTTTTTTATCAATTGAATAAACCATGATGTAAAGGAGCTGTACTTTCAACAAGAAGTCGCACAACTCATGCCAGAATTGCACGAGCTGTATGAAGGAGACGTTTCGTATCCGATTAACCATGAATTAGTATTGAAAGATCGTGCGATTTACAGCCGCTAGACTGTTTCCTGTGAGGTTATGTGAAGTCACTAGTCTATGCCGATAAGCCCGAAATGATTGACCACTTGGAGGAAAACACTCACCACGTAATTGCCGATATACGTATACAAATATTGAAAAAAGTCATCTAAAATTGTGCCTCTAGACTAGTCACCTCCGAACCAGCTGTGCTGTATCATAAGCTAGAAGTCATATATAATTCATATCGCCAGAAGATTATCATTAGAATAAATAGCATTTTATGTCAATTGAAAACATTTGTCTTAGTTTTATTTCATTTCATAGTTGAATACCTCTATAAAAATACCCTTTATATCTGAAGACTGCTATAGCAAACATCATTAATTTGGACTACAAATGATAGTAAAACATTTTCCAGATTATTTTTAAACTTTACAATGAGAGAATTATGAAAACGTTTATGAAATGTGATAAAATAAAAATTTAGGAGAACAGGGTGTATTATTTTCGAATTAAGTGGTTTTCGAAAAAAAACTATATTTATCCCTTGTCAAAAAATAATTTTGGAAGAGGTTCGGAGATATTAAGTTTCTAGAGAAACTGCACTAATTGAGAGTTATGAAAAAGTTTCAAATATGTAATAAAATACAAATTTAGGAGAACAGGGTGTATCATTTTCGAATTAAGTGGTTTTCGAAAAAAAACTATATTTATCCCTTGTCATAGTTTTCTTTGTGATATTTTTGTAAAGAAACCTTTCATCGAATATCTAAGAAATATGTTTGCTAGAAGGGGAAACGTGAGAGAATATATTTTATTTTTTAGCTGTAGTCTTCTCTACTGCTGGTTTTTTAGTTGGAGCAGTTTTATCTTTTAGGTTTTCCCCCGGTGGCAGCACTCTTTGATTTAGGCGCTTTTGGTAGCTGGAGCCTTTTTGGCGGGTTTTGCCTTAAAGGTAACAGTCTTTTTGGGAGTCTTTGCCTTAACCTTTTCTATCTTCTGGATTTCGGCGGAGGTTTTAGCCGCTGATGGTTCTTTGCAGCTGAAGCATACTTTTCGACAACTGTGGCCTTCTTCTTTTTATCGCCAGCAGTAGTTGCCTTTTGTTCAGTAGTTGCCTTCTTTGCTTTTGGTTCTTTTGAGGCAGTAGCTGATAACTTAAGGGAACCAGAAGCACCCTTGGGTTTAGTTTGAATTAATATTCCACCAGCTATAGAACCCTTCAAATATTTCTAAAGGATGCCAATTTCTAGGTATCTACCTTGTAAGCATCTACCATTAAGAAATGGCTGGCAATGATGAATCACCAGGTTCTTTTAATGTTTTGATAAGTCAATTTCTTTTTGTAAAATTTTCAAATTCTTGAGCCATTTTTTTAAAGAGAAGTAGTTCTTCAGGCTACATTCCTTAGGAAAGGGATAGAGAAGAGATGCGACAGGAGGTGAAAGTAGAAGGATAGTTACGGAGATTAACTGTCGTATAAAACAGCTCAGTGACCAGTGACCATGCCTCCATCACTGAGCAGCCCCACTGACAGTCATTTTTTATTTTTGTAGTGGAAAAAACCAAGGTCTTTGTTGGCAATCGAACCCACAACCCCCAGTCATGCAAGCTAGCCCACTACCTACTAGCCTACAGGGGCACCTCTTTTTGAGCCACTCCTTTGATTCTGAGACCGCCTTATAAAAATTTTTATTTAAAATTTTTGTTTTTGTAATCTTTGTATTTTTTGTTTTATAATTGCATGGACAAGTGTGTGTAAATGAGTGGTTAAAATTTTGCATCTTTTATTCGATTATTCGCTTTTTTAGTTTTGGTTTTCTTCAACTATTTATATTTAATTTCGACTTCTGCAGTTAATGATTTTTATTTTCAGCATTTTCATCACTTTCATGTGCGCGAGCAACTAAAATAAAACAACTCCATATTTTCATTTTATTTCACGCTATTTATTATTTGCTTCCTATAAAAAGAAACACACACGCACACACACATACACCTACACTGTCGCATATTTATATACTTTTAACAACTCTAAAGAATCAATTTATTTAAGATACTTTTGCATGGATTCTTTCTATATGTATGGCTATGTGTGTGAGTGCGTGTGTGTGTTGGTAGCAATTCTTTTTATAGAATATTTTTGTTGTTTCTCAATATTCTTGATGCATTCGTTAAAAATAAAAAAAATATTTTTAATTAAAATGTTGTTGTTTTTTTTTTGGATGTAAACAGTCGTATATTTTAAATAAAAATTTCTATAAATACAACATCAACCGAAAATAAATTAAATGAAGTTTATTAAATACTTAAGGGAAACTCTTAATATGCTTTCACATAGGTGTACTGGACTTGATAGCAAGCATTTTACAAGTATTATATACTTTCACCAAGAGCAGTTTACCAGGTGTTTAATATGCAAGTATCTTTTCAAAAATCATTTAAAATAATTAAAACTTACGAGGGTGGGTGCTATAATTCCCGATTTTTTTTAATTTCCCTTTCTTAATTGAAATGAGAATTCCTCTCCTATCAACAAGTAACATTTAAATGACTCCTATCTATTCTATTTCAACAAGTTGTGTCGTTTTGCGCGTTTGAGAAGAAAACAAAAAAAGTGACAACTCTGAAAATTACCAAGCAATTGCAATTTGTTCTTCACTTTCTAAGGTTTTGGAAAGTATGATTAATTTTCTGGAGGCCAACAGCTTACTTAGCGGGCGAATTACTGGCTTTCCTATCGGAACAATGGTGCAACTCCATACATCATTTCGGAGAGAGTAGAATCGTGGCTTTAGACATTTCAAAGATGTTTGGTAGAGTGTGGCATGATGCACTTCTGTCAAAACTTGCCGCTTTTGGTGTCGGTGATAATTTCTCCTGATTTTTATGTAGTTTTCTCAGAAATCGCACTATACGAGTTGTTATGGATGGGATTTCATCAGACGAGTTTAAGGCTCCGTTCTTTCTTCTTCCCTATTTCTTATTTTTCTAAATGACCTTTTTAGTCAAACTTTCAACCTTATATATTCTTTTGCAGATGACAGCATTTGATAATAAACCGAACCAGTTGGAGGTGAGTTTCAAAAGGCGGAACATGAATGATACGCTCAATCACGATCTCATGGCGATCTCCGAATGGGGCTGTGCGAATAGGGTCGATTTTAATGCCCGTAAGACGCAATGTTGCATGCTTACATGTAGATCTGTGTTCGAAAATGTTGCTACACCTGTTACTAAGGGTTATATAGGTATTAACGAATCGGAAGCTCTTGCTATTCTTGAAAATTCAAATTCATGCAAAATCAGTATGATGTTCGATGGACTTAACACATTTTTCAGGTTTCCAACGAAGCTTTCAAGTGCCTCGGTTTTCTAAAGCGGTGTAAGAGATACTTCCCTCCATCCGATCTTCGTACTTTTATACTATCTAAATCCGTCCACAGATGTAATACAACTCTCATATATGGGCCGGCGCCCCAAAGTCTATTTTGTAGTTGCTCGACCGCGTACAGGAGAAGGCCAAGAGGTTCATTAGGCACAGTAGTGTATCCAATTCTACTGATTCCCTAGAGAACCGACGCATTGTAGGTTGTATTTCACTGTTTTATCGTTTCTACAAAGGTAAGTGGCCCAACGAAATTTGGGGAACTTGTTCCCAAAACTAGTACATTTTGGCGTTTGACTAGATTTTCATTGAGAGCGCATCCATTTGTGGTTGATTGACCAGTGAATCGCCCTACACATTACAGGGCAAATTCGTTTTTTAGTAGAAGAGTCCGTATAAGGAAAAAACTTCTGCTAGAGGTCTTTCCTGTCACTTTCAATAGAGGAAAATTCAAATCGAATATTCACAAACACTACTCCCTCTTTGATATGTGCGTATATTTTCCGACGGGGTTTTATTTATTTAGGTATGATTTGACGTTGACCCTCGTCAGATTTGGTTTGTGAACAAACCGGTTTAAGCCATTTGCCATCTTCAGTGTTCTCTTTATACTCCCTATTTCCTCCTCTCCATAACCTAATTTCCTAGTTCTGGTAGAATGCATTGCATAAGTAGAAGTTATCTCCTGACTGCTGGTCCTATAGCCTTTAAGTTTTAAATTATTAACCCAACCAAGTTGAAAAAAACAAATGACGTAGAAGTTTTTATTTTTGGAGCTACTTTCAAGTCGCTCAATTTTCGGAATTGTATGCCAAAATCATGTATTGTACAGTGCTATATATGATATAATTTTTCAAATTATTAGGACAGATAACCACCAAAATCTAGTAATCATCAATAACCTCTTAACCACTTAAAACTATTTCAAAACTACCAATTTTATGGAAAACCGCGTTAACACTATTAAAACTAAGTAGATGAAAACAAGAATATGGAATATGTTTGTTAACATATATGGGCTTGGTCTTACATTTACTAGCACTATTCATTAATCAATTTATTTCATCTTTCTAACGAGTTAAAACTATTTCAAAGGTACCAATTTTATGAAGAAAAGTGTTCACACTATTAAAACTAAGTAGATAAAGACAAGGATATGAAATTTGTAAGGGTTAATCTGTCAATATATCTGGGATATATTTTAATTTTATTATCACTATCCATTAATAAATTTATCTAGTCCGGCATATAACAAATGGTGACATAACAAACCGTTTTCTTGCAGCCTCTACACGAGAAGTGAAAACAACCCATTTACATGTGTAAAGTATTTTTATCAAAGTCATAGCTACCGAGATAATGATTAATATCTGATCTTTTGTGAAAAAGCTCCAAGCCCAAATTAGCATCATGAAGCTGATTTTAAATGAGAACAAGGCTGACCTTAATTTTCGAAGGACTCATTTTTGTAAGTTCTAACTACACAGTCAACATGATGTGTTACTGCGGCTCTAATAGGTTTCAAGAAGTTGCAACAAGTCGTTATTTTCTGCGCATAAAGTGTAATCTGGTCTTTAAAGAGCTTTAATTCCATGAATATCCGTTACTTCTTTTATAGAAATATAGAATTTTAAGTTGGCGATATTTTTTTAATTAGCGGTAATTTTTGTTGACAGTTGTGAAGTGATTTGATCCGATATGTGTGTATGTCTGAACAAAGTTTTCAAATTGTCCAAATTTGGCCCAAAAAAAAGGATTGCCGGTTATTCCAATTTTTAGAAGCAAGCAAACTTGGTAAGCCTTAGAGCTTACTTTAGCTTAAATGGATACTTCAATAAACAAAACTGCCATTTATGGAGTGATATAAAACCTTAAGTGCATGTGGAGAGATCTTTAAATCCAAATAAACTGAATGTTTGGTATGCTTTGCGGGCTGGGTGGAGTTATTGGTCTAGGTCTATACTTCTTAAAAAAATGATACTGGTCAGAAATTTTAAAACAATAATGACAGCTTTAAAGCCATGGTTGCTGAATTTTCCGTTAATCAATTGAACAACCCAAATGAGTAGGAGCGGTGGTTCAACAAGACGGCGCAACATGTCACACGGCTAGTGCCATAATTGATTTATTGAAGAAAACGTTTGCTAACCGCATAGTATTTCATTTTAGAACCATGAATTGACATCAAAGATCCTGCGGCTTATCGCTTCTGGAATATTTTCTGTGAGGCTATATGAAGTCGCTAGTCTACTCTGTTAAGCACGAAATAATTAACCTCTTGGAGGACAACATTTGTCACGTTATTGCCGATAAACGGCTACAAATGTTAAAACAAGTCTTCGAAAATTGGACCTCAAGATTAAACTACATCTGAGCCAGCCTTTGACGGTCATATGACAGTTAGTTATGTTGCCAGACGTTTTGTTTTTCAAATAAAGTAAATTTCATTGCAATGTCAATAAATCATCTTCCTTTTACTCCATTTAAAAGTTATATACCTTTATAAAAGGAACCTTTTAATATCAGAAAAGCTTCAAAATGGCCCGTATAGGAATATAACCTGAAATCGGTTAGAAATCTTTATCCGAAAACCAGCCTATAGGAAAAGAAATATAATTATTATTGTGGCTTGTATGTTACAATAGCAAATTAAGTTGTCTGTTAACGAAGGAGTCGTGGTTCACATCTCAATGGAGTTACCGAGAAAAGTGGCAACATAGCAGTGTATACTAGACAGTCTGAGTTGGTTAAAGTGACGACATAATATTTTAATTTATAACCTGTTTAATACCCCCTTCCTTTTTTAAATTAAATCGAACCATAATTTTACCTCAACTTGTTTTTTACGGAAACTTTACACTCAAAGTTTTTACAACTAATAAAGTACTAATTTAAAGTCAAAAATTAGTAATGTATGGAGTGACATGCATAAGCCGAATGTAGAAAATAACTTTAATACAAATAAACCCACCATTCCAAGGAAAGCAAAAAATGTCTGCAAATAAAAAAGCGAAAAGAACATATGCAGGCATATTTACGATTAAATAAAATATTTATACACACACATACATACAAATGCACATGCACATTTAAAATCTACTAACGATTTTGTATAAATACTGCATATGTGAGGACGATTAATATTATACAGCTGCTGCTGTTGTTGTTTTAATTACTATAAACGGATAAAAGATAAAAACACTGAGTATATCATCTCTATCTTTTTTTATCTGCAGTATCAGCTTCATTATCATCATCATCGTCATTATCATCATTATTATTATTATTATCAACTATAATTTTAACGTTAAAGGCAACATACAACCAACGAAGTATTTATAACACACACCACCACTATCAACACCGATACCTTCATTAGCGACAGCGAATTGTCATGACAATAGCAGCAAATAAAATTGTTGTTGTTTTAAGTTCACAGTGGTACGAGTGTGGAGACATCGATGATTACTATTCCATTTTAAATAATTTTAAATTAAATAATTAAAAGTTCTATTATTCTATTCTTCAAAAAAACCAAAACCAATTTAAAAATAATCTGGAGATTCTAGATTCCAGACTGTTAGAGCTCAAATGATTACAACAAAAGCAATAATTACATTCCTAATTGGATGTGAAGAAACAAGAGTTTATTATTTTAAATTGGTTTGCCAAGAATTTTTCATTTATAGATTGATTTTATGCATCTATCTTTTACTGAAGATGCCACCCAATGGTGTGGTGTAATATTAAAAAAATATAATTTATATAATTTTTATATAAAAATCTTGTGCTTGAAATTATGTATAAAATATCAGGTTTTTCAAGAAGAACTTTGTTTTTCAATGGTGGCAATACCAGCAATATAATAGTTTTGACATTTGGTTTTTTGACGTATGCGTAGTAGATGTATTGGCAATTTTTACAATGAATTTAATTTTGCACGAAAACCGCATTAAAATGATTAAAATCCTTTGTGAAAATGGTGGTTCTGTTTAAGCCACATTTCGTAAAATTCGTTATATTCTAGGACAACATAGTCGTCCTTTTAAGGCCGCTATTAAGAACTTGGTCGTTAAATTTGAGTTGACTGGCTCGATACAAAATGTGCGAACACCAATGCGTGTTCGACCAGGTCGTTCAACTGAAAACATCGCAGCCGTATGCCGCAGTGCTGAAGCACATCCAAATTTTTCAATTCCTCGACGTTCTCAACAATTGGGGTGATCCAAAACCACCACATGGCGAATTTTGCATAAGGATTTGACTTTACAGCCTTACAAGATTCAACTGGTGCACGAATTGAAGCCGACCCACCATTCACATCGCCTTACACTCGCTCAAATCATTCAGGAACTACCGGCTGGTTTTTCTAAAAAAATTGTTTTTTTTTTTGGACGATGCCCATTTTCAAGTGTCAGGGTACGTCAACAAGCGAAATTGCCGCATTTGGGCCTCTGAAAATCCTAGAGCGATTATTGAGACGCGCGCCACACGTGTCACTGTATGATGCGCTATGCGGTATGGAGGTGCGATTGGGCCTTTTTTTTTATCGAAAATAAGGCTAGAAATGCGGTAACGGACAATGGTTAGCAGATGATAAATGGATCACGCTTTCACGAGAACATGATAAGATTTACATCAGTACCGAGCCATGTGGTCATAACCTGATGGCAGATCGAATCACTTTAGGTGATATGTAGCGTGCATCCATGCCCTAGGAAGCCGAAGAATAATTCTATCCAACAGGCCTTCCCAGTAGCAATTTCGGGAGCACGGTGCAGGGCTGGCACTTCCACCTTTTACTGAAGAGTTGGAGATTTAGCAGAATACATGACATAGCATGCTCACTTGGCCTGGATAATTCACCATGTGTTGTTAGTCAAAAGTGACATCATCCCGGCCCCCTAATTATTTCATGAGGGCCCTGCGAAACTACAACCATCACGATACTCTCCGAAGGGCCAATCTCAATAATCAGTCAGAGAATAGCAAAACATGAACTCTGCAGTTTACTGATTCCCCTGGAAATAAAGTGAAAGTTGACCAGTTGGCTCCTGCTGGCCTTTAGGGTACTGGATTCCCTATTATCCCCAGATGACGCATATCTTAATGGTGAGATTCCATCAATACATACAAGGGCTGGTATTTATATTTCTGGCCTGCTAAAACTGACTGTTGCTAGGCACCAGCTGATGTTTCCAGTGCAACCTTCACATTGTTAAACATAACCTCAACCAAAACATTTTGTCATTTTATTGTTGTTAGTGTTAGTGATAGCAGGTTGAAAAAGTGATCTTAGGAGAAAATGGAATTAACTCGTGAACACATTCGTGCAATAATTTTTCATAACTTTCCACGTGGCCTCATACGACAACAGTGCACAGGTGAACTTAATTCCTTATATGACAATGAAGCACCTTCTTACAGCACCGAATTCAATCGTGGTCGACAATCACTCCAGGACGAATCCCGTAAAGGTCGTCCAACAACGGTTGTTGTCCCAGAAAACATCGCAGCTGTGCGTGAGCTGATAAAGCATGATCGTCATGTAACATATCGCAAGATTGAGGTATCTGAAAGGGTTTAGTATGACAAGCATCAATAAGATCTTGCATGAACATTTGCAGGTGAAAAAGGTTTTTTCACGTTGGATACCGCATAACCTGACAAATGCACAAAAAGGATGCTCGTGTTGATTGGTGGAAGAAAATGTTGCAGAAATTCGCTCAAGGTGCATCAAAAGCAGTTTATAATATCTGCACAGGTGATGAATCATGGATGTACTCATATGATCCTGAAACAAAACAGCAATCCACCGTATGGGTCTTTCAAGACGAGCTTAATTCCACCAAAGTTGTTTGTGGAAGAAGCACATCAAAGCAAATGGTTGCCTGTTTCTTCGGCATTACCGGTCACGTGGCGACTGTGCCATTAGAGCAACCGTCTTAACGGTTAATTCGACATGGTACACCACTATTTGTTTGCCAGAAGTCTTTGAGAAACTTCGGCAAAAGTCAAAGAAAAGTCGCATAATTCTGCATCACAACAATGCCCGCTGTCACCGATCGGCTAAAGCAATGGAGTTTTTGACAGGGCAAAACATTGAATTGATGGATCATCCGCCGTACAGCTCTGACTTGGCACCTAATGACTTCTTTTCGTTTCCGAACATCAAGAAAAAACTACGTGGACAATGGTTTCCTACACCTGAAGAAGCAGTTTCTGCATTCAAAACCCATGTTTTAGAAGTACCTAAATCGGAGTGGAAAAAATGCTTTGAAAATTGGTTCCAACGCATACAAAAGTGTATAAATCTTCATGGAGAATATTTGGAAAAACAATAAAATAGATTTTGTCTTTAAATGCTTGTGTTTTCATCCTTAGGCCATATAAATAGCAGCCCTCGGGGGGGTGCGTGATTTGATTTACATCTGCACTGACTATATAGTCATAATCAGATGGTGGTCAAACCACTTGGTTAATTGGACATCACCCACGCCCTAGAAGGCCATCGAATACGTATATCCTCCGGTCACTTCTAGTATCGAAAGCCCGAAGTAGGCCGCAGCCTTCACTCCTTGCTAAAGAGTTGGAGACTTTCCAACTCCTGGTCCAGAACGCATGAAGCTCTTTTTCTCAAAAACACGACAGCATTCATACTCACTAAAACTAAACCATTCATTGTGTTAATTTGATTGATCCGACCCACAAACTCTCACGAGGGTCCGAAACCACAACCACCACGATACTCCCATATAGGGGCCAACCTCAATAACCAGTCAGAGAACATCTTTGCCTAAAGAGACATATAGTGAACTCTGGGGCAACTGATTCCCGTGGAAATATGTGGATTGTCCAGGTGACTCCTACTAGCCTTTGAGGGGCCTGGGCCCCCTTTTACCCCGCAAGACACCAGTCTAAATGGAATAGTAGGTTCCAAAAAGACTATCATGTGCCCGCGGGGCGACCCTCGGGGGGGTGTAGTTAGAGGATGCTATCGAAAGATGCTGACAACTAATTTTCGCGAAATTCGAGCTCCAATCTTGCAATAACTTTGCCACAAACTGCCGATTATCTGCTTGAAATCAGGGCTTTTGCGGTTATCGAAAAAGTTGTGAACAACATCTTGAAGTGATAGCCATGATTATGCTTCATTGGACGTTAAACATTTTGTAAGGTTTCTGTTGGCCATTAATTTTCGAATATCCCTCTTTGATTTTGGCATACGCCAATTTGGAAATAACTTGTTCCAGTAGTCAAGAGCCGTTCCTTCACGACTGAGCTCTTTAACCAAGGCCACGATTTATGTAGAGAGGTAGCAAGAAAATATTTTAGGGGTTCAAAAGTTATATAGAAGATAAGTTTTGTTTTCCCGGTTCATAATTAGTACGGCTCAGTCAGTCTATTTTTACATAATGCTGGTCAGTTTCACGGCTATTCCACTGAGACAAAAAACAGCAAAAATCAGGTTGCATACCCATCAAGTGACCAATAACCAGTATTTTAGCTGGGTCAAAATTTTAAATGTTTTTCGCAGCATTCCTTTGTTTATACTGCATGAGCATTGATGGTTTTATATTTCCATTGTATATCCGCCTGACTGTCATTACGATAGCGCAGTGTTGCTAACATTCGCAAACTCACAAGCTATTTAGAGCAAATTGTTAAAAATGAAACCCTGATTTAAATTTAGCACATCAAATAACATGATGATTTATTCTCATCTGCTCTGACCCAAAAAATGAGCGAAATTTGTAAACTTGTTTTATTAATTGCTTCATTTAATTATTAGTTACAATTCTCATTTGATCTATTTTATTTTAGTCTTGTAGGAATTCAGTTTTCTAAACCAACTATGGTGAGCTATAGCAGAATGGCCCAAGAAATTTTATTATTATTTTTTTATGACGCATATTTTGTGAGAATAGCATGATATTTTTTTTAATTTCCTAAACTTTTAACTCAACATTCGAAAATTCCAATTCAAGTTTGAGGAATATTTCATCGCTTTAAAAATTATATTCTGTTGGATTTATTCCATGGTGACACAAATTTTTATGATCAGTGTCATGCTGGTACGAGTGCATCAGCTTTAATAAATACTTAAATATATACAAAAAGGAATATGATTTTAACGTAAAATTAAAAATTAATATAAAAAATAAAAATATTTAAAACTTGAATAAATAAGTGAACAATCGCAAAAAGTTAAAGCAGATGAAAATGACGAATGAATGACGATAAAAGGATATATGAAATGAGATATAAAAAAACTGTGCAAGAAAACAAAAAAAAAGAAATGAAAAGGATTGCAGTTTATAAGAAGAAATATATATTTTTAACGGCATGTCCTTAAACTCGTATAGTCCTCTTAAAATGCCAACAGAAACACTAAGAATATAAATTTATGTATTTTTGCATAACAACAAAAAAATTAAATATAATAATAAAAAAAAAAAAACAGCAACAAGCCGCTGTTCCTCTTGCTATTGCATACATTTATAACGGAAAGGATAAAAATGCCAGCAAAAATAAGGATAAACTCATTATACTTATGTATGTATGACTATGTGGGAGGTTGTATTTGTAAGTAGGAAGGTGTCAGTATTACGAAAAAATATACTTAAGCATTTAAATGTTACCTATAGTTGTATCGTTACTGGCATATTTTCATTTTATATTGTAAAAAAAATTTAAGGTATTCAAGGACACACTAATGTGACCAACTTTGTTTAAATTTAAGAAGAACATATGGTTTGTCAGATATGGTTATACACAATTTATTGAAGCATAGAACAGTATATTTGGTACAGTACTGTTGTCTTTTTTTTTTTTTTAAAGAGAAGTAGCACTTCAGGCAACGATGCCTATTTAGTCAAGTACCGTGCTACATTCGTTAGGAAAGGGATAGAGAATAGATGAAACAGGTGGTCAAAGTAGAATGATAGTCGGAAATTAACTGACGTATATAAGACAGCATAGCGACATCGCTGAGCAGCCCCAGCGACAGTAAATTTTTATTTTTGTAGTAAAAAAATTGCCAAGGTCTTCGTTGGGAATCGAACCCACAATCCCCATATTTACAAGCTAGTACACTACCTACTAGCGTACAGGGGCACCTAAATACATTACTATTAAGCTAAAGTATTAAGCTAAAGTACAATATACGATAATACGTACTATAGTATTGACTGTTTAAATTAATTCGTGCGGTTTTTTTCAAAGTTTAAAGCTTTATTGTGGAAAATTGGTACAATACATTTTATTCAAAGTATTGGCCGTCGCTTGTTACAACCTTCGCCCATCTTTCTGGCAACATACGGATTCCACGTCCGAAGAACCCGGGGTCTTTTGAGGCGATCCCAGAATTCACCCATTTTATGCATTCCTCATAAGAAGTGAAGTGCTGCTCAACCAGGCCATGAGTCATCGCCCGAAACAAGTGGTAGTCGGAAGGAGCAATGTCTGGTGAATAAGGCGGGTGGGTTTAGACTTCCCGATTCTGCCCTTCCAAGTATGTTTTGACCACCGAAGCAATATGTGGCCGAGCGTTGTTATGCTGAAGAATAATTTTGTCATGCCTTTCGTGGAAAATCGGCCGTTCTTTCTGCATTGCTTCTTTCAAACGCATCAATTGACGTCGATAGACATCCCCTGTGATCGTTTCATTCGGTTTCAACAGCTCCCAGTAAATCACTCCAGGCTGGTCCCACCATATACAGAGCATCAGCTTCTTGCCATGAATACAATATTTGGCTTTGCGGTCGATGTGGATGCGTGGCCAGGATATCCATCTTTTTTTTTGCGCTTGGGATTATCGTAATGAATCCACTTTTCATCGCCAGTGACAATGCGATGCAAAAAACCTTTTCTTTTCTGCCGTGCGAGCAACAATTCGCATGTCAAAAATCGCCTCTCAACGTCTCTTGGCTTCAATTCGTATGGTACCCAATTTCCTTGCTTTGAAATCATTCCCATGGCTTTTAAACGTTTGGAAACTGTTGAATGGTCAACTCCCAATGCGCCTGCAAGTTCTTCTTGCGTTTGGCATGGATCTTCATCAACTATGGCCTCCAATTCTGCATCTTCAAATTTTTTCGGCTGCCCGGGACGTTCTTCGCCTTCCAAGCCAAAATCACCACTTTTGAATCGTGCAAACCACTTTTGGTACGTTCGCTCAGCTAGAGCATGTTTACCATAAACTTCCACCAAAATACGATGACTATCGGCAGCAGTTTTCTTCATATTAACGTAGTGAAGAAGAACTCCCCGCAAAAACACTTTTTCAGGCACAAAATTCGGCATATTTGAGTGAAAAAAAATTATTGTTGTTTACGCTTCAAATGAATAACATATACTGAAAAATACGCACAATAACAGTAGCTTTCCAATGCATGTTTGGACTATTGGAACGATGGAATAATAATCAAGTTACGCCATCTCTAAGCAAACCGCACGAATTATTATACTGCTGTATAATTTATTATATCATAATACTGCAAACCATAGCGTATGCTAGTACGTAGTACAATTTAGTATATCATTGTAATGTACCCACTATAGCAAAGTACTGTTCACCCACTAAAGCATAGTAGAATTCTATGTCAATTATTTCAGTATAATATTTTAGCGATCAATAGAGCGTAGTACCTAACACCTGAATATTTCATAGTACTGAACTGTTTAATAATCATAATATTATAAAGTTCAATACAGCGTAATATCTTATTGCTCAGGAAAATATAATTTTGTTAACAAAGGGTCCGCCATCTAACGTTTCTTATTTCAGCAAGTGTTTATTTCGTGAATGGCAACACTTAGCTCATGTTTGATTTGACAGAAAATTAGTTTTATCCTTACGCTGAACGAATATGGTTGTGTATACGCTTGAACAACTTTGGAAAATATTGCGACATTACTTTGAAAATCATGGTAATGTTATAGAATGTATGCGAAAATTGCGTACGGATTTGGAAGAAGAGAAGCACCGTCAGTCAGCTCCGTATGTTCGTTATCTTGTGAAAAAAGTGAAAGAAACTAGCATCCTCATTGATAAACCAAAGCGTGAAAAGCCAAAAACAGTGCGTACACCCGAGATTATTGCTGCTGTGGCAGAAAGTGTGCGTGAAGCGCCATCAACATCAATTCACCGTCGTTCTCAACAATTGAACATTTTGCATTTTGCGAATTTTGCATAAAGACCTTGGGTATGACGCCATACAAAGTCAAATTGGTTCAGGAGTTGAAGCCAAGTGACCATCCTATGCGTTTTCGTTTCGTTAAGTGGGCCTGCGATCGACTTACAGAAGATATCGATTTTCCAAAAAAAAAACCATCTCTTCAGATGAAGCTAATTTTGATCTTGGCGGGTATGTAAACAAGCAAAATTGTCGCATTTGGGGCACAGAAAACCCGCACCCATACATTGAAAAGTCGACGCACCCAAAACGAGTTACTGTTTTGTGAGGATTTTTGTACAGAGGCATAATTGGGCCATTTTTGTTCGAAAATGAGCAAGGAATGGCCGTTACAGTCAGTGGCATTCGTTATCGGGCCATGTTGAAGGAACTGTTGTTCACTAAAATTGAAGAGGAGGTATTGGCAAAATTTGGTTTTAACAGTACGGCGCTATGTGCCACACAGCCGAAGCTACACTTTATGTTTTGCGCCCTATTTTAGAAGATCGCATTATCAGCCACAGAGCTGATGTCGTTTGGCCACCTCGGAGCTGCGATTAGACACCGTTGGACTATTATTTATGGGGTGGCGTCAAAGATAAACGTTACGCCGACAAGCCAGAGACAATTGACACTTTAAAGGACAATATTCTTGAAGCCATTGTTGAAATACAGCTGCACACAATCGATAATGTGCTTAAGAATTGGACCGATCCTGTAGGCTACTGCATGGCCAGCCCAGGCAGCCATTTGCATGAAATTATTTTCCATTATTAACCGGAAGGATTTTACTTTCAAATAAAAAAAGAATTTTGAGAAAATATTCAGTAGTTTTGTTTATAGCATTTAAAACAAAAAAAAAAGTTATTTGGCGGACCCTTTATTAGTATAGCGTAGACCAGTGAAATTCATTGTAGAGTAGTACTGCATACATAATAATACAGTACACTTTAGTATAATATATTACTATACAGTTCAGTATATCATTAAAGGGTAATGGTCTATATATCATTACATTATATTGTACATAATACTGTACGGCAAAGCACAATACTGAATTGGTGGAATTTAAATTCAAATGCGCGTAGTACTATGAGGTTTTCATATATTATGATACAGTGCAGGTTAGTACAGTACAGTACTAGTACTGTACACCTTATAATAGTACTATCTTGTACTAGTACTATACACCTCAGCATAACGTTCAGTATAACATATTATTTCACATGCAGATTTGAACTAAAAAATTCGTGGTGATGCAGTATTGGCTTCGTAAGGCATACGAATTAGTTCAATACAGTATTTATTAAAACTGTACTGTTCAATACAGCATATTATTTTTTACTTCAGTGAAACCTCTTACTGTGCAGTTTAGTACAGAATTGAGCTGGTGTAGCTTAGGTGAGTCCAGTACAGTTTTCAGATATTATTATGCAGTTCAGGTTAGTATAACACTGTACTGTACACTGTAACACTGTAATATACATATCAGCGTAACGTTTAGTGGAACATAATTTTGTGCATTCAGTTTTCAACTAAAAAATTATGGTGGAGCAGTACTGTACTGCTTCGCAAAACATAATATTAAAACATGCATAAAGTATAATTTAATTCAATAGAGTACGTACTAAAACTGTACTGTTCAATACAGCATATTAGTACTGTGAAGTTTTCGGATGTCATGATACGATATTGTGGTATACTGTATACTTCAGTCTAATATTGTAGAGATTAACACAACATAGTATTTTAGGGTTTAATACAATATACTATTGTGTAGTACAGTACAGCATTCAACTGTAAAATAATTTCTGGGGTAGTGCTGTATAAATAAGTATAATACTATGCAATGTATGAACATCATAATAAGGTATAGTTTAGTGCAGTACAACATATTTCATTGAAGTGTAATACTGTACACTTCAATAATAGTTATAATTAAATAGAATAAAGTACTGTCCAATTCAATATATTATTGTACTGTACAGTAAGGTATATGGTGTTGCTGTAGACTTTAGTAGATCATAAAAATTTACACTTAAGTTCAGTATTCAACTGTAATATCCATGGTAGGGTAGTACTGTATAGTTGAATATGGTACTGTACAGTACCGTAAATTATGGCAAAATAAAGTTAAATGTAATATAGTACTATTTAGTGCAGCATAACAATGTTTAGTGTACAGTACATAGTACTGTATAGTTCAAAAGAGGTACTGTCAAATATGGAAAAGTATTGTGCAGTATAATTCTGTCCAATACTGTACGCGTAGGCATATCACGGTGATGTTCAGTACAATATAATAATAAGCCCCATGTATAGCTGGAAAAGTGTAATAAATATACGAGGTCCAGGCTGGCAGCGTTTTGTCATTATTAAAGATTTGTGCGTAGAAAATTTTTGCTATGTTTTGCTTTAACAACTAAAGGGTTTTTTAACAAGAAAATTGTTTTCTAAAAAATATGTTTGATTAAGATGGCTAAAACTTTTATTGTATTACAAAGAGAATAGTTCAGCAATTATGACTGAAAACTGAACACCACGACCTTCTTTCATGAAAGTGTAATCACTTTTTGACAAAATCGCGGTCTTATTTCGTTAATCACATCACGGATTTTGAGTTTTAAAGCTGAAATCGATTCGATTGGCTTCATATAGACTCTGTTATAAACATAATCCCACAAAAAATAATGAAGTGATGTTAAATCACATGATCTGGCTGGCCACTTAACTGCTGATTGTCGGGAAATTTGGTTTGTAATAAATTGATCGTGCGATATGTGGCACCGTCCTGTTGAAACCATATGTTCGTGATATCCACGTCGTCAATAATACGCTAAAATTGAGGTGTTAGCATCTCGCGATAGCGTGATCCATTGACCGTTACTGCATTTTCCAGCTCCATCTTCAAAAGAAAATGGTCCAATCACGCCTACAGACAACATAGCGCACCATGCAGTGACACGTTGAACATGCAAAGGTTTCTCAATAATCGCCCTATTAATTTCAGAAGCCCAAATGCGACAATTTTGCTTGATGACATAACCTGACAAATGAAAATACGATTCATCTGAAAAAATGATTTTTTCCGAATGTAGCGAACTTTCGGTGATGTGAATGGTCGGTCAGCTACAGTTCCTGCACAAGTTGAACCTTGTACGGCTTTAAAGTCAAATCATTAAGCAAAATTCGCCATGTGATGGTTATGGATAGCCCCAACTGTTGAGAACGTCGAGGAATTGGCAAATTTGGAACTGCTTCAACACTGTGGCTCACGGCTGCGATGTTTTCAGTTGAATGACGCGATGGTTAGTGTTCGCATATTTTGTATTGAGCCTGTTGAATGTAACGACCCAATTCTTAAATACGGTCTCAGAAGAATCATTATGCTGTCTAAAAATATCAAGAATTTTATGAGATGTAACTTTAACAGAGCCACCATCTTAATTGTTTTGACTCAGATGTTTTCTGAAAACTTATTATTTATTTAATAATAATTTTTCAAGTTAAAAATTATAAAAATATTGGCGTCGTTTGGAATGCATTATGAAATATGAACAACTTCATAATGTTTTATGTAAATTTGTTATTTTAACGTGATCACTTTATGTTTTTAAAAGCGGCTTAACTGGTTGAATGAAAAGAAAAGGAAAAAGGCGATACTGAGAAATATATAAGAATTTTTTAAATTGAAGGAAACTGCCAACAACTCTATGCAACAGACGCTTACAAATACATGCAGACTCATGCAGACATCATCCACACATCAACATATTCACCACTCAATACATTTACTCCTGCTCGTATTTAAAAAAACAAAAAAAAAATAACTCTTTTCCTGTTTGCTTGTTGCCACATTCATTCGTTTATTGTAGCGCACAAGTATTTTACATGTTGATGTGGTATAGATTGTGGCAATATTGTCGTTTTAATACGTTTATATTTTATATAGATATTCTTCATTTTGGATGTTGTACAAGCAAGTTGTAGTGTTGTTTATTTTTTCTTCTGTACATTCTGTATTCCACTATATTTTTGTTATGAATGTTGTAACTTTATTTTGTTATTTTTGTTATTTTTATCATTGTTGTTGGTGTTGCTGTTTTTATATTAAACTGTAGTTGGAGGTAAGGAATGGGAAAACAGAAACTTTTTTTTAACAATTGTATTGTGAGACCACAAATGCAAACAAAATGATGACAATAAAATTATATAAACATATTTTTAATTCGAACAAAAATATGCAAAAATATGCAAGTTTTACTGTTATCATATACAAAATATTTACAATTATTCTTATGCAAAATATATCATGTGTAGTTGTATTACATCTACTCACTCAACATTTCTGAGCGATTAAAGAGAAAATTTTGGAAAATTTACGAGAATATATTTGGGGAAGGAGTAGGTTTTCTATGGGGCTTCGGACATTTTCAGGAGGCTATAAAACATTCAAACCTATTATTTCGCTTCTAGTTACACGGCGCATATTGTGCGCATATTGTGTAGAAAAGGTTTAAGAGCAGAAAATTGTGAAGCAACCTATGTGGTCAGATCCTCCGGCAACTGCATTTACATTCAAAAATTCTCTAGAGCTTTCTGTGCTTATAGTACTAATTGCATTAAGCATTAAAGGAGTTGTAATACTGGCTTATAGTCAATAAGCTAGGTTTACAGTGACTGTCACTAAATGTCAAAATCAGATATTCAACTTATATTCCTTAGTATAAGTATACAAAAGTTTAGTACTAAATTTTAACGATGGTAAAAATGAATATAAATATCTATTTAATATTATAGTCTTATAAGTAAAATTGTGTTAACACTATTAGAAGTCGAATAAAATGTATTAGTTTTCAAACAGACAAAGTTAATGTTTAGTACTGGCAGAAAAAGTACTTTAAATTACTTTTCTTTAGCTGTAAATACCCATAGAGCTTATTTTAAGGCACATCAGAAATAACAGCTTATTTACTTACAGTGCCAAGTAAGAAATTAAAGTTTCCTCAAATCTTTCCCGTAGCATTAATGCCATGAACTCTGTAGAAGTTCAAAAATGGTCAAAGTATATTAATAGGTAACTCCATTGGCTCAGTGAAGTTCCTTCAAAAAATATTTTTTACATAACAGCTTCGATTTCTAATTATCTTAGTGGATTTCCGAGATATTAAATATTAATATTAGAAGTACCAAAAACGTACTAAAAACTAAAGAAAGAACCAAAAATACATTTTTTTATTGAAAAAACAAAAAAAAACACAAGGTGGCCTCCACTTTCATTGTAATCATTATCAAGGCAAGCTATTTTAGCGAAAGAGAAAGTGCTTGGCCATCATATCAAAAGCACTACATAGTGACGTGAGCCTTCATCAAGGTTTATCTCAATAGCACTTCATTTACTGGCGCAACCACATTGTTTTGTATTAAGATTTCAAATAAATTTTTCGAATTCGATCAAATAATTATGCATTATTTCAATAAAAGATGTTAACAATTTAAAATTGAAGAACTTTAAAAAAAAACTGGAATTAGCCACCCTATTGTTTAAAGGGGAAATTTATGTGCTTAAAACTTACAAATTTTTTCGATTTTTAGTCTATTCAGAGGCGGTTTTTAGAGGCACGGAAGTTTGAGTTGGCAATACCATTTTAGCGGGTGGCCATTTTGTCAGCTACCAAGGGTTTATATTTACTTAGTTTGGTTTATTATTTCAGATTGATGTTTGATCAACGCTTGCACATTATCCAAACCTTCATTCCCCCCTGGGGCACATTTATCGGTCTTTATAGAATTTCGACTATCTAGACCTGTGCATCTGGGGGTATAAGGGAGCCCACATTATTTATTATTGCGGTTGGCCCCTTGGGGAGTATCGTGGTGGTTGTGGATTCGCAGCCATCATAAAATTACTAAGAGGCCAGGATGATCTCACTTTTGACTAAGAATACAGGGTGAATGATCCGGTTCCACATGCTATGTCATGTGTTCTGGATCATGAGTTGGAAAGTCTCCAACTCTTCAGCAAGGAGTGGGGGTGGCGGCTTGCTCCAAGCTTTCTAAGTTGCAACTAGGAGTGTCTAAAATATAGAGATATCCGACGGCTTCCTAGGGCGTGGATGCACGCATCATATCACCGAAGTGGTTTAGTCCACCGTCGAGTTATGGCATACACCGCTAAATACCGCCGTAAGCCTTATTACGTATCTGTTCAAATTTACTTTGAAAATCATGATTCTGTTCTAAATACCCGATGCTTATTTCCTAAGCAAACTTTGTTTAGAGATGAAGCTTATTTTTGTTTAAAAATACGTCTCGTTGTGAGAGTGACGATAATCTTTAGGTGTATGTTGGGATATTATTGATCCATACTTCTTTAAAACCGATACTAGTCGGAACGTTGCACTAAATGGTTACGGCTACAGAGCTTGGATTACTGACTTTTTTATTCTCCAATTAAACAGCCATGATATACAGGAGACATGGTTTCAATATAGCTTGTGCCACAAATTTATTGAAGGAAATCTAGTTTAGTCTCCTTTGGGGATATATAAAGTCGCTAGTCTACGCCGATACGCCCGAAACGATTCGTCACTTAGGGGACAGCATTCGCTGCGTTAATGCCGATATAAGGCCACAAATATGAGAAAAATGTATCGAAAATTAGACCTCCGGATTAGACTACGAGAGGCCGTGTAGGTCATTTGTTAGAAGTCATATTTTAATTATTATTCCAAAAGATTATATTTAAGTTAAGTAAATTTCTTGTCATTTTAAAAATCTCATCTTTGTTTTATTTCATTTTATAGTTTTTACCTCTATAAAAAACCCTTTATATGAAACATTTCTTTTCACTAAAAATTTCGATTTTTCCCCAAAATTTCATAAACTTAAAGATAGTGAAGAAAAAAATTAATTTAAAAAATTGTAATTAAATTTTTTTCAGCTTGTGATTTATAAAATATTTACTCTTTCCTTTTGGATTCCAGATATTTCCAAATAATCATTCGAGAACGCTCTGATAAGAAATACAAATCATGTGATTTGTCTTAAGTTTTAAATAATTATTTGGTAAACAGTTTTCTGCAATTAAAAGTTTTTTTCTAAAATCTTTAATTAAATTAGTTTAAAATTAAAGCATATCCTCGATAGTATAGTGGTTAGTATCCCCGCCTGTCACGCGGGAGACCGGGGTTCAATTCCCTGTCGGTGAGTTACATATTTTAAAATTTTATTAGAATTATAAAAAATCAAATGAGTTCAATTCCCCGTCGGGGAGATTTTTTAAAATGTGATTAGGAATATGTAATGACTTTTAAGTGGTTGCGCTAAATTGTATTTCACTCTTTTTATTTTAATTGCTTATTTTCGAAATTGCTCTATATTTCTCAGCTTTTTTAAGTTCAGTCACTTGGTTATTACTTAAAACAAAGTTTATTTCATGTTCTAAAAGCCAATAAGACCAAAGGAAAATTTTATTAAATGTAATATTAAATAGTGTTGCCATTGCCTTTTCAAAAAACCAAAACATATATTCTGATCTTGGGACTCTATTTAATTTTAAAACATTTTATAAGCTGCATTTAAACTTTAATAAAAAAATATCTGTAAACACAAGCAAAACAATTATTACTAAATTAGTAGTGAAATGGCAACTTTGTTTAATATAAAATTGTTGTAATTCTGTTTAAATTTGTGTATAAAATTGTGCATTTATGAGTTTCGGTCACTTATTTCTTACCGGGATAATTTGGTTTGTTGATATTTGTGGATAAGTGATGCCAAACACGATAAGTTCAAGTTGTCAGTTAAGCGTTAAGGAATATAACTCGATTAGTTCTTAATTAGCCATGTATTCGAAAGCAATGAAAAACTGACAACACTCGCTGCAGTATTGCCAATATATTGCTACAAATATTGTAAAAAATTTGACTTGCAGATTATAATTTATAATTCGATATTCGATAGAATAAAAAAGTGAACACACATGCTTTAAAGCGCTGTATTAAAAGGAATTTCGTGCCTACAAAAGCTATTTTGCGGGGAAGTCTGATAACCTTCTTTCACTTGAAGAAAGTTTAAATATAAAAAACGAATTATGGAATGAATCGATTTAGGTTATCACAAAAATCATTTCATTGTGTACCGAAAGCTTCTAAAAAGCGATCAATTAATTCATGCAAAACAGAATTCTAAAATATTATTTTTTAACGATTCTTAAGGCAAACAGTGTTGCCTTAAAAAATGAGATAAAATTCTTAAAAGTCGCTGTGTCCGGTGTAACCTCAGCATGTGCAATGTTTATGTTTAGCTATAAAACTAACAAAACATAATTGATACAGCAATTTTCTTATTAAGGTCAAAGGCGATCATGAAACTTAATGTAGTGTTTCTTTAAATATTATAGATATCAAAATAAAATAGTGTTACTTAAACTCCATTTAATAAACGTTTGGTTAAACTGAGTTCTCTTATTGCAAAAAAATAACACAGCTCTTTAGAGTTTCAAATTATATTAAATGATTTATTCAGTTTCAATACATACAAAATAAACATGATGGTAACTTTTTTATCTTTACTCATCGGCGATTTAATTTGACTTCTTTCATTTCCCCAGCAAGTGGTGTTTTTATAGTTGTTTTAAGCAATTTTCGTGTATACAACAACATTCCAATACAATTATTCCATATTATTGTTGTTATTATCACTTAGTGTAGGCGCCTGCTTGGCTGTATTTTCTTTTTTTTCTGTGTTAGTTGTTTTGGTTTTCTGTTGTTTAGCTTATTTCGTGAAATTTCTTAAATCATGTTGTTGTTGTCTTATGGGTATAAGATTTCTTAGAAAACTTTGCGGTTTGTAAAATATACAATAGGTCATTTCGTTTACTTTTTTTTACTGATAATTATTTTCATTGAAAATATAAGCAAATCAAATATTTTAAAATTTCTAGCCAGAAAAATGCTTTCAAGGTCTCGGCCACAATTTTTTCGTTTTTAGTTAATATAGTAAAAATATTATGATTCCATCAGAGCATCTAATATCAATAATTGCTTTAGTTTTCTATGCCTATTTAAATCGATCAGGTTTGCTAATTAATTATAATTAATTTTAAAACAGCCTCTTTTAAATTTTAACAAAAATTATTGGTTAAACAAATTAATAATGTCGATTTGGAGAACATAAGGCATAACTATCATATATGGTTTACGCCAATAATAACAAATATATTACTTTGGAGAGTAAACAGCGGTCGTTATACATCAGTATTCGTTAGACGCCACAGTGTATGCTTACATTTTTTTAAACGTTATAATAATGCCGCATTTTATGCCGCCTAAAAGAGATGTCTTGCGGGGACGTCTAATAACCCTTCTTTCATTTGAAGAAAACGGTAGCTGAAGGTTAACGACTGTGTGTGATTAGATTTACACCTGCGCCTGACTATGAAGTCTTAATCAGATGGTGGTCGAACCAATGCACAATTTGGGACGTCATGCTCGTCCTAGGAAGCCGAAGACTAATTCTAGCAACAGGTCTTTCTTAGTTGCAACTTTAATGATTCCAGAGCAGGGCTGCAAATCATCCCTCCTTGCTAAAGAGTTGGAGACTATCCAACTCCTGTTCAGAACTCATGTCTAGCATGCTCACTGGACCTGGGAACATTTCACCATGTAGGTATTATTAAAGGTGAAATGAACCCGGCCACCATTAAAACTGACCTGACTGTTATGGGGCCGCGAAACCACAACCACCACGATACTCCCATATAGGGGCCAACCTCAATAATCAGCCAGAGAACAGTTAAATGTCTAAAGAGACAAATAACGGAACTCTGGGGCTTACTGATATGTGCCCCCGGGGGGTGAAGGTTAACGACTGTCGGTAGAAACTTACGATCAACATACGCCATATCAAAAACTTGTGAACGATGGTTTGCTCGATTCAGAAGTGGTGATTTCAACGCTGAAAACAAGAAGAGGCCTGGTCAGCTGAAAAATTTTGAAGGCGAGGAATTGGAAGTATTACTCGACGAAGATTGTTGTCAAATACAAGAAGGGCATGGATTATAATTCGGATTCCCTTCATTTAAACGCATTGGCATTAATTCAAAAAAAAGGAAATTGGGTCCCATAAGAATTGAAGACGAGAGACGTTTTTCATGTCGGATATGATGTCTGAAGGCCACAAAAGGAAGTCATTTTTGCGTCATATTGTTACTGGTGATGAAATATGGAAACATTGTAAAATCTTAACCGAAAATATTTATATTTAAAGTAAGACCAACCTACCACATCAATGCCATGAAGCCAAGGTAATGCTCTGTATTTGGTGGGTTCAGAAAGGTCACATGTTGCAAGGCCGGTTAAAAGACTATTTGGAAAACAATGGATGGAAAATTTTAGCTCATTCGCCTTGCCCCTTTGGACTAGCATTTGTTTAGATTGATGCAGAACGCCTTTACTGGAATACACTTCACTTCAGAGCAGGGTATTATGAATTGGCTAGATTCATGCTTTACCTCAAAACCGGAGCAGTTCTTTTAGAGAGAATGCAGAATGCTACTAGCAAGATGGAAAAAAGTATTGCCTAATGATGGACAATATTTTGAAGAATGTATCAAGTCATTTTGTTATTAAAATAAAAGCATTTTTCAAGCAAAAAAAATCGACATTATTAACATGTATTTATAAAAAAAAATCAACTCTCAGCCATATACCTCTATAAAAACACCCTTTATATATATTAAAAGAAACACACACACGCACACTATGTTAATTAATTAATACACACTTATGCAGTCAAATTCAGTTGCGAGCAGCATCAAATTATGTTTAATGGACGATTATGGCAGAAGAATATTTTTTTAATTTTCAACATTTATTCTTCTTGTTTTTGTTGTTGTTGTTTTAACTTGCTGTTGCATACGCACATAATTACTGTTGCTCTGCTTATGCTTAGTGCATATTGTAGGGGAAAACTATTTTGCTTTACTGTTGCTGTTGATGCTGGTGGTTGCTTGGTTGGATCGTTGTTCGGTTGGTTGTTTGGCTTGATGTGTTAGCGTGGTTGTTGGTGCGGTTTAATGTTTCTTAAATATGATTAAAAATAAAATTGTTGATATAATAAAAGCTAACATATTCCCTCCCATATTAGTTAAGTGCAAATTAAGCAATTTATAAATAATTAAAGTTTTTAAGTTTTCAAAAAAAATAAGCTTCTGCTTGGTATGACGTCGAATTTGCAGCAAAATTGTTTAATGGTGTATAAAAAATATAAGTAAGAGTTTATTATTTATTATTGGGAAATGGAGGAAGTAGAAGAAATCAGAATTTCGAAAATGTTTAGAAGTACAAGTTGTGGGAAAATTAGATGGTTTATAAAATTTTCTACAATTTAAAATCTTTTTGAAATAGATTCCACTAATTTGTTGCGCACTTCACACGTTATTTGCCTCCATTCGTGTTGTAATACGTCCTTAAGCTGATTTTAATTCTGTTTTGTATTCGTTTTGTGTACGACATCCAAGTACGTCCAATAGGTGACGTTTATATCTGGGGCTTGTGCAGATGTTTTGACAATTTTAGGGCAGTTGTTAAGCAATCAGTTCATTACTATGTAACAACCAAAAGTCGGTAGACTTGTTTTTGGACCACATAAGATAATCAATTAAACTGTATACATTCTTCACATTTCTTAATTTTTATTGTTTAATGAATTTCATAATTTAAAAAAAAGAAGAGAACATTATTATTCAATGAATTTCATTATACATTTTTCATATTTTATAATTACATTTATTATTTGTTTAATGAAATACTTTAAGTTATAATGTTTTTAATTTTAAGATAAAGAATAGCCGTTAAGATGCGCCATCTATTTACATAAAGATACATCCGCAGTATAATTTAGTATTTTAGAGGAGTTAGCCACGGGCTAACTTAATTAAAATAGTCTTGCTCAGTTAATCAAAGTCAGAATTTTATTCGACTTTGAATTAATTGAGTATAGCTAAGGTTTACGGCCAAGCAAGTTCTGTCGCTGCTTCACCTGGCCAGTATTTTATTCGCCCTAGCTGAACAGGACGGACAAGCTCGTGAAAAAGGCTAACACCAATTTAGACGTGGAAAGGTTGTCTCGAATATTATTCGTGACAACCGCAACAAGTCAAAAATTGGTGGACAGGCAAACTGTTCTGCTCAGAGTGGACCAGAATCTTATTCGCTTCAGTGTGAGAAGCAGTAGGCTAGCCGGCGGAGAGTAGAGACGAAAACTCGAAACGGTGAATTGTCGTTGGCGTGTTCAGTAGTGCAGTAGTATAATTTAAACTTAATTTAAGAGTGGATTGTAATAAAAATTATTAATAAAAAAGAAAAAAACAACTGTATTATTGAAAATAGAAAATTTTTGTAGTGAACCCTGGACGTCGCGAGCTCTATCCCAGCGAATCGCGAGATTCGTTACAATAAAATTTGTTGTCACAATAAAATTTTAAATTATCAACAATGCGCAACTTGCCCGCACTTTCCTAGACATTAATTTTTAAAATGTCAAAATACATGTTCTTTTCCAAGATAACTTCTATGAAAAGAAAATTTCTGATACTTGAAGCTGCCATTCTTATTATTTTTAGGCAAAAAATTTTTCATTGCTAAGGGCAAAAACAAATTAAATTTGTTACCAAGCTGTTTTGATTTGTTGCGCCAGTAAATAAAATACTGTTGTCATTCCTTGCGGTAAAAACCGTCATTACCGGCTGTTTATTTAGTATGGTCAGCGAGCGTTTTCCATGCCATGGCATCATTATCAAGCCGTGTTTTAGTTAGTACTTCCTAAAAAGGACCTGTTAAATGTTGACAGAAAAAGCCAATATATGGTAGGTTAGGTGCCCTGTAGGCTAGTGGGCTAGTGTAGGCTCTTTATAAAAAAAAAAAAAAAAATTAAATATTACCCCCCCGGGAGTATACAGTTAAGGCGGATCTCTTCCCCAGCTTAACATGCTTTTGAAGGTAAAAGGCGGCACCACTTACGTGGACCAGTAGGAGCCTGAAACTGGAAGAAAATTGTACTCTCGAGTTTCAAATAGTGACTGTTCTCAATGGTACCATGAAAACCGGTGGTTTGTGGGGCTACTGCACTGTACTGGTTGCTGGTGAGGCCCTTTGGATTGTAAAGTGGTGGTTTAAACCCAAATTATGTAAGGTAGGCTTCTTCCGACCAGTGAACTGTTGCATATGCAACAGACTGTCGCTTACCAGAGGTGATAAAGAGGTTAAATCTTTTCCGTCTTTCGAGCAAGGAGTAAGTGTACGGCCCTGTTTGCTATGCTCTAGAAATTGCTACTCATGTTGTATATGCACTTTGGGGTGTATACGCGAACGCACTGTTTTCACCCTGTGGTAAAACCAGCGCGAGATTAAGGCCAAACAGCTAAATGCTGACGAGAATCTCTATGACATAACCTGGCATATAAATTTTACTGTGTTCCAAAATGTAAGCGATGCCTTATATTTTTGATACTGACATATAATATTTTTCAAGCCACTTGGTCGTGCAATTTGTTTTTTTTTCTTAAGGCTCCTCTTATGGCTTCCTTATATACTTCCTTTCCAAAATTGTTTTTAGCCATTGTGGAAAGCTTTGGAGGAGAGATGAATGGGTCAGTTTTGTACTTTGCAAACTATAAACTTCTTATCACTCGAGCAAAGCTTTCTTGTTACAGGTGCGCATTGTTTATTTGTAATTATGCTCTCTTAATTAGGTCACGTGACACGTCAATTTCTCGTTGAGTTTTACTTTTTAAATAGTGGTTAATAACTGTTTTTCGCTCTTCCAAGGTTTGATTGTACTGCTGCGTGTGCAAGAAAATTTTTAAATTATTTTTTTTTTAATTACGAATGCAAATATCCACCTCTGTTCGCTTGGAATATAAAAATAACCAGCCGAACTTGGAGGACGTTGCCCTATCTTTACGCAGTCGTATGCATGCACACAGAAACATAACTGAATGAGACAATCACTGCACCGGACATGTCCTAAGGAATGGAGGATTTGATATTAAAATTACTCACCATGCTTCCGCGTTCCCATAAAACTCAATTGTTTGGTTTTGTATGATGCAACGGCTATAAACAAACGAAGGAAATTGACTCACCAATAACTAATCACTGTCAAAGTAACAATCAAATTTTTTTTTATTATTGAGGACAGCAAAAATCACTAATTGTTTTTTACTGCCGCCAAAATAAGTTTTACGCTATAGCGATCGCATAAAACTCAATTATTTAATTTTGTATGATGTAGCGCCTATAAAAAACCAAGAATATTCACTACGACGTCCATTAGCGAAAACAATTCGAATGGAAATGCTTTTCCATTCCAAATTGACTCACCAATAACTAATCACTGTCAAAGTCACAATCACAATTTGTTATTATTGAGGACCGTAAAAATCACTAATTATTTTCTTCTGCCATCAAGATCAGTTTTACGGTATACCGATCGCATAAAACTCAACTGTTTAATTTTTTATCACTGTCAAAGTCACAATCACCATTTGTTATTATTGAGGAGAGAAAAAATAACTAATTATTTTCTACTGCCATCGAAATCAATTTTATTGTAAGGCCAACGAAAATACTATTTTGCTGTATGGCTGCTGTTTTAATGTTTTGACAGAATCAGAATAAACGAACTTAGGTGTGCGCAGCGTTATAGAGCAGTTTTCAAAAAAAATTAATTAACAGCGCCATCTAGTGGCGAGTTACAGGAAAAATTGATAGTTTAAAAACATTTTTTATGAAAAACTAATTATACATGTCATGCTTCATCACGATCGCTTTAGCGATTTTTATATATATATATAGATAAGAAATGCATGATTGAAATGTTTTGTTGGCTTTGCCCGCCTTTCAGTGTTACTATAACTTTAGAAAACTTTTAAATTAGTTTTAAAGTACCCTGTTGGAAATTGAATGACAATGTTTTTAGTACAAAATTTTATTGTATAGTAAATGCTTAAATAAATCATCACAAGAGAAGTGGAAATATTTAAGTATAACAGGACGATTATTAGTCAAGAAATTAGCACAATATTGGGAAATAATGAAAATGATGATTTGAATAGGACAGTTGATAATTTTGATTCAGCTATTGAAAATAAGAAGAAATAAGAAGTTTACGAAGAAAAAAGTTATAGATACAAAAAGTAACGTAAGCAAATGGTTTAATAGATAACTTCAATTATTAAAGAAAGAAAAAGTTATTGAATATCAAGCAGCTAAAACAGAAAATACATATACAGCATGGAGTAATTATAGAATAATTAGAAATACCTATAAAACCAAAATTGAAACCGAGAAGAACCGTTACATAAATAAAAAGATAAATAATGCCAAAGACTAAAAACAAATGTGGAGAGAAATCAAAGACTTAGTCCTTAAGAAGAACAAAGATGTGATAAAAGGTGTGATATTTAATGATATAGAATATAGGGACAACCACTAAATAGCAAACCAATTTAATGAGTATTTTGTGAATAGTATTAAGTCAATAAATGATACAATAGAAAATGTGCAATATATGAACAGAATACCTGTGATAACAAAAAGTTTTAGATTTCGTGCAATAACAATACAGGAACTTCAGAATATTTGTAAGAATATGAAAAATAAACCAGATTTCAACAACATTACGATTAAGCTCATTACGGACAACTGGATAATTATTGGAAATTCAATGCGTGAAATAATAAATAATTCACTTGAAACAGGAGTTTTTCCGGATAGTTGGAAATATTCAATGGTAACATCAATAGAAAAAATCGCAAAAACAAATAAATGTGAAGAATTCCGCCCAATAAATGCCCTCAAAACGTGTAAAAAAATTATGGAGAAAATTGTTAAGGAACGATTAGAAACGTACACAACCAGTTTTCAAAATATCAATCGGCATTCAGAAAGAAATTTTAATGCGAAACAACAGTAAATTATGTAATAAACAGATGGAAATATATGGATAAAAGGAAGAAAATAATGGCAATATTTTTGGATCTCAAAAGAGCATTTGAGACCATTGCTAGAGAAATACTTATTTGGAAATTATATATGTATGGCATCAAGGAAAGTGAATTAAAATGGTTTAAATCATATCTTACAAATAGGATGCAAATCACAAAAGTTAATGGTATAAGATCAAACAAAGTAGGAAATGAATTTGGAGTATCGAAGGGTTCAATTCTGGGCGCACTATTATTCATAATATATATAAATGATATGCCAAATATCATAGAGAAGTGCGAAGTAATTTTATACGCGGATGACACATTAATCTATTCGGAAGGAGACACAGATGAAAAATGTAAGGAGAATCTGATGCACGACATAAATAAAATAAATAAATGGCTTAAAATGAATAGATTGAAACTTAATGAAAGCAAAACTAAATTATTGGAAATGAATATGGAAACTGAAACAATAATTAAAATTAATGATAAAAAAATAGGAAAAGTAATTAAAATTAAATACCTCGGTTTTATAATCGATAAAGACTTAAAACTAAAGAAACATATCGATTATATATGTAAGAAGATTGGGAGGAAAATTGCCTTTTTTAAACGAATTAGAAATAAAATATCTCGGATGACGGCGATACATATGTATAACATAATGATAAAACCACATTTTGAATTCGGCTCCACAATTTTATACACAGGTTGTTCAACAACACAAATAGGAAGATTGCAAAAACTACAGAATAAAGCTATGCGGTCGATACTAAGATGCAATATATACACTCCAGTTAGACTAATGTTGGACACACTGAAATAGATGGATATTCATCAGAGACTGGAATTGAACACACACCATTTTATTCAGAAAATGAAAATGGGAATCGCACCGGATTACCTTACAGAACAGCTTGACTATGTGAGGGAAGTACAACCATACCATCTTAGGAACACTGAAAATTTCCGATTACCAATGGTAACAACAACAGCAATGCAACGATCTCTGTTCTTTAAGGGACTTAGAGTATACAATTTGTTACCAAATGATATAAAAACAGAAAGGAATATTAATATAAGTAGGAGAAAGATAACACAATTTGTGAGGAATAACATGGTAGATAAAATATAGTAAAGAGAGAATAACTAGTATGAGAAATTTGTAGAGTATTATAAATAGTAGTATAATAATAATAAATAAATAAATAAACTAATAATAATAATGACATCAAAAATAGTTGAAAAAAAATCTGCCAATGACTACGGTGACTTTGGGTACATAACACAAAAAAATTGGAAAATCTCTCTCTCTCTCTTCCTCACTACTTTCCAAAACATTTTTTGCTTTAAACTTTAAAGTTGCTGTAATCAAAGATTCCTGTTTAAATAAGAAATCTTCTAAGGAAACTGAAGAAATGTTGCACGGAGTTAAGACTTGGTCGTACATTCTAGATGTTTAGATTATTTAATTAATACTACAGTCATACATGTCACAGTGATAAAGTTTTCAATTTTCCTAAAACCAGGAAAAGCCATTTACAGAAATTAAGCTGCATACAGAACAATGGATTGTCCAGGTTAAAATAGAAATAAAAATGGAATAACTCATATTAAGCAATTCGTAAATTCAACATTTTTAACCTATATATTTTATAATAAAACAGAATATTGTGATTAACATAATTTTAAATTTTATACTTTTTGTTTTACCTTTCCAATTACAATTATTTCTAGATCAATCAGTTTAGCTATTGATGTCAAAAATATGAAAATAACAAAGAACGAGTATGAAAACACATTGCAAATGTGTTCATAAAAAAGTAAGTGACATAACACAAAAATAACAATAATAACAATTGTAATAAAAACTAATGAAAAACATTATATTACGGTGCTATAACACAATTTATTAACTTAATTTTAATTTGCTTTTTGTTCTTTCTATCCAAAGATTACTAGAGCGGCCATAAAACAAAGAACTATAAAATAGAAATATTCTAAATGAAAAAGAGTAAAAGAATAATTCGTTACGTAAAACGAATTGTAAACTTCTTTCAGTTAATGTGTCATGTCAATTATTTGCTCCTATTTCAGCTTTAACAAATGCATTTAAATTGTTGAAATTACTGAAAAGAAGTAAGATGAAGAAATAAATAAAAAACCGATAATTTTAAAATATAAAGAAATTTCTAAGACTGATGACATTCACAACATAAGAGGTATTGACTTTTTGGTAGGCGGCCAAACAGATTAATAGCTGCAGTATATATTTTTTTATTTTAAAGGGAAATAGCACTTCAGGCAACAATGCCTATTTAGTCAAGTATCGTGCTACATTCTTTAGGAAAGGGATAGAGAAGAGATGAGACAGGTGGTGGAAGTAGAAGGATAGTTACGGAAATTGACTGTCGTATAAGACAGCACAGTGACCATGCCTTCATCACTGAGCAACCCCACCGACAATTAATTTTCATTTTTGTAGTGAAAAAACCAAGCTCTCTGTTGGGAGTCGAACCCACAGCCCCCAGTCTTATAAGCTAATACACTACCTACTAGCCTACTGGGGCATCTATATTAATTCTTCTAGTACTTATTATACTAAATTAAGTATTTAGACCTATAAATAATGGGTTTTTCAACAAGAAGTTTGCTTTTAATTGTCGCAACACCAACAACATAATGGTTTTGACATTTAGTTTTTTGACGCATTCGTAGTAGATGCATTGGCAATTGTTACAATGAATTCAATTTCGCACGAAAATTGCATTGAAATAATTAAAATCCACCATGAAAATGGTGATTCTGTTAAAGTTACATTTCGCAAAATTTGTGATAATTTCAGACAACGTAATCGTCCTTCTGAAACCACTTTTAAGAATTTGGTCGCTAAAATATGGCAGCAGTGAGCCATTGTGTTAAAGCAGTCTAAATATGTCAATTCCTCGACGTTCTCAACAATTGCGATTATCCGAAACCACCACATGGCGAATTTTATGTAAGAATTTGTTTGTGTGGGATAGAATGTTCAATTGGTACAGGAACTAAGGCCCATCGACCATTAACATCGCCGTACATTCGCTCAATTCATTCAGGAACAACCGGCTGGTTTTTCTAAAAAAAAATAATTTTTTTAAACGAAGCTCATTTTCACCTGTCAGCGTATGTGAACAAGCAAAATTGCCGCACTTGGGCTTCGAAAAATCCTAGAGCGATTATTGACAAGCCTTTGCATGTTCAACGTGTCACTGTATGGTGTGCTGTGTAGTGTGGTGGCGTGATTTGGCCGTTTTTTTTTTTTTCGAAGATGAGGCTACCAATGCGGTAACGATTAATAGATTACGCTGTCGCGAGATGCTAACAACTCAATTTTGGTCTGTTATTGACGACGTGGATATCACAGGTATGTGGTTTCAACAAGACGATGCCACTTAGCCAATGAAACAATCAATTTATTGCAAACTAAATTTCAAAACAGCAGCTAAGTGGCCACCCAGATTATGTGATTTATCACCACTTGATTATTTTTTGTGGGACTATGTCAAGGACAGAAACTATATGGAGCCAATGGAATCGATTTCAGCCTAAAAACTCAAAATCCGTTAAGTGATTAATGAAATAGAACCGGGACTAAAAACTTTGATGATAGAATTGACAGCTGTCAGTGTGGTCGTAGTGGGCCTTTATCAAGTATCATTTTTCACTCATAGTTGGCAAACTTTCCTCTTTCTAACACAATAACAATTTGAATCATCTTAATCTAAACTTTTTCTCTTCTTTGTTTTAGAAAACAAACTTCTTGTTGAAAAACCCTTTACTTTAAAAGTATCCATTATATTTCCTTTAAAGCAGACACCGTTAATAAAATAAAATACATCATTTCTTTACGTACCATATATAAATAAAGATTTTCGTGGAAAAAGTACCAGAAAAGTACATTTTGCTATGTATTAATATTGCCTTCGTTAAGTTATTATTAAAAAAATTATTTAGTCTAAAAAATTTCATAAGATATATTTTTAAGAAGGTAATAAGTTTTTTCTTGTGTTATCTAAATTTCAGTTTTTAAATTAAGTTAATGTTTTTAAGAGAAAATGATTTAAAAATATAGTTTTGTACTAAATGCATCTATTATAACAAGCACTTTAGAGTACTTTTTATTCACCTTGAGGTAGTGTACACTTTTTTATTGTTATATATGAAAGTGTTGCTAATAATAAAATGCATTAATTATGTTACGCACATAAACAATATTTTCATGGAAAAAGTACCAGAAAAGTACCTTTTAGTTTAAACGAAGTGTTTGATATTTTTTTTTAAAGAACAGAAGAATATAATTCCGATTTTTTCCTGGATTAATAAATTTGAAAAATTTTGGTTAAAAGTACCAGAAGTACCAGAAATACTTTTAACCATTTTTCAATTTTAAATAAAAATAATTCATCCATGAACTTTTCATTATAATTTTTTATTATTACTTGTTGAGATAATTATGAAATGTTTTAAAATATACTACGTTGTGTTCCCCTTGAGGCAGCAACCTTTATTTGATCGTTATATATGAAATTGTGGCTAATAATAAATTATGTCTTATATATGTTACGTATGTTAAATATATTTTCGTTGAAAAAGTACCAAAAAAGTACATTTTCGAAAGTCTTGATATTTTTTTCTCTTAACAGAAAAATACAATTCTTATTTTCTTCACGATTAATAATTTAGAAAATTTTTGTGGCTCCAAAAAAGTACCACCTTCTTCTAATTTTTTTTTTATTTTTCTTTTAAACTTCAAAAGTTTCTTTTTAAAGCAACGTCGTTCACGCCCTAGGAAGGCGAGGACTTATTCTAGCAACAGGTCTTTCCTAGTTGCAATTTCAGCGGTTCCAAAGCAGGGTTGCAAACCACCACTCCTTGCTGAAGAGCTGGAGACCATCCAACTTCTGTCCAGAGCACATGTCTAGCAAGCTCACTGGATCTAGGAACATTCCACCAGGTAGGTGTTATTAAAGGTGAAATGAACCTGGCCACCATAATGGGGCGGCGAAACCACAACCACCACGATACTCCCAACAGGACTAACCTCAAAAATCAGCCAGAGAACAGCTAAATGCCTAAAGAGACAAATAGCGGAAACTCTGCGGGCTACTGATTCCCGTGGAAATAACGTAAAGTTCCCAGTTCCCTGCTGTCTTCAGGGAACTGGACTCCCTTTTTTCCCCCAGTTGCATAGGTCTAGATAGTCGAGCGTTCTATAAAGACCATAAATGTGCCCCCGTGGGGGGAGCCATGCGGGTGATATTCAGCGTCATCCTGGGAAGCCGTTAAATATCTCTATTATCTAGTCGCTGATAGTTGCAAATTTGCGAGCTCGGAGCAGGGTCGCCAACCCTTACTGCTTGCTGAAGAGTTGGAGACTTTGCAACTCCCGGTCCAGAACACATAACATAGCGTGCTAACTGAATTCGTATCATTTACCCAGTGTTTTTAGTCAAAAGTGAGATGATCCTGGCCCCTTAATCATTTCATGAGGGCCTGCAAAACCACAACCACCATGGTACTCCCCGAATGGCCAACCTCAATAATCAGTCAGAGAACAGCTAAATGCCTAAAGAGACAATTAGCTGAACTCTGGGGCTTACTGATTCCCATGGAAATAACGTGGAAGTTGCCCAGTTGGCTTCTGCTAGTCTTTAGAACTGGACACCTTTTTACCCCCCCGATGACACATGTCTAGGTGGTGAGATGGGGGACATTAATTGAAGTACAAATATACTGAACTGGAAAGTTTTTTCTTTGGTCACTTGCGTGGATCGATTGCTAATCACTTCAAATTCCCACGCAGTTGGATGAATGATTTATAAAAAAATATTTAAAATTACGTGATTAATTTCGCAGATCGCTGTGACCTTTCGACTTCACATGAACTGTGTAGGAAGTGTCACGCGTACTTCATATTTCTAAGAATGTCTTTGATTTATCTGAAGAAATATGAATAGTTTAGAATAACCTGGATAAGACATATATTAAGTTTGAAGCTATTGATATTTAAGTTTCAAAAATAGTATATAAAAGTCTATTTGATATATTGGTGAAAGAAGTTTAAAATCAGATGTGCTATTTTGGGGATATCTTTAAACAAACTCACAAATATTCGTTCTTTAAAATTTTAGCAAAAATGTGAAAAATATATATTTTTCCAAGAACATAAAAGAATCTACACTAAAGAACTCCTTGCAAGCATTTTTATTGTATTTGTTTATTAAAAACTCGTCTTCCTCGTGACATGCAGCATACAATACAGTCAGATCGTTACCTTTATATTTTATAAGAATATGACAAACTCTCATGTACGTGCTTCCTGTGCATTATTATTTTGATAAAAATTTTATTACACACAATTGGTATTTTATACTTTATTTAGCACATATTGAATTCAATATATTTATGACATGATGTTTCTCTATTTCTTTTATTATCTGTTGTATGACTACGTTTAATTTTTTTTTTTATTTTTTATTTTTGGCGATATCTGCTTGTCGGAATGATAAATATATTTATACGGTTGTTTTGCTATTTTTCTCTTTTAAATTGATGATGTTAAATATTTGATGTTAGTCGACAGTGGGAATAATAGTGAAATAGAAATGTTTTTAGATATAAAATAGATTCTAGTTTAACATTTGGTGTGTTAAAAGAAGTTAAAGTAGCTTGAATAGTATTCTTTGAAATGTTACTAGGCATGATGCCTGATGATGTTAAGTTGTTGTCTTTTATATCTCCATTTTGTAAAAACGATTAAATCGCCACTTAGTTATCAAATTTAACAACTCTTTAATATGCTTCCCTTTGAAATTTTAACACAAGTTGACTTGTAAAAATTCTTGGTTTATTAAGAAAAACGTGACAATACCAAGTTGCTAAGAGATTGCAGAACATCGTTTTTTCGAGCGCTTCATAAATCGTCATCATTTGGCTATTCTTCTTTTTATAAGATGTCCGCCGGAAAGGTAAAAGAGAACGGATATAATAATTATAAATATTTTTTTTGTTTGGGTAAGGTTTTACGTCGACCCTCGTCAAATTTGGTTTGTGAACATACCGGTTTCGGCTATTTGCCATCTTCAGTGTTCTCTTTATAAAGTATTAAGTATAAACATAATACTGAAGATGGCAAATACCTGAAACCGGTTTGTTCACAAACCAAATTTGATGAGGGTCGACGTAAAACCGTACTCAAACAAAAATAAAATAAAAATAAATAAAATAAAGGTAAGCGTCCACCTCTGGTAGCCTCACAAATGCGAAACATTTTGAGCACATTTTTCATTACATTCTCAAACATTTTACGCGATATTTCATTAATTTTATCACGAATATTTTGTTTGAATTGTTCAAGTGTTTCTGGTTTGATTAAATAAATATTGATTTTCAGATATTCCCACAAAAAGAAGTCCGGAGCAGCCACACCAAGCGACCGTGGAGGCCAATAAATAAATCCATTTCTAGAAACAATTTGTTGTGAAAAGAGGTCTCGCAGTAGTTTCATTGTAATCCTGGCTGTATGCGATGTGCCATCGTCTTGTTGATACCACATGTTAATCAAGCCTAAAGCATGCAGCTGTGGTGTGAAATAGTGTTCAGTTGTATCACGATGTTGCTCCCCATTTAGAGTTACCGTTACGCCGTTTCCATTTTCAAAGTGAGAAACAATGATTCCTCCAAATTGCATATCAAACTGTTACTTTTAATGGATGCATGTTGAATAACTTGAGGGTTTCCCATTCCCCAGAACCGACTATTCTGTCTATTAACATATCCATTCAAATAAAAATGTGTCGTGTCACTTCTTATGATTTTTTTCATGAAAATCGAGGTTGACATAGGCGAGCTGCAATATGCTATTGGCATATGTACGGCAGCGTAAATGATATTGTGGAAGAAGCTCTTATGTCAACTAAATCCTCTATGGAAACGAATGTTAATCCTTGTGCAAAATTGTGGCCATAGTTGTTCTTTGAAGACCAATCTCGTGAGCACGACATCGAACTGATGATGATGGATTGTTTTGAACACTTTCTTGAGCAGCTGCAATGTTTTCAGCCGATATTGTAGTATGTTGTGGTCAATACTTGGGCCTATTAACTACAGACCCTTTTTCTTCGTAACCATTCACTACACGATAAATATAGTGCGCTTTGTTGGCACATTGTTTATCCAAAAAATTTTATGTAAATTTTTCATCGTCACAGTTATAGATGATTGATTTAATAAAATGTTTTAACGATTAAAACACGTTGGTTTATCAAATATTTTTCCATAATAAATTTGCCACGTGTCTACTTCACGACTGCTAAATATAAACTATCAAGACTAATGCTTACCAAAATGGCGGCAAAACAAATTAATATACGTTGGACACCTGGTGTTTTATTTTTGTACACGTCATAAACATCTTCCAATTTAATCGGACTATTCATAGTCAATCAATTCTAATTAAGTCTACTAATGAAGTCTACTGACTAACAACTCGATTCCCAATAACGACCTTGGCTGTTTTTTTCACTACAAATAAAAATTGACTGTCGGTGGCGCTGCTCAGTGATGAAGGCATAGCCACTATTGAACACTTGGAGGACAACATTCGCCGTGTTATTGCCAATATGAAGCCACAAATGTTGAAAAAAATCCCCGGTAGTAAGACTTCGAAATTAAACTAGATATAAGCCAACTATGGCTGTCATATGATAGAAGTCATATTTAAATAATATCTTACGAACAATGTAAATTTCATGACAATTTAAAAAATTAATCTGTTCGATTTCAAAGTTCTATACCTCTACAAAAACACCTTTTAGTACATAGCTCATTAAGAAAGTATTTTCAATTCACACAGTCTCTCTCTCTCTCGCCTTTGGTTATTTCATTATTGTTGAAGCTATTTGTATGTTACTCTCACCTCTTGTAACAACAACTTGTCAAACTCTAATATGCAGCATCATTCTATGTCTGGCTTATTACGTTTGTTATTATTTATTTTTTGATGTATCCCTGATACTGATGTTGCGTACAAAAAAACACTATAAATATAAAACGAGGACTTTTCAAATGTGTTGTTTAACATGATTCCTTACGTTGGTTGTATGTTATTTGTTATAACAACTAAGTGCGAAAGATATGAATGACTAAAAATTTTACATTTCTTTATTTATTGAAATCTTGAAGATACTTTATCATTCCAGAAATAGATGCAGCTCTTTCAGACCCTGAAGTTGTTGGTATTTATTGTTAAATTTTATTATTTTTTTTTTATCTTTGGTAAATATATCAGAATCAACCTAAATAATAAAACAGGCAAATATTATAATGGGGATGGGAATGCTGATGCAAAAACTTGAATGTTCAAAATAAAAAGGGAAACAATTGATGACTGTAAAATATGTAAAAAAATATCTTAATTAGTTAAAGTATCCAAACTTAAATATAATTATTAACTTCTAGTGAAAATGATGGTTGCAATGAAGTTGCATTATCACAGACATCCATAATATTGAGGTTGAGGGCAAATTTGAGGTTAGAAAGTATATTGTCTATTAAATGGTTAAATGTTGGGACTTAAGCTGCCATCCTTTGAAATATCTTTAGTAAGAAAATGGGAATTTGTTAGTATCGAACGTTACTCTCTTGAGCAAAAAACTTTAATTATGAAAATTTGCTATTAAAATGCTGAAAATTTCACTATATTATTTCGTAAAATTCAAGCTGCTTTTCCTCATAACCAGACTTCTTCTGAGACTGCTGGGCATACGTTAATCGCTAAATTTATAAAAAATCAAAAATTTCTCTAGCCTTACTGACCATCGTATTAATGTGTGAATTAAAACTGAGTTTTGCGTCAAGAAATATACCCAAATCAAAGAAATTGTTTTCTAATTCTAAAGGTTGTCTGCCCAGCAAAAAGTTGACCCTAACAAAGTTGTCCCTGTTAAATCTCAGCTATGGTATGTTGTTATTGTTATTATCGCATTCATGCTAAATTTAATTGACTCCATAATTAAAAATGATTCGAATTATAATTGTAACTTAGAAAAATGTGTACATCACTAGCAAACATAAGTATGCTACAATATTTTATTTATAAAAATAGACAACAGATGGCTGCCTTGCACTAGTAATAAAAAAAGGAGGTTTTGATTTCTATCATTTAGATAAGATTTAAGCCGGTTTAAGCTATTAGCCGAAAAGCCCAGCATTTGAAGCTTGTTTGGAAAAAGTCTGTAACTGACTCCCTCAAAAGCTTAGCTTCAGTATGTGGATCAGTATGTGATAAGGTTTACGTCAGCGTCTGATGGTTTGGCCCTAATATGACGATGGTCTTACCACTGGGGGTAGGAAGAACGCCCACCCGCTTCCTAACACATACACTCCTGATGTATACACGTTTTAGTAGGAATTTTTGTACTGTAACAGGACCATGTCCCCCCTCTCCTTGCTGAAGAGTTGGATGTTAAACCATCTCTTCGGAAACTTTTTAAAAGCGACCGATTTAAACCAACAGCCATCATGTTACTTCTCAACCAATAACCAGAACAGGGCTCTGAAGGCAACTGATTCCCGTGGCACCAGTGTGTCACTGGTTGGACTTCCAAAGTCTTATGTCTTTTTATTTATTTTTTTTTGCAGACCAGCTCTCAGGGGATGACCCCTACACATGCAATGCATTGTGCCCCAGAACTAGGAAATTAGGTGACGGGAAAGAGGGAGTAGTGTCTGTGGATATTCGATTTGAACTTTTCCAGTTTGAAGGTGACAGGAAAGACCTCCGGAGGGATTTTATTCCACATAAGGACTGTTCTGCTGAAAAACGAATTTTCCTTGTAATGCGCAGTGCGATTCACTGGCCGCTTAACCACAAATGGATGCACTCTCATCGAAAATCGAGTTAAACGCGAAAACTTTGCAAAGTAGGCAGTGAAAATTTTATATTGAGACTCCCTAAGGTATGCTTTTCTATTAACTCTTAAAAATCTGTTTGGTGCCCCTTTAGGCTAATAGGTAGTGTACTAGCTTGTCATTATGGAGGTTGTGGGTTCGATTCCCAACGAAGACCTTGGTTTTGTTCACTACAAAATTAAAAATTGACTGTCGGTGGGACTGCTCAGCGATGAAGGCATAGTCACTAGTCGCTACTTTTCTTAAAAAAAAATTCCCTAAATTCATTACAGAACTTACCAATGTAGTAATGACAGAACAGTGAAATGCATTCCACATTGCGTCGATGCTCTAGAGAATCAATAGAGTTGGGTACCCTATTGTCTCCAAAGAGCCTAGTGGCCCTCTTCTGTACGCGGTCGAGTAATCCCAAAATAGACTTTTGAACACCGGCCCATACATGAGAGTTGTATTCCATTTTTGGACAGATATAGGTGGTGTAGATAGAACGGAGATTGGATGGAGTGAAGTATCTTTTACACCGCTTTAGAAAACCGAGGCACTTGAAAGCTTCTTTAGAAATCTGAAAAATGTGATTTTAGTTCATCGAACATTACACTGAATTTTTATGCCAAGTGGTGCCCCTGTAGGCTAGTAGGTAGTATACTAGCTTGTCAGTATGGGGGTTGTGGGTTCGCTTTCCAACGAAGACCTTGGTTTTTTTTCACTACAAAAATAAAAATTGACTGTCGATGGGGCTGTTCAGCGATGAAGGCATAGTCACTGGTCACTGTGCTGTCTTTACATGGCAGTTAATTTCCGACTATCCTTCTACTTTCACAACCTATTTCATCTCTTCTCTATCGCTTTCCTAAAGAATGTAGCACGGTACTTGACTAAATAGGCATTGTTGCCTGAAGTGCTACTTCTCTTTAAAAAAAAGAGCTTTCGATCCCGTAATAACTATATCACTCATAGTAACAGATGCAGCACCTTTTGCAAATACAGATCTATGCGTAAGCATGCAACATTACTTTTTACGGACATTAAAATCGACTCTATTCATCCCACCCCATTCCAAGATTTTCACGAGATCATGATTAAGCGTATCATTCATATTTTGCCTTTTGGAACTCTCCGTCAACTGGTCTGGTCTATTTTCAAATGAATACGGATGACAAATGGCGCTGTTATCCGCAAAAGAATATATTGGTTTGAAAGTTCGACAAAGAAGGTCAATTTAGATAAATAAGAAATAGGGTAGGAGAAAGGACGGAGCTTTGCGGTACCCCTAAACTCGTCTGATGAAACCCCATCTATAACAATTCGTGAAGTGTGATTTCTGAGAAAACTCGATATAAATTTGGAGTCTTATGTCTCTTCCAGTTTGGGGGGCTCCTGATACGTCAGGATACTGGTGCCGACTTGTATCATAATGCGGAAGAGATCCATTTAGACTGCAAGCCTGCGGGTGGAGTTTGTTGATCATTCATGAATCCTTTGTTGACTAAAGCCGTGAGCTCTAAAAGATTGATAATGATTGAACATCCTTTTCTAAATCCATGTTGATGTCACGATATTAAAAGCAATAGGTTGTGGCTTAGGAAGTTACTGGGGTGTTTTTCAAGAAGTTTAGGTATAGAATTTAGTTTTGTAAATACCTCTATAATCCTTTGAAAATGGCACTGCCAGACTTAAATAAAAGAATGATATACGGCGCTTTTCCATTGACATAGATGTGTATCTAATGGATGAGTTAAAATTAAAGATAAAAGCAAGTTATTTGTACAGTACTTAAGCACCCAGTTGGGTATACCATCAGGTCCATGGTATTGATTTTGTTAATTTAATTCAAATTTTCCATAATCAAAATGTTGCCATAAAATAAATTTTCAAAGTTTCTTCTCTCAGTTCTGGTCACTTTTCATTTCCTTGTATTTTTTCTCCTCTTCACTTAATGTAGTTAAATCAAACTCTTTTTAAGTTCAATGTCTTAACCCTTTTATAAAACAACATGTTAATGAAAGCTAATGTATGCTGTCTTGTTAAAATAAAATAAAAAAAGATTTTAACTAAAAATAATAATTAAATTTAATTTTCTCATAAATAATTTTATCATTAAACATTAAATAAATACAGGTTTTCTACGAAAATCTACACATGTTAGATACAGAAAGTAATTTTTACATGAATAAACGCAGCCGCGCACACTCTCTCATACACTCTCCAGCAAAGAATTTTAAATAATTGAAATGTTAATTTATGCAGTTGTAGTTTTAGTAGGCAGTTAAGACAAAACAAATATAATTTTTTTACATGATATTTAATATGAACACGAACACGAACATGAACACTATCTTAATAAAGCAAATACCGGCTAAATTTCAAAGAGAAGAAGTAGAAGAAAAATGAAGAGAATTTAACAGGGATGGAAAAGTCGTTACTATTAATATAATATTTCATATTTATAATATTTTTTGAAGTAAAAAGTGAATAAATATAAATATACTTTAAATCAATTTTTATCAATATATTTTTTACATTTTACAAATTTATTAAAATAATTTTTCTAAGAAGTTAAAAAAGAGAAAAAGAGAAAAAATGGAAGAGAATAAACCTTTCCTAGAACTGTGGTGTGAGCAGATATTGATTATTGCAAGCGAGTTGCTGAGAGTATTTAATATTAAAAATTTTTTAACTATATGATCAGTACAGAAATGGCCGTCCATATGGACATGCTTTCTTCCCAGTAATACATATCAAGTATATTTTTTGAATAATAAATATTTTATGAGAGAACTCGCATAATAAAATATTTATTTTTAAAGAACTCTAGCATAAATTAACGAGGATTATATTTTTATTGTAAATAATAAGGTTTATTATGAATTTGATATTTCACCTATTAAACGCTTTATGCTCGAGTACATGAACCCTGTGAAAGATATTTTGTAATATTTAATTTTAGCCAAATAATTAATTAATTATTTTAACTTTACTGTTAACAACAGTTTTTATTATTTTATTTATGATGTTTTAAATTTTTTTTTTAAATATTTTCAGCGATCAACTTCGGAATGGTCGTGTGAATAGAGTCGAGTTTAATGGCAGTAAGATGCATTGTTGCATACATACGAATATATCAGTGTTCGGAAATGGTGCTGCATCTGTTACTATGGATGGTATAGATTTTACGGAATCGGAACATCGCTCTTGATGTTCTTGGCATAAAAATTCAGTCTAGTGTTCGATAAACAAAACTCATTTTTCGAGCTTCTAAAGAAGCTCTCAAGTGCATCGATTTTCTAAAACGCTGTAAGAGATACTTCACTCCATCCGATCTTCGTACTATTTATACCACCTATATCCATCCAAAAATAGAATGCAGCTCTTATGTATGGGCCCGCTCACCAAAGTGTATTTTGGAGTTACTCGATCGCATACAGGAGAGGGCCAAGAAGCTCATTGGGGACAGCAGGGTATCCAACTATTTTATTTAGATACGGTTTTCCGTCGACGTAAAGAACACTGAAGATGGCAAACAGCCGAAACCGGTTTGTTCACAAACCAAATTTGACGAGGGTCGACGGAAAACCGTACCCAAATAAAAGTAATTTTAACCCCGTCGGAAAATCCAAGCACATATCCAACTCTATTAATTCTCTAGAACATGGACGCAATGTGAGATTTATTTCACTGTTCGTCATTACAATGGTAAGTGCTCTAATGTAATTAGGGAACTTGTTCCTGTTACTCGAACGTTTTCACGTTTAACTTGATTTACATCGAGAGCGCATCCATTTGTGATTGTTGATTCGGTGAATCGCACTACGCATTGCATGGAAAATTTGTTTTTTAACAGAACGGTTCGTTTGTCAAATAAACTGCCTGCAGAAATCCTTCCAGTCACTTTAAATGTAGCAAAATTAAAATCGAATGTCCAAAAACACTACTCCCTCTTTTTTATGTGCGTATATTTTCCGACGGGGTTTTATTTATTTGGGTATGATTTTACGTCGACCATCGCCAAATTTGGTTTGTGAATAAACCGATTTCGGACATTTGCCATCTTCAGTGTTCTCTTTATACTATATACTCTTTATACTCCCTCTTTCCTACTCCCCACAACCTAATTTCCTTGTTATGATAGAATGCATTGCATAAGTAGGAGTTAACTCCTGAGTGATGGTCCTAACAAAAAAAAAATTAACTGAAATGTGTTCACCCATTTCGGTGGTTGTTTATTCCACAGCCTTTAAGTTTTAAATTATTAACCCAACTAAGTTGAAAAAACAAATAAGGTAGAAGTTGTTATTTTTGGAGCTACTTTCAAGTCACTTAATTTTCAGAATTGTATTCCCAAATCATGTGTTGTACAGTGTTAAATACGATATAGTTTTTCAAATTATTGGGACAGTTAACCACCAAAATCTATCCCTAATTTCCTAGTTCTGGCGCAATTCATAGCATGTCATCGCCTGTGTGCTGGCCCGAGAAAAAAAATTTCAGCTAAATTACATGGCTCCATCGATGGCAGGGGGAATGATATATTCAATCCTTGAAATTACTTCTTTTTAAATACTTTAAACCAGAAATGATTTCGTATAAAACAAATATAAAAGGCAGTTTTGTTTTTATTTTAATATTTTTCTCTTTTAAAAAATTATTTTAAAGAGAAGTTTTTCTCATACTCAGTTTTCAGAAAGAGAGATAGACCCTCTCTTTTATTATTTCTTAATTAGATTTCTTTTATTATGTTAAAGAGAAAGAGACTCTCTCTTTTATTATTTCTCTCTCTCTCTCTCTCATTCTCTCTCTCTTTTTCTCTCTAACTTAATAAAATAAATCTAGTTTTTCAGCAGTCGTTTAATTAGAATTTGTTTTAAGACAACTAACAACAGCTCAGGTGAAAATTAAACAAAAATCCATCGAATAACAGACAAGAGGAAGGGTGCCGAAATTTTCTCTCTTCTTAATTGTGTTGATTTATAAAGGGTATTTTTATAAAGGTTTAAAGCTTTTAAATGGAATAAAACAAAAATGAGTTTCTTAAATTAATACGAAATTTAGTTTATTCAAAGGATAATCATCAGAATAAAATATAAAATATAAAAATTATTTTCTGAAGAAGCTTTCCACAGGAAAGTGAAATATTGAAAAAATAAATCGTTATAATTTAAAAGACCGTTTAAAAGATTAAGATTTAATAAAAGTAAAAAAAGTTCGAATAAAACTGAAAATAACAAAAAATTAATATAATTTAAAAAATATATATTTAAAAGATATTACTGCAGGGGAAAGCATGTCCATATGGCCATTTCACTACTGCTCATCAATGGATTTTACCACTAATTTTGTAAAGTAAATTTTAAAATATATTTATTTATTAATTTTAAATAATAATATTATGCTTTATATTATATAAAGGTCTTTGTTTATTTTTCTGTTTTGGAAATAGTACTGATTATTATGTTTTTAAGGCTTTTTTTAATTTTTTAGTACTATTATTTCTCTCAAATTATTTTTTTTTGTAATTCTTTTTTAATTGGATTTTTTTTTACCCAAAAAAAAAAACATTTTAAACCTTCTAATTCCATATAAAGGAAAAAAAGGGATATTTATAATAATTGTTATTTTACACATTTTGCTCTTTACGCAGACCACTGCTTTAATCATTACCTATTGTCTAAATAATTTATTTAAGAGTAAAAGCAGTTCTGTTTGCTCTCTTCTCATGTAGCTAACATTATGTTACTGGTGGTAAATTCATAGTGTCTTTCATCTTTTCGAATTTGAGTTGGTATAAACCTTCAACTTGAACTTGTTTTCTTTTAGCCATTTAAGGCAAAGAAAATCACTAAAAGAATCTGGTTTCTAAATATGCACGCATGCGCTTAGTACTCTTTCGAATATGAACACAGTAACAACGTTAAAGTGGTAAAAGCGGTTAAAAACGAAAATGTAATAATACAAGTGATGGATATTAAAAAAAATATTTAATTAAACAAAAATGTGCAGAAATGTAAAGAAAAAATAAAGTGAAAAGAGAATTTTATAATTTAAAAACAAATTTAATAAAAAAAGATATGAATTTAAAACCTGTATAAAACAAATTCTATTACAAAACAAATAATATAAAATTTTCTTTGGTTTTCTTGCAATTTGTGGATTTAGTTTATTTATCATGAAAAAAAGGTAATTTGTTTTTAATTTTTATGGCATTATTTTATGTGTTTTATATACAATTTATTTATTTTCTATTATTCTTCTACTCTAAATATTTTCTCATTTATTTTCACTTTAACAGCGCCTGGTTTTAATTTTTCCCTGCTTATAAATTAATTAAACATGAGTTGGTTTAACCCTTTGGGTGTTTTAAACATTTTTTTTGACCTGATTTATTAATATTTAATAAATTTGTTTAAAAAATAAATAAAATTAATTATTTTTTATAAAAATAAATATTCTTCTATTTAAACTTGCTTTGAAGTTCATATCGGCAATTATTTTTTAACTGGTTTGATTCCCTTAAAAATTTTACAATTTTTCCCAAATCGACTTATGGACGATTCCTCTAAGTTTATCTATTAAAATTACGTACCAATTACAAAAAAATTTTCTATAGTCTAAAAACAGATTTTTGCAAAATAAAATTGCTATTGTTAAGGCCTTAAGGCCTTAATACTATAGTACAATACATAATTTTGGGAATTAATTCTGAGAAATGCACGTGAATTTAGTCCCATAAATAAGAATTTTGCATAATTTTTTTTATCAAGTTGACTGGCTGCATTAATAATTGGTACGGCCATTAGTACCAATAATTTTGGTTAAGTGGATCCTTATCACTTTTTCTATATTTTAAAATGGGTATATCTCGGTATGCCTGAGAGAATATCTCAAGCAGATATTGAAGCAAATCCATCCGAAAAGAGTGCATCCAAAATGCCTATTTTTCCCCATTACAGTACCAAAAATATGCGGGTTTGTTTTCTTTATAAACTTTATTTTGCAGGATCTTTAGAACACACCATTGTGATCCATTTGTGTACTTTGTGATCCATTGAGTATAATTTTTCAAAACTTCGTGCAATGTTGTATACGTTTCGTTCATAGTTGTGCTGAATCCCAATTGAATAGAGAGATTTTTTTTTCTGCCACATCTCAGCCTTCAAATTTGAAACTGAACCGGCGATGGTTAAACGCAAGTTCACAGATATATAAGCCATTCCCATATTTTTTACTAAACCAGCGATGCGTGATAAGATTTACGTCAGTACCTAGCTGTGCAAGCCATAACCTGATAATACCACTGTGGATAAATTGTAGCGTCATTCTCGCCTTAGGAAGCCTTCAGATAAATATATCCTCCAGTCACTCCCAGTTGCAACTTCGAGAGCCCGGAGGAGGCTGACACACAACTCCTTGTTGAAAAGTTGAAGACTATTCAACTTTTGGTGCAGAATGCATGAAGCTTAATAAAATTAAAGAACACAACCGCAATCATGCTCACTGGAGCTGGAGCATTCATTGTGTTCATTGTGCATGATTCAACCCACACAACTCAACCGAGGGTCTCGAAACCACAACCACCATGATACTCACCCGAAGGGCCAACCTCAGTAATCAGTCAGAGAACAGATAAAAGGCTAAAAAGACAAAAAGCTGAAATCTGGGCCTTTACTGATTTCCGTAAAAATAAAGTGAAATTGTCCAGTTGGTTCCTGCTAGCCTTGTAGGGGAGTGGGCTCCCAGTTTACTTCCGTTGACACATATAATGACGGTGATTTTCCGTCAAAACATATCAATGCGCCCCGGGGGGACTAAATCTGTGATATCATGATAGCAAGTGAACGTGTTTGCTTTATCAACGGAATAAAATTTTGGAAAATTAACTTGACGTTTTCGGTATGATGTTTCGCTGACTCTTAGCTCTATGAGTTTTTTATATCTCAAAACTGATGTCGAAAATTCTGAATTTTTTCTGATATTCCTGTTTTAGACACAATGTAATCCATCCAATCGATTTGTGTTACCAGTTGTGAGGCATTATTTTCAATAGTGGGTATTCAATCTGCATCATCTCATTGGTGAAAATGGTTTCAGCTTACTGGGTTGCGGTATTCAAACGGAGGTTTAGGTGGATCGTTAACAGTAGTGCGCAATCCTTTAAGTGTCTCAGCAATAGGGGGAATATACACTTTGTTTTCAGGTTTTTTCTGTTCAATCCATAACCAAAATTTATGAATACATAGCACCTGGATTCATCATGTTCAGTTGGATCTTGTACCTAAGATATCGTTTACATAAAAGAAAGTTGTACACATTTTTCATGTATCCACATTGTACGCATATTAAAACAACTTTTGCATACTGCACTACACCACTCAAATCTCTTTCAATCAAAATAATGATAATATGCTGTTTTAAATGCCTCAGTAAACTGATTTTTTTAATTCCGTGTGCCTATTTTTGGGACAGTATGATCAAAAATGTAACAAAAGTTATCCAATTTTAGGCACTTGTTATTTTTCATATTGAAATATTTAATGTTCTTCTATTTTTAAAAATGTCATTCACTTTGCACAAAAGCGTTCTTTATGCCACAGCTAGCTTGACAATACGAATGATACAGAAGTTCATATTTTTAAGCTACTTTCACGTGCATATCTCGGAATGTTCTACTGCTGACCCTCGTTTTTGTATTTTACACGTATTTACATTATCAGCATTTTTTCTCTACATTAAAATAAAGTCAAAGTGATTTTATAGATCTTTAAAATCTAAAAAAAACCAAATGGGAATTTTATAAGAAGTCTAACAAAATAATTTTGTTCAACAGAATATGGGAATGTCTAAAAAAGTCGTACTAATTTTGAAAGAACTTAAGGACTTACTAGACAATAGCAGTTGCAAAATTTTCTATCGAAGTCGTTAAATAATTTAATGAAGTCGTTTTAACTCACACTGTTACACCAATGGTTTGTGGTATTTTATGGCTGTGCTGTCACCAGTCTGTTCGCTAGTGTAAAGTTATTTCGAACTATCGACTGGTGAAGGTCGGCCTTCTTCCCTCTCAAAAAATCTCTTATAATTATTTGTATAGGGCCAAGATCTCTATAGCGGACACATGTATTATTTACATCCAAATATTATCTTCTTTGATTATTATCTTAGCCAAAAAATACTTAGAATTTTCATAGCGCGTTCCTAAAGTTCATTCCCGATTTCAAGTATGCCAATCATAATCTACCTAAAAGCTTTGTCTATCTTGCAGCCATTTTGTCAGGATTACTCGTTTGGCGCATAAATGCAGGAGTTTTTTGATAAACTAAACTCGTCATCTTCTTCGAGGTCTCCATCCGTCGCTGTAAAATTTTTCATAGTCCTGCTGAATTTTATCAAAATTACAATTTTTAAAATTCCTAGTAATAGAAAAGAAAGACATTTAAAGCAGCCAAACTCCTATAAAAGATAAAGCATATTATAGGACCATTCACAAGCTACTTTTAACAGTGATTATACACTGTCAGTTACAGCAAATCTTTTAGCTGCATATTTAAAAATATCACCCTTCTTTTTAAAATGCAACATCATCCAAATCAAGAAAAATAAAATGATGCGCTAAAAAAATTTCCAGCTGGTTGTGCGATGAGATGTGGACAGAATGGGATCTGTTTTATAAACTTATATTTGTAATGTATTATATCATGGATAAATCTGATGCAATTTTAATCGCAATTTCAATCAAGCTTAGATTTTAAGAAACTTTCTGCAAAAAGTTGATGGCAGTTAGCGTAAGCTATAGATATGCAGAATTGCTAGGCTATCGTAACGCACGATAAAGGGGAAATAAAAAAAAGAAACAAAAGCTCTTACCAGTTTGCTGGACCAAACGAGAATTATTATTATCATCGTAGCTGAAAAGTATACTTTAAGCTGTTTGCTGTTTTAAGAATTTTTTTTTGCTGCTAAGTTAAGAAAATATCATCAGATAGAACAACTATTTTCATTGGAGAAAATAGAAAACAAGTCAAGGAAACGTTGGAGGACTTAATATATTGAAGTACAAGAAGTTTTTAATATATTTTTTAAATTTTCGAGTAATCGTGGGATAAATAAATTTTAAGAACATTTTAGTTAAAACAACCGAAAATTTGGTCCATAATTCTGCCAGTAAACGTTTTAATTCTTTTAATTTTGTATAGAAATTTCTCAAAAACTGTTAAAATTATTTTGGCTAGCACAACCCTATTGAAGTCTTGAAACTATGTGAGAAACGGTTTTCAGCTTAAAATTTCAAGTATAAACTGGCCTGTGACTTTACTTCCGAAAGTTGCTGTATAACATCAATACAAATCGTTTGAGAATTATTTATTTTAATTCGATACCTGGTTAGTTTTCAAGCTAATTTAGTGGCAGAATTCAAGCAAGGCTCTTTTGAAGCTTTGAAATTGTTCGTAAAAGATGTTCCGCTTTAAGACTATCTTGTGAATCTACTTCCAAAAATTGCTGTATAATGTAAATTCAAATCGTTTGAGAATTATTAATTTTACCTCGACGGCTGGCTGGTTTTCAAGCTAATTTACTGGCAAAATTCCAACAAATCGCTATTGTAGACTTGAAACTGTTTTCTGTATTTAGCTTCAGGTACAGACTGGGTTGTTAATTTAACTCCAAAATTTTTGGATAACGTAAATACAAATCGTTCGAGAGTTATTAATTTTATCTCGACGGCTGGCTGGCTTTCAAGCTAATTTACTGGCAGAATTTAAGCAAATCTTTATTGAAGTCTTGAAACTGTTTTCTCTTTTAATCTTCAGGTGCAGACTGGGTTGTGATTTTACTTCCAAAAATTGCTGTATAATGTAAATACAAATCGTTTGAGAATTATTAATTTTATCTCGACGGCTAGCTGGCTTTCATGCTAATTTACTGGCATAAATCCAACAAATCTCTATTGAAGTCTTTGAACTGTTTTCTGTTTTAATCTTCAGGTACAAACGCGGTTGTTCATTTACTTCCAAAATTTTTGAATAAAGTAAATACAAATCGTTCGAGAATTATTAATTTTATTTGGACGGCTGGCTGGCTTTCAAGCTAATTTACTGGCAGAATTCAAGCAAATCTCTATTGAAGTCTTTAAACTGTTTTCTGTTTTAAGCTTCAGGTACAAACGGGGTTGTTAATTTACTTCCAAAATTTTTGGATAACGTAAATATAAATTGTTCGAGAATTTTTAGCTGAATTGTTCTCAAGATAATTTATTAGCGAATTGAATTATTTTAATTTAAAAATTTTAGCTAAAATAATTTTTTTAATATTTTTAAGAATTTGAGGTAATTTAAAGCTGATAAACCATAAATTAAATTTAAATTTTAAATTAAATATTAAATAAGACTTTCGTAATGCTAACATAACATACGTTATCAAATTTTTTCACTTGCCCCAACAAATTTAAAGTAACAAAAAAAAGGAAAATGAATTACAACTTTAAGTATAATTTAGATTATGTGAGTTCTACAAAGTACTCAGCAACTTCAATCATACTCTTGTTTATATGAGAAAACTTGCCAGACTTTTGTGCAGAAAATCTTGTTATCATTAGAATGCGCCAGAGGAAAAAGTAATGAAAAAAATGTATATGAAAAAAAAGAACATCAAATAGTTGAGTAGATGTTAACAAACTTAAGCATCTTAAATAGACATAACAAATGTACGAGATGTGTTCAATAACACTAAAAATAAGAAAACAGTTTTAAGAAATGTATTACGAGCCAAGTATTTGTTTGCTCTGCTTGTTAATCTTAGCTATAATAAAACGAATTAAATTTATAGAGGTCTAAATGAAGTTGTTAATTATAATACTAACTAACTCTCCATTTTTTTTAATGCACCTCGTAGTTTATAAATAAGTTTTTAAGGACAGAGTCTTTGTATAAAAATTAAATACATTTTGTTTTTATTTTTAATATTACCACCCAAAGGTGTGGTGGTATGTTTAGAAACATAATCTTCAGGAAGATTATACCAATGGCTATTTAGTTTTATTTCCAATATTTCGGCACACCATTAGGTGGCATCATATTTCTGAATATACCACCCATTGGTGTGGCGAAATATTAATATTAAAAATAAAATTTATTTAATTGTTATATGAAAACCTGGTGTCTACAAAAATTAATTCTAAAATATTAAAAAAGTCAATTAACTATAATTATTATTTATACCTCGTATTTGTTAAAATTTAAGATGACGAAGAGGTAATATTTTGAACAACAACATAAAGCTAAATATTTGGGATAATAACAGATCATGAAAAATAAAATAAAAAAAAAGGAAAATTAATTTTACGAAAATAATATCTACAACTTACAATATCCGTTATAATAAAACTAAAGTTTTATGTTGTTGGAACAAAATTTTGGATTGTCTTCTAAACATGGCTTTCCTCTTATTTACGGAGATACAGCCATTTTAAGTTTTTAATTTAATTTTCATATGAAAATCGATTTTTTATAGGTGATTCCAAATTATTTCACAAATGGCTAATATTAAATAAATACCGTCAATAGGAACACCCTTAAATTTTTGGCATTCTTTGTTAAAGCATACTATACTACTATACTATTTGTGAGAATTTCAGTCTATTAAAAGTCTAAAGATAAAAGGTTATTCGGACGCATGGATATTTTTCCATTCCATTTCATTCGAATGCCGTTTTGACCATGTTTACCACTAAAAATAAGGCATGACCTTCATACAGCAAAATCGGGGATTTTTTGCTTAAATTTAAAAACAAAAAATTACTTGGAAGCGAAATATCAATAATAAATAAATTCTCTACTGAGCATTTTTTTGATGATCAAGATTTTAAATGTTTCGGTCGCGTGACCGGTAAAATTTTAATTCATTTCAAAATTTTCTCACTCACTTCTTCCAACGTTCCTAAAATTTATTTAGCTGCATTACCTATTTAGTTGTAGCGTTACCCTATTTCGTTTGTTTAGGTTACACTACCGTAAAAGTTAGTGCGCAATAATATTGTCGATTTTGAACTCTGTCCGTTTTATAAAAAAGTTGATGAACGTTTCTGGCAATATATGTTTTTTCATCCTTTACAACATGTTTCAGCAACATATTTCCGTTTCAGTTTGTGATATAATATAAGCTGCACTTATTTCGCATTAAAATATTACCAATGGAGAGCAATATTTCATCCCTAAGGGCAATAAAAAATGATTTTTTTTCCCAATCGTAGTGCTGACACCACTAGTTATATACAAAATTTTTCAAGCGAAATAAGTAAAGTTGTTAAACAACTTTCGCTAATTTGAATGGGGTATTAAGATTTTGACGAAAACAACAAGGCTAAATAAAGTGTTACCAATATCAGCGAATTGCTACTAAATGTTTCTGGCAGCTTATTTTTCTACTACCAAATGCTTTTCTAACATTTAAGAGAATTGCCAAAATGTATCACATTTCAGGGCCATACAATTCTTTTGTTGAATCATTGTATTACAGTTACTATCGAGTTATCAAATATTTCGAGCGAAATTAAAACAATTAAAGATAATACTGATGATTGGATGAGAGCTGAATAAGTGGTCACTTTCATCATTTATGGCCGTCGTTACTGCGGTGAGGTATTTCTGTGTTTGTTTAACAGTAGATCATAAGTTCACATCCCAACAGGGTCTTGAGTTAAAAAAATATATTATTGTTGCTGTGTGGTGGAGCTTGTATAGAAGAAAATTAATAGGTGAAATCGAAAATCGTGTACAAAATTATAATAAAACAGCTTTGGTTTCGTAGCTAAGTTGGATGAAATGATTGAACAGAATATAGTGAGTTCGCCGGAGTTATAAAACGTTGTGATTTGAATATGTGCGTCGGTAGAAAACACATAGGACTTTGAGCACTTTGACTCTGGTTGGACCTATAGAATATTATGTAAGATGTTTCTTGCCAGTGTCGCAGACTAAATCAGGTGGCACTTGGTATAATTACAGGGTGTTCGCCGAGAAGGTATACTACTTTGTTTGTTTATAATTTTTGATTAATAAAAGAGATCTTATATTGATAAATGTTTTATTTAATGTCGGCAATTGTATATGGAGTACAATGACAGATAAATGCCCGCCTCTATTAGCCTCACAAATACGATTAATTTTGAGTAAACTTTTCATTACATTCTCACACATTTCACGCGGTATTTTATTAATTTCATCACGAATATTTTGTTGGAGTTGCTCAAGTATTTTTGGTTTGTTTGCATAAACCTTGCTTTTGAGATATCCCCACAAAGAGAAGTCCGGAGCAGTCATATCAGGCGTGGAGGTCAATCAGCATCATGATATTTTGAAACAACATTTTTTGGGAAGAGGTCTCGCAGCAATTCCATCGTAATCCTGGCTGTATGCGATGTGGCACCGTCTTATTGATATCACATCTTAATCCAGCCCAAGGCATATCATGATATTGCTTCCCATTCACAGTTGCCGCGGCTATGCCGTCTTCATTTTTAAAGAAGTAAGGTCCAGGGATTTCTCCAGACCAAATTGCACACCAGACTGTTACTTTTAATGGATGCAAAGGTGAGTGTTGCAAAATTTAAGGGTTTCCGCTTCCCCAGAACCAACTATTCTGTTTATTCACATATCTATTCAAATGAAAATGTGCCTCGTCACATTTTGGTTTTTTCATGAAAATGGGGGTTGTCGTTAACGAGCTGTAATATCCTATTGGGATATATATGAAGGGGTAAATGGTCTTGTGGAAAAAGGTCTTGTGTCAACTAAATCTTATATGGAAACAAATGTAATGGCCAAAGCTGTTTATTTCTGCACCTGGCCGTGGGCCAAACCACTGTGTATAAAAAGCAATGTCATTTACGCCCTAGGAAGCCAAAGACTAATTCTAGCAACAGGTCTTACCTAGTTGCAATTTCAGCGGTTCGAAAGCAGGGTTGCAAACGACTATTTCTTGCTGAAGAGCTGGAGACTATCCAACTCCTGGTCCAGAACGCATGACTAGCATGCTCACTGAATCCGGATCATTCACCCGTTGGTATGATTAAAGGCGAGATGATCCTGGTCAACATAAATCAGTTCATGCTTGGGGCCGCAAAACCACAACCACCACGATACTTCCGAAGGGCTAACCTCAATAATCAGTCAGAGAAACAGCTAAAAGTCTAAAGAAACAATTAGCGGAAAATCTGGGGCTTACTTACCCGTGGAAATAACGTGAAGCTTCCAGTTGACTCCCTGCTTGCCTTCAGGGGACTGGGCTCCCTTATACCCCCAGCAGCACAGGTCTAGATAGTATTCTATAAAGACAGATAAATGTGCCAAAGCTGTTCATTGAAGATTAAGCTCCTGAGCAGATCGCCGAAGTGAGGCGGGTGGATTGTTTTGAACACTTTCTTGAGCAGCAGTAATGTTTTCCGCCGATCTTGCAGTACGTTGTGGTCCATGCCTTACAGACCATTTTTTTCGTAATCATTTACTACACAATAAATATATTGCGTTTTGTTGGCACGTTGTTTCAACTAAAAATTTCATCATCACAGTAATCGATGATTGATTTTGATAAATTGTTTTAACGATTAAAACACGCTGGGTTATCGAATATTTTTCTATAATATATTTGCAAAGTGTCTATTTCACGACTGCCAAAAATGAGCTGTCAAGACTAATGTTTTCCAAAACAAAACTAAGTAGTATACCTTTCCGGCGAACACCCTGTATTAAAAATTTAGGTGGTTCTATTCTATCATAAGAAGCTGCTTGAAAACTAAAAATAAAAACTATTTCAAACCACTTCTTCTGCTTCGTTACTCCTTGTGCAGTATCGCTTGCAAGCCCTATGGCGTTAATGTGATCGGGAGAAATGGCAATGAAGAATTATGTTTCATGTTATAACATACTTTTCTTAACCATCATTCTCATCTTCAGAACTAATATTATTACGAAATTAGCGCTAAAGCTCTTAAGACTTAAATACCTAGTAATTTTGGCTGCCTTTATTGCAATCTGTGAATAGCCCAAATGTATACTTTTTGCTTAGCTTAAAGTACTCAAAAAAGAGCTAAAAGAAGTTGAAAAAAATCTCAAAAAACTGACGGTGTCTTAAAGCGGAAAATGCGTAAATGTTGCTGGTGTTATAAAGGAAACAACATATTTTTTGCGTCTTCCTCCTTCAAGAGGAAAAGAACTTTTACAACAAGTTAAAGTACGAAAAAGGAACTGCTCTCAACTAAAGTTTGTTTTCTTGAAAAATACAAAAAAAAAAAATAGAAATACAAAAACAAGTATTCAGTTTTTCTTAACAATTTTCACACATACAAGTCATTCATGTGAGTAAAAAAAATTACAACTCCAATTTACACCAACAACAACAAAATCCACGTAAAAAGTATAGGAAATGTAAAAAGAAAAGCAAAATGAAGTACTTATTTTTTTGTTTGTTCGTCTTAAAACAGTCTTAAGTGTTTTAAGCGCAATAAAAATTGAAAAAAAGAAAAAAGAAAATAAGGTAAAGTGTAAGTGATACTGAAGCTTAAACAGGAAAAGCAACAATAAAAACAATTTAAGTTAAAACCACCATGCGAGTGGTAGAAAAAGTGGAGTAACTAGGAGTATTACTTTGGTAAGTTGCATGGTTTTTCCAAACACTAGACGAGCACAAAGATGTGGTATTATGAGCAGCTTAAAGTTCAGTGGAGCAAAGGTAACAGATAATGCTGATATCTTTTATCGCATGCTTTATGTGGGAAACATCATTATAGGTAAAGAAAATTTTGTGAAATATTGTTGGCTCAATGAGTTTTTGTTGTTATTGCTGCTGTAGAAGGCTTTAGAATTGTTCATAAAAAAATTGTATGTATACACATTTAACATATCAATTTCTTTTTTTTATCGAATTACCGAAAATAACATATTGCGAATTTGGAAGCCAGTAGCTCTTTTTCGGTTCTTTTGTTTGTGTTGCATATAACAATTACAATTTTTATTTTTTTGTTATTTCAAGTAAACATTTGATCAACAAACTTTGCAATATATCAGTATTAGTTATAAACAGATTTCAAATGTTTAGCCACATGTTGCCAAAGAAATAATATTTAAAAGCTTATACATCTTTTCCTTTATTTCTTAAGTGCAGAGTATAAAAAAATTTTGTAGGCTTTAGTATTTTGACAGAAAAGTTTTGTAACTTATCATTATTATTAAAAATGTTTAGCAACATGTTTCAAAAATGATTTTCAATAAAGTTTAAACAATTTTATTGAAATAAGATATAATGGCTCGGCAAATTTGAGGTTAGTAAATAAATTGGTTTAAAGCATACATTTGTTTTAAGTTACGTCAGTTTTGTTGATACAAGTGTAAAGTAGAGATATAAGAGTTAGTAATGAATGAAACAATGAAATATGATGTGGAGAAATTTCCACGTTGAATGACGTCCATTCTTTTCACAAAAATCTGAAGTACATTTTACAACAAAGCTTCTCTTATCCCGTCAATGCAGCGCCGAAATTCACATTTTTTTCAGAGGCTCAGTTTTTTGTAGATTGTTTACGTAAGCCCGATTTGTCAAATGAGAAAATAATCCGGCAGCTTTAGATGACAAGAATAACGAAACCAATCGATATCGCAAAATCGATAAATTACGGGATCGTAAATATTTTTCATGCAATAACTATTGCTGTGTGAGCCCTCCCCCCGGGGGCACATTTATGGTCTTTATAGTACGTAACAGCTATCTAGATCTGTGCAACTGGGGGAAAAAGGGAGCCCAGTCCCCGGAAGACAGGCAGGGAGTCAACTTGAAGCCCCACTAATTTCCACGGGGATCAGTGAGCCGCAGAGTTCATTATTTGTCTCTTTAGACATTTAATAGTTCTCTGACTGATCATTGAGGTTGGCCCCTATATGAGAGTAACGTGGTGGTTGTGGTTTCGCGGCCCCATAACAGTATAATGGTTATTATGGTGGCCAGGATCATCTCACTGATAAGGACACGCAAAGTGAATGATCCAGTCCAGTGAGCATGCTGGACATGTGTTATGGTCAGGAGTTGGAAAGTCCCTGCTCTAGAAGGTTTCTGTTGCATAGAAATATAGCTTCGGCTTTCTAGGACCAGCATGACGTTCCAAATTATACAATTGTGATATAAAACGAATCACACTATCTGTTGCTGTGTGACCCATCACCCCCCCCCCCCCCCTCCCGGCGCATTTATCGGTCTTTATAGAATACTTGACTATCTAGTCCTGTGCTGCTGGGGGTATAAGGGAGCCCAGGCCCCTAAAGGCAGCAGGGGTCAACTGGAAGTTCCACGTTATTTCCACGGGAATTAGTAAGCCCCAGAATTTCCGCTAATTGTCTCTTTAGACTTTTAGCTGTTTCTCTGTCTGATTATTGAGGTTGGCCCTTCGGGAGTATCGTGGCCTCATAGAGGTATTGTTTTATGATGGCCAGGATCATCTCACCTTTAATAACACCTACCTGGTGAATGATCCAGATCCAGTGAGCATGCTAGTCATGTGTTCTGGACAGGAGTTGGATAGTCTCCAGCTCTTCAGCAAGGAGTAGTGGTTTGCAACCCTGCTCTGGAACCGCTGAAATTGCAACTAGGAAAGAATTGTTGCTAGAATTAGTCTTCGGCTTCCTAGGACGTGAATGACGTTGCTTTCCATTCATAGTGGTTTGACCATCTGATTAAGGCCCACGGCCAGGTGCAGATGTAAATCTTATCACGAAATGTAGCTGCGTGACTTGTGGCGCCATCTTGCTGAAATCAAAATCACTGATATCAACAGTAACCAAATGTAGTCACAAAAGAATTCGTTATCGTGGTTAGGAAGCCTTTAAAAAAATGCGGGCCGGTGATGCCGCTTAACCACAGATAGCAGCAGACGGCATTTTATTTGAATATAATGTTTTTTCGAGGACTGTTTGTGGATTTTGACAGCCCCATCGGCGAAAATTTTGCTTGTTTACATAACCGCCTTGCATAATGAGCCTCATCTCTGAAAAATGCTTTGTTTTCGTTCAGTCTTTCAAACAGCCAATTCACAAATATTCGATGAAAAGTATGATCGGTCAGGTTTCATCCTTGAACGAGTTTAATTTTATAAGCGTGAAGATGAAGATTTTAATGCAAAATGTTGCGCGAGGTGACTCTAGTGATGCGTAATTTTTGCAAACGTTTACGAGTTGATGTTCTAGGCTCATTTTCGAAATATTGCTATACAGCGGCTATATTTGCAACACTATGATTACTAAGAGTATAATGTTTTGGTCTATTGTCAGCAACATTATCATGTGAGCCTCGAATTTAGCAATCAAATTACGCACTGTGGAGCCTGATAACCAGGAAAAGCTGCCCGAAGTTTTGTGAAGTGATACAGTGAAATCTTTACCATTTTTTAAGTAAATTTTCCTAACTGCAAGTCTTTGCTTAAGAGTGTAATGTTCTATGGCTGAAAAATTCAACTTTTTACTAAATAAATATGAATTCTTGATATTCAAGCATTTGGAACACAATTTGGTTTATAACCTCAAATTCGAACAATCAATATTTATGGCCTATCAGCATGTTGCTTATAAGCTTTTGTATAAGTTTTGAAATCCAGCTTAGCTTCATGTTTCTAATCTATTTGAGTATTAAGTCAAGGCGGATGAGGGAAATCATATATTTCGTACTAACACCTGAACCCATAACAATAATTCATTAACCCATAATTATAAGACTATATTGTTGGCGATATTTTTTTTAAAGGTGCTAACTGAATATAGTGAAACACAGGAATAACTATTACAATATGTATAAAATAAGAACTGATATTCAAATGCTGAGCAACATTTTTGTTTAGCAACACTTGTTGAGATTTTCGTATATACTTTCAACTTTTTACTAAACAAATATAAATTCTTGATATTTAAGTGTTCAACATGTATGGACAGGTTACTTGTCAGCTTTTGTATAAATTTTTGAGATCCAGCTTAGCTTCATGTTTCTAAACTATTTGAGTCTTGAGTCAAGGCGGATGAGGGAAATCATATATTTCGTGCTAACACCTGAACCCATAATAATATAAAATTATAATGCTGGCAATATTTTCTTAATAGGGTGCTAACTGATAATAGTGAAACGCAGCGATAACTGTTACAATATGTATAAAATAAGAATTGATATTCAAATGCTGAACAACATTTTTGTTTAGCAACACTTGTTGGGATTTTCGTAAATACTTTTAAAAATCTTTTGTTGTAATTATTTGAATTATTATTTTTTGTAATATTTTCAGGGGCAACAATATGTTGCTAACGGAAATGGATAATTTCCTTGCAGTTTTAAACATTTTTTAGGAACTATCAAAAATTATTTGACCAAGTTGTGGTTTCCTATTTATACGTCAACATGTATCTGCAGCATTTAATGTAACAAAAATATTTAAATATTATTCGTTATTAAGTTCTGCATATCACTAGTATTTGGTGGTGAATTTGTTGTGAACAGGCGTAAAGTTTGCTTTAAGAGAATAAAACAGATTGCTTTGTGATATAAATTTTATCTCACAAAGCGTTTGATTAAAACAGTTATTACCTGCATCTTTTATCAGAAATTGAAGTTTTAAGAATTTTGCAGTAAACAGTTAACGCTGCATTCAAAACATGTTGCAAGCAACATTTTAATAAAATAAACCAAATTTTTGGCAACATTTTGCTAGCAGCAAAGTATAAATTCCTTAACAGAATAAAAAGCTTCTACTAATGCCGAAAAATATTGTAATTTACAAGGGAAAGCCAATCAAAATCACCTTTATTTGCCTCGAAGTGAATTTGATGATGAGCTGTACTGCTCTTTTTAAGTCGTTATAAAGTTTTCTGTTTCTATTGATGTTATTATACTGGTTTATCTATTTTGCACTGTATTTCGTTTTCCTTCAAATCTGCAACATAAGCCGTGACATTTTGTTCGTGTGTTGTTGAAATGCTGTATAACTTAAGGAATTTTTGTGAACTTCTTTTTTTCAGACGTTTTTAGTTTTGCTTATTTCTCTTATTTGGAAATTCTTTGTTAGTGGAATTTATGTACTTAAAAGTTTACTTGCTTTTTGTGCTATTGCAACAAAGCTAAAATCTCTATGGTTATGTTAACTTCCCTTTTCTTTCCTTCCTTTTATATCGCATGATTCGTTTTGGGAAAAAAAGACTAAAACTAAAAATAAAACACCACAACAAACACCTATACGAATTCATTGTACTTTTAGTTTTTGTTAGATTTTGTTGCTGGCTGACGTCGTGCACTTGAAATAAATGCAGCAATATATGGGAAGTAAACAAAAGTTAAGTTTCTTTTGAAGAATTCTTTCTTAGTGTTTTGTTGTGAAGCATGTAAACCAACACTATTTTTGAAATGTGATTTGGAAGAATTGAAAAGATATGCACTAAAATTTTTAAAACTTAAATTAAAGTGTCTAAAGTGAAAATAAAAACTTGGCAACATGTTGCTGGCTGCAGGAAAATTTACTAATTATATTTTTGTCTATAAATATATCAACTAGTTTGTTAAAGATATTTATTTATTATTTATGCTTTTCATAAATATTGACGTAGGGAATAGAAAAAGTTACAGCAACATGCTGCTGCTACATGTATGGAATCATCTTTGCTTTTATATTTGTATTAATATTTTTATTTATAATAACTTTACGGTCTTTTTAAATTAAATTAACAATATATATTTTTTTCTTTTCGATATTTCGCTTTCCTATGGAAAGCTTCTTCAGGAATAAGAGATATTTATTAAAGATAAAAAAGGTCGATTAAAAAAACTACAAAAATATTTTTATTTATGAAAAGTGGGCAAAGTTGAAGTTAGAAAGTAAATTGTCAATCAAGTGATTAAAAGTCAAATATTGAGCGCGCATCCTTTAACACTTATTTAGTAATAAGTTGCGCAATTTCCAGCATAGATTTTAGTATTTTTGAGCAAAGAATATTAATTGTAAAAATTTACTTTCCATATGTTGAAAATTTCACTTTATTACTTCGAAAAATTCGAGAAGCTTTTCCTTATAATCAAGCGGTCTTAGAAGGAGCTCAGAATAAGCTGAGGCTAACTTTCGAGCTAACAGTATTATTGTTAACCTTAGATCAAAACAATTAACTCGTAGTATGCAAACATAACAGCTGTACAACAAGGTGTTTGGAATGAGCCTGGAAAATTAATTCTCCGAAGTTTGCAATAACTGGGCATCACTAAGACACTTTGTGCTATATTTCTAAAAATGATCTTTATCTTCATGCTTATAATATTAAACTAGTTCAAGAATTAAAGTCAAACAACCGCTGTTTGATTTTGCTTTTAAATTAGCTGTTTTAAAAACTCAGCGAAAACAATGCATTTTTGCTCAAAATCATTTTTAGTGATGAAACTCATGTTCATTTAGGCGGTTATGTAAACAATCATAATTATCTCATATGAGGCTTAAACAAGCCAACAGTTCTCGTGAAACAAATTATATTGAAAGTGTGGTGTATTTAAATAATAGATTTCTGGCAACACTATTTATATTATAAGTTTAGTTTTTAAGAATAATAAGTAAGAAAGAAAGAATAAAAAGTAAAAAAGGCTACTGAGTAGTTCGTATATTGCAGTTTTGTCCCAGATTAATGATATTGGTGAAGAAAGGCCGGTTGAATTCGCATCTAGAACACTATCAGAGGTCGAGAAAAGGTATTCGCAGTTGGATCGCGAGGCTGTTGCTATTTTGTATGGTGTAAAAAAATTTCATCAGTTTTTGTTCGGGCGTTTTTTCACTCTGGTTACTGATAACAAACCACTGGAATACATTTTTGGGCCAAAAAAGGGCTTACCAATAATGGCATCTAACAGACTTCAACGAATAGCTTTAGTTTTATCCGGCTATCAGTTTGAGATAACACATGTGAAATCAGGCGAAAATGTCGCTGATTATTTTTCAAGGCATCCCCAAAAGCAGGATGCAGAGCAGGTTGATCTACCATGCGGAATTTTTATAAATTATTTTCATGAAATAAATGCGGAAACTAAAATTCTAAATTTTGATGAAATTAGAAAAGAAACGGCTAATGATGAAATATTACAAAAGGTAAAGATTTGGAAAACATTGTAAGGGGTTGTGAATCGTGTTTATTTACTAGCCAAAGTCCACCAAAACATGAACTGTTACCATGGAAACGAAGCGAAGAGGTTTGGTCCCGAATTCATTTAGATTTTTTCGGTCCTTTTATGAATCGTTAGTGTTTGGTGGTAGTCGATAGCACCAGTAAGTGGTTGGAGTGCATCGATATGGGAAAAAACACAACTAGTAGTTCTGTTATAGTCGCACTACTGGAAATATTTTCACGTTTTGGTTTACCAAGGATCATTGTTTCCGACAATGGCACCGCTTTTGTTTCAAAAGAGTTTAAAAATTTTATGCAACAAAATGGTATTGAACATAAGACGTCTCCAGTAGGGAATCCAGCTACGAATGGGTAAGCAGAAAATTCTGTTAAGATAATTAAAACGGCATTAAAACGTAATTTGCACAACGCGCCGGCGTCAGAGTTCAACAAGGTCCTATGTAGATTTTTATTTGATTATCGTAATAAAGACAACATGTGTTTGCAACATTACTTAAAAACTTAAATTTTATACGATACTCTTAAGCACCTTAATTTGTACAACTTCTTTTTAAATATAAATGTTAAACAAACAATGCTACAGCAACATGTTGATGGTTATTATTTAATCTATAGGCAACATGTGTCTGCAATATAATTTAAAAACTTATATTTTATGCGATACTCTTAAGCAATTTAATCTGTACACCTTATTTCTAAATATAAATGTTAAACAATCACTGCTACAGCAACATGTTGATAGTAATCATTTAATCTATAGGAAACATGTGTCTGCATTATAATTTAAAAACTTATATTTTATATTGACCTCTTAAGCAACTTAATTTGTAAATAATGTTATTAAAAACAAATAGTGTTAAACAAATAATGCTACAGCAACATGTTGATAGTAATCATTTAGTCTAAAGGCAACATGTGTCTGCAATATAATTTAAAAATTTATATATTATGCGATACTCTTAAGCAACTTTATTTGTACAACTTCTTTTTAAATATAAATGTTAAACAATCTATGCTACAGCAACATGTTGACAGTAATCATTTAATCTATATGCAACATGTGTCTCCAATATAATTTAAAAACTTATATTTTATGCTGGCCTTTTAAGTAACTTAATTTGTATATAATGTTTTTAAATAGAAATCTTGTTAAACAAATCGTGCTACAGCAACTTGTTGATAGTAATCATTTAATCTAAAGGCAACATGTGTCTGCATCATAATTTAAAAACTTATATTTTATATTGACCTCTTAAGCAACATAATTTGTATATAATGTTTTTAAATAGAAATGTTGTTAAACAAACCATGCTACAGCAACATGTTGATAGTAATCATTTATAGTAAATTAAATGAAATTATTATATTTTTAAAAATTTTGTTTATATTGCCAAAGAACTTGAATTTAAAAAAAATAATTACTGGTTTAAAAATAAACATTATTTTGTGTTTATTAATTAAGAAAATACTTGTTAACATTTGTTTGTGGTCTGCTTTCTTTTTTTTTAATACAAATCTTTAGGAAGTTGCTTAAGCCGCTTAACGTTTGTTCTTCAAAGAATATTTTATGTTTTTCCTCTTAACATATATTCCACTAAAAGTGACCATAATATCATGGTTTATACTTGTATTTATGTTAAATTTCTTAGCACCCAGTTAGCTTAAATTAATTTTATAAATTTCTTACAAATGCTAAAGAAGAAAATAAAATTTGCATAGATCTTCTAGCAGACACTTGTACATCATAAGTTCAATTAAATGTTTGTTTGATTATTAAGTAAGAAGAAGAAAATAACAACACTTACATAGACATTCATTTGTATTTAAGATTTTGAGTGGAGTGAAAGAAATATGTCAGTTTGTCTACCGCTACTTGACTGTTCTGTTTTTATTTTTCTATTTGCTTTTTGAACTCACAACTCAGTCTATAACAATCTTGAATATTTTCGGTCTGTTTGCGGTTGTTGCCTTTTATTGATTTTGATGTGTGTTTCATCAATTATTTATTTTTTTTTATATTTTTCTATTTTCTATTTGATCTATGCTTGCCAATAGTTGGATGTATGTTTTCGAGTAGTCATGTTTGTATGTTGATGGATCTTTATTTAATTTTTTTTTGTTTTTATGTCGACGTTTATTAATGAGTTTTGTAGACTTTTAGTGATATTGTCATATTTTCGAAAAATATGGAGTTATACAAAAAGCGGAATTTTTTTAAATTATCAAGTTGTTGTTTTATACATAATTTGAATTTTCCCTGTTTACTGTAGCAGACCATAGCGTTAAGTAGTGGTTACGTAGGCTGCCTGCAACATGTACCATCAAGCAACTTGTTGCAAACAATTGTGACTTAATCTTCCTCGAGTTCTCCTTCATAATCCTACATCAACCAGCGATTTATTAAATTAAAATATCATTGAGTCAAGCATGATGTTTTACTGCCTCACTACTCTGGAAAATGTGATATTGGCTTCTTTGCTGGAATATTTTTTGCTTTGCTTGTTTCAATAATTATTGTAACTTTAAAGAGAAAATTATAAAAAAGCAGCTTTTCTTTATTTTTTTTTTAAACTTGAAAATTATTTTTATTTTAAATCTTACAAACCTTTTTTATCTGCAACATGTTGCTGAAAAATATTTTTTAAAACAAACATGTGCAACTAAATTTTACATAATAATTTTTAATTTATCACAGCATAACACATAATTTTGGGACTCCATTCTGAGATTTATAGCTGAAAACATCCTTAAAAATAAGAAGTCCTGCATCACTCGTTTTGTTGTAGCAGTAATTAAATGGTCATATGATTATTTTTCGTTCTAGGAGAATTTTTTATCATTTTTTATAAAAATATTTTAACACGGTTATATTCCGGTATACCGTATGGAATATCTGTTTTGTATCTGAAGCGTAGTTGTAGATATTAATCAAGAGTTAAAAAGGGAAAAAAGTGCATTTAATTATCATTTTCCCCTATTTCTGACCTTTTTTTCCTTAACAACTGGAATACAAATCCACAAATATAAAAATTCCGATTCATTCGTATACAGAAGATATCAGATTTTTATTTTCTTTCCAAACGTGAAAACAAAATTTAGAACATTTTCAGTTATTGACAATATCAAACCTCCTTAAAGTTGCCGCTTGTGTTATTGATGATCTTATTTTCTTCGTATTCCTATTCTGTGTCTGCAACATCTTACGAATTAGATAAAAAATATCGAAGGCTTGTGCTCGGCAGTGTGTCCAGCAATTTAAGTGTTAAGGCTCAACTATAAAATGAATAAACTGGATTAAGCTAACCTTAAAAATTTAACGAAAACTCTGTCAAATGCTTAAGCAAATACTTGAAGACTTTTAGGTGCCTATAATTTACTTACATGAATATAGAAATTATTATGCACAGTCACATTTGTTTTATTCGTACTTTTGCAAAAAAAAAAATGATTTCTTTCTAACTAAATGAAATTTATTAACAAAAAGGTATTAAATAATTTTTATTTGGGTAAGGTTTTATGTGGACCCTCATCAAATTTGGTTTGTGAACAAACCGGTTACAGCTGTTTGCCACCTTCAGTGTTCTCTTATTTTATTTAACATATTTTGTATACTTAAGGATATTAACCAAAGTTATAGTTTTTTTAATAGTTTTAAGAAAATTACGAAAGAAACATCACACATGTTTCACTGCTTGTATTATTTGGGCCAAAAGTGCCAAAAAAATGCAACTGTGTGCTTCATTGCATTTATAAACAATTAAAAATTAAATTTTGTTGCCAGTTGTGTGCTAAAAAAATGGTAAAGAAATTAAAATGTTTAAGGGACCTTAAGTTATTAAACTCCAAGATTGAGCCTAGTTCTTCAATGTTATCATGAGTACTACAAAATAAAGATTCACAGTAAAAAAGTAAAAAATATTCAATATACTAAATGCTTATATCGGCGGGGTACGAGAAAGCTTCAAAAAAAAAACATCATAGGTTGCAGTAGTGCCCATTCCTCAATATAGCCCATTCCACTGTCTGATAGAGCTTCCATCGTCTTTCTCCTCCCAGGGGCATATAAATATGGTCACAGTGCAACTGGGGAAAAAGGGAGCCCAGTACCCTGAAGACAGGCAGGGAGTCAACTGGAAGCTCCACTTTATTTCCACGGGGATCAGTGAACCCGCAGAGTTCATTATTTGTCTCTTTAGACATTTAATAGTTCTCTGACTGATCATTGAGGTTGGCCCCTATATGGGAGTATCGTGGTGGTTGTGGTTTCGCGGCCCTATAACAGTATAATGGTTATTATGGTGGCCAGGATCATCTCACTGATAATGACACGCAAAGTGAATGATCCAGTCCAGTGAGCATGCTAGACATGTGTTCTGGACAGGAGTTGAAGGTCTCCAACTCTTTAGCAAGGTGTGATGGTGTGCAGCCCTGCCCTGGAATCATTAAAGTTGCAACTAGGTGGTTCTGTTGCTTAGAATTATGTCTTCGGCTTCCTAGGACGCTGTATGACGTTCCAAATTATACAATTGTGGTTTGTTCACCATCTGCTTAAGGCTACATAGCCAGGTGCGGATGTAAAACGAATCACATTCTCTTCCATCGTCTTAATTTCGTTTCAGAAACATTCCCGTAGTAACTTCCATTTGTGTTTACACTGCGCGACTTTATATAATTCATACCAGTATGGAAATGAAACAAGCAAACAAAAACTGCATTGTTCTGATACTTCTTTCCATGCTCGTTGTCTTTGAATTACCGCTATAATAAAACGCGTCTCTTTTGTCATATAAGCAATTTTTTCTTTATTCATTTTCTATTAAATTTAGATAAAATGTTTGTTCGCTTTCGCCCTCCATTGGCATTTGTTTGCTAATATATGTATAACACAATTCACAATACAAAATCAGCTGTTTCCGTACGGAATGTGCGATCAGTTTCGTACTTTGCTTAAGCAAATTTGACATTTGACGAAACTTGAAGGAAAGTTTTGTTAAGTACATTATGGTTTGGCATATATGACTATTAGGTATTTGCACGATTGCTTAAGTTGGTTTAAGCCAGCATATGCATAAAAAACGTTAACATTAGTTTCCATTTTTGTATTTAAAATCAAATAGCTAACGTATAAAGTATTTTACTAACATTTCCCCCTTTCTCTTGTGAACCATCTGAGAGTTCACTATTTGCCAATATTATAACAGTCAGTTTTGAGACTGGTCGACGAGTGACACCGTTTATAGTTTTAATATCAGCCAAGCGTACCTGGCCATATTTTGATGGAAATGTTTTTATCACTCAACCTTTTAACCATTTATTTCTCGGTTGGTTTGAATCAAAAATTAATACAATATCATCTATTTCAACAGGTTTTACTTTATCCCTCCACTGTGGCTGAGGAATAGCTGAGGAAGAAATTCAGTAATCCATCTTTTCCAAAATCGGCCCTTTACTTTTTTAGTAATCCTTTATTGTTTCCTTACACAAATATCTTCTTTAAAATTAACTGGAGTTTGCGTTGCGAATTAATACAACCTAGTAAAAGGTGATTAGGTGTTATTGGATCATCTTCTTCAGATGAAACTGGAATGTCTGTTAGTGGACGTGTATCTATTATATTCCCAGCTTCAATGAAAACCCTTAGTACTGTCTCAAGACGGGGAGTGACTCCTTTTAATGTTATAAAAGTTTTGTTAAGTATATTATAGTTTGCCACATATTATTATTAGGTATTTGCATAGTTGCTTAAGTTGGCTTAAGCCAGCATATGCATAATATAGTTGGGCTTTTATCTTCATCTACGGCGCTTTTATTATCAAACTGCATAATCTTAGAATATTACCAACAAACCTCCGCAAGCTACGGATGCAATATTATGGCCTTTAATCGCTTTTGCAATGGCAATGGTCACCATGTGGAACCTCGCTTCTTATTTCTGCGATTCCTCAGGGAACTGTGCCACAAGGGTATCCAGAAGGAAGAGCATGAACTGTAATCTTAGCGTCAGTGGTTATTTTAAAATGATACAGCAAATTGTTCATTTGTGTCCGTATGTCTTTTCGCTGTACACGGTTGTTTTTTAAAACTCCTTTAATGAGTTGTTTCAATGCGTCCCATGCACTTAAAGGTTAGTAAGCATATTTGCGAAAGATTCGTTTTTCATTCATTTTCGTATATCCGGTCCATTCAGATATAAATTTAGCATTTGCGAAAATTTTTTTTTATTAAAGAGAAGTAGCACTTCAGGCAACAATGCTTATTTAGTCAAGTATCGTGCTACATTCTTTAGGAAAGGGATAGAGAAGAGATGAAACAGGTGATGAAAGTAGAAGGATAGTCTGAAATTAACTGCCGTATAAAGACAGGACAGCGAACAGTGACTATGCCTTCATTGCTGAGCAGCCCCACCGACAGTCAATTTTTATTTTTGTAGTGAAAAAAACCAAGGTCTTCGTTGAGAATCGAACCCACAACCCCCATACTGACAAGCTAGTACACTACCTACTAGCCTATAGGGGCGAAAAATTATTGGTAATGCGAATATATTCAAGGAAAACAAATTTAGATTTGGCAATATTTAAATACAGACAACGATATGTACCTTTTCTAATTTTGGCTTCCCAGAGTTTTTGAAAGATGGATTTCAAACAGCCATGGGTGTGCGTAATATTCTTGATTACTACTTCAATGAATTTTCTAGATATTCCTAATTTCATGTGAAGCGATGACTGCACTTATAGAAAAAACAGATGTGAAAAAAGAGTTTTTTTGGCCTTTTTGTTCTAGTTTTATTTTCGTATTCACTATCAGCAACTTTGCTTCAGACTTAAAGGAGACATTTCGTGCAATATACTAAGATATAACTGGGTGTCCTTAATATGTTTGATTATTACTTCAATAAATTTCCCAGGTATTCTTAATTTCAAGTGATGTGGTGGCTCTAGTTATTGAGCAAAAAGGCGAAAGATAAATAAAAAGTGGGCATATTTGCGATTTTTAAGACACAAGATTGCCGCCAGTATTAATTTCGTATACAATATCTGCAAGTTTGCTTTGGACATAAAGCAGATAAACCATACGGTATACTGAGATAAATCGTGCCAAATAATTCATACGGTCATTAAATTATTAATGCGGTTTAATGTAAAGTTACAAAGTGAATTAGCTAGAAGTTATCATTTTTGGAACTATTTTCCGGTGACAAAATGCATGAAGCATGAAGTTCCCAGTTTTGAGACACTTCTCAGAATTGAATCCCAAATCAATGAACTGAAAAATATTAAACTGTGTACTGCTCACAAAATTCTAAACGGTTGTTTATGTTGCAACAACATGTTGATGAAACTATTCTATTTTGCAATTCTTTATATTTCAATGTTTACTAATATTTAACATTCTTTATTTTTCTGTTTAAATCTTAAGAAAAGGTTAAAGTAGTATTTTTTATAACGACATTTTAATATGTAAAAATCTTTTAAAAAATAATTTAAATATTTTAGTTAAATCTAATGAAAACTAATTTTTTTGTCTTCAGTTTTATCCAACGTTTTAGCATTCAAAAATATTTAACTCTTTTATTAAAACACTTTCTTAGCCACACCTTATTTTACCACCAAGTTGACTAAGACTCTATATTTTTAAATACTCATAAGTTAAGATAAATAGCCATAAAACTTTTAGTTTTCAATTTTTATTACGAAATTTCTCTAAAAAAAAACTGTTTTGGACACCTTGTTGCTGTCACATGTTGCAAAAAGATATTTTTTATAACCAAAAACAGTTGACAAAGTTTCACTTAAAAAATGTTTTCTTCGGTGATTATAAAATTTTTTTAAATTCATTTTTCATTGTAACTGCAACATGTTGCTATTGCTATTTCTGTATCATAACATTTTCTAAGGTTTACTTGGACATTATATTTTTGTTTCAATTCAATGAAAGGTCATTGTTTTCCATTTAACTTTCTGATGTATAAAACTTTTATAAGCCACACCCTATTTTACAACAAATTTGACTAATACTTTCTTTTAACAACAAAAATAAATCGGTTAAAATTAATACAATTTTGGTTAAAGATAATAATACATAAATTTAAAAAGAAAATGGTCTTTTTATTTAAAAATAAATTTGCTTTAAAATAAATATTATTTTAAATTAAATGCCATCAGTGGATGATGGCTTTTACATACTTATATGTCTGTAATAAAATGATAGGTCTACAAATTGTTAATGTCGATGTTTGTGCTTAACAAAATTCATTTACCATAATAACAAAATGAGTTGGATTAAGGCCACGATTAAGCCAATTTTCCTATACCCGAAGCAGCAATTGAAACAAAAGTGACAATTGAGACAAAAGTGACAAGGTCTGGGCTATAAGGTGTGTGAGCCAAAACTTCCCATTTACTGATTTCAAAATAGTTTTTATCAGGTCTTGCAACATTTAACCCTTCTGTACGCACCAAATACAAAGCATTGCCTTGGCTTCATGGCGTTGATGTGGCAGGTTGGTCTTTCATTAAATATAACTTCTTTCGGTTAAGGTTTTGCAATATATCCATTTTTCATCACCAGTAACAATAAGATGTAAAAATGACTTCCTTTTGTAGTGTTCAGGCATCATGCCCGTCATGCTAAATGTCTCTCGTCTTCGATTCTATGGGACCCCATTTCTGAATGAATGCCAATGCTTTTAAACGTAGGTAAATGGCTTGCTGTGTGATTCCCAATGATAATGCATGTTCTGCTTGTCTTTGACAACAATATTCATCGAGTAATACTTCCAATTTCTCGCCTTTAAAATTTTTCGGCTGATCAGGCCCCTAACTGTCTTCTGCATCGAAATCACCACTTTTGAATGGAGGAAACTATCGTTGACAAGTTTTTTGATATAGTGAGCGTTGACCATAAGATTCTACCGACAATCGATAACTTTTAGCAAACGTTTTCTTCAAATGAAAGAAGGTTATTAGATATGTGCTTAGATTTTCCGACGGAGTTGAATCTTCTTTTATTTGGGTGCGGTTTTCCGTCGACGAGGGTCGCCGTACCCAAATAGAAGAAGGTTATTAGACTTCCCCGCAAAGCATAAAAATCGGCATCATTATATCGTTTCAAAAAATGTGTGTATACACGTTGGCGTCTATCGAATTCTAAATTGTAATGACCGGTGTTAATTCTTCAAAGTACTATATTTGTGATATTTATGCCTTATGTTCTTCAAATCGACATTATTACTTGAATTAATTATCAAACTTGATGGACTTAAAAAGGCATTTTTTGATAAATTATACATCTGCACCTGGCCGTAAGCCTTAATCAGATGGTGGTCAAACCACTGCGAATGAATAGCAAGCTCTAGGAAGCCGAGGACTAATTCTAGCAACAGGTCTTTCTTAGTTGTAATTTAATCAGTTTCAAAGCAGGGTTGCAAACCACTACTCCTTGCTGAAGAGCTGTAGACTATCCAATTTCTGGTCCAGAACACATGACTAGCATGCTCACTGGATCCGGATCATTCACCCGTTGGTGTTATTAAAGGCGAGATGTTAATTCTGGCCCTCAAAATCAAATTCATGCGAGGGCCGCAAAACCACAAGCACCACGATACTCCCGAAGGGCCAACCTCAATAATCAGCCAGAGAAACAGCTAAATGCCTAAAGAGACAATTAGCGGAAACTCTGGGGCTTACTGATTCCCGTGGAAATAACGTGGAGCTTCCAGTTAACCCCTGCTGCCTTCAGGAGACTGGGCTCCCTTATACCCCCAGCAGCACAGGTCTAGATAGTCAAGTATTCTATAAAGACCGAAAAAGGCATGGAAGACTAAAGCAATTATTTATATTAGATACCCTGATGGAATCGTAATATTTTTACTAAATTAACTAAAAACGAAATAATTGTGGTCGAGACCTTGAAAGCATTTTTCTAGCTACAAATTGAATATTGTTGCGAAGATGTTTTTGCATAGGTTTTCAAAGAAAATAATTATCAGTACAAAAAAGTAAACGAAATGACCTATTGTGTATTTTTTCAGACTGCGTTGGTTTTTAATAAATCTTATACCCAAAAGACAATAACAACATGATTTTAGAAATTCCACGAAATAAGCTAAACAAGAGAAAACAAAAACAACTACAAATACAACACAGAATGCAACACCGCCAAGCAAGCGCCTATACTGCATGATAATAACAAACGTAATATGAGTTGATGTTGAGGTGGAAAATTTTTTGTATATGAGAGAACCGATTAAGTGCGGTTGTTGTGTTGTTGTTTCCATTAGAAAGAAAGAGGAGGGGTATAAAGCCTTCTCTTTCTTTCTAATGGAAACAACAAAAGTTGAGCAACAAAAGATGATGTGTGTAAAACCGCACTAAGGCAGATATATAAGCACCAACTGCTGGGCAAATTCAATTCATTCAAGTTGAGTCATCGCTGAGAAATGATTAGATAAATAATAAAGCATCTTTTAAGGCGTTGCAGTGGTGAAGTTACCATCATGTTTATTTTGTATGTATTGAAACTGAATAAATCGTTTAATTTAATTTAAAACTCTAAAGAGCTGTGCTATTATTTTGCAATAAGGGAACTCAATTTAATAAAACGATTATTAAAAGGAATATAAGTAACACTATTTTATTTTGATATCTATAATATTTAAAGAAACACTACATTAAGTCAGTAAGTTCATAATCGCCTTTGACTTTAATAAGAAAAATGCTGTATCAATTATGTTTTCATACTTTTATAGCTGCACTTAGACATTGCGCATGCTGAGGTTACACGGGGCACAGCGACTTTTAAAAATTTTATCTCATTTTTAATTTAATATTGTTTGCCTTAAAAATCATTAAAAATAATATTTTAGAATTCTGTTTTAGCATGAATTGATTGACAGCCTTTTAGAAGCTTTCCGTTTACAGTGAAATGATTTTTGTGATAAACAAATTCGAGCCATTCGATAATTCGTTCTTTGTTAAATTTTTAGAATCAAACTGTGCTGGGCCTCATTATAATATTTTAGTGTTTGTTGTTGTTATTGTGTTGAAATGAAATTCCATATTATGTGAAGATCAAAGAATGTCTTTTTCGTTGTTATTGTTGTTGGGTTATTATTATTTATTTTTAATTTTTTTTTTTATATTTAAAGTTGTAAAACCACTTTCACATAAAAATGTTGCAAAGAAATCCATAAAGAAATAAACATTCAGACAGGTTTTGTGTGCTTTGTAATGTCGTTACGCCGACATAAAGAAGTAGAAAATGATGATATATTTTGGTTAATTGAAAATACATACACACACACACATACACACTTAGTATACTACATTTTTAACATTGTTGTGCGTTTCTTGTTTGTTCTTTTTTCTTTGCTTCAATAGCTACTCCGCATAAACAAATATGACAAGTGTTAATTTGAGTATAAAATAATTAACGGCTTAAGAAAATTTGTATAACAAATTTACTACGCATGTGAACACCTTAATAACAGTTCACAATGGCATTTGCACGCATTTTGTTGGAAATAAGTTGTTCTTATTTTTTTAAAAATATTATCTCCATAGAAGCAAGTTACCAGATCGTTGAAAAACATTGCTGGGATTGTATCAGTTTTAATTGCTTGAACTAAAATGTTAGCGGCGTTAGATTAAAGCTCCAAAATTAGAAAAAATTAGGGTATAATGTAATATAGTGTGCAATTTTATCGAGGTGTATATTGAATCTAAATTACCTTTGACCAATTTTGTCTTATTAATTTTCCAGCTTTTTCAGTAGTTCTATTTTATTATTATTTATTTTGTATTTCTTTTGTCGGAATTCGCGTGTTAAATAGTTATTGTTAAAACTTGTTGCTTTTGGTATCGGGTATAATTTCTTCAGATTTCTCAGGAATCGCATTACATGAGTAATTATAAATGGAATTTCATCAAATGAGTACAAGGTTAGTTTAGGCATACCGCAAGGCTCCGTTCTTTCTCCTCCTCTATTTCTTATTCTTCTACATGACCTTCTTTGTCAAACTTTCAAACCTATATACTCTTTCGCAGATAAAAGCACCATTTGTTATTTATATTCATTCAGTAATAGATCGAAGCAGTTCGAGGTGGGTTCCAAAAAGCAAAACCTGAATGATACCCTCAATCATCTTCGAATGGTATCGTGTGAATAGAGTTGATTTTAATGCCCGTAAGACTCTATGTTGAATGCTTAGGCATTGATGTGTATTCGAAAATGACGCTGTATCTATTATTATGGGTGATAAAAGTACTAAGGAAGCGGAAGCTCTTCTTCTTGTTCTTGGCAGGAAAATCCAGATAGACTAAGCTTTTTTCGGCTTTCTAGAGGATCTTTCCAGGGTCTCGGTTTTCTAAAACAGTATAAAAGATATTTCACTTTATCCGATCTTCGTATTATTTATATCACCTATTTTCGTCCAAAAATAAAATGCAACTCTCATGTATGGGCCTTTGGCCCAAAGTCTATTTTGGATTTGCTCGACGGCGTATAAAAGAGGGCCAACAAGCTCATTGGGAATAGTAGGGTATGCAACTCTTTTTGGTTCTTTAGAGTATCGATCGGTTGTATTTCACTGTTTTATCGTTACTACAATGGCAAGTGCTCTAATTAAATTAAGGAACTTGTTCCTATTTTTGCGTTTAATACGATTTTTGTTAGGAGTTCATCCATTTGTCGTTGATTGACCGGTAAATCGCAATACGCATTACAGGAAAACTTTGGTTTTTTGATTTTTACAGTCAATTACAATGTAGAAAATTCATATCAAATGTCCACAAACACTACTCCCTCTTTCAAACTCGCCATAACCTAATATCCTAGTTTTGGCACAATGCATTACTTCACAATATATCGCTCTAGGATTTTTAGAAGCCCAAATGCGGCAATTTTGCTTGTTGACACACCCTGACAAGTGAAAATGAGCTTTGTCTAAAAAAATTATTTTTTCACAAATTTTACGGTGTTTTTAGTTGCACAAGTTGAATCTTGTAAAACCTTACGCAAAATTTGCCATGTGGTACTTTTGTTTAACGAAAATTTCTCGCCGGGTGCACATTGATATGTTTTGACGGAATCCAACCCTCATTACATGTGTCAACGGAGGTAAAACGGAGCCCAGCCCCCTAAAAGGGTAGCAGCAGCCAACTGGATAATTCCACTATATTGCCACGGGAATCAGTGAAGCCCCAGAGTTCACCTATTTGCATTTTTAGCCTTTTAGCTGTTCTCTGACTGATTATTGAGGTTGGCCCTTTGGGAGTATCGTGGTGGTTATGGTTTCGAGGCCCTAGTTTGAGTTGTGTGTGTCGGATCATTCACAATGAACACAGTGAATGGTCCAGGTCGAGTGAACATGATTGCGGTTATGTTCTTTAATTTTATAAGGCTTCATGCGTTCTGGACCACGAGTTAAGTAGTCTCCAACTCTTCAGCAGGGCTTTTGACGTTGTAACTAGAAGTGACTGTAGGATATACGTATCTGAAGACTTCCTAGGGCGAGGATGACGCTACATTACATCCACAGTGGTTCCCCCTCCCCCGGGGGCGCATTTATCGGTCTTCATTGTATACTTGACTATCTAGACCTGTGCTGCTGGGGGTATAAAGGAGCCCAGTCTCCTGAAGGCAAGCAGGGAGTCAACTGGAAGCTCCACGTTATTTCCATGAGAATCGGTAAGCTCCAGAGTTTCCGGTAATTGTCTCTTTCTCTTTTAGCTGTTTCTCTGACTGATTATTGAGGTTGGCCCTTCGGGAGTATCGTGGTGGTTGTGGTTTTGCGACCCCAAGCATGAACTGCTTGTGGTGGCCAGGATTATCTCGCCTTTAATAACACCAACGGGTGAATGATCTGGATCCAGTGAGCATGCTAGTCATGTGTTCTAGAGCAGGAGTTGGATAGCCTCCAGCTCTTCAGCAAGGAGTACTGGTTTGCAACCCTGCTTTGGAACCGCTGAAATTGCAACTAGGAAAGACTTGCTGCTAGAATTAGTCTTCGGCTTCCTACGGCGTGAATGAAGTTGTTTTCATTCCCAGTTCTTTGACCACCATCTGACTAAGGCTTACAGCCAGGTGCAGATGTAAATCTTATCACGAAATTACATCCACAGTGGTATGATCCACCGTCAAGTTATTGCTTACAGAGCTAAGTACTGACGTAAATCTTATGACGCATAACCCCAATTATTGAGAACGTCGAGAAATTGACAAATTAGGAACTGCTTCAACACTGTGACTCACGGCTGCGATGTTTTCATTTGAATGATGCGGTCGAATAGGCATTAGTGTTCTCAAATTGTGCATCGAACCTATCGACGACTCAAATTTAACGACCAAATTATTATTGATCGTTTAAGATGGACGATTATTTTGACGGATAATACTACGACTTTTACGAAATGTAACTTTAGCTAAACCACCATTTTCATAGAGGTTTTTAATTATTTTAATGCGATTTTCGTGGGAAATTGAATTCATTGTATAACGAATACGTCGAAAAAGTAAATGTCAAAATTATCATGTTGGTGATGTTGCCACAAATCTTGTTGAAAAACGCGATAATTAGTAACATAAGAGTATGTGTCGGTGATGTGACCGTAATATCACCTAATTTTCATAAAGAATTTTTTTAAACACAAAAACAATTATTTTTTACGCTTCAAATATTTTGTCATTCTTTTTAATTGTAAGTTGAAAATACGTGAGTATTTCTTAAACCACTGTGTGTTCATTTTCAACTAGTGGAGTACTTTTATAAAGTAGACTTCAAGCTTTTCTATTTTCTATGGGTTAAAGTTAATTTGATTTTGCATACTAATTAATGATGTTAATTTTTAAATACTAAATAAGACTGTTCTGTTCGTTGATGGCCTAAATTTGGCCTAAATTTGTGGTGTTCAACTTGTAACAAAAGACCAATGACCAAACAAATTTGTTTTATGATAAAAATATGAAGTTACAGAGACACAGCTCAGTGACATAAATGGTTTAGTATGGGAAAAATATGAAATCGCTTCCAAAGGTAGACCTAAAAATTTAAATTTTAATTATTTACGGTTTAAGAATATTTTTTTTCCCTATTTGCTAAAACTGCAAAGTCATTTGAGAACTGAAACATAAAGCCAACAACGTTGTTTTTTAACATTTATTAACAGCCAAAAACATCAATACATCAATCATTTTGCCTTACAAAATAAATAAATTTTGTACTTAAGGAATACAAAAAAAAACTAAAAGAAACAGCTTTAAAACCAGTGAGGCCAATGAAACAAAAAAAGTGTGTTTTTTAGTAATTACTCATCATCATCATCATCGTAGTACCGCCACATATATTAGACAGCCATTGGCCATAATGTACAGTTTGGTTTCTTTTTGCCTTTTTTGTTCACCTGAATTGCGGCCAACTGATAGTTTGGCGTGCTACAAAATTAGCAGAAAAGAAAAAAAATAGTATTTGGTATACATTAATTAAGCTACATAAGTGTGTGTGTGTATGTGTGTGTGGTTAAGGTGTTTTGTATGCCGACCATCCATTTGTTTGTTTGATTATTTAGTTGGCTTTGAAATTGAACCCCAATAACAGTTTAGTAATAATTATTATGTTCACACAAATCATTAAATAACATTCATTTAAGCAACAAGCCCCCTCATTCCATTCAAATATTCTTTCATTTAATCACGTTTAAATGCTAAATAAAGGCGGTTGTTTAACTGACTGCTAAAGTTTAATTAAAAATAGATTTGTTGTGTATTATTTTTCATTTGTTTTAAACTAGAAAGTTTTTTTAAAATTGTTTTTTTTTTCCAAAGGTTTGCCTTTAAACAACGAATACCGTGTATTAAGTTACATTATTTAGTCCTCTTTAAATATTTATCTAAGAAAGTATCTTTTCCTTAAAATAAATTTTGTTTAAATGAACAATTTTCAAAAACCCTATTAAAATCGAACTCCTTGCGGTAGTTTTGCCTTTTTGTTTCTTTTTTTAAAAGAAGCACCTTTTTTAAAGAGAAATTATTCAAAAACTTAGCTTTTATTAAAGGTACTTTTTCTTAAAGAACCTTTTAATTGCACTGAATTAATTTGAGTGGCATAAGAACTAATTTTCCCCTTTTTAAAAACATTTAAAAAAAGTATTCTTAAAAAAGGTAAATTAAAAAAGTACTCTTAAAAGCGCAATTGAAAAAAGTACCTTTTCAAAAACACCTAAGGTACTTTTTTTTAATTCTTAAACGAAGTTTTAACTGCATTCAATTAATTTTAATGACATAAAGGTAATTACTCTTTTTTTAAAGTTCTTATAAAGGTACTTTTTCAAAAAAGTACCTTTTCAAAAATATTTTTTTGTAAATATACTTTTTCTGAAAGGATGTTTTAGTTTCATTGGCTTAATTTTAATGAAATATGTGCTTAAAAGTTAATTTTTCCTTAAGAGTAATGTTTTTAAAAAGTACTTTTTTAAAAGTTTTGTTATTTAAAATATTAACTCAGAAGCGTTCTTTTCCTAAATGATTAACTTTCTAAAATACAACTTTTTAAAAAGAAACTGGTTATTTATTTAGTTTTAAATAAGTGCTATTTGTACATAAGTACTATTTGTGTTTGGGTATGATTTTACGTACTATTTGTACATACGTACTATTTTCAACATTGTTTTTTTAAGTGTTGTTTGCTTTTACAAACTGTTAATTTTATTTTTTTTCCTAAAATTTTGGGTTCACCTTCAAAGACTTCTTTTGTATCAGATTTTATTTTTTATTTTTATTTTTTGTATCTTTTTAATGTAAAGATAACAAATAGATATGCTAAAAGAAATTAGTATTTCGAAAAAAGTACGCAAAATTTTAATTAAGATTTATTTTTAAAACACTTTTTTTTTAAAAGGTACTTTATCAAAAAAAATTTTCGCTAAATAAAATTTTTTAATAAGATTTTCATTTCCAAAAGCTTTCTTTATTTTAAACACATTTTTAAGAAGGAGATTTTTCTTTAAAAAAAGTACTTTTTTACAATTGTTATTATGTACTGCCATTACAAAAGTACTACTACTGCTTAAGAGAAATTTGTTTTTTTTTTAAATTTTTTATATAAAATTACTACTTTTTACATAAAATTACATCTTTTTTACAGAAATGCTACTTTTTATTTTAAACTTCAATATTTTTCCCAAAAACGAAATTTTTTTATAAATATGATAAAAAATTTTTTGGAAAAATGGTATTTGTTCTTAAAGGTACTTTTTATAAATTAGTATTTTATAAAAATGGCTATTATCTAGAAAATTATTTTATTTTATTTTGCCCTATAACAAGTCGTTTTGTCCATCAGGTACTATTGAAAAAAGTACCTTTCGATAAAATTAAAAAAAAATTAAGCTGCTTTAAGGGATATATTTCCAGAAACATTAGAAAATCTCCATTACTTTTAAAGAAATCATTTTCCGAAGTTAATAATTTTGTTTTTGTTTTTTTAGCGAAAAGTACTTTTAAAAAAGGTATTTTTTAAATTTTTAAAAATTAAACCTATTTAGGGGTTATATTTTCAGGAACTTAGTCCATTGGAAAATCTCGATTGTTTATAAAAGAAATCTTTTCCTTATTTAATATTTTGCATTTTTTCTTACAGAGAGGTACTTTTAAATAATTTAAAGAAAATTAAACCTTTTAAGGAGGATGTATTTTTAGAAACTTAATCTATTCAAAAATCTTGATTGATTTTAAGAAAAACATTTTGGACAATAAATAATTTTTCGTTTCTTTTTCAAGAAATGTACTTTTAAAGTAGGTACTTTTAAATTAAATTTGAAACAAATTAAACTTTCTTAGGATATGTGTTTTTAGCAACTCAGGTCATCAGAAAATCTGGATTCCTAAGAGAATCATTTTCCATAGTTAATAAGTTTGTTTTTTTTTTTATTGTGAGGTACTTTTGAGAAAGGTACTTTTAAATTAAATTTAAAAAACTAAACTTTCTTAGGAGATGTATATTTAGGAACTTAATCCATTAGAAAATTTTGATTTTTTTTAAAAAACATTTCTTACAGTTAATAATTTTGTTGTTTTTTACGGATATGTACTTTTAAATAAGGTACTTCTGAATAATATTTATAAAAATTAATTCTATTCAGGGTAAATATTTTTAGGAACTTAATACATTGCAAAATCTAGATTGATTTTCAAAGAACTATTTTCCACAGTTAATAATTTTGTTGTTTTTTACGGAAATGTACTTTTAAAAAAGGTACTTCTGAATAAAATTTAAAAAAAATTAAATCTATTCAGGGTAAGTATTTATGGGAACTTAATACATTGCAAAATCTAGATTGATTTTCAAAGAACTATTTTCCACAGTTAATAATTTTGTTGTTTTTTACGGAGAGGTACTTTTAAGAAAGGTACTTTTAAATAAAATTAAAAAAAAAATAAACAACTTTCTTAGGAGATGTATATTTAGGAACTTAATCCATTAGAAAATATGGATTGTTTCTAAGAGAACCATTCTCCATAGCTAATAAGTTTCTTTTTTTTATGGAGAGGTACTTTTAAAAAAGGTACTTTTAAAAAAGGTACTTTTAAAAAAGGTACTTTTAAAAAAGGTACTTTTAAATAAAATTAAAAAAAATTTTCTTAAGAGATGTATTTTTAGAAACTTAGTGCATTAGAAAATCTCAATTGTTAACAAAAGTATATCCTACATTTATTAGTTTATTGTTTTTTACGAAAAGGCACTTTAATAATTCCTGGGTACTTTTAAATCAAATTAAAAAAAAATTTTACTTTCAGAATATAAATTGCTTAGAATCTCCCGATTGCTTTTAAGAGAATAATTTTCTACTAATAATAATTATGTTGTTTAAATAACTGTTGTTTTTTATGGCATTTCAAGTTAAATGTCTTTGAAACTTTTGCTTATTCGAATACAAATTAACCCACGTTAGAACTAAAACTTTCATTTGTTTTGATGTTTAATTTTATGACAACACTTTCACTTCAAAATTAAAAAAATATGCGGTTTGTTTAAGACTTTTTCTCAAAGCTGGAAGTAGATTTTTCTGTTTAAAAATTTATTTAAGTTAAAGATCTCAATATGATTTCGCGTAACAAACAATGGAGACAATAGAAAGTTAATTTTAATGGAATTGATTTCCAAATAAAGAATCTCTTTATGAGTTAAATTTTTTGTGTCGACTCATTAAAATGAATAATGAAAAATAGAATAAAATTAATAAAACTTGAGGAAGAAATTTTATTAATGAATTCGGAATCATTTTCAATATAAGCAATTTTATTTCGTGCTTAATTCCTTAAAATGATTGAAAATAAACAATTTTTTTTGTTGTTTTGAAATGTTTTGTAGTGTTTGTATGAAAGTGTCTTTGAGTCTTGCTGTCTATGCTATGTTGATTTTATGAAAAATTCTCATAGAATCAATTTGGCTTTGGATATAAGACTCTTAGGTTTTTCTATACAATATTGGGGTAAAATTCACTGATGAGCTATTTGAGCAATAGTGAAATTGCAATATGGATGTGCTCTCCCCCATTACAATACATTTCAAATATTTTTATTTGAATAAATGTTTTATGAGAATATCATAAGATGGCCTTTTTAGCCCCCAAAAAAGCCTTTCAAAAAAGTGGCAAAAAGTTTTATCTGTCAAAAAAAAAAAAATTATTATTTAGAGGAATTTTTGGTACTTTTTTTTGACATTATGTAAAATTGTAGCATTTTTACAAAATAGGTTGTTGTTTTTTTGTTTGTTTTTAAAAAGAAAAATAGCACTTCAGGCAAAAATGACTATTTAGTCAAGTACCATGCTACGTTCTTTAGGAAAGGGATAGAGAAGGGATGCGACAGATGGTGAATGTAGAAGAATAGTTACGGAAATTAACTGTCGTATAAGACAGCTCAGTGACCAGTGAGCATGCCTTCATCACTGAGCAGCCCCACCGACAGTCAATATTATTTATTTGTAGTGAAAAAAAACCAAGATCTTTGTTGGGAATCGAACCCACAACCCCCAGTCATGTAAGTTAGCACTTTACCTACTAGCCTACAGGAGCACCTTATTACAAAATTTTTAATCGCTTGATTTTAAACTGGTATAAATATTGAGCAGAAGATTTTTTGGAGTTAAAGGAATTTTGTAATTGAGGAAAAGTTAAAGAAAAATTTTAGTAAAGGGTTTTCAGCAGGAAGTTTGTTTTCTAAAACAAAATAAAACAAGAAATTTAGATTAGAATGACTAAATTTTTATTATATTAGGAAGAGAAAGGTTTGGCAATTATGAATGATAAGTGGCAAATGTTCACCACAACCACGCAGACCGATGTCGTTTCTTTCATCAAAGTTATAAATCACTTTTTGGCAAAATGACGTTCCTATTTCGTTAATCACATCATGAATTTTGAGTTTTTAAGCTTAAATGGATTCGATTAGCCTGGTATCTCTTTTAAGGAAAATGCCGGTCTTGTTTCATTAATCACATCACGAATGTTTTAAGGCTGAAATCGATCCGATGGACTCCTCATAGACCCTGTCTTTAACAAAGCCCCACAAAAAATAATTCAATGATATTAAATCACACTATCTGGTTGGCCACCTAACTGCTGCATGTCGTGAATTTAGGTGATCGGGAATTTGTTTTGCAATAAATTGATCGTTTTATTGGCTGTGTAATATGTGGCAACGTCCTGTTCATACCATTTGTCAGTGATATCCACGTCGTCAATAAAAGGCCAAAATGGAGTTGTTAGCATCCCGTGATAAGGTCCCCCGAGGGCACATTATAAGTCTTTATGGATCACACAACCAACTAGACTTGTGTCTTGGGGGGTAAAAGGGAGCCCAGTCTCCTTAGGCTAGTAGGAGCCAACTGAAAAATTCACTATATTTCCACGGGAATCAGTAAAGCCCCAGAGTTCCGCTATTTGTCTCTTTAGGCATTAAGCTGTTCTCTGACTGATTATTGAGGTTGGCCCTTCGAAAGTATCGTGGTAGCTGTATATTTCGAGGCCAACGTTTGCGTTTGTGGGTCGGATCATTCACAATGAACACAATGAATGTTCCAGGTCCAGTGAGTATGAATGCCGTCATATTCTTAATTATATTAAGCTTCATGCGTTCTGGACCATGAGTTGGATAGTCTCCAATGCTTCAGCAAGGAGTGAAGGCTGCGGCCTACTCCGGGCTTTTGAAGTTGCAACTAGGAGTGACTGGAGGATATACGTATACGCAGGCCTTCTAGGGCGAGGACGACGGTACATATCATCCAACAGTGCTAATGATCCACCATCTGATTAAGGCCCACGGCCAGGTGCTGATGTAAATCTTATCACGTCATCCCGTGATAAGGTGACCCATTGATCGTTACCGCACAGCTTCATCTCGAAAAGAACGAGCAATTCACGACTTCAGACCACATAGCGCACCATACAGTGACACTTTGAGCATGCAAACGCTCCTCAATAATCGCTGTAGGATTTTTAGAAGCCCAAATGCCACAATTTTGCTTTGCTGATATAGCTTAGCAAATGAAAATGGGCTTCGCCTGAAAAAATGATTTTTTCAGAAAACCCAGTTGGTTGCTCCTGAAAGAATTAAGCGAATACGGCGATGTGAATGGTCTATCTTCTTCAATTCCTGCACCAATTAAACCCTGTAAGGCTTCAAAGCTTACGCAAAATTCGCCATATGTTAATTTTGGATTACCCCAATTATTGCGAACGTGGAGGAATTGACAAATTTGTATCTGCTTTAACAATGTGGCTCACGACTGCCGTGTTTACAGTTGAACGAACCGATCGAACATGCCTTGCTGTTCGCATAGTTTGTATCGAACCTGTCGACACAAATTTAACGACTAAATAGCGGATCTTAGAAGGACGATTATGATGTCCGAAAATATCATGAATTTTACGAAATGGAACATTAACAGGACCTACATTTTTAGGTGGATTTTAATTATTTTAATGCGATTTGAGTGCGAAGTTGAATTCATTGTAACACTGGCTAATACATCTACTACGATTACGTTAAAAAACTAAATATCAAAATTATGATATTGTTGGTGTTGCTACCGATATTTTGTGATATTGTGATATTTTAAGTGTATTGTACATAAACTTTTTTTTCTGAACCATTGTGTAGTGTTATTTAAAACCTCTGTAATATGATTATTAAAGAAAGTATACTTTAAAGTTTAAACAACGAAAACGAAACAAGAAATAGATATTCCAAATATAATTTGGAGAAGCTAAAGATATAACGACCTGGCCAATTTACATTTAATATTAACCAAACTTTCCTCCCAGTAAATTAAACTATAGAAAACATTATTTTTTTCATAAAAAAATACCGTAAAATTAAATTTAAAAATTTTAAAAACCTGTAACGTTGTCATAAAAATATATGCAACAACAATGAAATTGTTGTTTTAGATATTAAAATAAGCTTGAAAAGATTTTCACTCGAAAAAAAAACCTGGTATTAATAAAGACATACATATGACAGTCATGACAGTGACAGACGACTTTTAAACAAACATACAAACATACTAAAATGTTCGTACAGAATAGAAAATAAAACTAAATATTTGTTGTAACCATAAAAACAAACTAAAGCTACTTTTATTTATTTTTATCTTAAACTCTTAATCTTAATGAGCGAAAGTGTTTAATTGTCCAAAGTATACGGGGTAATAATACTACTACTATTGTTAGCATTAGCCACACTTTTATATCTAAAATCGAAAGACACAAGAAATCAACTAAACACATACATACACATTTTTATAACAAATATAAGCTAAAATTAAAAGAATAATAACAACAACATGGCAATGCTTAATGTAATAAAACATTAACATAAAACTTTACATTTTGTCACTTCAATGAAGTGTAAATAAGTTTTGAATGAAAAATGTAAAACAAACTCTCAGATTCATTCGTTCATTTGTTTATTCTACCTTTTTCATTTCTTTTTTTTTGTCTATTCCGAAATCTTAAAAGAACAAGCTAAAACGAGAAAAATGATAATTTAATGCGTTTCCACTCACGCATAAATAATATAAAATAAAATTGTATTTTCTTTATTTTACAGTGAGTTGAATTCTAATTTTATCCTTCGTCATGTTTAGGTTTTCACCACCTGTCATTTTTTTTAAACTATTTTATCGCCTTTTTTTTAACTTTTCTGTTTGTTTAAAGAAAAGAAACGTTTGCAAAAATTATAACTGAATACGTTTAGAATTCTAATAGAAAGTTAAGTGCAAATAATAGTTTGAGTTGTTAACAGTTTGAGCACATAACCGGCAAATTAAACTTAATTTCAATTAAATATATTGTAAAGGCAGAAAAATATCTTAAATATTAAGCTTGGCATGTAGACCTATACCAAAAATCTATTCATGTTATAGTTAAATTATTTTCAACTGTCGGCCTACTAGGTCTGGTAGTAGTTTACTCCAAGCTGGTATGAAGTTGTGTAGAATTGTTCCGTCAGTAAATGTTAGTCATATTGAACAACCAGCAGTGACGGCTTACACCGAAAGCTATCCACCAATAGCCATTATTAGTGGCAAGTTATTCTTTAATCAGTAATACTTTAATCAGTTATACTTTAATCAGTTATACTTTAATGAGTTATACTTGAATCAGTTATACTTAAATCAGTTATACTTTAGTCAGTTATACTTTAATCAGCAATTCTTTAATCGGTTATACTTTAATCAGTTATACTTTAATCAGTAATGCTTTAATCACTTACTTACTTGTATCAGTCGTATAGTCATAGTTAACTAATAGTATACTCATTATCTGGTTACTGTCTACAGTCTACCTATCTTGTGTATAAAAATTTATTTGGCTGCTAAATATTTTAAAATTGTTATACTTTCCATGTAAAGAAAATGTTAATTGGGAACTATGCAAGTAATCTGTTATTGTTGTGCATAGTCTAACACAATATCAGCTAGAGTGGGGTAGTCACCGTGGTTACTCTATAAAAAATAAAAAAAATTATTGGTAACTAAAGCACTATAACACACAGAGACTTGAACTTGTATGTGCAACAATAGCAAGTATAGTATACGACCAAATATCTGATAATATAGTTTAGTAATAGCTCAGCCATAGATTAGTTATAATTTATTTTTGGTCCAATTACAATTATATTTGTAGATCTACATTATATTTCAGTATACATATTTCGGAATACTCTAGTATGTTTCAATATATTTCTCTATACTATAGTATATTTCAATATATTTATTATACTACAGTATACTTCAGTATACTTCGTATATGCAGTATAGTGCAGTGGGATGCACACAATTCTTCATAATTGTTATAATAAACCGCAGTATACTTCGGTATACTATATTACCCTTCAGTATACTTCGATATACTATATCATAGTTCAGTTCACCCCGGGGGCACATAAATATGGTCTTCATAGAACTTCGACTATCTAGTCACAGTGCAACTGCGGAAAAAGGGAGCCCAGTCCCCTGAAGGCAGCAGGGGTTCAACTGGAAACTCCACTTTATTTCCACGGGTATCAGTGAGCTCGCAGAGTTCATTATTTGTCATTATTAGACATTTAATAGTTCTCTGGCTGGTTATTGAGGTTGGCCCCTATATGGGAGTAACGTGGTTTCGCGGCCCCATTACAGACAGGTTAGTTTTTAATGGTGGCCGGGTTCATTTCACCAGATCCAGTGAAATGTTCCCAGATCCAGTGAAATGTTCCCAGATCCAGTGAGCATGCTAGACATGTGTTCTGGACAGGAGTTGGAAAGTCTCCAACTTTTAAGCAAGGAGTAATGATTTGCAGCCCTGCTCTGGAATCATCGAAGTTTCACCTAGAAAGTTCTGTTGCATAGAATTATAGCTTCGGCTTCCTAGGACGAGCACGACGTTCCAAATTATAAAGTGATTTGGTCCACCATCTGATTAAGGCTTCATGGCCAGGTCCGGATGTAAATCAAATCATATATATGTATGGAATATACTTCAGTTACTAAATAAGACGTTGATATGCTATAATAACCTTTGGTATATTATATTACTCTTCGGTATGCTAGAGTATATTTTGATATAATATATTATCCTTTAGTGTATTTCGGTATACTTTCTTGTCTTTCACATAAACTTCGGTATGCTATAGTATAATTTGGTATACTATATTTTCCGTCGGTATGCTATAGAATACTTTGGTATACTATATTATCCAACAGTATACTTCAGTATGCTATAGTATATATCGATACATTATATTATATTATATTATATTATATTATATTATATTATATTATATTATATTATATTATATTATATTATGTTATATTATATTATATTAGGCTATATTATACTAAATTATATTATATTATATTATACTATATTATATTATATTACATTATATTATAGTATATCATAGTCGTAGTTTCGGTATGATATAGTGCATTTTGGCATACAGTATACTTTAGCCTACTGTAGTATACTTAACTGTGTATTATAGTATACAGCACTGTTCCTCAGCATACGTCGTTATGCTACATTATTCTTCAGTTTATTACACTGTTCTTTAGTACACGTTGGTATATTATAGTACGTATAGTATACTTCGGTATGCTATATTATTCTTCAGTTTACTTTGGTATGCTGTAGTGCACTTAAGTATACTTCACAATACTGCAATAAACTTCAAGGTACTTAATATAATATACTTTATCCACATATAAATTATGGTGTACTAAGCAATTTTTTTAATTTAGTCACATTTTGATTTTAAATTTTACGCAGTATAATTACTTGTTGTTCTTGTTATAATTAAAGTAATTTTGAATTAACAAACATTATGTGCACTAAGAAAAGTTTTTGAACTTATTGAAAGTTTTATATTTTTTTCATTTAATTTATTGATATTTTGATTTTAAATTTTCGCAGTATAATTATTTGTTGTTGTTGTTATAATTAAATTCATTTTGAATTAACACACATTACCTGCACTGAGAAAAGTTTTCGAACTAATTGAAAGTTTTATATTTTTTCATTATTATTATTAATTGACTAAATTATATAATTAATGAAAAAATTATAAAAAATATTCTAATTAAATAATTAATTGAATTGATAAAATATTTAATTAAAGGGAAGAAAAAGATTTGCAATTAAAAAAATAATTGAATTGAAAGGTTTGAATAAATTTGCGATCTCAAAACAACTAAAACTATTAAGATATATACAATTTTGTTTTTACTATATAGCCAGAGTCTAGTCAAGTCCAGCCGTTGTATAGCTAAATTTTCATTCAAGTTATACTACGTCATAGTGAAATAGTGAATTCAGAACTAACTTAAAAACAATTCATTTTAAAGAATTTATGCAAGCCGCAGTAGGCTCGAAGTCATTCCATTCATCTTATAAGTATTTGTATTATAATTTCTTCAACTACCATGGTGTGCTATTTAAAATAACATTTTATCAAGTTTTATCACAGAATGTTTTTGAAACTGTTTGAATTTATTTCAATTAATTTTTGATTATCTTCCAGCAAATTGCTTTAATGAAGATATGTAATTTTTATATTTAACTTTATTTCAAACTTTTTAAATTTTATTTTCAGAAATAATAAATATAATTTTGCTGTTCAAAAAAACAAAAACAATTGAAATTTGTTATAAACTTTTTTAAAAAAATTGTTGTTTTTGCCTTTTTACTTTTCTACACTTTTTTGACTTGCGGTTCAGTTTTTGTTTTCTATTTATTGTTTTATGTTGAAAATATGATTAAATTAAATTTTAAATGTACAAACAAAAAGTTTTTTAATTGTTTTGCTTTATTATTACTTTTGTTTTTTTTTTAATTTATGTTTTAATTATGCTAAAATTATTAACAAAACACAGCATCACTTTCGTTTTCGCACTTCAAAAGTATTTGTTTTTTATTTGGTTTGGTTTTCGGCAGTAATTTAATTGTTGTTTCAAATATAAATTGGCTTGATAAAAAGTTAAATAAAGAAGGGAAAAGAATTAAATTGTTAAATAAAAGTTAATTAAAATTCACATTTAAACAAAAAATGTTTTAAAATAAAAATTTTATTTTAAGCAAGTGAGATATGGACTTAGACATGGAGGGTTGCGTTGAAATCTTTTTTTTTTATTTTTTATTTGTTTTTGAAAATTACATGGGTCAGCCTGTAAAGGTTCAAAAATTATGGTCTTCTATTTAAAACTTTTGTCTGTAGGGGAAAACCTTTAATTTTATAAAACGTTTAAAAAATAGTGGATATAGTGATGTATACTCTGTGGAAATTTCTACTCACTGGCTTGAAGTCCTTAACAATTTGTCAAAATCATGGCTCCAATGGAAATACCCTTCAGGATTTTTAATTTTTTATTAAATTTTTTTTTATTATTTTATTTACACATTTTCTGTGGAAATTCCAAATGCCCGTCTACTAGTGTATAAAAATTTAAGTCTACTTACGTTTAAAATAATGTCACTATAGGAGCACCCTTCATATTTTAGTTTTACTTAGAATTTGAACTGATTAATTAACCATAAAATATTTTCCTATTGCTTTTCATAAAAATTACGCCACTTTTGGAACACACTTTGATCTATATTTTGATTTATTTAAGATACACCGTGAAAATTGTAAGCATTTACTCACATCATTGTGGAAACACCCTATATTTAAACACTTTGGTAACGTTTTTATCCAACGTAGAAGCGCTTCAAATTAAATGCATAATAATCAATCAAGTCAAGATGATGAAAAAGAAAGAGGGAAAGAGAGAGAGAGAGAGATATGGTGAAAAATAGCCAAAAGATTATGTGGTCACTTGCACAAGGTGAGGGTTACTTACTCACTACTATGCATGGGCCACCTTTTTTGTATATAAATATCCTTTAATTCTTAATTTAATTTTTATACTTGTTGTTTTAAAAGAGTTACGATTCATATAAAGCAACTGACTGTAACGGATTAACGGATAAAAGTATATAAATAAATATTACGTTAATATAAGCACACTTTTTTTAAATACTTTTCACCTTAATAGACGTATTAGCACATACCCTGTAAAAATTTCAAACGGCTGACTATAATGGCTTAAAAGATAAAGTCATATTTGTCAAAATACCATCGTTTATGGAAACCTCCTTAAAATTTTACATTTAATGATTATTACTTTTTTAATAGGGATTAAATTTGTGTAAACTGTATGTAAATGTCTATCTAGAGTAGCTAAAAAACTAAACCCATATAGGTTAAACTAACATAATTATTGGCACACCCTTTATATTTTGGTTTAATTTTTAATTTTTTATACTTTACCTCATAGTGTTCTAAAGTACTCTAACTAAGCGGGCCACATATATGAAAAATGCCTCACTATTGGCACCCCCTCTAATTAAAAAAGTCTTGTATTTTGTATTTGCTACTATAGTATGTCCCAGTTAAACATACTCTGTGTAAATTGGATGTGTCTGCCTATAAAAGTTAAACAAAAATTATTTAAATAATTTAGCGTCACTTTTTGACTGCCCTTTAAATTTTTTGTATTTGTTATTGTAGTAGCTATAGTAATGCACGTTCTCTGAAATCTGCAATACGGTTCCAGAGATAAGAAATTTTGACAGATGGTCAAACGAATTGACAGCCAGGCATTGTGGTGAAAACTGTCGGGTTCTTTATAAGACATTAGTGGCCTGAGTTGTCGGACTTGAATGTTTTTAAGGAAGAAGAGGCTGTGTATTTTGGTTGCGGTATTCGGCATGGTGTCTTAAATTTATTCGGTTATCAATTACTTGTAATTAATGCATATCCGGCATATACCTTACTCTTCCGCTTTAAGCACATTTATTATGTGCCTGCTTTTGTTTTGTATCAGATTTTTTTAATAACAAGTTTGTTTTTCAATTATGGCAACACTAACAACATGATAGTTCTGACATTTAGTTTTTTAACGTGTTCGTAGTAGATGCGTTGGCAATTGTTACAATGAATTCAATTCCACACGAAAATTGTATTAATATAATTAAAATTCACTATAAAAATGGTGGTTCCGTTAAAGTTATATTTCGCAAAATTCGTGATATTTTCGGGCAACGTAATCGTCCTTCTGTGACCGATAGGCTCGATACAAAATATACAAACAATAATGCGTGTCCGCATTTGGGCTTCTGTACATCCTAGAGCGTTTATTAAAAAGCCTTAGCATGCTCAACATGGCACTATATGGTGTGGTCTGGAGGCGCGATTGGGTGCTTTTTTAGAAGATGAAGCGGAAAATGGGGTAACGGTCAATGAAGAACGCCATCGCGAGATGCTATCAACTCAATTTTAGCCTATCATTGACGACGTAAATAGCACTTACATCTAGTTTCAATAGGACAGTGCGACATGACACAGCCAATGAAACGATCAATTTTATGCAAACCATGCATACTCAACGTGTCACTATGACGATGACACGTTTCTCATATACAATGAAACGATTAATGCGTTCGTTCCATCGCATAATTTCACGACAATCAGCAGTTAAGTGGCCAGTCAGATTAAAACCCAGTGGACGGAGCCTATACGGAGTCCATTGAATCGATTTCAGCCTTAAAACTGAAAATCTGTTATGCTTTTAACGAAATAGGACCGCCATTTTGCCAAAAAGTGATTAAAAACTTTGACGAAAGAATCGACATCTATCAGCGTGATCGTGTTGGACATTTGCCAGGTATCATTTGTCATTCATAATTGCCGAACTTTTCTCTTCGCAATACAATAAAAAGTTTACTCATCTTAATCAAAATTTGTTGTTTTATTTTACAGGGCCAGCCAAATAACATTTTTTTTTCTTAAATGCTATAAACTCCTAAACCAACTGGTCTTTTTATGGCGTCATACGCAGGTCTTTATGCAAAATTCGTCTCAATGATGTCTTTGAAATGTTCAATTGTTGAGAACGACAGTGAATTGATGTTGATGGCGCTTCACGCACACTTTCTGCCACAGCAGCAATATTCTCGGCTGGACGCACTGTTTTTGGCTTTTCGCGCTTTAGTTTATCGATGAGCATGCCAGTTTCTTTCAGTTTTTTCACAAGATAACGAACATACGGAGCTGACTGACAGTGCTTCTCTTTTTCCAAAATCCGTACGCAATTTTTGCACCCATTCTGCAACATTACCATGATTTTCAAAGTAATGTCGCAATATTTCCCAGCGTTGTTCAGGCGTATACACAATCATATCCATTCAGCGGAAGGATAAAACTAATTATCTGTCAAGCTAAGTTTTGTCATTCACGAAATAAGCACTATTTGAAAAAAGAAACGTTAGATGGCGGCCCCTATATTTTTTTAAAAATAAACTTCTTATAAAAAATCGGTTTATATCATGTATAACCGAATAACACCGTTTCAATAAATTTGCAAATTTGTACATTTAACGCTTCTTTATTTAGTCACAGTTCTAATGCATTAACAAACAGTTTAATGTTAATTTTTCTTGCCGTGGAATAATTTTTCTTACCTTCGTTTAATCACCGAAAAATCTAGGAGTTATTGTAATATATCCATGATCTAAACATGCCCTTGTTTCACTCCATGACCTTAAAAACATGTGTTAAAGTTAAAAATTATAAATTTAGTTAATGCAGTTGATTTTTTTTGACAAGGCCTATTGTAGCTTTTACCTAAATTAGGAATCACTTTTAAATTTTATATGGACATAACTGCTTTTGAATATTTTTATTTGTAAATGATGTTGTTCATGTCTTTTCAAGCTCAAGTTTATGATTATTTTATTTTTATTATGTTGCCCAGGTTCTTGCGCTGAATTTAATTCTTTTTTAACCCTTTACCACCCAGCGGTGCTTAGAAGTACCATTTGGTACTTTATTTCATGTGCTGCATGCAAGTCTGGTATCTGCATTGTATGACCATAGGTTCGTTGCAGTACTATGATTCCCTCTAATAATTCTAAGAGGTGCTTCTCGTGTTTTCATCTCTAATAAGATCAGTATCTCTTCATTAGTTGCAGTGTGAACAGGTGCCTGAGAAGCGCGAGAATTGTGTACAAAAAACATTAAAATTGTGCATTTAAAAATCTTTTACTGCGAAAGATATATTTTATAATAAATTTTTTTCGATTTGTGTCTTATTTTTATAGCGGACTTGTAAGTAGCGTTTATCAACTTAAGCAAGTGATATTAATAACTAAAGCGGTTTACATTTTTACCAAAAACGTGTCGGGAACTTGTCGAAAGTTTTTAAGTAGAATTAAATTTTTGGAGGAAATTCAATAAGAGTGCGATGAAGACACTGATATTGAAAATAGTGAAACTGAAGAGGCAGCTGACTTCGAGGAGTTCCAAGGAATACTGATGATCTTATTAAGCTTTAGAATTACATTACTAACCACAACGCGGCTTGAGAATAATGTTTTCACATCGAAAGCGCTCGCCTTTGACTTCAAAACAGCCAGATAAGACGGAAAATGACAATAGTGTTTCATTTACTGGCGGAGAGAAAATAAACAACATAATAAGTGATTAATGATGAGGAGGAAGAAAGTTATTTTCGTATTATTGTTGATGAACAAGCTGTCTGTTAAAGTAGAGGACGTAGTTTCCAGTGGGAAATAAAAGACCATGACTTAACAACACCAGAGTTTATTATGTCACAGGGTCTGATATCAATTTTATTATTATTACAATTCTTTAAAAACACCCACCCGGAAATTTCATTTATTGGTGATATTCTGAAAGAGACTATTTTTCATTGCGATATGTAAGCAAGTCACCAGATCCACACACGTAACTTGCAGTAAAACGAATTCTTTGCATTTACTGAAATGAATTATGAGATATCATAGAATTCCATGATGGAAGAACTGTTAGAGCACTAATCAAGATTTAGATATAACAATTATCAACAACACTATGTAGGCGCAATAGGTTTGAGATGATTGCAAGATATGATTCACAAAAATAGTACGAATCACTTGCTGAAAAATGATTTGAATCCGAAATGTCAAGATGTAAGGCAGCTTGCAGTTAATGAGTCCATGATACTAATGTAAAGGCAGAAACATAAGATAACAATATTGTCCTTTGGAGCCCTTAAGAACAGGGTATACAATGTTTTGATTGGCCGACCAAAAGGTCTATATAAAACTATAGGTGTAACAAGGAAATGATTCCCTTGAGGATAATTATGACACAATACTTTTATTTGGGTACGGTTTGCCGTCGACCCTCGTCAAACTCGGTTTGTGAAAAAGCCGGTTTCGGCCGTTTGCCATCTTCAGTGTTCTCTTCCTATGACACAATAGGTCTTGGTGAAAGAGTGGTAACAAAAAAACTCTATCACTTTCATTAGGCTATTGGAAAAATTAAAAACTGAAACTATTTTAGTCTGAGGCACTTTTCGCTCAAATAGAAAATTTACTTTTCCAAATCTGAAGTCTGTTAAGAAAATGAAGAGAGGTAATTGGGACTTGGCACTAGGTGTTTACAAATGGTTTAAGTGCCAAAAAAATAGATCGCAATTTACCTAGTGTCAGACTGTCTTGGAAGTGACTCCACAACTGTAGAGTGAAGTAGCTTGCTCAATAGTTATTAAAGATAGTAACAACTTGATGGAAGGCTTGGATTAAGCAGATCAGTTACGTGTTCGTTTTATAATATCGAAAGAAAATCAACGGTATGATGGCATACAAATTTCTGGGTTTTTATTGAGGCTGAATTTGTAAATTCTTATATTGTGTTTTGCCAACGCATTGAAAAAATTTCCTTGGATAAGTTTAGGCGACCAGTTGATCAAGGATTTATGGCATTGAAAAATTTGTGTATTAACAAGCGAAACTTTCTAACGGAGCATGCAAATTCTAGTAACAAGAAGTATTGCGGAAAGACTGAATCTAATACCGCAGATGTAAGACTCGGTAATTTTGGTGTACATAACGATTAACAGTAACCATAATCTTGCAAGCAACTGTTTTTTTTTTTTTATAAAGAGAAGTAGAATTTTCAGGCAACAATGCCTATTTAGTCAAGTACCGTGTGCTACATTCTTTAGGAAAGGGATAGAGAATAGATGAAACAGGTGATGAAAGTAGAAGGATAGTCGGAAATTAACTGCCGTATATAAGACAGCACAGCGACCAGTGACTATGCCTTCTTCGCTGAGCAGCCCCACCGACAGTCAATTTTTAATTTTGTAGTGAAAAAACCAAGGTCTTCGTTGGGAATCGAACCCACAACCCCTATACTAACAAGCTAGTACACTACCTACTAGCCTACAGGGGCACTGTGGTGCCAGTTTGTGTGTGGAATAAGTCACTGGTTAGACTTCGAGAGTCCTATGTCTTTTCGAGTTTTGGGCTCTTGCTAGCCAAAGCGATTGGTGCCGCCTTTTAAACATGGAGAAGAGATATATCAAGGTTGCGTTCCCCCGAGGGGGGGGGGTAGGAGGTTTACTTTGGTGTACAAATTTATAGCATTAGACAAATTCTGTCGAGACGATTTTTTTGTGCTGCAGTCATAAAAAGAACCGTTTCACTGATTAACACGGTGTGAATTATTGGGTTCTATTGCCCCAAAAGGTACTTGTAGGTACCGGGATTTTTATATATATTTCCCGATCTAGAAAAAGTTACAATTTAATTTTTAATCTTAAATTAAGTTACAAACAAAAATTCTATAAAATTTTAACAGATTTTTATTAATAACCTGCCTGGGGCAATAAAGGGTTAATGTTTTTTGTATTCTTAAAATGAATAAGACAAAGACGTTGAATGTGTAATTTTTTGTCTTTTTCAGTTGACAAGATTTTAGGTCTGCTTCATGCATGAGTGTGAATTTTCTTTACCGTTTGTGATTTACATTATTTCTGGTTTATTGTCTTATTCTATTTAAAGTTTTGTTTAAATCAGATGCGGAAAATTGTATTATTGTATTATTTATTTTACCTTTTTTATTTCTAACAAAAATAGAATTTTTTTTGCTTTAAAAGTACTGAAAAAAGATTTGCTTTTTCGTATAATTTAGCTGCACTAATGAATTTAAATGATTTAAAGGAAATCAGTTGGGAACTAAAAAACTATTAATCGGTGGAAAATTTTAATTCTCAAATTAATATTTCTTTTCACGGATTTCGTTTGTTTGCTTGACCATAAATTACCAAGTTTTGAAAAAAAAATTAAAAAGAAGTATAATTAAACGGTTTTTAGGTGAATAAAGTACTTGGCTTTCCGCTAAATGTGTTTTAAATCTTGTTGTTTTATTTTCACGTAACTGCTGAAGTTATAAAAATTTATTTCTTTACAAAATTTATAATTTTTAATTTTAAAAAATTAATATAAAATTAATTTTTAATTTTAAATTAAAATTAAATGATAGCCATTTGGACAACATATGGCATCACTATCACATATGTTTGTGTATGTATGAATCAATATTCGATAGATGTCAAAGTGTAAGCGCTGTCGAATTTGGGCCTAAACATTTTTTTTGCAGGGAAGTCTGGGAACGTTCTTTCATTTTAAGAAAATGGTTGCTGCAATTTATCGATTGTTGATAGAAGCTTGCCATTAGCATGCACCTGCTTAAAAAACTTGTTTGACGACGGTTTGCACGATTCAAGAGTGGCGAAATCGACATAAAAGCAAGAGAGGAGAGGCTTGGTCTGCCTAAAAAGTTTGAAAATGAGGAATTGAAAACATTACTCGATAAAAATTGTTGTTACAAGAAGAACTTGCATTATTATTGAGAGTCACGGAAAAAGCCATTTTCCTACGTATAAAAGTATTACGATTCATTTAAATTTTGGGTCCCACATAAATGGAAGTTGAGAGACATTGAAAGGCCATTCTGCATGTCAAAAATGATGCTTCAACGGTACAAGAAATCATTTTTATAACACACTGCTAATGGTGACGAAAAATGTATACAATTCGATAGCCCCAAGTGCAAAAGGTCATAGATAAAGTCCGGCCAACAAGCCGAATATCCATAACGCCAAGGTAATGCTTTGTATTTGGTGGGATCAGAAGGGTGTTTTGTATTATGAGCTTTTGAAATTTGGTCAAACGATCACAGGGGACCGGTACTGAAGACAGACAATTGATTCGTTTGAATAATAGAAATAACAAAAAACGATTGCAAAATTTGAATACACATGGTTGCATAACTTTCCATCATAACAATGCTCGGCTACATGTACCAGACCGTTCAAAAACTAGTTGGAAAACAAAAGATGGGATGTCCCTTCTGACTACCATTTGTTTTGATCGATGTAGAAAGTTCTTACTAAAATATACTTCAGAATAGGATATCAGAAATGGGCTTGATTCATTCTTTACCAGTTCTTTTGGTAAGGAATTCTTATGCTACCAGAAGGCTGGGAAAAGTGGTGGCTAAAGATGGATAAAATATTTAATAATGTGTAGACACATTTTTTATTATAATAAATGCATTTTTGAAGCAAAAAACTCAACATCATTCTTTTATAAAACTTCTTTTGAAATAGCAGATGGCATCCAAAGTGAAATGATAGCACTACTATTATTGAATTATTATATTTTTTTTTTAAAGAGAAGTAGCACTTCATGCAACAATGCCTATTTAGTCAAGTACCGTGCTACATTCTTTAGGAAAGGGATAGAGAAGAGATGAAACAGGTGGTGAAAGTAGAAGGATAGTTGGAAATTAACTGCCGTATAAAGACAGCACAGCGACCAGTGACTATGCCTTCATCGCTGAGCAGCCCCACCGATAGTCAATTTTTATTTTTGTGGTGAAAAAACCAAGGTCTTCATTGGGAATCGAACCCACAACCCCCATACTGACAACCTAGTACACTACCTACTAGCCTACAGGGGCACCTATTATAATTATAAATAAACTATTTATAGAAACTGAGAGCAATATTTTGGTAGCATTTTTTTCCGCATTGCCAACAGTTAGGAAGTTGTATTTTCTGCTGTACTATATTAAAGGGTTTCCAGTTAGGCTAGGCCGTCTTGAGGAGAGACCAAAACAAATGAAGTGCGAGTCGCACTCAAAACAGCTAATTGCGCCTAAAACTGTTAATGTGTCTTTATTACTACAACCTGTTTGGGACTTAGTGATGTAAGGATGTTATATTCCCACTACATCGTTTAATATGCTAACATGCATAATACCTACTATCAAATATGACTATGTTAAACGTCTTTGTATTAAATCTATTATCCTCTTTAAAGGTATTTAAACCGGTCAAAATAAATTATTTATCATTATATTAGATAGAGACGATTTCGCCATAATTATACCAAATTAACTCAAAATGAAATATTTTTTTTAAAAGTGTCCTATGTGGTCTTTCCTATGGACAAAAATTTTCGTGTTTATTCAAGCAGATACTGATTTTGTTGCTATATTCAATTATAAATTTCGAAAAAATAAGAAATTTTTAAACAAAAATATCCCATCTCTGAAGCAAATTGCTTGTAAAAAATTTTAGTAAAACTTGCAGCTAAAAATATAAAATTAAAAGTTAAATAAACAAAAAGATTAAAAAAAAACAATTTCCCATCCCTGGAATTAAATGTTTGCTAAAGAACATTAATTAGAAAACACTACGTTAGAGACACAAACAATGTTCAGCTTAAAGTCATAATATATTTAAAATTTTAAATAAACAATTCCCATTCCTGGTGTTAACCGCTGGCTAACGAAACATTAGAAGACATTGTGTAAAACTTTAGAGACATGAAAATATTTTGATGACTTTTTATTTCGTTACTTTTTTTGCAGTTCTTTTTTTCTTGGGTGCTGCTATTTTGGTTTATGAAAGCAACACAAAAAATATTTAATACTTAAATAAACCGTTATGTGGAGGTAATGAATACCGCTATGAATTACAATTACAAAAGAACATAAAATAAAAAAAGAAGAAACAAATAACACAGCACACACACACACACCAAACCAGTTAACAGTAATTTAACCAACAAATTTATTATGAGTTTATTATTATTATTTTTATTTATGGAAAAACAGAAAAACAAAACGCAAAAACAAAACATAAAAACAACAACAAGCACAACCAAAGTATAATTAACTCTATAATAAATAATCATCTTTTAAAACCTTCTTTTAAAGCATTAGGCGTCACCGTGCAACGTGACATGGTGTTACAAACATGATAAATTATTGTGAATTTTTAACGAATATTTTTATTTGTGAATCGCTAACAGAGTTCTCGTTAAATGTAAGCTGTGAGTTATTTCCACAAAAGAACGTCTTTAGAGTTAAAATAATTTTTCTTAAGAAAGGTTTGTCACATATTAAATGTGTTTTTAAAGCAATAATACAATAACCAAAATAATATTATTTTTTTACGTATAAAGATATTCAATACAAAGGGATTTTCAACAGGAAGATGGTTTTTTAAAATAAAATAAAAAATATATATTAAGATGATTCAAATTTTTATTGTTTTACGAAGAGAAAAGTTCGGCAATTATGAATAAAAAATAATATCTGGAAAATGTCCACCACTGCCACGCTGACAGTTGTCGATTCTTTCACCAAAGTTTTTATTCACTTTTTGGCATGATGGCGATCCTATTTCGTTAATCATATCACGGATTTTGAGTTTTAAGGCTTAAATCGATTCGATTGGTTCCGTATAAACTTTGTCCTTAACCCAGCCCCACAAACAATAATCCACTCGTGTTATATCACACGATCTGGCTGGCCACTTAACTGCTGATTATTGTGAAATCATACGATCGGGAAATTTCTTTTGCAATTGATCATTTCATTGACCAACGGGTCCGCCAAATACCTTTTTTTTTTGTTTTAAATGCTATAACACTTCGAGTGTAGCTTCGGCTGTGTGGCACGTACCGCCGTCCTGGTGAAACCAAATGTTGCCAATATCCTCCTCTTCAATTTTTGTGAACAAAAATTCGTTCAACATGGCCCGATAATGATCGCCCTTGATTGTAACGGTTGATGGCGCTTCACGCACACTTTCTGCCACAGCACTGTTTGTGGCTTTTCACGCTTTGGTTTATCGATGAGGATGCCAGTTTCTTTCACTTTTTTCACAACATAACGAACATACGGAGCTGACGGTGCTTCTCTTCTTCCAAAATCCGTACTGCAACATTAGCATGATTTTCAAAGTAATGTCGCAATATTTCCCAGCGTTGTTCAAGCGTATACACAACCATATTCGTTCAACGGAAGGATAAAACTAATTATCTGTCAAATCAAACATGAACTAAGTGCTACCATTCACGAAATAAAAAAAAAACGTTAGATGGCGGACCCTATATGTGATATGTGGCATCGTCCTGTTAAAAACACATGCCAGTATATCACTGTTCCATTAGGCCAAAATGGAACTGTTAGCATCTCGCGTTAGCGTGTTCCATTGACCCTTACCGCATTTCCAACCTTATCCTCGAAAAAAATGGTTCAATAATGCCTCCAGAACACATAGCGCACCATATAGTGACACGTTGAGCATTTAAAGGTTTCCCAATAATCGCTCTTTTTCTTGTTGACGTATCCAGACAAGTGAAAATGGACTTCGTCTGAAAAAATTATTTTTTCACAATAAATGAATTGAGCGAATCTACGGTGATATAAATGGTCAGCCGGCCTTAATTCCTGCACGGGTTGAACCCCAAAGTTAAAATACGGCATGTGTTGGTGTTGGATAACCCCAATTGTTGAGAACGTCGAGGAATTGACAAATTCGGATCTGCTTCAATATTGTGCTTCATGGCTGCGATGTTTTCATTTGAACAACCCGGTCGGGAACACGTTGGTGTTCGCACATTTTATATCGAACCTGCTGACTCAAATTTAACGACTAAATTCTTAATAAAGCTCTCAGAAAGACGTTTATGTTGTCCGAAAATATCATGAATTTTACAAAATGTTACTTTAGTAGAATCACCATTTTCATGCGATTTTCGTGCAAAATTGAATTCATTGTAAGAATTTCCATTTCATTCTCAATACACGAGATAGTCTGCTGTCAATGGCTGTCAAACACAAACCATCTCTTAGAGCTTGTTGCCATTTCCATTCAGGCAAAAATGCCTATTTACTCAGTTATAGTGCTAATTCTTTAGGAAAGGAAAGGTGCTGAAAGTAGAAGGATAGTTACGGAAATTAACTGTCCTATAAGACAGCAACCCAGTGACCATGCCTTCATCACTGAGCAGCTCCACGGACAGTCAATTGTTATTTGTGTAGTGAAAAAAACCAAGGTTTTTGTTGGGATTCGAACCCACAACCCACAGTCTTTAAGTTAGTACACTACCTACTAACCTACAGGAGCACTAATTTGTAATAAAAATATTGTTTTCTAATGCCTTAACGACGAAAATAGCTTTATGATATGTGATAAGTTAAGACAAGCAGGGATATAATTTGAAAAAAGTTAGTCGTTCCTTGCCGTTGTCATAACGCAATTTTTGCTTAAGTTTGAGTAGTTTGCAATTTTAGTGTAAACAATAAGACTCAGATTTTATTGTTGTTTGCCGAAATTCTTGACATCCTTCTATCAATTAAGTAGTCCAAGTATTCTATAGAATAAAAGCCCTTGCTTGGGCTTTAAGTTTTCACAGATATTAAAATTGGTTAATAGGGTTGCGCCATTTAATACATTTACATGGCCGATAAATTATCTATCCATGTTGATAAATTTAATATAAATAAAATAGCGGGAGTTTTTTAATTTTAATCTGGCAACATTTTTGTAACTGGCGACCTATTTGTCAGGGTTTAAAATAAGATTGCCCTTGATCCCGATTTTCATAAACGAATTTTTTTTAGCGATGAAGTTCACTTTTGTGTGAATGTGTACGTTAATAAACAAACCAGTCAAATATGGAATGATGATAATCTTCATATTACGTGATAAGATTTACATCTGTGCCTGGCTATGGAGCCTTAATTAGATGGTGGTCATACCACTGGGAATGAAAAGCAAACGCCATTCACGCCCTAGGAAGCCGAAGACTAATTCTAGCAACAGGTCTCTCCTAGTTGCAACTTTAGTGATTCCAGAGCAGGGCTGCAAACCATCACTCCTTGCTGAAGAGCTGGAGAATTTTTAACTCCTGTCCAGAACACATGTCTAGCATGCTCACTGGATCTAAGAATATTCCACCAGGTAGGTGTTATCAAAGGTGAAATGAACCTGGCCACCTGACCTGTCTGTTATGGGCCCGCGAAACCACAACCACCACGATACTCCAGAAGGGCCAACCTCCATAATCAGTCAGAGAAACAACTAAATGCTTAAAGAGACAAATAGCGGAAAATCTGCGGGCTACTGATTCCCCTGAAAATAACGTGGAGTTCCCAGTTGAGCCCTGCTGCCTTCAGGGGACTGGACTCCCTTTTTTTCCCCCAGTTGCACAGGTCAAGATAGTCGAAGTTCAATAAAGACCATATAATGTGCCCCCAGGGGGGGGGGTAATCTTCATATACAAGTTGAGATATGGTTGCATCCAGAAAAATTGACTGTTGGACTAATGGAGTCTTTTTTAAAAAAACATTATGCTGGCCAGAACGTTAGAGTCATTATTGAGTAGTATAGAGCCATGATTATTGACTTTTGCATTCATCGATTGAACAAACATGATATACATATCGATGGCTTCAACAAGGCGACGCAACATAACACATAGGTGATGCCTCAATTGATTTGTTGAAGTAAAAGTTAGGTAACCGTCTGATTTCACATTTCGGCTCCATGACTTGTTCTCCAAAGTTGTGCGATTTAATATCATTTTATTAGCTGTCAAGTGATTTAGTTTAGTTTAGCTTAGAATTTCAGCATGAATAGACTGATGTGTGAACAAAGCTTCCAACTTGTGCAGATTGGGTCATAAACAAGATTGTCCTTGATCCCGATTTTCATAAGCGAATTTTGTTTAGCTGTAAAACTCACTTTTGTTTGAATGTGTACGTCAATAATCAAACCGTCCAAATATGGAAAGATATATATACATGTTGAGATATGGTTGCATCCAGAAAAAGTGACTGTTTGGTGTGCCTTATGAGCTGAGGGAATCATTGATACATTCTTGCTTAAAAAAATTCCTGATCAGTATTTTACAGTCATTGGTGACTGGCATAGAGCCATGATTATTGACTTTTTCTTTCATCAATGGAGGAATCAAGATGTGGCTTCAATAAAACGGTGCAACATATCACACAGCTTGTTCCATAATTGATTTGTTAACGAGAATGTTTGGCAACCGCATAGTTCCACCTTTCGGATCAGTGAACTTAACCCAAAGCGTTGAGATTTATTACAGTTAGATTATTTGCTGTGAGGTTGTCTCAAGTCCGAAATGCTGGGCCTCTTAGAGGACAACATTTGCCACATTACTGCTCATTTATGTGGCCCAAATGTTGGTAAAATTCATCGAAAATTTGTATTGGAGGAAATGTTAAATATTAAAATATTTGTGTTGATGAAATTTTAAGTATATTTGTGTTGTTAATGTTATGACATATGGGGGCGGGGGGGTTGTTGCCAACAGTTCTGTATGTCATTCATAAGCACTTAGGCTTGATGGCAGGCCTTTGGTCGTTTGCCCGAACCACGTCTGGAAGGAAAATTGAACCTTCAAGTTACCAAACGATCGCGCAAAAATTCTTTTGATTCTGACATCCGAAGTAGAAACAGCGCCTTTAGCATCCAAAATTAAGTAATAAAATATTAAAATTTTTGTTGGTGTTGTTGTTTTTTGTTCGGATTAAAATTCTTTTGTTAAGAAATTAGCAACATGCTGGTGCAATGGGACTTATAAGAATGAAATATATAGGAAAAAGGATATATTTAATGTTTTATCCTGGTCCAAGAGGATAAAAACATATTGACTCAAAGCTAACACAAATGAAACTTAAGCTAACACGATTACACTGGCTCATTGGCAGGAACTCGAGACTTGGCCTAGATTGCAAACTTCTAATTTACAAGAGTATTCTGAAACCAATATGGTCTTATGGAATCCAACTTTGGGGCTTTGCCTCAGCTTCAAACGTGGATAGAATCCAACGTATGCAAAATAAAATTTTACGGTTGATAACTTCCGCCCCATGGTACATCAGAAATTCAAACATACATTGTGATTTAGACATACCGCTGGTGACTACAGAAATCATCAAATACGCAGGCAAATACTTGATGAAGCTCGAAGACCATCCTAATCCCCTTGCTCGCAATATCTTGGATTATAGTGGACATAGCCGATTAAAAAAGAGGGATACCGCAGCTTTAATCCTCAATGCTATAGACGATACATCTTAGAAATATTTGCTTTGTTTTTTTTTACGACAATTTTTTTTTTTATCCAAAAGGTTAGGCCTGACATGGTCGGGACTAATGTAACTTTTTTTTAGAATTTAAGTTTTTAATACTTATTGTTAGTTCTTTTTATAGAAGATACAATAAATAATTTTGAGAATTAAAAAAAAATGTTTTATCCGAAATAAATTCTTATAACTAACGTCACATGAAAACGAATAAAAACCCATTTAGACAGCCAGATTACGTCCGAGCCTGCCTAGGCGATCATATGCAGAAATCATATATAAAATATAATTCGAATAAAGTAAATTTCAGGCCAATTTAGGCTTTTGATCTTTATTTTATTACATTTCTATGCCGCGATAAAAAACGCCCTTGAAAATCTTTAATTTTCTGTCTCAGACAACAGACAGATTCTGACATATTTTTGCGGAATTGCTACCACAAATGCAACTGAACTTATTATTTTATTGTTTTTCTTATGTTTCAATATAACTTTGTGCTAAAATAGCTATTAAGTTGCATTTAATTGAAATAACAAAACTTTATGCTAAACAAATTAAAATTTTAAATTTCTTAATTGAATTAAACACACACACACAAGCATACACATAGCACTCGCTTCCTCCTCCATAAAATGGTATTATTGGAAATTCTCTAAAAACTTTGTTAATGACATTAACTTTAAATAAATTTTTTCCTTCCATATTTTGCTCGTTATTTTTATTTTTTCTCTATAAGAAAACCAAAACAAAAAAAAAAGAAAAAATATTTTTATAACAAAATTTATCTGCTTAAAATGAGCGAAAGAACGAATAAATAAATGTAAAAATATAATAAAAAATAAAAATACTTTTTGCCTGTTTGTGCATAAACTCGCAACATGCATGATTATTTGCAGAAAATGCTATTTTCCACATTAGTTATAATTTTCTGTTTTTTTTATTTTTATTTTTTATCTTCTCGCTCTCTCTGTGTCTCTGGCAACTATCAGTACGTTTTATATCCCTCTGACGTTTCTTAGTTTTTCCCTTGTGGTTTAATGTTTTGCTTATTCGTGTTGTTTTTGTTCGTTTTTCCTACAACCATTTTAAACAATTTTGTTCTGTTCTATTAAACAAACTGACAATGTTTGTTATTATTATTGTTGTTGTTGAAATTGGTAGAAGACTGGATGATGATGATGATAATAATGATGATGATGATGTTTATGTTGATGATATGTATGGAAACATTTATTTTAGTTTTTCTGTTTCCATCCTTGTAAAAGATAAATATTTTTTCACTTTTTTTTCTTGTTGTTTTTGACTCATTGCTGCAGCAGTTTGTTCATTGTAGCAGATATTTCTAGAGAAAACCATATTTTCCATGATATTGATTAAACGTAAGAACATAACAACATTTATGAATTACAGTTTTTTTTATTTATTTATTTAAAGCGTATCTTAATTTTTTGTTACAACAACTTGAGGACAAATGCAAAAAGTTTGGTGAAAAACATAAATGTTAACTTTCCTGTTGAACGAAGCAAATGTAATAATCAATATTTATAACAAATATCATTGAATTATTAAATATTTGTTAAAAAAAAAAAATAGAGAGACTTAAAAATCAACCCCGTTTAATTATAAATGAAATATCTAATTTTCAATAAAACACAGTGGGGTATTTAGTATAAAAAAATTTTAATAAACCTTTGTTCTTTCTACATTTCGTTTGAGGATTAAAAGATAAAGAAAATTTTTTTTTTGTTTTATATTTGAAAAGGAAAAATTTTATTTCATTGGCCAACAGTAATGAATTCATTTCGATTACAAAAATGAAGTGGAATTTAGTTGAACTTCTCTAAGTAAAAAATGAAAGTGAATCCAAAGTGAATATTGAACCGAAGCGTTATACGTGTCCGCAAATTAACCGTTTTATTAAAGTGCTCTTTGGCAAACCACATTTTTTGTTTTTTGGTCTGACGTTAACACAAATAAAGTGGATGCTTTCCCCACTCGTGAACACGCAACGTATAACTGGCCATATGAAAAACAATGATTTTCTAAATTTATACCGCAAACACTAAGCGATTAGTCTTGCGACTTGTTAATTGTCATTGCGAACGCAAGGCGAACGGGAAATTGCAAGCGATTGAAGTCAAACGGAAGATCAGTCGGAATCATTGGTATTTCACCTACGTACTTTCCGTTAATAATGTTTGCCTCAATCAAATTCGGCATAAGTCTTTTCACCGCAAGTCGTGTACCGTTGCAAAGTCGCCGTGGATTCAAATAACTGAACCAACTTCGAGTTGCAAGTTATGTGGTGGAAATCCTGGTAGCTCCAGAGAGTTCAAAAACTTCGTTGGATAATTTACTGCATCATCGAGATTTGTTACGGAATCAACGGATTTGTATATCACCAAATCGCTATCGATTTTTGATTGAATAGTGAAATTCAATACGTGTACATAATTATACTTTGCGGCGAGAATTGCTCGTTGACTTAATCAAGCATAATTCTGATAATTCTCACTAATGTTTAGGAAAAAATATTCAATAATAGCTAATTGAGAGTCTACAAATCGGCACAAGTCGTTGTTAGGAGTAATTAATCCAGCTGTCGCATCAACTGGAACTTTTCCATTTCCAACAGCTAACAATTATTTGGAAAATAGTGCAGCACATTGATCATTTTCAAGTTGATCTCTCATATTAGTGGGTTAGCGATAATGTTTTTACGTTATTCCACAAAGGTGATGCTTTCAGGCAAGCATTCAATTCATTTGCAGTCATTGCACGGGGAATTACTGGCAATGACTGCCTGAAATCGCCTGCCAACAATACTATCAAGCCGCCAAACATGTTGTTATTTCGCCGAAGATCCTTCAGTGTGAAGTTAAGTGCTTCAAGTGATTTCTTATGTGCCATTGTGCACTCATCCCAAACAATGAGCTTGCATTGCATCAAAAATTTTCCCATTGCAATAGATCGGGAAATATTGCATGTTGGAGGCATCAATTGTATTTTAATTGAGTGGCAACTTAAGCGCAGAATGTGCAGTATGAACGCCATCTAGCAGAGTCGCTGCAATTCCAAATGATGCTTACATCAAAGCTGTGTCACATCTTGATCGAAAAGTGGCCAAAATCAATGAAATGATAAATATTTTCCCTGTTCCTACAGGTGCGTCCAGGAAAAATAGACCACCAGTATTATTGTCCACCGCTTGCATAAATGTTTCGTATATTTGTTTTTGCTATTCATTAAGCAACGGCATATTATACCGAACGAATTCCTGCAATGTATCAACATTGTATTGCAGCTCTCGATTTAATTCGTGGTTGAGTGCATCGATCGATCATTCCTACTTCAATTCCTCCCGGGGGTACATGAAAGTCTTTTTGGAACCTACTATTCCAGGCCCCTCAAAGGCTAGTAGGAGTCATCTGGACAATCCACATATTTCCACGGGAATCAGTACGCTCGCAGAGTTCACTATTTGTCTCTTTAGACAATTAGATGTTCTCTGACTGATTATTGAGGTTGGCCCCTATATGGGAGTATCGTGGTGGTTGTGGTTTCGAGACCCTCGTGAGAGTTTGTGGGTCGAATCATTCAAAATGAACACAATGAATGGTTCAGGTCCAGTGAGTATGAATGCCGTCGTGTTCTTAATTATATTAAGCTTCATGCGTTCTGGACCAGGAGTTGGAAAGTCTCCAACTCTTTAGCAAGGAGTGAAGGCTGCGGCCTACTTCGGGCTTTCGAAATTGCTACTAGGAGTGACCGGGGGATATATGTATTCGATGGCCTCCTAGGGCGTGAATGACGTTTGCAAATTATTCAAGTGGTTTGACCACCATTTGATTATGACTACCTAGTCGGTGCAGATGTAAATCAAATCACATCATTCCTACTTCAATCAGTAGCTTGCTGGCAATAGTCAAGCATTGTTCCTTAATCAGAATCAATCCTTCTTTATATATTTCATCGGCTATTTGCATGTCGAGATTATTCGTTCGAATGCGCAAGCTATGCAAGATATATTCACATATGTCGTCTTTGCATTTGTTTCATAACTGAATTGGTTGTGAAGGGAAACATGTGGTGATGATAATAGCGAACAGCGTTCGTATTTGGTACGCAAGTGTTAAATCCCTTGCTTCTCGATATGTTTGGCATTGGTGGCCATTCACAGTTTTCAAATGCGCAAATGATTTTGGTCCACGTACATTTGCCAACAGCAGTCGCAAATAACAACATTCATCATTTCTAGGATGAACAGTATACAGGCGACCTAGCGCATGGGTTCATCTACTTAAAATAAAACGTATTTATATTCGTGAGGGATACTCACACACTACGTACTGGTGCCGTTGAAGTACATGCTATGTATCAGAGATGGCGCTGTATGTGAAAAATGATTTTCTTTGTTCTCCTGCTTTTCTCTTAAAATTTTTCCTGAATTTTTCTGTGCAAACAAACGAATGCAAAACCATGCAAATCGGTTCGTGCATTCTGAAGTTATAGCGTCAGGAAGGAAAATCCGACTTATTTTTGGCGAAATATTGAAAAAAGAACAAAAAATAAAGTTTTAAATTTTTTATTAAATAATGACCTAGTGCTTAATAATTAACTACTAAAATCTTAACTTAAGCTGAAAATTCTAGCACAGTGTAACTATGCTAATAAATTTTAAAAATTTTTTCTAAAAAAAAAAATAAACAATTTCGTCTTTTAAATATTTAAAATTTTCTATTTTAATATGGTATTTAACTTTTAAAACAAAATAACAATTAAAGTTAATCCCAAAATAAAGGAAATACTATTAAGGAAAAATATTTTCTAGCTATTCCTTTAATGGGGTTTAAATTTAAGTGGCATTTCATTTGGCTGTCATTATGTTGAAGCTATAAAATTTATCAACTCGTATGTCTTAAATATTAAGAATTTTTATAGCCATTTACTTTTAGCTTAACACAGCAATATTTTGTATATTATTTGGTTTAATAGCATTTCCGTTTGCCTGGAAAGAAAGTTACTATAAATTGCAAATATTGCAGACTTTTGCTTCAGTCAATAACCAATATTGGATAGAGGTCGTAAATATAGAAATAAATTTTATATTTATATTTTTTTTTATATTTTATTTTATTTTTGTATTTTGTTTTTTTTTTTTTTTTGTTAAATAAATATAATTTAAGTGTTTGCGAGAAAACAACTTAATAAGAATAAATAAATAAATATTATTTCAATATGCGAGCATTAAACTAAGAATAAATTCATGATGATGATATTATTATTAAGATAACCCAAAAGGAAATTTATTAAATAAACAATTTTAATAGATAACAGAATTTTGGTAACCTAAAATAAGTTTTAATTAATACAAATTTATTTTATGATTAAAATTAAAAATTTTATAAAGAAGCAGAATCTCTTGTATCAGATAACCAATATGGATTTCGGAAAGGTTGTGGCACAGATGAAGCGGTAGTTAATGTTGTAAACTATATTTGTGATAGCTTGGACAAAGGTTCTGCTGGAGTTGGAGGTATATTTTACGATTTCTCCAAGGCTTTTGATTTAGTGGAACATACAATTTTGATAGAAAAATTGGCATTTTATGGAGTAACTGGAAGAGAACTAGCATACTTTAAAAGCTATCTTGCTGATAGGAAACAATTTGTTTCAATAAATTCAAAAAGAAGTTCAATGGAATATGTAAAACACGGAGTTCCGCAAGGCAGTGCGTTAGGTCCGCTGTTGTTTAAAATTTACATTAACGACCTTAATAACATCGGTTTGCAAGGAAAAATGTTTATGTATGCAGACGACTTGTGTATTTTTTACCCTTATAAGCAAGAAGCAGTACTTAAAGCATCGATTACACATGATGCAAAATTGATTATTAGGTTCACGGAGATTAACAAACTGGTTTTAAATACGACCAAAACTAAGCTTATTAGATTTAGGCCACATCAGACTCCGAACGGGGAATTTACAGTTTTCATTAATGGAAAACAAATACACGAAGAAAATTGCGTAAAATACTTAGGTGTATACCTGCAAAGCAATCTTGGTTGGCAGTCTCATATGCAATATATAAGGAGCAAAATATCTCCAGTTGTGGGCATCTTGTACAAATTACGATATAAGCTAAACGCAAAAGCAAAGATGATGATTTTTAAGTCACTGATACAAAGCAATATTAATTACTTATCTCTTATTTATGGTTACAGGAGGAACTTAGATTTAAAATCATTACAGGTTTTGCAAAACAAGGCTCTAAAAAATGTATATAATCTTCCACGGATGTTTTCCACATTACTTCTATATAGAGATGTAGCACGTACTGTGTTGCCAATTTATGGTTTGCATAAAATGCAACTACTTACATATGTTTATAAACTTTTGCATAATATTGGATTCCATAAGATTGAATTGCAAAGAATACAATATAATGTCAACACAAGGTACAGTTCCAATATAAGGACAGTAACGTGCCGTTTAGAAACTACCAAGCAGAGAATTGAATACAATGGTAATTTGCAATACAATGCTCTACCAGTACATATTAGAGAAGCAAGTTCTGTTTCCATTTTTAAAAATAGATTAAAGCAATATTTGCTACGAGACATTAATATGCTTCTAATATAAAGTAATTCTGTATTTTTTCTTTTCTTTTTTTATTATTTTTTTATTATTTTTTTGTTACTTTTTTCTTACATTATATATGTTTAAGATTTTCACTTATTGTAAAAACTGTTGCCAGATAGCCTCAAAAAATGCCTTAGTGGCGCAGAGGCCCTTCTTATGAATTAAAATGAATAAATGAAAAAAAAAAAAAAAACTTCTGCTAACACATATAAATTTCCTATTGGGCTACTTAACATAAAATGCCGTTGCAGTAAAAATGCATTAAAAAAAATAAAAGCGAAATTCTGTTTGCATAAAAATTTATGGAAATGTGCCCCCCCTTTTAAATATGTTTCAATAATAAATATTAATCGCATTAATATTAAATACGCAATTATAATAAATAATCCGTTAAACAAAAATTGCTGTAACGTCACTGGATATATAAAGAGTACTTAAATATGTCAAGACTTAAACTTTATTAACATTTTATTCTCATGGCAAAATATGCAAAATATTATTATTTTATTAATACTCCTCTGTGAAGCATAATGACACACATTTAATGCTCTAGTTTTATTTAATGCCTTTTAATGCAATCAATTGCTTTTTATACTTTAAATAGAAATAAAAATAAAAATCTTTTATTTTCTAACACTTTAACATATAATATAATCTATAATAAAAATGTTTGCCAACTCCACGACCCAGCTCATGGCTACAATTTAAATTGTCATCAGGCTTGTTTTTGTATATTTTTAAAAATTTCTTTTGTGTGTTATTTAATGGCAACATGCGGTTTTCTACACTGCGTTTTATTATCACACAGAAAATATTTTTTTTTTTTAGAAATATATTTCTTTTTGTTGTTGTTGTTGTTGTCTTTGGTATGTAGGGCTGGCACATTTTAGAGCTGGGCATGAGAATGGTAATTTGGCATAGAAAATTATAAACTTTAAAATGTAATAAATGTGTTTAAAGTAAGAAAAAGAAGAAAATTACGATACGAGCACGTACAACAGTTAAGATAATATCAGGTTTTTCCGCAAGAAGTTTGTTTTCTAAAATAAAATAAAATAAAAAAGAGAAAAGTGGGGCAGTTATGCATGAAAAATGATATCTGTCAAATATCCACCACGACCACACTGACAGATGTCGATTATTTTATCAAAGTTTTTAATCACTTTTTACAAATATCCCACTCCTATTTTGTTAATTACATCACGGATTTTGAGTTTGAAAGCAGAAATCGCTACGATCGGCTCCATATAAACCCCACAAAAAATAACCCAGTGGTGTTAATTCACACGATCTGACTGGCCGATTGCCGAATGTCGTGAAATTATGCGATCGGATAATTTGGTTTACAATAAATAGAACGTTTCCTGTTGAAACCGCATTTCACGGACATCTACGTCGTTAATAAAGAGTCCGGCATCTAACGTTTATTTTTGTTTGTAACTAGTACTTATTTCGTGAATGGTAACACTTAACAGTTCATGTTTGATTTGACAGATAATTTGTTTTATCCTTCCGCTGAACGAATATGGTTGTGTATACGCTTGAACACCGCTGGGAAATATTGCGACATTGCTTTGAAAATCATGGTAATGTTGCAGAATGTTGTCGAAAATTGCATACGGATTTAAAAAAGTACCAGCTGAAAAAAAACTCCAAAAAAGTACTTTTGTAAAAAGTACTTTCTAAAAAAGTACCTGCTGAAAAAAAACTTTGAAAACAGAAAATTTTAAAAAGTGAAACTTTAAAAAAGCTTTAACAAAATTTTTTAAAACTATCGTACATAATCCTTTAAAAAAAAGTACTTTTGAAAAAAGTACTTTGAATAAAAAAAGTCATTAAAAAGTGTAGGTTTAAAAAAGAACCTTAAAGAAACTTTTTTATGAAAAGTACTTAGGAAGTGCTTCTAAAAAGTACCTGCTGAAAAAAGCTTTGAAAAGCGGAAATTTCAAAAAGAGAATCTATTAAAAGGCTTTAAAAATTTTTGTGTCTTTAATTAAATACATGTTAACTTACCGATTTCGATCATGCGTATCCGTATGCTCAGTTGTGGGACGTTTAACCTGCAATAAGAAAACATTTAAACAATGAAATTTAACAAATTTTAATTTTAAGCAAAAATCCTAATTTGAATCATTTAGGAGCAGATTAAATACCAGAAGTAATCATTTTTAAGCGTGTTGGCCACCAAAAACCAACATGAAATGTCGTGCATGCAAAAAGATGATTGCGTGCACACAGGACTCCCCACAACATTTTTTTTTGTTGCTGTTGTTTTGCAGTTGCAATGTTTTCAGTTCCTACTTGAAGGTATTTCAGCTCTCCTTTGTTCGTTATCTTGTGCAAAAAGTGAAAGAAACTGGCATCCTCATCGATAAACCAAAGCGTGAAAAGCCAAAAACAGTGTGTACACCCGAGAATATTGCTGCTGTGGCAGAAAATGTGCGTGAAGCGCCATCAACATCAATTCACCGTCTTTCTCAACAATTGAACATTCCAGAGACATCATTGAGACGAATTTTGCATAAAGACCTTGGGTATGACGCCATACAAAGCCCAATTGGGTCAGAAGCTGAAGCCAAGTGATCATCCTAAGCGTTTTCGCTTCGCTAAGTGGGCCTGCGATCGACTTACAGGAGATACCGGTTTTGCAAAAAAAAATCATCTTTTCAGATGAGGCTCATTTTGATCTTGCCGGGTATGTAAACAAGCAAAATTGTCGCATTTGTGGCACAGAAAACCCGCACGCATACTTTGAACAGCCGACGCACCCAAAATGAGTCACTGTTTGGTGCGGATGTTGGTCTAGAGGAATAATTGGGCTATTTTTCTTCGAATATACAAGGAGTGGCCATCACAGTCAATGGCGATCGTTATGGGACCATGTTGAACGAATTTTTGTTAACAAAAATTTAAGAGGAGGATGTTGGCAATATTTGGTTTCAACAGGACGGCACTACGTGCCACACAGCCGAAGCTACACTCGATGTTTTGCGCCCTATTTTTGAAGATCGCATTATCAGCCGCAAAGCTGATGTCGTTTGGCCACCTCGGAGCTGCGATTTTGCATCGTTGGACTATTTGTGGGGGGTGCCGTCAAAGATAAGTGTTACGCCGACAAGCCAGAGACAATTGACGCTTTAAAGGACAATATTCGTGAAGCTATTGGCGAAATACAGCTGCACGCAATCGATAATGTGTTTAAAAATTGGACCGATCGTGTAGGCTACTGCGTGGCCAGCCGTTGCAGCCATTTGAATGAAATTGTTTTCTATTATTAACCGGAAGGATTGTACTATTAAATAGAAAATATTCAGTAGTTTTGTTTACAGCATTTAAAACAAACCAAAAAGTTATTTGGCGGACCCTTTAGTAGGCCAAAATTGATTTGTTAGCATCTCGCGATAGCGTGATCCACTCACCGTTATTTAATTTTATTGCCTCATCTTCGAAAAAAGGCCTATTCACGTCTCCAGACCACATAGTATACCATACAGTGATACGTTAGCATGTAAAGGCTCTACTCGCTGTAAGATTTTCAGAAGCTCAAATACGGCAATGTTGCTTGTTGACATGCCCTGACAAGTGAAAATGGGCTGCGTCTTAAAAAAAATAATTTTTTCAGAAAATCTAGCTCGTTGTTCTTGAATAAATTGAGCGAATTTACGGCAATGTGAATAGTCGGTCGGCTTCAATTCCTGCAGCAGTTAAGCCTTATAAGAATTCAAAGTTTAAATTCGCCATGTGATTGTTTTGAATAACGACAAGTGTTGAGAACGTCGAGGAATTGACAAATTTGGATCTGCTTGAACACTATGGCTCGCGCCTGCAATGATTTCAGTTTAACAATCCGGTCGAACACGCGCTAATGTGCATACATTTGGTAATGAACCTCTCGACATAAATTTAGCTACCAAATTCTTAATAGCGGTATCAGAAATACAATTATGTTGTCCGAAAATATCACGAATTTTGCGAAATCTACATTTAATGGCACCACTGTTTTCATAGCGCATTTTAATTTTTTTAATAAGATTTTCGTGCGAAATTGAATTTATTGCAACAATTGCCAATGCATCTCCTACGAAGACGTTAAAAAACTAAATGTCAAAACTATCATGTTGTTGGTGTTGCCACATTTGAAAAACAAACTTCTTGTTGCAAAATCCTTTGTTATGGTAACATCGACTAACCTTTAGCCGACAAAATGCAATTTTCCAACTTAATGCAAAAACCACAAAATATAAACAAAAGAAATTGTATAAAATTTTGTTGGATTTGTTTCTTCTTTCCACATTTTTGCATTAGAATTATTAAGTGAGTCAACCCAAATAATTTGAGTATAAAATAATTAACGGCTTAAGAAAATTTGTATAACAAATTTACTATGAATGCGAATACCTTAATAACAGTTTACAAAGGCATATGCAAGCATTGTGTTGGAAATAGTTTTTCTTTTAAAATTATAATTTCCATAGAAGCAAGTTACCAGATCGTTTAAAAACATTACTGGGATTGTATCTGTTTTAATTTCTTGAACTAAAATGTTAGCTACGTACAGTGGGTTCGATGACACCGAAACTGGCGATTAATTCATGGGAGCCGTAATTTAAATTTTTTTGAAATTTTTTTTCAAATCGTTAAATATACATATAGACATTTTTATTTTTCGGAAAATTATAGTTTGTTTCAGAATTTTCGCCGTAATTTTAAAATGGAAAGTGATTTTTAAAACAAAAAATGAGAGGCAAACGAAAGCTTATATTGTCTTCTTTATAAAAAATAAAAAAATAAATATATATTTTGCATAAATATGAACATAAGTTTACGGCAAGGGTTAGATAGAGGAGATATCAATTTCTTAGTACTCCTTGACCACTCAGAGGCATTTGACACGGTCAATCATGAAATTATGGCAATGAAATTAAAACTCTTCTTTCGTTTTCTGGCCTGTCAGTTAAACTTGTCTCCTCATATCTTACCTCTTACTAGAGGAGTGCCACAGGGTTCCATTCTAGGACCGCTACTATTTTCACTCTATGTGAATGATCTGCCGAAACAACTCTCTAGCTGCGGTATACACTTATATGCAGATGATGTGCAGCTAACACTAAGTAGCTCTGTTCGGGATATTGACTCCAGCATATCCTCCTTAAACGATGATCTGGATAGAATTTACCTTTGGGCAAATGCAAATGGGCTTTACCTAAATCCATCTAAGTCGAAATGCATCGTTATATGTAAAAGAGGTTTGCAGCCCGTACTGTCACATGATATTGTATTGAACAACGAGAGAATTGTGATTGTTAAATCTGCTAAAAACCTCGGTATTGTATTTAATAATAGATTAACATGGACTGATCATGTGAATATGCTGGCAGGTCAGCTGTTTATAAAGCTTCGAGCTCTGTGGTCAACACAATATTTTACACCTTTGAGGATACGAATCTTGCTTGCCAGAATGTATCTTATACCCGCTTTAACTTATGGATGTGAGTTGTTTGGATGCTGTGACTCGGTCAGTAGGAACAAGCTTGAAGTTATGTTCAATAATATCGTTAGATATGTCTATCGACTCAGAAGATTTGATCATATATCACATGTCTCCAACAATCTTCTTGGAATCTCTTTTCAGGGACTAATAAAGGTTCGTACTCTTTTATTTTTGCATAAAATAATTGTGACAAGAACGCCCAAATATTTGTTTGAAAAAATACGTTTCTTCCAATCACCAAGGCACAAAAATATTATTTTGCCTCGTCATCACTGCCTCGTATCCGAATGGCAATTTTATATTAATGCCGCTCGTGTCTGGAATAGTCTTCCGCTAAGTCAGCAAATGAATAGCAATGCTAACAATTTTAGGAAATTTCTGTATAATTATTTCACCTAAACTATTTTATAATATTTTATTTTTTCTATTTTTTGTTTTTTGTTTTTGTATCTTAAGAATACTATTGTAACACAACTTGTTGTACAGGAAGTGGAGAAATCGAAATGAAATAAATAAATAAATAAATAAGTTTAATTTAAAGTCTGAATTTGGGTTTTGTAGGATTTCGAAAATTTTACAACTTTTTTAAAAAAGTAACGAAATAAATTTTTATAATTTTTTATGTTTATCAATGATTGTCATACACTTAAAAAGAAACCATATTAAACAAAAAAAACATTAAAAAAATTTTTTTTCTAAAATTTTTATAAAATGTTAATAAAAAACAATATTTTAATTTTCTAAGCATTTTGTTTGTATTTAAGAAAAAAAAATTATATTATACACTTGTTGTTTTAAGAATCTGCATCATAATTTTCCTCATCTGTATCATTATTTTCATCCTAACCTTCATCATCATAATCTTCACTATCATTACACTCACTATCATATGTTTCTTGAGAAATAATAGGCGATAGCAAAAGCTGTAGTTCGAAATTTCATAATTGTTGCTTTTCTTTCCGCTCATTTTGTTTATTTATATTAGAAACGAATGGATCTGAACGGAGAAAAAATCTATTTAGAATATCTTCATTCGACTTTTCTCGGCTGCATTTGCGAGCAAAGTGTTCCCTATAATTTTTAAAATCCTTATTTCTGGGTTCCTGAGCTTCTTCTGAAAATTCTCCAATCGTCAAATGGGACCATTCGGGACCATGAATTAAAAATTTATGTATTGTAGGAGTCATACAAAACCATGAATATTTTTTTAACAAAGTGCTTTGAAGTGTTATGAGCAAAATTGCGAAAATTCTCTAGGTGGATTTCGTGACCACAGGAAATAACAACTCAACTTTCATTATTTCTGCTTTTAAAAAAAAACGTCTTGCTGTATATCCGTCGTTAAAATTTCCGGAACGAATGACAATAGCAAAACAAAATACACGTTAGTTTTGTTAAATACATGACTTTAAAAAAACACGACTTCAAACAGAAAACTGTTAATAGCAAAAAATGGAGCAACAATACCGCAAATTTTCTTTCTTGTATTATCAAGCTAAGATTCCATACTTTTAGAAAATATAGATTCAAAACGCAACCTTAACTAACTTAGAAGTTATGCTTCACGAAACATCAAAAATAGGCCAATTTTAGACCTTTTTTTAAAAAAACGGCAAAAATATTTTTACACATATTTTCAAAAACACTACATCATTTTTATACATTTATATACCTGAGGTTGAAGGTTCCATTCTTAAAATAACACTTTGTTAACGTTAAATTTGGAAATTACGGACTCGTTTAATGCAGAATTTTACTTTTTTCGCTTTTTAAAAAAATTGCAAAAAATTTTTAACTTTGACAGCTCACTACGGAGTCAGCTGACAAGATAGATGCCTGAAAATTGCTATAGTGATGTAGAATTTTATCTAGTTTTATCCGATTATAAAATATTAATACAAAAACTTAATTTATAAATTCAATTAAGGGTCACTTTCGATCCATTTCATTCGACAGTGCGACGTTAGATGTACAATCTTATCTTGCAGTGTATTAAATCTAAGTTATCTTTGTAAAATTTTTTCTCATTAATTTTGCAGCACTTCCAACAGTTCCATTTCAAAATGGGTTGAAACTCCTTTAAGGCACTTATTTTGTTGGAATTGGCATTTTAATAGTTATTGTTGCTTTTGCTGTTAGAAATAATTTCTTTAGATTTATATTGAGTTTTCCCAGGAATCGCACTACATGAGTTTTTATAGATGGGATTTCATCAAATAAAGTCAAGTTTAATTAATGGGTACCCCAAGACCCCGTTCTTTCTCTTACCCTATTTCTTATTTTGCTACATGACCTTCTTTGTCAAACTTTCATTATACTTTTTCCCAGATGACAGCATCAGTTGTCATTCGTATTCATTCAGTTATACACCGAATCAGTTAGAGGTAGGTTTCGAAAGGTAGAACATGAATAATACGCTCAACCACGATATCGCAATTATCTTCGAATGGGGTCGTATGAATAGAGTCGAATTTAATAACCGTAAGATTTAATTTTGCATAAGCTTAGATATGTGCTCGGAAATGGTACTGCATCTGTTATTTCGTGAGATATAAGTATTAAAGTCTTGGAAGCTCTGGGTGTTCTTGCCATGAAAACTCAGTGTAATGTTCAATGGACTAAGCACATTTTTCAGGTTTCTAAAGAAGCTTTTAGGTGCCTCTGATTTGTAAGACGGTGTAAGAGATATTTCACTCCATCCAATCTTCGTACTATTTATACCACCTTTATCCGTCCAAAAAGGGAATACAATCCTAATGTATGAGCCGGCGTATATTTTCGCGTTGCTCGACCGCGTACAAGAGAGGGCCAAAAAGCTTATTGGGGACAGTAGGGTATCCAATTCTATTGGTTCTCTAGGATTGTATTTCACTGTAATGAAAGAAGGGAGTTAGTTCTCGTTATTCGCAGGTTTTTACGCTTAACTCGATTTTCTTTAAACCCATCTATCAGTTTATTGTTTGTTGATTGGCCAATAAATTGCACTTCGCATTACAGGGAAGATTCGTTTTTTATATGAGATTCGTCTCGTTTGTGGGATAAACTTTTTCCAGAAGTCTTTACTGTAACTTTCAGTGTAGCAAAATTTAAATCGAATGTCCGCTAACACTACTCCCTCTTATCTCCTCTCCGTGATCTAATTTCCTAGATCTGGCATAATGGATTGCATGTGCAGGGGTCATCCCCTGAGTGCTGGTCGGAAAAAAATCTATTTCATTATATTTTTGTCATGACAATAAAGAAAGTACTTTTTAGTTAAAAAACTCTCCTTAGCGAAAGAAGTGCCTTTTTATGTTTGTTTTTTTTTTTAAATTTTAATTTTTTTGATTAAATTTGTTTTCACCATAAAATTGTTTATTGGTGGGTGCATGTCTGCTTTTTCACTGAAAAAGTCAAATTGCAACTTTTTTTTGTTTTTGGTTCAAGTGACTCTTTTAAAACAAAAATTACTGAATCTTATTAAAAAAATGTTTGCATAAAAAAGTGACTATTCTTTCAATAAAAATAAGACTATTGTATATGAAAGTTTCCATGTTTTCTTGAACAACTGCAATTTTTCTTGGCGCATTTTTTATATAACAATTAATTTTTGGAAAAAATCTTTTTTTTTTTAAATTCATATTTTTAAGAATTTTAATTACGTGATACGAAAAAAATTTTTTGTGGGGGCAAATGCGTTTTTAGTGTTTGTGAAGAAAAGCATTTTAGTTTTTTAGTTTTTGGTTGGAAGTGACTATTTTCGAAATATGTCACATATTTTGTTAGACCGAATGAGTATTTAAAAGTGTTTTTTTATTAAAAAGATGTCTTGTTATTAGGAATTTTATAATAAAATAGGCAAAAAGTTTAAAGGGAGAAAGTAAAGAGCACTTGACGTATAGTCGGTTTTATAATGAAATGAGAGAGGGGTTTTATGATTTTTGCTTAAATATTTTTTTTTTTATTTTTAATCAAATATTTTTTAAAGAAAGTGAGATGCTGTAAATTCTTCTCGTTTAGTGTGCTTTAAATTAATTTATTATGACTTAATCGAATAAAGCAAACTTTGCTGTTAGTGGGATGGCGTTTATTAAATCTTTTTAATCTTCCTCTCTTGATGTTGATTCATTAACCTGCATTAAGTTTTAATTTGTAATTTAGCTTGACCCACTTGTTCGTTTGCTAAAACACAACTCTTTGAAGAGTTATCAGGGAAAAAAATACAACATATAAATTTTAAGTTATCATGTTCAATTATAAAAAAATTTCTAAATAAATTTTAAAAACCACAAAATATCTTACAAGTCAACAATCAAAGATTTTACTTTCTTATTTATAATTCTTTCTTAAGCTTCTTACTTACCACTTCAAATTTAATAGTTTTATATCAAATACTTGTTAATCTATCGTTTGGTTTGCAATCTTTTCTTAATTCAAGTTTGTTTTCTTAAAACAGAGAGCCAAGCAAACTAAAAGCAATAACTATTTAAACTCACAATCCTCCTCAACAACTTGTCATTATTCCTTATTTCATAGTGGAGAGTTAACAGATAACAAGTTTTCACTAAAATGTGGAAAAATTTAACAAGCAAAATTAAATTGATCAAATGTTATTTTTTATTAAAAAAAATATTAGAAATTTTATTAATTTCCTTTTATTTTATTATTTCAATAGTTTTAAGAATAAATTTTCGACAAATAATTGTGTTGAGGTTTTTGTTTTAAAACTCACTTTTTTCTGTTGTTTTCTTTTAAAAAAAGTAGAAAAATTAATTTCTCAAATTATATTTAAACAGCTTGAAAGAGAATAAAGAAAAAGTTTTGCTGAACTACAAAATTGCTTGCGCATGCGTTAACTAGGTCATAACACTTTAGTTATTGAAATTGTTTAGCTGAATTAATTTTTGCTAAATTAAGCAATTATCTAGGGATCTTAAAAAATCTTTTTATTTTAAATATTTTTTTATTCTTTCATAACATAACGATATTAATATTTCCCTTAAAGTGATTCAATCATGATGTTTAGATGCTGCTAATTGCGGCAACACCAACAACATGCTAGTTTTGACATTTAGTATTTTAACGTATTCGTAATAAAGAAACTGGCAGTTGTTACAATGAATTCAATTTCGCACGAAAATCATATTAAAATAATTGAAATTCTCTATGAAAATGGTGATTCTGTTAAAGTAATATTTCGTAAAAATCATGATATTTTCAGACAACATGATTTTCCTTCTAGGGCTGCTATTAAGAATTAGGTCGCTTAATTTCAGTCAAGAGGCTCGATACAAAATGTGCAAACACCAACGCGTGTTTGAACGGATTGTTCAACTGAAAACATCGCAGCCGTGCGGCACAGTGTTGAAGCAGAACCATATTTTTGTCAATTCCTCGACGTTCTCAACAATTATCGAATTTTGCATAAGGATTTGACTTTGAAGCCTTACAAGGTTCAACTGGTGCAAGAATTGAAGCCGATGGACTATTCCCATCGCCGTAGATTCGCACAATTCATTAGGAACAATAATTTTTTCAGACGAAGCCCATTTTCACTTGTCAGGATATGTCAACAAACTAAATTGCCGCAGTTGGGCTTCTGAAAATCCTAGAACGGTTATTAAGAAGCCTTTGCATGCTCAACATGACACTGTATGGTGTGCTATGTAGTGTGGAAACGTAATTGGGCCATTTTTTCTTGAAGATGAGGCTGGAAATGCGATAACCGTCCATTTATCATGCTGCGATATGCTGACAGTGAAGCGAATTGATTGCAAACCAAATTTCATGGCAATCAGCAGTTAAGTGGCCAGCCAGATCATGTGATTTAATAACACTGGATTACTTTTTGTGGGTCTATGTTAAGGACAGAGGCTAAATGGAGCCAATCGAATCGATTTCAGCCTTAAAACTCAAAATCCGCTATTTCACCAAAAAATGATTAAAAACTTTAATGAAAGAATCGATTATTTTTCATTCATAATTACTGAACTTTTCTCTCTTTTCTCTTGAGAAACCAACAACAATAACAAAATGTGCAATGATTATTTCAAATGTATAAGTTATAAAAATATACGAGCACATACTCTTGTCGTCATAGAGCTAAAATTCCTCAGATGGATTGAAAAGTTATTTAAAAAAATTTTGTTTTACTAATTTCAATTTCCTTTTGTCGCAGCCATCATTCAGTTTTCAAGGATTCTTTATTTTTAATTTTCGGGGGTCTAAGGAAAAAACATACTAAATTTATTATAACGACAAGTCAGTGTAAAACATGGTTTAAGTCACACGAATCATGAATTAGTTATGTCTAAATTACAGTCACATATTTAACTGATAATTAAATTCAATGCCAAGTTATAAACAACATAAGGAACATAGTAACATAATATTTGGAGCTTAAAATAATAATTTGAATGATCAATATATATTAGTCTTTTTAACGGTCTTTCTAAATTAATTTAACAATATATTTTTTCAATATTTCACTTTCCTTTAGAAAGCTTCTTCAGGAAATTAATTTTTATAAACACAAAAATTATTAAAAAAAATAAAAAAATAATAAAAATTAATTTCTTGAAGAAGCTTTCTAAAGGAAAGTGAAATATTTAAAAAAATATATTGCAAAATTTAATTAAAAAGACTGTTGAAAAGATTAATACATATTTATTTAAACAATAAAAGGTCAAATAAAAATAATAATCAATTTGAATCATCTTAATCTACACTTTTTGTTTTATTTAATTTTAGAAAACAAACTTCTTGTTGAAAAGCCCTTTACTTAAAATGAACTTATTCTTTAGTTTGTTAATTTAACAAACAAAATAGCTTTTCCTTCAACTACATATTTTATTTGTCTTTAGAATGAAAATTTATTAATTTTTTCGCTTATTTAATGATCTATTTAATTGACAACTAAATAAAAAAAATTTCTAATTAAATAATTAATTGAATCAATTAAAAAAAAAAAATAAAAAAATTAAAAATTAATTAATTTCAAATTTAAAACAAATAAAAATGTATAAATATGGAAAATGTTCTTTTAAAAAAATTTAGGAAAAGGTAATTTCGGGTATTTCCTATAATCCTGTAAGGGTCCGCTTAAGTAGGCAAACTTTTGTGATAAGAGATATTCAACGTTATTACTAAGTATTAAGAAGCTCTGTCTAATAAGCTTAAATGCCTAAAAGGGGAGGAATTTTTTTAATTAAAAAGTTTATGTCATCATTAAATTCATTTTTTGGCTCATCCTGTCCTTAAAATTATAGATGTTAAAATCAACTGCATTTTATTTTTTTAATGGGTGAGTTAATGGTTATTCAACAATATAAACTTAAACGATAAACCTTAATAGTTTGTGTCTGTAAGTTTCCTTAACCACAACAACAATTGGCAATTGTTTTAAATATATGTATATTTTATTGTATTTTATTTTTAAAAAAAAGTATTATTTTCATTACCTCACTCACTTTTTAAACTCTTTTTTAACGTCCAGCCACAAAAACAAACGGTCGTATATTTTTAAATTGCCTTTTCTAGACACAAGTTTTCTTTAAGTCAGGCACCGAACTTGCTTTTGGAATAACAATTGTTGTTAACATGATAGCTAATATTCAATATACAAATGATAAAATGTTAAATTCCTTTAACTCAATTATTTATTATTCCGTCAAGTAAAAGGAAGAAAAAATATAAAGAAAGAAAGAAATACTTTTAAGAAAATGTTAAACATTCTTTAAAGCAAAAATATGCACACATGCTTTGGATTCAATAAAGTAATAATAAAGGGTGTTGTTTACAGAGGTATAAAATTAGAATTAAAATTTTTATTTAACACTTATTTAACTGGTGAACATTAAGTCAGCTTTCAATTTAGTTTTATGTTTAGTATGGTTTGGCATTTCAATATGTATAGATTGACGCCTGAACTGTGCTGCCAAATTGTTTAAATTTATTTTGAAAACCATGGTTCCGTTGAAACAAACCGCTTCCGATTTTATAAATGAATGTTTTACAGCAATGTAGCACACTTTTGTTTGAAAGGATATGACAATAAACAAAACTGCCGTACTTGGAGTGAAGCTAATCCTCAAGTGTATACTGAGACACCGTTACATCCAAAAACGCAGACTGTTTGGTGTAACTTATGGGCAGGTGGTATCATTGGTGCGTACTTCCTTAAAAAGAATGATGATTAAAATTCTAATCAATTATGGTCACTATAAAGAGCCATGATTACTGGCTTTTTAGAAACCATGATTTGCAGTAACTGTAGTTTCAACAAGGGAAAAATGTCCCACATGCGATGCTACATGCGTGATAAGATTTACATCAATACCTAACTGTGCAAGCCTTAACCTGATGGTAGATCAAACCACTTGGGTGATATGTAGCTTCACCCTAACCCTTGGCAACCGTTGAATATTTCTACCCTCTAATAACTCCTAGTTCCAACCTCGAGAGCTTGGACCAGATCGCCACCCCCACTCCTTGTTGGGCAGTTGGAGACTATCCAACTCCTGATTTAGAACACATGACAAGCATGCTCACTGGATCCGGATCATTCACCCAATATTCTCAGTAAAGGTGAGATGATTTTGGCCCCTTAAACAAATTCATCAGGAACGCGAAACCACAACCATCACGATACTCCCGAAGGGCCAACCTCAATAATGAGATAAAGAACAGCTAAAAGATTAAAGAACCTAATAGTTGAATTCTGGGGCTTACTGATTCCGGTGGAAATAATGTGGAGCTTCCAGTTGACTCCCTGCTAGTTTTCAGGGGATTGAGCTCCTGTTTTCCCCCCGTTGACACATGTAATGATGGTGGATTACCATCAAAACATATCAATGTGCCTCCGGGGGGGACCACTTGGGTGATTTGTAGCGTCCCTCTCGCCCTAGGAAGTCTTCGGATATCTCTATCCTCTAGTTACTCCTAGTTGCAACTTCGAGAGCTTGGAGCAGACCGCCACCTCCACTCCTTGCTGAAGAGCTGGAGACTATCAAACTCCTGGTCCAGAACACATGACAGGCATGCTCACTGGATCCGGATCTTTCACCCTGTGTTCTAGGTTAAAAGTGAGATGAGACAAGTTGCTGTTTATCCAAGCTGATAAATCCCAAATGATTGCTGGCTTAGAGGACAGAATTAAGTGTTGAACCTACAGATTAGACTACTTCCGAGCCAGAGTTATAGCGGGCATATACCAAAAGTCATATTTAAATTATAATTCCCGACTATTATCTTTCGAAGAAAGAAAATTTCATCTCAAATAAAAAAAATCCATCTTTGTTTTCTTTGATTTTATAATTCTTCACCTCTATAAAAACACCTTTTATTACAAAGCCTTAATAAATTTTCCCACAACAACTTGACATGGAAGGCAATCGATCACAACGAATCAATAACTTTGACATATAAAATGATGATTTTGCTATATATTTTTCTTCAAGTTGTTGTATATGAAGTGTAGAAAATATATAAATTATATTTCAGAAAATGCAAGAGTTGAAGGAAAAACCAACAACAACAATAATAAATAGCTATTTATGTGAGACAAAATGTGCAATGATTATTTCAAATGTACAAAATATAAACATACGACTACATACTCTTGTTGTCATAGAGCTAAAATTTCTCAGATAGATTGAAAAGTTATTTAAAAAAAAATTATGTTTCATTGATCTCAATTCATTTTTTTTCACAGCCAATTTAATCATTCAGTTTGCAAGAATTTTCTAATTGGCCAGGGTCTAAGCAAAAAATATATTAAATTTGTTATAACGACAAGTCAGTGTGAGACATGGTTTAAGTTACACAAAACATGGCTTAGTTATGTCTAAACTACAGTCACATATTTGAGTTATAACTAAATTCAACATAGGTAACATAGTAACATAATATTCGAAGCTTACTGAAGGCATAATCAAGTCATAGCCAACTTAAAGCTGGGTTAAAATTAAGTCAAAATCAAAAATATTATTAATGCCTTAGTTATATGCAAATCTTCAATTAGTGTTGCCTAAACGAGTTCATATTTATGTCACAATTAATCCATGTCATACTTATGACAAAATAAAGTATAGGAAGTCATATTTAAGTTAGAGCTAAGTCAAGCCAAAGTACAGGTCAAGTAGTCATGCTAAGACTGTATATAATAAATACTGCCGTGTTACCTTATTTCTGCATCATACTAAGGACACAGTAAGGCCTTAACTTTGGTCATAGTCAAGCTTAGTCAATGCATAAACTAGTCATGGCTTAATCAATGGCCAATTTAATTTTAACTACATTCAAATAAATGTCACGGTACAGTTGAGTCATATTCATGTTTTAGACAAATCGGTTTATACCTGTCATGGTAAGGTCTCTTACTTGTCTTAACTAAAATATAACTAAAATATAGCAACGTCATAGTCCTCATAGAAAGCAAGGTCAGTTTATATGTATATCAAGCTTAAATTATATCTACTCCATAGAAAGGCAGATTAAAACTAACAGATTCATATCATAGGCAAGATAAAGGAAAGTCCCTCTCATCTTATAATCAAGATGTCGTTAGTTCATTTTTAAATTATAGTCAAAATGTCATCGTCTTATATCAAATTCAAGCACCGGACAAATTAAGCATTATTTGTATCATGACAGAGACAATTTTATACCACGACTAAGACATTGTAAGGCAGATGTGCATCTAATTAAAGATAAATAGAAGCTAAGTCAAAGCGAAGTTAAGCAAATCATAGTCAACACAAAGGAAAGTCACTCTCTTCTTATAATGAAGATGTCGTTAGTTCATTTTTAAATTATAGTCAAATCGTAGGCAAACGAATACTATAGAAGATGTCATAGTCTTATGACAAATTCAAGCACCAGACAAATTAGGCATTATTTGTGTCATGATGGTAGAAATTTTTATACCATGACAATGACGTAGTAAAGACGATCATAGAATAGTTAATTAAGAGTCCTAACCCAGATCATAGTTAAATAATTATTATAGCAGATTTGAGTTATAGTTAAGTGAAAGATTTGTAAATCAAGTCAAAATTACAAATTGAGAGTATAATCAAAGACAAGTAGAAGCTAAGTCATAGGTAAGTTTGTCATAAGTCATAATCAAATCATTGTCAAGGCAAAGAATAATCACTTTCATCTTATAATGTCGTTGGTTGATTTTTAAATTATAGTCACTTCCTAGACAAACAATAGTATAGAATTAAATCAAAGTCAAGTAGAAGATAAGTCATACTACATTCGTAGACAAGATTTAATTAAGCCGAATACAAGTGCCAGATAAAGCAGCCATGATTTGTGTCATAACGAAAACATTCTAATACCATGACAAAGACATAGTAAAACCAATGTCCGCTCATAGATAAGTTAATGACAAGTCATAACCAAGTCCAGGCATATCCTTTCCATAGTTAAATAAATTTCAGAAACATTTAAGTGACAGATTTGTCACAATCAAGTGATTGCTATTTCAAAATTATGTATTAATCGAGATGCAGTTATCTCATTAAAGAAGCATTATGATGTCATAGAAAAAATGCAAATTGAGAATATAATTAAACACAAATAGAAGCTAAGTCATAGCCAAGTTTAACATAAGTCATAATCAAATCATAGTCGGGGCAAAAAAAAAAATAACTCTCATCTGATAATATCGTTGGTTGATTTGGTCACGTTCCTCGCAAATAAAGGTGTAGAATAAAATCAAAGTCAAGTAGAAGATAAGTCATAGTACAGTCATAGCAAATACTTATTTAAGTCGAATACAAGCGCCAGACAAACTAGCTGCGATTTGTGTCATAATGGAGATATTTTTATGCTATAACAAAGACATGGTAAGGTCGAGGTCCGGTTATAATTATTTTAATGACATGTCATAAATAAGTATAGGTGCCTTTTTATAATTAAATAATTTTATAGCAGATTTCAAACATAGTTCAGTTAAAGATTTTTCATAGTCAAGTCATTGCCATGTTAAATTTATGCTTTAATTTGGGTGTAGTTATTTCATAAAACAAGCAAAGTGATGTCATAGAAAAATTACAAATTGAGTACATTATCATCTTATAAACAAGATGTCGTTAGTTCATTTTTAAATTATAGTCAAGTCGTAGGTAAACCAAAATCATAGAATAAAGCCAAAGTTAAATGGAAGTCATAATCAAATCGTAGTTAAGGCAAAGATTCAAGTCATAGGGAAACAATAGTATAAAATTAAATTAAAGTCAAATAGAATATAAGTCATATAAGACATAGTACATTCGTAGACAAGACTTAATTAAGTTGTCATAATGGAGACACTTTTATACTATGACAAAGACATAGTAAACCGATGTCCGCTCATAGATGAGTTAATGACAAGTCATAGCCAAGTCCAGGCATATTCTTTCCATAGTGAAATAATTTTTATAGCAGATTTCAGAAACATTTAAGTGACAGATTTGTCACAATCAAGTCATTGCTATTACAAAATTATGTGTTAATCATAATCAAATCATAATCGAGGCAAAGTATAATCACTTTCATGTTATAATGTCATTGGTTGATTTGGCCACGTTCAAAGTCAAGTAGAAGATAAGTTATAGTACAGTCGCAGCAAATACTTATTTAAGTCGAATACAACAGCTATGATTTGTGTCAAAATAGAGATATTTTTATGCTATAACAAAAACCTGGCTATGAGTCATGGTACAGCCATAGCTAAATCTTACATATGTCCAATTCAGCTCGTGATGGAGACATTTTTATATAATAACAAAAACATAGCAAAGTCATAGATAAGTTAATGACAAATAACAACCAGGTACATTTATATCCTTTTCTTAGTTAAATAATTTTATAGCAGATTTCAGATACTGTTAAGTGACAGATGTTGTCCTATGTTTTCATGTCAAAAATATGCTTTAATCTTCATGTAGAAGCACAGTGATATTATAGACAAATTAATACAAATTGAGAATATAATCAAAGACCATTAGAATCTAAGTCATAGCCAAATTAAACATAAGTCGTAATCAAATCAAAGCCATGCTGTCAAGCCAAATTAAACATAAGTCATAATCAAATCAAAGCCATTTCTTAAAATATCCAAGAGGAGGTACTCACTTCGAATTTGTAGTTAATAAAATATGAAAGCAAAATCCAGTCAAATGGTGCTCAAGTGATAAAGAAGTCATATTAAAATTTTCGAAATATTGAAATCAAGTCAAGTTAAAATTATGTTAACGTTAAGTCATATCTAAATTATAATCAGGTTTTTGTCATATTATATCCCTGTAAAATTACAGTGCTGTTAGAAACTAGTAAAGTTACAGCCAGGTTGTAGCAAAGTCCCACTCGAATAATAGTCATACCATGTCAAATGTTTTAGTCACATTTAATTTATAATCAGGTCATGCTTAAAACGTTAACGCATCATGGTTAATCGAAACTAGAATATGACAAATTTTTATACCCAGGCTATCCCCAGGCTGCAGTTTTATTATAAATTATTTTAACAAATAATAGTTATGTTTTAGTCTTAGTTAAGTAATTGTTAAGATTTCGACGAGTCCTAATTAAATGTTGGTAAAGTCACAGTAAACTCAATTTACAATTAAATTAAAATTCGAAAATTCTATGGCTTTTCATGATTTACCTCGAACATTTTTTATTTGTGTATGAATAACTCTGTGTATAACACACAAACTATTTGATTAGTTTATTTACTAAGAAATTCTTTGCTATTTGAGTTTATGGATCTTTAACTATGTTTACTTGTAATTTGGATTGCATATTTCTTAGGTTTTTTTTTTTTATTTTTTTCTTAAATTTTTTATCTTTAATTTATTATGCTTGAAGTATTGTAGCAACCGGCAGCAGCTCATTTGACACTCGACATGACACGACATCAATTTCATCAATTTTCCTGTTAAACACAACCGCAAAAATATTCAACTTTACTATCACAACTTCTACAGCTGCTCATCATATAAACTTTAGACTTTAGACAAGATGGATATAAGTATGTATGTACATTCATGACTTTAATGTATGTTTGGTTGTACAACTCACTCACATACACATTGACGCATCGAAATTTCAAAACTTTAAATTTACAATCGTTAGAGAATTCAAACATGCGCGCACATTCATACACCCTCCCACACAAGCATATGTTTTTAGAAACATTGTAATTGTATGTTTAGTAGGTGTAAATATGTATGTATGTGTTGTGGTATATCCCAAATTGACAATGATATATAGAAGCTATTGAATAGATCATTTTAGAACTGAGCAGAAGTAAACTAAGAAAAAAATTGTTCAAAATGTCTTATTGAAAGTTTGTTTTGCGTTTTTTGTTTTTCTGCTTTAACAGCGTGATATGTCGATTGAATAGAATTAATGATGGTTTAAGGGGGAAGAAAACTATTTTTTATTCAAAAATATATTTAGAGAATTAAAAGGATGGCATAAATAGTTGCAAGGCATACTTTAATTTATAATTAAAAATGAAATAAAATCCATAATATCAAGCCCATTAAGCCCTTTCTTTATAAGTCTCTTGCGTACTTTGCTGCGTATACAGAACCATATTCGTTCAGCGGAAGGATAAAACTAATCATGTGTCAAATCAAACATGAGCTAAGTGTTATCATTCACGAAATAAGCACTAGTAGAAAAAAAAACCGCTAGATTGCAAACCCTTTATAAAAGGAGCCTCATCACTGAACGAATTTTTGCAATAAAATGCTCGCTAATTAATGACTAATTTTTCAATTAATTTTTAGCGACCGACAGTATGGTTTCCATAGGGGACACTCTACGGACGACTCGTTGGCCTTCCTATCTGAACATATCGGAGTGAGTAAGGTGGTGGCTCTGGATATTTCCAAGGCATTTGATAGAGTATGGCATGATGCACTTCTGTCAAAACTTGCTGCTTTTGGTGTCGGTAATAATTTCTCCAGATTTATATAGAGTTCTTAGGAATTGTTATAAAGGGTCCGCCAAATAACTTTTTTTTTTTTGTTTGCTATAAACAAAACTACACAGCTTCGGCTGAGTGGCACGTAACACCGTCCTGTTGAAACCAAATGCTGCCAATATCCTCCTCTTCAATTTTTGTGAACAAAAATTCGTTTAACATGGCCCAATAACGATCGCCATTGACTGTAATGGCCACTTCTGAAAAATGGCCCAATTATGCCTCTGGAACGAAATCCGCACGAAACAGTGACTCCTTTTGGGCGCGTCGGCCTTTGTTAGATGTCTTTCCATCAAATGAGTTCAAGATTAATTCAGGGCTCCGTTCTTTCTCTTACCCTATTTATTATTTTTCTAAATGACCTTCTTTGTCAAACTTTCAACACTAGTTACTCTTTCGCAGATGGCAGCACGAGTTGTCATTCGCATTAATTCAGTAATAGACCGAATCAGCTGGAGGTGGGCTCCAAAAGGAAAATTATGAATGCTAAGCTCAATCACGATCTCGGTTCATGTGAATAGAGACGATTTTAATCGATTTTCCCATTCATTTGGAACTAAGCCGAACCAGTTGGAGGTGGGTTCGAAAAGGTGGGACATGAATGATACGCTCAATCACGATCTTGGAATGGGATCGTGTAATTAGAGTTGATTTTAATGCCAGTAAGAGGCAATGTTGCATGCTTAAGCATAGATCTGCTTTCGGGAATAGTGCTACATCTGTTATTATGGATGATATAGATATTACGGAAACGGACGCTGTTGATGTTTTTGGTATGAAAATTCAGTGCGATGTTCGATGGACTAAATACATTTTTCAAGTTTCCAAAGAAGCTTCCAAGGGCCTCGGTTTTCTAAAACGGTGTACGAGAACACTACATCCGATCTTCGTACTATTTATACCACTTATACACATCCAAAGATGAAATACAACTTTGATGTATAGGCTGGTGCTCCAAAGTTTATTTTGGAGTTGCTCGACCGCGTATAGAAGAGGATTAATAGGCTTATTGGGGAGAGTAGGGTATCCAGCGCTATTGATTCCCTTGAGAATCGACGTAATGTAAGCTGTATTTCATTGTTTTATCGTTACTACAATGGTAAGTGCTTTAACGAAGTTAGGGAGCTCGTTCCCGTTACTCGCAAGTTTTTGCGTTTAACTCGATTTTCGTTGAGAGCGCATCCGTTTCTGGTCGATGGGCCAATGAATCGCACTACGTATTATAGGGAAAATTCTTTTTTTTAGCAGAACAGTTCGTATGTAGAATAAATTCCCTACAGGGGTCTTTTCTGTCACTTTCAATACAGGCAAATTCAAATCGAATGTCCACAAACACTACTCCTTCTTTCCTCCTCCTCATAAATTAATTTCCTAATTCCTAATTAAATTACTAATACAGGGTGCCCCTGTAGGTTAGTAGGTAGTGTACTAACTTGTAAATATGGGGGTTGTGGGTTCGATTCCCAACGAAGACCTTGGTTTTTTTCACTACAAAAATTAAAATTGGCTGTCGGTGGGGCTGCTCAGCGATGAAGGCATAGTCACTGGTCGCTGTGCTGTCTTATATACGGCAGTTAATTTCCGACTATCCTTCTACTTTCACCACCTAATTCATCTAATCTCTATCCCTTTCCTAAAGAATGTAGCACGGAACTTGACTAAATAGTCATTGTTGCTGCCTGAGCGCTACTTCTCTTTATAAAAAAAAAAATTTCCTGAGTAGGTTTCCAGGAGTGCTGGTTAATTTGATTGTGTTCGTTTGATAGGTTACACTTTGCAACCTGAACGACATTTCTTTATTTTATAAAACTTTTGAAATTTTCGTGAAAAGAATAAATTTTTGTATATAGAAAAATTTTGAAACAGCAGGATCTTAAAGAGGTTTTCACAACCTGTTTATATGAGAAGTAATACTTTGATTCTAAATTCTAGAATTTCAATTCACCCTTTTTCCAACTTAATCATCATCATTAAGCTAATTCTGATGAAATTTTAATGGCAGAGAGATCTTTAAACGGATTAGGGTAATGGAGGAAGATTTTGGCTACAGTTAGTAAAAGGATCAAAATTAAAACTCGGCATATTTTCCTGCATTAGAATTAAAATTATTTAAGTTAAAGGTCTTAGAAAGCTTTGTAAATTTGACTATATAAGAGATAAACTTTTTCTTCTTCTATAAAGCAGATTATTTTTAATATGTCCTTAATTCATTTTAAAAGTAACCTGCGATTAGTTAAACGAACTATATGCCTCAAAAAATTGTAAGCAACAACAAACTTTTATTATTGATCATCGTTTAAGTTTAAAGATAAAATAAAATGTCTTACAACTTTCAATGAAGAGGTAAAAGTGGCAGCAGCTATAATCACACAAAAAAAACAATAACAACGATAACAACAAACATAAAAATATTTTACACTTATAATCAACAAGAGCAATTGATGAAGAAAAAGGTGCAAGAGGAGAATAAAAAAGAAAAATTCCAGATAAAGTTGTATTTGAAAGATGACATGCTGTATTCTGGGTAACATCTCAATACCACTCATACGCGTGTAATGATGGCATTTTTCACATGCTTGCTCTTGTCGCTGCTTTAAGTTGCACCAATGTTTAAGTTTGTGGGAAGAAAATTAATGGACTTATCGGAATTTTAAATTTTAACAATTTGTCAGAATTTTAAGTTGGATGGTTGTTGTTGTTGTTGGTGCCAAATAAAAACCAGATATTTTTGTTGCAAATTTTAAATTTAATTTTTGTTTCGCTTGATTTTCTCACAGGATTTTAATTAAGGCGGCATTTAAATATTCGTTAATACATTAACATTTTTTTTTTTTTGGTTTGGCGAAAGATAAATAAAGTTGCAATTTTTCCATTTTTTATGCACTCAAATGACTAAAAGAAAAAAAACATCAACTGTGTAGTCAACTTAAGTGAATTTTATAAATTTTTTGTGGATGTCCTCGAAGAAAGAGGGAGAGAGATAGAGCGAGAGATACCCAAAAAAAGGCAGTTTGTGTACGTGCTCGTATATCGTATTCAAAGCAGCTATCTAATATTACTTATGTGTAAATGAATGCGTGTCTGTGTGGTTGTGTGAATGTGTGTAAGTGTGTGTAAATTTTCTAATAAGATTTCAATTTCCGCTTTTTGTTTTTTAACCAACATTTGCTGAAAATGAGAGCCACTCATTTCACACTTTCAATTGCATTTCCTGTTCCAAGTGGTCTTCACATATTTGAAACACATAAGAGTTTGGGTTTGTTTGTTTTTGGTGGTGATGGTGAGTGCGGGTGTATATGTGTTTAAATAATTGAATTTGTATTGATGATGTACTTTAGTTTCCTGTATTTTTTTTGTGTGCATGGCTATTTAAAAGGTATTGCAAAATTTATTCAAGACTTCAATTGCTTGCAATGGGCAAAGTTGAGGTTGTCTACAAGAACAAGGTTGCATACAGGAAAATAAAACAGCTGAGTATTTAATGTTGCGGTAACATCGATGAAGCAACAGGTTTTTATTACTAAAAAATCTTTCAAAAGAAATAAGCCGCAGTGTGGGTGCTGAGGGTTTTGTAAGTCATGAGAAGAGCTTCACACTGCTTAGAAATTTGTTCAGCTTTTAAATCGTTTAACTTTTAAAATTTACATTTGATGTGTAATCAAAACTACATGTCAAATGTAATTTCATAATGAGAGTATTGGACTGACCCAATGCTTGCTGTTAATTCTTCTCACTTGTTTTTTTTTCGTATCACAATAAAAAGAGTTAGTGAACAAAGTGTATCCTTGTGCACGACTTGCATTCTCACAACCTGCATACTTAGTTTATCCTTGTGTACTACTTGGATAATTACTTAAATATTGAACATAGTTGATCCTTGTGCACTACTTGGATCCTTACTAACCTGCATAACCCTCAAGTTAGGCCAGCCAAACGAGTCTGGGGATTAACACTTGTATTATGAAAAAGTTCTACAACATTAAATATAAATTTGTTTTGATGTTGTATCCTTTTTTCCTAAGGTGAACTAATGTCATATACTCATCGATAATAAAACAGAACTATTGTAGATTTAATAATCACTTTTAGGAATTACCTGACGTACTCGATATGAGAAACCCAACTTCCGTAATCTTCATCGAAATTTTCAAGCAACACCTCAAATGACTACATATAAATACACTAACAAAATAACTCATTACAATTGATACGTAAACGACATTAAATGCATCCTCGAATAGGACAAGGCCGAAAAAATTCTAACAGACTTAAGCACAATCCATAATAACATAAGCAACGGAAAAAGGACAAGATAAAAACCTGCAATATCTTGACGACACAATAGCACGATAAACTAAGATGTGACATTTATAGAAAACCAACTACGACGGACCATCCACATCATCTCGAGCCACCCTACCCAACATAAACTAGCAGCATTTAGGCATATGATACACGGTCTCAAGATGATCCCACTTACTCCAGAGAAGCACAACAAAGAACTCGATACAGTTTACACTATAACTAAAAGTAATGGCTATAACCCACTTCTATCGATCAACATCTTTGATAGTACAACACTAAAAACAGGAATAAAGAAGACAAAGACTAAAAACAAGAATAAAGAAGAAAAAAAAACAACCGATACAATACGACGGCACACACTTACTTACACAGCACTAGAAGTATATAGATTAACCAAAGTTTTTCGCAAGGAAGGTTTACTCACAGCATTAAAAACCAGCAACATTCTGAGACAGCGACCAAAACAACTGAGAAATTTTGTTCCAGCGGAGTATACAGACTTACTTGTATCTGCAAACATACCTGTATAGGATAAACTGACTAGTAAAAATAAGATTTACAGAGAACATACTCTCATGCAAACGAAAAGGAGAAAACTACAACCTTGTATTATACCTTGACACTCACGGAGACACACCAAGGGAAATAGATAAATATATGACAATACTACTACATCCTAGCAAAAAAAAGACGAAGACTAGGCATTTTTGAAAACATTGGAAATGTGCAAAACAAAAGCTTTTAACAGTGACATTATAAACGAACAGGTAAACACGAATTAAAACACAATTCTTACACCACTAAAAATACTTATGTACTCTAACAAACACCGTCAGACGGATAGTAATAAAGAAAATATTAGTTTACCCCTCATAAAATGCGAGATAGCGGGTAGTCGGCCTATATGAGTAGATACGACCCTAATGCGTGGTAAGATTTACCTCAGTACCGAGCTGTAAGCCATAAGCTGATGGTAGATCAAACTACTCGGGTGATATGTAGCGTCACCCACGCCCTAGGAAGCCGTCGGATATTTATATCTAGTCACTCCTAGTTGCAATTTTGGGAGGATGCAGCAGGTCCGGCACAACCACTCTTTGCTTAAAAGTTGGAGACTTTCCAACTCCTGGTCCAGAACACATGACATAGCATGCTTACTGAACCTGGATCATTCACCCTGTGTTCTTGATCAAAAGTGAATGATCCTGGCTCCTTAATCATTCATAAGCACCTGCAAAACAATGGGCCAACCTCAATAATCAGGCAGAGAACAGCAAATCTGAACCCTGGAGTTTACTGATTCCCGTGGAAATAAAGTGGAAGTTGCCCAGCTGGCTCCTGCTAGCCTTTAGGGGACTGGACTCTCTTTTGCCCACAATGACAATGTCTTAATGGTGAGATTCCATTAAGACGTATTAATGGGGGGGGGGGGGGGGGGATACAACCCTAATGAAAGAATTACCTAAACCCCAAGGAACACTGACTCAACAGTTAAGTGCAGAACACGGATTAATAATGATGTCATCACATCGAAAGCTGACGCCATTTACATTGATCAAACAGCCAACAATGACGTTTTATACCGAAGGAAATGTCAACAGTATTTTATTTACTAGCAGAACAAATCGAAAAAAATAATTTTGGCGCTCAATATTTCATTTTTATAAATTTTGTGTAGAAATGGTAAAGGCCCAACTATAATATGCATAAGCTGGCTAAAGCTAACGTCAAAACTTGAAAAAAAAGTCTGTCAAATGCTTAAGCAAATCATTGAAGACTTTTAGGTGGCTATAATGTACTTACACGAATATAGAAATTATTATACACAGTTGCACATTTCTTGTATTCGCACTTTTGCTAAAAAATAATTTCTTTCTAAATAAATGAAATTTGGTTCACTGCCTGATGGAGCTTTTATCCTCTTCATTTCCTTGCAGAAACGTTCACGTGTTTGTACTGCGCAACTTGATATAATTCATACCAGTATGAAAATGAAAAACGCAAACAAAATTCTTCAAGGTATTGCTTATCACTTTTACTGCATTCCTTTCAATTGCGGTTATAATAAAACGCATCTCTTTTGTCATATAAGCAATTTTTTCTTTGTACGTTTTCTATTAAATTCGCTTTCGTCCTCCATTACAATTTGTTTACTAATGTTTACTAATGTATAACACAATGCACAATGCAAAATCAGCTGTTTTCGTACGGAATGTGCGATCATTTTCGTACTTTGCTTAAGCAATTGATATTTAATGAAATTTGACGAAAAGTTTTGTTAAGCACATTATAGTTTGCCACATATGATTATTAGGTATTTCCAAAGTTGCTTAAGTTAGCTTAAGCCAAGTTATGCATATTATAGTTGGGCCTTAATATGAATAACTTACGAAAAAAATGATTTCACATAAATTCCTTTTTGATCTTCTCTAAATTATTTGAATTAAAATCTTGGCGAACTTTTTCAAAACCCTTTTTACAAATAGTCCTAAAGCAGTAATTCAAACTCATAAGATTTTTGGGATGTAAAGCAATCAAATGTAAACTTGAAAGGAAATGAAAATGAGAAAATTATTTAAATATTCTTGGCTGGTTGATTGTGTTGTAAAAAAATAAAACTAAAATTTAATAAATTAAATAAAATAAATTTTAATTTGTCTTTAAGTGTCCTGCGGCAAAGTGCTGCAAAGAAATGAAATTATAATGAAGTCCTACTGTAAATGAAATGAAGCTTGTCATAGCCTAAGTCTATCAATCTATGTGGAATTACTTAAGTAATTAATTACTTGGCATTGTCACATCCTTTGTGGATGAATAAATACTTGGCTTAATGTCAGCGTAAAAAGAAACAAATGCAACAAGCTGCTTTTAAAGCAAAATATGGCTTTAATCACAATTATCTCCCCAAATTAACTAATCGGTGGACAAATTTAAGGTTAGGAAGTAAACTTTCCTTTAAAAAATAAAATTTTAGGAAATTTTAAATTACACTCTTGGGAAAAGAACTTTAATTGTGAAATTTCACTTTACGTCAAGTTTATCATAATGACGAAAATATCCCTGTATCACTTCGTTAAATTCGAACAGCTTTTCCTTCTGAGACCGCTAAACAAATCTTAATCCCTAAATTTGAAACTCGAATTTGTATTATTGCTGACAATACTCTAAAATAATACTACTAATACGATGGTAGTGACTGTAGTAATAGAGCAAAGTGTTAAGAATTAGCCTGGAATATCAACTCGTAGTTATTCGCAATAATTGATCTCTTCTGGCAACATCACGCTTAAAGATCTTTATCTCCATGCTTATAAAGTCTAACTCGTACAAGAATTAAATATGCCAGACAATTGTTCGCTTCGAACGTCGAACACATTTTTCATAAAATTAATCTGCAGTGATAAAGCTCATTATGTAAATAAATTTAATTTTGGCATATGGGTTTTGTAAAATCCATAAACATCCCTCGAAAAAGCATTACATTCAAAGAAAGTGACCATATGGTACGTTTTGGGGATAGGGGGTTTCAAAAATGAGCAAGGAAGCGTGAATTATCTGCGCAACGAAACCATGATAACTATTTTTTTGTGGCAACAGTTGGCAAATATTTACATCAGTGGTCTTTGGTTTTAGCAAGACGACATCACAAGTCACACAGCCACCCAAAAAATTCGCTTATTGCGTGAGAAATTTCCGAGTCACATAATTTTGCGATGTCAATTTACGCCACAGACAACTGATGCTGTGAAAGTTGAAATTTGGTGCCTCTATAGGCTAGTAGCTAGTGTACTATTTAGCTTATAAGACTGGGGGTTGTGGGTTGGATTCCCAAGAAAGACCTTGGTTTTTTTCACTACAAAAATAAAAATTGGTTGTCGGTGGGGAATGCTTAGTGATGAAGGCGTCGTCACTGGTCACTGTGCTGCTTCGGACAAAATATTTGGACCATTGGAACATTTTTAAAAGGGAACAAACATTACACCAACACAAACACGTTACGCTGGTGCACAAGACCAGGGAAATAAAAGACATCATAACCGTACAATTACAGATTATTATGTCACATGGAGGGGGGGGGGAGACCTAATGGGTTCACACATAGACCCAAACGGACAACAGGCATGATCGTAAACGGATTTAGTTAGTAAGAAAGACGAATGAAAAAGGGAGCGACAAATTAGGTAAGAAGAGACAAACGGAAAAGGAGGGAGAGGTACAGGCAAAAAAGAGAGGACGCAACTATTATGAAAGAATGTTGAAGATGGCAAACAGCCGAAACCAGTTTTTTCACAAACCAAATTTGGCAGGGGTCGACGGAAAACCGTACCCAAATAAAAGTAATTTTAGCCCCGTCGAAAAATCTAAGCACATAACAGTTAATTTCCGTAACTATCCTTCTACTTTCACCACCTATCTCATCTCTGCTCTGTCCCTTTCCTAAAGAATGTAGCACGGTACTTGACTAAATAGGCATTAAAAAAAATGGTACTTCAACATTTTGTAAAAAGAGCACAAGTCTGTTGGTGTACTATGGGTGGACATTTGCCCTACTTCATATTTCTTCTAGGATTTCTTCTTTACATTTGTATCAATAAGTTTAAATTTTTCGCAAAAAGTTTGTAATTTACAGCAATTTACTATCTAACCTCAAATTTGCCCAGTCTGTTTGTTAGTGCTTGTATTACTGCCACTTAAGAACAGTGGGAACTTTTGTAAAATATTAAGAAATTTATAATTTTTAAAGTGCAAGTTTTTATACAAGAGATTTCATTAGCCAGTAAGGTAAAGAAGTGAAGAAGTACTTTCTTGCACTAATTAAGTTATAGCGATAATATATTTTACCATTCAGAATAGAATGGAATAGAGAAGATAGAAAGTTTTACTGTATGAGGCCTCTATTTAGTGGATGAGTCTCCATAAAAATGTGAACTATATTTTTTGGACCCGGAAATTTTTTGCCTAAATCTTCTACCATATTTACATTACTTACCACACTAGTTACAATTCCGATATAACTACGGACTTTACAAAAATAGCTATAAAGGTTCTTCATACTAATGACCAAGCTTTTTGGGTACCATAATAAGAAGATAAATTCACACTTGTGGCAGTAATGAAAAACTCCTGATTTTTTACTAAATTTAGCACATTAACATTTATTTACGATATTTTAGGTTATGACCTGTGTGTGTGTGTTTAGTAGCACGTACCAGTATACTATTCTTTCTAGGGATATAACTTCTTCCATAACAAGCCTCAAGGTGAACTTAAAATATAAAAATTCAGACTGGGAAAAATGTTCTCATATGCCACATTGACCTCTAGAAAAACTTTAGTAGAAAGTGCCAGTGCGTGTCATAATTTGACTCTTCTTTCAAGGGATATAACTTTTTCCATAAAAAAGCCTCAAGGTGAAACTAAAATATAAAAATTTTGACTGAGAAAATTGTGCCCATAACCCCTAAAATATTTTACATTGAGCTGTAGACCTGCTACTAGTACCAGAGCATGTCATAATTTGACTCTTCTTTTAAAGGATATAAGTAAACCTTTCCAGAAAAAGACTCGAGGTAAAGCTTAGGAATAAAAATTCATTCAAAAATTCAATTCAAATTTTTCAAAACATTAAAATATGTAGAATTAATAAAGAATGTTTCTATTCATATCGTTATCTCAGAATGCACAATGGGGCACAAGTGAAAAATTATGGGAAAAATCAGCATCTTGGCAAGTAAAATGTTTTTACAATTTTGATATTCACAAATTTCTAACTTTAGAGGCAATTACAAATATTAAGATTTAAGCAAATGAAAAACTAAATTCCCAAAAAAGGCATGAAAATCCCATTATTGGAATTTTTAAGAGTTTTTTGTATACAATAAAAATTGACCGTAGATGCATAAAAGCACTTCAATAAAAGGTTTTAGAGCCCAGCTTTGGGATTTTGAAACACATGGGCTAAAATTTTAATAGAAAATATTGATTTTGAGAAGACTCTAGGCAACTTATTTTTCTCACTTCATGAAGTCCTAAGTGGTGCAGACTTGAGAAATAGCTATGAAGCGTGCACTAAAATAATTTCTGTCTATATGCCGTAGAAGCATAAAAGCACTTTAACAAAATGTTTTTGGAGCCCAGCTTTGGGATTTTGGAGAACATATGGGCTAAAATTTAAATAAAATATGTTGATTTTGAGAAAGCTCTAAGCAAGTTATTTTTTCAACTTCATAATGTCCTAAAAGCTGCAGACTTGAGAAAAAGCTATGAAGCTCACACTAAAATAATTTGTCTTTATACTTACTGCCCAATTTTCTTGTAATGATAACAATATGTTTCCAAATTTTATATGAACCCTTCGTTATTTGATTTTCTATACGATGCTTAACATACTTTTGCTTTAAATGTAACCTTTAGACAAATTTTGTTTATTGTCAGTGTTCCATTAAATCAAAAAAAAAAGGGAAAACGAAGAAAAATTATTATAAAAATTTTTTAAAATCAACTGTTGTAATGATACTCACTAAAGGAAATATAAGTGTATGTATGCATATATTCATATGTGTGTGTATGTGTGTATTGTATATTGACTCACGGTGACATAAACCACAGTATGCAAATCAGGTCAACACCATATTTTTTCTGTCTTCTTTTTGTTTAATTTTTGTTGTATTATTATTATTGTTTGTGGCAGTTTAAGGCAAGTCATAAAAAAGACAACAAAACAACAACAACAGATTGTTGTATTTTAACTTAAAAAGATGAGAAAATATAACCGCCTCCACTGGCCACGTTATAATGACAGTGAAATTCCGTTTTTTTCTTGGTTGTTGCTTTTGTATAAAAATTCTTTATAAAAATATTTCGTTTTCATTTATTAAGTTTTAAAATATTTTTGTTTTATTTTTTGTTTGTATTTATATTTCCGCATGTGTGTCTGATTGCTGGGGAAGTTGTTGTTGTGTTGTTTTGCTTTTTTTCTTATAATGAAACCAGTAAAACTTTTACTTTTGACTATTAAGAATCCACAGGGCAGTAAATAATTTTAATGAAGATTCTTGTTATTGTTGTAACATTTATATTCTGTTTTCATTTGGCCCACAGTGAAATATTTTTTTAAAAAAAGTAAATAAATAAAAATATGTTATTTTTGGCAATAAATCTTGGTTCACTAAATAATTTTCATAAATTATAAGCATTTGCAACAACAATATAAAATGAAATGAATCAAAAAGGGAAATAAAATAAGTAAAACGAAAAAATTACAAAACTATGGAAAATATCCTTTACACTCATACAATAAAAAAAACAGCCTCCGTACTATTGAATATAAAAATTCTTAGCCAATTTGGAACTTTATTCATCGAAAAAGCCTTTTATTCTAAAACGAACCTCTATGTTTTTATAACAAAATTTCATGTCATAACTTTGCTGTAGAAAATTCATCAGTTAATAATTTTTCTAAAATAAATTTCATCAGTCAATATTTTCTAATAAAAAAATTCAATTAGCCGTAATTTTTCTATAAAATTTTTTCATCAGTAACAATTTTTCTACAGAATAATGACTCAATAATCATAATTTTTCTGTAGAATCGTATCATTAAAAATTCTTCTAAACGAAAATCCACAGGCGTAATATTCCCATACAAAAGCTTCATCATTTATAATGTTTTTATAAAGAAATATTATGTCATAATTTATCAATAAAAAATTTCAGTAGTCATGATTTTTTTTTCAAAAATATTACATCCATCAAAACTTAATATTCATTAGTTATAATTAATAATAATTTTTCCTTAAAAAAATATATTAAAATTGTCTACAAATTAATAACTTTAAAAATTAATTTTTAAATTTTTTATTTTAAAATTTTTTAAAATTTATTTTTATGTCATAGTTTCTCTATAAAAATATTACATCAGCCATAGTTTTTCTATAAAACAACATTTGATTAACCAATATTTCTGTATTAAAAATATTAGCAGTCACTATTTTTCTATAAGGCAAATTTCACCAGCCATTTTTTTTTACAAAATAATAACGTGAAAACAATCTATGAAAAAATATTTTTCTATAAACAAATTTTTAAATTTTTCTATAAAAAAATCCATCCATAGTTTTCTATAAAGAAAACATCATCAGATAAATTTCATTTCGTAGATTTTGTATAAAAAATTTTAAACGTTTTAAAAACATTTTTTTTTTATATTTATTGTATCGAAAAATTTTAATATTTAATATTTTTTATAGAAAATTTTCATCAGTTAGAAATTTTTTATAGAAAATTTTCATCAGTTAGAAATTTCTAATAGAAAATTGTCATCAGTTAGAAATTTTTTGCAAAAAATTTTCATCAGTTAGAAAGTTTTTATAGAAAATTTTCATCAGTTAAAATTTTTTTATAGAAAATTTTCATCAGTTAAAATTATTTTATAGAAAATTTTCATCAGTTAAAAGTATTTTATAGAAAATGTTCATCAGTTAAAAATTTTTTATAGAAAATTTTCATCAGTTCAAAATTTTTTTATAGAAAATTTTCATCAGTTAGAAATTTTTTATAGAAAATTTTTATCAGTTAAAAATTTTTTATAGAAATTATTTAAAATTTTTTATAGAAAATTTTTATCAGCTAAAAATTATTTATAGAAAATTTTCATTAGCCAAAGTTTTCTATCGAAATTTTTCATTAGTCAAAAGTTTTCTATAGAAAATTTTTATTAGTCAAATGATTTCTATAGAAAATTTTCATTAGTCAAATGAATTCTATAGAAAACTTTTATTAGTCAAATGATTTCTATAGAAAATTTTCATTAGTAAATTGACTTCTATAAAATAATTCTTCAGTTATAATTTTGCGTTAAAAAATGTTCATCAGCCATAACTATTTTATAAAAAATTGTCATTGCTGATAATTTTTCTATAAAAAATTTTTATCTATTTTCATCAGTTAAAATTTTTTCAAAGAAAATTTTCATCAGTTAAAATTTTTTCAAAGAACATTTTCATCAGTTAAAATTTTTTTATATAATAATTTCTCTATAGTAAATTATCATGTCATAATTTTTTTTAATAGAAAATTTTCATTACTTATAATTTCATTAGTCAAATTTTTTTATAAAAAATTTCCATTACTAAAATGATTTCTCTAGAAAATTTTTCTTAGGCAAATAATTTTTATAGAAAATATTCATTAGTCAAATGATTTCTATAGAAAATTTTCATTACTCAAATGATTTCTATAGAGAATTTTCATTAGTCTACAGAAAATTTCCATTACTCAAATGATTTCTCTAGAAAATTTCCACCAGTCAAATGATTTCTATAGAAAATTTTTAGTTGTCAAATGATTTCTGTAGAAAATATTTATTAGTGAAAAGATTTCTATAAAAAGAAATCTTCAGTTATAATTTTGCGTTAACAAATTTTCATCAGTCATGATTATTCTATAGAAAATTGTCATTGCTCATAAATTTTCTAAAAAAAAATTTTAATCTGTAACAAGTGCTTTATAGAAAGTGCTTTATTCGTCGTAAGTTCTCTATAGAAAATTTCCATTGGTCATACCTATTCATTATACAGTTTTTATGTTATAGCTGTCCTATTGGAAATTTTCAGCAGTTATAATTTTTCAATAAAAAATGTTCACCAGTCATTATTATTCTATATAAAAATAATACCAGTTACAATTTTTCTAAAGAAAAATTACGGCAGTTGTATACTTTCTGTAAAAATTTTTTAATTATTAATAATTTTTCTATAGAATTAAATTTTAATCTGAAAATGAATTCATTTCTTATTAAGTGCAAAAACTACTTTCTATGGAATTGTGAGATTTATGAATTCATTCTTATTTTTTTTTGTTCCAAATGTATTGAAGATTCAAAAATATTTACGTAAAGGAAAAAAGAAAATACAATTATGCCACATATATCAGGCAGGGATTAGAAATTTCTTTTTTGTTTAAAGTAAGATTGAAGTGGCCTTAACGTTATTAAGAACATTTTGAACTTGTTATGGAAGATTAAAGTATACTGTCATGCGGAAACTAAATAAATTTCTCTTTTTGAAATCTCTTTATACAGAAAACAATTATTTTCTCTCTTGCAACAATGTATTATGTGTCAGGAATTTTTATTTAAATTTTATAAAAATTTTCTTACCAACACTTTCCAATTATAATTTCAATTTATTTTCTATTATAATTTCTTTTCCTCATCCACTCACTGTCACCTTAAATATAATTAAAATATTTACTTAATTTTTTTTTAGTTATTAAAAAAATTCTTTTTTTTATTTATATAGAAAATAAACCATGAAAGAAAAATTCTGTAGGAAATACTAGTTTTTCCAATTCGATTTTAATTTCCATTTCTTAAGATTCTTTGATTTATAAACATTTTAAATATCTAATAGCCATGATATTCGCACTTGTATTCTAGGAAAAGAAATAAATAAATAAAAAGAAAAATTCTGTAAAATTGTGTGTTTGAAAAACTTGTTTGTTCACTGGTCATAGAATTGTTTTCTAGACATTTAAAAATTGTCATTAAATGTCTTGTTAACGCAAAAACTAGAAATTTTGAGGAAAAAGATCTAGAGAAAAGTAAATAAAATTGATTTTTCCCTGGATGATTTAAAAGTGAGAATTTTGCTAAAATGGAAAGAAGGCATATCTAAGCAGGAAATGGTTTATTGTTAGTGGAAAAAAGATAAATATTTCCATGTTAATTTCAGTTGAGTTTAGGTTGGCTTCTAAAACTCTTTAACTTTGGTTTCATTAATTAAGAGAAGTTCAAATTAATAGTCTGTGAAGGATGTTGCGTTATGACTGCTAAAGTTCATGCTTATTATTTTAAAGAGTTCATTTTATCGACGATAAGGTACATCCTTTTATAAATACTCCTTTTTATATGGAATATTAGGCGACGCTAGTCAAATGGAGAACTCTAGCGATATCATTACTATCGTTTAATGACTATATATTCCTCACCTATATAACAAGGACATATAATCGATGGAAAAATTTAAGGTTAGAAAATAAATTGGCTTAAAACTCACACCGTTTTTGAAAACCTCAGCTTTATTGATACCATTGTAAAGTAGAGATATGGGAATTAGTAGTAGAATATAATTCGGGACATTTCGTGATAAGCTTTATATCTGCACCAGCCCGTAACCCTTAATCGATGGTCGTCAAACCACTGGGAATGAAAAGCAACGTCATTCACGTTCTAGGAAACCGAGGACTACTTAAAGCAACAGGTCTTTCCTAGTTGCAATTTCAGCGGTTCCAAAGCAGGGTTGCAAACCACTAGTCCTTGCTGAAGAGCTGAAGACTATCCAACTCCTGGTCCAGAACACATGACTAGCGTGCTCACTGGATCCGGATCATTCACCCCACTTATAATCTACCACCACGATACTCCCGAATGGCCAACCTCAATAATCAGTCAGAGAACAGCTATAAGTCTAAAGATACAATTAGTGGGGGCTTACTGATTCCCGTGGAAATAACGTGGAGCTTCCCCTGCTTGCCTTAAGGGGACTCGGCAGCACAGGTCTAGATGCTTAAGTATTCCATAAAGATCGATAAATGTGCCCCCGGGGGGGGGGGGGTATGAATCAGGACAAATACCTACCCCTAGAACGTCGGTATTTAAATAAAATTTAAAAGCACATTTTGCAACAAAGCTTCGTTTATCTTCTTATTTGCACGCCGTATTTCATGTATCAGAACTCAAAGGTCGTCCCCCCGCTGGCACGTAATCAATAACTTTTTCATCGTGAAACGTTCTTTCGAGGGTAAAAGGCGGCACCAAACGCTTGGGTTGTCAGGTGTCCGAAACTGAAAGAGAAATAAAAATGGCCTATCGAGGGCCAACCGGTTGACTTGAACATACTGATACCACACGTTCCCCCGTCTTTATAGAATACTTGACTATCTAGTTCTATGCTGCTGGGGGTATAAGGGAGCCCAGTCCCCTGAAGTCAGCAGGGAACAACTGGAAGCTCTACGTTATTCCACGGGAATCAGTAAGCCCCAGAGTTCCGCTAATTGTCTCTTTAGACTTTTAGCTGTTTCTCTGACTGATTATTGAGGTTGGCCCTTCGGGAGTATTGTGGTGGTTGTGGTTTTGCGGCCCCAGCATGAATTGATTTATGGTGGCCAGGATCATCTCGCCTTTAATAAAACCAACGGGTAAATGATCCGGATCCAGTGAGCATGCTAGCCATGTGTTCTGGACCAGGAGTTGGATAGTCTCCAGCTCTTCAGCAAGGAGTACTGGTTTGCAACCCTGCTTTAGAACCGCTGAAATTGCAACTAGAAAGTACCTGTTGCTTAATTAGTCCTCGGCTTCCTAGGGCGTGAATGACGGTGCTTTTCATTCCCAGTGGTTTGACCACCATCTGATTAAGGCTTACGGCTAGGTGCAGATGTAAATCTTATCACGAAATACTAATACCACAGGAGCCAGTTACCCGCAGGGATATGGCTTTATTTGGGTTTTTATTAAGGCCTTTCGGGGTGAAAGAAACATAATGGCTGTTGTATAAAATCGATTACTTTTAAAAGCCTCTAAAGAGATGTAACGTACGGTGACATTCAGTGTCAGATGTTGCGCATGTAGCAGGACAAGAATTTGAATATTCTCCAAATCTCGAGTAAGGAGTGTGAGCACGTGCCGTGCTCTTAAAAATTAGTAATAAGGTGTATATGCTTTTAGGTGTGTATGGGTCTTAGGGCTAGGGTGAATGCATTACGCATACCCAGTGGTAAGATCACCATCAGATTATGGTCTTATAGCCAGGTGCTGACAATAATCTGTATCACATCGACATCAGAGCGTCAGTTGTTTATTTATTTTTTTTTTAAAGAGAAGTAGCACTTCAGGCAACAATGCCTATTTAGTCAAGTACTGTGCTACATTGTTTTAGGAAACTGATAGAGAATAGATGAAAAAGGTGGTGAAAGTAGAAGAATAGTCGGAAATTAACTGCCGTCTATAAGACAGCACAGCGACCAGTGACTATGCCTTCATCGCTGATCAGCCCCACCGACAGTCAATTTTTATTTTTTGTATTGAAAAAAACCAAGGTCTTCGTTGGGAATCGAACCCACAACCCCCATATTTACAAGCTAGTACAGTTTCACTTAACCGGCTTGTGTTAAGTGAGAAAAAAAAAACAAAATACATAAAATTACATTGTAGATTAGTTTTTTTAAATTTTGCTCAAATTGAATTTAAAAATTAGCTCATGTATAATGGATAACTCGACGGTGGATAAAATTAAAAATGATGGTTTTTGAAGGTCGGAACTTAAACGGAAACGTCGATGTTCTTTAACACATTTGGATGAGTCACCTAAAAGGAAAACGATATTACACACGCAGGACGAAAAAAGCAATGAAATTGAAGAAATCATAACAAATGGTTGTAGAGGTGTTGCTAAAAATTTTAAGTCACAGGATAATCAATTTGCGGATAATGAGGAATCCCAATTACAATTTCTGCTCAAAAGAATGAGGTCTTATATGAAATTTTCAAATTTTTAGATACCTGGTCTTTGATAGCGTTAATGAATGTATGTAAACGCTTTCAAAAATTCGTTTTGGATAAACGTTTATGGAAAAACATAGATCTTTGTCAGGAACCTTTGGCTTTAGGAATTTTAGAAGACATGCTTGAACGATCTCATGATAAAACTAAACTGAAAGGGCCATCTCCGTCTCAACATATTGAAGGAGAAATACAACACTTTAATCAACTATTCGGGATTTTTTTACCACAAGATGCACAAAATTTGTAACCTTAGAATTGTTTGGAGTTACTTTAGATTTTAATCAGTTGTTTATGGGTTGTTCAAGTTAACCTGTTTTTTTTTTCAAATAGCCGCAGAGAAATTAATCCAGCGGTATTCAGTCATAAGAATCAGGCCACCAATTGACATCGCGGAAGGAATTTATTACGCGATCGGGAAATTTCATATGTAGTAACAAAATTTTTTGATTGACTGTGTGACTTGAATCATCTTGCTGAAACCAAAGGAGGCTGATGTCAACATTAGCCAATTGAGACTATAAAAAATTTGTTATCATGATTTGGTAGTATAGAAAATTTATGGCGACGGCGTTTACATGCTCATTTTTGTCGAAATACAGGCCTATGATGCCGCCTGACCACAAACTGCACCATACGCTTATTTTCCTTGAACGTAATGGTTTTTCGAAGACTGTTTGTGGATTTCGACAATTTTGTTCGCTTACATAAACGCCTAATTAAAAATAAGTCTCATCCCTAAAGATGATTTAGTCGAAAAATTCGTTGTTTTCGTTTTTTAAGCGGGCAATTCATAAACGTTTGAAGCAAACAATGATCGGTTGTCTTTAATTTTTAAACAAGTTGAACTTCAACGTATGAAGATGAAGATGCTTAGAGGTGCTAGAGGTACTTTGTATATCATTACAAATTACCTCTGGTGATGCCCAATTATTGTGAACATTGACAAATTAATATTTCAGGCTCATTCTCAACGCTTTAGGTTGGTAGCTGTACAGAGGCTACGCGTGCAATATTATGGCACCTACCAGGCTAATGTTTTGATTGATTGTCAGCAAGAATACCGTGAGCTTTAAATTTACTGATTAAATTATGCACAGTCACCGAAGGAGCTGGATTACAAGGATAATTGCTCGAATTTTACAAAGTGATAAAGAGAAATGTTCACCATTTTGTTGATAAATTTTTACATTTAAATTTCTTTGCTCAAAATTGTAGGGTTCTACGATTAAATTTTCCCAACTTTTTACTAAACGAATCTCGAAATATGACCACTCAATTTTGGATATTTAATCATTTGAGAAACAATTTGCTACCTAACCTAAAATTTGTTCACTATTTATTTATAATACAATTCAACTGAAAGGTTGTATCTATGCTTGGAACTATTTCTGTTTTTTAGCATAAACATATATTTGGTACTTCTAGTACCATTAATATATGGTCCCTTTATGCTTTAGTTTTTTAGTATTTGTGTCGACTTGTTTTTAATATTTTACCTTTATTTTCATTCCAGGTTTATGTATAAATTACGATGTCAGTGCATGTGGCAATTTATTAAATAGTGATCAATGTTGATAAAAGTTTTGAACAGATACAGCCAAAAAAAAGATATAAAAATAAAAATAAAAACAAAAACGAGTCTGTGGTTGCATGCAGCAAGTAAAATATCTAAAGTAAAAACTCATCGTTCTTCATCATTTTAACACGATACTAAACAACATTTAAACTTGTTCATTATCTGGCGCTACAAAATATGAGGCAAATTATAAAAACAAATAAACAAGCAACTCCATAGGAAGCAACAACACTCATTGCAATAGTGGCGGTAACAGCAGTTTCATTAGTTAATTGAACATTGTTTTTTGTTTGTTGGCGTCTTTTTTGGGTTTTTTTGTGCGTTCGGTTTTTTGTTTTAATTGTGTTAAACAAAAACACATTCCTGTCACTCTTCTGCTTGTACCCACACAAAACACAACGCTTGTTTGAAAAGCACATGCAACAAAACTTGGCAACATTATATTATTATAGTGAAGTGTGACAACAAAAAAAAAAAAAGAACAACAAATAACTCTTGGTTTATTATTAAAATTGACTAAAAGGTTTATAATGACAAAAAACGGAGAACATATTTTAAATTAGTTGCAAACAAAACTATGGAAGATTGATGACATTCGGGTGTGTGGCTGCATGTTAGTTAGTTAGCAGTTTGCTGCAGGAAGCTACAGAAACAAACAGCACTAGATGCCAGCGCCAAAATTAGTTTTCTTTCTTATATTCTCTGGCTGCCAAATTAAAAGTGTTTTTGTCATCAACAATATTTTAGTTGATAAAGGAAAATTGAAACTCGTAATAGAGAAACTTTAAATTTTGCCCCCCCCCCCCCCAAAAAAAAAAACAAAAATTTTTAAACAAAATTATTATTATTTTTTGTCATTTAACTAAAATAACCAACTAATTCAAAATGGATACAGTTTATGGAACAAAAAAATATTTCCAAAGTTTATCAGGTGCCAGTGATATTTATCGCAGTCCAGCTTGTCGGGCAGTGGTAAGTCTATGAACTTTTTATTTTCTATTTAAAACAATAATTTTTGAAATAAAAGGATTTTTATGCAAAAATACAACAATAAAAACACTATTTTATTTAAATTAATTGCAACAGCATAGAGGACACACAGGGCAAACAGCCAGCAAAGATGGAGAGAAATGACAACACCATGTGTTTTTTTTTATTATTTCTTTAAATACAATATTTTTTTAAATTAAAACTTAAATATAACAAGGCAACAGTGGCTTCTCTTTACTATAATGAAATTATTAATTTATAATTCACTACAATTACAAGAATTCCTGGATGCTGTTTGCCTTTAAGCAATAAATAAGATCTCCTTATTTAATATATTATTTTTCAAATATTTCATATTTTACATTGCAATTCTTATAACTCCTAGAATTAATTATTAAAAATAACTTGTTTCTCTTTCAATATCAATTCATCCACTTAAATAAAATCAAATAGCAACAAAAACAACTTGTACAAGAGGTCTTTGATATTTTCTTTAAGTAAATCAAAAGTGATTCAATAATCGTTTATTATAAGGCAACACATAACCGTAAATAACAACAGCAGCAACATCTTTTCAATAAGAGTTAATTTATTTTTTTTTTGTTGTTTTTAAGCACCAATCAAGAAATGAAACGTAAAAGAAAGACTATCGAGTTCTTCAACAGGAAGTTTGTTGTCCAATTGTAGCAGCACCAAGAACATGATAGTTTTGACATTCAGTTTTTGGATGTATTCGTAGTAGATGCTGCATTGGGCAGTGTTACAATGAATTTAATTTTGCACGAAAATCGCATTAAAATAATTAAAATCCCCTATGAAAATGGTGATTCTGTTTAAGTAACATTTCGTAAAATTCGTGATATTTTCGCACAACATAATCGTGCTCTGAGACCGCTATTAGGTCGTTAGATTTTATTCGACGGGCTCGAGACAAAATATGCGAACACCAGAGCGTGTTCGATAGGTTCGTTCAACTGAAAACATTGCAGTCGTGAGCCACAGTGTTAAAGCAGATACAAAATTGTTAATTCCTCCACGTTCATAACAATTGGGGTTATTCAAAGCCACCACATGGCGATGGTGCATAAGGATTTGACTTTGAAGCCTTACAAGTTTGAACTGACGCAGGAATTGAAGCCAACCGACCATTCACATGGCCGTAGATTCGCTCAATTCATTCAGAAACAACCGGCTGGTTTCGCTGTAAAATGGGTTTTTTCGACGAAGCCCATTTTCACTTGGCAGGGTATGTCAACAAGCCAAATTGCCTTCTTTGGGCTTTTGAAAATCCTAGAGCGATTGTTGAGAAGCCTTTCAAGCCACTCAACTGGTCACTGTATGGTTCCCCCCCGGGGGCACATTTATCGCTCTTTATAGAATACGTAGCTATCTAGCACAGGTAGCACAGGTCCTGCTGGGGGTATTGATGTGATTTGATTTACATCTGCACCGACTAGGTAGTCATAATCAGATGGTGGTCAAACCACTTGAATGATTTGCAAACGTCATTCACGCACTAGGAGGCCATCGAAGACGTATATCCTCCGGTCACTCCTAGTAGCAATTTCGAAAGCCCGAAGTAGGCCGCAGCCTTCACTCCTTGCTAAAGAGTTGGAGACTTTCCAACTCCTGGTTCAGAACGCATGAAGCTTAATATAATTAAGAACACGACGGCATTCATATTCACTGAACATGAACCATTCATTGTGTTCATTATGAACGATCGGACCCACAAACTATCACGAGGGTCTCGAAATCACTACCACCACGATACTAACATATAGGTGCCAACCTCAATAACCAGTCAGAGAACAGCTAATTGTCTCAAGAGACAAATAGTGAACTCTGCGAGCGTACTGATTCCCGTGGAAATATGTGGTTTGTCCAGGTGACTCCTACTATCCTTTTAGGGGCCTTGGCTCCCTTTTACCCCGCAAGACACCAGTCTAAATGGAATAGTAGGTTCCAAAAAGACTATCATGTGCCCCGGGAGGACTGCTGGGGGTATAAGAGAGCCCAGTCCCCTGAAGGCAGCAGGGGTTAATTGGAAGATCCACGTTATTTCCACGGGAATCACTGAGCCCCAGAGTTCCGCTATTTGTTTCTTTAGGCATTTAGCTGTTCCCTGACTGATTATTGAGGTTGGCTCTTCGGGATTATTGTGATGGTTGTGGTTTTGCGGCTCCATAACAGGTCAGTTTTATAAGGTGGACAGGATCATTTCACTTTTAATAACACCTAACTGGTGGAATGATCCTATATCCAGTGAGCATGCTAGACATGTGTTCTGGACAGGAGTTGGATAGTCTCCAGCTCTTCAGCAAGGAGTGGTGGTTTGCAGCCCTGCTATGGAATCATTGAAATTGCATCTAGGAAGCACCTGTTGCTAGAATTAGACTTCGGCCTCCTAGGGCATGAGTGGCGCTGCTTTTTACTCACAGTGGTTTGACCACCATTTGATTAAGGCTCACTGCCAACGCGCAGATGTAAATCATATAACGAAATGTCACTATATGGTGCACTCTGTGGTCTAGAGGCGTGATTGGGCAATTTTTTTTGAAGATGGGGCTGAAAAAGCGGTAACGGTCAATGGATCACGCTATCGCGAGATGATTAAGACTAAAATTTGGCTTATTGTTATATGGAAATTACTGACATGTAGTTTCAGCAGGACGATGCCACATGTTACACAGCGAATTGAATGATCAATTTATTGCAAACCAAATTTCCTGATCGGAAATTTCATCATAATCAGCAGTTAAGTGGCCAGCCAGTGCCACAGGATTATTTTTTGTGGGGTTACGTTAAGGATGGAGTTTATACGCAGCCAATGTCTGTCAGTATGACCATGACAGATATCGATTTTTTCTTCCAAGTTTTTAATCACTTTTTGGCAAAACGGCGGTTCTATTTCATTAATCACATCTCAGGCCAAAATCGGTTCTATTGGTTGCGTATAAACTCCATCCTTAACGTAACCCCACAAAAAATAATCCTGCATTTACCAGATATCATTTTTAACTCATAATTGCTGAACTTTTCTCTTCGCAATAAAATAAAAATTTGAATCATCTTAATCTAAATATTTTGTCTTATTTTACAAAACCCACTTCTTGTTGAAAAACGCTTTAGTAAACTTAAGAAGGCTGATTTGACTGGCAAACCAACCAAACTTACCTGGTAACTTTTGTCCATAATTTCTTATAAAAATAAGCTTTTTTGTTGTTAAGGTCTTAGTTCCTTTGCTTAACATCTTCTAACTGGCCCATTATACCTTTTTCTAGGAAGAAACATTATTATTATTATTATTTTCCTTTATGCATTTAATACCAGAGTGTTAATAAAAACAAGTAATCAAAGAGATTATGCAGACTAAACTTATGAACAGATGTTCTAGAGGATGATGAAGATTATTTTTCTCTTGTATTTTATTTTTTCTTTTAAGTATTTGCTATTCATTTGCAATACAATTTTTTTAAGCTGCTTGGAATGGTGGGTTGGTTGGTTAGCTGGCTGACTGGCTGGCTGGTTGGCGTTATTGGTGTGCTTAAGCCTTATCGTCTCCTTTATTTTTATTATGTTGCTTTTTTATATTTTGCCTTTAATATATAAAGAATTGAACAACAAAACGCATTTGTAATTTTTTTGTATTTTCAATGAATACCCTATAAAAGAAGAAGAAGAAGAAAATAAAGAAAAGGAAAAAAATCTATTTATATCTGCATAAAATCAAGCCGAGAAGAGTCTTTAAGATTCACTTAAAATTGACTTTTTATACGGGGTTTTTTTTTTTATAAAAGTATAAAGCTAAGAATAACATGAGGTAATGGATAATAATAAGGTGATGGCGATAAGTGTAAGTACTTTTCTATTCTATTCTATGCTATTTTGTTTTCATTGGTCTTAATGAAAGGTATGCAATACTACAAACTTATTTTGTTTAGCTCTACTCTGCTCTCCCCTGCTACTTACTGATTTAACCTACAAGTTGGTCTGTGCTTGTGTTAAGTTGCTTTAAGTTCATAATCACAGTGTTTGTAATTTGTAAATAATATTCTAGTATTCTCTTAAATTTGCTTTCTTCGAAAAGCTGTTAGTAATCAAGTATAATTACCAAATTTAAACATTTTTTAGTTTTAAGCATTTAGGTAGACGCGAGTAATAAACTGTTTAAACTTATGTGTGCAAAGCACGATAACCAGGCAGCTTAGTGGTAAAACAAAAATTATTGTTTATATATTTAAGCCGGAAAATATTCGCTTTAGTTTTTCATATTTTAGCGTGGCTTTTCCTGCATCGATCTACGCAAAAAATATTAATTTAGAAACAAGGTATAACATTTCCTTAGATTAATAATTAAAAATGCTTGAAATTTGATTGCAGGATTTTCAAAGTTTCTTTGAAAGTTACTGTAAAGAAAGACTATTAGTTTATATAGGGTGTCTTCCTAAGAAGTATAGAACTCTGAAATGGAATTTATATTTTTCGAAAGATAATCTTCTGGTTTGAATATCATTTTTAGCACATGACTACCGCGGCTAATTTGGATTTGGCCTAATCTGGAAGTTCAATATTCAATGACTTTTTCCAACGTTTGTGGCCATATACTGGCAATAATGCGGCGAGTGTTGTCTTAAAAGAGATTAATGATTTGGGACTTATCGATGTAGACTAGCGATATCACATATCCAACATCACATATACAGACCCCCCCCCCCCCCGGGGGCACATGAGCCATCTGGACAACACCACTTTATTCCCATGGGAATCAGTAAGCTCCAAAGTTCAACTTTTTGGATTTTTATCCTTTGCTCAAAACCGAAAGCAGACATTGTGCAACATGCGGCGAACCAGATTTTTTCGTCGCTTAGAAACGAGCTAAAACTATATGAAAAAACTGGAAAGAAAACACAAAATGTTGAAAGACTGATCGGGGCTTTTAACACTGTTAAGCCAACATCGACTCAAAATGAGAGGAATTTTTCTACAGAGGGTAATTTTGTGTCCCAAAAGCGTACGCGATTGTCAGACGAAGCCATTGACAGTCTGTGTTTTTTAAAACACCATCTTGGGAAATAATGTTTACAATCACTTTTTTCCCCTATTTTAATAAGTATTATCTTGAATTATTATTGTTTTAAATTTTTTTGTAACTATTTTTTTTTCACTGGTTTTTTTTTAATTTTTTGGAATTTTTCCCAAATTTTCGGGAATTCTCAAGAAATCTCAAAAATTATTTTCGGGAAATCCCGCATCTCGAGAATTGAAATATTCGTTATTTCGGGAAATCCCGATTCTTGAGATTGGGATTTTCTCGGGAAATACCCAACTCTAATCGTTACCCATAGAAACATTGACTGTTTGGTGTTGTTTATGGACTGGAGGAATCGTTGGCCCGTAGTTCTTTAAAAGCATTGCTAATAAGAACGTTACAAGCAGTGATCATCACTTTAGAGGCCTTATTACAAATTTTTTTTTGTTATTAATTGAACAACTGTTATATGCAATACCTGCAATTCCAATAACACGACGAAACATATCACATGAGAACTCACTATTCTACTCTAACAAGCACGAAAAGATTTACTAATTGGACTACTATTCGCCGCACTATTACGAATGCGTTGTCATAAATGTTAAAAAAAAATTATCGAAAATTGGGCCTCCAGATAGGCCACATCTGAGCCAGTCGTGGCAGTCATATGCCGCAAGTTATATTTAAATTATAATTTTTATTTCTCTAATAAAGTAAATTTAATGTCAATTAAAAAAAAATTTATCTTGGTTTTATACCCTTTAAAAATATTATACCTAAAAACACTCTTTACATATGTTTTTATTAAGCTTAATAAAAAAGCTTTAGCCAAAAAATTTTAGTTTGGCAACAATTTTATTTTTCCATACGCTGAAGGTGTTAAATTTTAAAGCATCGTGGCGTCAGTTATCACTGCTATATATTACCCCCTTTAAAAACCTGAATTCAACTACACCTTTGTTGTAGCCATATGAAATTTAAATATAATCGGAGGAACCTTTTTAAAAACTACAGAATTATTTCTATTTTTATCCTAAAACCGGCACTGCACATTGCGTATTTAAATTTATACTTCAAAATTTTTTTATTATTAAGTGTAAATAAGTTTACATTTTAAATAAAAAATGTGCTACACTTTAATAAATTAATATATATATATATATATATATATATATATATATATACATATATATATATAATAATCGGAGATATGTCTGTATACTTTCTATGAACCTTAACCCTTTTATTAGTTAAACATTATAAAACAATTTATTTTTCCATTATAATTTTATTTTTTGCTCTTTTTTAGCATACAAAATTCATTTTTTTTACCAGTCAAACCTTTATTTTGTTGCCGCTTTATCCTTCTCCTGTGAAAAAAAAATGTGTTTAAATAAATACAAAGAGCTTGCAGTTTTTTTCTTTTAAAAAGCAGCTAAATTTAGACAAAGTTTTGTATACTTTTATACTTTTATTTATATTAAATTTCTATCACTTTCTGTTAATGCCTTTTGTGTCACTGGCTAGATGTTGGAAACTTCCCTTAAGTTTATTTTAAGTGTAGGGAAAAGGTAACTATTTTTAAATCTTTCTTTCACTCATTCATTTCATTTCGTTCCTTATTTACTTTATTTTGGTAGAATATTAAAAACATATTCTCCTTTTAGTGCTTTTCAATAAAATATGAATGCAAAAAGAACAGAAACTCAAAGAAAAAAATGTGCTTTTAATACTTAAACGGGTAAGACGGGGAAAAGCACTTTTTTATATGAATTTTCATAAGTTTTTAAAATATATAAAATTAAAAAATAATATTTGCCGCCCACTTTTGGATGGGCGTGGTGTTAGAATTGTTAAAAAAATGCAATCTTTTATTGCTTTTGAAATTATATTAGATAATGATTAATTGCTTAAGGTTTTTAAGAGTTGATAAAAAAAAACGTAGCCTACCTTAGGGAGTCTTAATATAAATTTTTCATTGCCTATTTTACAAAGTTTAAAGGTTAATATCCTATCAAAGTAACCTCTTTACTCGTACACCACAGACACTATTTAGTTTTTGGATTATTTCGTATAATAAAAAAAAATTCTTTTCATAAAAACGATAAGCTGCATAATGCTTAGTGAAATAAAAAAAAAAAAAATATATATATATATATATATATATATATATATATATATACTTATATATATACTTATATATATATATATATATACTTATATATATATATATATATACTTATATATATCATCTTGCATATATATTATTAAATATACTATTTTATTACTCTGGTGTTATATGAATAAAAGAATACTAAATGCATTAGACTTTCCAAGTCTTTTCATATAAATCAAGGTTTTACGTTTAACGAATTACTTTTTTAGTGTGAGCATAATACATGTCTATCCTTTCATTGATTTTTTTGAAAGGCAATTTCAGAAAAAAATTTATTCTATAGGAAATAAAGAGGGCATTTTTATTACTATTTAGTAAGAAAAGGAAATATATATAAAAAGCTTCTAGTCATCTCAAAAGCAAAGATATGAAACATAACTCTAAACAGTCTCTGCAAAGAGAATGACGCATTCACTCATTTAGATGGAGCAAGATTGTTCAACGCTTGTGTTCATACTAAAATATCTCCAAAGGAGTATGCAAGTTATTTTAATTCTCTTGTAAAAAATGTATCATGAAAATGCCAAAATGTATTGATTTTTATGTGCTGTACATAATTAAGTTGAATTTTTTTTTGTATAGAGGATTTATAGGGGTGTACCTTCTTGAGGTATATAATTTTAGGTTGGCAACACTTTTTTAACTGACGCCTGAACAATATTTCCAAATTGTGTAAATTTTATTTTGAGGATCATGGTTCTGCTTGAAACAACTGATCTCAATTTTATACTTTAAGGGTGAAGCTCCCTCTACTTTAATGGATATGTTAACAATGGTAGTGATGCTAATTATCAAGTGTATGTTAAGCTGCCGTTACATCAAAAAAAAAAAAACTGACTATTTGTAGTACTTTATGGGCTGGTGGAATCATTGATCCTTTACTTATTTAAAAATAATGCCGGTCATAATATTACAATCAATGAATGTTATAGAGCAATTGTTAGTGACTTTTTCGTTCAACAATTGGGCCATGATGTACAGGAGCTGTGGTTTCAACAAGGTGATATAACTGCACTCAGCTAAATTTATTAAAGGAAACGTTTGGTAATGGCATAATTTTCTATTTCGAACAAGTGAGTTGCCCTCCAAGAGCATTCTATTTAACTTGGACAAACTATTATCTAAGGAGATATCTGGCCAATACTTTACACCGATAAGTCCCAAATGAGAAACCACTTGGAGGCCAAAATTCTCTCCGTAGTTGCCTATATGCAGGTAAAAATGTTGGAAACAGTCATTGATATTTGTACTTCTACTTAGATTATATACGAGCTAGCCATGGCCGTCGCATGCTAGAAGACATATTTATATTACAATGCTATAAGTTTTTCTTTATCTTTTTATTCCATTTCAAATTTTTATACCTCTATAAAAATACGATATATATTATATATCTATTCTTGTAAGCTTTGATGGAAGCAAAATTTAAATTTTGCATTAGTTTTATTTACAATATTTTTATTTAATTTAAGAATTCATATATATGGGGTGTGTAGATGTTTCATTTAAATTGTATATAAATACAACGGTGTATATAACTACAGCGGACGGGCTATACTCGTCTCGTATTCACAGTTTTTGGTGTTGTGCTTCATTCTATATATTAATTTCGGTTAATGGCAACCTCAATATTGTTACGAAGATGTTTTATTTAAGTTTTAAAATCAAGTAATTATCAGTAAAAAAGTAAACGAAATGACCTTTTGTGTTTTTTACAAGCTGCATAGTTTTCTAAGAAATCTTATACACACAATACAGCAGCATTATTCTTATAAGAAATTCCACGAAATAAATTAAACAACAGAACACAAAAACAACTAACACAGAACAAAGAAAATATACAGCCAAACAGGCGCCTAAACTGGATGATAAGATTTACATCTGTACCTGGCTATGGAGCCTTAATCGGATGGTGGTCAAACCACTGTCAGTGAAAAGCAGCACCACTCACGCCCTAGGAGGCTGAAGTCTAACTCTAGCAACAGGTTATTTCTAGTAGCAATTTCAATGGTTCCAGAGCAGGGCTGCAAACCATCACTCCTTGCTGAAGAGCTGGAGACTTTCCAACTCCTGTCCAGAACACATGTCTAGCATGCTCACTGGATTGGATCAGGTGTCATTAACGGCGAGATGATCTTCATGCTTGGCGCCGCGAAACCACTCCCATATAGCGGCCAACCTTAATAATCAGCCAGAGCACAGTTAAATGTCTAAATAGACAAATAATGGAATTCTGCGAGCTTACTGATTCCCGTGGAAATAATGTGGAGCTTCCAGTTGTACCCCTGCTGACTTCAGGTGATTGGGCTCCCTTTTTCCCCCAGTTGCACAGGTCTAGATAGTCGAAGTTCTATAAAGACCATATAATGTGCCCCCGGGGGGGACTGGATGATAATAATAACAACAACAACAATATGGGATGATGTTAAATTAGAATATTCTTTTATATGCGAGAACCTCTTAAAACAGATATACAGGCTGTCCGCCGGGTAGGTATACTACTTTGTTTGTAATTTTTGATTAAAGGCAAGAGAATGGATGTTATATTGATAAATGTTTTATTTAATCGCGGCAATTATATGTGGAATACAATATCAGATAAATCTCCGCCCCTATTAGTCTCACAAATGCGAGGTCTTTTGATCACATTTTTCATAACATTTGCACAGATTTCACTCTGGATTTCTTTATATTTCATTAATTTTATTACGAATATTTTATTTGAAGTGCTCAAGCCGTTTCTGGTTTGTTTGCATAAAACTTGCTTTTCAAACATCCCCACAAAAAGAATTCTGGAGCATGATTTTCAAAACAAATTTTGCAAAATTTGAAAGCGTTGATCAAGCGTCAATTTAATCTTGTTGAAATTCCAAAGCAAACTGAACATAATTCACTTGACAGTTGACAAAATGGCCGCCAGTTAAAAAAAATGTTGTCAACTTAAAGCTCTATTTCTCTATAAAAAAAACGCTCTTTATAAAAGAATAAATCAAAATTTGGGCATAAAAACGTTTTTTAACCACAAAATCGAAATAATAACGCAAACCGTGGAGGCCTATTAATATCAATATTTCTTGAAACAACTTGTTGTGGAAATAGTCCTCGCAGTAATTCCATTGTAATCCTGGCTGTATGCGATATGGCACCGTCTTGTTGATACCACATGTTAATCAGGTCCAAAGCATACGGTTCTGGCGTTAAAAAGTTTTCGATTATCTTATGATATCCCTCCCCATTCACAGTTACCGTTATACCGTTTTGATTTTCAAAGAAGTAAAATCTAATGATTCCTCCTGAGCAAATAGTGCACCCGACTGTTATTTTTAATGAATGCAAAGGTGACTGTTGAATAATTTGAAGGTTTCCCATTTCCCAGAGCCGACTATTCTGTTTATTCACATATCCATTCAAATGAAAATTTGTCTCGTCACTCATTATGATTTTTTCCTGAAAATCGGGGTTGTCATGGGCGATCTATGACATACTATTGGCATATGTACGGTGGCGTAAATGGTTTTGTGAAAGAAGCTCTTGTGTCAACAGAATTTTATATGGAAACATATGCAAATCCTTGTGGCCAAAGTTGTTCTTTGACGACCAAGCTTTGCTTTGAACACTTTCTTGAACTACAGTAATGCTTTCAGCCGATCTTGCAGTACTTTGTGGTCCATGCTTGAGCCTATCACCTACAGACTCACAGACTCTCTTTCTTCGAAATCATCCCATATACGATAAATAGTGCATTTTGTTGGCACGTTGTTTCTTCCCAAGATTTCGTGTAGCTTTCTCATTCCCACGGTAATCGGTGATTTTAATAAATTATTTTAACGATTGAAACACGATGGTTTATCGAATATTTCCACAATAAAAAAAGCCAGTTATATACTTCACGACTGGCAAATATGAACTGTCAAGACTAATGTTTACCAAAATGGCGGCAAAACAAAATAGTTTAATTTCCCAGCGCACAGCCGGGTAAATGAATTCAATAAGGCATTTTTTAATATGCTGCAGTGTTAAAGTTACCATCATGTTTATTTTTTTTGTATTGAAAGTAAATAAATCGTTTAATTTAATTTAAAACTCTAAAGTGCTATATTGTTATGTTGCAGTAAAAATAACGCTTACAATATCAAGAGTTTTTCTTTATTAAGATTAGGATTTGATGTAGATATTTTTATTTTTGGCCAATTAATGCCAAAAGCTTTGTTTTAATATTAAGCAACCCTACTAAGCTTTTTTTTCTCACTTACTCTCATGGGACTTAAAAGTTGTTTAATATATAATTTAAAGGTGTTGCATTAAGTCATTTTCGGTTGAATTAAATTTTAAATACATTTCCGTTTTTTTTTTATTTACAGTTATTTCGAATGCACTTTTTTTCTTAACAAGCTTTTAGCTTACAAAAGCTATAGAAAACAAGCAAAGAGGGCTAAAGTAGCATTTGGTTTATTAGCACGTAGTTGCTTTAGTTGAAATTTGTGGCACTTCAAAAAATATTTTTTTAGCGCAGCAATAACAAGATACACTAAGACTTTATTGCTGTGTCTTTCTATATTTTGTTTGCTTTGCTCTCTCAATCTTTCTAAACTAATCAACATAATGAAAAGCAAAAAAAGGGAATAAGAGTGAACAAAATAATTCTAGAGATGATGAGTGGGTATGATTGTGCTAATGAGTTCCTTAGAATTATTTTTTATTTTGCCATTTTCTTTTATTATTATAACTCCTTTTCAATGCTTTGTATGTGCGAGTGTTTGTAATTTTAGCAAGTGTTGGAATACAATAAAAGTACTTACTTATTAACGAAATATAAAAAAAGTAATCCAAAGAAGTACTTGTTAAGTGCAATTTTATTTTCTTTGCTGTTGCTAACAAACAACAAGTCGTATAATACTTAATGCCAATAACAAGACCTCTTAATAATATAAGCAACAGCATAATGTATAACATGATTTTTTACATATTATATATTCAAATAAAAATAAGTTAAAAATTCAATTTTAAAAAACTGAGAAATTATTATACGATTGCAAGGAAAGGAAACGGTTATCATTTCATTATGCGCATCTTTCGTCTGTTTGTCACTTTAAAATTTTGCAACAACTGAACCGATTTTGAATATTTTTTGAATATTTATTTTTATTAAAAAATAAATATTTATTTAGTATAAAAATATTGAATAAAAAATAAACCTTGCTTGCAGCTTGCTTTCTGTTAGAAAAATAAAAAACAAAGGGTGTTCCCATATAGCATACATGATTTAAGCGTATGTTTTCAGGCTTAAAAGCCATGAGTTTTACTTTTTTTACATAGAGTCAATTGTTTTTATTTCCAAAACGGTATAAAAAACAAATACAAAATTAAAGGGTGCCCCTATAAGTTCCATTATTTAATAAATATAAACCTATATCATAAAATCCTAAAGACAACTTTTAAAATTCATACAAAATACGTGTAACGATAAATAAAAAATTCGAATTTGAAGCGTATTCCCATAGAAAACTGGAATTTGACATATATAATTTTATCTTTTAAACCTTTATAAGCACGTTTTATTTACTGGGTGGACTTTAATTACGGGACTAAAAACTATATTAAAATTAAAGGGTGTCCCTTAAGAGTTGTAGTTATACTGAAATATTATTTAACAAATATAAACTAGGTGGAGTGCAGGAGCAAGACTGAAAACTGTATTTAGTATTAAAGGGTGTGCCACAAGTGTTGCAGTTATTTAACATTGTGACAACCAAAAGTCGGCAGGCTTGTTTTTGGACCACATAACACAATCAATTAAACTGTATACATTTTTCACATTTCTTAATTTTTATTGTTTAATGAATTTCATAATTTTTTTAAAGAACATCATTAATAAATGAATTCCATTATACAATTTTTATATTTTATAATTGCATTTATTGTTTTTTTATTTGTGTAATGTTATTATTGAATTAAATACTAAATTATAATGTTAATAATTTTAAGACAAAGAATAACCGTTAGGAAGCGCCATCTATTGAATATACATCCGTAAGAAAAACACACCATTAAACACAACCCTAAACAGTCGCAATCAGCTGTCGTTTAGTAGTATGGGTGTATATGTTTGTCTGGCAGTGACATATAAAAGCGGTATATTTGAGTATTTTAGAGAGTTAGCCACGGGCAAGCAACCGGGCAAGAATTCTTTTAAGTGTGTTAGAATTTTATTCAACTTAATTAAAATAGTCTTGCGAATAGTTTCAGCTTAGTTAATCAAAGTCAGAATTTTATTCGACTTCGAATTAATTAAGTATAACTAAGCAAAGCAAGTTCTGTCGCTTCTTCACTTGGCCAGAATTTTATTCGCTTAGGTGACAGAGGGCAAAGCAAGGCCGCGCTTTGTTCAGCCGGGCAAGAATTTTATTCGCCCTAGCTAAACAGGACGGCCAAAGTTGTGGAAAAGTCTAACACCAATTCAGACGTCGAAAGGTTGTCTTAGAATTTTATTCGTGACAACTGCAACTAGTCGAAAGTTGGTGGACAGGCAAACTGTTCTGCTCAGACTGGACCAGAATCTTATTCGCTCCAGTGTGAGAAGCAGTAGGCTAGCCGGCGGAGAGTAGGTATTGACCTGCGAGAACTCTTGAAGGCCGCGAAACGGTGAATCGTTGTTGGCGTGCTCAATAGGGCAGTAGTATAATTTTAAGCTAAATTTAAGAGTAGACTGTAATAAAAATTATTAGTAAAAACAAAAAGAAAAACAAGTGTCACTCGTGTTATTGCGAATAAAAATTTTTATTAACGAACCCTGGATGTCGCGAGAACTTGTCGTTACAATATGTATAAATTTCCTCTTAAACTCTTAAAAAACACTTTCAAAATTTATACAGAATATTTCTAACGATAAATGCTAAATGAAAAATTCAAATTTGAAGGGTGTTCCCATAGAAAACTTGTAATTGACGTATATGATTTTATCTTTAAAACCTTCATAAGCACGTTTAATTTACAAAGACTGTGTAAAATTAGGCAGAGTGCAATAGCGAAACTGAAAACTATATTAAATATTAAAGGGTGTCCCTTAGACGTTGTAGTTATACAGTGTCATTTTTTAACAGTTATAAGCTTTATCACTTTATATCTTAAACTCTAAAAGCACCTTAAATTTACATAGACTGTGTAAAACTAGGCGAAGTATAATAGCAAGACCGAAAACTATATTTAATATTAAAGGGTGTTCCTTAGATGTTGCAGTTATATAGTGCCGCTTTTTATTATTTATAAACTTTATGACTATATGACTTTATCTCTTAAAGCTTTGAAAGCACGTTTAATTTACGTAGACTAGACGGAGTGTAATAGCAAGACTGAAAACTATATTTAATATTAAAGGGTGTCCCTTAGGTGTTGTACAAACAGTGTCATTATTTAACATATATAAACTTACCTCTTAAACTCTTAACAACGACTTTTAAACCATAAACAGAATATGTATAATAAATACGTTAAAGAAAATATCAGAATTTGAAGGGTGCTCCCATAAAAAATTTGAATTTGATTTTATCTTAGGTGTTGTACACACAGTGCCATATATTTAAATTTACCTCTTAAAGTCTTAACAACGACTTTTAAAACATGCACAGAATATTACACATATTCTGTGCATGTGCAAATACATTAAAGAAAAGATTGGAATTTGAAGGGTGCTCCCATAGAAAATTTGAATTTTACGTATATGATTTTATCTATTAAATTTTTATAAGCACGTTTAATTTGCATAGACTGCATAGAACTAGGCAGCGTGCAATAGAAGGAGTTAAAACTATATTTAATACTAAAGGCTGTTCTGTAGATAAACTACTTGCTGTAGTCTAGTAGTTCTAGCGATTTCTTTCAATATGGTCCATGATTTGTATATTAGTTTAATATCTCCGTTTTTTTTTTGCGGTTTCTTCTCACTATAGTGCCAATTTTTGCTAAACGCTACTTTACAAGCATTATCCTATGCGATTACTATTCTTTTATAATTTCGTCTTATAACTTTAACTGGTCAGCTTAGGCGTCAGATTGTTTAAGAGTGTAAGGAGTTACTGAAGGACTTTAAAACAGAAATCACACAGAAAATCACCCTTTGAAGCAAGCAATAACAATCTAATCACCCAAATCATTTAATGCAAAAAAAACGGAAGAAGTGAAAATTAAAAAAAAAATATATGAAAACCAATTCAAACAACAAATTCTTTTCTAACAATTTTTCAAGTTAAAAGCATAAATTTCCTTCTTCTCCAATTTCTTTTTGCTCGTGGTGAGAAACAACATGTTAAGACATTGAAGTGCAAATATTATAATGAAAGGAAAAAAAAGTGAAAATAAAAATTTCCCTAAAACATTTTTCTTTTACATTGATGTCGGCGGTTGGTTGCTTATTATTTAGAGTTGTTTCTTTCTTTCTTTCCATCCGCTTCACTACAAAATATATTCAAACAACAATGCACGCAAATTTTCAATGGCTCGTTAGTATATTTTTTCTTTGATTTGTTGTTGTAAAAATTTTTTTTACCAACCGACTTCGTATAGAATACTTTTTGTTTTCTTTTTTTACAACTGCTGCTTTGGCTGCTTGTTGGCCTCAAAACTCATTTGCTATATGCAACATGTTATTTATGGAAAAGTGTGACCAGCATGGATTGACATGGATTGAAAAAGAAATTAAATTTTCCCTTTTCATTTTAATAATTAATTTTTAAAGTCCCTACTGGAAGACTAAAAATGCAGCCCCATTGTGTTTGTTACAGTGTCAAAGATTACTATGTAATTTCTTGGATTGCGATCGTAAAATTTGCATAGAATGTGTAAAACAAGGTGAACTTTAGGAACAAGTTCCAAATAAAAACTTAATAGGGTGTCCTAATAGTGATGAGATTTTGAGAAATGCGATCTATATTTTTTGCTCCAGTGTTCTTAAAGAGATGCATATGTGCCTGTAACTTTTAGCTATAATTCGCAGAAATTCAGAATTTACACATAATATTTATCAATTTTATATATAAAGGGTGTTTCCATATAGGCCCGAGTTTTGACAAATATGCCCTTATTTTTTAAACCGTTATATACAGGCGCCTGATATTTGAATTAATTATGTGTCAGTATGTCTGTTAAAGAAAGTAGTATAAAATAATGAAGGGTAACCCAATAGTAACATGATTTTTATGTAATATATGACCGTGTCTTTTAAACGGTTGTAGGCACACTTTATTGATAAAAACCATGGCAAATTGTAAATCATTTTCAATAACTTATTTTGAGAGACTTGTAATTTTTGCATGTGACATTTTGCACTTGTGGATCATACAGGTGCTGCATAAAATATGACAGCATGAAAAATTGCTTTTAATATTAAATTTCTTGTTCTCAATGCTAAGCATTGAATTCAATTTCTATTTATAAATGGATATAATATTGCAATTAGTTTTTTAACTTTATTTGCTGTAGATGAAATGTAGTTTGACAAATTCATTTTAGGATCGAGGACTACTCCTAAGTATTTACCTTCACTTTTCTATTCAATTGAATTGTTATTAAAGTTAATGTAGCAGTTAACGTTATTTGATATAACGTTAACGTTATTACGTTATTTGATATAACGTTAACGTTATTTGATATAACGTTTACCTTATTTGATACAACATTAGCGTTATTTAATATAACGTTAACTGCCAGCATATCCGAGCTGAGTATCGTGGTATCATCAGCAAAAATAGACATTGTGCTGTAGTCCAATTGTGGGAAATCAGCTGTGTACAAATAAAATAGGCGACAAGCAAGAGCCTTGGGGGCGCCCTGCTGTGATTGAAAATAAATCAGAGCAAGTACCACCAATAAAAACTTTTAACGTTCTGGCGGAAAGAAAGCTGTGGATCATTTTAATGAGATATACAGGGAAGTTAAAGCTCAACAATTTGAAAATTAGTCCTTTATGCCACACTGAATCAAAGGCAGCTTTGACGTCAAGCAATACCATTCCAGATAATGTGATTCGTTTTACATCTGCACCTGACTATGTAGCCTTAATCAGATGGTGGACAAACCACAATTGTATAATTTGGAACGTCATACATCCGTCCTAGGAAGCCGAAGACATAATTCTAAGCAACAGAACCACCTAGTTGCAACTTTAATGATTCCAGGGCAGGGCTGCAAACCATCACACCTTGCTAAAGAGTTGGAGACTTTCCAACTCCTGTCCAGAACACATGTCTAGCATGCTCACTGGACTGGATCATTCACTTTGCGTGTCATTATCAGTGATATGATCCTGGCCACCATAATAACCATTATACCGTTATGGGGCGGCGATAAAGTGGAGCTTCCAGTTGACTCCCTGCCTGTCTTCAGGGGACTGGGCTCCCTTTTTCCCCAGTTGCACTGTGTCTAGATAGTGGAATTCTATAAAGACCATAATTATGTGCCCAGGGGGGGGCAATACCATTCCAGTTGATTTTTGGGTTTTCAAGTTTTCGTTAACAATGTTTCTAATTCGAATTAGTGGATGAGTTGTGTTGTGATCTAACGGAAGCCGAACTGTTATGGAGGAATTAAACCGTTGTTACCAATAATGTCTGTTATTTAAAATTTTAAAACCTTTTCAATGATTTTACTTATCGAAGATAATAGACTGATAGGACGATATGATAGCGGATTTACTGGCTTTTTAATTGCGATGGTTTTAGATTCTTTTAATTGCAAAGGAAAATACGAAAGTTTGAGATAAGAATATATAAGTAGTGAGAAGTTAAGTACTTCAAGTGATTTCTTATGTGTCATTGTGCACTCATCCTAAACAATGAGCTTGCATTGCATCAACAATTTTCCCATTGCACTGGATCGGGAAATATTGCATGTTGAAGTATCAATTGTGTTTTAATTGAGTGGCAACTTAAGCGCAGAATATACAGTACGAGCGCCATCTAGAAGAGTCGCGCAATTCCAAATGATGCTTACGTCAAAGCTGTGTCACATCTTGATCGAAAATTGGCCAAAATCAATGAAATGACAAATGTTTCCCTGTTCCTCCAGGTGCGTCCAGGAAGAATAGACCACCAACGCTTGCATAAATGTTTCGTATGTTACGTATTTATAAGCGAAAAAACACTGAAGATGGCAAATAGCCGAAACCGGTTTGTTCACAAACCAAATTTGACAAGGGTCGACGGAAAACCGTACCCAAATAAAAGTATTTATAAGCCTTAACGGGGAAGCGCCCTCAGGCATCTATTATTGATCCCGTCCCTCCCAGGTGCTTTTTTAAAAAATTGATGATAATAGCGACGAGAAGTGCTAGTAATTATTATTTTACTTTAGTAGTTATCCAGTAATATGAAAGATTCAACGGTATTATCGACCAATGACTTAGTGACGGAGTCCCCAAGATTAACTGAAATCGTATGGTTGAAAGCACATGTTTGAGCCAAGATTCCGCATTTCTCTTGGTTAGTTGTATAACGACAGCAGTTCATTTTTATTATACGAATTTTGTGTGACTTCTTTCTCAAGATTTTAGTTAAGTTCCAAAAGGGAGGAGAGCCTTTATCCACCCTTAATAGCAAAGGATTCCACGATCTGTTTCTAAATTTCTGAATTTCTTATCGTATTTTTATATTTAATATTTTCATGAAGTACAAGTCATTTACGTTCCTGTTACGTTGCCAATTACGTCTATATATATTTCTCTGTTGGATCATGTTTTTTAAGAACAATGACAATAGCCTGTTTGTATTGCAAATGTATTTCTTGGGGATATTGTAGCCTATAGCACTGTTAGTGATATTTCTGAAATTTGTTACTAAATTATCAATCTGTCTGCTACATTTGCAAATACATACTTTTTTACTTAAACGCCAAAATAGATCTATATAATGAAAAGTATGAGGGTTAAAATAATTCGCCCACGAGTTCACCCATAATTTTCATAAGGCTCCAATGAAGTAAAAAATAATAATTAATTGCATGGACTCTTCCGTTTGCTAAAAACTATTTATAGATCAACTGTGCTCTACTAGGTGTAATGCTTCAGTAAGAAGAGTGTTGAATTATATTCTACTGCGAGTGAATCGAATTAAGGCGAATTTAATTTTAAATCTTTGCTCGCGAGTTTAAGTTTTCATTTTCGCGAGAGAATTTCTATTTTAAGAGCAAAATAATTTAAATTTTGTGTATTTTAGACTAGTGTAATAATTCTTTATTATAAAAATTTCAATTATTGATAAAGGAATTATGGTCTTAAAAGTCTTTTATCTTTTTCTACTCCCAAGACCAAAGTTCTCTCACAAGTTTGGTAGTTGGGGTGGGCAAATTTAAGGTTAGCAAGTAAATTGTATGTTAAATAATTAAATATTAAGAATTGAGCCTTTGTCATTTATTAAGTAAAAAGTTCGAAAATTTTGAGGTAGAGAATTTTTATTTGTGAATTTGTTAATTTTAATTGTTAAAATAAATTTAATTAATTTAATTGTTAAAATTAAGTCAGAATAGTAATATATTTACTGTATCAGTCCGTGAAATTCGTGTAGCTTTTTCTTGTAATCATACTCCTTTGGAGAACACTATGCGTAATTTAATCACTAAATTCGAAGCTCACAGTTTTACTGCCTACAATAGGCTAAGCTGATACACCCGTAGTGGACGTAGTGATGCAGCAGTAATGCAGTGAACCTTGAACAGCAATTTGCCATAAAGATATTCATCTTCACGCTTATAAAGTTCACCAAGAATTAAAGTCACTACAAAAATAAAAATTGACTGTCGGTGGGGCTGCCTGGCGATGTAGGCATAGTCACTGGTCGCTGTGCTGTCTTATATACGGCAGTTATTTTCCGTAACTATGCTTCTACTTTCACAAGCTGTCTCATCTATCCTGTATCCCTTTGCTAAAAGAATGAAGCACGGTACACTTGACTAAATAGGCATTTTTGCCTAAAGTGCTACTTCTCATATTAAAAACCAAAAAAAAGTCGACGGATCATTGTTTGCGTTGAACACTTGTATATTTTGTTAAGTTTGAAAAATAACAAAATAATTTTTAGTGATGAGCCTCGTTATCAATTAGGCGACTAAGTAACAAACCAAATTGCTCAAGGAGCTCAGAAAATCCACAAGTAGTGCTCCAAAAACTATTACCTCCAAAGAATAACCATAAAGAGTCGTTTGTGGTTAGGCGTTATTGTCGAAAATAAAACCACAATAAACAATTTTATGTGGCCACAAATCGCTAATGTCGATATCAGTGATCTTTGGTTCAGCCAGACAGCGCCATAAACTACAGAGCCGCCTAAACAATTAACCTGGAAAACTTCTCGGTCACCTTCATTTTAAATTTGTCTTTGTCACTTTGGCACGTCGTTTTTGTGATTTAACGCCGCCAGATCAGTTTTCTGTATATATCCACCCATTATATCATACAATTTTTGTTACCCTCTACAATGAAGTTGCTATCCTTATGATGCTCAGCAGCCTAAGTCAGTTCCTGTTGTAGATCATAGTTCAGGTATTTTTTAAAAAACTATTTTAAGTAAGTTTTGTCATGCTTTAATAAAATTAAATTTTTCTTCAGACATTTTTATAGGGAAAACTGTTGTCTAACGAAAACAGAGTTGGTGTCATTTTTCTATTGTTGTGATGTTTTTTTTTTTTAAGTGAACTATGATTTTGTTTTCTCCAGTAACTCCGCCAAGAAATCAATTTTAATAAAAACCTAAATCACATCACATTTATAAAATCATACATCTAAACTGGCACAATAAAAAATTTTACTCGAAAGGTTTCAACCACTTACAATAAGGAAAACAACAGCAACAACAACAATAGCAATAACAAAAACATTTTGCTGCTACTGAAAATTGAATTTACTAACAGTTGCTTAAGTACTTTGCAAACAATAATATGCAACCGGTAACAATCAACACAACAATAGTAGTAACAGAAGCAGCAAAAACAACAACAATAACAGCAACATCAGTAATATCAACAATAATAATTTTAGTAAATATTCACAAAATAAACCACAGCAATAACGAGCAGCGGCAACAGCAGACTAACAGTAATTTACATACATGATAAGAATAAGGATGCAACAACAACTAAATACAACAGTTAAAAAGGAGAAAACAAAAATAAAAAAACGAATAAAAATGATAGAGAAATGACATAAAGCAATAGATGAAGAGTGAATTAAAGGTATTAGAAAAAAATAGACAAGAAAATAGCAAACCATTCATTCAAATTGTATCTTCAGAGAGTTGAAGTTGGTTTATTTTATTTTTTCTCTTTTTTACAAATTATTAAGGATTTCCTTATGATCCTGTGATTTTAAGAAATCATGTTTTTCTTTTTTTTTGAATGGTTTTGCGATGTTTATCTTTTGCCAAATGCAACTTTCAAGTTTTTAATGTGAAATAAAGTTTAATGAAATGTAAAAAACAGAAAAAATTGCTTCAATAAAAATCATGGGAATTTAAAACTTTTCATTTCGAACAAAATTTTGAAGAAACTTTAAGAGAAAGAACAAAATGATAATGTCGATTCACAAATGGTTTGTGTCATTAAGAACAAATGCGTTATAAGATTTAAGCCAGTAGCTAACTGTGTCAGCCATAACCGGACGATGGATCATACCATTGTGGATGAAATTTCGTGATAAGATTTACACCTACACCTGGCCGTTAGCTTTAATCAGATGGTGGTCAGACCACTGGGAATGAAAAGCAACGTCATTCACGCCCTAGGAAGCCGAGGACTAATTCTAGCAACAGGTCTTAATTAGTTGCAATTTCAGCGGTTACAGAGCAGGGCTACAAATCACTATTCCTTGCTGAAAAGCTGTCCAGAACACATGACTAGCATGCTCACTGGATCTGGATCATTCACCAGGTGGGTGTTATTAAAGGTGAGATGATCCTGGCCACCATTATCAGTTCATGCTTGGTGGCGCAAAACCACAACCGCCTCGATACTCCCGAAGGGCCAACCTTAATAATCAGTCAGAGAAATAGCTAAATGCCTAAAGTGACAAATAGCGGAAACTCTGGGGCTTACTGATTTCAATGGAAATAACGTGGAGCTTCCAGTTGTACCCCTGCTGACTTCAGGGAACTGGGCTCCCTTACACCCCCAGCAGCACAGGTCTAGATAGTGAAGTATTCTATAAGGACCGATAAATGTGCTCCCGGGGAGGAACCATTGTGGATGAAATATAGCGTCATCATCGCCCTTGGAAGCCTTCAGATACGTGTATCCTCTAATCACTTCTCGTTGAAACTTCAAGTGCTCAGAGCAGGTCGCAGCCCTCACTTCTTGCTAAAGAATTAGAGATTATCCAACTCCTGGTCCAGAACGCATGACGCTTCATAAAATTTAAGAGCACAACCGCAATCATGATCCATGCATTGCGTTCATTGTGAGTGATCCGACCCACACAACTCAAACGAGGGCCTTGAAACCACAACCACCACGATACTCCCGAAGGGCCAACCTCAATAATCAGTCAGAGAACAGCTCAAAGGCTAAAAAGCCAAAAAGCTGCACTCTGGGGCTTTAATGATTCCCGGGGAAATAAAGTGGAATTGTTCAGTTGGCTCCTGCTAGCCTTGTAGGGGACTGGGCTCCCTTTTATCCCCGTTGACACATAAAATGGCGGTGAGATTCCGTCAAAACATATCAATGTGCCCCTTGGGGTGGTACAACTTGGGTGATATGAAGCGTGCTCTCACACCCTATGAAGCCCAGATCATATGCAACAGGTCATTCCTAGTTGCAATTTCGGAAGTTTTGGAGCAGGGCCGGCAATCCTCACACCATGCTGAAAAGTTGGAGCATATACACCTCCTGATCCAGAACATATGACAATAATGCTCACTGGATCTGGATCATTCACCCTTTATTCTCAGTAGAGGTGAAATGATCCTGGCTCCTTAATAATTTCATGCGGGCCGCGAAAGCACAACCAGCACGATGCTCCTAAAAGGCCAACCTCAATAATTAGCCAGAGAACAGCTAAAAGGCTTAAAAGCCAAAAAGCTGAACTCTAGGGCTTACTGATTCTCGTGGAAATAACGTAGAGCCTTCCAGTTGGCTCCCTGCTAGCCTTTAGGGGGCAGGGCTTCCTTTTACCCCCGGTAGCACATGTTATAATAATGAGATTCCTTCAAGACATATAAATGCGGCCTGGGGGAGAACATTAATTCGGTAAAGGGTGTTTCCATAAATGATAATATTTGGGACTGGGTTTTTATTAGGCCGTGGAAATAAAGTGGTGTTGTCCAATTGGCTCCTGCTAACCTTGAAGGGGACTGGGCTCCCTTTTACCCCCGGTAGGCGAGATTCCTTCAACACATATAAATGTGCCCTCGGGAGAACATTAATTCGTTAAAGGGTGTTTTCATAAATTATATTATTTGGGACTTTGTTTTTTATTAGGCCTTTCATTTTGAGGGCTGTAAAAGTATAAAAAAATATTAAAGGGTACCCCTATAGTTGATATAATATTTGTATGTTGTTTAACTTGACATCCGTATAGCTGCCAATAACAGAAACTACTTAAGAAACAGTAACTTTAACATTACAGAGTGTCACAGCAGTTAAAATATAATTTGCTTAATATGGCCACATATTTTAAAGCGTCATGCCCGCTATAGCAGATAGTTGAAATTTTTACAACCGTTACAGACAGAGTGTGATTTGTTTTACATCCGCGCCTGACTATGTAGTCCTAATCAGATGGTGGACAAACCACTATACATAATTTGGAACGTCATGCTCGTCCTAGATAGCCGAAGACATAATTCTAAGCAACAGAACCACCTAGTTGCAACTTTAATGATTTCAGGGCAGGTCTGCAAACCATCACACCTTGCTAGAGAGTTGGAGACTTTCTAACTCCTGTCCAGAACACATGTCTAGCATGTTCACTGGACTGGATCATTCACTTAGGGTGTCATTAACAGTGAGATGATCCTGGCCACCATAGAACCATTATACTGTTATGGGGCCGCAAAGCCACAACCACCACGATGCTCCCATATAGGGGACAACCTCAATGTTCAGCCAGAGAACTATTAAATGTCTAAAGAGGCAAATAATGAACTCTGGGGCTCACTGATACCCGTGGAAATAAAGTGGAGTTCCCAGTTGACTCCCTGCCTGTCTTCAGGGGACTGGGCTCCCTTTTTCCCCCAGTTGCACAGGTCTAGATAGTAGAGTATTCTATAAAGACCGATAAATGTGCCCCCGGGGGGATCGAGGAAACCGTTACAGACAGACAGACAACTGCAAGGATAAAACTTACAATTTGAAATTGAAGGGTGTTTCCATGGGTGACTTTATTTGGGCCTTTTCTTATTAAGCCTTTGTTATGGAACACTGTAAAGTCAATACCTGGATTTTAAACAGTTAAAAGTATAAAAAAATTTTAAGGGTGTCCCTATAGGTTTAAACTATTACACCTAGAAAGTTTAAATTTAAACAATTAAAAGTATTAAACATTTTAAAGGGGCGTCCCTATAGGTACAGACTTTGGCTGTATAAAAATTTTATATTCCGTGACAATCTCTACGCATCTCTGCTTTAATGGGTTTCATGTTTTTCTAATACTTCGAGCAATATTTATTTTTGACATCCCTTATTAATTAGCAAATCTCAAAAAATTTTTTTGGAAATCTCATGAAATTTAGGACTGGATTTAGTGCTGAAGGTATTTGAAAAATATTTGTTGCTGTTCATATGCATTTCCTATTCTTAAAAAAACTGTTAAAATTTTAAATTTATTTAATGTTAAATTCATGTCACATGTGAGTGAAAGATTTTAATTCCTTTTGAGCTTCAACTGATCTTAAAGTCACCACACATTTATCACACGCTTTATACACAAAAAAAAAATTTGTTATTTATTTTTGTGTATTTTTTGCAATTTATTTTTATTTTTATTTTCATATGTGTTTGTTTATTTACTCAGTTGTATATGTGTGCTCTATAGCGGAAATGCCAGATTAAGTTTGCTTTTTTTATGCAAAAGTAGACAAAAATGACAAATACGAGTCACAGAGAGCAAAAAAAAAAGAAAAAAAAGAAGGAAATCTGACTTTGTATCTCATACGATGAAACGGGAGTATAATTGCAAAGGATGTTGGAATTGCAAAAATATTTGTTGAGTACAAAATGATGTTTAATGCAAAATATATATGCAGCTTTTTGAATCTTCAGTTCACGATAAGATGTGACAACAAGAGCAAAATGGAATGCGATTTTTTTCCTTGCTGAAAACGAAAAGAAATGTAAAATTTCCTTAACAAATAAAAAACCTTAAACAAATTCTAATTTAACAAAACAAAAAAAAAAAAGAAAATAAAAGGGAAAAAGTCAACAAATGATAAATATTTTATCGCCAAGCTTTTGAAGTTGCAAAAAATGAGGAAGAGAAAATGAATAAATTTTTATAATCAAGTCAACGTTTTCCATTACAAAAACTGCTTTAAATTCAAATCTTGTTTTTTATGTTGAAATTTTTTAAACCGTAAATTAATGACAAATCAAAGCTGGGCACTCTTGTATTCATTTTTCTTATTTGTGTAGAGAAATTCGATTAAATCTTAACTGTTTATCTTTAAAAACTCACAGAATCAATTACCCAAATCAATGAAAACAAACAGTATTGATAAGTGCCGTGGAGGGCTTGAATCCTAGAAGTTTGCTTTCTAATACAAAATACAATAAAAAATTTAGATTAAGATGCCTTAAAATTTCCACCATGACCACGCTGATGGATGTTGATTTTTTCATCAAAGTTTTTAATCACATTTTGTGCAAAATGGCGGTCTTATTTTTGTTAATTACATTACGGCTTTCGAGTCTAAAGTCTGAAATTGTTTCGTTAGCCTCCGTATAGACTTTGTCCTAAAAATTTTAAAAACTTGTCCAGTAGTGTCAAATCCCATGATCTAGCTGGCCACTTAGCTGCTGATTGTAGTAATATTATGTGATCGTGAAATTTGGTTTGCAATAAATTGATCGTTTTATTAGCTGTGTGACATGTGGCACCGACTTATGGAAATCACATGTCAGTAATATCCACATCTTCAATAATAGGCTCAAAAGTAAGTTGGTAGCATCTCGTGATAGTGTGATCCATTGACCGTTACCGCATTTCCAACCTCATGATCCTAGAAAAAAATGGCTCAATCACGCCTCCGGATGATATAGCTCATCATACAGTGACACGTTGAGCATGCAAAGGCTTCCCAATAATCACTCTAGGATTTTCAGAAGCCCAAATGTTGCAGTTTTACTTGTGAAAAGTGAACTGGCAAGTGAAAATGGGCTTCGTCTGAAAAATGATTTTCTCAGAAAAACAGTCCAATTGTTTCTGAATGAATTGAGCGAATCTGCAGCGATGTGAGTGGTCGGTTAGCTTCAATTCCTCTACCAATTGAGCCTTGTTAGGCTTCAAAGTTATATCTTTGCGCGAAATTCGCCATGTGGTGGCTTTGGTCCCCCCGGGGACACATTATAAGTCTTTTTGGATCCTACAACAACCATCTAGACTTGTGTCTTGCGGCTCAAAGGGGAGCCCAGTTCCCTTGAAGGCTAGTAGGAGTCAACTGGACAATCTACTATATTTCCACAGGAATCAGTGATTCCCAGAGTTCCGCTATTTGTTTCTTTAGGCATTTTGCTATTCTCTGTCTGATTATTGAGGTCGGCCCTTCGGGACTATCGTGGTGGCTGTGTGTTTCGAGGCCCTCGTTTGAGTTGGCAATGAACACAATGAATGGTGCAGGTCCAGTGAGTATGAATGCCTCCGTGTTCTTAATTATGTTATGCTTCATGCGTTCTGGACCAGGAGTTGGATAGTCTCCGACTGTTCAGCAAGGAGTGAAGGCTGCGGCCTACTCCGGGCTTTTAAAGTTTCAACTAGGAGTGAACGGAGGATATACGTATCCGAAGGCCTTCTAGGACGCTATATTTCATCCACAGTGGTAATGATCCATCATTTGATTAGGGCCCATGGCCAGGTGCAGATGTAAATCTTATCACGTCTTGTGGTGGCTTTGGATAATCCCAATAGCTGAAAACCTCGAGGATTTACAAATTTGGATTTGCTTCCAGATTGTGGCTCACAGCTGCGATGTTTTCAGTTGAACGACACGGTCGCACACGAGTTGGTGTCAAGTCTGTCGACTTAAATTTATCGACCAAATTCCAAAAAGTGCTGTTAGAAGAACGATTGTGTTGTCCTAAAATATCACGAATTTTAACAGAACCACCATTTTCCTAGTGGATTTTAATTATTTTAATGCGATTGTCGTGCAAAATTGAATTCATTGTAACAATTGCCGATGCATCGACTACGAATACGTTAAAAAAAAAAATAAATATTAAAACTATCATGTTGTTCGTGTTGCCACAACTGAAACACAAACTTCTTGTTGAAGCATTGAGTTTGTGGGTGCTTAACATACTTTAGCTGAAAATGCCAAAAAAAGGGATAAAGTGAGCTAGATGAAGAGCGCGAGCATGTTATATTATATTTTTTATTGTTTGTAAAAAGCTTCGTAGGAGTATAACCACAAGATATAAAAAAACCTTCCTAAAGTCGACATGATTCTTCTGTTCACATGCTATTGTGAATGCGTTGCTGTAAGTAGCTCTTCAGGCAACAATGCCTATTTAGTCAAGTACCGTGCTACATTCTTTAGCAGCCCCACCGACAATCAATTTTTATTTTTGTGGTGAAACAAACCAAGGTCTTTGTTGGGAATCGAACCCACAACCCCAGTATTGTAGCTAGGTGCCTACAGAGGGACTTATAATAATTAAGTTTAAATCATGTCGAGGAAAATTTTGTCAGTAAATGCAAGAAATCTTTTACGTTCAATAAATGATGAGTTATTATATCTGATAACACACTGCATTTAATAAGAGACAAGAAGTCTAATTTAATAATTCCCAGAAATCCTTTGGCCTAAGACAAAGATCCTGCTGCGTCCAACACAAACACATATAGCCTAATTATGAATATTTCCGGGAATTATTTACCTTCCCAATCATTTGTTCCCGGGAAGAACTTCCCTTATTTTAATCTCTCAAGAAAAAGAAAAAAGAGGAGGGAGAAAATCAGAATCAGCTGTTTGGTGTTGATACTTAAATTTAATAATAAATATAATTTTTGTTAAATAGGTTGGTGTAAATGAAATTTTGTTTGTTTTTGGTCCTGTATGTCCCTCTTTAATTGTATCATCATCATGAACATCAATCCCAGCTAATCCGATAGGAAGTAGTTACTTTTATCATCTTCTCATTTTGCTTAATAGTCCGACTAGATTTAAGATTTAATTTGTAGACGCACTTTCAATTTTATAATTTTGTGGAAAGTGTAGCATTTCTACGTTTAATATTTCGTCGGTTGTTGCAGTTCTATATTTTTGGGTGACCGCAGGCTGAAACTGTTTGCTTCCATACGCCTTTAACAGAAGTTTTCATCGCTATTAAATCGTATACAGCTTGTTCCGTATGTGAAAACTTATATTCTCTAGTTGGACCACGACCTATACCCTTCTTAGGTTAGTGCTGCTTTCTGCCGAGCATATTTTGGTCAGTGCAAACCTGTAATGAAAAGAAAAATGTATTAATCATTATGGGAACTTACTTGTTTTCATTCACTGGCGCTTTTAGTTGGTAGACCAATTGCATTCAGGCCACATTCGGCTCACATTCAGCTCACATTCAGCTCACACTCAGCTCACACCCAGCTGACATTCAGCTCACACTCAGCTCACGCTTAACTCGCACTCAGCTCACATTCAGCTTACACTCAGCGCACACTCAGCTCTTTGCCAAAATCTTGCGACCTCCTGTTATCACCTTTAAAACAGCAGCGAATTATTTCTTGATTGACCTGAGTTAGGGTGAATAAAACATATAACTAATGTTTGTTTGTATTTTTTGGCTTAAAAAACAATTTTTTTAAATATTTTTAATTCCATACTTTTTTTTGGCACTAATTCCCTTTCACATATTTAAGGAACAAACTTTCAAAAATCGCTGATGATTTTTCGCTTTTTTTATATTAATGATGTGTACTTTTTTCCCTCGTAAATTTTCACTTTTTTGGAAAGCATTTGGCATAGGAGATAATGGAAAAGAAAAAATTAATAGGGAAATCTTAATCTATATATATAAAAGAGGATGTGTGTATGTATGTAAGAAATGGACTCGAAAACGGCTGGGCCGATTTTGATGAAATTTTCAGAGAATCTTTAGAATATTCAGGCGGGTGACACTGTGAAGTCCGATTTTCGGTCTGTGGGCGGAGGGGCGTGGCAAAACCCACCAATGACATATACATATTTATTATTTTTTTTCTTTTTTATTTTATTTTTTAAAGCCATTGTTATGCTTTTCAAAACGAGATATCAATCTCTTAAATCGGTTATGTAGTTCCGAAGATATTTACAAAGAAAAAAACTCACTAATATATAATAAAATATCAAAATTTTAAAACTTCCGAAATGTTGCATTCAAAATTCCGAGTTTTCGGTTTATTTATATTTACAAAATATTTACATTACTATATAATACAACATATTCCCCGCTACGTTGGTAAAAAATAACGGTACAATCCAACAAAGTTTGCTGTTTTGTGTTCATAAGTGAGAAACCTATAAGTGAAATCAATTTAGTAAATAACAAGTGCTTTTAAATTTACAATAGTGAAATAACTTCACAAATTATTTTTAATGCCAATTCATCAACGTGTTGCTTTTGCAATGATCCCTGTTTTTCGCACGGTCAATTATATGCATCATGTTCACGTGTTAATAAACCAACTGCTTTGTTTGTCTATACCGCGAACCTAAATCAATCGCAGAATATTAAAAAGAAGAAGAATTATTAAAAAAAACATAAAAACGAAAAAAAAAATTTGTGTTCTTACTGATTAATTTTCCTGATTGAATTTTTTGGTGCACATAAAAAAGAACACAAAAAGAACCACAAATGACTTGCAAAGCAGTCACGGGCACGTTAGTTCATAATAAGGGAAGAGGGAAAAAACTTTCAGGAAGTGATAATCTAAGCTCAAAGTTTAAACTTGCCTTTCAAGATACATTAGTATAACAGTTTAAGATTTGGCTGTGTGCAGTTCTAAATCTTAATCTGCTTTAACTGGCATAATGTTTTTTGTTTCAGGTTATATTTGATACGATTTCATGCACCCTTAACAGCTCATTTCTCAAATAATAGTTTCTTATTATTTATATGTTCCGAGATACTTGATTCTTGGGACTATTTCGTCCTGTAAATTCGCTTCATTAAACGTACTTTAATGAAATTCGATTAATATTACTCAAACCAAATACATAAATTTGGTCTGTATTAATCTTTTTTGTTTGTCCCTTTAAGCAGTTGAAACTTAAAGGGTGATGAGCACAATAATTAAAACAAAAGAATCTTGTTTAACTACTGTATAATTTTTATTTTTCTTTCTTCTTATATACTATTTTAACAAAACACTTAAGCTAAATTTTGTTAATAATAATTTTATTGCAATTTGATATGTTAACAAAAAAAAGTGCAACGCTACTATAATTCATAAGCAAAAATTATTTAAATTGTTATTGAACTAAAATAAGAATTTAAGCAAAAAGAAAACGGGTAATGAACTAACAAAGTTAATTGTAGGCAAAATTATATTTTTTTGTTTAAAAAGGTTAAATAACTAAAAATGCTATTGATAGTGTTTTTTTGTTTATGTTTAGTATGTTTGTTTATATATGTGTATGTGTGTATTTAAACACGTGTCCTTTGTGTAATTATAAGCTAAGATTTGTCAAGAGCGTTCATAGGAACTTTAATCAACAGCAGTTGAATATCTTCCATGGAAAAACCAATTGTCACAAAAGCTTTTTCTTACTTGCCTTTAGGGATAACGTCAGATGCAGCAGAAACGTCCTTGATCACATAATTTCATAAATTTTCTTTGCTAAAAACTAACTCCAGTTTAAATTCTCATTAAACTTAGCAAAAGAAGTCTTTAACACATCCATTGTGTGCAACAAACACCCTTTACCCATTAGAGGTTCGCGATTCTTAAAAACCAAATAATGTTTATTGAGCAAAAATTTATAATGGAATGAAGGAAAGCAAATGATAAAATACTTTTATAAAATATGAAAATCAAAATTAATTCGATTTAAATAAATTATTAATAAACAAGAATACGAGTGTCCTTCTACACAAATGATGAATATAACTCGATAGAAAACGATGATGTGACAGTGTGAAAGAATCCTCACTTAACTAAAGCCTAATGCGTTTAGTGCAAACTTTGCATGTGATTAGAGCAAATGTTTTCAAACAGAATAACATTAAATAATTAATTTTTAATGGATATTAACATATTTAATATTAGTTCTGTTTGCACTCTTCCGTTAATTTTTGTCGCCTTATATAATCTCTAGGGTAGACAGTAGTAACTGCTGATATCTGGTTGATCTTAAGCATTGTATAGCTACTAGAATGACAATGCATGACTTATAAGTATGGCCACCTGTTTCATTCCCAGTTAAAATTTTCAGAATTAGTAACTAAATTAATTTCGCCATTTCGCTCACTTCATGAGCAGCATTACATATGATTACATATAGAGTAATAATTGCTCTTTTATCTCTGTGCCGTTTTTGTGTTGCGATATTCTTAAAATGTGTGAATGACGTATCGGTCGTCTAGATGGCTATAATTGTTATGTGAGTTTTTTACAAAATCTTTTCAAAGCGAACGAGATCTTCCTTATCACCGTCACTCCTATATGAAGCCAGAACGCATGCATTCTACCAGAACTAGGATAATATGGGGAACACAAAAGAGGCAGTAGTGTTTGTGGATAATCAATAAGAATTTTCCTAGATCAAAAGTGAGAGGAAAGACCTCTGGTAGAAGTTTATTCCACATACGAACTGTGCTGCTGAAAAGCAAATTTTCTTTGTAATATATAAAATATGTTCAAAAACACCCTCAGATGGACAGACTTACAATACTAAAAGACGGAACTATTAAATTGGTCCTGAATTTACCTACATAGATAGATGCAACGCTAATGAAAAAACGATCTAAACCCAATTTATACTAACATATCTAATACTAAGTATTGGAGGTACTATCTAAAATGCGACTTGGTAATGATATCGCATAGAAAACACTCTTCAATGGTGCTAAATATATAGCAGGTCACGACGGTTGTCACCGAAATGAATGACAACAGTGTGTTCAAAAATGTTTATTGTAAAAATGTTAAATTTCGGTTAAAACACTTTTAAGCGTATTTTTAATAAAATCAGCACTGAAGTGAGAATGTCGGCTGCGAGAATCTATCCAAGTGCAGATTCTGCCCCCTCTTAAATAAAATAATTTTCCTATTCACTTTATAAATATACAACCCGGTAGAAAAATTTCTCCCTCTTAAGCTAATGTTAAAAAGCTTTTTCTAATTCTTTCTAGAAACTTAAACAAAATAATTGTTGGCTTTTTTCTTTAAGTTCTACCCTCGTACTGCATGTAATTATTTTTTTGTATGATTTTTCTTGAATACAAAAACATTGTAAAAACTTTTTTTCTTATTACTTTTTGAAGATTTTATATGTTTTCCCTAAAAAGCTTTTAAGTGTTAAGCAAAGCTATATATATGATGCAGTGCAAAACCATAACACGACAAAATTCAATCAAACTTGACACCTTAGCATGACCCTTAATTTAATACCAAAAATATTTAACTAAAAACGTGCTGGATAAACTATTTAAACGTGTTTTTCTTCTACAACAGCCAAAAAGAAGACAGTCACACATATATAAAAAAAGGAGAACAAGGCATAATAACAAAAAAAAACATTTAAGCAGTCATTTAAAAGAACTTATTAAATAATAAAAAATAGTGTACTTTGTTTTTGTTGCTATAATTTCAATTAGTTAAAAAATTTTTTTAATTCAGGCTGGGTTTTGGAATAAAAATTTATGTCAGTGATACAATAACTTAAATGAGACCTTCAGTATGGTTTCCGTAGGGAACGATCTACGGGTGTTTTAATGGATTTCCTGTCAGAACAATGCTACAACTCCATTTCGAAGAAAGCAATTTGGTGGCTCTATATATTTCCAAGGCCTTTAATAGAGTGTGGCTTGATGTACTTATGTCAAAACTTGCTGCTATTGGTGTCACTGATAATTTCCCCAGATTTATATCGAGTTTTTTCAGGAATCACACTATACGAGTTGTTGCTCCCCCGGGGGCACATTTATGGTCTTTATAGTACGTAACCGCTATCTAGATCTGTGCAACTGGGGGAAAAAGGGAGCCCAGTCCCCTGAAGACAGGCAGGGAATCAACTGGAAGCTCCACTTTATTTCCACGGGGATCAGTGAGTCGCAGAGTTCATTATTTATCTCTTTAGACATTTAATAGTTCTCTGACTGATCACATGGGAGTAATAACAGTATAATGGTTATTATGGTGGCCAGGATCATCTCACTGATAATGACACGCAAAGTGAATGATTCAGTCCAGTGAGCATGCTAGACATGTGTTCTGGACAGGAGTTGAAAGTCTCCAACTCTTTAGCAAGGTGTGATGATTTGCAGCGCTGCCCTGGAATCATTAAAGTTGCAACTAGGTGGTTCTGTTGCTTAGAATTATGTCTTCGGCTTCCTATGACGCATGTATGACGTTCCAAATTGTACAATAGTGGTTTGTCCACCATCTGATTAAGGCTACATAGCCAGGTGCGGATGTAAAACGAATCACACTCTATACGAGTTGTTATATATGGGATTTCCTGAATGAATTGAGCAAATCTATGGTGATGTGAATGGTTGCTCGGTTTCAATTACTACACCAGTTAAACCTTGCAGGGCTTCAAAGTCAAATCCTTAAGCAAAATTCGGCATGTGGTCGCTTTGGATAACCCCAATTGTTGACAACGTTGAGGAATTGACAAATTTGGATCTGCTTCAATACTGTGGCTTACGGCTGTGATGTTTCTAGCTGAATGACCAGGTCGAGCACGCGGTGGTGTTCGCTAATTTTTATCGAGCCTATCGACTTCTTGATAGCGGTCTCATAAGAACGTTTACGGTGTCCGGAAAAATTTAAAAATTACAAATTTTACGAAATGATGAGTTACGGGCAGCATGACAGGCAATATGACTGTATGATGGATAGTGAATTCTTTGTAACTTCTATCTGGCGTAAACAATCATTTTTATCTTCAAATAAAGAATTAACTTTACGATAACGCTCTGTTCACTTAAAAGTTTTCATTCCTTTAAGTCTCTTTTAATATACATTCTGCTTTTACTGAAAGCAAAGAACTATTGCTCTCTTAAGTGAACCCAACCAAAACTGTATACAAGCCAGAGGTCAGGTTCAATGCAATCACATAATCACGTGATAATGGCTATTTACAAAACGAGTTTTTCTCTTAACTGCAATTTATGAAAAAGAAGAAACAGAGAAACGGAACACCATACAGACAGTCATTCAAAGTGCACTTAAGATTTAAAATTTTCATAAGTCTGTGTATGTCTGTTACATATTTTATTAAGTGCCGGATAGGACAGTTACTGCGACAAAATCACATCAAATATAAAATTTATGCTTTGGATAAATTTGAGAAAAATTTTTGCTAGACAATATTTCTTTTGGTTTTTTTTTAGACAAGTGAGAAAATATTACAACTTTGTCCTTTGAAATGTAAAGTGAGGTAAATATTTCACTTGTCTAGTAAGAAAAAAAGGTTAACTGAAATTAGAAAATTTTATAGAAATTTCAATTCAAACTCAGCAAAAGTTGAATTTAATTCAGCAAAAGCTGTGAAAGATTTGGTTCAATTTATAGATTGTTAAAATAAATTATTGTACTTAAAAATTGTTAAATAAGAGACATAATTTACATCCAGTTATAACAACAAGAAAAAAAACAGAGGAGAAACCCCAAAAAGGAAATAATGGCAAACAAACAGAAATCCCTTTTTCCGTTTTACGCAATTGACATGTTAGAATATCCTTTGCAATATGCAATTGAAAAATGCCAACAATAAAATACATCAAGTAGCTGCGTAGAAATTCACACACACACACACAAAGAAACGTTGAAACACATTTCCTATTTTTTTTTTTTGTGGGACGTTTAAACATGTAACAACAGCTGTCCTTGTACATGTGGTTGTTTTCGAGCAAAACACAAAAAAATTAATAAAAACATTTGTTCAAGTATGAAGGTGGTAGCAGGCACAAAAAGCAAAAAAAAAAAAAAAAAACAAAAAATACACTTAACTGCAAATTTGAACGAAAAATTCTGTGATACAGACATCCCAAGGAAACCCATAACAAAAGAGACATCAAACTCCACATTAAAAATGACAACAAGAGCAACAAAGAAATCAGGAACTCGTAAACAAGCAAACATGTAAATGATAAAATTATGCATGCATTTGTTTCGTAATACATGTGTAGCATAAAGCAACAACAACAATAAAAAACATACCAAAAATTAGTGACATGCCACTTGTTTCTTGTGCACCATTACCTACCACCTTCTATTTTAACCTAAAATTTTGCTCTGCCAAAAGAAAACTGAACAACTGCTTGAACGAGGGTGTATCTGCTGTGTAAATAAATTTTCATTGCATATTTTTAGGAGATTTATTTTTCTTCTCTTATTTTATATTCCCTTAGTAAACTTGAAATTTTTCATTAATGTTAAATATTTTCCTTAAGTTTTTTTATTTTATCCATATTTTTTACCCAAAAGCTGAGAAGGAGCAAAAAGGAAAGAATTTTTATATAAAATGTAAATGTTAAGGTAAATCTGATATATCAAGACATAAATGTTTATACTTAGTTATTATGTTTTTCATGGATAGAAACAATAGCTTTGCCTTCCCTCAAATATTAATGAAATTAAAAATATTAAAAACAAATTTAAAAAAAATGTCTTGTTTTTTTTCTCGAATGGAGATAACCCTACTACTCAGGCAATGCATTGTAACAGATCTAAAAATTAGTTTATGAAGAGGAGGAAAGAGGGTGTTGTATTTGTGGACATTCGATTTGCAATTTCCTACATTGAAAGTGACAGGAAAGATCTCTGGAGGGAGTTTATTCCACATACGAACTGTTCTGCTAAATGAATCTTCTCTGTAATGGATAGTGCGATTCACTGGCCGGCCAATCAATCACAAATGGATGCGCTCTTAATGACAATCGAGTTAAACTCAAAAACGTGCAATCGCGGTTCCCTAATTTCTCTAGAGCACTCACCATTGTAGTAACGTTATTACGTGATAAGATTTACATCTGCACCTGGCAGTGAGCCTAAATCAGATGGTGGTCATACAACTGTGAGTGAAAAGCAGCGCCACTCACGCCCTAGGAGGCCGAAGACTAATTCTAGCAACAGGTCCTTCCTAGTAGCTATTTCAATGATTCCAGAGCAGGGCTGCAAACCACTACTCCTTGCTGAAGAGCTGGAGACTATCCAACTCAAGTCCAGAACACATGACTGGATCTAGGATCATTCCACCAGGCAGGTGTTATTAAATGTGAAATGATCCTGGCCACCACTTAAAACAGACCTGTTATGGGGCCGTGAAACCACAACCACCACGATACTCTCGAAGGGCCAACCTCAATAATCAGTCAGAGAAACAGTTAAATGAGTAAAGAGACAAATAGCGGAAACTCTGTGGACTACTGATTTCCGTGGAAATAACGTGGGGTTTCCAGTTGTACCCCTGCTGACTTCAGGGGACTGGGCCCCTTTTACCCCTAGAAGAACAGGTCTAGATAGTCGAAGTTCTATAAAAACCGATAAATATGCCCCCGGGAGGGCGTAGTTAGGTTATATCTGATGACATTGTTTTGACAAATCATGACTGATAGAAGAATAGTTTTGACTAATAAAATTTTTAATGGACACACGGGGACTGGCGAAATTTTCCTAAGTAAAATTTTTAAAATTAATTTTGGGTTGGTGATATTAAAAAAAATAAATATTTTGTACCCAAAATTATGACTGATGAAATTTTTGGGCTATGTCAATCGACAATCAGGTCGATTACATTGATAGGTTGATGTGTAGGGTTAATGATGAGGTGTTAGGGCGTGTTAGGGAAAGGGCTCGGGGCAGGATCAAGTGGTGGACTTCGGGGCTGGACTTGATGCGGAGGAATGTTAGGTCTCTGAGGAAGCAATTCCAAAGGGCTCGACGCTCCAATGCTGAGGATCTGGCCTCGAGGAAGGCTGAATTCTTGGCCGCCCAGAGGCTCTACAAGGGGGAGATATTGAGAGTGAAGGAGGAGGAATGGAGGAGGTTTGTTGAGGAGAACCGGGATGATCCCTGGGGTATGCTTTATCGTATCGCCAGGGGTAGGAATAGGCGCTTGGATATCACAGGCCTCCAAGTTGACGGGGCTACCCTGTCATCTTGGGGGGAATGCTGTGGGGTTCTTTTGAGGACCTTCTTCCCTTCTGCAGGGGCGATTGGGCAGTCTCACCTGGTGAGCACGGTCCATACTCCTGCTTTGGAAGTATCTGAGATTGTTGAGGGCGTTTCTCGTATTAGGAGTAGAAAGTCTCCGGGTTTGGACGGTATGACCGGCGGGATGTGTAAGAACATCTGGGCGGCCATACCGGACTACCTTGAGGCCCTTTTCGGCAGGTGTGTAAGTGAGGGGTATTTTCCGGTGGCATGGAAATCGGCTCGTGTTGTGGCTCTTTTGAAGTCGCCCGATAAGGTGAGGAGTGATCCTTGTTCTTATCGGGGCATTAGCCTCTTACCGGTGCTTGGTAAAGTGCTGGAGAGGATAATGGTGTCAAGACTGATGGAGGCCTACGGAGCGGGTTTCTCTGGGCACCAGTTTGGTTTTAGGGAAGGACGGTCAGTGGAGGATGCCTGGGAGCATGTTAGGGGTCGTGTAGATGCTTCAGGAGGATATGTCCTTGGGATTTTTGTCGATTTTAAGGGCGCCTTTGACTATTTGTTGTGGGATAGGATCTTTGAGAGATTGGAGGATATAGGGTGTAGGGAACTTCCTTTGTGGAGGAGTTATTTCCAGCATCGTAGGGCTTGTTTGGTAGGGGCTAGTGGTGAGGTGTGGAGGGGTGTTTCCCGTGGCTGTCCTCAGGGTTCTATCTGTGGTCCATATTTGTGGAATCTCATGATGGATCCTCTATTGGGGCGGCTCAGCGCCTCCTTTGGTGTATGTGCGTATGCTGATGACCTGCTTGTTATGGTTGAGGCGCGATCCCGCGCCTTGCTTGAAGCAGGGGCTGAGGAGGCTATGCGCATTGTTAATGCATGGGGCGATGATGTAGGTGTGCAGGTCTCACTGCACAAGACTGCGATGATGTTGCTTAAGGGCTATTTGTCGCAGAGTCGTCGCCCCAGTGTTCGGGCTGGTGGCTCATATTTGAGGTACGTGACCCAGGTTAGATATCTTGGTATAGTGGTAGGTGAGAGGATGCGATTTAGGGCACATTTGACGTATGTGAGGAATAGGCTTGCTCCTGTTGTTGGTCAGGTTAGGCGCATTTTGAGGAATGATTGGGGTCTGAGTAGGCGGGCAGTTCGTACCATATATGACGGCCTATTTGTCGCATGTGCGGCCTTTGGTTCGTCGGTGTGGTATGAATATGCTATGAGGGGTGGTAGGGCTGAGGTGCTGTCTTGTCAGAGGACCATGATGCTGGCTTGTATGCCAGTTTGTCGAACGGTCTCTACAGACGCTCTTCAGGTGTTATTGGGCGCCCCACCGCTTGATCTTGAGGTGATACGGCGTGGTATCGCCTTTAGGATCAAGAGGGGGCTGCCACTTGGCGGCATGGATTGGGTCACCAGTGCCGAGGTTTATGGTCTTTGTTCTCTGCAGGTGAAAAGGTTGTTGTTTGATCGACTTATTGATAGGTGGAGGGCAAGATGGGCTGAGTCGGATAATGGTAGGGTTACTTATCAATTTATTCGTAGGGCCGATTTTGTGCGCGAGCGCCCTGGTTTTGGTTTTGGCCTCTGTTTGGGCTATCTACTGACGGGGCATGGTTCCCTCAACGCATTTTTGCATTCGAGGCGCTTGGCTAGCGCCCCGCAGTGTAGTTGTGGTGGGGGAGTTGAGGATTGGAAGCACGTTCTCACTGAATGTGTCTTCTATGCTGGTTTTAGGGATTTGGAGAGCATGGGTATCTTCCGTTCCGGGGATACTTATGATTTCAGTAGGGCTTTGGAGTGTTCTGAGACGATTGGTAGATTAGAGGAATTCGCTAGGGAGGTTTTCAGGAGGAGACGTGCTAGGGGTGGTGGCTGATTTGTGTGTTGTTTTGCTGGTTGTTGGGTGGCTAGTCCCGAACCATTTGGGGTTCAACTAGAAGTGGTCTTTTGTGACTGCGAAGTCCGACCGGAGACTATAATCTGGTACCACGGGTGTCAGGTGCCCCTGGAACTTCGGTTCCAGCCTGGCAGTTGGTTGCGGCCCTTCGGGAGCCTCGTGGTGGCTGTGGTTTAGACCCAAATGCGGGAAGAGCTCAGGCTCGGTGTGGAGTTGCATTGCAACCGGGTGCCGTGACCCATAGATCGGAAGGAGTTTTAGAAAGGCTCCGCTCCTCACCAAGGGGAAAATTATGTCCAAATGCATAGTTTTGAATTGGTTCCCATGTGCATGCATGGAGCGTTGGTGGACGCGTGTATTCACCCGGTGTTTAGAGCACTGTGGGGTAAGGCCTTCGGGCAGGTACCCACAATAATCTGATTCACATTCTGATGAAATTTTTTAAGAGAATATTAATACAAATAATATATTTTCTAAAGTAAATTTATGACTGATGAAATATTTTTCGGAAACTTATGATTTACTTTTTAAATGAATATATTTTTAATAGAATTATGATGACTGATGATATTTTTTAAGGACTAATGAAAATGTTTAGAAGTAAAATTGTGACAGATATTATTTTTTCTTTTCATAAAAAAGGCGACAAATTAAATCTCTTTTATGTAAAATTACATCTGATGTAATTTTTTTATACAAATCGTGACTGATTGAAGTTTTCTTTATAGAAAAATTACAACTAATTAAATTTTTTATACATTATAACTGACGAAATTTTTCCAATCCCCTTTTTTTTAAAAAAACTTGGGAGTGATTATATTTTTGAATAGAAAAAATATTTTGTAACCAAAATTATGACTGATACATCAGAAAATTAAAACTAATTAAAATTTTTAAAAATAAAATTTTATTTGGTGAAATTTTTTTTAAGAAAAATTTTAATGATAAAATATTTTACGGAAAGTTATGAAGTTTTAAGATAAAATTGTGACTGATGATAGGTTTTATAGAATTTTTTTTTTGATAAATTATGACTATTATAATTTTTATTGAAAATTTATGACTGATGATATATTGTTATGCAAATATTTTGATTGATGATATTGTTTTTTAAATGAAGATTGATGACAAAGCAAAAATTTTATAGCAAAAATAGGACTCATGAAACTTTTTATAGAAAAATCTTATATTTTTTTTAAGAAACATTTTGGCTGATGAAATATTATGAGTTTCTAAGGTAAAGTTGTGACTGATGACTATTTTTTATATAATTTTTTATTTTGTTTTATTGAAAAATCATGGCTGATAAATTTTGTTTTAGGTGAATTATTTTAATGGAAAAACTATGACTGATAAATTTTGTTAAGGAAACATTTTGTGTGATATTTTTTCAAATTAAAACTGATGACATTTTTTATAGCAAAAAAAAATGACTGATGAAACTTTTTATAGAAAGAACATTTTTTTGGATAAATTGTAGAGATTATTGAAAACTAAATAATTGTCAAAACTAAACCATTAGTAGAATTATAACATAACATACCCTTTGGATTTTGTTTTAGATATCTTAGGATATGTTTGGCCGCTAAAAAATGTTCCTTTTCGGGATGCGTGTTAAATTGTGAAAGCTTCGACACTGTATGTGCAATATCCGGACGAGATATGACAGCAAGGTACATCAATGAACCGATGAGAGATTGATAATCCTTTGTTTTATACCCACTGCAACCTTCTTTTGTATATTTTTCCAAAATAGTACCAGCAGCTAGAGGAGTGCTTAATGGCTTACAGTCTGCCATATTCCATTGTTGAAGTAACTCCCTCGTATATTTACTTTGATGAATTTTTATTGAGCCTCTTAGACCATTCCTTACTACTTCCATTCCTAAGTAATACTTAACTAGACCTCTGTCTACAACATCAATGTGTTTATTAAGCATTTCGACCATTTTCTTCATTGTACTTTCAGACGAGCATGACATTAATATGTCGTCAACGTAAATCGCAATTAACACTAGCTCTCCGTTTGTGTTCATTGTGTATAAACAATTATCGGTATTACACCGAACAAAATTATTATCAACTAAGATTTGATTTATTTTACGATACCACTCGCGACCAGCTTGCTTTAACCCATAAAGCGATTTTTTCAGCTTACAAACACGATTAGGATAATTTTCATCTACGAACATTTTTGGTTGATGCATATACACCTCCTCTTGTAACTCACCATTTAGATATGCGGCAACAACATCAATGTGGTTTAACAACATTTTCTTCTGTGCAGCTATGGCAAATATCATTCGTATTGCTGAATACCTTGCAGCAGGAGAGTAGGTATCAGTATAGTCAACGTTATACTTTTGAAAGAACCCCAGCGCTACTATGCAAGCTTTTTACTTCTTAACATTTCCCAATGAGTTTCTTTTGGTGACGAAAACCCATTTACAACCTAAAATGTTTTTACCTTTGGGCTTATGATGTCGTATAAAATATTTTTTAATAATTTTTAGTGAAATATTGAAATATCGAAAAAATAATAAAAAATAAAAAATAAAAGTTTTTAAAAGTTTTTTCTTTTCATAAAAAAGTATTGTAGTTGTTGTCATTCTTTTCCGTCTTTAATGTTAATTTGTTCGGTATGAACGGCAATCACTTTCGTTGTAATGACATCATTCTCAATGGCCTTTTAAACTGTACTGGTAAGTCAGTGTTAATTGGAAAGAAAAAAAGGACTGCCCGAAGCCTGAACACTGACTCACCAGTACACTTTGGAACGTGGCTAGAGAATGACGTCGTCATATCGAAAGCGCTTACTGTTTTTACCGAACAAACAGCCAGCAAAGACGGAAAGGAATGACAACAGCGGAATAAATCCAGACGACTTAATACCAGTTTTGCATTTTTTTTTTCTAATTTTAAATTACAACTATTTAAACAGAATTTTGTTTTTAAATACTTGTTATAAATTGTTGGTGTTATAACAAAGTTTAAGTATAAAAATATAACAATTAAAACTTTTTTATTGTCATGCGAATGTTACATTTTTGTTTCATATTGTTTCAAAACCTTTTTGGTTTCAATTTTATTCGTCCAGTTTTACTAAAAGAGAGAAAATCTACTTATGTTTGTTATCTAGATACATTTCCTTTTAACTTTTATTGTTATTGTACTTTGTGTATTCCTTAAGTATTCTTAAAGTTATGTTTGAGTTGTTTAGCTTCTTTTATTTCAACTCAATATGTATATTTATCGTACATTTTCTTGGCTAAAGTTTTTATTTTTCTCATCTAAACTTGATATTCTACCACTTGTTATATGAAAAACAAAAACACTTACACTTACTCATCAAGTAGATACACATGCCCATATAAACATCTGAGTGTATTTCTATGGATGCACATTTTTACTTACTGTTTAATGTACTTAAAAAAGTTTTTTTTTTTCTTTTAGTACTTGAGAAAAAAAGTACTTTATAATTTTATATCCTTGTATGTGCATTTTTGCTCAAGGTACTTGTACTTGTTGTTGTAGTATAATTTAGTTTTTTTTTTTTTTTGTTTTATCCTTCATGAAGGAATTATTTTACAATATGACGTTTCTGATTGAGTTTGTTTTCATACAAATTAAGAGGCTTTGAAAAAGAACATCATGTTGATTGGCAAAAATATATTAAATTTTTACAATCATTTTTTTTATTAAAATATATGCCAAAAGGCTTAAAAGAAATAATAACAAAAAATATTTTAGTTTTTCAAATGTAATACAATTTTAGAAAAATAAAATTTTTGCAAGATGCAATCACGTTTGTATACTTTTAAAATCTGTTAAAGTGATATAAAAATAATTTTCAAATGATTATATGGACTTATTCAAGATACAAAACTGAAATGTCGCTTTAAAAACAGGGATGTACACGTTATTTAACACAGAAGCTTTTAACATTCTGGGGATTAAAATTCAACCTTTCAAATGCTTTAAGTGACTGATTATTTGAAAGAGTGTACAAAATTTAAATAATTGATATTCTCAGGAATTTTATTCTCAAAAAAATTTTAATTGCGAAAATTAACTACCAAAATAACGAAAAGTTCGCTGTATCACTGCGCAAAGCATAATCAGGTTTTCCTCGTATACAGGCTTCTTCTGATAGCGCTGTGCATAATTTAATCGCTAAATTCAAGGCTCACGGTATCGTAGCTGACAAGAGACCAAAATCATTCACTCGTAGTGGCCGCAGTGATACTAACATAGCTGCTGAAAATAAGCCAGAAACATTAACTAGTCGACGTTGGCAACAATCAGTTTTTATTAAGATTTCCACGCTCATAAAATTCAAGTCGTTCAAGAATTAAAGCCAACCGAAGATTGTTTGTGTATTGGCTATATGAATAACTAAACGAAAGCACCGCATTTTTCAACAAAATCATTTTTAGTATTGAGGCTCGTTTTCTGTTAGGCGGTGATGTAAGCAAACAAAATTGTCGCTTATGGAACTTACAAAATCTACAAACAGTCCTTAAAAATGCTTACCTACAAAGAAAGTTGTCGTATGGTGTGGTTTGTGGTCAGGTGGCAACATCGGCTGCTATTTTTTGGAAAATGAGCCAGGAAGCGAAAACGCCGTGTATTATTTGCGCCTATCAAACAATGGTAAATGATTTTTTTGTGGTCGAATTTGTTAAAGTTGACAGTAGTGACCTTTGCTTTCACCCAGACGGCTTCTCCAGCTGTACAGCCGGCCAAGTAATTCAGTTATTGCATGAGAATTATCCTGGTCGCTTAGTTTTTCGATTTGGCGATGCATATTGTCCGACTCATTCTTGTGATTTAACGCCGCTACAATATTTTCTGAGAAAGTGAACAACCCACAATAACTCACGTTTTGAAATATGAAAGTCGGCATTGCATTGTCGAGATAAGCGAAGCTTTGTTGTGGAATGTGCTTACAAATTTTGTGAAAGGAGTGGAATATATGGCGAAATTCTACAATAACATTAGGTTGTCAAAAAATTGTGTGGTTTAAGCCAATTTATTTCTTAACCTCAAATTTGCATACCATTTAATTATACATTTTTTTCGCCAGAAAAAAGTGTGTTAAATTACTTTAGAAACAAATGTGGCAACGGCAAAAGTATGGCAACGTTTACACAATAGAGAGTAGCAAAATTTTTCTATAGAAAAAGATTTCATAAATATTTATTTATTTCTCATAAAAAATTATGCAAAAATAACAGAAGGCTGGGCAACATTTTTTTTATAAAAAAGTTCTCCTTTATTTTTTTAAACCTAAAAAAATTGTTGGCCAATTTGTTTCTAATAAATATAAAACTGAAACATTATTTCTTTAAAAACAATTTAACATAATTTTTTTCTTAAAAGATATGTTGCCAAGCTCTTTCTCTTCAAAATAGTTTAGCAACATTTATTATATAGCAACATATTGATAATATTTTGTCTACCTAAGTCTACCAATGTTATTTCTATCAAAGAGATTGATCTAAAATATATTCTATAAAACAACATTTAGCAACCTTTTCTATAATGAAAACGTTTACCAACATTTCGTTCGCTTAGAAATTTGGGCAATATTTCTTATAGTAAATGGTTGAGCCACTTTTTTGTTTTATTTTTTATTTTTTTTATGTTTTTTTTATTTTTATATATAAGTTTGAGAATATATTTTAATTACCAAAACACGCTTAACATTATTTTTAATCAAAAGGGTGGCAAGCATTTATTATTTTTATGTTAAGCTATTACAAATTTTTTTTTTGGCAACAATGTTTATACAATTATTTGCTACATTTTTCTTGAAAAAATTTTTGACATGTTTTAGACAAAACAGAAAAATTATGACTATACAAAATTGGACTAAATCTGCTTCTAAAAAAAACTCGGATTTTTTTCTCTTTTAGAAAGTCTAATAAAAAAGTTCCTTTAAAAGATGGCATTTGCTAACATTGCTTCTATAGAAAAAAGCAAACTTGTTTATAAAAAACAGCAAAAATTGTTTTATGAAAAAGCTGATCCAAATCTTTTCATAGGAAAATTTTTACAGCAAATTTTTTTTAAGAAAATCTTTTGAAAAATTGCTCCTATTAAATATGCTAAAATTTCTTCTAAAAAAAAGCTGCACCAAATTTTTACAGAAAAACATTTTAGCGAATTTTTTTCTTTAGAAAATCTTCTGAAAAAATGCTCTTAGAAAATATTTCTTCTATAAAAAAAAGTGGTGACATATTTATTACAGAAAAAATGTGCCATTATACGTTATGCAGAACTAATACGGTATAAACAATTTTTGTGAGTGCAACAATGTAGCTCTTTAAAAAAATAAATATTTTTCTATGTTGGCAACATGTTTCAATGAATTGTTTGGCAATATGTTGCTTAAGCAAAAGCAGCATGTTTAAAAAACAAATAAAATTTTTTCTGTAGAACAGAATGGAGGAAATATAGAAAGTCGTAAGGAAAAGCTTTTCTTTAAAATAAAATATACAAAATTTTTATGGAGAAGAAATTGTATGACAAAAATTTATCTGTATAAAGAGGAGTGTTAATATTTTTGTTAAGTAGAAAGTATAAAAATTTGTTTTTCCCTTTTATTTTGAAAATTATTTGTATAAAGAAAAATTATTTTAAGAGTAACACGTTTTGAGCAGAAAACGTAATGTTTTGTGATTGCACTAAAGCAAGACGTCCTGCATTTCGTTCCTAAATACCATTTAGATCTCTTGAGTTTTAGGTTGTATAAGAAATACTTATCCACACGTACCTAGATAATTATACTAGAGGTATTGAAAGATTGGCTTTGCATAAAGTGCCAGGTGGCTGGCATTCTGTCTACATAGATAGATGTGACCTTAACAACAGATCTACCCAATCGCGACAACTGACTCACCAGTATGAAAAATGAGGTTCTCACATCGAATGCGCTCACTATTTACACCAAAAGAACAACAGCCAGAAAGAACGGAGAGAAATAACAACAAATACTTATTCCTTTATAAATTTTTTATCGAAAAAAAAAACTTTTTTTTAGAAAAACAATTATTAGAAATTTTTGTATAGAAAAACAAATTATTAGAAATTTTTTTATAGAAAAACAAATTATTAGAAATTTTTTTATAGAAAAAAGATTATCAGAAATTTTTTTATAGAAAAAAAATTATCAGAAATTTTTTTTATAGAAAATAAATTATTAGAAAATTATTAGAAATTTTTTTATAGAAAAAAAATTATAGAAAAAATTATTAGAAATTTTTTTTATAGAAAAAATTATTAGAAATTTTTTTATAGAAAAAAAATTATTAGAAATTTTTTTATAGAAAAAAAATTATTAGAAATTTTTTTTATAGCAAAAAAAATTATTAGAAATTTTTTTTATAGAAAAAAGAATTATTAGAAATTTTTTTGTAGAAAAAAATTATTAGAAATTTTATTATAGAAAAAAAATTATCATTTTTTTATAGAAAAAAAACTATTAGAAATTTTTTTATAGAAAAAAAATTATTTGAAATTTTTTTATCGACAAAAAAATTATTAGAAATTTTTTACAGAAAAAAAAATTATTAGAAAAAAATATCAGAAATTTTTTATAGAAAAAAAAATTATCAGAAATTTTTTTATGGAAAAAAATTATGAGAAATTTTTTTATTGAAAAAACATTATTATAAATTTTTTATAGAGAAACAAATCATTTGAAATTTTTTTATAGAAAAACAAATTATTAGAAATTTTTTATCGACAAAAAAATTATTAGAAGTTTTTTATCGACAAAAAAATCATTAGCAATTTTTTATCGACAGAAGAATTATTAGAAATTTTTTATAAGGAAAAAATTTATTATTAGAAATTTTTTTATAGAATAAATTTATTATTAGAAATTTTTTATCGAAAAAAAATTATTGGAAATTTTTTTAAAGACAAAATTATTAAAAATTTTTTTTAAAAACAAAATTATTAGAATTTTTTTTAGAAAAAAAATTATTAGAAATTTTTTTAGAAAGAAAATTATTAGAAATTTTTTTTAGAAAAAAAATTATTAGAAATTTATTTTAGAAAAAAAATAAAAAATTTTGTCCAAAATTAATAAATAAAAATTTCACGTGTGATGCAGGACTCGCCCGTTTATATACTGCTCCAGTGGACTTTTTAAATAGAGCAACATTTTTTATGGCATTCTTTGATGTCAGTGTTCAAAGAGTAAATGTCACTGTACTTTACAAACAAATCAAGTTTTCGATAATAAACTTTAAAAAGAATCCAATTTCCTTGATTTAAGTCTCCTTCTTATTTTTCCTATTAAATGAATAGAGATTTATGAGTTGAAATTGTTGTTTTTGTTTGCCTTAAAGACGAGCATTAAATCAAAATTAATGCTATAAATACAATTTCCACAAACAATTTATAAAAATCAACAACTAACTGGTTGCTAAATGCAACAACAAATGTAAACTATAAAATGGAATAGAAAAAAAATAAATAAATAAAAGGCAACAGTTAATAAAAATATAATATTGAATAATGATCAAGAAGTAACAGAAGATAAAAATCAAATTCACAAGAAATAAAATTATAATGGCAAAAGAAGCAAAAATAACTAGTACTTATAACATAGTATAGAATAATAACTGAGATTGTCAAACAACTCAAGAGACTTAAAGGCAACAACAACAACAACATCTGCCTGTACAACGTCATGCCATGCCATTAGTTTAAGAAATATGCATAACTGTTGCTGCTGCCAACAGCTAAGATAATTCTTGAAAACATGAAAGACTAAGGACCAGTCAAATGACTGGCTGGTAAGATGACTCGAAAACAGGCTGGCTGATAGAATGACACAACTGCTCTTAAAGGGTCTCTGAAACTTTGTTACTTTTTGTTTTTGCTTTTTGTTGCTTCTGTTCTTGCAGTTCGAAGATTGAATTATAATAACATAAAACTATACATAAAGAAGGCAAAAGACAGCAAACTAAACTAAAGAAGACAGCAAATCACAGAACGTTAAAACAGACAGTAGCACCACTTAAGATTAAGGAAAGCTAAGAAAATTGATAACAAAAAATTTTAAGCAAACAAAACACTGCAGACTAAAATTCAAAGACAAAATAAATTACGAATTTTTCGCAACAAAGAAGGATAAGAACAACCTCAACTTTTAACCTTTAACCTTTATACACAGCGATACTAAAAGTTGCTTTCACATTAAACGATTTTTTAAACTTCATGTTAATACATCCACAGAAATATTAAAAATCTTTTCATCTGGACATTTTTCTATAAGGCGCACTGCATACAACATCAAGAAGTTACAAAATAAAATAGGATTTGTAAAAGAAAAATGGAAGTTTAAAAACATTAAAAAAGAAATTGCAAAATTATTACAAAACAATATGCAGTTAGAATATTGCATAAAAATATTACACCATTTCCAAACATTTAAAACCATACACGAATTTTACCTACAAAATTTAATTTGAATTTGTTTATACAAAAATGTTTGTCCATTGTCCAGACTTAAAAAGAACTTAAATAAAAAAAAAATAATAAAAACATATTTTAGCATCATCTATCTCGTATAACAGTCCCACAGTCTACACTATAAGTTAAAATGTTGTTCTATCTTATTGTTTCCTGTTTAACATCCAACACTTAAATGTTGCTTTAAGTATTAAAGACTTCTTGTTTACATGCGGATTAAAATTTTTCATTTCAAGTTGTTGTATTTGTATATTTCTTCCTCTTTTTCTTCTTTTTCATTTACTGTAATAAAAATAATGAATAATTATTTAAATCGACAACAGACATTAAAAATAGTTTTGCATAAATCTTATATTTTGCTTTGGTTCTTTGTGTCACTTAGACAACTTACGACGTATTGTTACAGGAAATTGCAACATTAGAAAAGGGATTTTTTCATAACAACAAACTCAAATCTAATGTCGCATAATGACAATTTCTACACAAAATATAAATGGTTGCAGTGAAAATTACGTCTGTGTTACATTTCCATTGAATAATTTGACCACATTTTTTTTTTTGTATAGGAAAAGTTTATCTATACAAAAAAATATGGCAAACTTTTTTTTCTGTAACAAAAACATATGGCAATATTTATTCTAAAGGCAAAGAAGTGTTATAATTAAGAAAAATTTTTTATAGGAACAAAATTATGAAACATTTTTGGTAAGAACTTATGAATATTATTTTTGTAGGAAAAAAATTATAAATTTTCTATACAAAAAAAAAATTTTTTATATAAAAAAAAATTATTAAAAATTTTTTATAGAAAAAAAAAATTATTAAAATCTATAATATAAAATATACAAAAAATTATTATAAGTTTTTAATACAAGAAAAATTATTAGAAATTTTTTATAGAAAAAAATGTTATTAAAAATTTTTTATGGAAAAAAAAAATTATTAGACATTTTTTTATAGAAAACTTTTATTATTAGAGATTCTTTATAGAAAAGATTTATTGTTAGAAATTCGTTATAGAAAAAATTTATTATTAGAAATTTTTTATAGAAAAAAAATTATCAGAATTTTTTTATAAAAAAAAAATTATAGTATTTAAAAAAAAATTATTAGAAATTTTTTATAGAAAAAAATTATTATTAGAAATTCTTTATAGAAAAAATTTATTGTTAGAAATTTTTTATAGAAAAAATTTTTTATTAGAAATTTTTTATAGAAAAAAAAATTATTAGAATTTTTTTTATAGAAAAAAAATTATAGGAATTTAAAAAAAAATTATTTGAAATTTTTTATAGAAAAAAAATTATTAGAAATTTTTTGTAGACAAAAAAAATTATTAGAAATTTTTTATAGAAAAAAGAATTATGAAAACGTTTCTTTTCTATAAAACAAAACGATCACAAACATTTAACTTAAGCAAATTACTTTTTTCTATAATAAAAAATAATACAAAAAATGTTTATTGCAAAAAGCTAATACACATATTTTTCTATAACAAAAAGAAATTTAAATATTGTTCTAGCAAATGCAAATACTTCCAAACCAAAAATAGGGCACATAATTTTCTATATCAAAAAAATAATGCAAATATTTTTCTAAAACAAAAAGAAAGCACATACACATATTTTTCTATAAAAACAAACAAATAATTTTCTGTAGCAAGATGTGAGGCAAATAATTTTCTATATCAAAAAGTAATGGAGATAGTTTTCTATATAAAAAAATAATGCAAATTTTTTTCTATAGCAAAAAATATATAAATACTTTTCTTTAACAAATAAAAATGTAAATATTTTTCTTTAAAGAAGAGTAATGCAAATAAATTTCTATAACAAAAAGATATGCAAATATTTTTATATAAGAAATGTAATGGAAAAAACTTTTCTATAGCTAAACAAACATAATGCAAATATTTTCTATATCAAAAAATAATGCAAATATTTTTCTATAAACAAAAATAATGCTCATATTTTTCTGTAGCAAAAAATAATGTAAATATTTTTCTATATAAAAAAGCAAATAATATTCTATAGCCAAAAATAGTACAGAAATTTTTGTATAAAAAAAGCAAATAAAATTGTATATTAAAAAGTAATGGAAATATTTTTCTCTATCAAAAAATAATGCAAATATTTTTCCATAGCAAAATTTATACAAATATTTTTTATTTTTCTATAAAAAAAGTAATGCAAATAATTTTTAATAGCAAAAAGTAATATAAATAGTTTTCTATATCAAAAAGAATACAAATATTTTTCTGTAATAAAAAGCGCTACAAATAATTTTTTATGACAAAAAGTGATGCTAATATTTTCTATGCAAAAAATAATGCATATATTTTTCTTTAACAAAAAATAATACAAATAAATTTCTGTAATAAAAAATAATGGAAATAAATTTTAAAATAAAAACTAATGAAAATTTTCTCTATAGCAGAAACTAATGCAAATTAATTTCTATAGCAAAAACTAAAGCAAATTTTTTTCTATAGCAAAAATTAATACAAATTTTTTTCTATAGCAAAAACTAATGCCAATAGTTTTCTACACCAAAATGGAATGCAATTATTTCCTATATTGAAAAATATTGTAAAATTTTTTACTAAAATAAAAAATAATACATTTTTTATAGTAAATAACTGGAAAATTTTTTCTACAACAAAAAACAATACAGTATTTTTCCTAGAACAAACAATTATGGCAAAGTTTTATAACAAAGAATTATGGTAAATTTTTACTACAGCAAAAAAAGCTAATTTTTTTATAGAAAACCATTATGGCAAACTTTTTTACAGTAAAAAATTATGCAAAAAAAATATTTTCTTTAGCCAAAAAATATGGCAAAAAATTTTTTTCTCTAGCAAAAAGTGATGGTAAAGATTTTTTTCTATAGCAAAAAGGGAAGAAAAAAGATTTATTGCAAAAATGTTTTTCTATGACATAAAATTATTGCTACTTTTCTGTACCATAAAATTATGGAAATACTTCTTTTCTATAGCATAAACTTATGCCAAACATGTTTTTCTATAGCATAAAATTATGGCAAAAAATTTTTTTATAGCATAAAATTGTTTTCTATAGCAAAAAATTATGGAAAAAATTACACTTAAAAATAAAAATTTTTATTTTCTATAGGAGAAATTACAGCTGTGCTTTAATGAGCTTTTTTGCCGTAGGCTTAATATGGAAAGATATTTTCTTTACAGAAAAAGTTTAGCATTTATTTCTTCTCTAGATTAAAAGTGCAGCAACCTATTTTCCGTAATAGCTGCAATACTTATTAATGAAAAAAATGTGGAAATAATTCTTCTACTATAAAAATATGGCAAATCATTTGAAAGATATGGAAACATTATTTTATAGAGAAGAAGGGAAGCATGCTTATGAATAATCTATTCTGCAATAAAATTTGCATTTCAGCCCACGTAACAATTGTTTGCTTCTATGCTTCGCTTTAGGTTTTTACCATGTATCTTATAGAAAGGGGCAATTTCCTAACTTAGCTGATTTGAACGCAATGGCACATCTGATTTACAAGTATAAATTGCGGATTAGTCATTTCGCTAAAATTCAAACCATTTTTAAGCAAAACTCTCTTTCTCTCTCCATTATCAGAGTGGAGTGTTACTTAGTTTTGTGAGTTTTCTAAAATAGCCTATCCTATTGTAGGAATAACTGCTCTCAGATTTTTATTCAGTTTTATGGCAAATTTATTGCAGTCACAGATAAATTTTAAGCCACTGTTCGTATTGTGACATTTATTGTTAATAATTCTTTCTTGCTGTTTTCAATATATTCATGCAGGAGTATTTATGCGATTCCTGTTTTATATTCCTGTTATATATTTTGTTTTAATAAACTGAGAACATAAAAATTGTCTGACATGCAACATCCAAATGACAATATAACTGTCAAAATGACACTTGTATAAACACGTTTATGTATAAATAAAAGATGCCAACATTTAAAAACTGAAAATGAATTTATTGAAACGTGAAAAATTACAGCACAAATAAACATTTTGTTGTAACAAACATTTTGATGAAAAAATGTTTTACAAATTTTATATATTTAAAAAAATACACTTAAAAAATTGTATGTAAACATTTTTTGTTAGGCTTCGAACTATATAAATGGGTGTTCATCATTAAATTGGCTACTTGATAATAATTCTAATGGGGCATGCTATAACTTGTTTAAAATTTATTTAATGGACAATGAGTGGCATCAAGTTATAATGCCCTGTTTGTTGTGATCAAACAGTTTTTAATCGGCATGTTACTGGTAACTGTAGTTAAAATGAATATCTAATTTAATGCACCAGTTATTAATGATTTGTATGTTTACGTATATATCGGGTTTTTCAACAAGGAGTTTGTTTTTTAATTGTGGCAACATCAAAACATGACATGTTTTGACATTTAGTTTTTAGTCGAGTTCGTAATAGATGCATTGGCAATTGTTTCAATGAATTTAATTTCGCAGGCAAATCACATTAAAATAATTAAAGTCCATTATGAAAATTGTGGTCCTGTTAAAGTTACATTTCGTAAAATTCATCCTTCTGAGACCGCTATTAAGAATTTGGCTGTTAAATTTGAGTTGACAAAATGTGCCCAACACCAAAGTATGCTCGACCGGGTCGTTAAAACAAAAACTTAAAAGTCGTGAGCCACAGCCTGAAGCAGATCTAAATTTCTCAATTACTCGATGTTCTCAACATATCCAAAACCACCACCTGGCGAATTTTGCTTAAAGATTTGACTTTAAAGCCTTACAAGGTTCAACTGGTGCAGTAAGTGAAGCTAACCGATCATTCACAACGTTATAGATTCATTCAATTCTATTAAGAACAACCGCATAGTTTTTCTGAAAAAATAAAGTTTTCAGACAAAGCCCATTTTCACTTGTCGGGGTATGTCAGCAAGCAAAATTGCAGCATTTGAGCTTCTGAAAATAGAGCGCTTATTGAGAAGCCTTCAAATGCTCAACTTGTCGCTTTATTTTTCTTTTTTTTTTAAGAGAAGTAGCACTTCAGGCAACAATGCCTATTTAGTTAAGTACCGTGCTACATTCTTTAGGAAAGGGATAGAGAAGAGATGAATCAGTTGGTGAAAGTAGAAGGATAGTCGGAAATTAACTGCCGTATATAAGACAGCACAGCGACCAGTGTCTATGCCTTCATCGCTGAGCAGACCCACCGACAGTCAATTTTTATTTTTTGTAGTGAAAAAAACCAAGGTCTTCGTTGGGAATCGAACCCACAACCCCCACACTGACAAGCTAGTACACTACCTACTAGCCTACAGGGGTGCTTTGTGGTTTAAAGACGTGATTGGGCCGATTTTGTTCGAAGATCAGGCTGGAAATGAAGTAACGGTCAATGAATCACGCTATCGCGAGATGCCAACAACTCAATGTTGGCCTGTTATTGACGCCGTGCATAACATTGACATGTGGTTTCAACAGGATGGTGCCACATATTACACAGCCAATGAAACGAATAAGTGATTGCAAACCAAATTTCCCGATCGGAAACCTTCAAGAAAATTAGCAGCCAGATCGTGCGATTTAACACCACTAGATGATTTTTTGTGGAAATATGTTAAGGACAGAATCTATACGGAGCCAATCGTATCGATTTCAGCCTTAAAACTCAAAATCCGTTATTTGATTAACAAAATAGAACCGCCATTTTGCCAAAAAGTGATTAAAAGCTTTGATGAAAGAATCGACATCTGTCAGTGTGGTAGTGGTGGACATTTGCTAGATATCAGTTTTCATTCAGAGTTGCCGAACTTTTTCGTAATACAATAATACTCTGAATCATGATAATCTAAATTTGTTTTATTTTGTTTTAGAAAACAACCTTCTTGTTGAAAAATCATTTTTATTGTTTACAAAATTTGTTATTTAAAAAATTAGTCTGTCCCACTATTGTTACATATGCTACCATGAGTTTGCTTAAGAATTTAAATGAAATCTTATCTTGTTTAACCTAAATAAGTAAATGTTGGGTCCTACAATTTTTTTAATTATTTTCCATTTTTCTTTTAAAATTTACACGACAACACTAAGTAAACTATTTAGATAAGTAGCAGCTTTCATTCTCTGTAAATATGCATAACACTCCAAGCTTAAACTAATAGTTTCAAGTCTCAAATGATAACCTATCAAAAGAAGAATTTCAAATAAAAATGCAAGCGTGTTATTCACTTAAAGCAAGATTCTTAATGAGAGTGAAAAAAATGTAAGAGAAAAATGAAAACAACTTTTATGAGCACCTGTTAACTAGAAATCTATGAGTAATACAGAAAAAGTCAGTAATGTCAACTTTAAAATTATAAAAAAAACAGCTATAAAATAAAGAAGGAAGCAAGCGTTGTTGAAAACAAATTCTTAACTTTTATTTCTGATTAATTTAAAGAAAATTCTTTTAAATAATAAATAAAAACGTGTTTGATTTTACGAGCACTAAAAATAGTAAAAGAATTTTGTTCGAAAAATAAAGAAAATAGTATTGAGACATAAAGGAAATATTAGTTCTTTAAAACTGTCTAAGTGAAACTATCGGCCATTTTTTATTCAAGTATGAAGCTTTAAATTGACAACACTTCTTAACTACCGGTTATTTTGTAAATTATCATTTAGGTGTAGTTCGTTTTAAATAGACTGACGCATTAATGACGTTTCCAAACTGTGCAAATGGGGCTTCTAACAAGATTACCGTTTACCCGGATTTTCATAAGCGAATTTTGTTTAGCGCTGTGATCACTTTTGTTTGAATGGCTATGCCAATAAACAAAACCGCCATATTTGGAGTCATGGTAACCCTCAAGTGTATGCTCAACCAGCAATACATCTACAAAAAATGACTGTTTGGGGCTGGTGGAATAATTGCTTAATTGGGTATGATTTTACATCAACCCGCGTCAAATTTGTTTTGTAAATATACCGGTTTCAGCTATGTGCCATCTTGAGTATTCTTTTTTCTCAATACTAAAGAGGGCACATCACCGAAACCGGTATGTTTACAAACCAAATTTGACGCGGGTTGACGTAAAATCATACTCCGTCGGACAATATGCGCACAAATGAATAAATGCTTTTTACTTCTTTAAAGCTAATGCTAGTCAGAACGTTACAGTGTCTAGTGACCGCTATAGAGCCATGGTTATTGAGTTTTTCATTCATCAATTAAACAACCATGATGTGCAGAAGCTGTGATTTCAGCAAAATTGCGCAACATGTCATAGAATTTTAATACAATTGATTCATTGAAGTCAACGTTTGGTGTATCGGACCAGGGTATTGGCGTCAAATATCGTGCGATTAGCCGGTCTAGACTTTTTTCTCTAGAGATATGTGAAGTCTTTAGTCTACGCCGATAAGCCCTGCACGATTAACTACTTGGGAAACAAAATTCACCACGTTATTGCAAATATACTGTCACAAGTTTTTAAAAAGTCATTGGACTTCCAGAGTAGACTATGTTCGAGCTAACCGCTGCGGTTATATGTCACAAGTCACGTTTAAATTAGATTGTCAGAAAATTATCAGTCATGTCTATTTAAAAAATTTATCTTTGGATTACTCCACTATTGTTATCTATTGACAGTCTATAGATGTATCCCTCACCCTCACAGACTATCACATGTATCTCCTCTACTTAAAACTATAATTCGTGGTTCAAATAAACAATAAGATATTACGCTTGACAACATCTAATGATAAAGAATAATTAATAAATTTCTGTAAACTGACTATTTTTTACAAATTCTTTTTTACAATTCTTTCTTTACAAAATCCTTTGAATTGAATTCACATTTGAATAATTATTTCTGAAGAACAGTAGCTGATAACATCGAGTTGAACGAAACGGAATTTTGAAACAGATATTAGAAATCTGAAATTCGGCTGCCAGTGCGAAAGATACATCATTGTTCTGTGGCTTGTTAGCATTGACAATCTGATTAATCAGAGCCTGCAACGATAAATTGGAACATGAGCTCCGGATTATCATGTTAAACCTCGTAAGCAGAAAATGAGCAATTGTTTCTGAACCGTTACAATATCAGTACATATTGTGGGTCCCATCGTACCGAGCGATTTTTTAAATTGGTCTCACAAGTGATATGTACAAGTGTTTTATTATGAACGAGTCAGTGAACTCTTTAGCCCATCTTTTAATGAAAGCAATTTCTCCTCAATTTCTCCTTATTTGGTGTCCATCAAAATTTCCAAATTCAAGATATTATCCATCAATTTCAATTGCTGTTTTCTTAAAAAGTGATGATCATCATACAAATTTTTTCCCCAGAAACAAATACACTCGCATTTCAGTAGATTAAATCTCTTTGAGTTTATATCGCACAAGCTTTGAAGGCTATTCATGATAATTTTGACATCATCTGCAACAGCAAATGTTGGAGAATTGAATAAGGTGTGGGAGAAAGAAAAAAATAAAATTTGCCAAAGATAACTGTCTTGAGATAAAATTGAGATATCTCTCGAGGTCTTGCTTTTAAATAGCACACATTGCTTCCGATCAAACAGATCCAGCTAAATCCAATTAAGGGCATCGCTGCGAAACCCAGCAAACTCTATTTATGCAAAAGAAGTTTATGATCAACTTTGTCGGCTATTTTGCTAAGTCCGTGTAAATACCATCAGGTTGCTTAGCTTTGACAAAATTGTGATTAATTATTGTTGTAAAATGCAATAAACTGGTAGTAGTTGAACAGTTTTTATGGAAACCATATTAATAAGGCCACAAAACTTAGAATGTGTGATGGCAGAAATAATCCAGTACAAGTTTTTTCGTGGAGCTCTGGTATTGTTCGTTTATACGTTTTATAAACGTTTTGTGGTGAGCTCTTTATTGCAAAATAAATAACAAAAGATTTTTAAATTAATTACAAGTTCAACAACACACAAAGTTGACACTACAGAACAATTTACTTAAGGTGTACGTCTTCACTTCACGAATTCTTTTTTAAAACTAACTAACTATGCACTCAAATGCCGCCTTTTATATTTGTCCCCTGGGAGTCTAAAAAAATTAAGAATCTTCTACTCCCTTTGTATCACATTTTGTTGTTGTTATAGTATTCATTCAATGTATAGGCGCCTATAGGTCTGTGTGTATTTTTGTTTTTGGGCTGATAAAGTTTCTTCCTGGAATTTATATTAAGATAGTTGTTGTTGACTTGTATACATAAGTTTTCTTAGAAAACATTGCAGTTAGTAAACAGCACACCTAATTGTTGCTATTTGGCATGTATAAAATTTCTACGCCGTTTGTAACTAGCAAGTTGTTGTTGTCTTGCGTGCATAAGTTTTCTTAGCAAGCCACGTAGTTAGTAAACAGCATACCCAGTTGTTAATTTATTTACCCAGTTGTTAATTTGTTATTGTTTATTTTCTTTTAAAACTTAATCAAGACGCATCCGTAAAATTATTATGCTCGGCTTTACAATTCCGCTGTTATTTAAAATGTTGGACTTGCGACCAGATTTAAACAGTGGAAAAAATATGACTCTCTCCACAATTTAGAAAAATATCCATATTTTAGGAGAATATTTTACAAACTTTTAAACTTCAATACCGCTGTATAAACATCCTTTAGAACGTCAGCTTAAAATATTAAGTAGAGTTTATGTTGGCATTATGATATATGGTTATTTATGCCTTGGCTGCTAGTTGGGTTTGGAAAGAGAGGGTTTTGGATACAAATATGTCAATATGAAGCCACATCTTGAATAATTTTAGGGTTGGGTGCATGAGTTTAAATGGTTGCGCATTCTGGTATTTTTTTTTTCCATGTGCGTCTTATTTATTTTAAATTTGTTATTCAAGTTTGCAGGTAGCACGACAATTATTCTGTGTTTTGGGATTATTTTAGAATTTAAAAAGTTTAGAGTTATAAAAAGAAGCTTGAAAGAAACTCATCATCTGCTAAATGATTCTTTCTTGTATGAAGACCAAAGAGATGAGTCCGAGTGATTTCATATATTACGATCAAAAATTGTTGTGTAGCGCTGTGTCCATTAAGTTAGAAAAAATTATTAAACTCGTGATTGAAATATTTATTCTCAGTAGAATCATTTTAAAAATACTATAACAAATTAAAAAAAAAATATGTATATATAAAAATAAAAACTTATTATTCAAGCATAATTTGTTTATAAAAAAATTAAAATAATATGTTTCTTATTGTTTTCAATATTTCACCACACCATTGGGTGGTTTCTGCAGGATAAGAAAAAGTGTATATAAAAAATTATTATTCAAGCACAATTTGTTTATATAAAAAATTAAAATGATATTTTTTTTGCTTTGAATATTTCACCACACTATTTGGTAGTTTCTGTAGGAAAAGGATAAGTGAATATTAAAATTTATTATTCAAGCACAATTTGTTTATATAAAAAATTAAAATAATATTTTTTTTGTTTTCAATATTTCACCACACCATTGGGTGGTTATAAGGAAAAGTGATAAGAAAAAGTGTATAAACTATTTAATAAATCAGCCAATTAATGAAAAAATGTTGACAGACAAATTCAAAATAATTGAAAATATTAATATTTGTTCTTCTCCCGAAGATGCCACTCAAATGTGTGGCGAAATGTTGAAAACAAAAATAAAAATTAACTTAATTTTTTATATGAAGACCTGGTGCTTGAACAAGAAATTACTTTAAAAAAGCTCCAAAAATTAAAAAACTATAATTATTATATAAATAAATAAATATTTTATTTCAAAATAACATAATTTAGTTGGTCTTAGTGAACTAGAAAAGCCTTTAATACTGAACTGAAAAATTATGCATTAAAATGACTGTTAAATTTCTAAAAGCACTAATTTCAAAATGCTGTGTAAAATAACAGAATAATACAAAGTGTTATTGACACTGAGAGGAAAAGAGAGAAGTATAAGACGGTAACAGTTAAGATGATATAAAAGAGAAATATAAATTTAACAGCTGTTTTCTGAGAAAATATCTTTTTTTTATCGGTTTCTAGATTTATTTCTGGTTTAATGTTCTTCACTGTTTTAAGCTGATTCTTGGTTTCCAGTTTGTTTGTTAAAAGTCATTCACCTTTTTGTTTGCTTTTGCTGTTATTTCTTTTCTTTGACCATTATTAGCATTTAGTCTTTTATGGTTTGTTTAAAAAGCACCCAAAACTTCACTATTACAATTGAGTATGAATAAATACATATTTTAGTAATAAATAAAAATTTTAATAAATAAATAAGTAAATAAAATTCTTTGCTTAAATATGTTATTTATGTTAATTTTTAAAGCATATCACATTGTTTATTTACCTTTACCTTTAAAAATCTACTAGGTCTTGGCTAATCGATTCAATTTGAAATGTAAATAGATTGTTGTGAAAAAGATGTTGAAACTGTATCACTCATATTTTGGGAGGGGTCAGGGAAAAATAAGTTTATATTTAAATATTACGTGTTATTATATACGTTCCTTTTATTCTACGCAATTGCTCACCTGATACCTTTAAGGTTTTGTCATAATTTTGAGAGATTAAAGCCAGACTTGAAGTGTTTAATTTTCAGTTTTGTTTCCTCTGTATTCATCCAGTAATAGCCTACAACAGAGAAATGCATTTATAATAAGTGACCAAACACGCGGCTGTTCTATACTCGCTAGGTTTTTTGTAACTGCTACACTTGCTCTTGCTATATTTATACAGTACTATACAATTAAGGCATTACTATTGCTATTAATTTACCCCTCTGATGGCTTACTTAATGCTGGTTCAACATGCGTAACTTAGCTTTGTATTTATTAGCGAGTAAAAACGTCAATATAAATGCAATATGGAAAAGTCTGGCAACTTTTTTTTTTTTTTTTTTTAATAATGATTATAGTTATACATCTGAGACAATGTTCCATTAAAATAAATCTGCAACAGCAACAGACGAGAACATAAATAGCTAGTTGTTATTTATTTTATTGTGTGTGCATAACCTGGAGCCCTTGTTGCTTAGTGGTTCCATGCTATAACTTTTATGACTGATATCTACTATCAAAACTCTACAAAAGTCAACAAAACTTTGAGCCATTTAAAATGTTTTTCTTTTGCAATTCTTATTCTTAAGGCCTCGAATAATTTTAATTTTAATTTTTTTTTTGTTTTTTTTATAAGAGAAGTAGCCCTTCAGGCAACAATGCCTATTTAGTCAAGTAGCGTGCTACATTCTTTAGAAAAGGGATAGAGAAGAGATGAAACAGGTGGCGAAAGTAGAAGGATAGTCGGAAATTAATAACAGATAGTCGGAAAAGACAGCACAGCGATCAATGACTATGCCTTCATCGCTGAGCAGCCCCACCGACAGTCAATTTTTATTTTTTGTAGTGAAAAAAATCAAGGTCTTCGTTGGGAATCGAACCCACAACCCCCATACTGACAAGCTAGTACACTACCTACTAGCCTACAGGGGCACCTACATTTTTTTTAATCTCTAATTCAGTTTCTTCTATATTCGATCACTAATAGTCTACAAAAGTTTTAAACTAATTTCAATTAAAGCAGCACTTAGAAATATCCTGCGATTAAATTCATGTCAGTTGCGGTAAAATAAATTGAACCAACAATAAAATATATACATAAATAACGTCTCGTAACCGCTAAATTTGCTGTTGCTTTATTTAAATAGTTCTATATAATTAAGTCATTACTGCTGTTATAAAGCTATTATTCAGATGGCTTAATTAATGCTGCTTCAACAGCTACAACTTAAATTTATATTTATAAGCGAGTAAAAACGTCCATATAAATGCAATATGGAAAAGTCTGGCAACCTTTTCTTAATAATTATTACAGTTGTAGTTCGGAAGAAATGCTCCATTAAAATAAATCTGCCGCAGCAACTGAGAAGAACTTAATTGCCTAGTTGTTGTTTGTTTTAAGATGTATGCATAAGCTGAAGTTATTTTTGTGTATTGTTTTAAGGATCATAATGTTACCCTGATATAAAATGTATACCTGTATAATTTACATCTATTATGGTAGCAAAACTTTGAGTTATTAAAGAGGTTTTACTCTTTGAGTTCTTATTCTTTTAGCTTTTGTTCGGATACTTTTAATTTTTCTCTTAAGCTAGATAGGTGATCTTAGTTGTCAACTATTAATTGTTAAGCTTTTTCCATTCTGATGTCATTCATTTTGGTGTTGAAATATCGTTATTGCCTATGTTAATAAGGGAAGCCAGACTGTTTCGTCCTGCTGACTTCCAATTGGATTTTGAACAAAACACAAAGAGCCTTCGGTAATATGTTTTACTATTAAAATCTTTATTTGTATGGAAAACACCAGGAATAGTTCAATTTTGAAATTTACGGGTATGTTATTTGGTTTAAATTCAATTTAGGCCTGCGCACGAGCAACTTAACTTTTGCAATTCTGAATTGTGCAGAAGTTAACTTTGCTAGTAAAAGTTTTCGTTAAGTTTTTTACACAAATTTTTTTATTACAATTTAATTAGTTTTAATGATGCCAGATCGATTCTGAGTACGTTGCTCACAGCCGATGTGTTTGTTACAATCGGAGAGCACTTTCGAAGCGATGATATTTACCTCTGCCCTGCAGTATCCGCATTTTCGAAATCTTCTTTATAGTTTGACTTTCCTTATCGTGTTTAATCTTTGTCTCTGTCTTTTATACAGTGGGTCTTAAGTTTTCCTTTATCCAATTGTTTTTCTTCAATAACTTTCAAGTTTTATAATTTTTCGATAATCTTTGCAAGGCGATGTTAACACCCAAGATGCGTACAGAATTTTGATGCAGCTGAAGTGACGCATTTATTTTTAGGAAATTGATTTCGTGTGCTGGCATATTTAATTGCTGCATCAGTTTAAAGATTAACGGCTCCTTTGATATTTATTTCCCAGTTTAGCTCCTTTAAGGGTCGTCACATTTTTATTTCATATGGATCCGACTTGTGTTTATTTTATTTTCTTAAATAACTCGTATAAATGATGGAACCTTCAAGCGGGCAATTGAGCAAACATGGCATTCCCTTTGTTGCAACTTTATTTTTATTTATTGCTTGTTATGTATTAATTACTTCAAAGAACTATAATTCCAAACATTTTTAATTACAGTAACTCAACAAAGACCCTTAAATATTTATTGCATTTATTTAAACTAAAAGGGAATTTCCTTAGTAACCCCTCTGTTTGAATCCTCTTGCTTTTGAATTAATCATCACAAATTAGAATAAAAAAGAGAAGAAATTTTAATTAAAATTTATATTCACCCAGTGATACTTTAGAGCAGTAATGATTTGTTGCATTTCATTTGCAACAATTTATTTTCTCTCTCTCTCTCTCTCTAAACTCCTGCATTAATTTTTAGCTTGAAAATCAAAATGTTTCATGTACTCAAGCAATTATTTTTCTAACTAAAATCTCTCGTCTTTTACTTTGAGACAAACTGACTGCGATTAGTTTCTGTTTCGTTTTTGGCATTCGCATCACATACATTATCAACATCACAGTCATGTATAGTGTTATTTGAAAGATTTTTTTTTCCCCAGAAGAGTAATTTAGATTAAAACAAACCAATTCCTTAATGTGGATTTTTTTTTCATGTTGAAGAAAAAGAAAAATTATATACATTCGTTTGCCAATGAGTGTATTAAACATTTTTGCACTTAGTTGTTATAAACAGGGTTTACCAATAGGGAAGTATATGCTAAAAAAAATTACTGGAACATCAACTATGCTACCTGCAGCTAAGAGTTATGTTATTAATTATAATATAAGCGAATGACAGCTTTATCAAGTTGTTCATGGAATTCATCATTACATACTCTAATATGCAGTAGTAAAACACCGCCTTATAATTACAACCCGTCTGTTCGAACATGCTATTTAAATAGTGCCAGTTGTATTCGAAAAACTAGTAGTATACACAAAAGATTCCTTAATGTATATTATTATAAAAAATCGATTATTTAAAAAAACACTAATTAATACAAAAAACGTTAAGTTTCCAAAAAAAAAATCGCCAAATAAAATAAAAACGCTAAATATGAAAAATATACTTCCAAGTAAATCAGAAATAAGACAAGACAAGACAAGAAAAGACAATAATGTCGATTTGTTTGCTTGAAATATGCATTTATTACAATAACAAAATAAGTTGTACATTATTCAAAGCACTGTGTCCATCGTTAACCACTACCTTTTCCCACCTTTCTGATAGCATATGAATTCCGTTTCAAAATAAATTGTTCCGGTTTAGAAGTAAAAAATTAATCAAGCCAATTTCTGCTATCACTTCAGAAGAGTGAAGCATATTCCCGTAAGGGTGTTCTGCTTCGATCGAAAGAAATTTTTATTCAGAAGAGACGAGATCTGGGCTATAAGGGGGATAAGCGAAAACTTTCCACTGTTTTCCAAATAGTTTTTGGGCGGTCTTAAACCTTTGGCCAAGTGTTCTCATGATGAAAGATTACTGCCTCCTATCATGTCATTTTGTTGATTCAAACGAATTAATTGTTTGTCTACGGCACACATCCCCTGTGTTCGCCTGAACCGATTTCAATAGCTCATAATACATAATACCCTTCTGATTCCATGTAATACAGAAAATTACCTTGAATTCATGAATATTCGGCCATGACGTTGATTTTTGTTTTTTCTTTTTAAAGAGAAGTAGCACTTCAGGCAACAATGCCTATTTAGTCAAGTACCGTACTACATTCTTTAGGAAAGGGATAAAGAAGAGATGAAACAGATGGTGAAAGTAGAAGGATAGTCGGAAAATAACTGCCGTATAAAACAGCACAGCAACCAGTGACTATGCCTTCATCGCTGAGCAGCCCCACCGACAGTCAATTTTTATTTTTGTAGTAAAAAAAATAAGCTTTTCGTTGGGAATCGAACCCACAACCCCCCTACTGATAAGCTAGTACACTACCTACTAGCCTACAGGGGTTAGTTGGCTGAGCATAACATATGGCTTTTTGTGCTTGGGTTATCGTTCATCAACAGTAACAATACGAGGTTTGTTTTGTATCGATAAAGCTCCCCTCGGGGACACACAATTTGGATGGATCTCTTTCCCATTTTGACGTATGCTTTCGGGGGTAAATAGCGGCACCAGTTGCATGGGCTAGCAGGAGCCCGATACTGGAAGAGACATAGGACTCTCAAAGTCCGATTAGTGACTTATTAAACACACACTGGTACCACGGGCACTAGTTGCCCACAGGGTTATGGCCCTATTCTGGTTATTGATGAGGCCCCTTGTTGAGCAACGTAGTGACTGTGGTTTAATCGATTTGTGAAGAAAGTTCCGAAGAGGTGTTAACGAAAAGATAAGATTAATATCCAAATAAATATCCTAATTGCTCTTGTAACAGGACTAGGAGTTAGATAGTGTCCAAATTTTTAGCAAGGAGTGGGGGCACGACCCTGCTACCATGCACTTGAAAATTGCTATTAAGGCGTATATTTACCCAGTGTGTATATGTTGTAGGGCGTTGGTGATCGCTTTCCTACACCCAGTAGAAAGACCGTCATCAGAGTATAGTCTCATGACTCGGTGCTGATGTAAATCCTATTACACCGATCTAACACGGTTTTCGAAATGAAAAATCGCCTTTTAATATCCCTTGATTTTAAACGTAGGGAATTAGCTTGCTGTATGACTCCTGGTAACCAAGAAATTTTTTCTTGCATTCGTCAAGTAATGCTTCGAACTTTTCATATTTTTTCGACTGAGCTGGTCTGCCCTTCGCTTCTGTGTCGAAATAACCACTTTTGAATCACGTAAACCATGCTTCACAAGTTTTTTAAGCTGGTGCATATTGACCGTAAGCTTCTGCCAACAACTGATTACTTTCAGTAGCCTAAAACTCTAATTAAAAGGGTATGCCAATAGTAACCTTTATTTTGCACCAGATTATTCAAGTATTGTAAACTAAGTATTTTAATACCCGCTATATGAACAAGTGCAAACAGCACAAAAGCATCATATAAACTATAGTAATATGACTTTAGCCTTTATGACTTTAGTTTTTTAATCGTATAGACGGACATTTTAAAATTTTCATAGGAGACGTAAGTTTAAGTGAACAATTTGAACTTTAAAATTTAAGGAGGTTTCCATAGATAACATAAATTTGGCCTTATCTCTTAAATCGTTATAGGCTGGCGCTTTAAATTAGCTGCCTTAAGAACAAAACTTTTAATAAAATCAAATGATCGTTTTTCTGATGATAAAGTGACATTTGATGTATATGGCCTTCATTCCTGGCTCGTAATCGGCAACCAAAAAAGGGTTTTTCAACAAGCAGTTTGTTCAAAATGTAGATTAAGAGCATTCGAATTTTTAGTGTATTATGAGAAGAAAATTTTGATAGTTATGAATCTGGCAAATGGCCACCACGACCACGCTGACAGATGTCGATTCTTTCATCAAAGTTTTGGCAAAATGGCGGTCCTATTTCATGTTTCACATCATGGAAGGCTGAAATCGGTTCGATTCGCGCTATCTATCTATGTACTTGACATAGATCCACAAAAAATAATCCAGTGGTGTTAAATCACATGATCTGGCTGTCCACTTAACTGCTGATTGTCGTGAAATTATGAGATCGGGAAATTTGGTTTGCAGTAAATTGATCGTTTCATTAGCTGTGTGACATGTGGCACCGTTCTGTTGAAAACACATGCCAGTGTTATCCACGGCGTCAATAACAGGCCAAAATTGAGTTGTTAGTATTTAGCGATAGTGCGAACCATTGAACGTTAGCGCATTTCCAGCATTGTCTTCGAAAAAAAACGATCCAATCACGCCTTCAGACCACATAGCGAATTATAAAGTGACACGTTGATTATGCAAAGGCTTCTCAATAGGATTTTCAGAAGCTCAAATGCAGCAATTTTGCTTCATGACACACACTGACAAGTGAAAATGGGCTATGTCTGAAAAAATGGTTTTTTCAGAAAAATCAACCGGTTGTTCCTAAATGAATTGAGCAAATCTACGGCAAAAAGAATTGCTGGTAGGCTTCAATTCCTGCACGAGTTGAATCTTGTAAGGCTTCAAAGTCAAATCCTTATGCACAATTCGCCATGTGGTGGTTTCGAATAACCCCAATTGTTGAGAACATCAAGGAATTGAAAAATTTGAATGTGCTTCAAAACTGTTGCTCACGGCTGCAATGTTTTCAGTTAAACAAACCAGTCGAACATGCGTTGATGTTCGCACATTTTGTATCCAACATGTCGACTCAAAATTTAACTACCAAATTCTTACTAGCAATTTTAAAAGGGCGATTATATTGTGCAAAAATATCACGAACTTTACGAAATGTAATTTTAACAGAATCGCCATTTTCATAGTGAATTTTAATTATTTTAAAGCGTTTTTTGTGCTAAATTGAATTCATTGTAACAATTGCCAATGTATCTCCTAGAAATATGTCAAAAAAATAAATGTCAAAACTATTGTGTTGTTGGTGTTGCCATATTTACTAAAAATTAATAGATGCCCCCATAGAAATTTCCTTTTTAAAGGGTTCTATTCTAAATTTACTCAAGGATGGCCAAAAAGTAGTGCGAAGCAGTCACATACACAAGTCCAATTCGAACTTTGAGAATTTATGTCAGAAATAGTTAGCCGATTTCCGTGCTTCATGCGAAATAGTATTAATGCTTAAACCCTTAGTTAAGATTTTTCTGACTAGGATCTTTAGAGATGCACATTCATCAAGATTTAAATTTATTCTCCAGTTTTTTGTTAACACTCCTAAAATCTATTGCCCCCATCCAAATATACAAAATTTAGCATCTCTTATAAAATTAATACAAGTTCATCTCTCACGATAATACTGAAGGTAGTGATACTAATATACGAATCAGAAGATAAATAACATCAAAATTACTTAATTGTTTTGTATGTTGTAAACAACAAATACTCACAAAAATACTTGATATCTTATCTCGACAGAAAACAACATTAACAAACTAAATATAATGAAAACGAAGAGAAAAGAACTCTTGTAAGGTGGCATGACGTGTGAGAGAGGTACAAGTGAAAATTGTATTCATTCATGTTGTAATCATACAAAAATAATATTCAAGACATAATGATGCACTTTACACAACAGCAAACGTACGCTTAGATAGATAGATGAATGGATGGATGGATGGATGTTTGGATGGTTGCATGAACGACTAGATTCTTGTATAAAGGTGTTAGTTAGTCTTTTATTTTGACTTTGTTATACTTATGTTGTGTTTGTATGTTTGTTTGTTTGTTTGTTTGAGTATTTATTATATGCATCAACATGAACTTCCTTTGTTTGTATGTTCATTTACAAAACAACATACCACAGATTAATTTTGATAAAATTTAAATATACCTTGTGTATGCGTATGTGTGCGCGTGTGGCTGTGTGTAATGTGTGTGATTGGTGTAAAGGGAAATGAAATGTGTATAGTGTTTATTATATAGTTTTCTACGAAAATTAAACCTTAAACGGTAAGCACAAAATGAAAACATGTTATTTAAGAAAGAATAATGTGGCTGAGTATCTTGACTTGAAAAGCGGCAAATATTCCTTTACAATACGAATATATTTAAACATATAAGAACCTTTAGCAGTTTTATAGCTAAAAAAATTTTTACATAAAATTCTAAAAATATTAAATATTTAAATCCTGTTGTTAAAAGCTTTGTAGTTCTCTTAACTCCTTCAAAGGTTTTATTTTCCCATTAGTTGCATGCTATAAAATATATACTTGAGTTTTGCCTAACTTTGATTATAACCCCTCCAGTCGTTTAGATAAGATTTAATGTTGCCATTCTGAATTCCTTGCTGCTTGCTGATATTGTTGCCTCTCCTTCTAATGGCAGTTTGGCTTTAAGTTTGTTTGTTTTAAACAAAGTTTGCTTTATATGGTTTTGCCACAATAGCATACTTAGTTATTCACTTATGCACAGTTGTATACTTGTGCTCACATGCATGATACGTTTGGTAACACATACACTCCTTTATGAGCACACACAAACACTATTTTTTTTTTTTTACTTTCGATGTTATTATTTTATAGTGTAATAATTAACAGAAGTGTTTAAGAGAATAGCAGAAAAATTTTGAATACAATACAACTATTTTTCTATCATTTTTTATTACATTTTTGACAACTTTTCGACTTTTTTTCAACTTTTTTTGATAATCGAAATTATATTCGAATTTTCGAAAACCTTAATTAAAACTTATTTTATTGCTAAAATATATAACTATAGTATTTAAAGAGAATTCTATTAAATTTTTGCCAACTTTTCGAATTTTTAAAAAAATCGAAATTATATTCGAATTTTCGAAAACCTTAATTAAGACTTGTTTTATTGTTAAAATATATGTTTATAGCATTTAAAGAGAATTTTATTTAATTTTTGATAGCTTTGCGATTTTTTGATAATCGAAAGTATATTCGAATTTTCGAAAACTTTAATTATGACTTGTTTTCTTACTAAAATATATATCTATAGTATTAAAAGAGTTTTTAATTAAATTTTTGACAACTTTTCGATATTTTGATTATCGAAATTATATTCGAATTTTCGAAAATAATTGTTTTATTGCTTAATTAAGACTTGTTTTATTGCTAAAATATATATCTATAGTTTTTGAAGGGAATTTTATTAAGTTTTTGACAACTTTGCAATTTTTTGACAATCGAATTTATATTCGAATTTTCGAAAACCTTAATTAAGACTTGTTTTATTGCTAAAATATATATTTACACTATTTAAAGAGAATTTTATAAAATTTTTGAAAACTTTTCGAACTTTTTTAAAATCGAAATTATATTCGAATTTTCAAAAAACTTAATTAAGAGTTGTTAATCAAACAAATATATGTCTGTAGCATTTAAAGAGAACTTTGTTATATTTATGACAGCTTTGCCAATTTTTGATAATCGAAATTATATTCGAATTTTCGAAAACCTTATTTAAGACTTGTTTTATTGCTAAAATATATCTCTATAGTATTTTAAAAGTATTTCATTAAGGTTTTGACAACTTTTTGATTTTTTGATAATCGAAGTTATATTCGAATTATCGAAAACCTTAACTAAAACTTGTTTTATTGCTAAAATATATATCTATAGTATTTAAAGAGAATTTTTTTAAGTTTTTGACAAATTTTGGATATTTTGAAAATCGAAATTATATTCGAAATTTCGAAAACCTTAATTAAAACTTGTCTTAATGCTAAAATATGTATATGTAGTATTTGGGGTTTAAATTGAGAATAAAAAATTAATACTAATATAAAAATACGATATAATTTCGATTACAAGCACGTAATAAAATTTTCGAATAACTAAAATTGCAGTTTTTTAAGCTCGATATAATTTGTTTATTATATAACTCATTTAAAGTAATATCACTGTTAAAATTATTAAATCTTAATGGAAAAATTAAATAAATTTGACTTTTGCTTTTATTTTTAATATTTCGCCACACCATTGGGTGGCATCTTTAGGAATTATATATTTTTTTTTACTATACTGAAATCTTCAATCTCGAATTTATTTTCGAGTTATTGAATAATTAAAAATTCATATTTTAAGTGCATAAATATTTGGTTTTATCGTTCAATAATTTTACATCTCTATTTTTTGTTTTAAAATCGAACTTAATTTCGAAATTTTACACGCTTTCTCATTTTTTATAAATGACTTTATGATTTTCTTCTTATTTACTATAATTTGGTATGCGGGGTCCATAAATGATTCACTTTAGTGAAATTCGAAAATAATTTCTATTTTTATCATTTTTTTTTCTTTCGTATAGATTAATTCTAAATTCGAAACTTTCAATTTAGTTCCGTTATTAAATAAATTAGGTTATTATAAATATTTTTTGGTAATCGAAAATGATTTCGAATTGCAGAAAATAAATATTTTATATTTTTAATGCGTCGGAAATATGCTTTCTGACATTCAAAATCCGATATTAATTTTTTTCCTTAATTCGAAATTAATTTCGAAATTTTAATTTTCTTATTATTCGTTATAATATATAAAAATCAATAAATAAATCATTTTAACAAATATTGAAATTAGTTTTTAAGTTTAGTTTCCAATTTAGGTTTGTTATTTAATTAGTTAGGTTATTTTTTGCTAATATTGACAACATAAAATTTCGAAATTAATTTCGAATTGTAGCAAATAAATATTTTATATTATTAATGCGTTAAAAATATTAAAAATTTGAAATAAATTGTTTTCGTGAATTCGAACTTAATTTCGAAATTTAAATTTTCTTATTATTCATGATAATTCATTATACGTGGGCTATAAATTAATAATTTTATCATGTTTTGAAATGAGTTTTTATGTTAAGCTTCAAATTGGGACTCTTATTCGGGGGTAATGATGTTACAAATGCAGAAACTTTAAAAAAGTTCGCATTTCTTGAATCATCGGAAAAAAGTTTTGACAGGTCCCCTATAACAAAATATTTGCTATTTTTGGTTACTTAACTGTAACTTTTTCATGTTCTTTTGTACAGCACTTCACTTGTGTTATAAATTATATTCGCACTTGTTTTTATAACTATTTCTTTCTTTGCCACAAGAAAAAAACAAAACAAACTTTTGTTTTATTATTATCGAAATCGTCATCATCATCATCATCGTCATCATCATCCTCATCACAATCATCATACATTTTAGTAAAAGATGCTGAATCTTTTTTTTTTTTAATTTACTTGTGGCAGCTGTAGTTGCTGTTAGTTCAATGAACCTGTCATACAACTCAAGCAGAATAGTATTTACTTACTCTGCGACTGTTTCGATGCAACCATTTAAGCCATAGAATTATAGCTGTTGTTGTTGCAGCTAGAGTCAGAATAGAACTTGTTATTTAAGCTCTAGTAAATATTTTTTATGTTGTCAGTAGCTGTGATTGTTTTTGTTATTATTGTTATTTTTACAGTCTATAGAATACGCATCCATCTAAGCAACTGTCTCAATAACTCGTCAGTTAGACAGTAATTTTTTTCTTCTAATAACGTTCTTTTGCTATTTCAATATTTATTTTTTGTTGTTGTACAATTATTTCATTTAGTCTCTCGTCTATTTAATTTTATTGTCTTTCTGTTTATTTTATATGTGTCTCTACCGTTTTGTTTAAGGTAAAGCAAAGCACAAGACCATCTATCTATTTAAAACTATCGGTAGGTATTAAAATTCTTTGAAATGTAAGCCAGAAAGTGTTTTTTAAAAGATAGCTACTTTATTATAGGAAATTTTTAAAAGTACTTTTTAGGAAAACTTTAAAAAGCTCGAAGTTTTGGTGACTTACTCTTACTAAATTAAAACTATCCATTCGAATAAAAATTCTTTGAAATATAAGCCAGAATTTGGTTATTGAATTGGGTATTTTATTATAGGAAATTTTTAAAAGTACTTTTTAGCAAAACCTTTTAAAGCTGGTACCTGTTGTAGTTTGCTCTTTCCTACTTAAAACTATCGGTAGGAATTAAAATTCTTTGAAATGTAAGTCAGAAAGTGTTTTTTAAAAGATGGGTACTTTATTATAGGAAATTTTTAAAAGTACTTTTTAGGAAAATTTTAAAAGCTCTTACTTTTTGTGGCTTACTCTTCCTTACTTAAAACTATCTATAGGTGTTAAAATTTTTTTAAATGTTAGTCAGAAAGTGGTTTTTCAAATGGGTACTTTATTCTGGAAAATTTGTAAAAGTACTTTTTAGGAAACATTTCAGCTGATACTTTTTATGACTTACTTTTACTTAATTAGAACTATCGGTAGGAATTAAAATTCTTTCAAATGTAATTCAAAAAGTGTTATTTTAATTAGGTACTTTATTTTAACAAAATGTTTAAAAGTACTTTTTATAAAAGTACTTTTAAAAGTAAAATACTTTTTAGAAAAGTACTTTTTCGGGCTTACTTTTACTTATTTAAAACTATCGATAGGTATTAAAATTTTTTAAAATGTTAGTCAGAAAGTGGTTTTTAAAATGCGTACTTTATTATCGAAAATTTGTAAAAGTACTTTTTAGGAAACATTTCAGCTGATACTTTTTATGATTTACTTTTACTTACTTAGAACTATCGGTAGGAATAAAAATTCTTATTGCATGTCAATTCGGAACGTGGTATTTTACTTTTTTTACTTTATTATAAAAAATGTTTAAAAGTATTTTTACAAAATCTTTTAAAATCTGATACTTTATGTGCCTTATTATAGTTACTTAAAACTATCAGTAGGTATTAAAATTTTTTGAAATGTAATTAAGAAAGTGTTTTTTTTAAATTGGGTACTTTATTATTGAAAATTTTTAGCTGGAAAATTTTTAGCTGGTACTCTTCATGACTTGCTCTTACGTACTTAAAACTATATGTAGGAATTAAAATTCTGTGAAATGTACGTAAGAAAAAGGTATTTTAAATAGGTACTTTATTGTAAAAAGTTTTTAGAAGTACTTTTTAAGAAAATGTTTAAAAGCTGGTACTACCGGAATGTATTAATATTTTTTGAAATGTAAGCCAGAAAGTGATTCTTTAATAGATGGGTACTTTATTGTAGGAAATTTTTATAAGTACCTTTTAGGAAAACTTTTAAAAACTCGTGGTTTTTGTGGCTTACTCTTACTTCCTTAAAACTATGGGTAGGTATTAATATTTTTAAATGTAAGTCAGAATGTGGATTTTGATATGGGTACTTTATTATAGAAAATTTATAAAAGTACTTTTTTTGAAAATTTTAAAACCTGGTACTTTTTGTGGCTCACTTTGTCTTACTTTAAACTATCCGTAGGTATTCAAATTTTTTGAAATGTAATTAAGAAAGTGGTTTTTCAATTGGGTACTTTATTATGGAAAATTTTTAAAAGTACTTTTTAGGAAAACTTTTAGATGGTACTTTTCAGAACTTACTCTATTTAGTTTTTTTTAATTTTCTAAAGTTGTTAAACTTATAATTTAAGGATTTTTTTTTTATCAAAAGTACTTTATTCGTATACGCATTTTTGTAGAATATTTTTTTTTTGTAAGAAATCCATTTGGATAAGATATTAGTAATATTTATGTTATGAATAAGTACTTTTTTTAATAGCGTGTAATTTTATAATTGTCCCTCATGGTAAATTGTTCTTATTCTGTTCGTGGCCGAATAAAAGAAAATATTTTTATATTTTAAAAAGGTCGAATTATTAAAATTAAAAGGTACTTTTTTTAAAAAGGCCTTACAATTATACCTCATGGTAAAATTTTTCTATTTATTATGAAGGGAATTCTGGATGAAATGAAACTTTTTTTGGAAATAAAAATGTATTACAATGGAAAAGTACTGAAAATATTTTTCTTAAAACCTTTAGGTACTTTTGGGGAAAAGGCACTCTTTGGAAAATATATATTTTATTGAAGTGTTATTTTAAAAAAACTAATAATCAATTAAAAATCTTTTTTAACAAAGTACCTTTTTTAAATAAAAATACTGTACTATAAGGGGTTATAATTTTACATAAAATTAACAAATAAGATAATCATCACATATGAGGTGAAGAAATTGAAAAAAACATAAATAAAATTTTTCATAAAGTACTTTTGTTAGTAGTTGTATTTTCGCAGAGGTACTTTTCAAGAAATTATAAAGGCTACTTTTTTTAGAAAGGATTTTGTTTGTAAGATTTAAGATATAAGATTTAGTTTGATAAATATTTTGCTTAAGTAAAGTTAACAAGGAATGGTATATTGTAATAAAAAAAGTATCTAAAATGTGGTTTATGATTGAAAATTTCATTTTAATTAAGGGACCTTTCAGTAAATAAAATACATAATAATTTAATGTTAATAGGACTTTTTATTGATGGGACTTTTTCCTTTAAAGTATAGGTACTTAAAGTTTCACTTCCTAAAATAAATAAAAATATTTCAAATGACAAATAAGTTTCCTAGAGAGCCAAGAATCAGGAGCAGTTCAATTTCGTGTGCATTTATTTACGTTGCAGTTATTTAAGATATTTATTCCTTCTGAACAGCCTTCGCAATTCGTTAGCTTGATGTGACAACTTACTGAAATGCAAATTGTTTCAATGTCTGTCTTATTTTTAGTTTATTTTTAAAAGGCTTCAAAGCATCTCCCATCATTATAATTTTTCCCAGCTTCATAATCTTTATTGTTTTTATTTTCTTATTTAAATACATCCAGAATAATAATAAAAAAGAACACACAAAAGTGAACACGCATACAGAGGTTTGTGGTTTTAAAGCTTAAAATTAGAATCTGAAAACTTACCAACAACAATTGCCTTCATTTGAATGCAGTCCACAATCATTCATTTGTTTTATTCTTTTGTTTTAACTTTAACAATAATTCTTTCGTTGCATGTTTTCTTTCAACGAAATATTGCACAGCACACTCCTGCACGGAGCACAAACTAGATTCTCTTCATCACACAGCTTTACGCAATTGCGCTTTTTCGAAACGTCTGACAGCTTGTGTGATGTTATGTTAGATGTGATTTTCTTTAGGTTAGAAGACTGTCAATGTTCTAGAATGTCAAAATAGAGATTTTTGTTTTAAAGAATTGTATGCGTTTTTTTTAGAAATTGTTTGAATTATGTGCAAAAGGTACTTTATTTTATAGTGATTATTTGGTTATTGAGAAATTTACCTATAATGTATACTAATATAACTAAAAATAACCCATTTTTAAAATAAAGTACATTTTTCATTAAGGTACTTTTTGTCAAAAAAGTACTTTTACATATTCTAATAAAAAAAAAGTACTTCAATATAGGATTTTTTTGTTTGAAGAATTTCTTGCGTTATTATTATTTACAAATAAATTTTGGTAACTTTGTCAAAAAAAGTAAGCTAGTTTGGATAACAAGGCTTTTTTTCTAATGAAGAAATTATTTTTAATATGGGTACTCTTTATAAAATCATATTATGCTTTTACTACTTTTTGTAATAATAATTTTTTTGCTAAAAATCAAATAAGTTTTCCTTTAAGAAATATAATTATTACGAGCAAAAGGTACTTTATTTTAAAGTAATTATTTGATTATTGAGAGATTTAACTATTATGTATACTAAAATGACACATTTTTAAAATTAAGTGTCTTTTGTCATAAGGTACTTTTTTCAAAAAAGTACTTTTAAATATAAACATTCTTTTCCATAAAAAGTACTTTAGTTAAAAAAAGAGATACTTTGAAATAGGATTTTTTTATTTCAAGATTTTCTTGCTTTTTTATTAAGAAGCGTATTGCGGTAGTTGTGTCATAAAAAGGGACCAGTTTGGCTAAGACGGCTTGTTTCTTCATACAAATGAAACTTTTCGTAAAATTGTCATAAAATTTCCGTAATTAAAAATATAAGCTATTTTTATTATGGGTGTTGTTTATAAAAACATATTATAAAGAATAAACCTTTTTAGTACTTTTTGTAAGAATAAATTTTTCGCTAAAAATTAATTTGAAATATGCAATTATTATGTGAAAAGGTACTTTTTTTAAAGTGATTATGATTATTGAGGAATTATATTACTGTATATATAGAGTAGCTTAAAATCACACTTTTTCAAATAAAGTACGTTTTTCATTAAGGTATTTTTGTCAAAAAAGTACTTTTAAAAATAAATATTATATTCCATAAAAGAGTATTTTAATAAAAAAAAACAGTACTATCATATTACATCCTTTTTATTTTGAAAAATATCTTGTATTTTTATTTTAAAACATATTTCAATATTTTTTCAACAAAAGGGTTTTAGTTTGGCTTAGAAGGCTCGTTATTCAATTGGTTAGCGAGTCATACGTTTTTTGTGGCAAATAAAACTGTCCCTAAAATTTTAATGAAAAACGTTTTTTTTTTAATAAAAATTTTTTAAAAAAGAAGAAGTTATTTTTATTATGGGTACTGTTTATCATAATCATATTATAAACAGTAAACCTTTTTAGTACTTTTTTAAAAAAAATTTTTCGCTAAAAATTAAATAGGTATTAATTTGAAAATTTTAATTATTAATGTGTACTAAAGTGGCTTAAAATCACAAATTTTTAAAATAAAGTACATTTTCGCTAAAGGTACTTTTTGTTAAAAAAGCACTTTTAAACATAAATATTATATTCTATAAATAGTGCATTTTGTTGGCATGTTGCTTCTTCCAAAAATTTCACTTAACTTTCTTATCGTCACGACAATCGGTGATTGATTTTTATAAATTGTTTTAACGATTAAAATACGTTGGTTTATCGAATACTTTTTCTAAATAAATTTGCCATGTGTCTACTTCACGACTGTTAAATTTGAACTGTCAAGACTAATGTTTAACAAAACGGCAAAACAAAGTAGTATACCTTCCCGGCGGACACAAACATTTTGTCTAAACAGTGCAACACAGCAAGAAATTATTTTTAATATGGCGGCATAGATAGCAAACGTTTTTAGTACTTTTTGTAAAAATAGTTTTTTCGCTAAAAGATATTTTATTAAAGCATACTTTTTAACAAAAGGTACTATTTACTATAAGATTTAAAAAAATAATTTTTGTAGAAAATGTTTTTACTGTAAAAAAGGGACTTATTAAAAGATCAGTGAAAGTAGTACTTCCATATCAAAACCTATTTATTAGAAAGGATTAATTTTGGGTTAAGTGGTACTTTTTGTTGGGAGTTTTTTTGTTTTGCTAAGAGAATATTTTTGTTAGAGTAATTTAATTTGGACAATTTTCTGTGGGTATATGTAAAGTTTTTAGTCTATTTGACTAGAACCATCGTAGTATTATTGCTATAAATCTTGAAAACAGTTATCGATAATTTCACCTATAGATAAGCCTACGTTAATGCCACCCGGTCATGCCCCGGTTCATATTTAAATTGTAGTGCCACTAGATTATAAAGCATTTAAAAAATAATTATTTTGCTTAAAAGTTAAATTTCAATAGAAATTCCTTTGCTAAAACTACTTTGGAGGTAAAAGGTACTTAATAAAATAATTCTTAATTAAAGTACTTTTAGGAGAACAAAATTAAATTATTGATAAAATACGATTTTGATCAAAGAATTAAATTGATTAAAAATGCTTTCAATATACAAAAATGTCAAGCACTTTAAGAAAAAAAAGGGTTCTTAGATTATGCCTATGATAAAACTTTCCTCTTATAAAAATCCCTAGCCAACAAAATGTAATTTTGAAATGAAATTTTTTGAGTACTTTTTAAATAACAGTGTATTTCATAAAAACGTTGTTTTTTGATAAATTTTAGTTTTTTATAAAAAGTACTATTGGATGAAAGGTACTTTTTATAAGAAGTACTTTTGGTTAAAAGGTACTTTTTATAAAAAGTACTTTTGAGCAAAAGGTACTTTTTATAATAGGTAGTTTTGTAAAAAATTCAATTTATTTTAAAACTTTTTCATAGAAGGTGATTTTTTTTTATTATTTTTTGTACTATTTTATAAAGTAGAAGAAGGCAAATGTATTGCATTCTCCTTGTGCGTAATTTTCTTTGAAAAGCATGCCCAGTTGTTTGTAATTAACTTGTGTTTTGCTTTAAATAAACATTTCGAAATTTAAAAAACAATAAATATTGTTACAACGTGCTTTTATCAAACGAAAAGATTTTACTATAATAGAGGGCAAATATTATTTCAGGGTTAAAGGTACTTTTTAGTGGAAACACTTGTATACAAAAATCATTTTTTGCTAAAATGAACTTAATGATTAAATGCCTTTTTAAGAAAAATGATTTTTCGACTAAAACTACTCTTTAATCGTTAGAGTTTTTAAATAATGGATAACACAACTAGAACATCAACTGAATGAGTTTTGTTAAAATGTGTTATTGAAGCAAGCTTCTGCTGATAAACGTCACATGTTTCTGAAAGTTTTTTTTTGATGTGTTAAATTTTTAAAATGCAGTAATTTCAGTACTTTGTTATGAAAAGTACTTTTTAGAAAAAAGTATTATTAGTGGTACTTTAATAAATATTATAACTTTAATATTATATACAATTTTGTTATTTTTTCAAAACTATTCATCTTGAGGCCTGAAATATAAAACTTCTAAATATGGACATTCAGCTATAGACTGATAAAAAATGTTAATTTAAGAACTTTAGCAACAATTTTTCATCATATTTTTTTCTTCTTCTTCTTATTTTTGTTGCAGTCTAACGAGTACACTTATCAAAATACTTTAGGCAGACGTTCGACATTGGGTGCCTACTATCATATGAACAATCAGCCTTCGTATAGTAATGATTTTAGTGTAAATAACCAATATGGCTACAATACCTGGGGCATATGGCGGGATGGTCGTAATTTGGCACCTTCAACATTTTCAGCCAAGCCTCATGTCCACTATCAAAAGACACGATCATTTTCGATTATTTTAACTACGGCCGCATTTATTGTGCTACTGGCTGTGATATCTATAGCAGGTTTGGCTTTTTACTTTAGTTCAATAAAAGGCAATATGGAAGATCGTAAGTCATTATTAAATTTATATATTTTTTAATTTTTATTTTTAATATTTCATTTTCCTTTAACAGCTGTTTTAGGTTTTGAGGGATCCTTTCGTATAGCGAAGGGTGATATTTTCTCTACCGGTCTTAAGTACAATCACACCTCATCCTATAAACAAAAAATTGAATTTTATAAACGCTTTATGGAAAGAGCTTTAACAGATCAGGGTCTGCAGCCGTTACGCATTGATATTTGGGGCTTTGGTGAGGGCCCACTTGTCAAAGTAAATTTTAGAACATTTTTTGATGTTAGAAAATTACCACAGTAAGTTTTACTACTTTTTTTATTGGCTCTCTCTTTAATGTTCTAATTTTTTTTAAGAAATATCCACAATGTTGAAGAGTATATCAAAGAAGCTGTTTTCCTTGAAACCACTGCAGTTAAGTCACTGTATAGATCTTTGAGAATTGATGCAGACTCTGTAGAAATTAAACGAATTTTAGATGAACAGGTGGTTAAATCGGCGTCACTGTTTAAAGATGCTGTAAGCCCTACTTAAAATTAAATATATTTAAATAAAGTACTTTTTGATACAAGGTTCATTTCTAGCACTATTTAGCTCAGCATTAGGCTTAAACTCTTTAAAGCATGCTTTTTTATAAAGGTGCTAATTGATAGAAAAAGTATTTTTTTAAGGTACTTTTTTATAAAAAATACTTTTTATAAAAGTACTTTTTACAACATGTACTTTTTGATAAATAATATCTTTTTGATATAAAACTACAAACATAAATAAATTTAAACGAGCTACTTTTGGCTGATCACATTTTAAAAGTACTTTTATTTTAAAAATATTTCAATCTAAAAAATATGTTTAAAATATTTTTTTTTATTAACTTCTTAACAAGTTAACATTTTAATAAAAACTTATATTTGCTAAAAAGTAGTTTGTTGCAATTTAATAGTACTTGTTGGGACTTTATCCCCCGTCACTTGGATAGAAGATACCTAAAAGAGTACTTTTTAATAAAAACTGTAAGAAAATATGAGGAAGTAGTAAAGTTTTTTGCAAAAATAGTGAATTTTTATGTTGATTAATAATTTTATTAACAAAAGTACTTTATTTTATAGTTAAAGTTAAAATGTTTAATTACAAAAATATAATTTTTTTTTAAGTTTACGGTACCTACAAGCCAAACGCAATTGGAAAAGCGTTTGTTGAAAAAAAATGGAAACACTCCTGCACTTATCAACAAACCGTCCACCGTAAGCAAAGTACGTGGACCATCTAAAGCCCATTCAGCTGATGACGAACCAGACATTGATGTAGAGAATGCACCAGTTATACAAGGATCGTTTGAGGGATCCTTTGAAATTACGAAGACAGATGCAGATATTGCATTGAAAAAAACTACGCCCACACGAGGTCATACCATGGCATCTAAAGCAGTTACTCCTTATGCCTTAAGAGTAAAACCAAAAAAGCCGGGCATTGAAAAATTGACCACAGTTGTACCGCAACAACCAACTACAGCAGGTATCAAGACAACAGCAACAACAACAACAACTACCACTACAAGCACAACTTCTACAACTACGACAACAACTACAAGAAAACCCACCACCACTATCACTACTAGTACGACTACAACAACAACTACAACACCCAAACCTTTCACAACAAGCACATCTACAACAACAACAGCGTATCCCACAAGTAAAACAACTACACAAAAAATTACAATACCTACAACTTTGTCTTCATCTACCAGTGCGTCGTCAGTGGGAACGTTTCCACCATTCAATCACCAAAATTATCCTGTTCTAACAACACCACCGCCTTTACATTCATTGCCTCAACTAGATCAAAATCTTTTTACTTCTGTGCCCGTACTAGACACGCAACCTTGGCGTCCTATACATCGCAAAGTACCGGAATTTCTAGCTGGTCCACCACCTTCTTTTCCCACTAAAACTTTGCCAACTATACAAATGGCAAGCATGACAACTTCTCTGCCTTCATTGCCACCTGGAGTATCTGCAGCAAATAATGAACCTCCTCGTAGGCGAATAGATGAAATAGAGCTACCATTCTTGCCTGAAGAGCCCAGGCCTCCTAAGCCCGGCTTAGATCCCTTTGTCAATGGAAAGCCGGCAAAGAACTCTTATAAACCAAATTTCTATGGTGCGGGTTTTAGAAAACCCGACGTTACCGTGGATATGAAAAATGCACAGGATTTAATGTTCTATCACAGTTTTGGCAATCCTGTATTTATGCCCGGTTCGGAAGGTATAGAACGTTTAGGAGTAGGTGCGTCTATACAACCGCATCCTTTACCAGTTCCTTTGATAGATGAAGTGGTAATACCTCCCTTTAAGCCCTTAAACCCTGACAAGAAAGAACAGTTATCATTTGACTTGGATTCCAATAATGAGAAATTTGAACATCTGGGTGATGGAGTGATAGCCAAGAAACAGGAAACTACCACAAGACAACCAGAAATTAAAGTCACCACATTGGAAAATGGCATTGAGCAAGAAGCTATCGAGTCAAGTACTAAAGTTAATCTACAGAGCTCGTCGACTTTAAGGCCAAAGATAGAGGTTTTAGATACTTCTTCTGCTACATCGGAATTGGCCGATAAAATAGGAGAATTCTTTATGGATTTATTGGATTTGCCTAAAGGTGAAGCTAAAGAAGAGTCGTTGGAATCTAGAATAGAGCCGGAGGAAGATACAGCTGCTTTAAATATGGCTGTTAAGGAAACTAGTAATGAGGAGGTAAAAGAAACTACTTTAAGATTTGTGGCCGATGATTCTACAGAATCAAGTTCAACTGAGTTAAATTTCTTCACCAAACCAACTGCCACAACAACAACAACAATAACAACAACAGCAGCAGTAGAAACGTCAACATCTACCATGAAACCTAATTTCTTAAGTCTGAAGGAACTGATACTGCAAAGAAAGCAAGTGGGAAATTATAATCTAAAAAAATCTAGTAGTGAAGCTTATCGCAACACTTCAAGACCTACCAGCAAAACTTCCACCACTACCACCACTACTACCTTATCACCCAAAATAAGTACAACGCAAAGGTTTTATACGACTACTACGAAACGGTATAGAATTAAACCTTCGCAAAATAAACCACTCACAATTTTAGATGATTCTAATTTGTTTCCCTCCCATTCCAAATGGGAGTTTGTAAGTAACTCAGCCAACTCACAGACTGGTCATGCTAGCAATATGCGCAAAGTTTTCAATACCACTTTACAAGCTTGGGTATCGGAAGATATAGAAAAAACCGAAAATTTAACCCTGAATGAGTTGAAGAATAAAATAAATAACGCTACGAATATACAAGATATCTCTTTAATATTTGATACTTTAGCCTCGAAACTTGGCATAACTCCAAGTGTGCCTGCCAAGATGCCACCCTTCTCGGCTAACAAACTAAAACACACACAAAATAATGAGAGAAGGGCAACATCTACTACCATTACTAGCACAAGGGCTTCCACAACACCCAGGACTAGCAGTTATGCAAATAGAAAAAATATTTCTTCTTCTGCTCTGGCGGCGCAATCTACCACACCTACTCCATATGGAGATTTGGTGAATGAAAAAAGAGAACCATTTATTAAGCCTATGTCCAGTTTTATTGATGATCCTTTAGCTGAAGGTGTGGGTGCAGCTATACCTGTAGTTGGGGAGGCAGAAGTTGAAGTTATAGATCCCACAAAGTATGAGGAAATGTTAAGATCTTCTCAGTTTGCTGATGCCAGCACAACAGAAACTACACCGAAACTGGTAACTCTATTGCCTGTAAGATCGAATTCGGGTATAAGAACCCATCGACCTCTCGCTGAATCAGTTAGAAGCAATAGCGGCTTTGAAAGTTCTACTTCAATTTCTTTCACCAATTCCTCATTATCGTCTTCCATAAAACCAGCTGACATTACAGCTCCTAATGCTTCTGTTAATACCTCTCGATCTTCTTCTGCCAACTCCAGCTCAGTGGCGACGAAAAAGAGATCTGGTACTAATTCTAACTCATCATTTCAGAGAGCACGAATAACACATAGAAATATTTCTAATCAAAGTAGACGATTTCCACCGCCCGAGGCGATTATAAGAGGAGGCTTAAAAGTCACGATAAAATAGAAGTGAATAAAGAAGAAAAATTTATATCTTTAAAGTTATAGCCATCGTATCAGAATAATATTTTCTTATTAATTCTGATGCAGGCAAATTGGTTCTACGTTTTATTACACAAAAAAAGGCTGATATTGCAGCCAGAGATTAGAAGTTGGTATACAAATTCCAAGATAAAAAGCAACAGCCGTTGCTTAAGTCTAGCAACAGTTAATTTACTATTATATTAAAGTTAAGGTTAGCGTTACTTTCCATTTAGATGAATTATCTTTTACCACTATTCCAATAATTTTCCAGTTCAGTTAAGACGACTGATGTTGAAATGAAATAAAATTCTTTATGTAAGGAGTTGCCCCCCCCCCCCCTACTTTTTTTTGGATTACTTACGGCAATGTTGTATTCTCGTATTGAATATGACATTGCTGTGATGTTAGCTACCGCTATATATACATATGGGCCTGAGAGGTCTTGTATTTAATTACAATCAATCTACCTCTAACGCGGTATTCTCAGAACGCGATTTCCAAATAACGCAAAACTGAAATTGCGATAGTCCTCCTGGTTTGTACGGTTAAATTCGAGTTTCTTATAGTGCGGTTTCCATACAACACGGTACCCACTCACCGCATTATAGAAGGGCTGACTGTATAATCGCATATATTTTGCTCAAACTGAGTAGGGATCTGGGATACATTCACGTGAAAATACAAATGTTAAGTAGTGTGTAAAATAAGAAAAACTTTATAGATCCCTTCACGCTGCAAATAAAACACCCAAAATACCAAAAAAAATTAAAATGGTTGTAGCTAAATATCATTTTCTATTTGGCAACTGGAGCGGAATTGATTTATTATTAACAATTCATATAACACGGTACCCACTTACCTCATTTTGTTTTGCTTAAACTGAGTGATAATCTGGAATACTTTCAGGTGGAAATACAAATGTTAAGCAGTGTAAAATAAGGAAACATTTGTCGATTCCTTCGAGCTGCATCTAAAAGACCCAAAATACCCCAGAAAAAAAAATAAGATAATTGTTGCTAAATATCACTTTCTATTTGGCAACTAAAGCGGAACTGACTTATTATTAACAGATTGTTCAGTTACTTCTGTTGTAGAAGCCTGGTTTGTACGGCAAAATTCGAGTTTCTTATAGCACGGATTCCATATAACACGGTAACCACTTACCGCGTTATAGAAGGGTTGATTGTATTACCACATATATTTTGCTCAAACTGAATGGTGATCTGGAATATTTTCACGTGAAAAGACAAATGTTAAGTAGTGTAAAATAAGGAAACATTTGTCGATCCCTTCACGCTGCAAATAAAACACCCAAAATACCCAAAAAAAAATTAAAAGGTTGTGGCTAAATATCATTTTCTTTTTGGCAACTAAAGGGGAAGTGATTGCGCCGTTGCTTCTGTTGTAGAAGGCTGGTTTGTACGGCAAAACTCGAGTTTATTATAGCACGTTTTCCATGCAACACGGTACCCTCTCACCGCATTATGGAAGGGCTGACTGTAATATCAAATATAATTTGCTTAAACTGAGTGGTGATGTGGAATACTTTCAGGTGTAAATGCAAAAGTTAAGTAGTGTAAAATAAGCAAACATTTGTCGATCCCTTCACGCTGCATATGAAACACCCAAAATACCAAAAACAAAATAAAAATGGTTGTGGCTAAATATCATTTTCTATTTGGCAACTGGAGCGGAAGCGATTTATTAATAACATAGTGTTCTGTTGCTTCTATTGTAGAAGCATCTTTTACTTTACATTGAATTATTGAAGTCAAGTTAAGTCTGTAAAAAGTAAAAAGAAGCTCCTTGATTTGTATCGACTTTTCCAAACTATGCAACATGAAGGAAGCAACTTAGGTATTTTGGTAGCGTCATAAAACTAAAGGGTGTCTTTTTTAAGGATATAGAACTTTGAAAACGAATAAAACAAAGAAAACTTTTTAAACTGGCATGAAATTTACTTTATTCGTGAGATAATTTTTTGACTTTGTCATTTGACTTCTAGCATATGAACGTTTACGCCATCTGTTAAGTCCACAGCTCCTACGCATGACGGTTGTAGAATTGATAAATAAAACAGTCAGAAATTATGGTTCCTTATTGGGCACCATTGACTAACATTTTGACCAGTATCGTTTTTGAGAAAGTATGTAGTAAATCACACCACACAGTCAGTTTTCTTGGATGTCACGTTGCCTCAAGACATATGTACATGAGGACTATCATTATTTCAAATATAGATATTTTGTTTATAGACGTTTAGCTTTATTGCTGAACAAAATTCGCTTATGAAAATTGGGGCCAATTTATATAATTTGGAAGCGTTGTTGAAACGCCAGCGTATGAATGTTAAAATGCCATATCAAGTTAAGAGTCACTTGAAGCTAAAAAAATGGCCTCTAGATAAAAAGGCATTGCCAACATCTCTATAAACTATACCCTACATACAGTTTACTAGGCAGTCTTTGCTGTTAATTCTCTAAGGTTATGCCATGTAATAAATTCGAATGATAAAATATTATTTTCATTTATATTGCCAAATAACATCCTTGAATGGCCGGCGATTTTGGCCAAAAATTATTCGTGTGCAGCAGGATACCAAGCTTAACAAGATACATGAGGTTGCCATATATAAAAATAATCTTGGGTTTATAAAGGTGACATCGTGGGGTTATAGGTTATCACTATCAGCCACTATAGATAAATACATAACAACTACAATCTGTCGAAAAAAATCAGGGCGTTCGTATTTACAATAAATTTTCAAATCATTAGGATACTCAGGCTCGTTTATCATTCTAGAAGTATTTAAGTCACATTCGGCAAAAGTTTCCCAACTAAGCAACACATGTATAAACCTACGAAAATTTTCGCTAGCTGCTATTCAGACTGAAAAAATAATAACTGGAATAGCGTAATTCATTAACGATTTTAGAGCTATTCACTTGAATAAAGTTGACAAACTGTTAAACAGTTTTAAAGTTTGTGTGCTCCTGACTTGTGAAGAAACGCTTTTAAATACTAGTGTCACTGATATTTATAAATTTCTGGATTTCCACTATCTAAATGTAGTATACAGATATACACAAGTTTTTTAAGAGGGTCTTTTTAATTATTATATCGTTAAAAGCAACTCGTTTTATTTTATTTTATTTCATTTCGCCATTAATTAACTTCTAATGGAAAATTACTTATTCATATACTTTCTAGTTGTAGAATTTTAGTCTTTTTTTTAGTTATAATTGACATTATATACTATATTATTTAATCTAATGAAAGAAAAACATAATATTTAAATTTTTCTTAAAAATTTTTCCATAATTTTTGCCATCATTTTTATAAAACTTTTTAATGACTTTCTCCTAAATTCTTAAAACTTATTATTTTAACGCATAAAAATTGTTTTGGTGTTGCCTACCAATATGAAAATAGAAGGCAATGTCAGAATGACGTGGTCGTTAAAGAAAATTAAATAATTAATAAAAAAATGGCTTTCTAAAACCACAGTAAATTGTAGATAAACAAACTATTTTATTCAAACGTTTTTATATCCTAATCAGACCTTAAATTCATATTTAAATGATTTTTAATAATTTTTAAATAAAGATTATATTTTAATTATAACTAATAACTTTTATTTATGTATAACAAACATATCAACTATTTAGAAAATTATTGATTTCATTTTTATCAAATCATAATAAAAAATCCACTAGAATCATACAATTTTCTAATAGTCAGTTTAAGTAAATATTTTTAAGATACAATTTAGTATAAGATTTCATAAGACGATACCAACACATTCATATATAATTTCTTAAATAAATTAACAAAAATTTATTTATCTTTAATAAATATTTATATTTGACTTTATATCAAACATAAACTATAGAATTTAAATTAAATTTTAATTAATTTTATTATTTTTTAGTATAAATAAATTTAAAATTTATAGTTTTAAATGTTTTATATAATTTTTAGGTGACAAAGAAATTTACATCACAATGTATATTTTTTGTAAAAAAATAAACTTTGAATAAAATATACAACAATAACAACAAAAATTAATTTAAAACATAATAAAGAAACAAAGGAATTTCTAGGAATTTCTTTCATATATCACAGATATCAATAAATCGTTTAAAAGACAAATCAATTTGTGTTGCGGCACAAGAACGATATATATTTATCAGTAATTATATTTAATTAAATCTTATTTTTCTATATATTTAATCAATTGGAATAAACCCAGTAGAAAAAAAAAACAAAAAACAAAAAATCCCCAAATTCCTAAAATATTCACAAGAAATCCCATAAATTAGAATTTTGTTTATTCTGCCATTTTATTGTAGGTGGCCAAGTAATAATTACAAGGCCTTAAAAAAGCTTTATTTTTTAATCATAGCTGGGGATGAAACCAGATAAAGTGATTCACATAATGTAATTGTGTAAGTTTTTACAGACGAATAGTTTTCATTGTTTTCATAGGGATTTATTTAACATTTCCCGAATCATCAGTTTGCAATGGCTGGGGCGGACACTTAGAAACATCATATTCGAATTTACGAGCCAATACAATAGGATTATTTTGCTTGTTAGGCAGTTCTGTTCGTTTTTCTGGACTTTTCTAGAATTTTGTTGTAACATTGTTAATAGGTGATGGTTCCTTGTAAATCCAATCATTTTTTAATACTCCATCGTTTCCACCTTTAAAGGAGTATAGAAAAAGTAACCTTTTCATTGCCGGTGGATTGGGTAGTTTAAGAGTTGGAGAACTTTTTACCTCTGCATCAGTTAAATCATTTCGAATAGTTGCTTTTATTGCATCTATTTCGTTTACAGCCCTAAATACAAAACGTTTATTGGGGTCACAAGTTGTTATTTGAAAGCAAATATCTCGACATTTTTTTTTAACAGAAGTAGCACTTCAGGCAACAATGCCTATTTAGTCAAGTACCGTGCTACATTCTTTAGGAAAGGGATAGAGAAGAGATGAAAAAAGTGGTGAAAGTAGAAGGATAGTCGGAAATTAACTGCCGTATACGACAGCACAGCGACCAGTGACTATGCCTTCATCGCTGAGCAGCCCCACCGACAGTCAATTTTTATTTTTGTAGTAAAAAAATCCCAAGGTCTTTGTTGGGAAGCGAACCTACAACCCCCATACTGACAAGCTAGTACACTACCTACTAGCCTATAAGGGCACCTTACTTTTTTCATCACCAAAGTGTTAAATTTCAATACCGGGAATTTTAAGATATAAACTTATTGTTGATCTATTGGATGTTGGATCGTCGGCATAACAAAGCATAACCAATCGTCCAAAATTCCACCATAGCATTTCTTACTTTGATCAAAAAAATATTATGGAATTTTTTTATTCATAATCATAACTATATCCTTCAAATCGGATGGAGAGAATTATAAAATCATCACATTTGTTTTTACTAAGGGATATTGAGCAATACTTTTCTGATCAAATCTAGGCTAAATTTCTTACTTCAAAATTGGCTAAGAAGCGAATTAAAAAAAAAACAATTAAGAGTTCAGTATTTTCAAATAAAAAGTTAACGACCTGCAGATAGTAAATTTATGGTTGTTACTTGATTTTAAAATCATGATTAAGGGCTTTAAAACTTATAAAAACTAATAAATCTGATGGAAACATATAAACAAGCTTATACAAATTTTTATATCCAAAGTTCCTTATTGTTACGTACATGATCTGTTTCACTTTTAAAAAAATAATATGCAAAAAAGTAAACGAAATGACCTATTGTATATTTCACAAACTCCGCAGCTTATAGCTGCTTCGACACAACCTATACACAAATAACTATTTCATTTTTGACTTTCGCTCTAATACCACTGTCATATCATTCATAGGATCGATTTCTAGATGCAGGCGATTAAAAACGTTAAAATTATTTAGCTACGGAAACATTTTGCACCACCATTTGCAGCTTAACGCAAATATGTTTCTTTTGAGCCAATGAATACAAATGCAATAAATAACTTGTTTGTTTGTTAAATGAGAATTTTAATAGAACTTTTATATTGTAGTAAAATGTTATTAATTATCGTCTTGTTTGGTTGGTACTTAGTATGTAGTGTACTAGTTAACTTTCGACTATCCTTCTACTTTCATCACCTGCTTCATCTCTCCTCTATCCGTTTCCTAAAGAATGTAGCACGGTACTTGACTAAATAGGCACTGTTGCCTGAAGTGCAACTTCTCTTAAAAAAAAAAAGAAAACGTGATAAAGGACTTTACAATTTAAAAAAATAAATAAATGTGATGAAAACAAACTTATAAAAATTTTTATATTCAAGGTGTCCTAAGTTGTGTATCTATATGCTGTTCCGGCACATACTCTTCTACTATAGACAAGCAACACTTTTTTTTACCATTCGCAGAAGAAATTTCTATATATAGGCGATAAAAACCGTTGAATTTATTTTGCTGCAAAAAATTTGGCTCCTCCATTTGCAGCTGTAGGTACTTATAATGTTATTAATTATTTTCTTGCTACAGTAGTTATTTAATCTGCTACTTTATAGAGAACAGTTTAAAATTTCTGGTCTATAAAACAGCCTTTCAGCCGCTCTTTATGAAATGGTTTCGAATTTTATCAATTAAATATCTGCAGAGAGTGACGAATGAATAAACGAATTTTGTGCCCCTAAGAAAACATTAAAAAAAATTTAACTGTCACTTATTTAATTATACTCGTAGCTTTTGCGTTCTTTCAATATGACTCGGTATGATAGCTACAAAATATTTTTGGGTAATGCGATATTGTTACGAAAATACTTTGTTTAAGCTTTAAAAGAAAATAATTTTCAGTAAACAACCGTAAACGAAATCGCCTATTGTGTCTTTTTATAAATTAAATAGTTTCTAGGAAATCTTAGGCACACAAGACATCAACACTATGCTTATTAAAAATTTCAGGAAATAGGATAAATAAAAAAAACGAAAAACAACTAACACAGAACAAAACAAATCACAGCCAAATAGGAGCCTACGTTAAATCATGATAACAACAACAATATATGATGATGTTAAGCTAGAATTTTCTTATATAAGCGAATACCGCTCAAAACAGATATGTAAGTATCATAAGCTGGACAATAAAGTTGGATCAAATACAAACATTGTCGAGTAAAGACACAAGGATAATACAGCTGCTTTTAGGCGTTAAAGTGGTAAAGTTGCCATCGTGTATATTTTTGTGTTTATAAACTGAATAAATCGCGAAATTTTATTTAAAAGTCTAAAGTGCTGTGTTTGCATTGTGCAATAAAAGAACTAAATGCAATAACGTTTATTATATATTCTAAAAAAATCTTTTACAGTCGTAATATTCTATGTTATTTCAGCTATTCACTAAAAACATTTTACAACTTTATCTGCTGAAATAAGTTTATTTTCTCCTATTGAAATATCTTTATTTTATTAAGAAACTTATAAAAAAGGTGTGCAATTTTGCTAATAATTTTATCAATATCTGAATAAAAAATCATTTTCATTAAATATATAAATTCATTCCTCTCTTTATAGCTGACACTAACACTATCAAAAGTTCTAATTCTATATTGTTACAATCAATACAATAAAAACAACTGGATTTTAATGGAAGTAAAAATATAATAGAGAACTTTAAGGAGCTGATAATATTGTTCAGTATTCATTTGTACATGCCATTGGTAACACCTGACACACTTGATAGTGCTAACTAGCTGTCAATGATCAAATGATGTTAAAAAGTGCATTCAAGTTTACACCAATTTCGTAATACCACTACATTGCCACTTAACTGTCATGCTTGAAAATTTTTCTTCTTCTTTTTTTGTAGTTTTTTTTTTAGTAGTAGAAATTGTTATAGTGTTAGTTTGGTTACAAGAAATACACTTGAAACATACACACACATTTGTTTTTACTGCTAAAGTTAATGCCAATTATATTAGGAGTAAATAGCAAACAGTAGGAGAAAGCAAAATATTTTTAAGTTTAAAACAAAACTAAAGAAAACTATAAAAATTCCTGGGCAACAGATGGTCTTAACACCATGGTGGTCTTAATACTATTAAATGTTAGTGTTTATAAACAGCTAGTACCGAATGATAAAGAGTGAGGTTTGCGAATAATGTGACATGGTAATAAAATTAAATATTCTAACCTTGGACTGTTGTGGGGACATCAACGTTGTAAGTCTTTTGAACTCAATAAAAAAAATATTTGTAAAATTATTTAATTAAGTCATACAACAGATGGAGACTTGGAGTTATGAAATGACGATTTTTATAATGCCAAATGGGAAAGGAAATTTTGGTAATCAACAGTTTTATATATGGCTTAATTTGACAAAGTAAAAAAAAATTAAAAAATATATTTTAAAATAAAAAAACATAAAATGAAAAAATAAAAAAAATATAAAATAAAAATAAAAAAAACATAAAAATAAATACCAGAGATTTTAAATACATATTTTTGTCCGAAATAAGCCCTTTTACTTGGAAAGCAGAAAAGTGTTTTATTTTAGTCTTGTGCTAGAACTTTGCTTTGAAAAAGGTTTGGATACTTTGTGAAATTTCCACGGTTTCCTTAAGCCCACTGTCCAAAAAGTTTTTAACCATTTATTCAAGGTTTTCTCCTTATGAAGAGTTGTTATTTTTGTCGCATTCTGCAAAACATTCCTTACGAATTTTGCATTTTGTTACGGTCAGTTTAGGGCCAGAGGTTTAAGACTTCCAGATATCACATGAACTGGTAACTAAGTCTCTCAGATTAAATAATACCTGCAATTTAAATGACTCTGTTTTAGTTTGTTTAGTCTGCTTAGGGTATTTTGTATATATTTTTCTAATCGCAAGAATTCCTAACTTGTTGATCTCCCAAAAGTTATCTGATCTTTTCAGCGTCTTCTTTATTTACTATAATTATTATTAGGAGTTTATCTAGAGATTCTTTTATTAGCAACACTAACGGATGTATGCATAAAAACTTAAAGTAGGTTTAACTGCCTTTGTTAAGCACAAACACTTTTACCTTAAAATACCTTTGTTAACTTTAAAGTAGAAAAAACCTACGTTAAACCTACAATAAATTGACAGTTCAATTTTATTATTGAAAGTTCAATAACCAAACAAATTGTGTTTACAATAAACTGAGCCGTTTTTTTTAAAGTGGCATAAGTTACTTTGATATAGTCATCTTTTTATTTTAAATTAGTTTATAAAACATTTTAATTTTTAGCCATTTCAACTAGTCTGTATTTAGTTTTTTTTCTGAAACGGATTTTTCTAATGATTGTATTGAAATAAAATCTTTTTTCTCCATGTTGTGTACTGTGAAAGATATTTTCGACAGGGGGCTATTACTTCTATTACTATTTTGTCTTTTACATAAGTCACTATGTGCAGTAACATGCTTTTGAGTTGTGACATTCTTAGATATTTTATACAACATGAAACAACCCCCTGAGAATAAAAAATAAAATAATGGTAATTATGTGTAGTATATTAGATATCAGTATAATATTGTTCCGTAAACTGCACTATTCTTTCGAACTAATAAAAATAAGTCAAATAATCACAACAATACTTCACACACACTTATTACATATTTCCATTTCTTTTACACTAACCTCCGTAATTAATTTCCTAAGTACAGCGACTAACGCCACTTTCAAAATAAGCATTTTTGTTGCACCGTTAATTATCAACACTCCTCCCAAGCAAATCTCAATACTTCTTAACTCTTAACAAATCTCAATACTTCTTAATTCCAAATTTATTAAAAATGAAAAAAAAAAACTGTTCAGTTGTGACTTATGCCACTTTTAATGTAAACGGCTCAATTGACAATTATACTTTGTTATTCCAAAAATGTTAAAAAATATTTATTTAAACAAATTGTAGTATACAAATAATTATAAAAACTAAAACATAACATGCCATTCAATATAAAACATTTTTACATCTTTATTTTATATTTTACAAAAATATAATTATAATTAATTATTTTAAACAAAAGTTTTATTGATGTACATGGAATCATATTAATATGAACAAATTCTTTGTAAGTTCTTCGTAAGCCTTGCAAATTAACCTTTTTTGGGTGCTTTGCTTTTTATCAAAAAGATTAATACAAAAGAAAAAACAAAAATATGTTGATTTTGCTGAAAAAATGAAAAACAATAAAAACATTTTTTATGGATCTAACTATCCGAATAAATAATATTCATTTTTATACATCGTTAACTAAAACGTGACAACTGAAAATAGTGGCATTGCCAGAATCAAAATACTAATTTTACTAAAGCATACATTAGCTAAAGTACTGTTTATGAATACCATTTTTTAACAAACGTCTGTTAGCCTTAAAGTGTTTGTTAACTAACGTGTACTTTAAACCTCAAATAAGCGTTTTTTTATGCATACAGCCGTAAGCATTTAATATTTTTAGTATTTTTCTAATTGTATTTCCTACTCTTTCTTACACAGCTATAGTCACTCTGGTTGTATACTCACATCCTGGTACTTTCCCCTTTAACTTAAAATTCATAAAGAGGTAAAACACAATTTTATTTCATTGCAATAAAAAGCCGATTAACATATCAGCCACTGTTATAATATTTCTTTTTTCGTCTCAATGCTTTACGATATTAACTCCTAATCTTCTATACAGGATCCTTCACAAAATTACCTTTTAGAAATGACAATTTTTCTGCTTTTCTGAACTGCGACTCCGGAAAGTTCGAACTGTTATTATCCACCTTAATAATTTTTTTTTGTGTAGCTTATCTGATCCGAAATTCTTTTATTTCTCTATTTAAAAATATTTTGGGATTTAAACTCATGCCCTGTAAGTTTCTGTTTACCCAAATAACAAACACACACACTCACACACATTTATAATAAACGCTGCAAGACTAGTGCCTCATAACTGTTAGCTAGCCTTCTTCTCTCACTATTGTGCTACTCCTGCGCATTTTTAGTAGCAAAAATAAGAAATTGTGAAGCTTGATTAATGCACATAGATTTTTAACGAATAAAAGAAAAAGGGGTTTTCAATAAGAAGTTTGTTTTGTGAAACAAAATAAAACAAAAAATTTAGATTAGGCAGATTCAAATTTTTATTGTCTTACGAAAAAGTATGTTTGGCAATTATGAATGACAAATGATATCCGGCAAATGTCCACTAAGATCACAGATGACAGATGTTGGTTCTCTTATCAAAGTCTTTAATCACTTGTTGGCAAATGGCGGTCCTATTTCCTAAATCACATCACAGATTTTTAGTTTCAAGGCTGAAATCGATTTGACTGACTTCTTATATACTATGTCCTTATCATAGCCCGATAAAAAAGAATTCAGTGATTTTAAATCACATGGTCTAGCTGGCCACTTAGTTTGATTGGGCTCTTATAGACTTTGTCCTTAAGATCGCCCAATAAAACAGAATCCAGTGGTTTTAAATCACATGGTCTAGCAGGCCACTTAGCTGTGAAATTAGTGGTGAAATTATACAATCGGGAAATTTGGTTTCCAATAAATTAATCGTTTCATTGACTGTGTGACATGTGGCACCGTCCGGTTGAAACCACGTGTCAGTGATATCACAATGAAAATAATAGACCGAAATTGAGTTGTTATCATCTCATGATAGCGTCATTCACTGACCGTTACCGCATTACCACCCTCATCTTGTAAAAAGAAGTTGACTATGTATTGAATAATCGCTGTAGGATTTTCATAAGCCCAAATGTGGCAATCTTACTTGTTGACATACCCTGGCAAGTGAAAATAGACTTTATGAAAAAATGATTATATTAGAAAAACTAGTCGGTTTGTCCTGTATAAACTGAATGAATCTACGGCGATGTTAAGAGTCGGTAGGCGTTAATTCCTGCACCAGTTGTTTCTTGCGCAAAGTTTGCATTTGATGATTTTTGATAACCCCAATTGTTGTGAACGTCGCCACCCAGGGGCATATAAATATGGTCTTTATAGAATATTCCACTATCTAGACTCAGTGCAACTGGGGAAAAAGGGAGCCCAGTCCCAGGTGGGCAGGTGGTCAACTCCACTTTATTTCCACGGGGATCAGTGACCCGCAGAGTTCATTATTTGTCTCTTTAGACATTTAATAGTTCTCTGGCTGATCATTGAGGTTGGCCCCTATATGGGAATATCGTGGTGGTTGTGGTTTTGCGGCCCCATAAGGGATTATATGAAATTATGCTGGCCAGGTTCATCTCGCTGTTAATGACACCCTAAGTGAATGATCCAATCCAGTGAGCATGCTTGACATGTGTTCTGGACAGGAGTTAGAAAGTCTCCAACTTTTTAGCAAGGTGTGATGGTTTGCAGACCTGCCCTGAAATCTTTCAAGTTGCAACTAGGTGGTTCTGTTGCATAGAATTATGGCTTCGGCTATCTAGGACGCATGTATGACGTTCCAAATTATACAATAGTGGTTTGTCCACTATCTGATTAAGACAACATAGTCAGGCGTGGATGTAAAACAAATCACACTCTGTTGTGAACGTCGGGACAAATTTGGATCTGCTCTAACACTGTGGCTCACGACTGCGAAGTTTTGAGTTGAACGATCGGATCGAACACGCTTTGGATTTTTGCACATTTCGTATCGAGCCTGTCGACTCTAATTTAACGATCAAATTCTTAATAATAATGATCTCATATATATCGAGCATCTTACGAAATGCAACTTTAACAGGACCATCGTGTTCAAAGTTGATGTTAATTATTTTAATACCATTTTCATGCGGAAATGAATTCATTGTAACAATTGAATAATTGCCTGCTTGTGGTCAAAATATCATATTGTTGGTGTTGTAATTGGAAAGCAAACGTCTTTTTGAAAAACTCAATATTTTAAAGTTCAAAATAATTTTTTTTTAAGAAACGTTTATGCTTCTGTTAATTGGCTTTATTTCGATGACAAAATCTATTAATAGTAACCTGTCTTTCTTTCTTCAATAGGGCTTGACAATTTTTACTCCCACTGTTCTTCATATTAAAAGACTCTAAAAGCAGCAGTTTTCATCCTTATCCCATTAGATAATGATTCCTCTCTACCATTTAGTTTTAAATAGGAGCTCTCCCTTTAAAAATGATAAAACCAAGCAGAAAGACCAATCTCTTAGGCTTGTCGTTCAACAGAAATAAACAAACCTACAATATGAAGTAAAATGTTTGAAAATAATTTTTAACCTTTTAATCGGGCTGCTTACTTTCATATTAAAATATTAAGAAATTTTTGGTTGATTCAATTATTTATTTAATTTACAAATTTTAGTCTTCTTTTGTAATTAAAAAAATATACTGATAATTGATGAGAGTTATTTGATGATTCAGTGCAATAGTTGAGCTAATTTTAACATAAAAACCAATGAAAGCTTTAATAGGAAAGAAGACACTTTTGTTACTGATGCTAATGCAAAACAAATTTTGTCCGCCGAAAATGAAGTATTAAATTATATCTTAAAGATAAATAAAGACGAACATAAAAGGAACTTATATTTATTTCAAAAAAGTTTTGCAACAATTGTATTTATTGCTTAAATTTTAACTTTTAATTTAAGTTCACTTCACAACTGAAACGAATACGTAATTAAATATACAAATAAAATTCTCTATAACTCATACGTTACAGTTGTTAACTTTTTATGACATGTGCTTTAGTTAAAACCACACATACCACCACAAAATTACCCAAACAAAACTCTTAAAGTTTTGTTGTAATTTATTTGAAATCAATAATATTCTATTACAGTTTGCTTAAACACATTCGACTTTATTGTTGTAGTTTTTCTTTAGTTTACTGACGCGTTTACTTATTTCAAAATTAACGTCTATAAGCTCTGTTGTGTTTGTGTGTGTTTAAGTGTAGAGTATGTGTGTATGGAAGTGTAGAGTGTATGTTTTTTTGTAGCAATCGTGTTTAATACGCTACATAATTAATGTGTCTACAGCAGTTTTATTTATTATTTTGTGGTTTCTTTTAACTTTAATCACATTTGTTTAAATACTCTTTCTATCATATGATAAAAGATCCATACAAACACCAGAAAACAAGATGTATGTATTTATGTATGTATGTATGCATGTATGTGTGTATTGTTTAAAACTTAAAGAAAACAAAGAAAGTTTCGTTTCTCATTAACACAGATGAGTGTACGTTATTTAAGAATATTATTTCTAGCGAAATTTCAACACATAAACCACAAGCATGATAATCACCTCTTAAAACCCCCATTGTTATTATTCTTAAAAATGTTATAACTTTAAGAGGTATTTTTTTACACAAATAACGTTAAGTAAATGAATAAAAAATTGTTTTAAAACGACCTTTCCAAAAATATGGCAGCAGGCAGCATTCATCTTGGCCAAGATTAAATTTTTAATTGATCTGAGGGTAAATTTCGAAGATTGTGAGGAACTTATGTCTGTTTTTAACAAAAATAGCCTGGAAATTAGTAAATATAAAACCAAATAAAACAAAAAAAATTAAATTAAGATGATTCTAATTTTTATTGTATTGCGAAGATAAAAGTTCAGCAATTATTAATGAAAGATAATATCTGACCAATGTCCACCAATACAGATGTGGATTCTTTAATCGAAGTTTTAAATCACTTGTTGGTAAAAAGGCAGCCCTATTTCGTTAATTACATCGCAGACTTTTGATATTTAAGACTGAAATCGATTCGATTGGCTCCGTATAGATTCTGTCGTTAACATAACCCCACAAAAAATAATCCTGTGGTGTTAAATCACACGATTTGGCTGGACACTTAACTGTTGATTGTCGTGAAAGCATGCGATCGGGAAATATGGTTTGCCAAAATTGATGGTTTCATTGGCTGTGTGACTTGTGGCACCGTCGGGTTAAACCACATGTCATTCACATCTACGTCCTCAATAATGGGCCAAATTTGAGTTGTAAGCATCTCGCCATAGCGTCCTCCCCGTGGGCACATTTATCGGTCTCTATGGAATACTTGACCATCTAGATCTGTGCTGCTGGGGGTATAAGGAAGCCCAGATCCCTGAAGGCAAGCAGGGAGTCAACTATAAGCTCCACATATTTCTACGGGAATCAGTAAGCCCCAGAGTTCTGATAATTGTCTCTTTAGCTGTTCTCTGACTGATTATTGAAGTTGTTTGGCTCTTCGGGAGTATTGTGGTGGTTGTGATTTTGCAGCCCCAGTATGAACTGATTATGTGGGCCAGGATCATCTCGCCTTTAATAACACCAACGGGTGAATGATCCGGATACAGTGAGCATGCTAGTCATGTTCTGTGGACCAGGAGTTGAATAGTATCCAGCTTTTCGGCAAGGAGCAGTGTTTTGCAACCCTGCTTTGCTGGAATTAGTCCTCGGCTTCCTAGAGCGTGAATGACGTTGCTTTTCATTCCGAGTGGTTTGACCACCATCTGATTAAGGCTTACGGCCAGGTGCAGATGTAAATCTTATTATGGAAAAATCTCGCCATAGCGTGACCATTGCCCGTTATCGCATTTCCAATCTCATCCTCACCTCCAGAGCACATAGCGCACCATACAGTGACACTTTGTGCATGCAAAGGCCTCTCAATAATCGCCTAGGATTTTTAGAAGCCCAAACGCGGCAATTTTGCTTGTTGACATGTACTGACAAGTGAAAATGGGCTTCGCCTGAAAAAAATGTTTATTTCAGAAATAACCAGCCGGTTGTTGCTTAAAGAATTGAACGAATCTACGGTCGGCAAAAATTTTTCGTAAAACAAAATAAGATTTAATCAAATCAATGAATAAATTATTCAAATTAACTTCCCTTTAGAATTTATGTGTCACAAAAACAATATGTAGTTTATTTTATATGGCAAAGGGTATTTTCATAGAGGTATAGAAATTGAAATTATTGCAGACAAGCATAAAAGCTTTGCGGGCTTAGAATGATGAATATAAATTTGTACGAATCATAAAATAATAATAATGAATAATAATTTAATAAATAATAATTTAATAACTGGCGGCCATTTTGTCACCTGTCAAATTATCTATATTGTTACAAAAATGATTTATTAAGTTTTAAAAGAAAACAACTAACAGTAAAAAAAGTAAAAGATGTACTGTGCTTTTTACAAACTGCCTAGTTTTGTTAGAAATCTTATACACACAAGACAACAACAATATGCTTATAAGAAATTCTACCAAATAAGTAAATAACAGAAAACAAAAGCATTTAATATAGAACAAAACTTACGGCCAACCAGGCACCTGAATTAAATTACAATAACAACAATATGGGTTGATGTTAAAGTAAAATATTCTTGTATGTAGGAGAATCGCTTAACACAACTATATAGACACCACTTGCTGGGAAAATAAATTAATTCAAGTCGAGCCATCCGTCAGTAAAGACAACAATAAAAGAACTCCAAATCACAAAACAAAACGCTTATTAAAACATAAATATGACAATATTTAGTTTGGTTTGGCATTTCAACATTAAGGGACTGATGCCTGAACAATGTTTCCAAATTCTGCAATTTGGATCAAAAAGAAGATTACCCTTGATCAATATCAAGGGAAAAGTCAATACTTTCACAAGCAAATTTTGCTTAGCGATAATACTTTTGTTTGAATGGATGTCACTAAATTCCATTACCGTAGTTGGAGTGATAATAATCCTCAAGCCTATCGTTGATCTCGATTTTCATAAGCAAATTTTATTTTGCGTTGAAAAAAACTTTTTTTTAATTTACATGTTAATTAACTAAGCTGTCGTATTTTTTTTTTTTTTGTTTTTGAAAGAGAAGTAGCACTTCAGGCAACAGTGCCTATTTAGTCAAGTACCATGCCACATTCTTTAGAAAAGGGATAAAGAGGAGATAAGACAGGTGGTGAAAGTAGAAGGATAGTTACGGAAATTAACTGTCGTATAAGACAGCACAGTGACCAGTGACCATGCCTTCATCACTGAGCAGCCTCACCGACAGTCAATTTTTATTTGTAGTGAAAAAAACTAAGGTCTTTGTTGGGAATCGAACCCACAACCTACAGTCTTGTAAGCTAGTATACTACTTAATAGCCTACAGCGGCACCTGTAGTGTGAGTACAGTTTGGAGTGACGGTAATCCTCAAGTCAATGGTAACTGCTATATAGTCATTATTACTGCAGGAACTGTGGTTTTAAGAAGATGTTGTACCATAGTGGATATATTAAAGGAAACCTTTGGTAGTTACATAGTTACATGTTTCGGACCCATAAATGGGCCTCCAATGTCGTGCAATTTAATGAAGCTAGACTATTTTTTGTAGGTATGTGTGTAGTTGCTATTTCATGTCGATAAATTCGACTGATCAATTGAACGATACCATTCACTGCATAATTGCACTGCAAATTGAACCTCCAGATTAGACTACTTCTAAGCCAGACGTGGCGGTTATATACTAACAGTCAAATTTATATTATAATGGCAGAAGTTTCATTTCAGGACGTCCAGATTAGACTACCTCCATGTTAGCCGTGACGTTCATATCCCCTCCGGGGGCACATTTATCGGTCTTTATAGAATACTTGACTTTCTAGACTTGCGCTGCTGGGGGTATAAGGGAGCCCAGTCCCCTGAAGTCAGCAGGGGTACAACTGGAAGCTGCACGTTATTTCCACGGGAATCAGTAAGCCCCAGAGTATCGCTATTTGTCTCTTTAGTCATTTAACTGTGCTCTGGCTGATTATTGAGGTTGGCCCTTTTGGGAGTATCGTGATAGATGTGGTTTTGCGGCTCCATAGAGGTATTGTTTTATGATTGTCAGGATCATCTCGCCTTTCACAACACCCACTGGTGAATGATCCAATGAGAATGCTAGTCATGTGTTGTGGACAGGAATTGGAGAGTCTGCAGCTCTTCGGCAAGGAGTAGTGGTTTGCAGCCTTGCCCTGAAACCGCTGAAATTGCAACTAGGAACGACTTGTTGCTAGAATTAGTCTTCGGCCTCCTAGGGCGTGAGTGGCGCTGCTTTTCACTCACAGTGGTTTGGCCACCATCTGATTAAGGCCCACGGCCAGGTGCAGATGACGTTCATATGCTAGCGGTCATATTATAATGGCAAAATATCCGTCTCTGTTTTATTTAAAATTTTTTTACCTTTATAAAGAACACCCTATATAATAAGTATTTTGGCTATAATGTTAAAATTGACTTTTTATTTTAAACAATAATTTTTAACGAAAATTCTTATTAAATTAGAAACATCGTCTATAGATTTGGTGCAGCGAAATTGCAATCGAATGCCTCTTCCTCTACTTAAGTACCAATTTATTCAAAATTCCTAGAAAGGATTAAATCAAAAAACCTAGCTTTATCTTTAATTTAATCCATCAATACTTAGTGAAACTTATGTCTCTTTCAAAAATTAACTTTAATAAATTCTTTACAAGCGTTCACAAGTGTATTAACTTCTGCAAGTGAATCACATAAAAAACAAAAACAAAAATATATTATAATTTGAATAGTGTTAATATTGTCCCGCCATTTTGTTGTTTGTAAAGTAAGTTTTTATTCACTGTTGTCTAAGCTCTTAATTCTAGACACTTTTGTTTGCTTAACAAAACAAAAAAGAAAAGAAAAGGAGATGATAAAACGAAATTTCCGTTTGTTTTTAATCTGATTTTTCCTAACTTGTTGTGCTAGTGGTAGCAGCATAACGGTTTATACCTAATTAAGATTGCTTTCAAACAAAAGAAACACACACATATGCAGCTAAGAACACTTAAATTCTACTACACACATAGACCCATAGAAATCTTTCAGAAATAACCCGCTAAGTTTTTAACACACATGTTTGTATGTGTCTATCTCTCCTTTGTATGTATTAACACATGTTGACAAGACAATGTAAATTATTTGCTGTAGTTGCAACGATGCCATGTTAACTCATCTCATACTTTTATACAGGGATTAAAATGGCATCCCTTCTGCTGCTTCTGCTGCCACAGTTGATGATTTGGTTACTTTGTTTTAGTTTGGTAGTTTTTATTGCAACAGCTGGTGCCATTTTTTGTGCAGTTAATTCAACATCATATTTCCGTGGCAGAGTGTTTTGTTAGATTTTATCTAATTTTGTTTTACCCTACTGTAGGTAAGGGTAAAGGAGATGAAGGTTTTGAAAATATGTTTAATTTCTTTGATAATTTTATAATTGATAGAGTGGCCATAGAAATTTAATTGCTACACAAAAGTAATCAAGTGCATTGGAATACACTGTCAGAAAATAAGATCAAAAAGGAATTACATAATTTTTGCAAAACACAAAGGTATTTCAAAATAGCCATATAGCGGGTTTTTCAACAAGAAGTTTATTTTTCAATTTATGTGACACCAACAACATGATAGTTTTGACATTTGTTTTTTGACGTGTTCGTAGTAGATGCATTGGACAGTGTTACAATGAATTCGATTTCGCACGAAAATCGCTTTAAAATAATGTAAATTCACTATGAAAATGGTGGTTCTGTTAAAGTTATATTTGGTAAAATTCCTAATATTTACGGAGAACAAAAATGTCGCTCTGACACCGCTATTAAGAATTTGGTCGTTAAATTTGAGTCGCGAGGCTCGATATAAATTGTAGGAACACCAAAGTGTGTTCGACCGGGTTGTTTAACTAAAAACATCACTGCCGCGAGCCACAGTGTTGAAGCAGATCCAAATTTGTCAATTATTCGACGTTCTCAAAAATTGGGGTTATCCAGAACCAACTCATGGCGAATTTTCACTTTGAAGCCTTACAAGATTCAACTGGTGCAGGAATTGAAGCCGACCGACCATTCACATCGCCCTAGATTCGCACAATTCATTTAGGAACAAACATTTTTTCACACAAAGCCCATTTTCACTTGCCACAGTATGTCAGCAAGCACAATTGCCGCATTTGGGCTTCGGAAAATCCTAGAGCTATTACTGAGATGGCTTTGCATGCTCAACGTGTCACTATATGGTGCGCTATATGAGTTGGAGGCGTGATTGTTTCGTTTTTTTAGAAGAGAAGGCTGGAGATGCAGTGGCAGTCAAATGGATCACACAATCGCAAAATGCTAACAGCTCAAATTGAAATTGAAATTTATTGACGACGTAGATATTGCTGACATGTGGTTTCAATAGGACGGTCCCACATGTCACGCCGCTAATAAAATGATTAATTTAGTATAAACCAAATTACCCGATTGCATAATTTTACGAACAAAAGTATAAAGAAACCAACATAGAACATTTTGGCTTGTGTTCAATTCCTATTAATAGCAAAAATTGTGAGTATATCTCGTGTTCTAATTTCTTATATTAATTGATGATGTTTACAATTTACACCCAGCTTAAACAAATGAGATGCAAAGGCTAATGACTGATGTAACGAATCAGAAATTGTTGCATTGCATTCTGTTGCTGTCCTATTTTTCCTTTTTTTCTCCTGAGAAATTATAACGAAAATTTTATAAATAATTAAAATATTAAAAAAAACTTAAGCAAAAATCAAATTCTACGATTTATGTAAACGAGCTTTTTATTTAGTATTCGTGTTTAAACACAAAAATACACGATGTTAACATAACCACCTCAACGGTTGTAAGCTGTTGTGTCCACTTAATCATGTTAACAATTAGACTGCTTTTGTTCATAATAGAAGGTTCCAGAATATATAAAAAAAACTTTAATTTATCGCATAGTCCTCATTATTCGGTGTGGTTGTTTGTTTTGTTCTGTGTCTTATTTTATAGTTTCCTGTTTGTTAATCTTAGTTCTTGGAATTTAAATGTAGCATATTGTTGTTTTGCGTTCATAAAATTTTCTAAATCGTAAATAGACATAATAGGTTTAGGGTTGTAACATCCATTAAGACGAGATATTTTGCTATTATTCGCCTTTATACCCAAATATACATAATGGTAACATTATCACTTCAACGTTGTGTGTCCACTTAATCACATTTACAAGCAGGCTACTTTTGCCCACAATAGAGGGAGCATCATATAATGTTTTCAGTGTTTCTAGAATTTACTAGAAAACTTAAATTCATGGCATTTATCATAGATGCCATAGTCATTCTGTGGATGCCATAGTCATCATTATTCGGTGTAAATGTTTTTTTGGTTGTGTACATTTTTCTGTTGTTTTTTGATTGCTAATCCTAGTTCGTGGAATTTGAATGTAGCATGTTGTTGTTTCGTGTTCATAAAATTTCTTAATTTGCTAATAGACGCAATAGATCTAGGGTTGTAATATCATAACATCCACCAAGATAAGCTATTTATTTACTACTCGTTTTTACACAAATATTCATGACGGTAACATTATCACTTTAATGTTGTTCCTTCAATTGATTGTTGTTGTGTATTCACCTGGTTTTGCCTACAATAAAGCGAGCATTTTTATGCTATTTTGAGCGATTCTAGAATATACCAGAAAATTTAAATTCATCGCATTTACTATAAATGCCATACCCATATCCTTATTTAGTGTGTTTGTTTGGCTGTTAATGTTGTTTTTCTGAATAATAATCTTAGTTCATGAATTTTGAATATAAAATGTTGTTTTTGTTTTGTGTTCAACAAATTTCTTGATTCGTTATAGACACAATATGATTACGGTTATAACAATATAGTATCCACTAAGACGAGCTATTATTTCACTCTTCGCGGTATTCGCTTGATTGTTATTGTATCTTAACTTGATCATGTTTACAATTAGACTGCTTTTGCCTACAATAAAGAGAGAATCTATATGATGTTTTGAGCGGTTCTACAATTTACTAAAAAATTTAAATACATCGAATTTACCATAGATGAAGTAAACATCCTTGTTAATGTGTTTGTTTGGTTGTGCATTTGTTTTCGTTGTTTTCTGATTATTAATCTTATTTTGATTATAACATGTTGTTTTTGTTTCGTGTTCATTAAATTTCTTGATTCCTTATAGACTCACTTGGTCTAGTGTTGTAACATCATAACATCCACTAAGACGAGCTATTATTTCACTATTCGCGGTATTCGCTTGATTGTTGTTGTGTCTTAACTTGCTCACGTTTACAATTAAGCTGCTTTTGTCCACAATATAGAAAGCATTTATATGCTGTATTGAGCAGTTCTAGAATTTACTAGAAAATTCTAATTCATCACAATTACTACAGATGTGGTAGTCATTATTCAGTGTAGGTATTTATTTTGTTGTTTGAGTCTTTTTTTCTTGTTTTCTGATTGTTAATCTTAGTTCAGGGAATTTGAATGTAGCATATTTTGTGTACATAAAATTTTTTTAATTTGTTAACAGACGCAATATTTTAATAAACTAAACTAAACATTTTCTAAACAATATTATTTTCATGAGCTAAATATATGAGACTATATTTTAGTCTTAAAGCAGTGGGTTATAAATGAAATTAACATGCCAGATCGTAACGCAAGCTGCCATAACTTTGTTTAGCTCATAGTGAGGCCAGCTATTTTTGAGTGTTTTTTTTAACCAAGGCCTCTTAAATCAAGTTGAAGGGCAGGCTATAAGAAAGTACTCTTTAATTTAATTCTAAAAGCTCTTCAGCTAAATAATTTTCAATTTGCTAGTTATAAAGTTTAAGGGTATATTAGTTTCGTTATAATCAGATCTATAAGACCTCTTTATATTTTATTTTATTACATTTGTTTGAACTCTTGTCAAGTTTAAGCATCTGCTTGTTTGTGCCCAAAAGTTCATGTCTCTAAATTATGCTTTATTTACACTTAAGTATTCTAAGGAATTGTTAGTCCTCCAAACGAGTGTGTAGATCTACATGTGTGTGTGTGGGTGTTTCTGTAAGTAAGTGAGGGGGTGTATATGCCTACTATAAGTTTAGTTCTCTTAATATTCTTGAACTATTGCGTGTGCATTTCTTAAGCATACTAATTAGCTAAATTTTACATAATGTTATACATCATAAATGAACACGATATCAATTGCATGTCTACACTGAACTAAAAAATTTAAACAAATATGATCAAATGGGATGTAGAAAAAAGTGCAAAGGGTAGATTTTTATAAAACTAAAAAATATTTAAATTGATTTTACAGATGTTTTTCGTAGGAAAGAAAAAATAATTTTAGAATATTTTCTATATTAAAAAAAATTTTTCCAGTATAACTCTTCTGACTTTGTTATGGAATAGAGGCTGAAAATATGAGGACAATTAAATTAAACAAAAAATTTTTTTATAATATCCAATAATAATTATGTTTTTTGCATAAAATTGCAAGAAAATTTGATGCTTTCGTTTAGGGTCATTATTAAGAGGGTTTAATATAATAACAACCTATTTCTGCTTTAGCAAATAATCTTAGTTTTATTATTAGAAAAATGTTTAAATTATAATAATTCAAAAATTTTAAATTTTAAATTGTGTATAAAATTTTGAACTGAAAGAAAATATTTTTTTGTAATACTAAATACATACAGACGACAAATTATTCACTACTACAATGTTCTTTCTTTCATTATTCTTCTTATCTTTATAGAATTTTTTTCTTAAATTCTTAAATTATTTTATGTTCAAGTTCGTATTAAAACAATATTCAAAAAAATTCTCTAATTATGAAAGAAATTTATTAATAAAGCGTTTACAGAGAATTTATTTTGCATCAAAGGGTTTTTCAACAAGAAGTATGTTTTCTTAAGCAAAATAAAAAAAAATTTAACTGACATGATTAAAATTTGTATTATACTACGAAGAGAAAAGTTCGGCAATTATGAATGAAAAATAATAACTGGCAAATATACACCACGACCAAGCTGACAGATGTCGATTCTTTCATCAAAGTTTCTAACCACTTTTTGATAAATTGGCTGTCCTATTTCGTTAATCACATAATGGATTTTAAGTTTTAAAGCTAAAATCGAGACGATTGGCTCTGTATAAACTCTCTCTTTAACATTGCCCCACAAATAGGTAATCTAGAGTTGTTAAATCTATCGTTCTAGCTGGCCACTTAACTGCAAATTGTCGTAAATTATTCGATCAAAAAATTTGTTTTGCATTAAATTGATCGCTTCATTTGATGTATGAAATGGATACTGTCCTGTTGAAACCACATGTCCGTGATATCTATGTCGTCATTAATAAGCTATAACTGAGTTGTTAGGAGCTTGCGATATCATAATTCATTGACGTTTATTACATTTTCAGCCCCATCTTGAAAAAAAACGGCCTAGTCATGCCTTAAGACCACATAGCGCACCATACAGTGACACGTTGAGCATGCAAAGGCTTTTCAATAATCGCTCTAGGATTTTCAGAAGCCCAAATGCAGCAATTTTGCTTGTTGACATGTCCTAACAAGTGAAAATGGGCTTCGTCTGAAAAATGATTTTTTCAGAGAAACCAGCTGGTTATTCCTAAATGAATTGAGCAAATCTACGGCGATGTAAATGGTAGGTCGAATTCAATTCCTGCACCACTTTAATCTATTAAGGCTTCAAACTCACATCCTTACCCAAAATTCGCAATGTGGTGGTTTTGGATAACCCCGTTAAGAATGTTAAAGATTTGACAAGGTTGGATTTGCTTTAACGCTGTGACTCAGGGCTGCGATATTTTCAGTTTAACGACCTGGTCGAACACGCGTTGGTATTCGCACATTTGGTATCGCACCTGTCGACTCAAATGTAATATCGGCATCAAAAGGACGATTGTGTTGTCCGAAAATATTACGAATTTTACGTAATGTAACTTTAACAGAATCACCATTTTCATAAAGGATTTTAATTATTTTAATGCAATTTTCGTGCCAAATTGAATCATTTTAGCAATTGCCAATATATGTGCGGCAAATTGAAAAACAAACTTCTTGCTGAAAAACCCATATTATTCGTATCCTTCGTTTTCATAAACGAAAATTTTAAGTTATTTTGTTAAGTGAAAAATATATAATTTTTTTAAATTAATAATAACTTAAATAAATTATATATTTGATTAAAATAAGAAAAAAATTTAATTGAATCAATTAAAAATTTAATAAAACTATTGTATTTTCAAGGTAAACAGCATATAGAATTCTCTTTTATTGGTACTAAATTGTTTGGGTTTGCTCCGCCAGTGAGTGAAATACTGTTTTCAATACCTCCTCTTAACGTCCTTCCAGGCTAGTTGTTCGTAAATGCGTTTGCGATGTGAAAACATCATCTTCATCTGCTACGTTGTATCATGTACAGGTGAGTTGATATTTATCCCATAGTTGTCGTATAAACCTATTTAGGCAGAATGTCAGCCATCTGGTATTTTCTGAAGCGATTAATTTTAATATTTTTTGTCTTTTGTTATTGTCCAGGTACGTGTGTCTGTCTGAGGGTGTTTTTCGTTAGTTTGAGATTATGATTATAAGAATTGCATCTGAGGTTCTGTTGACCTGATCGTAAAAGGTTTTTGTTTTGTAGGTTTCCATGTACGTTTAGTCTTCATCCTTTTTTGATAGGATGCAGTAAAGTCATACACTCATCTATTTTATTTGGTAAGTGTCCGTAGTACTCAAGGTGTAATGTAAAGTTGAAGTCTTCTCTTTTCCATTTTTATTGTTTAGCACTATAATTAATAAAGATAATTGATGATTTTTAAAAATGAACTATCTGCTATTTTAGACTTTTACATACATACGGCCAGAAATATTAAAAAGCTCGCATAAAAATAGACGTTCAATGCGCGCTTCTTCAATCATATGCGGGGTGATCAGTTGCTAAAAATTCTTTTAAAATTTCAGTGCCATCTTTCGAATAAAAGAATTGTGTTATTTGAATTACTTTTGCTTTATTATCTAAAATTTTAAATTCTTTTAGTCTTTAGAAAAATTGTCCTTCTGTTAGGAATTAAAGTCGATAGCTTTATTATATAATTTTCTTTACTAGTAATCAATTTGCTGTAATTCGATTTTGTGTCTTAGGTGCTACTAGACGTACAAACATTTTCAAAATGCTGAAACATATACAGAGGTTTAGCGAGGCTGCTTTGCAACTTAATTATCTTCAATTTTATCATTTACCATTCTTTGACAATTTTTCCAAGGAAAAACATTAAAAAAAATATGTATGTTGAGTAACATTCTATCAACAAGAAGTAATAAAACACTGACACAGGAAATACGCAGTTCAAAAGTCACAAGATACAAAAAAAAAAAATTATAAAAACCAGAGCAACGACAACACGAAGCTGTAGAGCGGCAAAAATGTAGAAAGATTTTCAAAGAAATAGTTAATCCAAACTGACAACATTGAAATACTCAGGAGACAGGTGTCACTAAGGTTCACAACAACTAATTAAATTGCTACACACCTTACGAAAAATGACAAGGCAATCTGAAAGCGAAGTAAAACTCTAGAACACTTAAGCACAGGCGTTGAGCAGCTAATCTAAAATATTTTAAAGGTACAAGGAAGAAAATAAATATAAACCGTTTTCTTAACCACAATTTTCTTAACAAATCGGTGTTATTATATTTTTAAATTTAATTTAATTAATTAAAGTAAAAAATATATTAAAAAATGGTTGCGCAACTTAGTGACCTATTTCTTCATTATTTATTTTTATAAAATAATTTATAAAATGAAAATATTGACTCTAAAGTCTTCTTTTTTTAACCACTTTGAGACAACGATAACTTTTGAAAATTTATGTACGAACAAGTTCCTTTAGCTCATTAAATAAATGCTACAACTTGTTATATTACGAGTATAACAAAATTGACAAAATACATTGTTCTTTACATACCTTTACAGTCGTTATATCCTTTAAACAATATATTGTTAAATGGAATTGAGAAAATAAGAAGGTTCTGGAAAAATAAATATTTAAATATTATTTAGTAAGAAATCTTTGGGGATAATCTATGCTAAAGATAAAGGAATGAATGTAAGGGATGGAAGAAAAAATATTTTCTTACTTCAAAAATTTTTCTTACTTTTCTTACTTTAAAAAAATAAAAATTCATTTTTTATGAAGAGCTTAGATAAAAGTTTAATAAATTTCAAATTTTTTGTGATAGAACTAAAGCTGCAGCAAAAAATAATTAAGAAGAAGTGGAATCAAACCGAAATTAAAATTAAAGTTTAACGTAACTGATGAGTTAAAGAAGAACTGAAATGGAACTTAAAATTAGCTTAAAAAGTTAGCTGGCATAACTTTCAACTTGAATAGAATTGCCTGCTTTTAAGCAGTGGTTTATATTATTTTGACAGCACTCGTTGCACAGTGCGTTAATTTTTTTTTAAAATTGGGAGAAACACACATTGGCATTTAATGGATCGCTATATCTGTCCTTAATATTCTTGGCATCAATATATCTTTCGTCACCTGGGCTGTAATTCGTGATAAGATTTATATCTGCACCTGGCAGTGAGCCTTAATCAGATGGTGGTCAAACCACTGTGAATGAAAAGCAACGTCATTCACGTCCTAGGAAGCCGAAGACTAATGCTAGCAACAAGTCTTTTCTAGTTGTGATTTTAGCGGTTCTAGAGCAGGGCTACAACCCACTATTCCTTGCTGAAGACTCTCCAACTCCTGTCCAGATCACATGACTAGCATGCTCACTGGATCTAGGATCATTCCACCAGGTAGGTGTGATTAAAGGTGAAATGATCCTGGCCACCATTAAAAACAGACCTGTATGGAGCCGCAAAACCACAACTACCATGATACTCCCGAAGAGCCAACCTCAATAGTTAGTCAGATAAACAGCTAAATGCCTAAAGAGACAAATAGCGGAAACTCTGCGGGCTACTGATTCCCGTGGAAATAACGTGGAGCTTCCAGTTGTACCCTGCTGACTTCAGGGTACTGGGCTCCCTTATACCCCCAGAAGCACAGGTCTAGATAGTCAAGCATTCTATAGATACCGATAAATGTGCCCCCGGGGGGGTAAATATTATCTACTTACCCAATTAAAATTTTAAAGAAACATCATAACCAATCAAAGTTAATTTACTTAGACCAAGTCCACATTAATTACCGCCTTGTATATATATATTCCGTCTTTTAACTTACTGTCGGCATAGTAATAAATGTATATAATTTGTTTAATTTTTCCACATTTTATTCTTCCAATCACAGTTCTTTGCTGTGAAGAAAAGTATGAATGCGCGGTGCCTTGATAGTGACAAATTATTTCCGTTTTCTTTATAAAATTTATATAAAAGTTAGTAAATATTATTTTTTTATACATTTAGAAATTAAAATTTATGTGAACTTAAGCCATATTAAAATCAATCATAATTGTGTAAATAAAATAAAATATAATAATATTTAGGTTTCTACAAAAAACTGCTTTTCTGTAGCCAAGTTTTATTAAAAGTAAAATATTGTTTAAGTCTGCGGTCCTCAGTAAAATAAGGATAAAGCCTAGAGGTGGCTGGCAGTTAATTTGAGAAAGATATTATCAGTAGTTATTAAAATAAATAGGATTGAAAATTAATGTTAGTATATTCATAGAACTCCCTTATAATTGGTAATTTAGAAAACACCGCGAAGAAGGAGAAAAATCACTATGAATAATTTACAGTTTATATCTGATAAAATTTAGTATATAACTAGCTTTGTAACAATGTTGAAGCGAACAGAATAAATACAATGAGTATATATATATAGATAGGGTGTTCGCCAGGAAGGTATACTACTTTGTTCAGCCGCAATTTTGCTAATCATTTGCCTTCATATTTATTAGTCGTGAAGTAGACACGTGACAAATTTATTATGCAAAAATATTCCGACTTGTTATATTTATTAAAATATTTTATCAAAATCAAATATCGATTACTGTGACGATTATCAATCTGAATAAGACGCTGTGTTCAGGAGCTTGATCTTCAAAGAACAACTTCGGCCACAATTTTGCCCAACGAATTGCCGTTGTTTCCATATAAGATTCACATGACACAAGAGTTTGTTTCACAAAACCATTTACGCCGCCCTTTATAAGTCAATAGGATATTACAGCTCGTCCTTGAAAACCCCGATTTTCATGAAAAAATCATAATATGCATCGAGGCACATTTTCATTTCAATGGATATATGAATAAATAGAATAGTAGGTTCTAGGAAAAAGGAAAACCTCAAATTATTCAACAGTTACCTTTCTCTTTCATTTAATTAAAAATTGTAAGCAACAAGTTAGTATACCTCCCGACATGCACCCTGTATATATGAGTGATTTTTGATAAATCAAAAATTTGAATTGAATAAGGATTCTTCTAGGGCTTTATTAAAAGCATTTTAAACTTTATTGTCTATGTCAGGTCTAAAAAGTTCCTTTCTAAAAAACTTAATAATTGTAAAGGGTGTATTTTAAAGAGGTATACTACTTTAAAGTGGAATCAAACAAAAATGATTTTTGTTTTAATTGGCATGAAATTTACTTTATTCGATAGATAACCTTCTGGCATTATAATCTAAATATGACTTGGACGGCAAAGCTAACTCGGACGTAATCTAAATTAGAGGTTTAATATTCGATGTTTTTTTAAACATATGTAAAAATATATTGGCAATAACAGGGCATATATTCTTCTCCGGGATTAATAGCATTGACTAGCAACTTCACAAATCTCTACAGAAAATAGTCTAGCAGCGTTAAATCGTACTCTCTCAGAAAAAATCTCCCCGGAGGCACATTGATATGTCTTAATGGAATCTCACCATTAGAATATGTGTTATCAGGGGGTAAAAAGAAGTCCAGAAATCCCCTAAAGGCTAGCAGGAGCCAACTGGATAACTTCCTTGTTATTTCCAAGGGAATCAGTAAGCCCCATTTTTCAGTTTTTGCTGTTCTCTGTGTAATTATTGAGGTTGGCCGCTTGGGCAGTATCGTGGTTGTTGCGGCTTCGAAGGCCCTCATGAAATGATTAAGGGAACAGGATCTCACTTTTGACCAAGAAAACAGAGTGAATTATCCGGATCCAGTGAGCTAGCTATGTCATATTTTCTGGACCAGGAATTGGATAGTCTCCAACTCTTATGCAAGGAATGGAGTGCTAAACCTGCTCCATACTCCCGAAATTGTCACTAGAAATGACCTTTTGGATAGTATTATGTTTCGGCTTCCTAACGCGTAGATGCACGCTACATATCACCCACAGTGGTTTGTTTCACCACGAAAATATGGTTCACACAGCTCGGCACTGATACAAATCTTATCACAGTTTGTTTTGTAAGAAAATTCACGCCTCCGAAACATCAAAATATGGCGTTATCAAATGTTGCCTTCAATAAATCAATTGTGAGAAAATATGATATGTTGGGCTGTTGTTGTTTAATTGTTGTTAGTAGCATTGTAGTGGCATTGTAGCGGTCACAGTTATCCATAGCGATCTGGTCAATATAGTTTTTAAAGAATTACGGACCCATGATTACGCCAGCTTATAAGGCACATCAAATAATCAGCTTGTAAGGATGTGATGGTCTCACAACATATACTTGAGGATTATCAAAACTTCACATATACCATTTTTGTTCTCCCCCGGGGGTACATTATGGATCACACAACCAGCTAAACTTGTGTTTTGCGGGGATAAAAGAGAGGCCAGTCCCCTTAGGCTAGTAGGAGCCGACTGGAAAATCCACTATATATTTCCACAGGAATCAGTAAAGCCCAGAGTTCCGCTATTTGTCTCTTTAGGCATTTAACTGTTCTCTGACTGATTATTGAAGTAGGCCCTTCGAGAGTATCGTAGTGGCTATGTGTTTCGAGGCCCTCGTTTGAGTTTGTGGGTCGGAACATTCACAATGAATGGTTCAGGTCCAGTGAGTATGAATGCCGTCGTGTTCTTAATTATTACCCCCCGGGGGCACATATATGGTCTTAATGAAGAGCTACTATATAGACCTGTGCAACTGGGGGAAAAAGGGAGCCCAGTCCCCTGAAGTCTGGAAACTCCACTTTATTTCCACGGGAATCAGTGACCCGCATATTTCCGTTATTTGTCTCTTTAGACACTTAACTGTTCTCTGGCTGATTATTGAGGTTGGCCCTTTATGGGAGTATCGTGGTGGTTGTGATTTCGCGGCCCCATATCAGTCTATGGTTCTATGGTGGCCGGGCTCATTTCACCTTTAATAACACCTACCTGGTAAAATGTTCCCAGATCCAGTGAGCATGCTAGACATGTGTTCTGGACAGGAGTTGGAAAGTCTCCAACTCTTAAGCAAGGAGTGATGATTTGCAGCCCTGATCTGGAATCATCGAAGTTGCAACTAGGACGAGCATGACGTTCCAAATTATGCAGTGGTTTGCTCCACCATCTGATTAAGGCTTCATGGCCAGGCGCGGATGTAAATCTAATCACGCAGTTGTTCTTAATTATATTAAGCTTCATGCGTTCTGCACCAGGAGTTTAATAGTCTCCAATTCATCAGCAAGGAATGAAGGCTGCAGCCTACTTCGGGCTTTTGAAGTTGCAACTAGGAATGACCGGTGGATATACCTATTCTAAGGCGAGGATGATGCGACATTTCATCCACAGTGGTAATGATTCACCATCTGGTTAGGGCTTACGGCCAGGTGCAGATGTAAATATTATCACGTCATACCATTTTTGTTTAGTAGCGTATACATTCAAACCGAATTGAGCTGAACTAAATTCACTTATGAAATTGGGATTGAGTATTTTGAACAGAACAATGGCTTTCAAGGAAAGTTAGTGCAATTTGGAAGTATTGTTCAGGCGTCACTCTATCATGTTGTAATGCTAAATCAAACTAGACATAAATCACTAAACAGGTGGTAAAATAGCCAGCAGTTATACATATCTACAAAAACACTCTTTTCTATTTAATGTAGCAAAGTTGCCTCCTTCCTTGCTTTCATTTATAAATCATAGTTGTAACAAAAAATTTTATTGCCACACTTTCTTTCATGTCGAGTAATGAATCATATTCTCACATCCAATATTTTAGTATGACTCTATGCAGCGGTACATGACTCTCTATTATTTTACTTGAATCTCTAAGAGCTTTATAAACAATTACATGACATTTGATACGCTGGAAAAAAAGCAAACTTATTTGCATAGTATTTGATTGCATACAAATATATATATATACACATACACACACACATATATATAAATGTATGCATAACATATATACACATATCTTTAAATATATAATTTGTATATGTGTGCTTGTGTGCAGTGGTCTACTTGTGGTTTTGCACTTTGGTTATTCGAAATTGTTGCAAAAATGTTAAGATACTCTTAAGACTTACATTACATATTTGTTGCTGCTGCTGTAATTGTTGTTGTACAAAAACAAAAATGTAAAATAATTTGTAAGGAAGATACCGTTAAATATATATAATAACAAAAGTTAACTTTGTGTTGGTAGCAGTAGCTGTGTAACAGTATAAAAGCTATAATATAACGACAACATAATATCGCACATACTTCTCAACATATTTCCACACAAATTCACACAAATGACTTAACGAATTCATATGGGGTCTAAATGTACAATTGTGGCTTCAACACTGTTAAATATTCCACACATTCCAATAGTGAATTCTTCAACTGATAAATATTTCCTGGTTTGTTGAAATGGAATTTAAAATGAATAGAATTTAAGTTTAAGTAGCTGCGGTAAGTTACTCAATTTGAAATGGGAATTTAAATGTGATTTAAAAATGTTTGAAATGTGTTTTTAAGCTCGAAAGATCTTTAAATTGCTAAGAGAATTTCAATCGACAAAAAATTTTTGTATACAAAAAAAAAAATCCGGTTTTTATTGGAAAATAATATTGGGCCTAGTATATCCACCACGGTGGTACTTGACGAAACCCATTCTGGACATTGAATTTTGTATCCTTATTTAACGAATATTACGAATATTGTGGGCCTCTAAGATGTTAATTGTTGCTGATAAACCAGCATCAACCTGTGACTTCACATGGCCCTTCAGGATATAATCGACCAAGTGACGGGATTGTTTCAGGATTTTCAACCAGTAGTTTATTTTTCAATTGTGGCAACACCAAGAACACTATAGTCTTGACATTTTTTGACGTATTCTCAGTAGATGCATTGGCAATTTCGCACAAAAATTTCATTAAAATAATTTAATTTTACTACGAAAATGGTGGTTCTCTTAAAGTTACATTTCGTAAAATTCGTGATATTTTCGGACAACATAATCGTCCTTCTGAGACCGCTGTTAAAAATTTGGCCCTTAAATTTGAGTCGACCGGCTCGATACAAAATGTGCGAACACCAACATGTGTTCGACAGGGTCGTTCAATTGAAAACATGGCACCCGTGGGCCACAATATTAAAGCAGTTTAAAATGTGTTAATTCCTCAAGGTTCTCAAAAATTGGGGTTATCTAAAACCACCACATGGGGAATTTTGTGTAACGATTTGACTTTGAAGCCTTACAAGGTTCAAATGATGCAGGAATTGAAGCCGACCGACCATTTAACATCGCCGTTGATTTGTTCAATTAACGACAACCGGCTGGTTTCTTTTAAAAAATCATTTGTTCAGACGAAGCCCATTTTCACTTGGGCTTTTGACAATACTAGATCGATTATTGAGAAGCCTTTGTATGCTCTACGTGCCAGAGAGTGATGTTTTGTGTGGTCTGGTGGCGTAATTGGACCGTTTATTTTGAAGATGAGGCTAGAAATGCGGTAACGGTTAATGGATAACGCTATCGCGAGATGGCAAAAACTCAGTTTTGGCATATTATTGACATCGTGGAAATCACTGACATGTGGTTTCAACAGCACGGTGCCACACTCTATTTTGGCATATTATTGACGACATTGATATATCACTGACATGTGGTTTCAACAGGACGGTGCTACATGTCACACAGCCAATGAAACGATCAACTTATTGCAAACCAAATTTCCTGATCGCATAATTTCACGACAATCAGCAGGTAAGCGGCCAGACAGATCGTGTGAAATAACACCACTGAATTATTTTTTGTGAGGCTATGTTGAGGACAAAGTCTATACGGAACCAATCGAATCCATTTCAGCCTTAAAGCTTAAAGCTGTGATGTGATTAACGAAATAGGGCCGCCGTTTTGACAAAAAGTGTTTAAAAACTTTAATGAAAGAATCGATATCTGTCACTGGGCATGTGGTGGACATTTGCCAGAAAACAAAATTCTTGTTTAAAAGCTCTTTATATCACTCAATATTAATTTTGGAGGTACCCTTTATTTTAGAAATTTAAGCCTTTTTTGCTTTAATAATTTGTTTGACTTTCTATTATTGACAGCTTTGTTAAAACTTTATTTAAGTGTCCGTTACATGTTACAAGGACATGTAAACATCTGGGGTATTTTACGAAGCCACCCTTTAGTTAAAAAATTTTTCAAAATTTGTTCTCTTACATCTCTTTCAAGCATCATATTTCAATTAAAACAAACTGATTAAAAACTAGACGTATTCTCCTTTTCTGAACTGCATCTATTTCAAGAAAACATCTCCAGGATGTGATTACTTTTGTGGGACTGTTAAGGCCACACTCTTTAAAAAGCCAATTGAATCGATTTCAGTCTTAAAACTCGAAATTTGTGATGTTGTTAAGGAAATAGGACCACCATTTTGCCAAACAGTTATTAAAAAGTTTGATAAAATAATCGACATCGGTCAGCATGGTCGTGGTGGATATTTGCCACATATCGATAAAAATTTGCATCGTTTTAATCTAAATTTTATGCTGTATTTTGTTTTAGAAAACAAACTTCTTGTGGAGAAATCCTTTATCTCTAAATTATTTACTTTGAAATTCTGACTTCAATAAGTCAATATTGTCATCGCTGTAAAGATTTGCTGTTAAAACCAAGTCATGCTTGTATCACTATTTCCATTTTTTTTTAAACAAAGAGCCATTAGGCTTGGTGCACTAATAAGCTTCATCGGGCGTACGTGATTGTCAGCTTCTTTTTAGAGCAAACACAACCGTAAACGCTGCACCAAATGGTGCATTTCTGTGAATGTAGAGTCTGTAGAAATTTTGTTCCACCATGCATTTCTCAATATTGTTTACAGGCGAATAACTGAGTTGCATTGCTGGACATAATTTTGCATTCATAATTAAACGAAATTTGGATTTGGAAAAAAATACTTTCGATAAATTTTCAAATTAAAAATACAACACGAACTTAAGCCGTGTTAAAATAATTCAGTTGGAATTAAAATTATACAATTTTTATTTTCTGATGAGTTCAACTTAATTTCACATCATATTGTCTTTTATCAGTTTTCTTTTATTATTTATAGTTCACTAACTTGTTTAACTTCATTTTAGTTTATTAAAAAAATTATGACTGTTATTTATTAAAAGGGAAAAAATAAAAATGTAATAAAAATGAAAAACTGTCTTTTAATTTTTTTATATTTCGAAACTACTTAAGTTGTTTGTATAAATTGTTTTCATCTTTTCCATCGTCTTGACTATAAAATGAAGACAAAAAATGTAAAATTAAATACTTTAAAATATGTTCTTAATTTTTTTGTACAAGGGTTAATTTTAAGTATTGAAAAAATTATATAAAAACACTTTGTAATTGTAGCTGCAGTGAAAGCTGGCGAAAATGAATATAAAGATAATTAGATGAGCACAAAAAATAAAATGGAGTCAAAAATATAAAGTGACTGAAATATTGGTGCAAACGTTACATGAAATTAATTAAAAGCGAGAAATATTTTAAAGGGTGCTGTAGTTAAAAAAAAAAAGTAACAAGCTGCAAGAGGTATAGAGAGCTTAACTGGAAGGACCTTTAAAATGTATTTATTCCGCACTACATCTTTGACAGGAATAATGAATTTTCTTCAATGCAATCAGTTTTGGAAATTTATGGGTAATTTACAAATATTTATATTACACCCCACTGTGCAGTGTAGCTATTTGTGCTAAAATCATAAGAGCGAAGGCAAAGAAACCATTTCAAGATATGCCGCTTGATATAATTGCATAAATAAGTAGCAGCCCGCTTAAAAATTAGGTTTTGTGGTTCTGTGCTATTGTTTATAACCTTCTCATTGTCCTAGTGTCTGTCTATCCACCTAAATGTCACCCACAGCCCTCAATCTCTAGAAAGCCTATGCGGGGCTTTAGCAATTTTTAAAAGAAGAGATATTACTATAATAGTTGTAATACCAATATTAAAAATTAAAGGGTGTAACGCAAGTGTTGTGTTATTCATAAAAGTGTTGTTAGTTATGAGCTGTTATAGGTAGACACCTTAAATTTTGTATATGAGACATAAATGTATGACCGTTACAGCAGTATACTAAATTAATTTTTATATCTCATATTTACATAAGCGTTAATGAGGTTTAGAGGCGGGCTAAAGAGTTTAGTGATACGTACTTATTATGGAATATGGATCAGTAATATGGTACCCACAATATAACGTGCATGTTCAGAATCGGTTCAGAAACAATTTCTAATTTTCTGCTTACGAACACTAACATGGCAGTCTAGAGTTCAGCGTAAATCTCAGCATTGAAGCCTAAAATTAATTAAATTGCCAACGTTGGAAAGCTGCAGCAGCTTTTGGAATCAGTTTTGTTATTGGAAAGATTGCAGTCGACTTCCTGATTTTTAATATCTGTTTTCACTTCATTCAACTCGATGTTATCAGCCAGTGTTCCTACAGTTCATTCGATATAATTATGCGAATTTATCATTATCATTAGATGTTGTTAAACGTAATATAATTGATATGTGCGTATATTTTCCGACGGCGTTTAATTTATTTTTATTTGGATATGTTTGTGTTTAAAAACCAAATTCGACGAGGGTCGGCGTAAAACCATACCCAAATAAAAAAAAAACGTACTACGATTGTTTATTTGAACGACTAGTTGTAGCTTTAAGTAAAAGATGTAAAAGCAATTTTATTTCGTGCTTGATTCCTTTAAATAAATATTTCATGATATTCTCACAAAATATTTGTTACAAAAATTTTTATTAAAAAATGAACATCTTATGATATTCTCATAAAACATTTATTCAAATAAAAATATTTGAAATGTGTTGTAATGGGGGAGAGCATATCCATATTGCAATTTCACTATTGCTCAAGTAGCTCATCAGTGAATTTTACCCCAATATTGTATAGAAAAACCTAAGAGTCTTATATCCAAAGCCAAATTGATTCTATGAGAATTTTTCATAAAATCAACATAGCATAGACAGCAAGACTCAAAGACACTTCCATACAAATACTACAAAACATTTCAAAACAACAAAAAACATTGTTTATTTTCAATCATTTCTACATAAGGGTTTCCATTGGAAACCATTCATATGTAATGTGAAAATTCCAGAAAATAAAAAATATTTGTGAGAATATTTTGTGAGAATATCATGAAATATTTATTTAAAGGAATCAAGCACGACATAAAATTGCTTATATAAAAAATGATTCCAAGTAAAAGATGTATTTTATAGTCTGTAAGAATCAAATCAATAGACTAAATCAACAAATAAATAAAAATAAATTCAAACAGTCATTTTTAAAATTAACAGGTATTTCCATAGAGGACAAGATTTTGACAAACACGGTCTGAGTTTTCACACCTTTAATATTTCAGCAACCAATAAGAAGGATCATAAAACACTGTAAGAATGGTTTCTGATCATAGAACACATTGTGTCAGTACTAAAAAAATGTTTTATGGTTCAAAAAAGTATAGTAGAGGGTTTTTAAGCAAGAAGTTTGTTTTCTAAAACAAAATAAAACACAAAATTTATATTAAGATGATATAAATTAATTAAATATGCACTAATCTTTTAAACGGTCTTTTAAATAATTTAACGATTTTTTTTAGAGAAAAAATAAAATCGTTAATTGTTTAAAAGACTGTTTAAAAGATTAGTGCATATTTAATTAAATTCAAAAAGGTCGAATAAAAATAAAAGTGATGATTTAAATTTTTATTGTACTAAAAAGAGAAAAATTCGGCAACTATGAATGAAAAATGATATGTGGTAAATGTCCTCCAAGGACACGCTGACAGATGTCGATTCTTTCACCAAATTTCTAATTAAATATTGGCAAAGTGGCAAACCTACTTCGTTATACACATCACGGATTTTAAGTTTCAAGGCTGAACTCGATTCGATTGGCTCCGTATAGACTCTGTCCTTAACATAGCCCTAGAAAAAATAATCCAGTGGTGTTAAATCACGCGACCTATCTGGCCACTTAACTGTTGATTGTCGTGCAATTATGCAATCGGGAAATTTGGTTTACAATAAATTGATCGTTACATTAGCTGTGTGACAAAGGGTACCGTTCTATTGAAACATTGCAACCATGTTCATGTCGTCAACAATAGGTCTAAATTAACTTGTTAGCATCTACCGATAGCGTAATCCATTGACCGTTACCGCATTTCCAGCCTCATCTTTGAAAAAAAACGGCCCAATCACGCTTTCAGACCACAAAGTGCACCATACAGTGACACTTTGAGCAATTAAGGTCTTTTCAATAATCGCTCTAGGAGTTTCAGAAACCCAAGTGCTGCAATTTTGCTTGCTGGGATACCCTGAAATGTGAAAATAGGTTTCGTCTAAAAAATTCTTTTTGCATAAAAATCAGGCGGTTGTTCCTGAATGAATTGACCGAATCTACTATGAGGTAAATGATCGGTCGGCTTCGATTCCTGCACCAGCTGAACCTTGTAAGGCTTCAAAGTCAAATACTAAGCAAAATACGCCATGTGGTGGTTTTTTTTTTGTTCTTTTTTTTAAGAGAAGTAGCACTTCAGGCAACAATGCCTATTTAGTCAAGTACCCATGCTACATTCTTTAGGAAATAGATAAAGAAGAGATGAAACAGGTGGTGAAAGTAGAAGGATAGTCGGAAATTAACTGCCGTATAAGACAGCACAGCGACCAGTGACTATGCCTTCATCGCTGAGCAGCCCCACCGACTGTCAAAACCAAGGTCTTCGTTGGGAATCGAACTCACAATCCCCATACTGACAAGCTAGTACACTACCTATTTGCCTACAGGGGTACCTTAGGTTTGGATAACCCCAATTGTTGAGAACGTCGTGAAATTGACAACTTTTGATTTGCTTCAATAGTGTGGCTCATGGCTGTGATGCTTTCGGTCGAACTTGGCTCGGTATTCGTACATTTTGTATCGCGCCTCTCGTATCAAATTTAACGACCACATTCTTAATAGCTGTTTCAGAAGAACGATCAAGTTATCCGATTAGCACGAATTTTACAAAATGTAAATTTAACAGAACTACAATTTTCATAGTGGATTTTAATTATATTAATACGATTTTCGTATGAAATTTAATAAATTTTAACAATTGCGAATGCATCTACTATGAATACGGCAAAAAACTAAATATCAAATTTATCATGTTGTTGGTGATATGTGCGTTGTTGGTAGGTTGCCACAATTCAAAAACAAACTTCTTGGTAAAAAAGCCTGTATTTGTGCGTTAATCACTAACTTAAAAGTTTATTTGAATTTAAAACGAAACTTTATTAAGACTTTAATTAATTCAATTAAATATGCAATAATTAAAATAAATTCTTAAAACAATTAAAATTTAATTTAATTTTTATTATTTTTAAAAAATAATTTTTTTTTGTATTTAAGAAAATAATTAAATTAAATCTTATGAATATTTTGAAAAACAGAATTAAAACTTAAAAAGAAACACAACTTTAGCTTGATCAAGAACAGAATAACAAAATTTTGCTTTGCTTTGCTTTTTATATAAAAATTCCCAATTTTTTTTAAGAAGATTAAATTTAGCTGCTTTTGCATTAAAAAAAAAACTCTTAAAATAATATGGCCAAAATAGATGTTAATGCTGATTTATAATTTGCAAGAGCATGTTGTTGTTAATATTTTCTGTGATGAAAATATTAATTATTATTTTAAAAAACTAAATTTTAACAATATCTTCTGTGGAAGCACTTTAGCAAAATTTGCAATCATTTGGTTGCTTTAGTAATTCCCTTCATCTGTTTTGCTTTTTTCCTGCTTATTATTTAAATAACTCGCACTCAATTTGGAGCGTGGCACTGTGTTACAATGCGCGTTTCAAAATTTTATGCTAGAAAGTAGTTATTTGTTAGTTTCTTTTTATTTTTGCTTTCTCGCTTAATTATTCAAAAGATAATTACAAGAAGCTGGAAGAAAAAATATTTATATATTTTGTTCTTATTGTAAGATGGACCAGCAGTCAGTAAAAGTTTTTGGGTAAGTTTTTTTCCACGCACAAAAAGAACAAGCAAAAGGAAATGTAAAAAATATTTTAAGAACATAAAGTTTTACAATTTTATTTTTTATTTAATTTTTTATCTATTTTTCTAGATTTTTTTTTGTTTTTTGTATAATTTTGCCATGGGTTTGTTGGCATGTCCTGGCGTTTAATGTAATTGTACAATTTTGCTAAAAGCAGCTAAGAAAAGAAACGAGGCCAAACTGATAACAAGCAAATAGTTTATACTAAATCTTTCATACTAACGGGGACAGTTTTAAAGTTCTATCAATAATATTATTTGTTATTTATGTACAGGGAGTAAGTTTTCCAGAAAATAATTTATTTCCATTCTTTGTCCAACAACATAAAAAAATAATTTAAGTCACTTTTAAAAACTTCATTGGGCAAATTAAATAAATCAAATGAAATAAATTTTATCAAAAAATGTCACGGCAATAAATGAAATCTTTAACACGTTGCCTAATCATTAATAATAAAAATAAATTTTACCATTTTTTTATTCAAACATAAATTAAGTGTGTGTCCGAGTGTAAAGAAAAGTATTTTATAAAAGTAAAAAAAATTTCGAAATATTTTTTTTAATAAACTTAATTGTCCTGCAGCCAAAAACTATGCAAAAATCAAATATACGAGTTTGCAATCTATGTCATATGTGACACTCACATCAGCCTATTCAAGTGCATAATGTTGCTGCTAAATACTTCATTTCATAAAACCAAAATTCCTTTCCTTTCTACGACATTTTCATCTACATGCCACAGTGGAGTGAAATAAAATTTTTTGGAGGCAAATCATATAAATTATTCTCATTATATATTTGTCACTGTTTGCATGGCTCTATTGCCATACACATTGCCAAAGACACTCAAAAAATAAACCACCTAGAGTAGTGTATACAAAAAAATAAAATTTTTAAAAATGTATTATCAATTATTATTTAGCTCAGGTTCAGATACTGAGGCATTTGTTGAACACGCCATTGTATTAAAAATCTTCCATTAGATATTAGTGAGGAGTATAGTACGAACTTCTAGTGGCTAACTAACCAACCAGCCTTGACAAGTTCTGAGGCGGCCATTACCATAAAGGCTGTCTGCGACTAAAAATTAATACAAAATAAAGTTGTTTGATATCTAATCAAAATCTGCCCTGTCTTTTTTATTTCTGAAATTTAGAAAATTTTTAATTTCCTCTAATTGTCGACTGACACGGGAGATGACCTCTACACGTGCAATGCATTATACCAGATCTAAGAAATTAGGTTATGGAAAGAAAGAAAGAGGGAATAGTGTTTGTGGACTTTTGAGTATAGAAGGTTACATTATTGAGCAAAATATTTTCATTACCAAAATTAACTATCAAAATGGTGAAAAATATACTAAGTCACTTCTTAAAATTCAAGCAAGTTTTCCACCTGAATTCTAACTCTTCTGCGATCGTTGTCTGTAATTTAATCTTTGCAATGACGGATCACACTATTGTTGCTGATAATAAATAAAGACAATATGTTAGTAGTAGAAGCAGTTGTACAATATATTATATTAAAGTATACTGTAGTATACCAAATATATTAAAATATATTAGAATATGCTAAAATATTTTAAAATATGCTGAAATATATTAAAGTATACTAAAATATTTATATAGTAAAATATACTAAAATATATTAAGATATGCCAAAAATTTTGCTGGCAGATATTAAAGTGAATTAAAATATAATAAAATATGTTGAAATATAAAAAATATAAAATATAAATAAAATATATGAAAATATACTAAAATATAGTAGAATTGAATAAAATATACTGAAATATATATGAATATACTAAAATATACTTAAATATACTAAAACATATTAAAATATACTTTACAGCAATATTGAAAATAAGCCAGAAACATCAACTCGTCGATGTTAACAACAATTGGGCTTTAGTATAAGCATGCCGTGCAGTAATTTGCAAAAATATCGTTTTCACGCTTGTAAGATTGAACTCATACAAGCATTATAGTCGATCCATCATTGTATGCGTTAAACGATTGTAAATTGGCTGTGTCAAAAACTGAAGAAAAACTACGCATTTTTTTAACAATATTTTTTTTTTCGGACCAACACCCAGGGGATGACCACTACACATGCAATGCATTATACCAGATCTAAGAAATTAGGTTATGGGAAGAAGGAAAAGGCGAGTAGTGTCTGTGGACATTCAATTTGAAATTTTCTACATTGAAAGTGACAGGAAAGACCACTGAAGAGATTCCACATACGAACTTTTCTGCTCAAAAACGAATTTTCTCTGTAATGCGTAAAGTCATTCACTGGCCAATCAATCACAACTGGATGAGCTCTTAATGAAAATCGAATTAAATGTCAAAATGTACAAGTAAAGAGAACAAGTTCCCTAATTTCATTAAAGCACTTACCATTGTAGTAACTATAAAACAATGAAATACATCGCGCAATGCGTCGATGCTTTAGAGAACTAATAAATATCGACACTCTACTGCCAGAAAGGGCCATTCTTTTACGCCATTCAGCAACTTCAAAATAGACTTTAAGGCGCTGGCCCATACCTGAGAGTTTAATTCGATTTTTCGACAGACATAGGTGATTTAAATAGTACGAAAATCGGATGGAGTGATGCATCTCTTACATAGTTTTAGAAAACCGAGGCTCAAGTGACTTCTTTAGAAATCTGAAAGATGTGTTTAGTTCATCAAACATCAGACTGGATTTTCATGGCAAGAACCTCAAAAGCTTCCGATTCCATAATATCTACATCATCCATAATAACAGATGCAGAACCATTTCCGAACTCAGATCTATGGGTAAGCATAGTGATGTATATATGAAAGCAAAGCAATGATGTAGTAAAATATTAGTGGGGAGATTTGAGACTAGGTTCGGTATTTAGGAATTTTGGAAGAAGAGAAGCACCGTCAGCTCCGCATGTTCGTTATCTTGTGAAAAAAGTGAAAGAAACTGGTATCCTCATCGATAAACCAAAACGTGAAAAGCCAAAAACAGTGCGTAACCGAAGAATACTGCTGCTGTGGCAGAAAGTGTGCGGGAAGCGCCATCAACATCAATTCACCGTCGTTCTCAACAATTGAACATTTCAGAGACATCATTGAGATGAATTTTGCATAAAGACCTTCGTATGACGCCATACAAAGTCCAATTAGTTGAGGAGTTTATACCATTTAACAAAAAAAGAAAGTTATTTGACAGACCCTGAAAAAATCAGAATAGTTCCTTAAAGTAAACTAATGCACTAAGTGTTGCATGCGAAGTGTTACTTGAATCAGTAAACGCATTCAAAAATTGCCAAATTAATTTCAAAAAGTTTACTTTTGCCTCACTGTGCCAACATATTTTACAGTTTTGTACAAACATTTAATGGTCTTTTGCTTGCCTGCTTACACTACAAGCAAAACTAAATAGAGCGTAGTAATTTCTATACTACAAATTTGTCACTCTGGCTATAGAAATTAAAACTTTTCTTTGCCTTTGGCTTCGTGGCGCTGCCTTTTTCAATTAAAATTCGAAATACGATACTAATTGTTCGCAAAATCTTTTTTTCCTTTTTAATCTTTATTAAAGCATCAATCAAAGTTGTAATGGGGGAAAAATTGTCACACAAATTAGTGAAAGGATTTGTGTTGTAGTAGAAGTTGCTTATAATAAGTTGTTGTTATATTGTAGAATAGTCCACAAAAAGGTGTCAATTTTATCACTTATGTGATAAAGAAAGTTGAAAATTAAGTTTTCCTAGGAGGAAACTACTAAATAAATATTAATGTAAAATGTTGACACGGGTATATTGAGAATATTTATAACCAATTATTTGTGATAATAAAGAAAGTTTTCATCACAAAGCAAAATCATGCTATAGTAAGAATGATTTTCAGTTTCTTAGTTAGTGATTGCTAAAGATCCTTGCAAGCGGTCAGGGCTATGTTACAAAATTTTGTTTAGAAATATATTTGGCCTTGGATTTTTGAGTGGCAACATTAATTTTTTGACCTTAAAGTCAAATTACAATGAATTTTATAAGTGATTAGAGATTCTCTTGCTTAAAGTTTAAGGATACGTAGTATAGTATGGCCTAAGGAGACGTAGTATAAGAATATTATTGATATAAAAAAATTTTAATTTGGTTTGTTTTAAAATTATATTTTATTAGATATATTGATCAAAGATTTTCTTGTTTTAAGCCCTGGGATGCATTTAACCAGTGGTTTTTGAGGTTGGGAAGTAAAATGTATGCAAAAATATTTAATGTCAACAACTGTTTTGTCACCCTTTGACATTTATTAAACTTAAATTTGGGAAATTTTGAGCATGGAAGGTTACATTCTTGAGCAAAATATTTTCAGTACCAAAATTAACTATCAAAATGGTAAATATTTCACTGAATAACTTTTTAAAATTCAGGCAACTATTCCTCGTGAATCCTGACTCATCTGCGACCGTTGCGCGTAATTTAATAGTCACACTTAAGGCTGTTAATAAATAAAAACAATATTTTAGTAGTAGCCATAATAATACAATATATTGTAGTAGAATATACTTAAGTATACAAAATATAAGTATAACCAATATACTAAAATATGACAAAATATTTTAAAATATACTAAAATATATTAAAGTATATTCAAATATAGTAGAATTTAAATGTTCTAAAATATACAAAATTATTTTAAAATATGTCAAGAATTATACTTAAAAAATATTAAAATATAATAAAATATAATAAATATGCTACAATATAAAAAAATATAAAATATAAATAAAATATATGAAAATGTACTAAAATATAGTGGAATTGAATAAAAATTACTAAAATGTACTTAAATATACTAAAACATACTAAAATATATTTTACAGCAATGTTGAATATAAGCTAGAAACATCAGCTCGTCGACGTTCACAGCAATTGAACTTTAGTATAAGCATTTCGTGGAGTATTTTGCAAAAATATCGTTTTCACGCTTGTAGGATTGAACTCATACAAGAATTATAGTCGACCCACCATTGCATACGTTAAACGATTGTGAATTGGCTGTTTAAAAAACTGAAGAAAAAATACGCATTTTTTTAACAATATTTTTTTTTTTTGTCGAACCAGCATTGAGGGGATGACCCCTACACATGCATTGTGCCAGAACTGGAAAACTAGGTTACGGGAAGGAGGCAAGAGTGACTAGTATCTGTGAACATTCAATGTGAAATTTTCCAGATTGAAAGTGACAGGAAAGACCTCCGGAGGCATTTTATTCCACATACAGTTTGTTCTTTAGGGATGACGTTAACTTTCAATTTGGCGGTTATTTAAATAAACATAATTGTCACATATCGGATTTACAATATCCACAAACAGTCCGCAAAACACCATTGCAGCCTAAAAAGAGCCTACACCGTGAGGCTTATAGCCAATTTTTTGTGGCCCTTATGTATTGATATTGACATCAGTAGCCTTTGGTTTCAGCAAGATGGTACCAAAACCTACACAGCCCCGTAAACAAGTTATTACATGAGAAATTTCCCAGCTATGTAATTTCTCGATTTGGCAGTGTAAATTGGCTGCCTCATTTATGAATAAATGTTCAATTGATGCGAAACCGGCTGACAGATAACAGGCAAAATTTACAAATATTTCTGAATATCTTTGGTAAATACTGCGAATTCATAAATTAGGCAGTGGTGTATCCCCAGCCACCTTTTATATCGACAGTCGCTATTGGCAGTCCCTATTGGCAGTGACTAGAGCAGCATTAAATTGTGTTATAGCGGTTATTAACCTGCGCAATTTCTGGAGTTCTGGGTATTTCCCTCGTACTCTAGATATTACCTTATGGTACTGGCCATTGTAGCACCGGTGAGGTCACAAATTGGGCAGGTTTTTTTGCCCAGCGTGTTTAATGTCTAGTCGCTAGTAGGAGTGACCAGGGCAGTTTTAAATTGTGTTCTAGTGGTTATTACCCTGCACAAATTTCGCTCACTAACGGACGATATGTGGTACCCAGAGATTCCTCCGCACAACATTGCACGATACACGGAGCAAAGGGGGTGAGCTGCTATTAACATATTTAGTGGCAAATAACGGCATACCGAATCAACCAACTGCCTTTTAATTCAAAGCTGGCACGATACGACCCTGGGCACCGTTCAGCATAACCGAGCAACCAGGGAAACCGTGTCTTAATAGTATCACAGATAAATAATTTTATAATCTTCACAAATCTTTATCAGCGAGGCATACGTGATAAGATTTACGTCAGTACTTAGCTGTGTTAACCATAACCTGATGGTGGATCATACCACTGTGTATGAAATATAGCGTCATTCTTGCCCTAGAAAACCTTCGGATATGTCAATGCTCCAGTCACTCCTGGTCGCAACTACGAGCTCTCTCCTTGTTGAGAAGTTGGAGACTATCCAACTACTGGTCTAGAACGCATGAAGCTTAAAAAAATTTAAGAACACAACCTCAAGCATGCTCAATGAACCAGGAAAATTCATTGTGTTCATTGTAAATGATCCGACCCACACAATTCAAACGAGGACGGTGAAACTACAACCACCACGATACTCCCGAAGACTCAATATCAATAATCAGTAAGAGTACAGCTAAAAGGGTAAAAAGCCAAAAAGCTGAAATCTGGGGCTTACTGATTTCCGTGGAAATTAAACGGAGTTGTCCAATTGGCTCCTGCTAGCCTTGAAAGGGACTGCGCTCCCTTTTACCCCCGTTGACACATGTAATGACGTTTAGATTCCGTCAAAACATAAAATGTGCCCCGGGTGTATCTGCGAGATATTTTCGTGATAAGATTTACCTCTGAACCTGGCCGTAAGCCTTAATCAGATAGTGGTCATACCACTGGAAATAAAAAGCAACGTCATTCACATCGTAGGAAGCCGAGGACTAATTCCAGCAACAGGTCTTTCCTAGCTGCAATTTCAGCGGTACCAAAGCAGGGTTGCAAACCACTACTCCTTGCTGAAGAGCTGGAGACTATCCAACTCCTGGTCCAGAACACATGACTACCATTTTCACAGTATCCGAATCATTCACCCGTTGTTGTTATTAAAGACGAGATGATCCTGGCCCCCATAATCAAATTCATGCAGGGGCCGGAAAACCACAACCACCACAATACTACGGAAGGACCAACCTCAATAAACAGTCAGAGAAACAGCTAAAAGTCTAAAGAGACAATTAGCGGAACTCTGGTGCTTACTGATTCCCGTGGAAATAACGTGGAGCTTCTAGTTGACCCCTGCTAGCTTAAGGGGACTGGGCTCCCTTATACCCACAGGAATCAGTGATCTCGCAGAGTTCCGCTATTTGTCTCTGTACACATTTAGCTGTTCTCTGGCTGATTATTGAGGTTGGCCCCTATATGGGAGTATCGTGGTGGTTGTGGTTTCGCGGCCCCACAACAGACAGGTCAGTTTTTATATGGTGGCCAGGATCATCTCGCTAATAATGACACCCAAAGGTGAATGATCCAGATCCAGTGAGCATACTAGACATGTGTTCTGGATAGGAGTTGGATGGTCTCCAGCTCTTCAGGATGGAGTGGTGGTTTACAGCCCTGCTCTGGAATCATCAAAGTTGCAACTAGGAAAGACCTTTTGCTTGAATTAGTCTTCGGCTTCCTAGGGCGTGAATGACGTTGCTTTTCATTCCCAGTGGTATGACTACCATCTGATTAAGGCTAACTGCCAGGTGCAGATGTGAATCTTATCACGTAATACCCCCAGAAGCACAGGTCTAGATGATGAAGTAATCCATAAAAACCGATAAATGTGCCCCCGGGGGATATATCAGCGAGATATGACGTGATAAGATTTACATCTGCACCTGGCCGTGGGCCTTAATCAGATGGTGGATCATTACCACTGTGAATGAAAAGCAACGCCATTTACGCCCTAGAAGGCGTTAGAATACCTATATCCTTCGGTTACTCCTAGTAGCAATTTCGAAAGCCCGAAGAAGGCCGCAGCCTTCACTCCTTGCTGAAGAGTCGGAGACTATCCAACTCCTGGTCCAGAACGCATGAAGCTTAATATAATTAAGAACACGACGGCATTCATACTCACTGGACTTGGACCATTCATTGTGTTCATTGTGAATGATCCGACCCACACAACTCAAACGAGGGCTTCGAAACACACAGCCACCATGATACTCCTGAAGGGCTTACCTCAATAATCAGTCAGAGAACAGCTAAATGCCTAAAGAGACAAGTAGCGGAACTTTGGGACTCACTGATTCCCGTGGAAATATAGTGGATTGTCCAGTTGACTCCTACTAGCCTTGAAGGGGACTGGGCTTCCTTTTACCCCGCAAGACACAAGTTTAGATGGTTGTTGTAGGATCCATAAAGACTATCATGTGTCCTCGGGGTGACAGCGAGATATATTAATAGATAATTCAGCAAGGCGTCTATTGAGCGTCCAAAAAATTGTAAGTTCTTTTAAAAAACAAGAGTGTCGAGCGACACCGCCACCATTATATTGTTAAAATAACCCAAATCCAAACATTATTTCTTTATTACAGATTTTACATTTAAGCCTTCTCCGTTTATAAAGCACTTTTAAAAGTACTCAGGGCTGTATTTAAAATTCACTTTAAATATTTTTCCTTTATTTTTACTGTTTTGCTTGGTCATGTAAAAAAAACGTGTTATCCAGCTATTTCACACATTTTTTATAAGGATTTTTTTTTTGGTGGCTAACGCCTAAAAAAATGATACACCCATAAGGATGTTTCAACAGCAAAAACCTTTAAAGCATAATACCATAGTTAAATAGCCAAAGATGTTATAACATGACTCTGGTACTAAACCTAAAATTTCGGGTCAATAAAAGTGAAAAGTTGTTACTGAATGAATAATTTTTTTGTTGTTGTTGTATAAAATTTTCGCCTCGAAATTACAAAAATAAAATTCTATTGTTAACAGACTTCATATAGAATTTCGTTGTTTGCTATTGAATTTTGGTTGTTTCAATAACATCCTTTGGTTGCAGCTAAATGTAGGATTTTTGTTTTAAAATTTTTATTTATTTATTTTTTGGTGTTTGCTGGTTGTTATTTAGAGTTTGCAGTTTTTTTTTATGGTTTTTGATGTTTTTTGATAGTGCAGGAGTTTTTTCTTTCTCATAGCTTTTCTATTTATTTTCATTTTACCCAGTTGAGTTTTAAGCTTTTGTTAGAAATCTCTGGCGGTATTCATTTGTACGGTTCCTTTTGCTTTAAACGAATGAAGTTTTAGTCGTTTGCAAATGGTTGTTTATGAACATTTTCCATTCTACTAGTGTTTGATGTTATTCCTTTTTTTTGGGAAAAATTTCATATAGAAAAGTTCTTGGAAATTATGTTCTACTTGGAAAAACTTTTTGCAATTAAATATGTATGTAGATACGTTATCGTTGAGTGGGATGATGAGTGCTCTGCTGAAATGAAAACTTTTGGAATCAAACAAAATTTTGCAATTTATCAAAAATTAAAGGGAAGCAATTACTTGCGTGAAAATATGGCCAGTTAAACAAATTACGGTAATTATTTCACTTATTTAAGCTAATAGCCAGGGAGATAAAATATGAATAATTAAAAAAAAAACTGTTTTGATCTTTTATTTTCAAAGGCCAAGTTACAAAAAAATTTATTTTGGATTTTTTTGTTTTAGAGAAAAGTTTAACCAACTAATTATTTTGCAGAAAATAAAAAAGAAATAAAATAAAATAAAGTAAAATAAAAAAAATATAAATTAAAATTAAACAATAAATAAAATAAAAAATTTCACAAGCCTTACTAAGTTATTAAAATAAGAAATTCAAAAAAAAAAAATACCTAAACTCATAAAAATAATAAAAAAAAATCTTTTAAAGCCTTAAAAAAAATATATCCCTTTAGCAATATATTTCAATGCGGCTAAATTTGGTTAGCAAAAAAAAAGATGGGAATTGGAAAAACAGTCTACATTTTCTTTATAATCCTTGAAGCATCAATACAGCCACAGCCAGCTAAACGCCAGCACAAACAAATAAAAATTTTTCCTTAAAAAATATTTCTATGAAAATGCGTGTTATTTTTTCTTCTTTACTATAACACAGGACTATTGCTGGTGTTATAAAAAATATTAAAATATTATTTTTCTTGAAATATTGTTATTTTCTACAATTTTTTATTTCAATGCTTTTCATATTAGTGACAAGGGAATTTCCTTCTAATCAATTCTGCGTTGCTTTAATGTTTTCTTGATTGTTTCAGACAATTTTTTATTGCTTTTTCAATTATTTTTTATCTAAAAATAAATTTTCAACAGTTTGGTTTGTTTAAATAGAAAATTCCCTGAGGTTATTGTTCAATTAAACAAAAAAAAAAAAAAAACAAAAAACGCCCGTAAAATAAATTTATTGAAACCATTGATTATTGTCAAAATAATAATTTGAAGCAGCAAATAAAATAACACATTTCCAAGATTACAAAATATTATAAAATGGAATTTTTTCATGCAATATCTCTAGGCCTCCAGCCTTAATAAGTTGCTAAATTAATAAGGAAGTAAACAATTTTTAAATTTGTTAACTTAACAAGTAAAATTAGAAAAGTTACCAATTTAAAAATTTTTTTATTATATTATGTACTTCGTTTACGATATCTATTAAAGATAACATAAAATAGCTGATTGTTAAATTTATTTTAATTTTTAGAATTAATAAAAAATCACTTTTTTTAATCACTTTTTTAAACACAAAACTTCAAAATTCCTTTAACCTAATCGTCCCAGAGTTTCAGTGAAAAAATTATAACTATTTATATAACCGATATATATTACCGATGAAATAAAATATATAACCGATAAAATAGCATATCTAGCAAAGCACATATATTAAATTTTATTAGATTTAAGCTTCAAAAGATTTATTTTACACCAGTTGTAAAGCGAGTTAAGGCCACCTTGAAGGGAGTCAGTTACTTGACTGTCACTAAGAAAAGCTTGAACATCGTCGACATACATCAAAATATTAGATGAACGAATGACATCAGGCAAGTCTTTAATAAATAACAAAAAAAAAAAAAAATGCGGCCCGATGTGGCTTCCCTCAGATAGAATGGTAGGTTAGTGTCTATTTGATACTTAAATCGGTAAAACTAATTAACTCTAATTTTATCTTTAGGAGGATATGGTTGACTTTAACAAATGTCTTGCGGAAATCAGTGCAAATAGCCACGATGTATAATTGTTGAAAAATATAAAAAAAATTGGTAATTTTCTCCTTCGAAATCCATGCTGATAGTGGGTTAATCAAATTTGATATATAAAAGTAATTAATACTTTTATATATTAGGTGATAATTTTATCAAATAATTTGGGTACTTTTGCAATAGCACGATAATTTTAAACATCAAACTGGTTTCTTGTTTAAAAAATGGAATAATAAAGAAATCCTTCCAGATTTCGGGAAAATTACCATATTTGAGGTATTAAACAAAACTGCCAGGGATAGAAATACTATCAGCACAATTTATCAAAACAATGTTAGGGATTTTATCAGACAGTTGTAGCAGAATCCTTAATCCTTTTTAATTCCTTGGAGATTGTTAAAATATTAATAAATGATATATTAATTGTTGGGATTCATCAAAGATTCATCATAACCTGCAATTACGTAAATTGTTGAAAAAAAAATCGGCGAATAAATTGCTTATATAAACTTCATCACTGTATCCGGTTTGTTGAAATTTTAAAGGAGAAGGCAATTCACACGTTTTTTGTATTTTTGATTAACAACTTTGTGAAATGCTTTTGGATCGCCTTTTTAAATAAATTTCAATTTGTGTATATAAATATTGTTACGTTTATACCTTTTATGAACGTTTTGGTGTGTCTGAATTCTTTGTTGTAAAATAAATAACACCAGATTTTAGAGTTTCTAAATTAATTACAAGTTTATTTACTTTAACTACACACAAAGTTGACACTACAGAACAATTTATTTAAGAAGCACGTCTTTACTTCACGAGGTTTATTGTTCAACTAACTAACTAACTACCCATTTACAAACTGCCTTTTATATTAGTCCACTAGAGGGCTAGAAAAATTTAGAATCTGCTACTCCCTTTGTATCACATTTTGTTGTTGTTATGTTACTCATTCAATGTTTTTTTGTTTTTATGCTGATAAAGTTTCTTGCTGGAATTTATTTAAGATATTTGTTGTTGTTTTGTATCATACGTTTTCTTAGCAAGCCACGCAGTTAGTAAACAGCATACCCAATTGTTTACTTTATTACTTAGTTATTTTCTTTTAAAACTTCAGCAAGACGCATCCGTAACAATATTATAAAATAGTTTAAGGGAAGAGTATGTAGCGCGGCAATTGGAATATCTTAAATAGTCAGTAGAATCACCAGACTGTTTGAATTTTGTATAAAGCCAGTTAGTCCTATCTTTAGCGTAAGATAATTGTTTACTATTGCAAGGAGGTCTAACATTTTGCTTAGTTATTGTTTTCGGAATACATAAATCCATAAAATAATAAACTTTATGGTAGAATGCTTTAGTCTACTGATCCATATCGCTGCACGAGTTAATTTAACCATAATTGGTATTCTTAGAAGAGAAGATCTTTATATATGAAGGCACAACAGATTTGTATGGAGTTGAAACTTATAATTCGATAGTAGGATGTTAAATATCCTCAGGTATTGTTATGGGTACGGAGCGTCTAATATCGTTAACGAAAATTAACTCCAATAACCTTGAGGAGCTATTTGTGATGCCATTTAGTTGGTATAAACCCAAAATCGTATTATATTTATCACTATTAGAGCCACAAAAAATAATCCAGTGGTGTTAAATCATACGATCTGACTGGCCACTTAACTGCTGATTGTGGTGAAATTATGCGATCGGGAAATTTGGTTTGCAATAAATTGATTGTATCATTGGCTGTGCGATATGTGGCACCGTCCTGTTGAAACCACATGTTAGTGATACCCACGTCGTCAATAAAAGGCCAAAATTGATTTTGGCGATAGCGTTATCCATTGACCGTTAACGCATTTTCAGCCTCCTCTTCGAAAAAACAAATTTCAATCACGCCTCCAGACCATATAGAGCACCATTTAGTGACACGTTGAGCATGAGAACGCTTCTCAATAATCGCTTTAAGATTTTTAGAAGCGCAAATGCGCCAATTTTGCCTTTTGGCATACAAATGAAAATGAGCTTCGTTTGAAAAAATGATTTTTTCAGAAAAACCTGTTGGTTGCTCCTAAATGAATTGGGCGAATCTATGGCAATTTGCATGGTCGATCGGCTTCAATATCTGCACCAGTTGAACCTTGTAAAATATCAAAGTCAAATCCATGTGCTTTGGATAATCCCAATTGTTGAGAACTTAGAGGAATTCGCAAATGGATCTGCTCAAAATTTGCGGTTATACAAAACCACCACATGGCGAATTTTAAAGTGTGTTTACTAATACTAGTAGAGGCGCATCATTAGTAAAAAATGATTAGTGTAAAAAATGCGCATGACCTAAGAACAAGACATCAAAAGTACATTGTGGCTATCACAATTGGAAAAAAATCAGGAACAAAATAGAAAAGCCTACAAGAGTAAAGAGCTTTCAGTTGCATTCAAAATAATCCTGCGCTGGGAAAATGGAAACTTATCAAAATGTTTTTCCACTTAATGCACTTTAATATTTAATCGACAACAGTTTTTGTTCCTTTACCACATAATTGGTATTTTTAATTGAAATATCTCTTTGTGCTATTCAATAAGCCACTGAATAATTCATATTTCTTTTTCTTTCTTTTCTACACCAAATTGAAAACTATTTTCTGTTCTGTTTTTTCTTTAGCAGCCAGCACATCAAAAACTGAAGAGTATAATTAAATGGAAGCAGCCAAGAACTATTTACATGAAATTGTTTTAATTGATTTTTTAACTATTTACTTTTGCTCTCAATATTCGCTATGGAATAGATGTGTTATAAAAGAAGAAAGAAAATCCAAAAAAAATACGAAATACCACCATCAGCAATATTCTCCATATATCCTTTGTATATCCTTGTTAGAAAATACAAAGTTATTAAGAAGGTTACTTTGTTACTTTCACAATATTGAAACTTGGGGATAAAAAATGAAAATGATTCTCTGATAGCTTTACAAGCTGCAGAAAGATATTTTGTATAAAATGGAATAGAGAAAATTAAATATTTTAATTGCCAAGTCACTTGTTCGGTTCATTAAGAGTCCAAAAACTTTTCAACTTGGTATTGCCCCATACACAAGTGTCTATGGATCAAAACAAACCAGCTCGTTGTTTTATTACTCTTATTTTTTGAAATAAAATCCAATGAATCAGTTATATTCCTTTGGTTTAGTTTTGTGTTATTTTTATTTTTTGAAAGGATCTGTCTGTTTCAAGTACTCAAATGTCAGCATTTTTTTTTTCATTTTTAATTTTTTGTTTTATTTTTTATTTATTTTATGCTTTCACATTGTACTTATTTCATGTACAGTTTTTTTTTTGTATTAAACTGACCATCTGTCTGGCTGTTTGTCTATTTGTGTACTTCATTTATCCTTTTTTTTTTTGGGACCTTCAAAAGTGAGAAATATTTTGCAATATAATAGTTATGCCGCAATTTCATTGTATGTGTATGAATTTATGTATATGTGAGAAGGGCATAATGGGGACAGAGTGTGATTTGTTTTACATCCGCGCCTGACTATGTAGTCTTAATCAGATGGTGGACAAACCACTATTGTATAATTTGCAACGTCATACATGCGTCCTATATAGCCGAAGCCATAATTCTATGCAACAGAACCACCTAGTTGCAACTTTAATGATTTCAGTACAGGTCTGCAAATCATCACTCCTTGCTTAAGAGTTGGAGACTTTCCAACTCCTGTCCAGAACACATGTCAAGCATGCTCGCTGGACTGGATCATTCACTTAGCGTGTCATTACCAGTGAGATGATCCTGGCCACCATAGAACCATAAACTGTTATGGGGCCTCGAAACCACAACCACCACGATGCTCCCATATAGGGGCCAACCTCAATGATCAGTCAGAAAACTATTAAATGTCTAAAGAGACAGATAATGAACTCTGCGGGTCACTGATCCCCGTGGAAATAAAGTGGAGTTTCCAGTTGTCTCCCTGTCTGACTTCAGGGGACTGGGCTCCCTTTTTCCCCAGTTTCACTGAGTCTAGATAGTGGAATATTCTATAAAGACCATATTTATATGCCCCTGGGGGGGGGGGCATAATGGGGGCAATGACTATAAATAAAAAGTTTCTATACGACGAAGTTTGAGTAAGTTTTAAAGAATATTGCTTCCCAGGAGCGCCTATTTACTATCGCTCAAATATGTATCATTTGGCTTAAAGTCACCTTAGACCTATCGGAATAATATTTATGCAGGAATATAATAATGGTTGGCATTCGCTTTCCTCTGCCAGTCTTACTCAATGCAGGGATGCCAGCAAGTTTGAGCGTTTCGTCAGAACCCTCAGTTAAATTACTAGTCGAGTATAACTAGGCTCTAAATATACTATGGCGATACTACAAGCACTGTAATTAATATTACTAGAATAGGACAAGCTTGTAAGTAGCTGGTATAACATAACTGTTACTGTGACAAAACTATGATTACGCTATGACTTGGACATGAAGAAAATGTAATTTCATACTTGAGTATTAACAGTCCATTACTAAATTATAAATTATGGCAAAATAGGCTATAAGTGGACTATGATCTGACTACGTTGGTACTATATGCCACTAAAGCATCTTGGCTCTCTTTGACTAAACGACTATAAATATTTTTATGAAGATGCTTAGTTTTAATTATGAACAGATAATTATCAATAAAAATAAAGTGAAATGGACGATTGTGTCTGTTAAAAAATCAAGAAGTTTTTAAGGAATCTTACGAATACAAAACAAAAAAAATATGCTACATTTAAATTTCATGAACTAAGATTACAATCAGCAAAAAGAAATACACACAACAAAACAAAAACCTATACAGAATAATGCTAACGATGGTATCTATAAATTATGCAGTTGTAGAACTATCTAAATATATTGAAATAAAGTTTTTTAGTTAAGTATAGGATCACTGAAAACATCATATTAAGGCTGCCTCTTATATGACAAAAACCAGTCTAATGACGAACTTGAAAAAGTAAAGCTGTACCAGTTGATACAACCTACATCTGTTGACGTGCTAAACTTATTATCGCATATTTTTGTATATAAATTCGAGTAGCAAATAATCGTCTTATTAAATCGTAAATTTAATTTAAAATTCTAAAACGTAACAATATATTAAACCAGACTTGATTACGACTGGACCAAAACTATAACTAAGCTATGACTGGGAAGTAAAAAAACTATAACTCTGTTATGACTTCACTTTAACTGACTATTACAAGATTAGGGCAAAGTGAGTACTAAACTGTAATAAGTCAGTGAGTTAAAAATACTGCAACTATGGCAAGACTAAAATCAAACTAAGATGTATTTTTTCTAGGGCGAGAGATATAGAGCTAAATACCAAACAAGCTATCAATATAGGACTCACTTTTTACATTTATAACTATTATACTCTAGTTAAAATATTTATGAATAGACTAGCGCTTGAAAAGCCTTACTAATTTATTAAGAATTATTTTAAAAATCAGTCATTAATTTCTAAAACTTACAAAGAACTTCGTGGTTTTAATGATCCAGCGGTCACTCTTTCTTAAAGAGGAAATAACGCTAACACGTTGAATATCGTCACTGTGAACAAAAGTGTGAAAGACGACATAAATACATCGATTACACAACAGGTGCCCCTGTAGGCTAGTAGGTAGTGTACTAGCTTGTAAATATGGGGGTTGTGGGTTCGATTCCCAACGAAGACCTTGGTTTTTTTCACTAAAAAAATAAAACTTGACTGTCGGTGGGGCTGCTCAGCGATGAAGGCATAGTCACTGGTCGTTGTGCTGTCTTATATACGGCAGTTATTTTCCGACTATCCTTCTACTTTCACCACCTGTTTCATTTATTCTCTATCCCTTTCCTAAAGAATGTAGCATGGTACCTGACTAAATATTAATAAACAAAAACAACAACCTGACCTTGGGACTCAGTTATGAGTTAGTTAATTCATTTTATATGTAAGTTATCTCCTTGTTTATATCTAATTTTTGTAATTACGTCTTGCGAGAAATTGACTTATTATCTCGTTAAACTTTCTTAAATTTCTCACTAGACTCTGGTGGCCTTATGTCTGGCGTTGTTTATAAGGGCATAAAACTTTAAATTGAGAACACTTTTTAAATTGTGGCCATTTTATTAACTGTCAAGTGATTGGTGTGACATTTCAACATCACTTAACTGACGCGTGAAAAGGCCTTCCAAATTGTCTAAATCAATTAGTAATTAGTAAATTTTGATAAGCGATGGCCGAATGGTGTATTACTAAAATGTCCCAAATACCTTGCCCCTGGGGGCACATGATAGTCTTTATGGGTCCTACATTTTCCATCTAGACTGGTGTCATGCGGGGTAACAGGGAGCCCAGTCCCCTTCAAGGCTAGTAGGAGTCAACTAGACAAACCACTATATTTCCACGGGAATCAGTGGCCCGCAGAGTTCCGCTATTTGCCTCTTTAGGCATTTAGCTGTTCTATGACTGATTATTGAGGTTGGCCCTTCGGGAGTATCGTGGTGGCTGTGTGTTTCGAGGCCCTCGTTTGAGTTTGTTGGTCGGATCATTCACAATGAACACAATAAATGGTCCAGGTCTAGTGAGTATTAATGCCGTCGTGTTCTAATTATATTAAGCTTCATACGTTCTGGATCAAGGGGTTGGATAGTCTCCGACTCTTTAGCAAGGAGTGAAGGCTGCGGCCTACTTCGGGCTTTCGAAATTGCTACTAGAAGTGACCGGAGGATATACGTACTCGAAGGCCTTCTAGGGCGTGAATGGCTTTGCTTTTCATTCACAGTGGTAATGATCCACCATCTGATTAAGGTCCACGGCCAGGTGCAGATGTAAATCTTATCACGTCATGTCCCAAATACCTATTTGGATGTCAACTACGATGTTTAAAATCTTATGAACTCAGAGCTACTTTTAGCTGCTCTTTCCGTTTAGTAATTGCGCTGCCTGTTACTTAAATGAACCCATTTTTGTTAAAAAGACGCAAGTACAGTTCGATTTCTGGTTTTAATATAAATAAACCGAGCCCTGTACTCCATCTTCCAATATCTGTTTATTACCAAGTCAGCCTACGTATAAATGCTTAACAAAAAGTTCCAAACCATGGCGTTCAAATTGGGTCATATTGTTTGATTTGGTTTTCACAATTGTAAGGAAGCGAGGGTTATAAAAACTCCGTATGTTATTTCAGGATAGTATTTGAGGAGTTTCTTAAACGTTTTCTTTTAATAAGTGCTTACAAAAATTTTCTTAGATTTTAACATTTTTTGATCATTTGCCCTACTGTCTTGTGTTTCATAGTTTTGTCAAATAGCTCATGTTATATAAATACACTTTTTTATCACATATTTATATTTTACTTTTATCTCTCCTAAAAAAAGAAGTGTCAACAAATGTATTGACCAAAATGGAGACAACAAATAAAAGTCTAATTAAGAGAGAGAAAGAAACAAATAGAACTCAATATTTGCATGAAGGCACCCTTTGCCATAAATAAAGAAAAATACAGTTTGATTGTTGTTTGATTTTTATGTGGATACTTTAGGCTGGATAGATCCCCTATTTATGTGAATGTTTATAGGTTAGAGTTTTTTTTTGCTGTGATGAAAGCAATTTTTAAGGTGTGATTTTTTAAATTTGTTCCGGTTCGCCTTTGAGTATACAGAAGGTCGATTGATGTAGTAGTTGCTAATTTCCATGATAATGTTAATATTATGAACTCAGTTGTCGTAAAGAAATGTCTTTATAAATAAACATTTACAAACGGCCAGTGCACTTTTAGTTTTTACAGCTTTATTGCGTGTCTCTAGTTTCCGCAATTGCCATGAAAACTATATCGGAAAGAAGTTATAAAACTTTTGTTTAAGCAAAGTTGTTGAAAATTTATCCTATTTGTGTGAAGGAGAACAATCCCGAAAAATAAATTTGATAAGTAAAATGTAGTATTCGCTAAGGCGAAAACAGAATAGTTATGTGATGGGAAATTAATAAGAAAAGTAGAGAAAGTGGCAAAAAGAGATCATATATTATGTCTTTCTCATTTTCTATCTATTTAAAGTGCTTAAATAAATTTTTGAAATATACAGTTCTCAATATCTATAATTAATGTAGATCTCGCATGTAGGGGTTCAAAATATTTGACATTTTTTTAGGTTTCAAATATTTTCTGTTATTGGTAAAAATTTTAAAATAATTATTCTTTCATATAAAAATTACATCAACCTTAAACCTGTTAAAAGTAAGTAAAATCTTAATTTTTATAGAACTAAAAGAAAAATGCTGGGGTAAAATTTTTTATCATTGAAAGAAACCAGAAATTAAGTACGAAGAGAATTTAGGTGGCAGAAAATTGTATTTTATTCCAGATGTATATTTTTTAGAAACACAAAAAATTGTCCTCACAAGCCAAAGTCCAACAAAAATCGCTCAAATCACAAAAAAACGCCAAAATTAAAAAATGTGTACTAAAACACTATCATATTGCTATAAAAATAAATAATTTAAGTTATGAAAAGATAACTATCACTGTTTATCAATCAAGGCATTTCTAAGAAATCTTATTAACAGAAAACAATAAGATGCTACATTCAAATTCCAATAACTAAGATCACCAATCAGAAAATAAAAGCAACTAACATAGAAAAAAACAGACACACAACTTACCAATAATAAAGATAAAAATGTCACAGAATATAAATGCTCCCGCTATTAGACAATAGAAACAGTTGATTGTGAACATGATCCGAGGAAAATATAAAAGTTGATAAAGCAGTTTTAGGGGTTAAAATGGTAAAGTTTCCATTTTTTATATTTTGTTTAAAAATTAAATAACTCGAGTAACAAAATCGTGTAGTTTGCATAAAACTCTAAAAAGTTATACTCAATTATTTTGCAGTAAAATTTTTATTGAAGGAATAAACGTAACAATACATTAAACAAAAGCTCAATGTTTGGAAATTCTCTAGTGCAAATAATTTGCGTGCCCAATGCGTTCGAAAATGTTAGACTTGAATTACAACAGAATAACAGGAAAATAATGGTTTGATAAGAATTGAAGCTAAGAAAGTTATCAAACAGCAGTTCAAGTGATTTAAATGGGCAGGTATTGAAAATATATATTCAAAAGTCTAAACACCAAAATCGCTTAAATACAAAATCGCTTAATACAAAATCGCCAAAACAATAAAATAACAGAAAAACTCATTAAATTAATTTTACAATATAAAACATCAATGTTAAAATAACTATAAAAAATAGATATATAAAGTAGATATTATATGATATCTGGGAAATCGAGAACACCTTCGAAATTTAAGTGGTTAAGACATTACAAGGAAAAAAAACGCTTAAATAATAAAAAGCGTAAATATTAAAAAAGGCAATTAATTTACTAAAATAAAATAAAATAAAATAAAATATAACAAAAATTACCAAATGTTAAAAACAATTAACAAAATCGCTAAAAGCTAAAACTACGAAACAAAAACTTAAAATTAACAACACATTGCCGTATAGAGTAATTTGCAAAATCGCAAAAAATTACTAAAATTAGAAAATATTAAAAGTGTAGAATAAAAGGCAATCTTGGAAAAAAAACACCAAAACCTTGTAAAAACGCAAACAAATCAATGTTCTTTTTAAGCACTTTAAAGAGATTATAATTGCTATGGGTGACTTTAAAAAAGCTGAAGTAGCAGTTATTATAATAATCATTACGGTTTAAAAAATGCAAATCTTTTCTAAAAATTATGCTTAATGGGTAAAATATATATTTTTTTAAATAATAATTATAGTTTATTTGTCCTAGATTCATTTAATAAATATTTTATGATATTCTCATGAAATATTAATTCTTTATAAAAATATAAAGCATTTTCAAATGGCTGATGTAGATCTTCAGTATATTTTACCACAAATTTTTTATAGAAAATTCAAGAGTCTTATATCATAAACCAAATTGATTAAATGAGAGTTCTCATTTAAATAATAATTACAGTTAACTGAACTTTTTAATATTTTATAGATCATTTTTACTTCGAGGACCTTAGAAAAATTAAGTAAATTTTTAACTTTTTTTCTCGATGTTTCACCACATTATTGGGTGGTGGCATCTTCAGAAAATGAAACGTTTGCAAACAATTTATTTATTGATTGTTTTGTTAATTTATTTATACAAGTTTCTTTTTCTAAAGATTTATTGATTGATTTGTTAAATTGCTTATATACTTTTCTTTTCATGAAGATGCCACCCAATGGTGTGGCGAAATGTCAAGTAAATAAAAATTTACTTAAAGAAATTACTTGAAGAAATTATTATTTTAATATATTTTTTAATTTGTAATTTTAATAACAGCAATCCTTTGTATCGCCTAAGGAAAAAGCACTAAATCAGTGCTGGTTCATCGTCACCATGTTCAGGTCATGTTTCTTAGTGCGAAGTACACGTTCCACATAATTCGCGAGTAGTAACCATTTTGTTTATTATATTTGCTGCTGACGTTAGGCAAGTTTGTGCCTCCATTTCCATGCGGTATTCAAACTAACGGCGGCACTTAAAGAAGGTGTGGCCAGCGTCGTCCACACTATATCATTCTCCTCCTAAATGTAAAAGCAAATGCTGCATTTGCCCACATCTTACAGGTACTCCCCCCGGGGGAACATAAATATGGTCTTTATAGAATTCCACTATCTAGACACAGTGCAACTGGGGAAAAAGGGAGCCCAGTCCCCTGAAGACAGACAGGGAGTCAACTGGAAACTCCACTTTATTTCCACGGGGATCAGTGTGCCCTAGAGTTCATTATTTGTCCTTGAGAAATTATAATAGTTCTCTGGCTGATCATTGAGTTTGGCCCCTATATGGGAGTAACGTAGTGGTTGTGGTTTCGCGGCCCCATAACAGTATAATTGTTATTATGTTGGCCAGGATCATCTCACTGATAATGACACGCAAAGTGACTGATCCAGTCCAGTGAGCATGCTAGACATGTGTTCTGGACAGGAGTTGGAAAGCCTCCAACTCTTTAGCAAGGTGTGATGGTTTGTAGCCCTGCCCTGGAATCATTAAATTTGCAACTAGGTGGTTCTGTTGCTTAGAATTATGCCTTCGGCTTCCTAGGACGCATGTATGACGTTCCAAATTATACAATTGTGGTTTGTCCACCATCTGATTAAGGCTACATAGCCAGGTGCGGATGTAAAACGAATCACACTATCTTACAGGTACTTATGAAAGTAGCCATGTCCACACAGCATCTGCGTTAAGTAGAAATTTACCTCTCCGTTCTCCCTGTATATCCATTTATCCGAAACAGGGATCCTTTGGTACGTCCATCTCCCATTGTATATGACATTTTTATTTTTTTGTTTTCAAACTAATGATTTGTTATACGATTGTTAGCAAGCATGAGGATTACCCTTCTTTGTAATCTCAAATGATGCATTTATCGAGCAAAAAAGATTAAATTCACATTTTAATCGCATTGTTGTAAAGATTAGAAACTCGCACAAGTAGCAGAATATATCTGCCACTCAAGGATTTAAAATTGTGCAACAGACGCTCACTTTTCTTCAATCTAATTTCTGTTTGAAGTGTATTCCATATTCGTTACAGCCGTTCAATTTTTTTAATAATTGTTGTTATGATTTTACCATCATAACGAGACAATTTTTAAATAAAATATTCCTTGAGGATATAAAAGACAACAAATAATCCTGTCTGTTACAGTTTGTTATAGAAGTAATAACGAATGGAAAATATATAAGAAAACCAGAAAATAAAAAGAAAATTTAACAAATAATTTTAGTCAATCTGTTGTTTTTATTTTTTGTTTATTTGCAATATTTTTCTCTTATATTTTTCGATTTGGCAAGTTTGAAGGACTTGCACTTGGGGAACGATTTAATGAATTTTATTGATTAAAGAATTGATTGTATATAAATTGGAAGCAAAAAAAACACAGGCTGTATAAAACAAATAAATATCTTTAATTAAAGGTTTTCTGTTGGCGAGCTTAAAAATAATGAAAAGAGATTTTTTTTATAGGAAAAGAATGAAGATTTAAAAAGATAATATTTTCAAATTGGGGTGAATTTTTTTTTTATTGTTTGTTATTTACTATATACTTTGATAGCCAATTTTTTATACTTTTAAATGTTATAATGCCCTATGCTTTTCAATAAAATTTTCAGTGATATTTTTGAAATGCAATATAATGGTGCTACGAGCATTTTACGAAGAACCATTATAAGCATGATTAAAGATTTTTTTATATCAAAAGTTATAAACTAATATTTTGATTTTTAATTTGCTTTTGTGTTAAATTTAATATTTCGTTATGCTATTCAATAAAAGAATCAACGTTATTTTTATTTAAAAAAATGGCCCTACGAGCATTTTACGAAAGACCACTATAATGCTCATAGTAAGAATAACGAATCTTTTACATCAAAAGTTATAAATGAATAAAAACTACGATAACTTTAATTAAAGACATTTTATTAAAACTATTATTATAACTGCATTTCCTTAATAGATGCACAAAGAAATAGAAAGCAAAATTTTCCTTAAAGTCCTTTTTGATGCAAATATTTCATAAAAAGCTGCATAAAAAATATAAAACTTTCTTAAATTTAAAATATTCTTTAGTAAAAAAATTTTTAGCTGTCAAAAGATAAACGGTCTACAAAAATTGATTTATTTTTATTTTGTACCATTAGACTCCAGTATTTCATTTCACCTAGTTTTAAGTATACAAGATAAAAAATAGGTGTTATGATAGAAGAATTATAAAACATATTATTTTATTGTAAATGTAATTTGTTTATAAAGAATAAATTATTTGAAGTCACAGGTATGTGATGGAAATGGAGTGTTTTCCAATTAGTTTTTAAATTCGGTTTTCCAAAAATTTCTATTTTTGATCTGAGTTTGAAAATCAATGGAACTACACCTTTTTAGCCGACTGTTTTAATAACGATTAATTCATTAAGAAATGATAAATTAAATGATATTTTATATTTTTTGTAATAAAATTAATTTATGCTTCAGAGGGTCGATAGGTATGAAATAAATAGATCTCGGGTTTTGATTTTAATTTAAGCATAAACCTTTCCAATGAGAGACTTCCCGCCTTCTTAACTTCTTTACAAAGATATCTCAGGTTATTTGACATTATACTTTTACTAAATTCATACAATGCTGGGATTTGAACTCATGATCTTTTATTTAATATATCGAATTTTTCAACAAAAAGTTTGCTTTTCAATTGTGGCAACACTATGAAAGTTTGGACATTTACTTTTTTTACGTGTTCGTAGTAGTATTGGCAATCATTACAATCGATTCAATTTCGCACAAAAATCACATTAAAATAATTAAAATCCACTATTAAAATTGTGGTTTTGTTAAAGTTACATTTCGTAAAATTCCTGATATTTTTGGACAACATAATCGTCCTTCTGAGACCACTATTAAGAATTTGTTCGTTAAATTTAAGCTGACAGGCTCGTTAGAAAATGTGCGAACATCAGTGCGTGTTCGACTGGGTCGTTCAACTGAAAACATCGCTGCCGTAAGTCACAGTGTTGAAGCAGACCCAAATTTGTCAAATCCTCAACGTTCTCAATAATTGGGAGGATTTGATCTCGAAGCTGCTGTTGTAGGAATTGAAGCTGACTGTAGATTCGCTTAATTCATTCAGAAATAATTTTTTTAGATGAAGCCCATTTTCACATGTCAGGTGAGAAGCCTTTGTATGTTCAACGTGCCATTGTGTGGTACGCTATATGATCTGGAGGCGTGATTGATCCGCTTTTTTTCAAAGATGATGCTCAAAATGCAATAGCGATCAATGGATCACGTTATCGCGAGAGGCTAACGACTCAATATGATTACTAATGACGTGGATATCACTGACATGTGGTTTAAACAGGACGGTGCCCCATTTCACGCAACCAATGAAACGATCAATTTATTGCAAACAAAATTTCCCGATCGCATAATATTACGACCATCAGCAGTTAAGTGGCCAGCCCAGATCGTGTTATTTAACATCAGTTGATTATTTTTTGTGGAACCATGTTAAAGACAGAGACTATACAGAGCCAATCGAATCGATTGCAGACTTAAAACTTAAAATCGATAATATGATCGATTAAAAACTTTAATCAAAGAATCGATATGTGTTAGCGTGATTGTGATGGACATTTGCCAGTTATCATTCATAATTGCTTAACTCTTCTTTTCGTAATATAATAAAAATTTTAATCTTCTTAATGTAAATTTTTTGTTTTGTTTTTTTTTGTTTTCTTTGCGAAAACAAACTTCTTGTTAAAAAATCCTTTGTAAGCAGAAAGTACAGCCGCTGCAGCCATCTCAGCTGCCCAATATAAGTCAGCTACATTTTCATTAATTCTGTGGGTTCTTAGCGAGCTAAATACTTACAGTAAGATACTCAGTGGCTGATTATATATGAAGGATAAAATAGGGAAAATGTAAATATCTGATGTAGTATACAGGATACCATGTGGAGGAAATGACGAGGTTAACTGTGACAAAAAATAAACCTAAAACAAGATTAGCTGGTCACAGATGCGACCAAAAATAAAGGAATATTTTAACACAGAAGACATCCTTATCTTCACATTGTAAGAAATATAATCATTATCCATTATCTGTGTCATATATTTTTGACTTTCTTAATCTTTCTGATATTCCAAAAACATAAGTTAATGATTTATAAATTCTTGGTTCTGCCGTAGTATTTCCTAAATTATGCCTATGATTACCATATTGTCCAATTAATCTGTTAGTTAATTCCACTGGAAAATCATTGTCATTAGGTATATCTCTTATTGTGTCCTTATTCTTCAAATGAAATTCTCTATTACTTATAGTCAATATTCTGTCTGTCATATTTTTCGCCGTGTTTATTATTATTTTACTCGAATGTTTGGAATAAAAATTAATAATTCTTCCAGAAGATGTTGATTTCTTATACCATTCTAACACTAACTTATTTATTTTTCTTATTATCAATATATCTAAATATGGAAGTTTAGATTTTAACTCTCTTTCAATCGTAAATTTAATATCCGGATGAAAACTATTCAATTCTTAAAAATAATATTTTCTTAAATTTGTTATGGGAATTTATTCATTAATTTCAATCTTTATATACCTTCCTCTGGCCCTTTAAATTTGTTTGTTCTACATTTTATCTAAACGCTGTTCAAATCTTTTGGCAGTTAATACTGATACCAGGTAGCAACAGTTGGGTAAATCCTTTGACAGTAAGTCTTATCGATTTAAAAATGGAGTCCTAATAATAATTTCATAATCCTGATTTTCATTATAAATCATAAATTACTTTACACTTCGACAGGAAGGGGAAAAGCCTTATGACCAGGCTTTACGTCCGCTAAAAACTCAATAATACTCTTCATCATTAACAAGCATTTTTTCCACTTTAAGAAACGTTACCTTTTTGATACGTTCGCGTTCGTGTAAATTTCCTAAAAATATTCACATTAGTGATTTGAGGCATGATGCGAATGAATGTATAGTAAACAATATTGCTTTTCATCATTTTCTAATACAAACGCACACTATTGTTCCTTAAAATGATGTCATCATATAGAAATTTTAATGCAATAATGAACTCTTCATTTGGACCACCATCCTTATCTACAATCATAGCGGAAACAAAGTTGAATATTCAAGTTACTTTCAAATTAATAAAGTTTCCCTTTAATTAAACTTGAACTCTCTTTTTCAACACTCTGACTTCTTTATCTTAACTTGTTGTTATCTTTATGACATCACCAAGTCCTCCATGAAAACTTTACAAGTTTTATTAATAAAAATTTTTGTAAATTTAATTACCTCTTACGGTTAAAAGCACAAAATGTTTAAAAGTATGAGTTCTTTGAATGTCGTTAAGATAAATTTCAAAACAATGACGAAAATAACCATAAACAAAAGTCAGCAGTCTGAAAAAATTCTAACATTTACTCGTTGTAATTTGTTTAAAAGCAGATAATTTTATGTAGAATGCTGTTGAATATATTTTGCTTACTTGTGGATGTATGCGTGTGTATGTATGCATGTATGTATGCATATGAAGCCAAAAATAGCAAGAAAAGTTTTCAACAAGTTCTTCTAACTCTTCAAAATGTGTAAAAGTGAAGCTGATGACTGATGCTGTAAACACAAAAACAACAAAAACAATTCATATAATCAAAGTAAAATACCACAACTTAAAACAAAATAACACTTAGAGACCAGTATCCATACGAAAAGTATCGTATGGATACTGGTCGCAATTATGTCTTCAGCAAAAGAGATACTAAAACTATTTACAGTTTTCTTTAACAAGGACATTCCTTAAAATATATACCATTTACTCACACATGTAAATATGTAAACACATAAGAATGTAGATTTTTATATGTTGTAACACTGGCCACTTAACTTTAACATTTTTACTTTTCAGTTTATTTTAGTACAAAAAGAAACTGTGTTACAAGTCACAAAGTTTATTTTTTACTCCTTAAGTTAGAAACACCAGCAGTTATTGTAAACATTAAAAACAATAACTTTAACAAAATTAATTTTAATACTTTATGTAACAATTTTAAGTTAATAATTTTAGAGAATATTTATGTTTTGGAAAACAAAGAGAAAAGCCACTTAAAGAGAACAAAAAATAAGAAAGAATTTTTATAGAATGAAACAGAATTCTAAAATGGCCCATAAAAATTTCTTCAAGTAAAAGAGGTTTTTCTCTACATAACTTTTGTTCCAAAATTTTTTATATTCGAAAAGAATAAATTTTTTATATTGGAAAAAATTTTGTCACAAATTACTTTAAAAAAAAAAAAGCAGTTTTAGAATGATTTTGTTTTTTAGAAAAAAAAACAAGAACTTTTATTACAAAATTTTTTATATTGGAAAAAACAAATTTTTTATATTGGAAAAAATTTTGTCACAAATTACTTTTTAAAAAAGAAAAGAGTTTCAGAATGTTTTTGTTTTCCACAAAAGGAACAATATTTTACTACATAGAAAAAGGAGTGAACTTATAAATTTAACAAATAAAAAGCTTTAAAAGGTTTTTATATGGAAAAATTTGTCCTAAAAATTATTTTGAGGTAAATAGCTTTCTCTTTTTTATTTTTTGCCAGCTGTTTCTAAAATTTTGTATCAAATTTTGTCTCAAAAAATTTGTCCCAAAAAATTATTTTTTTTTAAGAAAGAAAACTGTCCGTATAGAAAACAATTTAATTTTTTCTCAAGCTTTTGCTTTTTTATTTTAAACGCCAGCTGTTTGTCCCAAAAATTATTTTGAGGTAAATAGTGTTTTTTTTTATAAATAAAACCAAATTTTTTTCAAGTTTTCTCTTTTTTCTCTTTCTAAAATTTTGTTTCAAATTTGTTCTCCAATTTTATGTCGCATTTTGTCACAAATTACTTTTTCTAAAAGGAAATAGTTTAAAAACGATTTGATTACTGGAAAAGATCTTACCACATAGGAAAAGCAAATTTGTGTATATAAAAACTAATTAGCTTCAGAAAATTTTTTTAATATAATGTTTCTAAAAGTTTTCTGTAACAAAAATAGAAAAAAGGATTTTTTTTGGGAAATTTTAATTTGAAATTTTAATTTGAACGTTTAATCCAAATATTTTTTTATGGCATAAATTTTGCGCCAATTTTTATTCGGCACAAAAATATTGCTTAAATTTGTTTTATGGGGAATTACGTTTTGAAGAGCTGTGTTTACGATATTTTTTGTGTGCAGATTACTAAAATATACACATTCATTTGAAATACTATTAATATAATATAAATTTTCTTATAATTGCTACAAAAATCCTTAAAAAGAAAATTTATTGTTACGGATTAAATTCTTGAAATGGCTTATGAATAAACCCCTAAATATTATTCCTGTAGGAAAAAAAGTAGTAATTTTGTTAACTAAATATAAACCACTTAAAATATAAAGATAAGCATTCAAGTAAATAACACAAGCTAACATTTATTATATTTTTTTTATAATTGACTCCTTAACGTATGCTTCACTTTCTTTTGTTTTAAACACTCTCAATATTTGTCCAACACAGAATTATCTCTTTTGTATGAATGTGTTCTTCCATTTGCTTCGTACTTCGTATTTTAATTTCTAAGGATTTAACTTTGTTATACGATCTCCCTAACAAATGTCTTTTCTTTATTTTGCTTTATTTGTGTTTTACAAAAATAACTTCAGCATATAATTCTTTTGTGTTAATTCATAATTTGTTCTTAAAAGCAATATTTGTTTTATTTATTAACAGTAAAGTTAACGCCATGTGAAGAATAAAATCTAGATATTTTTAAAATTTATTTTTAATGTTAAAACTTGGTTGTTTAAAATAAATAATTTTGTCATATTTTTGTCAACAGTAAGAATTTGATTTATTTTTATTATTTGATTTATTTTTTATTTATTTATTTATGTTTTTATTTATTTTAAATTTCTGCCTGAAAAAGTTTCTTTTATACAAAAAATAAGACATATGAATTTGTATAAAAAAATATGAAACAGATTTTTCTACATACGAAAAAAACATTAATATGAGACAAATATTTTCTATATACTAAATTGTTTTGTGCAGTTGATTTTTGTTATAAAGACCAAATTTGGGAAAAATATTTTACTTAATACAAAATGATATTCGAAATTTTCCTGAAAATTGTTTCTATATAAAATTTTGGGACAATAATAATAATTGAGACCACGTTATATAAAAAAAATTCTTGCAAGAATATAGTCTCGGAGTAAAAAAAGTGTTAACAATTGTTCTTGTGTTCAAATATTTGTGACAATCTCTTTTTTTTAAATAAATGTGATGGAGTTTCTAAATTTTTGATAGAAATTTTCTATACGTGAAAAATTTGTGACAGATTTGCTTTATACTTAAAACCTATGCGACAGATTTTTTTTTATACGTAAAAAAATATATGACAGATTTTATTCTATACGTAAAAAATTTGTGACAGATTTTATTCTCTACGTAAAAAAATATGGAACAGATTTTTTTTCTATACGTACAAAAAATATGTGACAGAGATTTTTCTGTACGTCAAAATATATGTGACATATGTGACATATTTTTTTTCTATACGTAAAGAAAATGTGGGACAGATTTTTTTTCTACACTTAAAAAAAATATGGGACAGATTTATTTTCTATACGTAAAAATAAAATATGGGACAGATTTTTTTCTATACATACGTAAAAAAAAATATGGGACTGATTTTTTTCTATACGTAAAAAAATAATATGGGACAGATTTTTTTTCTATACGTAAAAAAAATATGGGACAGATTTTTTTTCCATACGTAAAAAAAATATGGGACAGATTTTTTTCTATACGTAATAAAAAATATGGGACAGATTTTTTTTCTATACATACGTAAAAAAAAATATGGGACAGATGTTTTTTCTATACGTAAAAAAAAAATATGTGACAGATTTTTTTTCTATACGAAAAAAAATGTGGAACAGATTTTTTTTCTATACGTACAAAAAATATGTGACAGAGATTTTTCTGTACGTCAAAATATATGTGACATATTTTTATTTCTATACGTAAAAAAAATTTGGGACAGATTTTTTTTCTATACTTAAAAAAAATATGGACCAGATTTTTTTTCTATACGTAAAAAAAATTATGGGACAGATTTTTTTCTATACGTAAAAAAAAATATGGGACAGATTTTTTTCTATACGTAAAAACTAATTGATAGATTTTTTCTACACGTTAAACAAATATGGAAGATCTTTTCTATACGTTAAAAAATTTGTGACAGATTTTTTCTATGTATCAAGAACTATGACAGATTTTTTCTATAGCTCAAAAATATGTGACAGATTTTTTCTATAGCTCAAAAATATGTGACAGAATTTTTTTATACGTTAAAAATTTTGGACAGTTTTTTATACGTTACAATTTGTGACAGATTTTTTTATACGTAAACAATTTGAGACAGATTGCTTTTGTACGTTCAAAATTTCTGACAGATTTTTTCTATACGTCATAAAAATTGCTATAGACCTTTTCTATATGTAAAAAAATTGTGACAGATTTTTTTATACGTAAAAAATTTTTAACACATTTTTTTATAGGTAAAAAAATTGTGACAGATATTTTATAGGTAAAAAATTGTGACAGATTTTTTCTATGCGTTAAAAAATTCATGACAGATTTTTTCTATACGTCAAAAAATTTTTGATATATTTTTGCATACGTAAAAAATTTGTGACAGATTTTTTCTATAAATAAAAATTTGTATCTATTTAAAATCTTTTTACATAAAAAATATTTGTGACACTTAGTTTTTATGTGAACAAAGTTTCTGGTTTACTTTTATATGTATAAGTTTGGGAAAGATTTTTTGGCACACATTTTATATACTTCTAAGTAATTTGGAACAGATTGTTTTATAGATATAAGAAATGCATTAATTTTCTTCTATCTTTGGGATAGGATATTGTTATATTCAAAAACTATACTTTTGCAGGTGCTTAAATCAAATGTTATATACCAGTCTTCATATCCATTTAAACAAATCTCAACTGTGATATTGCTGCCAATCAAATCTTGATCCATGAATTATAGTATTATTTTTTATTGATTTCAGCTAAGTTGTGGTAAAAGAAACAAGTAATACTCACCCCTTGGCCTGGTACAAATAAAAAGGCACTGATTGTAATATGATATCCAAGGCAATGTATAGCTCTCCTCTTATTATGGTGCAGCTGCTGTCAAATGCCAAAAAAAATCATTTAATAATTTTTAATTTTATGATATAATTATTGATGCTAATTATACTACGAAATTAAGAACAAAAATGTTTATATATTTTTAAGACAAGTATCCTAAATCTTATTGATTTAACAGGGCTTTATATCCCACAAAAACAAAATAAAATTTTAAATATTTTTAGTTTTCTAATATTTAAAACAAAAATGTATGTGTTTGGTAATTCCAACAAAAATTATAAACTATTTGAAAATTTAAGCAAAATTTATTTAAATAAATTATTCAATAATTTTAATAACAATTTGAATATTTTTAAAGCAATTATTTAATATTTTTTTTTATTAAATATTTATAAAGCTTTTATTTATAATAATAATGCAACCAGCCATATTTACAAAAGTCTATAAATTGCCAATAAAACACACACATATACACTCGTAAAAATTTTTAAATTTATTGTGTGATGTCAAATGTAATAAACCAAAACTATTTAATTGAAATTAATTAATTTTAACCAATTGCTGATAATTGTAAAAACTGTCCTTTTAATAGTATTACGTTCTCTAAGTAATTTATTATTTTGAAATTAAAAATTTTACACAGCCACTCAGTGTATGGTGGGCACAAGGAAAATTATGTCATGGCATTACTGGCCGCACTAAAGTGCTAAAGAACCAAATGTTTTGTTAGTAATTTAATAAATAAATTTATACAACAACATTTTGTTAAGTAAATAAATAACAAAAGCTATAAAAAAATATAATTATAATTATGATAAAAATAGTTCGTGGTTTAACATAATCGTCACAATGTGCGGCTTTTGTTTTTTCACTTTGTTTTGTTTGCGGAAAAAATAGAGGCAGCATTATAATAAAATTAAATAACTATAAATTTAAAATATATAAATAGGTTTATTGCTGTTATTTGTGTTACTGTTACTGTTGCCATTGCTATTGGTGAAGTGTAAGTGGGTGTTTATGAGCTCAAGGCAATTCAACAGTTTCTTTTTGTATAAACGTTGTGATTGTAAATTTTTTAAATTTCATAACGTTCCTTTTATCTTCCATAACCCGTTTATTCACCGGCAAACTTAACCATTCTAAGAAGCTTAAGCTTTAGGTTGTCCATATCCATTTGATGCACCATATTTTATGTCATGTAATGAAATATATCTCTTTCCCATACAAACTGTAAATTTGCTGCACTTTGGCATTTATTATTGGCCACATCATCAATAAATTCATATTAAATTTATGTTAGCCCCCAAAACTAGGCTTCATTATAATGAATATATTAATAACTAAAAGTATGCACCAAATAATTGTTATCGTATTAAATTTCAATTAATGCTGTTATATTTTTATTGCCATAAATTGAATATTTAATTGTTTTTAAATACGCTGGGTAAAATTATATATATATTTTACATTACATAAGCATTTTACTGTGATTATTGTTGTTGCTTAAACCACTTCTGGTTATTTATTACAAGTTTCCACATAAGAAGAAATGGTAAACATATGATTTGTATTAAGTTGTATATGTATTTGTGTTTATGTGTATTTAATTGAAATTTCTTTTTGCCAACATTATTTATTTTGACATTTAACAACTGCAGAGGAAACACTTAAAATGTTGTTATTTATAAAATGCAACTAACAGACATGAATTGAACAAAAAAAGCTGCAGTGAACGTTGAAAAGAAAAGTTAATCAGTTATTGTGTCTTTTAAGGAATTATTGTTGGTAGTGATGGAAAATTGCTCTAAATTTATTTCTCAAAAGAATACAAAAATGTAAATCTCATAATTTGTATTCAGTTTAGTAATAAATCTATAATGTGGGGCATTTCCGTAAAGTATACTCGATAGTATCTCTTTGACTAAGTGCTGCTCTAAATTTTAATCTCGAAACAATTTTTAATTTATTGAAAACTACAAAAAATTTAAGTCATAATTTTTATTCAGTTTGGAGACATGGAGTGCTTTTAATGTAGAGCTTAAAAAAGTATTTCGGTAAAATATCTTCGAATGTATGTCTTTAAATATATTGTTACCAAGGCGATTCGTTTAAGTTATATAAGAAAAAAACTATCAGTAAAATAGTAAACGAAATGAGCTATTGTGTGTTTTACAAACTGCGAAGTTTTCTAAGAAATCTTATACACACAAGACTTTAATAACATTTTTATTAAAAATTCCAGGAAATAAGATTAACAACAGAAACCAAAAACAACTAATAAGCAGAACAAAAAACAACACTCACCCAAGCAGGCACCTACACTTAATGATAATAACAATAACCATATGCAGCCATATATTTTTATATATTAGAGAACCGCTTAAAACAGCTATATAAGCAACACTTGCTAGGCAAATGAATTGAATTTAAGTTGAAACATTGTTGAGAAAACACAACAAAATAATAAAACATCTTTTAGGGCGTTACAGTCGTAACGTTGCCATCGTGTTTATTCTGTGTGTATTAAAAGTAAATAAATCGTTTAATTTAATTCAGAACTCTAAAGTGCTGTGTCATTATATTAAAATAAATGTTGATAACAAAAGGTTTATTAAAAGGCATAAATATAACAATATTTTTAAACATAATTAATGATTTAGTTTTTCTTCGTAGAATAATATCTGTAAAAACTATATACGCTGCGAATACATTGGAATGTATGGCTAGAGTTGCGACCGGTAAAAATCCTTAGGGAAGCAAACTATAAACTCTCCGGCTATCACTCTCAATTCGAGAAAGTCATACGAAAGGTTTATAAAATATCTTCAAATAAAACATCATCATCACACCGAACTAAATCGAGGAGCTGACTGCACGCAATTGTTTCTAAAAGGTACCACAAGACATACAGGTCTTATATTTTACTATATTCATTATCTACCTAATATGGTTCTCTTAAGTGTTTAAAAGTATAATCCTGCTTCGCCTGTCCCTATCACAATATATAATTATCCTTCTACCAAGTATTGAGTTTTTTTTTAACCGAAATATTAAAGTTTAAAAATTAACAAAACCAAACTTTAAAATTTTACAAAAAATGTTCTTCATATAAAAATTGTTTTCCAAAGATTTGTTAACAATAAACATATTGACATGAATATATATTCATCCCTAACAGGGCGGATTATTTGGTGTTACACTAGAAGACGCACCTTCCTAACTAAATCCCCTCTATGTTTGAGAGCTCCCTGGTAGAGGGAGAATATCGTCAATGTATTGATAACTTTCAAAAGTCCTCATGCAAGTGACATCCAAGTATTTAAGCCTGTCTGAAGCCCCAATAAGTTCTCATTCGATAGTCAAACAATGTTTTTAAGATCTATAATTTGGATAAACAAGATTCCCTTTTATACCACTTTTTACATTTTTATAAGGGAATTTTATTTAGCGTTGAAGTGTCAATAAACAAAACTGCCGTCTTTCGAGTGATGATGATGTTCAAGTGCATGTCGTGACACAGTTGCATCCAGAAAAATTAACTATTTGGTGTGCTTAATAGGTTGACTGAATCATTGGTCCATACATCTTTAAAAATAATGCAGGTCAGAACGTTACAGTCAATAGTAACCCCTATAGAGCCATGATTACTGACATTTTGGTTCATCAATTAAATAATAATAATGTGCAGGAACTGTGGCTTTAACAGGACCGTGCAACCTGTCACACACCACGTGCCATAATTGATTTTTTAAAGGAAAAGTTTAGTAACAGCACAGTTTCACATTTTAGGCCCTTGAATTTGCCTCCAAGATCGTGCGATTTAATAGCACTGGACTGGTTCCGTGGGAATATGTGCAGTTGCTAGTCTACGTCGATAAGCCTGAAACGATTCACCACTTGGCAAATGTAGGAAAAATTGAACCTCCAGATTAGACAATATCCGAGTCAGTTGTGGCGATTACGTCTCAGATATTTCCCTCCGGGTGTACATTATAAGTCTTTATGGATCACACAACCATAGAGACTTGTGTCTTGCAAGGTAAAAGGGAGCCCAGACGCCTTAGGATAGTAGGAGCAAACTGGAAAATCCACTATATTTCCACGGGAATCAGTAAAGCCTCAGAGTTCCGCTATTTGTCTCTTTAGGCATTTAGCTGTTCTCTGACTGATTATTGAGGTAGGCCCTTCGGGAGTATCGTGATGGCTGTGTGTTTCGAGGCCCTCGTTTGAGTTTGTGGGTCGGATCATTCACAATGAACACAATGAATGGTCCAGGTCCAGTGAGTATTAATGCCGTTGTGTTCTCAATTTTATTAAGCTTCATGCGTTCTTGACCAGAAGTTGGATAGTCTTCAACTCTTCAGCAAGGTATGAAGGCTGCGGCCTACTTCGGGCTTTTAAATTTGCAACTAGGAGTGACCGGGGGATATACGTATCCGAAGGCCTTCTAGGGCAAGGATGGCGCTACATACCATCCACAGTGGTAATGATCCACCATCTGATTAAGGCTCACGGCCAGGTGCAGATGTAAATCTTATCACATCATGTCAGATATTATATTTAAATTAAAATGCCAGATTATGTTTCTGTCTGGGGTAAAACTTAATTACCCTTAAGTGTATCATCAGGGTTATGCCTAGTTCACACATAAGCCTTTATTGAGATTATCGCAATAAATGCCATTATTGAGCTCAATATTCCATACAAAATCTCAATTAAGTTATTGCGCAATAAGTACGAAATTGTTATAATATTGCGTAAAAATGAAAATACAACACTGTTCTGAAGTATGTTCAGTGAGCCGAAATTATCTACAATTATCTGCAATGACATATGTATGTAAACAAAACAAAACATAAAAAAATAAAAACCACCCCCATAAGAAAAAAGGTATGTTTTTTAATTTATTAGAATTGTTTTAATAAAAATTAATTATTTTTCAGATTAAAGGCAATAACCAAATAAAAGAAGAAACTATGGCAGAGGAAACGAAAAAAGGTAAAGGAAAAATTGTAAATATGCTTAAAAAATATCCATATACAAATTGAATTACTATTTCGGCACACCTAAAATATTTTTTAACTTTAAAAAATTACTTATTTGTTTTTTTATTAGTTATTAAACAAAAGAAGAGCCGTATGGGGTGGAGTGAGGCCAGCGAGGTACTGTTATTAAATATGTGGCCTAGCAGGGTTGAAGAGCTGCGTGGCCATCGCAAAAATGGCCACATATATGCGGAGATGGCGGACGAGCTGAAACAACAGGGATACTCGTGCAGCCCGCGAGACGTGCAGGTGAAGTTACAAAACTTTACACAGCGGTACAGGTACTTGTGTTTTTAAAGAGCTTTATAGAAATTTACTTAAAAATTTAATGTTTACAGGAAGGAAAAGGCAGCAGTGGGAGTATCTGGTGGGTCACCCTCCACATGGTCACACTTTAAAACTGTCCACCAAATAATTGGAGGGTTCAAGGCCAACTCCTTTGCAGAATTGGTCCTTGAGAGTGTTGACGGTAAGTTAAAAATTAAAAGATTTTTCATAGGGATTAATTTTTTTTGTATTAACTTTATTAATTTGTTTTAATTGTTATTATTATGTCTCATTAATTGGTATCTTTTACTTTACTTATACAGAGTCAAATTCGTCACCAAGCACACCGCCAGCTGTGCCATTATCTGCCCCATCATCGCCTCTATTGCTGTGTTCTCCATCACCGAGCTCCACATCAGCAAGCGAACCTCCAAAAAAAAGAAAAAAAAATGATTTCAAACAAACAATATTAGAAAAGTTTGATGAGGTTTCTACTGAAATATCCAATTATTTAAAAAGAAGCCAGGAGACAGACAAAGAATTGGTCGCAATTGAAAGAAAAAAAGCGGAAGCTTTGGAAAAGATAGCAAATTATTTTGAAAAGAAAAATTGAAATAAAAAAATAAGATAAAAATAAATTATAATTTTTTAAATAAAATGTGTTATAAAAATATGTTGTTACTACTTACTAAAATATGAACATAGGGCTTGTCTAATGGTTTCAGGGGCTGCTGCGTTATCACCACTCGTAACGTTATATGATGGACTTTCTCGGCTACTCTCCGAATCTTGTAGATTTTCCATCCACACTTCTTTTATGCTATCATTTCTTTCATTGAGGAAGTTATGTAAAACGCAGCAAGCTCGAATAATTTGTGGAGCGTTCCCTACTCTGTTATCAATCCCCTTGCCAATACGACGGAAACGTGCTTTTAAATGACCAAAAGCGTTCTCCACCACTCTTCTACATTTTGATAGCCGGTAGTTAAATAACTTTTGTTCATTAGACAAGGCAATGGAAAATGGATACGGTTTCATCAGAGTCGTTGAAAATTTGAACGCGGAATCTCCCAAAATGCAAACTGGCATTTGAATACCACTTATTTCCTTCATATTGCCTTTTAGTATTTCGCTGTCATGCAGCATGCTTTTTAAGCGAGATGAATTGAAAATTTGGGAGTCATTGCAGCGTCCGGGTGCACCAATGTTTATATACAAAAACCGGTATCTACGTTAATATGGAAGTATTGCATTCAAACACACTATACATATGTGAATAAGTATTTCTTACCTGTAATCCACAAGAGCCAGAAGTACCATAGAATACCACCCCTTATAATTGTAGTAGTCAGTGGCATCGTGTTCATTCGGTTTTATTTCGATATGACAACCATCTGAAAATATAGGTTTTGCCATTTATAATAACTTTTGCGAATTCTCTTTATGAATGCAATGTACTTTGACTAAGCAACATTCTTATGTGCATGCTTTGAAAAAATTCAAACTTACCGACAGCCCCTAGACATTGTGGAAAACCAAGATTTCGGAATCCTTCAACACATTCCTTTACAGTTTCTTGCGTGGGGGGCAATTTTTTAATGAATTGTGTGGACATTGCTTCCCATACTTCCTCACAAAATTCCAACAAAATTTTGCAGACTGTTGATTTGCCAACGCCAAACAGCTCAGAAACCACTCGGTATTCGCCAGATGAACTGAGCGTAAATAAAGCAATGGCAACGCGCTTTTCAAGAGTTATTGCACTTCGCCACTTTGTGTCCATTTTGTTTAAGTTTTTTAACATGCCACACAGCACGTTGAAACTGGCTCGGGTCATGCGAAAATGCATCTTGAAAAAGTGGTCACCGTTGCAATTGCAATTCACTTCCCAGAATGTAGAGTGCCGATTTTGTAAACGGAAAATGTAATTGATTTTAGAAAAACTGTTGCTTGCTCACTTACCAACTTCCATAACAATCTTCGATTTGAGTTTTCTTGTATTGCAAGAAAAAGCAGTAGCTGTTGTTTTCTTAAGCTTTGCAGAATCAGGAGATTCTTTTGCTTTCGCTTTTTAAAGAAAGCCACTTTTGAGTCCAAAGTTGATAGCACTAACTGCAACTTCCTTAACATAGCATTTGATTCCATTTTTGCACTTTTTTATATTTATTTTCAAGTTTCAAACAACAATTTTCACCAAAAATACACAACTTTTCACAGCTGATATAAAAACAATGTTGTTTTTCAGCTGTCAAATGCTTATTGAGATAACTCAATTTTTGTATGTGTGAACAGTAAAATAAATTGAGGCAATAAACAGAATATTGACTCAATAAAAGTTCATGTGTGAACTAGGTATTAGATTCATCTGAATCACTGCATTCTAGTTTCTCATAACATTCGTTTTCAAATAAGAAACTTTCCGGATATCCTCTTTCAAGATTTTAATACCCTCTTCATCGAGATCAAATGCATGTAAGTGATCTCTGAATTTAAATGCCATTGCTGGCAGTACATTCTCCAAACGGGAATAATTATCCAAATACCACGTTCAGCCACGAAGTAAAGGCATCCGTAAGATTAATGCCTGCACCATTAACTTCAGGGACATTTGAAGTAAGGGCTGCACAAAAACTACCAGCACACAAACGATTCAATATCGTTCATCTTTCAAGTAATTTTCAGACTCTCACAGATTTTGATGAATGCTTAGTCCTTTTATTTACGTCTTCTCTTAGACATTATGGCCACGGTCCACTCAATGTTTAAGTTACGATTCCATTTTTTAAAATACTCTGTCAGTATAGTCAAATAGTGATTCAGTCGGTAATTAGCGGTTTCTGCTCTAACACCTGTAATGGCGATGAGGATATCATCAGGATAAACAAATAACAGAAACTTTCTTGGCGATATTGGTATGTCGGAGACAAAGATATTGTAAAGCAGAGGGCCTAATAATAAGCTATGTGCCACTTCAGCAGAAATCAAACCATCATCTGACCGAACATAACCCGTACGTACTCATAAAGATCGGTTCCCTAAGAAGTTGTATACTATGCGGCAAAGGCTCACAATACATGCCCATAAGGCCGAGCAGTATCAAACGCTTTGGTGAAGTTTAGGCTTACAGCTATTGTTGGGCATCTTTAGTCCCCATCATGCCAAAACGTGTCAAATGCTTTGGCAAAGTCTAGGTTTACAGCTATTGTTAGGCATGTTTTATTCACTCCCCGCTACCTTCAGTATTTATTTGATTTCAGGATTCAATTAAATTTAAGCTACTTTAACTCTACCTCAATTTCTATTGCTCTCTCTCTCTCTCTATCTCCCTCTCTCTCCCTCTCTCTTATTGTCTTGTTATATATCGCACTCTATTTGCCTGTTACTACACATTTGACCATTTTACAATTTTTGGCATAATAAAACCTTTATATTTAACTGTGTATGAGCGTTAGACATGATCTTAACTGCATAAATGCAAATGTACATATGCGTCTGTATCTTTACCACATAAACATGACCACATACATACATTTTGGTTTTCAAAGTGGTTATACAAGCGTAGATAATATTTGCCACGCACTTCAAATAGACAAAACGATGACGACAAAAAAAAAATAATATTAAAATAACTGGAATTTTTACCAATTTAAATTTAACATTTTTCAAATGTTTATTTAAGTACAGAAAATGTACGTGAAATTTGTCAACATAAAGTATAACAACAACAATTTATAAATAAAAACTGTTTGCAAAAATATTTATGCACAAGTGAATTTGGGTTTTAAGAGAGAATTTTGTTGTCATTTGGAGTTTTTAAAACAGGAGAAAAAATATAATAAATTAAATGTGTGCTGGTATTTAAAAGTTAATCTGAAAAGTTTTAATAATAATAATTTTAATTTTAGTTTATTTTCGGATTTTTTCAACAAAATAATAGAATATGGCTTAAGTTTTACTATGAATAATAATTTGAAAATATTTTTTTTCTTTCTAAAACTGGAGATTTTTGTATGGAGTTGAGGAAAAAATATATCTGTCAAAAAACGAAATGATTTTATCACAAATTTAGTTTTATTTATACATTATTACACAAAAGTAATCAAGATAAAGAAAGTTATTGAAATGTAGATCGTTACCTGCCATAACTAACAAAAAAAAATTAAATTATTTTTTTAATTTTTAATTTATTATTTATTTTAAATTTATTTTTAATTTATTATTCTAAAAGAGTCGTAACTTTGTCGCTTATAACACTGTGCAATTTATGGCTAAATGAAGGCGTCAAATGTGAGATCATGGGATCTGATATTACCATCATTCGGTTCATAATATCTTCGTTCGTGGCAATTCGACTGCATTTTTTGGAGTGTCTAAGGTGATATTTTTATAGTCTTTGTTACGACTTTCCTGAGCCTCTTCAGATAATAGGCGTACAGGAAAAATACACTCTTCAATTATATCTTTTCCATGATTCAGAATTTTGTGAAGTGTAGGTGGCATATTGTACCACTCGTACAGTGCAACAAACTCTTTTGCTGTCTCCAAACAAAAATGACCAAATTTTTTTGGATCTACTACCTGGATGATTGTTATAGCTTCGAGAATTATTGAAAACCTCTTGATTATGTTTTCATCTAGACCCGTTATTTCGGAAATCAAAACAGGATTAGCGAAGAGCCTTGCTTAACAGTATCAACCTGTATTCCTAATTTCCCTTTAAGTTCACGCTTTATCAAACATTTTCGGGCTTCTTTTATCGGACGAGTATATGAGTCGACTCTCTTACGTTTATATTCAATATTATAAAGTACATGCAAAAGGCACTCCATCAGCTTAATACGCGCATGAAGTGGTGACGTACCTAATTGTAGTGCTGTTCATTTACGGGTACAGCTAGAACTTCTTTGACTTTATTCGTCTTGAATCTTGTGGCTCCACAAATAAAACAAGAAGATGCTGCTGGTGTTTCTGTTACTGATTGTGCTGTCTTGCCGTCAATCATTGTAAAATATAATTCATGTTTTACTTTAAAGTTACGATTATTTACTGTCAACTTAAATTCTTTTAGTTGAGATATATCCTCATCGACTCTTCTCTTTTCTTCTCGTATAACTTGAGCAGTCTCTTAAACGTATGCAAACTGTAGTGTTCTTCAATACTGTGTGGAAGAAGATTTATTGTTGTTCTATACTAATTTATTTATGTAATCGCTAAATGATAATTGAAGTGGTACAACTGATGTCATATATAAATGAGAGTCAGAAATTTGATGATATGAAAACCTTTGTTGGTATTCGCTTTGACTAGATGCCACATCACATCTCCATTTATTTAGATTTCCGCTTTCAATTTTATTTATTTCCTTTACTGACTTGGTCTCTAGGACTCTTTTATCAGTATAATCCACCGGATTTTCCACAGGTACACTGCTTGAACGCGTTTATTGATTTTCATGATTTATGTCTCATTTTGTTCGTAGGTTATACGACTTTACGTGAAAGGGTTTGACACCTTTTTACCGTTTTGGATTTTTTATGAGTTAAAAACAAAAATTAATTTTTTAGGCAAAAAATACTTTTTTTCTTCATACATTTATTTATAACTGTGAAACTATTGCTTACCTAGCGAAACTTTGTATTAACAGATGAAAGTAATTGTAATTCTTGATTTTTCTAAATTTGTTTAAGCAAAATCCGACTAGTGGCTCTTGAGTTATGTTAAACAAAAAGCCTTATTAGAATTGCGTCGCGAATCAGTAAGCTGAAAAATGTTTTGTTGTGTAATGCAACAAATTGAAAGCTGGCAGACCTGGTGGCACGTGAAATTGATTTAAAATGTAAAAACAGATATGAGACAATGTATTAGTAATAATTTTTAACTGTAGGAAAGCATAGCTAAAATTGCAGGTCCAAATGTTTGGAGAAAAAAGCGATTTTTGTTATATATTAACAAAAATAAACAAACAACGTCTCTGCAGGGTTTATTTTTTCAATTTTGGTATACTGAAATATCCTACTTTAATTAAAAAATAAAAAGAAAAACATTAGCTCACATAATAAAATAATATTCGGTTTCAAATTTTTAGGTTTAAATTAGCAGCCAAATCCCATTAATACTTTTTGATTCGAAATTTAAAAATGTCACTGCATATTGCATGAAGAGTATGTTGACAATTTGACTTTTTTCCTTCCATTTTTGGACTTTGTTTACTGAAATTATGCTTCCCAAATAGCAAGATGACTACTGGAAGTTTTTAAACTATTCTTGCTACAGTGTGTAAAATTATATGGCCTACCTGTCGCACGGTGTTATAAAACTTCATTGTTTCGCACAATTAAGTAAACTGAAAACAAAAACTACAATATAAAAATTAATTTTTCCATGTTGATTGTTATGGCCTTGGTCATGGTCATAGGCGATATTCTGATGCTTCGGATTCTATTTCTCTAGTTCGACTGTTTGTGGTGCCCCTGTAGGCTAGTAGGTAGTGTCCTAGCTTGTAAATATGGGGGTTGTGGGTTCGATTCCCAACGAAGACCTTGGTTTTTTTCACTACAAAAATAAAAATTGACTGTCGGTGGGGCTGCTCAGCGATGAAGTCATAGTCACTGATCGCTGTGCTGTCTTATACGGCAGTTAATTTCCGACTATCCTTCTACTTTCACCACCTGTTTCATCTCTTCTCTATCCCTTTCCTAAGAATGTAGCATAATACTTGACTAAATAGGCATTGTTGCCTGAAGTGCTACTTCTCTTTATAAAAAAAAAAAAATAAATGTCATCCATCTAGTCTGGATTTTGGTACAGGTCGTTTAACTGCTGCATTATTTCGCTTGGTATTGATATTTCTTTCCCTATAATGCTGTCGATTACCATGATGAAAACATAGGCTACAGTATGAATGCTTTACCACCACTGTATTTCAAATTTATTAGCGAAGTTTAGGATGTTGAACGTCTGCATTTAGTCAAAGAATATCACATCAAATGAAGATCACTAATCACTGATTCTTCTGTAATAATGCGCAAACAATTAATGTCGTCAATTCCAGTTCTGTAAGAATGAAATCCGGGTATTTCAATGCGAATATCATTATTGAGAGTATGTTTGGTTTGTATTCCCACAAACACCTTGATCGTCAGACGAAGGAGAGAGATGCTTCTCCAGTTCTTGTGCTCTTTCTTAAGAGAGCTTTCTTGGAGCAGGATTATTAATCTTTCTATCAGTTCATCATTGCCATCAGTAGAGACCCGTGCTTTAGCCAAAAGCTATACTGTCCTCGAGGTTTTCAATTGCTTTTTCGATTTCAGTTTAAGACTTTAAATTTTCATGTAGCGCCCGTTCCTCACATCTATCGGACCTCCTATAATGATGCTTACCGTGAATTCTTGGCTTTAAGATGTTTGACGCAGGCATAAATCTGTTTCCGCCCAGCTGTTTCTTAATATTCTTCATGTTGCAGCTCTGATATGCTTGTGCTTCTTTAGCTTCTCGTAAACTCTTTAACATGAGGCTGCCAGATGTGAAATTGGCAATAATCTGATTCATATTCATGCTTGTTTTACGTTTTCATTTGGCATAGTTTACTTTTTTCTTTCTTTGTTAGTTATCAGGATTGTTAAGGGTGTGCTTAACACTAGATTTTTTCAAGGACAAGGAAGTCGATAGAAATGTATAGAAAATTTGTCAAATAAGCGGAAACAATAATTTCACATTCCTTGGGTACATAATAGAGTACCCTGACATTCTAAAAGCAAACCATGTTAAAGCACAATGATAGAGGGTTTTTCAACAAGAAGTTTGTTTACTAAAACAAAATTAAACAAAAATTTCTATTGTATTACGCGGAGGAAGGTTCGGCGATTATGAATGAAAAACGATATCCAGCAAATGTAAACCAAAACCACGCTGACAGATTTCGATAGACTTCATCGAAGTTTCAAAACACTTTTTGGCGGTCCTAATTCGCTAAATACATCAAGGATTTTGAGTTTAAAGACAAAGAATCGATTTGATTGACTCCATATAGCCTCACAAAAAATAACCGAGTGGTGTTAAATCACACGATCTGAATGGTTACTTGACTGCTGATTTTCGTAGAATTATGCGATCGGCAAATTTGGTTTGCAATAAATTAATCGTTTCATGGGCTATTAAAACTACATGTCAGTGATAGACACGCCGTCAATAATAAGCCAAAATTGTGTTAGCATCCTGCGATAGCGTGATTTATTGATCGTCATGGTATTTCTAGGCTCATCTTGGAAAAAAAACGTCTCAATCACGCCTCCAGACCACATAGCGCACCATACAGTGACATGTTTAGCATGTAAAGGCTTCTTAATAATAACACTAGCAGTTTTAGAAGCTTAAATTTCGACAATTTCGTTTGTTGACATACTCTAACAAATGAAAATGAAAATCGTCTGAAACAATGATTTTTTTCAGTAAAACCACTTGGTTGTTCCTGGTCTTATTGCGTTGAGTGAACTTACGGCGATGTGGATGGTCAATAGGCTTCAATTCCTACAACAGTTGAACCTTGTAGGGCAAAATTCACCATAATGGTTTTGGATGACCCTAATTGTTGAGAACGCCGAAGAATTAACAAATTTGTATCAGCTTCAACACTGTGGCTTATGGCTGTGATGTTTTCAGTTGAACGACCCAGTCGAAAACGCATTGATATTCGTATATTTTATATCAAGCCAGTCGACTCTAATTTACTACTAAATTCTCAATAGAAACGAGATTCATTCATAGTGGAATGGGATTTTGATGTAAAATACTAATACTTTTAAAAACTGGATGTCAAAACTATCGCGTTTTTGCTGTTGCCACAGTTGAAAAATAAACTTTTTGTTGGAAAACGCGATATTAAATACAATTTCCGAGAACTATGGCATAAGAATATGCTTTGTATCTACACATTTATTTATGACGATATTTTATACAGGACGGCCACTAAATTCATTGTAACAGGTGGCTCTACACCAAAAGAACAAAGCTTACTTTATGCGTTCATTTATAAACCAATTCCTCTTAATACAAAAATTAAATAAAATTAAATAATAATTTTTTGTTTTTTTTGTTTGATTTTTTTTTTTTTTTGTTTTATGGAAGAAATATTCTTAGTCATAGATATTTATATCAAAGTATATTTTTCGACACAATCATGGGTTACTCTCAGTGGATACGGTTGGCCACAATCCGTGATTGTGTCGAAAAATATACTTTGATATAAATATCTATGACTAAGAATATTTCTTCCATTAAATAATAATAATATTTTATAAAAATCCACAAAAATATAGCGAACATAATAATTCTAAATAAAGATAAAAATATTTAGAAAATTGTTTTCGTTGTTTTAGTTAGAAAATCTTATATCTCTGCTTCTCCACGAAATAAATTATTTTCAACTTAATTTTAATCATCAAAGTTCACTTTAACTATAAAACAAAACAAAAACAATATTAAAAACAAATCATTTTTATTAAAATAAAAGTGCTATACAAATTGCTATTAGTTAATAAACTAAAACAGCTTAAATATAGTCACGTTGTACATTATAAATGCAATTTAGTGAGAAATCTAAAACATATACAAACACACTCTATTGCAAACGTTTAACAATTTTATATTCATTAATATTCAAGGCAAAAGATAAAATTGAATATTCAATATTCCATGCAATACTGGCGTCAGCAGGTGTTTTAATGTGTGTGTGTGTGTGTGTATGTGTATGAGTGGCAAACAATGGCTTTCTAATGGCTGGCATGGGTACGAAAACTAAAAATTTGTCTAACAGATGCTGATGAAATGATCGATTTGTTGTTGACAATACAACTTTAGAGCAGTAGAGAGCATCAGAGTATGAAGTCACTGAAAATATTATTTTATCGCAAGAAAATTATATTTCACTGGGAATTTTTTTGTCGGTATATGAAGCAACAAGAGTGTTTCGATGACACTTAATGTGAAAGTTTATTAGATGCTTCTTAGAATCTTAGATTAGATTGCTGCATCTCCAATTCGGAAAACGACAGTCATTATTGGAGCCCAGGATGTGCAACAATCTTTGACGCCAATTTTCAATTCAGACTGTCGTAGGAAAGCTTTTGCATTTATAATTTCAGGAGGTTTCTTTTACAATTAAGACAATTTTTTTTTAATATTTCCTGTTGTTATTTTAATTCTTTATACAATTTTCTAAAATCTTTTAGCTGTAATCGAAAATGCTTAAAAACTGTTTAAGGCCCTCTATACACGGCGGATATAAATAGTACTTTTATCGGGTGTTTTCTTTAGAGGTAAAGCAACTTAAGTCGACAATACCTTCTTAACTCTGTAAGCTGTAGACCCCCCGGGGTCACACTGATATGTTTTGACGAAAACTCACCGACATTGCATGTGTCAGCGGGGGTAAAAGGGAGCCGAGTCCCCTAATAGGCTAGCAGGAGCCAACTGAACAATTTCACTATATTTTCACCGGAGTCAGTAAAGCCTCAAAGTTCAGACTGATAATTGGTGGTTGTGATATCGAGGCCCTCGTTTGAGTTGTGTGTGTCGGATCATTTACAATGAACACAATGAATGGTCCAGGTCCAGTGAGCATGTTTGCGGTTGTATTCTTAAATTTTTTTATTAAGCTCCAGGCGTTGTGGACCAGGAGTTGGATAGTCTCCAACTCTTCAGCAAGGAGTGAAGACTGCGGCCTGACTGAAGGATACATGTATCTGAAGGTCTTCTAGGGCGAGGATAACACTACATTTCATCCACAGTAGTATGATCCACTATCTGTACGTCTGGGTACAGATGTAAATTTTATCACGCATGTCAGCTGTAGACACCTGAACAACGCTGTCAAATAATACGAATTGGGCCCAAAACAATAAAGGGAGTAGTGTTTATGGACATTCGATATGAATTTTCCTACATTGAAGGGGACATTTATATTCTGCCTCCAACTCCAACTGGTTCGGTATATTATCAAATGAATACGAATGACAAATGGTGCTGTCATCTGCAAAAGAAGAGACAGGGTTGAAAGTTTATCAAAGAAGGTCCTTTACAAAAATAAGAAATAGGGTAGGAGAAAGAACGAATTAATCTTGAACTGATGAAATTCCACCTATCGTGTAGTGCGATTTATGAGAAAACTCGCTATAAATCTGGGGAAATTAGCACCCCCACAAAATGCAGTAAGCTTTGACAGAAGTGCATCATGCCATACTCTTTCAAACGCCTTGGAAATATCTAGAGCGTTCACCTTACTCTCTCTGAAGTGGTGTATGGAGTTGCACCATTGTTCCGATAGGAAGGCCAGCAGTTCGCCCGTAGAGTGGCCTTTAAGTAGAGTGTCGCTAAATAAGCTGTTGAACTACAAGTACCTGATAAGATGGAATCGTAATTTCCATCACTTTGGAAAGTGTGGAACATATTTTAATTGGGCGGTAATTTTCAGGGCTGTTAGACTCATACTATTAGGGGATTAGTGTTACATTAGCAACCTTCCAACATTTTAGAAATTCACCGGCATAATACAACATGCGGAAGAGGGTTGCTAACGGACGCACTAGCTTCGAAGAGCACTGTTTCAAGACCAGTGCTGGTATTGCATCCTGCCCAGAAAATTTGTTGACGTTGAGATCTGCTAAAATCTTTTTAACCGCTCGCGCTTAAAATCGCGAAAGAATATCTTCGGCTTAGTAATGGCTACTCAGTTGAATTTAGGCGGTGGTTAACTACTTTCCGGCAAATAGGAATTACTTGCAAATATACCAGCCAAAAATTTAGTTTTACCAGCCGGGTCAGTTAATATTTGATCGTTATTTAAAAGAGTCGGAATTCAAGAACTATCATTAACCCTTACTCGTTTAAAAAATGACCTTAGGAGTAGCAAGGACCTCATCATGAAAGCGCTCCTCGTATAGATTTTGTTCGCCCCTTAGTACATTGGCACACCAAGATCCCGCCGTTTTGTGTAGCGAATCAGTATCTGCGCTTTTGTTTCTACGCCACATACTGAATGCTTCTTCTCTTCATCTGACTACATTTTTTAGCGTCTAATTAAACCAAGATTGTGATCTGGAAAAAAAGTTTTCATTCCAAACAAAATGATGAAATTATTGAGAATTATTTTTTATCATTTTTTCCCAGTGTAACATTTTATATTAAACATAAATTCTCGAAGTGTAACACCTTCTCTCTCCAGCCTCTAGCATTTTCATATTTTCTACTTAAATGATTTAGTGCTAAGCACGCATACATTTTACTACATACAATTTTACAACTAAACTAGAACCACGAAGTGCATACAACTCACGTTTATTACTTATGAATGTGTGTACCACCTTAAAGTGTTTGTAGATTTAACCTTATTTCTCATGTTATTAACAGAAATTCTACACCATGATAATCACGTTTTACACTTTGAATAGCAAACTCATGCATACATACATACACACATACACATATATAGACACACACACACAGAAATATGCACACATAAGGTAATGGTCAGTTTGAAGTTGATGATAATGGTTTGTTATATCTACAAACACTAACACATATACAAATTTACCTATTTTTCTTTTCAAGCATGTTTCCAAAAGTTGCAACAAACACGTTTATTAACAAAGCTTTCCTTTTCCCATCTTCTTCTATTCCAGACCCATTATACTGCACTATTGTTAAAAATCTATATGTACGGCAAGTGTGCATAGTGAACTATCAATCGTAGAAACAATAAAATCATCTTTATTAGATCAGCGTTAAGGAGAGTGTGTGTGTATGTGTGCAAGATACCTTAGTCGAAAATTTAATTAAACTTTAATGACGGCTTTGATTAGTAAGAATATTTAAACAATAGAAAATGAGTTACGATGAAAAAGCAACTTGATTTTAAAGCAATTTAATGTTTAAACAAATTTATTGTTATTTTTCAGAAATAATTTTCTTTCACAATTTTTTCCTTTTTCCATTCTTTATGTGTTCATGGTTTATAAACTTTTTCTAATTTTCTTAGAAAACTCACGTATTTTATATTTTTATGGTCGTATTTTTAAATACTACGCCTTTTAAAAATATTTTTTAGTATATAACGTTTTGTAATGACTTTAAAGGATATTTCCAATATCGTGTTAAGTGCAAAAATGTGAAGCGTTGTGCGACAAGAGTTGGTTTTTTCAAACAAAAAATTTAGATTAAGACGATTCTAATTTTTATTGTATTAGGAAGAAAAAAAGTTCGGCACTTATGAATGAAAAAATATATCTGGCAAATGTCCACCGCGCCCACGCTGACAGATGTAAGTTCTTTCATCAAAGTTTTTAATCACCTTTTGGCAGGGTTCAGAATTTTTCATTTATGAACATTCAAAAATCAACATTCATGATATTTTTCATAAATGAGAAATCTAAAATTTTATATTTATTTTTCACACTCATAAACGAACAACAAAAAATGTTCTGGTTATTTTCATACATGAATGCGAACAACAAGAATTATTAGTCTTATTTATATGTGATAAATGATAAATTAGCTACTTCTCATTAATGTTATTTTTCATAAATGTACATGTTCATTTATGAACGTTGAAATTTTATAAAATTTCTCATAAATGAACGTGAAAAAATTTTCTACCTACGATCGCTTACCGTAAAATATAGTAAAAACACATGGGTACATATTAATTCAAAATACAATATTGCAATATATTCTAAAAGAAATAAAAAAAAAACATTTTTTTTCTGCATACGCCGACAATTGCACATTATCAAATATGTGCGTTTATGTACGTGAATGCTTAAAGCACATATTTTTACGACCTTTTCATTTATGAAAAATTATCAAAATTGTAAATATTCAAAAATGAACACTTGTGTGTTTCTCATTTTTTCACTTATGGATAGAAAGAAAAAAAATAAATCGCCGCATTCACAAATGAGAAAACACAAAATAATTTGTAGTCTCTCACACATGTATGAGAAGAAGCGGCTAAAAAATGAAATGTACATATTCATACATGTATGAACAGTGAGTGAATACTTCGCTACTCTGCCTTTTGGCAATCCTATTTCCTTGATCACTAAAAGGATTTTGAATTTTAAGGCTGAAATCGATTCGGTTGGCTCCCTATAGACTCTGTCTTTAACATAGCTTAACATAGATCTGGCTAGCCACTTAACTGCTGATTGTCGTGAAATTATGCCATCGGGAAATTTGATTTGCAATTAATTGGTAGTTTCATTGGCTGTGTGACATATGGCATCGCTCTGTTGAAACCACATGTGAGTGATATCCACATCGTGAATAATAGGACAACATTGAGTTGTTAGCATCTTGCGATAGCATTTCCACCTTCAGTTTCGACAAAAAAGCGGCCCAATTACACCTCCTGAACACATAGTGCACCATACAGTGACACGAAGGCTTCTCAATAATCGCTTTAGGATTTTCAGAAGCCCAAATGCGGCAACTTTGCTTGTTGACATACCCTGAGAAGTAAAAATGAAAAACAGATTTTTTCAGAAAACCCAGCCGGTTGTTCCTGAATAAATTGAGCGAATCTAAGGCGAGCGAATCGGCTTCATTTGAACCTTTTATGATATCAGTAATTTCCACGTCGTCAAAAATATGCCAAAATAGAGTTGTTAACATCTCCTGATAACATGACCTATTGACCGTTATTGAATTTTCAGCCTTATCACATAGTGCACCACATGGTGACACGTTAAGCATACAGAGGCTTTTCTACAATCACTCTAATATTTTTAGAAGCGGAAAGGCGGCAATTTTGCTTGTTGACATACCCTGACAAAAGAAAATGGGCTTCATTTGGAAAAATTATTTTTTCAGAGCTAATCTACGGCAATGTGACTAGTCGGTCGGCTTTAATTCCTGCACGAGGCTTCAAAATCAAATCCTTATCCAAAATTCGGCATATGGTAGTTTTGGATAACCCCAATTGGTAAGAACATCGAGCAATTGATAAATTACGATCTGCTTTAATACTATAGCTCATGGCGGCGATGCTTCGATATGTGCGTTTTGACGAAAAGAACACTGAAGATGGCAAACGGCCAAAGCCGGTTTGTTCACAAACCAAATTTGGCTAGGGTCGACGGAAAACCGTACCCAAATAAAAGCGATGTTTTCAGTTGAGCTGCGCGGTCGAACATTCATTGGTGTTCGCATTTTTTGTATCGAACCTGTCGACTCAAATCTAATCACCAAATTCTTAATAGCGATCTCCAGAAGGACGATTATATTTTCCGAAAATGAATTTTACGAAATGCAACTTTAACAGGACCACCATTTTTATAGTGGATTTTAATTATTTCAATGCGATTTTCATGCGAAATTGAATTCAGTGTAACAGTTGCTAAATGTCAAAACTATCATGTGGTTGGTGTTGCCGCAACTAAAAAACAAACTTCTTGTTGAAAAACCACATACATGAATAATAAGGTAAGTGTAATTTTTTAAAATTCAAATTTAATTCAACATAAAATTTTAAATATCTTTTTAATATATTTTTTATTTTCGACCTTTTTTATTGTTAGAGCTTTAAAAGGACAAAATTTAAAAAGAGTATGCTGAAAAAGTTAGTTTTAAAAGAATTTTTAAAGACAGTTTTAAAGGCACTTCCCTTAAAAAATGAAAATAATAAAACTTTAATTTTTTTTAAATACCATTTTTGAAAATATAAGCCTTATGAAAAAAGGTACTTTATGAAAAAGTACTTTCTTTAAAATGGGTATACAAGTTAATAATGTTGGATTGTATGCATGGAAAATTTATTTATTATAATAACAAAATATGTTGGTACATTATTTAAAATACTGTCCATCATTAGCCATTACTTTTCATTATCATTCTGGCAGCATATGGATTTCGTTACAAAAAAACTGCTCCGATTTTAGGATAAAGAATTTTTTTTTCCATATATAAATTATTTATTGTATCTGCATATATAATATGAATTATCAACAATTTTTCAAATCTTAAATCTAAATGTATAATCATTAGGCCCGACCAGTGTCAGACATAATTCTAGTGACAGCAATAAAATAATATCTTAACAAATTCTCACAATCAAAAATAAATATAAAAAAATAAAAACTATTTTCAAGAGATTCCATTTCCATTTGGAGGGTTATTGACCAATGCCCCTGTGTCTCTCCTTTTTAATCGGATATGACCTCTAAAATTCAAAATATTTCGCGCAAGGGGATTCGGGTGGCACTCGAGCTTAGTTAAATATTTGCCTGCGTATTGGCAATTTCAGCAGTCACGAGTGGAATATCCAAATCACGATGTATAATTAAATTTCGCATGTACCATGGAGCTAATGTAATTAATCGTAGTATTCTGTTCTGTCAACGTTGCATTTTTTCCACATTTGAAGCTGAAGCAGTGCCCCATAGTTGAATTCCATAGCACCATATTGGTTTCAGAATCGACTTATACAATAGAAGTTTACAGTCCAGACTAAGCTTTATGCCGATGTGGTGTTTCCATGTAAGCCTACGATCAAGAATTATGCCAAGATATTTAGCGTGCAAGCGGCGAGGAAAAATCTGCTCGTTCATACGAATAGGGGAGAAAGTTGCCCTTTTTAAAGTAAAAGTTAATTTCTGATATTCTGTCCAGAAGTAACTTGTATGTCGGCAAGGGTGTTCTGCATCGATCAAAACAAACATGAGTTAGTATTCGGGCGAGCAAAAAACTTCCTATCCACTGTTTACCAAATTGTGATATATTATTCTTGAATATAAAAATATATTATAAAATGAGAATTTATTAAAATTTAAATTATATTATTGTTATTTTAATTATAGTATGCTTTATTGATCTAAACTTGCTTAAAAGAAATTATTATTTCCAGCATAATTTCTGATGGAGCTGAGGTACTATAATGCTTACTATTTTTTTTAGAAGAGAAGAATGCACTCACCTTCACTTTAACTATATTTGAAAATCTTTCATCAAATCACCACTGAGTTAATATATATTTGTAGTCGCTGATGCTGATGTATCAATATATGCTGCATATTTTGCGTTATTTAGTGGTTTTAAAAAATTTTAAATTGAATAATATTTTTAATTTAAGCAATTTTAATTCTTCCTTGTTTCTTTCAAATAAATATTTCATGATATTATCACAAAATATTTTTAAAAAAAAAATGAAAATGATTCCAATAAATTATAAATTACTTATTAACAAAATTTTTAATTATCCTATAGACTAGAATAGTCTTTGACTATAGTATGAACTAGACTAGGTTATATACTATAGACTGTATAGAATATTTTATAGTCTAGACTATAGTCTACTCTAGTTTAAATAATAGCCTAGTATAGACGGATTATATAAACTAGAATGGATAGACTATAATCTAGACTAGACTTGACTATAGACTATAATAGTCATGCTATAGCCTAGACTAGATTACAGAAAATATTCGGAAATATAGCGGCCCTTAATCACAAAAATGAAATGGCTAGTTGACATTACCAAATTGAATTTACGCGACCGCGAAATTTGTCATGCATTAACTGGGTGGCTATGTGGCTTATGGCATCGTGTTGCTGTAACAAAAGGTCGCTAATGTCTACACTAGCCAATTGTGGCCACAAAATATTGGTTATCATACCAATAGGCTATAGTCTAGTCAAGGCTATAGTCCATCTATTTTTACCCTAAGGTCTTGTCTAGGGTTAGTTTATAACTGAATCTTGTCTATAGTCTGGTCTAGTCTACTCTAGACTACAGCCTAATATCTATATATAGTCTATAATATATAGTCTATTCTAGTCTAAACTGTAGCCTAGAATAGACAGATTATTGCTTAGGGTAGACTAGACTAGATAAACTAGAGTAGGCAAACTATAGGCTAGAGTAAACTTGACTATAAGCGAGAATAAGTATGCTATAGTCCACATTAAACTATAGAAAATAATCCGAAATAAAAATATAATTTGCTTATTAAATAATTAATGGAAACAATTATATTGGTACGTAGCTTTGATAAACTTTATCCTGTATTGAGTTTTTTTATTGTAAAATAATTACACAACACTGTAGAGTTTTAAATTAAACGATTTATTTAATTTTATACACAAAAATATACGATGGTAACTGACCACGTTAACGTCTAAAAGATACTTTATTATAATATTGCCATTTTCCGTCCTAACTGGCTGATTTGTATTCGATGGCGAGCGCTTTCGATGCGAATGCATCACTCTCAAGCCGCGGTTTAGTTTGTACTGGTGAGTCAGAGTTGGCGTTCAGGTAGTTCTGTTATTAGCTCTGTATATATTCAGCTAAGCAAAATACCGGCAACCTGGCATTTGTATGCAAAGTGAACTTACCGATACCTCCGTCTTTTATTATTATGTAGGTACGTGTGTCCGTCTGAGGGTGTTTTTCGTTTGCCCGTTTGCATGAGTAGTTTCAATGGTGTGAAAATTGTGTCTGAGGTCGTGTTTACCTGTTCGTTTATAATGTCGTTGTTGAATGTTTTTGTCTTGTAGATTTCCATATTTTCAAGAATGTCTAGTCTTCGTCCTTTTTTGCTAGGATGTAATAATGTCATGCATTCATCTATTTCCCTTGGTGTGTGTCCGTGAGTGTCAAGGTGTAATGCAAAGTTTGAATCTTCTCTTTTGCGTTTGTATGAGCGTATGTGTTCTGTAAACCTTGTTTTTAGTGTTCGTCCAGTTTGCCCTATATAGGTTCGTTTGCAGGTACAGGTAAGTCTGTATACCCCGCTGGAATTAAATTTGTCAGTTGTTTCTGTCGTTGTTCTGAGATAGTGTCTGAGGGTGTTTCCACCTTTTAATGCTGTGAGTATTTCTTCTTTGTGAAAAAGGTTAGTTAGTCGGTATATTTCTAGTCCTGTGTAAGTAAAGGTGTACCGTCGTGTTGTATCGACTGTCTCCTTGTCTTCTCTATATCTGTTCTTAGTGTTGAGGACGTTTCTACTCACTGTTTTGCCCAACACATGGTGTTTATATCTGTATATATTTTGATGGGCTCTCGTTTAGACTTTAACATCATTACATCTTGTTGTTGTTATCATCATTCGGTGTAGGTACCTATTTGGCTGTATGATATTTTTTATTCTGTGTTAGTTGTTTTTGTATTCTGTTGTTAATCTTATTTTCTGGAATTTTTTAAAAAAACGTTGTTCTTGTTTTTTTTTTATTTCGTTTACTTGTGTTACTGATAATGGTTTTTTGTTTTTAAACTTAAAGCATCTTCATAGCACTGTCACCCACAAGACTTTTCGTCCCGAGTAGACTCAATATTGCCTCAATCATTTTTGGCCAGCCATTGAAGGTGAACAACTTTCATTTTGGATCGCGGACTATGATATTTGTAAAGGGGCACACTAGTTGATCTCGTTTACTTTTTTTAATGATTATTATTTTCTTTTAAAACTTAAGCAAAAAATCTTTGTAGCAATACATTTAATTGAATAATAAATTTGCAATCACATTCAGTATACTCTCTCTTAGACGATTCCTTGGTTAAGTGAACTTTTTTAAAAGTACTTTATTTTCTAATACGTGTGACATTCTAGTTCCTTATAACCATAGAGATTGAGACCTGGTAACAACATTTTTATGTTTACATGATATTTTATTGATTAAATTGAATATTTAATAACACGTTTATTTTGAGGGATCCTGAAAAACATTTGCTTATTGTACGCTTACAATCTTGTTTACTTTGCCTTAATTTTATTTATATATTTTTTTTTGTTCTTAAAAATTTAAATAACAATTTTGCTTATCTGTTTTAGAAATTTAAGGTGTTTAAAGAATAATATATTGTTACGAAAATGATTTATTAAGTTTTAAAAGAAAATAGTAATCAGTAAAAAAGTAAACGAAGCGATCCGCTGTGTATTTTACAAACTGCGTGATTTTCTAAGAAATCTTATACTCACAATAAATAATAAAATGTTTATTTAAAGTATTATACATTAGTAATTACTCTTCTTGTGTTTCTGTCATAAACGGGCTATACTCGTAAGTGGACTATCTCGTAAGTCTCTTATGCAATCGATGTAATAATTAAATCGCAATCTGAAAGAAGAAACTTTTAGTGGGTGGAAGACTCTTTTCGGTGTATGATCCCTTTGGTACTTATTTTCTTATGATTCTCCAATAAAAACCAAGCTTAATGTTCAAAGTTTAAGCCATATTTTAAATATGACATTAGAGTCATATAGAGAATATAGCAATGTTCTGTAGTATATTAACTGACTGCCGTGTTCATAAACTTATTTTAACTTAACAATAATAGTTTGATTTAAAAAAAATTTTCAATTAAATTAAGTTTTATGAATACAGAAATCAATGTCAAAAATAAATTTCTGTTTTCTATAAACAATTTTTTAAATATAATTTTCCCAGAATAAACAAACAAAAAACATGAGTAAAAATTTGAAATGCAAATTATTTATTTAAAATGAATAAATTTATACTCTTTCTATTGCTTTATTAAAACAATTTAAAAATTTATTTGGCTCTTCTACTTATTATGAAAATCTTATAATTTGCTTCAAATATTTATTTAATATTAAATCAAATTATGTTTCTTATCATTATGTCATTGATATTGATTTAGTTTTGTTTATTTATCTTATTTAATTAAATTAATAATAAAATTTAAGTAAAGCAATATTCTTTATGCATATTTTAATCTCTAATACACTGAATATTAGAAAATATATCATGTTGGTATTAATAAATTGTATGTGTGTGTGTGTGTGTGCATTAATAATGTATATAAAATCATGCAGAGAAATAGATAACTTCAGAATAAAAAGAAATGAAAATTAAAGTTAGAGACGAATGATATATCAGCTACATCAAATATAAAGAACATACTCTTTATATTATGCCTTAAAGGAAACTGAAATGATATCGTATAGATTCTGTGAAAAATTTTTAGACGCTGTGACTTTGAATTTTATTCAACATATAACACTAGTTCCTCTAAAGAGAGTCAAATTTAAATTTAAAAAATTACCGGAAGAAATCTGTTATATAAGTTATTATCAGATCAAGCGGAAGGATGCAATTTTTTGACGAGAGAGTATAAAAAATAATATTGAATAAAATTTATTGCTGGGCAGCTGCTAATGGATTTTATTTATACCCTCTTAAGTCGAAAAGTGTTCTTATATGTAAGAAACCAATTAATCAAATTGTCCATGTTTATTTTTAATGCAGGAAGCAGAAATCACTATCCTAAATGCTGCCAAAAACTTCGAAGTAATAACCAGTAACAGTCTTACTTGGACAAACCATGCTAACTCATTTGTGGGTCGAACTTACACAAAGCTGAGATGTTTTTGGTTGTGATATCACTATACACCTTTTAATATAAAGCCAAAATTTATCACGTTTTTGGGTAAATCCATGGTTGTCAACGGTTATAAAAAATTATTAAAAAAAATGTTAAAAAATATTTTGACATACCAACGTATTTTAAAATTTACTATTTTGGGTAAATCCATGGTTGTCAACGGTTATAAAAAATTATTTAAAAAAAATGTTAAAAAATAATTTAACATACCTAAGTATATTAAATTATAAAGTATATTAAAATATATAAAAATATAAAAAATATACTAAAATATATTATAACATGCTAACGTATATTAAAACTTACTTAAATGTACTAAAATATATTTTTATATACTAAAATATATTGATATATCCTTCAAAATATGGTAAAATATATTAAAATCCACTAAAATATACTAAAAAAAAAAAATTTAAAATATACTAATATAATAATATAGTACAAAAAAATATAATAAAATATATTATCGCATACTAACATACACTAAAATATACTAAAATATATTAACATATCCTAAAATATAGTAAAGTATACAAAAAAATATTAAAGTATACTAAAATTTTAACATATTCTAAAATATATGTTAAAAGATTCAAAAATACACTAATATATCTTTTAAAATATGCTAAAATATACTAAAATCCATTAAAATATATAAAAAATGTTAAAATATACTAAAATAATACAAAAATATAATAAAATATATTATCATATATTAACGTACACTAAAATATACTAAAATATATTAACATATCCTAAAATATAGTAAAGTGTACTAAAAAATATTAAAGTATACTAAAATATATTAATAGATTTTAAAATATATGTTAAAGCATAATAAAATATACTAATATATCTTTAAAAATATGCTAAAATATACCAAGATCCATTAAAATATACTAAAAAAATTTTAAGGTATACTAATATAATAATATAATACAAAAAAATATAATAAAATATATTATCGTATACTAACGTACACTAAAATATATTAACATATCCAAAAATATAGTAAAGTATACTAAAAAGTATTAAAGTATACTAAAATATATTAATATATACTAAAATATATGTTAAAATATACTAAAATATACTAATATATCTTTAAAAATATTCTAAAAAATACTAAAATCCATTAAAATATACTAAAAAATATTGAAATATACTAATATAATACAAAAAATAAAAAAAAAATATATATTATCGTATACTAACGTATATTAAAATATACTAAAATATATTAACATATCCTAAAATATAGTAAAGTATACTAAAAATATTAAAGTATACTAAAATATATTAATATATACTAAAATATATGTTAAAATATACTAAAATATACTAATATATCTTTAAAAATATGCTAAAATTTACTAAAATCCAATAAAATATACTAAAAAATGTTAAAGTATACTAATATAATATAATAATAGAATACAAAAAAATATAAAAAAATAAATTATCGTATATTAACGTACACTAAAATGTACTAAAATATATTAACATATCCTAAAATATAGTAATGGATACTAAAAAATATTAAAGTATACTAAAATATATTAATATATACTAAAATATATGTTAAAATATACTAAAATATACTAATATATCTTTAAAAATATTCTAAAATATACTAAAATCCATTAAAATATACTAAAAAATATTGAAATATACTAATATAATAAAAAAAATAAAAAAAAATATATTATCGTATACTAACGTATATTAAAATATACTAAAATATATTAACATATCCTAAAATATAGTAAAGTATACTAAAAAATATTAAAGTATACTAAAATATATTAATATATACTAAAATATATGTTAAAACATACTAAAATATACTAATACATCTTAAAAAATATGCTAAAATATACTAAAATCCATTAAAATATACCAAAAAGTGTTAAAATATAGTGAAGTATATTAAACTATACCAAAATATACTAAAAAATTTTAAATTTCTAACAATATATATCAATTTATTCTAAAATATTCTAAAACATATTAAAATATACAAAACTTTACTAAAATGTATTAAAATGTACTAAAATATATGAAAATAAACGAAAATTTATAAGCATTTATTAAAGTATAGTAAAAAATACCAAAATATATAAAATATACTAAAATATAATATATAAAGTATACTAAAATATAATGCAATATTCAAAACTGTACTGAAATATATTAAAAATTCCTATAATAATATATACTATCGAGTTTTTCAACAGGAAGTTTGATTTTCCCTTGTGGCAACATCAAATAACATGAGAGTTTTGACATTTAGATTTTTGACGTGCCAATGCAACTAGGCAAGTTTTCTAATTAATTTAATTTTGCACGAAAATTGCCTTAAAATAATTAAAATCCAATATGAAAATGGTGGTTCCGTTAAAGTTACATTTCCTAAAATTCATGATATTATCTGACAATATAATCGTCCTTTTGAGATCACTATTAAGAATTTGGTTTTAAACTTGAGGCGATAGGCTCGAATCAAAATTTGTGTTCAATCTGGTAGTTTAAATGAAAACATCTCAGCCGTGAGCCACAGTGTTGAAGCAGATCCAAGTTTGTCAATTCCTCAATGTTCTCAGCAACTCGGGTTATTCAAATCCACCACTTTGTGAATTTTGCGTAAGGATTTGTCTTTGCAGCCTTACAAGGTTCAACTGGTGCAGGAATTGACGCCGAACGACTATACACCTCGCCGTAGATTCCCTAAATTCATTCAAAGACAACAGGCTGGTTTTTCTGAAAAAATCATTTTTTCAAACGAAGCCTATTTCAGTTGTCAGGGTATGTCAACAAGCAAAATTACCGCATTTAGGCTTCTGGAAATCATAAAGCGATTATTGAGAGGCCTTTGCATATTCAACGTGTCACTGTAAGGTGCGCTATGTAGTCTGGAGGCGTGATTGGGCCTTTTTTTCGAAAATGAGGCTGGAAATGCGGTAAAGGTCAATGGATCACACTATCGCAGGAAGCTAATAACTCAATACTGTCATATTTTTCACGATGTGAATATTACTGACATGTAGTTTCAACAGAAACGTGCCACCTGTCACATAGCCAATGAAACGGTCAATTTTTTGCTCACCAAATTCCCCGATTGCATAACTTCACAACAATCAGCAGTGAAGTGGCCACCCAGATCGCGTAATTTAACAATACTAGATTATTTTTTGTGGGGCTTTGTTAAGGACAGAGTCTATACGGAGCCTATCGAATCGATATCAGCATTAAAACTAAAAAAAATCAAAATCTGTCAGCGTTGTTGTGTTGAACATTTGCCAGATATCATATCTCATTCATAAATCGACCTTTTTCTCTTCGGTATTGTTCTAAAAAATAAAATTCTTGTTGAAAAATCAATTAAATTCAAGAATTAATATAAAAAATTGCAAGAAATATATGTTAATGGCAACCAACCAATGTAAATGGAAAAATTTTGAAGACATTCTCTGGAAGAAAGGAACCAGTTTGATGTGCTGATCTTTGTTTCGCTAAATCGTTTGTGCCTTTAACTTCCATGATGAAACGATTTTTGCAATTTAGGGCCCTTAACTTATTTTCTGATAGCCCTCTAAAGAAAAGGCGTAACAATAACTTTAACTATATTAAATGAGTAAAAATTAAGAATGGAACTGACACACCTCTACGTAAAATGTAATATACCAATGATGTCTGCCCATCAATGGCACTATGCATAATTTAGTAGGTGTTTTTATGTATTAGAATTAAATTGGGCATCAATGTGTCAATTAACGCAAATACTAATAAATTTTATAAACGAAAAGCAGTTTTCGAAGCCAACACAAAACACATTTATGTAAGCAACACATATGATAATAAATATATAAAACAACAAATACAAGGACATTATTAAGTAAATACACACACATACATACATCCATTGAATAATAATTAAATTTTGTATGCATACGTTTCAAGGATAAAATGCTATGCACATGATATTACTAAATTAAACAAACTGCATGAATTTGTTTCTTTTATTATTGTTTTATTTTTGTATATAACGAACAAAGATATGTTTATGTTAAAGAGAATTATAAATGTCAAAAATATTTGTTAATTATTGACAAACTTTTAATGTCAATAGAATTATACGAGACAAGCTTTTATATAAAAACTGGAATTCAATTATAAGGATTGTGAGAAAGCAAAATATTCTTTTGTAAATGATTATAATAACAAATGATACATCAAAAACTACTAAAGACCTCTTTAATACAGGAAGGAAAAATGAAAAAAATTAATAAATTTGACACATACGAGTTGTATTAGCCCAATATCGGGTGGTTAAGGTTAGCAAGAAATTTATCCGTCGAATGATTAAATGTTAAAAATTTAGCTGTCATGTCTTTGACATTTATTTATTAAAATGTTGAGAGATTTTAAGCAATTTTATTTTAAATCTTGAGTAAAGAATCTTTTATACAAATGGTAAAAATTTTAGTGCAATATAACTTCGTAAACTTAGCCCTGCATCAATAAGTTACGTCTATCAGACGTATGCCTTTTTAATTTTATACTTCATCTCTGTAGTTTGTAGTGAGAGAAAATGTATATGCTCAGTATTCTCAGTTGATCTCAGTAGTTTGCTAATGGTTACCAAAGAGAAAATTTAATAAATCAATGATCTCAATAACTCCTATGCCAATTTTTATTTTTTTAAGTCCTTAAAAGGATGTTAGAAACCACACCTCTGTTAGGCGTAACGTTATCTTTACCGTACTAAAAAATAACTTAATCTTTCTGGGGTTAAAGTATCTTTTCCTCGTAATCAGACTCCTTTAGAGATTGCTATGCTTAATTACTAAATTGAAGGATTATGGTATTGTTAAAGAGAGATGACCAAACCAATACTCTTGTAGTGGCACACATAACCTAGGTGCCCCGAAGTGTTGAGAATGAGCCGGGATTATGAACTTGACGACGTTTGCAGCAATTGGGAATCTTGCACTGCATTTTTCATAAAGATCCTCTTCATGCTTATAAAACTCAACTTATTCCAGAATTAAGTTGATCGAATATTGTTTGTGTAAAACTTTTGTAAATTGGCTTTTTGAAATGTTTAGTTACAGAATCATTCAACCAAGAAACAAACAACAGTTTCTCTGAAAGATGACATTCACTTCTGTAGTGACGAGATAATGAAGCTTTGTTGCAAAATGCATTTCCAAATTCAGAGAAGAGAGCGAAAGCTTACCCACATACTAGAGGTCCACATTTGCCCGACAACATATTCCTTTATTAAATTTCATATTTCTATTATACATTGGTATTTTTTTCGTGATAAGGTTTACATCTGCACCTGGCTGCAAGCCTTAATTAGATGGTGGTCAAACCACTAGGAATGAAAAGCAACATCATTCACGCCCTAGGAAGCCGAGGAATAATTCTAGCAACAGGTCTTTCCTAGTTGCAATCTTAGCGGTTCCAAAGCAGGGTTGCACACCACTACCCCTTGCTGAAGAGCTGGAGACTATCCAATTCCTGGTCGAGAACACATGACTAGCACGCTCACTGGAACCGGATCATTCACCCGTTGGTGTTATTAAAGGCGAGATGATCCTGGCACACTTATAATCAATTCATGTTTGGAACCGCAAAACCACAACCAATACGATACTCCCGAAGGGCCAACCTCAATAATCAGTCAGAGAAACAGCTAAAGATCTAAAGAGACAATCAGCGGAAACTACGGGGCTTACTGATTCCCGTGGAAAAAACGTGGAGCTTCTAGTTGACCCCTGCTGCGTTCAGGGGACTGGGCTCACTTATACCCCCAGCAGCACAGGTCTAGATAGTCAAGTATTCCATAAAGACTGATAAATGTGGCCCCGGGGGGACATTGGTATCAATAAATTTGCCAAAAAAGGGTGTGTGTTTTAAGCCAACTTACTTCCTAACCGCCCTATAACTTTTTTATTAAATTTTAAAGGGTGCCTATGCACTTACGGTGCAGAGTAGAAATTATCCTCGCTTCTCTCGTCAATGCAACACCTATTTCCATCTTTAAAAGCGTCAGTTGATTATAGGTTTTGCGTGATAAGATTTACGTCTCTACCTATCTGTGTAAGCCACAAACAGACGGTGGATCATACCACTGTGGATGAAATGAAGCGTCATTCTCGCTCGGAACAGGCCGCAGCCTTCACTCCTTGCTGAAGAGTTGGAGACTATCCAACTCTTGGTTCAGAACGCATGAATCTTCATAAAATTTAAGAACGCAACCGCAATCATGCTCACTGGACCTGGACCATTTATTGTGAATGATGCGACTTACACAACTCAAACGACGGCTTCGAAACCACAACCATCACAATACTCCCGAAGGGCCTACCTCAATAATCAGTTATAGAACAGCTAAAAGGCTAAAAAGACAAATAGCTGAACTCTGGGGCTTTACTGATTCCCGTGGAAATATAGTGGAATTGACCAGTTGGCTCCTGCTAGCCTTGAAGGGGACTGGGCTTCCTTTTACCCCCTTTTGATACATGTAATGACAGTGAGATTCCCTCAAAACATATTAATGCGCCCCCTGGATGGGGGGGGGGTGATTATAGGTTATTCACGTAAACACGATTTTCAATTGACCCAAAAGAAAATAATACAGCGGCTCTAAATCAAAAAAACGATGCGCCCAATTGACTTCACCAAATTAAGAAATTACGTGACTGGGAACTTGCCCAAACTGGATGGCTGTGCGACTTGTGGCATTATGTTGCTGGAACCAAAGGTCACTGATATCAACAAAAGTCAATTGTTTTTTTTTGTTTAAGACAAGTGGCACTTCAGGCAACAATGCCTATTTACGCAAGTACCGTGATACATTCTTTAAGAAATGGGGATAGAGAAAAGGCGAAACAGGTGGTGAAAGTAGAAGGATAGTCGGGAATTAACTGTCGTATAAAGACAGCACAGCAACCAGTGACCATGTCTTCATCACTGAGCAGCCCAACCGACAGTAAAGTTTCATTTTTGTAGTGTACCAAAAACCAAGGTCTTCGTTGGGAATCGAACCCACAACCCCCCGACTGATGAGCTAGCACACTACCTACTACCCTACAGGGGCACTATTGTGGCCACAAACGTTGGCTATCATATCACCGCGTGACGTTTTCTTGTTTATTTTCGAAAAAATACGGGCTAATGATGCCCAACGATCACAAACCGCATCATATGGTCGTTTACTTTGGCAGCAATAATTTTTCGTGAAATGTTTGTGGATTTTGTACTGTTTGCTTACAATGATATTGTTGAGAAATGCGTTGTTTTCATTCAGCAAAAATGTGCGTCACAAACAATAGCCGTCGACTTTAATTCTTGCACGAGTGGAATTGTGTAAGCTTGAGTATGATGCTAATTACGCAAAATGTTGCGCAAAGTGCCTCTAATGATGCCCAATTGTTGCAACCGTCAACGAGTTGATATTCCAGGCTCATTCATAATTTATTGTATAGAGCCGATGTATGTAACACTACGGACACTATGAGCATATTTTTGTGATCTATTATGACCAAAAATGGAGTGAGCATTGAATTTGCCAATTAAATTACATACAGCGGTCTCAGAAGCAGCGGGATTACGAGGAAATGCTGTTTGAATTTTGCAGTGAAATGTTCACTATTTTGATATGAAATTTTCACAATTGAAGTTCTTTGCTCAAAAATGTAAAGTTCCATGCTTAAAATTTCTCCACTATTGAACAAATAAATGTCCAAAGAAGATAAATCAATTCTTAACAATTTAATCATTTGACATAAAATTTACTTTCTAACCTCAAATTTCCCCTCTCGATACTTTATACTTGATATTTTAACAATTGATTTAAATAATTCGGTTCAAGTTCATTTTAATTTATTTGTGTATTAGGACATGAATTACGGTTAAAGTTATAGTGGACATTTTTTCACAGAACTCGGGTAAAATTTTAGTATTTTGAAGGGTGCAACATGCATCATCGTCATTCTTATGACCTATTTGCTCCTACTTTCACAATAAAAATAATTTCAAATTTAAAACTGCAGCAAATTAATACTATTTTTAAGACTTTTTATAACTCATTAAATTTATACTTAAAAATATTATTAAATTATTTCAGGCTTAACTAATTTAAAGGAATTGGTAAAAAGAAAGAATACAATTTAATTATTTGCAAAATGAGGCGGTTTACAGGATAATTTAGCTATAAATTTAAAACATAAATTATACTCGTAGAACACACAAGATTAAGCACTTTTTAATATAAGCAATTAAGATCAAAACGATTAAAAAAACAGTTTCAGCTGTTATTTTTGTTCTTGTTCTTGTTCTTGTTGTTGTTTTTTTTTAATTTTACTTTCTTTTGCCAATAGTTGTTTCCTGTATACTTCAAGAATAAAAGAATAAGGAGTAAAATAAAAGAAAATATAAAATTACCATTTTACTTTGTGCGGTTGAGTTATAATTTATTTATTGCATACTTTGAGGCGGCTTTAAATTAAAGAAAAAGTGGAACAGAAAGAGCAGTCAATATATAACGAGTAATAAAACAAAATATTATTTAAAAATTTAAACTTATTTAAGCATCGAGAGTAAAAGTAAAATAGTTTAAAGACTTGAAGTTAATATTTTATTTCCTCCTCAATTTCTTAACTCCTAATAGAAATTTTGCATGGCTTTCAAAATTTTTTTGTGTCCTTATAGTATTTTGAAGGTCCTATTGAAATATTTTATAGTAGATTTGTAAGTTCGGGACTTTGAAAATCATAGTGGTGTGCTAAGGCTTTGCTAGGCTTAGGTTTTGACCAAAGGCTTGCATAAAATCTCCCAGTGGTGTGTAATATGAAATAAAAAGTAAATAGATAATAAAGAAATAAAATAAAGAACAAAACAAGACAAAACTATATGACAGGCATTTCCTCTAAGGATCGTCTTAGATTTTCTTTCAAACAAACCCATCAACAGCCTTCAACGATCTGAAGAGACTACAATGAGTGTGAGTAATCAAATGCAATGTTGTCGTGTGGTTTTTAAGGGATACACTGAGTGGCCTTTAAAGTTATCACTGGGGTCTTCTTCCATTTCCCCAGTAATACAATTTTAGAGGAAGCCAAAAATGTCCCGTAAGTAGCAATGAGTATCTCATTAATATTGAACCATAAACTTTTTTAAGCCTGCTTTAAATTATTAAGGGTTCACTGTTAAACGAATTTTCACATTACTATAACTCTTTATATTTATAAAGAATATATGCGGGCAAATTAAAATGAATAGTTAGAGGCGTGAGCAACGCTACAAAATTAATAATTATTAATTTGAAAATCAAACACCACTATATGAATTTGAAAGGCTACTTCTGAAATCTTTAGTACCATATATTGACCCCCCGGGGGCACATTATCGGTCTTTGTGTAGAGTAACTATTTAGACCTGAGCAACTGGGGGAAAAAGGGAGCCCTGTCCCCTGAAGTCAGCAGGGGTACAACTGGAAGCTCCACGTTATTTCCACGGGAATCAGTAAGCCCCAGAGTTCCGTTATTTGTCTCTTTAGACATTTAACTTTTCTCTGGCTGGTTATTGAGGATGGCCCCTATATGGGAGTATCGTGGTGGTTGTGGTTTCGCGGCCCCATAACAGACAGGTCAGTTTTTATATAGTGGCCGGGTTCATTTCACCTTTAATAACACCTGCCTGGTGAAATGTTCCCAGATCCAGTGAGCATGCTAGACATGTGTTTTGGACAGTAGTTGGATAGTCTCCAACTCTTCAGCAAGGAGTGATGATTTGCAGCTCTGCTCTGGAATCATTAAAGTTGCAACTAGGAAAGACCTGTTGCTAGAATTAATCTTCGGCTTCCTAGGACGAGCATGACGTCCCTATTTATGCATAGTGGTTAGACCACCATCTGATTAAGGCTCCATAGCCAGGCGCAGATGTAAATTACGAATTTAGTTCGTGGGGCTTTTGAAAGTAAGCACTACTGATCTGCCCTCTTTATTGACATTTTGCAAGCGTTCGACAAGGTCTGGCACGAAGGACTTGTGTATAAAACAAGTTTAGTCAAACAAGCTCACTAGCTATTTGGCTAGTAGATCTTTTGTGGTAAGATCAAAAAGTACATTTTCGTAGATCAAAAGAATCTCAGCTGGTGTCCCGTAGGGGAGTATACTTAGGCCATTCCTATACTTATTGTATACCGTGGATTTGCCCACAAGTCCACTTACACATAATCCACATTTGCTGCTGACACAGCGTTTTTAAGTATCCACAAACGCCCGCAAGTAGCATCTCAACAACTTCAAACCCATATTGCTGATTTGGAGAAACGGCTGCACAAGTTTAAAATAAAGGTCAATGCCTCGAAAAGCGTTCACATAACCTTTACGTTAAAATTGTCCACAAGTTCACAAGTTTTTTTTTTCAAGAGAAGTAGCACTTCAGGCAACAATGCGTATTTAGTCAGGTACCGTGCGACATTCTTTAGGAAAGGGATAGAGAAGAGATGAAACAGTTGGTGAAAGTATAAGGATAGTCGGAAATTAACTGCCGTATAAAGACAGCAACAGCGACCAGTGACTATGCCTTCATCACTGAGCAGCTCCACCGACAGTTAATTTTTATTTCTGCAGTAAAAAAAACAAGGTCTTCGTTGGAAATCGAACCCACAACCCCCATACTGATAAGCTAGTACACTACCTACTGGCCTAAAGGGGCACCTGAGTTGGTGCATGCTGATCATAAGCTTCTACCAACAATCGATAACTTTCAGCCGTGTTGTTTGACTGAAAGATGATTATTAGACTTCCCCGCAAAACATATTTTTTACGTCAAAATTCGTCATTATTATAACAGTTGAAAATAATGTGTGTTTACACTATGGCGTCTATAAATACTAAGATTTACTTACATGCAAAATATAATATTTGTTATTATTGATACGAACCCCTCATAGCAGTTATGCCATATGTTGTCCAAATCGACATCATTAACTTGTGTATTTCTTCGAAAATAATTCAGATTCATTTTGGAGAAGAATGCGATTACAGAGAAGTAAAACATTAGTTTATTTTTTTAATAAAATAATATTTTTAAGTGATTGAGTAGCAAAAAGTGCAACCCAAACTCATAAGATGTTTTCTCTAGTCACTAACCAATTTGATAAATTTATGTCAAATACCAAAAATATTCAAAACTTAGCTTTTTGTGATAACATATTTAGTCTGTCTTATAACTTTAAAAAAAAGTTGACATTAAAAGCAGAAAATTGATTGAATAATAACACCAAAGAACTATCTTTTGGCCTAAATGCTGAGCAATTAATAATAATAAAATAATGCCGCATAACGTTTACTGATGCAGAAATAAATTCTAAAATCTGCTCTGCTTTTAAAATATTATTTATTCTCACATGGTGAACATTTTAACCAAATCTGCTATACCCAAATCAAGGCAATATATCAGCAAAAGTTTATTGATAAACGAGTATACATTTGCTGTTTAGAGTCTATAAATAATCATAAAATGCAATACTCAACTTCTTATAACTAAAAATCAAATTTATACCCCATAACATTTTCATACTTGTACAAGTAGAACACTAGCAAACACACATACAACTACACATATATATGTATATGTATATGTAATCTGGCATATGTTTTTGTATGTATAACCGCACAAAATAATCAAGTTTAGTTTGGCTCGATTGGTTCAAACCGCAATATCCTTTAACAGTAATTTGTGTGTTTGTGTGTATGTGTACGACTCAGAATGCGGTCACAATGCTATCGATAGATTGATATTTACAGAAAAATTGCAATATCAACAACAACAACAACAATAACAGGAGAAAGGAGTGTCTTAACTATGTTTGAATTAGACTGAGTTAACCCATTAAAAGTGGCAGACTTAAAAGTCCTTTAAGATAATTTACACCGTTAACTCCAAACACTTTAAGTAATAAGTTTATGAACGTAAATAAACAATTAAAAAACAGTGGCAGATTAAATCAAATTGTCCCCATTTACCTAAATCCTTTTTCAAAAGGATCCCACTTAATACAGAGCATAAGCTTGGCATTATCGATATTCGGCTTCGTCATTGATTTGGTTGATTGGCCGGACTTTACAAATGACTTTTTTCGTTTGGAGTTAGACGTAATGCATCCAGTTTTCATCGCCAGTAGCAATACAATGCAAATGTGTTTTCATTTTGTTGTGTTCAAACATCATTTCCGACATGTAAAGTCACTTTCAACCTGTCTCGTCTTCAGTTTATATGGGATCCAATCTCCTTGCTTTTGAATGCATCCCAATTTTTTTAAATGTAGAGAAAATGCTTGTTGAATGAGCCCCAATGAATAACACAAGCTCTTCTTGTATTTGACAAAAGCCCAAAAAATGGAAATTTTTAATTGGTCCTCAAATACTTTGGAGAAATATGAGGCTTTTTAAAACTAGTTCCAGTTTTCGGATCTTAGTATACCATAAAGGTAGGTAAAAATCAGATTTTCTAAAGAAAGAAGGGCAGTTATCAAGAAGTTCGTGTTAATTATAATCTCTACAACTACGCCGCACAGTGGACCATTTTACGAGAAGGCGGGCAAAAGTTCTTTTTTTCATGGTCCCCAATTGTAAAATTTTAAACTTCATTCTAAAGTAGATACAAGTAGTGTACCTTGGGAGCCAAAAAATTAAAATTTTTATACCATAAACGAAAGCCAATGATCTTACCTAGTAGACAACAAAAAAAAACCGCGTATAAAAATTACGATCCGTTCAAAAGTTATATATTTTTGACTGCCTTCTCGTGAAATGATCCACTGCGCGCCGTTGAGAAAAGTGGTTAAAAATTAAAGATTTATAAAAAAAATTTCTCTTCCAGAGGAAGATGCATTTTCCAATGACTTAAAGAAAGGCTGTGAAATTTATTTAACCAAGAATGTTTTTTTAAAGGTCCACTTTTTGAATTAACATAAAAATGTATCTTATTTGAAAGATGACTGCCACGGCTGGTGCGGATGTAGTCTAAATTGGGGGCCCAAATTTTAATGACTTTTTGCAACATTTGTGGCCGTATTTTGCGAATAACATGGTGAATGTTATCTTCCAAGTGGTTAATCGTTTCGAGCTTATCGGCATAGACTAGAGACTACATATTCTAACAAGTCTGACGGCGTTAAAAGGCACGCTATTGGACCAATTTACAGTTCCGAAACATGAAGCTATGCCCTTACAAAACGTTTCCTTCAATAAATCAATTATGGCACAAGCCGTGTAACATGTTGCGCTGCACTATTGAAACAACAGCTTCTTCACAGTATAGTTGTTACAATGAGGCATGAAAGAGTTAGTAATCAAGGCTCTATAGCACATTATTTTAAAGATGTAGGGACCAATGATTCCACCAGCCCTTAAAAAACACCAACTAGTAAATTTTTCAGGATGTAACGGTGATAACCGTTTGTTTTATTGACATACATTCAAAATAAAGTGGGCTTCAATGCTAAACAAAATTTGTCTAAGAGCTTTTGGTTCCAAATTGGAAGCGTTGTTTAGACGTCTGTCTATTCATAGTGAAACCAAGCTAAACATAACTAATTTATAACACCTCAATTACTAACATCAGCTATTTAGATGGAGTTGTGTTGTTTGGTAAAATTACTGTTGTTTTTTTTGTTTGTTTGTTTTTAAAAGAGAAGTAGCACTTCAGGCAACAACGCCTATTTAGTTAAGTACCGTGCTACATTCTTTAGGAAAGGGATAGAGAAGAGATGTAACTGGTGAAAGTAGAAGGATAGTCGGAAATTAACTGCCGTATAAAGACAGCATAGCGACCAGTGACTATGCCTTCATCGCTGACAGTCATTTTTTATTTTTGTAGTGAAAAAAAACTTGGTCTTCGTTGGGAATCGAACCCACAACCCCCATACTGACAAGCTAGTACACTACCTACTAGCCTACAGGGGCACCTGTACTGTTACGTGTGCTCGAAAGCAAAATATCTTAAACCTTAAAAAAATTTTCGTATAAAGGGTTTGTACTTTAATCATTATAGGATCTTTCAAAAAATATGTAGAAAGCCTAATGTCATTGCGTTAGCTCAAATACTTATCTGCTGCTCAGTTTTATTGGGTCTAGTCATTTACAAAATTCTAATTAATTTACAAGATGTTTTGTTTCTGTCCTACTATCCCCCTTTTAGTTCGCCCTTCCCATAAGGGCACATTAATATGTCTTAATAGAATGTTACCATGTGTCACTGGGGGTAAAGGAAAGTCCAGGGCCATAATTGCTAGCAGGAGACAACTGACAACTTCCACTTTATATCCGCGGGAACCAGTTTAGCTATTGCTGTTCTCTGACTGATTATTGATGTTGGCCCCTTGGGGAGTATGGTGCTGGTTATGGTTTCGCAGGTCCTCATAAAATGATGAAGAGACCAGGATCATTAACTTTTGACTAATCACAGGATAATGATCTAGGTTTGGTGAGCATGCTATGTCATGTGTTCTGGACCAGGAGTTGTAAAGTCTTCAACTTTAAGCAAAGAGTGGGTGTGGCGGCCCTACTCTATGCTCCCGAAATTGCAACAAGGAGTGACTAAAGGATAGAGATATCCAATGGCTTCCTAGGGCGTGAGTGCGCTACATATCACCCAAGTGGTTTGATCCACCATCGTAAATCTTATCACGTTATCCCTTTTCGTTGTCTGTTCCCTGTTAAAACAAAATAATAATAGCTCGAGAAGACCTTTAATTATAACACAGATAATTTTATTTTAACAAAAATAAATGTATGTAGAACATCAATACACAGCATTATTATTTAAATACAATTTCGCGTTAATAGCCACTGTTGTTGTTTTTGTGAAAGTTTTTTCTGAGTGTAAAATTTTCTAGCAGTGCGAGTCTTTTATCAAGAATAAGATTAACAATGTTAATCCTTAAGCATCAGTTGTTGCTAGTTAAGCAGCATAAGCCTGCGATGCGATCCCAGAATTAATAGTAGACATGCTTTAAGTTGCACGATCCTGGAGGTCAACTGGTAAATTCGTTGTGGAATCAGCTTGCCGAATTTTTATTTTAACTATTTGATGACAACTAACGCCAAACAGCAGGGACTATACATTCCGCTGAAATCACATCTCTCTCAAATTTATGTCATCCCAAGTAAATCTGAATAATTTGGTAGCGCTCTTCAAAAAGTGAATGATGATATGACACAGATAAAAAATATGCACTTCTATTTTTCTTTGCCCTCTATTGATCAACTTTTATATTTACTAAGTTTAAGTGGTATTATCAAGTATTTTTTCTAAGCTACTTTTACGTCTACCACTTAAATATAATTTACGAGCCTAAAACTAAAGTTTCAGTTACAAAAAGATACTTTACTTCTATGTAAACCAAGTGACAAAAAGAAGGTATGAAGAATTTTTGCATAAGGCCTTATTTAACAAAGTACTTGCGGTTAAACGAAAGGCTGCTATACTTTTTAAAGCAGCCCTGTTGCCAACCATGTGAATCCCTACATTCGAAGGGCTGTTTAAGGATATAATTTAGTGAAACTAATTTGTGTCAAACACCAAAGTCATATAAAGTCCATATATAGTTTTTATTTGGGTACGGTTTTACGTCGACCTTCATCAAATTTGGTTTGTAAACAAACCGGCTATTTCGGCTATTTGCCATCCTCAGTGTTCTCTTTATGCTCCGTACCCAAATAAAAATAAATTAAACCCTGTCGGAAAATATAAGCACATATCTTTTTTATATATCGTTATATGGTTTTCCAACAAGAAGTTTGTATTTATATTGTCATAACACCAACAACGTGATAGTTTTGACGTTTTTATATTTCGTAATATTCGTGATATTTTTAGACAATATAATCGCCCTTCTGACACCGCTATTAAGAATTTGGTCGTTAAATTTGAGTAAACAGGCGAATACCAATGCGTGTTCGATCGGATCGTTTAACCGAAAACATCGCAGCTGTGAGTCACAGTGTTGAAGCAGATCCAAATTTTTGTCAATTCCTCGACGTTCTCGACGATTGGGCTTATCCAAAGCCACCACATGGCGAATTTTGCATTATAAGTTTCAACTGGTGTAGGAATTGAAGCCGACCGAACATTCACAACGTCGTAGATTCGCTCAATTCATTATGGAAAAACCGTCATTTTTTCAGACGAAGTTCATTTCCACTTGTCAAAACGAAAAATTCCACATTTGGGCTTCTGAAAATCCTAGAATGATTATTTAAAAGTCTTGGCATGCTCAACGCGTCACTGTATGGTGCACTATGTGGTCTGGAGGCGTGATTGGAGGCCCTTTTTTTAAAAGGTGTCTGGAAATACGGCAACGGTCATTGGATTACGCTATCACGAGATGCTAAGGCTCAATTTTGGCATATTTATATTTTATTATCTCTAAATATTAAAGATATCTGTGCTACAAACAAGAACTGTTAAAGAAAAGCTTACGTTTTATCGCTTTTTCGCCACAAAATGGAGCATTTTTAGGAATGGCACCTTTGAGAGTAAAGTATTTTTGTAATTAATAATGAGTAACTATTTTCGTAGAATATCTCAGTAGGCCCCCTCCACTAAGGCCTCGTTTTAATGGTTCTTAACTTATACCACCACACAGTGGTTTGAAGATATTTTATATTGGAAATATTTTGGTAGCTCATGAACCACTTAAGATATCGTAATGAATTGTTCCAATGATTTTTTTTAATTGGCTACCCTGGCTTTGTAATTTAATTACAGAGCCGTCAAACCCTTTTTGCAGTATGTTGTTATGATATGAAACATTAATAACCCTGCACAACAAAAGAATATGTTTTGAATGTTTCCTACACTTAGTTAGTCAATTTCTTCTAATTTTGGGGTGATAAATAAAAACGAAAATGACAATGAAAAATTTTTATTAGCTCTGGACAAAGTTTTTCATTAGTCCCAACTTAATACGTAGTGGGGGAAGGAGAACATCCTTAGGATCTACAAGAGACTCGTCAACTACATTTTTCTCATTAGGGCTTAGGTCTCGTGTAGGCCAGTTCACTTTTTTATGGTGAGATTTTCTATCCCGACTGTCCCACAGACACAAAAAACAAAAGTACTTGGTGAACCCTAATTGCATTCCTAGAAGTATAGCAATGACTATCAGATCACCACAGATTTGCCAGTTGTGTTGATAGATTGCAGAAGTGTTTTCATATTTATATAAGTTTCTATCATGTGAACTGCATGACCTATAGGAACAGAATGTAGCTGATTTCCATTATGCTTAGTTTTGAAGAGACTCTCAACAATTCAGATGGAGTGTGATCCAAATTTAACCAGTCAACAAACCATTAACATCAGAACAAAATGCGAGGTTTTCTTTCTTCTCAAGCAGTTCATCAAACCATTAACATCAGAACAAAATGCGAGGTTTTCTTTCTTCTTAAAAAAAGGAAGCCAATCTTATTGACGCTGTCTGTACTGAGATATTTTCTCATCAATTTTTAGAAGATTCCACTGTTGTAGTCTTGAGCCTAAAAGCTCAGCCTTTTCCTTAGACAAGCCAAGATCTCTTATAAGGTCACTCAACTCTGCTTGACTAATAATGTGCGGATCACTAGACCTATCGCTTACCTCAAAATCAGCGTCATAAGATGTAGGAGGATGGGTTGCTCCTTCTACACAGTCTTTATCACCTTCCTCTAAAAATTCATAGTTTTGGAGTGGAGAAGGGACTGGCAAAGTGTCTGAGTGTGGTACAGGCCGAAGAACAGATGGGAGATTAGGGAATTTAACCGTTCCTCTTTTCTTCATAGATAAACCATGCTTAACGGAAGGAGTTAAGCAGAAATAACAGTCGTCTGTATGATTGGTAGGCTTACGCCAAACCATAGGTACTGCAAAAGCCATTGCCCGGTTTTTATTTTTCAGCCACTCTCGCAATATGACGGAACAAGAATTTTAACATATATGAGGAGCCCATGATTTATCTTGGTTCCCAACTTTCACACCAACATAATTTTCATAGGCAGTCTTAACGATAGGGGTCATTTTACGTTTCTGAACCAAAAATGTTATTTCACCATAGCAAAAGCTATCGACTGAATTCACACACTTTCGAGGCATTTCAGATCAGCAATTAAATTAATTTTAAAATCAACTTCACACAATAATTTCAATTCCAACCAGGCGCGTACAACTGGCAATCTCACATAGGTTATGTTTACTACTTATGAACGGCTGAAGAGAGGGATGAAACATCCCTTTATATATATATAACTATATTCTGAAAACAAGAGTTAATTTTTTCGATTTTTACACGTGGAAGTACATTAAAATCAGCTAATTTCAACCCCGATACAAAAACCTTGTTGTTCAGTGTAATCTGTTTACCATTTTTCAATCGATGCTTTGCACTTCGGAGAATTTTCATAATTCATAAATTTTGCTTCAATATTGGCTATGTTTGGATAGCGCTGGAGGGTGAACTGATAATAATTTTGACGCAGTTATTCTCTTATTCATATTTGCTATAGAAGAAAAAAAAATATTAGTACCGAAGTACGTTTTTTATAGCCGGCTTTTCGGTTTTTGGGGAAAATCCTAAAACAATAGTAGTTTTTACCTGCTTGCAAATTCAGAAGCTTGTAATGTTATAATGCAACATGCTATCAGAACATAATTTACCACTATTTTATTTAGAATTTTATCGAGAATACAGCCACTATCTTAGAATTATAATACGATAATAAGGAACCACAATAATACTAAGTTGAGGTCGGCTAAAAACTAAAAGAAAAATTTTTAAACCAATTTTCTCCCAAAAGAGGTAACCGAGTCGTGTAAATAAATTTTTGTAGATATTTTCAAGGTCTACTTGAGTTCGAGTTTGAGTAATAAATAAACTTTACATGTCACTTCTAAAAATTTTTTGCATGAGGTACCTAACTTTAGCGACATACCCAGAAGCTCCTTCTGTGTTAGAGGATCGATCCTCCGCAACTTCACTGACAACTACCTCCGCTTGTTTTCCGTGAAATTTCATTACGTTATTTTAATTGGTGTTTGAGCTACCGAATTATTTCCAATGCAAAACATTTTCAAGTCACTGTACACTAGTTAAAATTTCACCTTTAAGACTGTTCTATTTCTCTTTTATATGTTTCTAAATTAGAATACCTTTTGAGCCTTAATTTGTATGCTTGTGTTGTTGTATGCAAATATAATGTCAAATACTTGTATAAGTGTGTAAGTTTATTTGTTAGGATATCCTGTAATGTATCTTGTGGTTTTCTATAGAAAATAAAGTGCACGTTAATTCTACACTTAACTGTAGCAAAAACTCTCTCTAATTTTAACTAAAATCAAGAGGCTTATTGGAATATTAATTGAAATCATGTTGCATTACATTTTTATTTAAATAGTAGTTTCCTTATTTCTGTAAATTTCCATATTATTTAAGGACTATTTTGATAGCACTTTACATAACTGTAGCTACTGCTTTTCGTATATGTATTACACGGAGTTGACTATACTGTTACTTTCACTATTAATAAAAAGCAGTGCACATGAGTAGAATAAAAGGAAAAGGTATACGAGTGTATGCATGAATAAGAGATATCAACAAGTCATGAGTTCAAATCCCATCAGCGGTATAACAAATTTAAAGAAAAATGTTTATTCTTTAGTAAACGCAAAGGTGAAGTTTTTCAAAAAGCTGTTAAGGAGAAATAAGCCTTTCAAACGTCTTTGGTCCCTAAATCAGAAAGACAGACAGACAATATTGTGGCAGGATTCTCTGTAAAAGCTTATGAAAGCGCATATCTTTTAACAACAGTTCTAGCTTAAGCTGCAACCATTTAATTTAAAACAATAAATAAAAACAGATTTGGTGGTATTTGGAGTTAAAAGAGTTTGAAATTTTGAAAGGGAAAAAGCATGAAAATATATATTTCTTAATACAAATTTGGAATCCTAAAAAGATGGATCCATATTTGTTTTCTTAAAATTCCATTATTGCTTTTTGCTGTTGGGAGATATAGTACCAATATGATATGATGCCAACTTTGTTAAAATTGTAAATGGATATCGGTTAAAGTTCAATAGCCACTTAAAAGCCATGTGTGGTATATGGGGACACCCTTTAATTTTTATATATTTATCTTTTAAATAGTAGCTTTCATCTTAAAATAAAAATAACTAATAGCACTGAGCGATTAAATAAAATGTAATGAATGGTATCGATTAAAAACGGTTTTATAAACTCCGCCTCTACTACGTGCTTAATAGCTAATTAAAGAGTATGCGTGATAAGATTTACGTCAGTACCTAGATCTGTACCCCACAACCTGACGTTGGATCATTCCGCTGTGGATGAAATGTAGCGTCATCCTCGCCCTAGAAAGCCTTCGGATATGTATATCCTCCAATCACTACTATTTGAAACCTTAAGAGCTCGGAGCAGACAAACGCCCTCACTCCTTGCTGAAGAGTTGGAGACTATTCAACTTCTGGTCCAAAACGCATGAAGCTTAATAAAATTTAAGAACACAACCGCAATCGTTCTCACTGAAACTGGACCCTTCATTGTGTCCAGGAATTGTCCAGTTGGCTCCTGCTACCCTTTTAGGGGACTGGACTCCCTTTTACCCCCGATGACACATGTAATGACGGTGAGATTCCATCAATATAATCCCGGGGGGGTATTAAAGAGTATAATAATATCACGTTTTTTTGTATTGGCATTGGTTTAAGAGTTATACTATGTTCACACCTATCGTGTTTATCATCTCAATCGTCGATTTTGAGATGTTTTATCATACATTGACATACATACCATACCATACATTGTTAAACAAAACATGAGTTGCTTTAGATTTAAACACGTCGTTAAACACGTAAATTCCAAATACAACTCTGAATTTAGTTTAATTTTGGGATGTGCTAAGTACGTTTTTGCCCCTGTAGTCTAGTAGGTAGTGTATTTAGCTAATCAGTCTGGGGTTTGGGTTTGATTCCCCACTAAAACGGCTGTTTGCACTACAAAAAATCATTTTTAAGGTAAACAAGTAGATAAAACGTCAGCCCTAAACATCTCATTTATAGAGTGAACGGCTGTGTTTAAGTTTTAAAACATTTTGCTTAAACCCGTTCAAAAAGACAAGTAAGTAAATATTTGTTGTATATCAAAATAGGCAGTAGCTAAGACAAAGGTGAAGCTTTCAGCTTTTCTCATTAGATTGTTTACTTATGCTAGGCGATTTTACCCGGCTAATAAGTTGTAAAACCGTTTAAAGTTTACGAAACTTAATATAATATTTTAAAATAATTTATTTTCTTCTTTAAAAATTGTTTCTATTAGAAATGCTTATTTTATACATTTTTGCTGCCGAAATTACAATATTTCAAGTTTTTGCTTAATTTCTCTATTAGCCTTTTAGCAAGAAAATATTATTATTTATATTCTCTGGTTTTTGTTATAACCTCAAGCTTAAGACAAATTCTATTTATTACCCTCTAATCTGTTCTCTTTTCTCCATTTATTCACATACTCTTCTACAACTAATGTACGTTAAATGCATTTCACCTCAAACAACTTGCATTTGTTTGCACTGGGGTTTCTTTTTTTTACAATGTATTTATAAATCATATTTTCCCTTCTAGTTGGCGAAATACTTAAACGCTTTTAAATATGAAAGCATATTAATTTTCACTAAATATGTTTCATTTTGTATGTGAATATTTGCTATTTAGTTTTTACGGTTAGGGAAACAGAAACGTTTTAATGCAGTTTTTAATATACGAATAATATGAATGAACGATTAAAATAATAGAAAACCTTAAGCTTGTTTTGCTTAGTAGTTTTTTTCATTCATATATGTGCATATACCTACATACATACACATACATATACATAACGAGTTGCATATTTATGGTTTAATTTTATGAAATGCCTTTGTGTATCCATATGTTGTTTGTCTATTTGTATGAACTCTTAACCTGTTTTAGTATGCGTGTTGTTTTATGTATTAGTTTTCAAAGCGGAAATGTATTTCTTTTTCATTTTTATTTCTCTCTTGCATATTACGCATACCGGTGCATAGACAAATTGTTTAAGCTTGTAAATGTTTGAATAAATTATTGTCATCATCCTTGGCGATTGTGGCCGTTGAAAAGGGCTAGAGTCAGGTGAAAGTTGAGATTATAAGTAACAAATTGAGAAGACCATGTACTTTTCATAACCTTAAAATTTTTAAAGAATGTAATTACTATTGAGGAATTTTTTGTTGATAATTTGAAAATTAATTTTTTAAAGGATGTGCCAATTTTTAAAGAAGAGATAGTTAAACTTTAATGTAGAGGTTTAATACAGTGGGTACATTAAAAATAAATACATAAAATACATAAAACATCTAAATATAAAAAGTAATAAAAATAAATAAATACAAAAATAAAAGGGTGTCTCTGACCGACACATTCTGAGTGATAATAATGATTTTTAATAAAGCAAATTTTTAAGCTGATTTTATTACCACTCACGATCACTTAAAAAATTTTTAAAAAATACGATTTTGAGCTCAAAGAATATTAGTTTTTATATTAGACTAAAAAACTCAAAACTAAATTTAATTTTTAACAAAAAAAAAGTATTTTTTATAAGAAAATTTATAATAATTTTGTAATTAGAATAGAAGTAACAGGTTTTTTAAAAAGAAGTTTAGTTTCTAAAACCAAATAAAATAAAAAATTTAGATTAAGATGATTATAATTTTTATTGTGCTACGAAGGAAAAACTTCGGTAGTTATGAATGAAAATTGATATCTGGAAAATTTCTACCACGACCACGCTGACAGATGTCGATTCTTTTGCCAAAGTTTTTAATCACTTTTGGGCAAATTGTTGGCCCTATTTCGTTAACCACATCACGAACTTTCAGCTTTAATATTTAAATCGATTTGATTGGCTGTGAATAGACTCTGTCCTTAACACAGCGTCACACAAAAAAAATCCAGTGGTGTTAAATCACATGATCTGGCTGACCACTTAACTGCTGTTTGTTGTGAAATTATGCAATCGTGAATAATTGAGAATTGCAATAAGTTGATGATTTTTTGGGCTGTGTGACATGTGACACCATCTTGTTGAAATTCCATGACAGTGATAACCACATCGTCAATAATAGTTCAAAATTGAGTTGTTAACATCTCCCGATCCATTGAACGTTTCTGCATTTCAAGCCTCAGCTTTGAAAAAATGGTTTAATCGCGAAATAACGCCCCACACAGTGACACATTGAGCATCCAAAGGCTCGTCAATAATCGCTCTAGCATTTTCAGAAGCCAAGATGCAGCAGTTTTGCTAATTGACATACCCTGACAAATGAAAAAGGGCTTCGTTTGAAAATATGATGATTTCAGGAAAACCAGCTGGTTGTTCTTGAATGAGTACAGCAAATCTACGGCGATGTGAATGGTCGGTCGGCTTCAACTCATGCACCAGTTGAACCTTATAAGGCTTTAAAGTCAAATCCTTCGCCAAATTAGCCATGTAATGGTTTTGGATAACCCCAATTGTGGAACGTGGAATTGAGAAATTTGGATCTGCTACAACACTGTGGCTCATGGCTGTGTTGCTTTTAGTTGTACGACCTGGTCGATTATGCGTTGAAATTCGTACATTTTGTATCGAGCATGCCGACTTAAATATAACGACCAAATTCTTATTAGCGATCTCGCAAGGACGATTATATTGTCGGAAAATATCACGAATTTTACGAAATATAACTCTAACAGAACCACCATTTTCGTAGTGGATTTTATTTATTTAAATGTAATTTTCGTGCGAAATTGAATTCGTTGTAACTCGTCACGTGGTGGTTTTCGATAACCACAATTTTTGAGAAGATGGAGGAATTGACAATTTTGAATCTGCTTCAACACTGTAGCTGACGCCTGCGATGTTCTCAGTTAAACGACCCGGTCAATTATGGTGTTCGTACATTTTGTATTGAGCATGTCGACTTAAATTAAACGACCAAATTCTTAATAGCGATCTCAGAAGGACGATTATGTTGTCCGAAAATATCACGAATTTTAAGAAATATAAATCTAACAGAACCACCATTTTCGTAGTGGATTTTAATTATTTAAATGTAATTTTCGTGCGAAATTGAGTTATTTGTAACATTTAGTAGGAATACGTCAAAAAACTAAATGTCAAAACTATCATCTTGTTGGTGTTGCCACAATCGAAAAACAAAATTCTTGTCTAAAAACCCGATATTATGCCTTAATGAATATATACTTTTAGTTATAAATTTAAACTAAAACAATATATTTTAAGCCCAAAAATTTAATTTAAATTAATTAATGTGTGTCTTATAACTTAAATAAAGAAAACTTGTGATGAAATAAAATATAAAAAAATTTAGTTTAAAAACCAGTAATTATTTTTTAAAAAAACATTTTAAAGCCATTTTTGGTTTTGTTAAACTAGAGGTCCTTAACCTTAGATAAAGAAAATTTGTGATTTGTAATCTCTAAAATATATAAATTTTTAACAATTTTTTTTTTGGTTGTTTTGAGAAAAACTTTCAGCTTAAATGTGACCTTATCTTAAAAAAAAAAATAAAACTTTTTTATGGTTTAAAAAATTAGCTTTTTTTTTGCTATAATAATCGCTTTGAGCTAAAATAGATTCTCTTTGCCTTTGCTATATTCACATAATTTCTAAACGAACACAAAAAAAAAGAATTGTAAACAGCATAGAATTCAATAAAACTTTGGACACAAAAAAAAGCAAAACTTTACACAACAACAAGAAAGCAATGAATTCAACGAAGCGATAATCTTTTAGAACATAAAACAAAACAACTTTGAAAAAGTTGTTTGAAAATGATTTTTTTTTTCATTTTCTCTTTCTTGTTTTTTTTTTTTAACTACCACCAAAACGGTAAGATGTCCTTTTTCACAGGACTAAAATGGCCATAGAAAACACTTGTAGCGTAATTTTTTGTTGTTGTTGTTTTTGCTTACTTTACTCCTAGCAAAGTGCCAAATACTCTAACTAAATGTAAAAGTAGTAAACAGTTGTAAAATAATCTGCTGCTGTTATTTGTGTTCCATTCCTTTTTTCGCTGCTCATGTTTTAAAGTTAACTAAAGCATAGTGTGGAATTATCCAAGTGTAAAACTAAATCTACAGGATTTAAACGTCTTAACAATTGTAGCTTAACAATTTAACAATGCAATACATTCGAGTATAAGTTTAGGAAAAAACAAACAGAAAATAGTTAAGGGAAAGGAAAACAAGTTAATGTTTGGTTTAAGTTATTTCTCATTCTTGGCCATCAGTGCATTTGCTAGCAATCAGGATATGTATTGTGGCGTTCAGTGAACAAATTTCAAAAATACAAGTTTGTTGTTGTTGCTGTTAGTAAAGATTGCTGATAGAAGTGTTTTAAGAAACAAATAACAAAGCATAGATTACAGGACACAAGGTAAATGATCATAGTGTAGATGATATAAATATTATTTTGTTTAATACCAAGTTAAGCGACTTAGTGATGCATATGAAATTTATATTTAATTTATATAAAAAAGAAATATACTTAATTTGAATTTTACATGGAGTGGCTGGAGGAGTTTGAATGGATCGATCTAAGAAAATAAGCAAATTAAGAAATTAAATAATATAAAATACAAAAATTATTTACGCTTTACTTTAGTTAAGTTTAAAAATAAAGCAAAATAATTTTTGTAATGTCAAATACATTTAGCAATTTTTTCTTTTATTTAATCATAACTCAAATAAGTAGTGTTATTTATTTTATTAAGTGCTATTTGTTTATACTTAGTTTGCTAAACTTTATGAAATTTCTAAAAAAAAAAGCATCTCATTCAACCAAAATATATTAAGGATTTAAAACAACACCAACTATTCCCTCTAGACCTACTCAATATTTTAATATTATTCTACTAATTTGTATATGGCGTGCAGAATTCATTGGAAAAATTAATCAAACAGGATTAAAATTAAGGAAACCCATTCATATAGAAGTATATGATTCTGCCTTATTTCTTTCACCACCACCCCCCTTTGAAACTTGAAATTACGGAAATCTAAACAATAAACTAAGAAAATAAATCTACATAAATACATTAAACTACTTGAGAATGTGATATTTTGCGATAAAGAAAATGCGTGCAAAAGTAACATTTACTGACACAAGCCGAAACATAAAAAGCCACGAATAATAAGCAACATATATGAAAATTAGAATTCTATTAAAGATACGAGAGTAGCTCATATATTTTGCAATATTTTGTTTATATCAAATACAATAACTAATTTTTTAGATCTACTTTGAATAAAACAATTTAAAAAATTTTTTTTAATTAATCTAAAATTTTATATCCTAGGGATCACTTTTTCTTAAGTCTCTTATTTAAGCAATGTTTAGCAACGGCTGAATAAATGATATTTTTTGCTACCATATTCTTATCAAAAGGCCATTTTTTGCATGTTAAAAGTAAGACTGTTTTCGACAATCATATGAGAATTATCATCACTCATAATATGACTGTTTTATCGTTTTATATTGTTTATTCAAACAAAAGTAAGCTTCATCGATACATAAAATTCGCTTATCGGCGCACGGGATCAACGCAACTTTTTTTGGGCCCATTCACTGATTCTGCGATTTGAGGTGTTCGTCTGAGCTTAATTCTTGCACGAGTTAAAATTTTCAAGCACGTATACTAGATCTTCTCCCTAAATCTGTCATAAAATAAATGTACACATAACCAATTCCTGCGCAAAATATTTCATCTGAAAACTACGAAACTTTATATCACAAAATTTTTTCTTACAAAAGTAATAATTTCTTGCATTAAAACGATAATGCATCAAAAAGCCATAATTTAATGCATTAAAAAGCTAAGACCTTTTGGCATCAAAAATGATAACACTTTTGTACATCAAAAGGTTAACACTTTTTTTATAAGTATTTTTCAAGCGCAAGGCCTTTATTTAAAAATAAAATAAATTTTGTTTTTGTTTGATCATCAAAAAGTTAACAATTTGTCGCATCAAAAATCGAATATTTTTTGCATCAAAACCGTAAAATGCTTTTTATTTAAAAATTAAACAAAGGGTGTTTTTTTAAGCCCGATAGAACTTAAAATTGTAAAAAATAACACAAAAAATTAAATTGTAATCAAAATTTCTTTTTTAATCGAAGGATCAATACGTGACATTAACATTTGAAAATGATTTCGGGCATATGGGCACCGCGGCTGTTCTTGACGAAGCGCATTCTGGACGTCCAATTTTGGGCCACTTTTTCGAGCACTGCTGGGCGTATGTCACGAATAACACGAACAATGCTTATCAATGTTTATCAGCATAAACCAGTGACTTCACGTAGCCCCACAGGAAATAGTCGAGTGGTGTCAAATCGCACGACCTTGGAGGCCAATTGACAGGTCTATTTCTCGAAATCAACTTATCGCCAAATTTTGATTTTAATAAGTCGATGGTTGCGTTCGCTGTATGGCACGTAGCGCCATCTTGTTGAAACCACATCTCGTCCGGATCAATATCATCCATATTTTCAAACAAAAAATCATTGATCATGGTGCGGTAACGATCTCCATTGACCGTAACGCGAGCTCCGGCCTCATTTTTGAAGAAATAAGGTCCGATGATGCCACCAGCGTGAAAACCGCACCAAACGGTGCATTTTTTTGGATGTAATGGAGTCTGTAGGGTCTGTTGTGGATTGGTCTCACTCCATATGCGGCAATTTTGCTTATTAACAAACCCGTTAAGCCAAAAATGCGCCTCATCGCTGAACACAATTTTGCGATAAAACAACGGGTCAGTTGCCAACTGCTCTAGAGCCCAATCGCCGAAAGAACGACGCATATAATGGTCTCGTGGCTTCAATTCCTGCACCAGCTGGATCTTATACGGGTGTAGGCCGAGATCTTTGCGCAAAATTTTCCACGTAGTGGACGGACAGAGCCCCAATTCCTGCGACCGACGACGAATTGATAAATTTGGATCTTCTTCCACACTTTCGTTTACAGCGGCGATATTCTCTTCAGTACGCACATTCCTTCGACGTGTTGGTGTTATTGCATCCTCTAGAGAGTATGTGGTACGAAATCTATCGACAGTTCGACGAATGGCTTGTTCAGATGCACGATTATGTACGCCATAAAAATGACGAAGTCGTCTATAAGTTGCGCGAATCGACGACTGATTTTCAAAGTAAATTTGGATAATTTCGTAGCGTTGTTCAAGCGAGAGTCTATTCATGATGATTTGTCAGAGTATACTGAAACAAATAAAAAAAAATGTTTCATCAAAATTTCATTTTTTGTGTTACTTTTTACAATTTAAAGTTCTATCTAGCTTAAAAAAACACCTTTTATTATTTTCATCAAAAATAAACAATAAACAAAAAACACTTCTTACACTTCTAAAAAAAACGTTTTCTCCATCAAAAGGTTTCATTTTTTGTATTAAAAATTATTAATTTTGTTTTATCACTTTTTCATCAAAAAAAAAGGAACGGATTTTATATAAAAATAAGAAATTTGTTTCTTTATTGAAAAATATTCCTTTTTTTTATCATTTTTTTTTTTTTTTTTTTTTTTTTTTTTTAAGAAGTAGCACTTCAGGCAACAATGCCTATTTAGTCAAGTACCGTGCTAGATTCTTTAGGAAAGGGATAGAAAAGAGATGAAACAGGTGGTGAAAGTAGAAGGATAGTCGGAAATTAACTGCCGTATAAAGACAGCAACAGCGACCAGTGACTATGCCTTCATCGCTGAGCAGCCCCACCGACAGTCAATTTTTATTTTTGTAGTGAATGTTAGAGAATGGATCTTATATTGATAAATGTATTATTAAATGTCGGCAATTATATATGAAATACAATATCATTTAAATGTCCCCCTCTCTATTAGCCTCACAAATGCGAGCCCTTTTGAGCACAATTTTTATTACATTCTCACACATTTCACGCATTATTTCATCAGTAAAAAATTGTTTGAGTTGCTCAAATGTTTCTGTTTTATTTGCATCAACCTTGCTTCTTAGATATCCCCACATAAAAATTCCAGAGCAGTCAAATCAGGCGCTCCTGTTGGCTAATCAACATCACCATTTCTTGAAGTGAGTTTTTGTGGAAAGAGGTCTCGCTGTAATTTTTTGGTAATCCTGGGTGCACGTTAATCAAGCCCAAAGCTTGCAATTGTGTTGTTAAAAAGTTTTCGTTTTCAAGGAAGTAAGGTTCAATGGTTCCTCCTAAACATTTTGCATACCAGACTGTCACTTTAAATGGATGCAATTTTGAGGGTTTCCCATTCCCCAGAACCAACTATTCTGTTTATTCACATATCCATTGAAATAAAAATGTGCCCGTCACTCATTATGATTTTTTCATGAAAATTGGGGTTCTCATGGGTGAACTGTAACATCTTATTGGCATATGTACAGTGGCGTAAATAGTCTTGTGGAAAAGGCTCTTATATCAACTGAATCTTATATGCAGAAAAATGCAAATCCTTGTGCAAAATTGTGGCCAAACTTATTCTTTAAAAACCATGCCCCTAAGCACGGCATCGAATTAAGCTTGATGGATTTTTTTGAACACTTTCTTGAGCAGCCCTAATGTTTGCAGCTGCTCTTGCAGTACGTTGTGGTCCATACTTGAGCCTATCACTTATAGACCCTCTTTCTTCGAAATCATTCACTACACGATAAATATAGCGCGTTATCTTGGCACACTGATTCTCAAAAAATTTTACATAACACTCTCATCATCATCACTAATCGATGATTGATTTTGATAAAATGTTTCAACAATTAAAACACATTGGTTTATCGAATATTTTTACATACGTGTCTACCTCACGACCAGGGTTCAGAATTTTTCATTTATGAACATTCAAAAATTAACATTCATGATATTTTTCATAAATGAGAAATCTAAAATTTTATATTTAGTTTTCACGCTCATAAACGAACAACAAAAAATGTTCTGCTTATGTTCATACATGAATGCGAACAACAAGAATTATTAGTCTTATTCATATGTGATGAATGATAAATTAGCTTCTTCTCATTAATGTTCTTTTTCATAAATGTATATGTTCATTTATGAACGTTGAAACTTTATAAAATTTCTCATAAATGAACGTGGAAAGATGTTCTACCTACGATCGCAGTTTACCGTTAAATGTAGTAAAAACACTTGTGTACATATTAACTCAAAATACAATTTTGTAATATATTCTAAAAGAAATAAAAAAAACATTTTTTTTTCTACATACGCCGCCAATTGCACATTACCAAATATATGCGTTTATGTACGCGAATGCTTAACGCACATATTTTTACCATCTTTTCATATCTGAAAAATTATCAAAATTGTAAATATTCAAAAATGAACACTTGTGTGTTTGTCATTTTTTCACTTATGAATAGAAAGAAAAAAGAAATCGTCGCATTCACAAATGAGAAAACACAAAATATTTTGTAGTCTCTCACACATGTATGAGAAGAAGTGGCTAAAAAATGAAATGTACATATTCACACATGTATGAACAGTGCGTGAACACTTCGCTACTCTGCTCACGACTGCCAAATATGAGCTCTCAAGACTATTGTTTACCAAAATGGCTGCAAAACATAATTGTATACGCCTCGTACCTTTAATATCAAAAAGAGAAGTACTCTTTTATTTTACAACAAAAAATCATTATTTATTTCTATTAAAAATAAAACTTAATGCATTCAAATTAATAACACTTTTCTAATCAAAAGGTAGCAATTCCGTTCATTAAAAATATTATTTTTTCAGTTAGAAAAGTATTTTTTCATCAAACAAGGCAACGTTTGACTGCTTCAGAGTTTTCTTTAAGAAGTTGACTATTTTCATGAAAGTTGCCACCTGTTTTTACCACAAAACGTAAATGACAACTAGAACGGAATGACATTTATTCCAAAGCAGTTCATTCTAAGATTGTTTCAAGTCATTTTTTTACCAAAAAGTGAACCATAGTGGCAGATTTCCTTTTTAACCCAATTTTTTTTTTATTGTTAACTTACTTTTTAATAATAAAATCAGTGTTTTTTTTTAACGCATAAACAGCCAATAGAAAAATATTTTCACACAATTTATTACTTTTCCCACAAAGCTGTTAATTACTTTTTACCGAAAATATTTTCCCCTTAAAGTTGTCATTTATTTATTACTAAGAATAGTCTTCCTCCACAATGGTCTTTAACAGTTGCCAAATAGCATTACTCTATCAATCCAAAAAGTTCACATTTTACACAGAATAAAACACTTTCTTGCATAAAAGAGTCTTTGTTTTAATCAGATGGCCGAAATAGTTTTTCTATAAAATTAAAAAAATTATTATAAAATTTTTCATTTTTAAATCTCACTAAATTGTGATTAGCACTTCACATATCCCTCGCTTTATCCGAGCTGAAGTTGTAACAGTAGTAACAACAAAATTTTCAAAATTAACTGTTTTTATGTTGTATATATATTTTTTTTTTATTATTTTTTAACTTGTTCTCATTTTAGAATTGTTCCTAAACGCAAAAGTTTCAGTTAAGAAAATGTATAAGTCAACATATGTAAATGTAACAAGTGTAATATGTGAAGAAAACAATTAAAAAAAATAAAATAAAACATAACAAAAACATGAAAGACTACAACAATCAACACCATCGCAACTTTTGCCGCAACTACAACCGCAACTTGTTTAAAATTTGCTTGTGTTTTTTTGTTCCATTTTAAGTTTGCGTTGCGTGGCTGCATGTATGTGTTCACACACATGTTTCTCCTAATTCAAGATGTTTTCTGTTTCTTTAGTTTAGCGATTAAATTTTTATGTTTCGTGAATAAATTTTAGTGGTTGATTATTTCCGTTTATGTTAAGCCACCCTATGATGGAGATAGTTTAGTTACTAGTTTTAATTGCGAGATTAAGGCAGCACACATATGTTGCTTCTATCATAAAATGGTTGTAAGAGAACTTTATTAAAGGGGTACTAAGGTCATTTTGTTTTTGTGATATTAATCGCTTGGTTGAGTAGTATGCAAAGGGCTTTTCAAAAAGAAGTTTGTTTTTCAAAACAAAAGATTTACATTAAGATAAATCAAATTTACGAAGAGACGCTATTAATGAAGAATAATATCTGGCAAATATCCACCACGATTACGCTCACAGATGCCGATTTTTTCATCAAAGTTTTTAATGACCTTTTAGCAAAGTGGCGATCCTATTTCTTTACCTAGATAACGGATTTTGAGTGTTAACACTAAAATCGATTCGTTTGGCTCCATATAGAATCTCTTCTTAACATAGCCCTACAAAAAATAATTCAGTGGTGTTAAATCACATGATCTGGCTGGCCACTTAACTGCTGAGTGAGTCGTGAAATTATATGATCCGGAAATTTAATTTGCGATAAATTGATCGTTTTATTGGTTGTGTGACATACGGCATCGTCCTGTTGGTACACGTCGCCAATAATAAAATCGACTTATTAGTAATTCGCGATATCGTAATCCATTGACCGTTACCGCATTTCCAGCGTCATCTTCGAAAAAAGCAACCCAATCACGCCTCCAGACCATGCAGTGCACCATTCAGGGCCAACTTGAGCCTGCAAAGGCTTATCAATAATCGCTCTAGGATTTCCAGAAGTTCAAATGCTGCAATTGCGCTTGTTGAAAATGGGCTTCGTCTCAAAAAAATATTTTTTCAGAAAAACCAGCCGTTTGTTGCTGGATGAATTGAGCGAAACTACGACAATGTGAACGGTCAGTTGGCTTCAATTCCTGCACCAGTTGAACCTTGTAAGGCTTTAAAGTCAAATCCTTACGCAAAATTCTTCATGTGGTGGCTTTAGATAACCCAATTGTTGAGAACGTCGAGAAATTAGATCTACTGCAACACTGTAGCTCACGGTTGCGATGGTCTAAGGTGTCGTGTGATAAATGTAAATGAGGAATAAAATAAAGATATGTTTCTTTGAATTGACTTGACATTTACTTTTTTCGAAAGATAATTTGCTGGCTTTATAAATTAAAACTTCTGGCATATCCCCGCCGTAGCTATCTTGGAAGTGGTCTAATCTGTGGTCTACTTTTTCATGACTTTCGCCAACATTTTTTAAAATGGTCAATTGTTTCGGGCTTTTCAGCGTATATTAGCGATTTGACATATTCCCTTAGAAAATAGTTTAGCGGCGTTAAATAGTATTGTTACGGATGTGTCTTGCTTAAGTTTAAGTAAAATAAAATAATTAAGCAATAAAGCGAACTATGGGTATGTTGTCTACGAACTGCGTTGCTTGCTAAAGAAAAAAAACAACAAAATTTCTAGTTACAACCTGCGTAGAAATTTTATACACAAACAACAACAATTTGACATGATGTTTACTAACTGCCTGGCATGCAAGACAAAAACAAATTTCTGCTTTCTAACTGTGTAGAAATTTTATACGTGAGAGACAACAACAAACATGCATGCTGTTTACTATCTGCGTAGTTTTCTAAGCAACCTTTTTTACGAAAGACAACAAATATTTTGAAATAAATCCCAAGCAGAAACGTTATCAGCATAAAAACAAAAACAAAAATACACACAGATACACTCCACGAAATAAATAAAGCACACAAAAATGTCTGTGCTATTTTTTTATCGATCATGTAATTTCTCCTCTCTTTTATTACATGGTTCATGGAAGAAGAGTGTACTTGTCGATTCCATAGGTCATTTGAAGTTTGTCTTATAGCTTGTACCGTTATCTTTAAACAACTGGAAGTTATAAATACAGAGCGAAGTAAGTAAAGCGTACAAATGTGATAAGTTATGTTGACAGTGGTATTTAAGGTTTCGTTTGGGTTGAACCTATTTTTAAAGTTGGGAAATTGTGGGTTGTTTTCTAAAACAAATTGAAATTTATGAAAAACAGTGTTAATATTGTGCTTTTTAAAGGAACTGCAGCGCAGAACCCACATATCAATTGAAGAGCGTACAAGAATTAAATCTTTACGAGAGTGTGGCATAACTATAAGGGAGATTGCAAGAAGAATGCAAAGGAATAAAAAAACAATATTTTCTTTTTTAAAAAACCCCGACCATTATGGAACTTCCAAAGGAACAGGACGCAAGCCTCTTGTATGTGAAAGGACCAAGCGGCAAATAAAGCGTTTAACTATAGATATACACGTCTCACCGTCGAAAATCAAGCTTCAATTAAGCCTCCCGGTATCCACACGCAGAATTCAACAAATTTTGAAGAATGATGAAAATCTCAAATATGTTAAACGTGTGCTCCAACCTAGGTTACAAAAACGGCATAAAAACGCTCGATTGCTGTTGCGGAAAAGCACAAGTTCTGGGAAGATGAGTGGAGATCTGTGGTATTTAGCGATGAAAAAAAGTTTAATATAGATGGTCCTCACGGACAACAAAAATATTGGTCTGATATTCGGCCCGAGCGAGAATCCCTTTTCAGAAGAAATTTTCAAGGCGGTTCTCTCATGATATGGGCTGCTTTTGGCTACAATGGACCTACTCCGATATGTTTCATTAATCATAAAATGAGTGCAGAATTGTATATTGAGCTTTTAGACAGCGTTTTAATTGATTATTCCGAAAATGTTTGCGACGATCCATGGATTTTTCAACAGGACAACGCGGCCATCCATAATGCCAAAGCAACTAAGAGATTTTTTTCCGACAGAAACATAAATATGATGGAATGGCCGGCCATCAGTCCTGACGTTAATCCAATAGAAAATATTTGGGCAATACTTTCACAACGAGTTTACGCTAACGGACGCCAATTTGAGACTGTAAAGGATTTAAGGACATGCATTGAGAATGAATGGAAGAATATTCCACTGGCCACATTCCGTTCTCTGATCGAATCAATGCCGAGGCGCATTAATGCAATTGTTATATCCAAAGGTGGTACAATAAATTATTAGACTTAACATATATATTAAACTTATCTAGGAAATAAGTTGGAAATGAATTTGTACGCTTTATATATTTCATTCGAAAAAAAGATTAATTTTGTAGTTCCTTCAAAAGATGTTTTGAAATATAATTGTTATTTACTTGAATTAAACTATTTTTAATTAAATTTTTAATAATTAATTTTAAGCACAAGGTCTTATTTAATAAAAAATTTTTTAAAAAACTTTATTTTTTATTATATTTTCGATATTTCGCCACACCGTTGGTTGGCATCATCATTTTTATTTTTTTATTTATTTTTTTTTTTTTTTATTTTTATTTTTGTTTTTCCTGATGATGCCAACCAACGGTGTGGCGAAATATCGAAAATATAATAAAAAATAAAGTTTTTTAAAAAATTTTTTATTAAATAAGACCTTGTGCTTAAAATTAATTACTAAAAAATATTAAAAAAAGGTCAAAAAAAAAATTATAACTATTATTTTTAATTAAATCTTTTTGAGTTTGCACAACATAGTTCCAATGCTGTATGCTATATTTATTTCGTGGAGTGTATACAGGCGCCTATACATTGAATAAACAACATACAAAAACAAAATGTGATACAAAAGGAGTAGAAGATTCTTAAATCTTCTAGACTTTAAATGGACAAATATAAATAGGGCAGCGTCCGAGTTTGAGTAAATTGTTCTAAAGTGTCAAATTTGTGTAGTTCAAGTAAATAAAATTGTTATAAATTTAAAAATTCTAAAAACTTACTGTTACTTTTTTGCAATAAAGAACTCACAACAAAACGTTTATAAAAGGTATAAACATAACAGTATGGTCTTTGAGGCCAATTGGAATATCCACGCCATGGCTATCTCGGAAATAGTTTAATATGATTTTGCAGTTTTTCACGACTTTCTCCAAAATTTTTGCAATCTATCGACAGTAACACAAGAAATGTTCTACTAAAAGTAGTCAATCCTTACGGTCTTATAGGCGTAGACTAGGAATATATTGTATGATCTTGAAGGCCAATTCACTTATCTGAAATATGAAACTATGCCATTACCAAAAGTCTCCTCCAATAAAGAAATTGTGGTACAAGCTATTACGCGCTGTTTAATTAATTATCGAAAAACATCAGTATCGGCTATATACCGATTTCCATTCACTTTAATGTTCAGAGTGGCATCGTTTTAGAAGAAATACTGACTAATTGTTCAACCTGCCCATAAAGCACACCAAACAGTGAGATCTTCTACATGCAACAGTATCTCAACATACACATAATAATTATCGTCACTTTTGTTTATTGGCGTATGAATTAAAAAAAAATGGACTTCATTAGTAAAAAAAATTTGCTTATAATATCGGGAGCGGGTATTTGGAATAAGATAGAACATAAAACCATGATTTTTCAAAGAATTTGCATTATTTGAAAGCGTTGCTAAGGCGTCACTTTATTAAATTCAAGGTAAATTAATTGACGTTTAAAAAAATTGGCCACCAGGTATTAAGTGTTGTCAACTTTAAGTTTTATACCTGTATAAAAAACACCTTTTTTCTTGCCATTGTTTTAAGAACTATATTTTTGCCTAAAATCCTTTTTACTTAAAAACAAAAACCATTTTAATGCTATTATTTCTTTAATGTTAACTTTATTTATTCCATAACATTTTAGTATTTAGGTTGACTAAGTGACATTTTGCAATAGCAATAAATTATATAGAATACAACAGGGAGAATCCCTAACAACTTGGTGTACCATATTTTTATTTTGTGTCTAAAATAACTCATGCCAAATACAAACAATTCACTGCAGTGATCTACAACATTTCATTTTTTATTTATTTATTCTTTCCAATACAATAAAATTTAACTGGCCTTTAAGCGCTACAACAGAGAATGCTTTCAATATCCAGACACACAGTAACTTTCGCTTTCTGTTCACTTCCCATTTAAAGTTGCGGCTATTGCTTTTTTTTGTGAGGCTAATTTTTTTAATAGGTACACAACGAATTTTATTTAACACAACATCGAACAGCAACACAAAATCTAATTTATTTATTTAGTTTTTGTAGGTGGGATTTCTCAATTTACTTCCACTGCTTTATGGCGAACAATTTATCGAAAAAGAAAACAAAAAAAAATAAAAATATACATAATAGGTAAAATGAAATAGCATTCTGTTATCAAATATTAAAACTGGCTGCTTACGAATGGTTAAAGTGACAGTGGTTTTTTAGGTTCACTTCTGAATCCGTTAATTTTCCATTGAAAAAATTTCAAATATTTTTTTTAAATATCAAAAATAATTTTACATGAAAGTTTGCAAGCTTTTGAGTGTTCTATATAAAAATTGGAATATTTTTTCAATGCGTAGAGTTCTTGTTATCTTACTATAGAAAAATATTACAATATTTTAATTTTTCTAAGGAAAATTAAGAAGAAATTCTTATTGCAGAAAATTTTTTCAAAATTTCTTTACAAATATTTTAGATTTTTCATTTTCCTGCGTTAAAGTTTTCACGTTTTTTCCATTTTTCTTCCTTAATATTTCTCAACTTAATCATGCTGCTAAAAGAAAATTTTTATATAAATTTATTTCGCATAAAAAAAATTCTCCAAATTTTTCGTTTAAAGAAATTTCAATCAAATAAGATGACAAAGCTTCCTTGTTAATAAAAAATAATTTAAACACTTTAAAAATTAAGCATTTCTTATAAAGATTAAAAGTTATGTAATTTAAACTATTTGTGTTATAATATAAATAAAACAAATTTCAATAATTATTATTTTAATATATTCCGCATACAAATTAATTATATCGATTTGTTTAACATAAGACATAACAATCACATATATTTTGTGTTATCATTAATAACAAATTTGTTCTTTTGGAGGCTAAACATCTGTCATTTTCATTCAGTATTCGGCAGATGCCAAAGTGTTAATACACATTTATTTTCAATCGCTATAATAATGTCGTATCCTGTCCCAGAAAAAGATGTTTTGCGGGGAAGTCTGATAATCTTCTTTTATTTGAAGCTGCTTTAAAATATCGACTGTTAGTAAAGCTAACGGTCAATATGTACTAACTGAAAAAACTTGTGAACGATGGTTTGGGCGATTCCAAAATGCTGATTTCGTCACAGAAGGCAAGCAGATGCCTGGTCAGCTGAATAAATTTGAATTTAGGGAATTGGAAGCACTACTTAACTAAGATTGTGGTGAATTGTAAGAAGAACGTGAATTATCACACGACAATTATTTTCCCTGATTTTAAAAAGATTTGGGTTCATTTAAAAGCAAGGAAAATGGGAAATTGAATTAAAGCTGGGAGTCATAGAAGGGCGATTTTATGAATTGGAAATGATAGTGTGATTCGTTTTACATCCGCACCTGGCAATGTAGCCTTAATCAGATGGTGGACAAACCACAATTGTATAATTTGGAACGTCATACATGCGTCCTAGGAAGCCGAGGACATAATTCTAAGCAACAGAACCACCTAGTTGCAACTTTAATGATTCCAGGGTAGGGCTGCAAACCATCACACCTTGCTAAAGAGTTGGAGACTTTCCTACTCGTGTCCAGAACACATGTCTAGCATGCTCACTGGACTGGATCATTCACTTTGCGTGTCATTATCAGTGAGATGATCCTGGCCACCATATACTGTTATGGGGCCGCGAAACCATAACCACCACGATACTCCCATATAGGGGCCAACCTCAATGATCAGTCAGAGAACTATTAAATGTATAAAGAGACAAATAATGAACTCTGCGGCTCACTGATCCCCGTGGAAATAAAGTAGAGTTTCCAGTTGACCCCCTGCCTGTCTTCAGGGGACAGATCTAGATAGCGGTTACGTAGTATAAAGACCATAAATGTGCTCCCGCGGGGTAGTTGGAAATGATGTTTGAATGCTAAAAATGAGTACATTACGATAACGCCAAACGCAAAGGGTCATATGTAAAGTATGTTTCATTAGTCAAATCTACGACGAATCCATGACGTTAAGATAATGATCAGTATTTGTTGGGCCCAGAAGGGTGTTTTATATTTCGAGCTATTAAAAACGAGCTTTGATTACAGAGCACCGAAAACAATTTACTCTTTTAAAGAGAGTATCCAAGAAAAAATGACCAGAATATTGGAGCAGACAGAAAGCCATAATCTTGCATCATGGCAATGTTGAAAAAAAATTTGGTAAACAGTAGATGGGCAATTTTGGCTCAATCGGCTTATAGCTCACACTATGCACCTTCTGATTACCATTTATTCTGATCGATGCAGATAGTTATTGCTGGAATTCATTTTATTTCAGAATAGGGTGTGCGATTTTGGCTTGGTTGATTCTTTACCTTCAAAATGGAGAAGTTCTTTTAATGCTGAATCCACTTGCTATCAGAAAGATGGGAAAAATTAAAGGCTATGGAAGGATGTTATTTTGAATAATATATGAACTTATTTTATTATAATAAATCCAGTTTTCATCCAGCTCGTTCAATCAACTTTATTTCTAAAGCTGATGAACACAAAGAGGTCACAAATTTCGTAATATAATATGGTTTGAAGCTCTATTTCGGAAATGAAATTCTTGACTTATTATAGTCCATACTATTGACAGCATATCTTGTTAACCATTTTAACATAAAAGTTTCATTAGTAATTTACAAATAAGTTTTTAGGTATTTATTTTAAATAGCTCTTAGTTTTTGATATTTGTTTTAGCTGCTCAGCTGCTTATTTTGACGAAATTTAACACCTGTAGGACATTATTGGTAGCAGAAACATTCTTGAGGGTCGATTTAGTGTTCAGAAGCAGTGGAAAGAAACTCTACCCTATTTTATAGCTTTAGCACGTGCCTGTAAAATATGTTGTGCAAAAATAAATTTTTTATCTAAAACAATTTCCAGATCAATTCAATTTCATTCCATTAAGGGCAAGCTGGTAGATGGAATTGTTTTAAATAATTTATTTTATGGCAGAATACTTTTGCCTTCCATTTGATGCAAAAATTAGGTGCGTGTAAAAGGCCAGGTTTATTTCTTTTAATAATTACATTGGAAATTTTTCCTCATGTCATTATTGTCTTTTCATCCGCATACAATGCTGGAGAATGGTTCCTAAGAATTTTAAAATCTGAAATATATTTTTAATATAATGTGGGTGAAAACATTGACCTTTATAGTGCTCCATTAGGTACATTTCAAGGGCTGAAATGTTGATCTTCAATATTTATTAAAAGCTTTGAATGCTTTTCTGTTGCTGGATAGTTTGGTAGAATTCTTAGAGTCTACAAATAAAACCATCCTGCCAAATTGAGTCAACAGATATCGCTTTATCCAGGCATTTAATTCTAGTGCTCTTTCTATCTTTTCTATTGTCAGATATGTGTGATAAGATTAACGTCAGTACCTAACTGTGTAAGCCATAACCTGACTGTAGATCATACCACTGTGGATGAATTTTTGCGCACCCATGCCCCAGGAAGCCTTCGGATATGTCTATCCTCCAAACACTCCTGGTCGCAACTCCGAGAGCTCGGAGTAAGCCGCAGTCGTCACTCCTTGCTAAAGAGTTGGAGACTATCCAACTCCCAGTCCAGACCACATGCAAGATTAATAAAATTTAAGAACACAACCGCAAGCATGCTCACTGAACCAGGAGCATTCATTGTGTTCATTGTACCCATACAACTCAAACGAGGGCTGCGAAACCACAACCACCACTATGCTCCCAAAAGGACAACCTCAATAATCAGTCAGAGAACAGTTAAAAGGCTAAAAAGCCAAAAAATCTGAATTCTGGGACTTTCTAATTCCCGTGAAAGTAAAGTGGTGTTGTCTAGTTGGCTCCTGCTAGCCTTTTAGGATACCGGGCTCCCCTTTACCCCCCGTGATATATGTAATTAAGGTGAGACTCCGTCAAAACATACCAATGTGCCCCCGGAGTGGGGATATGGGTATTTTCAGATGTGTAAGTGATATTTCTTTTTGCTTAATGGACTGCATATTGCTTTTCCAAACAAAACTGTTCTTTAAGACGAATACTGTTACTTCAAGCCTCTTGGAAATAATTTTTCTAAATATCTTAGACAATTTAGCATATTAATAAGACGATTACTCTACCTAGCATTAGCAGTTTCCAGTTTTAAATATTGCAGTTTTAAGTAGTCTTGAAATAATTCACTTTTTAAGCATTTTTATATATTAAAATTTTTCAAAAATTTTTTACTATAGAAGAATTTTTAATACTTTAATTTCTCTAAAATTTTGTATATTTTTATCTTTAATAAAAATAAATTTACGACTATTTCATTTATAACAAAACTGTTTGGCTTTTTTTAAATTTTGTTAAAAAAACTTTAAAAAAATTTAAGTTTAAAAAAATTAAAGTTTTTTTTTAACAAAATTGAAAAAAAGCCAAATATTTTGATTAGAAATGAAATAGTCGTAAATTTGTTTTTATTAAAGATAAAAATATGCAACATTTTAGTGAAGTTAAAAAAATAAAAATTCTTGTATAGCAGAAAAATTTTGGAAAAATGTTAAGATTTTCTCTTATACAAAATTAAAAAAAAAAACTTTGTGAACATTTTAGCATTTTTAAAGTTCTTCCATAGGAAAATGTTCTAATAATTTTAAATTTTCTATAGCAAAACAAGTATTTAATTTAAGCATAACAATGTTTACATTTAAAAATATATTGAATATATCCAACCATAATATAGTTGTCGACATATCAGGCACTATAAGCATATCATGTTACCTTGATATGATTACGTTAACTTAATGTGTAAAAACATTTTATTTATTTACCTAAAGCCACTGTATTTTTTATATGACATTTAAGCACCAGGTTTTTGCTTTGCCTACTCAAAAAAATAATTTCTACCTCCTACATCTACCAACTGTCTTCTTTAGCATTACAGGGAAAATTTATGTATTTGAAAAATGTTTTGTTGTGCTAAAAGTCAATGAATTGCAACAAATTGGCTGAGTAAAACAATATAATATTTTTAACATTCATTTCTTTATATACATTTTATAAATTGACTACTTTTACCTGAACCAAAAACACTTGCTCCCATAACTGTTTCTATTTAACCTAATGGAAGATGGAAAATATTTTCTGACTTTCCTCTACAGTGAGAGAGAGACTTCTAAAATCCTTAAGCAATAATTAAAGAAATACAAAAAGAACAAGAAGAAATTTATTTATTTATGAGCATTCAGAGGCTTATTGGGTTATTAGTTCATCAAGGTTGAATTCGTTGCTGCTGTTCCTTCCAAATACCTTCAGCCATAGAATTTTTGTTTTGCTTTCTTCAATTGTTTGCGCTAAACGCTGTGCATTTCCATTTTCATCATGGATTTATTGTATTGTTTTAGTATTTTGTTTTGAAGGCGTAATAAATTGCAATTAGTTGTTGTGTCTGTTACAGAAACACTTAGGTAACGATTTTTTCTTTATTAGATTTGTACAGCCAGCGAATAAAAATCTTGGTGTGGTTTATATATGTTTCACTTTATTTAAAGATTTATTTATCGTGATAATGTAATTAGTGAAGGTTGATGGGTTTAATTATGTCTTAGTTAATGGCACCATAAAATAAAATATAACATTTAGACTTTATTATATTAAATTTGCAATTAAAGTTTTTAATTAAAGGAAATAGAAACACTTTAATAGAAGACAAAACTTAATAAAGAGATGTCAATAATGCCACGCTTTAAGCAGATACCTTAACTAGATGGCTATCTACCTTATTAAGACTTTTAGTGATATTTCGACATTAAAGTTTTCTAAAGGCAGCAGCAATAAAAACGCTTTAACTATTCGCCATATTTTGGATGAAGCAACACGTTGAATCTTTAACATTTTCTTGAAAATGGAAATAATGTTGATCTCTATTATTTCTTAGCTTCAACATTTTAGCACAGACTTTAACATAAAATCCTTTTATTTCAATATTTTATTTTAGAAATATTTATTTTGACCAGCTCCATTAGAAAAATTCTCGAATTGTACAGGGTGACTGATGAAAGGTGCTACAAAAAAAAAAAGTAATCTTCATAACTTTTTTTCTGTGTAACCAACCTGCTCCATTTGATTTTATTGATTGATTCTTAAATTTAACTAAAATGGAGAATTGGGGCAACGAAACAAGAATTTGGATAGTGCAACGCTTTCATGCTTTAGAGTCCATAGGTTTCCGTCCAAAGAGAGTATAGGCGCACGTTTGGTGGCACTGCTCCTAGCTAGATGAACTATAATGAGGCTCAAGAAGAATTTTGCAAAAGACCTTATCATCGAGATCCCTCAGTTCGGACGCAGGAAACCATCGCTGCTGTAGCTGCTGCTATACAATCCAATCCTCGAGTTTCGACAAGGAGCTTATCTGCTCAAATAGGTGTCAGCAGACAGTCAGTGCAGACAATTTTGCACCAATATTTAAACTTATTTCCATATAAGATTCAATTAACAAACCAACTGAACCCAAGAGACTTTCCGATTCGCTTGGAATTTTGTGAGAAGATCATTTAAATGGCGTCAGAGAATGAAAATGTCTTGAACTGCATTTTTTATGTCTGACACATTTTTATTTAAACGGCAATGTTCACAAACAAAATTGGCGAATATACAATTATAATTTTTTTTAGTTAACTAGTAGTCCACCTAGCTTCTTTGTATGTATTAATTGTGCGAACTGGCTTCAGCGGCCTTCGTCCTTACATATTTTTATATATTTTAGAGTATTCGCCTCTTTGTATAATTAAAATTATCATTACAGATAAGACATTAAAATTATCATTACAGATAAGACAGACACACAGAATAAGAACCATTGCGAACATAGCGAGTATTAGTGTCGTCTACTAAATGTAATGCAACTAAACAGCTGTGCATTGTCCAGGTTGAATGCTTGTGAGCATTCTTTGCTTTATGTATATCTATATATATATATGTACGTTTGCCTGTGTACATCCAAACTTGAAATAAAATACCCTGTATGTTCGGTTGGTCTTACAGCAAATACATTGTCGGTGATCGCCACTATACTGTGTCAGGTACAAGGAACTAGGTATGCACGTTACAGGTCTTTGATACGAAAAAATGAGAAGTCACATTTTTAGCACTTTGAATTCGAATATAAATAGCTGCACAGTAGGTTTTTCTAAGGCGTAACAGAACTGTGAATTTGTATCAAACGTATAGTCAAATAGCCAATCGATTGGGTATCTTTAAATTGGAAATTGGAATAAAATATAAGCAAAGTTTCTGCAGTTTGCTAACCTGCTGGATTTTACATTCTCATCCCAGCCTGTATAATTTATTATTTGCTGTAATTATCTAACAGAAATTTCTATTGACATCTTATGGACATCCTTCGATTTAGAGCAGATTAAAATTAAAAACTGAACCCTAATTATTTGTTAAGTGAAAAATTAAAATTTTTTTTCGTACCAGCACTCAGGAGATGACTCCTACTCATGCAATGTATTGTACCAGAACTAAGAAATTAGGTTATGGGGAGGTGGAAAGAGGGAGTAGTGTTTGTGGACATTCGATTCGAATTTTTCTATATTGAAAGTGACAAGCAAGACTTCTGGAGGGAGTGTATGTCACATACGAACAATTCTGCTAAAAAACGAATTCTGCATACAAATTTGTTATTAATATTTACTTTGATTAAGAAAATATTTTTAATTCGATTTATGTATTTTCTATTGCAAAAAATTTTAATTAAAAATCATATTCGACTATTTAAAACTTGATGGCAAATAGACCGATCCTGAAAATTTTTTTTACAGTTACTATATAATTTTTACAAAAATTCATCATTCCAAATAATCCTTTAATAAATATTTCTTTATCATGACTTCGTTTATTGCATAATAATAACACAGCACTTTAGAGTTGTAAATTAAATTAAACGATTTATTTATTTGCAATACATATAAAATACAACTCTGGAAACTTTACCACTGTAATGCCCTAAGAAATGTTTTATTATTTTGTTGTCTTTTCTCAACGTACCTCAACTTGAGTTAAATTCATTTTACCAGGCAGTAGTGCTTATGTAACTGTTTTAAGTGACTCCCACATATACAAAAATATTCTACTTTAACGTCAGGCCATATTGATGATTTTATTACTATTAAGTGTAGACGCCTGCCTGTCTGTGTGTTTAGTTTTTGTTCTGTGTTTTTTGTTTTTGTTTTCTGGTATTTAGCTTGTTTCGTGGAACTTCTTAAAAGCATATTGATGTTGTCTTGTGTATATCAGACATTTCTAAAAAAAACCACGTAGCTTTCAAAACACTCAAAAGGTCTTATCGTTTATTTTTTTATTGATAATCATTTTTCTTTCAAACTTAAACAGATTATCTTTGTAACAATATGAACTTAAGCTGAACTAAAATTACTCATTTCATTTTAATGATTTCAAATTTGTTTTCGATTTGAAAAATTATTAGTTTCAATTTAACTTAATTTAAAAATTTATTTTACATATTTTTTTTGAAAGCGGTGGGCAAACATTTTTTTTATAATAATTAAAATTTGTGTTAAAAATTATAATCACCATAATTCGACAATTTTTTTATTTAATAATTTTATACCTTTTCTTTTGAAAAATGTTAACAAATATTTTCATTTAAAATTTATTTATTTATTTATTTATTTATGCATCTTTTTTATTTTTAAATCTATTTATTAAAAAATGGTCCCGCTGAAAAAAGGAATTAAAAATTCCTTGCATTCGGGAATTGCTTTTCGTAGAAAGTTAAGAAAATTTTCGTTACAAAAAGGATAAATATTCTAAATAAATTTTCGAATATCGTTTCAATTCAAAAATGTTACATTAAGGACATTATAAATTAAAGATTTTAAAATTTTTTTGGCTAAACAAAATTGTCTGCTTCATTTAAATTAAATGCTTTCTTTCTTAAGAAACTTCTTCCTCTTCTTCTTCTTCTTCTTCTTCAGCTACAACAAGAGATTTTAATCATTTAAAACAAAGTCCCTGCGTCTCCCTCTTTGTGGTATAAAAACGTGAAATTTCTTTTAAGCGAAACAAATTTTATTGACAATAAAGTTCAAATATTTTTTTTCTTGTTTGGATTTATATTGTTTGCTGTTATTCTGTTTCTTTTTGTTTATCTATTGTTGTTTATTTTCTATTGAATAAATGGAAAGGAATTATTTCAATAACGACAAATATTCAACATTTTATCCGCTTCTTGTTTGGCTTAATTTTGCGGTGAAATCATTTTAATTCTGTGTTTATTTGTTGCTTTTCTAACGTTTTGTTATTTTCGACAAAATGTTGTAGTTGTCGTTGCTGTTGTTGTTGTTATTGCTTTAGTTGTTTTAATTCATGTCCTTGCTACTGTGGCTACAGTTGTTAGCATTATTGTGTTAAATTCAATTGGGATTTAATTTGTATTTGTTTAAGTATTACAAAGGTTAGCCAAAACCCAAATGACCATGCATTTAAATTTGCTGCAAAGTTAAGTTAGTGATTAATTTAGGAATGTTAGTGTTCATTTATTTGTTTATGTCTAAATAAGGTCACTTTTAATTGTATTTAATGTTCAAATTTAACATATTTTTAGATTTATATGATGAGTTTTCTTCTTCTATAATTTGGTGAAGTGGGTGGGTAAATAAACACAAAATCACACAAAATAATTCAGATATTAAATATTGAAATAATATACAGTCTAATAAATGACTGACATTGAACATATTTTAATACATTTTATTAGACCAAGAGAGAATGGTACGTCTACGTCGATTTGGGACCACCTTGAAAATATAAAGGTGAGTTATGGCGTTATAGAGCGCATGTATCAGTGATAGAAAGATTTAAATTTTGTTGATTTTAGGCACGGCTAGATTGTGTTTAACTTTTATACGATTTTAATAACGCACTGTGGGATATTTTGCCACAAATGACAAATAAAAATATACGCAAGACTTTTTCTTTTGTATTAAGAGAAAATGGCGTATCAATTTATTACGGTGTCTCCACTTCAACAATGATTAATTACTTAAAACTAAAAGAAAGCGTGCAAATCTTGATATAAAATTTGAATTTGAATTTCTCGTGGTCGAAAAAGTAAAAAAATCAATCAAGAGTACAAAACTCATTTTTCTTAAAGAATAGAACTATAAATTGTAAAAACAAGCACAAACATTTTAAGTCCATTGAAAGGACTTTTTATTTGAAAGATCAATATATATGACAATATCATTTGAAAGTAAATTTAGGTATATGGAAGCCCCGGATACTCTTAATGAACTACTTTTATAGGCAGGGCTGGCCATATGCCATTAAAAAGGCCTTCAAGGTGTCAATTGTTGCTGGCTTATCATCACAAACCAGGTCTCGCAGGATTAAATAAAGAGGTTTGATTGACCAATTTTATTTCTCGAAATCGCTTAAATAAGTCTTTGGTTGCAAGTGTGATACGATATGCAGCGGCATCCTGTTGAAACCACATCTCTCCTGAGTCAATAATTTTTCTATATTCTAACAAAATCTCTCCATAGGGTATAAACAAATGATAATCATAATGGTGAGGATGATGATAATGACCAGTGTCTAAGTGTCTCCGAACGGTGCGTTTTTCTGACTGTCGTAGTATCAATAAATTGCAAGAACAATGAAAGGAATTTTTAATTTGAAAGATATTGATCTTTTTTAAAATTTGAAAATAATTTTATCCATATGGAAATTGCGGCTATACCTTATAAAAAAGATTTTGAGTTACGTGCGTATATTTTGCGACGGGGCTTAATTTATTTTTATTGGTTTGTGTGTCTTTATACTAGTGGCGTCAGCTGTGTTAATATAGTTCGTCTTGTTCGTGTTTCTCTTCGTGTTATTTCTCTTGCATTCATCACTTTCCCTTTTTGTCCTTTTTCGTTTGTTCGTTTTTACCTAATTTGTCTCTACCTTTTCATTCGTTTCTCTTCCTACCTAAATCCTTTGACGACCATACGACTATTTTGAGTTACATTTTTTATCATGGCTGGTGGTGTCTCATAAATAATGTCAACAGTGTGGCTGGTTTACAATCATAAATCCGTGAATCTGACCACACAAATAAAAAAAAACAGGTTTTGGCACTAATTTTATTTCTCGAAATCGCTGAATTTTGGTATAAATGAGACTTTGACTATAGGCGCCGCTAGAAAAGTAGTGCCATCCTAATGAAACTACATACCTTTCAAATCAATGTTTTTTATATTTTCTAATAAAAACTCATATTGGTTATAAATTGTTTGGGTTTGTTCAGCCGGTGATTGAAGCAATGTTTTTAATTCCTCCTCTTAACGTCATTCCCGGCTATTTGTTTGTGAATGGCGAACGGCGTCGAAATATTTCTGGCCCAGATATTTATCCTATAAATATCTACCATCGTATCGTATCTACCTACGTAGTTAGAATGTCAGCCATCTGACGTTTTTATGTGGGGATTAATTCGAGTATTTTCGTCTTTTTTGTTATTGCACAGCTGTGTGTTAGACTTTAAGAGGAGGAATTAAAAACAAAAGTAGTAGAATCTAAGAGGCTCCAAACGGTACAGTTTTCTGACTATAATAGCATCAGTAGGTTATATTGTGGCTTGTTTCAGTATGTATGTGTGTAAAGTATTTCGTTTATATGTTTAAAAATACTCCATTTAATTCTAATTTAATTTACATTAAAACTATAGTGTACGGAAAAGTGGAATAATTCAGAAGTGTGTAATGTTCAAGAGTTACCTAAGTATATCTAGCATGGTAGTATAAACTAGTAGTAGAATATAAATAGGCGTGAAGTTAACGCACCATCTTCTCAATGTGATCATTTGGTATCAACAAAAATTTCATCGTTGAATATAAATTTATCCAAATTAATGACTGACTATTAAAATAGACCCACAAAATTTTATAGCAGTTTTCAAGTTATACTCTATTCATGATGATTTCATAGAGTATACTGATTTCACTTATTTAAGAATATTTAAGTATGAAAAATTATTTGACAAACTGTGTGCCCTCTATAGTGGCTTGAATGGCATTTACCAAACTTTAAGGGACTGATATTTAACTATAAAAAAAATTCTTAGTAAATTTCGTCACTTGTCCTACGTTTGTAAGGTTTAACGCAATTAATATTAAAAGCGTGATGTGAGAAATTTATGGTGATAAGTACTATTTAGTACAATTTATGCTATTGAATTTCGGACATATGAGCACCGCAGCGATTCTAGGTGAAATTAATTCTGGTCTTTCACTTTTGGGTCACTTTTTCAATCATATCCACATGCTATTAATAAGACAAGTAATAATGACCTCTAAGGAGTCAAATGTTGCTCACTTACCAGCAAACAAGAGACTTTTCGTCTCCCTAAGGAAAATAAACAATATGTATCAAATCGTATGGCCTTAGAAGCTATTTAATAATAATTAAATTTTAATTAATAAGAATTTCAAAAGTATAAGCTAAATTTGTGATCATCTTTATATTTTATACTTAATATATATTTTTATATGAAAATTTAATTTTAATTGTGACATGACAAGAATTTCGAAATCGGTTTAATTTGTAATCTTCGATTTATTTATTCACTAGAAACATTTTTTAAAGTAACTATTTTTTATGATAACAAATAATATTGTCAGATAAGAAAGTCTAAGGACAAAAGAATAGCTGATCGTACCTCTTTGTTGTTGTTCATTTACTTGATTTTATACTATATAATGCTAAAAGCTCTTACACGATTTAAATACAAAATAAGTCGATTCTAAAATATCTATATATTAAACTGTCCAGACACAGGACTTCTGCTTTCATTAACAAAATTGATTGTTGTTGAGACTAAAAGGTAATTCATATTGTAGCTAAATTCATTATTTATTTAATTAACAACAAAAAACGATTAAATAAATAATTAAATCAAACAAATATTTAATTACAAAGTAAACAATTTCCTAATTAAATAAATAATTGAGTCAATGAAAAGTGTTGTTAAAATGAAATATGAAACCAAACAAATATTTAATAACAGCAAACATTTTTAATAAGAGTTATTTTTATTTTCTGTTTCTATTTCTTTGAATTCAACTTTGGCATTAATAATAAAAATATAACAAAAAAAACCTAAAAGGTAAAAGTATTTTGTAAAACTGCATTGTTTTTGTGTTTAACCGAAAATACAAACATTGACATAAAAATCCTAAATTTGTTATCTATTGTCTACCTTAGAATAAACACTTGTTATTTTTTGTAGTTGCTGCCACAATTATTTCTGTAATAAAAGATTCTATTGTTTGAAAAAATACCGTGACCGCTAATTGTGTTGATTTGAAACATGTTATTTTATTTTTGTTTTGTTTTGCTTTTTTTGTTTGACTTTATGTTTTTTGTCATAGTTCGATATTTTATTAACATTTGCGGCAATTAGAATTATCAACCTTTCTTTTATGTACACGTGCAGCAAATAGAAAAATAATTATTTTTAAATGTTGGAAGGTGAAAAATCAAACAAATTTCTGGGGTCGATGAAGAAACTTATAAAGAACTTAAAACAATCACAAAAAAAAAAATAATTAAATAATTTAATTTTAATATTTAAGACAAAAAAAAATTAAAGAAACATTTTGAGAAACTAAATTGGTTGCTTTTATAGCAAAATTAAAAAACTCCAAAAATAAATATTTTTAAAAGCTTTTTAAGTTTATAATTTGTTTAAATAAATATATAAGTATTAGTCTTAATAGTGGTCTTTCTAAATAAATTTATCACATATATTTCTAATATTTCGCTTACCTTTGGAAAGCTTCTTCAGGAAATTAATTTTTAAAAACAAAAATTATTAACACAATTGAAAAAAATTTTTATGAAAACAATTGACAAAAAACATTTAAAACAATTTTCTTCATACACACATACAAAATTAAAATTTCAAATATTTAAACATACAAAAACAAGGAAAAACGGAAATTAAATAACAAATTCTCTCTTATGAAATAATTATAACAAATTATGTGTCTTTTGAATTGAGTACCTATAAATCTGCGCTAAATTGTCTGTGTCTGTTTTGAAATTTATTCTCCTTGCATTTGGAACATTAACAATTTCCAACCTTTCAAACATATAACGTCTTTTATAGTTTTTTTTTTTCTATATGTAATATTGATGCTTCCTCAAACTTTGGATAATGATTATATTTCTTACAATGTGAAGATAAGGATGTCTTCTGTGTTGAAATATTCCTATATTTTCGGTCACATCTGTAACCAGCTAATCTTGTTTTAAGTTTATTTTTTATTGTCCCACTATAAATTTGTCACAGTTCACCGGGTCATTTCGTCCACATGATATCCTGTATACAGCATCAGATATTTCCATTTTCCCTATTTCATCCTTCATACTGCTAAATAATTTATTTAATGTGTTAAATGTTTTGTGTGACTTTCTTAATCTTTCTGATATTCCAGGAACATAAACTAATGATTTATAAATTTTTGGTTCCTAAATTATTCCTACGATTACCATATTGTCTTATTAATCGGTTAGTTAATTCTACTGGAAAATCATTGTAATTAAGTATATCTCTAATTGTATCCTTATTCTTCAAATGAAATTATCTATCACTTATAGTCACTAGTCTGTCTATCACATTCTTCGCCGTGTTTAGTATGGTTTTCTCAGCTGTTTGAAATAAAAATTAATAATTCTTCCAGAAGATGTTTGGTTTCTTATACCAATCAAATATTAACTTATTTTTCTTTGATATGTGCTTGGATGTTCCGACGGGGTTAAAATTACTTTTATTTGGGTACGGTTTTCCGTCGACCCTCGTCAAATTCGGTTTGCGAACAAACCGGTTTCGGCTGTTTGCCATCTTCAGTGTTATTTTCCTACTAGTTGCGTTCTATTGTAAGTTGTGTTTATATAGTTCGTGTCTCCCTTCGTGTTATTGCGTTCGTCCCTTTCTGTCTTTTTTGCCTGCATCTCTCCTTTTTCGTTTGTGTCTTTTTACCTAATTTGTCGCTCCCTTTTTCATTCGTCTTTTTTCTTAACTAAGTCCTTTTACCATCATGCTTGTTGTCCGTTTTTGTTTATGTGCGAACCTATTGTGTTGTAATTGTACGTTTATGATGTTCTTTATTGCTTTGGTCTTGTGCATCTGCGTAACGTTTTTGTACTGGTGTAGTGTTTGTTTTCCTGTAAAAATGTTTCAACGGTTCAAATATTGTGTCCGAAGCAGTGTTTATTTGTTCATTTATTATTCGTCCGTCAAATGTTTTTTGTTTGTATATTTCCATGTTTTCTAATACATTGAGTCTCCTTCCTTCGTGCTGTGTATGAAGCAGTTTAACCGTTGTCTTTATATGTCCTGGTGTACATTTGTTGTTAAATATATGGTTCGCAAAGTTTGATTCTGGAGTTGATTTTGGTTCTCGTAGTTTTTTCTTATAGTCTCTAATGTGTTCCCTAAATCTGGTCTTAATTTTTCGTCCTGTTTGCCCGATGTAGCTATAATGGCATGAACAAGTTAATTTGTACACTCCTTGTTCGTCCAGTATATTCGTCTCGGTTGTTTTATTCCGTAGTATTCTGCCTAGGTTGTTTCTTGTTCTGAATGCGGTATTGATGTTGTGTTTTCCAAAGAATTTCGCCAGTTTGTACGTTGATTTTCCCATATATGTTAATGTAGCCCATTTTTTCCTTTCATTCTCCTGTTCTTTATTCGTTCTAATTTGTTTCTTGATGTTATCTACGAAGCGCTTTTTGTATCCATTGTTTTCCGCTATGGTGTATATTGTTTCCAGTTGTGTATTATTGTGTTCGTTGCTGTTTCCTGTATATTTCATATTCGATTCTGATCGAGATTATGTTCCTCTTGATCGTTAGGTCCAGATAATTAATTCTCCCCTCCTCTTCCTTTTCCATTGTAAATTTTATGTCCTTGTGTCTTCCATTCAAGTAATCTAGAATTTGCTCCTCGTAATTTCCTTCTAGTATACATGTGATGTCGTCGACATATCTTGCGTAGAATATTACTCCGAAGTTGGTTTTTAATTCCCTTACGTATTCCTCTCCCAAGTTCGGCATAAATACTTCCATAAGGGTGGCAGATGTTGGATTTCCCATGCCTAGTCCTGTTATTTGTCTATATATATTATTGTCAAATTTAAAGTAATTCTGTTCTAGTGTCGCTTTTAGTGTGCCTGTAAGTTGTATTGCTAGCTCCTTGTTTTCCGTTTTGTTTTTTACTGTCCTATGAACAAATGTTCAATGTATCCATTACCGGAATTGATGGATACAAGTCCCCTATGTCAAAAGAGACCAGTTCCCTCCCCCCCTTACCGTCACATTCTCCAGTTTATCATTATCGGAAAACCGTACCCAAATAAAAGTTATTTTTCTTTCTTATTATCAATATAACTAAATAGCGAAGTTTAGATTCTAACTCTCTTTCAGTCGTAAATTTAATATCCGGATGAAAACTATACAATTCTGATAAAATATCACCCACTGCATTTTCGGAAGTTATACAAAATAAATCATCTACATATTTTGTGATAATCTTCGGTTTAATATGCATTTTACTAATACATGAATTTAGTAATTCCTCCATCACAATATCAGCTATAATTAGAGTTACTGGAGAGCCCATAGGGAGGCCCACTTTCTGCTGATATATCCTATTATCAAATTGAAATTAACTGTTGTCTTCAATGCAAAACTTAAGAATACGTAAAAATAATTCCTTCTCAAAATTCGCATTTTGTTCTATTATCTGCCATTTTCCCTTTATAATTCTCAAAGCTAAACCTACAGGAATTCTTGGAAAAAGTGAAACTACATAAAATGAAAACAGACTATCATTATCCTGTATATCTATTCTCTTAGCTTTATCTTTAAATTCTAATGAATTTCTCTATATATTTTTATTATATTATATTTATATATTTTTTAGTAATTAATTTAAAGCACTAGGTCAATTTTAATAAAAAATGTTAAAAAACTTTTATTTTTTATTAATTTTTTCGATATTTCGCATCATCAGGAAAAACAAAAATAATAATAAACAAACAAATTGAAAAAATTTTTTGATTAACAAATCCAAAATAATCAAAAATTTTTTCAAAAAAAAAAAAAAAAAAAAAAAAAAAAAAAAAAAAAAAAACAAAACAAACAAAAAACAATAAAAAACGACAAATTGAAAAATTTTTTGTTTTACATCCATACAAACAAATTTTCAATACTAAAAAATTTTTTAAATGAAAAACAATTTTGAAAATACATAACACATTTACAAAACAATAGTATTTTACACATATATTTTAAAACATAAATTAATGACCAAACGTTACAAAAATTAAAGTATTAATTATTAATATTATGCAGATACAGAGTTTTGTTTTATAATTTTATGCACTAAATATCTATAATTTTGTGCAACATTCTCCGTATCTGCTTTAAAATTTATTCTTTTCGTTAATGGTACTTTAATTATTTGTAACATTTCTAACATATAACGACGTTTATAATTATTTTCTAAATTTAAAATTGAAACATTTTCAAAATTAGGATAGTGATTAACTTTAGAGCAATGCGAAGATAATGCTGTTTTTGGTAAACTAATATTATTCCTGTATTTCTGGTCTGACCTATGTCCTGCGATTCTAGTTTTCAATTTATTTTTTGTTGTGCCTACATAAACCTTATTACAATCCTCCTTATCATTACCGTTACAAGGAATTTTGTACACTACATTGGACATATTTAATTTTTGAATTTTATCCTTAGTTTTACTAAACAACCTATTTAATGTGTTTGTATTCTTATATGCCATTTTGTATTTATTTGTATCATAAATTTTTGAATTCTCTATTCTTTCAGACAAGACTGGTATATAAGTTATCGATTTATATATTTTCGGTTCCGTTTCACTACTTATAACTCTTTTCCTCCTATTATTAAATTTATTAATTAACCTATTAGTTAATCGTATTGGAAAATTGTTCTCAGTTAAAATATTTCTAATCTTTTCTTTATTCTTTCTATGGAATTCTTTGTCACTAATTGTTAAAATTCTCTCTATTAAATTATTGGCCGTGTTAATAATAATTCTATTTTGTTTAGAATAATAATTAATAATTCTACCTGAAGCAGTTGGTTTTTGGTACCAATCTATAACTAATTCTTTATTTCTTCTTATAATTAAAGTGTCTAAATATGGAAGTTTAGCATCACATTCCCTTTCAAAGGTAAATTTTATTGAAGGGTCAAACTCATTTAATGTTTCTAACATTTCGTTAATGGCAGATTCAGATATAATACAAAACAAATCATCTACATATTTTGTCATAATTTTTGGTTTAACATTTAATTTTTCAATAACATTATCTAACAATTTTTCCATAACAATATCTGCCACAATTGGAGAAGCTGGAGAGCCCATCGGAAGTCCTTTTTGCTGAATATATATCTTTTCGTTATACTGAAAATATCTATTATCTTCTATACAAAACTTTAGAATACGAAAAAATAAACCTTTCTCAATCTTTGTAAAATTTTTCAAAACATTCCATTTCTCTTCTATTGTGTTGATCGCCAAATCAACAGGAATACTTGGAAATAACGATACTACATCAAAAGAAATTAATTTTTCATAATCCTGCACATAAAGTTTTTTAATTTTTTCTTTAAATTCAATTGAATCTTTTATATTATACGTAGAACCCTCGGTGATCTTCTTCAATATGTTAGTAACATATTTACATAATTCATAAGATGGTGAATTAACAAATGAAAAAATTGGCCTTAAAGGATATTCCTCTTTGTGAATTTTTGGCAGTCCATATAACCTAGATGCAATAGCAATATTAGTTTTAAGCTTATTTCTCTCTGTAATATTGATAATTTTAAGTTTGAAAAGTTCTTCTACTAAATCATTATTAATCTTTATATATTTAAGAAAAAAAGTTCGAATAATAATAATCAATTTATTTAAATATTTATTATATAATACTTTACCTGTATTTTTAAGATTTCTAAGGAAAAATTTTTTTTGTTTTGTAGCACTCAAAAACCAAAAGATATTTAAGTTACAAAAATATCTTATGCAGCTTCCGCTTATTTCCATTTAGTTCCCGAAAATGACTTTAACCAGGCTACAGCTAAAAATTTGCATTATCCTTTGCTTATTGTTCCTTTATTTTTAACTTACTTACTTCACGTTTTTATTTATAATGGGTTTTTCAACAAGTTCGAAGTATACTTTTCAATCGTGGCAACATCAGCAACATGATAGCTTTGACATTTAATTTTTTGACGTATGCATAGTAGCCGCATTGACAATTGTTACAATGAATTCTATTTCACACGAAAATTGCACTAAAATAATTAAAATCCACTAATGAAAATGGTGGTTCTGTTAAAGTTGTATTCCGTAAAATTCGTGATAATTTCGGACAGCATAATCGTTCTTTTGAGACTGCTATTAAGAATTTAGTCATAAAATTTGAATTGACAAACTCGATACAAAATGTGCGACCATCACTACGTACAACCGGGTCGTTGAACTTTTATGAGTTAGTTATAAGTCGCGCTGTTGAATGAAATCCAAATTTGCCAATTCTTCGACGTTTTCAACAATTGGGGTTATCCAAACCACCACATGGCGAATTTTGCGTAGGGATTTGACTTTGAAGCCTTACAGGGTTCAACTGGTGCAGGAATTAAAGCCGACCAACCATTCACATCGCTCTAGATTCGTTCAATTCATTCAGGAACAATCGGCTGGTTTTCTGAAAAAAATAATTTTTCAGACGAAGCGCATTTTCACTTGTCAGGGTATGTCAACAAGCAAAATTGCCATATTTGGGCTTCTAAAATTCCTATAAAGATTATTGATAAACCGTTGCATGCTGAACGTGTCATTGTACGGCAGGCTATGTTGTCTGAAGGCCTGATTGGGCAGTTTTTTTTTCGAAGACGAGGCTGGATCCGGTAACGGTCAATGGATGACGCTATCGCTAATTGCAAATAATTTAATTTTGGTCTATTATTGAGGACATGAATATCACTGGTATGTGATTTCAACAGGAGTGTGCCACATGTTACACAGCCAATGAAACGATCAATTTATTGCAAATCAAATTTCCCGATCGCATAATTTCACGACAATCAGCAGTTAAGTGGCCAACCAGATCATGTGACTTAATACCACTGGATTATTTTTATGGGGTATGTTAAGGGCAGAGTCGATACGGAGCCAATCGAAATGATTTCAGCCTTTAAACTCAAAATGCTAGATATAATTAACGAAATAGGACCGCTATTATACCAAAAAGTGATTAAAAACTTTGATTAAAGAATCGACAATTGTCAAGGTGCGCGTAATGGACATTAGTCACATATCTTTTTAATTCATAATTTGCGAATTGTTTTCTTTTCGTAATACTATAAAAATTTAGATCATCTTAATCTAATTTTTTTATTTTAGGAAAACAACTACTTGTTGAAAAACCCTTTATTTCCTCTCAGTTTTAAGTCCAAGTCTTTGTTAATTGCTTGCCTGTTTTTAAGCCATCATATTTACTGTATTCCTTAGAATTTACTTAATTTTAGTCCTGTTTAAGGAATTTTTTTTAATTTCTTTTCTTTTTGCACTTTAAATAATTAAAGACGATCAATTTTCTTTAAAAATGTCTTTAGCAGAAAATTGATTATAGCTGCAGCTATTTAAAGTTACGAAGTAAGATGAATAAGCGCAACATTAAAAGCCATACTAATGAAAGATTTTACTATCCACAGAAACAGTTACATGCAAACAGAAATGCATAGTTAAGGATTCACACACAAAGACATTTTATAAGGACATTAAAATCTGCCATAGTTTGTTGATTACAGCTGAAGAAATTAACGTTAAGCTAAAAGAAATGAAGAAAGAAAATTGAGGATAAAATTTAACGAGCAAAGGTTTTTCTTAATAAAATGGAAGAAGTTTTTCGAAACGGCAACAGATTGTGGCAATAAGAGTTAAATAATTCCTTAAAGTTTTAATTCCTTAGAAAATTAAAGAAACTAATTTTACAACAGAGGCTTGGTAATTAATATAATTTTTTTTTTAAAAGTATAACTAAATAGCCACTATACCTGATAATAAATATATATTTAAACATTTTACTTCGCCAATAACATCTCCTATTTTAATACACTATCGCGTAAAACCAAAACTGAAACACTAAAATCTCAACAAAAAATTTTTGTTAACAAATTACAATTTACATTAACGACAAAATAATACAATAAAGAGACGACAGGACAATAACCAAAAAAAAGCAAATACAGAAACAGATGAATAAAAAAAAATTACAAAAAAAAAACCGGCGTCACCATCGTTGAGATGTCGCTTAAACATCCGTTTAAAATCAATGAGTGTGATGCAACAACGGAAATCGTACTTGTTAAATACAGGAAATTCATAATGAAAAAATGAAGGGAAACAACTAGAAAACAGTATATTGACTGTAACTAAAAACAGTAAACTTTTAGAAGAAATTAATTGAAAAACGAAATAAAGTTTGCTGTGCAAGCGGTAAGAAAAATTCAAATGAAAACAACAAAAGAAAGGAAATCAACGCCTCTATTAAGTATTTCTTTTAAAATCTAATTTGATTATAAATATTTTGAATACCAGTAAAAGGACACAAATTATTAAGAAATTGTTTAATGAGGAAAAGGATAGTAGAGGCCATAGAACAAAAATATTTTTACATAATAAATTCTATAAATTCCTTCTAATTCTAAAGAAACAGATATTTTATATGATAAATAAAGTATATTTTCAATGGATAAAATTTTTAAAAGAAATAAAATTGTTCTTAAAATATTCTTCTGATAATAGATTTGTTAAAAAATTTTACATTTATATTTTTATAATTTTATTATAAATTTTTTTTCGAAAAATTTTATTTTCTCTTTTTTTATATAATTCTACTGTACGTGTGTTGTGACTGAACTCCTCCTAAACGACTGGATCGATTTGCATAAATTTTGTTGTATACATTTGGGTGGTTTAGATTCACACTTTGGTCCAATTGCAAAAAGGGGCGTGGTACCTCCCATACAAACCACAAATTAAGAATCGAATATTTCTGCTCCTGCTAACGGTATTTAAACAGAATTTGGTATTTCGGTTGAGTGCAAGTTCTGCTGCAAATATAGGCGGCATTCGATAAAGACCCGTGATAATTCCCATACAAAACTTCTTTATGTATATAATTCTACGGTACGTGTGTATGTTACTAAATAAATTTTTTTTCATGCGTTTGGGTGCTACCTTGGATGGTTTACATTTACAAGCCAACCCGACAGATGGCGCTGCAGTCGGTATCCAGGTTACTCAACTACACTGCAACTACACGTCTGGATCGACTTGAATGAATTTTTGTGTATTCATTCATTCAATGCATTTAATTTTTTTGTGCGCTGTGTTTTGATATTATGTGGTATCGCATTTACGTAAATATTGAGCGTTATTTGCTTCAAAAATCCACACACGGCATAAATTCGTCGCCAGCCACAAACTGCCTCCAATGTGCATTGGCGGATGACGGTGAAAGCTCCAAAGTAACATAACCCGATTACGGCCGCCGTTTAAAAAGTCGCGGTTTGCATCGTTAATTGTTAGCGTTTCTTCTTTGCGATCTCACAAATTCGTTCTCAATGGGTCAGCTAGTACTTCATATATAAATAAATGCTTTGACACAGAAATTCACCTTTACGAAACTAAATAAGATAAAAATTTTTTATAAGTTTTGATTTTTTATAAAAATTCACTTTGCTTTTAGAATATTTAGAAAAAGCGTCTCGTTAATAACTATCTAGTTTTGTTAACGTTTTAATTTATATATTTTTTTTATATAAAGTGATCCAATTTTTTTAAATAATTTAGCTGGTATCTTAACTCATGGGCATTTCGTTATCAAATCCACATTTGCACTATTAAAAATTTGTAAGTTATTACTCATTAAAAATCGTACTATTCTTCAAGATTAATAAAATAAAACATATTTTTTTGTTTAACAAAATCTCACTTTTTCAATAAAAAAATGAAATTTTTGTCACCGCAATGTCAAGTGAGTTTCAGAAGTTAATTTCAAAACAAAGTGTTTATTTTTTTTATCAAAACAACATAAACTTGTTATTAAAATACTTTTTCTCTTCAAATGATAAAAATGTCACATCAACCTTTTTACTATAAGGTTATATTTTTTTGAAGAAAATAAATTTGGTTCGCCTAAATATTTCATATTTCTCTATCAAAAATTTACATTTTTCTATAAAAGTTTTTTTCTATAAAAGTTTTTTCCACTAATCGAAATATTACCCTAATATTGATTTGATGGGGAAGTGCTAGTTTTCATTAAAAAGTCACTATATCACAAAGTCACTATTTCCTCAAATAGTTCCTATTTTAATCTAGAGGTCATAAAATTATGCAAAAAGACACTTTTTTTATAAAAATTTTTTGTTTACTTTTTTATCCAAAAATCGAGTTTCGGCCTAATAAGGTCATTGTTTTCACCAGGCAGTTCTTTTTTGTTAAAAAAATTATCACAAAGTCGCTTTTTTCGACAAATAGACGCTTTTTTCTTCAAGAGGTCAGCCAATTCATGAAAAAAGCACTGCATTACTTTTATCAAAGTAATTTTTCATCAAAAAGTCACATTTTTTTCAATATAAAAGTATTAATCTCAATAATGGTCTTTTGAAATAAATTTATCACAAATATTTTTTATAAAAAATAATTTCCTGAAGAAGCTTTCCACAGGAAAGCGAAATATTAAAAATGCTTGTGATAAATCTATTTCAAAAGACCATTATTAAGATTAACACTTTTATAAAATAAAAAGTATTTTTTTTGTTTAACAAAATCTCACTTTTTCAATAAAAAAAAATTAATTTTTTGTCACCGAAATTTCAAGTAAGTTTCAGAAGTTAATTTTTTAATCAAAGTATTTATTTTTTTTATCAAAACAACAAAAACTTGTTGTTAAAATACTTTTTCTCACCAAAAGATAAAAATCTCACATCAAAAATTTTACACATCGTTCGCCTAAATATTTCGTATTTCTCTATCAAAAATGTATATTTTTCTATAAAAATTTTGTTAATATTTTCCACAAATCGAAATGTTGCCATAATATTGATTTGATCGGGACGTGCTAGTTTTCATTAAAAAATCGCTATATCAGAAAGTCGCTGTTTTCCTCAAATAGTTGCTATTTTAATCAAGAGGTCACAATATTATGCAAAAAGACCCTGTTTAAAATAAGTCACATTTTTTATTTACTTTTTTTACAAAAATCGAGTTTCGGCCAAATAAAGTCATTGTTTTCACCAAGTAATGCTTTTTTTCATTAAAAAATCACTTATGTATCACAAAGTCACTTTTTTCATCAAAAAGCAACTTCATGAAAAAGCACTGCATTACTTTTATCAAAGTAATTTTTTCATCAAAAAATCAGATTTTTCTTTAAAATGTCGCTTCTGCTATCAAAAGGTACTTTTTTTTTATAAAACAGTCACTTAATCCGAAATTGTCATCAAAAAGTCAGTTTTTGCACTAAGATGTACTAAAGTACTATTTTTAAAAAAAAGTCACTTTTTTAAAATAAAAGTCACTTTTTTAAAACAAAATCGGTTTCTTTAAAATGTCCCTATTTTCTTTTTTCTATCAAAAATTGCTATTTTTATAAAAACCCCCTTTTTTGGTAATCATAAAGTGTTACTTTTGTCCAAAAGTAACCTTTTTTTATACAAAATGTACTATCCGTGCTAAAACGTACTATTTTTATCATAACATCCCATTTTTAAAAAAAGCCACTTTATTTTTATTAAAAAGTATTATTTTTATAAAAAGTCCCTATTTTTATAATCATAAAGTATTACTTTTGTCTAAAAGTAACTTTTTTCATCAAAATGTAATATCTTTCATAAAAAGTACTATTTTTTTTATCAAAAAGTCACGTTTCAAAAACAGTCACTTGTTTATTTTAAACAAAATAAATATAAGTAAATATAAAATAAGGATATTTTGTCCTTAATTTTTTTTCAAAAATTCAATTTTATAAAAATTCAGTTCTTCAGTCATTATTTTTATCTAAAAGTAATTTTTTTCATCAAAATTGACTATTCTTGCCAAAAATTACTATTTTTATTAAAACATCAATTTTTAATCAAAATGCACTGTTAAGCACAAAGTAAGTTTCATCATCGAATAGATAATTTTTTCTTCAAAAGGTGAGCAAATCCATAAAAAATGTCATTATTTTATTATTTTTATCAAAGTTAATTTTGCATAAAAAAAGGAAAATTTTTATTTAAAACTTAATTGTTGTCATAAAAAGGTACTATTTTTATAAAATAGTTATTTTTAATCACAAAGCTATTTTCTTTTCAAAACGTAAATTTTTTCACCAAGAATTGTACATTCTTGTCAGTACTATCGAAAGTACTATTTTTATGAAAAAGTCAGGTTTTTAAAAATAAGTTACTTTCTTTAAAATGTCTATTTTTTTTATCAAAAAGTGCAATTTTTATAAAAAATCGCTTTTCTAATTATAAAGCATTATTTTTGTCCAATAGAAACTTTTTTCATCAAAATGTACTATCCTTGCTAAAGAGTACTATTTTCACTAAAATATAAATTTTTTAATTCAAAATGCGCTATTGATCACAAAGTCGCTTTTTAGATCGAAAAAGCACTTTTTTTCAAAAAGTCTCTTTTATTATTAAAATGTATTTTTATTATCATAGTTATTCTTATATAAAAAGGTCAAATCTTTATTTAAAATTTTATTATTGCCATTGAAAAGGTACTATTTTTATAAAAGAGTCACTATTAATCAGAAAAGACCATTTTTTCAAAAGGTCACTTTTTCTACCAAGAATTTTACATTCTTGTCAAAAAGTGCTATTTTTATGAAAAAGTCACCTCTTTAAAAATGAGTCGCTTTCTTTAAAATGTTCCTATTTTTTTTCAAAAGGTGGAATTGAAAAAACGTTTTTCTAATTATAAAGTTATTTATTTTTTTATTATTTTTTTTTTCATAAAGAAACTGTTTTATAAAAGTCACTTTCATTAAAACACCACTATTTTTTTATTAAAAAATGCTGCTTTTTATAAAATCACTTTTTTAATTATAAACCATTATTTTTGTACAAAAGTAATTTTTTTTATCGAAATGTTGTGTCCTTACTAAAAAGTACTATTTTTATTTAAAAGTCAATTTTTTTTATTTCGATCTTAAACTTTTCTATTTTATTAGCGAGTGGTATTTTTCTGTAAAATGTCACTATTTCATCGTAAAGTACCACTTTCAAGAAAGCCGGTTTTTTAATGATAAAGCACTATTTTTTATTAAAAAGTTACTTTTATTATCAAAATGAACTATTCTGGCTAAAAAAGTATTATTTTTTTTTATCAAAAAGTCACTTTTTTAATCAGAATGGCTTGTTTTTATCAAGAAGATATGTTTTATTAAAAAAAACCGATTTTGCTTTAAAATGTCAGTGGCATAAATACTTTTTGCTCTCAAAGCCAATTTGAAAATTTATTTCTTTTAAATGTAATTTTAAAACAATTACGTACTTTTATAAAAAAGAAACAAAAATTTTTTAATTAAAATTAATTACTTTTGTAAAAAATCTATTGTTGTTGTAAATTAAGTGCTGTTTGCCATTTTATTATTTCTTTTATTTTTTTTCCAATTGGCAATACTGACTAATTTATTTTTTTATTAATAATTTTCAGTTGCAAAATAATTTTAATTAAAAAGCAAATTCAATTGTTGTTCAAAAACATTTTTTTATTAGTCATTTTAGTTGATAAAACAAATTCCTTTGATATTTTTCAATGCTTTCGATGACAGCTTCTAGCAAAATGTTGATTGAAGGTGTGTCGGTAATATGTTCGTTGCCAGACATTAATTTCCGTTGACTACACAATTAAGTATTTGGTAGAAAAAAAATGAATGAATGTGATGAAATGAAATGAAGTGAACTGATTTGACAGGTTATAATTTTTTTTTGGAAATATTTAAACGAATTTTTGTAATAATTAAGACTTTAAGAGTACAACATATGATTTCTGCCCTACAGTGTGAAATATCGGGTGGCTGATCAATTTTAGTACACTAAAAAACTCAAATAACTTTTTTTTAAGTTTGTGCAATTTATTTTTTAGTAATTCATTTGAAAAATAACAGATTTATTTTAAAGTAATTCAATAAGTTTTAAAAATAATTCAATTCAAATCGCCTTCACCCTCGGTGACACATGTACCTGTAGTATTGCAACGGGAATTGCCTCAATTACCGTTCGAATGGATTGCTTTAAATCATCCAAATTTTTTGGATTTCTTTTATGAACTTCTTCTTTGAAATAACCCTACAAAAAAAAAATCGGGTTCAGTGAGGTCAGGAGACCTGGGAGGCCATCGGAATGGGGAGTTTCTTGATATCAGTTTATTAGGGAGTTTTTGCCGCAATTCTGTCATAACAGGCGTGGTTATGTGACAAGTTTCTCCATCTAATTGAAACCAAACAGCGTTGAAAGGAATTCGTTTTCGGCGTAATTTTGGAAAGAAAAATTCTTGTAACATCTTTAAGTAACGGTCTCCATTGACCGTAACAGTAAGACTGTTTTCTTCAAAGCAGTAAGGCCCGACAATGAATCTTAAAGAAACTGCATACCACACTGTGACATGAAGTGAATGTAATTGTATTTGATGGAGTATCCGTGGGTTAGAATTACTCCATATTCGACAATTTTGTTTGTTAACATTGTCCTTTAAATTAAAATGTGCCTCGTCAGACATAAAAATTTAGTTCAATACGTTTTCATTCTCTAAGGCTATTTAAATGATCTTCTCAGAAATTTCCAAGCAAATCGGGAAGTCTCTTGGGTTCATTTTGTTTGCTTATTGAATCTTATATGGAAACAAGTTTGAATCTTGGCGCAAAATTGTCTGCAGTGACTGTCTGCTGACACACATTTGAGCAGATAAGTTCTATATCGAAACTCGAGGATTCGATTTTATGGCAGCCACTACAGCAGCGATAGTTTCCTGCGTCCGAACTGAGAGTTTTCGATAATAAGGCCTTTTTGCGATTGTGCCGTGCTTGGCAAAATTTTTCACGAGCCTCATTATAGTCTTTTGCTAGGAGTAGTGCCACCAAACGGGCGCCTATAATCTCTTTGGTCGAAAAATCGTTGCACTATTCAAATTCTTGTTTCATTGTCCCAATTATTCATTTTAGTAAAATTTAAGGACCAATTTGTAAAATAAAATAAAAACGGAACAGGTTGGTTACACAGAAAATAAGTTATTACGTTTTTCTTTGGTAGCATCGGCCACCCTCTTTATAATCGAAAATTTATGGGAACATAAATACCATGTCGATAGGGTGGTCATATTTCCATTGCTCTTAATTTAATATTTATCCTCTTAAGACAAGCTAAAGTACAGTTTTTTTTAATAATTTTTAATTAAATACTCATATTATTTATTATTCAGGCTCATTTTTAAATCCGGCCACCAATTAAGAGCCATTTTTTCTTTTTGTTTTATTTCAACAAGGCAAATTTAAGTTGCAGTTTTCTGTTAACCCCATTGTTCATGTCATACAGCTGTTTCCATTAAAATTTGTTTAATATGCCTCAAATAATAAATTATACATGTGATGCTTTAGTTAAAGCTCATTTTTCTTTTTTTTTTCTTTTCTAGTGGATGCTGAATGCTGTTACAATGTCATAATAACATCAAGTTAAATATACGCACACAAACATAAAACAAAAATCTTTATTATGGTGTATGTGTGTCATTGTTGCTTTTCCAGCAACTCATAATTGTTGCAAATATGAACGTACCTAAATTTAACCAGTAACAATAACAAGCTCATTTTCATATTTTTTTTTAATATTTGTTTTTCTCTTAAATACTATATGTACGAGTTTTTGTTGTAGTTGCCTGTCAAAGTATAATCATGTGAAATATAACAAAAAACTATTTGTGTGTGCTTGTGCATGTTGAATAAAGTTAATTAATGAATTGTTAATGACATTTACAAACATGTTTAAAAACAAATTAAATATTCCACAAATACCTAGACACACTTGTATAGAAGTGTATAAGTGAGTATACAATAACATAATCTACTGACGTTTTACAGGGGCCTTGTTATAAAAGTGTAATCAGGTGGTTAAAGGCATTAATCATGCATTAGCATAATTTAAAAGTTTTATTAATTCTATTATTTAAGATTAAGATCTAAATATTGAACAACCTCAATCAATATTACAAAAGTTGTGGAGTCAGATTTATAACCAGGTGCTATTAGCAGGATATATAGGATGTTAGCTGACTTCTAGTTTTAATACATACTTAACTGTTTAATTAACACCTTGTATATTTGTATTCCCTTTCTCCTCTGCTATGGAATGGACACAACTGACTGTACGTATAAATTAACTCTGGTTGGATGAAGTGTTTAGGGTCTAGGATATTTCCTCTAAAAAAAAAAAAACCAACGAATGGAAACAAGAGCTTCAACTAGAAAGAGGGAGGACTTAAGTTACGCCGGTATTTCTAAAGAATTCAACTCTGGAAACTATTACGAACTTCAGCTACACAACTTTTATTTTGGATCAAAAGACAAACCTTCATAGGAGTGTGAACTTGCAGTTTTTTAACAGCTTAAGTTAACACTCACTTTATAAGGTTATATTCTGATTTTTTATTCTGATCACGTAGCAAGCAGCGAAAAAGTAACAAATATTAATACTTAAAATGGTTCGTTTAATTTGTAAAAGGCATGAACACCTCATTGCAAAAAAGCAAGCTGCACCGAACCACAGGCATGCATACATTAAATTTACTACCATGCGATACCCTCAGCACCGCTCCCAAGAGCACTTAATCTTGGTGCACACCTTCCCATCTTGATATGTACTTCTGGGAACAAAAGGTGATACCAGTGCCCTAGGCTGGCAGAAGCCTGAAATTGGAAGAATTCGACCCTTAAATTCCGATCAGTAACTTACCAACTGCTACCGCAGGAACGAGAAACTGAGGGGTCCTGTACTACAGGGTGTCCACTTAAAAATAAAAAAAAACTTCACGTTATTGAAATTATTTCTTTTTACTTTAGCTACACGTTACTGATAGTCAGTGGATAGGTTTTGACCTCTTTTTTCATAATTGATTTTAAGTACATGACGTGATAAGATTTACATCTGCACCTGGCCGTGGTCCTTAATCAGATGGTGGATCATTACCACTATAAATGAAAAGCAACGCCATTCACGCCCTAGAAGGCCTTCGGATATGTACATCCTCCGGTTATTCCTAGTAGCAATTTCGAAAGCCCGAAATGGGCCGCAGCCTTCACACCTTGTTGAAGAGTTGGAGACTTTCCAACTCCTGTTCCAGAACTTATGAAGCTTAATATAATTAAGAACACGACGGCATTCATACTCACTGGACCTGAACCATTCATTGTGTTCATTGTGAATGATCCGACCCACAAACTCAAACGAGTGCCTCGAAACACACAGCCAACACGATACTCCCGAAGGGCCTACCTCAATAATCAGTCAGAGAACAGCTAAATGCCTAAAAGACAAATAGCGGAACTCTGCGGGCTACTGATTCCCGTGGAAATATAATGGATTGTGCAGTTGACTTCTACTAGCCTTGAAGGGGACTGGACTCCCTTCTACCCCGCAAGACACCAGTCTAGATGGCTGTTGTAGAATCCATAAGACTATTCCAAGTACATTACATTATTGATGCCACGCTAAACTAAAGCTTGTACGCTAGCTTTAATATAGCATGGTAGATTGTGATAGAGATCAGTACCTAGCCGTTTGGCCCTAACTTGTCGGTGGTTTTACCACAGGATGAATACTAATATCTTGCAAAGCTCTAAACGTGCATTACCCCAGCTGGCAATTCCAGAATCATAGCAAGCACGGCCGTACGCTACTCCTTATTTAAGAACTGGAGACTATCTAAGCTCCTGTTGCACCGCAAGGACAAGAGACATTCTGTTGCAATGCAAAAGCACAATGGATACGAAAAAGTCATATCTTCTAGTGGTCTGAGTTAAAACTACAGGCAGCACTAATAACTACAGGGTGTTCGCTGGGAAGGTACATTACATTATTGATGCCACGCTAATTGTTTATAATTTTTAATTAAATGAAAGAGAATAGATCTTATATTGATAATTATTTTTATTTAACGTCGGCAATTATGTATGGAATACAATATCGTCTCTGTTAGCCTCACAAATGCAAGCTCTTTTGAGCTTATATTTCATTACATTCTCATACATTTCACGCGGTATTTCCTTAATTTCATCACGAACATAACGAATATTTTGGTTTTTTTTTTGGTTTGTTGGCTTAAAATGCGTTTTAGATATTCCCACAAAAAGTAGTCCGATGCAGTCAAATCAGGCGACAGCGGAATCCAATTAACATTACCATTTCCTAAAATAACTTGTTGTGGAAAGAGGTCTCGCAGTAATTCCATTGTAATCCTGCCTTTGTTCGATCTACCACCGTCTTATTGATACCACGTGTTAATCCAAATCTGTTGGTTTATCGAATATTTTTCTATAAATAAATTATTTGCCACTGGCGGCAAAACAAAGATTATTAAATGGCATTAACATGCGAAATTAATTCTACTAAAAGCAGTACGAATGTTTAATAATAATTTCCTTTTATCCAACAAGAACAATATTGGTCTGCATGTTCTCCATTATGACTAGTTTGTTAGTATGAACTAGTGACTTGGTCCTCCAGAATATGTACAATAAATATTAAGTCATGCCAGTTTAGAAAGCCATATTTCTTGAAATCAACTTAATGCTTAATTATAAATTCAATAGGTAAATGTTTGTGGTCGAAGTGTAGCACTTAGGGTCATTCCTTTGAAACCACAGCTCACTCAGATTATTGCATATTTTTAAATAAAACCTTATTGATCAAAAATGCAATCAATGTGTAAGAAATATTAAATGGGGTATATGTCGGGATACATCGAATTATTATTACAATATCCTTAAGAAAAAATTAATAATCTCAAAGAGTTTCGATTTTTTCATTAATATCTTTGTTGTTGTTTAATACTTATAGCATTTTTTAGAAGAGTGTATATCGCAGCTAGATTACTTCAAAAATGATCAGTCTTCGTTTGGTCTAACGGAATATAACCAACAGACAGACAATACAAAATCATTTGGCCATCAAAATAACATCAATTAACCATATAATATGTGAGTAGCATTTTTACATATTTCTGGCATACAATAGACTGACGATCATAGTTGCCCACATAATAGATGGGAAAATATGTTGCAAATGTTAATATATATTTGGATTAAATAGTTAGCAAAACGTTTTTCAAAGAGTTTTTTGCTAAAAGCGAATTGTACAGCACAAAAAGAAGCGATTTCTCTCTCATTCATATATATCTACATATTGTTACAGTGAACATAATATGGTTCTTGTGACCATGGTGTTTTTGCGAATATTTTGAGTCCTTTAGAGGTCTTCAAATCAAAATTAATTTCTGTTTTTACAGTCTACTACTTTACTATATATAAGGCTTTTCAACAAGAATCTTGTTTTTTAATTATGGCAACACCAACAACACGATAGTTTTGACATTTATTTTACACTTCGTAAAATTCGTGATTTTTTCGGAAAACATAACCGTTCTTCTGAGACCGTTATGAAGAATTTTGTTGCTATATTTTAGTCAAAATGCTCGAGAAATGTGCGAACAGCAACAGGTGTTCGACCGAATCGTTCAACTGAAAACATCCCAGCCGTGAGCCCCAGTGTTGAAGTAGATCCAAATTTATAAATTCCTTGACGTTCTCAACAATTGGGGTTAACCAAAAGCACCATGTGGGGATTACTGCATAGGGATTTGACTTTGAAGCCTTACCTGGTTCAACTAGTGCAGTAATTGAAACCTACCGACCATTGTCATTGTCCTAGATTAACTCAATTCATTCAAGAAAAACCGGCTGGTTTTTCGGAAAAATCAGTTTTTCAGATGAAGCCTATTTTCACTTGCCAAGGTATGTCAACAAGCAAAATTGCCGTATTTAGGCTTCTGAAAATCCTAGAGCTATTATTGAGAAGCCTCTTCATGCTCAACTTTTCACTACTGGTGCGCTATGTGGAGGTATGATTGCTCCGTTTTTTTTTTCAAAGATGAGGCTAGAAATGCGGTAACGGTCAATGGATGCCGCTATCGCGAAATGCTATCAACTCATTTTTGGCCTATTATGGATGACATGGTTTAAATAGGACGGTGCCACATGTCACACAGCCCATGCAACGATCAATTTATTGCAAATCAAATTGCGCGATCGCATAATTTCACGACAATCAGTAGTTAAGCGGCCAGCAATATCGTGTGATTTAACACCACTAGAATAATTTTTGTGCGGCTATGTAAGGACAGGATCTATACGGAGCTAATGGAATCGATCTCAGCCATAAAACAAAAAATCCGTAATGTGATTAACGAAATAAATCGCCATTTTGCCAAAAAAAAAAAATAATTAAACACTTTGATGAAAGAATCGGTATTTTTCAGCGTGGTCATGGTGGACATTTGCCATATATCATTTTTCATTCATAATTGCATTTCTTTTCGTAATACATTTTTTGTATTATTTTATTTTTCAAAACAAGGTTCTTGTTGAGAAACCCTTTACTATTTTTTATTTAACAGTTTTATTTTTGTAATTTTTCGAAATAATCAAAATTTAATAACAATTATTTTTTAATTTTACCTTTTCATTTTCATTTGCTAGTATTCGAGTCCAAAAAGATTTTGCTTTGATTAACCTTTGATGTTTTTATTGTTGTTTTACCATTGTAAAATTTCAAAGGATTTTATTATATTTTTCTTTGTTACTCAATAGTAGCAAACTATAAAATTTTAATACTCCCTAACTAAAGTATTCAAATGCAGAAGAGGCCTTGGTATTCTTTCGATTGAAGAGTTTCCTTTTCAATTGCTAATATTATGCTGAAGAACAATTTAATGCAAAAATACAAATATAAAATAACATGAGAACCGGAGTTCAAGAGACTTGTTTATGATTTTTAAGTGCTGCATGTTGTCCAATTGATATATTTGTTTCCTAAATTTCTTGAAATGTTTGCATGGCTTTTGCCATTTTGTTTTATGTCAATAAAATGCTTTTTCTGTTGTTGTATTCTAGGTTTATTATTATTGGAAATTGTATATTTGATTTGCCACAGTTGCACTTTACCTGTTTGGCATTTGAAGGTTTTTGAAATTTATACTTTTTCAGAGAATGATTGCTGTCATAGGATATTTGTATATTAAGAAACTGTTGATGATTTGAGAAGAGTAAAAAGCAATTATATTTGTTACACACATTTTTCTGCAAAGGAATTTTAGGAAAGTACATAAAGTTGAGTAAATAAAAATTGTTTCCTTTATGTCGTAAGTCATATTGTTGATAACGACGTTATTGACTTCAGCCTATTGGTTTTATAATCAAGTTTCTTTGTTCATTTGTAAAATCTTATTAACTTAACTTTAGGGTGTAAGGAGCTTCGAATGAGTACTTTTACTGTGGTGCAGCTCATAGTATTAAATTTACAAAAAGATTTTAGTTTTTTAATAAAGATTTTTCATTTATATCAAGTCTACTCGAATATCCTGTAGATATTGCAGAAATTAGTTATACTTGTGTTTGTAAATATTTTTAATTGAGATGGTAACACCTGATATGCAACGGACTCAATTTATCACCAGCTGCATAATCTTCAAATTTTGGATTGCATTCGAATATAAAAAATAGCAAGATCCGGAAAGAAGCTTCGCTCCTTAATGTCCAAATATATTTACAGAAAGGAAAAATATAATTTCTTTAGAGGGACTTTCCATTGATGACATGAGCCAACATACCGACTCGTGTTGACTTATCAGCCAACATAAACTGCTATATTTTCAACTTAGAAGGTACTCTTGACTCTGCTGTTTGGGAAATAAAAAGTTATAGTTGGTTTGTAAAACTAAAAATCTAAAAGGTTTAATTCTTTTGTTTTTAAAGAACGTTTTCATTTCACAGAAACTAAAATTTCAATAAAATTATTTATTTTTTAGTAGTTAATTATAAAGCACTAGGTCAATTTAATAAAAAGTTTTTTAAAAACTTTTATTTTTTATTAGTTTTTGGTTGGCATCATCAGGAAAACAAAAATAATGAACCAACCAACGGTGTGGCGAAATATCGAAAAAAAATAATAAAAAATAAAAGTTTTTTTTAAAAATTTTTTTATTAAATTGACCTAGTGCTTTATAATTAACTACTAAAAAATATTAAAAAGGTCAAAAAACTAGAACTATTATATAAAATTATTTATTATTATTAATAATTATTATTAATAATTTTTTTAAGCACAATTAAACAAATTTTAATTTCAATATTTCACCACACCATTAGGTGGCGTCTTCAGCATAAGAAAACAATTTTCTCAACAATAAATCAAATAACAATTGTGCAAAGAAATATTGCAAATAAAAATAAAATTTTTAATTTTTTTTGTATACACTTTTCTTTTCCCGAAGATACCACACAATAATGTGGTATATATAAAGACCTTGTCCTTAAAATGATTAAAGTGTTTGTATTTTTGGAAAGAATGTAATGCTGATTTATTTAAATATTTTAAAGTCACTCTGGATAAAATACTTACTCACCATAGACACATTCTCAATATCAGGCACAAAAACATAAGGACGTGTTATAGCCACCCACAATTTGATTGATGATGTAATGTGAACTGTGGACTTTTTTGCACAACTCTTAGAGTCTAAGAGTCTCTTTTCTGTATATCAGCTGAAATTTTACTGATAAGAGAATAGCTTATAAAGGGTGTATCATCAATGCAAATTTTTATTATTTATGAAGAGAAAAGTTCGACAATTATGAATGAAAAATGATATCTGGTAAATGTCCACCACGACCACGCTGACAGTTGTCGATTCTGTCATCAAAGTTTGTAATCACTTTTGGGCAAAATGTTGGTCCTATTTCGTTAATCGTGAAATCTTTTCGCTCCGTATAGATACAGCCCCACAAAAAATAATCCAGTGGTGTCACATCTCACGATCTTGATGGAATCTCACCATCATTACATGTGACATTCGGAGTAAAAGGGATTCCAGTACCCTAAACGCTGGCAGTAGCCAACTAGGAAACTCCATGCTATTTCCACGGGAATTAGTAAGACCCAAAATTCAGCTTTTTAACTGTTCTCTGCCTGATTATTAAAGTAGACCCTTCGGTAGCACAATGATGGTTTTGCGGTCCTTATGAAATGATTAAGGGGCCAGGATCATCTCACTTTTGACCAAGAACTCAGAGTTAATAATCCGCGTCCAGTGAGCATGCTTGTCATGTGTTATGGATCAGGAGTTGGATAGTCTCCAACTCTTCAGCAAGGAGTGGGGGTGGCGGCTTACTCCATAGTCTCGAAGTTGCAACTAGAAGTGACTAGAGGATAGAGATATCCGACGGCTTCCTAGGGCGATGATGACGCTATATATCACCCAAGTGGTTTGATCCACCTTCAGGTTATGGCTTACACTGCCAGGTCCTAATGTAAATCTTCTCACGCATGGCCACCTAACTGCTGATTGTCGTGAAATTTTATGATCAGAAAATTTGGTTTGCAATAAATTTACCGTGTCATCTTATTTAAACCAGATGTCAGTGATATCCACGTCATCAATAATAGGTTAAAATTAAGATGTTATCATAACGCAATAGCTGATCCGTTGATCGTTACCGGATTTACAGCTTCATCTTCAAAAAACAAAAAAAAAACGGCCCTGTCACGCCACACATAGCACACCATACAGTGACACGTTGAGCAGGCAAAGGCTTCTCTATAAATGAAAATGGGTTTCGTCTGAAAAAATGATTTTTTTCAGAAAAACCAGCCAGTTGTTCCTAAATGAATTGAGCGAATCTTCTTCGTTCGGCTTACTTTTTTGTACCAGTTGCACCTTGTAAGGCTTTAAAGTCAAATCTTTACGCAAAATTCGCCATGTGGTGGTTTTGTATAACCCAAATTATTGAGAAGGTAGAAGAATTGACAAATTCGGATCTGGCTCATGGCTGCAGTGTTTTTAATTGAACGACTCGATCGATACACGTTGGTGTTCGCACATTTTGTATCGATCCTGTCTAACCAAATTTAAGGACCAAATTCCCAAAAGAACGATTATGTTGTTCGAAAATATCACGAATTTTTCGAAATGTAACTTTAACAGCATCACCATTTTCATAGTGGATTTTAATTAATGCGGTTTTCGTGCGAAATTGAATTCGTTGTAACAATTTTCAATGCATCTACTACAAATACGTCAGAAAACTATTTGACAAAACTGTCATGTTGTTGGTATTGCCACAATTGAGAAACCCATTATAATAAACTTACAGTTGTTATGCAAAAGGCTTTCTTTAGGATTAGTCGGGGTAATTAGGCGATTATTTTTCTGGCGTCAGACAAATGTTGGAATTGGGCTGTGATTATCAATCTCGAGTTCAGCGTTCATATTGTCTTGAACCAATTTCGATGTGGTGTATATTATTCCATTTCTTTACCAGGACAAATAGTGTTCATTGTGGAAATTTCATTTTTTTAAATTCCATCATAACTAGCGCTCTGGTCACATGGTATCCAAAATATGCTATCTTTCAGTTAACACAAAAAACAGTACGTCAGGATAATATGTCAGCAAACATAATGCTAAAGTGTTTGCAAAGCGGGTTTTAAATGGAATTGTCAATGTAACAATTTTTTTGCTGCCTGAAATATTTTTCATTTATTTAAGCTTTTCTAAAAATGTCTTTAAATATTACTTAAAAATTTGCTGGTCCCCAAGAAACTTTAGCTCTTAAATGATATTGAAAAATTTCTACAAACTGTAATTAATTGCTTTTCTAAAAGGCAGCTGTTCTGATTACAGCAGCCTCCTTAAAAATTCAAAAATGTCATTTTAATCTTAAAAAGAGATTTTATTTAAAAACCATTCAAACCGAAACACATTTGTTTAACAAATTTCCTAAACAAATCAGTTCAAATTGAATTTCATATAAAAGTCATGCATCAAATCATTTCGGTTTATGTCCTTTGGAAAAACGAAAAAGGACTTAAATGAAATAAAGCAAAAGAAAATAAAAGTAAACGACAAAATTTTATTATCAAACACATTTGTCTTCCACTTGTCCAAAAATAAAGAAATGAGAAAAAGGGAATCGTTTGTTGACAACAATAAAAAAAAACATAATACAACAAACAAGGTTTCATAACACAAAAAACCTACACACACATATATATATATACATACGAGTATGAATACATCCCAAAATTCTATGTAATAAAAGTCCTTTAGAAGCATCTTCAGCATCACTCAAAAGTATGTTTAACACATAAAAGATGTTTTATTCTTAAAAAAAGGCTGTACGAGCATGTGTTGTTAACATTTATGGATGTGTGTGTGTGTGTATGTTTATACATGTTAAAATAAAAATATCAACAGGAAAGGAAATATTTGAGTTATATACACACTTATATATGTGTATACACATACACACATATCCACTCATATAAAAACCTTTATATGATTATTGTAAGTAGTTTGTATTATTTTTACAAAACATTTTGAAGACAATTTTGAAGACACTGACATGACCATGAAAGCAAGAAAAATAAATAACACAAAAATAATATAACAAAAATAACATCTAAAAAAATCCTTTAATACCCAACAGTAAACTAAACACATAATTTAATTTTCCAAAATACTTGAACAACACAGAAACCCAGAGAATGGTCAAAGGAAAATAAAAATAAAATAAAACGACAACTTCAAAAATAAAAAAAAAAAAATAAAAAGAAAAAGGGATTTTTTATGTTTTCTCTTTTCATTGTTAAAACTATTTTAAAGGTAAGAAATAATTTTATACAAATAACAGCATAACTCTGAAGAGACACTTTTGGGAATAACATAGAATTGTTGCCTTTGAAATAATAAATTTGCGACAAAAGTGAGGAAAAAAACCCATAAATTTTTGTAAAATTCAAAGGAATATATTTATTTAAAAAGTTTTGTTGCGCCAAAATAAATTCAGTCGCTGTTATGTAAATCCCCAACCCCGTGGGAAGTTTTTTATGGGCCTTTTTTCTATAAGTTTTGATATATCACTTTATTTTTAAAATTAACTTTTAGCACCTATTGGTATTGAAATAAGTTTTTAACCGACTCATAACAAATAATAATGTACTATTTGACATCATTTTTAAATAAGTCTAGGTTATTTGTAAGACTCTCGGGTTTTCTGTATAAAATTTACTAAAATCCATCGATGAGTTACATGAGCAGCAGTGACCTGAATGTGCATACAGTAGTATATTTCAATTTTGGATTAACAAATATTATTATAATTATTCAAAAAACTAAATGTATTACTGTGGAGATATGCTTTTCCCATATGGCCACTTCAAAACTGCTCTAATAGCTCATTTTACCTAAATTTTGTAGAGAAAAGTCCAGAACTTATAACGTGTGATTCACTTAGAGATACTTTTTTCAATAGCCTTTTTTTGACAGATCACGGGTAAGTCGTGTCATGCTGTCATGTTATTTTTGTTTAGTATTTTTTGACATTTCATTATGCAAAAACTTACGCGTAAACAACGTTGACAAATCGTTCAACTTTATTACGAAAATTCACGTTCTGTGAAGAATGTGTTTCGTAAACTTAGCTCAACTTGTGATCAACACAGTCAGCCTACTGAGCATACTATTCGCAACACCATTACCCATTTTGAGACCCAGCATTCATTATTGGATAATATTCGACCGAATAGACTACGCGTTCAGCATGCAGTGTAGGTGAAATCATCGGTCCATATTTTTAAAAAAATTATGCCGATGAGAACGTAACCGTCAATGGCGACCATTATTGTGCCATTATAACCAACTAGTTGATGCTTAAAATTGAAGCTCGTATAGTCGGCGACATTTGGTTTCAACAAGACGGCACCACTTCCCACACATCACATCAATCAATGGATTTATTGAGAGAACGCTTCCGGTTTGGGCCGGTCGATTGGCCACCATGATCGTGTGAATATAATAAGTCCCTGTGACCAATTGCCCGCTTAATATCTTGAGAAAACCAGGGCTTACTGTGCTTACAAATGCAAGATTTTACAAATGGTTTAAATTATGTTGCATAAATTGACGCTGGTCGACAACAGAAACAACGTTATATATCATACTCCAATCAATGTTACAAAACTCCCGTTATAAAATATTATAATTTACATTTTTAAAGTCTCAATAAGTAATAATTTGAGGAGATACATGTACATAAAATTTAAACGTGATAAAGATAAGATCATGGCAGGAGAAGCAACGAATTACGAATTACTACATGTTAAAATACTAATGGAAAACCACAAAATAAATCATTACTATATGTCACGTAGGTGAGATTATATATATATCCTCCAACAAAACAACGGCGAATAAATTCTAACAGAATTAAACACAATCCACAATAATATTACATACACTATGGAAAAAGAATAAGATAGAAACCTAAATTATCTTGACATCACAATAACAGAAGGAACTGGCTGTCTAAGCTTTAGTATTTGTAGAAAACCAACCATGATGGACCCAACATAAACTAGTAGCATTTAGACATATGATACACAGACTTAAGATAATCCCATTTACTCCAGAAAAGTACAGCAAGAAACTAAATACAATTTACACCATAACTCCATAACACCATAACTTAAAACAACGATCCAAAGCCACTATTATCGGCAAACTGCATAGACAAAACAACATTAGAAACACGAATAAAAAAGACAAAGAGACAATTGATAGAACACAGCGATACATGTTAACTTACGCAAGAGCAGACTTTGGTTCACGGCTACGATGTTTTCAGTTGAACGACCTGGTCGAACACGCGTTGGCGTTTGCACATTTTGCAGCGAGCCTGTCGACTTAATGAATAAATTCTTAATAGATGTCTCAGAAAGATGCTTATGTTATACAAAAATATCACGAATTTTACGAAATAACGGGTCTGCCATCTAACGTTTTTTTTTTTTTAAATTAGTGCTTATTTCGTGAATGGTAACACTTAACTCATGTTTGATTTGACAGATAATTAGTTTTATCCTTCCGCTAAACCAATATGGTTTGTATACGCTTGAAAAACGCTGTTGCAGAATGTTACAGAATGTGTGCGAAAATTGCGTATGGATTTTGGAAGAAGAGAAGCACCGTCAGTTCCGTATGTTGGTTATATTGTAAAAAAAGTGAAAGAAACTGGCATCCTCATCGATAAACCATAGCGTGAAAAGCCAAAAACAGTGCGTACACCCGAGAATATTGCTGCTGTGGCAGAAAGTGTGCGTGGAGCGCCATCAACATCAACTCACCGTCGTTGTCAACAATTGAACATTTCAGAGACATCATTGAGATGAATTTTGCATAAAGACCTTGGTATGACGTCATACAAAGTCCAATTGGTTCAGGAGTTGAAGTCAAGTGACCATCCAATGCGTTTTCGCTGCGCTTTGCAAAAAAATTATCTTTTCAGATGAAGCTCATTTTGATTTTGGCGGGTATGTAAACAAGCAAAATTGTCACATTTGGGGCACAGAAAACCCGCACGGATACATTGAAAAGTCGACGCATCCACAACGAGTCACTGCTTGGTGCGGATTTTGGTCCAGAGACATAATTGGCCGTTACAGTCAATGACGATCATTATCGGGCCATGTTGAACGAATTTTTGTTCACAGAAATTGAAGAGGAGAATATTGGCAACATTTGGTTTCAACAGGACGGCGCTATGTGCCACACAGCTGAAGCTATACTCGATGTTTTGCGCCTTTTTTTGAAGATGACATTATCAGCCGCAGAGCTGATATCGTTTGGCCACGTCGGAGCTGCGATTTGACACCGTTGGACTATTATTTGTGGGGTGCCGACAAGGCAGAGACAATTTACGCTTTAAAGGACAATATTCGTGAAGCCATTGGTGAAATACAGCTGCACACAATCGATAATGTTCTTGAAAATTGGACCGATTGCGTATGCTACTGCATGGCCAGCCGAGGCAGCCGTTTGTACGAAGTTATTTCCTATTATTAACCGGAAGGATTGTACTTTCTAATAAAAAAAGAAATATTAGAAAATATTCAGTAGTTTTGTTTACAGCATTTAAAACAAAAAAAAAACACGTTGTTCGGCGGACCCTTTACAACCACCAATTTCATAGTGAATTTTAATTATTTTATTGCGATTATCGTGCGAAATGTAACAATCGCCAATGCATCTATTACGAATACTTCAAGTAACTAAATGCCAAAACTGTATAATAAGTATTCTATTTTGGGCCAATTCTATTCATTTACCATCAAATGAAGTTTTATTCCTTAAAGCTAAAATAAATAATTAAATTATAATAAACTCTGCTGTAGTAATGATTTACAAAGCTGAGTTTATTACAGAAGTAACATAAAATTTACGATTGTTTCTTCTTTCAAACAGGAAAAAAAATATTTAATTTACTAAAACCATACTTCGAATGATAGAGATTTTCAAAAGCTTTTATTTTTAGAACAAAAATCTGATTCCACTTTCGCAAATTTTGTTTTTGTGAGACCATAATAAATCCCTTTCAAGGCTTACAAACTCTTTTTGAAATATTTATTTGCAAAATTTCTCATTTTGTCTGCTTCTACATCAGTTTTTTAAAAGCAAAAAACAATTTTTTTTGGGAAAATTGTTCTATCAAATAAGGTTTTTCTAAAGGGAAGATTTGTTTTACAGAAAAACTAGTTTTTATAAAAACACAAAATTATTTAATTCCATAAATAATTTTTTTTTTTCAAGCACAAGACTTTTATGTAAAAAATTAAGTTAATTTTTAATTTCAATATATGCACCACACCATTGGGTGGCATCATCAGACAAACAAAATTATATTTACAATCAAACTTAAGTTAATTTTTATACAAAAACCTAGTGCTTAAACAAACAAATTATATATAAAATATTAAAAAGGTCAAATAACTTCAATTATTATTATCCTTATTTCCAGCAAACAATTTTCAATAAATATTTTCCTAAAAATGCTAGCTGCTTTGAAATGTTTTTGCAAATAAAAAATAAAAAAAAATAAAAATCTCTAAATAACTAAAAATAATTTAATTAAAAAAATTAAATATGCAATTTAATTGTTGATAAAATACATTTTGTTTATTTTATTTTTCTACCAAAATTTTTATTCGTTTTTCTTTTCTTCTCGAATACGTATATTGTTTGCAACAAAAATTTTTAAAACAATTTATTTTTATCTTTAAATATTTTGTTATTTAAATTTACGGTATTTTTTAAGATTTTATATTTTTTGTTTTTGCTGTTGAAATTTTGCTTAATTTCAATATTTATTTTTAGAATTATTTAACTTTTAAAGCTCTTAAGCAGCTTCATTTCCTCTAAGGCCAAAATGTCAAGTGTCCTGTTGAAGTCAGTATCTGTATTTGCATGTGTGTATATATAAATACGTAAATTTACTAACACTTAAACATGCAATAAATATACACTTACATATTTGTTTATGCTCTAAATTTGTTTAATGTTTAATTTAGTAAAATTGTAAGTATTTGGTTTGATGTTTAGAGTGCTCTTGTCCATTAACTTCTATCGTGTTGATGGTCGAATTATTTTTGTGGTGCATGTGTGAGGTTCTTAAGAGTTTTAATTTTTTTGTAAACATTATTTTTATTTGAAACTATATTTGTGTTCTATTTTGCATGTCAACTGAAAGATGGCAAAAAAGTAGGCAAATTAAAGTTTACATATAACTAAATAATTTTTTTTTAATCTACGATAATTTGCGCTAGATTCCTTTTAAAATATTCAAAAAATATATTTGAACTGTCTTACTGCGAGGGAAGGACATAGCCATAGAGCCATTTTACTACTGTTCATATAGCTCATCAATGGATTTTAATTCAATTTTGTATAGAAAATTCAAGAGTCTTAAGGCCCAACTATATTATGCATATGCTGACTTAAGCCAACTTAAGCAACTGTGCAAATACTAAAAATCATATGTGGCAAGCTATAATGAACTTAAAAAACTTTTCGTCAAATGTGATTTGCTTAAGCAATGTATGAAACTGATCGCACATTCAATACGGAAACAGCTGATTGTACATGTGTTATAGATACTTCAGTAAACAAATTCCAATGAAGGGCGAAAGCAAAGAAATATTTTATCTGAATTTAATAGAAAATGTTCAAAGAAAAAATTGCTTATATGAGAAAAGAGATGCGTTTTATTATAACGGCAATTCAAAGGATCGAGTATGGAAAGAAAAGCAAGAAAAATGCAGTAAAAGTGAGTAATACCTTAGAGAATTCTGGTTGTGTTTTTCATCTTCATACTGGTATTAATTACATAAAGTTGCGAAGTGATTTGATTTACATCTGCACCGACTAGGTAGCCATAATCAGATGGTGGTCAAGCCACTATGTATAGTTTGGAACGTAACGCACGTCCTAAAAAGCCGAAGCTATAATTCTATGCAACAGAAACCTTCTAGTTGCAATTTTAATGATTCCAGGGCAGGGCTGTTAATCATCACATCCCGCTAAAGAGTTGGAGACTTTCCAACTCCTGTCCAGAACACATGTCTAGCATGCTCACTGGACTGCTTCATTCACTTTGCGTGTCACTATCAGTGAGATGATCCTGGCCACCACAATAACCATTATACTGTTATGGGGCCGCGAAACCACAACCACCACGATACTCCAATATAGGGGCCAACCTCAATAATCAGTCAGAGAACAGTTAAAGAGATAAATAACGAACTCTGCGGCTTACTGATTCCCGTGGAAATAAAGTGGAGTTTCCAGGTGGCAACCTGCCTGTCTTCAGGGGACTGGGCTCCCTTTTTCCCCAGTTGCACTGTGTCTAGATAGTGGAATTCTATAAAGACCATATTTATGTGCCCCCGGGGGCACATGAAAGTAACTACGGGAACGTTTCTGCAAGGAAATTAAGAGGATGGAAGCTCAATCAGGCAGTGGAATGCGATCGTCCCGCCAGTATAAGCATTTATATAGAATATTTTTTACTTTTTTACAATGTGAATTTTTATTTTGTAGTACTCGTGATAACGTTGAAGAACTAGACTCAAACTTGGAGTTTAATAACTTAAGGGCCTTTAAACATTTTAATTTCTTTTCCATTTATTTAACATACAATTTATAACGAAATTTAATTTTTTATTTGTTTATAAATTCAACTAGCGTGCCCGTGACTGCTTTGCAAATCATTTGTGGTTTGTTTTGTTGTGCAGCATTTTGTGTGCGCCAAAAGATTCAATCTTTCAAGAAAATTAGTCAGAAAGAGTCTTTTTCGTTTTTATGTTTTTTTAATAATATTATCTTTTTCACAATTCAATATTTTTCTGTGATTATATAATACGTCTTATTCTATTGCAATGCTTTTATATATACGAAATTCTTCGATCGATTTTGATTCGCCACATAGGCAAACAAAGTAGTTGGTTTATTAACACTTGAACATGATACATATAAATGATCTACCGAAAAACAGAAATAATTGCAAAAGCCGTTTAAAATCAAGCGGAAAATCTGGAGGAATCATAGGAATGCGTGGTATCAGCACACCCTGGCCCTTATATTTTCCTTTTAAAATTTTTGCTTCAATCACATTTTCATGACTAAATGTGTCCCATTGCAAAGGCGTGGCTACCAGATATTTCTAAGCAAAATAATTGGTACACTAACTTTCACTTGTAGGCGGTGGGGCGACAGTCCCGGTAACTCAAGCGAATTTTAAAATTCGACTGGATAATTTACAAAATCATCTTGATTGGTAACAAAGTCAACTGATTTTAGGTAAAAGTTTCCCCGGGAATGTTATTCAAAATTGTCACATTGATATCCGAAACATCTGCATTTTTCGCACACATTTCATTTGTTACAAAACATTGAGTCACAGTATTCAATGGAAAAAAAATTTTTTAAATTTTGAAAAATTTGTCTTGTTTCAAACACGCACTGTGGACGCACTATTGTACGTAAACACAGATACAAACCATCGAACGACCATTACAAAGGTACTGTGAAAATTTTGTGAAAATCCGACGGCGCATGTTGTCAAACACTGGCAACCAACGGACACCTATTTTGGGCTTAATTTTTATATATATAGATGATGAACACGGTTGCATTTTTTTTTAGTAATTTTGGCCCAAATAATACAAATCGCGAAATATGTGTAATTTTTCTTTCGTAATTTTCTTAAAACTATTAAAAAATGTATATTGGCTATACAGTTTATAATTATTAAACAACTTCTTGTTAATAAATTTCATTTATTTAGAAAGAAATTATTTTTTTGCAAAAGTACGAACAAAAAACAAATGTGCAACTGTGCATAATAATTTATATATTCATGTAAGTACATTATAGCCAGCTAAAAGTCTTCAATGATTTTCTTAGCAATTTTACAGACTTTTCGTTCAATTTTTGACATTAGCTTAAGCCAGCTTATGCATATTATAGTAAAGCCTTTATATCTTAAGCTAAATTGACTAAATGAGAGTGTTAATTAAACTAACATAGGAAAAAGATAACAAAACTCAAAAACACTTCTATATTTTATTTCATATTATTCCTCAGTTTTAAAGTTTTAAATGTACAAATTTAAATAAAATCTTAAGAGAGATATTCACCAGTAATATTAATCCAATTTTCTTCAAAGTTAGCAATTGATAGAAAATGGTCACCATCTGCGATTAACAAGAGGTATACTGAAAGATATACTGGGAAGGTTTTAGCAAAAGGATATAAGATATTGTTGAATACGAACATCCAAATAATTCCTTTATTTAAAACTTTGCTAAAAATCGATTTTATTCTCCAAAAAATTCTTGATCCAGAAGTTAAGAGATAAATTGATTAAGTCGAGGTAAATTGATTAAGCACATATCGATTATAGTTTGTTTGTAGAGAATAATCAATATATTACAACAGCTTTACCATAGCCCCCGGTATAGGCAGCTAGAAGAGCAGTGAACAAAACAAAATAAAATCATCAGTGTCTCATAATTAACTGTATTCGCATTGAATAACCCAGTTAGCATAATCAATTTGAGTTAAAGTGATTTGAAGGCCATTGAAGAATAACATTAGACTATAGCTGATATTGAAAAGCCCTCAGGTTACCATTTTTTTAAAAATAATTATTTTTATATAAACAAGAATGTGATTATCATGCATAAAAAGTTTGCTGTATTCAACCGTAATATGTTAAATTAATCGATGATAATTTAATCGATGACTAGTGATTATCATCCATAATAAAATATTTAATATTCATCTGCCGGGCTAAAAGTTTTGCTGTCAAAATCACTAGACACTTTGTAAAATTATGTGCAGTATGTCGGTGATAAATTCTCATATTTAATTAATATTCATTACCCGCAGTTTTTGTTTTTTCTCATATAATATAATATGCCCGACCGCATGCAAGTCTGTATGTATGCATCGGATATTTTATATAGAGGCATAGAACTTTAAGTTGACAAAAATATGTAATTGGCGGTCATTTTGTCAGCTGTCGTGTTATAAGTATGATTTGACATTTCAGCATGAACAGATTGACGCCTTAACAAAGTTTCCAAATGGTATAAATTTGGCCCAAAACCAGAATGTCATCGATATCGATTTTCTTAAGCGAATTTTGTTTAGCGGTGAAGCACACTTTTGTTTGAAAGGATATGTCACTAAGCCAAACCCTCATTTTTGGATTAATGATAATGCTGAAATGTATGTTGAAATATCGTTATATCCAGAAAAACTGACAGTGCATTATGGGCTGGTGGAATCATTGGTCCATACTTCTTTAAAAATTATGCTATTCTGAATGTTACAATCAATCGTGGCCGCTATTGCGCGATGATTATTAATTTTAATGCTCTTTAATTCAACAACCATAATGTGCAGGAGCTGTGGTTTCAACAAGATAACGCAATATGTTACACAGCTCCTACCACAACATGTCCTACGTTTCGGACATGTTAATTGGTTCCTATGCTATATATTCTAACGCCGCTAGACTGTTTTCTGTGGGGATATGAGAAGTTGCTAGTTTACGCCGATAATCCAGAAATAATTGACTACTTGGGTATCATTATTCCCCGCATTAGTGCAGATATACGGCTATAAGTAGCGAAAAATATCATCAATATATAGACCCACGCTCCAGCCAGCTGTGGCGGCCATATACCTGAAGTCATATATAAAGTATTGATACGTTTTATACATTTTTATAAACGTTTTGTTATATAGAATTATTTTATTGCAAAATAATAACGCAGTACATTAGAGTTATAAATTTAACGATTTATTCAGTTTCCATATACACAAAACAAACACTATGGTAACTTCACCACTGTAACGCCTGAAAACATACTTTATTATTTTGTTGTCTTTACTGAACGATGTCTCAACTTAAATTAATTCATTTGGCTAGCAAGTGGTGCTAACATACCTATGTTAAGTGGTTCTCGCATATACAAGCATATTCCAATACTACGTATGGGTTGAGCCAGAATATCAATTTAGTTATTAAATTTCATTTTATCTAATTTTGCGCTGACAAAATTTTACCTGCTGCAGCCAATCAAAATTAAGTTATAATTTTTGTCGATGTAGCACAGTTCGTGGGAAGAAAATCAAAAGTCAGTCTTGGCTACGAGGTCGTTAATACATATGACACGCGCAACACTAAATTCAGGTGTATTAATTGTTCTAAATACTGATCTTTAAATGAATGTTAAATAAAGAATTGTGTTTATCAATTCTTGAATAGATATTAAAAAAGTGAATTTTCCTTTACAGGGCAAAGTTGGTCGCGCCCTAACAAAATCAAAATTTTTTGCCCAACCCGAGCGGAAGAGCCTTAACTTATTGTAAAATTATCCCATATTGTTTTTATTATTATCATTTAGTGTAGGTGCCTGCTTAATTGTATGTTGTTTTTTGTTCTGTGCCAATTATTATTGTTTTCTGTTGTTTAGCTTATTTCGTGGAATTTCTTTAAAAGCATGTTGTTATTGTCTTGGGTGTCTAGGATTTTTTTAAAAAACTACACAGTTTGTAAAACACACAATAGGTCATTTCGTTTACTTTTCATTTACCGATACTTATTGTTTTTTAAACTTAAATGATTCATCTTTGCAACGGTATAATGACGGAATATTATCTTTCGAATAAACGAAGTTTTTTGATAATTCATAAAAATTTATCTCGGTTATCGGTATTTATGTACGCATCTTTATTTTAGTTAGTAACTGTTCTACACATATTTTGCTTAAGTTCACTTAAGTTATTTTATGAAAAGTATAGTTGTGTCTTAAAGTAAATTTCTACTTTTCTGAAAATTTATTTTAAGGTTATTTAAGCTGAAAGTTTTTTGCTTTTCATCACCATAAAAATGTTTAAATAGTTCTTCATGTTTCTGGATACAATTTCATGTCATTAAACTTTCTTCTTTTTTATTCCTTATTGCAGCTATTTCTGCAAAACGTCATTTATTTTCCTTGTTGTTAATCTTATTTTATAATTAAGATCTTTATTTTTGCAGTTTTTATTTGCATTGATTTAATTAAAATTGTAAAAAGAAGATCTTTAATTAAAAATCTCTGTCTCTTTTCACTTAAATAACAACGCATATACGCATTTATTCCTTATTCCCTACAATATATATTCCATGCAATCGAACAAATAAAAAAAATCGTTTTTGCAATTTGCATGTGGGTTTATTTATTTAAAAGAATGAAATTATATTGGCCTTAATTTATGGCAAAAAATCAAGTAGTGATTTATTACTCTGCTCCTGCTGCTCCTGCTGCTCCTGCTGCTCCTGCTGCCACAAATGTTTTATCATGTTTTTTCGTTTTTGCTGATTTTACTCTGGTCATTGCTATTTGCTGTTACTTAAACTTTAGCCAGAGTATATAAAAGAAATGATATTCTACATTTAAAGTTTTATGTTTTAACCTTTTCTCCTTTATCCTGTTCTTAGAACATGTCCTTATTGTTTTTAATTTAAATTTCTATTTATTGACTTTTTATGCTTTTGTGCACTCAAACTTGCTTCTTGTTATTTCTTCTATGTTAAAGAAGTCAACTTAAAATTGTTCAGATAAAATGTTTGGTCCAAAATAAAACTGATAAACAATACACCTAAATGACATTGAAGTTCAATCATGTGTCTAAAATACATTTTTTCTACTTTTATATAAAAGTTTGTCATCTTTCGTAGAGAAAATGAGTCAAATATTTTATTTTATTTATGGCTGCTATAAAATGAACATCATTGATAAGAGTAGAAAGTTAAATTTGAACCTAATCATGCAAGAGATGAAATTATATAATAGAAGAAGGGTAATGAGGACAGAATAGAAGCAGCTGATGCTCTCAATAAGCCCATTAAGTACTAAGTTTTTAATTTTCTTTTTGTAAATGGTTAAGAAAATGTGTCCTTCCATATTTTGAATTGCTCACAGTAAAATCGAATGCATTACCTGACAGCAAATTAAGCGCATTATGATTATGAGGTAATAAAACAATCAGTCAGTTGCCTTTATTATAGTGTTTTAAATTTGGAATAGCTCAACGTTCAAAAGACCTTTAAGTGATATTTTATTTCTAAAAGAATATATTTGTTACGTTGATTCCGTTTAATAAACGCATTTTTATACTTCAAAATATTAACACAACACTCTAGAGTTTTTAAATTAAATTAAACGATTTATTCAGTTTAAACACATAAAAAATAAACACAATAAAAACTTCACCATTGTAAGGCATAAAAAGTCCTTAAATAATAAAGTCTCTGCTCAACGACGTTCCACTTGAAGCAATTAGTTTACTTAGCAGTTAGCCTACATATCTGTTTTAACCGATTCTCGCATATGTAAGAACATTCTACTTTAACATTACCCCATATTGTTGTTGTTATTATCATTAAGCATAAATGCCTGGTTGGCTGTCCGTTTAATTTTTGTTGTTTTAGTTCTTTTTGTTTTCTGTTGTTTAGCTTATTTGGTAGAATTTCTTAAAAGCATATTTGTAAAAGACACAATAGGTCTTTTCGTTTACTTTTTCACTAATATAATTATTTTAAATTTAACTTTTAAAATTTTAACAAAATATCGTCGTAACAATATTTTAAACAAAAGAAAAAAGACAACGAATTATTTGGTTATTTTAAGCTTAAGTTACAGAGTATTTTAACTACTCGCATATTCGTTTTTAAAAATATATCGAATAAATAATCTCTCTGGATAATACACAGTCGAATTAATTTGCTTAAATTCCCGGATAAAGTTTGAAAAATTTTCTTTTAATAAAAAATAAAATACAAAAAAATTCTACTAAAAAAAAATTTCACAAAAACGTCAAATATTTGAATTAATAAAAGATGTCTTAAGCTACTTCCTCTTCCTTAAACAGGCGCTTCATTTATGACAATCTTTATTAACTCACGCCTAAAGCTATGCTATTTCCTTTAAAAGTAGTAATAATAGAAGTAGACCAGCTTTAACACAACTAAAAAAGAAGTTAAATTAATCTTAAATAGTTTGCTGTGCTATTTAAAATAACAATGTGGCTTAAACACATATAATTTATTGCCGTTTAGAAAAAGATAATTTAGCTCATCGGTCTTTGTTATTTTCCATAACATTATCTAAAATTAATTTGTGTATTTTTTTACCCAGATTTTGCAACTAAAAACAAAAATTTTTTGTTATATTTCCTTATAAATGATTTGCACCTCTAATAAACTTTTAGAGACTTCAACCATTAAATCAAAATAATTATTCTTACTTATTAATTAAAAAACAAAGAAACTAAAATAGTGGTTTTATTTGAAAAAGTTAAAGAACTAGAAGAAAAAGGATGAAACACTGCCACCATTAACAAGCTGTCAACACATGACGTCATATAGTGAACAAAATCTAGAAACGATTTACTGCTGGTTGTAAACTACAACCACATGAAGATGCAACAAACGTTAGTTGTATATCTGTCGTGTGTGTGTGTGTGTATGGCTTTGTGTGTATGAGCATTTTCATTGTGTTCATGTATGAGGTTTCCTGTACCGATGCAGCCATATTAATAAGGTGTGTTGCATCTACCATGAAATTTTATAAAATAGAGAAATTAAAGAAAGTTTTCCAAATTTTATAATACTTTTGCTGAGCAACGTATAAAACGTTGGAAAATTGTACATTAAGGAATATAATTTTTCCCTCGCATTTTATTTTTATAACGAGGTAAAAGTTAGTGTAAAAGCGCAAAAATGTGTATGGCTGTGCAATAGACTGTAAAGCAAAATGTTATATTTGCTGTTGGTAAAATGATTGTGAGTGGTGTGTGTGTGTGTGTGTGTGTGTGTGTGCGTGTTTGCGAATCCTTGCTAAAGAAATTTTATTTATATGGCATCTTTTGTAAGTTTGTATAGATGCAGGTGTGCAGATGTGTGTATGCCAAAGCTTATTAAGAAAATCATGTGTCACGTGATATATTGTGGCGTAAAAGCACCTTTAAATTTCAAACTTCATGCTTTGATATATATATTTTTCTTCTATGGAAAATGCAGGGAGGGATTGAAGTTGCTGTAACAGTCCAATCACGCCTCCAGACCATTTTCCGAAAAACCAGCCGGCTATTCTTGAATGAATGGTCGGCCGGCTTCAATTCTAGCACCAGTTGAAAGTTTAAAGTCAAAGCACTACGAAAAATTCACCATGTTGTGGTTTTGGATAACTCCAACTGTTGAGAAGGAGCCCCCCCCCCCCGGGGGGTACATATATATGGTCTTTGTAAAAGCAACAACTTGACATGTGCAACTGGGGGAAAAAGGGGGCCCAGTCCCCTGAAGTTAGCAGGGGGACAACTGGAAACTCCACTTTATTTCCACGGGAATCACCCGCAGAGTTCCGTTATTTGTCTCTTTAGACACTTCACTGTTCTCTGGCTGATTATTAAGGTTGGCCTTTTATGGGATTATCGTGGTGGTTGTGGTTTCGCGGCTCCATGTCAGTTTATGGTTCTATGGTGGCCAGGATCATTTCGCCGTAAATGACACGCTAGGTGAATGATCCAGTCCAGTAGGCATGCTAGACATGTGCTCTGGACAAGAGTTGGAAAGTCTCCACTATTAAATAAGGAGTGATGGTTTGCAGCCCTGCTCTGGCATCATCGAAGTTGCAACTAGGAAAGGCCTGTTACTAGAATTAGTCTTCCGCTTCCTAGGACGTGCTTGACGTTGCTTTTCATTCACAGTGGTTTGACCACCATCTGATTAAGGCTCACTGCCAGGTGCAGATGTAAATCTTATCACGTTTGTTGAGAAGGAGGAATCGACAAATTTGATTCTGATCACAACTACGACGTTTTCTGCTAGCACATCTTGCATCGAGTCTGTCGACTCAAATTTAACGATTAAATTTTAAATAGCGGTCTTAGAAGGACAATTATGTTGTGCGGAAATATAACTTTAATAGAACCACCATTTTCGTAATGGATTTTTGTTATTTTAAAGCGATTTTCGGGCAAAATTGAGTTCATTATAACAATTGCCAATGCGTCTACTACGAAGACGTTAAAAATCTAAATTTCAAAACTATCATGAGGTTGGTATTGCCACAAGTGAAAAACAAACTTCTTGTTGAAAAACCTAGAATTTAGTAAAGTATGGAGCACTATGAAGCATCTAATATAAAAATAACTAATCTAATAATATAGGGTCCGCCATCTGAAGTTTTTTTTCAACTAGTGCTTATTTCGTGAAAGGTAATACTTAGCTCATGTTTGATTTGACCGATAATTAGTTTTATTCTTTCGCTGAACGAATATGGTTGTGTGTATATGCTTGAAGAACGCTTCGCTAAGTGGGCCTGCGATAGACTTACATAAGATGCCGATTTTGCAAAAAAAAAAATCATCTTCTCAGATGAAGCTCATTGATCTTGGCGGGTATGAAAACAAGCGAAAGTGTCGCATTTGTGGCATAGAAAACGCGCACGCATACATTTAAAAGCCAACGCATTAAAAACGAGTCACTGTTTGGTGTGAATTTTGGTTCAGAGGCATAATTGGGCCATTTGTCAGGAGTGGCCGTTACAGTCAATGGCGATCGTTATCGGCCAAGCAATTTTCGGGCCATGCTGAATGAATTTTTGTTCACAAAAATTTAAGAGGAGGATATTGGCAACATTTGGTTTCAACAGGAGAGCGCTACGTGCCACACAGCCGAAGCTTTGTTGTTTTGTTTATAGCATTTAAAACAAACAAAAAAAATATTTGGCGGACCCTATACTAGCAGGTCCGTTCAACTAGAAGTGTGGGATACCAGTATGTTGGCATTCCTTTAATATTTATTAGTTATTCAAACCTTTTTTTCTCATACCAAATGAGATACAGGAGCTGTTGATGTGAAAAAATATATTCTCGTAAGTGTTCTATTCATGAACTATAGTTCAATCTTTCACTTCATTCTTTATAAGATTTATATTTTAATTTACTTCAAAGAGGCTTGATAGCCTGCAAACAAACTTATGTAGGACAAACTGGACGAACGCTAAAAATAAGGTTTACAGAACACATACGCTCATACAAACGGAAAAGAGAAGATTCCAACTTTGTATTACACCTTGACACTCACGGACACACACCAAGGGAAATAGATGAATGTATGACATTACTACATCCTAGCAAAAACAAAAAAGGACGAATACTAGACATTCTTGAAAACGTGGAAATCTACAAAACAAAAACTTTCAACAATGACATTATAAAAGAACAGGTTAACACGACCTCAGACACAATTTGCACACCATTAAAACTACTCATGCAAACGGGCAAACGAAACGCACACTCAGACGGCCACCCGTATCTAGATAATAATAAAACACGGAGGTATCGATAAATTCACTTTGCATAAAAATGCCAGGTGGCTGGCATTCTGCTTACCTGAATAGATACGAACCTAACAACAGAACTGCCTGAACGCCAAAACTAACACTGGTGAGTCTCGTAAACAACAACGCGGCTTGAGAATGATGCATACGCATCGAAAGCGCTCGCCTTCGACTACAATTCAGCCAGTTAGGACAGCAAATAGCAATATTATTTCATTTACTGGCGGAGGAGTAAATAAACAACATAATACTAGGCTTGATAGCATGTACGAAAATGTTATTTTATAATAAAAATTTGTATATAATAAAATATATTTTGTATAATATATTTTTATGCTTCAAATTTACACTTTTTTATAATTAAAAAGAAAAATACGGCCACCAGGAGAATTAGTTGAGGCCTTGAAATAGTTACGAAATATATCCAAATTAACAAGCACTGAACACCATGTTATCCAGAAGTATGTATTTTATATTATTTTTAGAAATTTGTATTGTTGTATTTATACACAATATACTGGTATACTACACCCAACTAATCATATACATGCCTAAAGTATATTTGTGTTTTAAAAAGTGATAAATTTCTGGCTGTGAAACTGCAGCTACTGTTGCTTTATTATTTCCTTAGATGAGTATCTTTGTAATTTCTTAAAAAAAAAAATAAACAAACACGCTGAGCATAAGCACCATTTCTAATTATCTAAGGGATTAGCTTAATTGGTAACAAGCGTACTTCCTGCCATTTATAAACCTCAAAAAAAAAAAAAGAAAAAATATATTTAGATATGAAATGTTCAAACACTTTAACATACTTCTTGACATATTTGTCTACATGTGTCTAAATATTTGTATATATGAGTGAAGGTTCATTGTGTTAATGTCCTGGTACTCCTTGCATTTGCTTGAATTCTAGCAGACTTTGTTAAATCCGTTCATTTTACTTGTTACATACATAAACATCCAGTCAGGCTGGCAATTTTTGACTGTCTTTTAGTTTTATAAGGGCACAGCATGATGCAGAAAATTTTGTTTTACTTTATTATTTTCTCACAATTTTTAGTTGCATGTTGTATTGCAGTGTAGCGTAAAGTCTGATGCAAACTGAATATCTTTTTTTTTTTTTGTGATTAAAAAAGTGGTGTTCATTTAAACAACAATAAACAAAAGAAGCCTATTCTTGTATTTTTTTTTTGTTAATGAAATAGGTCAGTTCAGGATACCATTGCTGTTTTGGAAATTTCGTTTTTATTAAAGCATTAATCCCTGAGGGTGTGCAGCATATCACTCGAAAATATAAATAGTAAAGTAAACCGCTTAATAATTTTTAAACTTATATATCTGCCTAACTGAATGATTGCTTAGTTTAGTGATGGGCGAACTTTTTGGGTGGCGGGCCAATAAATTTAAAAAATCTTGCGGCGGGCCATTAAAATAAAAAAAAAACATAGAGGGTCATTCATTAAAAAATTATGGGGTTGCTGTTCAATTAAAAGTTCGGTTTATGCTATATATTTATTAGTTATGTTACGTAATATTTTAAAACAACATAAAAATTTTATAAGATACGGTTTATTATGATTTTAAGATTTTCCAGATGTATGGGAAGCATGGATCTGTTTCTGACTTGACATAATTTCCTGAAAATCTGGTTCCAGCTGGGAGGATGCCACTTTTAATAAATTAAATAGACTCTCGTCTGACAGAAGAAACCGATTTTTTATTTAATTTTTTCTGTCTGCATTTCATTACTGAAAAGGCCTGTTCACATAAATATGAGGAAGCAAACATTGCCATAATTTTCTGCGCATGATTAACTAGCTTTGGAAACTCATCTTTTGGTAAGGATTTATAGAGATTAAGCTTATCTGTATTTAAAAATAGCTGTTTTAAATTATTATTACGTTGCAATTCTATAATTTTAATATTAATTTTAATTAACATTAAAAGGCATTGAAAAAATATCTAAACATGGTTGGATTTTTTTAAAGTCAGCAAATCTGGCCTCAATTTCTGAATACAGTTTTAATAAAGATTGTGAAAAGACTTTTAACTTCTCTTCACTCACAGGCCTCAAAGAATTAAGTCTCGGAAAATGAGTAAAATCATTTTTTCCCAAACATTTAGAAAATATAAACAATTGAGTTTTAAAAGACCTCAAACTGCCCCAAGTTTCATCTATAAATTGATTTCTTCCCTGTAACTTCTTGTTCAGTTTAGTATAGTGCTCGAGTAAATCCGTGAAAAAAGCAAACTCGATGCACCGATTCTCCAATCTAATCCTCTAATATTTCCCACTCATCCCAAATTTCAGTTTTGGTTTTTAGAAAAAATTTAATTTCTTCGAGAAGACTCCAAACTCACGAGAAGGCATGCCCACAACTCAGCCACCTCATCTATGTATAATAAAAGCTCTTGAAATTGTCGATGTAACAAACCACGGGATTGAATGGTATTTATTAATTTTAAAATAATATTAAGTACGTGGTTAATATCCAAGGCAGCCTTGTAAAGAACATCTTGGTGGATTATACAATGTAAAAAAATTGTTTCGCTTTCAGGATTCTGACTTTTGTAAACTCCTGCAAACCCCGTATTTTTTCCCACCATGTTAGGTGCTGCATCAGTTGTTAAATTAATTAATTTGGAAATTGGGGCATTAAGAGATTAGATTCCATCCCCTCTCTAAATTCATCATAAAATATTTTTCATCGACTCCTCTGATAAAAATTACAAGTTGGGCTGTATCACTCCTGTCAACACTCTCGTCCATAGTGACTGAAAAATACTTAAACTTTTTAAGACGACCATCGAGTTGATTGGTTAAATTAGAAGAAATCGCTTCAATTCTTTTTGTGACCGTTCTACGTGACAGCCCTATGGATTCGAAATCTTTTACCTTTTCTGGGCATAACACTTTTCCAATGCTTATTAACACAGCCTTAATAAATTCTCCTTCAGAAAACGGTTTGTTACTTTTTGCTATTTCATAGGCAACAATGTGACCAGCTAACGTGGAGGATCGCTGGACACTTCTTTGATTTTTAAAAAACATTTGCTGACTAGATATTTTTCTTTTCAATTCCTCCTAATGAACTTTCTTGTCTTCATCTGTCATTTTATAGTACTTCGACCCAAGAAGATGTTTTGAATTAAAGTGCCTAGCGAGATTATAATCTTTTAGTACAGCTACCGGTTCTTGGCAGATAAGACAAATAGGTTTTTGGTTATATTCCATTAAAAAGTACTTCCATGTCCACTCCTCTTGAAATACTCAACATTCCGAATAAATTTTTCTCTTTCTATTTTCGATTGGCATTTATGGGGGTATTTACAATACACTTTATTATTTTAATTACACAAATAAAACTGTACGTTGGCAACTTTATAATTTGACTTCACAATTTATTCTTTACGTCACGAGATTTACGCTTTTACTGATTGCTGATTAATCCATCGCTGGCCCTTTTATATTTGTTGCGCTTGTTGTCTCGAATATTCAAGAATCTTCTAGATCTCACATATAATAGTTGTTGTTATGTTATACGTTCAGTTTTCTATATTAGTTGTTAGTGTTTTATGATGTTTATGTTTCTTCCTGGAATATTGCATCAGAAAGTTGTTGTTCTCTTGTGTGTACAATATTTCCTAGAAAACTACGCATTTTGGACACAATACAATAGGTCTGTCTATATTAGTTGTTTTGTTTCATGCTTTTTAAAATTCTTCTTGGACTATTGTATAAGAAAGTTGTTGTTGTCTTGTGTGTACAATATTTCCGAGAAAACTACGCAGTTTGTACACAATATAATATGAAAACATAGCATTTTTTTTGCTAAATTTGTCAATTTATATATTTTTTTAAAACATAATGTAAATTTAGTTTTTGGGCATAATTTTTTAATAGGTGATTCATTTTTTTTGAAAAACGCTCAGCGGGCCGGACTAAAACCCCTCGGTGGCCGGATGTGGCCGGCTGGCCGTAGTTCGCCCATCACTGGTTTAGTTGGTCACAAAATAAAATGACAAATTACTTTCATCTTAGTTGGTTCTCATGCTAGTTGGATATAAAATCTAGTGTAAGCTTCGCCTAGAAGTATACTATAGACAAAAATAAAAGAAAAGATTTGGTTTCCAAGCTTCAATAATGAACAAAAAAGTGCAAGGCTTAACTCAAGGAAACTTTTCAAGTGGCACAAATTGTGAAATATCTAACGACATAATTTCTTAGCGAATCACAAGCCTTTACCGGCTCGATATCACACTTTATGGTTTAATTTGAACAAATAAATAATTCATTTCCTGAACTCTGCTGTAACAATTGAGTTGAGCTAAGGGATTGAGTGCAACCAGCAGTTATTGACTGACTGCCTTCTCCTGTCTTGCTGCTGCTGCTGTTGCTAATATGCTGCTTATTATGAATCATTTTAACATGCATCAGCTGCTTTATATAATTGCATTAAAATATAAATTTTTTTACACTTTTAACAAACAGTAATGGTAAACATTGTTATGGTTTCAATTTTCAAGAAAAAAGAAACACACACACACACAGAAAGTTGTATAAAAAAGATATTTGCTTCGTTGATTTTGCAAGTATGAGGATGTTTCCCAAATAGAACAGCACAATTTTCAAATCTAAATCAAAAGTTATACATAACGATGTGGAGCATGTTGAAATGTGTATGTGTTAGTAAATGTCTGGTTTGTTTGCTGTTTGCTTATTAATACTAAATGTAGACTTTAAAGTAGACTTTTCTATGCGATTGTATAACATTAGTGATCTTTGCTTTACCACATGTACTCATGCATTAAGATTAAAATTAACAACAACAAAAAAAAAGAATTTTTTTATATGCCTGGATTTGTATGCGTTTGTGTATAAATCAGAATTCAATACTGAAAGTTCATGGATGTGTGCATGTGAATATAGTTTTACTTTAGTGTTAGTTGTTTGTATTTTTTTCTTCTTCCAGTTTTTCAATTTTTTGTTTTTTTTTTGGTTTTGTCGCTTCAGTGGTTTAGCTACTGCATGATGCATGTGATTCCTTTTATTTTTTGTTGTTGTATTTTTCTTTCTCCATTCCATTGTGGCTACAACTTATGCTGCTGAAGGAATAAAATTTGTGTAGCTGTTTTTTGCTCTCATTTTCTAGTTTAAAATTTAACATTTTATGTTTAATTGTTTGTGTAGCTGAGTAGAGCTTATTAAAGCCATTATTAGTAATTGCCTGTTTTTAGGCGCCATTCGAATACATGTCATTTGTAATCTTGTGCCTAACACGCTAGCCATTTTGTGGCAAAGGCGTTAATTTTTCTATTTTCTTTAAGTGTTTCCTCTGACAATTTAACAAATTTTGGGACTAACATTTTATAGGAAATCCGCACTTTTTGGTGGCACATATTGTGTTCAATCTCCTAAAGATAGGTTTTAAATAAAAAAAAATAAAATTAAAATTGTTTTTGTTATTTAAATACATAATTATCTTGGTAAAATTGTAATAAGCCAGAGCATTTAATAAAAATCTTTCAAGTCTTACTATTAAGACTTGCGCTATTTAACTTGATCCACGGTATACAATGCTGCTGCTCACTACTAATGTAATTATTAGTAATTTTGATTTTGACTGCTTAAAAACCTTGCCACTTTGGCCTTTGAGCCATATATTTAAGAATTATGCTGCATCTTTGATTTTGCCCTAATTTGAAGACATTCTCTGGCTTTATTTATGATAATGAAACTGGTTTTAGGATAAACAAACCGAAAGAGGCGATACATACCAAATATCATTAACTGGAGATACTCTCCCGGCAGCACGCAATCTCTTCAGCATCTTTTTTTTTTAAAGAGAAGTAGCACTTCAGGCAACAATGCCTATTGAGTCAAGTACTGTGCTACATTCTTTAGGAAAGGGATAGAGAAGAAATGAAACAGGTGGTGAAAGTAGAAGGATAGTCGGAAATTAACTGCTGTATAAGACAGTACAGCAACCAGTGACTATGCCTTCATCGCTGAGCAGCCCCACCGACAGTCAATGTTTATTTTTGTAGTGAAAAAAAACCAAGGTATTCGTTGGGAATCGAACCCACAGCCCCCATACTAACAAATTAGTACACTACCTACTAGCCTACAGGGGCACCTGACATCATGACATTTAATTTTGGCAGTAAAGGCGGCACCTTGATTAGTATCTGCCACAAACTGGAAAAGACATGGCACTCTCGAAACCCAACCAATGAACCTAATACACCCACACAGTTTCATGAACGGCTGCGGCCATATTCTAGTTATTGGTGAGGGACCTCGGGAGTTAGTTAGATGGTGGCTGTTGGTTTAATCGGTGCTTTAAAGAAAGTATCTGAAGAGATGTTAAACGTCCAGTTTTACATCCAATGCCCTAGCTGGTTAGATAGTCTCCAACTCTTCAGCAATAAGTGGCTGCACAGTCCTGCTACCGTGCAATCGAAAATTGCAACTAAGGCATCTTAGGCCTACCAGTGGTAGGACCATCGACAACGACCAGATGCTGAACTTAACATTACTTGAAGACACCTTATATTATATACCTGTAAATCCTTTCTTTTTTTAGAAGTGAAACATTTCATACGCAGTAAACCAAACATGTAATTGACATGAAATTCTTCTATTCAAAATATAATCTTCTGGCACTATAATTTAAATATGGCTTCTGGCATATGAATGCTACGGCTGGTTAAGATATGCTCGAATTTTCCATACATTTTTCCAGCATTATCAGTCGTATATCAGCAATAACGAAGCGAATGTTTTCTTTCAAGTGGTCAATAGTCTTGAGCTTGTCGGCGTAGAATACCCACCCACCCTATAAAGTAGTCTAGCAGCGTTAAATCGGACTTTATTGGAGTGTGATTTGTTTTACATCCGCGCCTGGCTATGTAGCCTTAATCAGATGGTGGACAAACCACTATACATAACTTGGAACGTCATGCTCGTCGTAGATAGCCGAAGACATAATTCTAAGCAACAGAACCATCTAGTTGCAACTTGAATGATTCCAGGACAGGTCTGCAAACCATCACACCTTGCTAAAGAGTTGGAGACTTTCTAACTCCTGTCCAGAACACATGTCAAGCATGCTCACTGGACTGGATCATTCACTTAGGGTATCATTAATAGAGAGATATTCCTGGCCACCATAGAACCATAGACTGATATAGGGCCGCGAAACCACAACCACCACGATAATCCCATATAGGGGCCAACCTCAATGATCATCCAGAGAACTGTTATAAGTCTAAAGAGACAAATAATGAACCCCGCGGGCCACTGATCCCCGTGGAAATAAAGTGGAGTTTCCAGTTGTCTCTCTGTCTGACTTCAGGGGACTGGGCTCCCTTTTTCCCCCAGTTGCACAGGTCTAAATAGTCAAGTATTCTATAAAGACCGATAAATGTGCCCCCGGGGGGGGGGGCGGACTTTATTGGCGGTAAATTTATGTTCCCAAAACATGAAGCTATGTGGCTTCCATGCTTTTCATTCAGCAAAAGAATTGTAACAATTGACATGTTGCACCGTCTTCTTAAAACCACAGCTCCTGCAGATTGTGGGTGTTCTATTTGAAAACGAAAAGTTCAGCAATCACAGCTTTATAGTTCTAATATTTTGAGCAGCATCGTGTCTAACGAAATTCGGAACAATGATTCCACAAGTCCATAAAACATATCAAACAATCAGTTTTTCTGAGTGTAACATAGCCTCAATATACGCTTGAAGATTACATATTCGTGCGTAAAGTACTCTTCATCACTAAAAAAAATTCACTTATGAAAATTGCGATCAATGGCAATTTTGTTTTGGGCCAATTTTGCACAACTTTGAGTCTGCCAGGAGTCTATTTAGACTCCTGTTGATACGCCAAACTAAATTAAACGCAAATTACTTAACAGCTGACAAAATGACCACCACTTAAATAAGTGTTGCTACCTAAAGCTCTGCACTCTTAAGAAAATACCTGCTAAAGGGTTTTTAACAAAAAATTTGTTTGTGGAAAATAAAACAAAAAAATTAGATTAAGATGATTGAAATTTTTATTGTTTTTTTTTTTTTTTAAGCGAAGTAGCACCTCAGGCAACAATGCCTGTTTAGTCAAGTACCGTACTACATTCTTTAGGAAAGGTATAGAGAAAAGATGAGACAGATGGTGAAAGTAGAAGGATAGTTACGGAAATTAACTGTCGTATAAGACAGCACAGTGACCATGCCTTCAACAATGAAGCAGCCCCACCGACAGTCAATTTGTATTTGTAGTGAAAGGTCGTTGTTGGGAATCGCACCCACAACCCCAGACTTGTAAGCTAGTACACTACCTACTAGCCTACAGGGGCACGAAGGGGTTCGGTAATTCTGAGTGAAAAATGAAATCTAGCAAATGTCCACCACGACTACGCTGACAGATGTCGATTCTTTCATCAAAACTTTAATAACTTTTTGGCAAACAGGCCTATTTCGTTAATCAAATCACGGATTTTGAATTTTAAGGCTGATTTAAGGCTTGATTATGATTACTTATAATGGCTCTAACAATAAAAGTTTATAAGTCAAATTACTTTACTTACGGGAGTATCCTTAAATTTGTCGGTTTAACTTTAATGATTTTCTGCACAATACGGTTCATAGATAAACGTGACATGTTTTAATTTTTAAAGCCATGAAATATTTTTTAAAGTCGCCTCTTGATAAAAAATATAATAAATACATTCAGAGATGACAGTTCTATGAGCCAACAGGCAAATTATTCTTTCCTTCAAGTCAATTAAAAATTACAACAAATTTTGCTGACTTTAATTTTTTTCATTTTTATTTGCTCCTACATGTCCATGCTATTTTTCAACTCCACCACACTTTATTGTATAAATCCAAGCAATTAATTTTTCTAAATAAATTAAAAGTTTCCATTTCAATGGTTTCAATTAAACCTAAAACAATTTAAAATTTAAAGGATTTTTATTAACATATTTTTCGTTTTTATTTTTATCCTTTTTTTTATTGTTCAATCAAATAAAAAGTTGCCAAATAAAAATTCACCAAAAATCTGTTTTTCACATGTCAACATTGTGCTCCAACACGAACAACAATAGGAAGCTGACAAAAAAATGTACGCAAATCATTGAAAAAATTTACAAAGAAATTGCGGTATTGGTTGAGCAAAATGCAGGCAACAAAAAAAAAAGGATGCAAAACAGGAATATATAGAGGATCTCAAACATTCACATGAAAGAGCAAAAAATATTTTTGGTGTTGCAATGCAACAAATATTGTTAAAAAAAATAGAATACATGATATTAAAATTTGTAATGAAAATAAAGTAAAAACGTTAAAAAAAACCAACAACAAAAAATACATCTATCGAATACTGTCACATTTTATCAAGGGTAAAATACCTTTCTATTTTTACTTCTTATTTTATTTTTTATGAAAATAAATTTTTATTTATTTTTAATTTGATTTTGTGATATCAAAAATTAAGTTTTAGGAGGCAGAAAAGTGCAGCAGACATTTTACAATATAAAAGGTTGTAGCTAAAATATATAGCAACAAAGAGGGGCAGCGTTTAAAAGGTGACATTTTTAAAACATTTTGAAAATGTAAGACGATGTAAAAATAAACTTTAAAAAAATTCAATAAAAAATTCTTTCATCAAGGTTTTTTATCACTTTTTAACAAAACGGCGGTTCTATTTCGTTAAACAAATCAAAGATTTAAAGTTTTAAGGCTTAAATCGATTCGATTGGCTTCGTAGAGGTCGTATCCTTAATATACCCCAAAAAATAATCTATTGTTGTAAAATCACACGATCGGGCTGGACACTTGACTGCTAATTATCGTAAAATTAGGCAATCGGAAAGTTTGATTTGCAATAAATCGATCATTTCATTGGCAGTGTGAAATGTAACACCGTACTGTTGTAACCACGTGTCAGTGATATCCGCATCATCAATAATAAGCCTAAATTGAGTTGCTAGCATCTCGCGAAATCGTAATTCATTGACCGTTACCGCATTTCTTGCCTCATCTTCGAGAAAAAAAAACCGCCCAATCACGCCTCCATGCAAAGGCTTCTGAATTGTCGCTTTTGGATTTTTAGAAGCTCAAATGCGGCTATTTCGCTTGCTGACATACCCTGAAAATTGAAAAAGGACTTTGTTTGAAAAAATAATTTTTTCAGAAAAAGCAGCCGGTTGTTCTTGAATGAATTGAATGAGTACTTTTTTTTCTCATTTCAGGCCAGTATTCAGAAGATGACCCCTGCTCATACAATGCATTGTATCAGAACTCGGTCCCCCCAGGGGCATATAAATATGGTCTTTATAGAATATTCCACTATCTAGACTCAGTGCAACTGGGGTATAAAGGGAGCCCAGTCCCCTGAAGACAGGCAGGTGGTCAACTGGAAACTCCACTTTATTTCCACGGGGATCAGTGAGCTCGCAGAGTTCATTATTTGTCTCTTTAGACTTATAATAGTTCTCTGGCTGATCATTGAGGTTGGCCCCTATATGGGAGCATCGTGGTGGTTGTGGTTTTGCGGCCCCATATCCAATGGTTTTCTATGGTGGCCAGGATCATCTCACTGATAATGACACGCAAAGTGAATGATCCAGTCCAGTGAGCATGCTTGACATGTGCTCTGGACAGGAGTTGGAAAGTCTCCAACTCTTTAGCAAGGTGTGATGATTTGCAGACCTGTACTGAAATCATTAAAGTTGCAACTAGGTGGTTCTGTTGCATAGAATTATGGCTTCGGCGCTCTAGGACTCATGTATGACGTTCCAAATTATACAATAGTGGTTTGTCCACCATCTGATTAAGATGGCGCGGATGTAAAACAAATCAAACTCTGTACGAGAACTCGGTATGGGAAGGAGGAAAAGAGAGTAGTGTTTGTGGACATTCGATTTGAATTGAAAGTGACAGGAAAGACTACTAGAGGGAGTTTATTTTACATACGAACTGTTCGGCTAAAAAACGAATTCTCCCTGTAATATGTAGTGCGGATGCGCTTTCAACGAAAATCGAGTCAAATGCAAAAAGGTGCAAGTAATGGGAACAAGTTCCCCAATATCATTAGAGCACTTACCATTGTAGTAACGATAAAACAGTGAAACACAACCTACACTGCGTCGATGTTCAAGAGAACCAATAGAGTTGGATGCCGTACTGTCCCCAATGAGCGTCTTAGCCCTCTCCTGTAGTATTTCTGGACATTCAATTTGAACTTTTCTTCATTAAAAGTGATAGAAGAGACCGTTGGAGGGAGCTTATTCCACATATGAACCGAATTTTTCCTGTAACGCTTAGTGCGATTCCCTGACCAATCAACCACACACGAATGTGCTCTCAACAAAAATCGAGTTAAACAGAATAACGTGCGAGTTACGTGAACCCTAATGCTGTTAGAGGACTTGCCGTTGTAGTAACGATAAAAAAGTGAGAGACAACCCACATTGCGTCGATGTACCAGTTGAACGTTGTAAGGCTTCAAAGTCAAACCCTTACCCCAAAGTCGTCAGTAGGTGGTTTTAAATAACCCCATTATTGAGAGCGTTGAGAAATTTGCAAAATTGGATTTGCTTCAACACTATGGCTCACGGCTTGCATGTTTTCATTTGAATGACCCTGTAGACTTCGCGTTGGTATTGGCACATTTTGTATTGAGCCTGTCGACTCAAATTTAAGCACCATATTCTTGACAGCGGTCTTAGAAGGACGATTGTTTTGTCTGAAAATATCACGAATTTTAAGAAAGGTAACTTTCTTAGTGGATTTAAATTATTTTAATGTGAATTTCGTGCGAAATTGAATTCATTGTAACCATTGCGAATGCATCTACTACTACGAATACGTCGAAAAAACTAAATGTTGTTGTTGCCACAATTGAAAAAAAAACTTTTTGTTGAAAAATCCGATATGTAGACTTCGTACAATCAAAGTCTAAAGTGAAATCGAATGGCAATGACTCCATGGGCAGATATATGAAAAATTTCCACACCATTAAAATATGGATTTTTTTACTTATTTCTTTTGAAGGCATATTTGCCTGCTGTGAAAGAAAGATGTATAATTATGTTATACACGAAAATACAAATTCGATTTCTTTCATTTTAATCAAAAACAGTTTTAGTCAAACGTAAATTAAGTCGCTAGGAGTAAACTATTTGGAAAAATTTTTAGTGCGTACATAAAATGTATGGAACAAGCCTAAATTAGTTTGCTTTTTATTGTTGAAAAGTAAAGACGATTTAATTGTTATTTACACGATAATCTAGCGATTTTATATTCTTTTTCTATGGGTGGGTTTAACAAAATGAAATGAGTTTTTGTTAAAGCCAGCGCGAGGAAGCTTTGCTGGTTAAAATTTTATATTTCAGCGTCAAAGCGATTAACACACTGATGTAGTTATAAAGCTGTTACAGCTGTATAGAACATAAATTTTATTTGTTTCAATAAATGACCAAATTGTAATAAAAATATAGTTGTCGCTAATGAAATATTAATGCAGTGAACATAAAACATCGTAAATTATTCTTTGAAAATTGAATGCAGCGAAGTTGTTGCAAAATCACTCCTTTTGAATTGTATACTAACTGCCATTACTCTAATGCAAAACCTTTTATTTTACGGTCGCTAAAAAGGCTTTTTACTGGAAGTTTATTAAATATTCGTTGCTATCCCTAAATTGCTTTTAAAATTCGTTTTGTTATTTCTTTCCTTAATTTTTATTTTCCATATTGTCTACTTGGTTTTGTAACACAAACTTGTTTTTATGCCATTTGATTTCGTGTTGTCATCCATTTAAATTGTGAAAAGTGAAACCTGTAACATTTTACTACAATTTTCAAACTGCAAATAAAAAGTTGAAACAATAACACACTGCAATTGAAGATTTAAATACCCTACAAATAGATAAGTGACAACATATTTTTAAATCCCTTTAAACTTGTCATTTCCAAAATTTTAGATTCTGAAAATTTCTTAACTTCCAGACGTATATGTAGTGAGAAAGACTATATTGCAAAATTAGTGTTATTAAAATTTCGAATTGATTTTTTGTTATTCTGTTGGCGACATTTCACTAGAAATACTTTTGTTTACGTCATTTCAATGTAACGATTCTTAAAGACGCAATAGAATATAGAGAATATTTCTTTAATGAAATAAATTTATTTATAGTTTAAGTGAAGGATATTTGTAACGAATAAAAAGTATTTTTGTTGTAATTTACCATTTGCTCTCTTTCCTTTTTATTTGCTATTAATTTGTTGATAATCTTTTTTCGCTAAAGTCCACAAAGGATCATTTTCATTGTGTGAAAAAATTTGATGTTAAAAAGTAAATTATCTACCGAATTGTTAAATGTCAAGAATAGCGCATTATCCTTTATCATATATTTTTTAAAGAATTGGGAAATTTTAAGCACGGAAAGTCACAATCCTGAACAAAGGATTTTAATTGTGAAAATTTACCATCAAAATGGTGAAAATTTCACTATATTACATCGCAGATTTTGAGTAGCTTTTCTTCGCAAGCAGACTCCTTCTCAGGCCAATGTGCCGAATTTAATCGCTCGTAGTGGCCGTAGTAATGCCAAACTCACTGACGTTAGCAAATGTCGGGATTCACTAGAGGAACTTAACTTTGCGCAAAATTTTCCTTACAAAGATTGTCACACTTATAAAGTTCAACTCGTTTTTAGAATAAAAGCCGTCGACGGTTTGTGAAGTGGCTATTCAACAAAATCATTTTCATGATGCTCACAAAATCCAAAAACATGCCTTGAAAAACCACTATATCCAAAGGAAATATGGTCCAGTGTCATCGTTGCTCCTTTTTTTTTGAAAATATCGCCGTGAATTCTCTGCGTTACTAAGTGATGGTAACCAATTTTTTATGGCTACCATTTTTAATGTTGACATTACTGGCCTTTGGTTTCAGCAGGATGGTGTCACAACACACACAGCTAACCAAACAATTCAATAAATATCTCGGTAGCAAATTATTCACACTCTTGTGATAAAATCTGCTAGAATAATTTTTCTGAAACCATTCAAAAGACCGGATCCACAAACAAGTGACGCTCTGAAAAATGAAATTCGGGGCTGCATTCACGATCCACCATTGGGATACAGGTGGACACCGATAACCGACATCATATTCCGTTGTATTTTTACTTTGCATTGCTATCAATAAAAATCCAAATCCGTCCGAAAATGGAATACAACTCACACGTCTGTGCCGACACACGGTGGCTCAGAATCAATTTTCATTGGCCATAGACATAGATTCTTAATATTTTTACGCCATCAGAAAGGAAACTGATCAAAACTTAAGTAGCCGAAAAATGTTGTCAAAATATTCGCAGTAGTAGGCGTGGCATGCTGCTAAAAGCAAAGAATTTAAGTTAATTTACATTTAAAAAAAAATTGTAATATTTAATCTCATATTAATTACGATTTCTTGAAAACTGTTATTGATAATGGGCTGCGGTTTTTTTTATTATGTTGGGTGGACTGTTGTTTTTCACAAATGGTATTTGAGCACCCTTTATAGCTTGTAGTCAGGGTGTTACGTAATAAATTTTAAACCACCATTTATTCGTAAAATTTGAAGTTTAATAGTGTATAACTTTTAAGGACAAATAAGTACAAAAAGGCGAAAGCACCCAAAGAAAGGCAAAAGTGTTTTCTTTAAGCCTATATATACTTTTGCACCCGCCCGGACCCGCCCGTAGAACACGTTTTTTATTTTAATGAAAATATTCAAAATTTTTACAAATAAATTTACTTGAGAAACCATTCACTGCCATAAATAAAAATTACAGATAGCAAAACGTAGGGAGAAAGAGAGGAAAGCTATTAGTCGTATAGATATTTCTTCAAAGGGTTGACATCCTTTTAAAAAACTTCCTAGAATCTTTCATGCATTTTGCACAGAGGTTTCTTTAAATACCTTCTAAAAATTATAAGAGAAGAATATTTTGAAAACAAAAATAAAGAAGAAGCTATATTCAGAGAAAATTGGACATAAATGGCGTCAACATTGAAACACAATTGGAAATAAAAAACAAAATATCTAATTTCTCCAAAATATTGAAAAAACGCTACAAGGAAGTTGACTTTAGTAAAATTCAATTTAACAAACGCTTTGCGAATTGGTTACAAGGTGAACTTCGTATCCAGGTGATTTCAGAAACCACATATGAGGAAAGTGGCGGAAGACCACAAAAATCGCTAGATAAATGTAGCGATATATTTAAGGGAGGAAAACTGAAGAATATAAATCAAAAAGTCGGATGTGAAAACATTAAAAATAGTTTTCTTCACAAACTGCGATCACAAAAATAATTAACGAAAGTGGATACCATTCAAAAAGTCCTTTCTGTTAGTCGGGAGAGAATAAAAGGGGTCCTTAAAAGCATTCCAACACCAAACGAGGAAAAACAGTTCAAAAATCAGGAAGCGCTTGCATTATTTCTGGATTAATTTTTTATTTATTTATTTTTTCATCTATTATAATTAAAATTATAATAAATCTTAAGAACTAAAGCACTAGTAACTAAGACTGTCGGCCAAGTTCTGGATTTAAAGTTAACAAAACAGCAGTATATTCAACTCAGATTGCGCGCGATCGAAAAAGGCTCAAATTTATACCCACAATATCATCACATAACTGCAGCTAAAAAGAAGTGCTATTCTCCAAAAAAATCTAACAAAAGCACACCAATTTCGGAACAGTTGCAACTGCAAGCTCTACTTGATCATATAGTCGAAAGATTGCTGGAATCACTTAAAGGAAGTGAGTTGAAAAAACATGGAAACTGCAATTTAACTCTTTTTTGTAAATGGGGAGACGATGGATCTTCTGGACAAAAACAATATAAACAATTTCCGCGTGAAGATATTTCTGACACAGACAGAAGCAATACAGAGCAGAATATAAAATATTTACAGGAAGTATTCCAGCCAAATGAAGAATAATTATAATTTGCATTTAATGTTTGAATGAAATAAAGTATACAAATATTAAATGTTATTTTATTTATCTACAATCTATTTATGACTGACCATAAGGAAATATATAGTTAAAGAAAAATTAAGTTAAGCTATTTTATTTTAAAATTGACCAAAAACTAGGAAATATGAAGGTATTATTAAGCATAACCAAGTTAAGTGCAGTACCGATCTTAATAAAACCTGAACTCGATAAAAGCTTAAGATATTATCTATTGACTAAGAAAAGAATTTCTAAAAATTCTTTGTTTGTTAAATAGTTACAGAGTTTTGGTTAATGAAATATGATTCTAAGCCACTGTGTAGCGTCCCAAAATTTATTTTGCAGCTGCTCGATCGCGTACAGGAGAGGGCCAAGAGGCTCATTGGGGACAGTATGGAATCCTACTCTATTGATTCTCTTAAGCATAGACGTAATGTAGGTTGTGTTTCTCTGTTTTATCGTTACTACAATGGTAAGTGCTTTCACGAAATTAGGGAAATTGTTCTTGCACGTTTTCGCGTTTGCCTCGATTTTCGTTGAGAGCGCATCCACTTGCGGTCGATTGGCCAGTGAATCGCAGTATGCATTATGGGGAAAACTCGTTTTTTAGCAGAACAGCCTAAAATTTTTCCTGTCACTTTCAATGTAGGAAAGTTCAAACTGAATGTCCATAAACACTACTCCCTCTTTCCTCCTCCCCATCCCTAGTTCTTGTACAATGCATTGCATGATTAGGGGCCATCCCCTGGTCCGAACTAAAAAAAAATTAATCCTATTTAATTTCCAACCTTAAAACCATTAAATGCATTTTTTATTTAGATTACAGCCGTGTTAAGATTACACCTGTCTGCCTTAGTTAAAAAAATAACCAACAATTTAACTCATAATTGCTTATGCAATTTTTTAAAAAAATTAACGAATCTTAGTTTTAAATCAGACTTCTGCAATGTACAGAAAATTTTCAACTTTCAACTTTATTAGTAAATTACAGTTGTAAAGGGTATTAAAAGTTCGACTTAAAAGAAAATTGTCCTCCTATTTGTTTTTGAACAAAAACCCTTGTCAAATAAAAGCGAATTGTCACAGAAATATCCTTTAAAAAAATAAATGTTCTGTTTAATTTTTAGGGAAGTTGTTTGCATTTTATTTATTTATAAAACAACAACGTCAACAATAAAATAGATAACAACAATACACACAGAAACAAGTGGACATTTTTATAATATTTAAAAGAATTTATGTTTGGAAAATATTTGCATTATTAAAAAAAATTTTTTTATATAAAAATAAATGAAGTTAATAAAATAAATAAAATAAATATTTTTTTTTTGCTTTTTTGCTAGGTTTAGTATTTTTATAAGCCTATGCGCTACATCAATATTTGCAAAGTTTTAAGTTTCTATCACAAAATCTTCAAAAACGCTTAGATATTTTTTGGATAATTTTCAAGCGATTGTTAAGGACAGAGCGGGTTAGGCTGTTCATATATTGGTGGTTTAATAAAATACTAAATTAAATTTCAATATTACCTGATGATTTAGGAGCTCAACAAGCTAGGAGAAAATTATCGTTTTAAAATGTGGCGAGTTCTAAAAGAAAAATCCTTGAGTCAGCTAAAGAGCCATGAAACAAAATTTTTGTTTTCAAACGATGTGAACAAATACTGAGTTTTCACTGTTGACACCATAAAAAGATATTGTGGGATTTAATAAAATATATAAGAACAAACCATTCCGTTCGGTTAATTTGATCTTAAAATTAATGGACTGTAAATACCTGGAAGAACTGAATGTACAAATAGTTTCTATTGCCTATGGCTTTGATATTATAGAATTTTAACGAAAAGTAAAGGTTGGACAAATTTCAGGTTAGGTGGTAAATTGGCTTAAAAAATACACTTTTTTTTGATAATTTCTGATTGATACCAATATAAAGAAGGAATATAGAATATAATAATGGAATATAATACCTTTTTATAAAATGTTAAAGCACAAAAAAGCTGCATCTTGCAGAGCGTCAGTTGTTTGTGGGTTGTTCACGTGCATTTGTTGTTTCAAATGGCCCCATAAAAAAATAATTCATCGGCGTTAAATTACAAAAACGAATCAGCCAACTAACATCGCTTAATTTCTTTTGTAATAACTGTATTATTTGGCAAACTGTGTTTTATTGTGGCGCAGTCTTGCTGAAACCAAAGGTTACTGCAATCAAGATAAGCCAATTATGGCTACTCATTACCTTGCTAATTTTCAAAAAATACTGATCGATGATGCCGACTGATACAAACCGCACTTTCACTTTTTGTGGATGTAATGTGAAAATGTTGTTGTTGTTGTTTTCACATAACCGTCTAATTGAAAATAAATCTCATTACTAAAGATGATTTTGTTGGATTTTGTTTTGGTTTGGTTTTTCAAACAATTTTTCAGTTTTACAAACATTTGTCGCAAATAAGGGTTGCTCGGCTTAAGTTCTTGAACCAGTACCACTTTATAAGCGTATAAGATAAAGATCTTTATGTAAAGAGCCTTTACATAAAGATCGCGAACATCGACGTGTTGAGGTCCAGTCGTAGTGATGCGACTATGTTTGCATCACTACAGCTAGTACGAGCATATTGCTATGCTCTATTCTAAGCAATAATATCAGAATCATCGAATTAAGCAATAAAATTATGCACAGTCGTCTCAGTAGAAGCCTGATTACGAGGAAAAGCTACTGGAATTTTACAGAAGTGATATAGTAAAATGTTCACCTTTTTTGTAGCAAATTTTCACAATTAAAATTCTTTGCTTAAGAGTGTAACGTTCGATACTAAATGAATGTTAACATAGCATTAAATAGCATCAGTAGACGCAATTTATTACCTAACCTCTCTAATCTGTACACGACATACAATTTTATCCAAAAATTCTTGGCATATTTAAACTTTATGGTCAGTACCATCATAAGTATGCCTGACAGCAAAGGTTATGAATACTGTGGTAGCCCATCAAAGGCCTGCTAGCATGGCATTTAACATAGTATCTAACAATTGTCCTCAGATCGCCTTAGGCGTCCACCATTAAAATCACATTATCAGTCAGAGTTGATAGAGGAATCTGTTGAATTTTCAAAATAAATATTTCCGTGAAATTGTGTGCGTTTCTATGCTTCCATATACATCCATCATATATTTGCCGAAGCACGTGACATAATTTTTCGGATCACTGACCACAAATCCTTCCTATCCATCCCACCCAAGGATAATACTCTGAAGATATCCAAGTTCTTAAAAGAAACTAATATATATGAGAAAATTTAGCTTATGTAAAATTCTTATATAAGTAGGCATTTATAAAACATATGAGCTGAGGGCCTATGAAGCTATTGCTCTTAAAAAAAATATATTAACATATAATTTGCAATTATCTTAAAAATAAGTCTGGCTTTCCTTTCTGACGCCATAACTCCAGAACGCACGAACCGATTTCCACGGTTTATCATTGGGTGGAAAGGTTTTGGGCTCCGTGAGGTTTATAGCAAAGAAAATTCAGTAAAAATTTCAAGAGAAAAGCAGAAAAACAGGGAAAATGATTTTTCACATACAGCGCCCTCTCTGATACATAACATGTACTATAACGGCACCAGTATGTGGTGTGTGAGTATCCCTCACGAAAATAAGTACGTTTCATTTTAAGTAGATGGCGCCGTACGCTAGGTCGCATGTATACTGTTCATCCTAGAAATGATGAATGTTTTTATTTGCGACTGCTGTGGGTAAATGTACATGGACCAAAATCATTTGCGCATTTGAATGGCAACCAATGCCAAACAAATCGAGAAGCATGTCAACTATTGCGTTTGCTGGAGAACGATTCTCATTGGGATTTAACACCTCCGGATTCAGTTGTTTCATCAAATGCGTATTAATTACGACCAACGAAGGATTGATTCTGATTAAGGATCAATGCTTGACTATTGCAAACAAGCTACTAAATCGATCGATGCACAATGCTTTCACCCAAGAATTAAATCGAGAGCGGCAATACAATGTTGATCATGTTTCGACCAAGATGTGAAATAGGTTTCTCGTTAGCATCATCTGGAATTGCGGCGACTCTTCTAGATGGCAGTCGTACTGCACATTCTGCGCTTAAGTTGCCACTCAATTTAAACATAATTGATACTCCAACATGGAATATTTACCGATCCAGTGCAATGGGAAAATTGTTGATGCAATGCAAGCTTATTGTTTGGGATGAGTGCACAATGGCACATAATAAATCAGTTTAAGCACTTAACTTCACACAGAAGGACCTTCGGCGAAATAACAACATCTTTGGGGGCTGTTATGTATTTGTTCAAAATAAAACACGTGTGTATTCCTTAACTCTAGTTATTCAACAGCCGCATTCTTTTCATTTCATTTTACGTCTTGCCATACTTTCATATATTCATTACAGTGTTGTCAATCTTATAATTACATATACTTCAACTTCACTATTCAGTATTTATACTTAACACTACTCTTTTTTCTTAATCTATTTTTAATATTATACTCCGCGTTAGTTTCTATGCAATCTTCTTCCGGTTGTTCTTTGGCATCATAGAATTCATCATCACTTTCACATAACTTTTGTCTCTCATCAGGTACAAATGTTTCCCTAAAGAATTTCTTAAGCTGATTTCTATGAGCCACCTTTCTTTTACCATTTACTTCAATTTCATATAAAACATTACTTATTCTCCTACAAACAATACCGTGTATCCACTTTGCATAATCTTTTTCTACGGGGTTCAAATATAATATTCGTTCGTTAATTTTTAAATTAAACTTTTCGCTATTACCTGCCTTAGTATAAACTTCATAAAACTTTAATTTCCTATCCTTATAATTTTTGGAAATCTCGTTCTTCTTTGACGTTTCTATTGTACAATATGTGAATAAAGTTCTGGATTTATACGCTAAAATAATTTCACTGGGGCAAATTCCAGTAACAGTTGTTGGCGTATTTCGATACTTAAATAGTATATTTAAAATTTTATTTTGCATGGATAGCCCCTTTTCCCTTCCAGGCATGGAACTAGCTTTCAGACACTTTTTTATTGTTTGCACTCCCCTCTCAGCTAACCCATTACTTGGAGGATGATATGCTGGATTGAACAACTGCTTAATACCATTTGCCTTCAAAAAAAATGCAAACTCTTCACTTCTAAATTGTGGTCCATTGTCGCTAACTAGCGTTGTACAAAAACCAAACGTGGCAAATATTAACTTTAATTTCTCTATAACGTATACCGTGGTTGTTTTTAGCAAAATATATACCTCCATCCATTTCGAAAAATCATCAACAGCTATTAAAAAGTCAAAGTTCTGAAATTGAAACAGATCCACATGCATTCTTTCAAATGGGTAAGATGTTTCCGGCCACGTGAAATTTGGACAATCCTTCACTCGATTCTGTGTCCGTTGACACTCCCTACAGTTTGACACATACCTCTCAATATCCTTGTCAATAGCAGGCCACCATACCAAACCGCGAGCTAAAAGTTTCATTCTTACCACTCCGACGTGTGATTCGTGAAACATTGTTAAAAATTTAACCCGAAAAATTTCGGGGACAACTATACGATCGCCGTTGAATAAACATGAATTCTTAAATTCTAATGAGATTCTACAACTATAAAATGGACTTAAGGATACATCTGTTTTAGCTGAAAGGGGCCATTTGTCTTGAGTCACAAAATCTACAACCTTTTTTAAAATGGCGTCTTTCGTCGTAGATTCGGCAATTTGTGAAATTGAAAGCGGAAGACCCATATCGTAATTAAAAAAATGTATATTAAAATTGTTCACACCCGTCAGTCCTTTTTGCGGTAATCGCGATAACGCATCAACATTTTGCTGTTTAGTACCTGGTCGGTATTTAATGTTGCAGTTATAATTAGATAAAAATAATATCCATCTGTGAAACCTTACCGAAACAACATTTGCCAACGCCTTTTGATCACCCAGTAGTTTTTCTAGAGGTTGATGATCGGTATACACCGTAAATTTATACCCATAAACAAACTTATGAAATTTTTTGAGGGCAAATATCACTGCTAGCGCCTCTCTGTGGATTTGTGAGTAATTTTTTTCAGCATTACTCAACGTAGAAGAAACCATATAACAAGGCCTTTCTTGTTCTTGGTCAATCACACTAAGAATTGCTCCTACACCGTAAGGCGAAGCATCACAAGCAATAACGATTGGCTTAGATGGGTCAAAATGAACTAGCAAGTTGTTTTCTACCAATAATTCTTTACATTTAGTGAATGCTTGAGCGCAGCTTTGATCCCAATTCCATTTTTCTGTTTTACGTAGCAATTTATATAAAGGTGCTAACGTTGTGGAAACATTTGGCAAAAACTTCGAATAATAATTTAACAAACCTAGAAAACTCTGAAGTTGTTGAATATTTCTGGGCTCAGGTACTTGCGTAATAGCCTCGAACTTCGATTCTGATGGTTTTATACCCTCAGGAGTAAGGGTATGCCCCAGGTAATTTAATACGTTTGACAAAAAAATACACTTTGTCCAATTAATTTTAATATTATATTCTTGTAGTCTTTCTAAAACCCTAAACAACTTGTCTCTGCAATCGTCCCGGCTGATACCAGCAATTAAAATGTCATCTAAATAAACAGTTGTCCCTGCTAACCCACTCGTGATCTGATCCATAACTCTTTGAAAGATCATGGGTGCAGAGGCTACCCCAAATGGTAGCCGACAGAATTCAAATAAACCTAAATGAGTATTAATAGTAAGTAATTTTGTTGAATCTGGATTTACCGCTAATTGAAGATATGCCTTACTCAAATCTAGCAAACAAAAATATGTATTGCCCCTTAAACTCATAAGTATATCATCTATTAGAGGCAAAGGGTATATATCCATTTCAATTACCGGATTAATAGTTAATTTAAAATTACCACATAATCTAATTTTCGAATCCTTCTTAATGACGCACACCACAGGTGCAGCCCATAAACTATTACTAACGGGTCGGATGATTTGTTCGTCACACATACGTTTTAATTCCGACTCTACAGCCTCCTCTAAACTCATGGGCACGGTATATGCCTTATGAAATTTCGGCTGAGCGTTCGGTTTAATGGAAATATTCGCTGTGAAAGTTTTAATTGGGTTACTATTTACCGCAAACAACTTACTAAATTTGCCTTTAATTTCTTCTTCAATGCTATAAAACGAATTAACTGGTAATAAAGTTTCTGACTTACAATTCTGGGTTTGAAAAATATTTCTCCACGAGGGGAAAAGAGCATCCATCCAATTTCTGCCTAACAGGGGCCTGAAGTGACGGTTACCTTCAATTACCAACAATTTAAGGGAACACCAATCATTTACTGTTACTGAGATTTCTCCTAGTACATCAATTTTTTCACCTGTTAATACTTGTAGAGGAGGTATATTTACATTTTGCAATCTAATATTATCAAAGTATAATTTAAAATCAAATTTAGATATAACAGATACTACCGCACCACTGTCTATTTCCATCACCAACTTCTTTCCATTTACCAGCATTGTTTTTAAAAGTGGTGCCCCAGCACTCGACACCCAATTTAACGATCCCAACTGGTAGTCCAATTTGTTTAAGCTGACTTTACGTTTACCATTGTTTGTTTTTTTCCAATTTGTTCTCGTGTTTTTGTGGAGAAAACATGCCTTAGCTGAGTGTCCTTTTTTCCCACAATTAAAACAGCTCCAATTTTTTGCTGGACATGCCTTTTCTCCATGCTTGGTTGTGCATTTAGAGCATTTAGGCAGGTTTGAATACGATCTTTGAAATACTTTGTTTAATTCCTGCGATGACGTTGGATACATGTTTTTTTGTTCTTTGTCAATCAACTCAAATGACTGAGCCAATGTACACGCTAACTCCCATGTCAGATTTGCTGTTGACAGTAATTTGGTTTGTAATTGGCTGCTCCTTATTCCGCAAACAAAACGATCCCGTAGTGCTTCAGGCAAAAATGTGGAAAATTCACACGCGGCTGCTAAAAGTTTGAGGTTAAGTATATAATCCCCAATATGTTCGTTTACTTTCTGCACGCAGTTGTAAAATTTAAATCGCTCCGCAATCACATTTTTAGTGGGTTTAAAATGTGGCAAAATTATTTTAATCAAATCTTTGAAAACTTTGTCCGTAACTTTTTCTGGTAAAACGATTTACTTTATCCGTTTATACGTGTCTGGGCCAACCAGGGTTAAAAACAGAGCTACTTTCTTAACTTCTTCAATAGCGTTGATCTTAAATAGTTGTTCCATCCTCTCCAAATACTCCTCAAAATCATCACCAAATACAAACTGTTCTATTGACCCAATAAACGCCATAGTTGCAGTTTCAAAACTACTAGAGGTTGAGGTTAAAAAATACACCGGCTAATTGATGAAAATAGTTTTTCCGTTTGCCAACAACGTTTTTTTTTTCGTAAACTTAACTTAGTTTATTTTAGAGCTATTTACTTTTATTTTACAATGAAGCTGCACCTTCTTCGAGTTTGATCCTCGTCGCCAAATATGTTATGTATTTGTTCAAAATAAAACACGTGTGTATTCCTTAACTCTAGTTATTTAACAGCCGCATTCTTTTCTTGCCATACTTTCATATATTCATTACAGTGTTGTCAATCTTATAATTACATATACTTCAACTTCACTATTCAGTATTTATACTTAACAGGGGCTTAACGATATTGTTGGTAGGCGATTTCAGGCAGACGTTGAATGCTTGCCTGAAGGCATCACCTTTGTGAAATAACGTAGAAACATCGCTAACCACTAATATGAGAGTTCAACTTCAAAATGATCAGAGTGCTGCACAATTTTCCAAACAATTGTTAGCTGTTGGAAATGGAAAAGTCCCAGTTGATGCGACAGCTGGATTTATTACTCTTATCAATGACTTTTGAAGATTTGTAGACTCTCAATTAACGCTTATTGAAAATGTTTTCCCAGTATGTACAGTATGTACTCCTCGAATACCAATGACTCCGACTGATCTACCGTTCGACTTCAAACGATTGCAATTTCCGGTTCGCCTTGCGTTCGCAATGACAATTAAGAAGTCGCAAGGTCAATCGCTTAGTGTTTGCGGGATAAATTTAGAAAATCACTGCTTTTCACATGGGCAGTTATACGTTGCGTGTTCAGGAGTTGGGAAACCATCCACTTTATTTGTGTTTACGTCAGACCAAAAAACAAAAATGTGGTTTACCAAAGAGCACTTCAATGAAGCGGATAATTTGAGGACACGTATAAAGCTTCCATTCAGTATTTACTTTTGAATCACTTTCATTTTTTACTTAGAGAAGTTCAACTAAATTCCAACTTATTTTTGTAATCGAAATGAATTCATTACTGTTGTGCAATGAAATAAAATTTTTCCTTTTCAAATATAAAACAAATAAAAAATAGTTTTCTTCATCTTTTAGTCCTCAAACGAAATGTTATAAAAAACGAAAAAATGGCGTTTAAGTTTATTCTAGACAATAAGGGTTTTTAATAAAGAAATGGGTTGTGATCAATATTTAATACAAATAATTTAAAGTTGGTACCAATTTTATGCTGGAAAATTAACTATCAAAATGCTGAAAATTTCAACGTAACAGTTTCTTTCCCTCATAAACAGACTCGTTCCGAAATCGCTATTCGTTATTTAATCGCTAAGTTCGGGGCTGACAGTGTTATTGCTAACAATAATAGATCTAAAACAGAACGCTCGTATTCGCCGTAGTGAAGCAAACATACAACAAAGTGTTGAGAATGAAGCTGGTACATCAACTCGTCTACGTTCGCAGGAATGTGACATCACTAGAGACACTTTGGGCAATATTTTCCATAAATATTTTCATCTTCACGCTTGTTAAGTTCAAGCTGTTCAATAATTAAAGCAAACAAACTATTGTTTATGTCGAACGTTGCAAAAATAAATGAACAGGAATTTTTCAGGCAATGCACTGTGGGTTGAAATGGGTCGAAAATGTTGGCGAAACGGAGTTCGCCGTATTTGCTAGTTTTTAATAAGTAAATAAATAATTTTTTCTTATTTTCAGTTACATAATCAAATGTAAAAAATTTAAAAAAATTAAATTACATCTTTTAATATAAAATAATAATTTAATAGTAAAAAAGATTGCAGGAGAATTAAATTGGAACTACTTTTTTATTTAAAACTTTTTATTTCAAATTTCTTGTTCAAGAATAGTTATTAAATTTAAAATGCAATTTATGAACATAAATGTGCTCTCAATGTCCTTAAAAGGATATTAGTAAAACAAATCAGTTTACCTTTTTTTTGCAAATTAAAATGGGCTGAAAAAAACTTAAAATCTGATTCTAAAATCTGATTAAAACTATGTAAACTAATGCATATGCCAGAAAATCGAATTTTGAAATAAAAGTACCTTTTAGTTTTGAAACATTGTTCAATTAAAGTGTATATTGAAAAATATACGCAAATTGTGATTTTTCTGTAATGATCTAAATTTACTAGTTTTGCTTTTACATGAAAAGTTAAAAAGAGGGTAACATTTTTGTAAAAAGAAGCAAATGGAAACATAAATATTAAGTTCAATTCTCAACTCTTTACGTGTGGCTCTTCTATTTATTTTGCTCATATGTGTGTATGTATATATGTGTATATATATATGTGTGTGTGTGTATATACATGGACAGCATATTTGTATAAATCGTTTTGTTGTAATCGTAAAAAGAAATCTTGTTACGCCCATAAGTATGCTATACAATTTAAACATCATTTTTGTTTATTCCAAGGAAATGCATAAAATCCAATGAGATCCTAAGGAATGTCGTAACGAGTTCCGAATGGAGAAATATAAAAACAAACAAAAAACATTCTGAAATATTCGTTCAAAGAAAAGCAGATAAACACGTGTGTTGAATAAACGGGACCGAAAAAACATGTGAGAAAAGAAATGCTTGTTGGAATACACCACCCCCTCCCCCCACAAAAAAAAGAAAAACGCATACATACATGCATATTCTTTATACATGATACGAGTATGTAACAGCAAGATATTTGTTAGTGTATCAGTAGAACAGCAAGCAGCACCACAGCAAGTAATAAAAGTGTAGTTGCAGTAGTTGAGCTATTTTGTTGCAGTAGTTGGTAATCTTTATTATACAATCGAAAGGTAGAAATCAGGATTTTTCAATCTTTTTTCTATTGTTACGATTTTTTGCTCGTTACCTTAACAAAGCGAAAAGAGTTTGTGCAAAAGAAATAATATAAAATAAGTGCATTACAGTAGAACCAATTAAAATGCGCCTCAAATATCAAAAAAGCATAAATGGAAATATAATTCGTTAGCCCTTAACTAGTATCGATATTTCCAGCTACATATGTGATATCAAGGGGTCCAAACTGAGCACACTTGAACAAAAAATTATTGCTTTAAATATAATTTTGTACAGAAATTATTTATTTTTTATTTTCAATTACAAGACATTTTATATAGAAACAAGAGTTTTCTTAAATCATTTTATAAATACAACTTTTTCTTAAATTGGATTTTTCAACAACAAGTGTGTTTCAATTGTGGCAACACCAACAACTTGATAGTTTTGATATTTATTTTTTGGCGCATTCGTAGCAGATGCATTGGCTAATGTTACAACGAATTCAATTTCGCACGAAAATCGCATTAAAATAATTAAAATCCACTACAAAAATTGTCGTTCTGTTAAAGTTACATTCCGTAAAATTCGTGATTCTTTCGAACAAAATAATTGTTCTTCTGAGATCGCTATTAAGAATTTGGTCGTTAAATTTTAGTCAACAGGCTCCATGTAAAATGTGTGAATAACAGCGCATGTTCTTCCGAGTCGTTTAATTGAAAACACCGCATTGTTGAAGCAGATTAAAATTTTGCAATTCCTCGACGTTCTCAACAATTGGGGTTATCCAAAAGCAACACATGACGAAGTTTGCGAATTTTGCGTAAGGATTTAATTTGAAGCCTTACAAGTTTTAACTGGTAGAGGAATTAAAGCCGACAGACCATACATAACGCCGTAGATTCGCTCAAATCATTTAGGCTGGTTTTTCTAAAAAAATACTTTTTTTAGATGAAGCCCATTTTCACTTGTTAGGGTATGTTAACTAGCAAAATTGTTGTATTTGGGATTCTAAAAATCCTAGAGCGATTATTGGGAAGCCGTAATCAGATGGTGGTCAAACCAATGGGAATGAAAAGCAACGCCATTCACGTCCTAGGAAGCCGAGGACTAATTCTAGCAACAGGCCATTCCCTAGTTGCTATTTCAGCGGATTTCTGGATATTTACTGATTCCCGTGGAAACATAGTGGATTTTCCAGTTGGCTCCTTGCTAGCTTTGAAGGGGTCTAAGCTCCCGTTTACCCCCGCAAGACACAAGTCTAGATGGTTGTGTGATCCATAATGACTTGTAAATGTGCTCCCGGGGGAACAACAATTGGAGTTATCAAAAACCACCATATGGCGCATTTTGTACAAGGATTTGAAGTGAAGCCGGCCGGCTATTCACATCGCCGAAGATTCGCTAAATTCATTCAGGAACAACCGGCTAGCATTTTCGCTTGCCAGAGTATGTCAACAAGCAAAATTGCCGAATTTGAGCTTCTCAAAATCCTAAAGCGATTTAGGAGGAGCCATGCTTAACGTAACACTGTATGATGCACTGTGTGGTCTGCAGGCGTGAACGGGCCGTTTTTTTTGTAAAGATGAGGCTGGAAAAGCGGTAACGGTCAATTTATCACGCTACCGCGAGATGCCAACAACAACATTTTGGCCTTTTATTGACGACGTGGATATAACTGACATGTGGTTTCAACAGGACGCTGGCATATGTCACACTATCAGTGAAACGAATAAATAAAATTTCCCGATTACATAATTTCAGGACAGTCAACAGTTAAGTGGTCAGCCAGATCGTATGATTATGTAATTGTGGAGCTATGTTAGGGACAGAGTCTGTACGGAGCCAATCGAATCGATTTCAGTCTTAAAACTCAAGATCCATAATGTGATTAACGAATTATGACCACAGGTTTGCCAAAAAGTGATTAAAAACTTAAAAACTTAAAAACTTTAATGCAAGACTCGACATCTGTCAGCGTGGTAGTGATGAATATTTAGCATCACAACGAATGATTTATTAAAGGACACATTTGGTAGTCGTATGGCTGTACGTTTTGGATCCGTGCATTGGCCTTAAATATTGAATGATTTAATGCCGCTGGAATAATTCCAGTGGGTTTATAGAAAGCCGCTAGTCTACGCAGTCGTGGTTGTCATATGCCAAAACTCCTGATTAAATTATAATGTCATAAAATTATTTTACGAATAAAGTATATTTCATGTCATTTTAAGTATACTTTTATTTCATTTATATATATACCAGCAAACCCGGCGAACTCTGTTTCGCCACCAGATGGCTTCATTTTTTGTAACATTTCGTTTGGGGATTAAAAGATGAAGCAAATTTATTTTTTTTATTTTACATTTGAAAAGGAAACATTTATTTCACTGCACAACAGTAATGAATTCATTTCGATTACAAAAAGGAAGTGGAATTTAGTTGAACTTCTCTAAGTGAAAAATGAAAATGAGTCCAAAGTAAGTACTGAATCGAAGCGTTATACGTCACCGCAAATTATCCGTTTCATTGAAGTGCTCTTTTGTAAACCACATTTTTTGTTTTTTGGTCTGACGTTAACACAAACACAACTCGTGAACACGCAACGTATAGCTACCCATGTGAAAAACAATGATTTTCTAAATTTATCTTGCAAACACTAAGCGATTGGCCTTGCAACTTATTAATTTTCATTGCGAACGCAAGGCGAACCGGAAATTGCAATCGTTTGAAGTCAAACGGAAGATCAGTCGTAATCATTGGTTTTCGAGGAATATATACATTTTCACCTGCGTACTTCCCGTAAATAATGGTTGCCTCAATCAAATTCGGCATAAGTCTTTTCACCGCAAGTCGTGTACCGTTGCAAAGTTGCGGTGGAGTCAAGTTACGCAATATAATAATAACTGAACCAACTTTGAGTTGCAAGTTGTGTGGTGGAAATCCTGAGAGAGCTCCAGAGAGTTCAAAAGCTCCGTTGGATAATTTACTACATCATCGAGATTTCTTATGGAATCAACGGATTTGTATGTCACCAAATTGCTATCGATTTTTTGCTGCATGGTGAAATTCAGTGCGTGTACATCATTATTCTTTGGGGCGAGAGTTGCTCGTCGACTTAACCAAGCATAATTCTGATAATTCTCACCAATGTTTGGGAAAATATTTTCAATAAGCGCTAATTGAGAGTCTACAAATCGGCAAAAATGGTTGGTAAGAGTAATTAATCCAGCTGTCGCATCAACTGGGACTTTTCCATTTCCAACAGCTAACAATTGTTTGGAAAATTGTGCAGCACTTTACTCATTTTGAAGTTGAACTCTCATATTAGTGGTTAGCGATAATGTTTTTACGTTATTCCACAAAGGTGATGCTTTCAGGCAAGCATTCAATTCATCTGCAGGCATTGCACGGGGAATTATTGGCAACGTCTGCCTGAAATCACCTGCCGCCAAAGTTGTTGTTATTTCGCCGAAGATCTTTCAGTGTGAAGTTAAGTGCTTTAAGTGATTTCTTATGTGCCATTGTGCACTCATCCTTAACAATGAGCTTGCATTGCATCAACAATTTTCCCATTGCACTGGAACGGGAAATATTGCATGTTGAAATATCAGTTGTGTTTAAATAGGGTGGCAACTTAAGCGCAGAATGTGCAGTACGACCGCCATCTAGAAGAGTTGCCGGAATTCCAGATGATGCTAACGCCAAAGTTATGTCACATCTTGATCGAATAGTGGCCAAAATCAATGAAATGACAAATGTTTTCCCCGTTCCTCCAGGTGCGGCCGGGTAGAATAGACCTCTAGTATTATTGTCCACCGCTTGCATAAATGTTTCGTATACTTGTTTTTGCTGTTCCTTCAGCAACGGCACATTATTTCGAACGAACTCCTGCAATGTATCAACATTGTATTGCAGCTCTCGATTTAATTCTTGGTTGAATGCATCGTGCATCGGTCGATTTAGCGCAATCATTCCTACTTCAATCAGTAGCTCGTTTGCAATAGTCAAGCATTTATCCTCAATCAAAATCAATCCTTCATTTCATCGGTTATTTGCATGTCGGGATTATTATATATATCTTCACATATGTTCGTATTGGTATGCATTTGGTGAAACAACTGAATCCGCAAGTTTTAAATCCCAATGAGAATCGTTCTCCACCAAACGCAATAGTTGCCAAACTTCTCGATATATTTGGCATTGGTGGCCATTCACAGTATTCAGATGCGCAAATGATTTTGGTCCATGTACATTTACCAACAGCAGTCGCAAATAAAAACATTCATCATTTCTAGGATGATGAGCATACATGCGACCTAGCGTACGGCGCCGTCTACTTAAAATGAAACGTACTTATTTTCGTAGGGGATACTCACACATCACATACTGGTGCCGTAGTAGTACATGCTATGTATCAGAGATGGCGCTGTATGTGAAAAATGACTTTCCCTGTTTTCCTGCTTTTCTCTTGAAATTTTTCCTGAATTTTCTTTGCTATAAACCTCACGGAGCCCGAGATCTTTCCAACTAATGCAAAACCGAAATCAGTTTGTGCGGTCTAAAGTTATAGCATCTATATATATAGAAGATAGCATATATTTAGAAGATTTAAGTTTAAATATGTTAATGTGTGCCAATCCAAAATATTAAAAACATAACTAAAATAAAAATTAGGGTCATTCCTATAGTGAAATGATTTTGCCATTACAGTTTGAGTTTTTCAAATGCAGTTAGCAGACGTATAGAAGACATATAGAAGTTATGCAGATGATGTACAAATATATCCTCTACAAAAATTAAAAATAAAAAAATTAAAAGGTGTTTCTATAGAGGTCTCAATTTTAGCAAATATTATTATTTAAGTAGAGTCTTGAAGTTTTCATGAATTTTGTACTCGTATTGCTATGACGTCTTAAGGACGACTATAACATATGAAAGGTAAAATTGAATGAAAGCTGCCCCGACATAAATGTGATATACGTCTGCTTTTTAAAGCGTAACAGGCTGAGACCTTACTTACAGTATGTATTGCTAGTTCAGCTTGAAAAACTTAATGTCACTACTTCCTTATTCACTAATTCCTTTTTTATTTTATATTCAACGTTTGTGGCAAAACTGACAACACTAAATTTATTGCACGTTCGCAAAAGTCATTCCAACTTATGAAAGAAAAACAAAAAGTGTAAGAAAAGTACTCAATTCGCTTTTACTCTAAATTTTTAGAAAGTCATGAATTATTAGTTACTGCACTACGGCGACAAAAAACAGTGCATTTGAAAATCTGACCAACATTTTCCTGAAGTTTTATTTTTATTTTTTTTTATCTTTTTTATAGCAAATCTAAGGTTAGAATTAAAAATTCAGCAACAAAACACACATCAAAAAATGTTTCTTAAGCTCTGAAAATATTATTGTTAACATTTTTCAATGACAGATAATTAACTGATAGACACACTCAAGATTCATGTTAATTATTTGAAATTTAATTGCCATGTGATTAGCATCTGTTTCCACTTGCAGGCAATTAAAAACGTCTATATTCGTTTAAATTCGAAAGATCTGGCAGCCTTGTCTTAAGCTTTTTATATGTTTACATAGGAATACATAAGAGCCATGCAAAGAAATTTTGCGATATAAACTAATGCAGGAATGGAAAGCATCATTTTGTAACCAAATGTTAATTTACATCAATTAATATTATGTTTGTGAAGCTTCTTGAATTTTAATTTTATCGCTTAGAATATGCACTGGTTTCTGTTATTTACAAATTTTTTATACTTTTCATTTAAGATCTGCCCTTTTGGCCACGTTTTTTTTTTCTAAGATATGGAAACTGTGCGGTTATTTAAATTGAAACTTAAAAACGTGATCACATTTATGAAACAAAGTTTGTGACATAATTTACTTAACCTTTTGCTGTGATGATGACACCACTGAATCCATAATCGAATGAAACTAGTAAGAATAAGGAAAATGAAAATCGTTCTTTTTGTTTTTCAATAGTATGGTCTTGGGAATACGTGTAGTCTAAACTAAACAAGCTCTAACCCCCAACAACAAACACAAAAATATTCCCACAAATAAAAGAAGAAGAAACATGTGAAAAAGTAAAATGTCTAACAGTGGCATTACCATATTTCTCCGATTAAAAAAACAAAAATACTAACTTTTTAGTCATTTTCGAAAGAACACGTATGTACTCGTCTGTTATATTTAACCATTTTCTGCATTTTAAGGGGAAAAAAGCGATTTAGGATGAGGGCTTTGTTACATCTTCTAAAATAAAGTTTACGACATGCAAAAGTGGTTTAGCAATAAGCGGAAATGATTGTCGTTTACTTTTTTGTTTTTTTTTTCTACGAATCCTTTTACAAGACAGCAACATCATATACACTAGGGAGTTGATCCTTATATTGTTGTTTTATAACAACAACAGCCTGGTTAGAAAGTTTTTGAAAAATCCAAATATTCTAAGCTGTTTGCTAAAGTCAAATGTAAACAGCCAGCAGGTTAACGTTTTAACAGTGAATGAATTTTGTTTTTTGTATGTGCGAACAGAAAGAAAACTAGAAACAACAAATGGCAACAAACAAACAAAATAACAAGAAGAAAAGTAAATTGGTTTACAGACAACCGGATATTGCAGGAAATGTTTGCTTCTATTAAATGGCAGGTAAATGCCCCAATAGGTTGTTTATTAAAACACTATTTGAAGTAGAAGTAAATTGGAAAAAATTAAAACGAGAAACGCTTATATGCCAACGAAATATAAAAAACTTAAAATATCCTTTAAAAACTACGATCATTGCTTAAAAAGGAAGAAAATTTTAAAGAAAATTAAACGCCTGGAAAAGTAATTAGGTGCCCCTGTAGGCTAGTGGGTTGTGTACTAGCTTGTCAGTATGGGGGTTGTGGGTTCGATTCCCAACGGCGACCTTGGTTTTTTTGACTACAAAAATAAAAATTGACTATCGGTGGGGCTGTTCTGAGCGATGAAGTCATAATCGCTGGTTGCTGTGCTGTTTTTATACGGCAGGTTATTTCCGACTATCCTTCTACTTTCACCACCTGTTTCATCTCTTATCTATCCCTTTCCTGAAGAATGTAACACGGTACTTGACTAAATAGGCATTGTTGCCTGAAGTGCTACTTCTCTTTAAAAAAAAATTTAACAATTTCTTGGACTCAGAGAAAAATTTAAATTGTTTTGCTGCTTTTGTAATTGTATTCTTAAAAAATATAAAAATGCTTTTCTGCTATTCACACACACACACAATAGGCAGCTTCTACCATCAAGTAACCTACCCTTAGAGGGTGGCGTTAGCCAGTTTTAAAATTCATTTAAGGAAAATGCCATTATATTTAAAAGATCCTTGCAACAAAATGATAAATCAGTCGTTTTTCAATATTTACTGCACCAACTGCAAAATATTCAATTTTATGATAATCTGAGCGTTATAAAAAGTGAACCTTATTGCGATTAAACTTTTGGTTTGGAAGAAAATGCTAAGAAGACCACAAGACCATATTTTGCGCTAATCTAATGCTAGCTGTGTTATTACTAAAGAGACACATGTAGGGTGAATGCTACATACATGCTATCTTTTACAAGGTGTCCGCCCTGAAGGTATACTACTTGGTTTTGCCGCCATTTTGGTAAACATTAGTCTCGAGAGTGCATATTTGGCAGTCATAAAGTAGATACGTGGCAAATTTATTATGGAATAATATTCGAGGTGTTTAGTTGGTAAAACATTTTATCAAAATCAATCATCGATTACTGTGACGATGAGAAAGTTACGTGACATTTTTGGAAGAAACAACATGCCAACAAAACGCACTATTTATCGAATAGTGAATGATTTCAAAGAAGGAGGGTCTATAAGTGATGGGCCCAAGTATGGACCACAACATACAGCTAAAAACGTTATTACTTCTCAAAAAAGAGTTGAGAACAATCCACCGTCATCAATTCGATGCCACGCTCAGGAGCTTGCTGTTCAAAGAACAATTTTGGCCTCAATTTTGCACTAAGATTTGCATTTGTTTCCATATAAGATTCAGTTAACATAAGAGCTTCTTTTACAAGATCATTTACGTCGCCGTACATATGCCAATAGGATGTTACAGCTCGACCATGACAACCCCGATTTTCTTGAAGAAATCATAATGACTGACGAGGCACATTTTTATTTCACGTGGATATGTGAATAAACAGAATAGCCGGTTCTGGGGTATGGAAAACCTTCAAATTATTCAACAGTCACCTTTGCATTCATTACATTAATAGTCTGGTGTGAAATTTGCTCAAGAGGAATCATTGGAACTAACTTCTTTGAAAATGAAAATGGCAAATCTGGATGGACTGCGGTATCGCGATATGATTGAAAACGTTTTAACGCCACAACAGCATGCTTTGAGCTTGATTAACATATTGTTACATTTATACATTTTATAAACGTTTTGTTGTGAGTTCTTTATTGCAAAAAAAATAACACCGATTTTTAGAATTGTTAAATTTATAATAATTTTATTTATTTTAACTACACAAAGTTGACACTTCAGAACAGTTTACTTAAAATGCACACATTTACTTGATGAGGTTTAATTTTACACTGACTGACTATCCACTCAGATGCTTCCCTATTTAAACTTGTCCATTTAAATTCTAGAAGATTTAAGAATCTTCAACTCCCTTTGTATAACATTTTATTGTTGTATGTTATTTATTCGATGTATAGGCGCCTGTATGTGTGTGTGTGTATAGTTGTTTTTGTTTCTGCTTGGGATTTATTACAATACATTTGTTGTTGTCCTTTGTAGAAAAGGGCTTCTTAGAAAACTACGCAGATGATAAACAACTGTATATTTGTTGTTGTAAAATTAGTTTTTGTCTTGCGCGTTTAGATGGTAAACAGCATACATGTATTTTTTTTTCTTGCATGCCAGGCAGTTAGAAACAGCATATCAAATTGTAGTTGTGTGTGTGTATAAACTTCTATGCAGTTTGTAACCAGTAGTTCGCTTTATTGCTTAATTATTTTATTTTAAAAGTTAAGCAAGACACATTCGTAACAATATGGTATCAACTTGACGGTGCCACATCGCTTACAGGCAGGATTACAATAGAATTATTGCGAGACGTTTTTCCACAATAAGTTATTTCAAAAAATGGTGATGTAGATTGGCCTCCATGGTCGGCTGAATTGAATGCCACCGGTTTCTTTTTGTGGGGATATCTGAAAAGCCAATGTTGAAGTCTGAAAAGTAAATCCTCCAACCATGGCTCATATTTTTGGATGAAAGCTTTACTTTCAATGCACACAAAATAAAGATGATGGTAACTTTCTAGTTCTTACTCACTGGTGACTTAACTTGAATTAATTTATTTGCCCAGAAAATGGTGCTTATATAATTGTTTTAAGCGGTTCTCGCACATACAGGAATATTCTACTATCTCATCACCCTTTATTGTTGTTGTTATTATCATTCAGTTTAGGCGCCTGTTTGGGTGTGTGTTTTGTTTTTGTTTTTTATTGTTTACTTATTTGGTAGAATTACTTATAAGCATGCTTTTGTTGTCTTGTGTATATAAAATTTCTTAGAAAACTAGGCAGTTTGTAAAATGCACAGTGGGTCGTTAAATTGTTTTTTTTCTTTTAAAACTTAATAAATCATCTTCATAACAATATATCAAAATTTCTACTAACCCTCTTTACAAATTTAATTTTATTTTTTTTTGCTAATAATTTAAAATTGTATTCTACTATTTGCGATATTGGCGACGGAGAAAAGGTACAGGTTGATCTTAATAAAATGAGATGACATACATATTAATGTTTTTAAATGTTGTGTTGTCACGCATGCTCATACTACGAGTACAATTAATTTTAATGACACTCTTGGTGGTTTCCTGTTTAAACGTGTAGTTGAAGTTAACGGATTAGGCGTCATTTTTGACACTAAATAAACGTTTTCTAATCATACCGATTATGTTATTTCTATGTATTTTGGTTTCATAAGAAGAAATTCTAGAGATTTTAAATATGCATAGACCATCAAATCTTTATACATTACCTTGGTTCAAAGTATCTTGCAATATTGTTCCATTGTTTGGAATCCAAGTAATTTGGGCCCATCAAGTCATATTGAAGGAATTCAGAAGATATTTACTAAGACTGCTTTAAAATTAATTTGGGCACATGAACTACCTTCTTCTGATGTTAGAAGGAAAATGTTAGGCTTACAGTCCTTAGAGGATCGTAGATCTTGCTCCTCATTATTAATTGTCTATAATATACTATCTGACAGTATAGATAACCCGGCAATTAAAAATTATTTTACGTTGTATAGTCCTCGTAGGGACTTGAGAAACACTCGCATGTTGGAAGAATGTCGTTTAAGGACGAATTATGCCGATTGCAAGATGATCACATTTATGAAATAGTTTTATTCCACACCTAAATTTTAATGTCAGTTGTAATATATTCAAGCTTCTTTTATTCAAACATTATAATTTAAATTGTAAAGTAATCTGTAAGACTTTTATTTGGGTTGGGTTTTTCGTCGACGCTCGTCAAATTTGGTTTGTAAACAAACCGGTTTCGGCTGTTTGCCATCTTCAGTGTTCTTTTCGTACTCAGTACGAAGATGGCAAACAGCCGAAACCGGTTTGTTCACAAACCAAATTTGACGAGGGTCGACGGAAAACCGTACCGAAATAAAAGTAATTTTAGCCCCGTCGGAAAATCCAAGCACATAATTTGTAAGAATTTAATTCTGTAGATGAAATAAATAAATAAATAAAATAAAATTAGTTATAATAGCATTAGCAAACGTATCAGAACAGAGAATTGCAGCTATCATTTGCAAAGATTGACATTGCACATTGCTGACGTCTAAGGGGCGCTGCAATCATCGAGATTTTTGTTACTTAAGAAGTTTATTTTTTGCTTTTCAATTCAAGTTCGTTTGTTGAAGGAAATTTGTTTTTGGTTATTTGTGCTTTTTAAAACTTTAAATATTGTAAAGTGTTAATCAAAAAAATTTCGAAATTATTGTAAAATTTTATAAATCAAGGGGAAGTTAATTTCTGACGTCACCTTTATCAAGTAGAAAATAAAATTTAACTCGTGTTCTTTTTTATTGCAACTTCGGTCTGGGGCTTGTGGTTCCTTTGTTTGCTTGGGTGAAAATAGCCGTCTGAAAGCCATCGTCATTCCCCATATTTTCAGCCAAGTTTATGCAATGAAACCAGAAACGCTTGAGCAACTAAAGCAAAATATTCGTATTGAAATTAATAAAATACCTGTCTTCCATGCTAAGATAAAACATGATATGATTTTAAAAATAAATACGAAATATGTAGTTCGAGAAAAGCTTAAATAAAGCTGCGCTTAAATTATTATTGCATTATTGTATAGGGTCCGCCATCTATCGGTTTTTTTTTCAAATAATGGTTATTTGTTTGATTTGACAGATAATTAGTTTTATCCTTGCGCTGAACGAATATGGTTGAGTATACTCTTTAACAGCGCTTCGCTAAGTGGGCCTGCGATTGACTTACAGAAGATGCCGATTTTGCAAAAAAATCACCATTTCAGATGAAGCTCATTGATCTTGGCGGGTTTGTAAACAAGCAAAATTGTCGCATTTGGGGTACAGAAAGCCTGCACGCATACATTGAAAAGCCGACGCACCCAAAAAGAGTCAATGTTTGGCGTGGATTTCGGTCTAGAGGCATAATTGGGCCATTTTTTAGGAGTGGCTGTTACAGTCAATGGCGATCGTCATTGGGCCATGTTAAACGAATTTTTGTTCACAAAAATTGAAGAAGAGGATATTGGCAACATTTGGTTTCAACAGGACGGCGCTACGTGCCACACATCCAAATTTGTGTAGTTTTGTTTATAGCATTTAAAAAAAAAGTTATTTGGCGAACCCTATATTAAAAGAAAACAATTAAATCAGCAGTCAACAGTCAGCTCGTACTTTTGTGCAAACACAAAATACCCGTGTGATATTATTTGTGCACATTGATCTCATAAATTGTCGCTTTAAAAATTTTTCCCCAATGGCTGCTGCTGCTGCATTAAGCGTGTGTATATGTATATATATTGTTGATTGTTGCCTTTGTTGTATATTTGTGTATTAACACATAAATTAAATGTAATTACATGCTTCATACAACATAAAACTGTATAAGCCGAAATGCATGATCCATGAGACTTTTAACACAAATATTCATTTTGTGAAATACACATAAATATATGCAGCCACAAATTCATATACACATACATACATACATAGCCATGATTATGGATATAATAATAACTTAAAATAGCACGACAGTTGCAACAACAACAACAACAACAACAGCAGCAATAAAAAAGAAAATAAATTTTTAGACCCCCCTAAAAACAATATCTTCTATGACATTTAGGGCGATTTAATATGATTTAGATGCTTTTAGGACAGCGCTTAAATAAATTGGTTTAAGCCAAAACTATGTGGCTATATGTATATGTGTGTTATGTGTGTGTGCGTGTGGCTATGCATGCATTTTATTTCTAAATGCTGTTAAATATTTTGATTTTTATATTTAAACATTTAATTGCATTTACTTAAAAATATAATTGAAACATTGTTGTTCAATAACAATTGATAATCGTGATGATAATTTTAAATTGCATTTAAACAATAATAATCGCACAATAATATTAATTTATGGAATAAGGGAAGTAGCGGAAAAACATGTACATTTTTAATTTGAGTATTTTAGTGAACGTAGAATAAATTACAGAAAATCTGTGTAAATATAGGAAAAATAATGAAAATAATTTTTGTTCTATTGAATTTTTACAAGTGAATAAAACTGCAATTTAAAAATTGATTTTTTTTCTTAAACTTTAGTTAATACTTTAATAATCTTTCATTAAATAATTAACTCTCTTCTCTTAATTTTACATTAAGACAATTACAAGGCAATCATTCGACAGCAGAAAATAATATTATCCCAATTAAATAATTTATCAGTTATACATTTAAATGAGAAGAAAGAAGTGATTTAATAATTAAACAAAAATAAAATCAATTGATTATTAAATAAAATTTTAATTAGAAAAACCTACAATCATTTGAAATTTAAATTAAAAACATAAGTTTCTTTGGTATTACGTTGTTTATTTTTCCTCTGCCATTAAATGAAGTACTATTGCCATTTCCTCTCCTAACTGGCTGGTTTGTAGTCGAAGGCGAGGCGAGCAAGTTCGATGCAAATGCGTCATTCTCAAGCCGCGTTTTAGTTTGTACTGGTGAGTCAGTGTTGGCATTCAGGCAGTTCTGTTGTTAGGTTCGTATCTATTCTGGTAAGCAGAATGCCAGCCACCTGGCATTTATATGCAAAGTAAATTTATCGATACCCCCCATTATCTAGGTACGTGTGTCCGCCTGAGTGTATTTTTCGTTTGCCTATTTTCATAAGTAGTTTTAATGGTGGGAAAATTGTGTCGGAGGTCGTGTTTACCTGTTCGTTTATAATGTCATTGTTGAAAGTTTTTGCTTTGTACATTTACATGTTTTTAAGAATGTCGTGTTTTCGTCTTTTTTTTTGCTAGCGTAAACTTACATTTCGTTAAATTCGTGACATCATAATCGTCCTGCTGAGACTGCTATTAAAATTTTACTTGTTGAATTTGAGTCGACAGAATGGATACAAAATGTGCGAACACCAACGTGTTTGCCCACGTCGTTTAACCTTAAGGATCGCAGCCGTGAGCCACAGTGTTTAAGCAGATCCAAATTTGTCAAGTCCTTGACATTGTCAACAATTGGGGTTATCCAATTTTGCGTAAAGATTTAACTTTGAAGCCTAACAAGGTTCAACTGGTGCAGAAATTGAAGCCAACAGACTATTCGTAACACCGTAGATTCGCCCAATACATGCAGGAATACCTGGCTGGTTTTTCTGAAAAAATCATTTTTTTGGATTTGTCAACAAGAAAAATTCCGCATTGGGATTCTAAAAAGACTTTGCATGCTTAACATGTCACTGTATGGTATGTTATGTTGTCTGAAAGCGTGATTGGATTGTTTTTGTTTTCGAGGATATATCAGGAAATGGGATAACGGTCAATGGACCACGCTATCGTGAGATGCTAACATTTGAATTTTACTCTATTATTGACAACGTACATATCACTGACATGTGGTTTTAACAGGACACTGCTACATGTCACATAGTCAATGAAGCAATCTATTTATTGCAAACCAAATTATATAATTATAAGTTAAATGGCCAGCCAGATTCTGTAATTTAACACCGCTGTATTATTTTTTGTGGGACTATATTAAGGACAGCGTCTATACGGAGCCAATCGAATCGATTTCAGCCTTAAAACTCAAAATCCTTGATGTGATTAACGAAATAGGACTGCCATTTTTCTAAAAAAAGTGATTAAAAACTTTGATGAAAGAATCGACATCTGTCAGCGTGGTCATGGTGGATATTTGCCAGATATCAATTTTCATTCATAATTGTCAAACTTTTCTCTCCGTAATACAATAAAAATTTAAATCATCTTAATCTAATTTTTTTGTTTTAAAAAACAAACTTCTTGTTAAAAAAATCCTTTAGAAGCCTTCCATTTACCCTTACAATTAATCATTTACAGCCTAAGTATAAAACTTATTTTAGTCCTTTTTGATTAAATCTCTGTTAAAAAGAAATAAGAAAATTACTGAAAAAGTTCGTTACATAAACAAATTTGTAGTCAACCGGTAACGACATGCTGCATATTGCTGACAACATTTCCCTTGATCAGTTATTCGTTGTCGCATGGGTCATTCCATCCATATTATTATTTTCCGAATGGTTTGTACACTTAAATTCTCTACTTGGAAACTGTTGGCAAAAGTTTTATCCAAGTTTTTTATATTCTTCGATACAGAGGACAGCATTTTCTTCATAGACTGTGCAGGAGTTGGAGAAGTCTCTTATGTATATCTTCCAAAGATGGCATACAAACGTGAAATATATTTTAAACGGCTACATACTTGACAAATTTAATGTAGTTTCGATCTTGATATTTTACTTTATAGCAGGGTTCAGAATTTTTCATTTATGAACATTCAAAAATCAACATTCATGATATTATTCATAAATGAGAAATCTTTAATTTTATATTTATTTTTCACACTCATAAACGAACAACAAAAAATGTTCTGGTTATTTTCATACATGAATGCGAACAACGAGAAATATTAGTCTTATTCATATGTGATAAATGATAAATCAGCTTCTTATCATTAATGTTATATTTCATAAATGTACATGTTCATTTATGAACGTTGAAATGTTATAAAATTTCTCATAAATGAACGTGAACAAATTTTCTACCTACGATCGCAGTTTACCGTAAAATATAGTAAAAACACATGGGTACATATTAACTCAAAACACAATATTGCAATATATTCTAAAAGAAATAAAAAAAAACATTTTTTTTCCTGCATACGCCGACAATTGCGCATTGTCAAATATGTGCGTTTATGTACGCGAATGCCTAACGCACATATTTTTACGACCTTTTCATTTATGAAAAATTATCAAAATTGTAAATATTCAAAAATGAACACTTGTGTGTTTCTCATTTTTTCACCCCACCACCACACCCCTTTGTACAATGCCGCGCATATTTGCAGCAGCACTTAAGAAATGCACACCAAACCGACGTACCAAATTTTGTGGAAATACCGTTATCAGGAACAGAAATAAGAGATTTTTAATTTGTGGTTTGTATGGAATGTACCACGCCCCTTTATCTAATTGGACCGAATTGTAAATATAAACCACCTGGGGCGTCACCCAAATGCATACAAAAAAATTTATGCAAATCGGACCAGCCGTTTAGGAGAAGTTCTGTCACCACACACATACAGTAGAATTATATAAATAAAGATTAAAGTTTATTTACCATATTTCGTTACCCATGAAAAAAACACGTACAGTTTTTGGATTGATAAAAGCAGCGCGAAGAAATTAGTAATCCATATATCACAAAACATCTTCACGCTTCTCTTGTCGCACCTGTTCTGGAATATGGCTCTCTAATTTTGAATCCAATTTATAAAGTTCATAGTAATAGCATGGAATAGGTGCAAAAGCACTTTTTGTTATTTTGTTTGCAGGGCTTACAATGGAATCCCCTAATTTTACCACCTTACATCTGAAGACTTGCTGATTTAAAGCTGCAAAGTCTAAAAAGCCGAAGAATAATGTTAAATGTGACTTTTATTTTAAATTTAATAAAAGAAAATGTCTGTTTAGATTTTTTTAATATTTTATTTAATATTCCATTTCGTCCTAGCCGTTATTTTAATCCATTGATACTTAAAATATTCAGATTAAGTAATTCTAACACTGCCCCGTTTTTCAGAACTTGTACTGAGCTTAATAAATTTTGCAAGCATATTGATTTTCCTTTAAATCGTAATGCCGTTAAATGTTATTTAAGAATCTTGAGCCCATAGAGTCAATATAAATAAATATATATTATGTGTGGCATAATTTGTGATATATTTTGTGATATATTTTTGTGATAATTTTTCTAACATATTTTGTGATAATTTTTCTTGTTTATTTATGCATATTTATGATATCTTGTGGTATGTTTTGTGATATTTTTTGTGATATATTTTTGTGCTATATTTTTGTAAAAATGTTTCCTGTTTATTTATGTATATTTGTGATATCTTGTAAAATATTTTGTGATATTTTTTTTGATATATTTTGTGATATATTTTTGTGATATATTTTTGTGATAGTTTTTCTTACATATTTTGTGATAATTTTTCTTGTTTTTTTATGCATATTTGTGATATCTTGTGGTATATTTTGTGATATATTTTGTGATATATTTTTGTGATAATTTTTCTTACATATTTTGTGATAATTTTTCTTGTTTTTTATACATATTTGCGATATCTTGTGGCATATTTTGTGATATATTTTTCTGATATTTTTGTGATATTTTTTTATATTTTTTTTGTTTTGTTATGTTTACCAATTCAGCAGAAATCCTTAACCATTGTAATGGTCTCAGTGTTGTTCAGCATCTGTTTTCTATACTTAAGTTAAACTTTTATAATCTTTAATTTATTTTTTGTTTAAGCTTCCATTATAGTAATTTTCCCCGTTTAATAAGTTTGTATTTTCATTACATATAACTAGTCGTAAAATAAAAAGTTCACACACTAAAGGGTCACTTAACAATAAGGGGTTTTATAATATAATGTAAGTTTTATTTTCTGTTTATTCTTTCATTATTTTTTATAACTGGCTTTCTTCACCCGTATACTGTTGTTAAAGCGGTGGTTGCCAATTGCTTTTTTCAAAGTTTTCACTGTCTGTCCTTGTTGGTAAGGTTTTTTTGTTTTTTTTGTTTTTGCTAGTTTTACTTCTATTAAATTTCCTGTTGTCACTTAATTATTACACTCCCTTAGCAATTACTTACCACTTGTGTGTGAAAATTTGTTTAACCATTGCTATGGGGGTCCCAGTTGAAGTTTATTATGTGAAATTATGTTTTTAACTAAGTTTATTTGTATGCAACATACAATGTTAAATACATTAGCTCTTATGGGAGGTTAAAAATTTAAAACTAAAACCGCTTATTTAAATTTAAACGACTACTTTTTTTGTAAGTTTTATTTTTATTGAGTCAAAATTAAGCGTCAAAATTATGGCGAAAATAGTCCACGGCTTTTTATGCATATTAGCCATCTTCAGATGAAATTTTATATAAATATTTTGCATAAATGTTGCTATATATATATAGCATATAGCAATATTATAAGAGGTCAGTAAATTACATACAGGTTTTATTTTGATTACAAAAAGGATTTTTTACAAGACGAGATCTTTTGCATGATGAAAGCTAAATTTATTATTAGCACTTTTATACAATTCAGGATGTCAAACATAGTAACTTAAAAAGCATTTTTAATAGCACGATATGCGTATCCAACAGCGATATTTTACACATTTTTTTATTTTCTTGTTAGTCACATGTACTGAAATATTAATGAAAACATACAACATAAACATAAAACACCCTCAAGGGGATTGACAACGTTACTCAAATTCCTGAAGAAGGACAACGAAGGTATCCGAAATATCGAATGAAAATAAAAACAATATTTAATGAAACGGAAAAGAGTTTTATTTGAATAAATATTATTGACCTTGAGCCCGGAGAAAAAAGAAAAGTGAAATAGACATTTCTAAAAGGTCGAACAAAATAAATAAATAAAAATAAATAAATAAAAATTATTAATGAAAAAGTTAGACGACTGGCTAGTCATGAACGACTTAAAGAGCGTTGCGGCTCAGAATCAAGAATTCTGTTTTAGAAACCAGAACCCACTTCATCGTTTTTCATTTCAAGTTTATCTATGAAAACTATTACCTAAGAAAAGCTATAAAAAAGCTACCAGTTGCAGCAAACTAATTTTGCCTCAAAAACGATAAGTTTTAAAATTGAAGGAAAAAATATAAAAATAATCACATCACAATAACTGACTATTTATTTTTTGACATTTATAGAAAACGAAAAACAACAGGCACTTCCATCCACAATACCTTGAACCACCCTAACCAACATAAACTACCGGCATTTAGACTTATGATACACAGACCCAAGATAATCCCACTAACTCCTGATAAGTACAACAAAGAGCTTGATACAATCGAGAAACTGCTTAGACAATACAACACTATAAACAGGAATAAAGAAAACAAAGAGAAAATTTACACAACATGAAGTCATACTTTTACCTACACAGTACCTGAAATATATGGAATGACTATTCTTTTTCATAAAAAAGGCTTACCCACAGCATTAAAAACTAGCAACACTCTGAGATATACATAATCTCAGGACATCGATAGAAACAACGGACAAATTTAATTTAAGCGGAGTATGCAGACTTACTTGAAACTGTAAACATACTTATGTAGAACAAACTAAAAACAAGATTTACAGAACACATACGCTCGTACAAACGAAGGAGAGACCCCACCGGGGGCACATTTATCGGTCTTTTTAGAATACTTGACTATTTAGACCTGTGCCGCGGGGGGTATAAGAGAGCCAAGTACCCTGAAGGCAGTAGTGATGGAAAAAAATGGAAAGCTCCACGTTATTTCCACGGGAATTAGTAAGCCCCAGAGTTTCCGCTTATTGTCTCCTTAGACTTTTAGCTGTTTCTCTGACTGATTATTGAGGTTGGCGCTTCGGTAGTATCGTGGTGGTTGTGGTTTTGCGGCCCCAAGCATGAACTGATTATGGTGGCCACGATCATCTCGCCTTTAATCACACCTCGGGTGAATGATCCAGATCCAGTGAGCATGCTAGTCATGTGTTGGGTAGTCTCCAGATCTTCAGCAAGGAGTAGTAGTTTGCAGCCCTGCTCTGGAACCGCTGAAATTGCAACTAGGAAAGACCTGTTGCTAGAATTAGTCTTCGGCTTCCTAGGACGTGAATGACATTGCTTTTCATTCACAGTGGTTTGACCACCATCTGATTAAGGCCCACAGCCAGGTGCAGATGTAAATCTTATCACGAAAAAAAAACGAAAGAGGGAAGACTACAACTTTGCATTACACATTGACACTCACGAACCAAGGGAAATAGATGAATTTATGACATTACTACATCTTAGCAAAAAGGGACGAAGACAAGTTACCCTTTGAAACTTGAAAATTTTCAAAAGAAGAATTTTTAACAGAGACATTATAGACGAACAGGTAAGCACGACCTCAGATACAATGTTCACACCACTGACACTACTTTTAGACTCTAACAAACCAAAAACAGCCTCAGGCCGACACACTTATCTAATTAAAAAAAAAACGAAAATATTAAATTAAACCTGCCTAAAATGCCACTTAACAAGCAATTTACCCACATAAAGAGACACGACCCTAATGAAAATACTATCTAAACCCAACATTACATATACTGGCACTCGTAATACTAACTCTAAGATAATCATATCGAAAGCGTTCGGAAAACGTACCACACAAACAGTCAGTAACAAAGTTTTTCACCGGAAGGTATACAACAGTATAATAACAATGATTGCAAAAAATCTACATAAAAATTTAAGATAATTATATAGAGACTTTGGATATACAATTGATCTTAGAAGTCTTAATATTTTCGGCATATCAAATTATATTTGAATGGCGTTATGTGTAATTAACCATTTATAGTTACATTTTTCCCTATAATTGTTCAACTTTATTGGGTGTTTATTTTCCGATACCAATAGCACTTTAATAACACTTTGTATGTTGGATTATTCAACAAGAAGTTTGTTTTTCAATTGTGGCAGCACCAGCAATATGATAGTTATAACATTTAGGCTTTTGATATATTCTTAGCAGATGCTTCGAAAAGTATTAGAATGAATTCTATTTCGCACGAAAATCGCATTAAAATAATTAAAATTCACTATAAAAATGGCGGTTCTGTTAAAGTTACATTTCGTAAAATAAGTGATATTTTCGGACAATCTAATCGCCCTTCTGAGACCTCTGTTAGGGGTATGGTCGTTAAATTTGGGTCGACAGGCTCGCTACAAAATGTGCGAACACTAACGTGTGTTCGATCGGGTATTTCAACTGAAAACATCGCAGCCGCTAAAAACATTTTTGAAACAGATCTTATTCCTCGACATTCTCAACAATTGGGGTTATTCAAAGTAGCCACATGACGAACTTTGCGTGAGGATTTGACTTTAATCCACCCTTAAAGCCTTACACGGTTCAACTGATCCAGGAGTTAAAGCTAACCGACCACTCACATCGCCGTAGATTTAATTAATTCAGAAACAACCGGCTGGTTTTTCCGAAAAAAATCCTTTTTTCGGACGAAACTCATTTTCACTTCTCAGGGTAGGTCAACAAGCGAAATTGATGCATTTGAGTGTTTATTGAGAAGCCGTTGCATGCCCAACGTGTCAGAGTGTGGTAAGCTATGTGGTATGGAGACGTGATTGGTCCGTTTTTTTCCAAGCTGGAAATGCAGAGCGGTAAATGTGTCACGCTAGCGGAAGATAGCAATAACTCAATTTTGTCCTATTATTGACGACGTGGATATTACTGACATATGGTTTTCACAGGACTATATCACATGTCACACACCCATCCTCCGGTGGCACATGCTAGTCTTTATAGATCCTACAACAGCCATCTAGACTGGTGTTTTGCGGGGTAAAAGGGAGCTTAGTCCCCTTCAAGGCTAGTAGGAGTCAACTATACAATCCACTATATTTCCACGGAAATCAGTAGCCCGCAGAGTTCCACTGTTTGTCTTTTAGGCATTTAGCTGTTCTCTGACTGATTATTGAGGTAGGCATTCGGGAGTATCGTGGTGGCTGTGTGTTTTGGGTCGGATCGTTCACGATGAACACAATGGTTCAGATCCAGTGAGTATGAATGCCGTCGTCTTCTTAATTATATTAAGCTTCATGCGTTCTGGACCAGGAGTTGGATATTCTTCAACTTTTCAGCAAGGAGTGTAGGCTACGGCGTACTTCGGGCTTTCGTAATTGCTACTAGGAGTAACCGGAGGATATACATATTCGAAGGCCTCCTAGGACGTGAATGGCGTTGCTTTTCACAGTGGTAATGATTCACCATCTGATTAGGGCCCACGACCAGGTCACACACCCAATGAAGTTATCAATTTATTGCAAACCAAATTTGTCGATCGTATAATTTCATGACAATCAGCAGTTAACTGGGCAACCAGATCGTATGACTTAACATCACTGGATTATTTTTGTGGGGGCTATGTAAAGGGCAGAGTCTATACGGATCCAATCGAATAGATTTCACCCTTAAAACTCAACATCCGTATTGTGATTAACGAAATTGGATCGCCATTTTGCAAAAACGTGATTATAAAATCGACATCTGGCAGCGCGATCGTGGTGCCCAACTTTCCTCTTCGTAATACAACAAAAATTTGAATTATCTTAATCTTAGTTTTTTGTTTTATTTTATTTTAGATAACAAAGTTTTTGTTGAAAACGCCTTTATAACGTTCAACAGATTTTTGTTGGAATACTGTTGCATTGCTTCAGTAAAAAAGCTGATTTTTGTTTTTAAACAGTCAAGTGTTGCAAAAATTGGACTTGAGATCGATAAAAAAATTCTTTGGTGTCATGAAATTTAATGTTATCGAGTTTGTGTTCGTACAACAATTATTATTGATTAAGAAAATAAATTAATAAGTCAGCTAATAAATAGCAGCCAGTTAGAAATGATTGAAAATAAACAATGTGTTTTGTTGTTTTGAAATGTTTTGTTTTGTTGTGGTTTGTGTAGAAGTGTTTTTGAGTCTTGCTGTCTATGAAATTTTATGAAAATTCTCATTGAATCAGTCTGACTTTGGATATAAAGACTCTTAGGATTTTTCTATACAATATTGGGGTTAAATTCACTGATGAGCTACTCTCGAGCAATAGCGAAATTGCAATATGGAATATTCTCTCCTCCGCAGTAATACATTACAAAATTTGTAGTTAAATAAATGTTTTATGAGAATATCATAAAATGTTTATTTTTTAATAAATATTTTTTAATAAATATTTTTGTGCGAATATCATGAAATATTTATTTGAAGGATTCAAGCTTAAATAAATTATATTTTTTAAAAAATAAATATGCATTGAAAAATACTTGTCTTAATATTTAGGGAAAAATAAAAACACTATATAATCAGGGAGTTTATGGAGAAAATATTCTGATGACGTCAAAGGCTAAAGCTAATCTCCTTAAGAGAATAATTGTGATATTCTTTTAAAACGATTTTGTAAATATTATTGCATAAGCCTTATGCTTACCTTAAATCCAGACAAAAAATAATATAAAATTCTTAAATTTTCACAAAATGACACAAACATAATACCTCAACCAGGTCTGACAGAATTAAGCATATAACTTACCAAGCACTTGTAATAGAGAATTTTTTTCCAAGCCCAACAAATTCCTAAACTCATTTGAAATCGCAATTAAAATAACCAAAGTGAATAAGTTACCAAAAACAAATGCTTGTATATTTTAAGCTCATACACAAATTAAACACACAGTTATAATATGCAAAACAAAAATCATAAAATACCTCCTCAGCATGTAAGCCCTACACCAGAAAAAGGCTAAAAAAAGGATTTGCTTTTTAACCTTTTAAGTCTTGTCATTTGGGCCTTTAATTTATGAAATTTTATTCTTTTTCAGTTCCTAGCACACACATTTATGCAAGAATTTAAAATTAAAAAAGAAAAAGAAAGAGAAAGACAAATAACCACAAGCATGTTTTTAAAGAAGTCGTTATTTTTGCTTATAAAGCCCCCTTAAAGTATGCTAAGTTGAAAAATAAGAATTTTTAAAAAATAAAACAATTTTTTGTTGCTTGTTGTGTTGTTGGTATTTTTTTTATGTGTTATCTCTTCTTCAAAAGAATCATAAATATTTCACATATTTTGCCATTTTGCTTTAGGTTTTCTTTTTTGCTTTT